>OY728163.1:210352912-215352912 GCA_963277665.1 Viscum album
ATACATGGTAAACCTTTCTTTGAAAAGTAAATCCCACCAACTCTTAAGCGCATGCATCACTACTATAGGTTCATGGTCATGGGTCGGGTAATTCTTCTCGTGTGGCCTAAGCTATCAAGATCCATAGGCAATGATGTGATCACCCAACATAAGAAAACAACCCAAACCTAAACATGATGCATCAAAAAAAGACCACATAGCCATGTCCTACCTCTGGAAGAGTTAACACCAATACAGAAGTCAAAATATGTTTCAAATCAATAAAAGAACTCTAATATTCATCATCCCAAGAAATATTCTCTCCCTTATGAGTGAGACCAGACATTAGAAAAGATAATTTTGAAAAATCCTTTACGAACCGATGATAATATCCTACTAAACCCAAGAAGCTCTAAATATCAAGAATATTACGTGGTTTCTCCCATTTCATAATAGCTTTCACCTTTTCAGGATCAACTAAAATACCATGTTTTGAGACCACATTCCCCAAGAACTTCACTTCCCAAATCCAGAAATCACATTTCGATAGCTTGGTATAAAGTCGATGATTTCTCAACAATTCCAGATTTGTTCTCAGATAACGCACATAATCCTCCTCAAACTTAGAGTAAACTAGGATGTCATCCATAAATACCTACACAAACGTATCATGATACTCATGGAATATCATGTTCATAAAATTCATTAAGACTACAGGATCATTGGTTAGACCAAATGACATGACAAGATACTCATAATGGATATACCTACTCTGGAAGACAATTTTCTAAATGTCAGATTTTTTTATTCTCAATAGATGGTTACCAGAACGAAGATCAATCTTCAAAAACCACATCACCTCTTTCAACTAGTCAAACAGATCATCAATATATGGAAACATATACTTATTATTTACCATAACTCGATTGAGTTTTTGGTAATCAACACATAGGTGAAGTGACCCGTCATCTTTCTTAGCAAAGAGAATAGGTGTCGCCCAAGGTAACACACTCGATCCTATAAAGCCTTTCTATAACAGATCATCCAACCTAGTCTTTAACTCTTTAATTTTAGCTAGTTCCATATGGTAATAAGTTATAGACACTATTTGAGTATTAGACACTAAATCAATATAAAACTCTACCTTCCTTACCAATGGAAAACCAGAAAATTTAGAAGGAAAAACATCAAGAACCTCGACGATAATTGGAGGGATATGATCACTAAAAGATTCTTACACCCGATCAAAAGTGAACAAAAATATTACTTTCCCCAACATTGGATAATATGGTTTAACTCTACTTGACCTCAGGTCCCATTCTCCCTAAAATACATGGAACACCCCATTAGGCAGAGTAAAGGATACCCGTCAAAGATAAAAATCAATTCGTGCTTTATTAGAAATGATCCAATCCATCCTGAAAATGACATCAAGAGGTTTCATGTCGAGAACCAAAAAATAACAAGTAAGATCAATCTATGATAAAGATAAAACACAAGTAAAAAAACGAAGACCCTACCATCTCTTTATTTCGAGGGGTGTAGTAATATCCATCACATAAGATAAAAGCTCTGTTGAAAGATTTAAAAAGTTCACAACACAAGTCAATATAAATGAATGAGATGCACTAATATCAAATAAAGCAGTCATTAGAGATAAATCTATAGTGATGATACCTATCACAATCACAAGACCCATATTTTCTTCCTCTAGAGACTCTTTTATTGCCTGAAGAAGCTTCATTCCGGATGCCTATGGCTAGAATACCTTAGACCTTGAAGCATCTGATTTCACCATAGTACTTTTTGGTGTTGATGGTATCATGACACTATGTTGGGAAGAAAAGATATAACATAACTTCTAAAAGTGTCTTGAATGTCCATAAGAACCACATATCTTGGGTGCCTTAGTGAAAACCTATTTTGAATTCCTAGGCTTTCCACACTAGAAGCAAGTCAAACGAACTCTGCCAAGCACTGCAGGAGGTCTAGAAGAACCATGTTGCCGAGGTCCACCAATATGCTCATCATGCTTTCTCTTGCCTTTATGGGGACTCACAAAACTACCATCGAGAGAAAAAGGAACTCCCGATGACCCTAAATTACCAACAAAATCAAGTTTAACAATCAACACCCAATCTAGCTTGTCAGCATAAGAAGAGATATTCAATAAGAAAAATTGAGAATGAATATAAAATCGAAGTCCCACCTTGAACCGTCGATTATTCATCTTCTCATTCGATACAATCTCAGGTGAAAACTGCACAATCTTGATAAAGCGATTTGTATATTCTATCACGGTCATATTAGTCTGCTCAAGTTTGAAAAACTCCATAGATTTAGCAAAAACTATAGACTCTAGATAGAACTGGTTGATGAAAATAACTTTAAAGTCCTTCCACTATAAACCCTCATTATTTTTCTCCTTAACCATGGAATTCCACCATCTCTTAATTGGTCCCTCCATCTTAAAGGTAGCACACTTTACCTTAATATTTTTAGGAGTCTCTAAGAAATCAAACAAAATATCTATATTTCTCAATGAGTCCTTATAAACTTGAGGATCATTAGAGACTTGGAAATTATGTGGTTTCTGATGAAGGAAATCCTAAGCATGATTTTGAGATTCATTCCTTCAAGTTTCCACAATTGAAGCATGGATGGGAACGAGTACAGGTACATATCCCAGATCTTGGAAAGAATACAATAACCTCAACCAGATTTTGCTCCATGGGAGGATTTGGTTGTTGTGGTTCATCAAAAACTTCTTATTGTATTATATTCACACATATTATTGGAGGAATGATGCTACACAACATCAAAAAATGACATAGAGGATATCATAAGATTACTCAGATTAACACTCTAAAAAGAGCAACAGGGAAATTAATCCCATCAAATAAGAAAATAAGATTTGGATTTTTACCTATCCAAATCTAAAGTAGGGAAAAGACTAGAATTATTCCTCAAGACACCTTTCCCAAACCACCCATGGTGAATTAAGGCTCATTACAATGAGAGTTGTCCAGACACTCACTTGAAACTATCTTTTAAGTCCCAACAAGATATTCCACACTACATACTATCATCAAAGAAAGATGCACAACCTCCCTTTAATACCACTTTTCCATAAACCAGCCCAAATAACCTGGTACCCTGATACCCGAGCCGATACTGACACAACTTGAAGGGTATTCCTATTCCCCATGGGTTGGAGACTAGCACCTGATATCATGTAAGATAAAAATGGGAATAGATTTTCCATAAAACAAAAAAAGATCAAGATACATATCTGTATTCTCAAAAACTAAAAAAGGAGTCAATAATAGAAACCAAATAGGTATATCAAAACCAAAGAAGATCAATATCAAAGTACTTAGAGTCTGACAAGAAAAACATCCCAAAAATCACATCACTCCAAGAAAAAGGACCAGGAACATCCACCTCCTCCCATAGGAGCTTTCCCTTTGCTCATACCTGGAAGAAAAAAAAAACACCTAAAGGCAAAGGTAGGGTGAGAGATAAAAATTCCAGTAGGGTCTCACCAAGTATTCCGTAATAAGATTCCTTAATAATAACCAAATAATGAGTTAAATTTTAAATAAAATAGGCATGACAATACATTTTCATATTTAAAACAAAACATGCTTCATTTTAGAGTGATAGAAAAAATTTCAAACATGGATTAAATAAAAAATTTATATAAAATTGTTTGTATCAATCACTAGGCATGAGTAAAAAAGTTTCACAATCAATTAAATTTATAATCAAAATAGTCACAGTAAGCACCATGATCATTTTACTTACATTACGAGAATTTCTAGTTATAAGATCCTCACACGTCTCATACCAGTGATCATGTAATATGTATACACATATCCCTCAGGATCAAGATGAATAGGACTCATCAACGTTCCATCAATAATATGATCTACCTAACTAGACTTTTGTTATAGTTTTCATCATCAATCCATTTCTAGGGAATTACCATCATAGTGTTCTTGTCTCAAATAATCCATTAACTACCTAGGCTCACATGTTCTCAACCAATCAATAAATTGAAAAAGGGGAAATCATTTCATTTCAAATCAATAATCATTCAAAGTCCAATTCCCACTTTTCATTTTCAAAATTCCAATTTACTTTAAAAAATAAAACATATGTTTTTCATCAATTCATGCCTTTTTAAAAATAAAAAAAATCATAGGTTTTAATCAATTAAATTTAATAAATTTTTCCCACAGTCAATTCTTAAATCATTTCACAATTTCCATCAATTTAAAAATATTCCCCAACTTCAAATTCCATTATAATTGGGGGTTTACCCAAAAGCCATACCAATTCAATTTCCAATTTCAATTCACATCGAATTGGGTTTTCATAATTCAATTGAAATCAATTTAAATCAAATTAAGTAAATCAATGTTTAATTATATGGCGAAACACAATGGAACTGATGAATCTCACATTTTCATATATTTTATACTATAAATCATTTTTTATAATCCCACCATAGTGTTATTGTATGGATAATTATCACGTTTTTAGGTTTTAGTGATGATTTTAGCTTAAATTCAAAAAGCGGTTAAATCTGGAGTTTTGACAGATTTTTATCATAGGGGTATTTTGGTCAAAAATTTTAAAATATAATTCTAAATTGAGTGAATATTATTTTTTTGGAATAATTATTTTATTACCTCAAATTTTATCTGCTGGATCAGGAGCTGATTCGTCTATCTAAAGGGCATAAAAATCAATTAAGTTGAATATTTTTCCGGGCGGATAGTGTGGACCCCACCACTGTAACAGAACCACATCTCGGCCTACACACCTTAAATTTAGGTTCTTACACTTGGGATAGAATGAGGACACATAGTAACGGCTATAAATCAAATTTGGGGGAGTTTTGAAGTCATTAATGTTTCCATTGGATGTTATATTTGTGAAGCAAGCTTCCTAGAACCTGTGTCCAGAACAAGAAACCTCCAATGAAAAATTCATAAATCAATCATCAGGTTTCAAAATGATCTGAAATTTGGACAGTAGATGGAAAACACATTAAGGAACAACTTTTATGAAGGGTTTAATGCGTGAATCTTCCATTTAATAGGACAAAAACGTAAAAACTTTAGGCATACATAATTCTGCCTATAAAAGGAGGCCCTCGCCTCCTTCCCAAAACATCCCATTCTCCATACATTTCTTCAATTAACTAAGGAGGAGATCTCCACTGAGGGAGGCCAGCCACAAATATTCCCACTTTATTTTTAATTTGTTTATTTTCTTTATTTTTTTTAGTTTTCAATTGTAATTTAGATTTCTAAAAAATTAATGCATTGTTTTTATTTCTGTGTCCACCCATCCACCCTGTTTTCTTCTTCATCTTTTTTCCTTTTTTTCTTGTTTTATTCTTCTCATATTATCCACCGTTACCTATTACCCTAAAAAATTAGGGGTTAAACCAAGATTTGGCCTATGGGAGGTATGTGGAAATTTCATTTATTCTGTGCTTAAATTCGTATGTTTTATTAAGTTTGTGATGAGCAAGAGTGATGTGCACGAGTGTGGTGATCGTCCACCATGACCCTGATCTCAAACTCATTTCTATTCTTTTATTAAATCTTTTACCTCCCTTCTACTAGATACAAGCTCTTCATATGATGGATTTGAGCCATTCAGTGGTTGAAATGGTATACAATGGAACCAGGTCTTGGAAGATGTTACACTCTCGATCGAGGTGTGCCATCAACCTTGATTATAGGAGAAGATGAAGTTAAGATTGATAAATGCATTAAATATTTCACACAAATAAATAAAATAATAGCAATTCATTAATTATATCTCATTATTGAATTATCAAACTTAATTTAAATACCAACAAGGAGAATTATGGAACCAAAAAACTAACCCATAAAGGCCAAGTTCTTTCTCAATTAATTGCATTTTATCATTGCATGTTAGTTTTATCTTTTATTTAAATTAAATTTCATTCTATTACTAGATTAAATAAAAAAATAAGTAGTTTAGTTAAATTAGATTATGTGAGTGAATGACTGAAAAAGATCCTCAAGAGAGACAACCCTGGTTAGCCTCTATGCTGCACTAGGAAAATTAAATTGCTTTTGCCATACCCTACGATAGGCATGCGTCAAAACTGACTCTGTTTCTGGGGAACCAATAATTAGTTTACTTATATTTTTATATTTTCAAATTCTAGATATAATCTCATTTAAAAAACAACAAAAAAATTATAAATTTCAAAAACTAAAAAATATTCTTTGTTCATGATGTATTAAAATTGTGATTATTATGCATTGAATGACCAATCTAAAGTGAAAGAAAATGTTTAAAATGGACTTGATGCTCAGTTTCATATTATTAATGATAGATTTCAAAACTTAGAGAGCCAAATATAATGGATTTCTGAATATGTACGCACATCACAAGAGTAACCCGAACCTGAGATGAACCTGAACTAGAACGAGTGGTGGAAGAGATTTCACCAATCATTTTTTATGTTAAAAAATATGACGAGAGTGATAAAGAACTTATAAAGGAACAAATAAAATCATATTGCACTCAACCATTGCTCAAAGAGGTCCCATAAGTACACATTAAACCTGATGCACTAATGAGAGATCAACTTTTTTTGGAAAAATCCTGGAATAGCTTTGTTGAAGATAACTTGAAACATGATCTTCCCATCCTTGATAATGAAAAATCCGACGCTTTCTACCTCTCTCTTGATTTGGAAGATAATGAAGAAGATGAACCTACTGAGATTGAGGTGCCAATGGTCCTGCCTGAAAAGATCAATTACCAAGCTGAATTACTTGAAATGGAAGATTTATTTATTAATTCTTCATGTTTTAATCTTATTAAAGATAAATTGTTTTCTAACTTCTCTTTCTTTGAAATTTCTGATACAAAACAAATGGAGCATACCATGGATGTTAAAAATGATATTACCCAAGTAGAGATGATTGGAGAAGAAGAGTTGGACCAACATGTGGTGGTCCGACTACTTCCTTAACAATATTTTTCATACCATATGGAGGAGGACACCACTAAAGTCAATAGAGGGAACCTCTTTATTCTATTCCCTCCCATTTCAAACCTTAAATTTTATCTTTATTATTTCTTGGGGGTTGGGAACTTTTTTATTTACTTTGGGGTTCTCTACTTTCAGTGTTTAATCATGGACATTGGGAAAACTCACATGTGGGGGTTCATCTCAAAGAAACCACACCCACCTTCTGATTGGGGATAATCCACTAAAACTTCTTGACTAGGGGAAACAAAAACCTAGCACCCGCTTGGGGGTCTAAACCAAGCATTATCTCTTTTATTTTCCCTTTATCATTTTTTTATTTATTTTTCTTATGTATTTTCGTTAATTTCTTAGTCTTAAAGTGGTAGCTTCTAGAAGCTTAACTCAAGGAATCCACTTCAAAAATAATGTCAGGTTGTATCTTTCCTTCCCTTGGATTTTCTACCTTTATATTTATATTTTGTTAAGTTGAAATGAGGGGTAGTAAAATTTAAGTGTGGGGGAGTGT
This sequence comes from Viscum album, assembly GCA_963277665.1. NCBI lineage: Eukaryota > Viridiplantae > Streptophyta > Magnoliopsida > Santalales > Viscaceae > Viscum > Viscum album. Next base: position 210,360,451 of record OY728163.1, read on the forward strand.
CAACCTGATTAGTTATTATTGTGTGATTTTCATTTTTGTTTATCATATTTTTAGTATTTTTTGGAGCTTTAATAAATATTCTTATCACTTTTCACACATCAATTGATTTTGAAAGAGTTGAAATGATTTTTGAAATAATGGATTTTAAAAGATTGTTGATGTGAATTCTTTTTTCCTTAAAATGGATTTTTCAAGAATTTTTATGAGTTTGACTGATTTTTGAAATCCATGCCCATGAAAAATTGACTCAAAATATTTTTCCAATCCTGTGAGGTATTCTAAACCACTTTTACATATTCTTCCTAATATCCACACTTTCTTGAGAGAAACTTAGATTTTGTGTGAGAACCAGAATTTGTGAATATTCTCTTTTGAAGCATTGGATTTCATGAAATGTTTTTGATATGACTGAGGCATATCTTTGGATAGAAACATTTTATCTTGATACCCAACTTTACATTTATCCTTTGCAATCCCTTAGATTCCATGAATTTCCTTATAGGTTTAAGCCACATTCCTAGTCGATTTTTCCTTACCTACCCGCACTTTTAGTATTTTTGCATGGATATTTCAAGTTTGAGTGTGGGGGAAGGGCCTTTAATGTGTGTTCATTAGGATGTGTATCATTTATAGGTGGTTCAAGGTGTGTGTTAATATTTTGGGTAGTGTATAATAAAATAATTGGGCATGTGTCGTTATTTCATTGTGCTTTATTTGTTTCATCAATTTCTCCTTCAAAAAAAATGAAAAAATGGAGATGAGATAGAATTTATAATTTTATATTATTTTATGACTCATATCCCTCTAAAAAATCAAGGGAATTAATTTTCATTCTTTCATTATATTCAATTTTCATCTCATTCTCTATAAAAAAAGAAAAAAAAAAGAAAAAGAAAATAAAGTTGTGCCTTTCTGGAGCTTAAAAAAAAGAGGGAGAACATTGATGATATCATTATTTTTAATCACGTCATGGATCATATACCATGTCATAAAAGGTGTTGGTGTTGTTTTTCACATTTTCAGGTGGGATTTAGAGAGTAATTTCTTGTGTTTTTACTTGAATTAATCATGCATCGTACTTAAAAGTCCAACCTCCTCTTTTTGTCCTGAAACTTTTTTCAATCATTTTCCCACCAAAACTAAGCCACAAAAAAATTTGAAACATTAATTAAATCCCTCATTATTGAATTAATTTTCATGTTTCATTATGTAGAGAAATTATAATTCTCACAAACCTATGTGATACATGCGATTTTCAAGTATGGGCATAAATCTATTTCTCTTGAGTGAAGAGTGACATAAAATTCAATGTGAGGTCAGTTGTGATTGGGCCATGGATTTATTTATGAGGTTGAATTTTTTTTAATGATTTAAATTAAAATTATAGAGACTTGTTTTTTCATATATGATACATGATGGACTTCTATTTTGGATAAGATCATTGATATTTTCTCATTTTTGATTGTTGTGTGGATTTTGATTTGGATGTAAGATGATTGCCCATGAGTGCAATGTTTAAGTGTGAGGAGTGATGAAGCTCACATTTTCATATATTTTATACTTTAAATCATTGTTTATAATCCCACCATAGTGTTATTTTATGGTTAATTATCACGTTTTTAGGGTTTATTGGTAATTTGAGCTTAAATGCAAAAAGCAGTTAAATCCGGAATTTTGACAGATTTTTATCATAGGGGTATTTTGGTCATTAATTTTAAAATATAATTCCAAATTGATTTAATATTATTTTTTTGGAATAATTATTTTATTTACTCCAATTTGGTCTTCTAGACTAGGAGCTGATTCAGCCATATAAAGGGCCTAAAAAATCAATAAAGTTGAATATTTTTTCGGGCGGACAGCTTGGACCCCACCATTGTAACAAAACTAAATATCGGCCTAAACACCTTAAATTGAGGTTATTCCACCTGGGATAGAACTAGGAAACATAAGGAAATATATAAATAAAATTTTGGGGAGTTTTGAAGTCATTAATGTTTCCATTGGATGTTATATTTTTGAAGGAAGCTTTCTGAAACCTGCATCCAGAAAAAGAAACCTCCAATGAAAAATTCATAAATCATTAATCCTGTGTCCCAATGAGCTAAAATTTGGAGGGTGAATGAAAAACACATTAAGGAACAACTTTTATTAAGGTGATGATGCGTAAATAGTCTATTTAATGGGATAAAAATGCACAAACTTTAGGAGTATATATTTTTTCCTATAAAAAGAGGCCCTCACCTCCTTCCCAAAGCATCCCATTCTCCATCCATTTCTTCAAGGCACCAAGGAGGAGATATCCAAAGATGGAGGCCGGCTGAAAATCTTCCCCCTTTATTTTTAATTTTCTTTATTTTTGTTTTAATTTTCAATTATAATTTAGATTTCTAATAAACTAATGCATTGTTTTTATTTCTCTGTCCACCCATCCACCCGGTTTTCCTCTTCATATTTTCTACTTATTTTCTTATTTTATTCTTCTCATATTATCCACTATGACCTATTACCCTAAAAAATGAGGGGTTAACACGATATTTGGCCTGGGGGAGGTATGTGAAAATTTCATTTATTCGGTGCTTAAATTCATATGTTTTATTTTGTTTGTGATGATCAAGAGTGATGTGCACAGGTGTGGAGATCGTCCACCATGACACTGATCTCAAACTAATTTCTATTATTTTATTAAATATTTCCACCCTTATACTGGATACAAGCTCTTCATATGATGGAGTTGAGCCATTCAGTGGTTGAAATGGCATACAATGGAGCCAGGTCTTGGAAGATGTTACACTCTCGATCGAGGTGTGCCATCAACCTTGATTATAGGAGGAGGTGAAGTTAAGATTGATAAATGAATTCAGAATTTCACACCAATAAATAAAATAATAGTAATTCATTAATGATATCTCATTATTGAATTATCAAAATTAATTTAAATACCAACAAGGAGAATGATGGAACCCACAAACCAACCCATAAAGGCCAAGTTCTTTCTCAATTAATTGAATTTTGTCATTACATGTTAGTTTTATCTTTTATTTAAATTAAATTTCATTCCATTACTAGATTAAATAAAAACAACCAAAAATAAGTATTTTATTTAAATTAGATTATGTGAGTGAATGACTGAAAAAGATCCTCAAGAGAGACAACCCTGGTCAGCCTCTATACAACGCTAGGAAAATTAAATTTCTTTTACCACACCCTATGACAGGCATGCGTCAAGAACCACCTACCTTTATTCACAATATCAAAACTCAACACCCGCAATAGGATTTTCCAATGATTAACGATGAAAACAAAGATCTAGAAAACCAACCTATTTTCAATATCCAAAACAACGGAGTTTAGATCCATCAAACACATGATGATCTAAAAATCCATATGGAGGAAAAAAAGAGAGACTAGGAGAGAAATAGCGGGGTAGAATCACTTACTGGAGAGGGATTGAATGAGATCCACCACACTTTGATCCAATTAGGAATGGGTTTGGATGAGATTAAAAAGGGTTATCTAGAGCCTACAAGACCTAGGAATTCATGATATCTTGATTTAGGGTCGAATGGGAGGTTAAACAGGGGTTTCGTTTTAAAAAAAATATTTTTTAGAATTAAAAAAACATCATTCATACAGAGTGATGGAGGAGTGAAAATGGAATAAGAGAAGGTTATAAGAATAAAGGAAGGAAGAGGATTTTGGAAAGGACTTACCCAGAATATCACACTTCAATATGATAAATAATCCCATGGAGGAGTCAAGGAGTAAAGGAGGAGTTGGGGAACACTCTTGGGGTTGGGAAGAATGAATTGGAGGCCAATGGAAGAGCACCCCACCTAAAAAGAATTAATAAATAAATAAAAATAAAATAATTTTAAAGATGTGAACGATTTGTTTTAATGATTTGTCTAAAATTTAAATAACTATGTGTGAGGTTTCACAATAAAATTTCTAGACCCACATATTTCTATTGCATGATGTTGTCCAGAGAGAAACTGTACTAAGACTCAGGGGGGATTGAGTTCTTAAAAGTTTTATTCACTTTAAAACCATCCTCTTTAAGGTATAATAAGATATGATATTTTATTAACACAATAAAAAATCATAAATGAAAGAAAAAAGAAAAGAAAAGATAGAACATAGGATTTTTACAGTGATTTGGGGAACATAAATCCTCTAGTCCACCCCATCAATGCTCAACTCATAGAGCTTGATGATTTTCATTAGCACCAATCCTTTTCCTAGGGAATATCCAACTAAGTGAAAAAAATATTTACTTGGTACAAAACCAGGATCTTTTACTGGGATCCTACAAGGATATACATACTCCTACCTTGAAATTTATTTTACTAGGAACCTTTATAACTTAGTATAAGAAGCTAACACTTCCAATAGTGAGAGAGGATGATGAAAGTTTACAAATGAAGCCCATAGTTTCAAGATGCAACTGAAAGAAGTGAAGAGATATCCAAGAGATAATAAGAATGAAATATAGCATAAGGAGAGTCTTCTAAAATGAAATAAGATAATTTTTTGAAGAACAGATATAGAACTTGAATCTTCTTTATCTTTTTTTGATTAAACAGAGTAGTACACATAGTTGTGTGTGTGAGAGAGAGTTGAGAGTTCATGTGATGTTCTTGTTATTTACTATTTTATATTATTTCTTACTTGTTCAATTTCATGAAATATCACTTAATTTAATATTATGATATCCCATAAAATATGGTCTCTGAATTAAATTCTAGGTATAATTTTTCTCAAAAATACCTCATCAACAACATTGAGAAAAAAATTATTCTTGTATTATTTTATTTTATCAATACTTGAAACCTTTTAGAAATTGGATTTACCATAAAGAGGAAATCCAATATTTAATGTATTAATGAAATAATTAAATTATACTTACAATAATCCAACAATAATAAATATGCAATTTGTAGAACCACATAGGTGATTCTCATGTTGCTAAATCACATAACTGATTTCTTCACGCAACCAAATCACACAGCCGATTGGAACCATGTAGCTGAATTGATTCACATAGACATTATTAATATATTCAATTTATTCAAATTATTGATTGGAACCACATAACCAAATTTTATATGGATCCAGTTCACACAACCAATTACTCCATATAACCAATTTATGTAGCTGTTTCATGAACACAATCGTTTTCTCACGTAGATTATTTATTGACATAATAAATTTTAACATAACAGATTCTATGATATAGCTGATTCACATAGGAATTTCCTTTACATATTGGATTTACATAGATTATTTTTCAACATAGCTAAATATCCATATAGCTGATTGCCTCATGTGGTCAATTTTCTAGGCTTAGAAAAATATCATCAAAAATATAAAAATTGCAGAATAACTACAAAATTGCCTTAAATAAAGATAAAACCCAATGAAAAAACTTAAAAAAAGTAATTATTTACATATAAAACTTTTTGATACCATCAAAACATAAAAAAATGAGATATATTGGAACAACATTAGCAGTCCAACAATCTCCCCCTATTTGATGATAAAAAAACCCATTAAACAATAACATGATATTTTAAAATGTTTAAAGAATTTTTATAGAAAACTATATAGTTTATATATTCATTTTATTTTTTATCCTTTCTTCTCCCATTTTATTAGAATTATCCCACTTTTATTAAAATTATTCCTTTTTTGTGTCATTAAAATGGAAGTGTAATGTGAGGAAAAACACTGTTAATATAGAACTTTGAATGATAAACCATTAAATAATAGTGCTGATTATGAATTTGAAATATAGGACTAAAATTCAAAAGAATCAATAATTAAATCATTCACAAATATGAATAAAATTAAATAAAAATAATATCTTTGAAACACAAGTATATAAATGAAAAACATTAAATGAAAACAATCGCTTTGAAACACAATAAAAAGATAAAGAGTTATTTTATTAATCATGAACACTTGTAAAAAAATAAAAAGTTATAACAAACAAAAATAGATATACAAAAAATCAATCACATGACCCTGGTTTTTGGATTGGCTCAAAATTAGAAGGAGGTTTTAGTTTCTTGATGGTGGGAGAGGAGGAAGAGGTAGAAGGAGGGCTAACCACTGGAGGTAATTGTACTATTCCAAGCTCCACTACAGTTTCCCAAGTCCCGAGACCTGATATGTATTGAATTCTCTTGAAAATTGTTCTCAATTACTTCTCAAGATTTTCAGAAGCTATGTTGAAATCATATGATCATGAACTCACAAAAGGAAATTTCTTGACAGAATGTGAAGAATTTTCACCTTTTTCAGTAAACTTGTCAAAATTTATAGTAATAACCTTAGAGTGTTCTTTATGATAAATCCTGGATGGGTCAAAAAAATATCCACTCTCTACCTAGTACCTCTATAGGTGTCTGGTGGTGCTTATCCAAGAGATATTCTTCCCCTTAGAGAGAAAAAATCATCAACACGCATATCTATTATCTTAATAATGTATGACTTACATAATTAAAGAATAGAAATAGAGGATTTTATATGTATATGAGAAAATATTGTGAGACCATTGTTTATCATCCCTTTAAAATATTCAATATTCCAAGTAAAAAATCTTTGAGAAGTACTTTATATGGAAGTATACTGAGGTGTGGATGGAGCAGCTAGAGGATTTTCATACAACTTATCTTGAATATGATCAGTAGATACATATAACATGATTATTCAACTTTCTAAGGAAATCAACTTGTGATATAGGTTTGTTAACTATTCTATAAAGGTTTTAACAACCTCATTCAATGAACTGCATGAATTTTGAGGCACAAGAGTAGGAAAAATAACTAGCACCTAAGAACCAGTAGCAACATCTAGGACTTAAGAAATTGGCTTGAAAGGTCTATATACTACAATTTATCTTCTTATAAGAACATATGGAATATTAGGAGGTTCTCTTGACTTTGAGTAACTAGAATCCTTTTCTAAAGAGTATATATATAGATTTGTTATCCCATCAAAAATTTTAACCATCATGGTTGCAAACCTCTAATGGTTTCTGTTGATTGGACTAATCAACCATGAAACAATATCTATTTATTATTTGGTTACTCCCATGGATCTTTATAACTGATTATGAAAGATATAAAACCATGTAATTCAATGAAACAGTAGTCCCAAGTCCAAGTCTTCTAACCAGTTCTCTAGTTTCCTGAAACTCAGCTAGCAGATCTTTTTTGAAATATTTTAAAGGAACATGGGTGAACATGTCACACTATAAAGATTAGATCTGAGATGCTACTAAATTCAAATATGAAAAAACTTGATCGAACTAATTCTTGATATTTAGAGTCACATAAGTTGTATAAGTAGATGTTTTATTTTGTTGAAACCTCTTAAGTGAATCACATTGACTCACAACTAAACTCTTCAGAGTGTGTAATCTCTCTTTCATCTTAGTCTTGAAAATTCGAATTTAATCAAGAGCATAAACTAAGAGATTTTATTGAAATAGAGTAACATTATGAACTTTATATCATTTAGATTTCTCAAGAACTCAAATTTCATTGATCTTAGATTTGGTAGAATAATCTCCTCTAATATCATTCACTTGAGTTTTCACAGCATTAATTTTCTTATCACTTATAGTATAGAAAAAAGGTTTCACTGGCTAGTGATTCTTTATCAAATCTATCTAGGCAACCATAATCTCAACTAATTTATTAAAAACAATTATAGAAATGGAATTATCCTTCATTTATCTAATTTTATCCTTGAAGGATATCAATAACTTTTTCAACTCATCATAATCTCCCTTGAGATTATCAAACTTTGTCATCACTCAGAGGCAAAGGTCTTCATATAAATTTAAACATTAAAAATTGTAGATATTTTTATCATATAAAGAGTATCCTCTTACACATGATGAGAAGAAAAAATATGCTCTAGATTATGTGAGAGAGAACCATCTTCTTCCAAAACTACATCTCCATATCCATCTCTATCAGTAGCAGGTGATCCAAGAGGTAGATCAACTACTCTATACTCAACCATAGGTTCCACCTTAACCATAGAAGAAAAAACACCAGGAATAATATCAATTTTCTTAACTTATTCAGCTTCATCTTTTACAGCTATCTCAATAACTAACACAATGGGATGAACTGATTTAGAAACACTGACCACTACACTTCCGGTCTCTGAGCTTATTCCACCATTAGTCTAACCTATGACTACAAGCTCGGTTATTATAGTATCAAACTCTTATTATTCCTTCACAGAAACCATCTCAATAGGTTTTGTATCCCTAGGAGGTGAGTTAGTGGATGGATCCCTATGAGACGATGATGGAGGTGGTATAACCACATAAGTAGTAACTTCTTATCCAAAAGGCTTTAGAGGATTTGAGGTATCATCCCAGTTATAAAAAAAAGTTTTCAAAATAATATTAGAAAACGAATTTCTTTTATGAAACTTTAAATCCTCTCCCTCATTGAGATCAATATATTTCTTTTTCAGCACTAGAGAGATAAGCCTTCCATAGGGATAGTAATTGAACTTCCCATTACCTTGGAAGCAGTGGTGCATGAAATACATCATGTACCAATACAAATTAATATTAATATTGTTTATTAGGACATATAATAGGTACATTTACTAAAAATTACCTTTTATATATCACAATCACTTTGATCATTGTCAATTTGGATAAACTTTCAGAGTAATTTCTATTCTAGATCCAGGTCTTTTACAACCTTCTTTACAAAATAATAGGTCCCAAAGAGAAACTTGAAAACCTTAGTAGGTCTAATTTAGCATGTACCAACTAAAGTATGACTAAAACTGAACTCACTCTCATGAGGATGTTGGAGAACCTTAACCATCTCCATAGACAAAACTAACAGGGCCTTCCTATTTACACTGGTAGAGAGAACATCCTCTATTTAACCAAACTAACACTCAACATTATGCATGAACTCATTTACATCCTCATTAAACAAAAACCTCAATTTATTTACATAAAAAATGAATTAAAATCCTTGGAATTTAATGAATTTATTCAAAAGGATCTTAGTTTCTTTTAGCCAAGCTATATCAATGGCTTTTCCTGCAAGAACTCGACATGGGACACCATTTGTCTTCTATTTCTTTGAGGATCCAGAACCACCACCACCTACTCTCTTAGACTTCTCCGTTACTATAAGATCAAATGGATTTCAAAATAATTTTGAGAGAATAGATAATGTTTTGGATTCAGGTATGAAGGGACATAGGTTAATGTTAAGAAGGATGAGGGTCAATTTGGTTTTTAGATCACACACTTGATTTGAAAAAGGGTAACATATCCAATTTAGTTTTAGGGTTAGGTCTGACTCAAAATAAAGAATAAAATAACATAAAAAATGGAAAAATTTCCTTTTAAAATTAAATTTCATTTATTTTCAAATATTGAACTAGAAAAAAATAAATATAGATGTAGAATAGATTCAAATGGAATTAAAATATAAAGAAATTAATCAATAAATGAAAAAATTGAAGTATAATTATAATAATCATAAGTTAAACTCATTTAAATTCAAATAAACCTAATTACCACTTAATAAAATCAAAAAGTTCAAAAGTAAGGGGATTAGTAAAAATATCCACAAATTGATTCTCAGTAGAGATAAATTCAAGAGTGATATAACTTTTTTGAGCATAATCCCCTAAGAAATTATGCTTTATATTTATATGATTTTTTCTTTAATTATTTATCATATTCTTTTAAACTTTTATAGAACTAGTGTTATCACATATAATTGAAACTTTATTATAATTGAATCAAAAATTATTTAAGGTTTATTTCATCCATAACACCTATTCACAACAACTATCAACATCAATGTATTTTATTTTAGTAGTAGATAATGTAAATGAGTGTTTTTTCTTACTAGACAAGGATACCGGTGATTTTACTAAAAAATTGAAGGTTTCGAAAGCACTATTTCTATCTAGTCTACAACCACCAAAGTCAGTATCAGAATGAAAAGTCAAATTAAAATCAATTTTTTTGGAAAAAAGTAAGGAAAGAGAAATTGTTCCTTTTAGATACCTTAAAATTATTTTGGTATATTTCAAATGAGATTCCTTAGGATTATCTTGGAATCTAAAAATATAATCATACTACATACATAATGTATGGTCTACTTGTAGTTAAATATAGTCGACTCCCAATTATTCCTCTATATAACTTGTTGTACACTAGTTTCCCGGCTTCATCCAAATCAAGTTTTTTATTATAACTCATATAATTTTCATATAATTTACCACTTTAAAGTTCAAACCACTTATGTAAGTCAAGTATGTATTTACTTTTATTCATCACATTACCAATGTATTTTTAAAAAATATAAAAACTAAGAGAGTAATTTAACACACCCATCATGCTCATTTCAAATTCCTTTTTCATGAGCTTTGAAAAATCATTCCAAAATTTTTTATTTATAAAACCAAAAAATCACATCATCAACCTATATTTGAACCAAAAAAATATATGAAGTTTCAGTTTTCTTGAAAAGGGTAGGATATTACACTCCTATTGAAAATCAATTTGATAAAATAAAATAACTTAAATGATCATACCAAGATCTAGGTTCTTTTTTAAGTCTATAAAGAGCTTTGGTAAGTTTGAAAAATAAATATTGAAAATGGAGATTTTCAAAACCAGGAGGATGTTCAACATAAACTTCCTCCATAATAAAACCATTTAAAAATGAATATTTCACATCCATTTGATATAGTTTAAAATCCACATGTGATGCATAAGAAAGGATAATCCTAATGTATTATAATCTAGATACATGTGAAAAGGTCTCTTCAAAATCTTTCCCTTACTCTTGATTATACCCTTTATCTACTAGTATAGCCTTATTTCTAGAGATCACACCATGATTATCCAATTTATTACTATAAACCCATTTTGTTCCTATAATAGGGTAATTTGATGGGCTGTAAACTAAATCCTATACCTTGTTCCTCTTGAACTGGTTAAATTATTTTTTCATAGTTAAGAATAAACTCTCATTCTCTAAGTATTATTCTAAGGTTTTAGGTTATAGTTGAGTTTAAAAGGTAGATAAATATACAATGTTTCCTACACTCCTTATAGTCCCAATCCCTTCATCTAAGATTATAATAATAGTTTCTAAGGGATCATTTTCAAGTTTCTAGGCTGTCTAGGTGGCACACTTTTAGGTTGGATAGTATCCATCCTTTCAGTATTTGGTTCACCAAAATCAAGTTCTAAATAATTATGATTTTTATTTTAAAATAGAGTTTTAGGTATCTTATTTTCAAAATAATAACTTATCTCATCAACTTGAGTCATTTAATGATCAAACGGATCACTTTTATAAAATTTCACATGAGTTGATTCTTCAAAAATCTTTGACCTTTTGTTAATAACTCTATAATCCTTTGAAGTAGTATAATATCCAAGAAAGATTACTACATAATCATTTGGATCAAATTTTCCAAGATTATCCTTATTGTTCAGAATATAAACATTGCATCCAAATAGTTTAAAGTATCCAACTTTTTTTTTAATTTTTCCATAGCTCATAGGGCATTTTCTTCAAAATATTTCTAATTAGAACTCTCTTAATGACCTAACATGATATATTTACTACTTTATCCAAAAATGAGTTGGTAAGTTATATTCACATAACATATTTCTAGAAATTTCTTGCAAGGTTTTATTCCTCCTTTCAACAACACCATTCCATTGAGGTGTCCCAGGGGTCAAAAAAGTATGTTTGATTCCATGTTTTGAACAATAAGAATTAAAATCATGGTTTTAAATTCTAATCTATGATAAATACTTAAAGAAATAACTTTTTAATCTTTCACTTTTTAAACCAATTTAAAAAATATTATAAAAATTGAACAATATTTACTCTTAACACTCATAAATAAAACCCAATTAAATATAGATAAATAATCTACTAACACATAAAAAATATATTTTCCTCTTAGGATTGTAGTTATAGATGGTCCAAAAAAATCCATGTGGATAATTTCTATAGGTCTATATGTAAAAACCTCTTTGATTAATATAAAATAAGACTTATATTGCTTTACCATTTTTTATTAATCATATAGTTTCTATTTTTTCAAATTAAGTTGAGGTTAACATGAAACTAAATTTCTATTAGATAATTTTATCAATGAATAAACATTACAATGATAAATTATTCTATAAAAAATCCAAGATTTATTTGTTTTAAAATTTAAATAGTCACTTTTTTTCTACAAAAATAATTAAGATCTAAAGTATAGTCATTATCAGTTCTAGGTGCCTTATATTTGAGGATCTTATATTTGAAAACAAAACCTGCATTATTCAAAAAATAAAAAAAATAACCTTTATCAAAAAGTTGGGACATACTTATCAAGTTACAATTAAATACTTTCACATAGAGAACTTTATTGATGAGGACTATTCTTGGATTTCCAACTTATCCAAATCCCATAATTTTTTCCTTTAGCGTTGTCAATAACTATGATGTAACCTCTATCAATTTTGGATAAGTAATACAACTTAGATAAATATCTACCCATTTACCTTGAGCATCCACTATCTATATACCATTTATCATTGATGATCTTGGAACTTTTTCACTATAAAAAAATCAAACAAGATTTTTTTTGGTACCCATATTCTCTTGGGTCCTATAATTTTAAAAACCAAATATTTGGGAACCTAAATCTACTTGTGCTATCTAGAAAATTCAGCCCTGTATTTTGAAAAATTTCTTAAAAGAAAATAATGTTTAACTCCAAAAAATGGATTATTTCTAAGAATATAACTATTAAAATAGTTCTATGATTCTCTATAGTGAAAAAATAACTTTTTAGAATTTTTTTATTATTGGAGATAAGCACAAAATAATTTTTATAAAACTTTGGGTTTTCACATTTTCTTCCCATTCCAAATTTATTTTTCTGGACCTTATTGTTACCAATAATTTGATTCAATTCACCTTTTGTAAGAACACTTAAATCATCTTTGAGGTATTTATTTTTGTAAGGATTTCAATTTTTTCCATGTTCAATACAGGATGTAGCATAATTTTTTAGATTGACTTTAAGATATAAACTTTTCTTATTTAAGCCCCCATTTTCATTTTTATCAAAATTATAAGAATTATTGAGGGATTTATTTTTATTATTCAAGATTTAATATTTTTTTTCAAGAATGTTACAATATTCATTTAGTTATTTAAAAGAGAAGTTTTCATTTTTAAAGGTAGACTCATGATCATAAGATTAAAACAATTTGACCTCATAAGAGTGTGATATAAAGAACATTTTGGCCTTTTGATTAGATATTATACATTCTAATACATAAGATGTATCATTAATAGAATCCTCAGAAATTCTCAATATAGATTTCACATCTTTCTTCTTATATCCACAAAACTTTTTAAAATAATTCTTATCAAAATTCTTATTATCTTATAGTTAAGAGAAGTATGGATTAATGTTCCTGAGTTTCTTACACTCATTGAATCGGACCTATTTATAGTTTTCATCATAATTATTATATCAAGACCAATTTCCTCCATCCCTAGGTCTCCCAATCCCAACACATAGGCCCTTTATGGGTTCTATCCTAAAACCCATGGGTGATAGGAGGAATTTCCCATCCAAGCTTAGATTTGAGCCATCATCCTTTGTGGAAATTGATGTGGGATTGGGTTTTCATCCAACAATACTCCCATCAAACCAAAGGCCACATAGGCCTCCCCTTAAATGATAATACATCAGATACAAACATCTCACAATGCCATTTTCTCATCACCGGGACTCGCTGCCTGACCATCATTTATCAGGAAGACTTTTGACATAAGGCACAATGGATTCAAATGATTCCAATGAGAAACCAATATCATTTTAAAACTGGTTTGGGGAATAATATATCCTATATCACACCTGGGCTACACCATACCTCTGATACCACTTGTCAGGATCGATTTCCTCTAGCCCTAGGTCTCCGAGGACCAACATATAATACCTTCAGGGGTTCCATCCTAAACCCCATGGGTTATAGGAGGAATTTCCCATCCAAGATTATATACGAGACATCATCCTTTATGGAAACCGACATGAGATTGGGTTTTCATCCAACATCTTATACTTACTGAAGGTTTTTTGAAACCTATTATATTATGGTAAATTTTTTTGAACTTACTTAAAAAATGATCAAGCTCACTATTTGAAGTAGAAATATTTGAGGTATCTTCATCTGATGAATCAAAAAAATGCATCCCATTGTTTTTCTTATCATTTATTGAAGTAGATACTTTCAAGGAAACATTCTATTTTTTAACCAATCTATGCTCACCAACATCATATTACATCTCTGCCACATACATCATAAGTGTTCCATGATATTTTTGATTTTTAAATATTTAACATTAGTAGATTAACTAATGGTGGCTAAGATTCCACTCCACTTAAATGGTAGAACTCTGATAACTTTTAGAGACTAATTAGATTTGAAAATTGGTTCTCTAAGGTAAAAAAAATTATTCAAAATCTCTATCAACCATCCATTCATTTGTGTTATGGTTTCTCAATAAACCATCCAAAACTTGTAAAATTTCAACTTGATAGTATTGTATCTTAACCATTTTACATTATCAATACCTTTTTATGCCACTGATATAGTAGTCTACATCTCATGAGCTATTGCACATTGTGAAATTCTGTTGAACCCTTCAAAACCTAGTCCACATATTATAGCATCCATAACTTTTGAGTTTAGATCATATTTCTCTTAATTAGTAGTATCCCACTTCTCTAAATTCCCCTTAGGAATAGTGTAAGGCTTTATGGATTTTAAATAAACATTTAGACCATGGTTCTTTAAATATATGATCATTCGTTCCTTACAACAATAATAACTTTCTTCATTGAATTTGGGATCTCTTACCATCAACACACCTTTTCTGATGTTATTCCTAGAAAATATTTTTATATGATCTTAAAACTTAAACCTTTTATAGAAGAGGACTCAAAATTCACAAAACTTGATACCAATTGTTGGTCAGAGATAAACTACAATAAGACTCTGGGGGTGGGGGTGAATTGGGTTATTTAAAATCTTATTCACTTTAAAAAATATCTGATCTTTTCATACCATAATAATGAATAAGAAATAAAAATAGAAATAAAATATAGAAAAAATGATATTTATCATGGTTTGGGGAACAAAAATACCACAATCCACTCCATCAATGCTCAACTCATAGAGTTTGGTGATTTTCACTAGAATAAGTCATTTTCCTAGGGATTTCGTGCAAACAGCCATCACTTGGTACAAAACCATGATATTTTACTAGCCCCCTATAAGGATTTACAAACAATAGACTTCAAGGTTCTTTCACCAGGAACCTTCACAACTTAGTATATGAATCTGAAACTTCTAATAGTGAGAGAGAATGGTGAAAGTTTACAAATGAAGCTCACAATTTCAAGATTCAATTGAAAAAATTAAAGGGATCTACAAGATAGAGAATAATAATGACATGTAGCTTGAGGAGAGTCTTCTAAAACACAATAAGATAAATATTTGATGCATAGTTGTAGAACTTGAATCTTCTTCGTCTTTTTGTGTTGAGAAGATCATCACACATGGCTTCAAGAGAGAGGGAGAGAGAGAGATTTGGGAGTGAAAGTGTTATTATTATTCTTCTCTATTTTATTTTATTTATTAATTGTTTCACTAATTTTGAATAAAACATCACTTTATTTCACAACATGATATCCCATAAAATATGGTCTTTGAATTGAATTCTAGGTTCCATTTTCTTGAAAGTACCCCAACAATAGTATTGACCCAAAAATTATTCTTGTACTATTTTTTTCTTTCAATAGATGAAACCTTTTAGAAATATATTTTACCATAAAGTGGTAATCCAATATTTAATGTATCTATGATAGTATTATTCCACTCAAATCACTTCAATGGTAATAAATATGTAGGTTGTAAAACCATACAACATATTCTCACATAGGTAAACCACATAGATTATTTCTTCACATAGCCAAATTACATAACCGATTAGAACCACCTAGATAAATTGATCCATGTAGTTACTATTCACATAGCCAATTTCTTCACATTTTCGATTGGAACCATATAGAAAAAATTTCTATGGATTAAATTCACATATATGATTAATCGACATAGTCAATTCTTGTAGTCATTTCATCGATGTATCCATTTTCTCATGTATGCAATTTTTGAATAGTCGATTTTGTGACATAGACAATTCATGTAGTCATTTCATTCACACAGTCAATTGATGTAGCTTATTTCATGGAATATAAAAATATCCACATAGCTGATTACCCCACATAGTTGATTTTACAGACTTAGAGGAAAATTTTATAAAAACTACCAAAATTGAAGAATAACCATAGACTTAACTTAAATAAAAATAAAACCTGGTGAACACACTTAAAAAAATCATCAGTAATATATGAAGGGTTTTTGAGATCATCAAAACATAAATCACATAGTATATGTTAGAAAAACATTAGTATTACAACACACTATTGGTCTAACCATCCACCAACCATTTAATATCTATTAGAAGCTTAGTTTTAAGATTCATGATTCACATAGACAGTTAGGGAACCATGTGCTCTAACCATGCATCCTGAAACTTTAGAATTTTAAAATCTTCAACCTAAACATAAAAATAAATGAGATATATATATATATATATATATATATATCTAAAAATGACATCATGAATTTTGTAATTCTCCCCACCATATCACTTTATGATCCTAGAATGTCTTTATAGAAGGTATTGATCAAAGAATAGATGAGGTTTACACTTCTTAATAAAATACATGAATCTAAACTCTAAATAATTTAGTGAACTTACCCAAAACTTGATCCACATAGTCTTTTCATCCTCAGGCTTCAAGCCTAGAAAACTAATTCCTACCATATTGTTTTGGCTCTGCAAATTTGTTTTTGAAATTTGCAATTATTTTTATAGGGTTGAGTTGTTTTTGAATCTTTAGTCATTTTTATTTGAGGTGGTAGGTTGGTTAGGTCATGTAAGGGTTCCCACTCAACCCAAAAATTGGTTATATTAAAAAAAAATTAATAAATGGATTAGAGTGAGGAAGAGATAAAAAATACTATATAAAGTGATTCTTTGATGAAAGAAATAATCTATTGAAAATGACCCAATTCAAAGAAATATTTTAATATAAGAAATTAATAACATTAATAATATAATACCCAAATCTTTAAAATACAAATGATTCTTAAAACTCTAAGACTAGACTACCCATGATTACCCGACAACATTCCCCTTATATAAAATCTTGAATAGTTTGTCGATGAGATTAATTGACCTTTAGATCCACATATAGGAAGGGGTGGGTTAGGAAAGAAATACCTATACTTATGAATGGGAGAAAAATAGAATAATAATAAACCACTTCTTCCTCACTTTATACTATCATTAATCATGTTTAAGAAATATTACATTTGAAACCGTACTAATGGATTACTTATATAAAAAAATGTTAGTCTCATAACACTACCTTACCAAAGAAAGATGAATGCAAGATGAAACTTGAGACAATTTAAAACACTATAAAAATAGATCATTACTTTATGGTCTCCTCAATATTTAGGATTCCTCTAATACACTGACTCTTGAAGCCAAGTATCCACTCCCAAATCTTCAATACAAGATAAGGATAATATTTTATTGTGGTCTCACCACTATTTAAAATTCCACCAATACAATGGCTCTCAGAATCATATGGTTACTAATAATTAATAGAATATGAACATATACCATATTTTGACACCATGCGATGGAATTAAAAATGAAATACATAACCTTGAATAGAATGCAGTCTAGGAATAATTATATAGGGAAATATTTAACATAAAATGAAGTAAAAATTTATTAAATAGAAGGAATAACTCGAGTTTCTAACACATTAGTATCAAATTTAGAAGGTTTTTGATCCACCTCCTTCACCTTACTCACTTAATGTTAAATTTCAGGATCCTATATATAACTATATCCACTCTTTATTCTTAATGATACTTTACTGAACCATCATTAATGACCAAACTATCCGTAATGATGAAAAGATTTATGAGCTCCATAACATGAAGGATTCTCATTCTATGGCTTACTACATTGATGTAATACCAAGGATTTACTATAGATATAAGTTTAATAGATGCAATTAGATAGTCTCTTAATACCACCACCCTTTCAAATCGAATCAATATTTCTCTTCTTCCCCCCACCAGAACTCCCAATATCACCTCCAGACATAGAGGAAACACCAACCTTACTAGGAACTCTGGATATAACTACCTCAAATCTTATATCATACTTCACCACATATATATAAGAGGTCAAACCAAATAGATACATATCATAATAAATATTTTGATAGATACCTCTTTCAAAACATTGAGCTTTAACAGAATCATTCGAGACTAACTCAGGTAAATATGATATTAACTCAACAAATTGATGAGAAAAATCTAAGTCTAACTATTTTTTCAGATTGAGGCAATAAAATTACATTAACTTGGACACTTATTAATGGTTTTAGATAAATACTATTGGATAAACAACACCTTGAAATTTTTCTAAGGCTACCCCCCTGAGGCATAGTATAAATGAAAAACTTTCACCCCCTCCAACACAAACCATCAATATAAATGTGGTGAATTTTAGTTTAATATATTCCATAATATCAAGAAAGTTAAAGATCCTATTAATTTTCTTAAACCACTCTTTAGTTCCAGGGGATTCTTTCCCCACTTGGAAGATATAAGGATTAGAATCTTGAAACTTCATAACTGAGTCTCCATGATATAGTGGATTAGGAGGGGCACTAATTTACATAACTAGAGTAAATGGAATGATAGACCCAGATAATCCTTGATCAACTAGATGGTTCACATTCAGAAAATCACCCACAACTCCTTGAAAATATGATGAGATTATTTATAAGATGCATTCTAAAATAATACAAAATACAAAACACAATAAAATAAACTTAGGGATTAAAAATTTCATAAAATAAAACATTACTAAAACACCACTAAAGTATCATTAAAATAGAAATAATATTGAGCATTTGTTCATTAGAAACATATAACACAAGGAAACCCTCACTTAAAATCTCTTGCATAAGGTAAGAAGATTCAATTTTTCTTATCAAAATCATTCAATAAAAAAACCCATGAAATCCATTTCTTATATTATTCTATATAATTTGAAAACACACTCTATAACATACAAGAAAAAAAATTTAATGTCCAAAATATTAAAATAATTTTTTTTATGAAAATTTATTTTTATAAGATTACTATAAATACCTTAAAACACTTTATGGAAGTTAAAAAATTTAAATAATATACTTTTCATGTCATTTAAAAATAAAAATATCACCATAAAATTCAATACATTATATAAAATCAAATTTTAAATTAAAAAATTAACCAATACATTCATGTAATTTTCTTTGTCAAATTACCCCAACCACATTAAGAACAGTTTTTTAAAATAGTTCAGAATATAAGTAAGAAACATTATCAATTATTCAAAAATTTAAGCTTCACTTTAGGAATCAAAATAATTTTGTTAAACTCATTATTATTAGGAAATCCGGCCTCTAAAAGGTAGTTAAAAAAGAATAATATACTAGTTTTGAACTACTTGAACAACTTTGAAACCCCATGGAATCTTTTCTAATTCAAATAAAGTTGGAAATAGAAAATAATTAATTTAATTTTAAATCAAAGCAAATCTAAATGTAAACAATTTAAAATAACAATAGTAGTGAATGGTTTAGTTGCATGGTCTATAAAATCATGCACAAAAGGTGAAGCATATTCTAAGAGTTGTCTAGAATTAGTTGCAAGGTCTGTGAATGTTTTTCCGAACCACACACATTAACCATGAACAACTTGTTTCTCCACTATTTTCAATATAAATCTCATTTTGTCTCATAATAACTCATATAAATTCAACATAAGACATAAATACATAAATAAATACTAAAATATATTAAAAATAACTAATAAAAAGTCTCAAATTTGGGAGAATGATATCTTAAATATCTCTATAAATTTTAGGTTCAATATGAAATGTGTTGGAAAGAAACTTACTCATACGTACCTCTTGAACTCCGATGCTCCGATATTCTATCTACATTGATTCCCTAAGTATCAGAAAAAAATATGACCATGATACCATTTTGAAATGAAACAATTTGTGCTATCTATATTTGATACTTTAGTCGGACTGTTACAAGGATGGAGGCTCATTCCTAATCACTATGAGATAAAAAAAGTGTCAAGAAATAAAATAGTACACAAATTATAGTGGCCCTGCCTTTCTTACATTATTATTACATCATTTTAAAGATGAAAAACATAAAAGAGTTACAAAATTAGGATCCAAAGGTTTAGTATCTTGGGAAAATTAGGACCATACACAACTTTTAAAAAATAAAACATAAACATTTATTTAATTCTTTCTTCTCTAGCTTCTTAGAGGTATTCTCATTCTTCTTAGTACAAGTAATCACATGAGGATATACATAAAAAAGGGGTGACCTAAAAGTCCAGTAAGAGGATAGATAAGAACATGAAACAATATAAAATGGGGTGAGAATAATCATTATCATCATAACATAGGAATATGATCTTAATCATGAGAGGAAGCATTAATAAAAAGATTAGAATGTGGAAATGTATAAAAATGGAACATCATGTCTTAGTGGTCAATTACCATACATAGTTGCGAACAAAGATAGAATCATATTGATGAATATTTAATTTTTCTCATGAGATACATCACATTACCTAATGAATTAGAGCTCTATATAATTTTGGCTTCACCCATCACATCATAACATTTAAATTGTGCTATATAATTCTGGGTGCACCCATCACATCATAACATTTACATTATCATGAATGCCATATAGAACATATATCAATATTGAATATAAAATAACCCATGGAAAGGACTGGGTTTCCTTTCATAAGCATAAATTCATAAAATTTGGATTCCAAAATGAAATAGGGAATAACATACTTGATATAAGATTTATCAACCTTGAGTGAAGAAGAAACAATCTTGAGAAGTACAAGGTTTGTTTTTTGAAAGAATAGTTCTTTTGGAAAATATTATGTTTATCATAAACTCAAGTATAAAACATGTATATCCCAGAAAAATTAATATAATGATAAGAAATGATATTTAAGGAATATCTATACTGAAAATGTGGTGAAAGAGGGAAAACACAAAGAAAGAGAGTTGGGTTCAAGAATTCCCCTTACCTTATGTCTGAATGCTTTCTTCACTATAATTTCCTATATAATCACATTAGATTTATTAATTAAAATTATAAAACCTTTTATGCACTAATTTTATTCACTATGGTTTTATCAAGTTCATATATAATCTTCTTGACGAGTTATATAGTTTAATTTCATCATCTGGGAGTGTTCGTTTTCTTAGTTTTCATGATCAGTTCACTTGTATACGTGAATGGAAGTTCATGTAAAATGCAAATAAATATAAAAAATTGTTATTATATGTTATTAATTATCTTCAATAAGTTTAAATTATCTTATAAAGAATTTGGTTATATGGTATGAGGATGAATCATTATATAAAAGTTAATGATGATTGTTTTTGGTTAATTTTGGTGGGTTTTCGATCACAACGATTTCCTTTTGTTTTTTATTTAGTATTATGTATAAATGTTACTTATAGAACATAAAAAGGGTTATAAAATAAAATTTAGAACCATTTTTCAACAATTTAATGATTTTATTAACATCCTTGAAGGCATTAAAGGAAAATGAAAGTGCCTCAGCCATGATGTCGGTAAATTGACACATCAAATGTGACGATTTCATTTTTAGAATAAAAGAGAGAGAGAAAATATTTTGATGATGTATCTACCATTAAAATGATATAATTATAGTATATAAAAAATACTAGAGTTATCATGCATTTTTGGATAATATAATGTGAGGATAAGAGAATAAAAGAAATGAAATTGAAAAGAAATTAAAATAAAAATGAAGAAGATTTTACCTTTTAAATTTCTTCTCCTTGAGAACCTCCTTATGGAAAAGGTTTTGGTCTTATGATGAGACCAAGAGCTCCTGGATGTGGGGAAGGGTATAGGGAATAGTATTGGCCAAAATATAGTCAATACTCAAAGCTTTATAGGTGTGAGGAGAAGAGGGGGTGAGGGGTTGTATTTATAGTAAAGGAGAGGGGTGTTTTCTCCTTATTTAATTCACTAGTTTATTATTTTTCTCAAGACAAGAAATAATGTTGACTATTGAGACTAAATATAGTAATTAGATCATGTTAATTCAAAACAATGGTTCTTACATCATCCATTACCCAAGGAATATTTTATTTAATTTATAATGTATATATACCGTAAATTACCATATTTTACTATTCACAAAAAATTATGTATTTTTGAAAAATCATAAATATTTACCATATCCATTTTTTGATGTGTATAATTCAAAAATGAACTCAATTTTATAAAAATAATTTTATAAATATGATTAATTTAATTTTTAATTAAAATCATCATTTACTTGGAAAATACAGATTTTAAAATTATAACTGATTTTATAACTCTTTGAAAAATTACTTTTGGTCACATAAAATTATATTAAAATAATAATACATAAAAATATTAATTTATGAATATATTTTATGAAAATAAATTTTATTTAAAATTATTAAATTAATCCTAAAATTGTAATTAAATATTTATGACTTACAAAAATGCCAACACTTATCAATAATTTTTAAAACATTTATTTAATTAGACTATGATATAATTATACCATTCTTTCATTTATAAGATGCATAAATTTTATTTATAATTTCATGGGTAAGGCTACTATTCATTTGTCCAGTTTTATATTTATAAGGGTCATATTACTACTCCTAAGGTTAAGTTATTATTTCATCAGTATTGGATAGTTAACTTATAGAAATACTTCTTATTTCATTAATTATTAATTTATAAAGTATTTATTATGGTCTATAAGTGATTTTATGTGATTTATACTAGATGAAATTACTATAATAAGAGAGAAATTCTATTGATAAAAGTTTGGGTCATTAAATTCTTCCCCCATTTTGAATTTTCACCCTCGAAATTTTGTTTTACATAAACAAGTGAGGGTACTTCTCCTTCATCACCTCCTCCAGTTCCCAAGTTTCTTATTTATAATTATGGTTCCTCCATAACACATTGAGAATGTGGGTTGTATTATTGCATAGAACCTTATCTGTTCAGTCTAGAATCTTTACTGGATGCTCCTCATAAGAGAGATCATCTTCCAACTATACTACCTTTGAGTTCAGTACATGTGAGGGATTTGGTATGTACTTACTCAAGAGTGATACGTGAAACACATCATGAACTTGAGCCATATTTGGTGGAATTTAAAGCCTATATGCCATGGATATAATGCGATCAATGATCTCAAAGGGTCCAATGTACCTTGGACATAGCTTTCTTTTCTTTCCAAACCACATGACTCTCTTCCAATGTGATATTTGAAGGAAGACTTTATCTCTAACATTGATCCCCAAGTCCCTTAGACGGTTGTCAGCATAGCTCTTTTTCTAACTTTGAGAATATTTGATATGTTTCTAGATGCCTTGAAACTTCTCTGTCATCTCTTGCACAAGATCAGGTCAAAGTAGCTTTCTTTCTTCAACTTCATCCCAACAGGTTGGAGTTTTACATTGTTTTCCATACATAGATTCATATGGAGCCGTATGAATACTCGAGTAGAAGCTATTGTTGTATAAGAAATCAACCAATGGAAGATTCTAATCCCATCCTCATTTGAATTATAAAGAGAAGGCTCTTATCATATCTTTGAGAATTTGAATATTCCTTTCAAATTGGACATACGTTTGGGGGTGATAGGCCATGTTGAAATTTAATTCAGTACTCAAATCATGTTGAAGACTCCTCTAAAATTTAGATGTAAACCTAGGATCATGATCATATAAAATTGAGAGTGGAAATCCATGCAGTCTCACCACTTCATTCACACGTATCTTAGAAAGTTATTCTAGTGATAGATCTTCCTGAATAACAATAAAGTGGGCAGCCTTGGTGAGTTGGTCCACCACAACCCATACCACATCATTTACTTTGGATGTCTTCGGGAGACCCGTAATAAATTCCATAGTGACATTCTCCCATTTCCACATGGGTATATGCAATTATTTCATCATCCATTTGGACTTATATCACTCATATTTAACTTGCAGGCATATTAATCACCTTCATATATAATCCACGATCTTCTTCTTCATGTTGTCCCATTAGAAGTGTTCTTAGAGACCACGATACATCTCGGCACTCCAGGGATGGATAGAGAAATTTGAGCTATGCACATTATCCAATATCTCCTTCTTTATCCCTAGTGATGAAGGCACATGAATCCTTGTTCCAAACCAAATCACACCATCATCATCAATATGGAACTCTTGTAGATTCCCTTTTATTACTGCATTCACCTTCTTTTATAACTTTGGATCATCCCTTTATGCCTCCTTAATCCTATTTTGGATAGATGGTTGGGAATTAATTTGGGAAAGGTAGGATTTATTTCCCCCCATTATGATTTCCAAATCCATCCTTTGCATATACATGAAGATAAGGTCTTTCTCAATCTAGAACATAGATAAAGTAGTAGGTTATTTTCTGCTAAGAGTATCATCTACCTTGTTTGCCTTTCCAAGATGATAGTGAATAGATAAATCATAGTCTTTGATTATCTCGAAGAATATCCTTTGACGCATGTTGAGATCATTTGTGTGAATATATAGTTTTGACTCTTGTGATCTATATCACACTTCTCACCATAGAGGTAGTGCCTTTAGATTTTCAAAGAAAAAAATCACAACTACTAGCTCCAGATCATGTGTTGGGTAGTTCTGCTCATAGATCTTCAATTGTCGCGAGACATAGTCTATCACATTATCATTTTTCATGAGTACACAAACCAAGAATTTCTTTTAAGCATCATTGTATATCACAAAAATTTCTATACTTCTCAGTAATGTGAGTACAAGTGTAGTGATAAGCCTTCTCTTTATCTCCTTGAATCTTTCCTCACATTCTTCCATCCATACATACTTTACCCCTTTCCTTATTAACTTAGTTAGTGGGTTTGAAAATCGTAAGAAATTTCTCACAAAACATCGATAATACCCTACTAATCCAATAAAACTACATATTTATGTGACACTAGAGGGTATGTGCCATTCCTTAATTGCCTTTGTTTTTGAAGAATCCACAAAAATTCCCTCACTTGTGATCATATATCCCAAGAATGTGACTTGCTGAATCCTAAAGTCACACTTGCTAAACATGGAATACAACTTATCCTTACTTAATGTTGCTAACACAAGCCTTACATGTTCTTCATGTTCCTCCTTACTCATAGAGTAGATGAGAATATCATTTATAAACACTACCAAAAATTTATAGAGGTAATGTATAAAGACTATATTCATTAAATCTATGAATATTTCAGGGGCATTAGTAAGTCTGAAGGGAATCACCAAAAACTCATAGTCTCCATTACTTGTACGGAAGTAAATCTTCTGAATATCTTCCTTCTTCAACTTTAACTGATGATATCCAGAATGGAAATCCACCTTTGAGAATTACTTATCTCCTTGTAGCTAATCGAACAAGTCATCAATCTTTGGAAGAGGATACTTGTTATTTATGGTAATATTATTGAGTTACTAATAATTAATACACATCTACATTGATCCATCCTTCTTCTTTAAAAAGATCATTAGCACACTGTTTCTGACGCTTTTATGCCGAAGCACGCACATGCGTCCGTCACACATGGGAGGACGCGTGGATTTTTGCCCCGCATTCCCACTTTCCAAAGGCGGGCGACATCCGTTCCTTATTCAGGGACGTCTGCTCCTTGATTGAAACCGTGATGATGGGATGTCGGTTCTTCCTTCCCTGGATTCCTCCTCGGAGCTCGTCACCTAGTCCGGGTCTCCCTCATAGATTTAAGATGGGTTCGTGAAGCTCGTTCCCGGCGCCATATCTACATGGACGCCAGTTAATTACGCTGCTTCCGTCGAGACGCTCCAAGGGGTCTTGTCGGGGCAGCAAACTTCGGTGAGGAGAATGGTCATGTTGGGGTGTCGTTGGCATGTCTTGACGTTGGGGATCGGCATGTATGTCTTCTGTCCCTTATCACAGGGCTTCTCGAGGGCGCGAAATCCTGATGCATCCCACATCAAACGCGGGGATTATGTACCATCTGAGGTTTTTCTCAACTTCCCATGTTTAACACGAGGTATGCCGTGAGTTTAACGTCTTGTAGAGATGGATCTGACTAATTGAAACACTGAGAGTGGATTAGATTGAAGGACCCCCTAGGGGGAACACCGATGTTGGGGCCAACACGTGGGAGGCTTCCCGGATACCATCGAGTGGGATGAGATGGCATGATCTCACCGGGATGTGGTGGCCTGGGTAAGGATCAGGATGGGTGATGGAGTGACGGGCTTGAACCTCGTGGAGGCTTCCTACGTATCCCCATGGAAGGGAATCAAAGTCCGCGTAGTTCGGTGATACAGTGAGACACCTGAAGAGGTGACTTGTGAGAATGAACGCATGGATTGGAGCCTGGAGGAAGTAAGATCTCTGGGCTAGGGCATGAGCTTCCCAAGGCACATGGGCTCGAGGGGGAAGTCAGGATGAGACATGGGTGTGAGACGTGGGGCTTACGCTCTGAGATGGCCCAAGAGGGGGAATACAGTTTAACGTCATGTGGGATGAGATATAGTTTAACGTCATGCAGGACGAGGGCATATAGTTTAACGTCATGCGAGATGAGGAATTTGGGGCTTACGCTCTGAGGCGGCCCAGACTGGGTATGGGGCTTACGCTCTGAGGGGGCCCAAAGTGGATATGGGGCTTACGCTCTAAGGCGACCCATGGTGGATATGGGGCTTACACTCTGATGCGGCCCATGGTGGATATGGGGCTTACGCTCTGAGGCGGCCCATGGTGGTCGGGGAACTGACGTGGAGAGGTCGTAACGACCAGGTGGTGGGATTGAACCTCGTGGAGGCTTCCTACGTACCATGCGTTAGCACAGATCAAAGTCCACATAGTTCGCTGGGATGGGGCTTACGCTCTGGGACGGCCCATGGGGAGATGTCATGGTTGATGCGCGCTCTAAGCCCACGTGAGTCATGCTTGGTGTGAGAAACAAGAGGCAGTAGAGACCAGATGATCACATTGCAAAGGGTGCGTTCGTGAGAAGCGGAAAGAGGCTTACACATTGAGCGGACCGAAGAGGAAAGAGGGGCTTATACATGGTTAGCGGCCCTTGGTGCCGGGGCTTACTCAATGATGGAGGCCCATGGTGCAACAAAGCGTAGTAGGAAAGGGACTCCACTGGCCTTGGTAGGGGGGAAGTACAGAGATGCACGGGTGCAACCTTCCGCAAGAGAGGCTAGGGGATTACGCTCTGAGGCAGCCCTTCCCCCATGGGAAAACGCCACTCCGACAAGGAGGATCTCATTCCATGCGAGGAAGAGTCCATTCCCATGGAGACGAGTGGGCGTAAATAATGACCGAGACGGGGGGACCCTGCGTGCGAAGCACGGGGTCGGACCACAGTTTAACGTCATGTGTTAAGGACGAGGTGCTTAGCAGTTTAACGTCCTGCAGCTTGGATGAGGTGGGTACACTCCACACTCCTAGGGCTTACATGCCCAATGCCCTCTACCCCTTGTGGGAGGGAATGCATCGGTAAGGCCATAGTGAAGGGGGGCCGCAGGGAAAACCATTTAGGGGTCCACGTTAGCATGGCTATGCGAAGAAGCAATAGCCGTTAGCATGCCTATGCGGAGAAGCATAAGGAAAGCAACGCAACGGGAAACACCGCCCAAGGAACCTTGAGGTTACTTCGTAGGAGCCTGGAAGGTCGTATGAGAAAACAATGCATGGCGCGCATGCCCGGTAGGGAAGAAATTAGGTGCCGACGCGGAGAGGTAGCCAAGGGGCGTCAAGGTAAAGGGGCCAGGGTGTTGCGCGCACAGAGAAGGTTTGCACGCAAAACACCAGGATGGCGTGCAATAGGGCCAGAGGATTGCGCGGATAGGTGATTGTGCGCAAAGTATTGGGATTGTGCGCACAGAAGGGGATTGTGCGCACGAGGCAACGATTGCACGCAAGGGAAGAACCCGAAGGAGTGGGAAAATTCACTTAATCTAGTGGAGTTGCGCACAAAGGCAAACCCCGGGGCAAGGTTGCGCGAAAAGAGGAATTACCTGGAAGTCATATTGCACGCGGGGGAGTCGAATTGAGCGCATGGGAGCCGTTTCGAATTCCGCAACCCCAAACTGTTTGGGGCCGCCTTCTATTTATAGGCATCTCGGGGCGAAAAATATAGGTCTGCGCGGAATAATTGCGTGACGGAAGCAGCGGCGCGAAATATCAACCGCGCGGGCTGCGGGCGTGAAATTATTTCACATCGGCATCGGGACTTGGTGCGAATCTCGGGTTGCCTTTCACGTGGGACATTTTTTCCATGCACTTCACCCAATTTTTCGCGCACCACTTCCGGGGCCTCCGGATCGGGCCTCTGAGTCCGAATATGAATTCACTTTGCCATTTTGAAACTTCCTATAGGAGTTACAGACTTTTTCGGCATCTACAAATGCCCCCCCTCATAATTGGATTGGCGAGAGGTCGCAACGATCAGATTCCGAGGGAAACGCCGAAGCAGAGCCACTCCTGGGCACTTAGCGTGCAAACAACCCATGCAGCGCGCAAAACAACGGATCAGCGCGGAATTTTCTTTCCACGCGATGCGGAACCGGGGCCTCGCATATAAAAAGGGGCACTGGGTCCCAAATCCATACTTCAGCTTTTCTGCGCGATAGGCTTATCGCTCTCGTGCGCAAAATTGCTCCCGCGGCTATGCGTAAAAACGCTCTGGGAGTGCGGAATTCATTCTGAATTTTGGCCGTCATTGCGTTCCTACTCAGGATATTCCGCACTTAGCGTGCTGATTGCGCGCCTATCTCTTGGATTTCACGCCTCCACTTCAGATTTTGCGCAGCACTCTCCGATTCCGCGCACAACATCCTGGTTTCGTGCAACTACCGAGATATTCGAGATGGCCGAAAACTGAGTTGATGAGGGAGAAGCCGCTGCTCATAGGACCGAAATGGAGGCGAACGAGGAGGTTATGGTGCTAAGGTGATCATCTCCAACAACCTAACCCTGTTCAATTTGCTGACTCCATCCCAGAAGACGTATCCCCTGTCTGAAAACCTCCCGCTCTAGATCTTTGGTATCTTGGAGGAGGTTCCCCCACTGGGCTTCAAAGTGGACACACCGCGGTCATGGGTGACCCGGGAGGACAAGCTTCCTCGCTACAACATCACCAACAACGACCATCCTTCTAGGGAAACCATACATATGGATGTATATGTCCTGAACCCGAGGACCAGGACCATTACCGGGGACGAGCCTGTCGCAAATAATTCTCCGGCCCTCTACGCGAGCACGTTCCGTCAGAGCGTCACGAATGACACGAAGGGATGGATGAAGGATTGGGACCTGCGGTCCGGGGGCAACTTCACCAGCGAGTGGGCCTGGGCGTTCTGGGTTTTCCATACTTGCAACCAGTTCAGGGATGAACTGTGGCATATTGGCCTGTTTGAGGCGGTATGGACGTCGCAGTTCCACTTCCACCGTCAACCTGAGCTCAGGCCGGAGCTATTCACTCGGTGGTCTCCTGATACCAAAAAATTCCACCTTCATCATGGGGAAGTTGGAATCAGTCTCTGGGATGTTCACTGCATCAGAGGTATCCCACTAGAGGGATACCAATACGACAAGTTCGTTCCTTCAAAGAAAACTTGGGAAGACAGGTCACAGATGCCTATGTTGACGTGGCACCTGTTGGAGCTGGCCAAGGAGAGGCTGGGGGTCAAGGAATTCCTGAAGTACATTGCCTACAAGGGATGGTTCAGCCAGTTCCTTGAGAAGGACCCGACCATCAAGATGTCGGGACGAGGTAAACAGTTCCCAACCGCGGCTCAGAGGAGCAGGGATGGGTCATACTGGAGGACCCTAGAGGCGGGGAAATACCAGTCATGGGGCTACCGCGTCATTGAGACCCAGGACCTGAACATCTAGTATGTCGTGTTCCTTGTCGCCTTCCTGAGTGGGTGGCTCCTTCCGGTGCGGGACGCGAGGATGGGCGTCCGTCCAGCAACACTAGTGATAGCGAGCACCATGGCCGCCAAAAAATGGTTCAACTTGGGGGTTCCCATTCTGGCCAAGTTGTATGCCATCCTAGGACGCATCTCACGAGGGGGGTCACCTCGGAGAGTATGTGGTCCCTTCCAGATCTTCCACGGCTGGGTGGCGGCTCATCTTGGCGGGTACACTTTCCCAAATGCCATCCGTCCTCCGGGCAATGGCTTGCGACCGTCCCTGCTGAACATCACCGGGGTGGCGCCGATGATGCTCAATGAGGAGGGCGTGAGAATATGCATTGGTAACCACACAAACTTTCACTTCAGCCCGTTCCCCACCCTGGTCAACCAGATGGTGGAAAATGGGCAAGGCTCCTTGGAACAACAGGAGTATTTCCAGATCATTCGGGGCGGGGTGCTTGTGGCTCGGATCGACGTGAAGGTGATCTGCGAGCCTTACGTGCCATTCCGATTCACCAGGCAATTCGGGTGCCTCCAACGAATGCCGAAGAAGGTATTCACGACTATCTGGTAAGAGAATAATCCCTGCGTTCTGTGCCAGATGTGGTTGATGTTTACCAATTTCGGCTCTGGCGACGTCATTACTCTTCCTCCCACCGGGGTTGACGCTGGCCTAGCAACCGAGTATGCCGAACACTGGACCATCGCGTACCCTGAGGGGGTTTTACGCAAGAGAGTCCGGCAACTCGAGGTTACTCGTGCGGAAACCGGGCGACGGGGGAGAAGGCAAGGTGCCGCTGGAAGGGGGGAACCAGGGGTGCGTCAGGCAGTGAGGCCTGCACAGGCCGAGACTTCAGCAGCGGGAACATTACACAGCGCCGCCGTGACCTCGTTTCCCATAGGGGAATCACATGAGGCGGCCAGGGAGCTGCCCGAGAAGCAGATAAGATACCTGCTCGAACCTTCCCAAGATGCAATCCTCCCGGCACTGTGGTCGGCCTGGATGACCCTGCAGCAATCGCTGAGCATTGAAGCCATCTGGCAGAAGATAATGCAAAATGGGATCCACCTGCCAGAGGTCGGGCTCGTTCGAGTTACCGACAGGGTAAATTTCCATCGGCGGCATGCTTATCTGATGGATATAGACACATACGCACACCAAAGGGGTCAGCGTGAAGAGCCACCTTTCCTAGTGAAAGTGATGCTTGGCTAGGAGCATGATCCGGAAGTGATGCCGCCGGGAGAAGGCGATAGTGACGAGGAGTCGGAGGGGGAGGAGGAGAACGGAGAAGATGAAGTCGAAGGAGAAGATGAATAAGAAAGAGAACCCGTAGGTGAGGGGTCTCAGAAGGCGACCTACCAAGGGAGTCTCCAAGAGAGCGGCGAGATTGTCGGCTCTAATCTCGACATAACCGAGATACTCGAGGTCTGTCTCTATCTTCATTCATTTTCCTTCTTCATCCATTCTCCTTTCCAATTTCCCAACCATATCTCTACCTCACTCAGGAGCGTCTGAGTGTTGGACGGGCGTCCCTGCTAGAGGAGGGAGGAGAGGAACCGGTGGGACAAGATGGGGATCCGACACCCATCATTGAAATAACAAGCGCAGAGGGGTATCCCATCATGGCAGCTCCCGCAGCGCCCGGAACACTAGAGACCGACGCTCTGGACTCCTGTAAGTCTCACACTTCACTACTGGATCTTGGTATCAAAAGATCCTAACTAATCAGCGTACGCCTTGCGCAGTGATCTCAACATTGGAGGCTCGTCAGGATGCGGAGCCCGGGACGTCTGTGAGCGGACCAGTGGCAGACATACCACCTCATTCAGAACATGCTCCCTACACTGATTCAGCCCCTGCAATTGGTGAGCAGGGGACAACGGATGTCAGCAGCACTGTTCTTGAGGCGAGGCTGGAAGGTGAAGGGGGCACCGTCGCTGCTTGGGCGAGAGAGGAAGGTCGCCAGGACGTTGAGGATTCTATTCCTCATGAAGACATCCCTAAGGAAGATCTTGCTGCTGATCTGCTGGCTGCCTTCCCTATGTACCGACCCACTGAACCTGAGGAGATAGATTACTTGGACTCAGAGGCAGCCGAGGAGATCCGGATGACATGACATAAAGGGTGGAAGTGTATCCAGCACTTTCTCAGGCATCCCCAGTCGGATTGGTTGAGGCGGATGGGATCACTCCAGACCTGGCTACATTTCCTGTGCGCCAGAGGGGCTGATGCTCAGTGCCTTCATCTGACGGTCCGTGATTACATGGACGAGAAGATACGCGAGGGCATCCGGCGCACCCACGTTGCCCAGTGTCGGGAAAGATCGTCGAGCGCCCGAGCGTTGATGAGGGCGGAGCGAGAGGTCCGGAACCTCGAAGGGCAGGCGACAGATAAGGAGGCCTTCATTGCAACATGCTCTGAGCTTGTGGAGCAACTGACAGCCTAGCTGGCTGATGCGCAGGAACAACTGATGGAGGCAAGTCACCAGATGACCGTACTTCAAACCGAGCAGGTGCAGGCACAAGCTAGGATTGGCGAGCTGCGCTCTGCGGCGGCTGATAAGGAGAGAGTCTTCAAGGAGTGAGAAGCGGCCCTGGAGGCTACCAGCCAAAGGGTAGCAGCAATGGAAAGATCGATTCAGCACGCTGATCCTTAAGGGCTTGTTTTGGCCATCTCATGAACCTCTTGCTTGTACTGCTCATCATCTCAATTCAATATATGGACAACTGTGGGGCATTAACCAAGCTTCTGGCATCCAAAATTGGGCCTGGATTTCTGAGGTGAATACCTCAGACCGATTGATATATCACCTTCTCAATGTTCTCTGACACACGAGTGGGGAAATTCTAGGGGCATTGAAATCAATCCAAACATAGGGAGATGGAAAGGAAAGGTGAATCACGCTACCCGAATTTGGAACACAATGGGGCGCGATGATAGAGGATAACTGTTAACCGTGGTGGAAACGCAGCATCCATATCGTGTTGGCCTGGAATGGGGACAATAAATGAGGGCTGACCGCTGACCATGTTCACAACATGGGGCCTAACTCAAATATCACCAGTCAGTTTTCCGGAACGTTGGCCCAGGACAGCAGGCGGACCATAAGTCTATCATCCATATTGCTACAATAGGTAGACCAAAGGTCTATCATCCATATTGATATAATAGGAGGACCAAAGTCTATCATCCATACTGTTAGGGGGTCCCACCAAACACGACCAGTCCTCCAGAACGTTGGCCTAGGACAGTAGGCATACCATAGGTCTATCATCCGTACTGTTAGGGGGTCCCATCGAACATGACCAGTCCTCCGGAATGTTGGCCAAGGACAGTTGGCAGACCATAGGTCTATCATCCGTACTGTTAGGGGGTCCCATCGAACATGAAAGAGAATGAGGATCCGAATAAAGGGCCATGCAAAGCGTGGAAGGTGGAGTGGTGGTTTGTTCGAACAGAGTCCAACACTCCCGAGATTGCGCCACCGTGGCAGAGGCGCATTAGGAGGACATATCAACTTGATCACGGGTCGTCCCAATTTTCAGGTAGGACCTATCTGGCGAGAGAACTACCGCTTACCATTATTACTATGGGGCATCCCGAAATTATTCGGGGTAGATGTCATGATTACACCACTTCCCGAGAAGTCAGGCTGAGGGGCCGACAATAAGGAGGGACGAGGTTTGGTAATACCTGGGGCTGGACCCGAGACGAAATGTCCGGGCGTTCCTACGTATCTCATTAGGATGATAATCAAGCCACACATAGTTCTATAAGTATAGTTTAACATCATTTAGGACGAAATATAGTTTAACGTCATGCGGGATGGGGGACACATCTCATCTGGGGATAGGCACGACACAACGAGTAACCTGACGTAAATGAGGACATAACCCCGCATCGCATCGTACAATCCCACAAGAGAGACCAAGTCGTGGAAATCCAAAGAAAGGATCTTAGTTTTAGGTCTTTAGAATTAAGACCAAAGGATAATGGGAACGGGAGACACACAGTAAAGCGGTTGCAAAACCCAACGTGAATGGGGCAAATCCCTGCTTACTATGTGTTCCCAGGAACGCGTTTAGGCCGAGAGACCAAATGCAAAAAGTTAGGATGGGTCTATGGGGAAGTTCCCAGGCGCTCCTACATATCTCATAAGGATAAGAATCAAGCCATACGTAGTTCTTGAAGTGCAGCATGGCACGATATGGCGCCTGCGCAAAGGAAAAAGGAGTCATGCGGGTCTAGCCCTCACACCAAAAGAAGCGGCATTTGATATATCTTGTTTGTTCTTGAAGGTAAATTGTTTTTCTTTTGTGGGGCGACTGGACTAGGGTAGAGATTACTGGAGTCTCCACAATAATCGAGCCATAACAGGCATTGAAAAGCGGCATGGTAATCGACCAATACCTGGCGTGATGTCCCCCATGGGGAGGTCATCACAATGCGGTGCCATTTTTCATCATGCAGCTAGGACGATATCATCACAATTTAAGGTCGTGTGGTAGGACCAACAGCATAGTTTAAGGTCATATGTTTTGGACCAACAACACAGTTTAAGGTCATATGGTTTAGACCAACAACACAGTTTAAGGTCGTAAGGCTTGGACCTGGCAACACAGTTTAAGGTCGTATGGATTGGACCTGGCAGCACAGTTTAAGGTAATATGGATTTGGACCTGGAAGCATAGTTTAAGGTCGTATGGATTTGGACCTGGCAGCACAGTTTAAGGTCTTATGGATTTGGACCTGGCAGCACAGTTTAAGGTCATATGGCTTTGGACCTGGCAGCACAGTTTAAGGTCGTATGGATTTGGACCTGGCAGCACAGTTTAAGGTCATATGGCTTGGACCGATAGGAACACGCACGATGCAATAAATCGTACCTGATGCGGGTGAGGGCATAATCCCATACCATCACTGTGCGCAATCCCGAGAGAGGAGCCTCAGGCCAAGGGGCCTACGAGGGTTCAACAATCAGCAGGAGATGCTAGCTCCCAGCTACACTGGGCCCAAAATGCAATGTTTGGGCGACTCCTCGTTCCTCATGGGGATGAGGGTCAAGATGCATGCAACCTGTAAAGAAGAAACCCAAGCACATACTCTAGCGCTTAGATCACGGGAGCCCCGAGAGACACCGTTACGCAGCTTGGTCTGTCTGACATGCATGGGTGTACTGAGGGTTAGTACAAGGAGTGTAAAGATTCCACCTTGACACGGTGGGGCAGAACATAATGTGAATCATGAAACCAATATTCAGGGCCTGAGGAAGTATGTGTGACGACTGAGGATTACTGGTGACCATGTTTGCAACACAGCATCCTATCGCGTTAGCCTAGAAGTATGGGCAAACAAATGAGCATCAACCGCTAAACACATTCACAACACGGGATTCGTATCAATTTGTTGCCTGAAACCCTCGAGGGGCGTTGGCCCGTGACAGTAGGAGAGACCTTAGGCAATGTATCCAGGCCGTTCTTGGGGGTCCCTCCAGGTGTGAAGGATGGTGGGGCCTAAATGAAAGGGAACACGAAGCTTGAAAAGTGGACGGAAACTTTCCTAAGTCGAATCTGACACTCCAGGTCCTAGACCAGAGTACTCTGAACACATTAGCAGACCACTGAAAAGGGTCTAAGGGATCAGTCTAAGAGCGGCAAAAAGATGGCGGATCCCCGGGAGAAGGGGGGCATAATGCCAAAATACCCTGTACCACACCTATATATCCCATCCATGGGGAGGGATATGCCATGAGGTCGAGGCAATCGGAAGATCGTGGGATCTTCTAAGAGACAGAGATGGACCTGAAATCTAAGTGTTCAGGGAGTCCTAAATATCCCATAAAGATGGTAATCAAGCCACACATAGTTCTAGATGACGCCTTTTAATGTCATGGGGAACATGACATAGGAGGGATAATCCTGAGAACAGGGTGCGCGTGGTGCAGCTATTGAAAACCTGACATGAATGAGGACATAATCTCATACCACGGCACGCGATCCTGTGGTCAAGGTCCCAAAGGTGAGACAAACACGATGCATTAACAGACCTCAAGCTAGAACCAAAGACGAGAGGTCTGGGCGTTTCTACGTATCCCATTAAGATGGGAATTAAGCCAGATGTAGTTCTTGAAGTACAGTTTAACGTCATGTAGGATGAAATAAGGATCTTAGTTTTAGGTCTTAGAACTCAGACCCTAGTACAGTTTAGGGTCATGCTAGACCAAGGATGCCTAGATGTAAGGAAAAATGTAGTTTAAGGTCATGCTGGACCGTACAGTTTAAGGTCATGCTGGACCAGGTGCAGTTTAAGGTCATGCGGGACCAAGGAGCCCTTAGGCAAAGTAGGGAAAAATGTAGTTTAAGGTCATGCTGGACCGGGTGAAGTTTAAGGTCATGCAGGACCAGGTGTAGTTTAAGGTCATGAGGGACCAAGGAGGATCTTAGTTTTAGGTCTTAGAACTCAGACCCTTGTGCAGTTTTAAGGTTGTACGGGACCATACAGTTTAAGGTCATGTAGGACCAGGTGAGGCTTAGGCAAAGTACTGCTTGAGGAACTTGGCGTTGGTGGGAGGAGTTACGCGCTCACCATCCATAGTCACCAGGGAATACGCGCTATTGGGATAGAACTTATGGAAAATAAAAGTCCCCTCCCATTTGGGCTCCAACTTGGGTGGTTACCTGCCGGGAATCATTGGTGCTCTGAGAGCCAGCACCAGGTCACTTTGCAGGAAGGAGTGAAGGCGAACCTTCTTATTGAAATCTCGACCCATCCTGCTCTGATGCCTTTCCAAGTTATGTAAAGCGTGAAGCCTACTTTCGTCCAGCACTTCCAATTCAGCTAGATGGATTTCGGCAACTCTATTCGGTGCTTACTGGTCATAGACCGCCATGCGCAAGGAGGGAAACTAGATCACGATGGGCAGGATGACCTCAGCTCCGTATACCAGGGAAAACGGAGTCACCTGGGTGGAGTTATGAGTCGTCATCCTATAATCCCATAGGGCGTTGGGGAACTTGTCCGACCAACTTTTCTTGTTCTGACCAACCATCTTTTGAAGAATGATATAGAGGGTTTTATTAAACGCCTCGATCTGTCCATTCGCCTGCACATGATAGCTGGAGGTGTGGTTAGAGAGAATGTTGTACTTGGCGTACAATTTCTTCAGCTCGGCTACTCGGAAGTTGGTTCCGTTATCCGGGAGGATAGTGTGAGGTACTCCAAACTGATAGATGATATTGGAGCTCACGAAGTCAGCAATAGAATAGGCCTTGACTTCCCTGAGCAGGATTGCCTCCACCCACTTCGAGAAGAAGTCCGTAGTGGTTAAGATGAACCAGCACTGGCGGGCCGTCGCTGGAGGGTAAGGCCCTACGACATCCAACCCCTAGACTGTAAAGGGACAAGAATACTTGGTAGTATGGAGATGCTCCGGTGGCCGATGCACAAAGTTAGCATGAACTTGGCATGCATGACACCTCTTGGTATACTTTATGCAGTCGTGGATCATGGAGGGCCAGAAGTATCCCAGCCTCCGAATCTGGTGGGACAACTTCGACCTGGCCTGGTGGGAGCCACAGGAACCAGCGTGCACTTCTTGCATGACCTGTGGGATCTCGACTCCTTGAAGGAAACAGAGGAGAACACCATCAAATATGTGCCTGTAAAGGAGCTGCTCAAGGCTGGGACCGCTTTGAAGGGTGAACTGCGGTGCACAGCGTCGTATTCGCTCTCGCTCGGCTCGGTCCGGCGGAAGATTGCCGTGCTGGAGGTATTCAACCAAGGGCGTCCTCCAGTCAGGCACTATCTCGATTACCGCACCTGAAGCCCCCGGGGATCCTGACGTAGGGGAACCAACGGTGATATGGTTCACTCGCGGGCCACGATAACCCTCCGGAATAAAAGGAGAAATGACTCTCCGGTGTGCCACGTGGATGATTAGGTCATCCTGTTCGGGCTCCGCAAGTAATGCGGCCAGGCTGGATAAAGCATCTTCTCGACTGTTCTGCGACCGGGGAATGTGAATGACCTCTGGCCGGGAGGGGAACTTAGCCATTAGACGGAGGGTGAACTCCAGCAATGGCATGAGTTCTGGCTTTCTAACAGTATAGTCACCATTGACCTGCTTGATGACTAGCTCGGAGTCCCCTTTTACATACAGATGGGGTACGTCAATATCGAGATCCAACTCGAGGCCAGTGATGAGGGCATGATATTCTACCTCATTGTTGGTGCATCCTTCTGACAACAGGAATGAATACGGCAGAACAGCTTGCTCCGAGGTGATGAGGATGATACCCAGGCCCACTCTGTTGATCCTAGGATCGTTGAGCCTTCTACCGGTGGGGCTCCAGGAGGCACCGTCAAAGTGCATCTGCCAGCATGGGATGGCGTGATCGACTGAGAGGATTGCCTCAGCAAGAAAGCCTAGATCCAGTGGTTGGTCCGGGGAGGTTGGGTGGGCAACTAAGAAGTCTACCAATGCCTATCCTTTGACGACCTTCTGAGGCACAAACCTGATGTCAAACTGCTGGAGGATCACCGCCCAGCGCACCAATTGGCCGGTCAACATAGGTCGGTTCAGGATGTATTTCAATGGGTCTACCCAAGAGACCAACTGTACCTCATGGTGCTGCAAGTAGTGCCGCAACTTCTGCATGACAAATACGAGCGCCATGCAGCTCTTCTCGATGGGAGAATATTTAATTTCTACATCGAGGAGCATGTAGGTTAGGTAGTAGAGGCTATTCTATGTTCCCTCATTGTTCTTCTGGGTGATAAGTATGCCGAGGGATCGCTCCAGGGCGGTCACGTAAAGGACCAGTGGCTTTCCGAAAATGGGTGGCATCAAGACTAGAGGCTGAAGCAGATACTGCTTGATTTCCTCAAAAGCGATCTGACACTCGTCATCCCATTCATAGATGGCTCCTTTCTTCATGAGCCGAGAAAAGGGCTTACACTTGCCGGCCAGATTCACAATGAATCGGCGTATATAGGCTAAGTGGCCTTTGAGGCCTCGAAGCTCCCGAATATTATTCGGGGGAGGAATCTGACTGATGGACTTGATCTTCTCTAGGTTAATCTCGATGCCTCGATACCTAACAATGAAGCCAAGAAACTTTATGGAGGTGACCCCGAAGGCACACTTCAACGAGTTCATCTTCAAGTGGAGAGAACAGAGTAATCCGAAAACATTCTCAAGGTATTTCAGATGGTCCTAGAACTGGCAAGATTTAACCACTAGATCATCCACGTAACACTCCACCAGCATCCTAAGAATCGGCTTGAATATGCGGTGCATGGCCCGTTGATAGGTGGCACCCGCATTCTTTAGGTCAAAGGGAATAAACTGGTAGTAGAAAGTACCCTGGGGGGCCCTGAAGGCAGTGAACTCTTCATCCTCGGGGGACATATGGATCTGGTTGTACCCGGAGTACCCATCCATGAAGGAGAGGTCTTGGAACCTGGCCGTGGCATCGATCAACAACTCTGTCATGGGAAGGGGAAAATCATCCTTTGGACAGTGGCGATTGAGATCGCGGAAGTCAATACAGACCCTGATCTGCCCGTTCTTCCTCCTAACTGGCATAATGTTGGCTAGCCACCTGGGGTACTGGACTTTCTTGATGAAGTTTTATTTTATGATCTTATCAACTTCGGCCTCAACCATGGCACTTTGAGAGGGGTGCATCTTTCTGGGAGGCTGCTTGAACCCACGATGGTTTGCTGGAAGGCCAAGGCGGTGGACGACTACCTGGGGATCTAGTCCTGGCATCTCATCATAACTCCAGACGAACATATCACGGTGATGTCTGAGGAAGTCTACGTACCATTTCCATTCCTTGGGGGGCATAGCGGTGCTGACCAATGTGGGTCTCGGGTCCGCCTTGCTACCGAGGTTCACCTGCACTAACTCGTCGACTGTGGTAGAGACGCCCTCCTCAAAGGCAGGAGGAGCATCTTCCATGTCCCCCTCTCTACTCGTGGAGGGATCATCCACGAGGGGAGACGTTTCGGGGCTGTCAGGTCCTGATGGGAGGATGGTGCCGGCTTGGGCGGCAGAGGTCGTCACGTCAGGAGACTCGTGCACTACGGAGACCATGGCGACAAAGGTGGTTGATCCAATCCCATCTGGACTTCAGCCCAAGGGGCCACGCTTTATGACATCAAAGCAGTAGTGGCACGTTTGCTTGAGCCGGTCGATTCCGGCCTGGATAAATAGACACGTATGACGTACTGTCGTTGCCATGAGCCCAATGTCCCGATATCGTACAGGGGTAGGAGGCTCGAGGATCACCTGAGCCTGGTTGGTGTAAGAGTACGAGGTAATTTTCCGCCGTCGCTTGGACCCGGAAATATGCCTTCCTCTGGTACCCTAAACAACAAAGCACTGCCCCATGTCGGGGGTTGTGGCCTCTAATCGATGGATTGGGAAGACATATGCGTCGTCCAACCCTGCCCAGGGATCACTCGCAACAGTGGCGGGCTCGACCTCACCTGCCAGGATCTACTTGTCCTTGCTCTTCTAATAGTCAGCGTCCAGATAATGGGCTTCATAAGAGGAAAAAGGAGACGCATCTCCTTAGAGCATGACCACTCAACCCTTAAGGGAGTATTTGAGGCACTGGTGATACGATGAGGGGACCGCTGCGTGAAGGTGGAGCCATGGCCTGCCCATCAACGTGTTGTAGGCGGTGTCCTAAGAGACAACCATAAATTCAGTATTGGCAATTAGGCCGCCGAACTGGGTCTTCAGACGAATCTTGCCGAGTGGAGTTTTCTCGGTCCTATCATACCTCTGGATCCCGAGGTTGGAGGGAGTTAGATCATCCTCAGACAACCCAAGTTTCCGCAGTGTCCGAGTTGGGATTAGGTTAATCCCGAAACCCGTGTCAACAAAACAACAGAGGACTTCCATGCCATTGAACTGGCCGGTGATGTACAGTGGGTGGATGTGCCCCTGTATGGGAAGGTCTTCATCTTCACCGGAAAACGAGATAACCATCTGACATTCGGTGTCCTCAATCGCCTCGGTGTGGAAGGCTTCTGTGGCCGCTACCTCCGTTTCAAACTGGAGGGGGCTCCTTAAAGACTCGGAGAGCACCTCACGCATTTCAGAAGACAAGCGAAGGTCCTCAAGGATATAAAGCCTTGCCGGAATGCCGTCCAGGTGCTTCATAACATCATACTTTTGAGACAAACGCGAGCTTCTGCTTATAGGAGGCCGCTCTGCGATTGGAGGCATGACGGGCCCTGCCAGTGGGACCAGTGACTGACTGGTACTAGGCACGTCTCGTTGTTCACTAGTCAAATCCTGGAAGGTGGCTACCGTGTTAGGATCGGAAGGCTATAGTCGGCCGGTGGCAGGGCATGGCTGGTTGCGGCACGGACGAGGTGGTCCTACATGATCCAGCAACACAAACGGTGGTGGAGGCGAACCTGTTGACACCGGGTGAGGGGGCTGCGCGTGCTGATCTCTGTATCGGGCCTACTGCCTGGTCTCAGTAGCATGCACGACCTGACTGGAGGTGATTACTACCGTGCCCCGGCGATTCACGTAGCCACGGCTCCGCCGACGTTGGCGACGGCTGGGGACATTGGGGAGGTCCACCTTGCGTTCCTCGTTGTTGGGAGTCAAAAAGGGATTTACCAACTCTACGGTGTTAACCAAAGTGTACCTAGAGCTTTCACTTGAGGAGTCATCCACTACCGAACGGAGTCTCGGAGGGATCCCCATCTTTGGGGGCATAAAATCGCCAAGCGTGCGAGAAGATGACGGCACTGGCAGGGCGCGTTATTTCTTCTTGCGCCGCCGCTTGCTCTTCTAGGAAGGGTAGGCTAGGACGACGATGATGAAGCGGTGCTCACAAATTCTGAGGTCTCTGTATAACTCAGGCGGGCACAGATGATTCCATGGTCACAGGTGACAGTCCTGCGGGCCATCCAATCGTTATAATTCCAGGACCCACAGTCAGAAACCTGTTTCCACTCATCCTCATTGCCATTTCTGCCATCTGATCTCACGAAGACACCTGCCACTTGCACTGGGGATAGGCCCAACCTGACTATGTTGTTGTCAATCTAGTCTTGGAGCCAGTCCTTGAACACATAGAATCGCTGGATAGTGTGCCCCAGGGTCCGGTGATAAGGGCAGTAGTTATGGTGATCAGTGAGACACGCCTCTTTTGGCTTTCAGAACTCAGGCAGCCGCACGATCCTCTACTCCAAGGCGCTATGGAAATAACCAGGGACCTGGGCCTCATCAAATGAGTAAGTCCGATTCCTTCTGTCTGGAAAGGGG
This sequence comes from Viscum album, assembly GCA_963277665.1. Classification (NCBI taxonomy): domain Eukaryota; kingdom Viridiplantae; phylum Streptophyta; class Magnoliopsida; order Santalales; family Viscaceae; genus Viscum; species Viscum album. Next base: position 210,403,082 of record OY728163.1, read on the forward strand.
GCTCTTGGAGGCTGACCATGACCAGGGACCGGAGGAGCATGCTAAGGAGGTGGATTCTGATTATCTCACCTGGGTGGTGGCGGTGCGTTACGCGGAGGCGCCTGCCGATTTTGAGGCGGTTGCTGCTGGGCCGGAGGTTGTTCCCATGGGGGTGGACCCCTATGGGGATGCTGAGCTGGCCTTACTGGTAGCAACTCTAGATGTCTGGGGGCCTCTATCTGGGCTACAGCAGCGGGCTCGGCTCTGGCGGCTCTCCTTGTAGGGATTACAGGAGGCAGCAGGCGTGCCTGACTGGCCTATTGCAGGGCTTCTTCGAGGTGTTGAGCCTTGTATGAGAAGTCCCAGAACCCTCCAGGGTAATTTTGAGTGATCAGAGAAGGAACCAGCTTAGCCTTGATGTTCCCTACACACATTGTCAGTAATTTCTCCTGAGTTAGTGGCATGTCAAGGAAGTACGTGAGCCCCTTCCACCAGGCGACGAAGTCCGCGACTCGATCATCGGGCCTTTTTTTCACCTGAACAGGTCTACAATGTTCATCTTCTGGGTTGTGAAACTGAACTGGTAGAGGAATTTCCGGCGAAGGTACTCCCATCTAGTCACAGATCTAACAGGGAGCTGGCTGTACTAGACGAATGCTGGTCCTTCCAGTGTCTGAACGAAGCAACGGAGCTTGGCAGCCTCCTACTGCGCCAGAGTCCCTAACATAGGCCCGCACCTCGAGTTGAAGTGGGCTAGGTGTTGTGGTAGGTCTCCGGTCCCGTTAAAGGGGGAAAAGTGGGGTTCCCAAATCCCGGTGGGGACGGCATATCATCCAACCACGCTGGGTATGGCTTTCCATCCGGTGGGATTGCCACCTGTCGAGTTTCCAGGGCCTCTAAGAAGGCGTTGAGTGCTTCCATCAGATTGTCTGGATGCAGATTCCTATCCTGACAAGGATCTCTAACCACAAGCGCATTGATGGGTTCTTCAATCTGGTAGTCAAGCTCAGCGGCTCGCGGGGTGGCTGGCGAAGCGACTCTCAAGGCAGCGGGAGGAAACTGAGCAGGGTCCCCCAGGTGATCCCGCTGCTCAGGAGGGTTCGGCGAGACGTATCACGCCCTCTTGCCATGGGCTCCGGCCTCTCACCTGTTGGTGAACGTGACATGGTCGCGGTTTCCCAGGGGAATCTCGGCAAGGGGTAGGTGCTCCTGCCCCGGCTGTTGTGGCTTAGGATTACCATAGGCAGGTCGCCGCTCTGCAATGCGTTCAGCCAAGAGCTCATCAACCAGCCTCTTTTGCTCAGCAAGCTGTTGGCGTAGCATGGCCTTCTCGGAGTATTCTTCTACCTTCTGCACCGAGGCAGATGGGTTGGCGAGCTTGACAGCCCCGACAGGCTCTTTAACCTTGCCGATGTTTCGGCTCAGTGTTAATGCCTCAGTGGGTGCAGGGAGACCTAGGAGGCTCCACTGTTGGTGAGTAATCCTCCTAGAAGGGTCCAGTAGCGGCTTGTCCCCAGGAGGTGAGTCCCCATCAAGGAGATCCACACCGTTTACCTAATCTGAAAGGTCATCCATGTTGACCGCCACTGCCTTTGGAGACATTCCCTCAGGGCCGCCCAGTGAATCGTGCTGTCGGCGGATCGTATAGAAAAGAAGGGCAGCATACTGCCCCCATCCGCAGATGTGCGCGTGGGGGGTGGATTACTCGATAACTTTGCGGAGTAATTGATAACTTTGGATGCATTATTGCTGGATGGCCCTGTGGTGACCAAGTGACTCGGGGTGCCGAACCGCAGGGAGCGCTGCCAGGTTGACCTGGCGGCACTGCTCACCGATATCCTCGAGATGTGCTTGACTCCCGAGATAAGGCACTCGTTGATGGCGGAGATGGGAGTGAGTCATTCGAAGAGTCTGGCAGAAACATTCAAACTCTCCCGGGGTCAGTGAATCTGGCATATCAAAATCTGACCCTGCGACTGGCCAAAACTTCTCGGGGAAGTGGCCCGCTGTGAGGACGGTCCAGAAGCTCCATGAATCTAGTTTGGGGTCCGGACCTTGCTTCCCCTGCTCACCAACCGAGAATGGATGGGGAGCTGGAAATGGCGCCGAGGCAGGTTGCCGGGCCGGTGGGCTGGCCGGCGGGGAATACGGTGAACATGCCGATTGGCCGCCGATCCCTGAGTCGTCCTCCAAGGGTTTCAGTACTCTGACTGCCACATCGTGATAGGATGGGCCAGAGAATGGGCCTCCTGTCACAGCATCGGTGCTCGCCGAGGGTGTGTCACCTTGCAACTCTTCCGTCGGTCCCCAAAAAAGTTCCCCACCCTCCCTGACTGAGGCGGAAGGTGCTTCCGGGGAGGCCAGTGGCAACTGCAGGTCTGACCCCTGGGGGTACGCCAAGTCCTCGTCCTCTTGGATATACCTTCGGAGGGAGGAGGGAATCATACGGATCTCGCATTCAGGGAGTATGAGACTGACGCACCGCGTCCCTATCCTTGCCCTCGACTCAAAGGGTTGGGGGGGAGGTTCCATCGTCGAGTTGTACTCCGCCTCAGAGTCTGAGAAATAGACTGGCCTAATTTTCTTTCGGACTCCTCTGACATTCCTCTTACGGCGACGACGCCCCGCCTTCCTGCCCCTGGGTTGATCCTCAGGGTAAGGATGATTTCCATCAAGGAGTCCCCTGGCCACAATAGCACTGGGGAAGAGGGGACTGAAGGCTGGGGTGCGCGAAGCACCAGGACGGATGTCGAAAGGGACATGGGGAGGCCTCCACGTGAGTGAGCGACCAGATATACAACGACTCCATACTCGCGGCCAGCGGTAGGGGGAGTGAACTCATACCTAGTGCAGTGGGAGTTGGAAAGAGTCATACCCGGAGTGTAGCTGTCATGAAGAAGCCTTCGACTTTCCAGATCAGTGGCCCAGAATGAGCCTTCATGGTGAGTGGCACCACTGCGGATTGGTCTGTGGTGGCCATTGCCTGTGCCCACGACCGGGAGAGTCGACCCAACCTTCCTGTAGGGTGGTCAGAGCTTTGATCCCAGTCGGGCATGTGACTGCCCCTGCTCAACATGTGCGGGGGTCTGGTGACAGGAGTCAGCAGTGGCTCGGGCCACAGTGGTTGCTGACGTTGGTGCCCCAGGACGGGCATTCTCTTCCGCTCATGCCTGACGCTAGCGTCGGGTCAGATGGGTTAGATCCGATGGTGTGGGCACAAAGATTGCCTGGTCCTCAGCCCGGGGAGTCGGGCTGTGACGTCGACACAGCCTGGCGGGGGTTCTTTCCGTTAACCCCTGGGACGGGTCTCCGATCGGGCGGACCCGGACATCCCCCACCTCACTGGAGTAGGGGACGGATGTGTCAAGGCACTCCGGGGATAAGCTCCCGAAGTGGTTGAACGTCGGAGTGGGGAGCGGAGGCTCCCTGCACGGCCCTCGGGGGCGGTGACGATAGTGAGGCGTAGCCGCCTCTAGATCCAAACGGCCCACGCCCCCGGTGGGGATGATCCCTTCCTCATCGTACCTACGAACCAAGTCATTGATCACCCTTCACTGGATGATTTCTGACGGGGAGAGGGGGCGAGAGAGCCCGACAGCTACAATGATCGGAGTTGGAGCGATAGCGGAAAAGGCGGGACCGCGCAGGGTAGCCACGTCGGTACTGCCCCTGCCCCTGCGCCGATGGGCAGGTGGCGATCGAGCTCCGGATGCAGTGATCTGATTCCTGGAAGCAGGGAGATGAACCCATTAGTACTAACAGGAAAAGAAATCAACAACAAATAGCCCAGCATCATTCCGTCTTCCGCGGTCGACGAGAGGGATCCACGCTAACAACGTCGCAGAACAGAGTGCTCAATATCCTGACTTCCTCAACCCCAGGTGGGTTTTGCGTCCTGGTGATAGGTACCTGGACCTGGTGACATGCTAATCTTTCGACACCCTGAATGCTACCCATATCCATATTGAGGAGAAGAGCTTCACGTCGGGTTCACCATTTTCTGTTTCCTACGCTTTTACCCCGGGGTGCACGCATGCGTCCGTCACGCATGGGAGGATGCGCGGCTTGTTGCCCCACATTCCTGCTTTCCAAAGGCGGGCGACATCCATTCCTTGTTCAGGGACGTCTGTTCCTTGATCGAAACTGGGATGATGGGATGTTAGTTCTTCCTTACATGGATTCCTCCTCGGAGCTCGTCACCTAGTCCGGGTCTCCCTCATAGATTTAAGACGGGTTTGTGAAGCTTGTTCCCAGCGCCATATCTACATGGATTCCAGTTAATTACGCTCCTTCCATCGAGACGCTCCAAGGGGTCTTGTCGGGGTAGCAACCTTCCGTGAGGAGAATGGTCATGTTGGGGTGTTGTTGGCATGTATTGACGCTGGTGATCGACATGTCTGTCTTCTGTCCCTTATCACTGGGCTTCTCGAGGGTGCGGAAGCCTGAGGCATCCCACATTGAATGCGGGTATTATGTACCATCTGAGGTTTTCCTCAGCTTCCCATGTTTAAAACGGGGTATGCCGCGAGTTTAACGTCTTGCAGAGACATATCTGACTGATCGAAACACTGAGAGTGGATCAGATTAAAGGACCCCCTAGGGGGAACACCGATGTTGGGGCCAGCACGTGGGTGGCTTCCCGGATACCATGGAGTGGGATGAGATGGCATGATCTCACCAGGATGTGGCGGCCTGGGTAAGGATCAGAATGGGTGATGGAGTGATGGGATTGAACCTCGTGGAGGCTTCCTTCATATCCCCATGGCATGGAATCAAAGTTCGCATAGTTCGGTGATACGGTGGGACACCTGAAGAGGCGACCCATGAGAATGAACGCATGGATTGAAGCCTGGAGAAAGTAAGATCTCCGAGCTAGGGCATGAGATTCCCAAGGCACGTGGGCTCCAGGGGGAAGTCAGGATGAGACATGGGTGTGAGAAGTGGGTCTTACGCTCTGAGACGGCCCAAGAGGGGGAATATATTTTAACATCATGTGGGACGAGATACAGTTTAACGTCATGCGGGACGAGGGCCTACAGTTTAATGTCATGTGGGATGAGGAATTTGGGGCTTACGCTTTGAGGCGGCCCAGAGTGGGTATGGGGATTACGCTCTGAGGTGGCCCAAAGTGGATATGGGGCTTACGCTCTGAGGCGACCCATGGTGGATATGGGGCTTATTCTCTGAGGCGGCCCATGGTGGATATGGGGATTACGCTCTGAGGTAGCCCATGGTGGTCAGGGAACTGACGTGGAGAGGTCAGAACGACCGGGTGGTGGGCTTGAACCTCGTGGAGGCTTCCTACGTACCATGCGTTAGCACGGATCAAAGTCCACGTAGTTCGCTGGGATGGGGCTTACGCTCTGGGGCGGCCCATGGGAAGATTTCATGGTCGATGCGTGCTCTAAGCCCACGTGAGTCATGCTCAGTGTGATAAACAAGAGGCAGCAGGGACCAGATGATCACGTCGCAAAGGGTGCGTATGTGAGAAGCGGAAAGGGGCTTACGCGTTGAGCGGCCCGAAGAGGAAACAGGGGCTTACGCGTGGTTAGTGGCCCTTGGTGCTGGGGTTACTCCAGGATGGAGGCCTGTGGTGGGACAAAGCGCAGTGGGAAAGGGACTCCACTAGACTTGGAAGGGGGGAAGTACGGAGATGCATGGGTGCAACCTTCCGCAAGAGAGGCTAGGGGCTTACGCTCTGAGGCAGCCCTTCCCCCATGGGAAAATGCCACTATGACAAGGAGGATCTCATTCCATGCGAGGAAGAGTCCATTCCCGTGGAGATGAGTGGGCGTAAAGAATGCCCGAGATGGGGGGACCCTGCGTGCGAAGCATGGGGTTGGACCACAGTTTAACGTCATGTGTTAAGGACGAGGTGCTTAGCAGTTTAACGTCCTGCAGCTTGGACGAGGTGGTTTCACTCCACACCCCTAGGGCTTACATGCCCAATTCCCTCTACCCCTTGTGGGAGGAGAGGCATCGACAAGGCCGTAGTGATGGGGGGCCGCAGGGCGAACCATTGAGGGGTACACGTTAGAGTGGCTATGCGAAGAAGAAATACCCGTTAGCGTGCATATGCGGAGAAGCATAAGGCAAAGCAATGCAATGGGAAACACCGCCCAAGGAACCTTGAAGTTACTTTGTACGAGCCTGGAAGGCCGTACAGGAAAACAATGCATGGCGCGCATGTTCGGCAGGGAAGAAATCAGGTACCGACGTAGAGAGGTAGCCAAGGGGCATCAAGGTAAAGGGGCTGGGGTGTTGCACACAAAGAGAAGGTTTGCGCAGAAAACACCGGGATGGCGCGCAATAGGGAAATAGGATTGCGCAGATAGGTGATTTCACGCAAAGTACTGGGATTGCGCACACAGAAGGGGATTGCGCACACGAGGCAACGATTGCGCACAAGGGAAGAACCCAGAGGAGTGGGCAAATTCACTTAAGCCAGTGGAGTTGTGCACAAAGGCGAACCCTGGGGCAAGGTTGCGCGAAAAGAGGAATTACCTGGAAGTAATATTGCGTGCAGGGGAGTCGAATTGCGCGCACGGGAGCCGTTCCGAATTCTGCAACCCCAAACCGTTCGGGGTCGCCTTCTATTTATATGCATCCCGGGGCACGAAATATAGGTCTTCTCGAAATAATTGAACGATGGAAGTAGCGACACGAAATATCAACCGCGCGGGCTGCGGGCGCGAAATTATTTCGCACCGGCGCTGAGACTTAGCGCGAATCCCGGGTTGCCTTTCACGTGGGACAATTTTTCCGCGCACTTCACCCATTTTTTCATGCACCACTTCCAGGGCCTCTAGACCGGGCCTCTGAGTCCGAATATGACTTTGCTTTGCCATTTCGAAACTTCCTCTAGGAGTTACGGACCTTTTCTGCGTCTACACACACCCCAAGGTGATACACTGGGGAATATGAAACCTTTTTCCAAATGCTCTTGTAGCTACTTGTTTAACTACTTCAGTTTGATAGGATATATTCTATAGGAACACTTTTAGATATGAGTAGCTCTGGGCATGAGTTCTATTGAGAACTCTACCTCAATATTGGGGGAAGTTTGGGTAACTCTTCCGGAAATACATCACTATATTCCCTCAGGATGGGAATTTCCCTTAGGTTGATAACTTCCTAGGACTCAACCATTTTATCAAGGTATGATTATTTATAGGGAATCAACACCCACACCATTAAATTATTTTCAAAAAGAGATTAATGATCTTCCTTTAATTTATAAAGGAGCATGGGATGGTTTGGAATATGAAAATATATTTTATTTTCATGATATTTGACATGTGCACTATATAATGAGAGCCAATCCATCCCCAATATAGCATTGAATTCCACTAAGGGAATTATTACAAGATTTTTAGGAAGAATCTTCCCACATACGCCAATAAAAGAAGAGTCCAACACTTGGGTTGTAGTGATTGAACCACTAGGTGTCTTTACAAATATATCTACTTCAAAGTTGTAGGGATTTGATTCAACAGTTTTAGAAAACTTGAAATATATAAAGGAATGCATAGAAATAGAATCAAATAAAACCTTTTACATTCTTGAGTGAATAGGAAGTGTACTTTGGATGACTTCATTTTCTTACTCCACTTCGTAAATAGTGATGGAATAATACTTGAATTTATCCTTTAGATTTGGTGACTACTGACGCTGATTACCCTCAATGACTCGAGGTTTAATGCACTAGATTTCATAATGCCCTTGCTCCATATAGTTGTAGCATTAGACCATGTGTGGTGCTCTCCTTTCCTCCACCACACTGTCCTAATTCCTAATGTATTTTTGAAATTCACGATCTTGGTGGAATTATATCCCAAATTTAAAGCATTTCCCCATCCCTTTGAGGAAGTTCCCATGATGATTCTTCCCACATCTTTGAGATGTGTGTGATTGAGTTTTCTTTCCACATTTCTCATGAGATCCTACAACTTGAAACTCCATATTTCATTTATTATCACCATATACATGAGACCATTATCCAAACTCTATCTTCACTTTGAGAGCACATCAAATAAATCCTTCACAACTCTCAAAGTCTCAAATTTCAAGATCCTTTAGAAGTTTTGGTTTTAAACCACTAAATAATATATCATTATTGATAACAAAACTCAAAGCATACCTTGAAATCCTTGTGAAATTTTCTTTATAGGTTGTGACAGATTCTCCTTCCTTTTTATTTAGCTATATGAATTATCTATACATATTTGTATGAAGCGTTGAAGGGAAATACTTGTTAAGAAACATTATCTTAATATATTCTCACTCCATCTCTTTAATTTCATCCTTAAGTTTGGTGTTATTAATCAAATCCCACCATTGATTAGCCTCTCCATCTAGACGATGAACAATGGGATTATCCTTCTCCATCTCAGAATAGTGAAGAAAAAAAGATATTCTCCATCGAGTTAATCCATTATTTCACAACTAGTGGATCAAAAGATTCACTAAACATCGGTGGTCATTGCTGCATAAAATACTCGATAGCTATTTGATCCCTCTTAGGTGAAGGTGGATGTTTCAAAATTTTCAAGTTATTGTTCATAACATGAGAAAACTGGGTAATCATCACTATGAAATTTTGAACTCCACCTCCCAAAGCATTGGGGATGTCATTCGGGAAATTGCTGCATTGTCCATCACATGGGTTTTTGGCCTAGTTTCTCCTGGTTCCTACCATTTTTTAAAATAGAAAATATTTGAACAAAACATAAGTCAATAATTCATCAATAATTTATCCCTTTTTGAAAATAAATCTAAAGGAATATCTTATGGGATACCTACATTTATAAAATCTTCTTTTGTGCTTACATATACATAGTCTCATATTAAGGATTTTCTCTAAGGTTCTCTAATATTAATTCCCAAATTAACTAAATCGTGATTTGATACCAACTATAGAAACCCTAATTTTATTGCATTATTATTACATAATTTTAAATATGAACAACATAAAAGAGTTACACAACATGGATCCAAAGGTTTAGTTTCTTGAAAAAATTAGGACCATACACAAATTTTACAAAATAAAACACAAACATTTATTTAATTCCTTCTTCTCTAACTTCTTATAGGTCTTCACATTATCCTTTTTACAAGTAATCACCTAAGGATATACATCAAAAAGGGGTGAGATAAAATCCTAGTAATATGATATATAAAAACATGAAATAATATTACATGGGTTGAGAATAATCATTATCATCATAACCTAGGAATAAGATCATAATCATGAGAGGAAACATTAACAAAAGTCTTGGAATGTGGCAATGCATAAAAATGAAACATCATGTATTAGTGGTAAACTACCAAACATAGTTTTGAACAAATATAGAATCATGTTCATGCATATTTCAATTTTTTCATGAGATACATCACATTAACTAATGCATTGGAGCGGTATATAATTCTTAGTGCAACCGTCACATCATAACATTTACATTATCATGCATGAAACATAGAACATATATCAATCTTGAAAAAAATAAATAAACCATGGATAGGAATGAGTTTCATTTCACAAGAATAAATTCATAAACATTGGGTTCCCAAATGAAAGAGGGAATAACATACTTGATATAAGATTCATCAACCTTGAGTGAAGAAGAAACAATATCGAGAAGTAAAATGTGTGTTTTTTTGAAAGAAGAGTTATTTTGGAAAATATTATGTTTACAATAAACTCAAGTAGAAAACATTTATATCCCAAAAAAGGTAATATAATGACAAAGAAATTATATTTAAGGAATATCCATACTGAAAATGGGGTGAAATATGGAAAATGAAAAGAAAGAGAGTTGGGTTCGAGAATTCCCCTTACCTTATGTTCGAATGATTTATTCAATTTAATATCCTATATAATCACATTAAATTTATTAATTAACATTATAAAAACATTTTATACCCTAATTTTATTCATTATGGTTTTATTAATTTCATTTATGAGTTATATAGTTTAATTTCATCATTCGGGAGTGTTTGTTTTCTTAGTTTTCATGATCGACTTGTATACATGAATGGAAGTTTGTGTAAAATGTGGATAAATATCCAGAATTGTTGTTATAAGTTATTAATTATATTCTATAATTTAATATTATCTTATGAATAATTTGGTTATATGGTATTATGATGAATCATTAGATAAAAGTTAATGATGACCGTTTTAGGTTAATTTTGATGGGTTTTCGATGACACCAAATTTGTTTTATTTTATCATTTAGTATTATATATAAATGTTACTTAAAAAACATAAAAAGGTTTATAATATAAAATTTATAATATTTTTTCAACCATTTAATGGTTTTATTATCATACTTGAAGGTGTTAAAGGAAAATTAAAGTGTATCTCCCATGATGTCAGTAAATTGACACATCACGGGTGACAATTTCTTTTTTAGAATAAAAGAGAGAGTGAAAGGATTTTGATGATGGATCTTACATTAACATGATATAATTACATAATATAAAACATACTAGAGTTATCATAAATTTTAGATAAGAAAAGTTGATGAGAAGATAATAAAAGAAATGAAATTGAAAAGAAATTAAAATAAAAAAGAAGCAGATTTTACCTCTTAAATCTCTCATCCTTGAGAACCTCCTTAGGGAAAAGGTTTTGGTATTTTGATGATACCAAGAGATCCTGTACATGGGTAATGGGATAGGGAAGATTATTGGTAAGAATTTGGTAAAGACTCAAATCTTGAGAGGTGTGAGGATAATAGGGGGTGAGGGGTGATATTTATTGTGGAGGAGATGGGTGTTTTCTCATTATTTAATTCATTAGTTTATTATTTTTATCAAGACAAGAAATAGTGTTTATTATTGAGACTAAATAAATTAATTAGATCATGTGAGTTCAAACCAATGGTACTTATGTCATCCATGACTCAAGGAACAATTTATTTAATTTATAATGTATTTATACCGTAAATTATTGTATTTTTCTATTCATAAAATTCAAGTATTTTAGAAAAATACAAAAAATTCACCCTAACAATTTTTCAATGTGTATAATTAATAAATGGACTCCATTTTATGAAAATAATTTTCTAAATATGATTAATTTAATTTTTAATTAAAATCACCATTTACTTTCAAAATATAGATTTTAAAATTATAACCGATTTTATAAATCTTTGAAAACTTACTTAGGGTCTCATAAAATTTTATTAAAATAATAAGAAAAAATATATATTAATTTATGATTATATTTTATGAAAATACATTTTCTTTATAATTATTAAATTAATCTTAAAATTATAATTAAATATTTATGAGTTACACAAATTCCAACACTTAATTAATAAATTTTAAATCATTTATTTACTTAGACTATGATATAATTATACCATTATTTCATTTATAAGATGCATAATTTTATTTATACTTTCATGGGTGAGGATACTATTAATTTGTTCAGTTTACTATTTATAAGGGTCATATTACTATTCCTAAGTCCAAATTACTATTTCATCACTATTGGATCCTTAACTTCTAGAAATACTTCTTATTTAATTAATTATTCATTTATAAAGTCTATTATGATATGTATGTGATTTTATATGATTTTTACTGTATTAAATTACTATAAGAAGGGATAAGTTCCATTGATAAAAGTTTAGGTCGTTACACAAATGGTCAATATTTTTCTAGGTAAAAATAATTAATATAATAGAACCTCCACCCAGAGGTTTGACATGACCTCTCCATAATTCGTAGGACCATATAAATGAAATAAGTATTTTTAAAAATTAATAAAATTCTAAATAAAGCCTAAATAAATAAATAAATTACCCAACTATAAGAACATAATAAATAACATAACCAAATCACCCTAATAACATAAATTTCCATGATTTTACACAAGAATATCATAAAACTAAAGAGATAATGAAAATAAAACACAAGGTAGAGATGGAATGGAAATAAATATTAACCATGATACACAAAGTGAAAGACCAAGAAGTAATCTAAAAGAACATATCTGTGTGAAAAGAGTACAAGCTTCACCCAACACCTTTACAACACCCAAACCACAAGAAAATGATCATCCACTATCTATAAGTGGGAATTTACCTAAAAGTTATTTAGAAACTATCAAGGCTATATAAACACTGTGTGTGTATGTATAATTTGAGAAATAATGTCTTGTAGGTATCCTACCTACACCCCAAGAAAAGCCTTTAAAGATAAGTTCTTTCTATGATCATTTGAAATGAAAATATAAAATAATGATTTTATTTTCCTTTAATAACACAATTAATATGATACCATCAAATGAAATCATTCCATATAAGAATAATCAATTCATTACTTTTATAAAATATAAAATTTTAATTTTGTTAATGAAAGGAAGTGACCAATTTTTTAAGTAATACATATTTATAAAATTACTTTAAAATAAAAAAAGGTCACTTATTTTCTAAGGAAAACTTCATTTCTTATATCAAGATCATAAAAATAAGTTACTTAAGACTTTAATTAAAATAATACCTAATGATATGAGTTAAATAATCAAGAAAACAAGTTCATCTTAAAGTAAAATATAATTATTTTAAAACAATCATTCATTTTTAAAGAAATACAAGAAACCTTTCATACCTTTGAATAATTCATATTCTCATGAAAATATAAGTGAAATTTTAATCAATAATAATAATAATTAATACAATAAACATAATAATAATTATAAACAAGCATCATGGGAACACCTAGAATCCTTAAATACAATTTAGAACAACACAATAATGGAACCCATTTAATTTGAATAACTAATGTGATACAACCACCTTAACATTCATTTTTACTCCAACTGATCTAAATAAGAGTAAAAATCCCCTAATTAGAGCATATTCCTAACTTGGGTCCACTAGCTAGAGTATATTCATATATTAGTTCAATACTCATCACTAGATTTCCCACCCAACTATCTAAGGATTCCCATGAAAAAAAATGGCAGTGAGTAATATAATTTAATACATATTATGGTAAAATAATAAATAAAAATTAAATCTAACCCTCACCTCCTAACACCCTATATAGAAGGATCCTCATTTATAACAACATAAATTATAAAATAATCACATTCATATTGACCAACATTTCATTTCACATACCCTTGAGGATACTATTCACTATCAAAGATGCTCTGCAACTTCATAGGCACGATCTTCCTGAAAACATCACCCAGATCATTGAAAAGTACCCCTTTTTTAATTCTGTGGATTTCCTTGTTTGGTAACCCACTCCAAATGTCATTCTTGATTCAAAACATTTTTAAAATAATAATTTCTCTATAATTGACTCAAATTTTCAATGGGTGATCTCTTTTAATAATCCTTGGATCAAACCTTTAAGGCTCACTCTTATTTGGCATATCGCACATAATAGATTACCCACTGAAGTTGGTCTGCAAACTTTTGGCATTCAACTCTATTCTAAATGCCAACTATGTAATCAACATAGGGAGGATTCAAATCATCTTTTCGTATCATGTGCTACGACATCTGCTTTATGGAATTACATTTTTGACTTATTTATCTACAGATAGACCTCTTTTGACTCGATATGTATGGTTTTGAGAAAGTGTATTAGCCATGAAGCCTCACAAAAAATTAAAAACATCTTTCTTGTGGTTGTGGAAGAACTCTTACATGAGATATAGTATGTCAGAAATGATATTATTTATAATAAACACTCATTAAGTCTCAATGTAGGAAAATCTCGAATTATCATAGCGATTCAAGAGGCTACTTCAATCCAAAAAGGCTTCTGAAAAAATTATGTTGGTGATTTGGAGATTATTCACCATATTCATGTTGCGGGTATTTATCCTCAGCCTAGACGTACCTTTGAAGTATTCTAGAAATCCCCGATGCCAGGGTGGATCAAAGTGAACATTGATGGTGCCTCAAAGGGAAATCCCAGTCCTGACAGCTATGGAGTGATTTATAGAAACTCTTCTGGTCAGTGCCATGGATGTTTCTACACTGGATGTGGTTTTGCTTCATCTTTGGAAGTGGAAATGTTGGGGGTCATCCATGCTGTTGATTTCACTCTCCAAAGAGGATGGTGAAATCTTTGGATTGAAAGTGATTCTACCACCATTGTCCAAGATATTTGGAATGGTGTGATTCATCTAGCCTAAACGCTTACCACTCTTTGGATTAATTGCCTGAATTTTCTTTGTAGGATTAACTACATTGCTACTCATGCCTTCCGTGAAGCGAATACTATTGCTGATGCCCTTGCCAACAAAGGTGTTCATTAGAAAGTGACTTGGTTAGATGCCATTCCAGCTGATTTATTTTATCTTTTTGATAGAGATTGTAAGAAAATCCCATATTTTTGTATTTTGTAACTTTTTTTCTTTATTATTCAATAAATTGTGCTTTGGTCTTTGAACAAGGCACTACCTTATTTAAAAAAAATACAATGATTTTCACATCAAGGGATTTCAATAATAAAAATAATAAATAAAACATGATCATGAAAATATTAACTCTCAAAAACATAAATAAATTTATAATATTTCATGTTTGTAAACTAACCAAATCTTTTTTTAATGGAAAATATAGATAATTCAAGTTTTTTTTCTAATAGTGACCCTCTTTGAAATAAAAAAACATGGTATAATCCTTTGAAAAACTTTATAATAAAGTGATATTGATTCATTTTAATTATTAATAAATCCCTTAATAAATTTTAATTAAATTTATTAAATAAAATATTAGGTTGGAATTTAATTTACTACTTAGTTTTCCCACATTTCATGAAAGAAATTTAACCATATAAGTTGAGTAAAACCACTTTACTAAAAAGGGAATTATTAGGGAAGAATAAGGGATTCATTCTAGATCATTCATTATATTTTATACTATATATATATATCTCATTGAGAACCTAGATAAAAAATTAAATAACTCATGGTTATATAATTAAAGGTATATACATGGATCCATCAAGTTTAAATTATCAAATCTATTGACAATGGTTGTTATTCCCCTCAAGGAAGCAGTAAAAACCCTTACTGGATCATTAAAAACCCTAATAAAAAGAAACCTATTAATAAATTCATGTCAAGCATAAACTCAATAATCCATGGAAATGGTGGGATATAAAATTAAAGTAGAATATGTTAGAAGATGAAAGTAGGAGGGGTTGGTTGAAAATGAATTACCTAAAAGATATCACTTCAAAATTATGAAGAATCCTATGTTTTAAGAAAAGAGGAAAGGAGGATAGAGGGAGAATGAATGGGTCTAGGTTGAATGAATAGTATTCTAATTAAAGAACACCCACACTCAAAAATAATTTAAATAAATAAAAATAAAATAATTTTTAATGTTATGCCTAAATTGGTCAGAAAGTTGGTATAATCATGCACTAACCATGCATGAGGTTCTAGAATCAAATTTCTTGACCCACATAGTTCTTTTTCATGGTTAGTATGTTATCCCAATTTTTAATTACAATGAATTAAGATGAGGGGGGGGGGGGGAATTGAGTTCTTAAATTTAACCTATAAAAAACTTTAAGTTCCATATTCAACTAATTCTCTTAGTATTACTTTTCTAAATATCCCAATAAAGTATTGGTGTTTTTATTTATTGTTAATAATAATTAATACTATTATAAAGTAAAGTTGTAAATATGTGTTGGGTAATATGTGAGGATATAAGGAATATACCTTCCATTAAAAGACTCTTGAGGATGCATTTACATGTTTTCAAAGGATTTTAGAGTTGATGCTGATTCTTGAAGTTCTTGGACAAACATATTTAAGGTAGAAACCTACACATATGATGATTTTTTAGTTGATCTTCATTTCAATGAAAAGTGTTGATGATTGAGATAAGTATTTTCTAAAATAGTGATACATTATTTTAAGGGATATATACTGAACTGGCTATTGAATATATTTGGAGCTATGTTTTAAATAAGAGAAATATGGTTAAATCATTGAGAAATCATTCAATGATTTATTAGCATGAAGGTTTCTGAATACAGTTAACAATATCTCTCAAATAAAGGTTTTTATATGCCTAATTTTAAGATGAAATGATTAAGTAATGAAGTTTTAGTGAAGCACTAAAATAAGAGTTCAATATTTGGAAGATAACTTGGGAATAAGGATAAAGATTTTTGAGTAGGTTTGATAAATTACAAAAGTTATTTGAGTTATTATAAAGTTGTTGAGAGGTCTTGGAATGATCTAAAGAAGTTATGAGTTCATTTGAAGAATCTTGGAGTTTTGGATTTGGAGATATAAATATGGTAATGTCCTTTGTCATATAATATTTTGTAAAAATTTATCTCTGAAGTTATAGTATTTTCCAAGTACTATTTCATAAGACTCCATTCAGTGATTTTGTAATACTTGGAGTTATCATAAGGCTCAGAAGAATTATTAAGAATTTGAATATTTTATAATACTTCCTCAAGATTTTGTAAGACTCCATATATTAGGCTGGAAATAAAAAAGGCATAACGATTTCATCAAAATTTTAGAGGTTTCATAATACTTCAAATGAATTTCATAAGACTTTTTTGGTTGTGTAAGACTTTGTATGAGATCACATAATATTTTTTTCTAAAATTTTGTAAGACTTTATCAGATACTTTGTAAGATTTATTAATTATTATGAAATATATTTTTTTCATTCTTAAAATTTTAAAATTAAATGAAAATATAATGTCTTATGAAAAGTGTAGAATGCGAAACATAAACTCAAATAATGAAATTTGTGAGAGTGAAGAACCTTTGGGATACAATTCTAGAAGATAAGGCTAGAAATTCACAAGATTTTCTTCAATGTTACCAATGTATACTATTAGGAAAATGACTTCAATCCCACTAAACTACTTATAGACACAAGGATCAAATTATTATTTATGAAAACAAATTATATTATATATTCATCAAACTGAATGTTCCATGAAATAGATTCTTGATTTAATCTATAAATGGATCTTTAAAAATTTTATACCTTATTGGCATCCTTTGGAGTCAAAACACTTCTAGTTGTGTAATATATACATACTTTTAAAGGTTACAATTAAGGAAAGCTGTTTTTATATCCATATAATAAACCTTATAGTCTTGGTAAAATTATATGTCAATTAGAATTCATATGGATTTTAGTATAAAAACTAGTGAAAATGTTTCATCATATTTTATGCTTTGGTGATATTTAAACCATTTTTTAACTAGTCATGCATTATAGTTAATAAATTGTCTATCCATGTCTAGTTTCTTCTTAAATACCAATTTATAACTAATAGGAATTACATTTATCAAAAGATGTACTGAAATCAAAAAATTGGGTTTGGTACATGGAATCCATATCAAAATTTATAGATTTCTTCTATTTGGAAGAATCTGTGACACTCACCACTTCCTTATAGGATAATAGTTAATTATTATCAATTAATAACAAGTCACCATCCCTGATGACCTAGAAACTTATCTTTTAGGGTCTTTAACCTCTCTTGTACTCCTATACAGTACTCGTGTCTCTAGAAAATTCTTTTTCCATGGGTATTTGTGGAATTTGTTCATGTGAAAACTCATATGTATCTTGAGCCCATACTTCATTAAAGTCTATCTCACTACCACAGTCTCTTTTATATATTTTATCCCTCTCAATAAGTATTCCATGTCTTTCCACTATTACCTTTTAACATAAAAGGTTGTCTAAGTAATATCCCCTTATTTTTTTGGGTTATACTACAAAGATAAAATTTATTCCTCAAGGTGAAAGTTTATTACCTAAAGATTATTTAACAAAAGCTTTGTATCACCATGGAAAATAGTTAGAAAACACAAAATTCCTTACAAACCAAATTTTACAAGGAATACCATTTTTTTCTTTAGTTTTCACTTGGTCTAGTTTGCATACTGCAGTCTATAATGTATATACCTAAAGGGATGGTGGAATACTTTCGTGAATCATCATTGATCTCACCATTTCTAACAATTTTTGGTTCCATCTTTCACTTACAACATTCCATTGTGGCATATAAGAAGGATTTAGTTGAGTTAGAATCACAAAATACCATAGATAAGAAATGAACTATTGGTTTATATATCCTCTTCCATAATCTAAGAAAAAATTATTCATATCATCACCAAGATTATTCTCAAATTAATTCATTTATTCCATGAATTTATCAAAGGAATCCAAATTGTACATAATTAAGTAGACATGTCCATTTCTACTAATTCCATTAGTAAAATTTATATAGTATGAGTATCCACCCATTAATTCAATAGGAAATGGACCAAATATATCTGTTCAAACCAATTCAAGAATCTCTATGGCCCTTTCACCCTTTCCGCTAAATAATGATTTGGTCAATTTTATGTACAAAAAAGTGTGATATATTCCAAGTGTTTTAAGTTCAAAAGAATATAAATATCCATCTTGGTATAATTTAGTCAAGTGCTTTTCATTTACATGACCTAGATGGTGATCCCATAGTTTGGTGTGAATGAGTCATGCGGACTAGATTCTTTATTGATCTCCATTACTTGGTTTGTGAAAACCAACAAATACATACCATTATTAATATGTGACTTACCATAACATATTCCATCATTATAAAATTATAAAATTTTATTTCTAAATTTAAAAATAAAACCATTCATATTAAGATGGGATACAAAAATAATATTTTTGGTAACATATGAAAGATTATAACATTTATTCAAAACCAAAATTATTCTTATTGGTAATGTGAGGTAATAATATCCAATAGCTATTTCAGTGGATCTAGATATATTACAAGAATGTAAATACGCCTCACCTCATGAAACTATTCTAAATTCACATGGTTCCTATATTTGGATACAAACGTGATCACCAAAAGCTATATCTAATACCAAATTTATAGAAATAGAAATATTTAAGTTAATAAATAGCACACCTAAAGCCCCCATTGATTATTTTTTGTGGTTTAGTTCTTCTTCTAATTTCAATTCTTTATATATGAAAAATATAAGGCATCCTATTCCCCTTGATTACCCCTTTATCTTCCTTCTCTTAGAAAGGTGTTTTGAAGATGATTCAGACTTGTGTTGGACAATTAATTTTATTCCAACATATCTCATATGATTTATGTTTTTATGATCTCAAAAAACCTCCATATGTTTCTAATTATTATGTATTTAAGTGGATTTATTATATTTTATCTTATTTAGTTCAATTATTATATAGTATGAAATTCTGTTTAAGTTTGATGAAATTTATCTAATTCTATAAAATCAGTAATATTGATGAATCACCTATATGATAAATGGATGTCAAATCTCTATTTTTTCAATGTAAAACTTTGAAATATATATATTAAAATTTTCTAATCCATGCACTAAGATAATGTGTGATTCCAATTCCCGGTAAGCTCAGAATTGATATTTTAATTATATTAAATATATTTATATCACATGCACAATTTTCCTAAAAAAATAGAATAACTATTGAATTTTATATTAGATTAGAAATCTGAGACCACCGTTGAATCCAAAACCCAAGTTTTACCCTAGGCACAACATAATATTTGTTGGAGTCGGTATTTTGTGAAAATGTTGTTGCAGACGCAAATAATAAATAAATAAATTTATTTATTTTTTATTTTTTGAAATAGTAACCTAAAAACCCTCTATAAATATATGATTATAACACAATCATAGGGTTATACATATAACCATAATATTAAGAGAGGATACTCTAGAAGAGGAATCAATGAATAAAAATGGAACGAGATCATGATAGAAGATCGTTTTTCCAACAGAGGTTTTGGATCTCACTGACGATGTCAATGCATGACCATTCTTCATCTACGATCGATACAACCTATTTTAGGATGTTTGATTTATGTGAATTTATCCCTATTTATTTATCCCATGTCAAGAATGGTTTATTTCCATGAAAAATGATTGATCTGCAAATCAATGGTTGATATTGCAGATATTGTTTTGATGCATTATTAATTTTTTTTGAAGAAGGTGGAACCTTGGTCAAAAGACCAAAGCAAAATTTATTAAAAAGAAAAGCTTACAAGAGTCTAAAAGACAAGATCATATTACAATCTTTCACATGAAGAGGAAAAAGGTTATCCAGAAGATCCTTTAGCCAGGTCATGTTCTGCGCAACCCCTTTATTGGTGAGACCATCAGTGGCCATATTAGCCTCACGGTAGGTATGGGTTGCAATGAAATTGGTGCCATGAAGAGAATAAAGACAATTCAACCAACTTGTATTAAGCGACCTAGCTAGATGAATCATTCCATTCCAAATGGCCTGCACCATAGTTGTAGAATCACTTTCAATCCACAAGTTGTTCCAACCGCAGTGTATGGAAAGGGAAATGGCATGAATCACACTCAGAATTCCATCTTCTAGAGAGGTTGCAATACCACAACCTCCATAAAAGCACCCAATGATCTGATCAAGATGATTTTTTAGATGGTGCCACACCATGTGGGAACTGGATTTCCATTGGAGGCTCCATCCACATTGATTTTAATCCACCATGGGAGCAGTGGTCTCCAGAAAAACTCAAAAGTGCGTCTGAGCTGGATGAAATTGGCAGCTACCCAAAGACGTCACAAAACCATAAAATCACCCACTGAGTTGTCACAACACCCTTTTTGAATTAACGTAGCTTCACAAATAGTGATGATAATTCGAATTTTACCTGAATTGATGTTCAGTGAGTAATTTTTGTGAAAATAGCATTTCTATCATATCAGATTACATGTAGAAGATCCGTAACCCCAGCTAGAAATAAGTTTTTGATTTGTTGGGAGTTTTCTAGTTCCACACAGCATTTTAACTGTGTATTTATAGAATAAAGAATAAACCATCTGCAATCAAAGATTTAAAAAATATAGTTCCAAAGAGAAGTGGAAATAGCACATGACAAAAATAAATGGTTAGTATCCTCTCTATGTTGATTATAGAGATGAAATTTAGAATAAAGTTGGATCCCAAAAATTTGCAAACAAGAATTAGTGGGAACTCTGTTATAGGCAATACGCCAAACAAGAGTGAGTCATGAAGGATTAATATAAGACTTATCAAAGAATTTAATACACTTAAATTCATTTTTAGAGTTATGAAATCCGTGGTTGTAGAATATTTTTGAATTTAGAAAACCATTGTGATCAGGTTCCCAAGTTAGAAAATCCTCCAAGATAGCAAAATGATAATTATAAATAATTTGAACAACATTATCAGGAAGATTAAAAAAATGAGAATTGAGTACATTGTTGATAGTATCATTAATATTTTCATGGAGATGATCAGGAGGAATTAAAGTAATAAAAGGAGTCCCAGTCCAGTTATCCAACCAGAATTTCACGGAGGAGTTTCTAGTGACCATCCATCTAGCATTGGTCATAATGTTGGCATACATATTTCTGATAGAGGGCCAAATGGAACCGTTCAGGTAGCTCTTGCTACCTCCCCTCAATATATCTAGGAACCTATTTTTTATGAAATAAATTTATGGGGTATCATTGTGAATTAGGTTCCAGGTGAGTATGGCTTAAAGGGCCTCATTAAATAGTTTTAAGTTTTTAATACCGAAACCACCCTTGTCTAAAGGCTTACAGCAAGTAGCCTAGGGGATAGTCACAAGCTTCCTATCCAAGGTGCTTCTAGTCCAAAAAAAGTTTTTGATAAATATTCATTTTTTTAATAATACTAGCCGGCCAGTTGTATACCATCATAGAGTAGACCAATTTGGATACAATTACTGACTTGACAAGATAGACTCTCCCTGCCATGGAGAGAGATTTACCTTTCCAAATGGAAAGCTAACTAAGAATTTGATAAAAAATACATGAAAAGTATCAAGATTTGGGTCTTCCCCAGAAGATGGGGACCCTAAGGTAATTGTCCCCTCTTTAATTCCAAGTTAATTGGTGATAGCATTTTTTCTACTAGATGGAAAGTTTTTTCCAAAATTGATGGAGGATTTGTTCCAACCAATGACTTGACCTGAGACCTCTTCATAATGAGTGAGTGTAGATTTGAGAGTTCTGATATTTTTCATATCACCCTTAAGAAACAAAATAGTGTCATCATCATAAATAAGGTGAGTGGAAGCGTTCACATTTCTATAAGCATGAATAGGTTTATGTTTATTTTGGTCAACCAGACGGGTGATGAAACAACTTAAATAGTCCTCTACAATATAAAAAATGATTGCAGATAGAGGATAACCCTGTCTAACACCTTTGGTGCAATTGAAGTATCCTCTGGGAGTTCCATTTATCAGGATGGAAATATGGGCTGAGAAAAAAAGGGTTTTTATTTGAGAAATGAAGAGATTATTGAAGCCAAATCCATGAAGAAATTTGAAGATGAAGTCTCAATCCATTGTATTAAAGGATTTTCTAATGTCATGTTGAATGTAAATGTTACCACCCATATTTTTATTGTTTAAAGTGTTAGTGAATTCAGAGGCAAGATAAATACAGTCATGGATGGATCATCCCTTGACAAAACCAAATTGATTCTAGGAGATAATTTTATCCGTAATAGAGGTGAGTCTATTTGAAATCAGTTTGGTGATAATCTTATAGAGAGTATTGATAAGGGATATGGGTCCAAAGAGGTGAATTTTAGAGGCATTATCAACCTTGGGAATCAAATTAAGGAGTTGGGCATTCAACCCATGCGGTAGGCACCCACTAGATAAAAAATTCTTAACAAGTTTTCAAACATAAAATTGGATGATATCCCAATATTTCTAGTAGAAGCCATTATTAAAACTATCTGGACCCAGGGCACTATCAGGGTTCAAGCTGAAGATAGTGTCTTTTATTTCATGATCAATAGGAACACAATATATTATGTAGAACTTTTTGGGCCTATGAGAGGTGTCAACCTCTCACTCTCTCACACTAGGGTTTCCCTGACAGTGATTTGGAGGGGAGGACCATGCTTCGCCTCATCTCCCCCCCTTTCCTCGCTTCTTCCTCTTCCTGTCCAGTGCTTTCTCAGTGACCTTATCACTTGGTGATGGCTTCGACGGTTGGATTTGGTGGTAGTGGCGAGGTCGAGTCTCTCATGTGGTGCCCAAGCCCGATTTGAACTCTGCTCTGGCTTCAAGTACCTTCATGGCTCTCCCAGTCGGTCTATGGCGGTAGTTTCAAAGAGGCTCTGGGATGTGGTGTCTGATCGGTCGATGGTGTTTTAGGAGTTGTTTCCTTCACTGGATTTGTTCCAGGTCGCAGTGGTTCTTTCAATATGTTGTTCATTGATGGCATGGGATTTGGGGTGCGTTCCTCCAGTGAAGTTCCGTCGATGAGGATTTCTGGTAAGGTTAAAGGTTATGGCATTGGTCCTTCCTTCTGTGGTGGCCTCAGTCTTCTCAACCTCTACTATAGTTTCTGGTTCCATCACTCCTCACCAGTTCGGTCTGGTGCGATGGATCCAAGGTGGCTTTGGGTCTTGCTGGTGGAGCGACCAACGAGGTTCCAGAGGTGAGTCCTGCATTGGATTTTCTTCTTCTTATGGGTTTCAGTTGCAATTTCTCTTGGATTTGGTGATTTTTGAAGAAAGTTGATATCTACGGTGGTTTTTTCAATTTGTGTGGCTGTGGAGCGTTTTCTATGGTTGTCTATTCTGGTTTTTACAGCGGCGTCTTTGGGCTCCAGCAGACGGTTCTTGGTGTTTGTTGTGAACCGATTTTGAGTTTCGGTGATTTTTGTTTATGGAATGTTGATGACAAGGGTGAAGTGATGACACTGTGGGTGAGTATTGAATGGTGTTTTGAAGACGATGATGTTGAAGGTGAAGATGAAGGTGATAACGGTTTCCTAGGTGGCGACTAGAAAATTGTTATGGCTATGCTTCTCCGGTTTATTTTTATGTTTACCGGCTCCAGTGGTGGTGGGGCGACGACGATGTGAACGGTGGAGATATAATGATTATGGAGGCTGACAACATGAATTCTTCTGATTGTGATTGTTCCTGGATCAAGGCTTGAATATTTCTTGAATATTGGTCTATGGATGTGCTGGCAGCGGGCATGTGAAGCTACGGGATTCAAGGGCGCCAAATTTTTTTATTTTCAAATTTTAAGCTTTGTTTGATTAGTGTTTGAATATTTGAAACTTGAATGTACAGTGACCACTCCCCATAAAGTGGCTTTTTTAGAAAAAATAAAATAAAATGGTTTTAGGATTGTAAAAAAAAATATGAACACAATTATAGTGTGTGATGATGATAGTGGATTATCATCCATATTTGGAGATCCCAAACATATGAAATCACGATACGATGAATTAAGGGTGAAAATTTCTATGTGAATTAGATTCTAGAATCTAGTTGCTGGTGATAACAAGCACGTTAGATCCAAGATCCACATCTCACGGTGGATTTGGTGGAAAAATCGATGGCATAAGTAGTACGAGAGAGAGTGTGAAATAGATCTAGGTTTCTAGAAATTTCCATATTATATATCTTGTATCCCATAGAATACACACCATGTGGAACCCCTGTCCATGAAACTAGTGTTTCTACATAAATTAAATATCACACTACATGTGACCCTTCCCTAGTGTCTTGGCATTTATCACGAAGGATACACAAGCATAGACACAGAAAAAAGTACATGCATGGGTAGAGTACATGGGAAGGGGTAGCATGCACTTCTATAACCCAGTACTCAAACACAACCATATACTTAGGCATGACCAGTAATACTCGGGAACATCCAGGTGTACAAGATAATGACCTAGAGTACATGGGCACAAACTAGAGCACACATGAAGACCTGGGCCAGGGAAGGCACATTGTGTACTACTAGTACACATGGTGAATTTTTTCTAGGAATGTTTTAGGCCCTTATTCTCTTTAGTATGGACCAATTTTCTTAGGATGCATTCCCTTGATCCACCCCTATGAGGGTAGAATTTGATATTATGTCTTGGAAATAAGATTATGATCCTATATAAGGTGTTTATCTTGGATAGATTTCTCATTGTCCCCCTATGGCTCTGGGTAGCATCCTCTTTCATCTTCTACCCTATGTGGGATTTAAGGAATTATCATTCGATCCCCTACTTAGAGGGTTAATCCAAATTTGGTTTTTGGTACACCCCATGGCCCTAGTTGTGATCCCCCATCCATGTATCGATCTATTCATACTTCCAGTGCACGCTTCTTCATAGTGAGAGTTGGTAAGAATGATATATTGGATGAAAGACATTAGTGCTATCAGACTCACGAAGTGAGTTCTCCTGAGCGAGAGTTGCTATGAACTGTCAAGTAGAATATTAGGCTAGAAATATGGTTGTGACCTTACCTTGAGTCTTAGTGTCTATTATGAGTATATCTATATGTTTTTTGTATGTCTCATATCATGATTTAAATATCCTTATGATTATTTGAATATTATCTTGATTCTTTATTCTTAGTGATTTCAAGGTGTACTACTGGGTGTTGTTATACTCACCCCTTCATAGGCTCTGCCCATACATGTCATTATGTAAATGACTGGTCATTCAATGAGGTTCTTGGTGGAATAAGAGAAGAGAAAGATTATATTGGTCTAGAAAGACTGTGGTTCATACCAAGAGTAATAATTGACCCTAATCCCCTCATTCTAGTAGGTTTTACTTTTTTACAATTTCATTGGGATTGTATTTTTCACTTTATGATTTCCAGTATTATTCATCATACTCTGAATATGGGATAGATGTTATGCATGAATTGGTATCAACTATGTTATTTTACATTTTAGAATTTTTTGGTGCCAAAATGTTGGAAGAAAAGAAAGAGGAAAAAGAGGCCCCGTGACCTGCCTCGTGAAGCCACGACGTGAAGCCCCACAAGCAACGTGGCCACCATGAAGCAAAGGAGGCAGTACCCTCCACGAACACCCCTGACGTTCGCGACGCTGCCGCAAAGAAAAAGAGATGGTACCCTCTGCGAATGCCCCTGACGTTCGCGCCCCGCCGCGAAGCAACCGAAGCCCTCTTCGCGCCGTGTCAGTTCTGCTCTGCGGCGCCTATTGCCTATAATACCAGAATCCCCCCGAGCCTAAAAGATGGAAAATATGACCTTTCACCTTTCTCGCTCCCAAATCGTGAAGCACCCTTTTCTCTGCAAATCATGAGCTCCATGAGGTATTTTTTCTTCGTGAGGTGCCTCCGCATTGTCTCGTTTTGATCCCCTCTTCTGATAGGGATGTCCTTCGTGAAGCCTAAGGGCATTCGCGAAGGAAGGGGATACCCAAGGGGACCCGAGTTGTCGCAGAGTGTTTATGCTTCACGAAACACCCCTCACATACACGTGATCCTCATGCCAAGGCAGGGTCACTGTACCTCGTGAAGCACATTGCTTCATGACACTTCGCTTCGCAAGGCGCCTGTGATCCGTGAGGCAGTGCTCCGCGAATGACTTTCCACTTTGTGAAGCACCTACCTTTTTCACCTTCGCCCCATGCTTAGGCTAAGGCACCCCACTTCGAAAAGCACACCCCTTCGCAAGTTCCCTCCACCACGCAGAGCGACCGAACTCCACAAGGCCCCCGCCTATAGACCCCTCTGCTTGGAAATTCCTTTTCCCGTGCAACCCTCCAGGCTCGCACGATGTGATTTCAAAGTCCCCTAGACGATACCACCCGTGGAGTTGCTTCACCTAATGCTTCTTCGCATAGGCATGCTAATGACTATTGCTTCTTCTCATAGCCACACTAACGTGGACCCCTCGATGGTTCGCTCTGTGACCCCCCTTCAGTACAGAATTTCCGGTACCTTCCCTCCCACAAGGAGCAGAGGGTACCAGTTATGTAAGTCCTAGGGGTGCGGAGTAAACCCACCTCGTCCGAGCTGCAAGACGTTAAACTGCCAAGCACCCTCGTCCTCAACACACTATGTTAAACTGTGACCTCGCCCTGTACCTCTCACGCGGGGTGCCCCCACCTTGGACATTCTCCATTCACCTTGGTCTTCACAAGGGATGATATCCTCCTTCTGGGAGTGGCGTTTGTCTGGGGGGGGGGGGAGGGAAACCACCTTGGTGTAAGCCCCTAGCCATCCTTGTAGGAGTCAGAGACCCTGGCTCCCTCCTTTAATCTTTGGTCCCCAAGGCTAGT
Organism: Viscum album; assembly: GCA_963277665.1. Classification (NCBI taxonomy): domain Eukaryota; kingdom Viridiplantae; phylum Streptophyta; class Magnoliopsida; order Santalales; family Viscaceae; genus Viscum; species Viscum album. Next base: position 210,430,196 of record OY728163.1, read on the forward strand.
GGAGGACGTGATAAGGAACATGCCTCCCTCCTCTCCTCCTGGGTGCCAAATTCCTCTCCCTTTGCACTTTGTTGCCCTCGGGCCTCCATCTTGGAGTAAGTCCCAACACCATGGGCCACCCAACGCATAAGACCCTCTTCACTTCCCACGGATGCACCCTTCATGACGTGATCGTTAGGTCCCTACAACCACTTGTTTCTTACACTGAGCATGACTCCCGTGGTCTTAGAGTGAGCATCGACCATGACACACCTTAGGCCACCTCAGAGCGTAACCCCAAACACCCCCGCCCCGCATGACGTTAAAATGCATTCCAATCCAGTGGTAAGATGTTGTAACCCATGAAAACTAAGTGGAATTTGATCCGTGCTAAGGCATGGTACGTTGGAAGCCTCCCCGATGTTCAATCCCGACACCCATCGAACCCACGGTCCATCTTCACTTCGGTTCACTGGCGCGCACCCGAACTATGAGGACTTTGATTCATACCAAGTTAGGGTACGTAGGAAGCATCCCTGAGGTTCAAGCCCACCATCCACATAGACCAAGGTCCTTATTCACGTCAGTTCTCAGACATGCCCCTGTCCCGCATGACGTTAAACTGCATTCAAATCTAGCGGTAAGCCATCGTGATCCCACAATTCAGTTGTTCTGACACCCCTTCACGTCGGTTCAATAACCTACACCCATTGGACCAAGGCCCTTATTCATGTTGGCCCTCCGACACACACCAACTTGAACTACAAGGACTTTGATCCATGTCAAGGCATGGTACGTAGGAAGACTCCCCGAGGTTCAAGCCCATCACCCATCGGACCAAGGTCATCATTCACGTCTGTTCACCGACATCCATTATGAACTACATGGTCTTTGATCCATGTCAAGGCATGGTACATAAGAAGTCTCTTCGAGGACCAAGCCCAAAAAACCATCTTTCATCCTTATTCTTACCTGGGCCGCCACGTCCCGGTGAGATCATACCACCCCATTCCCCTCCACAGCATTCGAGAAGATGCCCATGCGTTGGCCCCAATATCGGTGTTCCCTCAAGGGGGTTCCTCAATCTGATCAACCTTCATCGGTGTTCTAATCAGTCTGATCCGTCTCTACTGGATGTTAAACTTGCGGCATACCCTGTGTTAAATCTGGGAAGCTGAGGAAAACCTCAGATACATGCCTATGGAATATGATTCCCCGTGATCAATGTGGGATGCCTCGGGCTTCTGCGCCCTTGAGAAGACCTATAATAAGGGGAAAAAGATAGACACGCCAATTCCCTAGCGTCCAGACACGCCAGTGATGTCTCAACGTGACTACTCCCCCAACTGAAGGTTGCTGCCCTGATCAGACCCCTTGGAATGTCCTGACAGAAGCAGTGTAATTAACTGGCGTCCATGGAAACATGGAACTGGGAAGAGTTTCATGAAATACGTATTAAATCTATAAGGGAGACCCGGACTAGGTGACAAGTTCCGAGGAGGAATCCACTGAAGGAAGAACCGACATCCCATCATCCCATTTCGATCAAGGAGAAGACGTCCCTGAAAAAGGAGCGAATGCCACCTGCCTTTGGAAAGCGGGAATGTGGGGTAATAGAGCCACCCCAACATCCCCCGAACGTGATGGACACGCGTGCCCCGGTGAAAGTGTTGGAAACAGAAATGGTGAACTCGACATGAAATTATTCTCCTCAATGTGGAGATTAGTAGCGCTCGAGACATCAGTAGAGTGACGTGTCACCAGATCTAGATATCCAGCACCGGGTCCCGCCAAGAAAATAGAGGGCCTGGCGGGAAACTCCACATAAGTTGGGGTAGTAGAACATTGGGACCCCTGTTCTGCAACGTTGCCAACGTGGATCCCTCTTACTGGCCATGGAAGACGGAATGACACTAGGGCACTGGTTTTCGATTTCTTTTCCTAGAAGTGTTTATGAGTTAATCTCCCTACTTCTCAGGAATTAGGTTGCTGCCACCAGAACATGATCACCGCCCACCCGCCTATGTAGGGGAAGGGGCCATGCCAGCACAAATGCTCTGCGTGGCTCCACTACTGCCGCAACGGTGTCTGCGTCTTCAAACGTGGGGCGCCCACACCCCATCTTCCCATCGGAAGTCATCCAATGAAGGGTGATTAACTACTTTGTGCATCGTTACGAGGAGGAGGGCATAATCCCAACCTGGTATATGGCCCGCCTGGACCTGGAGGCATCTAGGCCCTGCCGTCAATGCCACCCCCGAGGGCCGCACATGGAGCCGCTGATCCCCACTCTAACCTTCAACCGTTTCGGGAGCCTCTCCCTAGAATGCCTCGACGACTCCATGCCCTACGCCGATGAGGTAGGGGATGTTCAGGCCCGCCCGATCAGAGTTTCGTCTTAGGGGCTCCCAGCGAGGGCCCCCACCAGGCTGCGCCAACGCCGCCACCCGGTTCTCCAAGCTGAAGAGTAGGTAGACTACCTACCTGCACCACCGGCACCGGCCCGGCTGACCCGACGCCAATGTCGGGCACAGGACGAGGAGGGTGCTCGTCAAGGGGGTCAACATCAGCGACTACTATGGCCCAAGCCACCGCCGATGTGCATCATCAAACCCCTGTATACGCCGAGCAGGGGCAGTTGTATGCCCGACCCGGATCGAGGCCCCAACCACCCCACGGGCAGGCTGGGTCGACTCTCCTAGTCGCAGGCACAGGCGGTGGTCACGACAGACTAACCCGCAACAGTGCCACCCGGTACGGAGACCCTCCCTGTGCAACCACCATAGAGGACGCAGGCCTTTCCCGCTCCCAGGACCGGCTCAGAGGTATGCCCCGTGCCACCTTTGACCCGAATGAGGGCCTTCCCCGTGGTAGCGACACCACATATGGAAGCCTCTCTCATGCTCATTACACTGGGTATGGAGCCATCCCTCCTTCCACGGACCGTCGGGGTAGGGACGCTGTATATCCAGTCACTCTACAATGTGAGGACCTTCCTCACATCCTTGTAGTAGCTGACAAAGGTCCTATTCATCCTATCAACCCGAGGAATAGAGATCAACTTCACTTCACCAACACCCAGCATGGAGGTCCTACCCATGTTCGGTCCGATCAGTACAGGGACCTGCCTCACACTGATGTCACCAAGGGAACCAGGCATGGAGGTCCTACCTGTGCTCCCGTTAGTTCCAATAGGGGTCCTACCCGCACTAGCATCCAGCACGGAGGTCCTCCCCGTGTCCCCTTTGACATCTGCCCTGGTGCTCCTTGCACCCCAGCCCACTCAGGAGGAAGTACTCCCCACCACAACACTAGTACGACCGAAGGACCTTATCATTCCAGGAATTGTCCCTTCCCTGAAGAACCACCCCAAGGAAGGAAGGTGGGTCGTCGCTACCGCAAGAAGAATACCAAAAAGCTTCAGACTGAGATCAAACCGGTCTGTTTCTCGAATTATGAAGAAGAGTACAATTCAGCCGTGGAACCCTCCCTACGGTCCTCTGTGTCAAGGACCAGGGAAGGAACAAGGCATATCAGGCTCATCCTTCCAGAGTGTGAAGTACGCCGGATTCCCACCTCTCTTCGTAGGTACATCCAGGAGGAGGAAATCTTGGGAGTCCCACATGCAACACCCTAATATTTTATGAGAAATATTTTTTTTTATGTTATACGTAACACCAAAGGAATCTTTCACAACACACAATACTGACTTGGCTTGCATTACACACAATCGCGACCTTCTTCGATAGCATGTGTAGTACGCAATATCGGGTTTAACTAAACAACGATATATTATTATGGACTAAATTTTATGAATAGTATTAACTACATTTTGAATTTTATAACATTATTATTCATCTTACACATTTTCTAGAACATGGTAAGAGAACAAAATAAAATTTTCGGGTAAAATAAGTATTTTTCAAAAAATGCAGTTTTGCCGCCTTTTGATGGCGCACCCACATTAAATATAGTTTTTGACATGTTTATAAGTTCAATTTTACAAAATAAAATTCTTCTTTGGAATCAGGATATAAAAATTTACTTTGGATAAATTTTTGATACTTTTCTGATAACTTTCATATTTTGATGAATAGTAAAAATACGCTAAATTTTAATTAAAAACAACTTTTTTCATTGATATAATTTATATGGTTAAATTATAATATTGAATGGTTTTAAAGTATAAATAGAATATATTTTTACCATTTAATATAATGTATGTCATTAGCACTAATTTCACATTGAATTCATAGGTAAAAACATTTAAATCTTTGGCAATGTTTTAAATTCTAAAACCCTTTTTCTTAACAACAGGATTAATTTTAAATTAATTACTGAAACATATGTGTTTTGAATTTTTAAAAATGGATTCCATATTTGGAATCAGTGGGTCCAAATTATGTTAATATGCTACTTTTTATTTTTGGGCATTATGAATAGTAACTATGGTAAATTTTATTTACCATAGTTAAAGGTAAATCGGGTAATTAAGGGTAAATATAAGATTATAAAATTACCATAACACCTGACAAAATCCTATTGGATGACTAAAAGTCGACCCATATCACCTAAGGGTCGGATTAGATTCATTTAATGGACTTTTGTCCATGAAAATAATTTAATTATTATTAAAACCAAAGAAAGTTTCAACATGTCACTTTCTTAAATCTTATAAGTATAATAATTTTAATTTAGTGATAAACTTAATAAAACTTCAAACATGAATAGTATCCAGAAATATAATACAATTATCTACATCATATGAATTTATTTATAATTTTTAGGGATTAAATAATTATCATTAATTATGACACAATAGCGATGTTGGAATTATTTTATTAATTAAAATATCAAATAAATGGTTTTAAAAATATTAAAATAAATATTATATGAACTATTTAATGTTCTCCACTAATTTTCTAGATACATATGACATTTTATGAATCTATTAAAGTTTTTAGTTCGAACATATCTCTTGTATATATATTTTATTTAAATTCAAATAAATGAATAGTGTCAAAATTGACACTATTATTATTTTATAAAAATAACATATTATAAAATTGTTTAAAAATCAAAAAATATTTAAAAATTATAAATTAAAATTTATATGGTTGACAATTTCATAAAGTGTAAAATTATAGAAAATTCACAACACATATGTAATTATTTATAATAATTTAAAAATTAGAATATTATTACTACAAATAACATTAAATTGATAAATAAAGATAAATCAAGTTTATAATGTTTAAAATAAATTTCTAACATGTCTAAATTTTATTGGTTAATGAGATTACAACCCTATCTCATCTAATATTTGGATATGAGTCATTTTGGAAGTTATTAAGTGGGGTTGGGATTTAATATAAACTAATATTTCTTATATTTCCAACGGTTCCCCTCTCCTCCCTTATAAAAGGGAACCTCCTCCCTCTCCTCCTCACACCAATTTTAGCCTTCAAGCTCGGCCAAACCCTGCCCATTTCAATTCCCCACTTCCTTAGAAACCTACTAGAGGTACTGGTCTTCTCAAAAGACCAACTCTAGTGCCCTAAGAGAAAGTTTAAAGGAGGCACTTCGAGAAAGAGGTAATATCTTCTACCGTTTTCTTCAAGTTCCATTCTTCTTCTAATCCCTCTTCTTTAGTTGTTTTATTATGATGTAATAACATAAATATCCCTCATATACTGATATTTTATTATAAATATTAAACAACCCCATTTCACCTCTTATCCATCCTACGGTAAACAAAATCACCGCGCGTGCGTACGTATGGAATACCGTCTCCACGCCGTGGTGTAATATGTTTTCCACCACCACCTTACTTGGATGGGTATAATGGTGAAAATAAATAACTATATATGATTATTTTAAAGTGTTATTGATTCTGAAATATTATACATACACTTCAATACAATTCCACGATCATGGGAATGATATCATCGCTCGTGCGTACGTACGGCCTACCGTCTCCACGATGTGTTGCGACTCGTTCTATATGATATTCATTGAATAATGATTATATAAATGAATTGAATGAATGAATATGATATATATTACACTAATACCATTCTGTAAATGATATATCTATACCCTATAAAGAGTAATAAGAATTTATTCGACAAAACACGCATAAGAACATAAAGCAATAAACACCCGAATAACAAGTAGCAATGAAATATTACTACTAAGAAGATAAAAATATGACCATATATGATATCATAAAAATGAATATGATTCTGTAATAAGTCTATGTCATTATTTAAATCATTATACAGGAGGTTCGAACACGTACGAAGCAAATATGACCTAAGGTAAGGGAAAATATCACAATCTCATTTTTATCCGAGATTGTTTATACTTCAGAATTTACTGGGGAATATTTATCATCCACATCCATGTTTCCTCAATATGTAATATTATTTCTATCCACCTATAATTATTTAAATCTAATTCTACCCATTGGTGAGTTTTTAGTAAAATATATTAAAGGAATCTTTTGTCGTTTTTAGTATGAGGTACTTTTTGACTTTTCCGACCAAAGTATGAGAAGAATATTTTTTTAACTTATACGGAATGAATGGATTCATAGAAAATTATTTCCATGAAGCTTCCTTTACAAGTTTTCAAGTTTATTTTTAATAAAATTCTTTTAATTTATAATTTTATGACATGTTAAGAAAGGAAAAATGTTTTTGAAGTAGAAAGGATATTTTCCTCAAGAATGGAGTTCAAGTGTTTTATCAAAATTATTTTCCATCTAAGATAATAAAGGGTTCTGTTTCTATCCCTATTATTACATTTATTTGATTATGTTGTGATGGAATTATTTTTATGAATTCCTTTATCTTATATGAATTGTTTTATGATGTCATGGTGTTTAAGAATTTCATTTTTATTACATGGGTTATGAAATGATGTATGATTTATGATTTTATGGCACACATAAGAATGGTATCATTATGAGATGGCTGAGACCTATATCTACCTCTAGTGCATTGGGTAAAGATTTATATCTCATGAGATAGACATGGCTGAAATGGTAGGTTAAACCAGTTTAGTGAAACAGGACTGAAACGAGGAGTGAACTCGGTTCAAAAATAGACTTTGTCCGCTAAGATAGTCTTGGCAATGAGTCTTGACTACTAAGAAATGATTTTATATGATTATGTGTGTATTCCAAAAAGCTTCATGTTTTAGGTTATGTTTATTGGGATTAAATTTCACTTCTATGATTTATCCAATGTTATGATCTCTTTTGCAGGATAAGATTTTCAAAATGTTATATTCTTATGAATATGATATGTTTGATATTTCTTTTGTTTACCCTTACTGAGAATTTGAGCTCACCCTTTTGTATGATTTCTTTTCCCCAGGCCAGGAAGAAGGATATTAAGTAGGATATGCCAAAAAGGGACTCTAGATATGCTGAAATAAATGGGAGACAACGTAGATGATTTATGAACCAGTTGTTTATGTTTCCTAGTTTCTAAAGACACTATACCTATACGGTCCTTTCATGGATTTGTTATATGTTGTAATAAGTATGCTTCAATTTTTAAGTAATAACCATGTATGTAAAGTATGGTTCGTTATAGTTGTTATCAAATGAAAGGTATAGTCAACCTTTGGAAACTAGGATGTGAAAGCCTTAGTAAGAAACCTAAGGATATGTCTAAGAATATAACACAATCTTAGTGTTTTAGAAATGGCCATGAACAACCTATGATAAGACCTTAAGTGTGAAATTTTATTCTTGATTATGTGGTTTTCCTATTATAATTAGTGTTGCTCACACTATTCTTCTTGGTTTTAGTCAATGGATGGAACCCAAAGGAACCATGTTAATGCGGAATGCGACATGCAATGAAATGATTGTCCCCATGAGAAACCAAACGTTATGGGAGATGGAATGAAAAATCTTGTAGCTATGCTCACACAACTTTCTGAAGCTATGAATCATGAAGGGCTTCCAAATGAGCAAAGAAAGGAGCAACATTCTGTTGAATCCTTCATGAGGCATCGTCCACCTTCATTCAGCGGGTCTTCTGATCCATTAGTGGCTGAACAATGGATCAATACCACTGAAAAGATATTTTTAGTTCTTCAATGTTCTGAACATGATAAAGTCATATTAGCAGTATATCGTTTGGAAGGTGATGCTGATCAATGGTGGAATCTTATTAAGAATATGAGGCAAAGGGATGAAATTGACTCCATGGAATGGGACTAGTTCAATAACTTATTTTTCAATAAGTATTTCCCTCATATTCTTCAAATAAATATGGAGAAGGAGTTTCTTGAACTGAAGAAAAAGGATGATGAATCCGTTGGTACCTATGAAGCAAATTTTACAAGACTTTCAAGGTACGCTTCCAGAATTATTATCCAACTGGAGAGTAAGATCGATTGATTCTTTAGTGGCTTAAAACCAAATCTTCGAAGGGCGTTAGCCATAAGGGACTTCAATAGCTACGAGGAAATTGTTCGATATGCTCTCAAGGTTGAGATGGAGATTGGTGTAACCCATTAGTCACATGGGTTTGATAAGAAGAGGAAAATGGAATTCAAAGGAAAATCTAAAGACCACACTGAAAAGAAGATGAGTTTTAACTTATGCTCAAAGTGTGGAAATAAATATGGAGGAAATTTTCTTAATGGGACAAGAAAATTTTATAAGTGTGGAAAAGAAGGTCATCGAACAATTGAATTTTGAAATAATGGGAAGGAGATGTATAATGATGAAAACAAAGGAAGGGATACACAGAATGCACCTACTACACTTCAATGTTTCAAGTGCAAGGAGATGGGGAATTATTCCAATCAATGCCCAAATCCAAGGGTTGATGATGATGATCAATGTCAACAAACTCTTAATGCCAAAGACAAAGGAAAGTCACATGCAATTACTATCAGCGATGTGGAGTACGACAACGAAGTGGTGAGAGGTACACTTACCATCCAATCTAAAGTAGAAAATGTTTTATTTGACTCTGGATCCACCCACTCTTTTATTTCTGAATAATTTTCTAAGGGTATCGCCATATTACCTAAAAAATTAGATGTTTATTTGGCTGTGACAACTCCTAATGGCACAATGGTTGCATCAAAAGTTTACAATTCTTCTCCGATTGAAGTTTTTGGGAAAGTGCTTCCTGCAAATCTTGTGATCCTTCCTATAATGTAATTTGATGTGATTCTTGGCATAGATTGGCTTTATTTATATGGAGCTTATATCAATTTACAAAGAAGGGAAGTCACATTTCATATTCCAGATCAATCTATGATCGTCTATCAATGAAAGGATGAACATAACCTTCCAGTGGAAATTTTTTCCATCTTATGGGTCTTGGTTCCACTAAAAGAAGGTTATTTATCTCAGATGGTTGGAGAGAAACTCACGATTAATAATATTCCCATTGTACAGGAGTTTGATGATGTCTTTCCAGAGGAATTGCCTGGACTTCCACCAAATCGTGAAATTGAGTTTTCAATAGAACTCGTACCGGGTGCTTTGCCTATTTCAAAGACACCTTATTGAATGGCCCCAATTGAGTTGAAGGAATTGAAGAAGCAACTCCAAGAGAATCTTGATAAAGGATTCATACTTCCTAGTGCGTCACCTTGAGGAGAACCTGTTCTGTTTGTTAAGAAGAAATATGGATCAATGAGACTCTTCATTGATTGTCTAGAACTTAACAAGATCAATATCAAGAACAAATATCCTCTCCCACGCATTGATGACCTATTTTACCAATTACACAGAGCTCAATACTTTTCCAAGATTGATCTTTGTTCAGGGTATCATCAATTAAGGGTCAATAATGAGGATATACCAAAAACAAATTTCCGTATAAGGTATGGACACTATGAATTTATAGTGATGCCATTTGGTCTTACTAATGCCCCTGCTATCTTCATGGATCTAATGAATAGAGTCTTTAGAAAATATCTTGATCAGTTTGTGGTAGTCTTTATAGATGATATTCTTGTCTATTCAAAGAGCAAGGAAGAACATGAAGATCAATTGAGAATTGTATTAAAGACCCTAAGAAAGGATAATCTTTATGCCAAATTTACAAAGTGTGAATTTTGGCTTCAAAAAGTTTCATTTTTGGGTCACATAATCTCAAAAGAGGGGATATCTGTGGATCCAGCAAAAACAGAGGTTATCAAAAGATGGTCGAGACCAACAACAGTAACTGAGATCCGAAGTTTTCTTGGTTTGGCTGGATATTATCGACATTTTGTGAAATATTTTTCAAGGTTATCTAACCCACTCACCAAGTTGACTCGGAAAAGAGTTAAGTTTGTTTGGATGGAGTAATGTGAAGAGAATTTCAAGGAGTTGAAAAGAAGGTTATCCAGTGCACCTGTGCTCACACTACCTTGCAGTGGAGAAAGGTTTGTGATCTACAGTGATGCATCCAAGAAGGGACTGGGGTGTGTTCTCATGAAAAATGATATGGTGATAGCTTATGCCTCACGACAGTTGAAAATCCATGAGCAAAATTACCCAACTCATGATTTGGAGTTAGCTGCGGTAATCTTTGAATTAAAGATTTGGAGGCATTATCTTTATGGTGAAAGGTGTAATATTTATACTGATCATAAAAGTTTAAAGTATATTTTCACACAAAAGGATCTGAATATGCGTCAAAGAAGATGGTTGGAGCTGATTAAGGATTACGACTGCTCAGTTCATTATCATCATGGGAATGCAAACAAGGTGGAAGATGCATTAAGTCGACAAGACTATGATAGATTATCCATGATGAGGATCACAAAAGATCCAATATTTATGGACAAAGGATTGATCTTTGAATTATAATGGAAGGGGAAAAATCTTATCTTTCTCAAATGAATGTTTAACCATCTATACACGTGAAGATTACAGAGGCACAAAAAGAAGATGTAGAGTTACAAAAGAAGGTGAGAAATGTTTCTAAATTCAACCTTGATTGTAATGGGATAATAAGGTTCAGGAATCGGGTTTGTGTTCCTCCCATCTCAGAATTAAAGAAGGAGATACTGGATGAGGCTCATAGTTCTTCATTCTCTATTCATCCTGGAAGCACGAAGATGTATAGGGACCTGAAAGAGTACTTCTAGTGGGATGACATGAAAAGAGATGTTGCTGAATATGTCTCTCGATGCTTGGTTTGTAAGCAAGTTAAAGTTGAGAGACAAAAGTCTAAAGGAATGTTACAACCATTACCCATACCATAATGGAAATGGGAAAACATCACTATCGACTTTGTCACCAGACTTCCTAAAACATCCAAAGGCAATAAGGCTATCTGGGTTATAGTTGATCGTCTTACGAAGTCGACACACTTCATTGATATTAGAGAAGATTTTTCTCTTGATCAGCTTGCCAGGATATATGTAAAGGAAGGGGTAAGATTGCATGGATTACCACTTTCCATTATATCTGATCGGGATCTGAGGTTTACCTTGAAATTCTAGCGAAGTCTTCAGTATTCTCTAGATATAGAGTTGAGTTTCAGCACTGCTTACCATCCTCAGACAGACAGTCAGTCTGAGAGGACAATTCAAACTCTAGAAGACATGTTTAGAGCTTACTCTATAGATTTCAAAGGTGGTTGGGATCAACACCTATCTTTGGTGGAATTTTCTTATAATAATATCTTTCACTCCAGTATTCAGATGGCTCCTTATGAAGCCCTCTATGGAAAGAAATGTAGAACTCCAACTTGCTGGGATGAAGTTGGGGAAAGAAAGCTATTAGGACCTGATCTTGTTGATGAGATGGCAGAAAAGGTCAGATCTATTCAACAACACATAAGAGCATCTCAGAGTCGACTGAAAAGCTATGCCGACAACTGAAGTAAAGACCTAGAGTTTGAAGTGGGCGATAAAGTGTTCTTACGAATATCTCTCGGGAAGAGGGTAATGAGATTTGGAAAGAAGGGAAAGTTGAGCCCTAGATATATTGGTCCTTTTGAAATTATGGATCGTGTTGGGAAGGTATCTTACCGATTGACGCTTCCACTGAATCTCTCTCAAGTTCACGATGTGTTCCATGTATCTCTCCTAAGAAAGTACATACTTGATCCTTCACATGTACTCAGCTCAGAAGTTGTACCGCTGGAGAAAGATATTTCTTATGAAGAACAACCGATAGAGATTTTGGATCATTGCAAAAAAGTCCTACGGAACAAGACCACTCTCTTGGTGAAAGTTTTATTAAGGAACCACCAATTAGAAGAAGATACATGGGAACTTGAGGATATGATGAGGGAGAGGTATCCTCATTTGTTTGTAATGAAGTGACGAATTTCGAGGGCGAAATTCATTTTAAGGGGGGTAGAATGTAACACCAAAAGATTTTATGAGAAATATTTTTGTATGTTATACGTAACACCAAAGGAATCTTTCACAACACACAATACTGACTTGCCTTGCATTACACGCAATCACGACCTTCCTCGATAGCATGTGTAGTACGCAATACCGGGTTTCACTAAACAATGATATATTATTATGGACTAGCCATTATGAATAATATTAACTAAATTTTGAATTATATAACATTATTATTCATCTTACACATTTTCTAGAACATGGTAAGAGAAAAAAATAAATTTTTCGGGTAAAATAAGTATTTTTCAAAAAATGCAGTTTTGCCGCCTTTTGATGGCGCACCCACATTAAATATAATTTTTTAAATGTTTATAAGTTCAATTTGACAAAATAAAATTCTTCTTTGGAATCAGGATATAAAAATTTACTTTGGATAAATTTTTGATACTTTTCTGATAAATTTCATATTTTGATGAATAGTAAAAATACCCTAAATTTTAATTAAAAACAACTTTTTTCATCGAGATAATTTATATGGTTAAATTATAATATTGAATGGTTTTAAAGTATAAATAGAATATATTTTTACCATTTAATATAATGTATGTCATTAGCATTAATTTCACATTGAATTCAAAGGGAAAAACATTTTAATCTTTGGCAATGTTTTAACTTCTAAAAACCGTTTTCTTAACAACGAGATTAATTTTAAATTAATCACTGCAACTTATGTGTTTTTAATTTTGAAAAATGGATTCCATATTTGGAATAAGTGGGTACAAATTATGTTAATAGGATACTTTTTATTTTTGGGCATTATGAATAGTAACTACGGTAAATTTTATTTACCATAGTTAATGGTAAATCGGGTAATTATGGGTAAATATAAGATTATAAAATTACCCTAACACCTGCCAAAATCCTATTGGATGACTAAAAGTCGACCCATATCACCTAAGGTTCGGATTAGATTCATTTAATGGACTTTTTTCCATGAAAATAATTTAATTATTATTAAAACCAAAGAAAGTGACAACATGTCACTTTCTTAAATCTTATAAGTATAATAATTTTAATTTAGTGATAAACTTAATGAAACTTTGAACATAAATAGTCTCCAGAAATCTAATACAATTATCTAAATCATATGAATTTATTTATAATTTTTAGGGATTAAATAATTATCATTAATTATGACACAATAGTGATGTTGAAATTATTCTATTAATTAAAATATCAAATAAATGGTTTTAAAAATATTAAAATAAATAATATATGAACTATTTAATGTTCTCTACTAATTTTCTAGATACATATGACATTTTATGAATCTATTAAAGCTTTTATTTTGAACATATCTTCTTTATATATATTTTATTTAAATTCAAATAAATGAATAATGTCAAAATTGACACCATTGTTATTTTATAAAAATAACATATTATAAAATTGATTAAAAACCACAAAAATATTTAAAAATTATAAATTAAAATTTATATGGTCGAAAATGTCATAAAGTGTCAAATTATGGAAAATTCACAACACATATGTAATTATTTATAATAATTTTAAAATTCGAATATTATTACCACAAATAAGATTAAATTGATAAATAAGGATAATCAAGTTGATAATGTTTAAAATAAATTCATAACATGTATAAATTGTATTGGTTGATGCGATTACTACCCTATCTCATCTAATCTTCTTATATGAGTCATTTTGGAAGTTTTTAAGTGGGGTTGGGATTTAATATAAACTAATATTTCTTATATTTCCAATGGTGCCCCTCTCCTCCCTTATAAAAAGGCACCTCATCCCTCTCCTCCTCACAGCAATTTGAGCCTTGAATCTCAGACAACCCTTGAACATTTCACTTCCCCACTTCCTTAGAAACCTACTAGAGGTACTGGTCTTCTCAAAAGACCAACTCTAGTGCCCTAAGAGAAAGTTTAAAGGAGGCACTTCGAGAAAGAGGTAATACCTTCTACCGTTTTCTTCAAGTTCCATTATTCTTATACTCCCTCTTCTTTAGTTGTTTCATTGTGAAGTAATAACATCATTATCCCTCATATAATGATATTTTATTATAAATATTAAACAACCCTATTTCACCTCTTATCCATCTTACGGTAAACAAAATCACCGCGCGTGCGTATGTACGAAATACCGTCTCCACGCTGTGGTGTAATATGTTTTCCACCACCACCTTACTTGGATGGGTATAATGGTGAAAATAAATAACTATATATGATTATTTTAAAGTGTTATTGATTCTTAAATATTATACATACAGTTCAATACAATTCCACGATCATGGGAACGATATCATCGCTCGTGCGTACGTACGGCCTACCGTCTCCACGATGTGATGCGACTCGTTCTATATGATCTTCATTGAATAATAATTATATAAATGAATTTAATGAATGAATATGATATATATTACACTAATACCATTCTGTAAATGATATATCTATATCCTATAAAGAGTAATAAGAATTTATTCGACAAAACACGCATAAGAACATAAAGAAATAAACACCCGAATAACAAGTAGCAATGAAATATTACTACTAAGAAGATAAAAATATGACCATATATGATATCATAACAATGAATATGATTCTGTAATAAGTCAATGACATTATTTAAATCATTATACAGGAGTTTCAGACATGTACAAAGCAAATCAGACCTAAGGTAAGGGATAATCTCACAATCTCATTTTTATCCAAGATTGTTTATACTTCAGAATTTACTGGGGAATATTTATCATCCACATCCATGATTCCTAAATATGTAATATTATTTCCATCCACCTAAAATTGTTTAAATCCAATTTTACCCATGGGTGAGTTTTTTTCAAAAGATATGAAAGGAATCTTTTGTTGTTTTTAGTACGAGGTACTTTTTGACTTTTCCGACCAAAGTACAAGAAGAATGTTTTTTAACTTATACGACATGAATGGATTCATAGAACATTATTTCCATGAAGCTTCCTTTAAAATTTTTAAAGTTTATTTTTAATCAACTTCTTTTAGTTTAAAATTTTATGACATGTTAAGAAAGGAAAAATTTTTTTGCAGTAGAAAGGATATTTTCCTCAAGAATGGAGTTCAAGTGTTTTATAAAAATTATTTTCCA
The DNA here is from genome assembly GCA_963277665.1 of Viscum album. NCBI lineage: Eukaryota > Viridiplantae > Streptophyta > Magnoliopsida > Santalales > Viscaceae > Viscum > Viscum album. Next base: position 210,445,655 of record OY728163.1, read on the forward strand.
TCTAAGATAATATAGGGTTCTGTTTATATCCCTATTATTACATTGATTTGATTATGTTGTGATGGAATTATTTTTATGAATTCCTTTATCTTATATGAATTGTTTTATGATGTCACGATGTTTAAGAATCCCATTTTTATTACATGGGTTATGCAATGATGTATGATTTATGATTTTTTGGAACACATAAGAATGGTATCATTATGAGATGGGTGGGACCTATATATCCTTCCAGTGCATTGGGTAAAGATTTATATCTCATGAGATAGACATTGATGGAACGACAGGTTAAATTGGTTCAGTGAAATAGGACTGAAATGAGGAGTGAACTCGGTTCAGAAATGGACTTTGTCCGCTAAGATAGTCTTGGAAATGATTCTTGAATACTAAGAAATGATTTTCTATGATTATGTGTGTATTCCACAAAGCTTCATGTTTTAAGTTATTTTTATTGGGATTACATTTCACTTCTATGATTTATCCCATGTTATGATCTCTTTTGCAAGATAAGATTTTCAAAATGTTATGTTCTTATGAATATGATATGTTTGATATTTCTTTTGTTTACCCTTACCGAGCATTTGAGCTCACCCTTTTGTATGTTTTATTTTCCCCAGGTCAGGAAGAAGGATATTAAGTAGGATATGCCAAAAAGGGACTCTAGATATGTTGAAATAAATGAGAGACAACATAGATGATTTATGAACCAGTTGTTTATGTTTCCCAATTTCTAAAGTCACTATACCTATACGGTTCTTTCATGGTTTTGTTATATGTTGTAATAAGTATGCTTTAATTTTGAATTAATAACCATGTATGTAAAGTATGGGTCATTATAGATGGTATCAAAGGAAAGGTATAGTCAACCTTTGGAAACTAGGATGTGAAAGACTTAGTAAGAAACCTAAGGATATGTCTAAGCATAGAACCCAATATTAGTGTTTTAGAAATGGACATGAACTACCTATGATAAGACCTTAAGTGTGAAATTTTATTCTTGATTATGTGGTTTTCCTATTATAATTAGTGTTTCTCACACTATTCTTCTTGGTCTTAGTCATTGGCTGGAACCCGAAGGAACCGTGTTAATGCGGAATGCGACGAGCAATGCAATGATTGCCCCCCTAAGCAACCAAACGTTATGGGAGATGGAATGCAAAATCTTGTAGCCATGCTCATACAACTTTCTCAAGCTATGAATCATGCAGGACTTCCAAATGAGCAAAGAAAGGAGCAACATTCTATTGAATCCTTCATGAGGTAGCGTCCACCTTCATTTAGTGGGTCTTCTGATCCATTAGTGGCTGAACAATGGATCAGTACCACTGAAAAGATATTTTCATTTCTTCAATGTTGTGAACATGATAAATTCATCTTAGCAGTATATCTTTTTGAAGGTGATGCTAATCAATGGTGGAATCTTATTAATAATACGAGGCAAAGGGTTGAAATTGAGTCCATGGAATGGGACGAGTTCAAGAACTTATTTTTCAATAAGTATTTCACTCATATTCTTCGAACAAAGATGGAGGAGTTTCTTGAACTGAAGCAAAAGGATGATGAATCTGTTGGTACCTATGAAGCAAATTTTACAAGACTTGCAAGGTACGCTTCCAGAATTATTATCCAATCTGAGAGTAAGATCGATCGATTCTTTAGTGGCTTAAAACCAAGTCTTCGAAGGGCGTTCTCTATAAGGGACATCAATAGCTATGAGGAAATTGTTTGATGTGATCTCAAGGTTGAGATGGAGATTTGTGTAACCCATCAGTCACATGGGTTTCATAAGAAGATGAAAATGGATTTCAAAGGAAAATCTAAAGACCACACTAAAAAGAAGATGAGTTTTACCTTATGCTCAAAGTGTGGAAAGAAACATGGAGGAAATTTTCTGAAGGGGACAAGAAAATGTTATAAGTGTGGAAAATAAGGTCATCAGGAAATTGAATGTCGAAATAATGGAAAAAAGATGTCTAATGATGGAAACAAAGGAAGGGATACACAGAATGCACATACTACACTTCAATGTTTCAAGTGAAAGGAGATGTGGCATTATGCCAATCAATTCCCAAATCCAAGGGTTGATGATGATGATCGACGTCAATAAACTCTTAAGGCCAAAGAAAAAGGAAAGTCACATGCAATTACTATCGGCGATGTGGATTAAGACAACGAAGTGGTGAGAGGTACACTTACCATCCACTCTAAAGTAGAAAATGTTTTATTTGATTCTGGATCCACCCACTCTTTTATTTCTGAAGAATTTTCTAAGGGTATCACCATATTACCTCAAAAATTAGATGTTGAGTTGGCTGTGACAACTCCTAATGGCACAACGGTTGCATCAAAAGTTTACAATTCTTCTCCGATTGAAGTTTGTGGGAAAGTGCTTCCTGCAAATATTGTGTTCCTTCCTATAGTGGAATTTGATCTGATTCTTGGCATGGATTGGTTTTCTTTATATGGAGCTCATATCAATGTCCAAATAAGGGAAGTCACATTTCATATTCCATATCAATCTATGATTGTCTATCGATGCAAGGATGAACATAACCTTCCTGTGGAAATTTCTTCCATCTTATGGGTCTTGATTCCACTAAAGGAAGGTTATTTATCTCAAATGGTTGGAGAGAAACTCACGATTAATAATATGACCATTGTACGGGAGTTTTATGATGTCTTTCCAGAGGAATTGCTTGGTCTTCCACCAAATCATGAAGTTGAGTTTTCAATAGAACTCATACCGGGTGCTTTGCCTATTTCAAAGACACCTTATAGAATGGCCCCAATTGAGTTGCAGGAATTGAAGAAGAAACTCCAAGAGAATCTTGATAAAGGATTCATACGCCCTAGTGCGTCACCTTGGGGAGCACCTGTTCTGTTTGTTAAGAAGAAAGATGGATCAATGAGACTCTGCATTGATTATCGAGAACTTAACAAGATCACTATCACGAACAAATATCTTCTCCCACGCATTGATGACCTATTTGACCAAATACGCAGAGCTGAATACTTTTCCAAGATTGATCTTCATTTAGGGTATCATCAATTAAGGGTCAAAAGGGAGGATATACCAAAGACGGCTTTCCGTACAAGGTATGGACACTATGAATTTATATTGATGCCATTTGGTCTTACTAATTCCCCTGCTATCTTCATGGATCTGATGAATAGAGTCTTTAGAGACTATCTTGATCAGTTTGTGGTAGTCTTTATAGATGATATTCTTTTCTATTCAAAGAGAAAGGAAGAACATGAAGATCACTTGAGAATTATATTAAAGACCCTAAGAAAGGAGAAGCTTTATACCAAATTTACCAAGTGTGAGTTTTGGCTTCAAAAAGTTGCATTTTTGGGTCACATAATCTCAAAAGAGGGGATATCTGTAGATCCAGCAAAAACAGAGGTTATCGAAAGATGGTCGAGACCAACAACAGTAACTGAGATCCGAAGTTTTCTTGGTTTGGTTGGATATTATCAACGTTTTGTGAAAGATTTTTCAAGGTTATATAACCCACTCACCAAGTTGACTCGGAAAGGATTTAAGTTTGTTTGGACAGAGGAATGTGAAGAGAATTTCAAGGAGTTGAAAATAAGGTTATCCAGTGCACCTGTGCTCACACTACCTTGCAATGTAGAAAGGTTTGTGATCTACAGTGATGCATCCAAGAAGGGACTGGGGTGTGTTCTCATGAAAAATGATATGGTGATAGCTTATGCCTCACGACAGTTGAAAATCCATGAGCAAACTTACCCAACTCATGATTTGGAGTTATCTGCGGTAATCTTTTCATTAAAGATTTAGAGGCGTTATCTTTATGGTGAAAGGTGTGATATTTATACTGATCATAAAAGTTTAAAGTATATTTTCACACAAAAGGAGATGAATACGCGTCAAAGAAGATGGTTGGAGCTGATTAAGGATTACGACTGATCAATTCATTATCACCCTGGGAAAGCAAACAAGGTGGCAGACGCATTAAGTCGACAAGACCATGCTAGCTTATCCATGATGAGGATCACAAAAGATCCAATATTTATGGATTTACAAAGTATTGATCTTGGAATTATAATGGAAGGGGAAAAATCTTATTTTTCTCAAATGAATGTTCAACCATCTATACACGTGAAGATTAAAGAGGCACAAAAAGAAGATGTAGAGTTACAAAAGAAGGTGAGAAATGTTCCTAAATTCAACCTTGATTGTAATGGGATAATAAGGTTTAGGAATCGGGTTTGTGTTCCTCCCATCCTAGAATTAAAGAAGGAGATACTGGATGAGGCTCATAGTTCTTCATTCTCTATTCATCCTGGAAGGACGAAGATGTATAAGGACCTGAAAGAGTACTTCTGGTGGGATGGCATGAAAAGAGATGTTGCTGAATATGTCTCTCGATGCGTGGTTTGTCAGCAAGTTAAAGTTGAGAGACAAAAGTCTAAGGGAATGTTACAACCATTACCCATACCAGAATAGAAATGGGAAAACATCACTATGGAAATTGTCACCGGACTTCCTAAAACATCCAAAGGCAATAATGCTATCTAGGTTATAGTTGATCGTCTTACGAAGTCGGCACACTTCATTGCTATTAGAGATGATTTTTCTCTTGATCAGCTTGCCAAGATATATGTAAAGGAAGTGGTAAGATTTCATGGATTACCACTTTCCATTATATCTGATCGGGATCCTAGGTTTACCTCAAAATTCTAGCGAAGTCTTCACCATGCTCTAGATACAGAGTTGAGTTTCAGCACTGCTTACCATCCTCAGATAGACGGTCAGTCTGAGAGGACAATTCAAACTCTAGAAGACATGTTTAGAGCTTGCTCTATGGATTTCAAAGGTGGTTGGGATCAACACATATCTTTGGTGGAATTTTCTTATAATAATATCTTTCACTCCAGTATTCATATGGCTCCTTATGAAGCCCTCTATGGAAAGAAATGCAGAACTCCAACTTGCTGGGATGAAGTTGGGGAAAGAAAGCTATTAGGACCTGATCTTGTTGATGAGATGGCAGAAAAGGTCAGATCTATTCCACAACACATAACAGCAGCTCAGATTCGACATAAATGTTATGCCGACAACCGAAGAAAAGACCTAGAGTTTGAAGTGGGCGATAAAGTGTTCTTACGAATATCTCCATGGAAGAGGGTAATGATATTTGGAAAGAAGGGAAAGTTAAGCCCTAGATATATCTGTCCTTTTGAAATTCTGGATCGTGTTGGGAAGGTAGCTTACCGATTGGCGCTTCCACCGAATCTCTCTCAAGTTTATGATGTGTTCCATGTATCTATCTTAAGAAAGTACATACCCGATCCTTCACATGTACTCAGCTCAGAAGTTGTACCGCTGGAGCAAGATCTTTCTTATGAAGAACAGCAGATAGAAATTCTGGATCGTAGAGAAAAAGTATTACAAAACAAGACGACTCTCTTGGTGAAAGTTTTATGGAGGAACCACCAATTATAAGAAGCTACATGGGAACTTGAGGATATGATGAGGGAGAGGTATCCTCATCTGTTTGTAATGAAGTGACGAATTTAGAGGGAGAAATTCATTTTAAGGGGGATAGAATGTAACACCCTAATATTTTATGAGAAATATTTTTTTTATGTTATACGCAACACCAAAGGAATCTTTCACAACACACAATACTTACCTGGCTTGCATTACACGCAATCACGACCTTCCTCGATAGCGTGTGTAGTACGCAATACTGGGTTTCACTAAACAACGATATATTATTATGGACTATCCGTTATGAATAGTATTAACTACATTTTTAATTTTATAACATTATTATTCATCTTAAACATTTTCTAGAACATGGTAACAGAACAAAATAAATTTTTCGGGTAAAATAAGTATTTTTTAAAAAATGCAGTTTTGTTGCCTTTTGATGGAGCACCCACATTAAATATGGTTTTTGACATGTTTATAAGTTCAATTTGAAAAAATAAAATTCTTCTTTGGAATCAGGATATAAAAATTTACTTTGGATAAATTTTTGATACTTTTCTGATAACTTTCATATTTTGATGAATAGTAAAAATACGCTAAATTTTAATTAAAAACAACTTTTTTCATTGAGATAATTTATATGGTTAAATTATAATATTGAATGGTTTTAAAGTATAAATAGAATATATTTTTACCATTTAATATAATGTATGTCATTATCATTAATTTCACATTGAATTCATAGGTAAAAACATTTCAATCTTTGGCAATGTTTTAACTTCTAAAACCCGTTTTCTTAACAACGAGATTAATTTTAAATTAATTACTGCAACTTATGTGTTTTGAATTTTTAAAAATGGATTCCATATCTGGAATTAGTGGGTCAAAATTATGTTAATAGGATACTTTTTATTTTTGGGCATTATGAATAGTAACTACAGTAAATTTTATTTACCATAGTTAATTGTAAATCGGGTAATTAAGGGTAAATATAAGATTATTAAATTACTCCAAAACCTTCCAAAATCCTATTTGATGACTAAAAGTCAACCCATATCACCTAAGGTTCGGATTATATTCATTTAATGGACTTTTTTCAATGAAAATAATTTAATTATTATTAAAACCAAAGAAAGTGACAACATGTCACTTTCTTAAATATTATAAGTATAATAATTTTAATTTAGTGATACAATTAATGAAACTTTGAACATGAATAGTATCCAGAAAGATAATACAATTATCTACATTATATTAATTTATTTATAATTTTTAGGGATTAAATAATTATCATTAATTATGACACAATAGTGATGTTGAAATTTTTTTATTAATTAAAATATCAAATAAATGGTTTTAAAAATATTAAAATAAATATTATATGAACTATTTAATGTGATACACTAATTTTATAGATACATATGACATTTTATGAATCTATTAAAGCTTTTAGTTTGAACATATCTTCTGTATATATATTTTATTTAAATTCAAATAAATGAATAGTGTCAAAATTGACTCTATTGTTATTTTATAAAAATAACATATTATAAAATTGTTTAAAAATCACAAAAATATTTAAAAATTATAAATTAAAATTTATATGGTCGAAAATGTCATAAAGTGTCAAATTATGGAAAATTCACAACACATATGTAATTATTTATAATAAATTAAAAATTAGAATATTATTACCACAAATAACATTAAATTGATAAATAAGGATAAATCAAGTTGATAATGTTTAAAATAAATTCCTAACATGTCTAAATTTTATTGGTTGATGATATTACAAACCAATCTCATCTAATATTCGGATATGAGTCATTTTGTATGTTTTTAACTGGGGTTGGGATTTAATATAAACTAATATTTCTTATATTTCCAACGGTGCCCCTCTCCTCCCTTATAAAAGGGCACCTCCTCCCTCTCCTCCTCACACCAATTTGAGCCTTCAAGCTCAGCCAACCCCTGCCCATTTCACTTACCCACTTCCTTAGAAACCTACTAGAGGTACATGTCTTCTCAAAAGACCAACTCTAGTGCCCTAAGAGAAAGTTTAAAGGAGGCCCTTCGAGAAAGAGGTAATAGCTTCTACCATTTTCTTCAAGTTCCATTCTTCTTCTACTCCCTCTTCTTTAGTTTTTTCATTATGAATTAATAACATCAGTATTCCTCATATAATGATATGTTATTATAAATATGAAACAACCCTATTTCACCTCTTATCCATCCTACGGTAAACAGAATCACCGTGCGTGCGTACGTACGGAATACCGTCTCCACGCCGTAATGTAATATGTTTTCCACCACCACCTTACTTGGATGGGTATAATGGTGTAAATAAATAACTATATATGATTATTGTAAATTGGTATTGATTCTGAAATATTATACATAGACTTCAATACAATTCCACGATCATGGGAACAATATCATCGCTCGTGCGTACGTACGACCTACCGTCTCCACGATGTGATGCGACTCGTTCTATATGATCTTCTTTGAATAATGATTATATAAATGAATTTAATGAATGAATATGATATATATTACACTTATACCATTCTGTAAATGATATATCTATATCCTATAAAGAGTAAAAATAATTTATTCGACAAAACACACATAAGAACATAAAGCAATAAACACCCGAATAACAAGTACCAATGAAATATTACTACTAAGAAGATACAAATATGACCATATATGATATCATAAAAATGAATATGATTCTGTAATAATTCAATGACATTATTTAAATCATTATACAGGAGGTTCGGACACGTACGAAGCAAATCAGACCTAAGGTAAGGGAAAATCTCACAATCTCATTTTTATCTGAGATTGTTTATACTTCAGAATTTACTGGGGAATATTTATCATCCATATCCATATTTCCTCAATATGTAATATTATTTCCATCCACCTACAATTTTTTAAATCCAATTTTATCCATTGGCGAGTTTTTAGTAAAAGATATGAAAGGAATCTTTTGTCGTTTTTAGTACGAGGTACTTTTTGACTTTTCCGACCAAAGTACAAGAATAATGTTTTTTTAACTTATACGGCATGAATGGATTCATAGAACATTATTTCCATTAAGCTTCCTTTACAAGTTTTCATGTTTATTTTTAATCAACTTCTTTTAGTTTAAAATTTTATGACATGTTAAGAAAGGAAAAATGTTTTTGAAGTAGAAAGGATATTTTCCTCAAGAATGGAGTTCAAATGTTTTATAAAAATTATTTTACATATAAGATAATATAGGGTTATGTTTCTATCCCTATTATTACATTGATTTGATTATGTTGTGATGGAATTATTTTTATGAATTCCTTTATCTTATATGAATTGTTTTATGATGTCACGATATTTAAGAATCCCATTTTTATTACATGGGTTATGCAATGATGTATGATTTATGATTTTGTGGCACACATAAGAATGGTATAATTATGAGATGGGTGGGACCTATATCTCCCTCTAGTTCATTGGGTAAAGATTTATATCTCATGAGATAGACATGGCTGGAATGGCAGGTTAAACCGGTTCAGTGAAACACGACTGAAATGAGGAGTGAACTCGGTTCAGAAATAGACTTTGTCTACTAAGATAGTCTTGGAAATGAGTCTTGACTACTAAGAAATGATTTTATATTATTATGTGTGTATTACACAAAGATTCATGTTTTAATTTATGTTTATTGGGATTAAATTTCACTTCTATGATTTATCCCATGTTATGATCTCTTTTGGAGGATAAGATTTTCAAAATGTTATGTTCTTATGAATATGATATGTTTGATATTTCTTTTGTTTACCCTTATTGAGCATTTGAGATCACCCTTTTGTATGTTTTCTTTTCCCCAGGTCAGGAAGAAGGATATTAAGTAGGATATTCCAAAAAGGGACTCTAGATATGATGAAATAAATGGGAGACAACGTAGATGATTTATGAACCAGTTGTTTATGTTTCCCAGTTTTTAAAGACACTATACCTATACGGTCCTTTCATGGTTTTGTTATATGTTGTAATAAGTATGCTTGAATTTTGAAGTAATAACCATGTATGTAAAGTATGGGTCATTATACCATAGGTTCCGACCATGCAGTCACCACCATCATCACTAGAAGCACCCTCTATCTCGACCAGAGATCATGGAGAGTTATTTTATAGACCGATGGAGGTTGAGAAACAACGTGACCCATCGTCGGTAACCGTGATCCTTTCACCAGAAGTTTTGGCTATCAATCCATCATATTGTGACATCGTAGTCAGGTCACCGCACTCCTCAGAGGATGGGCCAGAATTCGGTGGCCAGTCGGCTCTTTCGCTGTATTCTCCGCCACCCAGTTTACTGTCTCAACGGTCCGATTCAGTACCGCTACCGGTTCCTTATCCAACTCCGGTTGATAAGTGGGGAAATACGGGGCCAGAGCCTAAATCTAAGCCTAGGAACTTCTGGAGAATTCTTGCAGCAGATCACTTCCTAAAGAAGTTCTGGCTGGCGGCATCGTCAAACTTCTGTTTACCAGAATTCCTCACCCTAGAGGAAGTAGAGTGCTTCCATCAAACCCTATGGGCGACACAATTCTGTCTGCGTTATCATCGGGAGGTGTAACCCAGGATCCAAGTGCACTTTGAGGAAATCAGTGAGCAATTCCATCTGGTCGATTTGGCCGCACTCCCCGTGGCCCAGTGCCCTGAGTCACCAGGTCGCTAGAGGACCCTCCAACAAAGATGCATTCAGAGCTTTAGGGTACTCTGCAAAATCATTAGGGAGGATACCCCCCATGTGCAAGTCCGTGGCTGGGGGAAGTATGCTTCCCTCCTCTTCAGCCCTATTCAACAACAGCCCGAATCGATATGCGATATTGAGAACGTGCCCCCAAGAAGGGTTGCGGTCCATATGGCTGATGTCGTGGACAAATAGTACGAGCTTGAATTTCTTGATGGAGACTTCCCCACTGAGGGTGCGCCACCATTGTTGGACCTATTAGGGAGGATTACTCGTCAGTAGAGGAACCTCTTGGGTCTCCCTGCACCCACCGAGTCGTTGGTACTCAGTCAGAATGCCGGTAATGGTAAAGAGCATGTCGAAGCTGTCAAGCACTCCGACCCATCCGCCTCAGTGAAGAAGACGGAGGAAGACCCCGAGAAGGCCGCGTTGCTCCAGAAACTTGCTGAGCAGAAGAGGCTGGTTGATGAACTCCTGGCCGAGTGCATTATAGAGTGGCGACCTGACTATGGTGATCCTAGGACAAGGAAATAGGGGTAGGAACATCTCCCCCCCAGCGAGATGCCTCTGGGAAACCCTGATCATACCGCTCCCGCGGACAAGGTTGAAGCTGGAACTCACGGAAAGAGGGTGTGATACATCTCACCAAACCCTCCCGAACGGCGCGAAAATCTGAGGAATCTGGCCCAAGTTCCCCCAGCTACCCCGCAGGCCGCTCCACCAGTTGCTCCACGAACCGCTGAACCCATCTATCATGTCGAAGAGCCCGACAACGCACTCGTGGTTAGGGATCCCCACCAAGATAGGGACCCCCACCCGAATGATCCTATAGTGGCACGCATCACCTACCTCGTGGCATTGGAAACGCAGTAGGTGGTGGTCCAACCAGATGGCAAGCCATATCCCACGTGGGTGGATGATATGCCTACACCCCCAGGTTTTGGAAATCCCACTTTCTCTCCCTTTAACGGGATAGGAGATCCGCCACAGCACCTGACCCACTTTTCCTCAAGGTGTGGCCCCATGTTGGGGACCCCAGCACAACAGGAAGCCACCAAGCTCCGATGTTTTGTGTAGACATTGGAAGGACCTACGTTTTTCTGGTACATCCACCTCCCCATTGGACCAGTGACCAGTTGGGAGGATCTTCGCTGAAAATTCCTATACCAGTTCAGTTCCACCACGCGAAGTACCAGCAATGCAGACCTCTTCAAGTGAAAACAAAGGCCTGAAGAGAGAGTCGCGGACTTCATCGCCCGGTGGAAGGGGCTCACATACTCCCTCGACATGCCACTGACTCAGGAGAAATTACTAAAGATGTGCGTAGGTAATGTCAAAACAGAACTGGTTCCTTCCCTGATAACTCAGAACTACCTTGGAGGGTTCTGAGACTTCTCAGATAAGGCCCAAATCCTCGAGGAAGCTCTGCAACAGGCTAGTCAGGCGCGTCCGCTGCCCCCTGTGATCCCAGCAAGGATGGCTTCCAGAGCCGAGCCCGCCATGGTTGCCCAAATAGAAGCCCCCAAGAAGCTATAGTTTCTACCAGTAGCACCAACTCCGCAACCTCTCAGAGGCCCGCCACCGTAGGCACAACCTCCTGCCCAGTAGAAACTACCTCAAAATCAGCAGGTTCCCCCGCGCAACGCACCACTGCCACCTAGGCGGGATAATTAGGCACTGCCTCCTCAGCAGGCTCCCCCAGACCATCATTAGGTCCAGGCTCCCAGAGCCCCATATCTGGAAAAAAGGCACTAGAGTTACTCGTTCAGTGAGGATCAGGTCCCTGGTTACTTCCGTAGTGACCTAGAACAGGGGATTGTGTGCCTACCTGAGTGTAGAAGGACAACAGAGGCGAATCTCACTGATCGCCCCAATTACTGCCCCTATAATCGAATTCTAGGGAACAAACTCAAGCAGTGCTATGTGTTTAAAGACTGGATCCAAGACCAGGTTGATAACAACATAGTCAGGTTGGCCCCGGCCCTAGCACAAGTGGCGAGTGTCTTTTTGAGGTCAGAAAGTGGTGGAGACAACGAAGGTGAGTGGCAGTAGGTTCCCAGCCGAGGATCCCAGAAGTATGATGATTGGATGGATTGTAAAACAATCGCCCATGACTATGGTATTATTTGGGCACGCCTGAACCAGCCAGAACCTTCAGAGGCTGCATCCAGTGGCTCTGCGTCATCATCTTAGCCGGCCTCTTCCCAGAAGAGAAAGAATCGGCGACGCAAGAAGAAGAAACACGCTCCACCAATGCCATCATTATCCCGCACTCTCGGTGACTTCATGCCCATTGAGATGGGGATCCCTCCCAGAATCCACCTAGTGGTGGATGATTCATAAAGAGTCAGTTAGGGGTACACTTCGGTTAATACCATTGAGTTGGTAAATCCCTATATGGCTCCCGAGGAGGGGTAATGCCAGATGAACCTACCCAACGTCCTCAGCCGACGTCAACGTCGGTGGAACCATGAAAACATGGGCCATCAGGGCATGTCATCTAGTGCTTTCAACCAAGCTATGCATGCCACTGAGACTAGACAGCAGGCCCAACACAAATATTAGCACACGCAACCTCCTCATCTGGAATCCTTAGATCTACCTCCGTCACCGTTCGTGCTACTAGATCAGGCAGAGCTACCTCGTCCGTACCACAGCCAGTATTTTCCTGCTACAGGCTGATCTTAGTTGTCCGAACCTCATCCGGCATCTACTATTCAAGTCTTGAATAGTGAGAAACAAGGAATAACTAGCACTAGCCAGCCACCAGTCCAGCCGGCGTAGCCCGTCATGCCTCCAATCGCAGAGCGGCCTCCTTTAAGCATAAGTTCACACCTGGCATGGAAGTATGACATTATGAAGCACCTTTTCAGCATCCTGGTGAGTCTTTCTATCCTTGAGGCTCTTCTCTTGTCATCAGACATGCGTGAGGCGCTCTCCGAGGCTCTAAGGATCCCCCTCCAGTTTGAGAAAGAGGTAGCAGCTGTAGAAGCCTTTCACGCTGAGGCAATTGAGAACGCCGAATGCCAGACAGTTATCTCTTTCTCTGGTGAAGACGAAGACCCTCCCATACAGGGGAACATTCATCCACTATACATTACTAGTTAGTTCAATGGCGTGTAAGTCCACCGCTATCTTGTTGACATGGGTTCTGGGATTAACCTAATCCCGACTAGGACATTGCGGAAGATGGGGTTGTCTAAGGATGATATAACTCCCTCTGAACTTAGAATCCAGGGATACGACAGGACCGAACAGACCTCGGTCATCATGATCCGTTTGAAGACCCAGTCCGGTGGCCTAGTTTCCAGTACTGAATTCATGGTTGTCTCCCAGGACACCGCGTACAACGCATTGATGGGCATTACATGGCTCCACCTGCATGCGGCGGTCCCTTCATCATATCACTAATGCCTCAAATACTCCCTCAATGGTCGAGTAGGCATGATCCAAGGAGATACGTCTCCTTTTTCCTCTTGTGAATCCCACTATCTGGATGCTGACTATTACAAGAGCAAGAATAAGCAGATCCTGGCAAGCAAGATTGAGCCCGACACTATCACAAGTGATCCCTGGGCAGGTCTGGATGATGCCTACATCTTCCCAATCCATCGGTTGGAGGCTACGAACCCCGACATGGGGAAATGCTTTGTCGTTTCGGGTGTGAGAGGAAGGAATATTCCTAGGTCCAAGAAACGACGAAAAATCACCCCGTACTCCTACACCAACCAGGATCGGGTGATCCCGTAACCTCCCACCCCTATACAGTATCGGGACATCAGGCTCATGGCAACGACGGTACATCATACGTGTCTGTTTCGCTGGGCTGGAATTAACCGGCTCAAGCCAACACACCACTATTTCTTTGATGTTATCAAGCATGACCCCATGGGACGAAGACCATATGGGATTAGATCAACTTCCTTTATCGCTATGGTCTCAGTGGTGCTTGAATCTCCTGATATGATGACCACTACCGCTCAAGCCGGAACCATCCTTCCATAAGAGTCTGGTGGGTCAAAGACAACTCCCCCCATGGAAGATCCCTCCAAAAGTGGATAAGAGGATCTAGAGGATGCTCCCCCTACCTTTGAAGAAGGCGTCTCTACCACGGTCGATGAACTGGTACAGGTGAACCTTGGTAGCAAGGCAGATCCGAGACCCACATTGATCAGTTCCGCCATGTCCCTCGAGGAGCAGCAGCAGTACGTGAACTTCCTTAAGAAACACTGTGATGTGTTTGCCTGGAGTTACGGCGAGATGCCAGGACTAGATCCCCAGGTAGCCTTCCACCACCTTGGCATCCCGAAAAACCATTGTGGGTTCAAGTAGCCTCCCAGAAAGATGCACCCTTCTCATGGTGCCATGGTTGAGGCTGAAGTTAACAAGCTTATCAAATCCAACTTTGTCAAGGAGGTCCAGTACCCCAAGTGGCTTGACAACATTGTTTCAGTCAGGAAGAAGAATGGGCATATCAGAGTCTGTATCGACTTCCGCGATCTCAACCACCACTGTCCAAAGTATGATTTTCCCCTCCCAGTGACAGAGTTGTTGATTGATACTACGGCCGGTTTCCAAGCCCTCTCCTTCATGGATGGGTATTTTGGGTACAACTAGATCCGAATGGCCCCCGAAGATGAGGATTCCACCACTTTCAGGGCCTCCCGAGGTACTTTATCTTACCAGGTTATTCCCATCGGCCTGAAAAATGCAGGTGCCACCTATCAGCGGGCCATGCACCACATATTCAAGCCAATTATCGGAACATTGGTGGAGTGCTATGTGGAGGATCTTGTGGTCAAATCTCGCCAGCGCCAGGACCATCTCAAATACCTTGAGAAAGTATTCGGCTTCCTCCGTTCCGGCCACTTGAAGATGAACCTGTTGAAGTGTGCCTTTGGGGTCACCTTCGGGAAGTTTCTCGTCTTTGTTGTTAGATGTCAGGGCATCGAGGTCGACCCAGAGAAGATCAAATCCATCAACAAGATGCCTCCCCTGAGTAACATTCGGGATCTTCGAGGTCTTCAAGGCCACTTAGCCTACATACACTGATTCATTACAAATCTGGATGTCAAGTGTAATACCTTTTCCCGGCTCATGAAGAAAGGCTCTGCCTATGAATGGGATAAAGAGTGCCAGACCTCTTTTGAGGAAATCAAGCAGTATCTTCTCCAGCCTCTGGTCTGGATGCCACCCGTCACCAGAAAGCCGCTAGTCCTTTATGTGACCACCCTGGAATGGTCTCTCGGTGCCCTGATCACCCAGAAGAACAATGAGGGGACATAGAACAGTATCTACTACCTCAGTTGTATGCTCCTTGATACGGAGAACAGATACTCACCCATCGAAAAGAGTTTCCTTGCACTCGTGTTTTCCGTATAGAAATTGCAACATTACCTGCAACAACATGAGGTACAGTTGGTATCTCGGGTAGACCCACTAAAGTACATCCTGAACTGCCCCATGTTGACTAGCCGGCTAGCGCGGTGGGCGGTAATTCCCTAGTAGTTTGACATCAGGTTTGTGCCTCAGAAGGCTATCAAGGGGCGAGCATTGGCAGACTTCCTAACTGCCCATCCAACCTCTGCGGATCAATCCTTGGACCAAGATTTTCTTAATGAGGCAATCCTCTCAATCGATCATGTCATATCATGTTGGAAAATTCACTTCAACGGTGCCTCCCAGAGCCCCACCGGTAGGAGGCTCAACAATCCTAAGCTCAACAGTGTGGGTCTGGGTATCGTCTTCATCACTCTGGCACAAGCCATTCTTCCGTACTCATTCCTGTTATCATAAGGCTGCACCAACAACGAGGCAGAGTATCAGGCTCTCATCACTAGCCTCGAGCTGGCCCTTGAGATCGATGTGCCCCATTTTCACATGAAAGGGGATTCTGAACTAGTCATCAAGTAGGTCAATGGAGACTATGTTGTTAGGAAGCCAGAGCTCGTGCCATTGTTGGAGTGCACCCTCTATATAATGGCCCAGTTCCCTTCTCGATCAAGGTTTACCCATGTCCCTCGGTCACAGAATGGTCGAGCGGACGGTTTGGCAGGTTTAGCTGCGTCACTTGTAGAACTCGAGCAGGATGATCTGATTATACATGTGGCACACCGAAGAGTCATTTCCCTCGTCATCTCAGAGGATGACAATGGCCCGTGGGTAAGCCATCTTACCACCGGATCCTCCACGTCAGGAGCCCCAGGTTCTTCAGATGCAGTGGTTGAGACGACTCCTGACTGGAGAGCACATTTTGTCGAGTATCTCCAAAATGGCTGCCTCTCGAATGATCAGGCCGGGTGTGAGCGAATCTGATGCTGCGCACTACAGTTTACCCTCCAGAGTGGTCCCAGTCTTGAGCAAATCTTCTATAAGCATGGTTTTGATGGTGTTCTCCTCCGTTGCATTCAAGGAGTCGAGATTTCTCAGGTCATGCAAGAGGTTCATGCCGGTTCCTGCAGAGCCCACCAGGTTGGGCCGAAGTTTTCCCATCAGATTCGGAGACTGGGGTATTTCTGGCCCTCTATGATCCACAATTTTATCAAGTTCTCCAAGAGATGTCACGCGTTCCAAGTTCATGATAATTTCCTGCATCGGCCGCCAAAACCTCTCCACTCCACCAAGTACTCCTGGCCCTTCGTGTTGTGGGGTATCGATGTCGTGGGGTCGTACCCACCGAAGACAGCTCGCTAGTGCAGGTTCATCCTGACCGCTACGGATTTCTTCTCCAAATGGACAGAGGTGGTCCCACTCAAGGAAGTCAAGGCTTGATCCATTTTTGATTTTGTGAGCTCCAACATCATCTACCAATTTGGAGTCCCTCACGCCGTGCTCACCGATAACGAAACAAACTTCCAAGCAGCTGAGCTGAATAAATTGTATGCCAAGTACAATATCCATTCGAACCATACCTCTCGCTATCACGCGTAGGAAAATGGATAGATTGAGGCATTCAACAAAACCCTATCTAACATTTTGCAGAAAATGGTTGGTCAGAACAAGAAGAGTTGGCCGGACAAGCTCCCCAACGCCCTCTGGGCTTATCGGACGACGACTCACAATTCCACCCAGGTGACTCCATATTCCCTGGTGTATGGGGCTAAGTCCGTCCTGCCCATTGAGATCCAGCTGCCATCATTATGCACTGCAGTCTATGACCAACAGGCGCCAGATAAGGTGGCCGAAATCTGTCTAGATGAATTGGAAGCACTTGACGAGAGTAGGCTTCGTGCCCTTCACAATATGTAAAGGCATCCTAATAAGATAGCTAGAGCCTTCAACAAGAAGGTTCACCTCTGCTATTTTCTTCAAGGCGACTTGGTGTTGGCCCTCTGAGTGCCAATGATCCCTGGCAGGAAACCACCCAAGTTAGAGCCCAAATGGGAGGGATATTTGACATGTTCCTGTCATGGGGTGTGGCAAGAAACAAATATAACCTAAGTTAAAATGTATTATAGTGGGTCACCTAGGTTGTCTCCAGAGAGGAGTTCTCAACAAAAGTGTTTGTCACTTAAAATAAGAGAAAGAAGTGATGTTGTTTTTGAAATTGTTTGATTTGGAAAATTCAAGAAAGAAACTAAATAAAGTAAAGAAATTAAGTGAAAGTTTAAAAAAAATATGACAAATGATGCGATTTAAATCAGTGATATGAAATGGTGATCAGGTTAGGTTCGGTTTTCCAATTATAATTCTATCATAGTTCATTTTACCCAATTCTCTTCTGCTAAATCGTTAAGTGTGAGAATCCACAATCGTTTCTTCTCACACCCTTGGTCAATTAAAAATGTAAGAATAAACCTTAATAAAATATTAGGTTTGTCTACTCTGCTTCCAATGTGTAATAGAGTTGTAGAAAATACCTCCAATTATCTTAGGCAATTCCCAATCAGGTCTTGTTTATCCCAAGTAATCAAGAACATTCACTACTCCTCACACACGCACTGGTGATCACAGAGTACTTCACCACTAAGTACTGATCTATTCCATAATTTATAAACCATAACCTAGTATATGGAGATATTTATCATTGAATAAATATAAATTAACAACATAATCTAAAATCAGATACAATCGTACATGATAATAAAAACTGTTATAAGAAATTGAAACTGATTCACAGAAGAGAAAAGAGGATTTTAAAACATTAATAGAAGGAAATAATGAAATACAACATGGAAAAAATATCCTTAACCAATCAAATATAAGTTTACCCCACCATGGTAAGTTTAATTGTGAATAAGTGGAAAGAACAATACATTACAATACTAAGAAGTGTAAAATAAAGAAAAGAAGGAACAGAAATTTGATCCTCCGAAATCTATCCTCTAGAAGTTTTCCTCTATTCTTCCTACCATACGGCCTAAAAACACTACGGTCCCTTCTTATATAATGTTTTAAATGAAGTTTTCTATATAACCTAAAAATTTGAGAGTCATTAGACAGGTGTAAAAGAAGATATGGATGAATAATTGAACATGACTTCTTCTGGCCGCCAAACACTATTCCAACCACTATTCTTGGACTCGCTAAAAAGATGCCTTAATGTAATAATTTATTCATGATATTTAACATGAACATTAAAAATCAAGTTCTATATCGAACCCATCTATAATAAGCTCAATTGAGGGTCGACAACTCAAGATATGATTCATTTAATGAGGTAGGTCCACTCTGTCGGCTAGAATAATTTGTCAACTTGATTGATTTTTCTGGGCCACTCTGTTACGAATTAGGTCTTGTACCAGAAGAAAAATATGAATCCCACTAATCTATAAAGCCTAAAAAAATCATCACCTCATTTGGATCAAAATTTTAAAAGTTATTCCCGAAATACATAAGCTTCAAAAAACTGTTAAATTTACAGAATTAACCAATTTTCACATTTTATTTCAAAATTCACCAAAAATCATAAAATGATGAAAATCAGATCACATTGATTAATTTTTAGGGATTAAATCATTGAAAAACATATTAATAATAATGAAAATATTATCTCTATCAACCTTACATCATTCACAATGTTTACTCCAATGGAGAATACTCCTTGGTGACCATGGATGGTGAGCGCATAACTCCTCCCACAAATGCCAAGTTCCTCAAGCAATACTTTTCCTGAGCCCCTCGGTCCTGCATGCACTTAAACTGTATGGTCCTTCATGACATTAAACTGTATGGTCCTACATGACCTTAAACTGGACGGTCCCGCATGACCCTAAACTACACGACAGTCCTGCATGACCTTAAACTGTCCAGTCCTGCATGACTTTAAACTGCGCATCGTCCTGCATGACATCAAACTGCATCTTGAGAACTACATATGGCTTGATTCCCATACTCATGGGATATGTAAGAATGCTCATATTCCTCATCTTGAGCCCATCCCAGAGCTCTTCTCTTTGACTGTCCCCCCTGGGTATAGTCTCCTCGGAGGGTCCTTACATGATGTGGAGTTGGATTCCTTAGCCCCACTCATACGAGGATTATAATGGTCACACTATGTGCCCAGTACCATTCTTCTATCCCCCCACATCTTCACCGCACGAAATTAAACTGAATTGCCTTCAAGAAATACGTATGGCTTGATTCCCATCCTCATGGGATACGTAGGGACGCCTAGAAATTTTGTCTGTTAGCCCAGCCCAAAAGCCAGAATCTTCCCCTTGGGTCAAGACATATGGAAGGGTGCATACTTTTTCCCCAATTCACATCAAGATAGCCTCGATCCGGCTGTACGTCCCCCTCCCTGGAGATGTTGGCCTCTTTCGTAGATGGGTACAACTATGCTTCACCCACTCCTTGACTGGGATTCCATCACCTTCCCCATCCGAAAGGGCCCCTGAATGGTATGGATGCTAGGCCTAAGGGCCCTCTTGCCACTTTGGGCCAACTCCCTCGAGGATGTCGAGCAACAAGCCGATACAAGTCCCACGTTTCAAATGTGGTCAGCGATCGATGCTCATTTGTCACTCCCATTCCTGGTCACTATAGGGACATTGTGTTTCGAACATGGTCAACAGTTGTCCTAGATCGTTAGGACCACCCCAAGATGTCTAAAATATCGAGTGTAGTGGTTCGTTCTGCCCCGTCATATCTAAGCGACAAACTCCCCTTAGGCGATGCCAGCTATCATTCCCCTTGGCCTTTCGGGGCCCCGCCCCAAGTTCTCTCTGATAGGATTGTACGACATAGTGTGGGATTATGTCATCATTCATGTCAGGTTACTCGCCGTACTGTACATATCCCCATATGAGACCTTCCCCCGGCCCTCGTCCTTACTGCAAGACGTTAAACTACAAGCCGATCAAGCCTCTCTGACTGAGGCCCAGCCTTAGGCCCCTTGGCCTTTTCGGCCCCCGACCCTCATCCTCACTGCAAGATGTTAAACTGTAAGCCGGTTAGGCCTCTCTGATCGAGGCCCAGCCTCAGGCCTCTCTGACCGAGGCCCAGCCTCAGGCCCCTTGGCCTTCTTGGGCCCCCGACCCTCATCCTTATTGTAAGATGTTAAACTGCAAGTCGATCAAGCCTTCTTGACCGAAGCCCAACTATCATGCCCCTTGAACTTTTCGGGCCCTCGGCCCAGGTCCTCTCTTATGGGAGTATATGGTGTGGTGTGGGATTATGTCCTCATTCACGTCGGTTTATTCGCCGTACCATACACCTCCTTTGTTTGGGGGTATCCTACTCCCCTCCTTGTCCTGCATGACGTTAAACTGCATCTTGAGAACTACGTGTGTCTTGATTCCCATCCTTATGGGATATGTAGGACCACCCGAATGTCCATGCTTTGGGTCCAGCCCCATCCCTCGGAAATTCCCATTTCACATTGTCCCCTTGGCCTACCATTCCCTGGAGAGAGGAATAAATTACATGGTATGGGATTATGTCCTCGTTCACGTCGGGCTTATAACAACCACACCATGTACCTCTCCCTCTTGAGCCACCCCATCGACACTTTTCGACGGTTCGACAATGTGCCCAAGGGTACTCTAGTTTAGTACCTGGAATGTCGGACTCTGATCGGACATGTTTTCACCCACTTTTCAGACTTCATGTTCCCCTTCATCAGGGCTTTCATCACCTTTTCACACCCGGAGGGACCCCCAAAAACGGTATGGATACCACGCCTAAGGGCTCTCCAACCATTACGGGCCAACGCTCCTGAGGGTTTCAGACAAAAAATTGATACAAATCCCGCGTTGTGAATATGGTCTGCGGTTGATGCTCGTTTGTTGTTCCCACTTCAGGCTAACGCGATATAGATACTGTTTTTCCGCCATGGTTAACAGTTATCCTCCATCGCCACGCCAACCCCATTAAGCCCAAAGTGTCGGTTACATGATCCACATCCTTCCCCATCCACTCATTTCCAAGTAGATCTTTGACACTCTTAACACTATTCCTTAGTGCGAATCTGCATGTTAGGGGAACAAATCCGTGGTAAGGGCATCCTTTGGGGCTCGACACTGATTTCCCTTTTATGGACATTCCAGGTATTGTAAAATAAATCTTCCTCCCTCGTTTCCCACACCGAGTTTGACTCACTTGGGCTTAGGGATCAGGTCAAGGTCTAAACTTACTTGGAAAGCTTCCATCCCTCCATGGTCCGAGCTCTAAGACCATAAACTAAGATCTCCCCAGAACTACGTATGGCTTGATTCCCATCCGCATGGGATATGTAGGAATGCCCAAACCTCTTGTCTTTGGGCCTAGCTTGAGCTCTGCTAATCTTCCTTCTCTGTCCCGCCTATTGGAATTTGACTATGGGACCGCGTGGCATGGTGTGGGATTATGTCCTCATTCACGTCAGGTTTGCAATAGCCGCACCACGTGCACCCCATTCTAAGAATTAACCCTCCTGTTTCCTATCCATCATGACGTTAAAAGGCACCCTTTAGAACTACATATAGATTGATTCCCATCCCTATGGGATACATAGGACCACCCAGACATCTCGTTTTTGGGTCTAGCTCAGCTGGGAGCTAGTTTCTCCGGACCCTTTCACTTTTACCCCTATTTGGGACCCTTGGCCTGAGGTTCCTCTCTCGTAATTGCATACGGTGTGATGTGGTATCATGTCCCTATTCATGTCGGTTATGTTTCATGGAACCGTACACATTCCCCACCTAGAATCGTCTCTACTACGTCTGCGTTGCATGGCGTTAAAATGCATGCTTAGTCCTATCAAATGACCCTAAACTGTGAAATTATCGTTCTGGCCGCACGACGAAAAACGGAACTGCATTGTGATGACCTCATCATAGAGGACATCATGTTGGGTATTGACCATACTCCATTCCATTTTTCAATGCCTACTATGGCTTTATTCTTTTGGCGACACCAGGGATTGCTACCCTAGGCCCATCGCTTCACAAAAAAACCACTCACCTTAAAGGAAAAACATGATTTATCAAAAACCTCTTCTCTTGGTGCGAGGGATAGACCCACACGCCCCTTTAGTCCTTTGCACTGGTACCTTATCGTGCCATGACACCTTCCAAGAACTACGTATGGCTTGATTCTCATCCTCATGAGATACGTAGGAGCGCCTGGGCACTTCCCCGTGGGCCCAGCCTAACTTTCGTGTTCGGTCCCTCGACTCGAGCACTTCCCCAGAGAACACATGGTAAGTTGGGCTTATGTCCTCATTCATGTCGGGTTTTGTAACCACATTACCATGTGTCTCCTGCTCTCCTTACCCATTCATGGTCTGAGTTCTAAGACCTTAAACTAATACCCTTTCAAGAAATACGTACAGCTTGATCCCCATCCCCATGAGGTAGGTAGGAACACCTTTTCACTTTGCTTTAGGCCCAGATCAACTCTCTTTTTCGGTCTCTCGACCTAAAAACTCTCCAAGAAGCACGTGGGGGTTGGAACCCCCGATTCCCATTCACGTCGGGTATTTGAGTTACCCCACTGAGTGCCTCCTGTGTTTCCTCCCATCCATGGTCCAAATTCTACAACCCTAAACTGAGATCTCCCTATGGGAAAGGACTCGACTCCCTCTACCTAATACGTCTCATTGACGTATTCAGATGCATTTTGACAAAGAGACTAAAATGTGGAATTTTCATGGAGACATTCCTCTCGTTCCATGACCAAGCTTCGTGAGATCGCTATTTGGATCCTCATCCTCTTCCACATCCAAAAGGACCCTCGGGCGACATGGATGCTAGGCTTAAGGGCTCTTTATGGATGTTGGGCCTAAGGGATCTTCTACCGTTTCGGGAAAACATCCTTAAGGATCTTAGACGACATCTGTGATAGGTCCCGTGTTTCGAACATGGTCAATGGTAGACCTTCGTTTGTCTATCCCCATTCCAGGCTAACACAATATGAATGCCGTGTTTCCACCATGGTCAACAGTTTCCCTCCATCATCATGCCACCATCATTGTGATCCAAATTTCAAGCGTCATGATTCACACATTTCCACTTCCTCATGTTCAACTGGAATTCCAACATACTCGACTTTATCTTTTCGCGCATCTAGGTGCGCTACATAGATGGGTTAACATCATTGGGTCGGTATTCACTGAGTGTCCCTTCGCCCCACCATGTCCCTTCCTATGTTGGGAAAGTCCCACCACTAATTCTTATTTCCCACATCAAGCATGACTCACGTGGGCTTAGTAGTTTTGGTAGGATGTGTACCGACGCAACCAGGCTTCTCATCACCCCGCATGACATTAAACTGTGCCTCCAGAACTACGTGTGGCTTTATTCCCATCCTCATGGGATACGTAGGGAAACCCTAGTATTTTTCTTAGGGTACATACCCCAGGAATCATAAATCCTATTCTCCCCCTTTCCGGCCCCCTGGCCGGACCCCTCGTAGGGAATTGTACAACTGTAACTCTTCCCTGAACAAGTTCGGGATGCCCCAAGATGACATTGGGAAGAGACGACTCCCTCTCCAGAGAGGCCCTGTTTGAAAGAAGGAATGATACATGATCAAACCGATGCATCCATCCAGTGTGCTTCCGCCACGGTGGCATAATTTCAAGAGTGTTGGATTCTATTCGAACAAACCCTCACTCCACATTCCACACTTTGTGTTCCCCCTTATTCGGACCCTCATCCTCTTTCACGTCTGGAGGAACCCCCTAACAGTATGGATGCTTGGCCTATGGCCTGCCTATTATCCTGGACCAACATTCCGGAAGACTAATGGGTGACATTTTGAGTTAGGCCCCATGTTTCAAACATGGTCAAAGGTTGGCCCTCATTTGTTATCCCCATTTCAGGCTAACGCAACAAGGATACTATGCTTCAAACATGGTCGACATTTATTCTTCATTGTCATGACACCCCCCATAGCGTTCCGGATTTCTGGTATCGTGATCCACACCTCCCACCTCCCCATGTTCGCACTAATCCCAACGCCCCTGGAGTTACCCCGCTCGTGCATCAGAGTACATCGGAAGAACGGATCGTCGATTGTTCTGAGGTCCTAATCCTCCGATCAGGCCTCTCCCATGTCTTCCCAGAAGATCTGGATTGGTTACCTAAACCCCGGATACCTAATGCTTGGTGGACGCATTATGTTCAAATGGAATAGCATGATGATCACCCCTTGTTTCTCATATTGGGCTTGACCCGCGTGAGCCTAGGGACTGACCACTAGGCATTTCACGAATATAACAGACGCGTATAAATCCAACCTTGACAAAGAGACTCATGCATGCTATGGCATCAAATAAATCCAAACATGAAAGTACGTTTGAGAGTTTGTGATCCTTACAACACTCGGGGGTTTATTCCTCCCATGGAAGGGTTGACCCCATCAAAAGAGAGTTGCAGTTCTGCCACCCTTCGACTTGTGGAATCCAGGAGTTGCTGCCACTGGCTCAACTCCCACTCCTCCTCAGCAGTGATGGGGTGAAATTCATCAGCCATAGTTTGGGCCCGCCCTATGTCAGCCTGAATGAAGACCATTTCTTCGAAAGCTTGCCTTAGAAGCTCTTCCGCCTCTACCAGATGGGCCTTCAATTGCAAGATCAGCTCTGATTGTGCATTAAGAGAGACAGATTGCTCATCCACTTGGATCCGTAGCCATTGGATCTCATCTTTATCCTCCTAGATCTTCTTGGTGTTCATCGCCTTCCTCCGCTGCCAGCCCACACTGAGGCCACGATCATACTCCTAGATCTTCTCTGCCATAAGATCTTAGATGAGCAGGTGAGGGCGCTGGGAATCCACTTCCCCAGCACACAGATTGCACAGCCGCGAGTGAAGTCTATCCATCTCATCTAGCCATAATTCCTAGGGGGTCTTTTCGATAAAGCACACAATCAGCTTCCATGATCGTCGATGGACTATCTCGCTGTCCTCTTCATCAGAGGCTGTCTCGTCCCAGTCCGCACGATTGTTAGGCTCATATGCGGGGTACACCCTCAGGAAATCTTCAGCAGGATATGCATCTGGCGTGGGATCAGGCGCGAAATTTGGCAATGGATCAGACACGGTGGGACTTGGGTTGATCAGTAGATCCTCATCGTCAGACCGCACCTTAATAACCTCAGGCATGACCCCGCTGGCGGTCCCACCAATGATGGGGGGAGCTGCAACTCGGTTGGGCTGGGTAACTATCTCCACGATTACTGGAATGCCTCTGGGAGGGGCACCACCAGAAATCCCAACCAACCTCACCGCAGCAGCCCATGCCAGTCAAAGAACTGTACGTAACAAAGAAGGGCATGGACGTTAGTTGGAACGATCAACATGTGGCAGTAATGAATTCAATGGAGGGGAATTATAGAGATTTAACTCATGGTATTTATTCTGAGTTGATGTTGACGAGGCCCCAAAGCATGGCCCTCCGTATATTTTCGGAAGGTCTGGATACTCTAGAGAATCCACCTCGGGTGTCCTAGCCCCGCCAGATACAGAACTGGACGCAGCCAGAGGTGCGGGTTCCGAGGGTCCTGCATCATCACCCACTGAGGGTCGAGAGCGAGGTCTGTACACAAGGTCCTCCTACATGGTTCAGACATTGGTAAGAAATCCATAATGGCCTGAGAGAAGACCCTGAGGAAATAAACTTGGAATGTTAACTTGAGAGCCTCCATGTAATCGTTGAGACCTGAGTTGTGATCACCGACTTCGCCTTCCTCCAACGGGCTCCCTCAACCGGCCTCATCCTCCCAAGAGGATTTGTCTGATTCTTCCAGTAGGGGGAAGCGCTCTCTCAGCTCAGCGGTCAAAAGCTGTGGGGGAACCATCTGATCCAACAGTACCCTCACCCGGTCTGTCATTGGACGCGGGGCACCCCTGGAATGGACAAAGTCCTCCAGCTCAGCCAGATATTACTCCACCTTCACCGAAGACACTGTGAAACCAGACCGGACAGGGCCTATACCTAGTAAATCCATCCCAACATGGTTCAAGTGTTGCCACATCACAGGTAGGCCGAGGAATTTCCGGTTAACATCCCAAATGTCCCAGGCCTCTGGGAAGACATCATTCTCTGGCATGTCGATATGGAACATCCATTTCCCTGGAGCCTGAGTAGATATCCTACAGAATCCCCTCAGTGGCCGCCCCTCTGGATGGATCTGCTCTCCTGGGGCCATCGGATCTGCTGCTTCTATTTGATCCTCCGCCACTGCCTTACCCTCAGCTGGTGTAGGTCTCACTGCCATGGAAGCCCTGTCACTGTAAGAGGCCCTTGCCGCCCTCCGACCCCGACATCAAGATGAAGAAGGCCCACCATCACCAGCTTGAACAGTTGGCTGCTTCAGAATTTCCCCCGGATAAGCTACCTCCCAGCTTATGGCATACTCCTTCACCAGTCCGAAGGTGGCAGTAGGCGGAGGCAATGTGTTATGCATTTTTCCATATTCCCATGTGAAAATGATCCACAATTTCCTCATCACACATGGGTGTTCTTCATGGCGCACATCCCAGTAGACCTGCAGGGTTAGCCGCTGCAGGCACCAGAATTGCCTTTCAAACCGGTGTGGGGTGTACGACTCACAGAGAGGCTCACTGTCCACCCTCGCCACTAAGACTCCACCCCGAAAGGCCAGGAGATAGGACTGGTGCTCTTCCATCCCCTGACCATCTTCAGTGAGTACCCCCATCGTCAAGGGAAACAGGTGGAAATTAAACTCGTCTGCCTTCCACACCCAGTTTAGTACCAACAGTATGGTTAACTTGGCTGGAAAGCTCCCAGTAGCATTCAGAATGGATGGGAGGAAAATTGACCCCGAAGGTGATATGGGGTTAGGGTATTCATAACCCCCCCTGATGTGCGCTGAGATCCACCCATACAGAAGATGGAATGGGCCGCATATCCTCTGTGGTCTCTTGCCCTCGCTAACATGTTGTAGCATCTTGTACAATCTGGCAAGCATCAGAATCCCCAGATTGACCCGCCCTTTTATGGACAACATGGATGCCATGATGAATGATCTAGGCCGCACCCCCAAGTTTGTATCCCTCACTGGTAGGATCCAACCACAGATAAGAGCCGCAATAAACGCCGCCAGTCTGACTATTGGCTACTTCTCGGTATTGACACTGAAATCCCAGGTCTTTCATTGGATTTCCTCTAAGATCCGCCAATACGAATGCTCCTTGCCCCGTTGAGCCCCCTTCGGGCAAGTTCTAGGCCTCGCGGGAAACTCTTGATCCACTGGGAAGTTCAGGAACTGCTTGAACCACTTCTTGAAGTGGACATCCCTCACCGCTTCTTTGTCTTCTACAGGGACCAACACCATCAGTGCCAGCGACAGCCACAACATCTGCTCCGGATCCTCCCACGCACTCATGATAGGGAGTAACTCATCTTACATAGCCCCCAAGATAGGGACCCCAGAAATCTGATGGTTATCCCACAGACTGATGACGACCTCCCCATGGTGCAAGTGAAACGTGTTGGTCCTAGATGACCATATGCTCAACAACTCTGGCATCATCTGTTTTGGTTGATATATGTGGAATTGGGAGGCACATACTGTCTCATACAAACCCACTCTCCTCATCTCAGCTCCAAACTCCTCTCATGAGGCGCCTACCAAGTAGGCCCATGCCCAATCGTTTGTGAAGTTGCCGCCCTGGCACATGTCCCACTCATCGGACCACCCCTTCTTCGAATCCCTCAAGGCTACCTTCAGTATTGTTCAGTACATGGGAGGGGACGTCTCTGGCTGAAATGGATTCCCATCAACATTGTTCAGATGATTGTATAGACAGTCAGCGGTGAAAGGTGTGAAGTCTTCCCATGCATGACCATCAGCCGCCCTGAACCATTGGCGCTGGCACGACGTGCTCCTGAACCATTAAGCTAGTTCATCCCTACTCACCTCAGGAATAAAGACGTCACCCCTCAGCCCAAAGCCATACAAGGGTAGCCTCTTTCACAACGGGTAGTTCTTTTGGCTCTCTGATAGCATCCCCGTCAAAGAATTATGATCCGAATGGCTACGGACTAACTCTCCTAGGCCCAGACAATTTACCATCTCATCCCTCCAAGCGACGTCTGCAAGCACCCCCTGGGCAGCTTCTTGATGGGCCATTTGGTTTTAAAAGGCTCAGACAATTTTCAGCTTGGGTCACAAAGCATTTTCTCGAAGCTCATTCGTGAAGCCGAATCATGGAGCCTGGCCTCGGCCTGTAGGCTCACGGTCACGTAGCACTATCGCGGAGTCAAAGGCTCGCGGTTCGTCGCAAAGATCAATTCACTGTAAGCAGTCGCGGAGTATGCGCAGCTTCACGAATTGAGAGTTCAAAATGACAAATTAGCGGAG
Source organism: Viscum album (assembly GCA_963277665.1). Taxonomy (NCBI): domain Eukaryota; kingdom Viridiplantae; phylum Streptophyta; class Magnoliopsida; order Santalales; family Viscaceae; genus Viscum; species Viscum album. The sequence continues at coordinate 210,474,611 of OY728163.1, forward strand.
GAGGGAAAGGAAAAAAGAGAGGTCAGCCCCCCTATTTATAGGCAGCGGCCCTCATAGCTTCACGGTGCGTCCGGCCCGCGCGTAGATTCGCGGCGCGTCTGGCCCGCAAGGCCCCTGTTCGCCTCACGCACCTTCTTCGCGAGTCGGCACCGCAAACAACCGAATGATTTTGGTGATTTATCTCAGCCTTCAACCCTTGATCCCTCTACGACCCCAAGTCTGAGGGGGGCATTTGTTAGTGCCAAAATATTGGAAGAAAAGAAAGAGGAAAAAGAGGCCCTACGACCTGCCTCGTGAAGCCACGGTGCGGAGCCCCCCAAGAAACGCGGCCACCGCAAAGCAAAGGAGGCAGTACCCTCCGCGAATGCCCTTGAAGCTCACGACGCCGCCACGAAGCAAAGGAGGTAGTACCCTCCGCGAATGCCCCTGACGTTCACGCCCCGCCATGAAGCAACCGAAGCCCTCTTCGCGCCGCGTAAGCTCTGCTTCGCAGCGCCTCTTGCCTATAAATACCAGAATCCCCCCGATCCCAAAAGACGGACAATCTGACCTTTCACCTTCCTCGCTCCCAAATCGTGAAGCACCCTTTTATCTACGAATCATGAGCTCTGCGAGGTATTGTTTCTTCACAAGGTGCCTCCACATTGTCTTGTTTTGATCCCCTCTTCCAAGAGGGATGCCCTTCGTGAATCCTAAGGGCATTCACGAAGGAAGGGGATCCCCAAGGGGACCCGGGTTGTCATGGAGCGTTTATGTTTCGAAAAACACCCCTCATGTACACATGATCCATATGCCAAGGCAGGGTCACTATACCTCGCGAAGCACATTGCTTCACGACACTTCGCTTCGTGAGGCGCCTGTGCTCCGCGAGGCAGTGCTCTGCGAACGCCTTTCCACTTCTCGAAGAACCTCCCTTTTGCACCTTCGCCCCATGCTAAGGCTAAGTCACCCCACTTCATGAATCAAACCCCTTCGCAAGTACCCTCCACCACGCAGAGCGACCGAACTCCACAAGGCCCCCACCTATAGAACCCTCTGCTTGGCAATTCCTTTTCCTGTGAAACCCTTTAGGCTTGCATGATGTGATTTTAAAGTCCCCTGGACGATACCGCCTATGGCGTTGCTTCTCCTAATGCTTCTTCTCATAGGCACACTAATGGCTATTGCTTCTTCGTATAGCCACGATAACGTGGACCCCTCGATGGTTCACTCTGCGACCCCCCTTCAGTACGACATTTTCAATACCTTCCCTCCCACAAGGAGCAGAGGGTACCAGTTTTGTAAGTCCTAGGGGTGCGGAGTAAACCCACCTCGTCCGAGCTGTAGGAAGTTAAACTACCAAGCACCCTCGTTCTCAACACACGATGTTAAACTGTGACCTCACCCCGTACCTCTCACGCGGGGTACCCCCACCTTGGACATTCTCCACTTCCCTTGGTCTCCACAAGGGATGATATCCTCCTTTTGGGAGTGGCGTTTGTCCATGGGGGAAGGGCAACCACCTTGGTGTAAGCCCCTAGCCATCCTTGTAGGAGGTAGATCCCCCTGCTCCCTCCTTTCATCTTCAGTCCCCAAGGCTTGCAGAGGATGTGATAAGGAATATGCCCCCCTCCTCTCTTCTTGGGTGCCAAATCCCTCTCCCTCTGCACTTTGTCGCACTCAGGCCTCTATCCTGGAGTAAGTCCCAACACCATGGGCCGCCCAACGCGTAAGCCCCTCTTTGCTTCCCATGGACGCACCCTTCGTGACGTGATCTCCAGGCCCCTGAAACCTCTTGTTTCTCACACTGAGCATTACTCCCATGGGCTTAGAGTGATCATAGACCATGAAACACCTTGGGCCGCCTCAGAGAGTAAGCCCCAAACCCCCCCATCCTGTATGACATTAAACTGCATTCCAATCCAGCGGTAAGCCGTTGTGACTCACGCGAACTACGTGGACTTTGATCCGTGCTAAGGCATGGTACGTAGAAGCCTCCCCAAGGTTCAATCCCAACACCCATCGGACCCCCGGTCCATCTTTACGTCGGTTCACTAGCGCCCACCCGAACTACGAGGACTTTGATCCATGCCAAGGTAGGGTACATAGGAATCCTACCTAAGGTTCAAGCCCACCATCCACATGGACCAAGGTCATTATTCATGTCGGTTCTCTGACATTCCCTCGTCCCGCATGACATTAAACTGCATTCCAATCCAGCGGTAAGACATCGTGATCCCACTATCCAGTTGTTCTGACACCCCTTCACGTCGGTTCAACACCCTACACCCATTGGACCAAGGTCCTTATTCATGTCGGCCCTCCGACACACACCAACATGAACTACGAGGACTTTGATCCATGTCATGGCATGGTACGTAGGAAGCCTCCCTGAGGTTCAAGCCCATCACCCATCTGACCAAGGTCATTCTTCATGTCAGTTCACTAACATCCATTCTGAACTACGTGGTCATTGATCCATGTCAAGGCATGGTACGTAGGAAGTCTCTTCGAGGCCCAAGCCCAAAAAACCCTCTTCCATCTTGATTCTTACCCGGTATGCCACGTCCCGGTGAGATCATGCCACCCCATTCCCCTCCACAGAATTCGAGAAGCCACCCATGCATTGGACCCAATATCAGTGTTCCCTCAAAGGGGTTCCTCGATCTGATCCACCTTCATCGGTGTTCTGATCAGTCTGATCCGTCTCCGCTGGATGTTAAACTTACGGCATACCCTGTGTTAAACACGGGAAGATGAGGAAAACGTCAGATACATGCCTATGGAATATGATTAATCAAGATCTATGTGGGATGCCTCATGAAAGAGCACCTTCTTGGGCACCCTCAAATGATTAGTGTGATTTTGGGGTACTTAGGTGCGGCAGAGTGGCTGACCAAGGTCGTCTCTCAAAGGAGGAAGTGAATTAAATAAACTTTTTAGAGGTATTCTAAAAATAAAATAAAAAATAATAAAAACACTACTTGAAAGGATGGGGGGTGGTTTTTTATCATTTATAAAACTTGAAGAAGTTTGTTGGAAGAAGATTTCATTTTTTTTTAATTTTGAAATGAAGTTTGATTAAAAAGACACAACAAGAAGATTTTTTCTTAGAAAATATTTTAAAAGGTGTAATCGATCTAACTCTATCTCTTAATTCAATTATTAATCATTATCATTTAAATTAATATCCACTTAATTATGATCCCTTAATTTGTTAAATCTCAAACCCTACGAGAATTAACTTTACCACAAAGATGAAATGAATTTAACCCTAGGCTAACTTCGGAACATGCAATCGGAGCACCCTGCTTTGATTGATGTTCTAAGGATAGCTTATGGTCAATGGTAAATTAAGGTACATAACCTCTCTGTAAATTGGAATTAATTGAGTTTAGGGATTATATTTGAACACTACAAATTGATCCCGGGTGGTTTTGAATTACCAGTTAAGTTCGCGCTCTCACAATTCACACAATTCTCAACCTCGCGTGATTTGTGTTTATTGTTCAATTGCTTGATTAGTTTCATTTAAATTGAAAAATAAATTAATAGATCATATTAAGTGAATTATAGTAGCTCTTTGATTCAAAATAAATTAATTAAGAAGATAAGAGATAGATCAATTACTAAAAAACTACTCTTCCATGGGTAGCGTAATCATCGTAGAAGCGAATTGCATTTACAACGGTTTATAATGAGTATAACCCAATAATGCTTCTAATCAAGAATTCCAGACCAAAGAGGAAGATTAAGAGAAGAATAAATTTTAATAAAACATAATAAAAGAGAATAAGTAAATGCAGAACAATGAAGTTTAAAATACAAATGAAAATATTACAACATGAAGAAGAGAAGGAGGCTTCGTTGAGGGGATCCTTGCTTCAAGAGCTACCCCTCCTACAATGGTTGGAGAATTTGGGTGAAACCAATTATCCTCTACCTACAATCTCCTAATTCAGGTTCCAACCCTTAAAAATGATAAAAAATCTAATTTATAGAGGGTAGAGGAGGAGAGGTTACAAGTGGTTTCAAGTGTGAATGTGGAAATTCGGCCAAATATTTTAATCCAACTTTTACCGCCCATTTGACCACGTACACACGGGAATCATATCTTCTTCCAGAAAGATCATATGTGCAGATATGGGTACTCTATCCCCTCTCAAAATTTTGGCTCAACCCAATCACAGATAAAGGAGTTATGGACCAAATACAGAAGCTTCTCCATTCTGGCGTGTCCATCCCACCTTTGATTTTATGGCCCGATTACTCCATCCAAATGCATTATTTTGATCTAGTGTCCTGAATAAAAGTTGTATCCCATGAAGTAAGGAACACAGTTAAAAAATATTAATTTCAACTAATTCAAATAAAAATATTAATGATTGAAATACTACAGTGATTTTGAAAGGGTAAAACTTGAATTTTCATCAAATATTCAAATGAACGATCTAATCCCAAATACTTTCTAATTGAACATATTTAACATAATGTGAGGAAATTATATCATTTATTATAAATAAAATATTCAATAAAATATTGTTTTATCAACTCTCCCACACTCACCCTTTTTCACTCCTGGGAAAAACCTCATATCAAGTAAACATCAATATCAAATCAAAACCAATTTTAAAACACATATCCTTGAGATCAAAAAATTACACACCAAGAAAAAAAAGATATAATGACTAATAAAAATCCATTATTTCAAGTTCTTAATTTATATCATTCAATATATTTCCACTTTATTTATCCTCCCATGCACAAAACCCTTACCTCACTTGAATTTTCTCTTATCATACAAATGTCAATTTTTTTGCAATGTCATTCTCATCCAAACTCATAAAAGGGTCACCATAGGCTTGATAAATTCCTACATCACTACCAAATGTGAGTCAAGGATATATGTTTATCATGAGGACTTTTCAGGGCTGTTCTGTGGCTTTCGGTTGGTAGGATTTAGATGTGAAAAATTCTAAGGCTGAATGAGGAGGGATTGACTCTTTTTGAAGAAAAATTGCATTAATTTAATTTTAACTTAAATATGGTATCCTCCTCAATCGCCAAAGTATCAATTCAGCTCCATCATCATGAAAATTAATGGAAAGTTTACACCATTCATCATTTCAGCCTAAAAAATGTCAATCTTCTCAAACATGATTTTCTTAAAATCTCTAGATAGGCACAACTTTCTACCTCTATTAGAAGCTCCAAAAAAGGCACAACTTTAAATATAATGATTTTCATCAGCAGAAAACATATCTCTTCAGAATTTAATTTTCCACCCAAAGTATCACTGAAAGTCGTATCACAACACAGCATAGCTTCCCCCACACTTAAGTTCAACTAGATTATGCAATTTCAATTGAAGAGTTGGTTGGATAGGGAAAATTGGCTTGTAATGCGGATAACCTAACAGGATGTGCATGAATTCTAAGGGATACAAGGATTAAATTTTCAAGGTAGGCCATTGTAAAAAATGATTATTTGAAATATGAGATTTAATACCAAACAAATGACTCAATCATTTAAACATAATTACCACAAAACATCATGTTTTGACAGGAATATATCAAATTCTGGTTAAATCAAGCATGGTTTGGTTCTCTCAAGAAGTGAGGTGAATGTAAAGAATATGAAAATAATGGTTTAGAAGCCTCACAAGAAATTGATTTCAAATATAAAGACAGTGATATGTGTCATGTGATTCAAAATTCAGTGTACTTTTTATGAAATTTCTAAATATTTGAACTTGAAACAAAGTCATTTCAGCATTCATTTAAGCTCAGTTTCATGGAATAAATTGGTTTACTCATTGACACAAGTTTCAAAAATGGAAATTATAATCATTTCAGCTCAATTTTTTTAAAAAAAAACACACAAAAAACGATAAAGAAACACACAAATTTTTTGAAAACACACAATTTTTTTTTAAACAAACAACAAATGAAAATCCTAAACTATAAAGGTTCCCTCCCCCACACTTAAAATATTGCATTTTCCTCAATGTGAACCCATGAGATGATATGTGTACATGAAATGCATAATTTTATTTAGGACAAGTAATATAAAAGTGAAAGGGTTAGGAACAACCTGATATTCTCAAGTGATGATGGGGTTATGCTGTTTGATGAAATCAACTGCATCGGTAGGAAGTCCCTCGATGTATTTCTTCAAACATTTCCCATTGACTGTAAAGCTCCTTCCAGTGTCCTCTTGTGTGATATCCACTACACCATAAATAAAAACATTAGACACAACATAAGGACCTAACCATCTATAACGCAACTTACCAGGCATCAACTTTAGTCATGAACTGTAGAGTAGGACTTTCTCTCCAACATGAAACTCCCATTTTTGGATCATTTTATCATGAAATACTTTTGATATTTCCTTTTAGAGCCTTGAGTTCTCATATGATGACAGTCGAATCTCCTCAAGCCCTTGAATTTGCATCTTCGTTTGAATTCCATCTTAGGCCAAATCCATGTTGCATTTCTTTATAGCCCAATATGCCCGATGCTCAACTTCCACTGGGAGATGAAATGCTTTCCCAAAAACAATCCGAAATGGGGACATAACAATGGGGGTCTTGTATGTTGTCCTATAATCCCACAATGCATCATCCAAGCACTTTCTCCAATCATTCCTATTTGGCTGCACAGTTTTCTCCAAGATTTGTTTCAACTCACGATTTGAAACCTCAGCCTGGCCATTTGTTTGGGGGTGGTATGGTGTTGATGTTTTGTGTGTCACCCCATACTTTTGAAGGAGGGAAGAAAAATTATTATTGCAAAAGTGTTTCCCTTGGTCACTGTTTATGGCCTTTGTTACTCCAAATCTGCAGAAAATTTGAGCCTTGACAAAATCCACTACAACATGAGAATCGTCAGTCCTGATGGCCTTGGCCTCCACCCATTTACTCACATAATCGACAGTAAAAAGGATATATAAGAAACCAAATGAACTAGGAAAAGGGACCATAAAATCAATTCCCCAAAAATCAAAAATCTCACACAATAAAATGGGTTATTGGGACATCTCGTGTCTCCTTGAAATGTTTCCAGTGTGTTAGCAACGAGAGCATGACTTAAAAAACACATAGGAATCATGGAATAAGCTAGGCCAATATAATACAGAGTATAAGACTTTTCTAGCAGAATGTTGGGGTCCAAAGTGTCCACCACAAGCAAGTGTATGACAGAAATGAAAAACAGACTCAAACTCATGATTGGGAACACACCTCCTAATGACTTGGTCACTACACATGCGCCAGAGGTAAGTATCATCCCACACATAAAACCTAGACTCACTTTTTAATTTTTGGAATTGATGCTTCTTAAAATTTAATGGGATTTCAAAGGCAATAATGTAATTAACTAAATCATAATACCAAGGATGCGTACCTGAGATGGTATAGAGATTCTCATCAGGGAAAGTGTCTCGAAGTGGTACCTGGTCCAAGGTGTCACCCTCTAGTGTGTGAGTAAGCCTACTCATGCGGTCTGCCACCCAATTCTATGACCCCTTATTGTCCTTTATCTCGATGTCAAACTCTTTAAGAAAGATCATCCAACGGATAAGTTGTGGCTTTGCATCTGGCTTCTTTAGGAGGTACCTCAAAGCTGCATGGTCAGAAAAAACAACTACTTTAGATCCCAATAAATATGAACAAAATTTATCTAAAGAAAATATAATAGCAAGAAACTCCTTTTCTATTGTGGTGTATTTTTATTGGGAATAATCCAACGTCCTCGATGCATACAAAATCACATGTAAACGTCCCTCCTCCCTCTGAGATAAGACAGCTCCAACCGCGAAGTTAGACGCATCACACATACGCTCAAATGGAAGGTCCCACCGTGGGGGCTGTATGATCGGTGGAGTGGTCAGACACTTATTTAGCTCATCAAATGATACCCTGCATGAATCATCAAAATTGAATTCAATATCTTTTTGAAGCAATCGAGATAAGGGTAGAGCGATCTTACTAAAATCTCTGATGAAGCGTCGATAAAATCCAGCATGTCCAAGGAATGATCAAACATCACGCACACATGTAGGATATGGAAGGGATGAAATAATGTCTACCTTAGATTTATCAACTTAAATGCCATGTTGTGAGACTATATGACCTAAGAAAATTCCCTTTTCAACCATGAAATGACATTTTTCAAAATTTAAGACCATATTTTTCTCAATACAACGATGCAACACATCACCCAAACTAGAGAGACATTCATCAAATGAGGATCCATAAACTGTAAAATCATCCATAAATACCTCCATGCAGGTCTCAATGAAATCTAAGAAAATAATCACCATGCATCTCTGGAAGGTACCTGGGGCATTGCAAAGTCCAAATGGAATCTTTCGGTAAGCAAAGGTACCGAATGGTCAGGTGAATGTCATCTTCTCATAGTCCTCTACTGCAATGGGAACCTAAAAATAGCCAGATAAACCATCCAAGAAGCAATAATGTGTCCTACCTGCAAGTCTTTCAAGCATCTGTTCAATGAATGGAAGTGGGAAATGGTCCTTACGAGTGGATTTATTTAGTTTCCTATAATCAATACACACTCACCAACTGTTTTGTACTATCACAGGAACTAACTCATCATTTTCATTTTTTATAACAGTGAAACCAGTTTTCTTTGGTACAACCTAGACAGGGATAACCCATTGTGAGTCAGAAATAGGGTAAATGATACCCGCCTCAAGTAATTTTTCAACTTATTTCTTAACAACTTCCAAAAGTGTTGGATTAAGTCTCCTTTGTGGCTGCCTAATCGGTTTAGCCTCATCCTCCAAGAGAATCCTATGCATGAAAATGGAGGGGCTAATACCTGATATGTATGCCAATGTCCAACCAATTTCCCTAATGTTATCTCTCAAAAGATTCAAAAGTTTTTCTTCATGTTCAAAAGAGAGATTGTTAGCAATGATAACAGGTAATCTATCACCACTCAACAAGTATACATATTTAAGATTTAGGGGCAATGGCTTGATTTCCAATGTGGGGGGTGATGTATGGATGGAGAAATTGATGCAATAGACATATCTGCATAATGAACATCAGTATCAGAATAAAAATCATCAAAATTAGAAAATAATGCATCAAATCCATCCTCATACTCAACAACCATGTCATAATTAGAGTTTATATGATCATAATTTGAATCCACATCAAAATCAAATCCAAGAGAGGTTTTTCCATCAAAAACAGGTGTGGAAGTACTCTTAGACATCAAACTAGAACCAATACCCATAATCTCCCGAAGCATAAGACAATCAAAATCCATGGATTTTTTACTTGGTGGTTAAAAATGGGAGATAACAAAATCAGAATGGTCCACAGAGGGGTACTTCATAGAGTCCATAATATTAAAAATTACAACTTCATCTCCAAAATCCATGGAAAGTGTACCCTCATGAACATTTATGATAGTTTTTTCAATTTTGAGGAAGGGTCTACCTAAGATAATGGGAGCACGAGAACTTACCTGATCATCCTCTATTTTGAGCACATAGAAGTATGCTGGAAAGATCATGTCTCTTACCCGGACAAGTACATCTTCAAAGACTCCCGCTGGATATGCCGTATCTCTATTCACCAATTGCACCACCACTCTCGTCGGATTCAACTCACCAACCTGTAAAGAAGAGAATACAGAGTGAGGCATCACATTTATTGAAGCTCCTAAATCACAAAGAGCACTAGAGAAGTGAAACTCCCCTATGGTAAATGGGATAGTGAATGTATCGAGATCCTTGAACTTTGTTGGAATTGCTAGAGTTGGTGTAATGAGTGCTGAGACATTCCTTCCAAGGTTGATCCTCTCATTTCCCTTGAGCCCTCTTCGATTGGTGTAGAGTTCTTTTAAGAATTTGGCATACCTTAGGATTTGTTTGATGGATTCAAGTAGAGGGATGTTGATCTCAACACGCTTGAATGTGTCCAAAAAATCTTTTTGCATCGCCTCTTCAACCATATTATTGGTTTGAACAACTCTATTTGGAAAGGGAAGAGGTTTAGGAGGAACATCATCAATATTTTTCTTACCTTTATCTTTCTCCTTAGGCTGCTCATCAGTTGGTATAGAATGGGGCTTCTCCAGAGTTGAGGTGAATCCCGGTGGAATGATAGGTGGAGAAGCATCAGTTGTTTGCTTCCTGATTCTCAATGTAATGGCACTGACATTCCCCTTTTGATTGGGAGTAGGTTGAGAAGGAATATTTCCAGAATTCTTACTCACCAGTTCATGGAGGGCAGTGGAAATATGGCTCATTTGAGTCTTCAACTCCCTCAACTCTGAACCATGACTCTTCAGCTCATTCTGTTGATTAAGAACAATTTGTTTCAAAAGATCATCAGTGTTAGAGTCTACCTTGTGTTTGAGATTCCCTTGTTGATGAATTTTTGATGTTTAAGCTTCGAATCTCCTTTGGGGTTGTTGGAAACCCTATTGGTAAGGTGGAGGCTGCTGGAAGTTTGGTTGAAAAGGGGGCCTTTGTTGTTGCCCAAAGCCATATCTCATGTCTGATTGATCCTTCCACCCTTTTTTGAAATTTGGGTCAAAGGAGTCAAACTTATTTTGGAGATGTGGTTGTTGTTGTTATTGCTGATATGTTCTCTCAGGGAACACTGCTGCACAATCTTCTGTTTCTTGGAGTTGTGGGCAACAGTCAGTTGGGTGGCTTGTCTCAGTGCAAATACCACAAGGACTTGAAGGAGGGGGTTGTGATGTCTTTTGTGCCAAAGCAATCTATCTCACCATAGTTTTCAATTATTCCAACTTGGTATCAATAAAATGAATTTCAAGAGAAGATGGACTTACCTGATGTACTCCCCTGACATGTGGTGTACCTCGATCGGAAAATTGTTGGGAGTTTTGGGACATCTTGTCTATCAATTCCCGTGCAGCTACTAGTGTCTTGTCCACCAATTCTACTCCATCCACAACATCCACCATTCTTATCTTCATAGGTGTGAGTCCTTCATAGAATTACTGAATGAGGAGTTTCTCACTGATTTGGTGATGTGGATAACTTGCACACAACTTCTTGAATCACTCCCAATACTCATACATTGACTCCCCTTGTGCTTGATTGATCCCCAAGATCTCCTTACGAATGGAAGTGGTCCTTGATGCTGGAAAAAATCTCTGCAAGAAAAGACGTTTCCAATCATTCCAACATGTTACATCTTCAGGTTGTAAATAGTACATCCAATCCTTTGCAACTCCATCAAGTGAAAATGGGAATGCTCTTAATTTGATTTGATCTTCAGAGAAATTTCTAGGTTTTAGGGTTGATAAAACCACATTAAATTATTTCAAATATTTATTGGGATCCTCACCAGAGAGTCCATGAAACTTTGGAAGTAAGTGAATTAACCCAAATTTTAGTTCAAAGTCCGATTCGGTATTTGGGTATGCAATACAATTTGGTAGATAGTTAATATCAGGTGCAACCAATTCTCGAATGGTTCTATTAATTTCATTTACATTATTCTCAGACATTGGTTCTTGTTTTATGGTTTAATTTGAATTGCTTCCAATTTCAATGTTCTGATATTGGAGTAATTCTCCAACTGGTTGAATGTTGAAACTTCCCGTACACTGAGAATGTCTGATTCGAGCCCTAAGGCTACGTTCAATCTCAAGGTCAAGATCTAAGAGATCTTTGGGATTAGTTCGTGTCATAAATCAAATAAAATGAAAATAAGTAAATTGTACCATAGTAAAATAAAAATAATAAGTTTTACTTGATGGTCCAAAAAGAAGTAGAAGAAAATAAAATAAGAAGAAAGAAAAAAACCAGATTGGGTAAAGAAGGAAGAAAGAAGATTGGAAGAGAATAAAATGTAAAATAAAATAAATACCTCTAATTGGTTAAATAATTACTTGCCTCCTTGGAAACGATGCCAATTTGAAAGAGCACTGTTGTGGGCGCCCTCAAATTATTAGTGTGATTTTTGGGTACTTAGGTGCCCCAGAGTGGCTGACCAAGGTCGTCTCTCAAAGGAGGAAGTGAATTAAAACAACTTTTTAGAGGTATTCTAAAAATAAAATAAAAGAGAATAAAAATAGTAATTGAAAGGATGGGGGGTGGTTGTTTATATTTTATAAAACTTGAAGAAGTTTTCTTGAAGAAGATTTCATTTTTTTTTGTTTTTAATTTTGAAATGAAGTTTGATTAATAAGACACAACAAGAAGATGTTTTTTTAGAAAATATTTTAAAAGGCGTAATCGATATAAATCTATCTCTTAATTAAATTATTAATCATTATCATTTAAATTAATATACACTTAATTATGATCCCTTAATTTGTTAAATCCCAAACCCTACGATAATTAACTTTACCATAAAGATGAAGTGAATTTAACCCTAGGCTAACTTCGGAACATGCAATCACAACACCCTGCTTTGATTGATGTTATAAGGTTAGATTATGGTAAGTAATAAATTTAGGCACATAACCTCTCTAGAAATTTGAATTAATTGAGTTTATGGATTATATTTGAACACTACAAATTGATCTCGTGTGGTTTTGAATTACCAGTTAAGTTCACTCTCTCACAATTCACAAAATTCTTGACCTCACGTGATTTGTATTTATTGTTCAATTGCTTGATTAGTTTCATTTAAATTTAAAACTCAATTAATATATCATATTAACTTAATTACAATAACTTTTTGATTCAAAATAAATGAATGAAGAAGGTAAGATATAGATCGATTACTAAAAAAGTACTCTTTCATGGGTAGCGTAATCATCGTAGAAGCGAATTGCATTTACAACGGTTTATAATGGGTATAACCCAATAACACTTATAATCAAGAATTCCAGACCAAATAGGAATATTAATAGAAGAATAAATTCTAATAAAACATAATAAAAGAGAATAAGTAAAAGAAGAACAATGAATTTTAAAACACAAATGAAAATATTACAACATGAAGAAGAGAAGGTGGCTTCGCTGAGGGGATCCTTGCTTCAAGAGCTACCCCTATTACAATGGTTGGATAATTTAGGTGAAACCAATTATCCTATGAATCCAATCTACTTATGCACGTCCCAACCCTTAAAAATGATAAAATCTCTAATTTATAGAGGGGAGGGGAGGAGAGTTTACAAGTAGTTTCAAGTGTGAATGTGGAAATTCGGCCAAATATTTTAATCCAACTTTAACCACCCATTTGACCATGGAAACGAATGACTCCACTCTTCTTCCAGAAGGTTCATATGTTTTTATATGGGTCCTCTATCTCCTCTAAAAATTTGGGCTCAATTAAATCGCATATGAAGGAGTTATGGCCTAAATACAGATGCTTCTCCATTCTGGCGTGTCCAGCCCACCTTTGACTTTATGGCCCAATTACTCCATCCAAATGCATTCTTTTGATATAGTGTCCTGAATAAAAGTTGTATCCCATGAATTAAGGAACTTTTTTACAAAATAATAAGTTAAAATAATTCAAATAAAAATATTAATGATTAAAATACTACAGTGATTTTGAAAGGGTAAAAATGGAATTTTCATCAAATTTTCAAATGAATGATCTAATCCCAAATACTTTCTAATTGAACATATTTAACATAATGTGAGGAAATTATATCATTTATTATCAATAAAATATTCAATAAAATAGTGTTTTATCACCTCGGGCTTCCGTGCCCTCGAGAAGCCCTATAATAAGGGGCAAAAGACAGACACGCCAATTCCCCAACGTCCAGACACGCCGGCGATGTCTTAATGTGACTACTACCCCAACTGAAGGTTGCTTCCCTAACCAAACACCTTGGAATGTCCTGATAGAAGCAATGTAATTAACCGACATCCATGGAAACATGGCATTGGGAAGAGTTTTACGAACTATGTATTAAATCTATAAGGGAGACCCGGACTTCGTGATGAGTTCAGAGGAGGAATCCACACAAGGAAGAACCGACATACCATTACCCCATTTCGATCTAGGAGTAGACGCCATTTAATAAGGAGAAAATTCTGCCTGCCTTTGGAAAGCAAGAATGTGGGGCAATAGAGCCGCGCCGATGTCCCCCGAATGTGACGGACACGCGAGCCCCGACGATAGCATCGGAAACAGTATTATATGGGTTTGGAGATGTGTGTGTTCATATAGGTACATTAGGATAATGCCTCCCATGCCTGTGATATAGCTACTTGGTGCTATTTTACATCCCTTGTCATATTGGAGGTGGGTATGAGGTAGTTGCACTCATCTCATCGCTAGCCAGGAAAGCCCTGATGGGTTGGGCCATTATAGAGTGGTATCAATATTGGTTATATCTTAGGACCATATTTTGGAGTTTTTTATAACTGTGATATTGATTTGGTTTTTATGGAAATAGTGATAAGTGTTTTTATTTCGGCTTTCAGGCCAAAAATCTAGTGTTGGTACGGTGGAAAATGCATCCATTTACCAGGACTCTGACCACCTTCTTGATGATTTAGTACATACAGGCACTGGTTTTTGGAAAAAAATTGGTATATGCATCATATAAAAATGGATTGTGGTTTATATATCCTTTTTAAGTCACATCCCTAGATATAATCATTAACCTTGGTACATATTGTCCATTTCATGATGCCTTAATGATGATTTCCAACTTATATTCACTAGTAGGATCACGAGGATGATCCCCTTAGTGAGAGGCTTCGATAAAGGGACCTCTTCATGAGGTGGCACCTGTGGGTGGTTTTCCATACATACCTTGAACCACCGAGCAGAAGATATTACCAACAGTACTAGTGGATGATGTGCATAGGATGAGTGTTCTTCATGAGTTTTAGCATCAGATACCCCTCAGGTTCCAAAGAGATCCAAACCCCCAAGTAGCTGAGGATTGTTTTGAGGTAGTTATGTGAGTCTTTCTCCTCTTCAGGACACCTATAAACCAAATGTTGGTGCTAGTGACGAGCCTCCTTCATAGATTAGAAGGGAAATGGTGGATCCTAGTGGCATTATCATATGACGAGGCAAATCTTAGAGAGTGTTTGAGTTTCTTTTCAGATATTAGTTTTCTTCAGCTGTATTATAGTATGTTCACATACCGGAGCTTCTAAAGAATCATAAGGGAATCATGATAGTGGAAAATTATTTTTGTAGGTTTACTAACCACTCTCTACACTCGATTGATATAGTTTGAGATCCTATCTTTCAATAATGGAATTTCAAGCGAGTCTTAAATAGATATATCTAGGATAGTATGATACCTCTATGAATTTCTTCTTATGATAATGTTATGGAGTATACATTGGTAGTAGAGAGTTTTATGGCTAAGTAGACACTAACAGTGGGTTCTAGTGGTGGTAAAAAAAGTGTCGAGTCTTCAGTAATAGGTATCTTACAACAGATGCATAAATATGAGCATGAAATACATTTCAGGATGTGATTTGAGATGAAGGGTCTATAGTTCAGAGCTCTCAGGATAGTTCTATTCATGCTAAGGAGAGGTGGTGTTACTATTGTGAAGTATAGGGACATATTTCATGAAATTGAACCACCCACTATAAATATGACCAAGATACAGTGGATAAGCTAGCTAGGAAGAGGAAATGATAGGAGTAGGGAGGTCCACAGGGTTAAAGATGTGACAGAGGAACATGTAGAGCAGTTGGAGGTGTAGGATGAGATGAATTGTTACTAGAACCACCCCAAGTGTTCCCAACTAGTCTCAAGGAGTTGGTGGACAGGGGGGAGGGAAGTAGTATGTAGTGGAGGCCTACAGCCCAGAGGCTTTGAATACGATTAAATATACAATTTGTATCTTTTATACCATATATGTAGTTCTAATAGACATATATGTGAGCCACTTCTTCTTGCTACATCCCTATTTTGAGATGTAGAGATTCTATTTGAGCCCTTGGATCTACCCTTATGGTTAGATACTCATACTATAGATGACTTGGGGAGAAAACACTTTTTATAACTGCATGACCTAACACCTAGAGGAGAGAGTTTCTTGTGGGATCTCTTTATGGTAGTGATCAGGCCTTACAATTTCATCTCAATCATATATTGGATATAAAAATTTCATGCACATATTAACTATTTTAGGAGGATACAGTGTGTCCACATAGATGGGATGATGTTTTCCTTCACAGGTGAAAAGGATACATGATAGGAGTAGTATAGAATCATACATAGGAGGGTGAAACCGATTACTCACCAGTTGGATAGCATGAATTTTGAAGAATAGAATGATATGGGCTACCAATTTCCCACTTTGGTGGTGGAGTATGAGGATTCATTTCATGAGGATGTTCCATACTTACCTCCTTGATAAGAGATATACTTCTATATTGACTTACAACTAGGTAAAACCCTAATATCTTCACTAGAATATTATATGGATTTCATGGATCTTTGTGAGAGGAAGGTTCATCTGAAGGAATTATAGAGGAAGGGATTTGTGATACCCAGTGTTTCCCCCTGGACAGACCCAATGTTGTTCACTAAGAAGGTAGATAGGAGCATGAGGTTATGCATGGGTTATCTGTGCCTATGATGAATATATATCCACTACCAAGGATCAATGACCTCTTTGATAAATCAAGAGGGGTTCAATAGTTCTCAAAGACTGACATCAAATTAGGCTATCACAATCCATGAGTACGTGATGAGGATATATCAAATATAAAATTACGATGTCTCTATGGTCACTATAATTACTTGGTGATACCTTTATACTTGAAAATATATGCAATAGTTTTCATGGGAATCATGAATCAGATATTTTATCCTTTATTAGACCACTTCATGGAAATTTTCATTGATGAAATCATAGTGTACTCAATATCTAAGGAGGAGCATACAATACACATGAGGATGGCCTTGGACTTAATCTTAGAGCACCATCTTTATAAGAAGCTTTCAAAGTGTCATTTCTAGATATATGAGGTCCGCTTTCCAGGACATGTCATCTTAGTAGAGGGAGTAAAAGTGGACCCAGTGAAGGTTGAAGCAATGTTATCTTGGGAGACACCCAATAGGGTGACAGAGGTTTATAGCTTATTTAGGGTAACATGATATTGTAGAAGATTCATGCCTGATTTCTCTAGGATATTGGAACCTTTTTATACTTTCACATAGAAGGGGAAACCTTTCATTTGAATAGATAGGTTCCATCACAATTTTATGGAGTTGAAGAAGAGGTTAATGAGTTCCCCCTACTTGAGATTTTCAGAGGAGGGTGTCGATTATGTAGTGTTCTATGATTCTTCAGGGAACTTACTTGGGTTTGTTCTAATTTAGAGGCCTAAAGTGATTGAATATGTCTCTAGGTAGTTGAGTATTCATGAGAAAAACTACATTACACTCAATATAGAGTTTGAAGTAGTATTCTTCACACTAAATATGTGGTGACACTACCATATGGGTGAGTGGTTTATCATCTTCTCTAACCAGAAGAGTCTCAAGTATATATTCTATCAGAAGGATCTTAACATGATACAAAGACAGTGGTTGGAGTTTCTCTAGGATTATGACTTTGAGATATTCTATATTCCTATAAAGGGGAACATGGTGGAATATTATCTTAGTGGGAGATCTAATTCATATTTATTGGTTGAGGTGTCAGAGAAGTTAACCTCATTATAATTTTACTTAGTAGAAGATGATGGTGAAACTTATCTAAAATAAATGGTTGTTACCCCATAAATTATACAAAAATTTAGGGAATATCATAGGTATATACTGACTCTGAGACTATGTGTACTCATATTTCCATTGGACATGTTCCTGATGGATTTTATAAATTTGGGGAGCACATCATCCTTTTTAGAGGATGGTTTATGGTACCAGTGTCATTGCAGGGGGAGGTAATGAGGAAATTTCATATGTCCCCTTTGGCGATGCATCCAAGTGTGGAAAATATATATAATGTTATCTATAATAATTTATAATGTCCAGAAATGAAGAATTCAATATCAGAGATTGTCTCTCAATGCCTCACTTGTCAGCCTGTAAAGGATGAGTACTAGGTTCCAGTGAGTTTTTATCAACCCCATGAGGTTCCAGAGTGTAATTGGGATGAAATATATATGGAATTAATGATGGGGTTACCACATATTTCTATAGGCCAAAATTCCATTTGGGTGATTGTAGACTGACTCATCAGGTCAGTCCAAATACTAGTTATCTGAGAGTAGATTTTAGTAGAGAGCTTGGGATGCCTTTAAATGCATGAGATAGTTCAACTCTATGGAGTTACCTTAAAAATAATTATATAATGTAATTATTTCTTCACATTGAAATTATGAAGATTATTGAGGGAAGGTTTTGGGACTCAGTCACATTTTTATATGGTGTTTGACCTCCAAACTGGCAACAAAACCGAGCAAACCATTTAGGTTCTGGAGTACATGATTCAGGATTGCATGTTGGACTTTATCCATATTTGGGAGGATCACCTACCCTTGTTATAGTTTTAATACAATAATATCTACCATTACACCATCGATATGACACTATTTGAGGGTTTTTATGGGTAACCCTATAGGTCACCACTATACTAGACCAACCCAGGAGAGTTAGTACTTATGGGTCTAGAGTTGGTGCGATTCATGTCAGAGATGGTTAAGGTCCTCCAAGAGCAGATGAAGACTTTATGGACCCATTATAAGTATTATGTGGAGCAATGATGGAGGCCTTTGGAGTTCTAGGAGGGGGAACATGTGTTCCCAAAGGTCTCACCTTGATGTGGATTGTATAGATTTGGTCGGAGTGGAAAACTATATCTGAGGTTCATAGGCCCTTTCTAGATACTAAACATATTTGGAATGGTGGCATACTACTTGGATCTACCACCATAGTTATACCTGGTACATGATGTCATCCATCTGTCACAACTAAAGAGGTACATGTTCAAATCGTCACATGGTATTGACTGGGATGAGTTGGATATCAAGGACATAGATACCTTTATGAAGTACCTGTTAGAGATCAAAAATTGATAGGATAATATCCTCTATGGGTGAGTTATTACCTTGGTGTGTTTCCAGTGGTATCACAAGAATATTGAGTATAGAACTTGGGAGTGGGAGACCCAAATGCGAGTTTAGTACCCACATATTTTTTGAGTAGTATTTTTCACTTTTAGAGATGAAAAATATCTAAGGTGGGGAGAATGTAACATCTTTGTTTTTTAATATGTAAAGTTTTTAAATATATAAAGTAATTTATTTGGAGCCAGGCACTGAGACAGTGTAAGATTTCGAGGCTCGGTGAACCTGGAACTAATGTTTTAATTATATTAAATATATTAATATCACATGCATGAAAATTTGAAAAAAGTGGAACAAATATGTAACAGATCCTTAGATTGTAAATTTGAGACCATCGTTGAATCCATAATGTAGGTTTTACCCTTGTTAGCATCTGGTGTTTGTGAAAAAAATTTCATGGGTGAATATAATAAATATATAAATAAATAAATTTATTTTATTATGTGGTGACAAAATGACATAGAAAAACTCTATAAATATATAGTTGTAACACAACTATAGGGTTAACCTCATAACCCTAGGATCATGAGAGGAGGCCTTAGAAGAGGACTTGGATAATGACAATGGATCGAGATCATGATCAAAGATCATTTCACCAATGAAGGTTGTGGATCTTGCTAGCAATATCGATGTACAACCATTCTTTATCAGTGATAGATCCAAACCGAGGAAAGGAATTTGATTTATATGGATTTATCCCTATTTATTTATCCCATGTTGAATTTTATTCAATTCCACTAATAAGAATTAATTTGTGGATTGATGGTTGGTATTATAGATATTTTTTTGATGTTGTATTGTTAATTTCTCCTCATTCATCTATTATAAGAAAAAAGACCGAGTCTGAAATAAACAATGTATAAGGTTCATTCCTCACATTATTATTTTATGGATATCACTCCCTGTTCTTCATGTGTTCATCATCGACATTCAATTTGGTTGGTGGTTCGACAAATACCTAGTGGACGATCGTTGAGAAATTAATCTTCAGAGAAATGGATCATCACCACAGGTTCAAGATGGAGATTGATGGCATGTTTGTGGTGCAAAATGATGAAAATGGACTATCATCCGGATTTGGAGATCCTCAACACATGGAATATTGATATGGCGGATGATGGGTGATGATTTTTGGGAGAATTTGATGCTGAAATCTGGTCACTAGTGACGATAAGCACCTTCAATCCTAGATTCAAAACTCATGGTGAATTTGGTGGAAAAAATCAATGATGGAAGTGACATAAGAGAGCATGTGAAACATATCTGGGTGTCTACAAATTTCCATGTTACACGGCATGTATCTCGAAGAATGAATGCTTTGTGGGAGCCTATGATGTTACATTATGGTTTCCATAGAAATTAAATAGTACACGCCTAGTGGCCTCTGTCATATGTTGTGTGACCCTTAATTGGAAGATTGATGTGTATCAAATAGGATACATGGTCATAGACATGACCATGCACACAAGAATGGGTAGAGTACATGGGTATGACCTGGTACTCAGACATGAAAAAGTACATATACACATCCAATGGTATACAGGCATGACCAGGTGTACACAAGAATCGAATGGAGTACACAAGAATGATCTAGAGCACATGAGAAGACCTGGGGTAGGTAAGACATGCCATGCACTACTAGTAAATGCAATGTACTTTTTTAAGAAGGTTTGAATCACTTGTTCTCTTTAGAATGGACAAGTTTCCTTAGGGTATGTTCCCTTGATCCATCCCTATAAGGGTATAGTTTTACATTATTTCCTAACACAGGATTGTAATCCTCTCTATGGGATTTTTCTTGGATAGAGTTCTCAGTGTCCCTCCCATGTCCCCGAGTGGGATCCTCTATCTTCTTCTTACCTAATTAGGGTTTCATGAATTGGTGTGACCAACATACACTGGCATCGATCCCCTACTTAATGGGTTAATACAGATTAGGTTTTCAGTATACCCCATGGTTCTAGGCATGATCCCCCATATTGTTATTGATCTCTTCAGACTTCCAGTGCATAATTATTCATAGAGATACACGATGGGCATGACATATTAGATGAAATCCATTGGTGTTATCATTCTCACAGAGTGAGTTATTTTAGGTGAGTGTTGCTATGAACTCTCGAGCAAAATATTAGGCTAGAAATGTGATTGTGACCTTACCTTGAGAGTTAGCATCTATTATGAGTATATATAGATGTTTTTTGTATTTATTATATCATGATTGAAATATACCTATGATGAGATGACAAATATTTTGATTTTTTATGCTTGGTGATTTCAGAATATCCTAATGGGTATTTTTATACTCACCCCTGCATGGGATCTTCCCACACATGTCATGTCTTGTGAAAATGAATGGTTGTTCGATGGGGTTCTTAGTGGATTAGGAGTAGATGAAGCTTAGATGTTTCTAGATAGACCGTGGTTTGTACCAGGAGTCACATTTGACTCTAGTCCACTCATTCTAGTAGGTTGTACTTATTTATAGTTTTGGTGGGATTGTATTTGGACCTTTATTCTTTTTAGTATTATTCATCATACATTAATTGTGGGATAAATGTTATGCAGGAATTGGTATTAGTTGTTTTATTCTACATTTCATCATTGTATGGTCTTGGAGTTGCGTACGTGCATACATGTACATAAGACTAATGCCTACCATGTGTGTGATATGACTACTCGGTGATGGTCACCATCCTATAGACTATTAAAGGAGGTCTTGGGGTAGTCTCACTTGGCTTATCAGTGGTTAGGTAGGTCCTAGTGGGTTGGGTCATGAAAATGGCTACATCGAATCAGCTACATGAAGTAATAAACTATGTGATTTAGTTCTGCGGAATATTTGGCTATGTGCTTCCAATAAGTTGTGTGATTCATTCAACTAATCGAATTTCAGATAATTGAGCATGATTGATACATAATTTTCTACATGAAGAAATCGTCTATATTAAGAATGGATACATGGATCAATTTAGATATGTGAATTTGGATAAATGGATTTTGTCTATGTGGTGATCCAGAATCAGCTATGTCATTCTGTAACTCAGGTATTTATTACCATTGGAGTATTTTAAGTGGAAACTAATGCTTCCATCAAATCATTACATATTTTTCTACCTATTTAGGGTAAAATTAATTTTCCAAAAGGTTTCAAGTACTTAGAAAATAAATAGTAGAGTTTAATTTATTTATCTATGCTTTTTACTGAGGTAATTTCCTGAAAATCATAATTGGAGGTTTACCTCGAGGAAATTTTTTATTTGATATTATGTTGTGAAATAGAAAGTGAGAAGATATAAAATATTATTTTAATAATTAAAGAACTTTATCTCTCTCTATCTCTCTCTTTTGAATCTTTCTGTGCTACTTCTCTATGCTAAGAAAAAGAAGAAGAAGAATCAAGTTATTATATAACTTTTGCTATCAAGATCAATATTTCCAAGACTCCAATATTTCTATAATTCATTATTATTCTATCTCTTGGATAAATCTTCTCTTCTGCCGGTTTCATGTCACAACTATGTGCTTTATCTTGTTATCTATTTATTCTTTCTTATCACTAGAAGTGAACACTCCTTGTATTGAGTATTAAAGTTTGATGCTTCTATAAATCCTTATAGGTTATCAAAAAATTATTATGGTTGTTTACCATGTGATAAATTCTTTTACACATTTAATAAGTTCCCAAGAAAAGGACTGGTTCTACTAAAATCACTAAGCTCTTGGAGTTGAGTGTTACTGGATTGTACAGGGGGATATCTATTCCCTGAACCACTATAAATATCCCATGTTTGATCTTTTTTATTACTTTTTTTTATTTCCACTGCTTTCTTAGGATAAGAAAATACTAGAATATATACCACCATAAAATAGGGTGGTTTTAGGTGAAGAAATTTTCAAGAACTGAATTCACCCCCTCTTGAGTCTATGTGCTACTCTTCTCTGACCAAAAATTGGTATTAGAGGTTATGACTTTTGAGTTATCAAATCTAAAATGTTTAAGTCTTAAAGATCATATTCAAATTGATTATATGGATGAAAATATATATGGTATATCTATCATTAGATCATATTATTTTAATAGATAAAATTATGGACATTTAAAGGTACAAATGCTTATCTACTTAAAGAACCTTGATTTAAAGGTTTACTTGAAATCTGTTAATCATTGCACAATTCTTAAAGGAGACCAAAAAATGGGATGTTACTAAAGAATGAGAGTATGATATAAAATACAAAGCTATGAATGATATTATATTTCGACTTAGTCTAGACCAGTTTAGCATAGTTTAATAATGTTCTACAACACATGAGATATGGAAAACTATAACAGTGGATTATAAAGGCACTGATAATGTGAGATTACTCAGGTAAAACACTATAAAGTTGAATATTGACGCATTTAGAATGGATAATGGAGAAATAATAACACAAAATAATGGAAGGTTAAAAGATATTGTGAATAATTTTTCTTCTATAGGTGCATAAATTCCTAAATCGGATCAAGATATAAAATTTCTTAGAGTTATATGATCCAAGTGGAGTGGAATTTTTGCTATCATTAGGTAATCCCTTGATGTGAAAGATTTCAAAATAAAAAATGTCATTAGAAAATTTATGATTTATAAAGAATAAATGGATTCTGAAGCTATTTCACATAGAATGGTAAAAAAAATACTATTTTAAAAAAATTTAACTTGAAAGGATGAAAAAAATAGAAAATGTATACAAATTACTAAATTAGTTGATGGAGATACTTCAAATAGTTTTTCTTCTGATAGTGATCATGCTCAATTTTCCATAAAGTTAAAAAATTTATACAATAAGAAAATAGGACTCAATAAATCCTTCAACAAGTAAAAAATATGATATAATTTCTAAATAAGTTAGGTGCTATGAGTGTAAGAAACTTAGGCATATCAAACCAGATTGTCCATAGATACAAGAAAAAAATGAAAAGAAATACAAATGGAAACTAGAGTTCAAGAAAAATATAAAAAGAGATATGAAGAACATATATATTAATTATGATTATTCAAGTGGTGACACTTAATTTAAATTAGAATTTGAAATATCAAATAAAAAGGACAACATGTGGTCTACTGAACAATTTGAATAGGTACATTCATTTTATTCTTTTGAGAATGAATATGATTCTAAAACAAAAAATTTCTCTTTTTATGAACTCAATGAAGATTTTACCATGATATAAACTAAATATTAATTATTGAAAAAATATAAATCCCTCCGAAATTCTTATTATGTTTTTGTAAGTGAAAAAGAGGACTTAACAAAAAAAATTAGACTTGAAATATAAGCTGGAGAATTCTGTTGCTTCTTGTGCTGAACATTGTAATAAGATTAAGAGATTTCAAAAATAATTTCAAGACCATAAAGATATATCTAGTTTTTTTAAAAAAGGGTAAAATTAACTAAATAAAATCCTTAGAAATAATAAAATCTTTAGTGATAAATTTGTAATAAGATAATAATATAAAAAAACAAAGCTGTAAAAAAATCATTTTATGCATAGTTAAAAGAAAAAAACATGTTTAACATTTTTTTCATTGTGAATAACTTGTAAATGATGATAGTGGTTGTAGTATAAGAAACACTTATTTTTATGTGTTAATAATTATTTTATTTCAATAAATTTATCAAAATATAGTGCTAATTTTTTTGGATAGTACAAACATATTTGGATTCCCAAATATTTGGTTGCTAACATTTCTGGACGTAAGAGAATATGGGTACCAAAACAATTTATTATTTGACTTGTCTTGTAGGTAAAAAGTTTTAGGATCATAAAGGAAAATGATATATGGATAGTGGATTTTCAATGCATATGAGTGGAGATTTCATAGATTTACCTCAAATTAAATCAAATAAAGAGAAATGATAAGAAGCATTCCAAATGGGTAACCAACACAAGTCACATTTTGAATCAATCAAATAGGTTTCTACATTTAGGAATTTAGAACTTATCCACATGGTTTTTTTGGATTATATATATAAAAAATCCTAAGTAGAAAATCTTTTATATAAGTGTTAGTTAATTATTTCTCTTAATTTAATTGGGTTTTCTTTTTGAGTCTTAAAAGGGTAGTTTTTTTGTTTTTATATGTTTTTGTATATTAGTTAAAAAAGAGAAAGATATGAAAATTATTTCTTTTAGAAGTATCCATGGGAGAGAATTTTAAAATCACAAGTTCAATTCTTATTATTCAAAACATGGTTTTTTCTACCCCTAAGACACCTTAGTAGAGTGGTGTTATTGAAAGGAGGAATATGACCCTGAAAGAAATTTCCAGGACTATGTTATGTGAATATAACCTGTCCAATTAATTTTTGGATGAGGATTTAAATACAACATGTTATTTCATTAGTAGAGTTCTACTTAAGCATATTTTGAAGAAAAAAACATATGTGATATAGAACAATAGAAAAAAATGTTGGATACTTTATAGTGTTAGGATGTAATGTTTAAATTTTAAAAACCATGGATAATCTCAATAAATTTGATCCAAATACTAAAAAAGGAATATTTCTTGGTTATTCTACTACTTATAAGCCTTAAAAAGTTTTCAAAAAAAGTTTAAATATTGTTGATGAATAAAATCATGGGAAATTTGATAAAATTGATCTGTTTGATCATAAAATGACTCAATTTTATGAGTTAAGGGATTCTTTTGAAAACATGATACATTAATATCTCTTTTAAAATTTAAATTATAGTGATTTGAAAATTTATTTTAGTTAAAACAATCCTAAAATTATAGATAAAAATGGACCTAAAAGTAAAATACCTAATAACCCTAAAAAATAATCCCTAATATATTTTAATAAGAAGTTTAGATAAAGGAATTTGGGCTAAAATAAGTGTATGAAACCTTGTATAATTATCATCCTTTTTATCTCAACTTGAACCTAAAACCTTAAAAGAAGCCATAGATGATGAAAGATGGGTTTTATCTATGTAGGGAGAGTTAAAATAGTTTAAAAGGAACAAGGTATGTGAATTAGTTGATGAACCCTCTCATTACCCTATTATAGAAACAAAGTGGATTTTTAGAAATAAACTAGATAATCATGGAATGAGAACTAGGAATAAGGATAGACTAATAGAAAAAAAGGTTACAACCAAGAGGAAGGAATATACTATGAATAAACCATTACAAACATAGATAAGTTAAAAAAATTAAGATTCTCCTAGCCTATTCATCTCAAATATATTTAAATTATATCATATAGTTGTTAAATATTCGTTTTTAAATGGTTTACTTATGAAGGAAGTTAATGTTGAACAACCTCCTAGTTTTAAAAATCCTCATTTTATAAATTCTATTTTCAAGCTTACTAAAGATCTATATAGCCTTAAATAAGAACCGAAAGCTTATTATGATTATTTATGTTCTTTTATTTTATCAATTAGATTTTATAAAGGATTGTTAGATCCTAATATTTTCAAGAAAACAACATATTTATATATATTTTTAGTTCAAATATATGTTGATGGTGTGATTTTTGGTTCTATAAAAAAATATTGTGTAATGATTTTTCAAAACAATTATAAAAATAATTTTAAACGAGCTTGATGAGTGAGTTAAATTCTTTATTAGTTTTCAAATTTATAAAAAAGAGTTTGGGAATGTGATGAATCGAAGAAAATACATACTTTAATTAATTAAGATGTTTGGAATTGAAAATAGTAAAGTAAAAGAAACCCATATGAGTTCTAATGAAAAACATGATTTGGATGAAGTTGAGAAACCAGTTGAAAACAAGTTATATTGATGAATAATTGTGAGTCTAATGTATTTGAATGAAATTAGAACATAATTATGTTTTTAGTATGATTATGTTATATATTCCCTGAAAATTTCAAGGAATTCCATTTAAAATCTTCCAATGAATTTCAAGTTATTTAAAAGGAAAAATTTCTCTTTTATTACTTTTTCCAAAAACCAATTATATTAATTTGACTTCATATTTATATATTTAGTGGGTGTAGACTAGATAATAATAGTACCTTAGGAATCTTTCACTTTCTAGGTAAATCTTTGGTATCCTAGTCTAGTAAGAAACAACACTCAGTTGAATTATCTACTTCCAAAGATGAGTAAATATCTACTGGTAGTTGTTGTACATAAGTACTATTAATGAAACACACCTTGATAGAATTTGGATTCAATTTTAGTAAAGTTTTATTCAAATGTGACAAAACTAGTGATATAAATATTTCCAAGAATCCAATAAATCATTCAAGAATAAAGAATATAGATCTAAGGAATCATTTCTCGAGTGATCATGCTTAAAAAAGTGATATATCTATTGAATTTATCTCTAATGAGAATCAATTATTTGGTATTTTTACTAATCCCCTTGGTTTTGAGAGTTTTGATTTTATTAATAAAAAATTGAGGCTATTTTAATTTTAATGATTTTAACTTATTTTATTTGTCTTTATTATAGTTATATTTCAATTTCATCATTTATTGTTAATTTTATATTATTTTAATTCATTATGAATTTATTATGTTTTAATTTATTTTCAAAATCTATTCTAATTTTATATTAATCTGTATATTGATTTATTTTAAAAATTCAATTAATTTTGTTTCATTTTAAAAATAAAAATATTTTTTATCTTATGTTATTCTATTTTATTTATTATTTTTAGTCAGGTTTGACACAGAAATCTAATAAGCTATGTATCCCTCTCCTAAATTAGATATGTGACCAAAACTTGATATCAACCTTTTCCTCTCACAACCTTCACCCATATCCTTTCTCTCCCAAAATAGAACCATCATCGCTCGACTTTCTCTATCTCCAACCGAACTCTCTAAGGCAAGGAAGTCTAAGAACAAAGATGATAGTGGTTCCAGATCTTTGAGGAGATCTAAGTTTGGTGGTGCACTGCTTCAAGTGATAGTAGGTAAAGCTATGAATATATAATTGTTGAAAGGAACATAGATTTTTTTAAATAAGGCTTTCTAGTTACAACGGTTGAAGTTTGTTTTCAATGAGAAGAAGTTAGGGTTCTTATTTGTAGAAGGGGTAAATGAGTTTATGAGGAATACTGAGTTTCAATTTGGTGGAATATAGGATGTGATTTCTAACAACATATATGAAAAATAAATATTAGTCTCTTCTATGGATATGAAAGATATCATGCACTATCCTTATAAAAGTGAGTACAATTTCAATTATACCTTAGTTGTAACCAGCTCAGTAGGACCCTCTAATATCTTTAAGTTACTTTTTAGGTCATCTTATTTTGAGAAGAAATCATTGAATTATTTAAAATTTGAGTGTAATTTTCTCTAAAAATTTATTCATACTAGAATTTATCAAAGGGAAGGAGAAATTGAGAAGGTATTGTTTCAGGACATGTATCTCCTACATGTCTTGATCAATAATGTGAAGTTGAGTCTAGAAAGGTACATGATGATGTTCATGCACTATTGCTTCTAGGGAATGAGGAAGATCAATTACTACCTCTATAAAACAATTATATCTATGATCTTGAAGAAGAAATAAGTGGACTTGGATGAAGGTGGAGTAGTTAAGTGCCACATGATAAACACCATGTCTTAAGTGCTTCTAAAGAATCTTGGATAAAACTGGAATTCTACCTCAAACTCCTCGAGACTTATTGGAAAATATGGTGATTCTCAAGTGGTTGTACCACATCCTACACCAACTTAGGGGGAGCAGTTCATAACCTCATATTCTAGGGATGCAACACATACTAAGATATTGATTGATAGGGAAGAAAAGAATAAAACTAGTGAGAGATATGAGCCTACTGTGTTAAAGATCAAACTAGTATTAGAATCTGTTCAATGTCAATTAGTTATAGCTACTAGTTCTGTTGAGTCAATTAAGTTAGATATTCCTACTATTAAGATAGTTGCTGGAGCTCTAGTGGAGAAGACAATTGAGATTTTTCCTAGTATACCTACTAATGGATAAAGTGTATAATTTGATACCGTTCAGAGAATTCACTACTTAAAAGTGGAATAATAAAAACAGAGTTATACCCATAGTTTGGAAAAACTATTGGTATAGCCTATTTTCGTTAAGTCTATACTATCTTTTCAACTAACCGATGGTATAATGTCCTTATGTAAAGACTGTTCCAACAGTTTTAATTGACCATTGATATAGATAGGATATACATATGTTTTTTTAAAACCATTGGTATAGCCTTCAATATTTATCCAGTGCATGCATCTTTACCTCCTCTCATTTCATTGTAATCCAGTTCGAGATTTTTATGAAATTTAATTTTCTTTCCTAGCCATGATAAATACTCCTCCGTTATGGTTTTAATTTGATTATTCTTTAATATAAAATTGGAAAGTTTCAAATACATAATCTCTTTTATCAACCATCATTTTCATTTATTTTCTTGGTCTCAAACACTAACCTAGATTATTTTTGTCAGATTCTTCTAGATTCATTAAATTAATATTAGTTTTAATTATATTTGTTATTGAGTTTCATAAAAATTTGATTTTAAGTGATGTATTTTTTTAATTCACTTACTATCTACTTCTATATAAATCTAATTTGAACATATTATTTTGTGTGATATATATGAGACAAGTATGTAATTATTTATTATAGTACTTTGTTTTTTGAAAATACCAAAGGGTTATGAAATTATTAATTTCATTTTTTTAATTTAAAAATTAAATTTATTCATTTTATGCCTCAAAAAATACCACATACACAACTATATGTGTTACATCAAAAATAACTTGAATATGAATCCCTATAGATAAATTTTATTCGAATAGATCCCTAATTAAATATGAAAACAAACCCTCCCACTCTATAAACCTCAAATAATTATGATTTTTTATACATCTTTTATTAAATACTCTTATAGAATATTTTTTATCACTCTTAATCATCTATTTTACAAGAGTTAGAGAAATGGATCTCTTATGAAATACGCCCATGATTCATTGATTGAAGGTCAATTAGAATGACTAGTATTAAAGAAAACTACATATATTAAGATAAGTAAAATTAATATACAAAATAAAATTTCAAAATCATATTATTTAATATGGTACTTACATACTATCCAAGGATCGAACATCTAATCCCACATATCCACCAGAATATCCTCCCATGATAACCTCCAATCTTGAAAATAGAATCTTAGTATAACAAAATATTAACCAATGGATTGATGTGATTAAATAAATATATAATTTTAAAATTTAATTTGATGTAAATTAAATATCTTAAAAATATTTATATTTATTTTTTAACTACTTCTATATAAATCTAATATGAACCTATTATTATTTTGTGATATATATGAGGTAAGTATGTAATTATTTATTATAGTACTTTTTTTATTTTGGGAAAATATTAGGGGGGTTATAAAACTATTAATTTCAATGTTTTATTTTAAAAATTAATATTATTCATTTCATGTATTAAACATGTTTGGATTTAAAATGTATTATATGGTTCACATATATAGATGAGTATTATTTTCCTAAAAGGTTGAATATTGATGGATGTTTTTTATATGAATATATTTATTAAATTATGTTATTTTTTTGGGAAGAAAATTTATATAAAGGGTAATTTATTTTATTCTGATATGTCTAAAGAGGTGTTTTTGTTGCACCTTATGGATTGTGTGAGTTCTTATGAGTATGCGTTTTTTATGACCCATTCCATACTAAACACTTATTTTACTACTTATATAATCTAGTTATTGACCAATCTCAACTAATTCCATGTTTTGTTTGTAAATTTTGAGATTTAGACCATGATATATACCTTGGTTCATGTTTTATATACATTGTTGTCTTTTATATTATAATTCTCATATAGACTAGTTTGTCAATTATGTTATACATAAACTTTATTATATAGTTTTATGTATAGTTATTAGTTATTTATATGATGAAATTATATATTACAGTTATATATATAGTACTTTGACTTTAATCTTATTCAATTTCTTTTACAACAATATATATAACATTTTTTAGTAGAATGGCTATAAGTTGAATGTATGAAACAGATCGAATCTGAATTGGGTTTCAAGATAATTTGGATACTTTTTTAGATTTTTCATTTACCAGGATAGAGGTATTATACAATACCCATGTTATATTTATCTTATAATAACTTGGTTAAGTCATGAAGAAGTTAACTAAAATATAAAAACAATTATTTCAAACAAACTACTATGTATGGTACCATAATGTGGAGAAAATAAAATTTCAAAATGCTTATGATCTGGATGGGATGACTGAATTGGAAAATTTATTAGATGATCAGTTTCCATTTGTTCATCATCATGATAAAGGAAGAATTCTAATATAAGAAGACCTTGATATGAGCACACATGATGCATGTAATGAAAATAATTATGTAACGCCCCGACCCCAGCTACCCAGAGCCAGTGCATTACTTCGTAACATTGGCATGATCACAAAAGATCAAGTCTCGAAAGACCGATTAGTTTAGTAGCCTTGGAAACACTAGATACATTCATAAATCTTACATTACATCATAAAGTGAAAAACTAATAACAAAGTCTTCATAGTCCACACTCATATCCTCTTCTGACTATCCCTGCAGGTCATTCATAAAATACTTCTTCACATCCTGGAAAATATTAAAATATTGAAAGGGGTGAGCTCAGATGCTCAGTAAGGATAACAATATTGTGGAAGCTTTCATAAATAAACATTAACATTTAAGGCAATGTATAACTAAAACAAAAGAATTTTTAAACTTTAACTTCAGCATAATATGGCAAAAATAAAATTAAATAATGCCATTTACTTACTCACATAGATATTCTACTAGTCGAATAATCACATGCAATATCAATAACCACTTTCATAATGAGGGAATTTATAATGCCAGACATTCTGAAACATTTTGTCAAGGCCTCAGCCAAGACGTCTAAAATGATTAAGGCCTCGGCCAAAAACATAAATCAAATTGGGAAAGGGCCTCGGCCAATTCCACGTCTAGTTGTCTCATGAGACCTACCGATGCATCGAGGAGCTATAGCGGGCTCCACCCGTCACTTATTAAGTCCAATACATTCCTCATATGAATAGGTTTAAACATATCATAAACCATAACATAATCGTATCACATAAAACATACATAAAGGAAACATAATATTTCCACATTTCAATCACAAGATATCAATACAACACATTGATATAATAAAAATGCTTTCAAAACCATTTTCAAAACCAAAATAAAAGAAAGTTAAAACTTTGTATTTATTTTTCATTTAAAAAAATGATGGCTTGTAGAGGAAGCCGAAACTCAAATAATGGTCACGGTGGCGGAGAAGTCGTTGTCGCCACATAAGTACGGAAAGAAAAACATTCCCTTTTGTCGTTTAGCAAAACGCTTCATATAAAAAAGATTCCTTTTGAATAAACGTAAAAGTCAAAGGGGTTTATACACCGTATAAAAGAAAGTTGTGTATAAAACAAAATATGCCTCAATGAAAGGGGATTGAGACGGAGTCCTTAAAAAGATCATTTTTAAAATAAAAGAGATCTATTATGTGTATTCACTATAGGTACACATATAGAAAGTAAATATACAAAATAGGACATAATAATATCATGACATAATTTGTAAGTAGGAGATTAACCCAAAGAATGGAAGTTGGGTTAAGAAATTCCCTTACAAAGATCTTTTTTTTTAAAATAAAGTAGATATATTATGTGTATTCACTATAATTACACATAAATAAATTAAAATTACAAGATAGGACATAATAATATCATGAAATAATTTCAAAGTAGGAGATTAACCCAAAGAATAGAAATTGGGTTACGAAGTTCCCTTACCTTGCGTCTTGTCCTGACTCGACTGTTCTTTAACCTCCTGAATAATAAACTAGAGTTAATTTATATTTACGTAAGAACCTTTTTCATGTTCATTATTCCTTTTATATCCCTTATTACCATGTTATGAACATTATTTAATTATTTAAGTTAATAACGGTCGTTTTGTCGATCTTTGGTACTTGAGTCAAAAATAAACTTCCTATAATTTCAAGTTGTTCTTGTGGTGAAATATCCATTATATCCAGAATTATATTCATGATGTAGATATCATATATATGATATATATCCAGTATATACATTCATTTATAATGTCACGTAACATTTAGAGGTAATAAATGAAATGCACCGTTCATGGAGACGGTAAGCCGTACGTACGCATGAACGCTACTTTCATTTCTATTTCGTATTTAATGGAATTAAATCATAATGATATAAATTTATAATATAATTACAGTATAATATAGTGTATAATACCATTTAATCCATACTTTATACATCCCACGTATGGCATTAACGATTCAAATCACTTTGAGGGGGCGGTAGTCCGCACTTCCTAAAATGAAATTATCGCGTTTTACCTATAATGGAAATCATAAAGTATCCCATAAATGAGAAATACAGAAGCATAAGTAAAACATAAACATATTATATATCATATATAAAAATAGTGACATCTTAATGGCCACCTTTGAAGGTGTTATATGAGTGTTGAACAATCATCGTTTCGTGAGGCAGCAATTCTCCATCCACAGAAACCGTATGTTCTTTAACCATTAGATGTAGGTGTGTGTAAGTGTAGCTTGAATACTTCTTATAACAACATCCTAGTATATTTAGGATACTGTTTTTGTTACAAAAGAAATGAATAAAAAGAGTTTAGGGGGTTGAAGAAGAAAAATAAAACAAAACAACATTAGAGAAGACATTACCTCAAAATCGGGTAACTCTTTTTGATTTGAGCCAAAGGCTTCCTTGGGAAGAGTTCTGCCCAAAGTGAGGCTTCTAGGAGTAAGAGGGGGAAGTTGGGAGAGTATTTGGGCAGAGTTTGGCTGAGCAAAATGGCTTGAAGGTGTGAATAAGGTGGGAGACGTGGGGGCCTTTTATAAGTGGAGAGGAGGGGCTCTTTTGGAAAGATTGAAATGTTACATTATTACACAATGCTTTTCGGATTCTAAAGGTCCCACACTTATATAATTCGTGGTTAAGGTGATAAGGGTTCGAAATATACCCATCAAATAGTCTTTGGACAAGTGTAAGCCTTGGATTTTACATTATCTTTTCATTTTATTAAAATCGTTAAATAATGAGGTCATCTCTGCATCATAATGATTTCATAAATAATTTAATTTATTTAATGCCTAAAAATTATAAAAAAAATACTATGATGTAGGAAATCCTTTTATCTTTCTAATGAATATTTATAGTCAAAATTTGGACTTGTGTAACCCCACTTAAAAACTGTTTTAGTAAAATAACTCATGTTTGTGTCAATTTAATTTTAACATTAAATAAATATATATTAATGTCATTTTCCAACTAAAGTGGCTCCATGGGGTCCCCAAGTTGACCCATGGGTTGTCTTGGTCTGCCATGACTCATCCAATAGAAGTAGGACAAGTGTCATGCTCATATCATATTATTAAAACATTATTTGTACCTTAAACTACACTAATTACCTCTAATCGTGATTAAGAACTTAAAAGTTACTATTCAGCAAAAAATTATTTTAATCTCATTGAACCACATTTTACTTCTTAATGACAACCATGTATGTCGGATTTTTGAAAATCAAATCACAGAAGTGGTAATATTTCATTTAAACGAAAAATCAGTTATTTAACTACCACTTAGTGGTTTCACTATTCATCAAAAATTGAAGTTTTTCAGAACAAGGCCAAAATTTCACCCTAAGATATAATTGATATTCCAAATTCAAAAATGATGTCTATTTTAAAAAATTCCAAACATATAAGTTGCGTTAATTAATTTTATAATTAATTCCCGCTGTTACGACAAATAGCGTGTTTTTAAGAAACAATTTACATCAAAAGATTGGCAATTGTTTATGTCCAATTTCAATGTTAAATTAATTCTAATGACCACCATTGGATAAAATGGTAAAAATATATTCTAATTATACCTTAAAACCACTAAATACTATAATTTATCACAATAAATTATTTTGATTAAAAAGTTGTTTTAAGTATTTTTCACTATTCATAAAAAATTAGAAGTTCTCAGAAAAATACCAAAAATTCAACATAGGCTAATTTCGATATTCCGAATCCAAAAATGAAGTCCATTTTGAAATATAAAATTTCTATAATTTTAAAAAGTGGTTATTACTATTCATAACGTCTACTTTGATTAGTCGCGGTGTTTTAAAACTCGAAGTTGCGTACAATGCAAGCTATTGCATTATTGAATGAGAAGCGTATCATGGAAGCTCGGGGTGTTACATTCTCCCCTCCTTCAATAAATTGCGTCCTCACAATTTGAAATTTTTCTTTGAAAATAAAATGTTGAAAAGAGAAAATACCTTTGAGGAAAACCCACATCGGAAATAAGGTTAATAAATATATAACATTAAAAGAAAGCAAGATAAGTATAAAGGTCACCCGATATAGCCCATTCTAGGATTCTATGAAAATATGGATATGGAGGAGAAACAAACCATCAAGGTCTGATGGAGAGTTATAGAAAACAGGATTAGGAGAAAGTTTAACCACAAGAAAATCACAAACTTGTGATTGGTTAAACGGTCATTGAATCCCCAGTTGGAAAAGTTAACCGACAACATTTTTGTTTTAAGTTACCTTTTATAATGTTGAGGAATTTATTTAGGAGATTTACTAAGAATGTAAGGGAATATACATACTTGTTATGTATACTTTCATTCGTTAATAAATTTTTACCACAAACCCAACTTTTACTCCAAATGGTAACAGAACTCAAAAATATTCTATTTATCCTAATTGTATAAGGTTCCAAATGTTAACACATACCATTTAGATTAGTAAAACTATTTTGTAATAACTAGGGACTTCCTGTAGGCTAGTGGTAGGAAATAAAGGCTTGTCGCACTATGGTTGTGGGTTCGATTCCTGCAGCTTTGTCCGACGCGACGGGTTATTCCCCACCCTGCAGGTTGTCCTTTTCCTAAAACTATAGTATTATAATATTCCAAAAATATTCTTCAGAAATGCTTTATCCTTAAACAATACTATCCATGGTTCAACTTAATCCATTCCAACCTTAATAGTTATCCAAAATACCTCAGTCCAGACTTTCTCTAAAAGGTCTCTTAATTCCAAAATCAATTTATCAGATTCCCCAAACAAAGTAAAGTTTCTCTTATTGTCACATACTAAAAATATAATTACCTTCATCAAATTAAAACCTTACTGAAATCAACAAGTACTGCAGTACAATCCTTATATATATATCACATTATTCTAATAACCAGAATATAATCCATGAGTGTAAAAGCACAAATACATTAGTTATTCTGCTTCAACTGTTGTAACAGCATAAGATTGTCCTTGATCCCTTGGCCTTTTCTGAGGTAAGTTTCCCTGACGCTTAGGACATTCATTTGCATAATGACCCATTTCTCTACAATTATAGCATTCAACTTTGATAGCCTCTTTCTTTCCCTTGCAATCACGAGCCTGGTGACCCTTCTCTCCACATTTATAACAAACTCCCATTCCTTTTAGGCAAGTACCAGGGTGATTCTTCCCACAATTATCACATAATGGAAAATCCTTCTTTCCCTTTTTCCCTTTATCTGTCTCTTGTTCCACCGTTCTCTTCTTCTCTTGCTTTACTTTGTTGTCATAAGACTTAGAGAATTCCTTTTCTCTCTTGACAGCACACGAGACAATATCTTCGTATGATGAGAAGGATTGTGATACTAAAGCTCGACGGAGAAATGATTTTAACCCATCAAAGAAATGATCAATCTTACTCCTTGGGTTACGTATATAATCGGCATCATGCCTCTCTAACCTTGTAAAGTTAGCCTCATACTTTACGACATTCTCATCCTCCTTCTGCCTCAGACTCAGAAATTGCCTTTCCATATCTGCTCGATGGTCACGTGGAAAGTATTTTTCTAAGAAAAGCTCTTTGAACTCCCCCCATTCCATATTCGATACGTCATCATCTTCCTTTGTGTTTTGAATTAGCGACCACCACTGATCGGCATCTCCAGTGAGGCGGTAAACTGCCATGACAACCTTCTCCCTTTCACTACTCCCCAAGGCATGGAATATTTTCTCTAAGGAATTTATCCATTGCTCAGCTACTATAGGATTTGTACTCCCATTGAAGGGTGGTGGTTGTTGCCTCATGAAGTAGTCTAACATTGATCCTCCACGTTGCGGATCAGGGTGCTCCATACGAGTAAGGTTATTATTCATAACCTGCTTGAGTTGTCCCAGTACGGTGAGAAGCTGATCAGCACCAGTTGTATCACTAGCTCCACCATAATTATCTTGAGTAGGAGGGCAATCCCTACACGGAGTGCATGCATTGATACAGTTTCCATTCCTTCCACTAGGCGCCATTTCAGTGGCATAAACTAGATTAGTTTATGAATCAAAATACATAATTCCATACTTGTAAAATACTTAACATAAATTGAACAATTTATGGATATAATCCATAAAAATGTTTTCTTTGAGGAAGTATATACTCATAACCCTTCATAGTGGTTTATAAAGAAAATGAGAATTATCCAAAGCATATCCCCCGGGAGTGTCGTAACCAAGAGTGCAGCAAGGCCCGTTGTCGTGCACCAGTTCCTATTCGAGTCTAGCTCAAAGCAGTGTTTTTGGGTTTTACCCCTAGGTACATCTGTGCCAGAGCCGCCTCTACTTGCTCGTATCCAGACAGGGATGTATTGCTCGGAAAACTCACAAAATCTCTACAATAACAAAATTCTAGGAAGTTCTTCTATACTAATCCTCAAAGTCTATCTTCGGGCTATGTGCTCTAATCAGAGTTTATCTAAATCTAGCTTCCAAGGTTAGTACTAAACTGCCTCTGATACCAACTGTAACGCCCCGACCCAGCTACCCAGAGCCGGTGCATTACTTCGTAACATTGGCATGATCACAAAAGATCAAGTCTCTAAAGACCGATTAGTTTAGTAGCCTTGGAAACACTAGATACATTCATAAATCTTACATTACATCATAAAGTGAAAAACTAATAACAAAGTCTTCATAGTCCACACTCATATCCTCTTCTGACTATCCCTGCAGGTCATTCATAAAATACTTCTTCACATCCTGGAAAATATTAAAACATTAAAAGGGGTGAGCTCAGATGCTCAGTAAGGATAACAATATTGCAGAAGCTTTCATAAATAAACATTAACATTTAAGGCAATGTATAACTAAAACAAAAGACTTTTTAAACTTTAACTTCAGCATAATATGGCAAAAATAAAATTAAATAATGCCATTTACTTACTCACATGGATATTCTACTAGTCGAATAATCACATGGAATATGAATAACCACTTTCATAATGAAGGAATGTATAATGCCAGACATTCTGAAAAATTTTGTCAAGGCCTCAGCCAAGACGTCTAAAATGATTAAGGCCTCGGACAAAACCATAAATCAAATTGGGAAAGGGCCTCGGCCAATTCTACGTCTAGTTGTCTCATGAGACCTACCGATGCATCGAGGAGCTATAGCGGGCTACACCCGTCACTTATTAAGTCCAATACATTCCTCATATGAATAGGTTTAAACATATCATAAACCATAACATAATCGTATCACATAAAACATGCATAAAGGAAACATAACATTTCCACATTTCAATCACAAGATATCAATACAACACATTGATATAATAAAAATTCTTTCAAAACCATTTTCAATACCAAAATAAAAGAAAGTTAAAACTTTGTATTTATTTTTCATTTAAAAAAATGATGGCTTGTAGAGGAAGCCGAAACTCAAATAATGGTCATGGTGGCGGAGAAGTCGTTGTCTCTGCATAAGTACGGAAATAAAAACATTCCCTTTTGTCGTTTAGCAAAACACTTCGTATAAAAAAGATTCCTTTTGAATAAATGTAAAAGTCAAAGGGGTTTATACACCGTATAAAAGAAAGTCGTGTATAAAACAAAATATGCCTCAATGAAAGGGGATTGAGACGAAGTCCTTAAAAAGATAATTTTTAAAATAAAATAGATCTATTATGTGTATTCACTATAGGTACACATATAGAAAGTAAATATACAAAATAGGATATAATAATATCATGACATAATTTGTAAGTAGGAGATTAACCCAAAGAATGGAAGTTGGGTTAAGAAATTCCCTTACAAAGATATTTTTTTTAAAATAAAGTAGATATATTATTTGTATTCACTATAATTACACATAAATAAATTAAAATTACAAGATAGGACATAATAATATCATGACATAATTTCAAAGTAGGAGATTAACCCAAAGAATAGAAATTGGGTTACGAAGTTCCCTTACCTTGCGTCTTATCCTGACTCGACCGTTCTTTAACCTCCTGAATAATAAACTAGAGTTAATTTCTATTTACTTAAGAACCTTTTTCATGTTCATTATTCCTTTTATATCCCTTATTACCATGTTATGAACATTATTTAATTATTTAAGTTAATAACGGTCATTTTGTCGATCTTTGGTACTTGAGTCAAAAATAAACTTCCTATAATTTCAAGTTGTTCCTGTGGTGAAATATACATTATATACAGAATTATATTCATGATGTAGATATCATATATATGATATATATCCAGTATATACATTCATTCATAATGTCACGTAACATTTAGAGGTAAGAAATGAAATGCACCGTTCATGGAGACGGTAAGCCGTACGTACGCATGAACGCTACTTTTATTTCTATTTCGTATTTAATGGAATGAAATCATAATGATATAAATTTATAATATAATTACAGTATAATATAGTGTATAATACCATTTAATCCATCCTTTATACATCCCACATATGGCATTAACGATTCAAATCACTTTGAGGGGGCGGTAGTCCGCACTTCCTAAAATGAAATTATCGCATTTTACCTATAATGGAAATCATAAAGTATGCGATAAATGAGAAATACAGAAGCATAAGTAAAACATAAACATATTATATATCATATATAAAAATAGTGACATCTTAATGGCCACCTTTGAAGGTGTTATATGAGTGTTGAACAATCATCGTTTCGTGAGGCAGAAATTCGCCATCCACAGAAACCGTATGTTCTTTAACCATTAGATGTAGGTGTGTGTAAGTGTATCTCGAATACTTATTATAAAAACATCCTAGTATATTGAGGATACTGGTGTTGTTACAAAAGAAATGAATAAAAAGAGTTTAGGGGGTTGGAGAAGAAAAATAAAACAAAACAAAACAACATTAGAGAAGACATTACCTCAAAATCGGGTAACTCTTTTTGATTTGAGCCAAAGGCTTCCTTGGGAAGAGTTCTGCCCAAAGTGAGGCTTCTAGGAGTAAGAGGGGGAAGTTGGGAGAGTATTTGGGCAGAGGTTGGCCGAGCCAAATGGCTTGAAGGTATGAATAAGGTGGGAGAGGTGGGGGCCTTTTATAAGTGGAGAGGAGGGGCTCTTTTGGAAAGATTGAAATGTTACATTATTACACAATGATTTTCGGATTCTAAAGGTCCCACACTTATATAATTCGTGGCTAAGGTGATAAGGATTCGAAATATACCCATAAAATAGTCTTTGGACAAGTGTAAGCATTGGATTTTACATTATCTTTTCATTTTATTAAAATCGTTAAATAATGAGGTCATCGCTGCATCATAATGATGTCATAAATAATTTAATTTATTTAATGTCTAAAAATTATAAAAAGAATACTATGATGTAGTAAATCTTTTTATCTTTCTAATTAATATTTATAGTCAAAATTTGTACTTGTGTAACCCCACTTAAAAACTATTTTAGTAAAATAACTCATGTTTGTGTCAATTTAATTTTAACATTAAATAAATATATATTAATGTCATTTTCCAACTAAAGTGGCTCCATGGGGTCCCCAAGTTGACCCATGGGTTGTATTGGTCGGCCATGACTCATCCAATAGGAGTAGGACAAGTTTCATGCTCATCTCATATTATTAAAACATTATTTGTACCTTAAACTACACTAATTACCTCTAATCGTGATTAAGAACTTAAAAGTTACTATTCACCAAAAAATTATTTTAATCTCATTGAACCAAATTTTACTTTTTAATGACAACCATGTATATCATATTTTTGAAAATCAAATCACAGAAGTGGTAATATTTCATTTAAACGAAAAATCAGTTATTTAACTACCACTTAGTGGTTTCACTATTCATCAAAAATTGAAGTTTTTCAGAACAGGGCCAAAATTTCACCCTAAGCTATAATTGATATTCCGAATTCAAAAATGATGTCTATTTTACAAAATTCCAAACATATAAGTTGCGTTAATTAATTTTATAATTAATTCCCGCTGTTACGACAAATAGCGTGTTTTTAAGAAACAATTTACATCAAAAGATTGGTAATTGTTTATGTCCAATTTCAATGTTAAATTAATTATAATGACCACCATTGGATAAAATGGTAAAAATATATTCTAATTATACCTTAAAACCACTAAATACTATAATTTATCATAATAAATTATTTTGATTAAAAAGTTGTTTTAAGTATTTTTTACTATTCATAAAAAATTAGAAGTTCTCAGAAAAATACCAAAAATTCAACATAGGATAATTTCGATATTCCGAATCCAAAAATGAAGTCCATTTTGAAATATAAAATTTCTATAATTTTAAAAAGTGGTTATTACTATTCATAACGTCTACATTGATTAGTCGTGGTGTTTTAAAACTCGAAGTTGCGTACAATGCAAGCTATTGCATTATTGAATGAGAAGCGTATCATGGAAGCTCGGGGTGTTACAAATTATGTTGTAAGGATGAAAATATGAATGATACTACCATGATTCCAGTATATTAGTAATGTGGTAAAATGAAAAAGCTAGAATTTTTATTCTGAAATTTTCATTGGAAAAACACGTATGGGTTTTCTAATACACCCATCAATTATATTATTAATTTTTTGAAATATTTACTTATAGATTATGTAGATATTCCCTAAAACCATTATATGGCATGGAAGTTAGTTGATAAAATTGGATTTTCTAAAAAAATCATGGTTTCCCAAAATATTGTAGTTTATTTTGGGAGAAAACCACTGACTGAAATGATTGTATAAAATGTAAAACATCTCTATGGAAGGAAAATATTTATGTAACACCATCTCATGTTCCACAGAGAGTAATGTGGAACTTTACATTTATAGGGCCCCAACCTTGAACACTAATTAATCTTGAGATAATTCAATAAATTGAATTTAATTCACATCAAGGATATTTTAAGGTCTATAGATTTATAGAATTAGGTCATAACTCATACATAAGAACTTAAATATTATAAGTAAACACTTATACTCACTATCCATTTTTTTCATAAAATAAAAACTCTTTAAAAAGAAATATGGTATCATTTCATGTTTTAACAATATAAATTTTCCTTGATCCCATCCTTGAATCTATTATTCTTTATGTCATTTTAAAAACATTTAAAAACTTGGGATGAGAATAAAAAGATCCGTAAGGGATACATAAAGAATTAAAACTATTAGTTTTGAAAAAACATGTAAAATATGAATACTTTATCATAAAGTAATAATTTTCACCTTTAAAAAGTAAAAAAACACTTCACTAAATTTAAACGCATTGCTTACCCTTTGTGTAATCAAAATATTACCACAAATCCCATAGAAAGCAACATATATCATATAAATGTAACTTGGGACATAAACACACTTAAATGGAATAACCATATGGTTTAATCCACACATGTCACTAAATGGATTAGCCATATGACCGACTTCCATACCCAATGCATCAGAGGTTATAATGTAACCACCCATCCTTGGTTTATCACAGAACCACCCATTATTTGGTTTATCACGTAATCGCCCGTCATTGGTTGATCACATAAACACCCATCAAATGTTCAAGTACCATTATATAATCATAACACATAAAATATTGCAAATATCAACATTTCACTAATAACATTTCATTTTAAATCGCAAGAAATCATTTCAAGATATTGAAATATTCAATCCATTTCAAAAACCATTTTCAATGCCAAAACACCCCAAAAGGGAACAAGGAAAAACATTAAGGCTTATAGAGGAATCCAAATATCAAATAATAGTTATGGCAGTGGAGAGGTTATTATCACTGAATACATTAAAAACATTCCTTTTATTGTTTAGTAAAAAAATTCATATAAAATGGTTGCATTTGAATGAAATTAAAAGTTAAAGGGGTTTATTATACACCATATAAAATAAGAAGGTGTATATTATCAAAATAGGCCTCAATCAAAGGAGATTGAGATGAAGTCCCTTACCACATGAGAAATACTTGAATAAAAATATTTAAATAATAACATTAAACAAAACTTATAATATCATGAGAATAAGTAGATTCATTATATAATACGTCAAAGAGTAATATATACACCA
This sequence comes from Viscum album, assembly GCA_963277665.1. Classification (NCBI taxonomy): domain Eukaryota; kingdom Viridiplantae; phylum Streptophyta; class Magnoliopsida; order Santalales; family Viscaceae; genus Viscum; species Viscum album. The sequence continues at coordinate 210,518,108 of OY728163.1, forward strand.
TATACAAGTTAATTGGTGCATAACAACCTCTCCACTACCATATACAAGTTAAATTGAGACGAAATCCATTACAAAGATTATAAACTTAGATTAAGGATAAACTAATGACATAATTATGTGTGAAAATATAAATACACAAAATATAAGTGGATATTCAGTGTAAAATGATCAGAGGTTATTCACACATATTATTGGAAAAATATAACCAACGACATGGATATTTAACTCAAACAATGGAAATTGAGTTAATATTTTCCTTAAAAAGTTCATATAAATGATTAAGAATTTATCAATGGGGTGATTATGTGTATAAATTGTATATCCACAAAAGGGAAGTGGAAATTAAAACATAAATAAATAAATAGTGATTCCACACATAAACACGGCATAATATAATCAATAAAGTATACGTAAAACCCAATGAGTGGAAATTGAGTTTAGAAATTCCCTTAAAAAGATCAATTTGTGAAAAAAATAGATAGATTATGTGTATTAACTATAAGTAAACATAAAGAAATTATAAATACAAGATAGTATATCAAAATTTATTTCTCACTTAATCATAGCATGACATAATCAATAGGTAGAAGATTAACCCAAAGAATGGAAATTGGGTTAAGAAGTTCCCTTACCTTGAGTCCGACTTGTCTCGTTCATTCTTTATATTCCTAACTAATAAAATTAGTTTAATTTACACTTGATCCAGAACCTATTTCAAGTTTATTATTCATTTTATATTACTTATCATCATTATATAAAAATTACATAATTATTTAAGTTTATATCATCCGGTTTGTCAATATTTTCTACTTGAGTCGAAAATGAACTTGTTTGGTGTAAATTTTCCATGTTGTAAAAAGTAAATCATCTCTAGTATATTATTCATGATTTAAATATCATATATATATAATATATATGTAATTATAATATCCATAATATTTGGATATAATAAATGAAATTCACCATTCACGGAGACAGTAGGCCGTACGTACGCATGAACGCTACTTTCATTTCTTTATCATATTAAAAGAATAATTATAAAATGATATAAATGTATATTATAATACTAGTATTATATTTATATAATATATGTCTCATAGGTTTAATAAAACCATACTTTATACGTTCCATGTATGGAATGAATGAGTCATATCACTTTGAGGGGGTGGTAGTCCACACTTCCTCAAATGAAATTATCATATTTACACATTATGGAAAGCATAGAGGTTTGTTGTAAATAAAAATTATAGAATAATGTAATAAATATAAATATAATAAATATAATATATAATTATAGTTCCATATTAATGGCCATCATGAGAGGTGGTATGGGAAAATTGAACAATCATCGTTTTGTGAGGTAGTAGTTCGCCATACAAAGAAATAGTATGATTGTATCCATTAGATGAAGTTGTGTGTAAGTGTAGTTCAAATAATTCTCATAAAAACATCCTAGTATATTTATGATACTGGTGTTTTTATGTAATCAAATAATAAAAAGGTCATAGGGAGCAGAGAATGAAAATAATACGTTACCTCTAAATCAGGTAACTTCTTTTGATTTGAGCCAAAAGGCTTTATTGAATTGCCTTCTTCCCAAGGTAAGCCTTCTAAGAAAAAGGGAGGGATGTTGGGAGATTATTTGAGCAGAATTTTGAGGATCTAATGTTATTGAGAGGTGTGATTAAGTGGGTATAGGATGTGTCCTTTTATAAGAGGGAGGATGATCAATTTTGGAAAGTCTTGAAATATTAATTTATTATAAATTCAATTTCAATTAAAAATGGTCCAAAAATCATTTACTTTTAAGATAAGATGATATCGGTTCAAATAAAAATCATCCAATAATTTTTAGACAAGTTTTGAATATTTCTTTATCCTAATATTTTTGGTTTAAACCTTTTTTAGACTTTTTAATCTTACCATGATATCATGTTATTTACACATTGTGGGTTAATGTAATTACCATATCATGTCAAAATACCCAAAAAAATTAATTTATGACATATTTGGACTTATCTTAACCATTTGGATGAATATTATATTTTTAGGAATTTAATATCTTTTAATAAACTATTTTATATTTTAAGTTATGAATTATGTCAATTTTGGACACTATTCATACTTGAATTTTTTAAAAATTCATAACAACTTGATTCCTTCGAAAAAAACATTGAATCAATAATAAAATTTCATATTCACCTAGAAAATTACTGAATGACATAAATTATGTCAAATAATATTTATTTTCATATTTATAATATTATTTATTTGAATCATTTATTAAAGAAGAAATCAGTGCATCATCATTGTGTCATAATTAAATTTATTTATTTAATGTATAAAAATTATAAATAAAATATAATGATTTAGAAATATTTTTATCTTTATAATGACTATTTATATTCAAATAGATCAATTATATAATCCCATATAATTTTTTTAGTAAAAAATACATGTTTATGTTATAGTTCTCTTTACTTTAAATTAACTTTTATACCATGTCATTATCACACCCATGTGGCTCCATGGGGTCCCAAAATCAACCCAAGGATTCCCATAGTTATACAGATCTCATAAAATTTTAGTAATACATGGGTTAGGGTAGTTTAATATTATTATAATATTATTTTTTACCCTTATTTACCAGATTTACCCTTTAACCATGGTAAATAAAATAATTACTGAAGTTACTATTCATAAAATAAAAAAATAAAAGGTAACTATTTACATAATTTGGACCTTATGATTCCAAATATTAAATCCAATTTTCTAAATTCAAAACACATAATTGGCAGAAATTAATTTAAAATTAACTCCCATTGTCAAAACCAAAAAGCGGGATTTTAAGAAGTAAAAACTACCAAAAGATTAACATATGTTTATGTCTAATTTAAAAGTAAAATTACTTACAAATACCATAATTAGATTAAATGATAAAAATTTAATCCAATTACACTTTAAAACCAATTAAAATGACAATCTAACTATATAAATAAATTAGATGAAAATGCAGTTTTGAATTAAAATGCAGTATTTTTCACTATTCATTAAATAATAAACTTTATTATAAAATTACCAAAAATTTAACCAAAGTAAATTTAAATATCATTATTATATATAAAAATTTTATTTTGTCAAATATAACATATAAAATTGACAAAAACTAGATTTAAAAAGGGTTTTCCATCAAAAGGCGGAAAACATCATTTTTAGAAAAATACTTCTTTTATCTAAAAAATTGAATTTGTTCTTATATCATATCTTGAAAACATATAATATGAATTTAAAACATTACATTGAATATATAAAATATATTTTTCATTAAATAAAAATCCATAAAGAGTGATATGATTTTATAAACAAAATTATTTTCTTTTAAATAGGTTTTCATAAAAACACATCCTTTATATTCAATTGGTTTTTATTTAAATTTCTAATAAATTTGGTAACCATTGAATCATTATATAAACATGTGTAAACCATATTTCAAAATTCAGTTGATACTATTCATTCCCTCTATTCCAACAGTTAGGCGTTAACTACCATTTAAAATAATAATAATAATATTGTATTATTTTTCAGTATAACTCAATGTTGTATACAACGTAAGATTTTAAAGAAACCTGCTGTTGCGTGTTGAGTACGCTATCGGAAAAAGTGTCCCCTTCAACGTAAATTTAATATCTTATTCATAAATATTAATAGATATGAAAATGTATTATTCTATAAATACTCGGGTTGTTACATCATTCCCCCCTTTTGGAAATTGCATCCTTGCAATTTCAAAATTAGGCTTAGAAACTTTATTGAAAATCCCACATTGGAAAAAGAGTCAATAAAGCTATCACTTTAAAAGAAATAAAGAGAAGTATAATGGTCACCCGGGATAACACATACATGGATTCCAAGAAGAAAAACATGGATATGGAAGAAAAACTGACCATCTTATTCTGATGGAAAGTGATAGAAAACATGATAAGGAGAAAGTTAACAATATGAAAACCAAAAACTTGTGATAGGTTAAACGGTATTTGATTCCCAAGTAGGAAAAGTAAATGGATAATGTTTTTTCTTTTAAGGTCCTTTTTATAAAGTTGGGGAATTTATTTATGATCTTGACTAAGAAAATAAGGAAACATACTTACTTTTCAAGTAGAGTTTCATCCTTTAATAAATATCTACCACAAACTCATATTTTCTCCAAACGATGAGTATTCAAGATGACTTGGTCACACCTGAAGCACTATAATCAACTTTTAGAGAATCACATAATCCACAAAATATAAACTATATATTTACACTATATTTAGACATTAACCAAAAACCAAAATGGTTAGTACAAGATCAGATAATCCCCAAAAAGGATAGTCCTTTATAAAAAGAAATACTACTCTTCATCTCCAAAATTCAACAAACAATACCCCAACAAAGACAATCCAATAAAAATTTATCCTTAAAATTATTCAAATCAATCCAAACTAATATTGAAATCCAAAAATTTATAAGGATTTGATCACCCAGTCTTCCAAAAAAAATCATAACATTTATCTCCAAATAACATTGACTACTCTTAAAGTATCACACTTAAAAAATAAATTAACCTAATAACATATTCTCTATGATAGGTTAATGATTTCAATAAATAACAAAAATCTCCATTTTTAAACAATAAGAACATATATTATTCCAAAATAAAATTCAAGCATTAATCATCAAATAAAATCCCATAATATTTAATTTTTCTTAGGAATATAGCATCCTTAAAAGAGAGAATGTCTTCCAAAATTACATTTATCACTTAATCACCAAAATATATTCCTATAATAAGGATACCCATTTGATAATGAATAAGTTACCAAAATAAACTTATTCTTAATCCATAAAATTAGTTAACTATATAGAATAAGTCATACTAACAAGGGGCTTTACATAGGCCTATGGTAGGCGATGCTCCCTTGTCACCCTTCAGTTGTGGGTTCGATTCTCGCGGCCTTGTCGGACACAACGGGTTGTCACCCTTACTGTGGGTTGTCATTTTCCTAAAACTATATAAATCTTAAAACATTCCCAAAATGAGATAAAATCTTCAAAAATAACAATAACATATTTTAAACTCAGAGGTTATCTCATACCTCACATTTTGTATCCCAAAAAGTAATAAACCTTAAGTTCCTAAAATTCAAGGATTATATAAACCCTAATGGTTTTTATAACTATATCCATAAAACAAAAGACAATTATTCTTCAATTAACATTTTTATATAACAAATTTAAGGGTTACAAATACTAGAAGTCTTCCAAAGTAATACCATCATTAATACATTTAAACATATCATCATCCATAGATCCAACATAACTCTTCAATTCCTAAAATGTAGACATATTAATCATCAAACATTCTTCATGATCCTTTATCCATGTTTTTCCATATTATTCTTTTATAATTATTTCATACAAACAAAATAATTCATAATGATCTAATATTCAATAATGTCAAAACATGAGCTAAGAAATAATCCATACCTTTCATAGGTTATTTTTAGTTTCCTCATCTTCATTTGGAATGGTATAAATTATTGGTAAACATATATATGTATGTTACTGCTGATCCCATTCCCTAACCTTCTTCTTAGGACATATATTTTATTAATGACCATGAAAACTATATTTAAAAAATTCAATTGATCCCTCAAAAATAACTTCTTTCCCTTTCTTGGAGCCAACTGAACACTTCCTTTTTCTATGGCAGGTTATTATTTTATGACCTTTATTACCACATCTATAACATCTTCCCATCACTTTGAAACATTTTCCTAGGTGTTTATTTCCACATCCTTGACACATAGCTTTATGAATATACTTACCTTTATTATTATTAGCTGAACTTCCATATGGATTATTTTCTTGCATATACGATGCCTTAGAAAAATCAAAAAGGTTCGAGTGTTCAATCATGACTCTAGATAGTTGGTTAAGAATAACCACAATAATTCTCATTGTAGCTCCCATTTCATTCAGTTGCTTATTCCAAAAACCACCATAGTTTCCTTCACATCCATTGTCACTTTGGTTCATGCTAGATCCACCCATTTACTAAAACCAAAAAGGTAAGTGTGAGTATATTAGTAAAATCATCATATACTATCTTATGAGGAGGATACACACTAACATATACTTATTCATGTTATCTTAAATTGATTCAATTTATCTAAAATAACTATGACTCTTTCTAATATGCTAACCATTGTTGTTATATAAAACATGTCACTTATGTTTAAATAACTCTCTAACCTCTAAAGTTATCTAAACTGACCTCTGATACCAACTATAAGGGCCCAACCTTAAATATTACTTAATCTTAAGATAAGTCAACAATTTGAATTTAATTCACATCAAGGATGTTTTCATGCTTATATATTTATAGAAATAGGTCATAACTCCTACATAATGACTTAAATATTATAAGTAGACACTTATACTCACTATCCATTTTTTTCATAAAAAAAAACTCTTTAAAAATAAACATGGTATTGTTTCATATTTTAACATCATAACTTTTCCTTGATCACATCCTTTACTCTATTCTTCTTTATGCCCTATGAAAAACATTTCAAAACTTGGGATGGGCATAAAAAGATCATAAAGGGATATATAAAAAATGAAAACTATTAGTTTTGTGAAAACATTTGATCTATGAATACTTTATCATAAATTAATACATTTCAAATTTAAGAAGTAGAAAAAACACTTCACTGAATAGAAACTCATTGCTTACCCTTTTTGTCACCAAAAGATTACTATAAATCCCATAAAAAGTAACATATAGTATATAAAGGTAACTTTGGACATAAACATACTTAAATGGAATAACCATGCGATCAACACCCACACATATCACTAAATGGAATAGCCATACGATTGACTTCCATACCCAATGCATTGGAAGTTATAATGTAACCACCCATCTTTGGTTTATCATGGAACCACCAGTCATTTGGTTTATCACATAACCACCCATCATTAGTTTATCATGTAACCACCCATCAAATGTCCAAGTACCATTTTATAATCATAACACATAAAATATTGCAAATATCAACATTTCAATAACAAAATTTCATATGAAATCGAAAGAAATCATCTTAAGATATTGAAATATTAAATCCATTTCAAAAACCATTTTCAATTCTAAAACACCCAAAAAGGGAACAAGGGAAAATATTAAGGCTTATAGAGTAATCCAAATATCAAATAATGGTTACGGAGATATAGAGTTCTTTGTCGCTGCATATGTTAAAAAACATTTTTTTGCTGTTTAGTAAAGTGATTCATAGAAATAGATTCCATTTGAATGAAATTAAAATTCAAAGGGGTTTATTATACACTGTATAAAAGGCTGTGTAAATTATCAAAATATGCCTCAATTAAAGGATATTGAGACGAAGTCCCTTACCACATGAGAAATACTTGAATAAAAATATTTAAATAATAACATTAAAAAAACTTATAATATCATGAGAATAAGTAGATTCATGATATAATATGTCAAAGGGCAGTATATACACCATATACAAGTGAATTGGTTTATAATAATAAATAAGTCTCAATGGAATGTAAATTGAGACAAAATCCACTACAAAGATCATAACCTTAGATTAAAGATAAATCAATGACATAATTATGTGTGAAAAATATTAATACACCCAATATAAGTGGATATTTAGTGTAAAATAATTATAGGTCATTCACACATATTCTTGTAAAAACAAAACCAATGACATGTATATTTAACTCAAATAATGGAAATTGAGTTAAGATTTCCCTTAAATAGTTAATATAAATAACGTAAGAATTTATCAATGGGGTGATTATGCATAGAAATAGTATATCCACACAAAGGGAATTTGAAATTACAACATAAATAAGTAGACAGTGATTCCACACATAAACTTAGCATAATATAATCAGTAAAGTATACGTAAAACCCAATGAGTGGAAATTGAGTTTAGGAATTCTCTTACAAAGACCATTTTGTGAAAAAATAGATATATTATGTGTGCTCAATATAAGTACACATAAATAAATTATAAATAAAATATAGTATATCATAATTAATTTCTCACATAATTATATCATGACATAATCAATAAGTAGAAAATTTACCCAAAGAATATAAATTGGGTTAAGAAGTTCCCTTACCTTGAGTCCGACTTGTCTCATTCGTTCTTTATATTCCGGAATAATAAACTTAGGATAATTTATAATTTATTAAGAAAATTTTTCAAGTTTATTATTCATTTTATATTACTTATCATCATGTTATAAAAAAATACGTAATTATTTATGTTCATATCAGTCAGTTTGTCAATATTTGGTACTTGAGTCCAAAATGAACTTGTTTGGTGTAAATTTTCCATGTGGTAAAAAGTCCATCATCTCCAGAATATTATTAATGATTTAAACATCATATATATTCAATATATATGTAGTTATAATATCCATAATATTTGGAGGTAATAAATTAAATGCACTTTTCATGGAGACGGTAGGCCGAACATACACATGGACACTACTTTCATTTATTTATCATATTAAAAGAATAAAAATAAAATAATATAAATTTATATTATAATAAAAGTATTATATTTATATAATTTATGTCTCATATGTCACGAACCAGCCCGGGTCGACCCTGAACCGATCACCCGATCCGGTCCGCGACAAGTCCCGAGGGGTGTTCCTGATCCCCCCAGGATGGCAACTAGTTCTGGGCATCAAGAGTAAACAGGTGTGAACGATTTGGACCAAAAGAAAACCAGAAACAGTAAAAGAATAGAAACTAAACAAAACATACAAAAAAAACTACACAACCAACGTACCTCCATGTGACCCCACGGGTCACCACCCAACTAAAAACTAGCGTCACTCCATCACTGAGTGACTCAAGCCAGGAAAACCTGAACACAAGGAACCTACAACTGAAATGGTAAAAGATAGGCGTGAGCACAAAAAAGTACTCAGTAGGTGAGCCCAACAACAAAACCCAAAGCACTGTCAGTAAATAAAGAATCTACATATTCCAGGTTTGAACTACAATGTATAAAAGTAAGCTTTCATAATGTTTCACTTAAAAATCAAAACACGAGACATTACCCTTATTTTTTTTTTTCAAAAGTTGAATTTCTTTTCATTGATGAAAAATTCGTTCTAAAAGAGAAAGAAGTGTTACATTTTCAAATATTACACAAGGAGAATAAAGTATTTTCATTTGAAAACCATTTTCACAAGGTATAATAGTATAAGCTATAAAGAACAACTGATAGTGAAAAAGCAAGGTAAATAAAGTAACCATGGGTGATCCTAAACATCCCTAGAAAACCTCTGGATGTACTCAGGTTCAGACTACCTGCCGGAATTGTACTCCACAGTCAATAACCACCTGGCCGCCCTAATAGCCAACCAGTGGCACGCCCCACAAGGCCTACCAACCAAGGGGGGACTAACCCGTCTAATCGGGGTTAGCCAGCAACCATCACTCGATTCTCTAAAATACGCCCAGGAAACCACGGTGGTTTTAATAATACTGTGTAAGTGGGAGGCCCTCGCACGCGTGAATCACCTCACCGCACTTTCCAACCCCTTACACGGACACCGCTACACGACAATCCTCGAAGGGAAGTCCCCCGGTAGAGATTCCCCATAAGTACTTATATATATATGTAGTCAGTTCACAATCAATAAAGTACCAACCATGCCGCCACATCATTTACATTTTAACCATTTAATATCAAAGCATTTATAAAGGATATGACACACACCATTACGTTGAAAACCATAAACACACTTAGAACTTCATTTAAGACACTCAAATCAACATATTAAACCTGAAACACATTGGTATCACAAGTAAAATCATTTTCCAATATCCAAACGCACCCCACTTTTATCAAGAGCCAAACGGTATTTAATCACTTTTTGAAGGAACACAATTTCTTAAATGAAATTCAAACTTTTATTCACGCGTCGAAGGAAAACATTTTTTTCAACAACCAAGAACCACACTTAAAGTTTCCAAAATCAAGTTTAAAGGCCAAATGGGCATTTCCTCTAAACAAGGTTCTAAGAAAAACATCATTTTCCATAAACAATATACCTACCATTTTACACACACCAAAAACATTTCAAAACACAATTCAACATGACTTTCACATTTCATGAAGAACCCATTTAGCAATATCACCAGGAAATCCCACAATGAAAACCAAGAAAAATACTTTCAATGAAACGCTACAATTGAATAGCTTTCATTTTCAGCAGATCACCACACTATAAATAACTACTTAATAATACTTTTAAATTTGCTGAAACTCGATAAAAAGACAAGGAATAAATAAATTTTAAATTTAAAGGCGAGTACAATGGGATACCTACCTTGAATTGCATCTTGTTTGCGATAACGCGACACGTCTCACACTTGCGCATAAGTATGCACAACCAACAGACCACAATATCGCGGGTTTTCCTCGCTGATACGCTGCAACAACCGCACAACAACAAAAAAAACACATAACCAAAGACTAATCATAATTTATACGAATGACGAGCACGGAAAAACTAATATATATATATGTATATATATACATATATGTATATATATATATACACATATATATAAATGTTGATATAAAAAAAATATTCCAAGAAAAAGCAGTGCAAACCTCACCTCGACACCAGAGCACATGAAACAGGTGAACCCGAATTTCTCAATTTCAGCAGCGGTGCTCGCCACTCGCCCAAACAAGAATGAGACGCGCGACTGGTCGTGAGGGCGCTAGACGGCATGACGACGCTGCACAAGGCTGACCGGATGGCACATCGACACCGCGGAAAGCCTGCGGGTCGAAGCGAGCGCGATAGGGGGGCGAAGAGCAGGGCAGGTCGGGTGCGGCGCGGCCGAAGGCGGGCTGGCCGGAAGCGGGCTGGCCGAAGCGGGCTGGCTGGAAGCGGGCTGGCTGGAGCGGCTGGGCCACAGGGGTGTGGTGGGGTAGCCGGAGCGGGGCGAGGCCGGCGAAGTCACCGGAGCGGCTGATGAAGGCCAGGAACAGGGGAAGCCGGCAGGTCAGGAGGCTGGGTGTGCAGGAGGAGGTGCGGTGGCCGGAACGGGAGCCGGACGGGGGGTGCGACGAGGTGAAGGGAAGCCGACAGGTCAGAAAATGGTGGAGGCTGGGGTGCAAGATCGTCGGATGAGTCGCTGGAGTGCGGTGTGGAGGCCGAGGAGGCGGCTGGGTGCGGCGACGGGAAGCAGGGGCCGGGGATGGCAGCTGGGCGCGGCGACGAGATGCAGGCAGAGGGAGGGCCGTCGGGACAGTGGAGTCGTCGGACAGGGGGTCTGCCAGACGGAAGGTCGCTGCCGGATGCCAGAGGAGTAGGAGGGGTGGTCGGGTGGGGGGTCGGCGCGGCGAGCCGCGGGCGGTAGAGGGCACCGGGCAGAGCGGGGGTTGTGGGTGCTGCAGGGGGTCGCGCGGAGCTGGGGTGAGCAGAGCTCGTGAGCAGGAGGGGTGGTGTGGCGGCTGGAAAGGGAGCCGGACGGGGCGGGGGTGTGGGAGGATGCACGAGGGGCTGGGAACCGCTGGCCAGGATGGTAGCTGGGCGTGGCGACGGGAAGCCGGGGCCGCCGGGGTGCTGCGTGAGGGAGAAGAAAGAGAGGAGAGAGGGGAGAGAGAGGGGGAGGGGTCCGCCGCACAGAAGAGAGAGAGTGGGGCTAGGGACTAGGGTTAGGGTAAAATATATATATATATATATGTAAAAATATGACAATAATAAAAATAAAAATAAAAATAAAAATAATAATAATAATAATAATAATAATATGATAGAATAGGTAAATAAATAAAATCAATCTTAATAATAATAATAAAATGTTATAATAATAATAATAATAATAATAATAAAACAATTATAATAAATAAAAATTAGTTAATTATAATAATAATTATTATGATCAAAATATTTAAAATAATAAAACCATTTAAAAATAACACACATATAGATATATATATATACATATATATATATATACCTATAAACATATAAATGTAAATACAATAAACACACATATATATATATATATATACATATATAGACATAAACATATATAAACACACATATATACATATATAGACATATTTATATATATACATTAATATACACATATATAAACATATATAAAAATAACTACAATAATGATAACACAGTTTAAATGGTAATAATAATAAAATGTCAAATAAAAATTTTTAATATTCAAAATGCCGGGTGAACACACAGTCACCCGGGCCGAACGAACGGTCACCGCTAGCGATGCGGTGACCGCGCACCGGCGCGAAACCGCCAACACAATTAAACTTTAAATTTTTTTAAACCGGGTCCAAAAAGGAAGTAAAAATAAGAGCATCTGCGATTGAGGTGTGACAATTCTCCCCACCACAGACACTTTCTGCCCCCAGAAAGTCACCAAGCCAAAATTTGGTCAAGATTCAAGTTCATGCCCAAACAAAACTAAAGGAACCAAAGAGAACAGAGAATCTTGGGATCACCTTACTCTACACAGGTCACACCCGACCGATTCAAGAGAATATTGAAGTCCAAGGTTGAGGGGAGAACAGGAAGGGGTTCTCCCCACTACAAGAACTTAACTGGTTCAAAAATTTTAACACTTAAAAATACTACCATAAGGAGGCGGATCCAGTGCGGGAACTCATAACCGATCCAAACCGACTCCTATAACACGATCAAATTAACACCTCCGTATAAACGTTGACCCCTCGACTAGAGTAAACAACCTTCGACTCTAGGGGAAACCCACAGAAAATACTTAACCAGACATCGAGTCGGAAACATGACCCATTGAAATCCACGAAACATAACCACATCCGACAAACATAGCTAAACCGAGGTCAACCTACACAAAGGTCTAACACACTTTATGAAAGACCCATGATGTACAAGATCATATCCACACAAACAAGATTTCTTGGATTATAATTGAACAAGTTCATCATTACCTCATAGCAAAAAAACATGCTTACAACGATGTTGAAACTTTAATATCAGAAAAACAAATATGAAAAGATTTCTAATTATTCCACCGCCAACACGGAACACAAATCCCAGACTAAGGCTTCACACCCCTGGGAGCTCCTGACTGTGCGCGAGCTTCACCTCGAGACCTGTGGTTGGGGCTCTGATGGCTGAAGCATCTCCTACCTCACAGTCAGGTACTGACATTCTCCAATCACAATGTCCTCTTCAAGCGACGTTTCCTGCAAAACTTCTCTAGATGACCCAGACAGCCGCAGCGATGTCACATCTTTGGAGGGTTGCGACAAGACGGCTTTAAATGCCCGAAATGACCACACTGATAGCATACCATTGAACAACCTGATGAACTGGAAGCTGGGACCAAAGGGGATAACTCCTTAGGAGCATGTATCTCTGGCGTATTTTCCTCACCAGAGGGGGAACTCTTACGAACAACCGGGGATGCTGGAGTAATAACCAACTGTGTTCCGGAAACCAACTCATCCAAAATGCTTCCTCCACCAGCCTATCAAAACGATGGTCTTTAGAAGGGAGGACTCACTCCTTGATCTCTGGACGAAGACCCCCAGTGAAAAGAGAGGCCTTCACGAGCTCATGCGATGCTACCTCTGGATAAAAGGAAATCAGTTCCTTGAAATGGTCAACATATGCCTTCACCGTCCGTTGGCCTTGTTGAATATGCACAAGCTCTCTCCTTTTCTCCAGCTTCACTTCCTCAGGTACAAACCATTGGATGAAAATGATTTTAAAGACATCCCACGTCATTCCAACTTGCTTTGACGATGGGGTAACCATCTTCCACCAGTCCAGAGCTGGACCCTCAAACAACTCCATAATTGCACGAACCTTAACATTATCGGGAGTTCCCAACGTTCTAAAGACATGCTCCAATTCCTCGATCCATTCCACTACCTCTAGCGGACCCTGATCACCATGGAGAATAGGTAAAGTCTGAGGAGGACCAAAAACTGGGCATGAATTATCAGAATCCTTAGAGACCTTTCTGGGCGGCATTTCCTGAGCGACATATAAAACACAAAGCCAATACCAATATCAAATCAAAGAAACATCAATAAAAGTGACTTTATCAAAAACAGTCAGCACAAAGACTAAACAAATACAAACACAACCCAAAATAAAATCTCCTTTTTATTTTAGATTCCAAAACCACCCTATTTCAAGACCATTTTCCAAAATCATTTCCCCTTTAAAAACCAATTTAGAAAACAAGGTCATGCCTTAAATTTCAAATACACACCCATGTAATCCTATGAACCTTTTCACATGTCTTCATCCACTTTCCATCCATACTCGCACCAACATGCACTTTCCATGCATTCTCATACATGTGCAAACGTTTATAAAGAGTACCTGAGGTTTCACCCCAAACCATTCATAACCAATTTCAATCAAACAACATATTTCCAAATCAAGAGATTACAGTTTTAAAACTCATTTCATACATTTAAAGTCTTTTAAAATAAACCAGTCCAATTTTTCAAAAACCCTTTTTCATTTCCAACTACGCACTTACACAGACCAAAATGAAAGCAGCATCCAAATTTGCATTAACCACTGGAGTGAGGGACTAGTAGTCACGCTCAACCTGGCGACATGGTAGTGGGCCATGTCCCAAGTCAGTGTCGAACACTAGGAGGAATTCAAACCTTGTACTCAGACTCCACATGGGTCACTACTCCATGTGAAATCATGATGTAACGTCGGCTTGCCTCCATTGTCATCTCTCAATCCAAGACAAACCAGAAAGAGACAAGGACACAATTCCCAGACTACCCCTGGCGAATCGAGGTGCGGAACGAGTGAGGGTTCATGACGTCCTTCCCGTACCTACCTCTTGAGTCCCTACAGTCCTAATCTCCACCTACCAGACAACCCAAATAACAAGAACCTGCTCTGATACCATTTTGTCACGAACCAGCCCGGGTCGACCCTGAACCGATCACCCGAGCCGGTCCGCGGCAAGTCCCGAGGGGCGTTCCCGATCCCCCCGGGATGGAAACTAGTGTCAGGCATCAAGAGTAAACATGTGGGAACGATTTGGCCCAAAAGAAAACCAGAAACAATAAAAGAATATAAACTAAACAAAACATACAACAAAACTACACAACCAACGTACCTCCACATGACCCCATGGGTCACCACCCAACTAAAAACTAGTGTCGCTCCATCACTGAGTGACTCAAGTCAGGAAAACCTGAACACAAGGAACCTGCAACTGAAATGGTAAAAGATAGGCGTGAGCACAAAAAAGTACTCAGTAGGTGAGACCAACAACAAAACCCAAAGCACTGCCAGTAAATAATGAATCTACATATTCCAGGTTTGAACTAAAATGTATAAAAGTAATCTTTCATAATGTTTCACTTAAAAATCAAATCACGAGACATTACCCTTATTTTTTTTTTCAAAAGTTGAATTTCTTTTCATTGATGCAAAATTCGTTCTAAAAGAGAAAGAAGTGTTACATTTTCAAATATTACACAAAGAGAATAAAGTATTTTCATTTGAAAACCGTTTTCACAAGGTATAACAGTATAAGATATAAAGAACAACTGACAGTGAACAAACAAGGTAAATCAAGTAACCATGGGTGATTCTAAACATCCCTAGAAAACCCCTGGACGTACTCGGGTTCAGATTACCTGCCGGCATGGTACTCCACAGTCAATAACCAACTGGATTCCCTAACATCCAACCAGTGGCACGCCCCACAAGGCCTACCTACCAAGGGGGGACTAACCCGTCTAATCGGGGTTAGCTAGCAACCATCACTCAATTCTCTAAAAGACGCCCAGGAACCCATGGTGGTTTTAATAATATTGTGTAAGTGGGAGGCCCTCGCACGCGTGACTCACCTCACCGCACTTGCCAACCCCTTACACGGACACCGCTACACGACAATCCTCGAAGGGAAGTCCCCCTATAGAGATTCCCCATAAGTACGTATATATATATGTAGTCAGTTCACAATCAATAAAGTACCAACCGGGCCGCCACATCATTTACATTTTAACCATTTAATATCAAAGAATTTCTAAAGGATATGACACACACCATTATGTTGAAAACCAGAAACACAATTAGAACTTCATTTAAGACACTCAAATCAGCATATTAAACCTGAAACACATTGGTATCACAAGTAAAATCATTTTCCAATATCTAAACGCACCCCACTTTTATCAAGAGAAAACCGGCCTTTAATCACTTTTTGAAGGAACGATATTTCTCAAATGAAATTCAAACTTTTATTCACGCATCGAAGGAAAACATTTTTTTCAACAACCAAGAACCACACTTAAAGTTTCCAAAATCAAGTTTAAAGTCCAAACGGGCATTTCCTCTAAACAAGGTTCTAAGAAAAACACCATTTTCCATAAACAATATACCTGCCATTTTACACACACCAAAACCATTTCAAAACACAATTCAACATGACTTTCACATGTCATGAAGAACCCATTTAGCAATATCACCAGGAAAGCCCACAATTAAAATCAAGAAAAATACTTTCAATGAAACACTAGAATTAAACAACTTTCATTTTCAGCAGATCACCACACTATAAATAACTACTTAATAATACTTTTAAATTTGATGAAACTCGATAAAAAGACAAGGAATAAATAAATTCTAAATTTAAAGGCGAGTGAAATGGGAGAACTACCTTGAATTGCAGCTTGTTTGCGATAACGCGACACGCATTTGCGCATAAGTATGCACAACTAGCAGACCACAGTATCATGGGTTTTCCTCGCTGATATGCTACAACAACCACACAACAACCAAAAAAACACATAACCAAAGACTTATCATAATTTATACGAATGACGAGCGCAAAAAAACTAATATATATATATATGTATATATATATATATACACATATATATAAACTTTGATATAAAAAAAATATTCCAAGAAAAAGCAGTGCAAACCTCACCTCGACAGCAGAGCACATGAAATGGGTGAACCCGAATTGCTCACTTTCAGCAGTGGTGCTCGCCGCTCGCCCAAACAAGAACGAGACGCGCAACTGGTCGTGAGGGCACTAGATGACACGATGAAGCTGCCCGAGACTGAACGGACGGCACGTCGACACCGCGGAAGGCCTGCGAGTCGAAGTGAGCGCGACAGGGGTGAGGCGAGCAGGGTAGGTCGGGTGCGGCGCGGCCGAAGGCGGGCTGGCCGGAAGCGGGCTGGTCGGAGCGGGCTGGCCGGAGGGGGCTGGCCGGAAGCGGGCTGGCTGGAGCGGCTGGGCCGCAGGGGTGTGGCAGGGTAGCCGGAGCGGGGTGAGGCCGGTGAAGTCACCGGTGCGGCTGATGAAGGCCGGGAACAGGGGAAGCCGACAGGTCAGGAGGCCGGGTGTGCGGGAGGAGGTGCGGCGGCCGGAACGGGAGCCGAACGGGGGGGGGGGGGGGGGGTGTGGCCAGGCGAAGGGAAGCCGCCAGGTCGGGAAACGGCGGAGGCCAAGGTGCAAGATCGCTGGACGAGTCACCAGAGTGCAGCGTGGAGGTCGGGGAGGCGGCTGGGTGTGGCGACGGGAAGCGGGAGCCGGGGATGGCAGCTGGGCGCGGCGACGGGAAGCAGGTAAAGGGAGGGCTATCGGGACAGGGGAGTCACCGGACAGGGGGTCCGCTGGACGGAAGGTCGCCGCCGGACGCCAGAGGAGCAAGAGGGGTGGTCGGGTGCGGGGTCGACGTGGCGAGCCGCGGGCGGTGGAGGGCACCGGGCAGAGCGGGGGTTGCGGGCGCTGTAGGGGGTCGCGCGGAGTTGGGGTGAGCGGAGGTCGTGAGCAGGAGGGGTGGTGCGGTGGCCGGAACGGGAGCCGGATGGGGCGGGGGTGTGGGAGGACGCTGGAGGGGCCGGGAACCGCTGGCCGGGACGGCGGCTGGGCGCAGCGACGGGAAGCCGGGGCCGTCGGGGTGCTGTGCGAGGGAGAAGAAAGAGAGGAGAGAGGGGAGAGAGAGGGGGAGGGGTCCGCCGCACAGAAGAGAGAGAGGGGGGCTAGGGACTAGGGTTAGGGTAAAATATATATATATATATATATATATGTAAAAATATGACAATAATAATAATAATAATAATAATAATAATAATATGATAGAAGAGGTAAATAAATAAAATCAATCTTAATAATAATAATAAAACGTTATAATAATAATAATAATAATAATAATAATAATAAAATAATGATAATAAATAAAAATTAGTTAATTATAATAATAATAATTATGATCAAAATATTTAAAATAATAAAACCATTTAAAAATAACACACATATAGATATATATATACATATATAGATATATATATATATATACATATATAGATATATATATATACCTATAAACATATAAACGTAAATACAATAAACATATATATATATATACATATATAGACAAAAACATATATAAACACATATATATATATATATATATACATATATATACATATATATATATATATACATTAATATACACATATATAAACATATATAAAAATAACTACAATAATGATAACACAGTTTAAATGGTAATAATAATAAAATGTCAACATAAAAATTTTTAATATTCAAAACGCCGGGTGAACACACAGTCACCCGGGCCGAACGCACGGTCACCGCTAGCGATGTGGTGACCGCGCACCGGTGCGAAACCGCCAACACAATTAAACTTTAATTTTTTTAAACCGGGTCCAAGAAGGAAGTAAAAATAAGAGCATCTGTGGTCGGGGTGTGACATCATAGGTTTAAAAAATGAAGGCCTTAGGGCCATTGGATAGATGTATGGCATGAACGAGTCATATCACTTTGAAGGGGCGGTAGTCCACACTTTCTCAAATAAAATTATCATATTTACAAATTATAGAAAGCATAAATGTATATTGTAAATAAGAATTACAGAATCATATAGACAATAGAAATATAATATATATCATATATAATTACAATACCATCATAATTTCCACTTTGATAGGTGATAGGGGAAAATTGAACAATCATCGTTTCGTGAGACAGTAGTTCACCATACACAGAAACAGTATGTTTGTATCCATTAGATGGAGGTGTGTGTAAGTGTAGTTCAAATAATTATCATAAAAAAATCATAGTATATTTATTATACTGATTTTTTATGTAATGAAATAATAAGAAGATCATATGGATTGGAGGAGGAAAATAAAGGAAAGGAACTTGAGAGATAACGTTACCTCTAAATCTGGTAACTTCTTTTGATTTGGGCCAAAAGGCTTTCTTGAATTGCCTTCTGCCCAAGGTAAGACTTCTAGGAGGAAGGGATGGATGTTTGGAGATTATTTGAGAAGAATTTTTATGATCCAAGTGGATTGAGATGTGTGAGTAAGTGGGTAGAGGTGGTTTCCTTTTATAAAAGGTAGGATGGGTACTTTAGGAAAGTCTTGAAATATTAATTTATTATAAATCAAATTTAGATAAAAAATGGTCAAAAAATTATTTAATTAGAATATAAGATTATTTTGGTTAGAATACCTATAATCCAATAATTTTTAGAGAAGTTTTGAATATTTTTTTATCCTTCTCTTTTTGGTTTAACCCTTATTTTACCCTTTTTAATCTTACCGTGATATCTTATCATTTACACATTGTGGGTTAATGTAATTAACATATCATGTCAAAAGACCCATAAAAAAGTCATTTATGAAATATTTAGAATTATATTAACCATTTTTATAAGTATTATATTTTTATTAATTTAATATAATTTAATAAACTATTTTATATTTTAAGTTATGAATTATGTCAATTTTGGACACTATTCATACTTGACTTTTTTTACAAATTCATAAAAACTTGATTCCTTAAAAAATGAATCAATAATAACATGTAATATTCACCTATAAATTAGTGTATGACATAAATTGTGTCAAATAATATTTAGTTTAATATTTATAATATCATTTATTTGTATCCTTTATTAAAGAAGCAATCACTGCATCATCAATGTGTCATAAATAAATTTATTTATTTAATGTCTTGAAATTATAAATAAAATACCATGATTTAGTAAATATTTTTATATTTATAATTACTATTTATAGTCTAATAGATCCATTATATAACCCCATATACAAATTGTTTTAGTAAAAGATACATGTTTATGTTATATTTCTCTTTACTTTAAATTAATTCTTATAACATGTCATTATCACACCCAAGTGGCACCATGGGGTCCCAAAATAGACCCAAGGATGCCCATGGTAGGAAATATCTCATCCAATAGAAATAGGACATGTTTTAGGGTATTTTAATATTATTATAATATTATTTTTTACCCTTATTTACCAGATTTACCCTTTAACCAAAGTTAATAAAATAATTAATGAAGTTACTATTCATAATGTCAAAAAATAAAAGGTACCTATTTGTAAAATTTGTACCTAATGATTCCAAAAATGCAATCCATTTTTTATAAATTCAAAAAATATAACTAAAAGAAATTAATTTAAAATTAATTCATGTTGTCAAAACCAAAAAGTAGGTTTTTAAGAAGTAAAAACTATCAAAATATTAACATGTATTTATGTCCAATTTAAAATTTAAATTACTTCCAATGACAATAATTGGATTAAATTATTAAAATTTAATCCAATTACACTTTAAAACCAATAAAAATGACAATCTAACTGTATAAAGAAATTAGATGAAAAGGTAGTTTGGAATTAAAATGCAGTATTTTTCACCATTCATTTAAAAATGATTTTTTTTAGAAAATTACCAAAAATTTAACCAAAGTAAAATTTTATGCCCCAATTCTATATAAGAAGTTTATTTTTATCAAATAGAACATATAAAATTGACAAAAACTATATTTAAAAATGGTTCGTCATTAAAAGGCGGTAAAACTACATTTTTAGAGAAATACTTCTTTTATCTGAAAAATTGAATTTGTTCTTATATAATATATATAAAATATATAAGATGAATTTAAAACATTACATTGAATATATAAAATATATTTTTCATTAAATAAAAATCAATAAAGAGTGATATGATTTTATCAACACAATTATTCTTTTTTAAATATGGTTTCATTAAAACACATCCTTTATATTAAATTGGTTTTTATTTCAATTTCTAATAAATTTGATAACCAATAAATCATTATTTAAACATGTGTAAACCATATTTAAAAATTCAATTGATACTATTCATTCCCTCAATTCCAACAGTTAGGTGTTAACTACCATTTAAATAATAATAATATTATTGTATTATTTTTTAGTATAACTAAATGTTGTGTGCAACATAATATTTCGAAGAAACCCATTGTTGCGTGTCAAGTATGCTATCAGAAAAAGAGTCCTCTTTGATGTAAAATTAATATCTTATTCATATATATTAATAGATATGAAAATTTATTTTTCTATAAATACTTGGGTCGTTACATCATCCCCCCCTTTTGTAAATTGCGGCATGCAATTTTAAAAAATAGGCTCATAAAATTTATTGAAAATCCCACATCGGAAGAAGAGTCAATAAAACTATCATTTTAAAATAAATAATGATAAGTAAAAAAGGTCACCCAAGATAACACATACTAGGATTATATGTAGGAAAACATGGATATTTAAGAAAAAGTAACCATCTTATTCTGAAGGAGAGTGATAGAAAACATGATCAGGATAAAGTTAAAAATAAGAAAACTACAAACTTGTGATGGGTTAAACGATCTTTGATTTCCCAGCATAAAAAGTAAACGAAATACATTTTTGTTTTAAGGTAATTTTCATAAATTTGAGGAATTTATTTATAATATTGACTAAGAACATATTGAAACATACTTACTTGTCAATTAGAGTTTCATAATTTATTAAATATCTACCAAAAACTCATATTTTCTACAAATGATGAGTATTCAAGATGAATTAGTCACACCTGAAGCACTATAATCAACTTATATAGAATCCCATAATCCACGAAAGATGAATTATATATTTCCTCTATCTTTAGATATTAACAAAAAACCAAAATGGTTACTACAAGATCAGATAATTCCCAAAAAGGATAGTCCTTTATAAAAATAAATACTACTCTTCATCTCCGAAATTCAACAAACAATACCCCAAAGTTCAACAAAGACCATTCAATAAACAATTGTCCTTAAAATTCTTCAAAGTTATCCAAATGAAGATTGAAACCCAAAAATTTAAAAGTATTTGATCACCTAGTAATCCATAATAAATCATAACATTTATCTCCAAATAACATCGACTACTGATACTTAAAAGTAATTAACCTAATCACATATTCTCCATGATAGGTTAATCATTTCCATAAATAACCCAAATCGATATTTTTCCACAATAAAAAACCGATTCGTCCAAAATAGAATTCAAACATTACTCCTCAAATAAAATCCCATAGTATCATATTTTCCTTAAGCATATAGTGTTCCCAAAAGAGAAAATGTTGTAGGTAAGGCCTTCATGCCATTTGGGAAAAAGAGCGAATGTCTTCCAAAATAAATTTATCACTTAATCACCAAATAATTTTACTATTATAAGGATATAAATATGATAAAGCATAAGTTCCCAAAAATCAACTTATTCTTGATATATAAAATTATTTAACTATATAGAATAATTCATACTAACTAGAGGCTTCAAGTGTGCTGGTGGTAGGTGATGTGCCCTTGTGATCCTTCGATCAGGGGTCCAATTCCTGCGGCCTTGCCAGATGCAACTGGTTGTCACCCTTACTGTGGGTTTTCCTTTTCCTAAAACTATATAATTATTAAAACCTTCACAAAATGAGATAAAATATTCAAAAATAACCATAAAATATTTTAACCTCAAATGGTATCTCATACCTTGCATTCTGCATCCCAAAAAGTAATAACCCTTAATTGCCTCAAATTTAGGGATCATATAAACCCTAATGGTTCATTATAACAATATCCAAAAAAGAAAAGATGAATATTACTCAATTTACATTTTTATATAACAAACTTAAGGGTAAAAAATACTAGAATTCTTCCAAAGTAATCCCATCATTAATACATTTAAATATATCATCATCCATAGATCCAACATAACTCTTCAATTCCTAAAATATAGAAATCTTTATCATAGAACATTCTTCATGATCCTTTGTCTATGTTTTTCTATCTTATTATTTTATACTTATTTCCTACAAACAAAATCATTAATAATGTATTAAGATTCAATAATTTCAAAACATTAGATAAGAAATAATCTATACCTTTGATAGGTCATTTTTAGTTTCCCCCTCTTCAATTGTAATGGAATTAGGTATTGGTAAGCATATATTTATATAATCCTTCTAATCCCATTCCCCAAACTTCTTCTTAGGACATATATTTTCATAATGACCATGATTTTTTTTAAAACATTCAATTGATCCCTCTGAAATAAATTCTTTCCCTTTTTTAGAGACAACTGAACACTTCCTTTTTTCCATGGAAGGTTATTGTTTTATGACCTTCATTACCACATCTATAACATCTTATCATCCCTTTGAAACATTTTTCTAGATTTTTCTTTCAACATAATTAACACATAGGTTTTTGAATATACTTACCTTTATGATCATTACCTGAAATTCTATTGGGATTATTTTATCGCATATATGACACCTTAGAATAATCACCATGGTTAGAGTGGTCAATCATGCCTCCAAATAGTTGGTTAAGAATAACCACAAGAGTTATCATTGCAACTCCCATTTATTTTGGTTTCTTATTCAAAAAACCACCACAGTTTCCTTCACATCTAGTTTCAATTTGGTTCCTACTTGATCCATCCATTTACTAAAACTAAAAAGTCTAATGTGAGTATATTAGTAAAATAATTATATATTATCTTATGAGGGGGGTAAACACTAAGATATAATCATTAAATTTATCTAAAATGACTATGAATATTTCTAATATGCTAACCACTTTGGTTATATAAAACATGTCACTTATGCTTAAATAACACCATAACCTCTGAAGTTATCTAAAATGACCTCTGATATCAACTATATGGTCCTAGCCTTAAACATTACTTAATCTTAAGATAAGTCAATAATTTTACTTATTCACATCAAGTATATTTTCAGGTTTATAGATTTAGAGAATTAGGTCATAACTCATACATAACGACTTAAATATTAAAAGTAGACACTTATACTCACTATCCATTTTTTATAAAACAAAAACTCCTTAAAAAGAAACATGGTATTATTTCATGTTTTAACAGCATAAATTTTCCTTGATCCCATATCTAACTCTATTATTCTTTATTTCCTATGAAAAACATTACAAAACTTGGGATGAGCATAAAAATCTCAGTACGAGATACATAAATAATGAAAACTATTAGTTTTACGAAAACATGTAAACCCTGAATAATTTATCATAATGCAATACTTTTCACCTTTAAGAAGTAGAAAAAACACTTCACTAAATATTAACTCATTGATTACTATTTTTGTAACCAAAATATTACCATAAATACAATAGAAAGTAATATATAGAATATAAAGTATCATGGGACATAAACATACATAAATGACATAACCATATGGTTGACTTTCACACATATCACTAAATGGAATAGCCATACGACCGACTTCCATACCAAATCACTGTAGGTTATAACGTAACCACCAATCCTTGGTTTATAATAGAACTACCCATCATTTGGTTTATCACATAACCACCCACCATTGATTTATTACGTAACCACCATCAAATGTCCAAGTACTATTATATAATCAGAACACATAAAATATTAAAAATATCAATATTTCGCTAATATAATTTCATTTTCATTCATGAGAAATCATTTCAAGATATTGAAATATTCAATCTATTTCAAAATCCATTTTCAATACAAAAACACAAAAAAAGGGAACATGGGAAAACATTAAGACTTATAGAGGAAGGAAAATATCAAATAATGGTTACGGCGGTGGAGAGTTTGTTGTCACCGCAGAGTTAAAAAATATTCCTTTTGTCATTTTGTAAAAATCTTCATAGAAAAAGATTCCCATTGAATGAAATTAAAATTAAATGGGGTTTATTATACACTGTATAAAATATGGAGGTGTATATTATCAAAATATGCCTCAATGAAAGGAGATTGAGACGAAGTCCCTTACCACATGAGAAATAATTGAATAAAAATATTTAAAGAATAAAATTAAACAAAACTTATAATATCATGATAATAAGGATCTTCATGATATAATATGTCAAAGGGAAGTATATATACCATATACAAATGAATTGGTGCATAACAACAAATAAGTCTCAATGTAATGTAAATTGAGACGAAATCCATTACAAAGATCATAACAATAGATTAAGGATAAATCAATGACATAATTATGTGTAGAAAAATATTTATAAAACCAATATAAGTAGATATTAAGTGTAAAAAAATCATATTTCATTCACACATATTCTTAGAAAAACAAAACCAATGACATGGATATTTAACTCCAAGAATGGAAATTGAGTTAATATTTCCCTTACAAAGTTCATATAAATGACATGAGAATTTATCAATGGGGTGATTTTGTATATAAATAGTACATCCACCCAAAGGGAAGTGGAAATTACAATATAAATAAACAAACTGTTATTCCACACCTAAACTTGGCATAATATAATCAATAAAGTATACATAAAACCCATTGAGTGGAAATTGAGTTTTGAAATTCCCTTACAAAGATCATTTTGTGAAAAAATAGATAGATTATTTGTATTCAATATAAGCACACGTAAATAAATTATAAATACAAGATAGGATATCAAAATTAATTTCTCACATAATCATTGCCTGACATAATCAAGAAGTATAAGATTAACCCAAAGAATGGAAATTGGGTTAAGAAGTTCCCTTACCTTGAGTCCGGCTTGTCTCGTTTATTATTTATATTCCAGAATAATAAACTTAGGTTAATTTTTAATTAATTAAGAAATTTTTTAAAGTTTATTATTAATTTTATATTACTTATCATCATGTTATAAAAATTACATAATTATTTAAGTTCATATTAGTCGGTTTCTCGATATTTTGTACTTGAATCGAAAATGAACTTGTTTGGTGTTAATTGTCCATGTGGTCAAAATTCCATCATATCTAGAATATTATTAATTATTTAAATATCATATATATCTAACATATATGTACTTATAATATCCATAATATTTTGAGATAAGAAATGAAATGCACCATTCATGTAGAGGGTAGGCCGTACGGACGCATGAACGCTACTTTCATTTCTTTGTCATATTAAAACAATAATAATCAAATGATATAAATGTATATTATAATACCAGTGTTATATTTATATAATTTATGTATCATAGGTTTAATAAAACCTTACTTTATATGTTCCATGTATTTCATGAATGAGTTATATCACTTTGAGGGAGCGGTAGTCCGTACTTCCTCAAGTGAAATTATCATATTTACACATTATGGAAAGCATAAAGGTATGTTGTAAATAAAAATTACAGAATCATATAGACAATATAAATATAATAGATATCATATATAATTAAATTTCCATCATAATGGCCACCATGAGAGTTGGTTGGGGAAAATTGAACAATTATTGTTTCTTGAGGCAGTAGTTCGTTGTACACAGAAACAATATGTTTGTATCCATTAGATGGAGGTGTTTGTAAGTGTACTTAAAATAATTATCATAAATAAATTCTAGTATATTTATGATACAGGTTTTTTTATTTAATAAAATAATAATAAGAGCATTGGGAGTGGAGTAGGAAAATAAAGGAAAGGAACTTGAGAGAGGACGTTAGCTCTAAATTGGGTAACTTCTTTTTATTTGAGCCAAAAGGCTTTGTTGAATTCCCTTAATCCCAAGTTAATCCTTATAGGAGGAAGGTAGGGATGTTGGGATATTATTTGAGTAGAAGTTGGATGAGCCAAGGGGCTTTATAAGTGTGAGTAAGTGGGTAGAGGTGGTGGCTTTTTATAAGAGGGAGGAGGGACACTTTAGGAAAGTCTTGAAATATTAATTTATTATAAATTAAATTATAATTAAAAATGGTCCAAAACTCATTTAATTTAAATATAAGATGATTTTGGTTCTAATAATCATTATAAAATAATTTTTAGACAAGTTTTGAATATTTTTTTATCCTTATCATTTTGGTTTAACCCTTATTTTACCCTTTTTAATCTTACCATGATATCATGTTATTTACACATTGTAGGTTAATTTAATTACCATATCATGTAAAAAGACCCATAAAAAAGTCATTTATGACACGTTTGGACTTATATTAATAATTGGCTGAATATTATATTTTTATGAATTTAATATCATTTAATAAACTATTTTATATTTTAAGTTATGAATTATGTCAATTTTGGACACTATTCATACTTGACTTTTTTAAAAATTCCTAAAAACTTAATTCCTTAGAAAAAAACATTGAATCAATCCTAAAATATCATATTCACCTAAAAAATTATTGGATGACATAAATTATATCAAATAATATTTATTTTAACATTTATAATATCATTTATTTGAATCCTTTATTAAAAAGGAAATCACTACATCATCATTGTGTCATAATTAAATTTATTTATTTAATGTATAAAAATTATAAATAAAATATCACGATGTATAAAATATTGTTTTTTATTTTTAATGGTTATTTATATTTGAATAGATCAATTATATGACCCCATATATTTTTTTAGTAAAAGATAGATGTTTATGCTATATTTCTCTTTACTTTAAATTAATTCTTATAACATATCCTTATCACACCCAAGTGGCTCCATAGGGTCCCAAAATCGACCCAAGGATGTCCATGGTCAGAAATATCTCAAAATAGGATTAAGACATGTGTTAGGGTAGTTTAATATTATTATAATATTATTTTTTACCCTTATTTACCAGATTTACCCTTTAACCGTGCTAAATAAAATAATTACTGAAGTTACTATTCATAACATCCAAAAATAAAAGGTAAATATTTACACAATTTGGAAATTCTTATTCCAAATATGAAATCAAATTTTCCAAATTCAAAATACATAATTGGCTGAAATTAATTTAAAACTAATTCCTGTTGTCAAAACCAAAAAGCGGGGTTTTAAGAAATAAAAATGATCAAATGATTGACATGTGTTTATGTCCAATTTAAAAGTGAAATTACTTACAATGAAAATAATTAGATTAAATTATAAATATTTAATCCAATTTAACTTTAAAACCAATTAAAATTATAATATAATTATATAAATAAATTAGATGAAAAGGTAGTTTTGAATTAAAATGCAGTATTTTCACTATTTATTAAAAAATGAACTTTATCAAAAAGTTAAAAAAAAATTAGTAAAATTAAATTTTTATGTCCCTATTCTATAGAAGAAGTTTATTTTTTCAAATATAACATATAAAATTTACAAAAATTATATTTAAAAAGGGTTCTCCATCAAAAGGCGGTAAAACTGCATTTTTAGAAAAATGCTTCTTTTATCTGAAAAATTGAATTTGTTCTTATATCATACATAGGAAACATATAAAATGAATTTAAAACATTAAATTGAATATATGACATATATTTTTTATTAAATAAAAATCCATAAAGAGTGATATGATTTTATAAACACAATTATTCTCTTAAATAAATTTTCATAAAAACACATCTTTTATATTCAATTGGTTTTTATTTGCATTTCTAATAAATTTGTTAACCAATGAATCATTATTTAAACATGTGTTAACCATATTTCAATATTCAGTTGATACTATTCATTCTTTTGATTCCAATGGCTAGGCGTTAACTACCATTTAAAATAATAATAATATTATTGTATTATTTTTTTGTAAAACTCAATGTTGTGTGCAACGTAAGATTTCAGAGAAACCCATTGTTGCATGTTGAGTATGCTATCGAAAAAAGAGTATACTTTAATGTAAAATTAATATCTTATCCATAAATATTGATAGATATGAAAATGTATTATTCTATAAATACTTGGGTCATTACACCATTGATTCTTAAAATCCAAAATCTTTTCATGTCTGATAAAATTTCAATAAATATGTGATGACATAATACTAAGATAAAGAAGGATAATGATCAGTTCATTCATCCTATGGATGGATAATCTTGTTTGACATTTGATGCTCAATATACCAATTTTTTTGTTGATGTGCGTAATGTGAGGTTGGGTCCTTCATGTGATGATTTAATTAATCAGGGAAGATGCTTATTTCACATAGAACATGGTTAGTTTTCATACACATTTATAACCTTCATCCATGTATGTGTATGAAAAATGATTTCACTTTGATGAGTATACCCATATATGGACCTTCTAATATTCGAAAAGATATAGATGTATACATGAAACCTT
Source organism: Viscum album (assembly GCA_963277665.1). NCBI lineage: Eukaryota > Viridiplantae > Streptophyta > Magnoliopsida > Santalales > Viscaceae > Viscum > Viscum album. Next base: position 210,547,625 of record OY728163.1, read on the forward strand.
TAATAAAATAGTAAAATCATCTTTGGAATGTGGTTGTACACACATATGATTCTTATTCAAAATACATATTTCAAATGCGTATTGTGCTTATGTGGATGATAAATGAGTTTATTTATTATGAAATGATGTCTGGTTGGAGAACTAAGGGAAAAATTTATTGTTCTATTTGTATAAAGAATACATGATCTAGAAGACTTAAATATCACAATATTTTTAGTTTTATAGATCATCAATGATTATTTCCAATAGATTATCCATAGATGAATAATTGTTGAAGGTTTGACAATACCATTGAGACCAAAATTCCCCCTCCGCATATGTATGGAACTAATGTTCTTAATAAATTTAAAGATGTTATTTTTTCATTTGGGAAAGGACAGATGAAATATAGAAAGGGGAATGATGTTTACACTGAATCCCATTACAATTTGTAGAATAAAATCATATTCTTTCAGTTTCTTTATTAGTCAATCGGTTTATTATGTCATTATTTAGACATAATTAACTTTGAAAAAAATATATGTGAAATATTGCTTTCAATTCTTCTAAATGTAAAGGGGAAGAAAAAATATGATTTACAGTCTTGACATGACTCAGTGGAATATGATATCAGACTATAATTGCATTCTATGTGTACTAGTGAAAATAAATGTGAAGTTCTATGTGCTTCTTATGTGATGACACCTATAAAAAATAAATTTATGGAAGTACTAGTGACTATAAATGTTTCTGTTGTCTATTCAAGAGACATATCAAAATGGGTCAATAGAAGAGAGTTTAAGTTAAAATCTTTGAAGACTCATGATTATTACATCCTTCTACATGAGTTGATTCGAATACTAATCCTCAATCTATTATTCAATAATATAAGGGTGATAGTTATTTTATTGTTCCATTTTCATTGAGATATTTGTTCTAAAAAGTTTTCCAAGTATTTCTTATAAACAATTTAGAAAGTGGAACTGTTAATTTGTGTGAGTTAGAGAAAATTTTTCCTCCATCATTTTTCACATGTATAATGCATGTAACTATCCATATTCCAAATAAAATAATTCTTGGAGGACCTATTACATTTAAATGGATTTTTCCAATGGAAATAAATATGTACACATTTAATTCTTATGTCTAGAATAGGAATCATCCTAAATGTTCTATTATTAAAGGTTACTTGGTTTAAGAATTTATGTATTTCTGTTCAATGTATTTGTCTGATGTGACCCCAAGATGGAACTGACCAATGAGAAATGAAAAATGTAGTATGAGAAAATTGAAACTCGTTTTCTTTCACATTTGTAAATATGGGGAATTCTTGGATCATATACATTGACTACTTTTATCCTTGAAGAGTAGAAGATGTCACATCACATAGTTTTGTTTAAATTTGATTTGTTCGATGACTATACCAAGTAACTAAATTAAACATGTATATGTTGTCTCATCTCATGTATTTATAAATAGGTGTTAAAATTTTTCTATTTTTTTACAGGGAAAATAAGCAAATTATAAATATAAATCCCCATTCCTTATCTTTGAGAAAGATATATGATTTTCATATCAAAGAGTTTTTTTCTTTGTTAAAATTGAAGGTTGAAGTATTAATAAAAAAATATTTAGTCAATTTTAATATTCACTTATATTTTAGATATTAGTTTCCCTATTGACTCTATCTCTGAGGAAATAATAGATTTTGATTTTGGTTTTAATTCCATGGTTCATGAATGAAAATAAATTATGATCAATTGGTCTAAATTTAATATCACTAAATGAGAAATGAACATGAGATCACAACATGATGGTGTAATGGTAATTACCAAAATAGAATTTTATGCTAGTGCATCAGATATTAGACCTAAATTTGAAAATTAATCTTATTATAAGTCATTGAGAAAATAATAATATTGTATTATTACTCTCATGGTTGAGTTTCTATGATGAAATGAAAGTGGTTTGGTTTGATGAAGATACATGTCAGTTTTATTGATGATTCTGGATTCTATTTTATTTACAGAACTCACACTCTTACTACCGATGGTCCATATATATTGGAATCATTAGAGGAACATGTTTTTTATGGAAAAGATCATCTAAGACTTGAATTTGGTGTCATTATTGAAGTAATCCCAAGACATATTTTTGATGATGGTGGGGATTAAATTGACACCATCACTTCCTACATTATCCCAATCAATTTTTTACTTATGATGATTCTAGTAGTTTAATTTTGAAATTTTATTATGAACCTAAAGTTGTGGTGGGTAATATATAGAATCAGCCATATGTGTTCTCAGTTCTTTTGGTTTAGCTTGAATTGATTTATTTAGGATGTCACTTTTCAAATTACTTCACTATTGATTAAAAATATTTTATATCCAACTTGACCTTCATGTGAATTTTCAATATAAATTGGTTGTAGTTTTTTTGAGTAAAATTTTATAATATTGAATTGATCTATATTAGAACCTAACAAAAGAAACAAGACTGAACCAATCCAATTAGAACAAAATGAAATATTAATTGAACCAAAAAATATTAAACTAATTAGAATGAAAATAAAATCAATAAAATGAATGAACTAACCCAAAAAATGAAAAAATGACCGAACCCAAAATATGAACCAAATTATCCAACCCAAAAAATGGATAAATGGCTTAATAAATTGACCAAAATGAACCAAATGACCCAACCAAAATTGAATTGGAATAAATTGAAAATATAATTATAAAACTATATAAAACCCATTATAAACATACTAATTAGAGTTTTTTGATTTTTCCTATGACATATCTTTTATGTTTTTATATTCTTATCACTAAATATAATATGATTATGCCATGTCACTATTTATCCTTTATTTGGTTTGAAAATTGGTATTTCTTAATTATGTCATGTCACATTTTATTTCTTATTTGGATTAAACATAAGTTTTTAATTTATAATTAAATGAATATTTGTTATGAAATATTGTAAATAAAAAACTTTGAAGAGGTATAAAGGAAGAGGATGTCTGACAATAATCACCGCATGAGAGACATGTGCATTCCTCCTTTAGTGAATGTTGTGAGTATTCAATTTCAAATATATATATATCAATAATATATAATTTCATTCCATTTTTTAAAAATTTTAACTAGGATCCACCACCTAGGATACAATTATTCTATGACCAACCTAGTGGAAATTGTGCTCAACCAGACAATGTGAGGGGGTAGTACTAGATCTACTTTCACCACAGATCATACCCAATCACACCTTGTACCTTTATAAGATATACCATTTATCATAATTTATTATCGTATAGTTTCATTAGATGTTCCTATGATATTTAAACCACCTATATAGTCTCCATGATTTACATATGATATTCACCATATTTTTATTCCTTATCCAATAATGGAACCCACTCCCTATCAATGTTATAATTTTCCACATACATGTATGCAATATTATTTTCCTTATACTTAATTCACTCAATGATTTTACATTCATGATCCTTCAACTTATAACATGACACATTCTAAGCCTCATAAGAAGACATTCACAACTAGAAAAAAGCCTATTTCCACAGTTCAAAACCATGGTAATCGGCCCCAAAACCGTGGTGGTAGCCTACAACCATGGTTTTGGCTAATCGTGGCTGTTATCACCATGGCAAAAGGTCCTGACCTATTGCCCTAGTTTTAACTATGGAAGTAGCTTCCTATTTTCATGGTTTTGAAAATTGTTGCAATAGGCCTCAAAATTTGCCACCGTGGCGGTTTCCCTATAGCCACAATTTAAACCATGGATATAGGAATCTATTACCATGGTTTTAACCGTGGCTGTAGCCTTGGAAAACCGTGGCAATAACCTGAATAAAGAAAGTGCCCACCGAGTTTTGATCCATGCACCTCCCATTTAACAACCCGTGACACTTACCACTACACCAACGAATGATTCACATATATATGAATATATTATGATATATATATTAATAAAAACCATGGCAATAACCACAAAACCGTGGCAGTAGGCCTTCCTGCCAAAAATTTGGCATGAATTTTTCCCCATAGATGTGTGGGAACCCTATAGCCACAGTTTTGGAAAACCGTGTCTATAGGTCTTCGAAAAAAATGGCCTTTATCCATGGTTTTGAAAACCATGGCTATAGGCCATGAAAAACAGACCTATAGCCATGGTTTTCAAATAGTGGCTATAGGCTATAAAACTATGGCTATATCCACTTATAGCCATGATTTTAAAACTGTGGCTATAGGTCCATGTTATTAGCTTCATTTTCTAGTAGTGATTAAACCCCACTACTACTATATAGGTCGATGTTCCTTTGAAGCCTAGAGATCCAGCAGTACCCAATGATCATGATGGATCAAGAATATGTATATAACCCTAGTAATTTTTTTTAACAATAACTTACTTTCATTATAATATGTGTTGATATAATATTTAACTATTTTTCTTTCACATATGGATTTTCCACTAGGAAGAGTGGTTGAACACACATGCATAAAGTGTTTAACTTCTACACACAACTAATGGTTGAGTATAATTAGGATACCTAAATTATTGATAAAATAGGGTGAGAGAAAAAGAGATTTATGGAGACACTTTCAAAATACTCTGACATCATTCCTGTCATCCCACTATCCTTTAGATAAATTCAAAATGAATTAAAGGATGATTCTTGGGTGAAAATATGGGTTAAAAGTTCATTAGACCTAGTTATATATTATTATTATATTTATATGAATTATTATTTTAGTATTAGCTTCATTATAATTTTCTTAATTGTGAGGCCATGAGGACCACATGATTCATGGAATTAGGTGAGCTATAGAGGGAATATAAGAATGAGTTGTATAATGGTTGGGTTTCATGAAATGGAATAGATTTAGAGGCCATACCTATCATGAATGAGTGTCCAAAAAACACATTATCAAGAAATGATTTATCACTAAAAGACTAATGAGTGTAAGTTATTAATAATATTTAAGGCTTTTGAATGAAAATTATGATTATTTACATTAATAATCTAGTTTTATTATTGAAAATTATTTTCTATGAAGCATTAGAAATAAATAAAAAACAAGGAATCTATGAAACAACCCCAAACTATAGAGAAGACTACGATGTCAAAACATGATGGAAAACATATATTTTTCTTCAAAACTGGCATTCAATTAGGTATAAATACTTAAAATCTATACTACTAGTCATCTTATACTTTAGTGATTTAGTTAAGGTGTAATAATTATCCATGTATTTCTCTATGAATGATTTTTCTTGAATACTCAATACTTACAGATCATTCTTATTTTATTGAATATATCTTCAGGCATGTCCACTTAATATATGAAGATTTGGTCTTCATTCTCCCCCTCTTTATTTCCAATAGCTTTAGATGGTATCACACTAGTGAATTATTCTTTATCTTTCCCCATAATATGTTTGATCTTTTCACCCTAGAAATAGTTTACATTCAACCTTGATTTTTTTACTTCTTTAAGGGTTTTTCCCTCTTGATATCCCACTTCATGGGGTATCAACAATAAATTCTGTATAGCTATTTAAACTTACCTTGGATCTAGAATCATTATTTCCAATATAAATAGGGCTTCTTGAGTCCCTTATAAGTCTCATTTAGGTATTATATTAATAGGACCTAATTATTCTAGCTCATTATTAAAGAGTTTTACATCTTCCTACCCAGTTTTCCACTTTTTTGAGCCATTTATACTCTATAAATTCACTTTTAGTATGTGGTTTTAGATCTTAATTCATATCCTCAACTTCAAAAATTTATTCTTAATTAGTAGATTACCATGAATACTAAATTTCATTGGATTCATCCACATTATTTTCTCCCATTAAAATGTGCTTCCATTCTACAAATCCCATAGTTTCTACCTTAGTGAATAACCTAAAAACTAATTCATGTGGGTTTCCTTTCTTAAGGTATTATTCAATGGAAGTTTCCTTCAAATAAGAATTTATAGTTTAGGTTTACACTATTAGAAACTCATAAAGGTTTCCATGTGGGATGATCTTCTCACAATACCTACCCTCCCTTGAGGTGATTTCCATTGCACATTCTATGAGTGTTACTCTCATCCATCCCACTACCAAGAAATACACACATTGAAGCACACCCCCAACCACTCATTTTCTCATTGAGCTTCATATTTGTTTCCTCATCATCAAATCATATATTTCCTCATGATATGTTCCTTTTTCATTTATCAATATCTTAGATCCATTATTTTATATAGACAAAAAATCTATTTTATAATTTCAGTAATATACTCTTATGTATATAGGGAGGATATACATTTTCCTTTTCTATATTATTGAAATATGATGAACACTAGGGTTCCCCTTATATATTCAATATATGCACATTACATATGCAGGGATATTTATTTCTTTTTTAAAATTATATGTACTTCACTACTAATATGATCCTTGTGTTTACATTATTATTCCAAAAACCACAATAATTTATTATCCAAGATTTCATAAAAATATGATATGAAAACCAATCACAAAATACTCAAAAACCTGATTTCATCACAGTTATAATGATTCATTATTAATGTGGAGAAATAACTAATAGCATGTCACTAACAGAGAACAAAACTAATGGAAAAAAATTATTAATTAGATGACTAATACTATGATTTAGTATTCAAATTACATAACATTTGTTGCTATAAAATAGGATAATATTTACACTATCAACTTAAATGACATTTTAATGAAATTATTACATGTCTTAATGCTTGGTTAGTGAATGTTTTCTCTAATATATATATATATATATATTCATTGTAATTTTATACTATTATCTAGAATTTCTAAGAATTAAAATGAATTACACCTACAACATTTGAATTTAGATAGAGATAAATTATTTATACATGTTTTACAGGGAAAAAATCACAAAGAGACTTTCAAGATTATAAATGAGTTTTTGACATCTAGAAAACCTAGAAAAATCATGATGAAATCCAGCATTGATGGTGGATATTTAAATTTAAATAAAAACTAATGATCAAAAAAAAAGAGAAAATGATCTTGGGATGAGGTAGAAATTTTAAAAGATGATATAGTATAATTCATTCCTATCATTCAAACACTTCATGAATTATTTAATGTTGATCTAAATGTTTCATAAAGTTATAAATGTACAATTTCAAATTTAAAATATGATATAATAGATGCGTACATTTGGGAATTTATGTCCAAAAACATGGATTATAAAGAGAAAACGCTTTCCTTTTATAAAGTCTAAAATTTAAGGGTTAAGAATAATTATTTAAAATTATAAATGATGGACCAAACCTAAGAAAAACATGTAGTTTTCATCAATGGTTATCTATTGTTTGAAATTTTTTCCTTTAATGGATAATTAATGAAAATAAATTCTTCTTTCTTAAATTTGAATCACTTAATATAAATTTAAAATAAGATACTATAGAACTTGAAAAAACTTGTAAGAAATAGAAATCTATTAACGGCCATACACTCAGGTCCTATTTGAAAGATAAAAATATCCCTTAGGATCATGTTGTAATTATGAAGAAGTATTCAGGCTAAGAATATAAAGAAACACTTCTTGTTAGGTCATCCAAGCATTAAGATTATTATTTTCTTTATTTTAGTCAATTATTTTGTTTAAATTCATAATTTCACCTCTAAAATTGTGTAGTCATTGATCACACACTCAAAATCATGTGTATAAGAGAGAAAATTATATTTTTTATTATAATTATATACTAAACATACATGATCAACCAATCACTAAAGAAGTTACCTATAGGGATCGATCTAAGAAAATATTACAATGAAAAATTAAAATTAAATAGATAGTAGTAGTGCATATAGAATATAAGAGAAATACAGAGATTGCGCAAGAATAGAATTATGAAATTATATTTTAATGTAAGTATGGACAACCTTTGTTTCAATAGCATACAAGTAGAAAAACGTATCCAAAATTAGAGTAGACATCACCAAAAAATTAATCCCTTCCCAGAAACTTATACCACCCCAAAAAAACAAGAGAAACATAGAAAAATAGAAAAATCCACCCACCACCACATCATTCATACATTAACCATGCAAAACTATTTCCACCATAATAAACACTTTATCATTAAAATTCTAAAAAATATCACAAATATCAAGAAAACTATAATAATAGTAAGGATAACTAGAAAAAAAACATAGAATACAAAATTATTTACTATAAAAAATATCACATATCCAATTCCAATCATACTACTATAAACAATAAAAAACAATGGATCATAGTATAACATTCCAATATGTTTGATAATTGGACATTTAATCATAGTAAATATGAAGTTTGGTATTTAATCCCACAACTATATTTCATTATTCAGTTAATGTAGCACTGAGATAGAGTATAAAAAAAATGATCCCACACAAAATATAAATAGATTCACCAAAGGACCTCACAAGGACATAATTTCTTTAATTTAATGGAGATAAAAATTTCAAAGAATTAAAAATAGAATATCTCAGGAATTATTATCATCATTTTTCCATTTTAAAATAAATATTAACCTCTTCCATAGAATATTGGGTTCTTGAACTATCATTTTATCCTTATAAATTGACTCAATTGTAATGAGATTTGTTCCCTCATAAAATACATGTAATTCCTATAAAAAACTTTAGGAACCATTCATGATAAAACTATTATATTTTGAGAATAAATAACCCCCACTACTAAGAAATCCAATGAAAATGGAATTATAGACGCCATCTCACTTAACACATAAAAAAATCGAATTTGTACCAAATTAATAGAGGAATCCCCCTTTATAGAATAATCCCTCCCTAAAATGGTAAGTTTGAAACTTAATATTAAAGAAACAACCATTTTACTTTAAATGTTCTCCATAATATTCTCTAACACTTATAAAACACCCAAGAAACAATATAAAAGACTTAAGTAATTTTAGGAAACTATAAAGAAATATTTCTTTTTATAGTTCATGAAATATTTTTATTTTTCCGTGATAAGAAGAAACCCTTAGATATCATGGTGATATTTTTATTTAGTATCAAACCAACCTATTGCATACCTTTTAAACCTAATTCAATGTTTTTTTATTATAAGGAATTTTAGTAATAAATATCACTTTCGTAGACTATTGATTATCTATATTTTATATAGTTATTTTATTTTTTAGTTTTTATTATTCATAATGATTTAAGGATATTTATTTTGATGGTATTTCCCACTAAATTTAGTTATACTCTCTTAATATTTGGAGATTATATCCATTTCACTTTTTTGATAAAAAAATTACTAATTGAATTGTTAAATTTGGAATATATATGTAAATAAAATTCAAAAATTAGTTTTTATATTTGAAATATAGTTTCCCAAGATATGAATATCAATTAAAGTTTTTTTTAAAATGAGTACAAATAAAAATTCTATTATTTTTTATCCATTAAACAAATGAGTTTGTTGAAATGCATCATGTAAATTTCTAATAAAATTTTGAAAGGGTTTCTTGGTAGAATTTATAAAATTTCTTGTTGACACATATAATGTTTTTTTTAATGTCCTAAAATATTCAATTCCATTTCAGAGGATGTTATTGAATATTTAATGTTGCGTTCCTCAAGAATTTTTTTTCTTGAGTAGAAATAGGAAAGATGAAATCTTGGTAAACAGATAGAAACAAAAACCTTTTGTAAGTTTTACTTTATTGATTTCAAATTTTAATATCTATTTTTTAACTAAGTAGTTTATTTATATTTGAAATAGTGTGATTTGGAGGCCCTTGATGAGAATAAAGCTGACAACTTTCATCCAAATGGTTATTTATACTAAGTATTAGAAGATGAGCACCATGGTAGAGTATGCTTTCAACCATGGAAGAGTATTGTTTGCAATAGATATTTTCCCACTCCAGGTTCCATTTATGGTAGCACCAGGTTGGAAACAACTCAATTGAAAGGTAGAACAATCTCACATAGAGGCAATAGAGGCCAAAAAAAATCCGTGTAAGAGTGTGAATGAAGTCAAAAGGAAAACCAAGAATTTATGAAAGTTAAGAAAGACTTATGTCCATCACTTTCACCAAATACCTCCGTGGTTTTTGATACCTACATGTCAACGCTAGGTTTTTTATATGATGTAATAGGTGATGTTAATTATAGTTATAATGCTGGTCAGGATGATGAATTTCCTGGTGATAGAGATGGTGTTGGTGATGTTGAGGATGATGCTGAGGATGATGGTGCAGATGATGGTGAGGATGATGGTGATGATGATGATGAGGATGATAATGATGATGATGGTGACGAGATAGAGATCAATCCTTCACATTTTTTACTGATATTTATGACACATGATACTTGATGATTATATGTGAATGAATATATGTTATTTTTTAAATTTTTGTTATAATTGATTGAATGCATTAATTTGTTTCTCGAAAGTTTTATATTGGCAGGCAGTGGTTTTATGTTTGTACGTGGAAATATTTTTTTAGGTTTTGGGACAAGGTGGGGGATACTAATAGCTCCCAAGGTGAGGGAATTCTATACCAATAGTTTCTAAAACTATTGATATTTAACTTTACCAATGGTTTAAATAAATTTTTTGGTTGCTGGATAGTTAGGGAAGGCTAAACCAATAGTTTCATAAAAACATTGGTATAATATAAATACAGGTAACCTATACCAATAGTTTATAGAAAACCATTTGTATAGGCAATAAAACATTAAAATATTCTCCAAGGTTTGTAAAACCATTAGTATAGCCTATGCCAATGGTTTTATAACCTATACTAATGAGATAATGTTCTGAAGGATCTGATGTTGAAAAAAATATGAAGACTTTTTCATCAGTAGTTATGTACGAGTTAGATAATATCAAATGAAATTATTCTGAGCTAAATAAGGATTTAATATACTCTACAGATTAGATTAGATGGCTGAAGGAAATATCAAGGCCTATTGTAACATCCTAGGTAAATAAAGAATATGATATTTTCATATTTATTAATATTTAAGAATTAAATATTAATTTTTATTTAAAGGGGATGATATGCTCGATGGCATACCTAACATGAAACAACGGGTTTCTCCAAAAGATCATATTGCACACAAGGCTAAGTCATACTAAAAAATAATATAATAATATAATTATTTTAAATGGTAGTTAACGCATCGCTGTTGTATTGAAGAGAATGAACAGAACTAACCATATTATGATTAAATATGTTTGTTAATTTTTTTTAAATTTATCCAATAAAATTTAGAGGTTTAAAATGAGAAGGAATCCAATTTTAAGCATAAATACTCTAATATTTTTAAAAGGTAGTTCTACCATCTTTTCATGGAGAACCATTTTTAAATATAGTATTTGTCTCTTTTATATGTTCCATTTGACAAAATAAAATTATTCTTTAAAACAGGGACATCAAAATTTACTTTGGGTAAATTTTTGGTATTTTTCTGATAAAATTCATTTTTTAATGAATAGTGAAAAATACTGCATTTTAAGTCGAAACTGTCTTTTTATCTGAGTTATTTATATGTTTATATTATCCTTTTAATTGGTTTTAAAGTGTAATTAGATTATGTTTTTATCATTTAATCCAATTTTGGACATTTTAAGTAATTTCACTTTTTAATTGGACATAAACACATGTCAATATTTTTATAGTTATTACTTCTTAAAAATCCACGTTTTGGTTTTTGACAACGAGAATTAATTTTAAATTAATTGTTGAAAGTTCTGTGTTTTGAAATTGGAAAAATGGATTCCATATTTGGAATTAGGGGGTCAAAATTGTGTAAATAGGTATCTTTTATTTTTAGACATTATGAATAGTAACTTTAGTAAATATTTTATTTACCATGGTTAAAGGGTAAATCTAGTAAATAAGGGTAAAAAAATAATATTATAATAATATTAAATTAACCTAACACATGTAATAAACCTATTTTATGAGATATGTCCAACCATGGAAATCTTTGGGTCAATTTTAGGACCCCATGGAGCCACTTGTGTGTGAAAATGAAATTTAATTACTTTTAATTTAATGTTAAGGAAAATATAACATAAACATGTATCTTTTAGTAAAAAAAATTTTATATGGGGTTATATATATTATATTTTCATCTATAAATATTCATTATAAATCTAAAAATATTTCCTACATCATGGTATTTTATTTATACTTTTTAGAGATTAAATATATTAATTTATTTATAACATAATGGTGATGTAGTGATTACCTTATTAATGAATGATTTAAATAAATGAGATTATAAATATTAAAATAAATTTATTTTGAAACTTTTTATACCATTCAAAAATTTATGGATTATTATGACATGTTATATTTGAATTAATGAAGTTTTTTCGAATGAATTAATTTTTATGGATTTTTAACAAGTCATGATATGAATAGTATAAAAATTGACATAAATGTGTTTTTAAATCAATTAATATTTTATTAAATGATATAATAGTCCTAAAAATCTAATATTAAGAAAACTGGCATATATTATTTTACAAATTTTATTAAAAATCCATTTTTGGGTCGCTTGGAATTTTATATTAACTATGGTAACCATATATTATGAATATACAAGAAGATATGGTAAAAGTTAAATAAGTTTACTAAGGTTTAAAGCTAAAAGATAAGGTTAATTTTGTGACCTAAAATTGTCTAAAACCCACTAGCTAAGAGGATTTTAACCCATCCTCATCTGAGCTTCTTTATATATCACTTTGGTGTTATTAGAATTTAAAAATAAATTATTAATAAAATAATACTTTCAAACTTTCCTAAAGTTCCCCTCCTCCCTCTTATAAAAGGACACCACCTCTAACCCCTTACTCACACATCTCAAGCCTCTTGGATTGTCCAAACTCTACTACAATAAGCTCCCAAAATTCCTCCCTTCCTCCTAGAAGCCTTACCTATAAGGCCCCAGCCTTAAACCTTACTTAATCTTGAGTTATTACAAGATTACACATTGAGGATCTTTTCAGGTTTAGAGTTTTAGAGAATTAGAACATAAAACTTGCATTACATTACACATATAAACAAAGTGGTTACATAAATATAGTATTCATTTTTCCCATCAATGGAAACATATTTAAAATAAAACATGGATTCTTTCTTGACACTTCCTTGACACTATCATCATATCATGTACCTTTCCCTTGATTTGTGAAAAACATTTCAAAAAAGCTTGGGATGAGCATAAAAAGCTCAGTAAGGGATATAAAAATATGGAAAGGAAACATGGGTACATATATACATAAGGATGAGATCATACTTTACCCATAAAACATAAGCACTTTAACATACCTCATCAAATCATGAATAAATCATAGAAATCATAAGACATAAAGGTAACTTGAGGCATTCATAACATTCTTACGTAGGGAGTAACCCTCTTGGTTACGTTTGGAATACCTATCATAGTATATTCCCTAAAATATCTTCAGATAAATCTTAACATTTCACTCCTTCACGTTACCCAATGCATTGGAGAGCTATATCGGGCTCACCCGCCCTTAGTTTATCACGGAACCACCCGTTTTCATAATAATGCCCAAGAACTTCAACATAATCATATCACATAAAACATGCATAAAGGAAACATAACATTTCCACCTTTCAATCACAAGATATCAATACAACACATTGATATAAAAACATTATGAAAACCATTTTCAATACCAAAACAAAAGAAAAGTAAAACATGGTTTTTATTTTTCTTTTAAAAAGAAGGTATAGCTTGTAGAGGAAGTTGAAACTCAAATAACGGTCACGACGGCGGAGAAGTCGTTGTCGCCGCATACGTACGACAAAAAAATTCCCTTTTGTCGTTTAGTAAACGCTTCTTATAAAAAATATTCCTTTTTGAATAAACTTAAAAGTCAAAGGGGTTTATACACCATATAAAATAAAGTTGTGTATAAAATAAAATATGCCTCAATGAAAGGAGATTGAGACGAAGTCCCATACCTCGGGTCCGACTTGACTCGGTCGTTCTTTAATCTCATGAATAATAAACTTGAGTTAATTTCTACTTGTTTAAGAACCTTTTTAAAGTTAATTATTTCTTTTATATCACTTATTGACATGTCATGAACACTATGTAATTATTTAAGTTAATAACGGTCGTTTTAACGATCACTGGTACTTGAGTCAAAAATAAACCCTTTATAATTACATGTTTTTCATGTATACATTATATCCAGAATTATAATCATTATTTATATATCATATATATTCAGTATATACATGAATTTATAATATTAAATAATCATTTAGAGGTAAGAAATGAAATGCACCGTTCATGGAGACGGTAAGCCGTACGTACGCATGAACGCTACTTTCATTTGTATTTCATATTTTATAGAATGGAATCATAATGATATAAAGGTATATTATAATTCCAGTATAATATCATATATAATATCATAGTTCCATCCTTTATACGTCCCACATATGGTATTTAATGAATCAAATCACTTTGAGGGGGCGGTAGTCCGCACTTCCTTAAATGAAGATATCACGTTTACCCATAATGAAAAACATAAAGGTATTCCCAAAACAAAAAATACAGAAGCTTAAGGAAAACATAAACATATTATATATCATATATAAATATAGTGACATTTTAATGGCCACCTTTGAAGGTGTTAAAATAATGTTGAACAATCATCGTTTCGGGAGGCATAAATTCACCATCCACGGAAACAGTATGTCCATTAACCATTAGATGTAGGTGTGTGTAAGTGTAGCTTGAATAATTCTTATAAAAACATCCTAGTATATTGAAGATAATGGAGTTGTTACAAAATAAATGAATAAAAAGAGTTTAGGGGGTTGGAGAAGCAAAATAAAACAAAAGGACTCAAGTGAAGACATTACCTTAAAATCGGGTAACTCCCTTTGGTTTGAGCTCAAAGGCTTCCTTGGGAAGACTTATGCCCAAAGTGAGGCTTCAAGGAGTAAGTGAGGGAAGTGGACATACAAAATGGGCAGTGGTTGGCCGAGCCAAAGGCTTTGGAAGTGTGGGTAAGGAGGTTGGGGTGGGTGCCTTTTATAAGAGGAGAGGAGGGGTACTCTTGGAAAGTAAAGATAAGTTACTTTATTTTAAAAAGAGTTTCGGATTCAAAAGGTCCCAAATTGCTATAATTCTAGGATAAGGTGATAAGGCTTATAAATCCATTCATCCAATTGGTTTTTTCCATGTGTAGGTTTTAGATTTTACATTATCTTTCCATTTTATTTAAATCGTTAAATAATGAGGTCATCGCTGCATCATCATGATGTCATAAATAATTTAATTTATTTAAAGTCTAAAAATTATAAAAAAATACTATGATGTAGGAAATATTTTTATCTTTCCAATGACTATTTATAATCAAAAATTGGATCTTTATAACCCCATGTAAAAAGTATTTTCGTAAAACATATTATGTTTGTGTCATTTTTACTTTTACATTAAATAAAAAGTTATTTATGTCATTTGCCAACCAAAGTGGATCCATGGGGTCCCCAAGTTGACCCATGGCTTGTCTTGGTCGACCATGACACAACCAATGAGGGTAGGAAATGTGTCAAGCTCATCTCATTTTATTAAATCATTATTTTTACCTTAAACTACACTAATTACCACTAATCGTGATTAAAAACTTAATAAGTTACTATTCACCAAAAAATTATTTTAATCTCATTGAACCACATTTTACTTCTTAATGACAACCATGTATGTCGGATTTTTGAAATTCAAAATACAATGATGGCAAAATTTCATTTAAACGGAAAAATCAGTTTTTATAAGTACCACTTAGTGGTTTCACTATTCATCAAAATTTGAAGTTTTTCAGAAAATTACCAAAAATTCACCCTAAGCTATATTTGATATTCTGAATTAAAAAATGAAGTCTATTTTACAAAATTCAAAACATATAAGTCACATTAATTAATTTAATAATTAATTCCCGCTGTCATGACAAATAGCGTGTTTTTATGAAACAATAAGTATCAAAATATTGACACTAGTTTAAGTCCAATTTCAAAGTGAAATTGATTCCAATGACCACCATTAGATAAAATGGTAAAAATATATTCTAATTCCACTTCAAAACCAATTCAAAAGATAATCTAATCATATAAATAAATTAGATTAAAAAGTAGTTTTGATGTAAAATGCAGTATTTTTCACTATTCATTAAAAAATGAACATTGTCTGAAAAATACCAAAAATTCACACAAAGTAAATTTTGATGTCCCAATCATAAATAATAATTTTATTTTGACAAACATAGCTTATAAAATTGTCAAAAGATAGATTCAAAAATGGTTTGCCATCAAAAGGCAGTAAAACATTCTTTTAAAAATATTAGTGTATTCCATGCTTAAGATTGGATTTATTTTCATTTTAAGCCTCTAAAACACTATCTAATTCATTAATTGACATATATAAAAATATCTATTATTCATTACTTACTCGGGATGTTACATCCTTTCTCCCTTTAGAAAATTGCATCCCCACAATTTATTTACTTATCAAATAAATGGGGGTACTTATCCCTCATTGCATTTTCAGATTCCCATGTTGCCTCTTCCATCATGTGGTTCTTCCACAAAACCTTTACCTGATTAATCAACTTATTCCGTAACACTTGCTCCCTGTGGTCAAGAATCTGGACCGGTTGTTCCTCATAAGATAGGTTCTCTTCCAGCTGAACTACCTCTGGACTCAAAACATGAAATGTTTCTGGCATATCCTTTCTCAACATCGAAACGTGAAAAACATTGTGTACCTGAGATAAACTCGGAGGTAAAGCCACCCGGTATGCAACTGATCCAACTATCTCCAGAATTTCATATGGTCCAATAAACCTTGGACTCAACTTTCCTTTCTTACCAAATCTCATCACACTTTTCCAAGGAGAAACCTTGAGAAAAACATGATCACCTACCTCGAAAGATAGATCCTTCCTCCGGTTATCCGCATAACTCTTCTGCCTGCTCGGAGCTGTTCTCATGTTCTTCTGAATCAGCTGAACTTTTTCTGCCATCTCTTCTACCAATTCTGGTCCCATCAACTTCCTTTCACCCACTTCATCCCAGAAAGATGGAGTTCGACACCGCTTCCCATATAATGCCTGAAATGGTGCCATCTGAATACTGGAATGAAAACTGTTATTATATAAAAATTCAACCAAAGAAAGATGTTGGTCCCAACTTCCCTGATAATCCATAGAACAAGCTCGTAGCATATCCTCCAATTTCTGAATTGTTCGTTCTAACTGCCCATCTGATTGAGGATGAAATGCTATACTAAAATTTAATTCAGTACCCAATGACTTCTGAAGGCCTTTCCAAAAGTTAGAAGTGAACTTGGGATCACGATCAGATACAATGGAGAGGGGAACTCCATATAACCTGACTATCTCTTTAAGATACAAACGGGAAAGTTGATCTAGGGAAAAAGTATCTCGTATAGCAAGGAAATGAGCAGATTTAGTCAAGCGATCAACAATAACCCAGATTGAATTATTACCTCGAGATGTCTTCGGTAATCCCACAACAAAGTCCATGGATATATTCTCCCATTTCCACTCTGGCACTGGTAAAGGCTGAAGCATCCGTTTCGGTAACTTCCGCTCTGCTTTAACCTGCTGACAAGTCAAACACTTCCCAGTAAAATTAGCAATATCTCTTTTCATTCCATCCCACCAGTAATACTCCCGCAGATCTCTATACATCTTAGTACTGCCAGGATGAACTGAAAATGGAGAACTATGAGCTTCACATAACAACTCTCTCTTCAACTGTGAATTACAAGGCACACACAATCTCTTCCCAAATCTCAAAACACAATCATTATCAATGTTTAATTCAGGCAACTTACCTTTCTGAACCAGCTCTACCTTTTTCTGCAACTCACTGTCTTGCTTCTGTGCTTGCTTGATTCTATCTGATAGAGATGATCTCACTGATACCTGAAACAAAACATAAGAACTTCCTGCACCAAAAACTTCTATGCCAAAGTTCATCAAATCCTTAACCAAAGGATCACGTTCCAAACGCAACATTGCTAATGAAGCATTACTTTTTCGACTCAAAGCATCAGCCACTTTATTTTATTTTCTCGGATGGTAATGAATTGTACAATCATAATCCTTGATTAATTCTAGCCATATCCTCTGTCTCATGTTTAACTCTTTCTGAGTGAATATATACTTTAAAATTTTTTGATCAGTATATATTTTACACTTTACTCCATACAAATGATGCCTCCAAATTTTTAAAGAGAAAACAACAGCAGCTAATTCCAAATCATGTGTAGGGTAATTTACCTCATGAGTTTTCAACTGTCGTGAAGCATAAGCAATTACCTGATCATTCTGCATTAGGACGCAACCAAGTCCTTTCAATGAAGCATCACTGTATATAACAAACTCACCATTCCTGGAAGGTAGTTCCAAAACTGGAGCATTCACCAATCTTCTTTTCAATTCCTAAAAACAATCATCACATTCTTTTGTCCAGATAAACTTAACACCCTTCCGAGTTAGCTTAGTCATTGGACTAGATAACCGTGAAAAATTTCTAACAAACCTTCGGTAATAGCCTGCCAAACCAAGGAAGCTACGAATCTCAGTTACATTTGTGGGTCTTGGATAGTCTTCCACAACTTTTGTTTTTGCAGGATCAACAGTTATCCCATCTTTAGAAACAATGTGACCAAGGAAGGAAATTTGTTGCAACCAAAACTCACACTTGCTGAATTTACCATACAATTTCTTTTCTTTTAAGGTTTGCAAGATAACCCTTAAATGTCTTTCATGCTCCTCTTTATTTTTTGAAAACACCAAAATATCATCAATGAAAACCACCAAAAACTTATCCAAGAACTCATGGAAAATTCTATTCATTAAGTCCATGAATACAGCAGGTGCATTGGTTAGCCCAAAAGGCATTACTAAAAATTCATAATGGCCATATCTCATACGGAACGTGGTCTTCGGAATATCTGCCTCATTTACCTTCAGCTGATGGTACCCCGATCTCAAGTCAATCTTTGAAAAAAACTGAGCTCCCTGGAGCTAATCAAACAAATCATCGATATGAGGCAAAGGATATTTGTTCTTAACAATGATGTTATTCAAGGCTCTATAATCAATTCAAAGTCTCATAGAACCATCTTTCTTTTTAACAAATAAAACAGGAGCACCCCAAGGTGATGTGCTAGGTCGAATGAAACCTTTCTCTAATAAATCTTGCAATTGCTCCTTTAACTCTAAAAGTTCAATTTGAGCCATTCGATAAGGGGGTTTTGAAATTGGCTTAGCATCAGGAACTAAGTCAACAGTAAACTCAACTTCCCGATCTGGTATTATTCCAGGCAACTCATCAGGAAAAACATCAGGATACTCATTTACCACTGGCACATCATTAATCTGAACAGTTCCTTTATTTTCAACGATGTGTCCAAGGTAACATTCATTTCCATCTTTTACAAGTTTCTCGGACTCTTGATAAGTTATCAACAGTAAGGGTTCATTCTTGTACACAAACTGAAAGTCTTTCTGAAAAGAAACTTCTTTATCTCTACAGTCAATCTTAGCATGGTAAATAGAGAGCCGATCCATACCCATGATAACATCAAACTCGACTAGAGGTAGAACAATAAGGTTTGCAAGTAGGTTCTTTCCACAGATAAGGATAGGAAGATTCTTATAAATTCTTTTTGCCTCAACATTCCCCCAGGTGTTTTTACCAAAATTTCAGGAGTCATTTCTTGAGATGGTATTCCCATTTTACTAGAAAAGGTTTTAGAGATGAAAGAATGTGTAGACCCCAAATCAAACAACACACTGGCATAATCTGAAAAAACAAAGTACCTGATACAACCTCATTTGATGGCCCGACATCTGCTGAAGTAGTTGCAAAGGATTTCACCACCCCTTTCTGCTTGTAGTCTAACTGCTTCCCATCACTCAAGCTCTTTGTCGGACACTCATTTTCATAGTGACCCATCTCATTGCACTTATAACATTTCACTAACTGTAAATCAAATTTGGTCTTACCTTCACCTTGATCTTTTTCAGTGCAATCACGAGCCTTATGTCCCATCTTACCACATCGGTAGCACTTTCCAGAATTCAGAAGACATTCCGCAACATGCCTTTTTCCACATTTATCACAAACTGGAAACTTAGTTTTCTTACCATCAGACTTTTTTGAAGAATTCTTACCTTTCTCCTGCCACCTCGGTCTCTTCTTCTGTTGGTTGTCATAGAACACTTGATCATCGGAAAACTCCATTTCCACCTTCTCAGCACATCGAACAAGCTTTTCATAACTTTTAAACTCACGAGAAGCTAATGCCCTTCGATATTTTGGCTTTAATCCTGAGTAAAAACGATTGATTTTACTATCAAGGTCTCGGATAAAATTTGGAGCATACCTTGCCAATCGAGTGAACCTTTCTTCATAGGCAGCCACTGAGTCTTCCTCTTGCCTCAATTCCAAGAATTTATTTTCCATCCTAAGTCGAACAGCCTTAGGAAAATACTTCTCAAGAAAGATACCTTTGAATTCATCCCAGTCGAGAGCATCAATCTCATCAGTGTCTCTGATATTTTTAACCATCGACCACCACTGATCTGCTTCACCCTCCAAACGATAAATAGCAAGACTAACCTTTTGACTGTATGAACACCCCATGACATCAAAAATCTTCTCCAGTGCTTTAATACACCCTTCAGCTAGCACAGGGTCAGATGATCCTCTGAATGATGGGTGATGTTGCCTCATGAAATGTTCCACCACTGACATGTTCCTCTGCGGTTGATCTGGATGATCTCGTGCATGGATACCACCACCATTTATAGCCTCAGTCAACTGCGCCATTACTACAACAAACTGTTCAGTTCCAAATCCGACCATCTCAGGATGCTGATTCGGAAGGTTATTTCCTTCTGCATGCCTTCCTAGCACTGCTTCCCTATTTCCTCTGCGGAAAACCATTCTGAACAAACATTTCTTAGATGAAGCAACATGGTAATCTTCAAATGCTATATCACTTCAATTTGACCATAAAAAAAATATTTTTGGATAATCATTTAATAGAATTCTAACTCCTAAAGTTATCTAAACTGACCTCTGATACCAACTATAAGGCCCCAGCCTTAAACCTTACTTAATCTTGAGTTATTACAAGATTACACATTGAGGATCTTTTCAGGTTTAGAGTTTTATAGAATTAGAACATAAAACTTGCATTACATTCCACATATAAACAAAGTGGTTACATAAAGATAGTATTCATTTTTCCAATCAATGGAAACATATTTAAAATAAAACATGGATTCTTTCTCGACACTTCCTTGACACTATCATCATATCATGTACCTTTCCCTTGACCTGTGAAAAACATTTCAAAAAAGCTTGGGATGAGCATGAAAAGCTCAGTAAGGGATATAAAAATATGGAAAGGAAACATGGGTACATATATACATAAGGATGAGATCATACTTTACCCATAAAACATAAGCACTTTAACATACCTCATCAAATCATGAATAAATCATAGAAATCATAAGACATAAAGGTAACTTGAGGCATTCATAACATTCTTACGTAGGGAGTAACCCTCTTGGTTACGTTTGGAATACCCATCACAGTATATTCCCTAAAATTTCTTCAGAGAAACCTTAACATTTGACTCCTTCGCGTTACCCAATGCATTGGAGAGCTATATCGGGCTCACCCGCCCTTAGTTTATCACGGAACCACCCGTTTTCATAATAATGCCCAAGAACCTCAACATAATCATATCACATAAAACATGCATAAAGGAAACATAACATTTCCACCTTTCAATCACAAGATATCAATACAACACATTGATATAAAAACATTATGAAAACCATTTTCAATACCAAAACAAAATAAAAGTAAAACATGGTATTTATTTTTCTTTTAAAAAGAAGGTATAGCTTGTAGAGGAAGCCGAAACTCAAATAACGGTCACGACGGCAGAGAAGTCATTTTCGCCGCATACGTACGACAAAAACATTCCCTTTTGTCGTTTAGTAAATGCTTCGTATAAAAAATATTCCTTTTGAATAAATGTTAAAGTCAAAGGGGTTTATACACCGTATAAAAGAAAGTTGTGTATAAAATAAAATATGCCTCAATGAAAGGAGATTGAGACGAAGTCCCATACCTCGGGTCCAACTTGACTCGGTCGTTCTTTAATCTCCTGAATAATAAACTTGAGTTAATTTCTACTTGTTTAAGAACCTTTTTCAAGTTCATTATTCCTTTTATATCACTTATTGACATGTCATGAACACTATGTAATTATTTAAGTTAATAACGGTCGTTTTAACGATCACTGGTACTTGAGTAAAAAATAAACCCTTTATAATTACATGTTTTTCATGTATACATTATATCCAGAATTATAATCATTATGTATATATCACATATATCCAGTATATACATGAATTTATAATATTAAAAAATCATTTAGAGGTAAGAAATGAAATGCACCGTTCATGGAGACGGTAAGCCGTACGTACGCATGAACGCTACTTTCATTTGTATTTAGTATTTTATATAATGGAATCATAATGATATAAAGGTATATTATAATTCCAGTATAATATCATATATAATATCATAGTTCCATCCTTTATACATCCCACATATGGTATTTAAAGAATCAAATCACTTTGAGGGGGCGGTAGTCCGCACTTCCTTAAATGAAGATATCATGTTTAACCATAATGGAAACCATAAAGGTATGCCCAAAATAAAAAATACAGAAGATTAAGGAAAAAATAAACATATTATATATCATATGTAAATATAGTTACATCTTAATGGCCACCTTTGAAGGTGTTAAAATAATGTTGAACAATCATCGTTTCGGGAGGCATAAATTCACCATCCACGGAAACAGTATGTCCATTAACCATTAGATGCAGGTGTGTGTAAGTTTAGCTCGAATCCTTCTTATAAAAACATCCTAGTATATTGAAGATACTGGAGTTGTTACAAAAGAAATTAATAAAAAGAGTTTAGGGGGTTGGAGAAGCAAAATAAAACAAAAGGACTCAAGTGAAGACATTACCTTAAAATCGGGTAACTCCCTTTGGTTTGAGCTCAAAGGCTTCCTTGGGAAGACTTCTGCCCAAAGTGAGGCTTCAAGGAGTAAGAGAGGGAAGTGTAGAGAGAAAATGGGCAGGGGTTTGCCGAGCCAAAGGCTTTGTAAGTGTGGGTAAGGAGGTAGATGTGCGGGCCTTTTATAAGAGGAGAGGAGGGGTACTCTTGGAAAGTAAAGATAAGTTACTTTATTTTAAAACGAGTTTCGGATTCAAAAGGTCCCACATTGCTATAATTCGAGTATAAGGTGATAAGGCTTAGAAATCCATTCATCCAATTGGTTTTTTCCATGTGTAGGTTTTATATTTTACATTATCTTTCCATTTTATTTAAAT
Source organism: Viscum album (assembly GCA_963277665.1). Taxonomy (NCBI): domain Eukaryota; kingdom Viridiplantae; phylum Streptophyta; class Magnoliopsida; order Santalales; family Viscaceae; genus Viscum; species Viscum album. The sequence goes on from OY728163.1 coordinate 210,571,170, forward strand.
CGTTAAATAATGAGGTCATCGCTGCATCATCATGATGTCATAAATAATTTAATTTATTTAAAGTATAAAAATTATATAAAAATTACTATGATGTAGGAAATCTTTTTATCTTTCCAATGACTATTTATAATCAAAAATCTGATCTTTATAACCCCATGAAAAAATTGTTTTCGTAAAACATATTATGTTTGTGTCATTTTTACTTTTACATTAAATAAAAAGTTATTTATGTCATTTCCCAACCAAAGTGGATCCATGGGGTCCCCAAGTTTACCCATGGCTTGTATTGGTCGGCCATGACACAATCAATAAGGGTAGTACATTTTTCAAGCTCATCTCATTTTATTAAAGCATTATTTTTACCTTAAACTACACTAATTACCACTAATCGCGATTAAAAACTTAATAAGTTACTGTTCACCAAAAAATTATTTTAATCTCATTGAACCACATTTTACTTCTTAATGACAAACATGTATGTCGGATTTTTGAAATTCAAAACACAATGATGGAAAAATTTCATTTAAACGGAAAAATCAGTTTTTATAAGTACCACTTAGTGGTTTCACTATTCATCAAAATTTGAAGTTTTTCAGAAAATTACCAAAAATTCACCCTAAGCTATATTTGATATTATGAATTCAAAAATGAAGTCTATTTTACAAAATTCAAAACATATAAGTCACATTAATTAATTTAATAATTAATTCCCGCTGTCATGACAAATAGCGTGTTTTTATGAAACAATAAGTATCAAAAGATTGACACTAGTTTAAGTCCAATTTCAAAGTGAAATTGATTCCAATGACCACCATTGGATAAAATGGTAAAAATATATTCTAATTCCACTTCAAAACCAATTCAAAAGATAATATAAGCATATAAATAAATTAGATTAAAAAGCAGTTTTGATGTAAAATGCAGTATTTTTCACTATTCATTAAAAAATGAACATTGTATGAAAAATACCAAAAATTCACAAAAAGTAAATTTTGATGTCCCAATAATAAATAATAATTTTATTTTGACAAACATAGCTTATAAACTTGTCAAAAGATAGATTAAAAATGGTTTGCCATCAAAAGGCAGCAAAACAATCTTATAAAAATATTAGTGTATTCCATGCTTAAGATTGGATTTATTTTCATTTTAAGCCTATAAAACACTATCTAATTCATTAATAGACATATATAAAAATATATATTATTCATTACTTACTTTTAATGTTACATTACCTTAAGTAGAAGGCAATTCAAGAAATCCTTTTAGCTTAAATCAAAAGGAGTTACCCGATTTATGGTAATGTCTTCTCTCAAGTTCATTTCCTTTATTTTTCCTTATACACTCCCTATGATCTTATTATTATTTCTTTATATAACAAAACCAGTATCCTCAATAAAATCATTTGTTTTTATGAGAAGTATTCAAACTACACTTACACACACCTCCGTCTAATGGGTATAGAACACACTGTTTCTGTGGACGACGAACTACAGCCTCACAAAACGATGATTGTTCAATCTTCTCCTACCATATCTTATGGTGACCATTATGATATAAATATAATTATATATGATATATATGATATTTATTTTATTTCTATTCTCCTGTAATTCGCATTTATAACACACCTTTATGATTTTCATGTTGTATAAATATAATAATTTCATTCGAGGAAGTGCGGACTACCGCCCCCTCAAAGTGATATGACTCATTCATGCTATACATGAAACATATAAAGGATAGAATTAATGAAATTATATAACATATATAACATATATATTATACTGTAATTATAATATACCTTTGTATCATTTAGTTTTCATTCCTTTAAATGTGAAAATGAAATGAAAGTAGCGTTCATGCGTACATATGACTTACCACCTCCATGAACGGTGCATTTTATTTATTATATCAAAATGATATGGACTATTATAAACACATATATACAGGATATATATGATATATATGATATCTAAATCATTAATATCATTCTAGAGATAATGGAATTTTTACCACATGGACAATTTATAATTATAACAAGTTCATTTTTAACTCAAGTTCCGAACATTGACAAAATGTCTGATATGAACTCAAATAATAAACTAATTATTATAACAAGGTAATAAGTGATATAAAAAGAATAATAAACTTTAACGAGGTTCTGAATCAATTATAAATTAAATTAATTTTATTATTCGGGAAATTAAAGAATGAACGAGTCTAGTCGGACACGAGGTAAGGGATTTCATATCAATCTCCTTTCATTGAGGAAGGTTTTGATAATATACACCTCATTATTTTACATGGTTTATAATAAAATCCTTTGACTTTTAATTTCATTCAAATATAATTTTTTATCTATGAAGTGTTTTACTAAATGACAAAAGGAATGTTTTTAACGTATGCAGTGACAATGATCTCTCCGCTGCTGTAATTGTTATTTGGCTTCCTCTATAAGCCTTAATGTTTTTAAAAGGAAATGAAATACATTATTCCATTTTTGGATGTTTTTTTATTGAAAATGGTTTTTGAAATGGATTGAGTAATTCAATATCTGTATATTAAATTCTTTTTATTTTAAATAAAATGTTATTATTGAAATGTTGATATTTTTAATATTTTATGTGTTATGATTATATAATGGTACTTGGAAATTTGATGGGTGGTAACGTGATAAAGCAATTATAGGTGGTTATGGGATAAACTAAATGGCAAGTGGTTCCATGATAAACCATGTATGGGTGGTTATGTTATAACCGCTAATGCATTGGGTATGGAAGTCGGTTGTGTGGCTATTCCATTTAGTGATATGTGTGGAAGTCGACCGTATGATTATTTTATTTAAGTATGTTTATGTCCCAAGTTACCTTTATATGCTATATGTTGATTTATCTGGAATTTTTGGTAATAATTAGGTTACAAAAAGGGTAAGAAATGAGATTATATTTAGTGAAGTATTTTTTCTACTTATAAAGGTGAAAGGTATTACTTTTTGATAAAGTATTCATGGTTTACTTGTTGTTTTGAAAAACTAACAGCTTTCCTTCTTTATGTATCCCTCACTGAGATTTTTATGATAATCCCAAGTTTTTGAAATGTTTTTTACAGGACTTAAAGTGGAATAGGGTTAAGGATGAGATCAAGGAAAAGTCATGCAGTTTAAAACATGGAAGTAAACATATTTCTTTTTTTAAGTGTTATTATTTTATAAAAAAATTGATACTGAGTAGAAGTGTCTACATGTAATATTCAAGTTTCTATGTATAAGTTATGACCTAATTCTCTAAATCTCTAAATCTGAAAATATCCTCAATGTGAATTATTAACTTAATTCAAGATTATGTAATGTTTAAGGCTGAGTCCTTATACCTATAGATAATTTTGATAATTTGGTTAATATGATGGATTCCTAGACCGACTTGATCAAGAATCTCCAACTAGTGAAATAATTTTCTTTTAGTGTATATAATGAAATGTTTGTGGATGTGAGGAACCAGGTAAGTTAGATAAAGAGTGTGTGTGGCACCAAGTCTAAAGTTAATGAACTTTTTGTTCTTTGGCCCTCACAAAGGGATATGATTCAGAACCTACTAGTGGTCTAATTAGATATTTATGAGGCTTCCCTTGATAAAATTTAGAGTTTAAAATAAGATTTCATGGAGAACCTGTATACTTTGAGGAGTATGGTGGTGATCCAATTTGAGTTTATCTAGATATTTTTTCCAAGTTCCACCATCACTTTAGAAACTTCTATGGTTCCATATCTCCATAGATAGTTTGAAAAATTCTCTTCAGATCTGAATTAAATTTCATCTCAGATCCATCCACTAAAATGTGACATGCTCTCTTTTATTCTTATGAAATATTTAAGGAAGGAAATTTTGGATGAGTTTAGAGAAACCTATGAATCTATAATAAGAGTAGTAAATGTAATTGATGTATCATTTAATGTGATTCTTGGATTTCTTAAGTAATATATTCCTTCCTTTGATGTTAAGATATATGAAACTATAGTGGTATCTAAGAAAATTAGACATATGGTTTCATACTCTATTTGACTTATTAGTAGAAACCTTCAAAACATTGAACCTATGATGGAAAAGATCTATGAAGGGATTACATATATTTACATATATTTTTATGATTATAATTCTAGTTCTTCAGAGTCTAAATAACCTCCTATTGTACTAGATAGTGATAAATACAAAGATATTTCAGTATATAGAACAATTAGAATAATTTATCATATTATATATGGTAAAATGATCCAATTTCAAAATCACCATCTAGAAATGTCCATGAGTTTTCTCAAGTGATTATTTTATATTTAGTAAACTTGGATCACAATTTAACTTCATTAAAAGGGATTCTAATAAGATTGTATGTCTCAAATGATATAATTCAAGACAATATATTTTTATAAACCCTATAACTCTATACAATCCTATATCAGTAGCTATAGTTAGCGTTTCTTAGATATTATCCACTAGATATATTCAAAATTTAAAATTATTGTTGAAAAATGGTTATTCCTTAGTTTCTTAGTTGCATTGAAAGGCTTTTACAACCATTTTGGACTTCTTCAAATTAGACATAATCAAGAGGATTGATATGTGTTTTGATTCTCTTTACTCTCTTAGAGGTAGAATATCCATATGACCATCACCTAATGATATATAAAAGGGTTCCAAGCATATATTAGACAAATTGTTTGATCTAGATCATATCTTTTAATTAAAGTAATAAAAATTTACTGCTACTAAACATGATAGAACAAAAGCTCAATATTTAATGCCTTCTGAGAAGATAACCTTTGTCAGTTTTGGTTCTTATGATTTTATTATTACATAAAGAAACCTTGAAAAGATCTTAATCATCATTACCTATAAACCTATAGATTAGATATGGTTTTGGATATGAATAAATTCTATCTATAGCGCTTGAAAGATTAGTCCTACCTCGTGTAGTTGACCCTCCTACTTCCTCTGCATCCTCTCTATACTTTAAAAAACACTACCCAAACCTAAATCTAATTTTGAGACTATCCATAAACCGTATTCATCTAACTAATTTTTTGTATATATATTTTCATATGGGTTAAGTATTTTTATTTTTTTACAAGAGTTCATGATTAATAAAATTTATTTTTATATCTTTGCATGTGTGTGGAGTGATTGTTTTCCTTTATTGTGTTTTCATCTTCTTGAATGTTTTAATTGACGAATTTTAGTCATGCCTTATTCAAATTCAGTATTTCAATTATAGTTTAACAATTCATAACTCAAGGTTCTATAATAAATGCATTTTTATTCTCCTTATCATTCCATTTTAATGACATAAAAAGGGGTATAAGAGAGATAAAAGATAAACAATTTTTAAAAAAAATCATTTTATGTTATATAGTTTTTATGAAAATATATTTAAACATTTTAAAATTTCATGTTTAATATTTAATGGGTTTTGTGATCATCAAAAAAGGGGAGATTGTTGGACTACTAATATTTTTCCAACATATCCCATGTGCATTATGTTTTGACGATCTCTAAAGCACTTTGTATATTTTAAATGATTTTTTCTTTAAGTGTGTTTATCAATATTTATATTATTTAATTCAATTCTTCCATAGTCTAAAATTATGTTGTAGTTTTCTAAAATTTTCATAAGTTTTAAAAATAATCTATGTCAATGAATCAACTATGTGATAAATGGATACATAGAATTGGTTACATGGAGTAAAAAACTACGTGATTTTAATCATTGGAATATTTGGATACATGGTTCCAATTGGATATGTGATTCATTCAGATAAAGTTTTTTTTGGCTATTCTAGTAATATGACTATGTAATTTGGCTACATTATGAAATCGAATGGGTAATGAACAACTACGTGGATACATTCATCTACGAGAATTTAGATATATGAATTTTGGATTTGTGGTAATCTAGAATCAGCTATGTCATTTTGAAACTTGGATATTTATTACAATTAGAGAATTTTAAGTGGAACTTAATGCTCCAATAAAAGTATTAAATATTAGACCACCTCTTTATGGTAAAATATATTTTATAAAAGGTTGAAATTACCAGGAAAATAAATATTAGAGATTCATTTATTTATCTGTACTTTTTGCTGAGGAAATTTTTAGAAAATGATATTTGGAGTTTTACCCTGAGGAAAATTTTTATTGGATATCATGATATAAAATAGAAATTGAGAATATATACAATAGTATTTAAATAATAACAACACTTTCTATATCTCTCAAATATTTTTGTGCTACTTATCTATGCTAATAGAAAGAAGTAGAAGAACCAAGTTATTATGGAACTATTCTATCAAGATAAATCTTTATTTATTTTGAAGACTCTTATTGAGCTATAATTAATTCTTATTATATCTCTTGGAAAACACTTCAATTTTATCAGTTTCATCTTGGAACCATGAGATTCATCTTATAATTCCATTATTCTTTCTTATAACTAGATGTGAGCACTCATTTTACTGATTATTGAAGGTTGGTGCTTTTTTAAAGCTATATATGAGCCTAATAAAAGATAATTTATTTGTTCCAAGTGATTTATGCTTGCACTTATTCATATATTCACAAAGAAAAAGGATTGTTTCTAGTGAAATCCCTAACCTATAGGAGTTGAGTGTTGGTAGAGTGGACTAGGGGATATCTATTCCTTGAACTACTATAAATATCACATGTTAAATATCTTTCTTAATATATTTATTTATGATTATTTATTATGATAATAAAATATTAGAATCTATCATACCTTAAAATAGGGTGGTTTTAAGTGAATAAATTCTCAATAACTCAATTCACCCCCTGTCGAGTCTTTGTGTGACTCTTCTATAACCAAAAACTTGGTGTTTGTATTTAGGCCTTTCACCTTACCTTCTCTTTACCACTATAGGAACATAAGGATTTTGATAATTCATCTCCTTAACTACCCAAATAAGTTGAGTAATGAGATCTTGGAGAGACTTATCAATGTTTTTTATATTAATGTTTACAACAAATATGGATAATATTTAAGGGAGTGAAGTAACTGTGAGACTAGTATAAAATTCTTCAAGAAACTTAAAACCTAGAATCTCTAGAATCTCAACGTAGCCAATAAACTTGATTTCCTGAGGTCTATTCAGTGTACCATCTCCAAGTTTTTATGAAAAGTGTGCCTTAGAGATCTCAAGCCACTCATATATATATATCTCTACTAATATAGATCATAAAGATGTGTGAGTATTCTATAAGTCTCCATGTTCTCATGAGACTTATGAAGTTAATTAGTAATAAATTATAATATCAAATGTTGTATATTTATCTGATCATATATATTTTTTTAGTAGACATATAACTCCTATTCACTCACCTCCTTAGAAAACAAATAATGAACTTATGACTCTAGCATATAAAGATTATGTTCTTAGCATATTATAATGAGAAAGAACCTGTACCAATCTTGGAAGTTAATCTTAGAGAGGGGATTGTATTTCTCCTATTTATATCATAAGGATATTGATGAAATTTCAATTTTATATAAAAATATAAGAGAATATTATTATTACTTTATTTTATTACAAAAAATAATTGAGGTGAAATAAATTTAATTACCTTATTATTCTCCCACTAGTTCATCAATTATCAATGACCCTCACAATTAAACTCTAAATGTTATGTTTCATGGAAATTATAGTGTAAATGATCCATATTAACCTTCTTATAACCCAAACAAGGGTATGATCAATTACTCAAAGGTATTTTGGGATGTGGTCTTTCCAACTTCTATCTTGCAGCTCTTTAATCCATTGAGTGGACTCCTAAATCCTGAAATTCAAACTTGGATTTCCTCAACACATTCCTCCAATATACATAATGTCTAGTGAGGGATATTTCTATTGATTTCAACATGGTTAAGTCAACCCAAAACACTCATAAAAACTCCCTGATAAAAGTAAGTGTCTTGAAGAGGGCCAGAATGTCTCTTAATTCTATGGTTCCATTTTTAATTCAATAATGAGAGGCTTTTATGTCTTAATATTATTTTGATGGTTTTTAATTTATTACACATAAATTTCTATATTTTATCCTTTATATGTATTGTTAATATTATATGGATTTTATGTAATTAATTACCACATGTCATGAATATATTGACAAATAATCCATTTATTTTACTTTATATTGCATGTCTTGTTATCTAATTTAATTTATACAATAAAAATAAATATAATATAGAAATTCATCATAAAAAATCAATAACCATTCATAAAAAAAAATAAAAAAATGACTTTATCACAAGCCTTTTAATGATTTATTTATTGAGAGGAAGATAAATTAATTTATAACCATAGGATAAAAACTCATTGATCCAGGATTGGATTGAGATGAATCATTCATCCATAGACCTTTGTATCATCTTGGTTGGTTTTACATTGACTTGGGTTTTGAATTGTATCCTCTCTTTGGATCTCCATCCTTTATATATTTTACTCACACAAAGGTGAGGGGAACTAGAGGTATTTGATACTAAAATAAACCCTAGAGATATAGGTCCTACATAATAAAGGTGGAATAGATGAATCACAGACTATCATATTTAATTTAATAAAATTATTACATATAAAAACCATACAATAATATTAAATTAAATAGAAACCCAACACATACATTGGTTACTCAAAGCTAATAATAATTTATATACATAAAGTAACATCAAATTCATACATGCTAGCATACATTTCTAATCATTAAATTAATTAATATAAATCTATTGAATTAATAATTAATTTTCTTATTGATTAATTCATTATTTATCTTAATTATTAATCCAAACAGTCTTGAAGATACATAAGATACTCCACTATAATTAAATAAACTAATTTTAATTGAAATTACTCAAGTACACAACATGTAATTGGAGTTAATGAAATGTTCATATATATAAACATTATAGTACCTTTTGTGGTCAAGTATAATATATTCACATGTCATGTAGTGCACATGGAATGTCACATTGTTACATGGCCCTTAAACATGTTTATACCCTATGTCGTGTGTACCACATTAAATTATTGTGTAACATACACTGTTTTTATGACCACCACATGACGTGTAGATCTGAAATTTATTTGAAATTAATTTGGCATTTATTATTCTGTAAAAACATATCACATAGTGTGTACACTAACTTCATGCCATGTTATTCAGATTTAATTCCACAAGTAATATTTTCCACATAATTTATATCACGCAGTGTCCGTCCTGGTTTGGTGTTTTCTCCATGTAAATGGGTATGAGTTATATGGAATCTATTCTGGATTTAAGGCTGGTAACTATGTTATGAAAATTCATCATTACATTCCTAAGAAATCAATATGTAATCCGTATGGAATAATAATATATTACCTGGTGTCTATTTTAGAAAAATCCCATTTAACCCAACTGGATCTATTTCATCTGACTTACATTAAACACACTCTGTGTGAATTTATTACACACTAGGTGCATTAACTATTAACTAAATGACCAACATGTCATGTGGGAATTACAATAAAAGTATGTTCAATACATAGGGTGTAAATCTAAAAACGATGTACCACCCTGGTGGTCAATACATGGTGTATTTATATACAACATGATAAACCCCCACAAAAATAAATTCACACAGTGTGTGTTTAACCATGTCATGTAACCAAGATTCCTTGCACCTCCTGATGGTATCTCCACATGTCCTTTACCTATTCTTGGACTGTTCTTGGTCATATAAAAGAGAATGAACATATTATATGAAAATAATGGATAATTAATGTTTATAAAAATTAAAAATAAAAAAAATAATTGAGATATTGATAAATAAATAATTAAATAACTATAAATTTGAATGCGATTTCTCAAATACCACATTAAGGTTCTAGGCGCAGCAGAAGCCAGTCGGGTCTATTCCCAAAGATGGGTTTTTGTTGAATTTGATGAATAAAACCTAAAAACATAATGAATAATGGAATGTATCATTATTATTTCCAAATAACCATAACAATATAATCCCAAAACCAAAGAAAGGATCTTTTATGTTAAATTTATAATTAATTTAATAATAAAAAATCTTGTCAGTATTGAGTACTTTCTTCAACCTTGGTGTTGATTAATTAAACTTGAAAAGTAATGTAATTTCATTTCGATGATATGATCTATAGTATATTACCATCAGTGGTGATTTACACATGCACCATGATCTCTGAATGGTGCTATTGGAACATCAAGTGCTAGTGTGAATGACCAGTTCATCTTGTGTTTTTCATCTTGATTTCAATACAATCACTCAGGCTTAAGTATTCTCTATATTTCATTCTAGATATGGGAGAAAAAACATGGATGAATTCTCCTAGGTTTGAGTGAAACAATAGATATATTCTTCATAGAGATAATTCTTTATGGATGAGAAATGTTATGCACAAAAAATAATTCTTACACATTTACAACCACTAAAAATGATATAATTAGGTATATATAGAGCATGTAGATTGAATTAGTAATTTCACATAGACCCTTAACTAATATCTTAATAATTAGAAAAACCCACATATAATAATAATAATAATAATAATAATAATAATATTATTATTATTATTATTATTGCTTTGATGTGTGCATGTCTCATGATAATATAAATATAATTATATAAATTTATATTTTTCTAAATGATATTTTTTATATCATTTCCATTATCGAGTGCTTAACTCGGGGTGACCACCTTCGTCATAATTTTTTGTTAATTGAATAAAAAATAAATATTATTAAATAAAAAATAAATAAATATTTTATTCACGGTCTTACAAATAAATTTTTATTTAAAAATTCAAGTAGAATATAATTAGTAACTGAATAAATGCAATAAAAAAATCCCAATTTGATATTATTTCTCAGTCTTAATAATATTATTTATTTCAACTATTAAATACCAATAATATTTAACTGATATCGATAGATACACTAAGTGTGTGACTCTCTAGGCCTCTTCCTCAGTGTAATTAACTAGGCTTGATTAAAGTCAAATATCAACATCTAGAATCACATAATAACACCCATAACGGAAGAAGTTAATACCACAATGATGACAACCATATATTAATGCTCACTATGTAATATAATCACTTGGTCTATATACTCTATATGTATTTATTTGACTATCAGAAATGAACCAATCAATATTCCATGGCCATGGATTTTAGTTCGACGATAACATTCCAATAAAAGAGATGATATATCAACCTCCATAATGATGTAAGGGAAATAAATAATTTCTTGACATATTCATTAATAACACATCTATCAAAACACATGAAACATACACCAATTCCATCAAACACATGACATCATTATTTTGGTTAGTATTTAAAAGTATGTGAGTAATGATATGTATTAATAATAATCTTAAAGTCGTATTATTGTTTCACACATTCAAATATAGGAATATCCAATGAAACAGAAACACATGGAGTTCCTACTTGAGTGCATATCCACATCTGTTTATTTGTATCCATCTTCTGATAATATACATCATTCATTCCCCATCAGATGATGTCATGAAACCACAATACTTATGTTCCAGAATATTGTCATGGAACTTAAAGGTTCTTATCATAGTGGGGAACTATTAGGAACTTTTTATGTAAAATATAATCTAAACACATTATCACATTAATTTAACACCTAAGTAAAATAAATATGTGATAATATATCTATTAATATTTAAATCAACGAATATATAGAAAATCTAAAGTAAAAAGTAGTTTGTTATAAGGAATTAATTGAAACAAATGTAACTTCAAAACTATATCAAAAAATATAACACACATTAATAAAAATTATATATTTGAATAATACATGATTAAGAAGTAAGGACCATAACCTCCAAACTAATGAAGTTCTGAAAAAATTAGAATAGTTAACACCCAAATATTAATTTTAACAATAAAAAACTAATATGTGGGTAATTGGGAATTATAAATGAGATGTATTAAGTAATATAACATCGAATAATATTTTTATAAATATGAATAATAAACCCAAATTTATTATACAAATAGTTAGAGCATGTTTGACCAAGAAAAAAATACAAGGTAATATTTTTTGAAGACTCAATCATATTTTATTGGGCCCTACACTTTATTATTTGAATATATTATTATATGTTTGGTTTATTATATAAAATGAATTTATTATATTGTATTATAATTTATTTTCTCTTTATTATCTAGGGGATTTAAATTTATTTATCATAACATCCTTTACCAATCATCTTAACTTTATTAACTCAGATGTTTACAAGGTTTTCTTATCCATTCTCACTTTCAAATAGAGACTGTCTACGTATAAATTTATTTTTAGGGTAATTGTATATAATTTATATCTAAAACCCCATTTATTTTATTCTTTTATGGTTTTTCAAGGTATTACTTATCATATTACTATTTCAACCCCTTTTGGTTTATAATTCAACTAAAATGATTCTTAAAGTGGATATAGCCTTATCTCTTCCTTTCAGCCTAGAATCTTTCCCCTCTATGTCTATGTTTTTCATATGAATTTTTGGATGTCCTTATACCTAATTATAAATCTTTTAAGGTAATTTTATATTTAATTTTACTTTATTTTTTTAATGGAATCCCTTTTTACCATTTTCCACATAGTCTCTTTCTCTAACTGTTTTATTCGATTTTCTATACAAATCTTCGTTTTCAGGATTTTATAATTATTCAAATTATTTTTTATTTAATTTATTATTATTTTTATAAAAAAATTATTTTATAAATTATTTAATTCATAAATAAATGTTATGATAAAGTAAATTATATTTCTTTATACTTTTTAAATCAATTTTCTAATGATCTTTTAAAGTGTTTTTCATCTATGTCAATACACTTTAATGTTTCTTTTGATTCACTTGGGATATTATATAATGATATCATCCAACTTATTTATTTGGATGGATTATGATCATTTACTTTGGGAATATTAATGAATCTGATTTCTTTCTCATGGTCCAATTAAGATATGATGTAATAATGAATGTATTCATGTTTTTTTGGTTCACAAATGTGTGACATCTCATCATGTGACAAATGGGAACAAAATTATATTAACATGCAATGAATTGGGTAAATATTTATATATCATGATATGAATTGTAAGAGACTAGGGAGTGAATAAAATCCACTATAGGACCCTATCCACTATGTTTATGGGAATTGAGAGTGAACCAAATCCACTATGGGATTCTATCCACTATTTGATGATGGTATAGGTAGTGATTATTGATAAAAGAAATGATTTTCAATGATTATATATTTTCCACATTATCACAACACAAATATTTATTATGAAACATTCATATGTTACATGATCATTAATCATGATTATTAACTCTTGTTTTTACACTTCTATAACACATGTCTTATGTTATTCCAAAAGCTTTATGCCATGACACATGATTTATAACTACTGGGTATGATTTTCTAATGTTATTTACATGAATCTTTATTATGTTCTCTTACCCACATGTTCATCATATAATCAATTATTATATTCGATTTATGCCTATTATATTATCTGCTAACTGAGAATCTAAGAAAAATCTTTAATATGTTTCTATTTATCTAGGTAATTTAGAAGATTATTATGTATGATATATTTATAAGGATATCATGAGTAAATATTATTTGTGGGAGATGTTGAATAATGTTTGTAAAATAAGTCAGTTATGTGTATAATCTCTAAATATAATAAAACTATAGGTCTTGTGTTTTTTGTTTAATATTTAGATGATATGTAAAATGATGTATCTATTTTTAGGTCATATCAGTTGTTATCAGAGTGAGTTTTTAAAGTAGGTATTTTTTAAACTAGATCCAAAAGTGCGGGTTTGGATTATTTCAGGGGGTATTGGAGTGAGGTTCTATTAATTTTGGGTATTAGGTTATGAATAATAATATGATATAACATAAAACTTATATTGATCCAAATGTGATGTAGGAGGAACCCAAAATTTCATAAATTGAAATTAAAGTGTCATAATTTAGAAAATTATATGATTTATTTTCCTTATCATATAATTACATACTTGGTTTATTATTTCTTAACAGACACATTAAATATCTTGGTTTTAGTCAATGGTCAGAACTAGAAGAAACCAAGAAATCAACAAGTGAAGTAGATAATGCAATGATTGTATTAATAAGAAACTAAATGATATCAGTATTTTAGTGAAAAGTCTTATGGATTTTTTATGCTATCTCTCTCAATACATGAATAATAACAAGAAACACAGAAACTCTTAATCACACCAAGGAAGAAACAAATCTCCATTGATTCATTCACGTGACAACATATACCTTCCTTTAGTGGAAATTCTAATCCACTAATTACCAGTTAGGGATCAATACAACAAAAAATATATTTTCCATTCTCTAGTTCTTAGAGAATAAAATATTTATTTTATTTTATTATCATTTGGATAGAGAATCTGATCAATGGAAGACTCTCATTAATATTACAATTCAAGATAATGAAATTGATTCCATGAATTAAGAAGAGTTTAAGAATATATTTTTCAATAAATATTTTCCCTAAACTCTTTACACTAAAATTGAGATATAATTCCTTGAGTTGAAGAAAAAGAAGGATGGATCCATTGGTACTTATGAAGTAAACTAAATGATACTTACAATGTATGATTATGGTTTTAGCATTGAACCCAAAAGAAAATTGATCATTTATTTAATGGTTTAAAAATAGGTATTTTAAAATAATTGGATATAAGTGACATTATTAACTATGAGTAAATTGTTTGATGTGATCTCAAGGTATAAATGGAAATTGGAGACTCCCATTATTCTTAGAGTTTTAGGGACTAGAAGAGAAAAAATTTATTTCATGGAAACTAAAATTATGAAAACCAAGTTGAAAAAAGATCCATATTCTCACATGATGAAAATTTGGGAAGAATTATGGGGGTATTTATTAAAATGAATATATAAATAATTAAAGTTTGAAATAGAAGGATAAAAATCACATTAATTCTAGAGAGATATTAATAGGAAAACTAATGAAATTATTGGAAAGGATGATCAACCTAATGCACCACCCACACTACAATGATTTAATTTCATGAAGTATGGATATTACATTAATTAATAAAACAATAAAGGTTTTAATGATGAAAATCAACATCAGAAAACAAAAAAACCAACTGAGAAAGTGAAAGCATGTGTAATCAAATCTACTAAATTGGGTCCTGAAAACAATGTGGTAAAAGGTATACTCATCGTCCAATAAAGAACTAGAAATTTATTATTTGATTATGGTTTCACACAGTCCTTTATATATGGAATGTTTTTAAGTTAATAAAACCACAATACAAATGATTATATATTGAATTATTGATGAATACTCATGGTGGTGTGATTATTACATCCAAAGGATATAAACCCACTTTGATATAAGTTTATAGGAATATACTTCCTAAAAATATTATTATTATTCCTTTAGTCAAAATTGATGTTATTTTTGTCCTGGATTAGATCTCTCTAAGTAGATCCCATATTAATTTCTAATATTGGTAAATCATATTTCATATTTTAATTCAACCAATGACTATCTATCAGTGCAAGGTTGTGTATGGAATCCCTATGAAAATTACTTCCATTATATGGGTTTTAATATTGAACCATGAGTGGTATTTATTTGAAATGGATTGGGAGAAAGTCACTATTGAGAAAAATCAAATTTCAAATTAATATACTGATGTTTTTTTCTAATTTGTTTTCCTAGTCTGACCCATATTATGAGGTTGAGTTTTCTATAGGACTCATACCTAATACTATGAAAATATCAAAGACTCCTTATAGAATTAACCCAATTAAATTAAAGTAATTAAAGATGAAACTACAAGATAATATGGATAAGGGTTTTATATGAACAAACACTTCATCTTGGGGCACACCAATCCTATTTTTAAATAAGAAAGATGGATCAATGTTCCTCTTCATTGACTATCATGAACTTAAAAAGATCATGATCAAGATTAAATATAATTCACTCTATTTTGATGACTTGTTGGATTAACTATAATGGGATGAGTACTTCTCAAAGATTAAACTTATATTTGGATATCATCAATTATGGGTGAAAAGAGAGGATGTTCCCAAGACAACCTTTATTACAATATATGGACAATCTGAATTCATAGTGATTCCATTAAAACTTACAAATTCCTTTGATATCTTCATAGATATGATGAATAAAGTATTTATTAATTTACTAAATAAATTTTTAGTAGTATTTATAGATTAGATTCTCATATATTCTAATATTAAGGAATAATATAAAGATCATTTTAAGATTATTATCAAGACCTTGAGAAAGGAGAAACCTGTATACCAATTTTAGAAAGTGTGAATTCTAGCTACAGAAAGTATCATTCTTTGTTCATGTAATAAAAATAGAAGATATATATATATAGATCCTTTAAATGAATAGGTAATTGAAGAATGAACTACAACAACTAATCTAATAATGATCCATGATTTTCATTGATAATTTATATGATTCCAATTCTTTTTGATAAATTTATTACAACTATTAAATCCAATAACCTAGTTAACTCATAAGGCAGTTAATGTAATGACCCAATGTTTTATAAATGAAAATTAATCTCTTATAAACATTTCATATAATCACATGAAATCACATCCTAATGAACTATTAAGTGATATAGGACCTTTAAACATAATTTTGACACTTCTGTGTTTGGAATTTTAAAAATCTGACTTACACAGTTGTGATCAGTAAGTTATTTGGAGTCCGATAAGAAAAAAGTATTTTTTTTTGTGAATAGTAACCTAACCTTATGAATAGTAACATACCCTTATGAAAAGTGATATACCATAATGAATAGTAAAATTACCTATGATATTACAAAAATAATATTGAAGTGAAAGTATGATGTACCTATATTTTAGAATAAGTAAATGAATGTTTTAAAACTGGTTTTTAAAAAATAAATTATGATTTTAATTAAATATTTAATTAATCATATTTTGAAAATTATTTTTGAAAAATTGATTTCATTTTTGGATTCTACATGTTGAAAAATTGTTAGGCTTAATTTTTGTATTTTTTCTAAAATACTTGAATTTTTGATGAATAGTATAATACGTAATTCATAATAAATGCTAAAACCTGAATTTCTGCATCATAATTGAGTCATGGATGATTTAAATGGACATTGTATGTAAATAAAATGAATTTATTACTATTGGTATTCATGTAATTATCACTATTTCTTGTCTTGAGGGAAATCAATAAACTAATGATTAAAAAATTATGAAAACCCTCCTCTCCTACACTATAAAACCCCCTCACTCCCTCTTTTCTTCACTACTCTCAAGAATTTTTCCTTGTAAATATTTTACCCAAATGTCTCCCCGATATCCTCCCCCATGTCCAACAGACCCTAGTCTATTCAAAATTCCAAAACCTCTCCACTTAAGAGGTTATAAAAAGAGATAAACTCAAGAGGTAAATTCCTCTTTCAAATTATTTTATTTCTTTTAAGTTCTTTTCTTTTCTTATTTATTTACTCACCTCCCTTAACCCAAATTGTATGATAAATCCAGTAACATAAATATAATGTAATTTTGTTATGATAATTTTATATTTCATTATCATCTATTCCTTCCCCATATTTTATTTGAAAGAAATGAAAACACCATTTGAGATGTGTTAATTTAGCACATTCAAGGACAACAGTTTATCAATTTCTATTATCGCATTTAATTCTGGTCATGAAACCATTTGTGTTATGGTTGAAATATATTATTATATATTTAATATATCCTAATTAAGGTTCTGTAATCCTTTTTTACAAATGGTATTAAGTTATAAAGCAAAACATGTTCATTGTAATCAAACCCACCGATTAACCAAAACAATTATCACTAAGGTTTAATATAATAATTCATTTTCACTAACAATAACAAAATTATTTTTTATAACCATGAAATATTCTTTATGTTCACTAATAACATACAACTTCAATTCTGGACAACCACTTTCATCATACCAGTTTATCTTAACATGAACCGATCATTAAAACCAAGGAAGCAAACAGACCCGAACAATGAAATTATACTTATTAACCAATCAAAATGGTTATAAATGGCATTAAAAGAGTTGTAATAAATATTTTACATTTATAATAGGTTCTGGAATTATTAATTAATGAACCTAATTTTACTATTCAGGTCATTAAGATCAAGGGAAGATCACCACCAGACTTAAGTTAAGGGATCCTCTCCATTTACCTTTTATTCAAGAATGTCCTCTAAGCTATGCCATTTTATGGGTAATCCATGATTATGGGGTATAAGTAGGAAACTCACCATAAATTCCTCATGATTTATAAAAGATGATAAATCCCTTTCACTCTCATTAATCTCTCTTAATTACACCTGATATCATATCGATAATCTGTAAGGAATTATACCCGAACAACCTTTATTCCTTCTGGTTGCTATATCATTCTTTTTACCCAAATGAAATTGTATTTTCTTTTTATTTAAAACATATAAGTTATGTTTATATTCTATAAAATCATGTTTCAATATCCATCCCTAATTCTATTTCAGGGATATACATGCTTTTATGTGGTTCCCTCCTCGATACTTCCCAGTAAGCAAACTCGTTTTAAGGGAACTTCCCAAAATTTTACCCAATTTCAAGTACACTCTATCCTCTATTTTAATCCACTATTGCCTTTATAAAATCACAAATTTTATTTTTAAAACCTTCTTGGTTCACTTCTGATTTTATATAATAGATTTTTACCTTTTCTATTTTAAAATATCTTTAGTGTTTTCCTTAAAACCGTACTAAAATGTTTTAATGATAATAATTTCCTAAATACTCTTATTACATGTTACCACTTCTATTTTACATCACTGACCATGATATATTAATATTTTAACTTATTAATTTACATGTATGTTTTAATTCCTTTCTCTCATGGACAATTTTATGATACCCCCATTTATTATGCTTTATGACATGATTATGATACCCATTTATTTCCATGGGTACACTTATGTTTATGTATGGTTGATTATGTATGATTATTTATGTGGAAAGAATATTCATGAAAATTATAATATGGGTGTGCCTAGATATCACTCCAATGCATTGGGTAAATTTAAGTCTCCTGAGATGTTATGTGCAACAGTCTTGGTGGTTAGCCTTGGCTTGTGCTACTATGGGAAATGATCTTGGAGGTTAGCCTTGACTCATACTAAAGTCATGTGTTATATTGCTGCCACATTTATATGATCCCCTATTCATATGATCCCATGTTTATATGATTCCATGTTTATTTGATTCCATGTTTATATGTTATGATTCCATATGTTCCATGCTTTTGATATCATCATGTCATGCCTCCTAACTCATGTGCTTAAGCTTTATTATTATGTTCATTCTATTATTGGGTTTTTAGATCATCCCTTTGTTCATGCATTCCCTAGGGTACCCTATACAAATGTAAGGGCTCAAAGGAAGTTAGGATATCTTTATGTATATTAAATAAATAAGTTTTTTTAGTTCTATGATTTTAGTTTATGTACCTAGTCTTCCAAGAAACTAGACTTAATGATCCTTGGGTTTTCTCTGATGTATAATTTTTCTTAAAATCATGTAATGTTATATGTAAAAGGCTTGGGTTTCTATAGTTGGTATCAGAGGATGGTCTAGTTATTTTTGGAGATTATTAATAGAGAACCTTAGTGAGAACCTTAAGGATGATACTAAGTATAAGGAAACACCCTTAAGTTTTGGTAAGTAAATAGAAAGTGGTTTATCAAGAAAATACGTCCCTGTCTAGATACAAACAGGTAGAGATGGCTCTGACACATATGTATCTAGGAGTGAAAACTCTAACAAGGAGTTTTGGGCTTGACCCTAGGTATCCTAGTACATGATAATGGGCCTTTCTGCAGTCTTGGTATTTAAACTCCTAGGGGATATGCTTTTGTAAATTCAGGAGCTTAGTACAAACCATTATTAAGGGAATAAAAAAATCCCACAAGAATATAAGTTAAGGAATATATTGAGGATAACCTAGATTTAAACCTAATGAATCACAAGTTAGTATATACTTATCTTCTATAAGTTTATCCTTTTATGTTAAAAAGATTACTTTTTTATGCTCAATAACTAAGTATTCAATCCCTCTAATTGTACATTCTTTTTCTTAGTTAATGGTGGGAAATAGAAGAACACGTTCCAACAACCAATGTGATAGGCAATTTGAATATTTCCCTAATGAAATACCTGATATGGTGGGAACGGGTGCTCAAAACTTAATGACAATACTTACTCAGTTGGATCAAGTTATGACTAATAACTTGAATAATATGGAACACCCTTCTCCTCTAATGAAAGAGAAATTTTTTGTAGAATCCTTCACGTGGAAAAGGCTTACCATGTTTAGTGGATCTTATGATACCCTCATCATGGAACAATGGATTAACTCTATTAAAAAGATATTCTCCATCCTCTAGTGCTTAGAATAAGAGAAAGTTGTATTGGTGGTCTATCATTTTGATGGGGAAGCTGATCAGTGGTGGACACTGATCAAGAATAAAAAGTCCCAAGAGGAAATTGATTCCATGGATTGGGGCGAATTCAAGAGGATGTTTTTCAATAATTTTTTTGTTCGAACCCTCTATCTTAAAATGGAAAGAGAGTTCACTGGACTCAAGTAGAGGGAATATGAGTCCATTGGGGTGTATAGAGAAAACTTTACAAGGCTGGAAATATATGCCTCTTGCTTTTTCATGAACATCGAAATCAAGGTGTATCACTTCTTTTTCAGGATAAATCTGGGTCTATTAAAGGTGATGGAAATACAACACTTTGACAGTTATGAGAAGATTGTCTGTTGTGCCCTCAAGGTGGAAATGGATATTGGAGACTCCTAGTGGTCTTGTGGGCCCAGTGACAAGAAGCAGAAATTCGAGAACAACATGGGTGGTTCATCAGAAAAATCCCATGATGGAAATAATACTGAATATCTAACATGTAAAATTTGTGGGAAGAACTATCCTGGGAAATGTCTAAAAGGAACCAAGAATTGATTCAAATGTAGAAAGTTTAGTCATTTGGCTAAAAACTGCCGAAGGGATATGAAAAATCCCTCTATATGGAAGAATAAAGGAAGGTTCAGATCAATGCTCAGCCAATGGTGCAGTGTTAAAACTACAAGGAGCATGGAAATTATAAAAAAAATTACCCTAAGACAAGGGTTGTCAGAGGAAATCAACAATAACCTACAAGGAAATAAGTAAGGGCTTATGCTATCACTACCGTTGAGGTGGAGCCGGACAATGATGCAGTGACAGGTACTCTATTTATTCATTCAATAATTCAAAACATACTATTTGATTCTAGTTCTACGCATTCTTTCATATCTTGAAAGTTTAGTAGAACTATTCAATCACCACATCAAAATTTTGAGGAAAAGATATATGTGATAGAAACGAATGGGGAAATTATTGCATCCATGGTTTATAAAATCCTCCTCAGTTAATGTTTGTGGACTAAAACTCCCAAGAAATCACGTCTCACTTCTTTTAGTAGAGTTTAACAAAATATTGGGCATGGATTGGGTATCTTTATATAAATTCAACATCAATTTTCAGGAAAGGGAGATCACTCTTCAAATCCCGAAGCATCCTATGATTCTTTACAAGTGTAAGGAGGAAGATGAATCTCCTTTAAAATCTCCATCTCAAGTGTGGATATTTTTGCCTTATGAACAAGCATATCTAGCTCAAATGATTGAAACAAAGGAGATAATAATGCTTGAAGACATGTCTATCATGAGGGATTACATTGATGTATTACCTAAAGAGTTTCCTGGTCTTCCTTCTAATCGAGAGGTTGAGTTATCAATTGAACATATTCCTGGATCTCTACCTATATAAAAAAAACCTAATAAAATGGCCACTGTAGAGCTAAAAGAGCTAAAGAAGTAGTTACAGAAGAATCTGGAGAATGATTTTATACACCTGAGTGCTTCACTATGGGGTGCTCCAGTCCTATGTTTAAGAAGAAGAATGAATCAATGAACCCATTCATTGATTATTGTGAGATCAATAAAATCACGATAAAGAACAAGTATCCCCTTCCATGGATAGATGACTTGTTTGATTAGCTTTGTGGGGATAGTTATTTCTCTAAGGTGGAACTTCGGTTGGGATATCACCAATTAAAGGTGAGGAAGGAAGATATTCCCAAGAATTCCTTTTAAACGAGGTATGGACACTATGAGTTCATAGTGATTCCCTTCGGACTCACTAATTATCCATCAATTTTAATGGATTTAATAGATAGAGTCTTTATAAATTACCTAGACAAATTTGTGGTAGTCTTTATTGATGATATTATGATATACTCCAAGATAAAGGAGGAACATGAGGAGTATTTGAATACTGTGTTAAAGACATTGTGAATGGAGAAGTTGTATGAAAGGTACATTAAATGTGAGTTCTGTATGGAGGCAATATCATTCTTGGGGCATGTTATCACCAGTAAAGGGATATTTGTGGACCCTTCTAAGACAAATGTAATCAAGGAGTGGACCATGCCAACATCAGTAATGGAGATCCACAGATTTCTGGGTCTATCTGGGTATTATCGACGATTTGTGAAGAAATTTTCACAATTGTAGAACCCAATGACCAAGATAACATAGAATAGAGTAAAGTTTTTTTGGACTCAGAAATGTGAAGACTGTTTCAAGGTGTTGAAAAAAAGGCGTATCACTACACCGGTACTCACACTCCCAACAAGTGGATAACTCTTTGTTGTGTACAGTGATGCTTCAAATAAGGTATTATGCTATGTGTTGATTCAAAATGATAAAGTGATAGACTATTAATCAAGGCATATGAAAATCCATGAGAAAAATTATCCCATGCATTATCTAGTGTTGGTGACTGTGATCCTTGTGTTGAGAATCTGGCAGAATTATCTCTACGGGGAGAAGTGTGAGATATATACTGACCACAAGTGTCTCAAATATATATTCACACAAAAAGAGATTAATATTCACCAGAGAAGATGGATAAAGCTCATCAAGGATTATGAATTCTCAATCCACTACCTTCCCGGTAAGGCAAATAAGGTGGAAGATGCTCTAAGTAGAAAAGATCCTGCATCTTTATCAATGATGATAATTGAAAAGGATCGGATCTTTTTAGATTTGATGAGGATAGACATGGGAATAATTAAGGGATGAACATAATCAATCCTTTATCAAATGATTTCTCAACCGTCCCTTATGGAGAAAATAAAGGAAGCTCAAAGAAAAGATGTGGAAATTCTAAAAAGGGTGGAAGCTATCACAAATGAGAAATCCTCAGATTTCATGATTGATGAGGAAGGAGTTGTAAGATTTGGGTCATGATTATGTGTACCATCAAATCCAAATATAAAGATGGAGATTTTGAATGATACACATATCTCAACCTTCTCTATCCACCTAGGGAGCCCAAAGATGTATTGAGATCTCTAATAAAACTTTTGGTGGGACAATTTGAAAAGAGTGATTGCTGAATATACATCAAAGTGCCTGGTATATCAGCAAGTGAAGGTTGAGAGGCAAAAGCCTAAGGGGATGATGCAACTAATACCCATACCAACATGGAAGTGAGAGAACATTACCGTGGAATTTGTCATTGGAATTACGAGGACATCTAGAGAAAACAATGGTATTTGGGTTATTATGGATCGACATACAAAGACATATCACTTTATCGTGATTTAAGAGGAATTATCATTGGATAAAATTGAATGGATATATATCAAAGAGGTGGTAAGGCTGCATGGAGTGCCACTGTCTATTGTATCCAATCATGATCCGAGATTCACCACAAAGTTCTGGAAAAGTCTTCAACATGCTCTAAGCCCTAAATTGAACTTCAGTACAACCTATCATACTCAAACTGATGGCCAATATGAGCATACTATTCAGACACTAGAATACATGTTGAGAGCATGTTCTATGGAATTCAAAGGAGGATAGGACCAATATATTCCACGGGTTGAATTCTCTTACAATAATAGTTTCCACTCGAGCATCTAAATGGCACCATATGAAGACTATTATGGGAAAATGTGCATATTATAGGTGTGTTGAGATGGAGCTGGTGAACACAAGCTTCTAGGACCTAAAATGGTCGAAGAAATGGTAGAGAAGGTGAAAACCATTCAACAGCTTATCAAGACAGCCCAAAGTTGATAGAAATGTTATACAAACAATCGTCAACGAGACCTTGAGTTCAAATTTGGAGACATGGTATTTCTATGCATATCTCTGTGGTAGAAGGTCATGCGGATTGGAAAGAATGGGAAGTTATGTCCTAGGAACATTGGCCCCTTCGAGATTCTTGATCATTTCGGGGCTATGGCCTATCAACTAGAACTTCCACCTACCATGGAAAACGTACACGATGTCTTTCATGTATCCCTCTTGAGGAAGTAAATACCATACACTTCACATGTACTCTCTTCAGAGTTTCTATAGTTTGAGGATTATCTTTCTTACGAGGATTAGCCAGTGAAGATCTTGGATTGTAGAGATAAAGTTATATATAAGAAGACTACTCACTTGTTCAAGGTACTATGGAGAAACCATAAGTACGAAGAGGAAACCTGGGAATTGGAGGAGGTAATGGAGGAAAATTACCTGCACCTATTTATGTCCTAGAATGTAAAACAAAAATTTGAGGGTGAAATTTCATAAGGGGGGAAGAATGTAATGACCCGATATTTTATAAATGGAAATTCTTTTCTTTTAAATATTTCATATAATCAGATGAAATCACAACATAATGAACTATTAATTGATATGTCAAGTTTAAATATAATTTTGACACTTCTGTATTTGGAACTCCAAAAATCTGACATACACTGTTGCGATCAGTAAGTTATTTGGAGTCTGATAAGAAAAACATATTTTTTTGGTAAATAGTAACCTACCCTTATGAATAGTAACACAACCTTATGAATAGTGATATACCATAATTAATAGTAACCTTACATATGATAGTAAAAAAATAATATTCAAGTGAAAGTATGATGTACCTATATTTTAGAATAATTAAATGAATGTTTTAAAGCTGGTTTTTTAATAATAAATTATGATTTTAATTAAATATTAAATTAATCATAATTTGAAAATTATTTTTGAAAAATTAATTTCATTTTTGGATTCTACACATTGAAAAATGGTTATGGTGAATTTTTGGTATTTATCTAAAATACTTGAATTTTTTATGAATTGTATAATACGATAATTCACAATAAATGCTAAAACCTGAATTTCTGCATCATGCTTGAGTCATGGATGATGTAAATGGACACTGGTTCTAACTCAAATTTATTTATTACTATTATTGGTCATTTAATCATCACTATTTCTTTTTTTGAATGAAATTAATAAACTAATTATTAAAAAATTATGAAAACCCTCCTCTCCTCCACTATAAAACCCCCCTCACTCCCTCTTCTCTTCACTACTCTCAAGCCTTGTGCCTTGCCAATATTATACCCAAATATCTCCCCAATATTATCCCACACTTATAAAAGACCCTATTCTATTCAAAATACCAAAAACTCTCCCCTTAATAGGTTCTCAAAGGAGATAAACTCAAGAGGTAAATCCCTCTTTCGAATTCTTTTATTTATTTTAAGTTCTTTTATTTTCTTGTTTCTTTCCTCACCTCCCTTCAATATAATGGTATGATAACTCCAATAAAATATATGTACTGGATTTTTTTTATGATAATGGGATATTTCATTATCATCTCTCCTTTCCCCATCTTTTTTTGAAAGAAATGAAGACACCGTTTGAGATGTGTTAATTTAGCACATTCAAGGACAACAATTTATCAATTTCTATTATCATATTTAATTATGGTAATGAAACCATTTGTGTTATGGTTGATCCATATTATTATATATGTAATATATCCTAGTTAAACTTTTTTAATCCTTTTGTACAAATGGTATTAAGTTATAAAGAAAAACATGTTCATTGTAATCAAACCCACTGATTAACCAAAACGGTTCACTAAGGTTTAATATAATAATTCATCTTCACTCCCAATAACCTAATAATTTTTTATAACCATTTAATATTTTTATGTTCAATAGTAACATACAACTTATATTCTGGACAACCACTTTCATCATATATATTTATCCGAACATGAATCGATCATTAAAACCAAGGAAGCAAATGGACCCGAAAAATGAAATTGAACCTTTTAACCAGTCAAAATTGTTATTAATGAACTTAAAAGGGTTGTAATAAATATTTTAGATATATAATAGGTTATTTAATTATTAATTAATGAACCTAATTTTACTATTCAGGTCATTAAGATCAAGAGAAGATCACCACCAGACTTATGGTAAGGGATCCTCTCTATTTCCCTTTTATTCAAGAATGACCTCTAAGCTATGAAATTTTATGGGTAATCCCTATTGATTAGGTATAATTAAACAACTACCCCATACTATCCTCATTATTTATAAAATCTTATAAATTCCTTTCTCTCTCATTAATCCCTCTTAAGTACACCCGATATCATGTCGATAATCCGTAAGGAATTCTACCAGAACTGCCTTTATTCCTTCAGGTTGCACTATCTTTCTTTTTAACCAAATGAAATTGAATTTTCTTTTTATGAGAAAAATCTACATGATGTTTATATTATCTAAAATCATGTTTCATGATCCATCCCTCATTTTATTTTGGGAATATACATTCTTTTAAGTTATTCCCTTCTCGATACTTCCTAGTAAGAAAAATCATTTTAAGGGAACTTCCCAAATTATTACCCAATTTAAAGTACACTATATCCTTTATTTTAAGACACTTTGTATTTGTAAAATAAATAATTTTATTATGACAACATTCTTGGTTCACTTCTGGTTTTATATAAAAGATTTTTCCCTTTTCTATTTTAAAATCTCTTTAGTGTTTTTCTTGAAACTGCACTAAAATGTTTTAATGATAAGAATTTTCTAAATACGCTTCATACATGTTGCCAATTATGTTTTACATAACTTACCATTATATATACCTATTTTACCTTATTAATTTTAATTTATTTTTTAATTCCTTTCTCTCATGGATACTTTTATGATACTCCCATTTATTATGCTTTATAACATGATTGTGATACCTATTTCTTTCCATAAATACCCTTATATTTATGTATGGTTAATTATGTATGATTATTTATGTAAAAATAATATTCATGAAAATGATAAGATGAGTTCCACCAGATAGTTCTCCAATTCATTGGGTAAAGTTAAGTCTCATGAGATGTTATGTGCAACGGTCTTGGCAGTTAGCCTTGGCTTGTGCTACTATAGAAAACGATCTTGGAGGTTAGCCTTAAATCATACTAAAGTCACATGTTATGTTTCTTCCACATTTATATGATCCCATGTTCATATGATCCCATGTTTATATGATTCCGTGTTTATATTATTATATGTTTATATGTTATGATTCCATATGTTCCACGCTTTTGATATCATCATGTCGGGCCTCCTAACTCATGTGCTTAAGCCTTATTCTTATGTTCATTCCCTTACTGGGATTTTTAGATCATCCATTTGTTCTTGTGTTCCCCAAGGTACCTTATGCAGATGAAAATGCTCAAAGGTAGTTAGGATATTTTTATGGATATTAAATAAAGAAGTTTGTTTTGGTCCTATGATTTCAGTCTATGTACCTAGTCTTCCAAGTCACTAGACTTAATGATCATTGGCTTTAATATGATGTATAATTATGCTTAAAATCATGTAATGTTATATGTAAAATTCTAGGGTTGCTATAGTTAAGTTCCTTTGAGAAGATTAATATGAAAAATATTTTGAGTAACTCATTATAAGGTTGGTCACTGTACTTCTAATCATAGTTTCCTATGGCGATGAATAGTTTTTGATATATATTTATCCATAAAATAATGGATTGGGATGTTTCTTTAGGAAAAATAACATAGTGATAGTGTATTCCTCATGATAATAAAAGGTCCATGGGTAAAATTACAAGACATAGGATCTGAAGTTAGTATTTGTAACATTTACATTTGTGATATTAATATATTACCTAAAGTGTGAAACATGTGAAATATATATTGATCACAAGATATTAAAATATATATTCACACAAAAGGAGTTGAAAAAGTTCCAAAGGAGATGGTTGGATTTGATCAAGGATTATGACTACTCAAAACATTACCACACTTGGAATGTAGACACAGTAAAAGATGATCTAAGAAAAAAATATCATGCTACCTTATCCATGATGAGGATAGAAAGAAACCCAATACTACTGGATTTTAAATGGATAGACTTTTAAATCATAATGGAAGTGGAAAATAATATCTTTCACAAATGGATGCTCAACCATCCATCCATGTGAACATAAAGAAGGTATATAAGGAGGATATGGAGCTATAAAAGAAGGTAAATAATATTTCAGAGTTTAAACTTGATAATAATGGAATTATAAGATTTGGAAAATAAATACATATCTCTTCAATATCATAATTGAATATGGTGCTTTTGGATGATACACATAGATCATCATTATCTATCCATCCTAGAAGAAAGAAGATATGTATAGATCTCAAGGAGAAATTTTTGTGGGGAAACGTGTAGAGGGGTATTATAGAGTATATATCTCGATTCTTTATATTCCAAAAAGGTAATTAATAATGATTTAATTCTAAGGGGATGATGAAACTATTACCCATACTGGTATTGAAATGAGGTAACATCACCATATATTTAAGTATAGGTATTATTAAGACATATAAAGTCTATAATTCCATTTGGGTTGTAGTTGATCACTTTACGATGTCAGTGTATTTTTTCTGTTCAAGAAGATTTCTCTATCCATCAAATTTACAAGGTATACATAAGAAAGTGGTAAGGTTGAATGGAGTACCAATCTCAATTGTATATGATCTAATATAAGGTTCACTTAAAAGATATGAATAATTATTCCATAATAATGGAATAAAGAAATGAGATTTAACACTTCTTATCATCCTCAAAATTCTGGTCAATCAGAATTGACTATTCAGAATTTGTAAGATATATTGAGATTATATTTAATGGATTTAAAAATAAGTTAGTATAAACACTATCCCTTAAAAGAGTTCTTATATAATTTTTTTTTTCTATTCTAGAATTCAAACGATACCATATGGGGATCTTTATAGGAAGAGGTGAAAAACTCCAACATGTTGGAATAAAGGTATAGATCATAAGATTATATGATTAGATATTTCTCATTAAAATTTAGAGAAGATTCATACCATTCAGTGATACATTTAAACTACACAATATCTATAAAATGTTTATGTTGTTATTTTTCTACAAATTTTTTAATTTGAGGTTAAAGAAATGAAATTCCTTTAAATATCACCATGGAATAGGAATATGATATTTGGGAGGAAGGGAATATTGATCCCCATATACATTAGACCCTTTAAAATCATTAATTATTTGTATATGGTATATTATCAACTTCCAATTCCACAAAACCTATCCCAATTGCACGATTTGTTCCATGTATCACATTTGAGGAACTATATACCCGACCCTTCACATGTACATAACTTAGAATCCTTAAAACTAGAACATTATATCTCTTACGAGGATAAACTGGTAAAAATATTATATTATAGGAATAAATCAATATGAAATAAGACAACCCACCTAGTTAATGTTATTTGGATGAATCATAAGTTTGAGGAAGAAACATGAGATCTTGAAGATAAAATGAGGCAAAGGCACCCTCATTTTTTTCATCAGAGTAATGATATTTTGATGGAAAAATTATTTTAGGGTGGTTAGATTATAACCCCTGTCATTTTAGTATACATTTCTATATAAATTAATCTTGTTTATTAGATAGATTGTGACACACACAACAATTAACTAAAGTGAACAATTCTTTATTATGGTGTAATATTATAATGAAAAATGAAATATATAATGATATTACTACAAGGTTGAAATTTATTTGAAGACCATTCCACCTATAATAACTTTATAAAGAATAAAAAATTCTATAAATATGAAAAAACACCTTAAAAAAGAAATTAGATAATAGTATGAATGATTTTAATGAAGTATGTCAAGTTATATATAGGAATGTAATATAATCGTTATATATATAGCCATTGGTAATATAGTCACTGGAATTATGGGCGTTGGATATATAACCATTGGATATATGTTTTCAGGATATATTTTTATCCAATGGGTATATTTATTTTATGTAATTGTTAAAAACTATTTAAAAATAATATAATTCACATATAATAAATAATTTTAGAATGAAATAAAAAGAAAATTATTAATTAAAATGATTTATTATAAAAATATGTATTTTTATTTGTTACATGTAATTATTATAAAATGATTTTATGTGTTTATAAAATTAAAATAAATATTATAATACAAATTTACTAATAAAATTGAACAAATAATAGGATGTAATTAAAATAATTTAATATTAATAGGGATATTTTTAAAGAATTATTTTTCCTAAGTGTTTTGTATTTTTTATCTTAATAAATTATATTGATTACTTTTAAATGATTATTATAATAAAATTTAATATTTATATTCATAAAAATATATATTTAATTTCATTTAAATAGTAATTTCTAGGAAATGAGATTAAAAATACTTAATTTTAAAAAATTAACTTTTCTATAAAAAAACTTTTTCTATATATTTTTTGTTTTCATTTAAAATTTATTATATTTAGAAATTAAATTATATTAAATAGAGTTAACATTTTAAATCATCACATTTAATTTTGGTAATAAATTTTGTTTCAATTTTAGGCATAAAAATAAGTTACCATGGTAACAATTAGTTACCATGATAAATGTAAAGTGAGGTAAAAGGGTTAAATTAAGGTGTGAAAGAATAAAATAACTCTAAGATTATATCTAAATTATGAGAATGAGGGTATTTATGCCACATCATAATTATGTGTCCACTTTGGATCCACTTTCCATGTAAAAAGACATTCTTTACACATTAAAGAAATGATTATTTGTGAAAATGCCACTTAAGATCACCTATAAAAGGACCCCTCCACTATCCACTTAAACCAAAAAATATAATTTGTGTTTTACTAGACTATCAACTAAAATTAACTCCCTTAAAATATTCTCTCATTTTTGGGAACCTCTGGCCATGATAAGGAGTCTCAAATCCCACATTTCCAAGAGGCTCTCTAAGAGAAGATTCAAGGATTCAATGTAAGTGTTATTCTATCCTTAATCATTATTTTTTATCTTTTTCATCCATCTGTTCTTAGATATAATTTATAAATATAATAAAATGTTTTTTTAAATATTTATTATTTTTTAAAAGTGATATTATTACTATAAAACAACACGTTCTTACTCATCCAGTCATTATAATGTGTTCTTGTTTGGGTCAATTTTACCACATACATGAATGATGTTATAACATTTACATCATAATTATCTAAGAAAGAATAAATACTTGAAATATTTTATAATAATTATTAATTTAATATGTTTTAATAATTCAATAATGGTAATATTCCAAAGTATATTCACCAACACATTCAATTATTTTATTAATTCAATAATCACCGAAAAAAGATATTTTTAAGTGTTCCATTTGAATCGTCACCATAAGTTCCATGGAATGACCATGGGAATCTAGAAATATATTAGTAACATATACTAAAACTTCATGAAAACTTTTTATGTGATGAAACTGTTACCAAGGAGTAATAAATGGAACCACTAAATCAATTGTTTTTTTTATAAAAATGAAATAATTAACACATGAATATTAATTTTAACTACAATAAATTAATATGTGGGTAATAAGGAATTATAAATGAATAGTATTAAGTAAAATAAATATTAATAAGGTTATTATACATATTAATAATAAACCAAAACTTATTTTACAAGGAGTTATGTAGTGTATAAGAAAGTGTAATTCTGAAGTAAGGGTATTTTTATCTCAATATTATTTCATTGGGCCAAACTCTTTCTTATTTTAATATGTGATTCTGAGTATGGTTTTATCTATAATATGATTTTATTATATTTTATTTTATATATTTTTTGGTTATTTTAATTTAATACTGATAACCTCCCTTTCAAATTAATATTTAAATATTATGATATTGGTAACAATTTCTTTTCCAACCATACTTATAAATCATGATTTTCAATGTTTAAAATACTGTTTCATAAAATTTTATGTTATATATCTATAAAATCCCATTTATTTTATTCTACCTAAGTTATTTTAATGGTTAAAATTTATTTTTACCATTTAAACTTCTTTTGGCTCTCAATTTAATCAAAAGGATGCTTGTAAGTGGAGTTGACCTTATCTATTTTTTTTAGTTGGTAATGTTTCTCCTCTATATCCATGTTTTTCATATGATTTTATGGGAGTCCTTATACCCAATTAACTACTTTATTATGGTAATTTTTTAAATAATTTTAATTTATTTATAAAAACATGAAAGGAACCTTATTTATCATTTGTTGCATGATCTCTTTCTCTCTCTATTTTCTTCAGTTTTCTTTAAAAATATTCATTTTAATGTTTTCAAATTTATTCAAAGTAATTTTTATTTACATTATAATTATATTTATAAAAATATTGTTATATAAATTATTTCTTTTTAAAAATAAAGGCCATAAAAAAGAAAATGATATTTCTTTATACTTTTCAAAACAAAATTTTAATACACTAAGTATTTTTTCCATCTATGTAAATATCCTTTAATGTTTAAAATAAATCATTAAGGATATACTCTAATGATAACACAAAACTTGTTTACCAGAATGGATTATTATCATGTATTATGGAAATAATCTTGAAACCCATTTCTTTCTCACAAGCTAATTATGTTGTGATGTAATTATAAATGTTTTCATGTTTATGTGAAAAACATATATGAGTTTTACATTATGTGATAGGTTAGACAAAAATTATATAACCCTACAAAAAATTTGGTGAAGCTTCATATCTTATGATATTAATTTTAAGGGATTAGGGAGTGATCCCAATACACTATGAGACTCTTTACACTATGCGATGATGGTCTCATACATGAGGCTTTATAGAGATTCTGATATAACATCCATAGATATTACATATTTTTAGATGAATATTCAATACATTAAAGAAAAAATACTTGAGAACCATAATAGTTTAGTGCCTTTGGGAACTTGGAATGCAATATTTTTAATTCCTGAAATAACATCAATGTATCCCATAAAGATATTCCCCTTTAATAATCCTTACAAATATTCCCTACATAAAACCTTTATTTATAACCCGGGGAAAGGAAACACGAGAAAGGGTGAGCTCAAATACTCAGTAAGGGTAAGAAATTGAGATAACCATGATCACATAAGCATTAAGTGAGACAAGGGTATGAGAACATGAGACTAATAATTAAAAACAAAAAACTTCATATAAAAGGTCAAAATCTTGATACATGACATAAATACTGATAGTTTATAAGTCATGAATCATAATAAAATCAAAGAACACGATCCATGAGAGCATAAAATCAATATAGGACATAAAATTTTAGAATACACATAAGAATAGAAAATCATTTCCATAGTAGTCAAGTATCACTGTCAAGGCTATCATAGTGGAATGGGTTCACTCCCCAAACCATTATAGTAGTTAAGGTCCACTCCCAAGACCATCATATCAAACAATGTACCTTACTGAACTAGGTTCACTACCCATTCCAGTCCTGTCTATCTCATGAGATATAAATCTTTACTCAATACATTGGAGAGAGATATAGGACCCACCCATCTCATAACGAGAACCATAGTTATGTGTGCCACAATATCATAAACATTCAACATATCATAACCCATGAAATTAAATGTGTTTTATAAACATTTCAACATATCATAACCTATAAAAAGATATAGATTTCATAATCATTTCATCATTTCATAATAGCATAAACTGTGAAAAGATGCAAACCTATGGAAGAGAAATAGGTTTCACAAAAAGATTTAATCATAAAAATAAACCATTAAGTAAAGAAATAAGAATGGTATCCTAGGATAATATCCCTAGTAAAGCATAAGTAACATCAAAGGATGTCATATTAGATGAAGAACAGTTTTGAAATATTTCTTGGAACATTTCTAGGGGAAGATAAATTTATTTAAAAATAACTATTTAAATCCTAAAACATTTTGGAATTCCTTTTATTTGAAAATAAACTTGAAAAATTGTAAAGTAATCTTTATAAATCATTTAAAACATTTCTAGAGAAAAATATACATTTTTTCTGAAAAACACTTTTTAAAACATAAAAAATTTTCATAATTATTTTCACTTTGAAATCATTGATTTCAAATCTATTTTTTCTTCAAAATATTAATGAAAACATTTTCTTTGATAATATATTTGAAATTTTTTAATGAAATCTTGAAATCATTGAGTTTTTATAATAGTGGGAAATATTGTTCATGTCATGCATGTAAAAACAAAGATTCTTTTCACATTTATGGTAAAAGACAATCATGCATTGCTTGGAAAAAGACATGAAGATTCATTTCATAATTTTTTTTAAAAAGGTTAAATATGGGTAATTTTTTTTATAAATCATTTGTATAATGTTAAAAACGTTTTTATAAAATATGGTTTTGGATGAAAAAAGGGTTTTAGACCAAAGAGATAAATAAATAGGATTTTTCATAAAACAATTCTATTGAACTCTTGAGTAATTAAAGAGAGTAAAATGAAGGGAGAACATGTATTCTCATGAAATAACCATAGTATAAGAAATTTAATGATTTTATTGAGATATATATCATAATATTTCATAATCAAAAGCATAATTATAAATAATCTCGATAAACGATGAGATTATAACATAAAACTCATACCACTTAAGTAATATTGAATAATAATCCCTATTAAATAATAAGATTAAATAGAAGATATAATATAATTAAAATAATGATATTGATGATATAACATGTCAAAGGGGTAGTATATAGACCTCTTAAAATAATATAGGTGCATAACATAATCATATATTGTAATGACTAAGATTTTCTATTGTTTTATTTTTATAAATTAATTGGAAAAATTCTGACACCAGTCCTCGAGACAACATATGATTCCAAGGCCTGATGTGCTCAGAAAAATTTGTTTAAAAATGTTAAGTTTTTAATAGCACATGTGAGCAGGTTTACTGAAAAAGTGGAATTACTCCTAAAAGGGTGCCCGAATCAGAAATCTGAGGGCACTGTTGCATTCATAGTAGTGAATTTACCTTAGGTGGGGCCTAACATCAACCGGTACGGGTCGAATGTGAAATGTAGTTTTCAAATGTAAAAAGAAATAAAATAAATCATGTTTATTTTATTTAACGTTAAATGATAACATAGCAGTTGTTTCCCATTTTAATAAGCCTTGTCATAGGAATTCAGGGTTATCTTTGTAACCCTGGAATTCCTTTGAGGCAAGAAGATGAAAACCTCTCTGATGAATAATGATGAACACCAGTGGATCGGGGATTGACTATGACATGGACCTCTATTATTCATCAACGACTGATTCAATCATGATGTAGGATATTGATCTCTTTTTTATTTCCTATTCCTCTTTTAGATTCAACAACAAACTTGGACCAACCAAAGAACAAGTTGATCTACAGTTCGACCATTTTTGCGGGATGGATAATTATTATGGGGTTTAAAAAGTGGAGATAGATCTTTATGATTATATGTTGTGATTCTTCGTTAAAACTTCTAACATGAACAGCTCAAGGATGATATGAAAAAGGACAAGATCCATTCTTTGTAAATTCTTGTGCTTTATCTTCCCCTCACTCTATCACATTCTTCACCCTTAAAAACCCTATGTGAACGATCGACTATTGCACCCCTAATCAATGGTGTAATGATCTTATATCAAAGGATTTGATGGCACGATGACATAGCAGACGTGTGATAGACGCGTGGTATGGTTTAGGAGAGGCAATGGCTTATTGAGGCACAATGCCATGGAGAAAGGTAGGCTGCTGAAGAGACATCCGACAGTGAGGGCAGGAAGCAGCCAGCAGGGCCAATCCAGGGGGAGCGCGAGGTGGTGATGAGCCTATGATGGCGATAGCAGACCGTGGTCTAGGAAGGACCACGTGGGAGCCTACGGAATAGGAGGCCGCAAGCAGTGATCGGGGGCCACGATGGTGAGCTGGGTTGCAGCTCAAAGCCACATAGGAGGAAAACATGACAGAAAGGCCGCGAAACATGCGAAGGAGGATGGCTGACCGTGAGAAATTCAGAACGATGCCATGTTGACAAGGTGAAATGAGGGGAGACACATTGTCAGGGTGGACCATGTGGAGCAGGGGGGAAAGGCCAGGGCGGACCACATCCGATGGACCAAACAAGACCTCATGTAGTAGTCCAGACTAGGGTTCCCATGCTACTCCGGTAGCCTAGTGGCCTAGAGGGCTCGGTCCAGTAGGCCCAGTATGCCATGCTAGACCAGACTGGGCCAGGTCAAGCTGGCCGGTGGGTTGGTTCGAGTCCGGTGGGTCGGGTCATACCCAGACTAGACTCAGGTTGGACTATTTTATAAAAACAACCATATCTTTTAAACCTTTTGTCCATTTAATGAGATGTTTATGGAATTATGACCCTTATGATGAGACGATACTTTTTGAGATACTCTAAGTGAGTGGTTATGGAAGTTAGAATATGAAATAATGGCTTGTGGAGTAGGTTCTATCAGTACAATCATTCTAAGTGTGCAATCCTTTGACTGGATGTGATCTTGGTGACTATGTGATCTTGGTGACTATGTGGTCTTTGTGACTATGTGATCTTTGTGACTATGTGACTTGGTGATTACGTGACTTAGGGGATACATGAATTGTATACACTCCATGTGTTACTAAATTTCTATGAGTTACCAACACTCCTTGTGTTACTGACACTCTGTGTGTTACCGAAACTCCATGTGTTACCAAAACTCTGTGTGTTATCAACACTCCATGTATTACTGATATTGGGTGTTCTATGGACTACATCTGATAACCCTACTTTTCATACAATATAATTATACCCATTTGATCTAACTATACTTCGTGTGTTTCCTTTGTGGTATACTATGTATTTATTTGTGTTATACTTCATGTATTTATTTTTCGTATACTTCATGTATTTCTTTTTGGTGTAATTCATGTATTTCTTAGTGGTATTCCTTTTTGGTTTTGAGGTGTCTTACTGAGTATTGTTTTACTCACCCCTACTTGGGATTTTCCTACGCGTGTCGTGTCTTGTGCATATGATTGAAACTTTGATAGAGTTATAGGTAGACAAGGACCAGGTGGTTCTTAGAGTTTTCAAAAAGATAAGGTGTTATCCTATAGCTTCAGATATCTATCCAACACCTATCCTTCAAGTAGGGTTTTCTGTGGACGAGTTTTAAGATCTCGTGCCTTCACTTTGATAGACTCTTTCTTTTGGTAAACTTGTATTATATCCCTGTTTACTTTCTAGTTCCCTACTATCGTACTATGTGGTTCATATCTTAGTATATGCATGTATTGTTTACTTAGTGTTTTTACATTTCAACATTTTGGTCTTGGATATGTGTGTGTGTGTGTGTATAGGTACCTAGGAAAATGCCTCCCATTTGTGGGATATGCCTAATCGGTGCTAGTCACCATCTCCTAGCCTATTGGAGGTAATGGGTAGTCATGATATGAGACCCTATGGGGAATGTTGTGATGGAGTGGTATCAAAGGAGTTCTGTTCTACTTAAGTATTGGGAGTCTGTGAGGTTGGTTTGGAAGAAATAGTGTTAAGTTTTTTGAGTTTGTATTTCAAGCCAGGGAATCCAATGTTGGTGTAGTGGCTGATTTATCCATACACTAGGACACTGAATTATTCTTTTAGAATCGGAACATGAAAAAAATTGTTGTAGAGAAATTAATGGTACATGTATCATATAGGATTTGGGTGTGTTCTCATGTACTTCTTGAGTGAGCTCACCAGGTATACTCTATTGATCGTGGTTCATCTTGATTTATTTTAGGATGCCTCCTCACAGATAGCCATCCAGGATTCTAATGTGTGATCATGAGGATGATCTACCTAATAATGAGGAATTAGTATAGGGACAAGTACCAGGGATATCACCTCTGGGTAGTGTGCCAGCGATACCACCACCCATCGAGTAGTAGTTACTATTAGCACTACCGGTAGAGGATGCACACAGGTTGAGTGCATTTCATGAGTTAAATAAGTAGAGAACTCCCAAGTTTTATGGTGAGATCGAACCACATGTATATAAGGATTGGATGGAGTCAATTACAGGTGTATTCCTCCTTGTAAGGACACCTTCCAACCAGATGATAGTTCTAGCCGTGAGCCTTCTTCACAGATCAGTGGGGTGATGGTGGAGTTTAGTGTTTTAGACACATGACGAGACATATCTCTCTTGGTAAGACTTTGAGTGACTCTTTAAGTATGAGTTCCTTCGAGAGATGTTATGATTAGTGAAAATACAAGAGCTTCTACATCTGCAGTAGGGAAGCCAGACATTAGCATAGTACTCGATGAGATTTATGGATCTTTCCCGCTACTCCAAAGATATAGTGTGAGACCCATTCTTTAGGTCCCAAAACTTCAAGCATGGGATATGTCAGGAGATCAGAGAATTGATGATATCCCTTAGCATTCCAACTTATATTAGGGTACTTAAGTGAGCTCTGCTTATGGAGATATTTTTAGCGGAGCAGATTCCAGTAGTGAGAGCTACCAGCAAGCACCGGGAAGTTGAGTCTTCAATGGTAGGTAGAAGAAAATAGATTCAAGGACCCAAGAATGTCAGGAACTTTAGGGAATTAACCTAGGACATATGATCAGTGATGTGGGGCTCCAAGGGTAGAGCGAGTCAGCTGAAGGATATGCTATGTTACTCATGCAGCGGTCAAGGAAATCTAGATAGATATTTCCTAACACATCGTACGAACGATCTGGAGGCAGTTGAGGGACTGCCAATATAGAGGCGGAGATAGGAGAAGGGTGGTCCATAGGGTGGAAGGCATGGAAAAGGAGCAGGTCAGGCAGTAAAAGGTGGGTGGATGTTTGAGGTACTACCACCACCACCCTCAAGTGGTCCACTATGGGCTCAGGGAGCTGATTGGCAGGGATGAAGCCAACTATAGGCAATGGATACTTATGAACCCAAGGGTACTAGGATGATTAAAAGTACACTCTCTGTCTTTTAAACCCTAGCTATAGTTTTGATAGACATAGGTGTCGATCACTCTTTTCTAATCATGACCCTTGTTCGGCACTCAAAGATTCTAGTGGAAACTTTGACCTGATCCCTATGCTTAGAGACTTCTACTGGGGGAGATTCGATGAGAACACACTAGTGATGATAGTGTACCCTTAATCTATGGGGCAAGATATTTAGTTGGGATCTCTTGGTGGCGACATGGAGGATTTATGACATCATTCTTGGTATAGATTGGTTATCCATAGTTCATGCCCATATTGACTGTTTTAGGAACAAATTATGGTGTGTCTATAGTGATGAGACCATGATTTATTTTTTCAGTGAAAAGGAAA
Source organism: Viscum album (assembly GCA_963277665.1). Lineage (NCBI taxonomy): Eukaryota > Viridiplantae > Streptophyta > Magnoliopsida > Santalales > Viscaceae > Viscum > Viscum album. Next base: position 210,610,987 of record OY728163.1, read on the forward strand.
CACATGTAGTGTAGAAAGGACTCACACATATGAGGTTTCATCTGATTACTCCTTAGTTGGATATTCTCTCACTTGGTTCAATGGATAATAGGAGTCCTTAGTTTCCGACAGTAGTGGAAGAGTATGAGGAAGTCTTTCCTGAGGATGTCCTCAGATTACCTCCCCATAGGGAGGTTGACTTCTGCATTAACTTATACCCTGTGAAGACACTGATATATACACCTACATATCAGATGGCTCTAGTATATCTTTGAGAGATGAGGGTATAGTCGGAGGATTTTCACATGAAGGGCTTCTTGAGACCCAGTGTTTCACCCTTTTCATCCCTATTTTTATCTTCCAAGAAGGTTGGAAGGAGTTTGAGATTATGCGTGGACTTCTAGCACCTGATCTAGGTGACTATGAAGAATAATTATCCACTTCTGAGGATTTATTACCTCTTCAATCATCTGAAGGGAGCGAGGTGGTTCTTGAAGATAGACCTAAGATCTAGATATCACTAGCTTTGAGTACGTGATGAGGGCATTTCAAAGATGACTTTCAGATATCGGTACAACCACTATGAGTACTTGGTGATTCCATTTGGTAAGATGAATGCCTAAACAGTGTTCATGGGACTCATGAACTAGAGCTTATAGCCTTACTTAGACCGGTTCATCATGGTCTTCATTAATTACATCTTATTTTACTTGACATCTGAGGAGGATCACACGATACACTTGAGGATAGTCCTAGACATACTTCGATAGAACTGACTTTATGAGAAGCTCTTGAAGTTTCAGTTCTAGATACGAGAGGTCCACTTTCAGAGACACATCATTTCAATGGCTGGAGTTGTAGTGGATCCAATGAAGATAGAGGTAGTGCTTTCTTGGGAGCCACACAAGAGTGTTAACAAGGTGCAGAGTTTCCTTGTTTTTTGGGTACTATAATAGGGTTGTGCATGAACTTTACAGAGTAGAATAACACTTGACAACTTTTATGTGAAGGGGGAAACCTTTTATGTGGATAGAGAAGTTCTAGGAGATTTTTCAGTAGATGAGTCAGAGATTGATGAGGGCTCCTATCTTGAGATTTCCGGAGGAGGGTGTTGAGTATGTAGTGTCCTGTGATGGATTAGGGTCCGAGATTGATTGTGTCTTGATGTAGGGGAAAAAATTATTGCCTATGGTTCCTGACAGTTGAGACACATGAGTAGAACTATACAATCCATGACCTCGAGTTGGCAGCAGTAGTCTTTGTTTTGAAGATCTGGTGATGCTACCTTATGGGAAAGTGGTTTGTCAAATACTTGGACCACAAAATTATCAAGTATATATTATCTAATAAGTATTTTAACTTGAGATAGAGGTGATGGATATATTTCCTCTAGGACTATGAATTTGATATTGTCTATTCTTTTGGGAAGGGGAATGCGGTGGAAGATTCTCTTAGTAGGAGATCCAGCTTGTAGCTGATGAGCGAGGCATCGGAGAATTTATCTACTTTGTAGATATCCTTTATAGATGGAGATGGAGTAGCTTGCCTCTAGTTGATGGTTGTCACCCCTCCACTCTTACACCAAGCCAGGGAGGAAAAACTTGGGGATATTTATTGTGAGACTTTACGTGCTCAAATGTCCATAGGGTATGCCCCTGATGGTATTCAAAAGGTGGGGAGCATGTCGTTCTCTTTAGAGGATGCACAATAGTACCGACGAAATTGCAGGAGGAGGTCTTGAGGGAGTTCCCTACATACCCTTTGGTGGTACATCTAGGCGAGGTGAAGATGTACATGGACCTCTGACATTAGTTCTGGTGTCCAGGGATAAAGAAGGAAGTGGAAGAGTTCATTTCTAGATTCCTCACTTGCTATCAAGTGAAGGATAAACACCAATTTACAGTGGGTTTGACTCAACCCATAGAGGTTCTAGAGTGGAAGTTGTATGGGATATCGATGGAATTTGTGATGATTTTACCACATGCGTCCAGAGGGCATGATACCATCTGGGTGATCGTTGAACGACTTACCAAGTCAACCCACTTCCTAGTGATTTGGGAGAAGAGTTCAGTAGAGAGTTTGGGATTCCTCTACATGAAAGATATAGTTCGACTCCCTGGATTCCCATAGAAGATAGTATCAGATCATGATGCTCACTTTACATCCCAGTTTTGGAAGGGATTGTAGGAGGCTGTTGGGAATTAGCTGCGCTTGAGCACATCGTTTCACCAACAGACGGATGAACAGACAGAGTAGACCATATAGGTTTTAGAGGAAATTCTACATGCTTGCATACTAGATTTTGACCATATTTGGAAGGATCACCTAATTATGGTGGAGTTTATGTACAACAATAGCTACCAATCCACCATTATCATGGCACCATTCAAGGCCTTGTATGGGTGACCCTGCAGGTCAACACTTTGCTGTACGGACCTAGGAGAGTTAGTACTCATGGAACCTAAGATAGTGAAGGCAACTAAAGAGAATGTGTAGGTTATCTAGGATTGGATGAAGACTGTACAAAGATTTCATATGTCTTATGATTACCGGTGAAGAAGGTCCTTGGTGTTTGAGGAGGGGGGCCTTGTGTTCCTTAAGGTCTCTCCTCAACATGGAATATAGAGATTTGGCCAGGGCAGTATGCTATCTACAAGGTTCTTCGAGCCTTTCCAGATACTTTATAGAGTTGGTGAGGTAGAGTACTTCTTGGATCTACCTCTGTAGTTATACTGGGTTCATGATGTCTTTCACATTTCACATCTGAGGAGGTATGTGCATGATCCATCACACATCATTGACTAGGGTGAGCTGGACATTGGAGACGGGGTGACTTTCGCAGGGTACCCAATGGAGATCGAGGATTGATAGAGAGGATCCTTCATGGGTGGTAGATTCCTCTTTTTCATATTTAGTGGAAGTAAGGGAATCTCCTAGAGAGCACATGGGAGTGGGAGGATCATATTCATGCTCCATTCCCCCATTTATTTGTATATCTTTGTTTTTTGGATTTTAGGGATGTAAATCCCTAAGTTGGGGAGAATTTAATGACTCAGATTTTCTTCAGTTTATTTTTATAAATTAATTGAGAAATTTAAGAGACCAAGCACTGAGATGAAGTATGATTCCAATGCCCAATTTTCTCAGAACAATTCATTGAAAAATGTTATCTTTTTTTTATGGAACGTGAGTGGGTTTCCAAAAAAATTAGAATAAATCCTAAACGGATGCCCATATCTAGAATCGATAAGCATCATGGCATTCATAGAAGTGAATTTACTTTATGTGGGGCCTAACATTGACCAACGTAGGTCGACTGTAAAAAGTCGTTTTCAGACATTAAAATAAATAAAATAAATCAATTTTATTTTATTTAGCATTACACAATAATGTAGCGGTGGTTTCCCTTTTCAATAAGACTTGTTAGAGAAATTTAGGGTTATCTTCATAACCCTAGAATTCCTCTGAGTCAAGGAGTTGGAAACCTCTTCGATAAACGATGAAAAACGCTGGTGGATTGAGAATCAATGATGAAAAGGACCTCTGTTATTCATTAATAAATGATCCAACCATGTGGTATGACATTGATATCTTTGTGATTTCCTATTCCCCTCTTAGATTCAATGACAAACATGGGCCAACCAATGAACATATTGATCTATGGTTTGACTGTTCTTGCTGGATGGATAATTTTTGTGGGGTTTAAAAAGGGGTGATAGATCTTTGTGATTATATTTAGTGTTTATTCGTTAAACCTTCTAACATGGACGGATCAAGGCCGACACCAACAAGGATGAGATCCATTATTTGGAAATTTTTGTGCTTTATCTATCCCCCCTCAATCTATCAAATTCTTCATGCATTCTTCTCCCTTGAAACCCCTATGTGAACGATCAATCGTTGCGCCCTCGATCCATGATTCAACGATCCAAGATCGAAGGATTTGACCCAACAACGGCATAGTGGACATGTAGCAGAAGCATGTAATGGTTTATGAGAGGTGGAGGATTATGGAGGAACACTGTTGTGGCATATGGTAAGCCTTTGGAGGGGAGACTTTTGGTGAGGGAAGGACACGACCGACGAGGCTGGTCTAGGGGGAGCACGAGGCGATGATGGGCCACGACGGTGAGTTGGGTCGTGGCTCGAAGCTGCGTAAGAGGAACTCATGATGGAAAGGCCGTAAGGCATGTGGAGGAGGTAGTACAACCACGTGAAATGGGGAATGATGCTATATTGACCAAGAGACATGTGGGGAGACATGCGGTCATGGCAGACCACATGGACCAGGGGGCACGGCTAGGGCGGGCTGCATCTGGCATAGAAAATTAGCATGTATGCAGTGGGCCGAACTAGGGTGGTTGGGTTTGTTCATATTGGAATGGATCAAACCAGGTTGGGTTGGGCTGGCCGGATTTGGTCGGGTCGGCCGACAGGTCGGGTCGGGTCCAGCATGTCGGGTCGTCTCTGGGTCAGATTGTTTTACAAAAAATGGCCATATCTTTCAAACTGTGTGTCTGTTTGATGATCTGTTTGTGGAGTTGGGACCCTTGCAACAATATGGTACTTTTTAGATACTCTATGTTAGTTTTTGTGTAAGTTAGAATACGACATAATAGCTTGTTGTGTATTTTCTCCCAGTACGAGCATGCTAAGTGCGTAATCCTATGGTTGGATGTGATCTTGGTGAGTATGTGATCTTTGTGACTATGTGATATTTTTGACTAAGTGACTTGGTGATTGTGTGACTTTGAGGCTGCATGACATACTTACACTCCACCTATTATCGATACTCCTTGTGTCACTGAAACTAAGTGTGTTACCGACACTTTGTGTGTTATCGACACTCTCTGTGTTACTGATAATTATAGTTCTGTGAACTACATCTGATAACCCTACTTTTCGTACAATAGAATTATACCTATGTGAGATGATTGTACCTCATGTGTTTCCTTTGTGATATACCATGTATTTATTTGTGGTATACCATGTATTTCTTTGTGGTATACTTCATGTATTTCTTTGTGGTGTACTTCTTTTATTTCTTAGTGGTATTCCTTTGTGGTTTAGGGGTGTCCTACTGAGTATTATATTACTCACCCCTGAACAGGCTTTGCCCACACATTTCATGTCTTTTTTAGACAATATATGCTTTAATGGATTTCTAGGTGGACTAGGACTAGGTGGAGATTAGAGTTTTTGGACAGACGAGGTGTGCTCCTATGACTTCAGACAGTTATCCTACACCCACCCTTCCGGTAGGGTTTTCTGTGGATAAGTTTCAAGAACTTGTGAATTCACTTTGATAGACTCTTTCTTTTGGTGGGATTTTATTCTAGACTGGTTTACAATTTAGTTTCCTATTATTTTACTCTTTGGTTGGTATCTTAGTATATGTATTCATTGTTTACTTAATGTTTTTACATTTCAACATATTAGGCTTGGAGATGTGTGTCTGTTTACATGTACTTAGGAAAATTCCTCCCATTTGTGGGATATGCCTACTCGGTGCTAGTCTCTAGAACTTGGCCTATTATAGTTAGGCTTGGGGTAGTCACATCATGTGCCCCTCTGGGATGAGTCATGAAATAGGTCTCAACAATTGAAAATTGAGATTAAAATCCCTTACCGTATTGATAACATTGAAACCATAAACTCCATGAAAAAGAGATAAAAAATGGATTTATAAGTCACCATAATTTTCAAGATAATAATCTTAAAATAAATTCATGTTAAGTATATATATAAAATAAAAGAAACACTTGGTGAATATGAAATTTTTCCTGTAGAAAATAAAAGTGAGACAAAAATCCCTTACTTTAAGTCTTGAATTACTTCATACACGTTTGAAACTTCAGAATAATAAATATAAGTTTATTATAAATTTTTTACAGAACCCTAATTATATATATTTTAACATTTATTATTTACTTATGATGTTTTATTACCCGTTTATTGAAAATTATTTGTTAAAATCACGTTTTTGGCAATTACCGCTTTTTTTCTTATATGTTTTGATTTGTTATTTTCAGTACTCTTAATTTGAGCATGGTTACATTATATCCTAAATAATAATCATGAAATAATTTTAATATTTATAAATTAATTACCCTTTTAATACCAATTATGAAATATGCTTTTGAGAAATGAAGTATTTTACGATCATGGAGATGGTAGGCCGTGTATACACATGAGTAATGTTTCCATTTTTCAACGATCATTATGGAAAAGAGGTAAGTAATATATTATCTTTGAATAATGATAATAATATAATTAATATCATATTATTTATTATACATATCATCTATGTGTCATGGTGATGAAAATAGAGTCCTATCACTTTGTGAAGGCGGTAGTGAAAATGAATCACATCGCTTCGCGAGGTGGTAGTTCACCGTACAGACGAACGATGTTAGTGTATCCCCTACGGAATGGAATTTAAAATGGTATATATGATATTATAAATTAATAGGTATAATGTTTTCATAAATATCATATATATACTTTATATCCATCATCATACCCAACCTTGAGAGGCGGTAATAGAAAAACGAATGGCATCGGTTCGTGAGGCGGTAGTCCTCCATACACACAAACGATGATTTCAAAACACATTTGATGGAAGATTATATTCTTGTAGGAAATGGAACTAAAATAAAAAAATATAACTATATGGAATATACTTAGGTTATTATATCATCATGGTTTAATATTAATTAAATTTGGTGGATAAAGAAAGAAAAAAATGCTCATTGCATAAGTTTACATCTTCTTCGGGTATCCACTTTAATTTTTCACCAAAATCCTTTCTAGGTTGAATTTATGCCCAAAATACGGATTATAGGATTATATAAAAGAATTTGGGAAGGTATTTAGTCAGGTATATTCCAAACTAAAAGGGTTTTAAGGTGTGAATAAGAGATGATAGGGGGTGGATTTTTTAAGTGAGGTGAGTGGCTCAATTGTAATGTTTTGAAAATAAAAAGGTGTACCCATGTTTTTTTCATGTAAAAGGGATAAAAAATGAAGTATTATATATAATTTTACATTATAGGGTCTAAATATGGCCATAAAATATATTTTATAAAAGTTTTTAGGTCATTTTAACCCTTATATTTTTAGTTTAACCCCTAAGACACCAATTTTTACCTTAACCTCGATAATTAATTTTTATAATTTTCACTATTCATTTTGGTCAAAAATTAATTTGACTTTATTAGATAATATAAATTATTCCTATTCAAAATATGGAGTCCATTTTTCCAAATTCCATTCACATAAGTGGAAAATATAATTTAAAATTAGTCACAGAGACATGATGAGAAAATGGGATTTTTAAAGAGAATATGTTCAAAAGTTTAAAAAGTTTTTTTCCAATCTCAATATGGAAATGATTAAAATTACCTAAATTGGATTAATATATATATAATTGAACTAATTTTAATTTAAAACAAATTAAAATATAATTTAACTTTATAAATAATTTAAATGAAAAGGTAGTTTTAAATTAAAATTCAGTATTTTTCATCATTCATAATAAAATTAATATTTTTATAAAATTATCAAAAATTCACCACAATATTATATTGAAATGATTATTAAAAAATGAAATTTATTTTTTTCAGAATAAATTTTCTATAAGTTTCAAAAATTAGTTTTAATATAAGTGCACAAAAAGGAAACAAACCTATTTTAAAAAATACAGTTTTAAGCATAAAATTGGATTTATCCTTATCTGTTTTTTAGAAAACACATAAGACGAATGATAAATAGTTGACTGAGTATATAATATATAAATTTTGTTAAAATAATTCACCAAAAGTGATTTATTTAATTTATCGAGATACAATATATTTTTGTGTATAAATATAGTTTTTTTTCAGAAAAAGATTACCTTTATTTTTAAATGGTTTTTACTTTCACCACTAATTAATTGGTAATCAATGAATTAATTATACATACATGTGTAATGATATATTTTTATAATTTAGTTAATCATATTCATATATTCCATTATAATATTTAGGTGATAACTATTATGTAAAATAAAAATTTATTAATAGTAAGCCACATTCATTTAAATTCATCATTGCTTATAACGCAAGATAAACATAGTGTTGCATATAAAAAAAGATAAAATCAGTGTTTCCTATAACTAAAAAATATAAAAAATATTAAATTTATTTAAAAAAAATATTTCACAAAATCTCATGGTGTTACATTAGACACCACCATAAAATGAATTTCTCCCTCAAAATTCATCTCAATCATCAGGGGTTTAACATTTGAAAATTCCTTCATAGAAATTAACATTGTAAAAATGAATAATAAAACTTCCCTTAAAATGGGAAAGTTGTAATATTACCTAATGTAACTCATAACTACAATTCCACTTAGGAGAAAATAGGTGAGAATTGAAGATATAAACATGTAAGAAAAGCATAAATAATTTAAAGAGTGATAGAGATCATTGATCATAATAAAGTGGGTGATTTGGAGATGTTTTATGTCCAAAAAAAAACATAAACCAAAGAGGTGTGAAAAAGGTCATTGATATAATAAAAAATGAATATAATAGGATACAATTTTATTTCATGATCACTTTCTTAATTTTGTGTAATTCCTTTTCTATATAGGCTGAGAACATATAAAAATGAACTTAATTGATTTTTTTTATTTCATAGGCATAATTTCATCCTTTGGTTGTGCCTTGATCAATTTTCACTTCACCTCTTACTATAAGAGATGAACATTTTTTATATATTAAGAAAACAAATAAGATCCATAATATAATAATAAGTCATTCCTTGTATCTCTAGTAAAAAAATGCGGCGGATTAATAAATTAATCTATAAAACATCATCCAAAGATCAAAATAAACCATTACATAAATATTTAACCTTAATACCATTCCAAAATTAAAAATTTATTAATAATATCACTAAATTTCTCAAAATAAACTTAACATTAATACCCCATATATCATAAAGTATCTCTTGATTTCCATATACAAAACATGTGAATAACTTGATCATGTATTCTCTTGAAACCTGATGATAACCAGAATCACTATAAAACCTTATTGAAAACATAAATGCTTCCTCATTCATTACATATAAAATCGATTATTGGATATATTTCTTACATCCAAAAATGTTGAAATCTCGATCAATGATAGGAAAAAAACACTTTTTCAACAAATCATTAATAATTTCCAAGGTAATGAATACTATCCTATTTAAATATTCATGTCCAACATCTCTTTATCCCAATATAATTATCTCAACATCCAGAATATATTAAGAGTTATATTCCCTTAATCAAAATATCAACTTTCCATTAAATCAATTTTCTAGTCAATCAATACCATTCAACATATGATTGAAAATAATTAATAGAAATATTATACAAACAATCCTTATATATATTATGATTCATAGAACATAATTATAGTATTACAATACATAAACACTTCAATCATTACAACCCATTATTAAGATAATAACAAGGCTTCATCATCTTATTCCTTAATACCTCATTTGTTTCGTATTCCATTCGTAGTCTCTTAATCATCAACAACAAAACCATTAATTGTAAAATCATTTTGATTCACTACAAGATATTTCACCTTAGGAAATATATTTTCAAAATTCCCATACTTTAAACATTTAAAACATTCAATAATAGATGATACCTTAGGGAGGCCATTATTCTCATTCATTATGTAAAATAAAATTTTCATTTTTCCTTTGTAGTTAGTTTCTTTGTGTCTTCCTTTTACACACCCAAAAAATATTCTTTCCCATTTTAGAAATTTCCATGATTGATTATTACCACATTTTTGACATATAGGAAACTGAATCTTATTTCCTCCATGGAATCCACTATGTAAACTCTCAGCGTACTATATCCTTCTCTTATTTTATGAGTACGAGAGTAGGTTAAGGTTCATATTGTTAATCATGTTTTATGATAGATGATTAGGAATAATCACAACATCCTTCAATCAAGTAATAATACCATTTGGTTGATCATAAATATTTTCCCACATTTAATGTAAACCTCACTTTTTTTGGTTTCCACCATTTACAAAAACTAAAAATCATAGTGCGAGTAGAAATATTCACAGTGGAAAACCGCATAGTCTGAAAAATCATTTATATGATGTATAAATAAAGACACATTTTTTTAAGTATATGAAACCTAAAATTTAAACTAGGTAATACATGGTCATAATATATTTAAATAATTCATAATATACGATAATGATTTTGTGAATTTCAAAAGAATATCCCCTGGGATTGTCAAACCAGGTGTGCTGCAAGACCCATTTTCATGCACCAGTTGAAGATTGAGTGAATCTAAATGCACCAATTTTAAATTTATTACCCTTGGTCACCTCTGTGCTTGTTCTACATCAACTTGTAGTAATATAGAAAGTAATATAATTTATTCTAAACCACTATCTCTATCCTTTAACAAAATTCTAGTACATTTTCCTATAATGTGACTCATCCTTAGACCTATCCTTAGACATTTCCTTAGGGATCTCAATAAAGTTTTCTCATCCTAGTTTACAAATTTTAACTAAACCTATCATATGATACCAACTATAGAGACCCCTATTTTTCATACATAGATATTACATCATTTTAGATGGATATTCAATAAATTAAACAAAAAAACAAACAAGGACCACAATATTTTATCCCATTTGGAAACTTGTAATGAAATATTCATAATTTATGAACGATCTTTCATGTCTCCCTTAAATATCTTCCCCTTTAGTACCCTTCAAAAACAGACCCTACCTAAAAAATTTCTTTTATAACCTTGTAAAATGAAACATAAGAAAGGGTGAGATAAAATTCCTAGTAAGGGTAATAAAGTGAGATATGAATGATCACATAAGAATGAAATGAGGATATGGTTATATGAACATGATCTTAACAATTAAAAACCATTCCATTTATATCATAGGTCAAAATATTGATACATGGCATAAATATTAGTAGTTCATAAGATGTGAATCAGAAGGAAATCAATAAACATGATCCATAAGATTGTAAAATTTGAATAAGAAATAAAATTGTGGTATACAAATACGAATATAAAATCATTTCTATACTTTCAAGTCTCACTACCAAGGCTATAATAGTGGAATAGATTCACTCCCCAAACCATCAGAGTAGTCAAGTTTCACTACCAAGACCATCCTAGCAGACAAAGTCTCTTACTGAATCAGGTTCACTCCCTATTTTATTCCTATATATCTCATGATATATAAATCTCTATCCAATTAATTATTGGGAGATAGAGGTCCCACCCATCTCATAATGAAAACCATATTTATGTGTCCCACAAGATCATAAAAATTGAACATATTAAATCTCTTAAAATAAAATGGGTTTCATAAACATTTCATCACATCATAAATTATGGAAAAAATATAGTTTTCATAATCATTTAATAATTTCATCATAGCATAACCCATGAAAAGAAGTAGGTTTTATAATTATTTTATCATGGTATAACTCGTGGAAGATAAACATGTTTCATAAATATATTTTCATCATAAGTACAAACCATTTAGAGAAAGAATAAGAATGGTATAATTAGATTATATACCCATTAAAACATAATTAACATCAGAGGATTTAATATTATATAGATAATTATTTTTAAATATTACTTTTAATGTTTCTTTGGAAAAAGAACTTTCCTTTGAAAATCACTTTTTAAAAAATAAATCATTTTATAAATTCTTTTCTTTGAAAATAAACTTGATAACTTATAAATGAATATTTAGAAATAATTTAAAACATTTATTTGGTAAAATATAATTTTATTTTAAAAACTCTTTTTAAAACATAAAACATTTTCAAAATACATATCACTTTGAAATCATTCATTTTAAAATCTAATTTTTCCCCAAATTTTAAGGTAACAAATCTATTTTAAAATCTATTTTAAAACTTGTAAGGAATGATTGAAATAATTTATAATTAATGAAATAAATAAAGTATAAGATAAATTTATTATTTTCTTAAGAGATATATCATAATATTTCATCAATGGAATCATAATCATATACAATCCAGATAAAAGAAGAGATTCTAACATAAAACTGTTAGCACTTTGGTAACATTGAATAATAATTCACATGAAAAGATAAAATTAAATGAAACTTATAAAATAATTAAAATAATTAGATTCATTATATAACATGTGAAATGGGTAGTATATACACCTCGTAAAAGAATATAGGTGAATAACATAATCATATATCTCAAAGAAGGCAAATTGAGACAAAAACCCCTTACCACATTGATAACATTGAAACCATAAACCCCATGAAATATAGATACTAAAATATATGTATAAATAAGATTAATTTTCAAGATAATAATCATAAAATTCATTCATGATAAGTATATACACCACAAAAAATAAACATGTGGTGAATATGACATTTGTCTGAAAGAAAATAAAAGTGATATGAAAATTCCGGACCTTAAGTCCCAACTTCCTTCATACATGTTCTAACCTCCTATATAGTAGATATAAGTTTATTATAAATATATTATAAAACCACTATTTTATATACCATACTATATATTATTTTCTTATGACCTTTTATTACCCATTTATTAATAATTCTTTATTAAAATAACATTTAATTTAATTACTACTTTGTTTCTTGTATATGTTTTGACTTGTTATTTTAGGTAGTCTTACTTTGATAATGGTTAAATTATATACATAAAAATAATAATGAAATTATTATCATATTTATATATGAATTATACTTTTAATATCATTCATGAAATATGGTTTTGAGAAATGAAGTATGTTACGATCAAGGAGATGTTAGGTCGTATGTAGGAATGAGTAAAGTTTCCATTTGTCAAAGATACTTGTGGAAAGAAGTTAAATAATATATTATATTTATAAAATTATAATAATATCATAAATAAAATATTATTTATTATACATATCATCCATGTGGCATGGTGATGAAATGTGTCACATTGCTTTCTGAAGGCAGTAATCCACACGTACAAGAACAACGTTATCATTTTTAGTGAGAGAAAAGGTATGAACAAAAATGATACATTATCCTTTAATAATGATAAATATGTCATTAATATCATAATTATTTCATGTATATCACATATATTCATTAAATTTATCCATTATTAACTTCTATATAAATTGTTAGTGAAAATGAATCACATCACTTCATGAGGCGGTAGTTTGCCGTACACACAAATAATGTTATCATATCCCCTAAGGAATGGAAATTTAAAAAAGGTATATATGATATAATGAATCCATAAGTTTGATTATGTTAAAAAAAATATATACTTTATATACAACATAATATCCAACCTTGAGATTTGGTAATGAAAAAATGAATGACATTAGTTTTTGAGGCGGTAGTTCTCCATACACACGAATGATGATTTAATAATATATTTTATGGAAGAGGAGATGTTTTTATATCATTAAATTAAAATAAAAAATATCTTATTATATTTAAGATACTAATTTTTTTATATAAGAATGGATTAATAATAATTAAAAGGGTATGAGGTAGAAACAAATCAAAAACACTTATTGAATAATGGATCTCTAGTGTTTGAATTGTCAAGAATTTTGATGTGTTCGATGGAGTTGTTTTGTTTGTTTGTATCGATCCTGAAGGTGGGAAGTTAGTGTAGCTGGACTCGATCACTTGGAATAGGCCCAGAAGAGGATTCAAATCTGGTGGTTCATCTTTGTAGGGCTTTTCAGACTCGGCTGTTTGAGAGGGTATGGCGTCATCCATCGGATTGGGCCTGTGCTTTGACGCAGGACACTTGCTTTCCAACTAGCCTTGAAACGTTGGAGTGCTTCATCTTTTTTTATTCTAGGAGGGGATGCTATGGTTTTCAATCTAGTTTTTTACTCCTTTTTTCCTTCAAGTGTGATTTTTCTTTGTCCATGAAGTCCTTTTGGTTTCCCCCTTCTTCCCTTAAAAGGGGGCTTTATCAATAAAAACGATTTTGAAGGCCTTCAGGCCATTGGATGGAATAACGTTACCTCTTCTTCATGTTTCCTCCTCAGGTTTTCAAAAAAATCCTTCATAGGTTTAATTTATGTCCAAAATAAGGATTTTATGACGATATTAGAATTTTTCAAAGGATTTGGGAAGTTATTGTCTGAAAAAAAGGTTTTAATGTGTGAATAAGATAGGATAGTGGGTGGCCTTTTATAAGTGAGGTGAGTGACATAATTGTAATATCTTGAAAAGAAAGGGTGTGGCCAAATTTTTCTCATGTAACAAGGATAAAAAATGGATTATTATATAGAAATAAAATTATATTTTCTAAATATGTCTATAAAATATATTTTAGTCATGTTTTTATTTCATTTTAACCCTTATCATTTTAGTTTAACCCCCAATAATCCCATTTTAACTTAATTGTTATAATTGAATTTTACTATTTTCACTTTTCATTTTGATGAAAAATTAATTTGATATTACTATATGTTATAAATTATGATTATTTAAAATATAGAATCCATTTCTCCAAATTCCATTCAAATAAGTGAAAAAAGTTATTTCAAAATTCATCCCATATAAGTGATGAGAAAGAGGGGTTTTCAAAAATAAAATGTTTGAAAGTTTTCAATGTTTTTATATCAAATTTCAATATGCAAATGATTAAAATGACCTTAATTGTTTTAATAGATATATAAATTACCTAATTTTAATTTAAAACTTATTTAAATTATAATTTGACTTTATAAATAATTTAAATGAAAAGAAAGTTTTCAATTAAAATTCAGTATTTTTTACTATTCAATAGAAACTTAATATTTTAAGAAAATTATCAAAAAATTCACCCAAATATAATTTTTAAATGATGAATTGAAATATTAGATTTATTTTTTTAAATAAATATTCCAAATTTTCTTAAATTTTGTTTTAAAATTAGTGTTAGAAAAGGTGGAAAACAATTTTTTAGAAAAAATACTATTTTTAAGCATAAAATTAGATTTATTCTTATCTGTTATTTAGAAAACAAATAAAATTAATTTTAAATATTTTATTGAATATATAATATATAAATATCACCAAAATAATTCACCAAAAGTTATTTATTTAATTTATGGAGATAATTTTTTTTGACGCATAGAAATTGTTTTTTCGAGAAAAAGATTCCCTTTATTTTTAAACAATTTTTATTTTTACCTGTAATTAATTGGTAAAAATTTAATTAATTATATATACATGTTTAAACTAGATATTTTCATAATTTAGTTAATCTTACCTATACCCTCCATTCCAACGACTAGGTGACAACTATTATATTAAATAATACTTTCTTAAAAGTAAGTCATGTTCATTTAAACTCAATAGTACATGTAACACAAGATAAAATCAATGTGGAATGAAACATAAACTAAAATAAGTGTTGTGTATAATGTATAAATATAAAAAATATTAAATTTATTTAATTTTTTTTTTCAAAAAATATCAGGGTGTTGCATACTTGATATAAAAAATTACTTTCTATGCTTATTTAAGTGCCAAATTCTTATACCACAACTATATGTTATGTGACATTACCATGTTATGATTTATTAGCTCATGATTGTTGGATTAGGTTTCCAAACTCTTATAACTCATGTCTTTTTTTTATTCTAAAATCCTTATGTCATGACGCATGATTTATGATCCATGTTTTCTTGGGTATAATTTTATTATTTTATGTTGACACAACTTGATTATTTTCTCATACTAAAATGTTTATATTATGCTCACTTATGATATTTAATTGATATATAATGTATTCAAACCTAAATGAGAAATTTATCTCACCCTTTATTATTTTCACATTGTCCTAGGTAATTAATAATAGTATTACACATGATATGTCTAGAAGGGTATCATGTGTGAAGATTATTTGTTGGAGATGTTAAAGAATGTTTGTAAATATGATGGTTATATATATAATCTCTAAATACACTAAACCTTTGGGTTATTGGTTTGTTTTTTAATATTGAGATGATACATAAAATGATGTATTTGTTTTTGGTTCATCTTAGTTGGCATTAGAGAAAGGGTGTAAAGTATGTGTTTTTATCACCATATCTAGGAGTGTGGGTCCGGGGTACATTAACCGACATGATTAGTGAGACTTCATTGGGGGGGGGTGTGAATCAGTGATTTATTTTTCTTTTACATTTATCCTTTAAAAAACTTTTGCACATGTTAAAGTGAATGAAAATATCCCCATTCATGATCTACACACACAAATACACCAATGAAAAAACATAACAGACACATTTTTTTACAAGTTTCATAACTTAAAATGAATGACTAAATACTTGGAATAATATTAAATCACCCATGATCACATGATCTATTAGTTTCAACATTTTGGATGTAATGAGAAGATTTTATCCTTGAACTAATGATACAAAATGTGTCTCAAAACTTGTGTAATGATCTCTCCCACAAAAAATGATAAGACATTCTAAAATATAAATAATGAGATGGTATTCAATCATAAAATAATTCTATATAGTTTTTATTTTTTGTATTTATATTATAATATTATTTTTTTATTCCTATTCCTCTTTTCTCATTTCTCTATCCTCTATTAATAACCACAAAACGAACTCTATCACTTTTATTCTTCTCTATAATTCTTCACACATATATAACAGTAATCCCTCTTCCTCATTATTCAAATTAAAATTTAAAATTAAAATTCAAATGAATAAATTCCTATTTAACTAACCCTTATTATTTTCTAGCCTTTATATTAATTCAAACTTTCTATTCGGCCTTAGTGTAATATCCCAACATGACTCACCCTATGAACAGTATCCAGACCGATTTCCATGTGACCTCAGGCACTCCTCCCCATACTCCAGATGCTTATGAATAGTAGCGAGGGTGAAATGATAGTATGAGGTGGGGATATACCCTCATGATAAGAGTATCACAATGGTATATCATTAATAAATTAATAGTGTAAGTAATATAAATAACATATTAGTAGAAGATAATAAAAATCGGTAAACTGGACAATGCCAAATATACAACTATGAATGTTCCTATGAAGCTACAAAATACATGTAGTAAATATATGACAATAATACATGAAATAATACATAAAATACAATACATGTATAAATAAAATAATAAATTCCCAAAAGGCTATCTCCATGAGAATCATGGGTATGGGATTAGTCCTGTTCTCATAAGCTCTCATGCACAAGAATAACAACACAAAACATAATAACAAGAAAGAAAAATCCTAAATCTTGATCATATAACCATGATGTACTTTCCGGTACCAATCAACAGCCTAAATAGGGTGTGATATAAAATTAGTAGGCCACCAAAAATAGCGTATAATACTATATACTCTATGAATATAATATAAGGTAGTGTACAGGTATATCAAAAGTAAAGCAGCATAATTAATAATACACCAATGTCATGATTAGGTCCCTTAGAGGATACCTACCTAGCTTTACTTGCTTTATCTGAATCCATAATATCACTGAACATGAGCGATAATATATATATTTTAATAAATATAATCATATACATATGTAAAGATATACATACACTAGATAGGACTTGAGTCTTATATCCTAGACATCCTCATAGTTAATACATATGTTTGTAGTATCATAATTTAAATAAGCATAGTTATGATAAATATAATAATAAATAAATACCTAAGGTATGACCCAAGAATCCATTACCTCAAAGGGGCAAGACAACTTATAGTAATAACTTGTGCAGTTTGGATATATGGGTCTAAATATAATCCATAGGATAAATCATTAACATTACACTATAATTTTTTTTAATAAATTCCAGTGAGTCATGTCCCAAGTAATCTTAGGATAATAATGATTTGTATCCCAAGGAAGTAATCCTTTAAATAACATGTCATAGGGGGTCAAGATGAATCCAATTAGTCAATCTATGGAATTCTAATTTTATTTTTATGAATGTGAATTATCGATACCATGATAAGGCATTCACTTATAAATAATACATTGATTGAAACCTAGTGTGGTAATTACTCAGTGACCATGATAATGAATCGAGGTGGTTTCCATTGAGTGCTCAAGGAATTCCCTTAAGAATCCAAGGAAAGATTATCTCTGACCACTCCTTTAACAATAAAAAGGTCCAAAATCAAAAGGAACCTTGAATTTAATAAATATTATTAGTCCACAGAAAACAACTATACCAAATAACCATTAAATTTAATTTATTCCATTTATAATTGAATTTATAAATGAAAATGTGGCCAAATAATGGTATTGAACCATTTAACGATTCATTTAATTCAATTTTAGCTTCCACTAACCATATTGTTTCTGATGCTTTCACCGGGGTGCGTGCTTCCATCTCTTTTGGGGGGATGATGACGCTGTCTGTTGCCCCGTATTCCCTCTTTCCAAAGGCGGGAGACATCCACTCCTTATTCAGGGACGTTTTCTCCTTGATCGAAATGGGATGATGGGATGTCGGTTCTTCCTTCCGTGGATTCCTCCTGAGAAATCTTCACCTAGTCCGGGTCTCCCTTATAGATTTAAGACATTGTTCATGAAACTCTTCCTAGCTCCATATCTTTATGGACACCAGTTAATTATAATGCTTCTGTCAGGACATTCCAAGGGGTCCAGTCAGGGCAACAACCTTCAGTCAGGGGAGTAGTCATGTTGGGTATCACCGACATGTCTGGGCACTGGGACACTGGCTTATCTATCTTCTGTCCCTTATTATAGGGCTTCTCGAGGGCGCGGAAGCCCGATACATCCCACATTGAACGAGGGAAATCATATTCCATGGGCATATATCTGAGGCTTTCCTCAGCTTCCCATGTTTAACATAGGGTTTGCTGTAAGTTTAAAATCCAGCAGAGATAGATCAGATTGATCAGAAAACTAATTAGAGTGGATCAGATGAGTGCAACCCCCGGAGGGAACACTGATGTTGGGTCCAACACGTGGTTGACCTCCTGATAACTATTGAGGGGAATAGGGAATGATGTGGCATGATCCCACCAAGATGTGACGGACCAGATAAGAATCAGGATGGATGATGGGTGGATGAATGAAGTGGATGGGGAATGAAATAGGACCATCGCAAGAGCGACGATGAAGTTGGGCGTGAGCCTCAATGAGACTTCCTACATATCCCCGTGGTAGGGAATTAAAGTCCATGTAGTTTGGTGAACATAATTCATCTTGACAACAGCTTACCACTGGTTGGATTTCCAATGACTTACTACTGTATGGGGCGACAAAGGCTTACCGCTGAATGAGGATGACAACGACTTACCGCTGAATGGAGTGACAACAACATGCCACTGAATGGGGAAAAAGTGGAATACAATTTAATGTCATGTAGGACGGGGGTGGACCGATGTGAAGTGGCCGAGACCATCAGTTGTTGCGCTTGAACCTCAGGGAGTCTTCTTACATACCCTACCTTGGCAAGGATCAAAGTTCACGTAGTTCGGGTATGGGGCAGGAGTCAGTGGACCGACGTGAATAAGGACCTGGGGTCCAAGTGGATGGTGGGTTTGAACCTAATGGAGGCTTCCTATGTACCTTACTTTGGAAAATATCAAAGACCATTTAGTTTTGGGTTGGATTTTTGTGAAACGGCTTACCGCTGACTGGGGAAACAACGACATACCACTGATTGGGTTCCATAGTTTAATGTCATGCAGGACGGGGGAGAACCGACGTGAAGGGGGTTAGAACGAACAGATGTTGGGCTCAAACCTCAGGGTGTCTTCCTATGTACCTTGCCTTGGAAAGTATCAAAGACCTTGTAGTTCGGGTTATAGGGGGCATTTGGGGGTTATGCTCTGAGGCGGCCCAAGGTTTTGGTGAACCGATGTGAATGGGGTCGGAGCAACCAATGGGTGGTGGGATTGAACCTTGTGAAGGATTCCTACGTACCTTGCCTTAGCAAGGATCAAAGACCACATAGTTCAGGATGGTGTGGGGCTTACACTCTAGGATACCCAAGGTGTTGGTGAACTGACGTGAAGGAGGTTGGAACGACTGGGGTGGTTGGCTTGAACCTCATGGAGGCTTTCTACGTAACATGCATCAGGTTATGGGGGATTTTTGCACCGATGTGAAGATGGTTGGGAAAAATGGATGGTGGTGGGATTGAACCTCAGGGAGGCTTCCTACGTACCCTGTCATGGAAAGGATCAAAGACCACGTAGTTCAGGTTGGCGTCGATGAACCGATGTGAAGGAGGACCTGGGGTCCAATGGGTGGTGGGCTTGAACCTCGTGGAGGCTTCCTATGTACCCTGACTTAGCAAGGTTCAAAGACAACATAGTTCAGGATGGCGTGTGGGTTACACTCTATGCTTCCCAAGGAGTATGTTGTGGTCGGTGCTTACTCTAAGCCTACGTGAGTCATGCTCGGTGTGAGAAACAAGAGGCAGTAGAGACCTGGCGATCACATAGCGAAAGGTGCGTCCATGAGAGGTGAAGTGGGGCTTACACGTGATCACAACCCAAAGAGGAAACATGGGCTTATGCTTCGTTAGCAGCCCAAAGAGGTTGGGACTTACTCCAGGATGGAGGCCCGATGGGGATAAATCCCATTTGGAGAGGGATTTGGTACCGAATAAAGGAGGGGTCCGGTGTCCATTCCCCCTGGTCCTTGGGACCGACGAAGAAAGGAGTAGAAGGGATGCTTCCTCCTACAAGAAATCTAAGGGCTTACACCAGGGTGGTTTCCCTTTCCCCACGGATAGACGTCGCTCCGATAAAGAGGTTCTCATTCCCTATGAGGAATGATATCACTCCCGTGGAGAGCAATGGGCATGAAAAATGTCCAAGGTGGGGGTACCCCGTGTGCGAGGGATGGGGAGAGGTCACAATTTAAGGTCATGTGCTGAGGACAATTGTGCTTGGCAGTTTAACGTCTTGTAGCTCAGACAAGGTGGGTTTTCTCTGCACCCCTAGGACATACATAACCGGTACCCTCTGCACCTTGGTGAAGATAATAGACAAGCAAAGTTGTGTCTAGGGGGTGTTATGTAGTGAACCACTGGGGGGTCCACGTTAGTGTGGATATGTGAAAAATCAATAGTCGTTAGCGTGCTTATGCGAAGAAGCATGAGGTGAAGCAACAAAACGGGTGGTATCATACAGTTGGTGAGGTATCTTTCAGTGAATCCACAAGAACCAGGTTCAAAACCAGGTAGAGGCATATCTCCGGGTACTGTAACAGCACTGTAGCAGGTGCTGTAGCAGTACTGTACACTGTGCGGGTACTATAGCAGTAACTATAGAAATTACTATTCGGTACTGTAGTAGCTGAAACTATTCACCTTGGGCCACCGGTTTGGGCTTGGAGTCCTTAAGGCTTTTAGGACACCCAGGCCTTTAGTTCAGTAGGGCTTTCAGGCCACCTTTAAGGCCTTCGGGCTAACTGAAGGCCTTCGGGCCACATGCAGTTTCCCCAGACACACTAAAAAAATGAGTAGCACCAAAAGAGGATTCAGAGAAGGTGCACTCACCAGAGCAGAACCAAATGGATTTGTCAGAATGAGAGGGTATGGCTATGCCATCGGGACCAGCCAGTGCTTGCACGGGAAGCCTAGCCAGACGGACATGCGAAGGTGGGGAGCTACTGTCATGATGCAGATACTGGGGAGGGTAAGTTCTTTTTAGATAGTCTAGTTGAATTCCCTAATACCTTCAGGTCATGTAATCTTTTAAGTGTACGAGCCATGTAATATCTGAGCCTACGGGCATTGTAAGGGTTCCCCCTCATCCCTTGAAAGGGGTGTTATCAAAAATCAATAAAAATGAAGGCCTTCTGGCCATTCAGGTGCTAGGAGGTTTCATGGGAAAAGAGTATATGGTGAAGGTGCTTTGGGCGTGGGAGGCGCCCAAAAATGATGCCCGAAATAGGGACATCATGGGCACACAAGGCAAGAGGATTGCATACAAAAGGGACAATTGCGCGCAAAATGGTGGGGTCGTCGCTCGATTGAGTGGCACACATGAAATAGACCGTGGAGGTGTGCAATTGAGCTACATACAAAAAATAGGCCGGACCAGTGCGCTATGGAGCAGCGTGCATGAAAAAGGCCGGTCTGGTCCGCAAATGAGCTGCATGCGTGCAAATGGCCACGACGACACACAAAAGGAATTGCGCGCGCGAAAACGACTGGGGTGGAGTGCAAAAGGAATTCGATGCCGAAGAATTGATTGAGCGCAATTGGAAGGAATTGTGTGCAGGGGAAGGGGATCGATGGGAATTAGATGAAGATCAAGCCCGAGTGGTCTCAAACAAAGTCGGACCCCCGGGCGACCAGGCACAAAAAATTCAGAACCTGAGATCCATCTTTTGCATGCCTGAGAGGCAAGTTTCACACTGGATAGATGGTTTAGATTCTTCATCCTAGAAGTCGAAGGGGGTGGCCTTCTATTTATAGGCGCTCGGGGTCACAGATCTATGTGGAAACCAATCTGGCGCGAAATATTTCGTGCCAGCGTCGGTAGCGCATAAATTCAACCGCACAGGGTGGTGGCGTGCAAATTTCTTCTCCTGCGTGGAAAACTCTCGTGAATCCCAAATGTTTTCACGCAGGACATATTTTTTTCACACACCTTAGATTTTGCTTTGCACGGCCCCTCCGACCCCCTGGAATGGATCAGTTCCAAATATGGATTTGTTTTGTCGCGCTCGAACCCTCTTCAGCCCTTGATCGTTTTTTTGGCGTCTACAAATTCCCCCCTCAGAATCGAATTGGGGAGGGGCCACAAAGGTCGGATTCAGAGGGAAATGCAGAGATGGAAGACTCCCTGGGGCCCACGTGCACTTAAAACTAGAGTGGCGCATAAAATTGGTACGGAGTACACAATCCGCTTTTCACGCGCATGCGAAAACCCATCTATGTTCCTATAAAATCCCCATGGGTCCCTCATTCTATACGGATTTTCTCACACGATAACCCAGAAGTTCTCGCATGTGAAAATTTCCTTCCACCTTGCACGAAACACACTTCAGTAGCATGAAATTTATCAAGGGCAGCCATCGTGTTAAGCACCAACCAAAGATTTTTCACACCAACTTCTGATATTTCACATCGGCCTCTAATATTTCGCACTGGACTCTGATTTTTCGTGCCCACTTCTTATTTTTCGTGCCAACCTCTTTAGACTTTGCTGGTGGAAGATGGCTGCCAATCAGGATGACGTTGAGGGAGAAGCTACATTCGCTGTCTGAAGGGCTGAGATGGTCGCCAACCCTGAGGTTTATGGTGCCCGAAGGATTGTATCCAACAACCATACCCTTTTCAAGATGTTGACCCCAGCACAGAAGGATTATGTACTATCTTCCAACTTGCCGATATGGAACTTCAGTATCTTGGTGGAGGTACTCGTGCCAAGATTTGAGGTTGACACACAGTGGTCAAGGGTGAACCTAGAGGATGACATACCCCAGTTTAATATCACTTAAAATGGACATCCTTCTAGAGAAACCAGACATATGGACATTTAAGTCCCGAATCCCAGGACCAGGACCATTTCGGGGAGTGACCCTATCGCGGTGAATTCTCCGACCCTTTACGCAAGCACCTTCTGTCAGAGTGTTACTGAAGAGAATATAGGCGGGCTACAGGATTGGGATCTGTGGTCTGGAAGATATTTCATGACTGAATGGGCCTAGGCAGATTGGGTTCGCCAGACATGTGACCAGTTTGGAGCTGAACTGCGACACATCGGTTTGTTCAAGGTGGTGTGGACGTCGCAATTTCATTTCTATCTCCAGCCTAATCTCGGGCCAAATTTGTTTACTCGATGGTCCCCTGATACTAATACATTCCATCTTCATCATGGATAAGTTGGTATCATCCTTTGGGAAATTCATTACATCAGGGGAATCCCCTTGGATGGGCACCAATACGATGAATTCCTCCCGCCAAGGAACGTCTGGGGAGACGGATCACGAACCCTTATGCTGACATGGCACTTGTTGGAGCTGGTTAAGGATAGGCTGGGGGTTAAGGATTTTTTTTGAAGGAAATTTCTTATAATAAATGGTTTATCTTGTTACTAAAAATTGATCCAGAGGTCAAGATGGCGGTGTGAGGGAGATGATGTCCGAATGCGACCAAAAAGAGAAAAAGCGAATCGTACTGGAGGATCCTAGAGGCAGGGGACTATCAGTCACGGGGCTTCAGCATAAATGTGAGTTGGGACCCAAATGTTCGGTACGCCGGATTTCTTTCCACATTCCTGAGTGGGTGGATCTTGCCGGTGAGGGATGCAAGGATGGGAGTTCATCCAACGACCCTGGTGATGGCTGGCAGCATGGCCGCCAATCAAATATTTAATCTAGGTGTCCCCGTGTTGGCTCATCTACACGCCATTTTGGGATGCATTTCGAGAGGAGGGTTACCAAGGAGGATCTTTGGTCCCTTCCAGATATTTTATGGCTGGGTCACAGCTCATTGTAGCGGGTACACCTTTCCAAACGCCATTCTTCCATTAAGTAATAGACTGTGACCTTCCTTGTTTAACATCGTCGGGGTCATGCCATTGACGCTCAATGAGGAGGGAGTAAGGATCAAAATCAGAAATCATGCCAACTTCACTTTCAGATCATTCCCCACCCTAACTGGCCAAATGATAGATAATGGGAAAGGCTCACTGGATCAAAGGGAATACTTCCAGAGTATCATAGGTGGGGTGCATGTGGCCCAGATCAATGGGAAGATCTTTTGTGAGCCCTACGTGTTGTCGAGGTTTTCCAGGCAGTTTGACTATGTAAATACCCATATCCTGATGTACATGGACATTACATTACTTTTGCGGAATACTTAATATATAACAAAAACCAACACACAAGGACCGTAATAGTTTAGTGTCTTTGGAAACTTGGAACATAATCTTCTAATCATGGTGAAAGATCTTCAACATCTCCCATAAAGATCTTCCCCTTTTGTTTTCTTACCTAAAACCTTTCTTTATATCATGGGAAAAAGAAAACATAAAAAAGGGTGAGCTCAAATGCTCAGTAAGGGTAAACATAGAGAACATAAAACAATCCATAGACATTTGAATGTAAACACATGAGCATAAAATCTAAACATCAAAATCTTGAGCAATGACATAAAACATTGCAGTACATAAGGCATAGATAATAAAAGAACATTCATAATGATAAAATAG
The DNA here is from genome assembly GCA_963277665.1 of Viscum album. Taxonomy (NCBI): domain Eukaryota; kingdom Viridiplantae; phylum Streptophyta; class Magnoliopsida; order Santalales; family Viscaceae; genus Viscum; species Viscum album. The sequence goes on from OY728163.1 coordinate 210,636,216, forward strand.
TATGGGAATAAAACTTTTAATTGTGGAAAAACTTTAACCACATGATATTGATTTCCATAGTATCCAAGTAATTGCTTCCAAGACCATCGTAGTGGACAAAGTCCCTTATTGGACAAGGTTTACTTGTCGTTTCGGCCCTGTACTACTGAACTGGATTTACTTGTCGTTCTATCCATGTCTATATCATGAGATATAAATCTTTACCCAGTGCATTGGAGGGAGATATAGGTCGCACCCATATCATAATGAAATCATTCTTACGTGTGCCATAACATAGACATAAATCATTCATCATAACCCAATGAATAAAATGGGTTTCATAAACATCATCCCATCATAACATAATCAATATAAAAAAATGGATATCATTTAAACATAAGAAAAGTGAAACCATGTAAATCATAGAGACATTATACTCAAAACATACACATATGAAATAATTCCATCTTATATGGAAAATGGTTTTGATAAAACACTTGAAATGAATTCTTGAGGAAAATATCCTTTCTTCTTCAAAATCATATTCATTTCAGAAAATGCCATGAAATTTTAAAAGAAAAGGATTTTGTTGAAAATAGTCATTAAATCTTGTGGATTAAGCTTCATGAAAATAAGGTGTTATGAAACCGTAAAAATCCATTCATGCCGTATAAGTTAAAAAAACATTCTTCTCATACTTTTGCTGGAAAAGTCAAAAAGTACCACATATGGTAAACAAAAGAAAGATTCCTTCCATAACACAAAGTAAAAGTCAAAGAGGGGTAAACATGACTTTAAAAATACATTGAAGAATATTAAACACTTTATCAAAAACATTTTTGATGGACATGGATGAAAAATATAACCCCAGTAAATACTTACGAATAAACAATCTCGGATAAGAATGAGATTGGAATAATTATCCCTTACCTTAGGTCTGATATGCTTCGTACGTATCCGAACCTCCTGTATAATGATTTAAATAATTTAATTGACTTATTATAGAATCATATTCATTGTTATGATATCATATATGGTTCACTTATGACTTTATATTACCCGTTCTTTTGTAAATTCCATGTTAAAGCAGCGTTTTGGGTAAAATCATTTAATTTATCGTACATGTTTGGACTTGTTGTTCTTGATATTATTATTACTTATATCATAATTTAATTACTTCAAGAATGTAAATCATGATTTATATATCATATATATTCAGTATATATTTATAATAGATAGATAAATGAAATTAAATACACCGTTAATGGATACAGTAGGCCGTACATACGCATGAACGCTGTTTTCTTTTCCTTATTGACTTGAATGGAAGTAAGTAGATGAAATATATATATATATATACATAAATCAAGTAGCTTTATCATGTCATATATTTCACTATTATTCATTATATATCCTTTATAATAATTCTTGAGTGGTTAACATGGAGAATGAATCTCATCGCGTCGTGGAGACTGTAATCCATACGTACGCACGAGCGATGATATCGTTCCAATAATTATTGAATTGAATTGGAGTGGATAATATAATATCTCAGAATAAGTATGATGTTATAATAAATAAATATATTTATTCTTTACACCATTATACCCATCCAAGCAAGGTGGTGGTGGAAAAACAAATTACACCACGGCATGGAGACGGTATTCCGTACGTACGCACGCGCGGTGATTACATTTTCCGTAGAATGGATAGAAGGTGAAATGGGGTTGTTTCATATTTATAATAACATATCAGTATAGTATTGATTCTGATGTTATTACTTTATAATGAAACAAATAAAGAAGAATAAGTTGAAGAAGAAAGAAACTTGAAAGAATCGGTAGAAGAGATTACCTCTTCTTCGACACACCTCTATTAAGATTCCTCTTAAGGCACTAGAGTTTGTCTTTTGAGGATACCATAACCTCTATAATGTATCTAGGGAAGTTGAGAAGGGAAATTGGCAGGTTTTTTCCAAGAATGAAAGCTCAAAATTTTGTAAAGAGAAGAGGGAGGAGGTGCCCTTTTATAAGGGAGGAGAGGGGCACCTTAGGAAAAAAATAAAATATTATTTTATAATAAAGTCATATTCGGTTTATAATAGCTCCAAATTGATTTATTTCTAAGATAAAGTGGGTATGGATCAAAATAATCTCAAAAAATAGGTTTTATACAAGTTTAGGTTACTATTTTATCCTTATCATTTAGATTTAACTCTAAGTTAAATAATTTAACTTTTACCATGTCTTCTTATTTTCTTACACTATATAGTTAATAAACTTACTATAACAAGCCAAACGAACCCCAAGTGGTTCATTATTAATATATATAACCTTATCTAAGACATTTGGCAGAACCTTAGATTTTTATGAATAAAATAGAAATTAACAGTATAATATTTTTTTTTAAAACCATTTTATGTCAATTTTGACACTATTTGGAAATTGATTTTTCTAAAACTCATAACAGAATTATTAGTTCTAAAAAAGTTAATTAAATCAATAATAACATGTCATATTAACCTATAAAATTAGTTTAATTCATAAAAAGTCTCAAATTACATTTATTTTGTTATTTATAATATCAATTATGTTAATATTTAATAAATAAGGTAATTACATCATCATCAATGTGTCATAAATATATTAAATTATTTATTGTCTAAAAATTATAAATAAAATACCATTATGTAGTAAATAGTTTTATATTTCTAATTAATATTTATAGTAGAATTTATATTATGTATAACCCTATATTAAAAATGTTTTAGTTATTGAACTTTGATTTTAACTCTTTTAACTCTTCTTTAAATAAAATAATAATAAATGTCCTAATCTAATAAAAGTGGACCTAAATGGTCATATTATATTCATAACGTTGTTTTTGGTCGAATTAAACTTATCCAATAGAATTAGGACATGTGTTAGGGTGATAATAATATCATTTTTACCCTTAATTATCATATTTACTTTTAACCGTGGTAAATAAAAGAAAAAAGTTACTATTCACCAAAAATTATTTTTATCTTATTGAACCACATTTTACTCCTTGATATTAACGGTGTCTCTCAGATTTTTGAAATTCAACTCATATAAGCGGTAAAATTATGTTTTATGTACAATTTCAAATGCTCCTAGGAGGTGGGTAAAAGACAGTGAAAAGTTCAATAAAATTTTTATATATCTAAAATTATTATAAAATTACTCCAATGAATTACATTGAACTTATATAAGTATTATGTATCTATTTTGACCTAAAATAAATTTAAATAAAATAAATTATTATTTAAATAAAAATTCGGTTGTAACCAATAACTGAGTGTTTTCACTATTCATCAAAAATTGAAAGTTTTCAGAAAAATACCAAAAATTATCCCTAGGCGAATTTCGATATTCCGAATCCAAAAATTAATTCCATTTTGAAAGATAAAAATTATAAAATTTTAAAAAGTGGGTATTACTATTCATAACAGCTAATTCATAATAATAATATCTCGTTTAGTGAAACTCGGTATTGCGTACTACACACGCTATCGAGGAAGGTCTTGATTGTGTGTAATGGAAGACAAGTCAAGGATGCGTGGAGTGAAAGCTCCATTTGGTGTTGAGTATAACATAATCAAAACTTATTTCATTTATACATTAAACAAAATCTATACTTAATGCTGCGTAGAATAATTTACACAAAATGAATTTGAAATTGTGTGTAACATGAGCCAAGAATAGTGTTGCGTATACTGCAAGCTAATACGGTGTTGCGTATTGTACCATCTAATCTTAGTGTAGTGTATAATAGAAGACATCAAAGAAAATAATGTATCTCATACAATCTCAGGGTGTTACAGACTGCCTCCAGTGGATGCCAGAGAAGGTGTATACAGGTGTTCGGAAAGAGAGGCACCCCCGCATTCTTCGCCAAATGTGGCTGATGTTCACAGCCCAGGGCTTTGGCGATGTCATTACCTTTCCCCCCACAGGAGTTGACGTTATCCTCTCAACAGAATATGCCAAACATTGGGCTATAGCATACCCTGATGTACTTTTTCGGAAGCGAGTACGGAAACTCAAGGTAGCAAGTGTTGAACTTGGGCGGTGAGAGAGGATACATAGTGTTGTTGGGGGGGGGGGGGGGGGGAGGTCGGAAGCATGTCGGGGAACTGGGACCGCATAGGCTGGGACTTCAATAGCGGAGATGTCGCGTGGCACGACCGTTCTCTCATTGCCTAGGGGGAGAGGGGCTCACAGAGCGGTCAGGGAGCTTCCTGAAAAGCAGATAAGGTACATGCTTCAACCTTCTAATGACGCAATATTCTAAGATTTTTGGTTAGCCTGGATGACCCTAAGACAGTCGATGGGTACTGAGGCTCTTTTCAAAAGATAGTAGGACATGAAATCCAGCTGCCAGAGGTTGGACTTATTCAGGTTTTCAACAGGGTGAACTTTCATCATCGACATGCGTATCTGACATGGACGTGTATGCACGCCAATGGGGTCAGCATGAGGAGCTATATTTCTTGGTGAAATTAATGCTCAACCATGAGCATGATCCAGAAAAGATGCCATCATAGGATGATGATAGCGACGATAAGACAAAGGGCGCTGAGACAGAAGGGGAGGAAGAAGGAGAAGGTGAAGGAGTTGGTGAAGAAGAAGAGGATCTTGAAGGTGGAGGGTCTTAGGGGGTGTCCCACCAAGGGAGTCTCTGGGAGAGTGGTGAGATTGTTGGCTTTGATGTAGATATGACTGAGCTTCTTGAGGTACGTCTCAAACCTTTTCTATCATTTCCCCTCATCATTTTTTGTAGCCCTATCAATCAGATATCATTATCCTGTTCAGGAGTATATGGGCGCCGACCAAGGGTCTCCATTCAAAGGGGAGGAGGCACCAATACAACAAGGTGGCGAGTCAACACCCATTATTGAGATGACGAGAACAGAGGGATCCCCTATAATGGATGATATTGTATCAGTTAGAACACCATAGGCTGATGCTTTGGGCTCCTATAATTTTATTGCGTAAATTCCATTATTTACCGTCGAGAGCTTATTTGATCAGGGTGTTCATTTTTTGTGCAGTAATCACATCCTTGGAGACTCTTCAGGCTGCCGAACCCGGGTCATCTGCAATTGATTCAATTGGAAATGTGTCGTCCCATTCAGGACACACTTCTCAAACCGAGCTGGCCCCGACACTCGGTGAGAAAAGGGATGTGGAAATTATTGGTACCAACATCGGGGCGGGGCTGGAAGTTGACGAAGAAACTACCGGGACTGAGGAAAGAGAGGAAGGTCACCCAGGGGTTGAAGAGCCTAACCCCTTGGGAGGAACACTCGAAGAGGACCCTGCTGCTAGCCTGTTGGCTGCTTTCCCTGACTATCGACCTGAAGACCCCAAGGAGATTGTTGATTCAGAATCGGAGGCATCCAAGGAGAGCTGGATAACACGACACAATGGGTGGAAATGCATCTAGCACTTTCTCGGTTAACCTAAGACGTAATGGATAAAGCGGATGTGATCACTCCACACCTGGCTGCACTTTCTCTGTGCTGGAGGGGTGGATGGTCAACACCTTCATTTGATGGACCGCGACTACATGGCCAAGAAGCTGCATTAGAGAAGCTGATGCTCCGACGTTGTCCAGTGTCGGGAGGGGTCAGGGAGTACCCAAGAGTTCATAAAGGCAGAACAAGAGGCCCAACACGTTGAAGAATAGGTGGAGGAAAATGATATATTCATTAAAAACTATTCTAAACTTGTGGAGCAGCTGAGGGCCCAGCTGGAAGACACCCAAGAGAAACTAGTGGAAGCGGGTCACCAAATTACTGGACTTCAAACTGAACAGGTGCAAGCACATGCTAGGGTCAGTGGACTACGATATGTAGTTACTGATGAAGAGAGAGTCCTCAGGGGGTGGGAAGCAATCCTAGAGGCCACCAACCAAAAGGTAAAGGTGCTGGAACGATCCATCCAAGAAGCTGACCCTTAAGGGCCCTGTTTTGGCCGAACTCATAAACTCATTTCTCCTTACTATTTCATATTCTGGACTGCATGTATGGATAAATTTATTTACTTTTTCATTTGATTTAACGCATTCAACCACAATCCTGAAATAAATAGCATCCGATTCCTAAGCTCGCGTGGGTCGCACCCAATGAGAGAAACAAGGGATGTTCATACTATTACTTCATTTGATCGTGGGAGCGTCAATCAAGCTTTGGGCATTAGATATTTTAATAACCAATCTAGATTCCCAAGAAGAGAAGAGGGAGGTCTGATTAAAGGAAGTGGGCCTCAAAACAATCAACATGTCATCTTCCCAGTGTGCTCTAGTGCACGAGTGGGGTAACGCCAGGGGAATTAGAATCAATCCGAACATAGGGGAATGGAAAATGTAAATCACAATACCTTAGATTTGGAACACTGTAGGGGTGTCATGAAAATAAAGGATAAATGTTGACCGTGTTCGAAACAGAGTATCCATATTGTATTAGCCTGAAACGGGGATGACAAACAAGGTCCGACTAATGACCATGTTCGAAACACGGGGCCTGACTCAGAATGTCATCCATTAGTCTTCCGGAACGTTGGCCTAGGATAGAAGGCCATCCATAAGCCGAGTATCCATACTATTATGGGTCTCTTTATACATGAAAGAGGATGGGGGTCCGAATAAGGGGATTACAAAGCGTGGAATGTGGAGTGATGGTTTGTTCGAACAGAATCCAACACTCTTGAAATTATGCCACCGTAGTGGAAGCACATTAATTGGCCACATCAGTCTGATCATGGATCATTCCTTCTTTTAGATAGGAACTCTCTGGCGAGGGATCCATCTCTTCCCAATGTCATCACGGGGCATCCCAAACTTGTTCTGGGAAAAGCTGCAGTTACATGGTTCTCCACAAGGGGCCAGGCCATGGGGATGGAAATGAGGAGGAACATGATTTATTATTCTTGGGGATGGACCCTAGGTGAAATTCCTATGTGTCTCTACGTATCCCATAAGGATGGGAATCATGCCATATATAGTTCTAAGAGAGGTCTTAGTTTATGGTCTTAGAGATCAGACCAAGGATCGGTAAGGAATGCAGGGGAAACATGGTAAGGTGATTATGAAACTCGATGTGAATGAGGACTCGGAGTCCCATACCAAACCGTATGCAATTCCAAGAAATAAACCTCGGGCCAAGGGGCCAAAATAGATGTAAGAGGGTAAGGGTCAGGAGAAACTAGCCCCCAAATGATCTGGACCTGAAAAAGAGACGTCTCGGTGTTCCTACGTATCCCATGAGGATGGGAATCATGCCACACATAGTTCTAAAAGAGATCTTAGATTATGGTCTTAGTGCTCGGGCCATGGAGAAGGGAAGTTGGTGAGGAGACCCAAATGACACCTTTACCGTGGATTTGTCCTCCTAACGTGAAAATGCGCACTTAGGGATAGTGTCAGGAGTGTCAAAATTCCATTTGGACATGATGGGGTGAACAATTATGTGAATCATGTAACCAACATTCAAGGCTTAAAGGGGTTGGCATGATGATGGAGGATGAATGTTGACCGTGTTTGAAACACAACATCCATATCGTGTTAGCTTGTAATGAGGACAAACAAATGAGTGTTGGCCGTTGACCATATTCGCAATGTGAGACTTGTATCGATTGGTGGTCTGAAACCCTCAAGGATGTTGGCCTGTGATGGTAGGAGATCCCTTAGTCCTAGAATCCATGCCATTTGGGGGTCCCTTCGGGTGTGGAGGATTATGGATGCCCAAATGAAGGGGAATAAAAAGCCTAAAAAATGGGTGAAAGCATGTCCATGTAAAATCTGACACTCCAAACACTAAACGAGAGTACTCTTAGATAGATTGGTGAATCAACGAAGAGGGTCGAGGAGGGTGCTCAACTTGAGAGTAACCAATTTAAAGGGATGAGTATAGAATAATGGGATAGAGAACTCTCAGGAGGGAGAGGTACGTGGAATATTTATTACAAACCCGACATGAATGAGGACATAATCCCATACCACACCATATACTCCCCTCCCCGGGAAAGGGTAGGCCATGGGGCCAAGGTGAAAGGGAGATTTCTGAGAGATGGGGTTGGACCTGAAGTCTAGATGTTCGGGCGGTCCTACATATCCCATGAGGATGGGAATCAAGCCGTATGTAGTTCTTGAAGGGAGTAATGTGTAGTTTATCGTCATACAATAAGGACGCCAATAGGTAAGATAACCCACATACAGGAGGCATACGAAGCGATGAATAACTTGATGTGAATGAGGACATAATCCCATACCACACCGTAAAATCCCATAAGAGAGAGCCTGGGCCGGGGGAGCGAAACTGGGCACACAAAGCATGACAAGGCTTGTGCTCACAGTATGGATGATAAATGAAGGGACAAATGTCTCAAGGGGATATGTGTGGCATGTAGAAATAACCCGACATGAATGAGGACATAAGTCCGCTACACACCACACAACCCTAAATGAGAACTTGGGCCAGGGGCCAGAAAGGGACAAGGAGCCGGAAAAGGAAAAGGGGCCTGTGGCTAGGCATCTCGACCAATGGTAGCCATATGACCTCTTGTGTGATTACTGCCTCATCACAGCTCCTAAGAACACGTGAGCAATGCTCGGTGTAGGAAACAAAGAGATGGATTCAGCTCTCCCTGCCATATAGGGGTCTAGTGGATGGAATCACCTGAGGGGAGTTCTCCATTTGGATATACAATGGGGTAGAATGAACCACTTCACTCGATGTTTGGGACATCTTGGGGTGGCCCTGATGACAAAGGATAGCTTTTGACCATGTTCGAAACACAACATCTTTATAGTGACCTGGAATGGGAACAACAAATGAGCATCGACCACTGACCATATTCGCAACATGGGACTTGTATCAATTTGTTTCTTAACATCCTCGAGGGAATTGGCCCGAAGTGGTAGGTGATCCCTTGGGCCTAGAATCCCTGCCGTTTGGGGGCCCTTCTGGATGGGAAGGATGATGGAGTCCCAATCAAAGGGGTGGGTGAAGCATAGCTGTACCCATACATTTTAAAGTCAAACAGGGCGGTGAAATGGGTAGACACATCTAGGGAGTGGGGCGTATAGCGGAATAGAGATGAGCTCGATGTGTATTGAGGCAAAAACCTACACCACACCATATGTATTTACCCGAGGGTAGATTCTGGTGTTTGGGCTGGGCCAACAGATGAAATGTTCGGGCATTCATACATATCCCATGCGGATGGGAATCAAGCCGTACGTAGTTCTTGAAGGCCATGCAGTTTAACGTCATGAAGTGAGGACGTGGGAGGATAAAAGAACCAGGAGTGGGCACATGGTGCGACCATTATAATCCTGGAATGAGTGGGGCTAAGGAAGCCTACACCATATCGTGCAAGGATCCTCAAAGAGAACTATACCCAGGGGGGATAGTCAAAGAGAAGAGTTTGGGGGCTAGACTCAAGACGAAATACTTGAGCATTCCTACATATCCCATGCAGATGGAAATCAAGCCACACGTAGTTCTAAGGGCACAATTTAACATCTTACGAGATGAAATATAGTTTAACATCATGCGGGATGAAGCAGTTTAGGGTCATGCTGGATCACCAGGCTCATGCAAAGTATTGTTTGAGATACCTGGAATTTGTGGGAGGATTTATATGCTCACCATCCATGGTCACTAGGGAGTATGCCCCATTGGGGTAAAACCTATGAATTATGTAATGTCCTTCCCATTTGGACTCCAACTTGGGCGGTTTCCTTCCAGGGATCATTGGTGTCCTGAGGGCCAATACCAAGTCGCCTTGTATAAAAAAGAGGAGGCGAACCTTCTTGTTTAAGGATCTAACTATCTTATTCTGATGCCTTTACAGATTGTGCAGGGTGTGAAGCCTATTATAGTAAAGTGCTTCCAATTCAGCCAGATGAATTTCGGCTACCTTATCTGGCACCTGTTGGTCATAGACCACTGTGTGTAACGAAGGCAGCTAGATCTCGATGGGAAGGATGGACTCAACTTTGTACAATAGGGAATATGGGGTCACCTGGGTGGAATTACGATTCGTCGTCTGATAAGCCTAGAGGGAATTAAGGAGCTTGTCCGGCCAACTCTTCTTATTCTAACCAACCATTTTCTGCAAAATTTTAGAGAGGGTTTTTTTGAACTCCTTGATCTACCCATTTTCTTGTGCGTGATAGTGGGAGGTATGGTTTGAACGAATGTTGTACTTGGGGTAAAATTTATTCATCTCAAATGCTCATAAGTTCGTGCCTTTATTAGTGAGAACAATGTGAGGGACTCCAAACCAGTAGATGATATTGGAGCTCACGAAGTCGATGATAGAATGGGACTTCACCTCCATGATTGGAACTGCTTCTTCCCATTTGGAAAATAAATCCATGGCGGTCAGGATGAACCTGCAATGGAGATCTGTCTCCATGGGATATGGTCCCATGACGTTGAGTCCCCACACCGCAAACGATAAGAGTACTTGGTGGAGTGGAGAGGTTCTGGCGGTCGATGCATGAAGTTATCATGAATTTGGTACGCATAACATCTATTGGTGAACTCAATGTAATCATGGATCATGGAGGGCCAGAAGTACCCCAGTCTTCAGATCTGATGGGACAGCTTCGACCTAGTCTAGTGAGCCCCATAGGAACCTACGTGAACCTCCTACATGACCTAAGAAATCTTGACTCCTTGGATGCAACGAAGGAGAACACCATCAAACACATGCTTGTAGAGGATCTGCTCAAGATTGGGACCACTCTGGAGGGTAAACTGCAGCGCACGACATCATATTCGCTCGCTCTCGGCCTGATCAGTCGGGAGGTAACCATTTTGGAGATTCTCAACAAAGGGGACTCTCCAGTTAGGGGTCACTTCAACCACTGCATCAGAGGGACTTGGGGGTCTTGATGTGGAGGCCCCGGTGGTAAGATGGCTTATTCGTAGTCCTTCTTCTTCATATGAGTTGACAGGAGCAATGACTCTCTGATGTTCCACGTATATAATCAGATCGTCCTTCTTGGGATTTATAAGTGATGTGGCTAAGTCGGCCAGGGAATCAGCTCGGACGTTCTGAGATCAAGGGACATGAGTAACTTCCAGCCGAGATGGTAAATGGGCCATTAGCCGGAGGGTGCACTCCAACAATGGTACGAGATCCAGTTTTCTGATGACACATTCACCATTGATTTTCTTGTTGACTATTTTGTTATCCCCTTTCACATGAAAAGGGGGAACATCGATCTCAAGTGCCAGCTTGAGACCAGTGATAAGAGCCTCATACTCTGCCCCGTTGTGGGTGCAGCCTTCTAATAATAAGAATGAGTATGACATGATGGCTTGCGCTGGGGTAATAAAGATAATACCTAGGCCTACCCTATTGAGCCTGGGATCATTGATCCTCCTACCGGTGGGGCTCCAGGAAGCATCATCAAAGTGCATCAGCCAACATGGGATGACACGATCAACCGATAGGATTGCCTCATTAGAAAAATCCATGTCCAGGGACTTTTCCACGGGGGTGGGATGTGAAGCTAGAAAATCTTCCAATGATTGTCCCTTGATAGCCTTCTGAGTCACAAACCTGGTGTTGAACTGCTGGAGGATAACTTCCCACGTGCTAGATGGCCGGTCAACATGGGGCAGTTCAGAATGTACTTCAGTAGGTGTACTCGAGACATCAACTGTACCTCATGGTGTTGCAAGTAGTGTCGCAATTTCTGTACTACGAATACCTGCACAAGGAAGCTCTTTTTGATTGGAGAGTATTTAGTCTCCGTATCGAGGAGGATGCTACTAAAGTAGTAGAGTTTGTTTTCCATCCCCTCATTGTACTTATGGGTGAGGAGGGCACCGAGAGATCATTCTAGGGTAGTCACGTATAGGATCAACAACTTTCTAGAGATGGGTGGCATCAGGACTAGAGGCTGGAGTAGGTACTGCATGATTTCCTTGAACGTGGTCTGGCACTCTTCATCCCATTCGTAGGAAAAACCTTTCTTCATGAGCCGAGAAAAGGGATTACACTTGCCGGACAGATTCGAAATGAATCAGCGTATGTATGCTAAGTGGACTTAGAAACCTCGAAGCTCCCGAATATTTCTCGGGGGAGGCATATGACTGATGGCCTTGATCTTATCTAGGTCGATCTCGATGCCCCGGTACCAGACAAAAAAGCCAATAAACTTCCCAAAGGTGACCCCGAAGGCACACTTCAACGGGTTCATCTTCAGGTGGTGAGAATGGAGGAAGCTGAACACTTTCTCAATGTCCTTTAGATGGTCCTGATGCTGGTGATATTTAACCACTATATCGTCCACATATCATTCCACCAATGTCCCAAGGATTGGATTGAATATGTGGTGCATGTCCCGCTGATAGGTGGAACCTTCATTCTACAGGCCAAAGGGCATAACTTGGTAACAAAAATTACATTGGGGTGCCCTGAAAGATGTGGACTCCTTGTCCTCATGGGACATTCGAATATGGTTGTATTCAGAGTAACCATCCATGAAGAAGAGGGCTTGGAAACTAGCCGTAGAATCAATTATCAATTCCGTCATAGGAAGGGGAAAATCATCCTTCAGACAGTGACAGTTGAGATCCCAAAAGTCGATGCAGACTTTGATCTATCCATTCTTCTTCCTGACTGGCACAATGTTGGATAGCCAATTGGAGTACTGGACCTCCTTGATGAAGTTGGCTCTGATAAGCTTTTCAACTTTGGCCTCGACCATGGCACCGTGAGAAGGGTACATCTTTCTGAGAGGCTGATTGAACCCGCGATGATTTGCAGGGAGACCGAGGTGGTGGACGACTACCTGAGGATCTAGTCCTGGCATATGATCGTAGTTCCAGGAGAATACATCATGATGATACTTTAGGAAATCTATGTACCACTGCTGCTTCTCGAGGGACATGGAGGCACTAATCAATGTGGGTCTCGGGTCTACCTCGCTACCATGGTTCACCTGTACCAGTTCATCGACCGTAGTGGAGATGCCTTCTTCGAAGGCATGAGAAGTTTCCTCCAAATTCTCTTCTTCGCTTGTGTAGGAGGGATCCCTAGCAGGAGAATCTTCCCTTAGGTCGGTAGATACTAATGGGAGGCTGATACTATCTTGGGCAGCAGTGGAAAATATATCGGGAGATTCACATGCTGCTGAAACCATAGCAATGAAGGCAGTCGATCCGATCCCATCTGGTCTTCGGCCCAAGGGGCCATTCTTGATGATATCAAAGCAATAGTGGCAAATCAGATTGAGCCGGTTAATTCCAACCTGGAAAAAAAGACACGTATAACGTACTGCCATTGCCATGGGGGAGACATCCCGATACCGTATGGGGGTTGGAGGCTCCGGGATCACCTGAGCCTGGTTTGTGTAGGAGTACGAGGTGATCTTTCATCATCACTTGGACTTGGGAATATGCTTCCCTCTCATACTAGAGACAATAAAAAATTTCCCCATGTTGGGGGTCGTGGCCTCCAATCGATGGATCAGGAAGACGTAGGTGTCATCCAGACCTGCCCATGTGTCTATTGCGACTGTGGCGGGCTCAACCTCACTTGCCTGGATCTGTTTGTCCTTGATCTTGTAATAGTCAGCGTCCAAATAGTGATCTTCTCAAGAGGTTAAAAGAGATTCATCACCTTGGAGTAAGCCTACTCGACCATTAATGGAGTACTTGAGGCACTGGTGATACGATGAGGGGACTTCCTCATGCATGTGGAGCCATGGTCGGCCCATCAATGCATTGTACGCGGTGTCCTGAGAGACAAACATAAACTCGGTACTGGCAACCAGGCCACCGAACTGGGTCTTCAAATAGATCTTACCGACTGGGGTATTCTCTGTCCTGTCGTATCCCTAGATTCTTAAATTGGAGGGAGTCAGGTCATCTTCGAATAACCCCAGCTTCCGCAGTGTCCGCGTCAGGATAAGGTTAATTCCAGATCTCGTGTCAACAAGATAGCGGTGATCCTCCACACCGTTAAATTGGTTGGTGATGTACAATGGGCGGATTTTTCCCTATATGGGAGAACCTTCATCCTCTCCAAATAACAAAATGATGGTCTGACATTAAGTGTTCTCAACTGCTTCAACATGAAAGGTTTCTGCAGCTTCTACCTCTGTCTCAAACTAGAGGCGGCTTATTTAAAGCCTCAGCGAGGGCCTCACACATATCTAATGACAGGGGAAGGGCCTCGAGGATGGAAAGTCTCACTGGGATACTGTAAAGGAGCTTGATGACATCATATTTCCACACCGGGTGCAAACTTCTGCTTGTAGGAGGCTGCCCCATGATATGAGGCACAGCGGGCCCTGCTGGCTGGACCGACGGCTGACTGGTGCTGGGCATGTCCTGCCATTCACTAGTCAAATCCTGGAGAGTAGCTTCCAGATTAAGACTGGATGATTGAGATTGGCATGTAGCAGGGAGAGGCTGGCCATGACATGGTCAACGTAGCTCTTCCTGATTCAGTAGCATAAACGGTGGTGGAGGCAGGGCTAAATACACCAGATGAAAAGGCTGCGCGTGCTAAGTTCTAGGCTGGGCTTGCTGTCTGGTCTTAATGGCATGCATGACCTAGCTGGAGGTGCCAACTAACATTCCCTGATGACCCATATGGATGCGACTCCGCCAATGTTGGCGTCAGTTGTGGACATTGGGGAGGTTCAATGGGCACTCCCCATCGTCGGGAATCATGTATGGATTTACCAACTCCACGGTATTAACTAAAGCGTACCCTTGAATATCACTTTAAGAGTCATCCACTATTGGGAGGATTTTGGTAGGAATCCCCATATCATGGGGCATGAAGTCACTGAGAGTGTGGGACGATGATGGAATTGGCGGGACACATTGCTTTCCCTTACGTCGCCGATGATTGTTCTTCTAGGAAGAGGACAGCTAAGATGATGATGCATAAGTGGTGGTTGTGGATTATGAAGGATACTACTAATTCAGGCATGCACAGATGAGACCATGGTCATGAGCAACCGTTTTGGGAGCCATCTAGTCATCATACTTCTGAGACCTATGATTGGAAACCTACTACCACTCACCTTTGTCATCGCTTTCTCTATCCTGTCTTACGAAGACACCCGCCACTTGTGTTGGGTCTAGGCCCAGCCTGCCTATGTTGCTATCGACCTGGTCTTAAAGCCATTCTTTAAACACATAGAACTACTTGAGGGTGTGCCCCAGGATATGATGATAGGGGCAGTAGTTGGGTCGATCAGTGAGGTTCACCTACTCTGGCCTTCTGCACTCAGGGAAACGCATGATCCCTTATTCCAAGGAACTTCTAAAATAGCTGGGAACCTGATTCTCATTGAACGCATTGGTCTGGTTTCTTCTATCTCGGAAGGGGGACCTTGGGGCCTGGCTCTGACAAGGAGATGGAGGATCCTTTCAAGGAGGTGGACCCTGATTGTCTCACCTCGGTAATGGTGGCGCATTAAGGGGGGCACCTGCCTATTCTGAGTTGAATGCTGAGGGCTGGAGGCTGTGCCTATGGTGGGGGGCCTATGCAAGGTTGTGGAGGCGGTTCCACTGGTAATAACTCTAGCTTTCTGGGGGCCTCTATTTGGGCTACCGCAGGGGGATCGGCTCTAACAGCCCTTCTCACAGGAATTGAGGGAGGCAACAGACGTGCCTGGCCGGCCTATTGTAGAGGTTCCTCCAGGCACTGGGCCTTATCGGAGAAGTCTCAAAACTCTCCAGGGTAGTTCTGGGTGATCAGAGAGGGAACCAATTCTGTCCTGACGTTCCCTACACACATCGTTAGTAATTTCTCCTGAGTCAGTGGCATGTCAAGGGGGTATGCGAGCCCCTTCCAATGGGAAATAAAGTCCGTGAATCCCTCATAAGGCCTTTGTTTTTACTTGAAGAGGTATTCGATGCTAATTTTCGGCATGGTGGAGCTGAACTGGTAGTGGAATTGCCTTTGAAGGTCCTCCCAGCTGGTTACGGATCCGATGGGCAGCTGGCTATACCAGACGAATACTAGCCCCTCCAATGTCTGAAAAAAAAGCGGAGCTTGGCAGCCTCTTACTGTGTTGGAGTCCCTAACATGGGCCCACACCATGAGTTGAAGTGGGCCAGGTGCTGTGGTGGGTCCCCCATCCTGTTAAAGGGGGAGAATGTGGGATTCCTGAAACCCGGAGGTGCCGACATATCATCCACCCATGCCGGATATGGCTTGCCATTAGGTGGGATCGCCACCTGTCAGGTTTCTAATGCCTTAAGGCGACCAATGAGCACTGCCATTGGATCATCTAGTCAGGGGTCCCTATCTTGATGGGGATCCCTAACCATGAGTGCATTGGCAGGTTCTTCAATGCGGTAAGGTGACTCAATAGCTCGTGGAGTAGATGGCGACACGAACCTCGGGGCGGCTGGGGGAGCCCGAGCTGGGTTCCCCGGATTACAGTGTCGTTCTGGAGGGTTTGGTGAGACATACCGTGCTCTCTTGTCGTGCGCTTCGGCTTCAACCCTATCTGCGGGGGAAGCATGATTAGGGTTTCCTGAGGGAAGCTCTTCGATGGGAATTTGTTCCTGCCCCTACTGTACTATCCTAGGATTGCTGTAGTCAAGACGTCACTCCGCGACACATTCATCCAGAAGTTCATCGACCAAATTCTTCTGATCAGAAAGTTTTTGGTGCAATGTGGCCTTCTCAGGGTCTTCCTCCGTCTTCTTCACTGAGGCATATGGGTCAGAGTGCTTGACAGCTCCGACGTTCTCTTTGCCCTTACTAGAATTCCTGCGGAGTACCAATGCCTCGGTGGGCGTAGGGAGACAAAGTAGGTTCCTCTACTGATGAGTAATCTTTCCCAATGGGTCTAATAGTGGTGGAATTAACTCAAGGGTTAATTCTCCATCTAGAAGCTCTATCTCTTCCTCCGCGTCCACTATGTCGGCCATGTTGACCGTGACCCTTCCTGGGGGCATGTCCTCGATATCGCCTAGCGAGTCGGGCTGCCGCCGGATTGGACTGAAAAGGAGGGAAGCATACTGCCCCCAGCCATAGATTTTCATATGGGGGGGGGGGTAGCCCCCTTGATAATTTTGCGGAGTACCTTGATACTCTGAACACATTATAGCTAGAGAGGATCATGACGACCTAGTGACTCAGGGCGCTGGGCCACAGGGAGTGTGGCCAAATCGACCAGACGACATTGCTCGCTGATGTCTTTGAAATGCATTTGGATCCTAAGATAAACCACAAACTCATGACAAAGTATAAAATGCATCACCCAGAGGGTGTGGCAGAAACACTCAACTTCCTCTTGGGTGAGGGATTCTGGTATGCAGAAATTAGGTGCTGCCACGAGCCATAACTTATCAGGGAAGTGGTCTACTGCGAGGATGTTCCATAATCTCCTCAGCTCAGAATCATGGTCTATCCCTTGATTACCCAATTCATCGACTGGGGGTGGCTGAGGAATTGATAGTAGTACTGAGTCAGACCACTGGGACGACAGGCTGGCCATTGGAGAGTATGGCGAATGGGATGACTGGCCACCGAATCTCGGGCTGTCCTCCAAAGAGTGTAGCGACATGGCCACCATGTCACGATAAGACGGGCTGATGGTCATAGTTCCTATCTTAGGGGATAGGTCTATTGGTGATAGTCCACAATGCTGCTCGCCCATCATTGGTCCCTAGAATAGCTCTCTGTGATCTCTTGTAGTGGTAGAGAGTTCTTCCAGTGACGATGGTGGTGTTTGCACGACCGTAACCTGCAGGGTCACCAGAATTTCATCCTCCTGGATATAACTATGGAGGGAGGCAGGAATCCGATGAACCTCACATTCTGGGAGCACCAGGTTGATGCGCATCATCCTTGCCCTGACCCTTGACTCAGATGAGTGAGAGGAGGGTTCCCGTGCCGAGTTGTACTCCGCCTCAGAGTCTGAAAAGCGGACTAGTTTGATCTCTGTCCTGAACATCCCTAAATCCTTTTTATGGTGGTGACAACCCGCCCTCCTATCCCTATATGGATCTTCGGGACATGGAATATTTCTGACACGAGGTCCTTCGGCTGCACTGGTGCTGGGGCAGAGAGGGTTTCTACCCAAGAAAGATGGGGTGCAAGGAGCACCAGGACAAATGTCAAAGGGGACATGGGGAGGACCTCCATGGGTAGCACTGGAGTGGGAAAGACCTCCACTGGAATTGGAAGAAGCATGGCGAGGACCTCCACGCTTGTTTTCCCTAGCGACCTCAGTATGAGGAGGGTCCTTGTACCGGTATAGCTAAAAACGGGTAGGACCTTCATGCTGGGTTCAGGTGGAGTGAGGTTAGCCTTCACCCCTCTGGCTGATGAGGCGAGGAAGACTTTCACCAGCTGCTAAGAGGACACGGGGAGGATCCTCACATTTAGGAGAGACCAAACATGCAATGTCCCTACACCGGTGGTTGGGGGTAGGAGAAATGACTCCATACCTAGTGTAATGGGCACGAGAGAGGCTTCCATACTAAGTATCTCCGTCACGGAGAAGACCCTAATTCGGATTGAGGCTGGCATGAGGTGGACCTCTATGTTGAGCCTCAAAGCGGGGAAGGCCCGAGCTCTCTGTGGTAGTGGTACGGGGAGGACCTCCGTACTGGGTGGCATCACTGCGGGTTGGTTCACGACGTCCACTGCTTGTGCTAGAGACCAAGAGAGTTGAACCAGCCTGCCAGTGGGGCGGTTGGGGCCTCGATCCTCGTCGGGCATATAAGTTATTCTGCTTAGTGTATGTAGGGAACTGATGATATGCGTCGGCGGTGGCTCGGGCCATAGTAGCTGACGACATTGACGCCCCTTGGAGGGCATCCTCCTTAGCTTGCGCTCGACACTGGCATCAGGTCAAATGAACTAGGGTCAGTGGTGCAGGTACGTAGCTTACCTATTCCTCATCCAGCAAGACCGGGCGGTAGCACTGATGCGTCTGGGTGGGAGCCCTCACTAGGAGCCCCTGGAATGGGACTTTGACCCGGCTGGGTCAAATGTCACCTACCTTGTCAGCGTAAGGCAAGGAGTCATCAAAGTGATCTGGGGATAGGCTCCCGAGATGGTTGTATTTAGGGGTGGGGAGTAATGGCTCCCTGCACGGCCCTCGAGGGCAGCGTTGATGGTGAGGTGTAGACACCTCCAATTCCAGGTGGTCCATATCCCATGTAGGGATGATGCCCTCCTCCTCATAATGATGCACAAGGTCATTGATCACCCTTAGTTGGATGATCGCGGATGGGGATATGGGGCATGGGCATCCCATGGTCGTAGATTTAGAGGCCATCGTGGAAGAGGTGAAGCCACGTGGGATGACTGTGTGGGTGCTTCCCCTGACCCTGCATCGATGGGAAGGCGGTGATCATGTCCCTAGAGCAGTAACTTGATTCCTGAGAGTAGGGATGTTAAATCGTTAGTGATGAAAGAAAAAGGAATCGACGACCCATTCCCCAGTGCCATCCCACCTTCCATGACCGGTAAGAGGGATCCACGCTGACAACGTCATAGAACGGGATGTTAAACATTATACTGCCCCAACTTCTATTGAGTTTCAAGCCAGGCCCGCTATTTTCTTAGTGGGACCCGACACTAGATAACTGGATCCGATGACACGCTAATCCATTGATGCCTCGAGCACTACTAATCTTTATTTGAGGAGAATAAATTCACATTGGGTTCACCATTTCAGTTTCTGACGCTTTCACTGGGGCGCACACGTCCATCTCTTTTGGGGGGATGGAGGCACTGTCTGTTGCCTTGAATTCCCACTTTCCAAAGGCGGGTGACATCCACTCATTATTTAGGGACATTTTATCCTTGATCAAAATGGGATGATGGGATGTCAGTTATTACTTCCGTGGATTCCTCCTCGGAACTCTTCACCTAGTCCGGATCTCCCTTATAAATTTAAGACGTTGTTCATGAAACTCTTCCTAGCTCTATATCTTCATGGACACAAGTTAATTACACTACTTCTATTGGGGCATTACAAGGGGTCCGGTTAGGGCAGAAACCTTCAATCAGGGGTGTAGTCACATTGGGCACCACTAGCGTGTCTGGGCGCTGGGAAACTGGTGCGTCTGTCTTATGTCCCTTATTATAAGGCTTCTAGATGGCACGAAAGCCCGAGGAATCCCACATCGAATGCGGGGAATCATATTCCATGGGCATGTATCTGAGGTTTTCTTCAGCTTCCCATGTTTAACACAAGGTATGCCGCAAGTTTAACGTCCATCAGAGACAGATCGGACTGATCAGAACACTGATTAGAGTGGATCAGATGAGTGCAACCCCCAGAGGGAACACTGATGTTGGGGCCAACACGTGGTTGACCTCCCGATTACTGTTGAGGGGAATGAGAAATGAAGTGGTATGATCCCACCGGGATGTGGAATCTCTGATAAGAATTCGGATGGATGATGGGTGGATGAATGAAGTGGATAGGGAATGAAAAAGGACCATCGCAAGGGTGACGGTGAAGTTGGGATTGAGCCTCGAAGAGAATTCTTACATATCCCCATGGTAGGGAATCAAAGTACGCGTAGTTCAGTGAACGTGGTTCATGTTGACAACAAATTATCATTGGTTGGAGTTCCAATGGCTTACCGCTAAAAGGGGAGACAATGGCTTACTGCTGAATGAGGATGACAACAGCTTCCCGCCGAATGGAGTGACAACGGCTTGCCGCTGAATGGGGAAAAAAGTGAAATAAAGTTTAACGTCATGCAAGACGGGGGTGGACCGACGTGAAGTGTCCATAACTATCGGTTGTTGGGCTTGAACCTCAGGGAGGATTCCTACGTACCCTGCCTTGGCAAAGATCAAAGTCCACGTAGGTCAGGTATGGGGAAGGAGTCGGTGGACCGATGTGAATAAGGACCTGGGGTCTAGGTGGATGGTGGGATTAAACCTCATGGAGGCTTCCTACGTACCTTGCTTTGGAAAAGATCAAATACCACGTAGTTCAGGGTAGGATTTGTATGCAATGGCTTACCGCTGACTGGGGAAACAACGACTTACCGCTGATTGGGGTCCACAGTTTAACATCATGAAGGATGGGGGAGAACTGATGTGAAGGGGGTCGGAATGACCATATGTTGGGATTGAACCTCAGGGAGGCTTCCTATGTACCTTTCCTTGGAAAGGATCAAATACCTCATAGTTCAGGTTATAGGGGGGAATTTGGGGGTTATGCTCTGAGGCGGACCAAGTTGTTGGTGAACCGATGTGAATGGGGTCGGAGCGACCAATGGGTGGTGGTCTTGAACCTCATGGAGGCTTCCTACATACCCTACCTTAGCAAGGATCAAAGACCACATAGTTCTGGATGGCGTGGGGCTTACACTCTTGGCTACCCAAGGTGTTGGTGAACCAACATGAAGGAGGTTGGAACGACTGGGGTGGTGGGCTTGAACCTCGTGGAGGCTTCATATGTACCCTACCTTAGCAAGGATCAAATACCACGTAGTTCATGTTATGGGGGCTTGGGGACCCAACATGAAGAAGGTAGAGACCAATGGATGGTGGTTTTCTTGAACCTCAGGGAGGCTTCCTACATACCCTGCCTTGGAAAGGATCAGAGACCACACAGTTCAGGTTGGCATCAGTGAACCGACGTGAAGGAGGACCTGGGGTCCAATGGGTGGTGGGATTGAACCTCATGGAGGCTTCCTACGTACCCTGCCTTAGCATGGATCAAAGACCCCGTAGTTTAGGATGGCGTGGGGCTTACACTCTAGGCTGTCCATGGAGGATGTCCTGGTCGGTGCTTACTCTAATCCCACATGAGTCATGCTCGGTGTGAGAAACAAGAGGCAGAATAGAATTGATGATCACGTCGTGAAAGGTGCGTCTCTGAGAGGTGAAGTGGGGCTTACACATGATCGAAGCCCAAAGAGGAAACATAGGATTATGCATGGTTAACAGCCCGAAGAGGTTGGGACTTACTCCAGGATGGAGGCCCGAGGGTGACAAAGCCTAGTGGGAGAGGGATTTGGTACCGAATTAAGGAGGGGTCCGGTGTCCATTCCCCCTGGTCCTTGGGACCGAAGAAGAAAGTAGGAGTAGAGATGCTGCCTCCTACAAGAAAGCTAGGGGATTACACTAAGGTGGTTTCCCTTTCCCCACGGACAGAAGCCGCTCCAATAAAGAGGATCTCATTCCCTGTGAGGAATAATCTCACTCCCAGGGAGACCAGTGGGCGTGCAGAATGTCCAAGGTGGGGCCACCCCACGTGCGAGGCATGGGGAGAGGTCACAGTTAAACGTCATGTACTAAGGGTGATGGTGATTGGCAGTTTAATGTCCTATAGCTCGGACGAGGTGGTTTTTCTTCGCACCGCTAGGACATACATAACCAGTACCCTATATACCTTGGTGAAGAGAGGGGACACGAAACGCCATGTCTAGGGTGTGTTATGGAGCAAAACATTGGGGGGTACACATTAGCGTGGCTATGTGAAGAAGCAATAGCCGTTAGCGTGCCTATGCGAAGAAGCATGAGGTGAAGCAACAGAATGGGTGGTATCTTCCAATGGAATTTGAAGTTACTTCGTGCGAACCTAGGAGGTTGCACGAGAAAAGAGTATATGGAGAAGGTTCATTCGGCGTGGGAGGCACCCAAAAATGATGCCTAGAATAGGGACATCATGGGCGCACAAGGCGGGAGGCTTGCACGCAAAAGGGACAGTTGCGCGCAAAAAGATGGGGATGACGCATGATTGGGTGGCACACGCGAAATAGGCTGAGACAATGCGCAATTGAGTTGCACATGAGAAATAGGCCAAGATAGCGCACTATTAAGAGGTGTGCGTGAAAAAGGCCGGTCCGACATGAAAATGAGTTGCATGTGTGTAAAAGGCCACGACGACGCGCAAAAGGAATTTCGCGTGCAAAAATGACCAGGGCAGCCCGCAAAAGGAATTGCACACCCAAGAATTGATTGCATGCAATTGGAAGGAATTGTACGTAGGGGAAGGGTCTCGATGAGATTTGGACGAGGATCAAGCCTGAGTGGTCTCGTGCAAAGGCAGACCCCCATGCGACCTCACGTGAAAAATTCTGTACTTGAGAGCCATCTTTTGCATGCCTGAGAGGAGAATTTAGCATTGGAGAGATGGTTCAGATTCTTCATCCTGGAAGTCGAAGGGGGTGGCCTTCTATTTATAGGTGCTCGGGGTCACGGATCCGCGCATAAAACAATCTGGAATGAAATATTTCACGCTGGCATTAGCAGCGCGTAAATTCTACCGTGCGGGGTGGTGGCGCAAAAATTTCCGCGCCTGTGCGGAAAACTCTCGTGAATCATGGAGTTTTTCACATGGGACATATTTTTTTCACAAACCATTGAATTTGTTTTTGCATGGCCCCTCCGGGCCGCCCAAAATGGATCACCAGTTCCAAATATGGCTTCGGTTTGTCACGCCCGAACCCCTTTTATCCCTTGAGTGTTTTTTTTCAGCGTCTACACATATTCAATCGAGTATCCATGAATTTATAAAATATAACCATTCAATTATTCATATTCTACAAAATTGGTAAAATTCCATGTGATTAAATATGACTAATCAAAAGGGGGATTATCCAAAATCAATATAAAAATCAGCCATCAGGCCATTTATTAAAAAATAATAGGTTTGATAACATTTGATCAATTTCATTTTCTTATGAGTCAAACCAAATATACTTAAGTAGTATTTTGGTTAATCAAAAAAATGTATAATAAGTAAATTGATAAAGAACACCTATAGGGGTGTCCCAAGATGAGGTTACAACATAAAATTATGTTTTAGGGGTCCAAAAAACATCAATTTTGTGGTATAGGAATTTAATTTAAGTTGTTTCACAAATTAGGAGTGAAACTAGGAATGTTGAACATACGGAAAAAAATATATTTTATAAACAATGTAACTTTTATGGGAAATCATATACACCACCTAACTTGTTCTTAGGATTCTTCACTCATCCATTATCAGAATTTTTTTCAATTTAGATTGAGAGAAATCAGAAGAATAGTCAAAATCCTTAAAAATATTTCATATAGGTTCATATTGAAATAACATTAAATATAGAAAGACAAAATAATAGAGGAATTATGAGTCATATAATCACTCTTACTCTTACAATGCACCCAATGATTCTTAAATGAGAGTCCAAATGAAGGAGATCTCTCCATGCCTATAAGAGAGGAAGAGGAAGATTTGGATAGGGGATATAATGTGTAGAGAGGAAAATACATAAGACATGAAGAGTTAAAGAAGGTAGGGGAAGAAAGGTAATTTCACCCTTTTATATGAGGCACATGGTTTGATCATATGGTTTGGACAAACCATGCACTAACAATGTGGGATCACTACCTAAGTTGAACTACCTTTGCGAGATACGTGTATAGTTTGAAAAACCATGTGTAACCCATGTTTCCTCATCTAAAATTTTCTAAAAAAACCATTTCATGGTCGTGTGACCTTGAGTGCATGGTCAGAAAAACCACGTGACACCCTCTAGGCCCTTCATGGTTGATTTTCAAGGTTAGCATTAACTGTGCGCTAACCCTGCACCTCCCTTTGGATTTACAAAAATAGGGATTTTGGATCCCTATGAAACCAAAACTCAATAGAACACCTGATATTCCTCTTGGGCCTTAAAACCCATATAAAAATAGCACTTTTAAGTGTTAAAACCTTCATATTTATGTTCTGAATGTTTGTGTAATATTTGGTCCATCCACAAATTGAAAATTTTAAATTCCTTTACAAATTCCATGGCTAAAAAACACAGACTGTTACAACCTTCACACCTTATAACTTATCACCCCCAATAAGACTTGGGGAAACAATGAAACATTACCTGACCTACTTGGATCGAGGAATTTCCAGTGAAACAATCGCATCAGATTTTAAACACCCAAAATTTTTACAAGATTCACTTCTAAGTGAATGGTACATAAGCCATTAAAACTTAAGCCAATGATTTTTTTTTTCAAAACTAAAACATCAAGATAGCACTTACCTGAGCCTATCTAACTTGATACCTAATCACACCATCATATATTTTACCAACCAACCTATGATGCTCACTACTATGGGTTCTATCCAGAATATCCAATTCTAATTCATGGTATATCCACTGTTAGAATTTTATATTTAAGAATTCCCTTAGAATTCTAATGGAACTCCTGGAAAATTCTTCAATTCTATAGAATGGTTGATTCCTAATAAATAAAATTTATCTTGGTTGAGATGGATTTTTCATGAAAAGTCATGAATGACTTTTCAAAACACTTTCCACATCCCGACGACATGCCTAAAGTAGTTCCTCTCTGAACACATTCAAAAAAACTAGATAAGGAATCCTAGACACTACCAGATGACTACTTCTGAAAATAATCAATTTCAAAATCTGACACATTAGAAAACTTGATCCCATCACCTTTAAAAAATGTTACCTCAAGATTGTTTTGAGAATTCTCACCAAAACTTTTAATTGGATTCTTTTGATGTATCTAGGTTAACTTAATGTCTCTTTTATCATCCTTCAACATGACCTTTAGAGCATACCCTATCCAACACCATTGAATCATCACACTCAAACTATCTCAAACAAGCCTAGATGTAGGTTCGGGGTAACCTTTGAATCAAATAATGGAGTCCATAGAGCTCATCCAAGGTAGTCCATTCACATGTGTTTATAAGTGAGACATTGATAAATAAAAAATAATTCCATGTATCAAGAACATTAACTAATAACAAAAATGGTATATCACCTGAAGATCAATCCAAAGAAATGATTGGTGTCCACGAGTCTATCCAAGACCTTCTTATATAGTAATCCAAATATCACTCAGGACATTACCCACCTCTATAAGTTTCCTTGATCCAAGATCACAACTCTAAATGAGTCTTTTTATCAGGCCAATAAGGTGTTTAATTACATTATTTATCTCTTCATATAACTAAATCTATCATAGTATACCTTGGGCGATGTCAAGATAAGGGACATGAACATCTCTGAACCCGAAATACACTAAGATGATATCAATGATCACTAGAAGACCTAGGAAATTATCTTTATATCCAAGATGAAGTACCCGATATGGTTTCTGACTAACCATAATCAACTAAGCATAGGAAAGAAAATTTTAACCACCTCCGACCAACTTACTTTGATGATTTTTGCATCACTTTTCAACATATCATCATTTGATGACCATGATGAACTCACTCCCGAGAAATTTTAAAATTGTTTCGAACACCCTAATGTATTCCAACCTTGATTCACGGTGTCCTTAGAGGTTTCATAAACAACTAACCATTTTATAACCGTGCTACTTGCAAATAACTAACACATGTCATAATCATTAATTCCTAGCTCTCTTCTGCACCCCGGTCCAGAATCTAGCATCCAGACCTGATCCCAACCTATATCTAGGTTTTATCAAGAGCGTCACTTTAAGGATTAGAACTCAAACGTACCAAACTCATGGGATTTTAGAAATAGTTTAAACCACATATAAATGGTTTTGTATGATTGTGTTCCCTATACTTTACAGGGAATTATTTTATATTATTGATGCAATTCTCCCCACCTTAAGAGTTCCCTTTTCACCTTTTACTGAGAAGGGGTACTCATCCCACAACATGATCCATCCACTACCAACCACAAGCTATGGATTTTCCTGACACACGTTCACCAAGAAACCATTCAAAAAGGGGGTAAACCATCCAATTAAAAGTATTCTATGTCAAATTTACTCCATACACGTGCATGATTATCTCCTAACCCATGATCATGAAAATCATTAGTAGCAGGCATAAAATCCACAACTAAACTGATCATGGGGTATTATAACACATAATCCATTTTTAGCACTATCTCAACCACTATAAGAACTCAATTTCCTCAAATACCTAGTTAAATATACTCTAGAGATAACCCAAGAACATAACATAATAACTACATATCTTAAACAATTCCCACCAAACTCATATGTTTTGCTGTACCATTTTACTAATTCGATGGATTCCACATGTATCAACATGTACTTACCCAAGATTTAATCAACAAAACAATACATTATTTGATACTATCCATCGGCCTACCATCCCTATGCATCACAATATCTAATGTTCCATGTAAAATATTTAGACGAGGGTCATATTATCCCATACAACTATTAATCAAACTGATGATCTCCTGAGTCACCCATCAATGAAAAAAATAAAGATTACATGATTTACTTAGAGGTTGACCATGCCTTAGGTACATCTATCCCATTTAACTATATCATTACATGGAACTTACTCCCTTAAAAAAGTTAAATTTACAAGAAAATGCCCATTTATTGTGGGGGGGGGGGAGGGGGTGTTGTTTCAGCCCTAAGAGTCCTAATCAGGACAAAAAAACATCTCACATAGAAACTGAAAATAGAATTTACCAATGATAGATATCTTCTAAGGGTGATACATCGACAAGGATAGAACCTTAACAGAGCATAAATCATCTAATTTTAAACTAAAGTCATGATGAAAAGGCTACTAGGACCAATGTATTATCATTTATGTTTAACTGATAGAAGAATTATATAGGAAATAGTCATATTCCCATTATAAGGAAACTATCAAGAAAACATTAGAATTAAACCTTACATTAGTGATCATTGTATAAAAACCACTATTAGGTATTATTTAAGACTATATATGAATTATTATCTATTTTTTAAAAATTTTCAAGGATCGTTTTTAAGAACATCAAGTAATAGTTATAAGGAAAAAGTTTTAGACACTTTATTTAGTTAATTCCACAAGACGCACTAGAAAGTTACATTAAAAAACCTTTGAAAAATTATTTATTTACCTAAAATCCAATAAAAAATTTGGAAATTTATCTTATAAATTCCTTTTTATTCATTTTATTCATCCATAATGATCCTCAAAATTGGGATTAGTTAAATAAGATTCCAATTCCAAGCTATATTAGAAAACAACCTTTTGGTTTTAATTGGAATTTTAATTAACTAACACCTCATATAAGTATAGATCAAAAGAAGATAACATGTATTTATTAATTTAAATAAAATGGTTTAATAATATTTCACCATACATTTATATGCAACATCATATAAGAGGCTACTAAAACTTTAAATAATCATCCCTATGTATCATGAGTATACCATCATGGGTTTAAGTACTAATGAATATCAAAATAAAGTTGACCGATGGGGGTCCCATCAAGCTGTTCTAGGTTCATTTAAAATTGAAACCAATATTAGTTGATTTATTTAAAGTTTTATCACAGCCTTAGTGTGTTTACCACATAAATAACTTTCCACAATTGAACTACTTAGTCTTAGTTGTACATTTTGGAATTCAATCACATGGGTTGTCATGCCTAAGCCATAGTGGTACTAGCCATTATAAGTTGCAATCATTTCCTTTTCTATAAGAATTAAAATTCAGCATACATATATAAGAATAATAGTCCCATTATATTGATTACAATTCCTAATTTATAAAGGTGCTTTCATTTGTAAGTTATAATTGGAATCCATGTAACTGTAACCCAGGTACTACTTTTGGTTTTAAAAGATTAAAAGATCATATATAATGGTTTGATCATATGTGTTACCATTCACAATTTATAAAGGACCATAAACTTTATAAAATATTATAGGAACCCATTCAATCATATCCATAAATGTTTCAGCCCATACCGCCAGTGGTCTATGGATCAAACATGTCATAGTTGATTAATTAAAGTTCTACCATCAAGCTATATGGGAAAAACCATTTAGTTTTATATAGAAACTTTAATAACTAATCATATATCATAATTATAATAGTTCATTGTATCACATGAAAAATGAATAAAACTATACCAGGAAATCTATCACTCAATGATGGAATAGCAATAAGAATGACATATAATCACACATTCATGTTATACATGGAAGCATTATAATAAATCAACCATCATGTTATAAAAATAATCATGGTGATAAATCACATAAACATGGTATATAGTCCAACATGATAAATACTAATGAAACAAGGCATATAATCATTACACAACCACATCCAACATGTGATAGATAGTCAAGAAATGAAACATACATGGCATGAAATATTTATGGCATGCGAATATCTATGTTCCTATAATGATGCATGTAAAAATACCTTCTTTCTATATCAAGAAAAGTATAAAACACCATAAATATCATAAATCAATAATCATTAGAAATCACATAAATTACACAAGGTTAAATAATAATAAACTATAATAAAGAAAAACATAAACAAAGATCCCATCCCTGGACACTTAGTCTTTTCCCCATGTGTGGGTTGATGAATCCCAAACATGACTATTTACCAAGTTCCGACACATTCTTAGTATCATGTATTCTAGCCCAAAATAGTAAGACAAAGTAAAATAAATAGCTTTGATGCCACTTTGTAATATCCATACATGACTCACTCTATGAACAGTAGCTAGACCGGTCACCACATGACATCAAGAATGCCTCCCCATATGAAAGATGCTATTGACTAATAATGAGGGTGTAATGATGGTAGGGTAGGGATACTATAACCTCATGATCGGATTATCATACTGGCATATCATTAATAAATTCAAAATATAATAAATATAAATAACTAAGCAGTGGAAGACAATAATAACTGGTAGACATACCAATTCCAAATATACAAACATACATGTCTATATGAAGCTACAAAATAAAATTAGTAAACATATGACAAGAATACATGGAAGTCGACATTCAATAAAATACATTTATAATTAAAATAAAAATAGCCTTAATGGATATATCCATGAGAATCCTAATCACCAACTCATTCCTATGCTCCTAAGCTCCCATGTACAAGAATAGTAGCACAAAGCAAAACAGAAATAAATCCAAATCCAAAATCCTGATCCTGTAACCATGAGGTCTATCCGGGTACCGATCAGTGGCCTAAAAAGGTTGTGAGATAAACTTAGTAGGACACCACCAATGGTTTCTAAAACTATCTAATATTAAAATATAATATAATGAAGTGTGTATTTAAATCAAAATTAAAGTAGTGAAATAAACAATAAACCCATGTCATGCTTCAGTTCCTCAGAGGCTACATGGATGACTATACCTACTTTAGACTAAGCCGGAATGTCTCTAAACATGTTCCATCATGTATATATTTTCATACATGTAAGCAGATACATATGAAAAAATATAAATGCACTGGTGAGGACCTGAGGCTTACAATCCAAACATCTAAATAGTGAATAGATATGTTAGGTGTCTTTTACTTTAAATTAGGAACATCATGATAAATATAATAATAAAGAAATAACCATGTTATGATTAAGGCATCCATGACCGTAGAGGGTCAAGCCAACTCATATTAATAACTTATATATTTTATCTATAGGGGCCTGATTTTAATCCACAGAATAAATCCTTTGAATTCCACTATAAAAGTTATAACCAAGTTCGAGGAGTCATGTCCCATGTAATCTTAGACTAGGCATGATATGGATACCAAGAAGGTAATCCTTATAATCGCATGTCTATGGACATCAAGTTGAATCTAAGGAGTTAATATATGAAAGTCTAATTTTACAGATATGCAAGTGAAACATCAGTACCACACTAAGGCATTCACATATCGATAACACATTGACCAAACCCTAGTGTTGTATCTCACCCAGTTATCAGAAAAATTAATTGGGGGTGACTTCCTATGAGTGCTCAAGGAATTACCTCAGGAATCCTAGGATAGTGAAAGTTTGACCCATCCTTTAACAAGAAGAAGGTCCAAAATACCTTTCATTTAATAGATATTATTATACCATGGAAAACATCCATTCAAAATCACCATTTTATTTCATTTATTTCATTTATAATTTCATTTATAATTTACAATGTGGTCAGAAAGTGGTGTTCAACCATTTAACAATTCATTTAATTCAATTTTATCTTCCAATAACTAAAGGCAATCATGCATCCATGAATTTATAAAATAGAACTATTCAATTAGTCATCTCTCTTAAAAGTTATAAAAGGACATGTGAGTAGACATGACTTATTATAATTAAATAATAGTTTTTCTAACATTTGGTCAATTTCATTTTATTATGAATCAAAACAAACATACTTAAGTAGTATTTTTCTTAATTAAAACCAATGGATAATAAGAAGATCAATAGGGAACAATCAAAGTGGTGGAACAAGTTGAGGTTAAAACCTCCAAACATGTCATGGGGGTCTATAGAACATCATGTGTGAGGTGTAGGAATTTAATTTAAGGTTTTTTCATAAATTATAAGTGACATCCATAATGTATGGTGTATGTCACAATGAAATTTTTTTTAAACAATGAAACTTTGAGGGAAAAGAATATATACCACCTACCTCATTCTTAGTATGCTTCACTCATCTATTATTAGGCTTTTATTCAAGATGTATTGAGAAAAATTAGAATAATAGACAAATGAACTAGAAATAGGGTATATGAGGTTGCATTGAAATATCATTGAATACAATAAGGTAAACTTTGAATAAAGGAATTAGGGTTTATAGACTCACTGTTACACTTCCAACCCACCCTACAATGCTTGAACAGGGGTCTGAATGAAGGATATATTTCCGTTTGTAGAGTAGAATAAGAGGGAGATTCAGAAATGTGGAGATGATGTGCATGTAGAGGAAACTAAAGGCTGTAGGAAGAGTTGAATAATGAAGGTGTAAAATGTTAATTTCACCCCTTAAAATGTGGTGCACGGTTTGGCCAGACCATACACCAAGTGTGTGGGATCACTGCATATGTAGAAATATCTGTCAAAGTTAGGGACATAGTTTAAAAAACTATATGTATCCCATGGATCCTCCTCTATAATTTTCTATAGAACCCCTCACATAGTTGTGTGGACACGGGTGAATGGTTTAAAAAACCATGTGACACCTCTAAGATCCGCATAGTTGAGGTGCATGGTTATCACTAACTGTATGCTAACCATGCACCTCTATTTAGATTTCCAAAACCAGTATTTTTAAGCATTATTCCTCCAAAAAATTAATAAAACACCCAATACACCTCTAGATATTTAAACCACATTTAAAAATTACTCTTCTTAGTGTTCCAACCTTCACAATTACATTTTGAAGCTCAGTTTAATATTTGGTCTTTCCACCAAATGGTAATTTTCATTTACTTTGGAAATTACATAGTTCAAAACACATGGGATGTGAAACTTATATGATATTAGGGGAGTAAAATGTTCTATTTATAATATACCTTAAATCAAAAACTAATATGCATTAATAAAATACTCAAATTCTATATACTATAAAATATCATGGAATAACCATGCTCATTGAAACATGATACTTATAATCACTATGCATACAAATTATTTAGATCATGGATAAATGGTTCTCCTTTGAGCATTTCATAGACATGTCTATTACAGTGTGATGTTCCCCACTACATAACGAATCATTAAATTCCTTTCAATCTAGAGAAACACTAAACTTTTACACCCTCATCACTATGGTTTGGTCATTAAGCATCATTAAATAAACAAATTATTAATGAAACAAAATATTCTTCCATATAAAATATTAATTTACATCTAATAATATTTTATTGTTACCAATATTAATGTGGCATGATTCCCTAGAACATTGAGTCTACTGTAGATCTAATTTCATAAACTAATTTAATCTTAGTTTAGTGAATTTTAATCTTAAGAATCATGAATTATGAAATAGTCAATTATTTTGTGGCATGATCACATCTACAAAATTAAAACTTCTCCAATACTCCGTCTTTTCAGTTATAAAATCTTCTACACTATTCAAAGTTTCAAAATTAACTTCACATCAACTAAAACACCATGAATAATTTAAGATTAAATATGATCCACAATGTGAAAAATGTGTTAATGATAAAATCCAATTATAAATCCTTTAAATTATATCCACTCTAACTTAAATTCACTTCAAAAAAATCCCCCTTTGAAAAACATATCCTCTTAGGGAGTACTTCATTAACACAACAACTCCTAGTCTAAACAGTCTCCCTAAGTTTTTTAGTCTCAAGAATCTCCCCCAATTTTTTCAACCATTTAATTAAAACAAATTATTATCAACCACCAAAACCATGTTTTCCACCATTT
The DNA here is from genome assembly GCA_963277665.1 of Viscum album. Taxonomy (NCBI): domain Eukaryota; kingdom Viridiplantae; phylum Streptophyta; class Magnoliopsida; order Santalales; family Viscaceae; genus Viscum; species Viscum album. Next base: position 210,669,391 of record OY728163.1, read on the forward strand.
AAAATAAATAACCATTTTAACTTTGTAATGAGTCATCATTCAATCATTATAATCCAATACGAGTGAACTGAACGTAAGAAAACAAACCACCTATTCTTGAAAAAACATCTTCTATAATACTCACATTCACAACTCTTCAAAATTTCTCCTTTATATTCCAAACAAAAATTTCCTTTACATATTATCAACAAAGGAAATAAAATAGTCTATACACTTTACTAACACACACATTGAATTCATAGGAAATCGCATTTAAAAAAACATGGTCAATATATCTTTCACCTTGAGGAAAGAACATATTATTTGAATATATATTATTCTTATCCACATTTGAAAATAAAAATCCAAGGACAATAATCAAGGGGATGGAATCAATAAACCTTATTCATAAATAGATGAAAGTTCAATTCCCATCAAGAATCTCATATTCTGAAATGACTCCTTTAGAAGTTCCTTAGTAAATAAATTAATCATTTTATCCTCAGTAAGGATAAATTTCATCTTTAAAAATTCTTGATCAACTATTTATTTAATGATTTAATACTTTATATTGATGTTATTTGATCAATAACATTGTAGTGGGTTCCTTGAAATATTGACAACACTCTGATTATCATAGACCATAAGAAGTAAAAAAAATTACTTCCATCTTAATATCATTAAGATAAGTTCGCATCCAAATCCATTATGTTGTGTCTTGAGTAAAAAAAAATCCACTTACACTACACTCAATGTAACAAATTTCTTTCTTTATATCCCAAACTACACATTTCTATCTTAATAAGAATACTCTACTAGAGGTATAATTTCTATCATAAACACTTCCATCCCAATCTTCATCAAAAAATACATAGAGGTTTAACATTATTTTAATTTAATATGTTATCATACAATAAAATGTAAATTTAATTTACCTTAAAATCCTATTTGATTCAATTAAGTGATACACCATTGGGGTAATTTAATAATTGGAACATAACGTGATAATGTAAACAATGTCTGGCCATAAACCAATAAAATTGAGAAAAGTTTTAATGAGTTTTCTAAACTCCATTTAATTCACCTCTTTTCCATCATCATATTTGGAATGATTATTTTCCACCACAATTGGTGTAGAAATCTATATTTATTCCTCTATTAGAAACTTATTAAAAAATTACTAGGAATACTTATCTTGAGAGAGGAAAATATGCTTATTCTATTAAGAAGCATAAAGTACCAAGAAACAATCCATCTACCCAAGAATTAAAATCTCAAAGATATTATTTATCTAAGTTCAAAACTCCTTGTAATCACAATATTCATTTTCATAAAATATTACATTGTCTATATAGACTATAATAATAAAATAAACCTATTAATCTTATTTTACGTAGTGGTTACTTTCCATTATTCCCTTTTGGAATTTCATAGATATAAAGAAAGTATAACTTGAAATATCATAATCTTGGGGATTGTTTTATCATATATAGAGTCTTATTAAAATTAAAAACAAAACCTTTTTCTTATATATGAAATAATACTTTAGGTTTCTCATTATATAATTCTTTATACTCTACATTAAGGAAAGTTTACTTGATGTTCATTTAGAAGATCTTTCAATTTAATTGTAAACTGATAGAAATAAAAATCCCAATAGTCAAAATCCTAGAAACTAGTAATAAGTTTTCAAGGAATTAAATTACTTAAACCTAAGAGTAAGATTTGAACACAAGTCTTGCTTTATTACTAATCACATCTTTTTCTTAATTCAACTTGTTATACATTACCCACTTTATTCCAATAACATTTTTATTAGTTGTCATGGGTACCAATTACCATGTATCATTATTCTCAATATTATTTAACTCTTTATTCATAGAATCAATACACTCTAAATGTTTTAAATATTATTTCACGTATCTTGGATCAACCTGAGAAAGTAATGAGGTATGTGTTGTTGTCCTCAAGGCTATATTAGTATGAATAAATAGTCTTTGATATACTACAATTACCCAAAACTTTATAGATATGTATCATACATATTTTCATCTAATATTTTAAATTTTGTGATCATACATTGGTTTGGTATTTCTTCAGGGTCGTTTCAGGTGATTTTGGAGAATTTTGGAAGCCTATGGGGTTGTACAATGTTGGTTCATTATTAGAGAAAACCATGCAATTTTCCCCAAAAAACCATGTGGTTTTCCCAAAAAAAACCATGTAACCCATTTTGAGCCTGATAAAGGGGACACATAGTTTAAAAAAACCATATAACCAACCTCTCCAAACTATGAACCCTAGATAGAGGGGGTTTTCATGTTTGACACATGGTTTGAAAAACCATGTGTCAACCTAAGAGAAACCATGCACCCTAGATAGTAGGGGAACATGGTTAGTGTGAAAGATTTTTTAAACTGCTCGACCCACATTGAAAATCATGGGAGTGGGTTTTTAAACCCCTAAAAATTTTATTAAAAATTTCTAAACATCTGGTTTATATTCCTAATCACCCCTATTTGATCTAACATGATTTCCATCACTTTTTTAGGCTCCAAAGAGGATTCCAAGGCTTCTCTAACCCCTTCCTTTTTGAATCAAAGATCCAATGGAATGAATAAAACACTATTTTAGTATGCAATCTATTATTTGTTTAGGTTTATGTCTTTATTATCTTTCTCTCCCTTTAGAGAGTGATGAATTGTCCTATTTTTTATGGTTTAGATCAAGATTTTACTGGGTCCTGTTTTGTGGGATCTTGATCTTATCGTTTTGATCTTAGATCCCCTTAACCATTATGAATTTTACTGTTCTACATAGAATTGAGGGATAATTTTTTGAGATCATTCATCAAAGATATTTAGGTAATCAGTTTAATTACTTATTCCCATAGTTTTTATTGGGATTTTGTGTATATAATTGCACCATTGTGTTTCCAATTGCTTTTAAATTAAAATGGTGAATTTAATTCCATGAAATTGAGGGACCCTTTAAGGATCCTGTTGGAACATTGGAGACCATGAGACCATCTTGATGGAAACCCATGGGGTGTGCCCATAACCTAGAAATGATGATAAATGGAATATACTAGGGAAATTTTGGGTTTATAAAATTAACTAAATCCTTATTGCATATTTTATAATGATATTTAAAGGGTAAAATGGATTAATCTTTAAGGGTTAATGAGTTGTTTAATAATTGATGATGAATGAATTAATATGGGATGTTTCATGTTATACCTTGTGATTAAAGTAAATAACCATGGGTGTGATTGATAAATGAAATGGTGCTCCATGATGAAAATGGGTGATAAATTAGTTATGAATGTTGAAGCATGATATGTGATATTTTTGAATGATTGATTAGTGAGTTTTGGGTTAGAGGCTGATGATCCAAATACCAATGGGGTTCCAGAATATTTCTCTAGGACCCCAAAGCATGCATGTGAACAATGAGTTATAGGTTAGGGACTACTTCTCCAAATACCCATGGAGTGCTGGAATACTACTCTCAGACCCATAGATATTGATGTTGGACTGATGTTCCAAGTGGCCGTGATAATAGAACCCAGATTTATGCTCTTGGGTACTTAATTAAATTGAAATTAAATTGAATAATGAAATACCATTAAAATAGTAAACTATTAATCCCTATGTTTTATGGTTCAAACTTTATCATGGGATAAAGTAGGTATGGTGTGGTTGGCTAAAGAATAATAATATGAAACCTGTTTAATTTTTTTATTTGATATTTATTCTTCATAAAACTACATAAACAATTATAGACTAGATATTGATGTAGATGCTATTGGTGGTATCCTACTAAGTTTTACTCACACCCTACTCAAGCCTCCTAATTGGTACCTGAATAGACTTCATGTTTGCAGGACGAGATAAGGGAAATATCCCTTTGTTAGATGGATGAGTTGAGATTTGGGATGGATCATGGATGAGGGAACTAGACATGATATTGAGACCCACTTGGGGGTTTTTAGTGTGTCTCTTTTTAGGGTTTTCATTAGAAACTTGGCACTGGTATGTCATGACATATTAAATTCTTTCGTTTATGTTCATTTTCCCTATTTTGGACTCAATCATGTGTTATTTGGTATTTATTGGTTGATTATTGATTATTGTAGTATTTTGGTTATATTTCATAATGATTTCTGATCTTGTGATAATTTGATAAAGAGGTTATAGTCTCTTCATGTTACTTATTATACCCTTTCTTCTATCAGTTATCCTTTGGCATATAGGGATGCGTGCCTAAGGTCATGTGGAAAATTGTCTCAGGGCATCAGTATATGGAACATGAGTCCAGATGTTACATATAAAATGACATTTTAGACTAACAACTAATTTATATACCTAGGATGAGGTGAAAATAATAATTATATAACATTATACACGACTAAATAATTATCTTCAACCTATGAATCTTTAGAATTTTCATTATTTTTAAAAACATTATCCTGCTTGTCAACAAATTCAACTTTATTATATTCACTTCAATAAATTCCTTCTTAATATTTAATATCATTATTTAAGTGTTATAATGAATTAACATCATCACAATCTGTAATATTACATTTTTTGTAACAATGGTATGCTCTTGAATTTGGAGAATAATCAAGGAAGATATCTTCGACTCCTCTTTACTTTAATTTCCCTAAATTTTCACCTTTCACCTTCATAATACAATGGTTTCTAAATAATATTTAGTATTTAATTATTGGGATATTCTTATAATATATATATATATATATTAATTGGAATGATACAAAAAATAATTTATAAAATGAACTACTAGACCAATAGCTTTCCTTAAGAGAAATTTAAAAGTACCATGCACCACCCACATAGTGTAATACATTTAAAATAAGAGAATATTATTTAATTTAGAATAAAAGGTTTTTCTATTTAGTATATGGTTAACTAAATTCATGATAAATTTCATGCTTTTCAAGATATACTTAAAAATTTCCACTTATGTACTTAACATCATTTTCCATATGCAACTTCTACAAGTAAAAACCACATCACTTTTTTTGAATAGATTTTAAAACATTTAAACATAATTAGTTCCTTAACATTATACTTCATGAACATAATACATGTAATATGAGTGAATTTATAAATATATGGAATAAAATAATTCACAATTGGTCTATTTTTTCCTCACAGTCATACAAACATGAGATTGACTGAGCATCAATAGATGATATATTTTATTATCTACTATTTTCTGTAAAGAGTTAAAAATATTTCCCTTTTTATAATGTATAAAACACCTAATTTTTTTTATTTTTAAAATATTAAAATCAAAAATATTATTTATTTGACTAATATTACACATATTGTTTTGGTAAAGGTGAACAAACCTTTAATGCCACAATCAATTTTCAATTTTCATGATTAGTGAGCATAAATTTTTATGACCACCAACTTGAAACAAGTTACACCGTGTTCCATTTCATATTTTAAACATAAATCCATATTACAATCCCTTTAATAATAATTATTATTTTTAAAAAAATAGTTCATTTATTTCATTAAAATTGAGAGACACACTTAGATGAGTTTCATTTAAACCCATATACAAATAAGGTGTTCTTCGACTTCGGCTTGTCTTCCCCAATAACTTCCAAAATAACTCTTATTATATTGAGTTTCCCATAAGTTCCATAGGTCACATATCATTTCTTAAACATCTAAATATGATTTTAGATTTTCTAATATCCTTTAATATGTAATGAGAATCTACTATCCAAAATCCATGAATGTTCCTTTTGAGATACTTTGAGTTCTAGTTGAATACATAATTTCTTGTCTTTTATTTTCTAATTATTCCTCATAGGATTTTGAGTATTGAAATTAATAATTAGTTTTTTATGTATAATACTAATATATTTTTAACAAATGTGACTGGGTTGATCACCACTTCAATAAAATTCCTCTGATGATTGAAAATTATTCTCAAACTTATGTCCAAAATTTTCTTATTGTTTCTAACATTTTATACTTTGAGTATGTTAATTATCCCTAAAAAGTTTCCTCCCATATATTCTCGGTTTGTATTTATATTGTAAATTTTACCAAAATCTCATTTATATGTGAATGAATACTTTGGAAAACCTAAATTATCTATAAAATGAGTATTATCATTTTTAAAATACTGACTATATAAACCGTTTCACCTGGTATTATTCCACTTATTTACCACCAAACTTGGATAATTATTCTAAACCAACATTATAGTAAACTCCTATAACTTTCTTATTTATATAATTCTTATTTTTTTACCATTTTATATCTTAATTTATAGAAATTTTCTCATCTAATTTCTCATTCTTAATGTTAAAATATTTCTGAGAGTTTTCTTCCATTACCACAAACTTTTATTTCTTCAATTGTATCATTGAAGTATACCTTTTCAAAAACTTAATGAAATTTTACACTATTTTAGTGTATAATGGTTTGTACAAAATAATTAACACTTTTATTTTAAACTTCCCTCAACTCAAAAATCTTATTCTTTAAGTTTTCTTCATCTTCTTGAAAAAAATTATAAAAACTGGATTTGAAATTATTCAATTATTTATCTACTTACATAATTTTTTTTATCAATTTCAATATCATTATATTTTTATTTAGCCTTATATTATATACCATTATTCTATTTATTATCTTCAATGAGTAAATTCATCAATATATCAATCTTATATATCAACTTTCACTCCTTTTTACCAGAAAATTTGTCATTATTAGTTGATGATTGAGTATTTATTTAAGATATTATTATGATTTTCTAATATTTATTTTTTAAAATAAATTACTTAAGTTACCAATTCATCATAAACTATATTTTTTTCCTCACTTACATTATTAATTTTCTCATCACTATTGAATGTATCCTTATTCACTTTAGTAATAAACAATTTTTTATCAATATACATAGAATTATAAACTTCATATTCATTCTCACTATAATAATTATATTTAAAATTTTTCACAGAATTTAACTTTGTGTTTAGAAAAATTATTACCTTTACCCTTTTAAATAAATTTATACTTATTAATGTTTTAATTTTTATTCTTTGAGGAACTCATTATCTTATAAAACCAATATTCAAAATCACTATCTTCTTCAAAATTTGGATAGTCAGCTATGAAATTCCCAAAAACATTACACTTGAAACACTTGTGTGAAATAATTCCTTGATACTTTCCTTTTAATATTCTAAAACTTCTTAAAAGTAATGAAATAATTTTATAAAATTTAATTTCGACATCTTAATCCTCACCTAAATCCTCTTATTCCAAAATAACTTATTTATTTATCTTCTTAAGTTTTAAATATTTAAATAATATTTTCTTACCATGTTTACTATTCTTATTGAAATCACTTACTTTCCTCATTTCAAAAGAAACTAATATATGGTGAAGATAATACAATGGAAGTGTATTTGGATATTTTTCTTAAAATACTAAAACATTTTTATCATGTTTTTCTAGAAATTTATATAGTATATTTTGAAAATTATAGAATATTTTAACTTCTTACCAAAACCTATAATTGTTCTCACAACATCATTTAATCTAGAAAATAAATTATCCACCATTTAATCATCATTAATCTTAAGATATTTATATTTCATTACCTAATAATTCATTATTAATTTCTTTAATTTTATATTATCTTCATAAATATTTTCCAATTTATCCAAACCATATTTTACTATCGTAATCCATTTTACTTTGAGGAATTACCTTTGTGAAACATATGAAAAGATAAAATTTTGAGCATGGATATAATTTTATATTTTCTTTCAATATTTTTTGTATAGAAAAAAACTTCAAAACAAGTTTTAAATCCATAGGTAATAGACTCCAATTCATCTATACTGATCACTAAAAAATATACAAGCATAAAATGTTTCCATATATAATAATTTTCCCATAAAAACATGGAATCCCCTTATTGTTCATTGAATTAATATGATCCATACTTAGAAAAATAATTTAGAACTCAAAACATCAAACCTAGAGAAACTACTTTTAAAAAAACTCAAAAAATCAACAAATTCCATTAAAGGGAACCTAGATTTAATATCACTCAAAAAGGTCCCTCACAATTAATGAAAATTCACTACATTAGGGGATGAATGAGTTAACTTTATTCCTTTTTCACTTCTCCTTGAAACAAAATTTTAAGACTATTAAAGTGAACAAAAATCTATTACTCAATATCCACCTATATACAAAAATTTACAAATAAAGTAGTAAAAATAAATTTTTACGATCTTAACCACTCAAAATGAATGGAAACATCCTTGGAAATATTTTAAATATCTCATGATCATATAATAAACATGTTTCCAGATGTTGGATACAATTATTTGGGTTTTTAATTGAACTCATGATACACAATGTGTCTCCCAAATTATGTAATTTTCTCTCTCACAAAAAATGATAAGATAATCAAATTTTTTAAAAAATAGGGTTATCAATCAAAGATAACTTCCATAAAGTTTTTGTTGTTCAAATTAATCTTATATTTAATCTTTACTTATTATTCTTATTCCACTTCTTATATCTATTTTCCAGGTATACCCAAAACACAAACACTATCTATATCTTAAAATTTTCTCCTTCTCTCTAATTTTATGCAAAAAAAGTAATAAATCTTACTCTTAATTCAAATACAAATTTTATATTCAAATTCAAATTAATAACATTATATTTAACTAATACTAATTATTTTACAACCTTTAGATCAATAAATAATTTATAATCACTCTTAAATGCTATTAGGGGACTTGAATATTTGAGTCAAAGTATCCATCGAATCAGTAATTAATCCACATTATCAAAACAGTCAAACTCAAGATTCTGAAAAATATCACGTCATGACCATGCTCATTCCAATGTGATACCCATAATAAAAAAAGCAATCAATTTATTCATAGTGTAAAAAATTATTCCTTTTTAAAAGTTTTATAAACCATTTATCCATTGTAGCGTGATATTTCCATTTCATATGGAATCTTAAAATAACTTTCAATGAATAGAAACACTAAAATTTCATGAACTCATTATTGTAGTGTTACCATTAGGATTCACAATTAAACCAATATATTTATGGTTTAATATATTCTTCCTCAAGTAAGATGACTTTCCTTTAAAATTAATTGTAATGTGATTAATATCAATGTGGTTTGACTCCTTAGAAGTTTTAATCTAGTGAAAAAATATTTTTTCATAGCCTCTATACTATAGAATGATTTAGGACTTCACTAGATAACTGGTTTCCTTTACAACATGCTATACATGTAATGAAATAAGAATTAAATCATTATTAGATTTTAGACTCTATTAATGACATGGGAAATTAAGTTTCATCATGATAAAATCATACTTTAGAAGATTCTAATATTTAACATTATATATTGTGGTTTGAATGATTATATTATAGTTTGATATCATTTTCAACACCATAACTTCTCTAAAACTTCATATTCTAAATTTCAAACTTCTTCTATACAAATCTAATCTTCAGAAACAAATTATACTAAAATAAAACACTATGAATCATATGATATTGAAAATGATTCACATTTTGTAAAAATTCATTGATAATTAAATCCAACACTATATTCATTAAATCATATCCACTTTTACTTCACTTCACTTCAAAAAACCCCCTTTGAAAAAAAACTCATCCTGGGGTGACATTTATCACTAAAACAACTCATTATATCAAAAATGTCCCTTATATTTTTAGTATCAATATAATATTTTGGGAGTATCCCATAATTTTGGTTTGGAAGAAGTTTCAAAAATCAAGTTTCAAAAGATTTATATAAAATAGGTGACATGATTTAGACAACTATTTGTTTATGGGTTTTTAAATTTATGGATATTATTAGTGCTATAATGGATTTTAATATATAAAAAAGAGATGATGGTTTAACAAAAGGAATTTGTTTGACCCTATGGGATTTAAAAGATGGAACTTGAGGGAGATTTACAAGTCAATAGATAAAATTTCAAATGAAATATGAATTTTTTTGAAGTGAATATGAAGAATCAATTTCAGATGTTAGAGGAACTTTTTGGAAGGTGTAATAAATTAGGTCATGATACTTAGAATTACCTAACCATTTTTTCCAGTCTATTGAGTATGAATTGAAATATTAAAAACTTTAAAAAGAAAAAGAACAAAGTAATTGAGAAAGGTCTTATTGTGGAATTTACACTAAAAGATTTACAAAAAGAACATCTGTAGATTCTGGACAGTGGGTGTTTATCTCATATGATAGAGAATTTGATATTTATTAAACATTTTGACAAGTTAAAGGAAGGTTTAATATAATTTTGGAATAACGGATCACTCAGAATCAAAGAATTGGGCTCAAAAAATGGATAGAGAATTCTAAAGTCAAAGAATACACTTTATGTCCATGAGTTGGGGCATAAATTTATTAGTGTATATAATCTTTGTGATATAGGAAATAAAGTGAACATGCAGTAACTCATTTTAAGTGGGAGATGATAAAAAATATTTTTTATTTTAACCTAATGGATGAGAATGTATCATGGAATCAAATACTTGACCATCTTATATAGAAGAACATGTATACGATTACTGGAGGGGAAAATGCTCATGAAGTTCCTTTACTAAAGGACGAGATAAATAGAGGAATTGGAATTTTTATACATGATAAAAAGATAATATTATAAACTTTTTAATAAATAAAGTTGAGATTCAAACTTCTCATCCATTAGAAATTATTCATTTTGACATTTTTGGGTCTATGAGAAAGAATAAAATGCATAAAGATAATTATTTTATCCATTTTATTTATGGATTTAATAAAGTTACATGTATTATGTTTATGAAACATAAATCAAAAACATGAAGATGTTTAAGAGTTTTAGGATTATTAAAAAAATAGATCACTATAAAGAAATTATATTTTCTACGATGAGTTATTTGAGATATAATCCCATCACAAATGTCTTTTTCTATTCGATTTGGTCATCAATAACACATGATAAAAAATTATATCATAATTAGTTGTATTTGTGATGGATCATTATTAATATATTGAGTCCCAATAATTTTGTGATGGAAATAAGGTTATGTTAAAAATAATATTTGCGATTGGATTCTAATATATCACAACTAAAATTCCAAATGTATTTGTGATGGGAATAAAAATCCATCACAAATAGTAGCAGTGATGGATACAAATTACATTGTAAATAATTTCCAGTAAATATTTTTCAATAGAAATTTATTTTCATTGAAAATACTATTTTTGATGGAATTAAAATTCTATCTTATATAATGGATTTTTTTAAAAAAATAAAAAATTAATTGAAAAAATAATTAAATTTATCTTAGTATATATATATCTAAAAAACCATAATAATTCATTGAGAGGCAGGGGGATCAACTGTAGCACCAAACAAAGGGAACTCTATACCCAAACCGTGTATAGGTTACTGTACATAATCTACTATTAGATCATGTTTCTACTCCTAATACTGACACTACTCCTCTTGTAATTGATGATACTTTTCCTTCTCTTTGTGTTATCTCTATATAGTCTCATGTTGTGCTAGAAGCCTCTCCTCACACCCAATAGTGGATGATAGTTCCATATGATCTCACTTCATATTGACTAATTGTATCGTTGCAGTACTGTAAAAATTGGATAACATCAATTATGATCCAATGCTTATTTTCAAACCTTTTTTCGATACTATGCATGGTCATCCATATATGATCCGCCTCATCAAAACCTAACTCACTCGAGCCCTCACCCTCAGTCTCATCCAAACTCCCATGAGTGTGATAATTCATAACCTCATATGTTTCCTTCAATTGTATTTATAAATGAAAAAGGTAAAAATTAATTAATATTAGTTAAAAAAAAATAAATACTAACAACAATATGTTGTTGTATCTCACTAATATCTCTCTTATAGTACGACTCGTGTAATTCCACTTGTAGAATTTTTTTTTATAAAAATGGGATAAAAAACCTATATAAATATAACATAGATATATTATATTTAAATTATATATAAATAAATAATCAATAACAATTAAAATATTTTATCTATGTATACTAAACGTATTGCTCCCATCTCTCCGTGTGACCTTATTCCTCCATCAATTCTATCAACCAGATAATGAATTTCCCTTGAAAGTATCTGTTATCTTGTAAGATCACAATCCATCCTAATATCATGTAGGGATATATCTAGGTCAATGAAACACAAAATACTTATGAAAAACAATAGTAGAATCTATACCCATGGATATTTTCTTAAGGTCATGTAAAAATTGAAAAAAATTATCATGCATACAAATCTCCCATGGCTCCCACATAGAGGAACTAGATCCATTGCCACCACGGGCACAAAAAAAATCCAATAGAATCCCCCAAACTACCCAACATCTATATATTAAAAACTATAAAAATAAGAACAAATAATCAAACGATTAATATATTAAAAAAATTAATGAAAATTAAATAAAATAAACAATTCGACTTACCACCTAAAGAGTGGATTTATAGAAACCCATTATTTACACACATTGATATCACTTTATAATTGAAGTATATTAATTACAACATATAACAAAACCATGACATGACTACATAGGTATAGTGTCTTTAGAAACTGGGAAACATCAACAACTGGTTCATAAAACATCTACATTCTCTCTCGTTTATTTCATCATAATTAGACTCCTTTTTGGAATATCATACTTCATACCCTCTTCATGACCCGGGGAAAAGTAAAATATGAAATGGTGAGCTCAAATGATCAGTAAGGGTAAACAAAGGAAATATAAATCATATCATATTCATAAGAATATAACATTTGAAAATCTTATCCTACATATAAAAGATCATAATACCGTGTCATGGGATAAATCATAAAAGTGAAATGTAATCCAAATAGTCATAACATAAGACAATAAATTTTGTTTCATACAAACATAATCATAGAAAATCATTTCATATTATTGTAGGCTCATTTCCAAGACCATTATAGCAGACAAATCCCATTACTGAACTGAGTTCACTCCTCATTCCACTCCTGTATCACTGAACTAGATTTACTTCCTGTTATATCCATGTATATCTCATGAGATATAAATATTTACCCAATGCATTGGGGGGAGTTATAGGTCCCACTCATCTCATAATTAAACCATTCTTATGTGTTCCACAAAAACATAAAAACATTCACCATAGCATAACCCATGAAATCAAATGGGTTTCTTAAACATCATTCCATCATAATTGATATAAAACAAATGGATTTACTAAATAACATTCAATCATAAAAAAATTAAATCATAGTAATAACAGGTATATAAACATTAACCTATGTAATATTAGATGGAAAATTATTTTTATAAAACACTTGATCTTCATTCATAAGGAAAATATCATTTCTTCTTCAAAAACATTTTTTTTCTCAAAATGTCATGACATTTTAAAAGAAAATAATTTATTTGAAAATAAAATTGTAAAAGTGTAAAGGAAGATTCATGGAAATAAGGCATTATGAAGATGAAAAAGCTCATTCTTTCTATATAAGTTAAAAAAACATTCCTCTCACACTTTTTCCAAAAAAGTCAAAAAATACCTCATTTGGTAAACAAAAGAAAGATTCCTTCCAAACCATGTAGTAAAAGTACAAATCAGTAAAAATGAATTTAAAAATACATGGGATAATATTAAACATCTTATAGAATATTTTTAGAAAACATGTACATGGATGATAATATATCCCCAGTAAATACTTACGAATAAACAATCTTAGATAAAATGAGATTGGAAAAGTTATCCCTTACCTTAGGTCTGATATCCTTAGTATGTATTTGAACCTCCTATATGATGATTTAAATAATGTTAATTATTTATTATAGAATCATAATCAATTTTATGATAACATTTATGATCATATTTTCATCCATTTGTTAGTAAAATTTCATTGTTACTCGATATTCATGTATTAACTACTTTATGTTCTTATGTATGTTTCATTAGATAAGTTCTTATTACTCTTTTTTAGGTTATAGTTATATCAATTAAAACATGGTATTAACATAATATATATCATATTTATTCATTCAATTAATTTATATAATCATTTTTTAATGATGATTATATAATAACGAATCACATCGCACCATTGAGACGATAAGCCGTACGTACGCATGAACGACGATATCATTCCCATAATTGTTGAATGGTATTGTAGTGGAGGGTATATAGTATCTCAGAATTAGTATCATTTTATAATAATCATATATTGCCAATTTTTCCACCATTATAACCATCCATATAAGGTGGTGGTGAAAAACAGATTAAACTGCGGCGTAGAGACGGTAAGTCGTACGTACGTATGTGCGGTGATTTCATTTTTCGTAGAATGGATATAATGTGAAATAGGGTTTTTCAATATTTATAATAACATATAATTATATTAGTGATACATATGTTATTAATTTATAATGAATCTACTAAATAAGAGTAATTATAAGAAGAATTAAATTTTATAGAATTAGAAGAAGAGATTACCTCTTCCTCGACGTGCCTCCTTTAAATTTTCTCTCAGGGCACTAGAGTTTATCTTTTGAGAAGACCTGGAACTCTAGAATTTAACTAGGAAAGTTTAGAAGAGAAATTTTAAGGTTTTTTTCAAGATTGAAGGCTTAAAATGGAGTGAAGAGGAGAGGGAGGAGGTTCCCTTTTATAAGAGAGGAGAGTGTCACTTTAGGAAACTCTCCAAATATTAATTTATTCTAAATTGAAATTTGACAGGAAATGGTCCAAAAATTATTTAATTCAAATATAATATGATTTGGGTTCAAATAATAATCATCCAATAATTTTTAGACAAGTTTTGAATATTTTTTATATCTTTATCTTCTTGGTTTAACCCTTATTTTACCCTTTTTAATATTAATGTGATATCATGTTATTTACACATTGTGGGTTAATGTAATTACCATATCATGTCAAAAGACCCAAAAAAGTTATTTATGAAATATTTGGACTTATATTAACGATTTTGATAAATATTATATTTTTAAGAATTTAATATCATTTAATAAACTATTTTATGTTTTAAGTTATGAATTATGTCAATTTTGGAAAATATTCATACCTGACTTTTTTAAAAAATTTATAACAACCTGATTAATTTGAAATTAAGGAATTATCAAAAATTTAATATGTTAATATCATCATGAAAATTCATGTATGACATCAAAATAGTCAAATTAAATTTATTTTAATATTTATAAATTCATTTATTTGAATCTTTCATTATTGAGGTAATCACTACATCATAATTATGTCAAAAATAAATATATTTATCTAATGTATAAAAATTATAAATAAAATAAAATGATGTAGGAAATATTTTTAGATTTATAATTACAATTTATAGACATGGATATCACTTATATATCCCTATATTTAAATCGATTTAGTAAAAGATATGTGTTTAGGTTATAATTGTCTTTACTTTAAATTAATATTTATAAAATGTCATTTTCACATCCCAGTGAATCCATGAGGTCCCAAAATCGACCCAAGGATGCCTATGGTTGGAAATATATCATAAAATAGGATTAGGACACGTTTTAGGATAGTTTTATAATATTAAATTATTCATTTTTACCCTTATTTACTAGATTTACCCTTTAAACATGGTAAATAAAATAATTTCTAAAGTTACTATTCATTATATCAGAAAATAAAAAGTATATATTCAAAAAATTTGGACCTTATGATTCCAAATATGGAATCAATTTTTCCATATTCAAAATACAAAAGTTACAATAATAAATTCAAAAATTATTCCCAATCTTGAAATGAGAAAACGAGTTTAAAAAGTTAAAACATTACAAACGATTAAAATATTTTTACCTTTGAATTCAATATAAAATTAATGATAATGACATAAATTATATTAAATAGTAAAAATAAATTCTATTTATAATTTTAAACCATGTAATATTATAATTTAACCATATAAATTATCTCGATGAAAAAAGTTGTTTTTAATTACAATTTAGCATATTTTTACTATTCATCAAAATAAAAAAGTTACCAGAAAAATATCAAAAATTTATCCAATGTAAATTTTTATATGCATATTCAAATTAAAATTCTTGTTTTTTCATATATAAATTATTAATGTGTCAAAATATTAATTCCAAATGGGTTCTCCATTCAAATGTGTAAAATTAACCTTAAAAAATAGGTTCATATTCATAAAATAGGGTTTTATTCATACCCTATGACTAAAATATCCATTGGATGAATATTAAAATTATTTTATTAAGTATATAACACATATATCTCATTAATTTCATTACCAAATGTAATTCACTCCAAAATATAAATATTTAATTGATTTATATTTTTCATAAATAATTAATAGCCAATGAATTCATAATTCATTTTCATAAGTTAGTTATAGTTATTCCCAATAACCTAAAGGATAGAATATAATGGTAATTTTATATTAAGGGCATCTCATTGTTCATTTAAACTCATGATTTCATGAAAATAAATCTACTGAAGAATATAAATTATTTAAAGGTAATATTTCATAAAAACATCCAGGTGTTACATTCTACCGCCCTTAAACTAAATTTTTCCCTCGAAATTCATCACTTGGAAATAAAAAAATGGGGATACCTCTCCCTCATCATATACTAAAGTTACCATGTACCTTCTTCAAATTTGTGGTTCCTCCATAAAATTTTAACCAAGCGAGTGGTCTTGTTTGGTAGAAATTTTTCGCTATGATCTAGAATCTCTATCGGTTGTTCTTCATAAGAATGATCTGTAAGAGTTGGTGTACTAGAACCAACTGGTTGTGGTTTGATTACATGGATATTTATGTATTTAAATATTAAACATCTTATTTCATATAGTTCATTGTTCTGCATGACTATGATGTAATAATGTCCTAGAGTATTTGTTGCATTGATAAGGTCATGAAAGTTCCCTACTATGATGAGAAACTTGAAATTATATAACAATAGTCTTAAATATAGTTCTAAAGTTTTATGACATACCATGATGTGACACATATCATGAAAACCATTAGGTGTGAGTACTCGTAAGAAGATGATACTTCCTCTCATGAAGTTCGTACTTGGTAATCTCCAAGATAGGATATTATGAGAACAGACCCACCAATAGAAATTTCTCATGTTTTTAGTGTCATTGGATATTCATATCTATGAGCATGTGTAATGATCCTCAGACTTTAATATTATCATTAATAAGTGTCATGACTCGCGCACTTTGATTTACTGATGAAAACCATCATGCAGATAGTTGGCGGGTAGTAGGGCATGTTGGGTGCATCACGAGTATCATATTATTAATGGATAAATTGGGGAGGTATTTTTCCCTTCCATTTATGAAAGTTGATATATTGTCCCTTTGATTGAAATATAACCATTGCGCAAAATTCCATGGCCATGGTGTAACAATGAGTTTATTTCAGTTAGTCAAAGAATGACGTATTAAGCATAAAAGTTGATGACACTATCATGAAACCTACTTGATGAGATATTGCAATAAAGGGATTATATTAAATAGTTAGAATTTGTATGTGGATGTCATTTTTGTGACTTTACATTCTTTCTCTTGGGTGCCTTAACCCGTTGCAAGATAGTTCTCTTTGACTTTAGGCAAGTCCGCCTAATGCCAATGAGAAAGAATCCTAGAGGGTCACACACTAAGTGTTTTTGATGGACTCGGTTAAATTATATATGAATTTAATTAATGAAATAAATATTATTCTCAAGACCATGGACTAATTTTATTCAAGTTAAAATGGTCGAATAAATAAAAATATTTTTTTTTTATTTTATTAAAAATTTAATAAATATTTATTTCCTATTTGGTAAAAAAATTATTTAAGAGAATAATTTATTTATTTATTTATCCAGGTGTTCAATAAATGGAAGTAGAGTTTGAGAGGACCAAGAACAGTCCGGTAGTAAAATAATTATTTGGAAGATAGTAAATAATTATTTAACTAGTTGACAGAAGTTAAAATAATAATGACGTTGCTATTATTTTGTGATGCAGAATTTTATTTATAATTTCGTTTTGCGCAAGTTGGAGCACCATAAATAATGACCCAATATTATTATGAGCATGGGTTTTCTCTAAGTTCATGAATGTATTTAATTTCTATTATGAAATTAAATATTGTAACTGATGTTCCATGTATATAAATAGAGAAGTATGTCTATTATGCCATAAAGAACACACCACACACTTGGTGAATTGAGAATTGATGAGCTAAACAATTTCTTTATCGAATCCTCTTCCCACCATTCTCAAGAACGAGATATGTTCTTCAAGGATGAATAAAAAGTGATCAAGAAAGACTAGCACAAGACACTCATTTCTCCATGCAAGCACCCGAAGAATGAGTAGTGTCGATCAAAGGCCATTAGAGGACATGTGGATCACGACTACAGGGATTCTAGTTTGGATCCTCGCAAGCGCAATGAGATAATTCGGAAGGGTAATTCCAAATGATCAACATCATCAATGAAGAAGATACCAAAGATCCAGGTATTCTTTTATTTATTAATTAATTAAATAAATTTTAAACATGATGTGAAAGATCCTATCTAAAGGTTTCAGGCCTCTTCTTTCTTTATCTAAATATTTGATTCTATTCCATGGAGACTGACATTCATCGTCATATTGATCCCAAAATAATCATTGATCATGGTAAACATTAATGTTGGGTGCCATCCCAACCACACTTCCACTACACTCGGGACCTACAAGTGCCATCAGGGAGGTTACATCATAGTATATAATTATTTAAATATTTTTTTGATTAATTACATATTTAATAATGTTGTTGTTTCAATTCAAGTTAATCGTTCTACAAATATGAATCTCAAGATCTATTCCTCCTCTTTCATTTCTCATTCACCTTACAGAAATGATCTTTTCATTTAATTTTGATTAAACAAAAATATAGGATCTCATCTAAAGGTGCCAAATATTCCTGGTCATACAACACTAGAACACACAACATGTAATATATAGTACACGCCATGTAGTCAAGATTCAATGCATCAGACTGGTCCACCAAACCAAGTCGTGTGTTGGAGTCTTTCTAAGTCTTAAATGACTCCATGTGTTGACCAAGAATAGGTGGCACACAATTTTTGGATTATATTTCATGTATTCCACTGAACACGATGTGTAGTCCCTTTGGGTTAGGGTTGGACCATGTACCCTGTACACGGCTTGCCTGGCTAGAAACCATGTAATACGGATACTACACGACGTGTGGCCCACTGAACACACTGTGTAATCTGAAGATTTCCTAAGTACACTCACATGCCATTTCCCCAGGCGTGTACTTCATATAGAAGATGAAAAATAGTACACATTGTATAGTTGGAACTACACGCCATGTACTCATCCAATTTATGCAGATTTATCAAAATTTATTATTATATTATACAAACCCTTGAGACATGTTCCATCGTGCAGACGTAAAGCTGAGGCACAACATTTGATATGTGTTTTATATATATGTGTTTAATTTGATATCTGTATAATGTTCATTTCTACTCATTGGGTAGTTATGAATAGGAATTCACCAGGTTTCCTCTAAGGTACAAATTACAAACAAAGATAATTTTAAATGAATTTATTTGTTTAAAATTATGATGGATGAGAATCTGAAGGAAATTCAGAATAGGGTTTAAGATAAAAGGATTGATTAATTAAAGATGATAATTAATTGACTCGAGCATGATTTATCTTAAACAAGAATGATTAAAGAATTGAATGTGAGTTTTATTTATGCATAAACATCATTTCATGTATGGATGATCATGAGCTAGGCCAAGACCTTTGTATGTGGATGGTTTCTTTTAAATTAAATTTGTTGGCCTATGATCCAACTCTCCTTCTTAATATGTAGGGCCTGTGTGCCCAAGGTTTCTTTTATGTAAAACCCCTTTTTACCCCACACCTGCATGTTAGTTAAAAAAATTCATATGTAATGGATGGAACCCCCAAGCTACTGTAGGCAGTTCAAGAGGAATATGAGATTAAACCAATCCCAGGAGATACAGAGGTGGATAAGTGGAAATCTGTAAAAATGAACTCAAAAGGTTCAAGATGTTTCTTCCCTAGGTGAGGGTTAGATTATCAACTGCTAGATGAACTAACCATTAGAAAATCTCATGATCATTCCCTTTATTTCATTTCCATCAGTTTCATAGTTTATCATTATGGATGTGCTGTCATGATCTCATAATTAATGAATTAAACAAGCATAAATTATAGAACTAAAATAAACCAGACTTATGCATAAATATTATCAAGACATGGTTAATCACTTAAGTAAGTTCCAATTAATATTAACAAGCATTTGATAATTATAATAATCAATTCACTCATAAGAGATAAAAATCCTTCAAATAAAATATTAAGTTAGACCAAGAATTATGTTACTTGATTAAAGAAAAAACTCAATAAAACTATGTGTTTGACCGACCCTTGTTGAGACACATAATTTTATAAAATAATCCCTTATGAAAGGTTTAGGGTTGACTAAACCATATTACATCAAGAAGAGTATCCCTTGAGAGACTTGGTGTAATATTGGAGGAAAGAGTTATGGAAATCCAAAGTCATTATTTCAAGATTGGGGAGTCCACTCAACAGATCAAGGAGCTGCAAGCCTGTAGTTGTAAAAGACCTACCTGCCTAAATACCTTCTAATATATTGAAAAACCCTTTTTGGGGTTATGCGAGGGGGAATATGGATCCTTTCCACTAGAATGTCATGGAAACTGGACACTCCGATTTCAATGGTGAGGGATATTGGGACTTGATAAAATAGTGGGAGACTTAATAACATTTATTATTTTTTATAAAATGTAATCACGAAATTACCAATGATATGCTCTTTTAATTGTTGAATAAAAATGAAAAAAATTTCAACCAAACTATCCCTTCAATCAATTCTAGATAAAGACAACATCCTCACTGATAGTAACTTCTAGGAATGGTTTAGACACATTTGGGTTGTCCTATGCCATGAACGGAAGTCTTACATACTTAAGTCATCATTACCTGATCCTCCTGCCAAAGGGATTAGTGATGATGATTTTTTGGTTTATGAGAATCATATGAACGACGCTGTCAACATTCAATGTTTGATGCTATCATCAATGTCTAGTGATCTAATGAAGTTTCATAAAAACATGTATGCTTATAGCATGCTCGAGAACCTCTGTGGTCTTTACCAAGAAAGAGAAAGATAAGAGGGGTTTGAGATTTCTAAGGAACTATTTCACAGTAAGCTTTGAGAAGGTGCCCCGGTTCGGCCTTATGTAGTCAAGATCATTGGGTAGATTGAGCGCCTGTAAGTTTTAGGGTTTAAACTCCCCGAAGAACTAGGCACCGATCTCATTCTCGCATGGATCCCTCAGATCTTCTCTAACATTGTTTCCAATTTCAACATGAACAAAATTGAGGAATCTCTATCTGATATTCTTATCCTCATTCTCCAAGTGGACAAAGATATGAAGTGCAAAAAGACTTCTATCCTTATGGTGAATAAGAGGAAAGGGAAGGGGAAGTGCTTTAATCCCAAATCTTCTTCATAACCTTCCAAGAAAAGGAAGATCAATGGGGAGGCAAGGGAACATGAGGCTATTTGTTTCACAAGTGGCAAGAAGGTCCACTGGAAGAAGAATTGAACCCAACCTAAGAAGCAAGGGGAAGATTTAGGTGCATTTGTTATTGAATGAAATCTATTTGTTTCTAAAAATTGGGTATTAGATACAACTTGTGGTTATCACATATGTATCAAAATACAGGAACCAAGTAGATTCAGGATGATTGATCGAGGGCAGGTAGATCTATGAGCATCCAACGGAGCCAGACTTGCTGCTGTAGCTACAAGGGACTACCACCTCACGTTCGCAACTGGGATGATCTTGGTGTTAAAGGGTTGTTATTATGTTTCATCTGTTACTAAAAAAATTATTTCAATATCTAGATTAGATATAGATTTATTTGTTTTCAAGTTTGGAAATGAATGTTTCTTCTTTTACAAAGATAAAATTTTATTTTGGTAGGGAACATTTATACAATGGTATTTACATGTTGGATTACACAAACCAAGTAATGGAAATCAATAACAAAGATACTTCACATGACTCATACCACACCCACATTTGGCATCACCGGCTAGGTCATGTAAATTAGAAACACTTAACAAAGTTACATAAAGATGGATATTTAAATTATTTCGAACTAAAACCACTTGGTGTATATCATGCATGTTTACAAGGAAAAATGATCAAATCCCCATTTAGTGGGAAAGGTGAAAAAGGAATAAACATCTTCTTGAATTGGTTCATACCAATGTGTGTGGACCATTTCTAGTGGAAGCAAGGGGAGGGTACTCATACTTCATAACTTTTACTGTTGATTTTATTAGATATGGATATATCTACTTAATGAGGTATAAGTCAAATTCTTTTGATAAATTAAAAGAATACAAGAATGAAGTTGAGAATCCACTTGGTAAGAAGATTAAGAAACATCGCT
This sequence comes from Viscum album, assembly GCA_963277665.1. NCBI lineage: Eukaryota > Viridiplantae > Streptophyta > Magnoliopsida > Santalales > Viscaceae > Viscum > Viscum album. The sequence goes on from OY728163.1 coordinate 210,692,045, forward strand.
CAGACCGAGGTGAATAATATCTTAATCAAGACTTCATTGATTACTAGGAGTTTGGGATCCTATCCAAATTCACTTTTCCATACACGCCCCAGGGGAATGGTGTGAGCAAAAGGAGGAACCACACCCTGTTGAACATGGTGAGATCAATGATGAGTTATGCGAGTCTTCCATTATCCTTTTAGGGATATGTGTTACAAACAACGACACACATACTAAACCAAGTACCAACTAAATCGATAAATGGTATTCCATATGAGTTCTAGAGTGGAAGAAAATCCATGTTATTGAATTTACATGTGAGGGATAGTAAAGCATTTTTAAGGACTCTTCAGTTAATAAACTCACATCCCAAGGCACAAAGTGTACCTTTATAGGATACCCTAAAGAAACAATCATATATTACCTATACAACCCCTCAGACAAAAAGGTTATAGTGGCAAGACATTCCGTATTCCTTGAGAGGGAGCACATCTCCAAAAGAGATAGTTGGAGTGAGATAGACTTCGATGAAGTTGAGGTTCAAGGTACACAAGAGTTGGTACATAAAAAGATTCCACAAAGCCCTGTGCAAGAAGAATTTGTTCCAAAGACACAAGTACTATATAGTATTACAAGAGAGGTTAGAGAACTAGAATGGTATGGTTTTCTAGTTACCATGGATGGTGACTCATTATTAGTTTATCATAAAGATCTTCTAACCTATAAGGAAGCAGTAAGTGGCATAGATGTTTCCAAGTGGCAAGAAGCCATGAATTCTGAAATAGATTCCATATATAAAAACCAAGTTTGGATTTTGGTAGATCCTTTAGTTTCTGTAAATAATTTTTTTTGCAAATGGGTATTCAAGAAGAAACTTGAAATGGAAGGACAATTAGGTACCTATAAGGCACGACTAGTTGCAAAAGGGTTTAAACAATGTCATGGAATTTACTATGATGAAACCTTTTCACCTGTTACAATGCTGATATCCATCATAATTCTAATTTCCATTGCGGCTTACCATGACTATGAGATTTGGAAAATGGATTTCAAAACAGACTTCCTTAACAGGAAACTTCAGGAAGATGTTTACATGACACAACCTAAAAGGGTTTTTGACTCCAAAGGATTCCAATATGGTATGGAAGTTGCAGAAATACATTTATGGATTAAAGAATGAATCCAGGTCATGGAACATTCATTTTTATGAATCCATAATAGAATTTGATTTTGTCAAGAATTAATGTGGTTCTTGTGTCTACAAAAGGTTTAGTGGGACTGTAGTCATTTTCGTAATAGTATATGTTGATGAAATATTACTTATTGGAAACGAGATACCAGTCTTACAGTCAATTAAGGCATGGTTGAATCAATGATTCCCCATGAAGTACTTGGCCTAGGTTGCATATATTCTTGGGATCAAGATTCATCATGATAGATCCAAGAGACTGTTGGTCCTAAGTCAAAGTTCATACATTGATATGATACTTAAGAGATTCAGTATGGAACAATCCAAGAGGGGATTGTTCCCAGCATCACATGGAATTCATCTTTCTAAGAAAATGTGTCCTCAGACACATGAGGGAAGAAAGATAATGGCAAGGACTCTATATGCATCAACGATTGGGTCAGTCATGTATGCCATGCTATGTACTAGGCTAGATGTCACCTATGCATTGAGTGCAGTAAGAAGATATCAAGCTGACCCAGGTGACCACTATGGGATGGCTTTCAAGACTATCCTAAAGTATCCAAGGCATAATAAGGATTTTCTCCTAGTTTATATAGGAGATGAGGAACTAGTTATTAGAGGATATGCTAATGCTAGTTTCTAGACTGACAAAGATGACATGAATTCACAAATGGGAAACATCTTCACTTTGAATGGAGGTGCACCGAGCTGGAAGAGCTCAAAGAAAAGTGTGGTCATAGATTCTATAGCAGAGGCTGAGTATATCGCAGCTTTTGAGGCAGCTAAATAAGAATCATGGATGCGAAGCTTCATCTAGGAGTTGAATGTGATACCTAGTAGTAAAGATCCCATCACATTGTACTGTGATAATACTGCAGCGGTGGCTCTCTCAAAAGAGCCGAGGTCACATCAGTGGATGGAGTACGTACTTTGGAAGCATCACCTCTTGAGGGATTTTTTTTCAAAGAGGTGAAGTTGCAATGAGAAGTATTTTCATGAATGAAAACGTGGAATACCCCTTGACTAAAGCCTTCATTCAGCAGAAACATGATCACCATGTGAGGTCTAGTGGACTGAAAGTCGTAGGTAGCTGGCTCTAGTCCAAGTGGGATTTTGTAAGAGTTGGTGTCCTAGAACCAACTGATTATACTTTTATTACATGGATATTTAATGTATTTAAATATTAAACATCTTGTTACATATTGTTCATTGTTCTGCATGACTATGATGTAATAATGTCCTAGAGTATTTGTTTCATTGATAAGGTCATGGAAGTTCCCCGCTATGATGAGGACCTTGAAATGATATAAGAATATTTGTAGATAAAGTTATATGGTTGGATGACATACTATGATGGGACAAATAGAATGCCTACCGTAATGTGTGAGTACTCGTATGTAGATGAGACTTCCTCTCATGAAGTTCACACTTGGTAATCTTCAAGACAGGAGATTATAAGAACAAACCTGCGAGTAGGAATTCCACATGTTTTGGTGTCATTGGATATTTCTATTAGTGATCATGTATAATGATCCTTAGGCTTTAATATTATCATTAATACATGTCATGACTTGCACACTATGATTTACTAACAAAAACCATCACACAAACAGTTGGTGGGAAGTAGGGTATGTTAGGTGCGTCACAAGTGGTATATTATTAGTGGATAATTCAAGGAAGGATTTGTACCTTCCATTTATGGAATTTGATTTCTCAGACGTTTGATTGAAATCAAACCATCATGTGAAATTCCATGGCCTTGGTGTAATGATGAGTTTATTTCAAGTAGTCAAATAAAAAAGTATGAATCATAAAAGTTGATGACACTGTCATGAAACCTACTTGATGAGATATTGAGACAAAGGGATTATATTACATAGTTATCATTCATATATGGATATCATTTTTGTGACTTTACGTTATTTATATTGGGTTCCTTGAACTGTTTCTAGAAAGTACTCTTATAATTTAGGCAAGTCCGCCTAATGCCAATGATAAAGAATCCTAGAGGGTCACACAAACATTATTTTTAGTGGTCTCGATTAAATTCTATTTGAATTTAATTAATGAAATAAATATTATTCTCAAGACTATGGAATAATTTTAATCAAGTTAAAATGATTGCATAAATTAAATTAAATATATTTATTTATTTTATTTAATACTTAATAAATATTTATTTAGTAGTTTTTAAATAAAATATTTATTTAAAAGAATAAATTATTTATTTATTTATTCATGTGTTTAATAAATGGAAGTGGAGTTCGAGCGGACCAAGGCCAGTCTGGTAGTGAAATAATTATTTGCAAGATGGTAAATAATTATTTAACTAGTTAGTATAAGTTAAAATAATAACGATGATGCTATTATTTTGTGACACAAAATTTTATTTATAATTCCATTTTGTGAAAGTTGGAGCACCATAAATAATGACGTGGTATTATTATGAGCATTAGTTTTATCTAAGTTCATGAATGTATTTAATTTCTGTTATGAAATTAAATATTGTAATTGAAGTTCCATGCATATAAATAGACAAGTATGTCTATTGTTCCATAAAGAAGACACTTCACACTTGGTGAATTGAGAATTGTCGAGCTAAACAACTTCTCTCTTGAATCCTCTTCTCGCCCCTCTCAAGAATGAGAGATGTTATTCAAGGATGAAGAACAAGTGATCAAGAACGACTGACACAAGACACTCACTTCACCGCTCTAGCACCTAGAGAATGAGTGGTTTCGATCAAAGGCCATCAAAGCACGTGTGGATCACCGCAAGAGGGATTCTAGTTTGGATCCTTGAAAGTGCAATGAGATAATCTGGAAGGGTCATTCTGAATGATCAACATCATAAACGAAGAAAATACCAAATATCTAGGTATTATTTTCTTTATGAAATTAATTAAATTAATTATAAACATGATGTGAAAGATCCTGTTTAAAGGTTTTGGGCCTCTTCCTTCTTTATCTAAGTCTTTGATTCTATTCCATGGAGACTGGCGTTCATCATCATATTAATCCCAAAATAATCATTGATCATGGAAAAAATTAAAGTTTGGTGTCATCCCAAAGATGCTTTTGCTACACCTGAAACCTTCAAGATCTTGATCCAGTGGTATGACTTCTGAGCTTAGTACATATGACAGATCAGCTATGTACTTTCTCAGGAGAGATACATGGAACACATCATGAACTTGAGAGAGATTTGGTGGAAGTGCCAATTAGTATGCTTCCTTCCCAACATGACCCAGTATTTAAAAAGGATTGAAATACACACGACTCAGCTTGACCTTATTTCCAAATCTCATTACTCTTCCAGGGAGATATTCGTAAGAACACCTTATCACCCAATTAAAACTCTAGGTCTTTTATTCAATTGTCAGCATAACTTTTTTGTCGACTCTGAGATGCTCTTATGTGTTTTTGAATAGATATGACCTGTTCTGCCACTTAATCAACATGATCAGGTCCTAATAGATTTCTTTTCCCAACTTCATCCTATCAATTTGGAGTTCTGCACTTATTTCCATAGAGGGCTTCATAAGGAGCCATCTGAATACTAGAGTGAAAGCTATTATTGTAAGAAAATTTCAAAAATGGTAGGTGTTGATCCCAACCACCTTTAAAATCCATAGATCAGGCTCTCAACATGTCTTCTAGTGTTTGAATTTTCCTATTAAACTGACCATCTGTTTGAGGATGATAAGCAGTGATGAAACATAACTCTGTATCCAAAGCATGCTGAAGGATTCTCCAGAACTTCAAGGTAAACATCAGATCCCAATAGAATATAATGGAATGTGGTACTCTATGAAATCTTGCCACTTCCTTTACATATATCCTGGAAATAAGCTCAAGATATAAATCCTTTATAATAGAAATGAAGTGTTCTGACTTCCTAATACAATCAACTATAACCCAGATAGTATTATTGCCTTTGGATGTTTTGGGAAGTCTGATGACAAAGTCCATAGTGATGCTTTCCCATTTCCATTATAGTATGGGTAATGGTTGTAACATCCCCTTAGACTTCTATATATCATATTTAACTTACTGGAAAACCAAGCCTAAAGAGAATTATTCAGAGACATCTCTTTTCATTCCATCCAACCAGAAGTGCTCTTTCACGTCCCTGTACATCTTTATTCTTCTTGGGTGAATAGAGAATGAATAACTAAGAGCCTCATATAATAAATCCTTCTTTAATTTTGGTATGGGGGGAACAAAAAACCATTTCCTAAACCTTATTATTTCATCACAATCAAGGTTCAATTAAGGAATGTTTCTCACCTTCCTTTGTAACTCTACATCTTCCTTTTGTGCCTCTTTAATCTTGACTCTTATAGATGGTTGAACATTCATTTGATAAAGACAAGATTTATCCCCTTCCATTAAAATTTCAAGATCCATCCTTTTTTAAATCCATAAATATTGGATCTTTTTTTACCCTTATCATGGATAAACTAGCATGTTCTTTTTGACTCAAAGCATTTACCACCTTGTTCTCTTTCCTAGGGTGGTAATGTATTGAGAAGTTGCAATCTTTAATAAACTCCAACTATCTTATTTGACACACATTCATGTAATTTTGTGTGAAAATATACTTTAAATTTTTATGATCAGTATAAATATCACACCTTTAACCATAAATATAATTCCACCATATTTTTAATGCAAATATTACCACAACTAACTCCAAATCATGAGTTGGGTAATTTTGCTCATGGATTTTTAACTTTCATGAAGCATAAGGTATCACCATTTCACTTTGCATGAGAACACACACCAAACCCTTCTTAGATGCATCATTGTAGATCAAAACCCTTTCTCCACTACAAGGTAGTTTGAGAATAGGTGCATTGGATAAGATTTTTTTAGGACTTTGAAATTATCTTCAGATTCCTCAGTCTAAATAAACTTAACTCCTTTCTATGTCAAATTGGTGAGTGGATTAGATAATCATGAAAAATCTTTCACAAAACGTTTATAATATCCAGCCAAACCATGAGAACTTCAGATCTCAATTACTATTGTTGGTATCAACCATCTTTCAATAACCTCTATTTTTACAGGATCCATAGATATCCCCACTCTTGGGATTATGTGACCCAAAAATAAAACATTCTGAAGCCAAAATTCAAACATGGTAAATTTGGCATAAATTGTCTCCTTTATCAGGGTCTTCAATACAATTCTCAAGTGATCTTCATGTTCTTCATTACTCTTCTAATAGACAAGAATATAGTCTATAAAGACTAACAAAAATCGATCAAGATAGTCTCTAAAGACTCTATTCATTAGATCCATGAAGATAGTAGGGGAATTAGTAAGACCAAAATACACCACTATAAATTCATAGTGTCTATACCTTGTAAAGAATTCTATCTTTGGTATATACTCCTTTTGACCCTTAATTGTTGATATCCTGAACGAATATCAATCTTGGAAAGGTATTGATCTCCACATAGTTGGTTAAATAAGTCATTAATGCGCGGGAGATGATATTTGCTCTTGATAGTGATCTTGTTAAGTTCTTGATAATCAATATAGAGTCTCATTGATCTATCTTTCGTATTAACAAACAACACAGCTGATCCTCAAGGTGACGCTCTAAGGAATATGAATCCCTTATCAAGAATCACTTGAAGTTGATTATTCAATTAATACAACTCAATTGGGTCCATTTTAGAAGTTGTATTTGAAATAGGCATAATACTTAGAATGAGTTCAATTGAAAACACAAATTCACGATTTGGTGGAAGACCTGGAAATTCCTCCGAAAAGACATCATCAAACTTGTAACAACCTGATATTTTATAAGATATATTCTTTTTAATTTATTTAATATATTCTATTATACACTACACCAATATTATATTGTACTATACGAAACACCCCATTAGCTTGTAGTATACACACCAATGTTCTTGGCTTGCATTACACGCAGTCGCGACCTTCCTTGATAGCGTGTGTAGTACGCAATACCGGGTTTCACTAAACAAAGATATATTGTTATAATATTATTATGGACTAGACGTTATGAATAAAATTAACTAAATTTTAAATTTTATAACATTATTATTCATCTTACATATTTTCTAGAACATGGTATGAGAATAAAATAATTTTTCCGGGTAAAATAAGTATTTTTAAAAAATGTAGTTTTGACGCCTTTTGATGGCGCACCAACTTTAAATCTAGTTTTTGACATGTTTATAAGTTCAATTTGACAAAATAAAATTCTTATTTGGAATAAGGAATCAAAAATTTACTTTGGATAAAATTTTCATATTATTTTGGTAACTTTCATATTTTGATGAATAGTAAAAACACGCTATATTTTAATTAAAAACAACTTTTTTCATCACAATAATTTATATGGTTAAATTATAATATTGAATGGTTTTAAAGTATAAATATAATATATTTTTACCATTTAATATAATGCATGTCATTAACATTAATGTTACATTGAATTCATAGGTAAAAACATTTCAATCTTTTGCAATGTTTTTACTTTTAAAACATGTTTTCTTATAAACGGGATTAATTTTAAATTAATTTATGCAACTTTTGTTTATTAAATTTATAAAAATGGATTCCATATTTGGAATCATTGGGTCCAAATTATGTTAATAATCTACTTTTTATTTTTGGGCATTATGAATAGTAACTACGGTAAATTTCATTTACCATAGTAAAAGGTAAATCGGGTAATTAAGGGTAAATATAATTTTATAAAATTACCCTAAAACTTGTATTAATATAATTGGATGATTATATTTCATCCTAAGGAATATTTGGGTCGAAATAAAATCCATTGGAACCCACTTGGAGGTGATTAAGACCTTTAGTTTATTCTATTTAAAAGAAAGTGAAATATGTCTCACTCAACTTTAATAATTAAATTTTTTTTAATATAAATTTATACAGAATATAAATTCGGTTATAAATACTCATTTGAAAGATAATTTTTTTTCTTTATCATGGTAATTTATTTGTAATTTATAAGAGTTATTTAATTACCTTATTATCTTATACATTAATGATGCAGAAATTATTTATTTAGTGAAAAATCAATAATATAGTTTTTATTAAAATTGTAATACATATCAAAAGGCCCAAAAATCTATCAAAAACTTATTATTAGTGTATTTATAAACCCTAATCATACACTGGATGAATATTTGACCATTTGGATCCTTATTAAGGAGATTATGACACTTATATTATATTATTTTAAATGATGCCAAAGTTTTCACCTTCATAATTTAATAAATATAACAATTTAAATATTTGGATTTTAAGATGATAAATTAGACTAAAAGTATTATTGTTAAAGTTAATATATTTTAATTTATCATAGGATTTTAGTTTTAATTTTTATGCAAAAAATAAGTATATTAAATAATTATACAAAAATGTTGTAGTAATTATTTTATTAAGAGATAAACCAAATAAATCGTTTTAAAAATAATAAAATAAATATTATATTAACTATTTAATGTTCTCCACTAATTTTATAGATATATATGACGTTTTATGAATCTATTAAAGCTTTTAGTTCGGACATACCTTCTGTATATATTTTATTTAAATTCAAATAAATGAATAGTGTCAAAATTGACACTATTGTTATTTTATAAAAATAACATATTATAAAATTGTTCAAAAATCACAAAAATATTTAAAAATTATAAATTAAGATTTATATGGTCGAAAAGGTTATAAAGTATCAAATTATGTAAAATTCACAACACATATGTAATTACTTATAATTTAGAATATTATTACCACAAATAAAATTTAATTGATAAATAAGGATAAATCAAGTTGATAATGTTTAAAATAAATTCCTAACATGCCTAAATTTTATTGGTTGATGATATTACAACCCTATATCATCTAATATTCAGATATGAGTCATTTTTTAAGTTTTTATGTGGGTTTGGGATTTATTATAAACTAATATTTCTTATATTTCCAAAGGTGCCCCTCTCCTCCCTTATAAAAGGGCACCTCCTCCCTCTCCTCCTCACACCAATTTGAGCCTTCAAGCTCGTCCAAACCCTGCCCATTTCACTTCCCCACTTCCCTAGAAACATCCTAGAGGTCCTGGTATTCTTCAAAGACCAATTTTAGTACCCTAATAAAAGGTTTCAAAGAGGCGTGTCAAAGGAGAGGTAATATCCGTTACCTTTTCTTTCAATTTTCTTTCTTCTTCAACTTCTTCTTTTTTAGTTGTTTCATTATATTGTAATAACATAGGTATCAATAATATACTGATATGTTATTATAAATATGAAACAACCCCATTTCACCTTCTATCCATCCTACGGAAAACGAAATCACCGCGCGTGCGTACATACGGAATACTGTCTCCACGCCGTGGTGTAATATGTTTTTCCACCAACACCTTACATGGATGGGTATAATGGTGTAAATAATAACTATATATGGTTATTATAACATAATACTGATTCTGATATATTATACCATCCACTCTAATTCTATTCAATAATTATGGGAACGATATCATCACTCGTGCGTACATACGGATTACCGTCTCCACGACGTGATGAGATTCATTCTCCATGATAACCATACATGAATGATTATAAAGTTTATATAATGAATAATAATGAAATATATGACATAATAATTCTACTGGATTTATGTATATATATATGTATGTCATTTATTTAGTTTCATTCAATTCAATAAGGAAACGAAAACAACCTTCATGCGTACATATGACCTACCGTCTCCATGAATGGTGTATTTCATTCCTTTTATCGATCTATAATATATATGTATATTATGAATATATATTATATATAAATAATTTTTTACATTCTGGAATTATTTAAATCATGATATAGGTAATAATATCCAGAACGACAAGTCGAAACACATACGATAAACGAAATGATTTTACCCAAAACAATGCTTTAACATGGAATTTACAAAAGAACAGGTAATATAAAGTCATAAGTGAGACATATATGATATCATAATAATGAATATGATTATTTAATAAGTCAATGACATTATTTAAATTATTATACAAGAGGTTCGGATCCATACGAAGCATATCATACCTAAGGTAAGGGATAATTTTGCAAATCTCATTTTTATCCGAGATTGCTTATTCGTAAGTATTTACTGGGGTTATTGATATCATCCCTGTCCATGTTTTATAAAAGTGTTTTCATGTATATTTAAAGCCCTTTTTACCCATTTTGACTTTTACCCCATGGTATGAAAGGAATCTTTCTTTTATTTACTATACAAGGTACTTTTTTGACTTTTCTGACAAAAGTATGAGAAGAATGTTTTTTTAACGTATACGACATGAAAGGATTTTTACAGTTTTATAAAGCCTTATTTTCATGAAGCTTCCTCCAAAATATTTCATGACTATTTTCAACAAAATCCATTTCTTTTAAAATTGCATGACATTTTGTGAAATGAAAATGATTTTGAAGAAGAAAGGATATTTTCCTCAAGAATTCATTTCCAGTGTTTTATCAAAACCATTTTTCTTCTAAGATGACATTATTTCATATGTTTATGTTTCAAGTATCATGTCTCTATGATTTACTTTGTTTCACTTTTCTTATTATGAAATGATATCCATTTATTTTATATGGATTATGTGATGATGGTATGATGTTTATGAAACCCATTTTATTCGTTGGGTTATTATGAATGATGTATGTTTATTTTGTGGCGCAAGTAAGAATGATTTAATTGTGAGATGGGTGGGACCTATATCTCCCTCCAATGCATTGGGTAAAGATTTATATCTCATGATATAGACATGGATGGAACGGTAAGTTAATCTGGTTCAGTAATACAGGGCTGGAACTAGGAGTGAACTCGATTCAGAAAGAGACTTTGTCCACTAAGATGGTATTGGAAGAATTTCCTTGGCTACTATGGAAATCATATCATGTTCTTAATGTTTTTCCACAATTACAAGTTTTATTTACAAGCTATTTTATCATGATTGATGTTCTATTTTGATCTATTCCTTACGTACTGCCATGTTTTATGTCATTGCTCAATATTTCTATGTTTAAACATTATGTTCATGTTTTTATATTCCAATGTTTGTGGTTTGTTTTATTTTCTCCATGCTTACCCTTACTGAGCATTTGAGCTCACCCTTTTTATGTTTTCTTTTCCCCAGGATATAAAGAAAGGTTTTAGGTAAGAAAAAAAGGGAAGATCTTTTTGGGAGATGTTGAAGATCTTTCACCACGATTAGAAGATTACATTCCAAGTTTCCAAAGACACTAAACTATTACGGTCCTTATGTGTCTGTTTTTGTTATGTACTAAGTATTCCAAAAGAGTAATGTAATGTCCATGTACGTCAATCTTTGGGTCTCTACAGTTGGTATCAGAGGAAAGAGTTAGTCAACCTTTGGAAACTAGGATGAGAAAACATTAGTGAGATCCCTATAGATATTTCTTAGGTATGTCTAGGGATGTCCCTAAGGATAAGTATACGTATAGGATATAGTCCTAGAACTATGGTAACAATTTTAGAATTTAACCTAAGATGTTAGATATTGAGGGTACTCCCCCTTTACTATGTTGTTTTCCCTAGAATGATTTTTTCCTCTCACACTATTCTTTTTGGGTTTTAGAAAATGGCTGGAAACAGGAAGATTCACGATAATGGAGGATATGACGGACAATGGAATGATATTCTTCATGAGAAACCAAATGAAACGAGATTTGGAAGCCTAAAAATCGTAAGTATGCCTAATCAAAAATCTCATAATATGATCAATAATCTCAACTTTGGTAAGTTTCCTGACTCAGATAATAAGAGAAAGATGGAGTTTCATGATGATCATAGAGGAAAGAAAGTTCAATTTCCCTCATTTAAATCATGTGGGAAGAGGAATCGGTGAGATTGTTTCAAAGGAACTAGAAGATTCTTTGGGTGTGTAAAAGAAGGACACAAAGCCAGTAAGTGCAAAGTAAAAGGTTCAGTTAACACCATGGACAAGGATAATGGTATTGCTACAACATCCACAATGATTAGATGTTTTAAATGTGGAATGTATGGGCATTATGCAAAACAATGCCCTAAGGGAAAATCTCATGAAGAGAATAAGCATGATCATATGAGTAGTATTTATGTGGATGATGATGAAGAGACTACAAATGAAACATGATATGAAAGAAATGATGAAGCTCAGTCAGTGGTTTAAGAAGTTAGTGGAATGATTGTATGTTTATAAAGAATAATGTACGGTACTATGGAATAAAGAATCATCTAAGGATTGTTACACTATTGTTTTTCCTAAAGTATTTGAAAGTATATGTTGAATGGTATCGGTAACCATGGAAGGTTATTCAGATATTTTTGGAAAGAAGATGATATGCACATAATGAATGGATAAGAAGATAATGAGATGTTTTATTGTATTCATGAGCTCATGACTGATATAAGGACTAAGTGATATTATGGTTTGATTATATAGATTTTTTTTGGGATTTTGGTATGTGGAAAGAGTTACCTTTTGACAGTATTCATGTTTTCACTAAGGTTCTATGGTAATTTATGTTTCAAGAGAATATATGACTAATGTATTCATGTGTTTGGAATTCAACCAACAAGATATATCTTATGATATATGTGGGATAAATGCTTGTATTCACATTCTTGGTTGATAACCTTTCTAGTAATTGTTTTCTTTATACTATGAGCTTGGACCGAAGTATTTTAGATAAGCCTAAAGATTGGAATGGATTATATTGGACATAAGTTAGTATTGTTTAAGGCTAGAACTTTTTTTTTTCGATATTATTTCTAGAATGTTATAATATTGTAGTTTTAGAAAAAAGACAACCTGTAGGATGGGCGACAACCTATTGCGTCGGACAAGGCTGTGGGAATTGAACCCACAACTGAAGTGTGACATGACTTTATCTCCTACCACTGGCCTACAGGAAGTCCCTGGTTAGTGGAAACTAGTTTTATTTTATTAAGCGGTATAATAAATAAAGTATAAGTCCATTTTTAGAACCATATACGATTAATATCACCATAATAAATTTTGCTAAACTTTTGTTTGAAATATATGGAATGACCCATCATTCTATCACATGATCTACTAACACTTCACGAATAACAAATTCAACTTCATTTATTTAAGAGATGAAGTGGAAATTGTTCAATTTTTGAAACAACAGTGAGATTGTACCAAAATCATGTAAGTATTTCTTTTAATTCATCAACTTTAGGGAAACGATCTTGAAAACCAAAAATGTTGTCCTAGTGCCCTTATATCCGATAATCAGATGGTACCTTAGATCATCACAAATCTATGGCTTTTTGATTGTTGTCTTTTTCATATCCATGTTCCCTACCATTCTCCATCAGAACTTGATGGTTAGATTTCTCTTCCATATCAATATTTTCACCTATGTTCTCCTACATGGAAACCCAATTATGATTTAATTTGGGTAACTGTTATGTTTCATACTTTAGTTTTTAAAATTAATTTTTAGTATTCTTTTTTACAATGTGGGTTTCTATTAATAGTAAATGATTTATAACCCCGACGAATTTCAAGGGAAAAATTCATTTTAAGGGGGGTAGAATGTAACAACCCGAGATTTTATAAGATATATTCTTTTTAATTTCATTCATATATTCTATTATAAACTACACCAATATTAGCTTTTACTATACACAACTCCTCATTAGCTTGTAGTATACGCAACACTATTCTTGGCTTGCATTACACGCAATCGCGACCTTCCTTGATAGCGTGTGTAGTACGCAATACCGGGTTTCACTAAACAATGATATATTGTTATAATATTATTATGGACTATCCATTATGAATAATATTAAATAAATTTTAAATTTTATAACATTATTATTCATCTTACATATTTTCTAGAACATGGTATGAGAATAAAATAATTTTTTCGGTTAAAATAAGTATTTTTAAAAAACAAGTAGTTTTGCCGCCTTTTGATGGCGCACCAACTTTAAATCTAGTTTTTGACATGTTTATAAGTTCAATTTGACAAAATAAAATTCTTTCTTTGGAATCAGGAAACATAAATTTACTTTGGATAAATTTTTCATATTATTCTGGTAACTTTCATATTTTGATGAATAGTAAAAACACGCTATATTTTAATTAAAAACAACTTTTTTCCTCGCAATAATTTATATGGTTAAATTATAATATTGAATTGTTTTAAAGTATAAATAGAATATATTTTTACCATTTAATATAATTTATGTCATTAACATTAATTTTACATTGAATTCATAGGTAAAAACATTTCAATCTTTTGCAATATTTTTACTTTTAAAACACGTTTTCTTAACAACGAGATTAATTTTAAATTAATTTCTGCAACTTTTGTATATTGAATTTAGAAAAATGGATTCCATATTTGGAATCAGTGGGTCCAAATTATGTTAATAAGCTACTTTTTATTTTTGGGCATTATGAATAGTAACTATGGTAAATTTCATTTACCATAGTAAAAGGTAAATCGGGTAATTAAGGGTAAATATAATTTTATAAAATTACCCTAAAACTTGTATTAATATAATTGGATGCTTATATTTTGTCCTAAGGCATATTTGGGTCTAAATAAAATCCATTGGAACCCACTTCGAGGTGATTAAGAGCTTTAGTTTATTTTATTTAAAGGAAAGTGAAATATGTCTCACTCAACTTTAATAATTAAGGTATTTTTAATATAAATTTATACAGAATATAAGTTCAGTTATACAAATTCATCTGAAAGATAAATTTTCTTTCTTTATCATGGTAATTTATTTGTAATTTTTAAGAGTTTTTTAATTAACTTATTATCTTATACATTAATGATGCATAAATTATTTATTTAGTGAAAAATCAATATTATAGTTTTTATTGAAATAGTAATACATATCAAAAGGACCTAAAATCTGAAAAAAACTTATTATTAGTGTATATATAAACCGAAATCATCCACGGGCTTAATTGTGGACCATTTGGATCCTTATTAAGGCGATTATGATACTTATATTATTTTATTTTAAATGATGCCAAAGTTGTCACCTTCATAATTTAATAAATATAACAATTTAAATATTGTGATTTTAAGATTCTAAATTCGAGTAAAAGTATTATTATGAAAGGTAATAGATTTATCTTCATCATAGAATTTTATTTTCAATTTATATGCTAAAAATAAGTATATTAAATAATTATATAAAAATTATGTAGTAATTATTTTATTAAGAGATAAACCAAATAAATGGTTTTAAAAATAATAAAATAAATATTATATGAACTATTTAATGTTCTCCAATAATTTTCTAGACATATATGACCTTTTAGGAATCTATTAAAGCTTTTAGTTCAAACATATATTCTGTATATATTTTATTTAAATTCAAATAAATGAATAGTGTCAAAATTGAAACTATTGTTATTTTATACAAATTACATATTATAAAATTGTTTAAAAATCACAAAAATATTTAAAAATTATAAATTAAAATTTATATGGTCTATAATGTCATAAAGTGTCAAATTATGGAAAATTCACAACACATATGTAATTACTTATAATTTAGAATATTATTACCACAAATAAAATTAAATTGATAAATAATGATAAATCAAGTTGATAATGTTTAAAATAAATTCCTAACATGTCTAAATTTTATTGGTTGATGCGATTACAACCCTATCTCATCTAATATTCAGATATGTGTCATTTTGGAAGTTTTTAAGTGGGGTTGGGATTTAATATAAACTAATATTTCTTATATTTCCAAAGGTGCCCCTCTCCTCCCTTATAAAAGGGCACCTCCTCCCTCTCCTCCTCACACCAATTTGAGACTTCGAGCTCGGCCAAAACCTATCCATTTCACTTCCCCACTTCCCTAGAAACATCCTAGAGGTCCTGGTCTTCTTCAAAGACCAATTTTAGTACCCTAAGAGGAGGTTTCAAAGAGGCGTGTCAAAGAAGAGGTAATATCCGTTACATTTTCTTTCAATTTTATTTCTTCTTCAACTTCTTCTTATTTAGTAGTTTCATTATATTGTAATAACATAAGTATCAATAATATACTGATATGTTATTATAAATATGAAACAAACCCATTTCACCTTCTATCCATCCTACGGAAAACGGAATCACCGCACGTGCATAGGTACGAAATACTGTCTCCACGCCGTGGTGTAATCTGTTTTTCCACCAACACCTTACATGGATGGGTATAATGGTGTAAAGAATAAATATATATAGTTATTATAACATAATACGGATTCTGATATATTATACAATCCACTCCAATTCTATTCAATAATTATGGGAATGATATCATCGCTCGTGCGTACGTACGGATTACCGTCTCCACGACGCGATGAGATTCATTCTCCATGATAAACATACATGAATGATTATAAAGTTTATATAATGAATAATAATGAAATAAATGACACAATAATTCTACTGGATTTATGTATATATATTTATGTCATTTATTTAGTTTCATTCAATTCAATAAGGAAACGAAAACAACGTTCATGCGTACGTACGGCCTACCGTCTCCATGAACGGTGTATTTCATTCCTTTTATCGATCTATAATATATATGTATATGATGAATATATATTATATATAAAAAATGTTTTACATTTTGGAATTATTTAAATATGGATATAAGTATCAATATCTAGAATGACAAGTCGAAACACATACAATAAATGAAATGATTTTACCCAAAACACTGCTTTAACATGGAATATTCAAAAGAACAGGTAATATAAAGTCATAAGTGAAACATATATGATATAATAACAATGAATATGATTATGTAATAAGTCAATTAAATTACTTAAATCATTATACAGGAGGTTCAGATCCATACGAAGCATATTGGACCTAAGGTAAGGGATAATTTTTCAAATCTCATTTTTATCCGAGATTGCTTATTCGTAAGTATTTGCTGGGGTTATTGATATCATCTGTGTCCATGTTTTATAAAGGTTTTGTCATGTATATTTAAAGTCCTTTTTACCCATTTTTACTTTTACCCCATGGTATGGAAGGGATATTTCTTTTATTTACCCTACAAGGTACTTTTTTGACTTTTCCGACAAAAGTACGAGAAGAATGTTTTTTAACGTATACGACATGAAAGGATTTTTACGGTTTTATAAAGCCTTATTTTAATGAAGCTTACTCCAAAAGATTTAATGACTATTTTCAAAAAAATCCGTTTCTTTTAAAATGTCATGACATTTTGTGAAAATAAAATGACTTTGAAGAAGAAAGAATATTTTCCTCAAGAATTCATTTCAAGTGTTTTATCAAAACCATTTATCATCCTAGATGACATTATTTCATATGTGTATGTTTCAAGTATCATGTCTCTATGATTTACTTGGTTTAAATTTTCTTATTATGAAATGATATCCATTTCTTTTATATGGATTATGTGATGATGGGATGATGTTTATGAAACCCATTTTATTTATTGGGTTATTATGAATGATGTATGTTTATTTTGTGGCACAAGTAAGAATGATTTCATTATGAGATGGGTGGGACCTATATATCCCTCCAATTCATTGGGTAAAGATTTATATCTCCTGAGATAGACACGGCTGGAATGGTAAGTTAATCTTGTTCAGTAATACAAGACTGGAACAAGGAGTGAACTCGATTCAGAAAGGGACTTTAACCACTAAGATGGTCTTGGAAGCAATGCCTTGGCTACTATGGAAATCATATCAGGTGCTTAATGTTTTTACACAATTACAAGTTTTATTTACAAGCTATTTTATCATGATTGATGTTCTATTTTGTTCTATTCCTTACGTACTGCCATGTTTTATGTCATTGCTCAAGATTTCGATGTTTAAACATTATGTTCATGTTTTTATATTCCAATGTATATGGTTTGTTCTATTTTCTCCATGCTTACCCTTACTGGGCATTTGAGCTCACCCTTTTTATGTTTTCTTTTCCCCAGGATATAAATAAAGGTTTTAGGTAGGAAAAAAGTGAAGATCTTTTTGGGAGATGTTGAAGATCTTTCACCACGATTAGAAGATTACGTTCCAAGTTTCCAAAGACACTAAACTATTACGGTCCTTATGTGTCTGTTTTTGTTATGTACTAAGTATTCCACAAAAGTAATGTAATTTCCATGTACGTCAAGCTTTGGGTCTTTAATAAACTCCCATAAAATGAGTGTATTCTTACTCGTAAGTTTTTTCCCATCCATTTGAGATAAATAACCTTTATTCATTTGAATCAAGACCCATAAGAAGGAAGAAATTTCGAATGGAAGTTTATATTCATCTTTGCATATATAGATAATCATAGATTGATTTAGAATATGAAATGTGACTTCTATTACTTGGAAATTGATATGAGCTGCATATAAAGTAAGACAACCCATGCCAATAATCACATCAAATTACACTATAGGAAGGGTCACAAGATTTTCTGGAAGCAGTTTCCCACAAACATTAGTTCGATAAGAATTGTAAAAATTTGATGCGACTGTTGTGCTATTAGGAGTTATCACACATAACTCAACATCTAATTATTTAGTTAATACTACGATACCCTTAGAAAATTCTTTAGAAAAAAAAGAGTGGGTGGATCCAGAATCAAATAAAACATTTTCTACTTTAGAGTGGATAGTAAGTATACCTTTCACCACTTCATTATTGTACCCCACATCGCTGATATTAATTGCATGTGACTTTCCTTTTCTTTTATTTAAGAGTTTTTTGACATCAATCATCATCAATAACCCTTGGAATATGGAATTTATTGGCATAATTCCCCATTTCCTTGCACTTGTAACATTAATGTGTATGAGGTGTATTCTGTGTAGCATTTTCTTTTTTCGCATCATTAGAAATATTTTTCCCATCACTTCAGCATTCAATTGTCTTGTGAATATCTTTTCCACACTTAAAACATTTACTAGTCCCTTTAAGACAATTCCCTCCATGTTTCTTTCCACACATTGAGCATAAGGGAAAACTCATCTTCTTTTCAATGTTTTCTTTAGATTTTCATTTGAATTCAATTTTTATCTTCTTATCAAACCCATATGACTAATGGGTTACTCCAATATCCATCCCAACCTTGAGATCACATCAAAAAATTTCCTCTTATCTATTGAAGTCCCTTATGGATAATGCCCTTTGGAGACTTGGTTTTAAGCCACTAAAGAATTGAACAATTTTACTTTCAGGTTGGATAATAATTCTAGAAGCGTACCTTGCAAGTCTTATAAAATTTTCTTCGTAGGTACCAACAGATTCATTATCCTTTTGTTTAAGTTCAAGGATCTCTTTCTCCACATTTTTTTGAAGAATACTAGGAAATAAATTATTGAAAAATAATTGTGTGAACTCGTCCCATTCCATGGACTCAATTTAATCTCTTTGCCTCATATTCTTGATAAGATTCCACCATTGATTAGCTTCAAATTCCAAATGATATATTTCTAAGATGAATTTATCGTGTTCAGAACATTGTAGAACTAAAAATATCTTTTTAGTTGTATTAATCCATTTTTTATCCATAAATGGATCAGAAGAGCTACTCAATGAAGGTGGATGCTTCCTTATGGAGGATTAAACAAAATGTTGCTCCCTTTTTTGTTCGTTTGGAAGTCCAGCATAATTTATAGCTTTGTAAAGTTGTGTGAGCATAGATATAAGATTTTTCATTCTAGCTCCCATAACATTTGGTTGCTCAGGGGGAAAATCATTGCATTTCCCATCACATTCCGTATTAACGCGGTTCCTTCGGGTTCCAGCCATTGACTAAAACCAAGAAGCATAGTGTGAGAAACACTAATAATAACAGGAAAACCACATAATCAAGAATAAAATTTCAATTTTGCACAAATTAGGTTTTATCCTTGGTTATTAATGGTCATTTCTAAAATACAAGGATTGTATCCTACACTTATATATATCCTTAAGGCTTTCTCATCCTAATTTCCAAAGGTTAACTATACATTTCCTATAATACCAACTATAGTGACCCGTTTTTTACATACATTGATATCACTTCAGAATTGAAGTATATTTATTACAATATATAAGAAAACCCTAATAGAACCATATAGGTATAGTGTCTTTAGAAACCAAGAAACATAAAAAACTAGGTCATAAAACATGTACATTCACTTACATTTATTTCATCATAACTAGAATCCTTTTTGGCATATCATACTTAATACCCTTCTTCATGACCTGGGGAAAAGAAAAATATAAAAGGGTGAGTTCAAATTCTTAGTAAGGGTAAAAAAATAAAATATTAGTCATATCATATTCATAAGAACATAATATTTGAAAATCTTATCCTATATATAAAAGATCACAATATCATGTCATGGGATAAATCATAAAAGTGCAATATAATCCCAATAGTCATAACATAAGATAATAAATTTTGTGGCATACACACATAAGCATAGAAAATAATTTCATATTAGTCAAGGCTCATTGCCAAGACCGTCATAGCGTAAAAATCCCATTACTGAACCTAGTTCACTTCTCATTCCAGACCTGTATCACTAAACCATACTTGTTGTTCCAGCCATGTATATATCATGAGATATAAATATTTATCAAATACATTGGAGGGATATATAGGTGCCACCCATCTCATAATGAAACAATTCTTACGTGTGCCATAAAAACATAGAAACATTCACCATAGCATAACCCCTGAAATCAAATGTGTTTCTTAAACATCATTCCATCATAATAGATATAAAACAAATGGATTTTCTAAATAACATTCAATCATAAATACAATCAAATCATATTAATAATAGGGATATGAAAATAAAACATTTTAATCCTAGATGGAAAATAATTTTGATAAAACACTTGATCTTCATTCCTGAGGAAAATATCCTTTCTTCTTCAAAAACGTTTTCTTTTCTCAAAATGACATACAATTTTAGAGGAAAATAATTCATTTAAAAATACACTTGAAAATGTGTAGAGGAAATTTCATGGAAATAAGAAGTTATGAAGATACAAAAACCCATTTATGTTGTATAGGTTAAAAAACATTCTCCTTGTACTTTTGTCAAAAGTCAAAAAGTACCGCGTACGGTAAACTAAAGAAATATTCCTTCCAAACCATGTAGTAACAGTTAAAATGGGTAAAAATGACTTTAAAGATACATATAAGAATAGTAAAAATTGTATTACAAAATTTTTAGAAAACATTGACATGGATGATAAATATATCCCGAGTAAATACTTAGGAATAAACAATCTCATATAAAACGAGATTGAAAAGGTTATCCCTTACCTTAGGTCTGATATCATTCTCATGTATCTGAACCTCCTTTATGATGATTGAAATAATATTTCATATTTATTCCATAATCATAATAGTTTTTATGATAACATTTATAATCATATTTTCATCTGTTTGTTAGTAACATTTCATTGTAACTCTTTCTTCGGGTATTAACTACTTTATGTTCTTATGTAGGTTTCATCAGATAAGTTCTTATTAATCTTTTTAGTTTATAGTTATATCATTTAAAACATGGCATTATTATAATATATATCATATTTATTCATTAAATTCATTTATATAATCATGGTTTAATGAAGATTATGTAGTAACGAATCATATCACACGGTGGAGAGTGTAAGTTGTACGTACGCACAAGCGACGATATTGTTCCCATAATTGTTGAATGGTATTGAATTGTATGGAGTATAGTATCTAAGAATTATTATAATGTTATAATAAACATATATAGTTATTATTTCCACAATTATACCCATCCATGTAAGGTGGTTGTGAAAAACAGATTACACCATTGCGTGGAGATGGTAAGTCGTACGTACGCACACATGATGATTTCGTTTTTCATAGGATGGATAAAAGATGAAATAGGGTTGTTTAATATTTATAACAACATATCAGTACATTAGTGATACTAAGTTTTTTACTTTATAAAGAAACAACTAAATAATAGGAATTAAAAGAATAAATAAATTTGAATGAATTGGTAGAAGAGATTACCTCTTCCTCAACGTGCCTCCTTTAAATTTCCTCTTAGGTAACTAGAGTTGGTCTTTTGAGAAGACCAGAACCTATAGAATGTAACTAGAGAAGTTGAAAAGATAAATGGTTAGGGTTTATCCTAGCTTGAAAGCTCAAAATTTAGTAAAGAGGAGAGGGAGGAGGTTCCCTTTTATAAGAGAGGAGAGAGGTACTTTAGAAAACTCTCAAAATATTAACTTATTATAAATTCAATTTGGACTAAAAATTGTAAAAAACTTATTTAATTCTAAGATAAGATGATTTTGGTTCGAATAAATACCATCCAATAATTTTTAGACATGTTTTAAATATTTTTTTATCCTTATCATTTTGGTTTAACCCTTATTTTACCCTTTTTAATCTTACTGTGATATCATTTTATTTACACGTTGTGGGTTAATGTAATTACCATATCATGTCAAACGACCCAAAAAAGTTATTTATGAAATATTTGGACTTATATTAACCATTTTTATGAATATTATATTTTTAATAATTTAATATCATTTAATAAATTATTTTATGTTTTAAGTTATGAATTATGTCAATTTTGGACACTATTCAAACTTGACTTTTTTTAAAAATTCATAACAACCTGATTCCTTAAAAAACAAGGCATTAACTCAAAGATAATATGTAAATATCATCCATAAAATTAATGAATGGCATCAAAATATTCAAATTAAATTTATTTTAATATTTATAAATTCGTTTATTTGAATCTTTTATTATTTAGGTAATCACTACATCATAATTGTGTCGTAAATAAATATATTTATCTAATGTATAAAAATTATAAATAAAATACCATGATGTAGGAAATATTTTTATATTTATAATTAATATTTATTGACATGAGGATCAGTTATATTACCCTATATTAAAATCTATTTTTTAAAAGATATTTGTTTAGGTCATAATTATCTTTACTTTAAATTAATTCTTATAAAATGTAATTTTCACATCCAAATGGATCCATGGGGTCCCAAAATAAACCAAGGTATTCCTATTGTCTGAAATATCTTATCTAATATAATTAAGACATGTTTTAGGGTAATTTTATACTATTAAATTGTTATTTTTAACCCTAATTTACTAGATTTACCCTCTAACCATGGTAAATAAAATAATTACTAAAGTTACTATTCATAATGTCAAAAAATAAAAATTACATATTCACACAATTTGGAACTTTTGATTCCAAATATGGAATCCATTTTTCCAAATTAAAAATACATAAGTTGGTGTAATTAATTTAAAAATTATTCCCATTGTTGAAATGAGAAAATGAGTTTTAAAAGTTAAAACATTTCAAAAGATTAAAATATTTTTACCCATGAATTCAATATAAAATTAATGATAATGACATAAATTATATTAAATGGTAAAAATATATTTTATTTAAACTGTAAAACCATGAAATATTATAATTTAAAGATATAAATTATCTCGATGAAAAAAGTTGTTTTTAATTAAAATTTAGCATATTTTTACTATTCATCAAAACATGAATGTTACCATAAAAATATCAAAAATTTATCCAAAGTGATTTTTTATATCCCACTTTAAAATAAAATATTTATTTTGTCATATAGAAATTATTAATGTGTCAAAATATTAATTTAAAATAGGTTCACCATTCAATGGTGTAAAATTAACCTTAAAAAAATGGGTTCATATTCATAAAATAGGGTTTTATTAACACCCTATGACTAAAATATCTATTGGATGAATATAAAAAATATTTTTTTAAGTATATAAAATATACATCTCATTAAATTCATTACCAAATGTAATTCAATTAAAAATATAAATATCAATTTGATTTATAATTTTTTATAAATAATTAATAGCTAATGAATTCATAATGAATTATCATATGTTAGTTATAGTTATTCCCAATAACCTAACGACTAGGATATAATGGTAGTTTTATATTAAGGGAATATCTAAATTTTTTTAAACTTACGATTACGTGAAAATAAAGCTACTGAAGAATATAAAATATTTAAAGAAAAATATTTCATAAAAACATCATGGTGTTACAAGATTGATGTTAATTGATGGGAACCATGTGAGAATAAGTTCTAAAACAATCAATATGGTTTGGTCACAACCCCTAATAGTAAAAAATGAATTGGAAATGTCCTATGGATTAGATAATGATTAATCAAGGGCATCAATATGTAGTAAAACACCAATGAGGTAATGATACAACTCATTGTGATAATCTATAGCTATTCGAAACAAAAAAATAATGTTACGTGTAAATAATTGTTAATACATATATAAAATATAAAACTTAATAAATAATTTTTAAGAATAAATAATATATATTGATTATTGTTATAAATAGAATTTAATACATCATTTTTCATCTTCATATTAACATTCATTAGTGTTAATGTATTTATATTCCTCCATAGTATCATAAATTTCCAAATGGTCTTCAATTTCATCATCCATAATTTTTTAAAATTCATTAGTTACATAATCTATAATATAACCACCATTATCACTTAAATTTAATCTTTTAACTCTGTTATTTATATTTCTTAAATTAATAGATTTATTTAGAAATTTTCTTGAAAAATTTCTATATTTTTCACTTCCATAGAAGCACTTTAATTTTCCCTAAACTGATTTCTAAGAAATTTTATTTTTATTTAATTCTAACAATCATTTAAATACATTAAATAAGAATAATAATTTTCATAATAAACTTGATGTGCCAACATAAATTCTTAATTTTTTAAGAATAATTTTATATTTAGTTTAAATGACTTTATTCATATGGATGAACATGAAAACCTTGATCAATATCTAACCAATGGAATTTAAACATTTATGTAATTTTTTCCTAGACTACATGGCTTAATTATTTCATCCAATATTCCATAAAATAAAGCTTCACCTTCTATGTTATGAGTTCCTTTTAAATAAACATAACCCTTCACTATTTTTTGATTCATTATATGTGCATGTATGAAATCAAAATCTATTGCCCATATAATAATTATATGTTTTTACTAATTTTTATTGTGGGTTATATAGTGCACATAATCAAATGTCAATTTTATTTAAATGTTTCAATTTTTTAAAAAATTGAAAATTATTAATAATATATAAAATAAAATATTTATTTCATATGTTTTATTGAATTTTTTTATCATACTAGCATTTGATACTAGTAGAAAAAATTATTATAGTGATGTTATTTAAGAGTAACTAGGGTAATTAGTGTGATTTGTTTAATAAAGTTATCATGTAATCTATAAAGAATTAATACAAATTTACTTTCATTTTTTTTTCAATAAAATAAAGGTTAAAGTAGCACTTACTTCACAAATAATATCATTTATTCATAATTGAGAAGAACATATGTATGTGCTCTATGTGTTTTATTATTTGAAATCTAATATTCATGACCACTACCAAAAACAAGATCAAGATAATTAAATATCAATAATTAATTTTCCATGAAATCGTCAATAGATCCCTCATTATAACCCACTCAATTATTCTTTGAAGGATATTTAGATTAAAAATAATAAGATCAAAAAATTTAAAACTTCCGCATGTAAGTATGATTTTGTAATTGAATCTTAAAGTTATGCTTTCTTATATACCTTTTAATCATTTTTTATATAAAACCGTCATATGGGCATATCCATTAGCACTATAATGGTCCTATAAATTTTGTTTAATATGAAAAAAGTAATATGAAATGTTCCATTGAATCAAAGAAGGATGGAAAAAATATTTTTCCAATTTATATAAAATTATAACATCTTTTTACACCACACTTATTATATCATGTCATGTTGTTTTAACATATATTTATTACAAAAATATTATATTTTGGTCAACACATATCAAATAGAATAATTAAAAAATTATTTTATACCAATAGAAAACAATCTTTCCATTATGTTATAGAAATCCTGAATTTGTAACTCAGCAATATAAAATTTTTAAAAAAAGAAAGAAAAATTAGAATCATAGGCATATGGTAACCTAAAATATAAAATCCATTGATAGAATAATTAATTAATTAATTTATAATGGGAATAAGTTTAGTTTGTATTCATTACATTTTTTAGTTATTTATTTGAAAATAAATCAAGTTTGGGATGCCTGTAAATTTGAGCAAGATCTAACCGTGCCTTTACAGTATGTTCATTTTTGTCCTCTGTGTCCAAAACAATAAAAAATATGTTATTAAAACAATTATTCTCAATATAAATTACATCAAGAATGTGATGGATTAAAAAATGTGACCAATATTGAAAGTACCAAAATATACTTTTCTTTATTAAATTTTGATTGATCCCAAATCCATATATTTTTTATTGGTTTATCGTTTTCCCTAGAATAATAGGAGGTAATGAAAAGATGATAGATTTTACCAAAATACCTAAGAGAATTGGTGGTAGTTAATATATTTCAATTATAACTTTTATAAAATTATTCATATTCCTTAAAATAAAATGATATGTAGGAATAAATCTCCAATTAGAGTAAAAAATGAGGTTTTCTTACATTAACAAGCATTTTGTTTTCTACCCATGAAATCCATACAGGATTTTGGACCACATGTACTCCATCAATATAAAATAACATACACTATAAATTTCTTGAATGTCTATATCAATTTATCTTTTATTGATATTTTTTCAACTAAAAAATAGATTTACACCATAACTCCATAATAATATTAACTCATCAATCAGTGCCTTCAAATAAACATCAATATTTTCCTTTTTGATTTCTTGGAATTAATAATGCCAAATAGATATATGGTTTATCTATCAAATTATAAGGAGGTAAGTTGTATGGAGTTATAAAAACATTCCAATAATATTATTGACTCTCGTAAGCACAAAATGGACAATAACCATTAGTAGAAAGACCTAACTATACGTTATGATCTTCTGAAGCAAAAGGAAGATGAAATTGATCAAAGTGTTTATAAAAATCATGATTAATAGGGTTATTTAAGATCTTTATTCTAGAAATATTGGATCTATTATATGTCATCAATACAACTATATTTCAAGACGTTAATATATGTTACAATCTAGGAGTAATCGACAAATACCTCAACAATTTTACATGAAAAAAATTAGACTTTTCTTGTTATACAAATTTGTACCTCAATTTTCCAAAAGTTATATAATTAACTAAAAAATGATATACACCATAATATAAGTTGAAATCATTTGAACATGTGAGGTGTTTTTGATAAATAAGACCCCAATTATGGACTAACTTCTTACTTTTATAGAAATTTATAGGTAATGTATTTCCCTTAGGAAATAATGATCTAACCAAAAAAATATTTGACTAAAATATGTGAAATTATAAAATCTGATTTAATAGTCATAAATTTTATTAGAGATTATAATTATATATTTTTTTCATTTAGGATATAAGGCCACCTCAACAGATTTTAACAAATCATATAATTGAGACCATCCTAATTCAAGATTCAAATTATCATTATAAGATTGTGTTTTCAAAAAAGTTAGGTCATCAGCCTCATGTAGTAAATTTGGAAATTACGACGGATCTTGAACTAAATAAATTTTATTTTCTTTTGAATTACATTCACCACATTGCTACTAAAAAACATAGTCATTCTAAAAACTAAAATACAATATATGAATCCCAACAATATAAAAGTTCTAAGTTCCCTGAGATTACATTTCCTACATGGAAACTAAATTATCCCTTTTGAAGCAAATTCTGAATTTTATGATGAAAATGATATAATTTTTTTGAAACCCTTAGTATATATAAAATTTATATGAGAACCATGTGGATTTCTATGATTATTTATCCAATTATGACTGTGAAATAAAATTGGTGTCTATTTCTTGGGTCCATAGTTTTCTCAAAAAATAAAAATAATTAATATATTGTCTAAAATGTTACAAAAAGTATTAAAAAATTTATTTTCACTAAATGAAGACAGAAATAATATTTGTAATTTATTATTAATCATTTGTTGTTTTCAATTTATTAGTTTAAAATTCATTATTATAATATTTCAAATATTTTATACAATATGAGTGCTTAAATATTATTATAAATTTATAAATATTAGTTTTTTAGTTTTTAATTTATTTTTGAAAATTTACAAATATTTCATAAATTAATAATACCAAATTAATTTTAGTAATATTTTATTATTTCTTATAAATGTATAACTTCAAGTAAAATTAAATTAACTAATAATTTTATAATATTTTATTATCTTTTCTTAATTATATTTTTCAAATAATTATATAAATATTTTCTAAAATTTTCTCTTAATTTTATTTTATTTTGTTTAATATTATTATTTAAATAAAATTATTAATATACTAATATTTTATTGGTTTTTATTACTTAATTATTTTCCTATTTTTCTTTGATATAAATTATTGTTTTTATTAAAAGTCTTATTAAATTTTAATTATTTATTTGCTAATTTTTTGTCACAAAATGAGGCTTGTCTGCGTGGAACTATTTCCAATGAACTACATCACAATAAGTAATGACAACATATTCTGAAATCTATTGCAAATAATACATGTTAAGACTAACTTTAATTTTTTCCATAAAAATTTAATCATGCTCAAACAGAACTATTTATGATGGATTCTAATCTATAATAAAATTTATAATGCACTTTATTAATTTAATTCACATCACTAATTTATAATACACTTCATTATTTTTTCATTATAACTTTTATAAAAATATTAGATTATTTTATTCATTTTTCTCTTAAGTGTACTAAATATATTATTTTCAGAACTATTTCTAATATTTTATTAATTTTAATAAATTTTAATAATTTATAATAATTTATAATAAATATAATATTTTTATTTATTAGTATTTTTATTAAGTTAATAATATTATTATTTTTGTTATTATTTTCCAAATTTTATCAAATAATAATTTCTCGTATTATTTTTTATTATATTCATTTTTATATCTTTATTATATATTATTGTTTATTATAGTTCTATAATAATATTTTTAGTCTTTTTAAATACATATTTTTTTTATTAATTTAAAATAATATTTATGGGCTAATTATATTTTAATATAAATAAAAAATAAATTTTTAATAATTTTACTTGATATAAAATAATTTTTAGTAATTCATAATAATGTTACAATTTATTAAGTAAACTACCTTAATCATAATAACTCATTATAGATTTTAGTTTTTTCTTCACTAATTAGTATTACACTATTATATTAGTTATTTTCAATAAATTTTTATTGATTTTAATAAATTTTAATAACTTATACTAGTTTATATTAATGAATGATTATTCATTTTTTATTTACTATTATTAATATTAAATTATTTGTATTTTTTTTGATACCAATTAATGTTAATTATTTTAGATTATTTTTTTTTCTAAATAAACTATATTTTAGTAATTTATTATATATTGTGGTTTACTATAATCTTACAAAATTTTTAATTATAATTTATTTGTAATAAAAATATTTAATCCTTTTATTATTTATTGATATAAATTAAATAAAAAATATAACAATATTTCTATTAATTATCCAAAATATTAATTTAACAATTAGTACTAACAATTGTTTTAAATTATACTAATGTTTTTATATTTAAAATCATAATAAATTAAAAATAAAACAAGATACTCATTAAATAAAAAAATTAATAAAAAAACATGAAAAGATAAATAAACCCATATAAATTACATTTACTAACAAATGATTAAATGAAAAAATTATCAAATTATAAAATAAAAAGAAAATAAATACATGAAATTTATAAATATTTAAAAAATAGGTTTAAAAGAACACATTTAAACGTATTCTTGGATTGAAAATAGTAGATCTGCAATCTTGAAAAAAATTTACTAGAGTAACATAGATAATTTAGAAATAAATAAATATAGAATTGAATATTTAGAATGGGGATGGGTGGGGGAACACACTTATTTATAGTTTTATTTTTTATTTTTATGATAGACAAGTCTAACATAAAATGTCCATCACCTGAACTATTTGAATAATATTTTAAATAGAGTATCTATCCATAGAAAACAATAAACTACTATAAATACTTTTTCTCATTTATTAGAAAAGTATTTTCAATAGACCGAGTCCACTATAAATAACCCTCTGCCAGACTATTTGAGATGGACTAAATAATCCTTCTCAAAAAATAAACTTATTAAGATGAACTTTATAGTCCTTTTTAAATAGTCTTGGCATGAAATATTTATTTGTGATGGAATAAACATTCAATCGTATATATATATTTTCTGTATTTTGATAGAATATTCCTTTAAAAAAATAATTTGGCCATGGTATGACTATTGGAGAAGTAATGATCATTTCATCAAAAAATAAGTATTTTATACTAGGACTATTTGTGAAAAACTATACATTCCATCACAAATATATATTTCATGGAATTACTATTGCGATAGAAATATATATTTTGTCACAAATCAATATCTCCCATTACCACACATACATTACTACTAAAACTATACATGATAGACTTCTTATCCATCTCAAATAGTCATCACTAAAAATATTATTTATGATATAATGAAATTTTCACCACAAATAAGTCATTATGAATAGCCCTTATTATAGAATTTTGGTTCTCCACTAATGATCCATAACAAAATATTGAATTTTTTATATAGGAGTGTGGAAATTATTTGAAGAGAATAACAACAGATAGCAAAGTTAAGTACACAAGTTGGATGTTTGAATATTATCTATAAAATCCTATTATTTAATATGATTTTATTGCACCATATATCCCACAATAAAATGGTGTCACTAAATGAATTAATAGAATATTAGTAGAGATTTCTCGATTGATATTGGTGGAGTATGGTACTTTATAATTTTTTTAGTGGAAAGTTATTTCGAAAATAGTGCATATTTGTGATGTCCTAGAACCGGATGCTACTTAATAGGTCCCCTGAGCCTGGTGGGCCACATGGCCTCAAGTGCATCTTCTCAAATTCCAGAGGCTGATGACTAGTAGTGAGGGCCTAAGGTGTGTCCGTGGGGAGACTATTCTATCATTACCAAAGTTTAGCACAAAGGATAACTATAAACAGAGTGAAATAGAAGAAGCTAAAATTTAACAAAATACAGTGGAAAGATACAAATTAATAATAACCGAAATAACTTGAATGAAACACAATAGCTAACGATGATATATGTCGTGTCACTAGAATTCTAGAAAACATGGATATAAAGTATTAGGCATACATGAAAAACCCAATGTAGTAAAGAGGAAATACATAAACTATCCCAATCATCCTGAGCTATAAGTGATTCAT
The DNA here is from genome assembly GCA_963277665.1 of Viscum album. Taxonomy (NCBI): domain Eukaryota; kingdom Viridiplantae; phylum Streptophyta; class Magnoliopsida; order Santalales; family Viscaceae; genus Viscum; species Viscum album. The sequence continues at coordinate 210,723,672 of OY728163.1, forward strand.
CTGCTACCAGCTCCATCTTAGCACAAAAATCAATCAAGTGTCCAAATCATTACACTTACCTTTATCAACACTTACATACATGTAATATACCCAAGTTACCAAATGGTGCCTGAAGAGGGTGTGGGATAAATCTCAATGGGCGAGCACCAACGGTGTCTATAACATCTATCCTATGTAATAGAAATTTAATAGTATGCAAGCATGCATAAATAATTAAAGTAGTACAATTTAACTAAATACCCAAGTAACTACTACTACCCTCAGTTGGTGTCTGAACATGTAACCAGTTCGTCAATTAAGAAATTACCAATTTATATTAATAGGTCATGTGAGGCATATCCAACAATGACATCACCACATGATAGTATAAATATTGAAGTTTTTAAGATGTTACAAGGCAACCATAATTGATAATTAATATATAGTGGTCCCATGCTATTCACCAAGGAAACCTAGACCTCAGAGTCTTCTAGCTCAGTAATAACTGAGTCTAGCTAAGGGGTAAGAGTGTAATCCAAGGAGCATCATCCAAGGAATTCCATAAAAAGATGACTATCGAGTCCAAGGAGTTCATCCAAGGTAAAACAAGGATAAGAAATGACTGCGCCAGATGGGATGTAACCATGACACCTACTTTTCAATGTTGGATCCAAGGAGTGTATCCAAGGCATCCTATAATAATAATGAAGGGATCATACGATGTCATGCCAGGAATCTAGATGTAGAAAAGGACTGGGTTCCTAGTTACTTATCACCTATGGAATCCAATATCCTTGAATTGGAATGACGTCCTAGAGTACCCAAGGCAACCGTACAAGAATCCTAGAGCTAACACATGTCCATAATTTAAATAAAGTTATCAAGGTTCTTGTGCATAAAGGGGAACCTTAAATTTAATTCATTACAATTGATTTTTCTAAATGATAACTATGACATTAAAAAATTCAATTTTTTAATGCCTTACCTTTCATTAGTTTGATAAGGCCAAGTAGCATGCAACATTTTTTATTAAAAGCATGTAAATCAAGTTCAATTAATAGAGATCACTCCAATGAATTCCATAATCATGGAAAGGTGTGTTACAAACATGAAACCAAACAATAATTTAGATTTAATAATCTAATTAATATATTTAGGTATGCTAGCCATAATATCATTTAAATCAATCACTTACATTTAATCTCTTACCTTAGGTGGGCTAAGTAAATGTGAAAAGGCACATGTTATTCACACTTTTTACATTCAATAGGTAATTAATATAAGGAGGATTACTATTTTTGTGGTGAAGCTTGAGAACACCCGAACAATGGCTCAAAAGTGTTAGAAAAACTAAAAACTCAATTATGGAATATCACCCTACATGGCTTATAAATGAAATAAACAACACCTGATGAAATTGGTAGTCTCAACACAACATTTCAAAAATAAAAAAACATTAGGGATCAGTTATAGACCACCCAACTTAGGCTTTAACAACTATCCTTATCCAATATTAAACTCTAATTCATCTTGGAATATAGTATATTGTTACACATCCAACATTATGAACAGAAGCTCGAACAGATTTCAGATGAAGGAGAACTCTTGATCCCTAGGTTAGGCCTTCAAAAAGATCCAAAATGGAAGAAATGGAGGTTTATCCTAATAGAATTTATATTAGTTAATATATGTTAAGTTAATTAGTTCATTAAGGGTAAAATAGTAAAATTATCCAAAAATTATCCTGTGCAAGGTTTGGCCACACAATTTTCCAAACAGTGTATGAACCATGCACGAGAACCTATAGAAATGGGCCTACTACATGGTTAGGTCACAAAATATGAGAAACCACGTGCTAATCATGATATATGGATCTACCTAAAAATGAAAACCATCCACACAATTATATTTAACCATACGGCCTAACCACAATATTTCCTTTAACCATGTGACATGCCCATTTACCCCAAAAGGATGTGTTTCGGGGTCTGAAAAATCCCTGAACACCCTTGGAACCATCATTAACTCATTAAGAATCCATATTTATTCCAAAATAAAGAATTATATCGAAATTTAAAGGATCTATACCTAAGTGAATAATCTGGTTCTTATAGTCTTCCACCCTTAAAAGAACTCATCCCCGAGTTAGCCTTCCAAGGGTGGTGAAACACTATCTGAGAATAAATCTGGACACTAAGAACATACGTCGGCCTCCCACTCCCAAGTCTCATCCTACACGTGGATGTACTGCTAGAGCACCCATACCATAAGGAAAAACCTACCTTAGGGAGCCTTCATACTACAATAAAAAATTCATATTATATACTACTTAAAGGTAGAATTGGAATCCAACTCAACTTCCTTAGGATCAAAGGTATGACACGGGTTAGAATGATAATGGCGAAGCTATGAAACCTGAAAGACATCATACATGGAACATTAAATCTAAGGTAGTATCAACTGATAGGCTACTTTCCCACTCTCTCTAGAATCTCAAACAACCCTATGTAACATGGTGAAAGATTCCCTCACTTCCATAACCATCTATGCTCTATATTGGGTGATACCTAAAGGAAAACATGATCCCCAACCTCAAACTCTAGAGGTCTCCAATGGATATCGATGTAATATTTCTGTATAAACTAAGCAGTAGAAATAATCTTCCTGATCATTTGAACCTACTCCAAAGTCTCCTGTATGATACAGATTCCTAGTAGGGTTATCTCACTTACCTCTAACCAGCACATGAGTGTATGGAATGACCTACCATATAAGGCCTCAAAAGGGCCCATATTAATTGTTTCTTGAAAGCTATTATTATAGGTGAACTCTATTAGAGGGATATTCTTCTCCCAACAAACACCTAAATCAAGTACACATGATTAGATCATGTCCTATAGAACCTGTATCGTTCGTTATGACTTCCCATTGGTCTGAGGTTGAAATGATTTACTTAGAATCACCTGTGTACCCATATACTTTTGAAACCCCTACTAAAACTGTGACATGAAATGAGCGTCCCTATTAGAAATGATAGCATGAGGGAACCCATGTAGTCATAAGATCTCATATACATACAGTCTTCCCATTTGATCAACTAAAAAAGTCTCCCAAAAAGAAATTAAGTAGGATTCTTTTGTTAGTCGGTCAATAATTACCCATACAACGTCGCTACCCCTTGATTACATGTAACACCAAAATGTTTTTATGAAATATTTTCTTTAAATAATTTATATTCTTTAGTAGATTGCTTTTCATGTAATCATGAGTCTAAATAAACCACAAGATAACCTTAATATAAAATTACCGTCATAGCCTAGCCGTTAGGTTATCGGAAATAACTATAACTAACTTATGAAAGTGCATTATGAATTCATTGGCTAGTAATTATTTATGAAAAATATAAATCAATTAGATATTTATATTTTTGAGTGAATTACATTTGGTAATGAAATTAATGATATATATGTGTTATATACTTAAATTTTTTTTATATTCATCCAATTGATATTTTAGTCATTGGTTGTGAAAAAAAATTATTTTATGAATATGAACCTTTTTTAAAAGGTTAATTTTATACCTTTGAATGGAGAACCCATTTTAAATTAATATTTTGACAGATTAATAATTTATATATGAAAATATAAACATTTTATTTTGAAGTGGGATATAAAAATTTACTTTGGATAATTTTTTTATATTTTTCTTGTAACTTTCATGTTTTGATGAATAGTAAAAATATGATAAATTTTAAATAAAAAAACTTTTTACATAGAGATAATTTATATGGTTAAATTATAATATCGCATGGTTTTAAAGTATAAATAGAATATATTTTTTCAATTTAATATAATTTATGTCATTATCATTAATTTTACATTAAATTCATGGGTAAACACATTTTGATATTTTGCAATGTTTTAACTTTTAAAACCCATTCTGTCATTTCAACAACGAGAATAATTTTAAATTAATTACCGTGACTTATGTGTTTTGAATTTGGAAAAATGGATTCCATATTTGGAATTAGAAGGCCCGAATTGTGTGAATAGGTACTTTTTTTGGACATTGTGAATAGTAACTTCAGAAATTATTTTATTTACCATGGTTAAAGGGTAAATTTTGTAAATAAGTGTAAAAAAATAATTTAACAATATAAAACTATAGTAAAAATTGTCCTAATCCTATTGGATGAAATATTTAAAGCCATATAAATCCTTGGGTTGATTTTGGGACCCCATTGATTCACTTGGATATGAAAATGACATTTTATGTGAATAAATTTAAAGTATAGATAATTATAACCTAAACACATATTTTTTATTAAATCGATTTTAATACAGGGTTATATAAGTGAACACCATGTCTATAAATATTCATTATAAAGATAAAAATATTTTCTACATCATGGTATCTTATTTAATTTTTTTTACATTAGATAAATATATTTATTTATGACACAATTATGATGTAGTGATTACCTCAATAATGAAAGATTCAAATAAATGAATTTATACATATTAAAATAAATTTAATTTGAATATTTTGATGCCATAAATGAATTTTATGGATTATATTGACATATTATCTTTGTGTTAATGCCTTATTTTAGATGGAATCAGGTTATAAATTTAAAAAAAAGTAAAGTATGAATAGTGTCCAAAATTGACATTATACATAACTTAAAACATAAAATAGTTTATTAAATGATATTAAATTATTAAAAATATGAGATTTATCCAAATGGCTAATATAAGTCCAAATATTTCATAAATAACTTTTTTTTTTGGTCTTTTGACAATATATGGAAATTACATTAACCCACAATGTGTAAATAATATGATATCCCGATAAGATTATAAAGGGTAAAATAAGGGTTCAACAAAAAATATAAGGATAAAAAAATTCAAAACTTGTCTAAAAATTATTGGATGATTGGTATTCTAACCAACATAATCTTATCTTTGAATTAAATATGTTTTCAACCATATTTAGTCTATTTTTAATTTATAATAAATTAACATTTTGAGAGTTTCCTAAAGTGCCCCTATCCTCTCTTATAAAAGGGCACCTCATCCATCTCCAATTAACTCCATTTGGATCCTTAAATATTGGAAAAACCCTATCCATTTACCTTCTAAACTTACCTAGTTACATTCTAGAGGTTCTGGTCTTCTCAAAAAAACCAACTCTAGTTCCCTAAGAGGAAATTTAAAGGAGGAACGCTGAGGAAGAGTTAATCTCTTCTACCAATTCTTTCAAATTTTTTATTCTTATAATTACTCTTATTTAGTTGTTTCATTATAAAGTAAAAAAATCAGTATCACTAATGTACTGATATGTTATTATAAATACTAAACAACCCTATTTCATCTTCTATCCATCCTACGAAAAACGATATCAGTGGATGTGCGTACATACGACTTACCCTCTCCACACTATGGTGTAATATGTTTTTACCCACCACCTACCATGGATGAGTATAATGGTGGAAATAATAACTATATATGATTATTATAAAATGATACTAATTATGATATACTATACACTATCCACTTCAATACCATTCTACAATTCTGGGAACAATATCGTCGCTCGTGCATACGTATGGCTTACCATCTCCACTGTGTGATGCAATTCGTTCTACATAATCTTCATTAAATGATGATTATATAAATTAATTGATTGAATAAATTTGATATATATTATACTAATACCATTTTTTAAATGATGTAACTATAACCTAGAAAGAGTAATAATAACTTATCTAAAGAAACATACATAAGAACATAAAGCAGTTAATACCCAAATAACGAGTAACAGTGAAATATTACAAACAAAAAGATGAAAACATGATCATAAATGTTACCATAGAAATGATTATGATTTTGGAATAAATAAGTAACATTATTTAAATCATCATACAGGTGGTTCAGATACATACGAAGGATATCAGACCTAAGGTAAGGGATAATGTTTCTAATCTCATTTTATCTGAGATTGTTTATTCACAAGTATTTACTGGGGATATATTTATCAACCATCTCCATTTTTTCTAAAAATATTCTCATACAATTTTTACTATTATCCTATGTAATTTTAATGTAATTTTTACCCATTTTTACTTTTACTACATGGTTTGGAAGGAATCTTTCGTTTATTTACCATACAAGGTACTTTTTGACTTTTCTAACAAAAGTACAGGGATAATGTTTTTTAACTTATACAACATGAATGTGTTTTTTCATCTTCATAAAGACTTATTCCCATGAATCTTACTCTATAAATTTACCATTTTATTGTCAAATAAATTCTTTTCTTTTAAAATGGCATGACATTTTGAGAAAAGAAAACATTTTTGAAGAAGAAATGATATTTTCCTTAGGAATGAAGCTCAAGTGTTTTATCAAAATTATTTTCCATCTAAGATTACATAGTTTTATGTTTATATCCTTGTTATTACTATGATTTTATTGTGTTTATGATTGAATTTCATTTTTGAAATCCATTTTTTTATATCAATTACGATGGAATGATGTTTAAGAAACCCATTTGATTTCATGGGTTATGCTATGGGGAATGTTTCTATGTTTTCCGTGGAACATGTAATAATGGTTTCATTATGAGATGGGTGGGACCTATATCTCCCTCCAATTAATTGGTTAAAGTTTTATATCTCATGAGATAAACATGGATAGAACAACATGTAAATATGTTTCAATGATACAGGGATGGAACAAGGAGTGAACTCGGTTCAGTAATGGGATTTGTCCTCTACGATGGTCTGGGAAATGTTCCTTGACTAATAAAAAATGATTTTATATACTTATGTTTATATGCCACAAAATTTATTTTATTATGTTATGACTACTGGGATTACATTTCACTTTCATGATTTATCCCATGACATGATATTCTAATCTTTTATATGGAGGATAAGATTTTAAAATGTTATGTTCTTATGAATATGATATGAATGATATTTCCTTTGTTTACCCTTAATGGGAATTTGAGATCACCCTTTTATATTTTTATTTTTTTCCAGGTCATGAAGAAGTGTATTAAGTATGATTTTCCAAAAAGGAGTCTTGTTATGATGAAATAAATGGGAGACAATGTAGATATTTTATAAACCAGTTGTTTATGTTTCGTAGTTTCTAAAGACACTATACCTATAAGGTTCTATCATGGTTTTGTTATTTGTTTTAATAAATATAATACAATTATGAAGTGATATCAATGTATATAAATAACAGGTTGTTATAGTTAGTATCAGAGGAAAGGTATAGTCAACCTTTGGAAACTAGGATGAGAAAGCCTTAAGGATATGTCCAAGTATAGGATAAAATCCTAGTGTTTTAGAAATGACCAATAATAACCTAGGATTAGACCTAATATGTCTTAAATTTAAATCTAATTCTTGATTATGTGGTTTTCTTATTATGACTAGTGTTTCTCACACTATGATTCTTGGTTTTAGTCAATGGATGGAACCCAAAGGAACCGCATTAATGCTGAATATGACAGGCAATGCAATGATTGTCCCCCTGAGAAGCAAATGTTACGCTATATAGAATGAAAAATCTTGTAGCCATGCTCACACAACTTTCTCAAGCTATGAATCATGCCAGACTTCCAAAAAAACAAAGGAGGGAGAAACATTATGTTGAATCCTTCATGAGGCAATGCCCACCTTAATTAAATGAGTCTTTGGATCCATTAGTGTCTGAACAATGGATTAGTACCACTAAAAATATATTTTCTTTTCTAAAATGTTCTGAACCTAATAAAATCATCTTAGCAGTATATTGTTTGGAAGGTGAAGCTGATCAATGGTAGAATATTATCAAGAATATGAGTCAAAGAGATGAAATTGAGTCCATGGAATGGGATGAGTTCAAGAAAATATTTTTCAATAAGTAATTTCCTCATATTATTTGAACAAATATAGAGAAGGAGTTCTTTAAAATTAAGCAAAAGGATGATGAATCCATTGGTACCTACGAAGAATGTTTTACAAGACTTGAAAGGTATGCTTATGTAATTATTATCCAACCTGAGAGTAAGATTGATAGATTCTTTAGGGGATTAAAACCAAGTCTCTGAAGGTCCTTATATATAAGGGACTTCAATAGATAAAAGGAAATTGTTCGATGTGATCTCAAGGTTGAGATAGAGATTGGAGTAACCCATCCTTCATATGGGTTTGATAAGAAGAAAAAAATGGAATTCAAAGGAAAATCTAAATACCACACTAAAAATAAGATGAGTTTCCCCTTATGCTCTAAGTGTGGCAAGAAACATTTAGGGAATTGTCTTAAAGGGACTAGTAAATTTTTTTTGTGTGGAAAAGATGGTCACTGGGAAATTGAATGCCGAAGTGATGGGAAAAAGATGTCTAATGATGCAAACAAAGAAAAGGATACACACAATGAACCTCCTATACTTTAATGTTACATGTACAAGGAAATGGGGCATTATGCCAATCAATTCCCTAATCCAAGGGTTATTGATGATGATCGACGTCAAAAAACTCTTACAACCAAAGACAAAGTAAAGTTACATGAAATTACTATCGGTGACGTAGAGTATGACAATGAAGTGGTGAAAGGTACACTTACCATCCACTCTAAAGTAGAAAATGTTTTATTTTATTCTGGATCCACCCACTCTTTTAATTCTAAAGAATTTTCTAAGGGTATCACCATATTACCACAACAATTAGATGTTGAGTTTTCTATGAAAACTCCTAATGGAACAAAAGTCGCATCAAAATTTTAGAATTCTTATCCAATTAAAGTTTGTTGGAAAGTGCTTCTTGAAAATCTTGCAATCCTTCTTATAGTGGAATTTGATATGATTCTTGGTATGGATTGGATTTCTTTATATAGATCTCATATCAATTTCCAAATAAGGGAAGCCTCATTTCATATTCTAGATTAATCTATGATCATCTATCGATGCAAGGATTAATATAACCTTCCAGTAGAAATTTATTCCACCTCATGGGTCTTGATTCCAATAAATGAAGGTTATTTATCTCAAATGGTAGGGGAGAAACTCACGATTAAGAATACTCCCATTGTACGAAAGTTTGACGATGTCTTTCCCAAGAAATTTCCAGGTCTTCCACCAAATTGTGAAGTTGAGTTTTCAATTGAACTCATAACGGGTTCTATTCCTATTTCAAACACACCTTATAGAATGGCCCCAATTGAGTTGTAGAAATTGTAGAAGTAACTTCAAGAGAATATTGATAATGGATTCATAAGACCTAGTGTGTCACCTTGGGGGGGGCACCAGTGTTGTTGGTTAATAAGAAATATGGATCAACGAGACTCTGCATTGATTATCGAGAACTTAACATGATCATTATCAAGAACAAATATCCTCTCTCGCAAATTGATGACTTATTTAACCAACTGTGCGGAGCTCAATATTTTTCCAAGATTGATATTTGTTCAGGATATCATCAATTAAGGGTAAAAAAGGAGGGTATACCAAAGACGAATTTCCATACAAGGTATGGATACTATGAATTTATAGTGATGCCTTTTGGTCATAATAATGCCCCTACTATCTTCATGGATCTAATGAATAAAGTATTTAGAGACTATATTGATCAATTTGAGGTAGTCTTTATAAATGATATTCTTATCTATTCAAATATAAAGTAAGAACATAAAGATCACTTGAGAATTGTATTAAAGACCCAGAGAAAGGAGAAGCTTTATGAAAAATTTACCAAGTTTGAATTTTTGCTTCTGAATGTTTCATTTTGGGTCACATAATCTCAAGATAGGGGATATATGTGGATCTAGATAAAAAAAGGTTATTGATAGATAGTCGAGACCAAAAATAGTAATTGATATATGATGTTTTCCTAGTTTGGATGGATATTATCGATGTTTGGTGAATGATTTTTCACTATTATCTAATCCAATCACCAATTTGACTCAGAAAGGAGTTAGGTTAGTTCGGAATGCGGAATGTGAATAGAATTTCAAAGATATAAAAAGATGGTTAGCAAGTGCACCTGTGCTCACAATACCTTGTAGTGGAGAAAGGTTTGTGATCTATAATGATGCATCCAAGAAGGGGCTGGGGTGAGTTCTCATGAAAAATGATATGGTGATATCTTATGCATCACGACAGTTGAAAATCCATGAGAAAATTTTCCAAATCATGATTTGGAGTAAGCTGCGGTAATCTTTACATTAAAAATATGGAGGCATTATCTTTATGGTGAAAGGTGAGATATTTATAATAAACATAAAAGTTTAAGGTATATTTTCAAACAAAAGGAGCTAAATTTGTGCCAAATAAGATGGATGGAGTTGATTAAATATTATGAATTCTCAATACATTACCACCCTGGGAAACCAAACACGGTGGTAGATGCTTTGATTCAAAAAGACCACACTAGCTTATCCATGATGAGGGTCACAAAAGATCCAATATTTATGAATTTTGAAAGGATGGATCTTGAAATTTTAATGGAATGGGATAAATCATATCTTTCTCAAATGAATGTTCAACCATCTATAAAAGTGAATATTAAAGAGGAATAGAAGGAAGATGTAGAGTTACAAAATAATGTGAGAAACATTCCTAAATTCAACCTTGATTGTGATGAAATAATAAGGTTTATGAACTGGGTTTTGGTTCCTATCATACTATAATTAAAGAAGGAGCTATTGGACGAGGTTCATAGTTCTTCATCCTCTATTCACCATGGAGGCATAAAGATGTATAGGGACTATAGAGAGCACTTCTAGTGGGATGGAATGAAAGGAGATGTCGCTAATCATGTCTCTCAATTCTTGGTTTGTCAGAAATTTAAGGCTGAGAGATAGAATTATAAGGGGATGTTACAACCATTACCCATACTAGAATAGAAATATGGAAATATCACTATGAATAATTTCACTGGACTTCCCAAAACATCCAAAGGAAATAATGATATATGGGTTATAGTTGATCATCATACAAAGTCAACACAATTCATTTTTATTAGAGAGGATTTCTCTCTTGATCATCTTGATAAGATATATGTAAAGAAAGTGGTAAGATTTCATGGAGTACCAATTTCCATTATATCTAATTGAGAATGGAGGTTTACCTTGAAGTTCTTGAGAATCATTCAGCATGATCTGGATATAGGGTTAAGTTTCAGCACTGATTATCTTCCTCAGACAAACAGTCTGTCTAAGAGAACAAATCAAACTCTCGAAGGCATGTTGAGAGATTTCTCTACAGACTTCAAAGGTGACTGGGATCAACAACTACCATTGGTGGAATTTTCTTACAATAATATGTATCAATCCAGTATTTAGATGGCTCCTAATGTAGCCCTCTATGGATAGAAGTGTAGAACTCCAACTCGATGGGATGAAGTTGGGGGAAATAAAGATATTAGGACCTGATCTTGTTGATGAATTGGAAGAAAAGGTATGATCTATTCAACAACACATAGGAGAAGCTCAGAGTCACAAAAAAGTCATGATATAAACCGAATAAAAGTCCTAGAGTTTGAATTGGGTGATAAGGTGTTCTTACGAATATCTCCCTGGAAGAGAGTAATGAGATTTGGAAAGAATGGAAAGTTGATCCTTAGGTATATCAGTCCTTTTAAAATACTAGATCATGTTGGGAAGGTAGCTTACCGATTGGAACTTCCACCAAATATATCTCAAGTTCAGGAGGTGTTCCTTGTATATCTCCTGAGAATGTAAATACACGATCCTTCACATTTACTAAGTTCAGAAGTCATACCACTGGAGAAAGATCTTTCTTATGAAGAACAACCGAGAGAGATTCTGGATCATAGAAAAAAATTTCTACAAAAAAAGACCACTCTCTTGGTTAAATTTTTATGGAAGAACCACCAATTTGAAGAATCTACATGGGAACTTGAGGATACGATGAGGGATAGGTATCCTCATTTGTTTATTTCCAAGTTACGAATTTCAAGGGTGAAATTCAGTTTAAGGGGTGTAGAATGTAACACCTAAATGTTTTCATGAAATATTGTCTTTAAATAATTTATATTCTTCAAAAGATTTATTTTCACACAATATTGAGATTAAACTAACCACAAGATGACCTTAATATAAAATTACAATTAAATCTAAGCCGTTAGTTTAGTAGGAATAACTATAACTATCTTATGAAAATGCATTATGAAATCATTGGCTATTAATTATTTATGAAAAATATAAATCCATTAGATATTTATATTTTTGAGTGAATTAAATTTGGTAATGAAATTAATGAGATATATGTGTTATATACTTGATAAAAAAATATTTTTTATATTCATAAAATGGATATTTTAGTCATAGGGTATGAAAAAAAACCATATTTTATGAATATGAACCTATTTTTTAAAGGTTAATTTTACACCTTTGAATGACGAACCCATTTTAGAATAATATTTGGACACATTAAGAATTTATATATGAAAAAATAAAAATTTTATTTTTAATCAATATAAAAAAATTACTCTGGATAAATTTTTGATATTTTCTAGTAACATTCATATTTTGATAAATAGTAAAAATACGCTAAATTTTAAATAAAAACAACTTTTTTCATCGAGATAATTTATATGGTTAAATTATAATATTTCATGGTTTTAAAGTATAAACAGAATTTATTTTTTTCATTTAATATAATGTATGTCATTATCATTACTTTTACATTTAATTCATGGTTAAAAACATTTTAATTTTTTGCAATGTTTTAACTTTTAGAAATCGTTTTCTCATTTCAAAAATGGGAATAATTTTTAAATTAATTACTACAACTTTTGTGTTTTCAATTTGGAAAAATGGATTCCAAATTTTGAATCATAATTTCAAAATTTTTTGAATGATCACATTTTATTTTTGGACACTATGAATAGTAAATTCAGTAATTATGTTATTTACCATGGTTAAAGGGTAAATATGGTAAATATGGGTAAAAAATAATAATGTAATAGTATAAAACTACCCTAAAATGTGTCTTAATCCTATTTTATTAGATATTTCCGACCATATTCATCCTTGTATCGATTTTGGGACCACATGGATTCCCATGGATGTGAAAATGACATTTTATATGAATTAATTTAAAGTAAAGATAATTATAACCTAAACACAAATCTTTTACGAGATCGATTTTAATATGGGGTCATATAAGTGATCTCTATGTCTATAAATAATAATTATAAGGATAAAAATATTTCCTACATCATGGTATTTTGTTTATAAATTTTAGACATTAGATAAATATATTTATTTATGAGACAATTATGATGTTGTGATTATCTCAATTATGAAAGATTCAAATAATAGAATTTATAAATATTAAAACAAACTTAATATGAATATTTTGATGCCATACAAAATTTTTTTGGAAGATTTTAACATATTAAATTTTATTTAATTTATTAGTTTCAAAGGAATCGGGTTGTTATGAATTTTTAAAAAAAGTCAAGTATAAATAGTGTCCAAAATTGACATAATTCATAACTTAAAACATAAAATATTTTATTAAATGATATTAAATTATTAAAAATCTAATATTTGTCCAAATGGTTAATATAAGTCCAAATATTTCATAAATAACTTTTTTGGGTCGTTTGACATGATATGGTAGTTATATTAACCCACAATATGTATATAACATGATATCATAGTAAGATTAAAAATGGTAAAATAAGAGTTAAACAAAAAATATAAGGATAAAAAAATATTCAAAACTTGTCTAAAAATTATTAGATTATTGGTATTCAAACCAAAATCCTCTTATCTTATTATTAAATAAGTTTTGGACCATTTTTAGTCAAATTTTAATTTATAATAAATTAATATTTTTAGAGTTTCCTAAAGTGCCCCTCTCCCCTCTTATAAAAGGGAACCTCCTACCTCTCCTCTTCACTCCATTTTGAGCCTTCAAGGTTGACCAAACCCTACCCATTTATCTTTAAAACTTCCCTAGTTACATTTTATAGGTTCTTTTCTTTTTAAAAGACCAACTCTAGTGCCCTAATAGGAAATTTAAATGAGGCACGTCGAGGAAGAGGTAATCTCTTCTACCGATTATTTCAAATTTATTTCTTCTTCTACATCTTCTTATTTAGTTGTTTAATTATAAAATAATAACATAAGTATAAATAATGGGATGATATGTTATTATAAATATTAAACAACTCTATTTAACATCCTATTTATCCTACAAAAAACAAAATCACCGCGCATGCGTACGTATGACTTACCGTCTCGACGCTGGGGTGTAATCTGTTTTTCACCACCACCTTACATGGATGGGTATAATGGTATAAATAATAACTATATATGATTATTATAACATGATACTAATTCTGAGATACTATAGAACATCCACTTTAATACCATTCAACAATTATGGGAACGATATCTTCGCTAATGTGTACGTACGGCTTACCGTCTCCATGGTGCGATGTGATTCATTCTAGTTAATCTTCATTAAACCATGATTATGAAAATGGATTGAATGAAGAAATATGATATATAATATACTATTAACATGCTTTAAATGATATAAATATAACCTAAAAAGAGTAATAAGAACTTATTTGACCAAACATATATAAGAACATAAAGCAGTTAATACCTGAATAACGAGTAACAATGAATTATTATTAAAAAATGGATGAAAATATGATCCTAAATGTTATCATAAAAATTATTATGATTATGGAATAAATAATTAACATTTTTTAAATCATCATACACGAGTTTTGGATATATACAAAAGATATCAGACCTAAGGTAAGGGATAACTTTTCCAATCTCGTTTTATCTGAGATTATTTATTCATAAGTATTTATTGGGGATATATTTATCATCCATGTCCATGTTTTCTAAAAAAATTCTCACTTTTTTTACTATTATCCAAGTTATGTTTAAATTCAATTTTACCCTTTTTATCTTTTACTACAGGATTTGGAAGTAATATTTCTTTTTTTACCATACGAGGTACTTTTTTCCTTTTTCAGAAAAAGTACGAGGAGACTATTTTTTTAACTTATAATACATGAATGGGTTTTTTCATCTTTATAATGCCTTATTTCCATGAATATTCTTCTAAACTTTTACAATCGTATTTTAATATAAATTATTTTCTTTTAAAATTACATGACATTTTGAGAAAAGAAAATGTTTTTGAAGAAGAAAGGATATTTTCCTCAGGAATGAATCTCATGTGTGTTATCAAAATTATTTTCCATATAAGATTAAATAGGTTTATGTTATATACCTATTATTATTATGATTTTATTGTGTTTATTATTGAATTTTCTTTAGTAAATCCATTTGTTTTATATCAATTATGATGGAATGATGTTTTATAAACCCATTTGATTTCATGGGTTATTCTATGGTGAATGTTTCTATGTTTTTGTGTCACATGTAAGAATGGTTTAATTATGTGATGGGTGGGTCCTATATATCCCTCCAATGCATTGGGTATAGATTTATATCTCATGATATAGACATTGTTGGAACGACAAGTAAATTAGGTTCAGTGATACAGGGTTGGAATGAGGAGTGAACTCGGTTAAGTAATGACATTTTTCTGCTATGATGGTCTTGGCAATGAGACTTAACTAATATTAAATGATTTTCTATTCTTATGTTTGTGTTACAACAAATTTATTGTCTTATGTTATGATTATTGGGATTACATTTCACTTTTATGATTTATCCCAAGACATGATATTGTGATATTTTATATACAGGATAAGATTTTCAAATGTTATGTTCTTAGGAATATGATATGATTAATATTTCCTTTGTTTACCCTTAATGAGAATTTGAGCTCACCCTTTTATATTTTTAGTTTCCCTAGGTTATGAAGAATGGTATTAAGTATGATATGGAAAAAATGATTCTAGTTTATATGAAATAAACAAGAGACAATGTAGATGTTTTATGAACCCGTTGTCTATGTTTCCCAGTTTATAAAGAAACTATACCTATACGGTCCTATCACAGTTTTTTATATGTGGTAATAAATATACTTTTATTCTGATGTGATATAAATGTATGTAAAGAACATGTCTCTATATGACCAAGGTAAGCCGACTATAAAATCCATAGAAATATCTTATCATTTCCATTATGGGACTGGAAGTTTTTGTAACAAGCATGCAAGTCTTTGCTGCTCTACCTTCATCTAATGATAGGTGGAACACCTAGTGATAAAGTATGCCATCTGACATTTCATCCCTGGTCACCAATAATAGCATCACATATCTCAATACATTTTTCACATGCCTTCATAAACTTCCCATTGAGATGCATGGGAATATTTCATCATATCCTCTCTAATATCTATAGGGACCCAGGCATTCCCATGAATATGTAGGATTTCATTTTTGTCAATATACCAATCTGGGGGCAGTTCAGCTCATAATATACCCTCACAGAGAACCCTACCCTCATGATCTAAAAATTGCCTACTCTTCACCTTCTCAAGGAGGGAAGAGGTAACAATAAAATATGAGTGGTAAGATTTATTATTACTACCATTAAACTCTATATGAAGCTTAGAAAAGAGGGAAATTAACTTCCATTCATCACTGGATTCCCATATAGCCTGTGCTTGAGTTTTTTGACTCAGTGCATCAGCGACTACATTTCCCTTTCCAAGCATATAAGTAATCTCAAAATCAAAGGACTGAAGATATTCGACCCATATTCAATGTTGGAGATTCAAGTCACATTTTGAAAAGAGATATTTGAGGCTCTTATGGTCTATTTACACCAAAAAGTGCTCACCCCATAGATAGTGTCTCTAACAATGTACGACATGAAAAACTGCTGCTAGCTCAAGGTTGTGTGTTCGGCAATTTCTCTCATGAGGCCTCAACTATTGAGATCTGTACACAACGAATCTATCCTCCTATATAAGAACTACCCCTAGGTCAATCCCTGATGAATCATATAAGATGATATAGCCCCTCCCAGATTTGGAAAAATTAGAATATGTACTAATATGAGCCTCCGTTTCAGCTTCTGAAAGGCTTTCTCACACGCTTCTAACCACATGAACTAAACACCCTTCTATGTAAGGCCAATGAGTGGTGAATAAAGGCATGATAAGTCATATATGAAATGACTATAATATCCATAAAGTCCCAAGAAACTATATATATCAAACTCATTCTTGGGTTTCTCCCAGGAAACCACCAAACTCACCTTCTATGGATCAATAGAGACTCATGATTCTGAGATAATATGACCCAATAAGTGAAAAATTGTTGACCCCTAAGTGGAACGTAGCAAGATTAACATAAAGATGATGCTCTCTCATGTGCACTTAGAATGATCACAAGGTGAATGGAATGGTCACTATGAGTGTGAGAATACACCAATATTTCATCCATAATGACTATGAAAAAAGAATCCAAATAGGGGTGGAATACGCTATTCATTAAATCCATGAAAACGATGGGTGTGTTTGTAAGACCAAACAACAGAAGTTGGTACTCATAATGACCATACCCACTACGGAAAGCTGTAGGAGGTATGTATTATGGTTTGACTAACACCTAATGATAGCCTAATATCAATTTGATCTTAGAGAAGACCCTATCTCCCCATATTTGGTCAAAGAGCTCATCTATTTAAGGAAGTAGATACAGATTCTTGACCATTATATGGTTCAACCATCTATAATCTATACATAAACAAAGGGTCACATATACCGTCTTGGGAAAAAGAATGGGTGAACCCTAAGAGGATTTTTTGGGCCGTATAAAACCTTTGGCCTCAATGTCCTCTAAATACCGCTTGAGCTCTTGGAGCTTAGTAGGCTCCATTCTCTATGGAGGAATGGAGACTATAGATGCTCCTAGAAAATGATTGATTGTAAAATCTACCTCCATATTTGGAGATAATCTAGAAAATTCACCATGAAAAACATCCCTAAAATGATTTAGTATTAGAGGGAATTCATCCTGGCTTAAAGCTTGATCCTCTATGAAGATATTGGAAAGCTTAGCAGTTACCCCACCTAGCCCATAATGCTCTGGTCTAGCTCTGCTGGCCTGGACATCCCACTCACCCTTGTGTAGACAACTGATTCTCTCTAGTGATGTAAACAATACCCTTCGATGATAGCAGTCTATAAAAGCATGATAAAAAACCAAAAAAATTGTCCCAGTAATAACATCGAAGCCATCATCTTCGGAACAAAGAGGTCCCATAAGAAAGGGTAACTGCCTACCTTAAGGGGATGATCCCTACACCGTGTATACCCTATGATCATACCACTAATGGTGTATCTATGGTTATTACACCATAATAACACTGAATTTCCAGCCCAAGTATTTCCAGGATAGATAAAGAGATATAAAATTTGAAGCACCTATATCAAAGAAATATGATACTATAGTATAAGTTACTATAATATTACTTCATATTGTAGATGGTCCAACAACCTAATCCCTGAGTATCGGTTGTAAAGCATGCATCTGTCCAAATCCACAACCCCGCGCAATAACTGGACTACCATGATCAAAACTATTTTATTGGTGCTGCTAGTGATCGGGGGTCGGACTACCATGGCCACGACTCCCACCTTATGTAGTCCAAACGGTTCTACTCCAACTCCCCACCTAACATAGTGTAAAAGAACCAGCTTCTGAAGGTGGATATGATGCAAATCCTTTTCCACTAGAATCTAATGGAAAAGTGTGATAGAAATTCGAAAGATACCCCATATAGCTGCAAGCCCAATACTCAAGTGGGTATTTATCACACTAAGGATTCAGATGCCTTGTACGTCCGCACTGGTGACAAACTATAGAGCTACCTACATGGGTAACTTGGAAACCACTACCCTGAAAAGAAACGTCGATGGGATGATTCCAACAACTAGAAGAACTACTAGAGTCACACAAAACTGGTCCTCTATTCCTGGTACTATCACCATCCCTCAGTTAGCACTCTATAATAAGAACGCGATTTACTATTTCAAAGAAATTAGTTAAGAAAATCACATTCACCTGAGTACATATGACTTACTGAAGCCCATCCTCAAAGTGTTTAGCACATGAAATCTCATAACTATATAAAATTAGTGCAAAGCACTAAAACTCTATGAAACACATTTAATAATATATAAATAACATAAAACACTACTCGAGATGCATGAACTCTAGGGATTTATCTAGTATCATCGTCTAAGGAAATAATTGATTATAAAAGTATTCTGGAAATCAACCCATAACATGCCCTAATGAAGACCATCTTAGTTAATCACATCCCATAAGAAATTGACCGAATCACGCAACATGTAAGTAGAAAGTTTGACCCTACTCTTTGGAGGAGTCTCTAGATGCTTAAAGATAGACAGGGTGTCCTCTAGTAGAGATTCAACAGCCTGTAGACTGTCATCCCACAAGAAGGTGGGAGGATGTTGCAGTTAAAACTCATGAGTTAGATTAGCCAATGTATGTGTAGCTCATAGAACACCATGAATGGAATTCATCAAATGTAGAAAACTATCATGGACTTGGGAATCAGTGCTCAGATCTGGAACAACAGGTCGTGCCTCCAGTGGAACTCCTGACGGTATAAGTGTCGGCTTAGGGCCCACTACATTCGGAGTATGGTTTTCACCACCTTCCTAGCATACGACACAAGGATGTCATGACGACATAGGTATAAAAATTCTAAACACATGCCTTATAAAAAACATAGAAGCAAAAAGATAGCATCACAAGAAGAAGATGAGCATAAGAAAACTTACTACCCAAGGCATAATACCCCAACTACTCGCTTAGATGGAAAAGTGTCGGTAAGTACTCATATATTATTTTCAAGGGTTCCAGTAGATGAAGGGTTAATAGTACGTTGCTTCAAAATTTATTGGAAACCATTTCATTTCATTTAGAATTTAATTACCAAGTTCAACCCTTCAAATTTCACAAACATGACAAAGCGGGATAAAGACATGCAACCATTTCACTTTTATATTTGCATTTTCTTATAACTTGTATCAAGGATCCATTAATGTGTATTTTAATTCCAAGTGAATCAGGTACCATACTCCTTATCACTATGATAAACACCCACTTGATTTTTTTAATAAAAGGCTTGATTTGGTAAATTACTCATTCCATACCATGAATCCCCATAACACCTCATGAATTGAAATAGTAAATCCCTAAATTAAAGCCCAGAAGAAGCACAAGCATATATACAAGAAACGTTCACTCGAAAATCATAAGAATATCAAGAAATGAAACTAGTGAAATGAACCTATACGGAATGGAAATATGCATGACATGTAAATTCTAGGTTCCTGTGATGATGAATGTAATAAATATCCTTTCCCTCATATCATCAAGCCAAGGGTGAAATGAAATTTCCAATCAGAATAACAATCAACAACTCCACACATCATGTGTGTCACCCAATGGTGAAATGATATCAACTGTAATAGGAAAAATCAGAACAACAATAATAATCCAAGAAACTTGGCCTTTACCCCAAACAAGGGGTTGCGACACCCCAGAAAAAGTTATGACCACGTTCAAAGAATTTCTAATCTCCAATCTATTGTCTCCAAATAGTAAACCAAGAAATGAAAACCTCTTTGATATCACTTTGTGATGTCCTAGAATTAGATTCCACTTAAATAGGTGTCCCGAGCCTGATGGGCCATATATACTCAAGCACATATCCCTGAATGCCATTGGTTTTAGACTAGTAGTGAGGGCCTCAGGTGGGTTCTTGGGGAGACTATGCCCTCATTACCAGAGTGTAGAAAAATAAATAATTATAAATAGATGTAAATAGTGAAGAAATAAGTAAACATAATACACAATGAAGAGAGAAAAATCAATAATAACTAAAATAACTGGAATAACATGCAATAGATGATGTTGATATATGTCATGTCACTAGAAATCTACAAAACATTGATACAAAGTAGAAATCATACCTGAAAAAACCAAATGTAGTAAAAAGGAAATACATAAACTATCCCAAGAATCCCGAGAAATAGCTCAATCATATGCTACCATCACCATCTTAGCATAATAAACAATAAAGTGTTTGACACATTACACTTCCTTTTATAAACACTTGCATACTTGTAATATACCCCGAGTACCAAATGGCACCCATAGAGCATGTGAGATAAATCTTAGTGGACCACCAAGTAAGAACCATGATCTTCATTTTAGGTATGGATCTTGATTTTGGGTTGAATCTAAGGAAAAGGGAGAAGTGGGGGTTTTCTAAGTACACTCCATGTAATTTTGAGTACATGCTATGTACCCAGTTGTCGCATACAGCCACATGATGGCCATGTAACGGCTGAGTACATGGCCATGTGGTGACCTGGAATACCGCTTAATTCGGGGCCAGTTAAGGCTACTATACAACCTATACATTTAATAAACACATTATGTATTTTTATTTTTAATTGATATATCATATTGGGGTCATGTCTTATATCTATAAATGTCTTCTTCTCTCTGTGGTTCATACAAGAGAGTGATAGAATGATAAATGAACTTCAAACCCATCCCTATTCTCCATTATAGCTCTGATTGAGATACCATCAAGTGTGTTGGAATCCCACCGGTGAGTTATCAAAACCCCCAGATCCTTTCTTCATGAATCTTCCTCTCTCAAGAGTTATTCAAGGTTGGGTGTTTTTACCTTTTTGTAGATCTACACTGATCTAGTCCAATTTAAGGGCCTAAGTTCAAGTATATCGATCATGTGTCATCGAGGTAGGTTGTTTGTGCCTTTTATTATTTTTCTTTGGATTATATATGCTAAAAGTTTAGTATACCCGCATTTGGGGTATTGCTTGATATGGAATTTAACCCTGTTTAATACCTGTTATAGTTTGATTGATTGATAAAG
This sequence comes from Viscum album, assembly GCA_963277665.1. Lineage (NCBI taxonomy): Eukaryota > Viridiplantae > Streptophyta > Magnoliopsida > Santalales > Viscaceae > Viscum > Viscum album. The sequence goes on from OY728163.1 coordinate 210,745,568, forward strand.
AGGTTGTTTTTTATGCATAAGGTTGGATACCTTATTTTCCATGACTTAGTTGATTAGGGTGGAGTTGATTGATTATATGAAATGCATGAAACATGCATGAGAATATATCCATGTAGTAGTTATAGATTGCATGTGTTGATTTGATATGTTATGGGTGCCATGTATTTGCATAAGACCATGAGAGCCTTTGTGTAGTAGTTGACCTAGGGGTATTGACTGTGAGAGCTACCCAAGAGGTTGTTTATAATTTATTAATGTCATGTTGACCCAGTGGTATTGACTATGAGAGCTACCGAGGTGGTTGTTTGTAAATGATTAGTTCTATGTTAGACTGAAGGGGATAAACTGTGAGAGCTTCCTAGAGGGTAATTATTTATTTGGATGATGTTGTGTTAGACCAACGGGGATAGACAGTGAGAGCTCCATAGAGGGTTTTTATCAAATTTATTGATGTTATGTTAGACCAGAGGGGTTATACTGTGAGAACTTTCCCAGAGGGTTGTTATGAATGATTGAATGACTATGAAGAGTCTTCCAAGACAAACCACAAGCTTGGACTCATTCTTACTTGATTGTTTAGATGGTCTTATGAAATATATGTTTGTTACTTTACACAGAGGACACAAAGCTTAGGCTAGACCTTGAGGTTACATGATTCAACAGATTGAATAATTGATAAATGTAAATGAATGTAATTGAAAACTATATGATTATTTACTTTTGAGTAATTCTTAGTTTATTGCTTCATTATTTCATATTACATGTTATATATATTCACTAATAGTTAGGCATAGATATTTTGGTGGTTTCCTATTGGGATTCATCTCACACTCTGTTTGGTTCATGATTTTGGACCCAAAAAAATATATGTTTGTAGGTATAGATAAGGTCAAGTGGCCTTCTTCATCTGGTACTTGATTACTGTTGGAGTTGGAGAGCATGGGACCAAGCTGAGGCTTGCGATTCTATTAGAGTTCACTTACTTTTCCATACTTTGGATTATATATTTCATTTACAGCATTGTGACTTGTTTGGATGTTTTCCTAAACACATGTGACATGCATCATATATATATATATATATGACAAGTTGTTTTATTACTATCATCTTTCTATTGTTTACTTATATTATATGGTATTACTACTTCCGCTATTGTTCACTATTTGTTTTATTCTATGTATACTCTGCCAATGAGGGAATAGTTTCTCCATTATCATATATTGGACCTCACTTCTCGTTGGTAGCCTCTCGAATTTGGGGAAATGTGTTTGAGGTTATGTGATGAACTGGGTTCAGGGAACCTTTGGGTGGAACCTAGATACGGGATGTTACGAAGAGGTATCAGAGGATTTTTCTTTCATGTTTTCCTTACAATTTCAAGCCAATAGAATAGGATAGGAAGGAATAGGTAGTTTTTAATAATCTTTTCTTGGGAGTAGCTACCCCGTGTATAGGGAAAATCCAAGTTACCTCAAATATTAAAATTTTATGGTTTTGCAATTGTTATAATTGATTTGATTTCACCATTGGGTGATACACATGTATTGTGTTGTTATCATTGATATTATTTAGGTTCTATTTTGTTGCAACCTGATGAGATGAGGGTATTCCATCTCATAAATCATATAGACACTTGCTAGCGATCACATGTCTTGCCTTCTTGTCACGCCATTTAGGGTGCATTAATGATTTCATGTTTTTGTTATAGATGTTGTGGTAGATATGGTTTCTATTATGATAGATTCCATTATATAAATACCTACTATTTCAATAGGTTATTGGTATATGTAAATTTTCAATTGGATAGACACCAAGATTTTGTTCCTGAGGTGTTATGGGCCCTCTTGGATCAGAATTTGGTGGATCATGTTTGAAAATTAATTGAAATATATTAAGATATGACATGAATAATGATAAAAAACTTTGATTCGCGAGGTGTATGGGATCCCACAGATCATAACATGGAATTCATTATCCAAATTCAATGATTTTTGGGGTTCCAGAGTATATTCAGAGGCGTATTGTCCAAAAAACCTATAAAACTTGGTGTGTGATGTTATGAACTTACACCATGTATTCTTCTATTCTAAAAGAAATGAATTTTCTTAAGTACATGCCATGTACCGTATGTATATTCCATATAGTTGTTAACCATGTAACTAACTGTGTGAGCTGATACATGAAGATTGTAAACTTTTGGTAGAACACAACATGTACTGGGAGTACATGCTGTTCTGTAATCGATTGTGTATTTGGCTGTGTGACTAATGACACGAGTGGATAGAACATTGATTGTACACGCTGTGTATATGGTGTGCACTCCATGTTGTGTTACACTAGTAGAACCATGTAGTTCTATCTATGTATAAGTACCTAGGAAGGAGGGAATATTCAATTACATTCCATGTATTATGCGGAACACGCCATGTTTATGTGGTGTTACACGACCGGGTTGGAAGAGATACATGCCCATGTTAAGGCTAAGGGAACATGTAGTGGTTCTACATGCCATGTAACCATTTTTTATAAAAATTGAATGTTTTAATTCTCTAGTTCCATTATTGAACTTCTAAGTTATAGTCTTTGATAATCTTGAATTGAGGTGTGCACTTGACCTTGCAAAGTCATGCCACCAATACATCCTCTGGTTGTACGCCAGGTACAGGGCGATGATTAGAAACTGGAAATGGTAGATTAGGGACTACCAGCAAATCCTCCCTCCATGACCATCTTCGAACCAACTGTTATACCAGACGCAGGTGACAATGCATAGTTTCATGAAGGCTCTATGAGGATGATTCATACCTTTTAGGGAGCTCCGCATCCTGCCCTAACTATGGAAGAGTTTATGCAGGTGTTCCAGTAGCATCATCCTCCCACTTCCTTAGGGGATGGAGGATCACATGCTACATAGTCATGGTTGGAGGCCATTATTTCTATCTTTAAGCATCTGGAGACGCCTCTGGAGATGAGGGTGAAGCTCACGACTTACATTCTATGTGTTTCCACCAAGATATGGTGGGATGTCATCTCACAGGAGGGACATCATCATGATATGACTTGGGAAGAGTTTCATAGGACATTATATGATTACATCTACCCCAAGAAGTTGAGGACCGACTGAGCCCAAGAGTTTATGCATTTGGAGTAGGTTTCTCTTTCAGTGATGGATTACTGTTCTTACTTTACAGAGCTTCATTACTTCACACCTGTTTTAAAAGGTGATGAGTTGTCACTAGATAGACAGTTTGAGGATGGTCTCAAGTACTAAAATTTGATTGTAGGTGAATGTTTTTAGGTTGAATTTTGTGATTATTATAGTAAATCAGACGCAGATTACTGAATTCAATCTGATGGAGTTGGGAGTTGTGAGCTAGGGCAGTTCACCAGCTAGGGTCGATACTCCTTCAACTGATAACCGGATTCTCCACAGGGAGTTTACACATAGTGGTTCTTCTAGTAGCATGGATGTTTCTTCAAGTATCTTGGTGATGTGATACCAGTGCAGAAGGAGTGGGAACATGAGACTACAATGCCCAAGAGACCCTGTTGTGTGTCGATCTTGTGGAAAGATGGGTCATCTTCAGTGTTTTTTTCGAATGTCCGCACTATAAGAAAGTGAGAGGGGATATGTTATGACTTCATGTTTAGGAGAAGGAACACCAGTTTCTCATCAGTCAGAGAACTGGAGTTCGTCATGCCATTCAGGTCGAGGAGGTGATTGTGGACGTGGTAGGCAGAGGACAAACCTTCAGTGACAATAGGTTGGATTAGCTTAGGGTAGCCAGGAATGGTCGCAAGTCCACGGTATAGGTCATAATTTTGCAATGGAACTGACCCGACAAGAGAAGTATCTGAAACCCTCTATGGTTAGAGGTATGATTATAGTTTCCTCAATTTTATCTTATGCTCTTTTAGATATAGGGTCTTCCCAAAGTTTTTATCTTTTTTTTGTTATGGAGATCCTTGGTCTCTTTATCTTTACCTCTGATGATGTTATGACACTAGAAAATCCATTGGTTATTAGGAAGAATAGTGTACATTAGTGAAAGTAGTTCCCTATTGAAGTTTGCCGGTGTCACTTCTTACGGGACATCTATGTCTTAGAGATGACATGATTCAATGTTATTCTCATAATGTACTGGTTGGTCTCCTTTTAGGCCTTTGTTGACTGCTATCTCCGTAGGGTGAGTTTCACATTACTAGAGGTTGGGTTTTTTCTACACAAGGGTAAATCAGATGTCCAAGTGAGTAGAGCGGGACCCGAGAATCATGAGTTGGGAGGAATCACAACCCGGATTTCTAGTCTATATCTAGACAACATGGAGACTTCATAGATGAACTTTCCTCCAGTGGTGGAATGTTTCATGGATGTCTTTCTAGCTGAATTTTTAGGTGTACCTTCAGATCGATAACTGTATTTATTTATTGATCTTGTTCCAGGAGCAACGACGGTGTCCATTCCTCCTTATATGATGGCTACACCAGAGTTACAGGAGCTCAAGAAGCAGTTAGAGGAGTTTTAGACAAAGGGTTTCATCTGACCTAGTACTTCTCCTTGGGGTTCACCTATCATTTTTGTGAAGAAGGTGGATGATAACCTTAGAATTTGTGTGGATTATCGGAAGCTGAACCAGTTGATGGTCAAGAACCGATATCCCTTGCTAAGGATTGATGATATCTTTAATCAGATTCTAGGAGCCCAGGTGTTCTCAAAGATTGACATGATATTTGGTTATCATCAGTTTCATGTTAGTCCATCATATATATCTCTTACAACCTTTTATAGTAGGTATGGTCTATACAAGTATTTGGTTATTCCATTCAGTATCATGAGCGTGCCGAAAATTTTCATGGAATCGATGAACCAAGTATTCCATCCTTACTTGGATTATTTTTTGGCAGTCTTCGTGGATGATATCTTGGTGTAATTTAACACTCAACACGACCATGCCACACATCTTGAAATCATATTGAGTACACTGAGAGTGCATCAGTTTTATGCTATGATCTCAAAATGACACTTTTGGATGGACCAGATTTACTTCTTGGGTCATGTCATATCAGAGATATGAGTATTAGTAGACCTAGTGAAAGTGGGAGTAGTAGTTTCCTGGGAGAATCCAAAGAAAATCTTTGAGGTACATATTTTTTTGGGGCTGGCTAGTTACTATAGATGCTTTATTCAGGACTTTTTATGCTTAGTATCACCACTGATAGGTATGAATAAGAAGGGTGCGAAGTACTGGTGGACATATTCATATGATTCAGCCTTCCAGGAGCTAAAAGGGATATTGACATCAACATTGATATTTATTTTTCTGGACTTGGGAAAGAGTTGCACCATTTACCGAGACAAATCAGGTATCAGGTTGGGAGAAGTGCTTATATAGGGGGAAAAAGTTGTGGCATACAAATCTCAGCAGTTGAGGCCACATGAGAGGAATTACCTGACACCCGATCTCGAGTTAGCTGCAGTTGTGCATGATTTTCAATTTTTGAGACATTATATTTTGGGATAGAATTTTGTGGTTTACACTGACCAAAAATGCCTCAAATAAATCTTTACTCAGTGTGATCTAAATTTGAGATAGTGAAGGTGGGTTTAGTACCTTCAGTATTTTAACTTTGAGCTTGCTTGCATGCCTGGAAAATGAAATGCCATGGTAGATGCACTAAGTAGGAGGACTCAGATATATGCATTTTAGGAGGCCAGTAGTGAGTGTAAGATTATGTCTCTATTCTCTGAGATACATTTGGAGGTTCATAATAGATAGGGGTAACCGTTTCTTTCTTCTATAGTTGTTACCTCTACTCTATTGGATCGAGTGTGAATGAGACAACTATCAGATTCCAAAGGCCTAGTCCTACGGGAGAGTGTGTCAGGAGAGGACCGCATTCCTGGGTGGACTGTAGGCAAGGATTAGGTTTTTCATTTTTATGGGAGCATATGGGTGTTAGTAGACATACGCGAGGAGCTGTTCCGAGATTTTCATGCCTCAGTTTGGGCAATTCATCATGGTGTCACCAAGATGTATCGAGATTTACATCATCAGTATTAGTGGCCGGGTATGAAGAGGGATGCAGATGGATTTGTTATGAGATGTTCCACATGTTATTTGGTAAAGGTGGAGCATCGGCGACTGAAAGAGATTTTACAACAGTTACCTTTTCCTGAGTGGAATTGGAACGATGTTGCAATGGATTTTGTGATAGGTTTACTAAGGTCACCTAAAGGGAATGATAAAATTAGGGTTGTTATTGATAGGATCATGAAGGTTTCACATTTCTTACAAATCAAGGAAAATTTTAGTGTTGATGAGCTTGGAATGTTGTACATCTAATATATAGTGCATTTTCATGGGGTTCCACAATATATCATTTTAGATAGGGATGCTCTTTCTACTTCTTGTGTCTAGACGGAACTATAGAGGGCATTAGGTACACATGTACTTAGGAGTATAGATTATTGTCCTCAAGTAGATGACCAGTATGAGCACATGATTCGGGTTTTGGAGGTCATGCTTCGAGCATGCATCCTAGATTTTGGGGGATCTTGGGAGAGACACATACCCCTGGTGGAGTTTTCCTACAATAACAACTTTCAAGAAATTATTCAGATGGAACCTTATGTGGCTTTTATGGAAATCCATGCCAATCACCCCTATATTGGCTAGAGGCAGGAGAGGCATCTATGTTGGGACCTCATCTTTTTCAGGAGACCACTGAGTAGGTTGAGTTGATTCAGAATAGGATTTCTACTACACAATCTCTCCAGAAATATTATGCTAATCAACGGAGACGACCTCTAGAGTTTGAGTATGGAGATCAAGTTTTCTTACATGTCACACCGAGGTTGGGACACAGGAGGATTAGGAGACAGGGAAAACTTTCACCGAGATACGTCAGGCCATTTGAGGTTTTGGAGAGAGTTGGACCATTTGCCTATCAGTTTCAGTTACCTCAGAGGTTCCAAGCTATGTATGATGTCTTTCATGTTTCTCAACTATGATGTTACTTTTCGGACTCGCCTCATGTTTTTCAACCTGAATAGGTTTAGTTGGAGGTGGATGCATCCTTCAAGGAGAACCCTATTCTGATTGTGGATTGCATCATGAATATTCTCCATGGATGGTCTGTTCCTTTAATATGGGTGCTATGGAAGCTTGAGCGAGTGTAGGATGGCACTAGATAGAGGGAGGCCGACGTCCGATCACAGTGGCTGAAGTTGTCCAAAAATTCTTTTTCACCATCATTGGAAGGGAAATTTGGGTACTAATTCCTTTAAGGGGATAGATTTTTAAGAACCTAGATCTTCATTTTAGGCATGGATCTTGATTTCAGGTTGTTTCTGAGGAAAAGGGAGAAATGAGGTTTTTATGAGTACACGCCATGTACTTTTGAGTACACATCATGTAACCGGTTTCCATATACAACCGCGTTCTCTCCATGTAACGGCTGAGTACATGGTAATGTGGTGACTAGATAGACCACTGAAGTTAGGGGCTAGTTAAGAATACTACATGGTGTGTATATTTAATGAAAACACCTTGTATTTTTCTTTTTAATTAATATATCAAAGTGGGGTGGAGTATTATGTCCATAAATGTATTCTTCTCCCCATGGTTCGTACAAGAGAGTGATAGAACAACCAAAGAACTTCGAAACCCTCCTGATTCTCCATTCAAACTCCGATTGAGACACCATCAGGTGTGTTGGAATCCCACCAGTGAGTTATCAAAACCCCTAGAGTCTTTCTTCTGGATTCTTCCTCTCTTGTGAGTTATTCAAGGTTGGGATTTTTCACATTTTTGTAGATCTACGTTGATCTAGGATGATTCATGGGCCGACGTTCAAGTATATCGATCGTGTGACAATGAGTTAGGTGGTTTGTGCCTTTAATTTTTCATGTTTGGATTATATATGCTAAATCTGCCGCATACCCACATTTGGGGTATTGCTTGATATGGAATTTAACCCTATTTAATACTTGCTATGGTTTTATTGATTAATAAAGGGGTCATTGCTTATGCATAAGGTTGGATACCTTGTTTTTCATGTCTTGGTTGATTAGGGTGGAGTTGATTGAATATATGAAATGAATGTGATATGCTTGATATTATATCCATGTAGTAGTTATAGAATACACGAGTTTCTTTGATATTTTATGCACACCATGTATTTGCAGAGGACCTTGATATCCATGGTGTAGAAGTTGACCTAGGGTTATTGACTGTGAGATCTACATAAGAAGGTGTTTAGAATTTATTTATGCCATGTTGACCCATGAGTATTGTCTACGAGAGCTACCAAGGTGGTCCTTTGTAAATGATTAGTTCTATGTTAGAACAAATGTGATAGACCATGAGAGATTCCCAGAGGGTCATTTTTTATTTATTTGATGTTGTGTTAGACCAAAGGGGATAGATAATGAGATATTCTCAAAGGGTCGTTATCAAATGAATTGATGTTATATTAGACCAGATGGGTTAGACTATAAGAACATTCCCAAAGGGTTTTTATTAATGATTAAATGATTGTGGTGAGTCTACCAATCCAAAGCACAACCTTGGACTCGATCTTACTTGATTGTTTAAATGGTCTTATGATACATATGTTTGTTACTTTACATAGGGGACACAAATTTTAGACTTAACCCTAATATTATATGATTCAACAGATTAAATAATTTATAAATGTAAATAAAGGTAATTGAAAATTGTAGGATTGTTTACTTTTGAGTGCTTCATAGTTTATTACTTCATTCAAGAATATTACATGCTATATATATTCACTAACAGTTAGGAATAGATCTTTTAGTGGTATCCTACTGGGATTTATCTCACACCCTATTTGGGTCATGCTTTTAGACCCAAACAGATTATATGATTTCATGTATAGATAAGGGCAATCACTCTTCTTCATGAGGCACATGATTGTTGTTGGATATGGAGATAATGAGACCAAGTTGAGGCTTGCGATGCTGTTGGAGTTTACATAATTTTCAATACATTGGTTTCTATATTGTATTTCCAGCATTATGACTTGTTTGTATGTTTTCTTAGGCACATGTGACATGAATCATTTATATATATGACAAGTTTTTTTATTGCTATCTATATTTTTCTTTTTTTTACATTGGTTGTATGGTATTACTGCTTATTCTATTATTCACTATTTATTTTCTACTATGTATACTCTGCCAATGAGGGCTTAGTTTCCCCATTATCACACTGTTTCCATCACTACTATTCGACATCCTCTAGCATTTGGGGAAATGCGCTTGAGGTTATGTGACCAACCGAGTTTGGGGCACCTTTGGGCAGCACCCGGATCCAGGATGTTACAAACCACCATTGATGTTTATAACATCTAGCCTGTTTATTGGAAATTTAATAGTGTTAAATCATGCATATATAAATTAAAGCAGTACAATGTAACAAAATACCCATGTAAATGCTACAACCCTTAGCTAGTGTCTAAACACACAACTGGTTCATAAATGACGAAATTTCCAATTTAAATTAATATGTCACATGAGGTATATCTAGTAATGAAATCACTCATAATAGTATAAATAGCGAAGGTTCCAAGATGTAACAAGGAAAACATAATTTATAATTAATATAAAGTGGTTCATGGTATTCACCAAGGAAACCTAGACCTCAGGTGCCGCTAAATCAGTAATAACTGAGTCAAGCTAAGGGGTAAGAGTGTAGTCTAAGGATCATCATCATCGGAATTCCCCAAACGATGCCTACCAAGTGCAAGGAGTTTTTCCATGGTGAAATAGGGATAAACAATGAATGGTCCTGATGTGTTGTAACAATGGAACCAACATGTCAATGCTAGATACAAGGAGTGTATCCAAGGCATCATGTAATAATAATTAAGGGATCATATGGTGTCATACTGGGCATCTAGAGGTAGCAAGGATTGGGTTCCTAGGTAGGTCTCACCCAAGGAAACCAACATCCTTGAATTGGAATGACTTCCTCGAGTACCCAAGGCATTCAATTAGGAATATAAGAGCTAACACAATTCAATCCTTCCTCTAAAGATGTCAAGGTTCATGTGCATAAAGGGGAACCTTAAATTTAATTCACTAAAATTGATTTGTTCATATTATAACTATGACATTAACAAATTCACTTGGTTAAAGCCTTTACTTTCATTGGTTAGACAAGGCCATGTAGCATGAAACATCTTGATTAAAACCATGTAAATCAAGTTCAATTAATAGGGTGCACTCTGCTGCCTTCCATAAACCTAGAATGGTGTTCTATGAATGTGAATCCAAACATTAACTTACATTTAATAAGTCAAGTCATATAATTAAGTATTCTAGCTATAATATCATTTAAATCAATCACTCACACTTAATCACTTACCTTAGGTGGGTCAAGTGGAAGTGATAAAGAATAAGCTATTCAAAGTTTTAGGATTCAATAAGAAATTAATATTAAGAGGCGTACCATTAGTGTGGTCAAGCTCAAGAACACCAAAAAATGGATAAAAAGTTTTCAAAACACTAAAAACTCAATTATAGCATATCAAACTACATGGGGTGTTATGAGTTGTGGATGTAACCAACAACAACCACTCACATTAATGGAAAGAGAACACCTATATGGTTCTAATGAACATAGGTGAGGAATATAAATTAAATAAATGAAACTTGATGAAATAATTGGGCCCCACAAAACAATTCCAAAAACAAAGAACTTGAGGGATGAGTTATAGACCACCCAATTAAGGCTTTTATGAATCTTTTTATCCAGTATTAACCTCTAATTTGGCTTGGGATGGAGTAGATTCTTGTGCATCCCATGTAACGAATGAAAGATTGAACAGATTTTAGATGAATGAGATCTCTTGATGCCTAGGCTAGCCATTAAAAAAGATTAAAAATGGGAGAAATGGAGGCTAATCCTACTATAATTCAGATTAGAAAATAAGGGTTAAGTTAATTATATCATTAAGGGTAAAATAGTAAAGTTACCCAAAATTTAGCATTTGCATGGTTTGGCAGTACGCTTTGCCAAAATGGTCACCAACCATGCAAAATCACTTATGGGAAGGGTCATACCATATGTGTAGGTTGCACAGTTTGATAAACCATGCAGAAACCCTTCGAGGTGGCGCTACCCGAAAATGTAGATCATCTGCACAGTTACATCTAACCGTGCAGCCTAACCGCAGAGTTTCCTCTAACCGTGCGAAATGCCAATTTCCCCCAAAAGGATGAGTTAGAGGCTTGTAATAATCCCGAAACACCCTTGTTACCTTCACTAACTCTTTAATAATCCATATTAGGTCCCAAAAAAAATTATATTAAAATTTAAAGGATCCGTACCTGAGTTAAAAATCGGGTTCTTACAACATTCAAAATAGTTGTTTATGACATCCATATTTAGGAATATATTCTTATGAAATGTACTATAATAACACTCTTATCTTGAAGTACTTATGGGTTTTTTAAAGTCCCTATATTATTTATTTTAAAATAAAAAATATAGGAATGTTTTCAAAAAGATGTGTTGGTGTAATTTTTCTAGGATATCATCCAAATTGAAGGGGATATATCTACTCAAATAGGAAAATAAAAAAGTGTATTAATTGTGTTGATGTGAAGTTGTTAGAAAACTAATTAAATGGGTGTTTATAGTAAATAAAAAGTTTTAGAATTGGTGGATATGACTTATAATTTATTTCAAAGAACACTATTTTTTTGAAACATTAGAAGATTTAAGTGATGTTAATAAGGAAGATGACAATTCAGCCTAATCAAGTGATGAAGAACAACCAAATTTAGGTCATCCAATATAAAGAATTAAATTTTATAATTAGAATATAATTTTTAACCAAGGATATATTTTTCAAATTAAGATAACGCTTAGGATAATATCTCATAGTTGATTGTTTTTTGAAAAAAAATCCCTTATACCGCTTATTGAATTTCAACTGATTTGAACTACATTGAAATGCCTTTTAAACCAAGGATTATTTGGATTGACCATGGTGTAAATTTCATTATTTTTTATTAAAATCAGAACCATGTTGACTATTATCACATGGTTTGAAAAACCAAAACCACTACATTGTCCAACCATGACCACAATGGTTAAAACCAAGATGTGGATACTTTCCCATTTACTTTTGAAACACAAAATGATGATGTGGTTATAAAAGAACCATGTTTTATTTTATTATTCTTCACTATAAGTGGTTCCAAACATCAAACTCAAAATCTACACCTCATTAAAATAATTTAAAACTTCCAAATTACCTTCAACTTATTTGAACCAACTAAATTCATCTTAGATTGAATATGATTGATGTGTTGAAAACAAAAGACAACAACAATTACACAACACACATCCAATTCACCTCACCATCAACTAATAAATTCTCTCTTTATAAATAAAAAATTTATTAACTCTCATATATATTCTTTCTCAAAAAGATATCTCACTTTATGTACCTAGGCCTGGTATAGGTTTACTGGGGGGGATCCATGAATAGTGGTCGGTTTTTCTTTTTGATGATTTATTTTGAAATAAAACTCTAACACATATTAGAGTTAAAAGTCTCACTACTTTACCCACACACAACGATGAAAGTAATAAACCAAGGAAAAATAAATGTACAAGGTTTTCTATTAAAAACATATAATTGATCTCTAGGATGATCTAGACTCACCCAATACAATAAGATCTGCTAGAATTACCATTAAAGAACAATAATGATCAAGGTATATCATTTACTCATGATATTAGAAAAATTAGTACTTCTTTATCTCAATAATTCTCCTAACTAAAATTCATTTAAATCTTTTATTCTATTGAGGCAGGGATTATCCTTCTCCACTAATAATTGTCTCATCAAAATATAAAGTTCTCTCACACTTCTATTTTAAGAACATATGTGATTTTCTTTTTATTCACCACACATAAAACTATGTTGATAACACACAAACTAGTGTGTTATTTATCCTCCTCTTATTGTTCTTATAATTTCACTATTGTAAGTGTTATCTTCTTATTCACTCTTTTTACTATACACGCTACACTTCTCACACATCTTCTTCCACATTGTAGTATATTTAAACATTTCAACACATAACACACTCTCTCTTATAAATCACACTTATATTTCATGAATGAATCTATTTATATATATAACACACAATAGAAATATTATCATTTGAATTTGAATTTAAAATTCAAAATCAAGCTACAAATTTCCCTTAATTGATCTCAATGTTTTCTTCTTCTTTTACCACTTTTTTCTTATTCTTTTGTTTTAGTCGATGGTTCTGTTCAGGTGGATCAAAGTGAAACAATATGTATTTTTATTTGGCTAAAAAATTATCCTCAACCACAACTAACATATTTCCCCTTCATGGAAGAAACATTTTCTTCACAACTTGAGTTATATTCTCCATTTTCTTTAATAATAAAGTCCCTTTTTGATATTTAATCCATGAAAACTGGATTCACTTCATCTGATATAATAAAATATAAATTCTCCCTGAATTTATAGAAATAATAATTTTAAAAGAGTCTATTTAAATTTTTCGAAAACCCCATTAATTTATATTGAAAATATAAATTGTACATGTATGATATGAACCATATGAAATAAGAATGATCCTTACCATTTTATCCTTTACAATTTTTTTCTCTTCACTCCAAATTAACCTTTAAAACTAAAATTAGGGTTAATTAATTTATCAAAAATCTAAGACAACATGTATTTCATAAGATTAAATGAACCTTATGAATTCTTAGTCTATTATAAAAAATCTAGAGGTTAATCTTACAAATTCAAAAAATAAACCTCAAAAAGTCAACCTTTATTGGGTTTTTAATAAACTGGGTACCCTTATAATATAAAGTTCACCCTTACAAAATTCATTTAACTCTTATTGGTTACCCTTTTGGAATTCAATTTACCCTTACAAAATGAGGGCTATGTTTCTGAAATGCAGGCTACCCTTTCAAAGTAATGGGTTGCCATTTCAAAATTACTCTTACCCTAATGACATGAGGATTACTTTTCTAAAACATAATATTACCATTACAAAGTAAGAAATGACTTTTTTAAGTCATTCATTTTAACATTATAAACTATATGGTTACTCTTACAAAGTTTTGAGGACTTTTGGTAGATTTTAGAAAAACAATCTCCACATAAAAAACACTTCCAAACATAATTGAACTTCTTTAGTGCTCTACCAATCATCTTTATATACTAGAGAACCATGAAATATAATTCATCTCAAAATAAACACCTAATACCACTTTATTTTGAATATGATTTGTTTATTGAAAAAAAAAATCCAACATATTAAACATACCTACTCCATCTTCATTAATTCTTCTTCAATAGAAAAAGTACCAAATTCTAGTGGAAACTTCTTAAACATCGGATCAAAAAAATCAATATGGTTTTCAACAATCTCTTAAGTACTCAATAAATTATAAAAACATATATTGGGATTAAAAATCCCCCCTTTTGATTTTTTGGCCACCATGGAAAATAAATCATTCCCAAACGTAACAACGAATCGTCAGTCAAATACTCTAAGCCAACACAAGTGAACCTGATGTAGGAAATATTATTAACAATATCAAAGTTATCAATGAGAGTAAGTCACATTATCTTTTCATTTATATGAACTCTAAGTGAATAAACTAACTTCTCTTTCATGTATTTATCTAGTGGATGTTTCAAAGCAGGTTATTAAGAGGGTCTAAAGCACCAAAAAATTAACACTAAACTCTTTCCAAACCATAAGAAATAAATTAATAAAATCACCCTTTGATCATCATTGGGGGTTTTCATTCCCAAGACTATCTTTAATTCTATTTATGTAGGGAACTATATGGGGCATTGTTGAATCCAAACCGGTTAGTAATGTGGCTCATTTTTAATGCACTTTTCCACATCCTTTTTTATATTTTTGTTGACTTTTTAATATCAAACTGTTGCATTTTGTGTAATATTTATCGATTCTTGTATTTTATAAATTACATAATGAAAAATGCGTTTATGTATTAAAAGTGTGTTTTTTGTTTATTTTTTTTTTGTTTTTAAATTATATAATTCAGTTGTTATTTTAATTTCATTTAGTTAATTTTTTATGTTATTAGTTTTTCAATAATTTTTAATTCATTAATTAAATTGATTAATTCTTTATTCATAAATTGTAAAAAATAACACATGTTACTTTTTAAGTCTTTAAATAATTACATTATTTTTAATATTTTAATTTTATTCAATTAATATTTCTTATTCATTAATTTAATTTACTAATTCTTTAATTAACTAGTTAATTAATTTAAGTTAGTAACTTTAAATGTTTTAATTTGTTATTTAATCAATTTCTTTATAATTTTTAATCCAAATAAATTCATTGTTTTAAATAAATCATAATTGATTTTATTATTTAACATTGTATTTTTTATTTAGTTTTAAATTGTATTCTATTTAATTTAATTAATTAATTTATGAATTTATTTATTGGTTTTATTAAAGTTTTAATTTATTTTATTTATTTTGTTTTATTTGGTTTGTTTGACTTACAGGTGTTACTACGTGACACAATTTCTTTTCTGTCACTGTGTCACCACTTCTCCTTTCCCCCAGCCACTGTTTCACACCTTCACGGTGTCACCGTCTTTCCTCCAACCTATCCCACCATTTCTCTGCACAAATGGTGCCACCGTTTTATCATCACTCAGTCAATGTCTTGCACTGAAATTCCCTCCGTCACTACTCTATCTCCTCCTTGAAACCACTCCCTCTCCACTTATCCATCTTTCCACCATCACCCACATCCACTCACTACCACATCAACTCTGAGATCAAACCAGAACAAATCTTGGGAAGCATATAAAAATCCTTACAGCAGCATCATCAAAAAATCAAGAGACACTAATAGAACCCACAACAGTGAAAATTGAACGAACATATGATTAAATGACAACAAAGAAGATTGAATAATCCCTAAAACTGGAAACCCAAACACCCCTTTTAAAACTATATTGGAACCGGTCGAATCGACATTGGTGCGCAGTAGCCCAAGGAAAACCTCGCGACCTCTCGCTTTTCTCCCCTACGCCGCATGAATACCCCCTTCTTCATGATTTGTTATATTTATTTTTAGTTTTTATTTTATTTTATTATAACATATAATATAATATATATATTATTTGTTATATAAAATATAATAATAATAATAGGTATATGAATAAAAGTATATTAGCTTATACATATATAATATTAATTTCATATTAATCATAGTAATATATTTGATTAATTAAATATAATAGTTATTATATTAATAATAGTATTAGGAATTAAAAACTATAAATTCAAAGTGATCTCAATGAATTTTGGAGAATTTTGATTGGTGATAAAGATGAAAATGTCTTGAGTAGTCCTTCTCTTGATTCGTTAGAAAATTATGAAGTCCACACCAGTACGAACTATTTCACATTGAATGATCATGGTTAGAAATATTTGGGGGAATAAGGTCTGGATAGGGACTTTAAACCTAGCGCTGCATGGAAGGAAACCCATGGTTTACATTGTTTTCTAATTTAAATTTTTAGTTTGAATAAATGTTGCTTGCTTAGTTTTTTGTCTCTTTGTTTGGTGAACAATAATGCCTACATTTCCTTGTCATATGATGCAAGTGGTCTGGTGGTCCTAGTTTTCTAAGAGAATAATGTTTCAGTGGCAACTTCATTTGGATCATTCCTAGTGTAAGGAGGCTGCCTTCGAAGAACATTGGATAACACTCCGAAACTCATGCTCTAGGTTTCACTTTACATAAGTTTTAAATTCATGAACACTAATGTTAAATTGTTTTATCTTGTAGGTACTTAAAATTTACATCTAGAGTTTATGCACAAGGTGAATAAAGGTAGGCATTAACAAATTAATTAAGAATATGTACATTTAGGGGAGTATTGTTTTATGCTGACATTTGTTTTAATCTCCACATTTTTATTGCATGCTACTATGAACTAAGTGTGGGGGAGTTCCCTCTAATTTTTTTAATCTCCACATTTTTTCTTGGGTGTTATCTTGCTAATATATACTTAGTTGAAAATGTATTTTGAGCTGCATTTTGAAACTTGATACACCCACTATTTTTATTCTCATTGAGCTGTTGCTGCACAATATGGATAACAATTCTATAAATTGAAATATATAGAGTAATATTTTGTCCTCTCTTAAAAATTCAAAGCATGGACATTTTAATAAATCTGAAATTTGCTGCTAGTGTTGGTTGGTGGGGTTGGGTTCTTCTATTTTTTTTGTTTTTCTTTTCTTTTCATTTTATTTTTTGTGTGGCAAAGTAAATTTTTGAGCCTTGTTTCTACCCTCTTCATATCCTTTTTAAGCTGAAATGTCCCACTATTTTGAACTTAAACTATCTTCCACCTTATAATTTAACATTAGGGACAATATTTTTTTTTAATTGTGGGGGAGAGGGGTCATTCTAATGTCATGTCGAATTCCCCATTCTTGAACCTGAATAACCTGAAGTTCTTTTAAAAAAATGGTCAATTTGTTTTCAAAAATTGTTCAACATCTTCCAAAAGTTTCAAATTATTCCATCATTTGATAGTACTTAGGGGTTCATAGGTACTTCATTTCTATACTATTTAGTGGATAACTAATTGTTGGATGTTGAGAGTGACACTTAGTCAGAAACTATTATGTTTGAGTGATTACTGAGTGGAATTGTTTATTGTTTTATGGATCTATCTATTTAGGCACTGGGGATGGAAGTGTGACATTATAGGTTTTGTAGAATGAGGATCATGAATTGGGTTACTAGAAGTTTTCATTGGAACCCAGGGGACTCACACTTTTAAAATATTAATAATATTCAATCACTTTAGGAAATCAACTCAATTTATTATTAATTAAGTCTTTTGTAACTGGAGTAAAATGGGAAAATGGGATCCCACGGTGGGTATTTGAGACAAGGTGCATTGGGTACATTTCTTTGAATAAATAAAGCCAATTTCAATATTAATAAGAGATATGCACAATGCTCTACACATGGAATATGGATGGGAAAAATGGAAATAAAGTGACCTTGTAAAAAATTGACTCATTAAGGTGAGGAGAATTTTGAACCCAGATGAAGAGGGGAGAAATTGACTTGGTTAATATTCATTTGAGTTGAGTCAATAAAGTGATGAAATTAGTGGACTTTAATTTTTGGACCCTAGAGAAAGGTGAGAATAGAAGGTTCCCTTGGTTCTGTTTTGAATTCAACCTCATCTAACCTATCAACACTCCCTGGATCAGATCATAAATTTGAAAATGAAGTAGGACAATTAACGAATACATGTAGGGGGAAGGACATAGTTGACAGTGTATGAATTTGTGATGCTTTGGACTTCCATTGGGGTTTTGAAGCTATAAAAGAAATCATTTCTAAACACCTTCGAAAAGACCAACCCATTGTTTGATAGTATTGCTTTGGCTATTGAAGTTTAATCATGCAATTTTTGAACTGAAAATCACAAATCATCTTTCTCTTTTAAATTCAAAGGCATGTACTTGTTTGAGGACAAACAAAGTTTTATGTATGGGGGAGTTTGATGTGGCTCATTTTTTAATTCTCTTTGCCACATCCTTTTTTGTATATTATTGTTGACTTTTTAATATCAAACTGTTTTATTTTGTGTAATATTTATCAATTCTTGTATTTTGTAAATAAAATTATGAAAAATGTGTTTATGTATTAAACGTGTGTTTTTTTGTTTACTTTTTTTTTTATTGTTTTTCAATAATAGAATTAAATTTTTATTTTAATTTCATTTAGTCAATTCTTTATGTTATTAGTTTTTCAAAAAAAATTAATTCATTAATTAAATTGATTAATTATTTATTCTTAAATTGTAAATAAATAAGACATGTTACTTTTTAAGTCTTTAAATAATTAAATTAGTTTTAACAATTTAATTGTTTTCAATTAATATTTCTTATTCGCTAATTTACTTTAGTAATTCTTTAATTAATTGGTTAATTAGTTATTTTTAAATGTTTTAATTTGTTATTTAATCATTTTTTTAATTTTTAATCAAAATAGATTATTTCTTTAAAATAAAGAATAATTAATTTTATTATTTAACTTTGCCTTATTTATTTAGTATTTAATTTTATTTTATTTTATTTATTTAATTAATTTATGAATCTATTTCTTGGTTTTATTAAAGTTTTAATTTAATTTATTTGTTTTGTTCTGTTTTTTCTGTTTGCCTTGCAGGTGTTGTTGTGTGCCACTGTTTCTTTTCTTTCACGATGTCACTGATTCTCCATTCTTCCAGCCACTGTTTCACACCTTCACAGTGTCACTATCTTGCCTCTAACCTGTCCCACCATTTCTCTACAGAAACAAAGCCACTGTTTTAGCTTCACTATACCACCGTCCTGTACTGCCATTCCCACAATCATTCCTCTATCTCCTCCATGAAACCACTCCCTCTCCGCTGCTCCATCTTTCCACTGTCACCCCCCTATACTCACTACCACATCAACTCCAAAATCAAACCAGAACAAATCTCGGGGAGCATATGAAAATCCTCACAACAGCATCACTAACAAATCAAGAGACACCTATAGAACCCACAACAATGAAAATTGAACGAAAAGATGATTAAATGGAAACAAAGAAGATCGAATAAACCCTAAAACTAGAAACCAAAACACCCCATTTCAAACCAGATCAGAAACGGTCGAATCCACACTAGTGTGCAGCAGCCCTGGGCAAACCCCGTGACATCCCGCTCTTCTCCCCTCCACCGTACGAATACCCCACCACCCTTCTTCATGTTTTGTTTTCTTTATTTTTAGTTTTTATTTTATTTTATTATAATATATAATATAATATATATATTATGTGTTATATACAATATAATAATAATAATAGGTATATCAATAAAAGTATATTATCTTATACATATGTAATATTAATTTCTTTTTAATAATAATAATATATCTTCTTAATTAAATACCATAGTTATTATATTAATAATAGTATTAGGAATTACAAAATATATATTATTATAATTATTTTTATGTAATATTTATAAATATATATATATATATATTAAAATGTATTTTTAAGTTATATATATATATATATATATATATATTACAAAATTGTTTCATTATGTTTGTATCTGACTCACGTGCGTTTTTTGCAGAGGGAGGGGTGTGGCTCGCCGCGCGCACCCTCATCATTTAGTTAGGAGCAACTCCTCCAGTGACCAGCACGAGAGATGTGGAAATGTGAAAACTCCACGTGGAGGCCATGGAACACCTTGGGCAAGATTCCAGATACTTTGATTATGGGCTCATCATCATTCATCACGGGCACTATATCATTCATACACCGGAGGGCAGGATGTGGGAGGGGGAATGAACTATCTAGACAGGGGTGATCGGGCATCAAGAGATCTAGCATTCAGTAGGACGTTACAAAACTTAATTATGTGGGGTGAGCATTTATTCTTCCATCCGGAGATCCCTTGATCCATCTCATCACGGAAATAGAGGCAAAAAGACATTGAGCAGGAGATCAGTATCAGAGTTGAAGCTGGAGAGAGGAGTAATCTCGCAGGAGATGTATCTTTATTTATTTTCTATTTATATCTGTTTAACTATTTCAAAGTGTAGTTAAATAGATTAGGGGAATCATACTGTAGAGAAATATTATCCATTTATTCGTCATGTTTTGTCAATCTGATTTCTCAGTGTAATTTCATTGCTCAGTTTTCTCTCCTGTTCATTTTGAGTATCATTTTACACTACCTAACAACCGACTGGTGTGGTAGTAAATCATTTCACCATGGATAATTGACCGAAGTAATGAGAATTGGAAAAGTTCAATGCATCTCTTCTCCAATTTAAGCAGATTTATCCAAGGGTTGGGATCAAAAGATTGAGACTCAAGGAAGTTAATTGAACTTTTTTGATCCACTAAAACGAAAAATCAGTGGATTAACACCATGTTTCTATGCAATGAGTAATTGAATTATACCAAGAAGGAGTGAAGAATATCTTTTTAATTAGTTCAAAGCAGCATGAGGACCCTAAAATCATCATTACTGTTTGTTCTCTATTCAAGAAGTATATTTCACAATCTTACTTTTGTTTTCACACCCACTACCTATGTTTGTTTCATTGTTTGTGTTTAGTTTTTGTTTTTGTTTTTTCTTTCTTTTTGTTGTATTAGTTTTAATTTGGCCTTGGGCAACATAATTCTTCCTCTGTGGTTTGACACCCTTCTAACCACAGTACTAGTACTTTGTAGGGTTAATAAATTTTAAATTTGAGCATACTCAATGACATCGCGGTCATTTGGGTCATGTTATATTTGGAACATCTCTTCAAAATTAAGTTCATTGAGGAAATGGAATTAGATATCATCAACTCATTGTCCTTTTAGTTCAACCTATCAGATAACTCTAATAGAGTTTTTATCTTGGCATCATATCATGATACTTCTATTTTTTCATGAAACATTGGAACCAATCAAACCTCACCATATGATAAAGGTAGTGAGATCCATGATATTCTAGATACATTAGAAGAGAGATATTTGACGTGCCACTCATGTAGTAAAATGGATATTTTTTTAGCTTGTATTGAGGTGTGTGGACTATAAGGAAAATTGAATTTAGCATCAGTTTAAAAAACCACAAAATGATGTGATATAGTTTATAGAAACTATCATGTATTTTAGTGTTGGAAATAATTTTGGGACTTTTTAATTTGTAATAGTTTAAACCTCTATGAATCATTCAGTGTTGTTTTTTATTCAAAAAATTAAATTTATAATTTTTTATGAATAAATATTTTTTATATTTTTATTAAATTTAATTTTTATTAATTTTTTTATTACCTGTGCACACCATGACACCACCCATTATTGACCACATAGACCACCCATAGACCTGTACATGGGGTGATCCTATCAGGGCTGGTTTGAAAAAAAAGTGAAATAATGTATTAATTGGTCTTGAACGAATCAAAATTAAACAATACAATTTTTAAACCGGTACTTAAAAGAAATTTCTTATTAAAGGCTTGTTTAAATTTTTTTCTCATTTATTAATCATAACTCAGAATATTATTAAATTAAATTATATATATATATAATAAAAATAAATTTGAAATATTAAATACATAACATTATATTTTTTTTAAATATCATCCTAATATAACTTAATTAGGCCCAACGGGTCTTGTACCAGGTTAATTATTAAATCTCAAGCCTAACACTATTATTAATTGAGCATTAAAAATATTCTTGTTTATTAATTGGAAAAAAATTAGGCTCAATAAAACCTTTTTATTGAGCTGAGTTTATCAAGCTAGATGGGTCCCTTAACCCATGTACAGTTATACTCACCATGTAAAAGTAATCATATATATATATATATTTATCAGTTTGATATGATTTAAACTTGTTAAATTTTAATTATTTTGTAAATCCATTCCTATTACACCATTCCCTTCATTTTTTAATTAAACCGACATAAATAATATATATATACATATAAATTAAATTAAATACCTATATATACATTCATACACACATATAAATATTAATTTATTCATAATTTATAATGTATTAATTAATAATTAATACTTACTAAATGAATACACATATATATAGTTTTATTTATAATTATAAGTATATATGACATGCACACACACACAATTATAAATATACATAAATAGAAGCAAATATACATAAACAAATATAACTATTAATATGTTAATATAATGGTATAAAAATATAGCATATGTACATAAATATATATAAACACACATAATTATATAAAGAGATATATATGTTTATAATTAGTTGGAATTAATTATTAATTTTAAATTAACATTTATAAATTAAATATAATTAATATTAATGTCTAATTAAACTGTACTTATATGTTTATATATTTACAATATTACAAATATAGTTTAGTAAAAGTTTATAAATATTTATATATATATTTGAAATTATTAAGTAATAATTATCAATTAATATTTATATATTATGAATTAATTAATATACATTATAAATTATTCGTCACTTATTATAAATTACTCATTAATTAATGATTATTAATAATGATTGTCAAAATAATATTTACAATTATTAATCCTAAAATATTATGTATTAATTGTTAATTAAAACACACTCAAAATTAATTTCTTATATATTTATATATTACCAAATAATTATATATTTATAAATGTGTGTGTGTATTTATTTATATTTATTTGTTTATATGTGAATATATTTATATATATTTTAATATATTTATGTATATTTATACTTATTCACACACACACACACACTTTATTGTTACTAATGAGAAATTAATAACTAATAATTGATAATAAGTATTCACTAATCACTAATTAATAAATAATTTTAATCATAAGTGATTAATATTATATAAGAAATAACTAAAAGTTAATTATAGAAAAATAACTAATAAAATCAGAATAGGTAAAGGTGGGAGCCAAAGGATCCATGCCTCCCTTTATTAAAGAAAAGAAAATATACAGGGTGGGTATGGGGTTA
This sequence comes from Viscum album, assembly GCA_963277665.1. NCBI lineage: Eukaryota > Viridiplantae > Streptophyta > Magnoliopsida > Santalales > Viscaceae > Viscum > Viscum album. The sequence goes on from OY728163.1 coordinate 210,769,203, forward strand.
TACAAGACAAACGTGTCCATTAAGTGAAACTAAATAAGAAAGATCAATTTCAATGGAATGATAACTTTCATAATACAGAAAATCATTTCCATATTCAAAATCATCACATGAGTCATAATTATAAATGGAAGAACCTTGAAATCTAGATTGCATAGTTCTTTATAGATGCGAGTAATCCTTACGTCTCTATTGAAAACCGCTTAATCATCAATGTTCTATAAAAAACATGAGATAATGATAAAAAATGCTTCAAAATTATCCTTTCATAATTCAACATGTTATCCATAAAGGCTACAAAAGACTCCTGTGAGAAACACTCATCCTTCATAGATGGATCACATATATCAAGAGAGAATTAAATCATTCACATGCAGACGGAATAAAAATTATGAAACCACACAAGACCCTCAAAATTCATGTCTCATAGGTATAAATCTTACGTGGCCTCATGATGATTCTATATTATGCAGATTGTAAGAGGAGATCTCACGTGGTTGCATGATTCACCAATATTTTGTGGAATTCTCATGCAGACCACATGGCCCATAGTAGTTACTCATCTCTTGCTCATAACTATCACTTTTGCTACCTATAAACACCCTATTTACATTTTGGGAGAGGATGATAGAGACCAAGAGTATAAATAAAAAATAGGGGAGGCATGTGAGGAGAAATAGAGCTCAAATAACTCCCACATTGGGAAAACTCACTAAGTTTTATAGGTAAATCCTGAGAAAAAAACTGCGAAGAACACCAAATCCCATGATGCATGTCTATGTAATATAATACACTAGATCTGATCCTCGCAATCTGATCCCCATTATATCAGCTGTGTGATCATCATGAGGTCACACAATATATGAATTTTTCATGGATGGAAGGCAAGCACCTAATATAGTCATGTGATAATAGAAACATGTGAATCGCATCCACTAGTGCATCATGTAAATCATATTTTTTTTAAATTGGGTTTTTAATTTTTTTATGCAAAAGGGATAGGGGTCTACATATTTTACAACATTGAATAAGTGTAAACCCTGTTCATGCTTCTCCAATCTGAGTATAAAGAATGAACGAGGTTCACACTTCTTTATCTACCACCATAGAAGCATGAACCCCATTCATGTTCCTTTAAAGAAGTCATGAAGGAGGTGTGGATGGGGTTCATGCCTCCACCTAGCCAAAAATTATAAAAGTATGGTGACCCCCTAAATCTCATTAATTACCTCTAGATTTTGTTGTGAAGCCCTATATAAAATATTTCCCAACATATATTTGAAGCTTTAAATATTGCAAAATTTATATTTAAAATTTTAATTATTTAATTGTTTAATTTTGTTTTTTTGTTTTGTTTTTATGGTTTATTTATTTAATATGTGATGCATGAATGTATGGATGTGGAAATTAGTGTTTTTTAAATGTTTTATTTATATAATATGCATTGACATATGAATGTATAAATTTATTAATTAGTGTATTTTTTATGATTTAATTTATGAATGCATTATTATTTGTTGTATGATATAATTTATATTGAATGTTTAGGAAATTTAAATATGGGGTGTATAAAATGTAATTTATATTTAGGGAAATAATATTGCATCTAAAAATGTATATATTTTTAATTTAAATGGTGAGTTTCATAGATTTATATGTATATAAAATATGTTATTTTTAATGTAATATAAATTTAAATTATTATATACTATACACTAGAAATAGTTATTATATTAATAACAGTATTATGAATTACAAAATATATATTATTATAAGTATTTTTATGTAATATTTATAAATATATATATATATTAATATGTATTTTTAAGTAATATATATATATATATACATAATTTTCCAACTATGTTTGTATCTGACTCACGTGCGTTTTTTGCAGAGGGAGGGGTGTGGCTCATAGTGCATGCACTCATTATTCTGTTAGGGGAAAATCCTTCAGTGACCGGCATGAGAGACATGGAACTATGAAAGCTCCATGTGGAGGCCAGGGAACCCCTTGGGCGAGATTCTAGAGACTTCGATTATAGGATCATCTGCATTCATCAGAGGCACTAGATCATTCATACATCGAAGGGAATGACGTGCGAGGGGGAATGATCTATACAGATAGAAGGTGATCTGGCATCGAGAGATCAGGAATTAAGAAGTATTGTACATAACTTCATTATGTGGGGCAAGCATCCATTCTTCCATCTGGAGATCCCTCGATCCATCTCATCACCGAAACAGTGGCAGAAAGACATTAAGAAGAAGATCAGTATCAGAGCTGAAGTTGGAGAGAGGAGAAATCTTGTGGGAGGTTCTTCTTCATTCATTTTTTGTTTCTATCTGGTTGATTGTTTTAACATGTAGTTAAATTGATTTGGGGAATCGGGCTATAGAGAACTGATCATCCATCTATTCATCATGTTTTGTTAATCTGATTTCTCAGTGCAATTTTGTTGATCGATTTTCTATTCTGTTCATTTTTGTTATCATTTTACACTTCCTAATGACCGACAGGTGTGGTAGTGAATCATTTCATCATAGATCATTGACCAAATTACAAAGAATTGGAAAAGTTCAATGCTACACTTCTCCAATTTAATTAGATTTATCCAAGGGTCAAGATCGAAAGATCAAGACTCATGGAAGTTAGTTGAGTTGTGTTGATCCACTAAAGCAGCAACTCAGTGGATTAGCACCATTTTTCTATGCACTGAGTAATTGAATTAAACCAAGTAGAAGAGAAGAATATCTTTTTAATCAGTTCAAAGTAGCCCAAGGACCCTAAAATCATCATTACTATTTGTTCTCTGTTCAAGACATATATTTAACCATATCACCTTCATTTTCACACCCAATATCAGTGTTTGTTTCATTGTTTGCACTTAATTTTTTTTTATTGTTTTTTCTTTCTTTTTGTTGTTTTATTTTTAATTTGGTCTAGCGCAATGTAAGTCATTCTCTGTGGTTCGACACCCTTCTTACCACAATACTCATAGTTTATAGGGTTTATAAATTTTAAATTTGCACATATTCAATGACATCATGGTAAAATTTGGGCACTGTTTCTGAGGAAGGAACATGCGACCAAGTTTAAAAAAAATAAAAAATAAAAAATAAATAGAACAAAAAAATACAAAACTTAAAAACCATGAAAAAATTTTCAATAAAATATTATTATTGAAACATTATGCACACTAGAGCTTTTAAGTCAGAACTTGAACTACCTATTCAAGAAATCAAGAAGCACTATTCCACACTTAGAAAACAAAAGAAACTTGTAATGGAAAATTTGGATAATATTGCTGGGAATAAAAATGTCAATGGGCCACAACCCTTAGTTCCTACCCCTGAGAGACCTAAGCTTAGGGAGTTTCAAATTCCTACTATGTCAAGAAATCCATCATGTATCAAATTGTACCATAGGTCTAAGAGCTATGAGATCAAATAGTCTCATCTTTCTCAACTCCTATCATTTAATTATCTTCCAGTAGAGGACTCGTTAGAGTTTATTAGAGATTTTAATTGTTCTATCCAACAGTTGCCTCTGTAAGATCTTAGTGAGGAGGAGTTGGGGTTGAGGTTGTTTCCATTCTATCTAAATAGGAGGGCTAGGACTTGGTTTCAAAATTTAGAGGAGGAAATCATTGAAACCTAGGAAGATGTGTGGAATACCTTTGTATCTAAATTATATCCCAGGAACACCACTATTGAGGTTTGGCATAAGATCACTGGCTTTGTCCAAGATGAGGGAGAACTCTTTCACGAAGCATGGGACAGGGTTAGAGGTCTTCTTAGATAGATCCCCAACCATCAATTAGCTCTACATATGATCATAGATACTTTCTATAATTAACTCACACCCTACAATTAGAACTTAGTTGGTCAATATTGTGGAGGTGATTTCTTTGATTCCACTACTGATGAGCTGAAACAATTGTTCGATAAGTTGTCTCAGAAATCTCATCACAAGTGCACTAGGAAGAGAGTCATCCATAAGGCTGATACAAATACTCAATATGTTGTTGTTGATGATAAGGTCCTTATGAAGCAGTGCTATCACTATGGGATGTTTGGTCACACTCAGAGATATTGTCCAAACATTGATCTCCCTATTTCGTGTGATGAGAGTGCCCAATTTATCGATTACAGGGCTATGAATCAAGGTTTCCATGCTAAAATCTCAAATTCATACCAATATGGAGTTCAAGGTCATCCCAATCAATCATGGAGTGAGAAAAGGGTCACAAAGAATCCCTCTGCCCCAAACAAGTAGCCCACTATCCCAACTTTCCACCCACAACCCAAACAAATTTTAAAAAATGAATATGAAGCCGAATCTTCTAATTCTCAAGGGGAGTTAAAGTGGATGTTGAAACTAGCGTTGAGTGAGATCAGATCATTTACAAATGACACATATTATAAGATTCATAATTTAGAGCTTCAAATGAGTAAAATGGATAAGAATAAAGCTGGAAAGTAAAAGAGCAAACTACCCATCACTTTAACTCCCAAAAAAAGACAAAATGTGATGGGAATAACAACCAAGTCATGGATTAAACATAAGGAATTAGTTAAAGAACCAACTTGGAAAGAGGAAAACCATGTTCAAGCTAAAATTGAAAATAAAAATTTGGAATATCCAAATTCTGGAAATCTGGAAAGCAAGTTCAAAAAATGAACAGATTTTGAAAACCACAGCTGAGAATATTAAGGAACCAAAGAAAATGAAGTTGGAATTGATTAAGGAAGTGAAGAAGAAAGTGGGGTCTGAGGAGAAGGTGAATAATCTACCTGTTCTAAAACATTATGCACCTTCTATTTCCTTCCCCGAAAGAGTGAAGCAAAGTGATGTACCCAATTACCTAAGATTTTTCAAAATGATTCGAAGCTTCACCATCGACATGCCTTTCTTAGAAGCCTTGTTTAAAATACCTTCATATGTTTCATTAAAAATAGGTTTCTGAAGAACAAGAATAATTGGAAGAAGTTGGATAAAATTGATCTCAATACGGAGTGTAGTGAAATTTTCCAAAAAAACATTCCTCCCAAATTAAAGGACTATGGTGGATTTATCATTAAGTGCCGAATAAGAGGAAATGGGCAACTAAATTGTCTGTGTGACTTAGGAGATATTATCAATCTTATTCCTTTATCCTTTTTTAAAAATCTAGGTCTTCAAGAAATCCAACCAAATTATATTGGTCTTCAGCTTGTTGATAGGTCACTAACACACCCTTATGGGAGAGTGGACGACCTATTAGTAATTATTGGAAAACTCACACTAACCACTGATTTCTTGATCCTTGATATAGAATGTGATGAAAAGGTTCCAATAATCTTAGGCATACCCTTCCTTGCTACTGTTGGTTCCATCATTGATGTATCCACAGGTAAATTCACCCTCCAATTTGTAGATAATGTGGAGGAAATTTTGGTGTTTGAAAGGCCCCAACATGAGGTTAGTTGTGATGTGATTTATGTTACTATGAATCAATGTTAAAAAATTGAGGTTAGGGCTGCATATAGGTATTCCCCACTTGAGGTCCCAAAGATAATAATTCCCCAACCTACTGAAATTTTTCCTTGGCTACTGCTCTTTCCCCAAACCCTCCTGTTGATGAGAAAATTCTTTCTTTGGAACCCATTCTAGAGAGTGAGTCACATCTTTATCCCGCACTGTCTCAACCTGTTTATGAAAGTTTCCCTAGTGAAGTTGATGACCTAGGAGTTTCCTAAGATGGATAAAGTAATTGATTACTCCCTACTGAAAAGCTTGATGATTTCCATTATGAACAAGTGAATTTACTTGATATCTTCTTACCTACCCAGTTTGATGTTTTGAGTGATGATTTCAAACATGAACTTGAAAGGTTCACATCATTTGAGTCCTTTTTAGACATTGAGAACAATCTGTTGAAAGCTAAATTTTATAACTTCTTCTGGGTGATTTTTGAGTTGTCAAAGTTTTGATCTATTTTGGGACTTATTGAGGGTTTTGTCGATGTGTCCTCTTTTGTTTTTGGGTCTGAGAAAAACTCTAAGTGTGGTGGAATCTCTGGAAGTATTCATGATTGGATTGGCGATTTTCATGGGAAAATGTTGAACTTTTTAAGTGCTAATGAACTGATTTTTAGAGACCCAGTTGAGCTAGACAACATGAATCCTCTTAGTGATCTTGATGATTTTTGGAGAATTTTGATTGGTGCTGAATATGAAAATTCCTTGAGTAGTCCTTCTATTTATTTATTAGACAATTATGAAGTCCACACCATTGAAAAATCTTTCACATTTAATGATCATGGTTAGAAATATTTAGGGGAATAAGGTCTGGCTAGGGACTTTAAACCTAGCACTACATGGTAGGAAACCCATCGTTTACTTTGTTTTTTGCATTAAATTTTTAGTTTCAATAAATACTCCTTGATCAGTTTTTTTCTCTCTGTTTGGTAAACAATAATGCTTGTATTTCCTTTTCATATGATTCAAGTGGTCTAGTTGTCCACGTTTTCTAAGAGAATCATATTTTAGTGGAAGCCTCATTTGGAACATTCATGGTGGAAGGAGGCTGTCATCAGAGAACATTGGATAACACTATGAAACTCATGCTCTAGGTGGAACTTTACATAAGTTTTAAATTATTGAACACTAATGTTAAAATGTTTTATCTTGTAGGTACATAAACTGCACATCTAGAGTTCACGCACAAGGCGAATAAAGGTAGGTATTAACAAATGAATTAAGAAGCTGCACATTCAGGGGAGTAGTGTTTTTATGCTACCATTTTTTTAATATCCACATTTTTATTGCATGCTACTATGAACTAAGTGTGGGGGAGTTACCACTGATTTTTTTAATATCCACAATTTTTTTCTTGGGTGTTATCTTTCTAATATCTAAATGGTTGAAAATGTATTTTGAGCTGCATTTCAAAACTTGTTACACCCACTGTTTTTAATCTCATTGAGCTGTTGCTGCACAATATGGCTAACAATTATAAAAATTAAAATATATTGAGTAATATTTTGTCCACTCTTAAAAATTCAAAGCATGTAATTTTTAATAGATCTGAAATTGTTGCTGGTGTTGGTTGGTGGGGTTGGGTTCTTCTATTTTTGTTTATTTTTCATTTCTTTTCATTTTATTTTTTGTGTGGCAAAGAAAAATTTTGAGCCTTGTTTCTACCCTCTCCATATCCTTTTTAAGCTGAAATGTCAATCTATTTTCAACTTAATCTGTCTTCCACCTTATAATTTATCATTGGGGACAATGTTTAGTTTTAAGTGTGGGGGAGAGGGGTCATTCTAGTGTCAGGTTGAATTCCCCATTCTTGAACCTGAATAACCTAAAGTTGTTTCAAAAAATGGTCAATTTGTTTTAAACAATTGTTCAATATCTTCCAAAATTTTCAAATTCTTCCATCACTTGATAGTAATTGGGGGTTCATTAGTGCATAATTTCTATCCTATTTAGTGGATAAATGATTTTTGGATGTTGAGAGAGGCACATAGTCAGAAACTGTTATGTTTGAGTGATTGCTGAGTAGAATTGTTTATTTTCTTAAGGATCTGTCTATTTTGGAACTGGGGATGGGAGTGTGACATGATAGGTTTTTTGGAATGCGGATCATGAATTTAGGTAACTATAAGTTTTCATTGGAACCCAGAGGACTTACACTTTTAAAATAATAATAATATTCAATCACTTTAGGAAGTCAACTCGATTGATTATTAATTAAGTCTTTTGTAACTAGAGTAAAATGGGAATATGGGATCCCACAATGGGTATCTGATACAAGGTACATTGGGTGTATTTTGTGAATAAATAAATCCAATTACAATATTAATAAGTGATATGCATAGTGCTCTGCACATGGAATATGGCTGGGAAAAATGGAAATAAATTGCCCTTGTCAAAAATGAACTCATTAAGGTGAGGGGAATTTTGAACCCAGATGTAGAAGGGAGAAATTGACTTAGTTAATATTCATTTGAGTTGAGTCAATAAAGTTATGAAATTAATGGACTTTAATTTTTGGACCCTAGAGGAAGGTGAGAATGGAATGTGCCCTTGGTTATGTTTTGAATTCCACCTCATCTAACCTGTCAACACTCCCTGGATCAGAACATAAATTGGAAAATGAATTAGGATAGTTAATGAGTACATATAGGAGTAATGACATACTTGAAAATGTATGAATTTGTGACGATTTAGACTTCCACTGGGTTTTTGAAGCTAGAAAGGACATCATGTTTGAGCACCTTTGAAAAGCCCAACCCATTATTTGGTAGTGTTGCTTTGGCTATTAAAGTTTAATCATGCAATTTTTCAACTAAAAATCACAAATCATCTTTCTCTTTTAAATTAAAAGGCACGTACTTGTTTGAGGAAAAATAAAGTTTTAAGTGTGGGGGAGTTTGATGTGGACCATTTTTTAATTCTCTTTGCCACATCCTTTTTTATATTTCTGTTGAATTTTTAATATCAAACTGTTGCATTTTGTGTAATATTTATCAATTCTTGTATTTTGTAAATTACATTATGAAAAATGTGTTTATGTATTAAAAGTTTGTTTTTGTTGTTTATTTTTTATTGTTTTTAAATAATAGAATTAAGTTTATATTTTAATTTCATTTATTTAATTCTTTATGTTATTAGTTTTTAAATAATTTTGAATTCATTAATTAAATTGATTAATTCTTGATTCTTACATTTTAAATAAATAACACATATTACTTTTTAAATCTTTAAATAATCAAATTAGTTTTAAAAATTTAATTTTATTCAATTAATATTTCTTATTCGTTAATTTACTTTACTAATTATTTAATTAATTGGTTAATTAATTTAAGTTAGTGATTTTAAATGTTTTAATTTGTTATTTAATAAAATTGTTTATAATTTTTAATCCAAATAAATTATTTCTTTTAAATAAAGCATAATTAATTTTACTATTTAAATTTGTATTATTTATTTAGTTTTTAGTTTTTTTATTTAATTTAATTAATTAATTTATGAATCTATTTCTTGGTTTTATTAACGTTTTAATTTATTTTGTTTTGTTTGTTTTTTTTGACTTGCAGGTGTTGCTGCGTGCCAAAGTTTCTTTGCTGTCACGGTGTCACCGCTTCTCCATTCCTCCAGCCATTATTTCACACATTTACATTGTCACTATATTTCCTCCAACCTGTCCCACCGTTTCTCTATAGAAACAGTGCCACCCTTTTAGGTTCGCTGTGCCACCGTCCTGCACGGCCATTCCCACTGTCATTCCTCTATCTCCTCCTTGAAACCACTCCCTCTCCATTGCTCTATCTTTCCACTATCTCCCACCTACACTCAATACCGCATAAAATCCAAAATCAAACCAGAACAAATCTCAGGCAGCATATGAAAATTCTCACAGAAGCATCATCAACAAATAAAGAGACACCAATAGAACCCACAACAATGAAAATTGAATGAACAGATGATTAAACGACAACAAATAAGATCGAATAAACCCTAAAACTAGAAACTAAAACACCCCATTTCAAACCAGATTAGAACAGATCGAATCCACACTAGTGCGTAGCAGCCCTGGGCAAACCCCGTGACCTCCCGCTCTTCTCCCCTCCACCGTACGAAGACCCCCCACCCTTATTCATGTATTGTTTTATTTATTTTTAGTTTTTGTTTTATTTTATTATAACATATAATATAATATATATACTATGTGTTATATACAATATAATAATAATAGGTATATCAATAAAAGTATATTAGCTTATACATATGTAATATTAATTTCTTATTAATCATAATAATATATGTAATTAATTAAATACTATAGTTATTATATTAATAATAGTATTAGGAATTACAAAATATATATTATTTTATGTATTTTTATGCAATATTTATAAATAAATAAATAAATATATATTAGTATGTATTTTTAAATTATATATATATATTTACATAATTGTTTCATTAGGTTTGTATCTGACTCACATGCATTTTTTGTAGAGGGAGGGATGTGGCTCGCCGCATGTGCACTCATCATTCAGTTAGGAGCAACTCTTTCAGTGAACAGGGTGGGAGACATGGAACTGTGAAAGCTCCACGTGGAGGCTAGGGAACACCTTGGGCAAGATTCTAGAGAATTTGATTATGGGCTCATCAGTATTCATCATGGGAACTAGATCATTCATACACCAGAGGGCAGGATGTGGGAGGGGGAATTATCTATCCAGAAAGAGCATGATAAGGCATCGAGAGATCGTGCATTCAGTAGGACTTTACAGAACTTCATTATGTGGGGAGAGCATCCATTCCTCCATCTAGAGATACCTTGATCTGTCTCATCATCGAAACAGAGGTAGACATACATTGAGCAGGAGATCAGTATCAGAGTTGAGGCTGTAGATAAGAGAAATCTAGTGGGAGATTCTTCTTCATTCATTTTCTATTTCTATCCGTTTGACTATTTTAATGTGTAGTTAAATAGATTGGGGGAATTAGGATGTAGAGAACTTTTATCCATTTATTCGTCATGTTTTTTTAATCTGATTGCTTAGTATGATTTCGTTGCTCAATTTTCTCTTTGGTTCATTTTGATTATCATTTTACACTACCCAATGACCGAATGGTGTGGTAGTAAATCATTTCACCATGGATCATTGACCAAAGTACCTAGAATTGGAAAAGGTTAATTCATCTCTTCTCCAATTTAAGTATATTTATCCAAGGGTTAGGATCGAAAGATTGAGACTCAAGGAAGTTAATTGAGCTGTGTTGATCCACTGAAGCAGCAACTCAGTGAATTAACACCATTTTTCTATCCACTGAGTAATTTAATTAAACCAAGGAGTAGAAATATCTTTTTAATCAGTTCAAAGAAGCCTGGGGAAACTAAAATCATAATTACCATTTTTTCTCTATTCAAGAAGTATATTTCACCATCTCACATTCGTTTTCACACCCACTACCAGTGTTTGTTTCATTCTTTGTGTTTATTTTTTGTTGTTGCTTTTATTTCTTTTTTTTGTTTTAGTTTTAATTTTCTCTAGCACAACGTAAGTCTTCCTATGTGGTTCGACACCCTTCGTACCATAGTACTAGTAGTTTGTAGGGTTAATAAATTTTAAATTTGCACATACTAAATGACATCGCGGTCAGTTGGGTCTTGGAATATTTTGAACATCTCCTCAAAATGAAGTTCATTGATGACACAAAATTAGATATTATCAACTCATTGTCCTTGTAGTTCAACCTATCAGCTAACTCTAATAGTGTTTTTATCTTGGAATCATATCACGAAACTTCTATTTTTTAATGAAACATTATAACCAATCAAACCCCACCGTATGATAAAGGCAGTGAGGGCCATGATATTCTAAATGCATCAGTAGAGAGACAGTTGATGTGCCACTCATGTAGTAAAGTGGATGTATTCTAGCTTGTATTGAGGTGTGTGGACTATAAGGAAAAGTGAATTTAGCATCATTTTAAACAACCACAAAATGATGTGAGATAGTTTATAGAAACTATCATGGATTTTTGTGTTGGAAATAATTTTAGGACCCTTTAATTTGTAATATTTTAAACCTCTATTAATCATTAAGTGGTTTTTTTATTCAAAAAATTAAATTTATATTTTTTGGTTAAAAAATATTTTTTATATTTTTATTAAATTTAAATTTTATTAATTTTTTTATTACCTATGCACACCATGACCCCACCCACTATGGACCACATAGAACACCCATATACATGTACATGTGGCGATCCTATTAGGGTTGGTTTGGAAAAAAAGTGAAATGATGTATTAATTGGTCTTGACCGAATCAACCTTAAACCATCCAATTTTTTTAACCGGTCCTTAAAAGAAATTCTTGATTAAAGGCTTGTTTAATTTTTTTCTAATTTATTAATCAGAACTAAAAATATTTTTAAATTTAATTAAATTTATGTATAATAAAAATAAATTTTAAATTTGAAATATATAACATTATAGTTTTTTTAAATATCATCCTAATATAACTTAATTAGGACCAGCAGGTCTTGTACCAGGTTAATTATTAAATCTCAAGCCTAACAATATTATTAATTGAGCATTAAAAATATTCTTGTTTAATAATTGGGAAAAAAATAAGGCTCAATAAAACCTTTTTATTGAGTTGAGTTTATCAAGCTAGATGGGTCTCTTAACTCATGTACAGTTATACTCACCTTGTAAAAGTAATCATATATATATATCAGTTTTATATGATTTAAACTTGTTAAATTTTAATTATTTTGTAAAGCCATTCCTATTACACCATTCCCTTCATTTTTTAATTAAACTGACTTAAATAAAATATATATATCTATACATATAAATTAATGTAAATACCTATATATACGTACATATGGACATCTAAATATTAATTTATTCATAATTTATTAAGTATTAATTAATAATTAATACTTACTAAATGAATACACATATATATAGTTTTATTTATAATTATAAGTATATATGATACGCACACACACACACATAATTATAAATATACATAAATAAAAGAAAATATATTTAAAAAAATATAACTATTAATATGTTAATATAATGGTATAAAAATATAGCATATGTACATAAATATATATAAACACACATAATTTTATAAAGAGATATATATGTTTACAATTAGTTGGAATTAATTATTAATTTTAAATTAACATTTATAAATTAAGTATTAATTAATATTAATGTCTAATTAAACAGTACTTATATTTCTATATATTTACAATATTACATGTATAGTTTCATATACATTTATAAATATTTATATATAAATTTAAAATTATTAAGTATTAATTATCAATTAATATTTATATATTATGAATTAATTAATATACAATATAAATTATTCATCACTTATTATAAATTACTCATTAATTAATGATTATTAATAATGATTGTCAAAATAATATTTACAATTATTAATCCTAAAATATTATGTCTTAATTGTTAATTAAAACACACTCAAAAGTAATTTCTTATATATTTATATATTATCAAAAAATTATATATTTATAAATGTGTGTGTATTTATTTATATTTATTTGTATATATGTTAATATATTTAAATATATTTGAATATATTTATGTATATTTATACGTATTCACACGGACACGCTTTATTGTTACTAATGAGTAATTAATAACTAATAATTAATAATAAGTATTCACTAATCACTAATTAATAAATAATTTTAATCATAAGTGATTACTATTATATAAGAAATAACTAAAAGTTAATTACATAAAAATATATAATAATATAAAAATAGGTAAAGGTGGGATCCAAATGATCCTTGCCTCCCTTTATTAAAGAAAAGAAAATATACAGGGTGGGGATAGGGTTATACAAGACAAACATGTCCATCAAGTAAAACTAAATTAGAAAGATCAATTTCAAAGGAATGGTAACTGTCATAATACAAAAAATCATTTCCATAATCAAAATCACCGCATGAGTCATAATTATAAATGGAAGAACCTTGAGATCTAGATTTCACAGTTCTTTATAGATGTGAGTAATTCTTATGTATCTATTAAAAAAATCTTAATCATCGATGTTCTATAAAAAACATGAGATAATGATAAAAAATTCTTGGAAATTATCCTTTCATAATTTATCTTGTTATCCAAAAAGGCTACAAAATACTCCTGTGAGAAACACTCATATTTCAATGATGGGTCACATATATCATGAGAGAATGAAATCATTCACATACTGAAGGAATAAAAATTATGAAACCACACATGACGCTCAACATTCATGTCATGTAGGTATAAATCTTGTGTGGCCTGATGATGATTCCATATTATGGAGATTGTAAGAGGAGATCTCACGTGGTTGCATGATTCACCAATATTATGTGGAATTATCATGCAGACCACTTGGCCCATAGTAATTACTCATATCTTACTCATAACTATCACTTGTGCTACCTATAAATACTCTATTTACATTTTGGGAGAGGAAACAAGAGACCAAGAGTATAAATAACAAATTGGGGAGGCGTATGAGGAGAAATAGAGCTCAAATAACACCCACATTGGGAAACCTCACTATGTTTCATAGGTAAATCCAGAGAAAAAAACTACGAAGAACACCAAATCCCATGACGTATGTCTATGTAATATAATACACAAGATCTAATCCTCACAATATGATCCCCATGATCTAAGCTGTGTGATCATCATGAGGTCAGACAATATAATAATTTTTCATGGATGGAAGGCAGACACCTAATATATTCTTGTGATAAGAGAAACATGTGAATTGAATCCACTAGAGCATCATGTAAATCAGATTTTTGAAAATGGGTTTTTAATTTTTTATGCAAAAGGGACAGGGGTCTACACATTTTACAAGATTGAATAAGTGTGAACCTCGGTCATGCTTCTCCGATCTGAGGATAAAGCATGAACAAGGTTCACACTTCTTTATCTGCCCCCAGAGAAGTGTGAACCCCATTCATGCTCCCTTCACAAAAGTCATGAAGGAGGCATGGATGGCATCCATGCCTCCACCTAGCCAAAAATTATAAAATATGGGCCACCACCCTAAATCTCATTAATCTCCTCTATTTTTTGTTGTGAACCCCTATATAAAATATTTCACAACATATATTTGTAGCTTTAAAGAAGGTAAAATTTATATTTAAAATTTTAATTGTTTAATTATTTAATTTTGTTTATTTTTTTTGTTTTTATGGTTTATTTATTTAATATGTGATGCATGAATATATGGATGTGGAAAATAATGTTTGTTTGAATGTTTTACTTATATAATATGTATTGAAATATGAATTTATAAATTTATAAATTAGTGTATATTATATGATTCAATTTATGAATGCATTATTATTTTTTGTATGATATAATTTATATTTAATGTTTAGGAAATTTAAATATGGTGTGTATAAAATGTAATTTATATTTAGGGAAATAATATTGTTTCTAAAAATGTGTATATTTTTAACTTAAATGGAAAGTTGAATATATTTATATGTATATAAAATATGTTATTTTTAATGTAATATAAATTTAAATTATTATATACTATACACTAGTAATATTATTTATTAAAAATTTATTCATTATATTAAGTATCATATTTAGATTTATTAAAAAATAGATAGAAAATTATTATTTTTAATGTTATAAAAGATTTCCTATAAATAATAATTTTAAATTATATTAACTGTAAATAATGATTATTTGAATTAATAAAATATGAAATATAAATAATTAAATTTTGGAAAGTATAAATATGATAAAAAATTTATATATACAACTGTAATTTTATTAAATTGAAAATTATATAGGTTTATATTATTTTAATATTTTTTATGTAATTGTAAATAATATTACTTTTATTTACTACTATTAATAAATTTAATCAATAAATTTAAATTATATTAAGTATAAGTAATTATTCATCCAAGTAATAAAGTATAAAATATAATTTCATATATTTTTGAAAGTAGAAGAATGAAGAAAATATTATATTTACATATGAAATTTTATAAAATGAAAATAATAGAAGTGTACGATATTGTAATGGTTGTTTTGTAAGTGAAAATTATATTACTTTGAATTAAATTTATTAAATTTTATTATTAAATAAATATATATATATATATATACATCCACATTGAAAAGTTAAAATATTGGAAAATTGGCGTAGATATTTAATATATTTTACATCTAGTTCTAAGTAATGTTATATAATATGTAAAACATAATAAGTATACTGAAATCATGTTAAGAGTATTGTGTGAGGACTGATCTTGAGATGAAAGACCAATGAATAATTGAAATTATATGTCTTTTTGTTTGTGTATGTGGTTATGTAATTTGTAATAATTTTATTTTGTTTTCTGTATTTATGAACTACGATTCATCTCTCACTAAGTACGTAAGGACCTGTGTGTCCACCTAAAAACTGATGTGTATTTCATACCCCTAGACCCTCTCATTTTCATGTGAGTATCATTGTAATAAAAATGCATTCGACAAGAGGTGTTCCAAAAGAGGTGATCAAGAACATTCCTTCCACAAGAGGCGTTTGACAAGAGGTGTTTCTATTTAAAAAGACACTGATGATTATTGAAATATTTGATAATAGATACTCTAGGTGTTCACCCATAGGTTTTGGTTAGATTATCAAATAATGATAAAATGATCTGTAGTAAGTCTCAAGATCAACTCATGGTTATTAATTCATAAGTAATTAAAATTTATGAAACATTTTATGATGTGGTATAAAAATATATAATGTTTTAATAATTTTATTTTGTAAAAATATCACCATCAATATACTTCAACATTGAGTTTATTTATATATATTATTTATAAAATATAGTACACAAGGTGAAAAAAGTTAAAACATAATAAATATCTCAAAAAACATTTTAGTAATCTAAAATTTTTAATGATATTCATATCACTGTTTAATGTATGATTGAAATTGCATGTTTATTATTTTTTTATCCAATTATTTAATTTATAATAATTGGATGATCTCAATATGACCGACCAATGTATGACTGAAAATGAACGTCGCGTTTTTTTAGTAATATAATTTGTAATAATTTAATCTCGTTTTCCTTTTTGATGACTTTCATGTCATACCTCTCTCTACAAATTTAAGGACTAGAATGTATGCTTAAATTTTTATATATATATGAAACCCCAAGACCCCCTCACTTTCATGTGAGTATCATTGTAATAAAAGGGTGTTCGTTAATAACTCATGTTGTTTGATTCTAGATTTTTACACCATATCTGAGAAGAGACTGATAGTAGTTGAAATTTGATCCAATAGACACGCAAGGAGCCCCTTGGGTTTTGGATAGTTTATCAAATAATGATAAACCAATCCATAGAAAAAATCTCAAGATCAAGTAAATTATTCTATCATAACCAATTTAAATAATTTAAAATTTTCATGTAGTATATAATATTTTATTAAATATTTTTTTGAGGTAATCATGTTTGTGAAAATATATTACAATGGTGAGGCAATTTATACTGAGTATGGTTTTAGATATAGTTTTACACTTGAAAGAGTGGAAAATCTTCATGATTGTATGACATTGTATGAAGTTTTAAATAATATTCACAGTTGGTTAAAACTGAGGATTGATTAATCAATTACTTCAATAACATATTGACTTATAAAATATCACGAATGTTTATGGAACACCGAGTATCCTCTGGTCGATGATGAGGATTAGATGGATGCATATTTTTTATTCAGACCATAGTGTCGTAATGGTCTGATGGAATTGTTTATGGTGATTTATAATATTGATGTGGTGGAACCTACTATTACAGAACCATGTTTTTTGAGCTCTGTAGAAGTCAGTATTTCAAAAAACTCTTATCCATTGACTCCTCATATAACTCTTATGATAGAACCAAACTATGAAGAAGATGATCATAATTTTGAAGGAAATGTAGGTGACATCCCTTTGCATATTCCTGATATATTGAATTGTAGTTTATCTAAGATTGAAGTATCTGTTGAGGCATCGAGAGATGATGTGGGTGAGGGTGATTTAGGGAATGAATCTTATGAGGTTCATATTATAGTCAAGAATCTAGGGTATCCACCAGTTAGTAGTAATCATCCTTCAATATTGACTTCTTTAATTAAAGGAATGTTGTGTGAACAATATTTTGATTTGGATTTCATTACACCAACTTCTGAATACTCTACAATTATAGGGAATATATTTCCTTCCACTGATAACACCATATATGTCAGGAATGAGTTTTAAAGCAAAGTTTCCATGAAAAATGTGATAAAACAATACCACATAGAGTGAAATTTTACAATTGTGGTTGATGAGTCGCAGAAAGAAAAATGTCTCATTCGATGTGAAAAGAATGGGCCAGAATGTAAATTTTTAATGAGGAAAATATATGATAAATTTTTTCTTGTTTGAAGACAACCAAATTAGAAGGCCCACACACTTGTGTACTTCCAAATTTGTGACAAGATCACTCTTCACTTGATGTAGAGTTTATATCAATTATGATTGTAGAGATTATAAGAACTTGTCAGGATGTTCCAATGGACCTTATTTAGGAATGAATACAATAATTTCTTAACTATAAGATATCATACAAAAAATCTTGGAATGAAAAACATAAGGCAATTGTAAAAGTGTATGATGATTGGGATGAATCATATGAAATGTTTCCATAGCTTATGGAACTATTCTCTCTCAATAATAAGATTATTTATCATGTGGAAACTTTTGAGTATGTCTCACCCAATCACCAAGTTGATTGATCAAATGTGAAGTACAATAGGAGTTTTTGGGCATTCAGGCCATGTATCACTACTTTTTCTTATTGTAAAAAATTCATCCAGGCCGATGAGAATTTCCTTTATGAAAATTATTTATGTGTTCTACATATGGATTCCACATAGGATGTTAATCATTCTCCTCTACCACTTGCATAATATATTGTTTAAAAGGATAATTTTGAATCTTGGAGTTGGTTTTTGGCATGTATATGCATTCATGTCACAAAAAACTAGGGAATGTGTCTGATATCTGATCTCTATCAAACGATTATAGAGGCCTTAAATAGTGATGGGATTTCATAGAGAGACCTGAATGTTCATCATTGATATTTCATTAGACATATTTCGAGTAATGTGCATTAGAATTTCAAAGATGAGGTAATAAAGAAAGAGATCCTCAAGTTCTGTATGTTTTTCTAAACTTAATTTTTTTAAAGATAACTTAATATCATTTTTAATACATTATTCTCTTATGGATTCAGCATATGACCCAGGATAAGAAAGGTTTGATCGATGACTAGAATAGATTTAAAGGTATAATGAATATTTTTATGAATATATGATAATGATTTCAAAGGAAAAAATGGTCATTAGAATATGATGGTGGTAGGAGATATTGTCACATGACCACTTCCATAACGGAGTACATAAATGGGGTACTCAAGGGTGTGAAAAAACTACTAATCACATGGTTAGTGCAAGTGATGTTTTATAGATGTGTTCACTACTTTGTTGAGTGGTCAAAAAATTCCTTTGGAAGGATGGAAAATAGAATATTTTTTATTTATAATTTCCTAAGTGACATTGATCAGATACTACATGGGGCATCAAAATGGAGTGTTTTAAACTTTTATGGGGAAAAGAGAAGATTTCAGGTAAGAGAGTGCTATGACTGG
Source organism: Viscum album (assembly GCA_963277665.1). Taxonomy (NCBI): domain Eukaryota; kingdom Viridiplantae; phylum Streptophyta; class Magnoliopsida; order Santalales; family Viscaceae; genus Viscum; species Viscum album. Next base: position 210,788,458 of record OY728163.1, read on the forward strand.
GCTACACGCACCAGTGGTCGAGTGTTTGAGGTCATGTTAGATAATAGGTACTATTATTACGACAACATCCAGGTATTGAGGTATCCATGTACACAAGTTTTTGCATCTTTTTCTTCAGTAAACATATCATGGGAACCCAATGTTGACTCGGTGTATCACATGAGCACTCTGGTTAACTATTATAGTGCATCTTGGATGCCTATTGGTGACATTCATTCTATCCCATTTCCAGTTGATCATTCCACTATCATCCCTGATAATTCAATGTTTTGTAATTTGGTTTTGTTTTCTTTTTTTTTTAATTTATGTCATTTTTTATATTATTGGAATGATATTACTAGGTTGCATCCCAGAGGAAAAACAAAGTCCACTCAAATCAGAAATGAGATGGACTGGCCTCAAAAATGGGGAGGGGGATACACTGTAGTATTTGTCACATCAACGGACATACTCATAAAAGATGTACCCATGTGGTAGGAGAGATCTCCACTACCCATCATCCATGACCGACTATGTATATTTTTTCATAAATATGTATATTTTGTTTCATATGAATACGTTTCAGTATTTAATCCTTTTAGTTCCAAATTTCTCCATTTTTTAACTATTTCAACTTTGGTTTCTTTCATTTTTGGATTCTATTTGAAAGAAATTTGTGATACTATAACTATTAAAAATTAAACAGACAATGAAAATGAATGTATCATGTAGCCACATGTTCTATGCAGGTTTTTCATTAGTGTCGATTTATATAAAAAATGACACTAAATTACAAAACAAGTTTACAATTTTTATGGAATTCAGTATAACAAAGTAGTGATGATATATTTTTTTCAGATAAAAGTCCCTTCATTGATCACATCCCTAGATACTCATGTTTCACAGCTAGTTATAGAGGGACATCCAGTGCCTCCTTGTAGTGTACATAGATTTCATCATTTCCATCATGTCCCACCACCTCACTCTATCACCCCCATCTTCAACATGTTGGATTCTATGGATTAATGATGTGTGAATTCACCTTTTTGACCATCACCTAATTATTTCTCTTGTAGAGAAAGAGAGTTTAGAGTCACATACATTCCATTTTATAGAGGGGGATATTACTATTACACTTAAGGATGTGTCCTTTAAGTTGGGCCTCCCCATCGATGGTGCTACTGTGACATGCTGAGTCATAGTATATTGGTTTGAGCTTGTTCACAGATTCATGCGAATTGAGGTCCATGACGATGGAAAGTACATCATCGGTAGGGGATTATGTTTGACCTAGTTAGAGAATCACTTCATATATCTATCATAGGATTCCAATGAGATCACCGTGCTGTGATTTGAACACGATTACATTTTGAGGGTGATCGGTGGAACAATTTTCATTGATCACTCAACTACATTTGTACATCTGATGTGTTGACCTTTACTGGTGGATTTGGACTAGGAAGGATGGTATAGATGGGGGTCTATTTATCTTGCATATACATACAGGGTGTTATGTAGCACAAATATCATTGATAAGATGCATATTACGTTATGCACTATTCTTCTACAAATGTGGATATGGGAGCACATACCTCAATTAGCTCCACATCCTCATGGTCCATTTCCTTTAGATATTGTAGCAGAGTCTCCGCATGAATGATGGTATGCTATTCCTTCATTCTAATGTCTAACTTAATTGTACAACTTTCTATTATGAAATGTAATTATAAAAATGTTATCTACAGGTGGAGTTAGGAACATCAGTATTCAGACACAACCATACATAATGTCCATGCCAACCGAATTATGGTGGATAGCCTTCGTCCATAAAATGTAAGTGGTTATTATTTATATAGTCAAATATTTATTATTTACTGTACATATCTTCATTTATTAATTGATTATTAATTTTTTATTCCAGATTACATGGATGCCATATAATGATGAAATCATCTTGAGTGTTCCAAAGTATTGTACAAAAATGATTACTACTGGCTCCTACATGGTTATATTGAATCATTTTCATATTGTTGAGTGGAATCATACTAATAAATTTATAAGGAAATTCCGATTCCTTCATCCTGTTCCTGACCCACCCATTCAGTTACATTTACTTCATTCCCTGAAGATGTTAGGAAATAGAGAATTTTATTAGAGGAGGTATCATGAATTATTTATTGATCTATAGTAAAGATAACACGAGTCCCGATTATGAGGGGTGGGGAAAATACATATTCATTTATTGGATTAGCTAGATTATGAATCCGGAAAATATATATCCCTAGTCTGATTTCTTACCTGACACAAATGGAGATTTCATGAGTTGGTAATTATTCTTCCACCCACTATTGAACAATTTTTTTATTAACATTACTTAACAGTAGATTTTTTTCATAGGATGCTCATATCACTCATCTCATTCACAGCTCTAATTTAGTAGAGGGTGGTACATTTGACCAGACATATTTTCATAGATCTATGAGAGAGTTGGTTCCTTCCAGAGATAAGATTTATCATGATATTTTCTTTGATCTTCCACATTTTGTTGAGGTTGCTGAGCCTGATAGAGATGAGTCATGGGGTGATGACACTATTATAGATGCTGATGTTTCATAGGAGGAGGATGTTCATCATGATCATCCATATGCTTCTACAACTTCCCCGTCACATCCAGAGGTATATATAAATGTTGACTAGTTTGAGATGAATGCTTTATAGACCCTTCTTTTCATAAATTCACAACACAACAACCATCTTCTTCATATGCTAGTGAGAGTTCCAGCTAGCATCCACTATCGTTAGAGGTAGGAAAACATACAAGTGGGGAGACTGTATTTCCACTGACTTTTATTCATAATGATGTGGAGGTAGCTAATGTCAATGATATACAAAAGCAGTGTATGCCAGAATAGAGGCGTAGACAAACACGGTGTGGATGCATCTTATATTTGCCTAGTTGTGGGATAAAAGAGCATCCTGCCCACCGATGCAGATAAGATTGATGATAAATATTACATGTTTTGAAATCATTATTTATGAATTATTTAAAAACATTAAAATATATTACATATTGTTCCATAAATCAAATAATTGATATAAGTGGAAATTCATACAAATAATTTTTCAATAGTTAAGAAACATTAATATTAATAACTGCATTGGTAATAATAGTAATTACTATGTTCTATTAATATTAATACTTTGTATTATTATCTATATATATATAATAAAAATATTCTTAAATTAATTATTAAATATTAATCATATTAATTATTTTGAATTGCATAATAATTATTACTATTTAATAATTAATTTCAGATGATTATTTATTATATATAATATGAATTATAATAATACATATTAATATAATAAATAATCATTTTAAACTAATTATTAAATAGTAATAATATCATTAAATATCACTTAATATAACTTAAATATTAAATATTCATAAATATTCATAAATATCAATAAATATTACTAGATATTACTAAATGTTAATAAATATTCATAAATATTAATATTAACTTATATTTAATATAATTATTTAATATTTATGAATATTTATTTGATGGATATATATTATTCATGAATATTTATTAATAATCATTAACATTTATTAATATTTATTTCACATTTATTAATATTTAATAAATATTTATTTATATTTATTAATATTTAAATAATATTTATATTCTTAATAAGAGGGTTTCACCCCCAACCTATTAAAAATTTATTAAAATTTATGAATATTAATTTAATATTTAGTATTATTTAATTAATATTTATTAATATTCATGAATATTTAATATTTTTTAAATAAAGTTTATTAATTTTTTTATTAATAATTATAAATGCTGAAAAGTTTTTAATAGACTATTATTATTATTTTTTGTAATTTTTTTAATATTTTTTTATTCTCTAATTAATATTTATTTATATTTGATTAGTATATATAAAAATTGATGGTTTTTTTAAATTAAAAATTCTAGCGGAAGCATGAACGAGGTTCATCCTTATTTCAGAAAATTCACACAGGAAGTGTGAACCCCATTAATGCTTCGCAGTTATGGAAGAAGCCTGAATGAGGTTCACACTTCTCTAGAACCTTTTTTTTAAATATCTTGAACCCTATTTCTTGTATATATATATTTTAAAATACATTAAAATAATTATCCATGTAAATCCCATCTGTGGGTGCATCCCATGAAGTCCATCTTTGAGATAATCACACAGTTTTCTTTTACGGTTGCCTTACACAGGCTTATCTTACCATCATATGCTTCCATGTGATATAGATTCCCAAAATTAGGGGTTCTTAAAGATATCTTGTTTCTTTCCATGTTGATGCTTCCATACATGGTATTTTCCGAATTTGTGACAATCTAAGGAATTGGGAATCCCCTATATCGTACCTTCGCCCATGTCACCTACTATAACCATTTCATTCTAAAAGTCCACTTTGGATTCCTTCTACCAAGTTCAAAACCCTAAAAAAGACAAATGTAAACCTTTTTAAAGACACTAGACATACGTGATTAGGCTATCAGGTAGACCCCTCCTTTAATCATACATTCCAATGATATAAGGTGTCTCCCACTTGTCCACCCTAAAAGATAGTGTCCTAATAGAATTTTAAATCCGGAATTCTATTAATAACAAGTTTCCCCATCATATAGGGACATTAGTGAGATAATAAAAAGACCATTGAAGCTAACACAACTCACCCCAAAATTTTTTTTATTAGATTGAGTTTTTGGTGGATTCTTGAGTCCATTCAGTGAGGTCGTCACCCAAAGCCAGTGTAAATCATACACCTACACTTCTAGTCCTCTAACAAGGAATAAGAACCCATCATATCCCCATGCTTACCAACAAGCATGAAGAAAAAGGATGAGACTTATACTAGGTGTAAAGAAAAATCTTCAAACCTTCACCTTACTCACCTCTTAGGTCAGATATTTCAGGCCACCCTATATGCCTAAGCCCCACTCAATCCTCTAATATCACACATTTATTGGCACATACATTCCTACATCACGTTCACTAGTAGAAAATTGAGTATTCATGTAGGTGGGTTTGAGGTGACCACTATTAGGAAGATATTGTATTTTTTCACTCCCTAGACCAAAATACATCCCATTCCCTCCCTTTCACCCTCCCATGACCCTGAAACCTTTCTCCTACGACCCCGCTCCCCCCACCCTCACCTTGTACCACCCTGTCCTACATCCCACCATTGTTGAACCTCTCAGGCTCCATCCTCCCCCACACAACCCCATATTCCCCTGAACCCACTCCCTTTCACCCTCCCATGACCCCAATATCCCACAACCCCATTCTTGTGACCTTTCCCCCCTATCCCTACCTCTCTGTCACCCCATCCTACATCCCACCATCATCGAACTACTCTGACCCCATCCTCCCAGATATAGCCCCATACTCCCCCAATCTTTCTCCCATCCTCCCCACCACTGTGAAGCTACACTGCCTCTATCGAGCTTCCCCACCTTCATCGAGCTACCCCACCTCTGTAGAACCCTCAGGTCTGGATTTATCTATTACAAATCCTTTTTATTACATGTCAGTATTTATCTGATTTATTTCATCGTGAATTTTTTCTTGGAGTTTGGATCCATAATATCCACATCTGATTTGTATTTTTGAGTGATTCATTTCTTGATTTTTTATTTAGGTACAGTTTCTTTTGATTTCTCATATAATTTTCAAGGGTTTTCATTGTCTCATTTGCCTGATTTTCCCCAATCCCCTATAAGATTTCTCTTGTATCCTGAGAAAATCAATTTTAGGTTTATCCATGTCACTAGAAGAATCACCCAATTTCTCCTATTTTAATAAATTTTACACTACTGAAAAATGTTCTTCCATGCTTATCTTTATATTATTTAAATTACTAAAATAATCTATATGTTATATATTTCTAATGTAATTGATATTTTTATATTTTAATCACTAAAAAATAGTGGTTCCATTGCACTTTCATTTACAATGGCATTGATATCAATGCTCAATATTTCCCTTTAATATAATTTACATTCTACATTTATTTCATTCATTTGTTTACTTATTAAATATCCAATGTATACTATTTTTTCTATATTTTTACCATATCATTTATCATTCAGTACAAAATATCATGCATATGTTTCAATTACAAACAACATTCCAAGGAAGCGAGATTACAACTGATAATAACAATTTCTCAAAAAATAATGGTACATTTATTAGTTTCTAAATATTGTTTATGTAAAATGGTTATCATACACATACAATTATATTTTTCATGTAGTTTTCTAATACATACAAATTAAATTTGACTATTATTTCTTAGGTGTATGTAGTTATTTAACTAAAAATAATAAGGTTTCAAAAGTTCTTTAAATAGATACAATGTCATATTCAAATATGTGCTTGGAGAGTACAAATAAATTGTCATTGTCAAACTTACCTATGCATGGTTTGTTTAGTTACTTGTATTTCTTATGAAATTATTTATTTTATATTATCGTTATGTTAAAAAATAATTAAAATCTTGCTAATTTTTTTATGGTTTCATAAAACTATGAAATTTAAAATTAATAAACATAGAGATATAACATGGGAACCATTACTATAATGGAACCAAAGGATGTGGGTAAATATTTCCCTAAATATTAAATATGTTACAATTTCTTACTTAAATTTTTTAATTACTATTTTTTTTGTAAAAAACCTATTATATATATTTTTTCTATGTTCAGTTGAACATCTACTGACAATATCACTGCATACACTAATGCATTAACAACTACAAGATATGATACCTACATATTGAATTTAACTTTTTGAACATTAACCATGCCTTTCATACAATATTAGGCTAACTACATACAAAATTAATGAATTATTATTCATTAATTAGTTATCATTATTGAGGCCTTTTAAATTTAATAATATCTTGACATAGAAGAACATATACATTGTCTAATAAATAAATTATTCAATTAACCATAAACCTTTAGCATAGTAGTTTTCTATTCCATCTACTCAACATGATATCAATGCTGTGTTAGAAAATATCTTAGCATGTGAGGGTTGAAAAAACAAAGTTTGAATCTTTAAACAAATCCATGGACAATAAGTATGTAATGCGGGAACTTTTTCAACATGTGTTCAGATATATGAAAGAGAGTATTATAATGGAAATAAATTACGGTCATTAAAACTAGATGCAGTAGTTCTGAAGAGTGCAATCATTATTATTCTTCTTCAAATTAACAGTTGAAAAGTAAAAAATATTTTACATTTTATATTTTGACATGATAGTGATAATGTGTTCCCGTGTTTTCATATATATAGAATTATGAAAACTATATTTAATTATTAAATTTTAGCAATTCAATCATATTTGGATTTTATTTTTTAGAATTTAATAACTTAATCATATTCAATGAAGCCATTTTATGAACTAAGAAATATCTTTACAAGATGTATATATTTTTATGCAACATTCTATATATTCTTGTACATGAACAATCAGGAATTCTCTTCTATTTTTTGTGGTGAAATATTACTTTATTTTTTAGTCATCAAACTACTTGTACCAAGTACATGCCGAATTCTATGAAAACATAAACTTTTTAGAAAAATAATGCATATTAATGACATGTGAATTCATGATAGTTAACTTATGGCCCATATTCATATAAAAACAAAATCATAGAATTCCAAAAAGTTATTCAAAAAACTCATGTAGTATCATTTTAATTTTTTTCAGCATCTCATTCATTATGAGTTAAATTTATTATTTCATTGCCACAACTTCTATAAATCAATTCATAAATATTAAATTTAAATTTTAATCAATATTATTTATAGGTTCCTAGGTATGGAGAAACTTTAAGTGAAAAATCTCACCTAATAAATCATCCTTCTCCAAACAAACTTCCCGTGGTGCACACATTTACTGCAGATTTTATTTTGTACTTTTATAACACTATTAAGTCAACCATAACCCCATTATTGTTTCAATTAACAAATCCATTTTGTTTGACAAACTAATATATGAGGCTACAATACTTTATGTACATTTCACTCTATTTATCACCGGATTCACTTATTATTACAACATTTTTATCCTCAATACACTATTCTCTTCCAAAATAGATCTTATATATGTTTCAAAATATTTATGTATTGGAAAAATATTCCTTCAAGATCGTTATGAATATTCATAACTACTCAGGTTTTTTGGGTTCATACTAGACCCAATTTATTTTGTGTTATGTACAAGTCGGGGATAAATCTACAACTGAATATATTGTTTTCTTGAAAAAGATGGCACTTTCTTCAATCAGCACATCCTTCTTATTAAAAAAATAACCCAATATCTTTGAAAGAGATTATTCTTGGATTTGATGTCTATATTTTATTAGTCAACATACTAAACCTTAAGATATGTAAATGAAAAAACTCTAAGTGGGAGTAGTCTATTATATGACGATATATCATATGGGGTTTTATTTATTTTGAAGTAAAAAATCTTTGGTAAACGATCATTAATTCCCATGCATCTTACCTTTTTCATAGTTATAATATTTAATCCCATCACTATCAATCATAGTTGTAACCTTTATTGATCATCTTTTTACCTTTTGTAGTATCTTAATGTCATTAAATCAGATGACAATAACTCTAGCAGGAATTGTTAAATGGTCGAGTAGACAAAACGTCAATCTGAGTTGACATTTTCCTCGGAGGACCAAAAATGCATTTTTGGGTCATAAAACACCAAAACACATGTTTAACAGTCAGATCCATATCTAATGAACTCTAAATTATTTTAAATAATAGAAAAACATATAATTATTATTCGTGACATTTAAGACTAGATGACACATCAATCAAATGTGCAGTTTGCTCAGAACGACTGAATATGTGGTTTTTAAGGATTTGACATCCTTTAAAAAGGTGTTTTGGGGGTCAAAACCAGATAAAGACCTCCAAATATTGTGAAATAAGAAAATTAAAAATATATCATGAATTGTGAAATGATGGAGTAGATATTACATCTATCAATGCTGGAGTTTCTTGGGGAGGACTTAAAACACACTTGTAGTGTCATAAAACACCAAAATACGTGTTTAATGGTTAGATCCATAGAAAAAAAATCTCATAATGACTTAAAAACAAATAAAAACCATATTACTATTATTCATGACATGTATGGTAAGATGAAACATAAATCTAACGCACGGTCCGCACGGTTCAACTGAAAATGTGGGTTTTAAAGATATGTTACTCTTTAAAAAGGTGTGTATAGTGGTCAAAACCATCCGAATGACCTGGAAATTCCATTAAATCAGATAAGAAAAAATGTGGAGTGAATTGTGAAATTTTTTATCAGACTATACATCAATCGGTGGTTATGTTTGAATGTGATGATGGAAAATGCATTTTCAATGTCATAAAAAACAGTGGTTCCATTGCACTTTCATTTTCAATGGATTCGATATCTCTGATCAATGTCTCTCTATAATATAATTTACATTTTACATTTATTTCACTCATTTTTTACTTATTCTATATCCAATTTATACTATTTTTGTTATATTTTTACCGTATCATTTATCATTCAATACAAAATGTCATGCATACATTTCAATTACAAACAACATTCCAAGGAAGCGAGATTACAACTGATAGTAACAATGTATCAAAAAATTATAGTACATTTATTGGTTTCTAAATATTTTTTTACTAAAATGGTTATCATACATATCAAATTATATTTTTCATTTAGTTTTCTAATACATACACATTAAATTTGACTATTATTTCTCACGTGTACATAGTTATTTAACTAAAAATAATATGGTTTCGAAGGTTCTTTAATTGGATACAATGTCATATTCAAATATGTTCTAGGAGAGTAAAAATAAATTGTCATTGTCAAACTTACCTATGCATGGTTTTTTTAGTTCCTTGTATTTCTTATGAAAGTATTTATTTTATATTATATTTAGGTTAAAAAATAATTAAATGCTTGCTAATTTTTTATGGTTTTAGAAAAATGTGAAATTTAAATTTAATAAACATGGAGATATAACATGGGAACCTTTACTGTAATGGATCCGAAGGACATGGGTAAATATTTCCCAAAATATTAAATATGTCACAATTTCTTACTTAAAATTTTTAATTACTGTTTTTTCTTTGTAAAAAAATCTATTATCTATATTTTTTCTCTGTTTAGTTGAACATCTACTTACAATATCACTGCATCCACTAATTCATTAACAACTACAAGATATGATACCTCCATATTGAATTTAACTTTTTGAACATCAACCATGCCTTTCATACAATATTAGGCTAACATCATACAAAATTAATGAATTATTCTTCCTTAATTAGTTATCATTATTGAGACTTTTAAAATTTAATAATATCTTGACATAGAAGAACTGATACATTGTCTGATAAATACATTATTAAATTAACTATAAACATTTATCATAGTAGTTTTTTATTCCATCTACTCAACATGATATCAATGTTGTGTTAGAAAATATCTCAACAAGTGAGGGTTTCAGAAACAAAGTGAATCTTTAAACAAATCTATGGACAATAATTATATAATGCATAAACTTTTTGATCATGTGTTCAAATATATTAATGAGAGTATTATAATGTAAATAAATTACCTTCATTAAAACTAGATGCAGTAGTTTTTAAGAGTGTAATCATGATTATTATTCTTCAAATGACCAGCTGAAAAGTAAAAAATATTTCACATTTTACATTTTGACATGATAGGGAGGAAGTGTTTCCTAGTTTTCATATATATAGAATTATGAAAACTATATTTAATTATTAAATTTTAGTAATTCAATCATATTTGGATTTTATATTTCAAAATTTAACAACTCAATCATATTCAATAAATCCATTTTATAAACTAAAAAAATATCCTTAAAAGCTGTATATATTTTTTATTCAATGTTTTATATATTATTGTACATGAACAATCATAAATTATTTTCTATTTGTTTTTGTGAAATATTACTTTATTTTTTAGTTATCAAACTGCTTGTACCATGTACATGCTGAATTCTATGAAAACAAGAACTTTTGAGAAATATAATGCATATTAATGACATGTAAATTCATTATAGTTAACTTACGACCCATATTTATATAAAAATAAAAATCATAGAATTCCAAAAAGTTATTCAAAAAACTCATGTACTATCATTTTAAATTTTTTCAGCATCTCATTCATTATGATTTAAATTTATTATTTCATTGCCACGAATTCTACAAAGAAATTCTTAAATATTAAATTTAAATTATAATCCATATTATTTATAGGTTCTAGGGTATGGAGAAAATTCAAGTGAAACATCTCATCTGAGCAATCATACTTCTCTAACCAGACTTCCTATGGTGCACACCTTAACTACAGATTTTATTTTGTACTTTTATAAACCTTTTTAATCAACCATATCCCCATTATTGTTTCAGTTAACAAATCCATTTTTTAAATACTAATATATGAATCTATAATACTATATGCACCGTTCACTCTATTTATCATCGAATTCACTTACTATTACAACATTTTTATTCTCAATACACTATTCTCTTCCAAAATAGTTCTTATATCTGTTTCAAACATGTTTATGTATTGAAAAAATATTCCTCCAAGATCATTCTAAATTTTTATAACTACTCAGGTTTTTTGGGATCATACTATACCAAATTGAGTTTGTGTTATGTACAAGTCGAAGATAAATCGACAATTGAATCTATTTTTTTCTTGAAAAAGATGGTACTTTCTTCTATCAGCATATTCTTCTTATTAAAAAAATAACCCAATATCTCTAAAAGATATTATTCTTGATTTGCTGTCCATATTTGATTAGTCAGCATCCTAATCTTGAACATATGTAAAGAAAAAAACCTTTAAGTGAGATTAGTCTATTATATGACCATATATCATATGGGGTTTTATTTATTTTGAAGGGAAAAAATCTTTTTTAAACGATCATTAATTCCCATGAATCTCCCCTTCTCGAAACTTATTCTATTTAATCTCATCACTATCCATCATAGTTGTGACCTTTATTGGTCATGTTGTGACCTTATGTAGTAGATTATTGTCATTAAATCAGACGACAACAACTCTATAGTTAATTGTGAAATGGTAGAGCAGACGAAACGTCAATCCAAGTTGACATTTTCCTCAGAAGCCCAAAAATGCATTTTTGGGTCATAAGACACCAAAACACATTTTTAACTATCACATCCGTATCTAATGAACTCTAAATTATTTGAAATCATAGAAAAAAACATATAATTATAATTTGTGATATTTAAAACTAGATGTTACATCAATCAAATCTGCAGTCTGCTTGTAACGACTAAATATGTGGTTTTTAAGGATTTGACATCCTTTAAAAAGGTGTTTTTGGGTGTCAAAACTATAAGAAAGACGTCTGAATATTGTGAAATCAAACAATGAAAAATATAACATGAATTATGAAATGATCTAGAAGATTTTACATAAATTCGTTCCGGTGTTTGTTGGGGAGGAATGAAAACACACTTTTAGTGTCAGAAAACACCAAAATGCCTGTTTAATGGTCAAATCCATAGAAAGAAAAACTAATAATGACTTAAAATCAAATAAAAATCATATTACTATTATTCATGACATATATGATAAGATGAAACATAGATCAAATGTGCGGTCAGCGCTATCCAACTGAATATGTGGGTTTTAAAGATTGGCTACCCTTTAAAAAGGTGTGTCTAGTGGTCAAAACCACCTGAATGACCTTGTAATTACATTAAATTAGATCAAAATAACTGTGGACCGAATTGTGAAATTTTTTAGTAGACTATACATCAATCAGAGGTTCTGTTTGACCGTGATTAAGGAAAATGCATTTTTAATGTCATAAAACACTAAAACAGACGTTTAATAATTTGATCCATATCAAATGACCTTGAAATGACTTGGAATAATAGTAAAATCATATTATTATTATTAATGATGTGTAAAACATAGAAGACACATAAATCAGACCCGTGGTCTGCATGGAATGACTGACTATGTGGTTTTTAAAGATTGGATGCCCTTTAAAAAGGTGCTCTTGGGGGTCAAAACCAGTCAGCCAAAATCTGAATGTCGTTAAATCAGATGAAAATAGCTTAAGAGTGAATTGTGAAATGGTAGAATATAATAAATACCAATTAGAGATGATTTTTTTCTAGTGGAACAAAAATTCACTTTTTGTGTCATAATACACCAAAATGTGCGTTCAATAGTCAAATCCATATAAAATGACCTTAGAATGACATGAATTCAGAGTGAAACTATATTATTATTATTTATGATGTGTAAGAGTAGATAGTATGTTAATAATATTTGTGGTCTCTGTAGAATTATTAAATCTTTTGTTTTTAAAGATTTGATGCCCGTTAAAAAGCTGTGTTCGGGGGTCAAAAACTATCCCAACAATCTTCAAATGTCGTGAAATTAGAGTACAATAACTATAGATTTATTTTTGAAATGTTCAAGTATAAGGAATTTTAAACCAAGCTAGTGTTTACTGAGGAGGACTGAAAACCCAATTTTAGTGTCATAAAACATCAAAACATGCATTTAATGGCTAGATCCCTAGAAAATGTCTTCCAAATTACTTGAAATATAAGGAAAACCATCTAATTTTTAGTAATGTTGTGTACAAGTATACGTCACATTAATCGAATGTGTGGTTCACATGAAATGACTGAATATGTGGTTTTTAAAGATTTGAGGCCCTATAAAAAGGTGTGTCTGGTGGTAAAAACCAATCAAACAAACTCATAATTCAATGAAATCAGATGAAAACAACTATGGAGTGAATTATGAAATGGTTGAGCTTACAATACATCAATTAGAGGTTTCATTTGACCAAAATGACAGAAAACACACTTTTAGTGTCATAAAACACCAAAATGGTAATTTGATAGTGAAATCCATAGAAAATGGCATCAGGATGACATGAAGCCATATAAAAACTATATTATTATTAATTGTGACCTTTATGAGTAGACGAAACATCAATTAGACGTGTGGTCTGCTCAGAATGTCTTAAAGTATGGTTTTTAAGGATTTCTCGCACATTAAAAAAGCATGTTCGGAGGTTAAAACCAACCGAATTCCATTAAATTAGATGATAAAAAGTGTAACATGAATATGTAAAATGTTTGAGTAGATGAAACATCAATATGAGTTGGAGATTCCCAGGAGGACCAAAAACACACTTTCAGTGTCATAAAGCACCAAAAAGCGTGTCTAACGGTCATATCCAAATCAGATGACTTCTAAATGACTTTAAACCATAGGAAAACTATGTTATTATTATTCATGATGTGTAAGAGAAGAAGGAATGTAAATTTGACATGCATACTTCGAGGAACAATTGAATATGTGGTTTTTAGGATTTTACACCCTTCAAAAAGGTGTGTTCGAGGGTAAAAACCATCCAAAAAAAACTTCAAATTCTATGAAATACGACAAAAATAATTTTGGAGTGAATTGTGAAATGTCCAAGAAGACAGAATGTCAATTTAAGAATTTTTTTTGGGAGGAATAAAAACACACTTTTAGTGTCAAAAAACACTAAAACGTTTGTTTAATGATCAAATCAATATCTAATGACCTTGGAATGAATTTAAATTATATAAAAACATCTTATTATTATTCGTGATTTGTTAGAGTAGAATATACATCAATCGGATATGTGGTCTATGCTAAATGACTAAATATGTGGTTCTTAAATATTTAACGCCCTTTTAAAAAGGTGTGTTTGGGGGTCCAAACCAGCTGAACGACCACCGAATTTCATGAAATCCATTACAAAATTCTCTATAGTGATTTTTAAATTTTTTCAGAAGATGGTACATTTATAGGATGTGACATTTGACTGGGATGACAAAAAACACACTTTTAGTGTCATAAAACACCAAAACAGACGTTTAACTGTTAGATCCATAGAAAATAACCTCATAATGACATTAAATCATAGGAAAACCATATTATTATTATTCTCGACATGAAAATGGAAAAAAAATTTCATTTGAACATGTGGTATGCTCATAATGACTTAAAGTGTGGTTTTTAAAGATTTGTCGCCCTTTAAAAAGGAATGTTCAGAATTCCAAACAAACCAAACAACATTTGAAGGATGTGAAATCCTAAAAAAATACAATACCATTAATTGTGAAATTATCAACAACAAGAAACATCAATCCGAGTTGGATTTTTCTTGGGAGGACTGAAATCACACTTTTACTGTCATAAAACCCCAGAAAGTGTGTTTAATAGTTAGATCCATATAAAAAAACCTTAGAAAGACTTGAAACCACAAGACAACTATTTTATTATTATTTTTGACGTGTAAGAGTAGACGGAACGTCAATCAGACACACGGTCTATGTGTAATGACTAAATATGTGGTTTGTAAAGATTTTACCCCCTTTTAAAAGTTCTATCTAGGGGTCAAATCTAGCTGAATGACCTCATAATGGTGTGAAATAAGACAAAAAAATGTGGAGTGAATTGTAAAATGGTCAAGAAGACGGAACATCAATTCGAGTTGATATTTTCTTGGGTGGACCGAAAACACACTTTTAGTGTCATAAAACACCAAAACTGGCATTTAATGGTCAAATACATTTCAAAAAACCTTGGAATGTCTTTAAATCATAGTAAAAACGAATTATTATTATTCATGATGTGTAAGATCAGATGGTACATCAATCAATCTTTCGGTATGTGTGGAATGACTGAGTATGTGGTTTTTAAAGATTTGATACACATTAAAAAGGTGTTTAGGGGTCAAAACTAGCTGAATGAACTCCAAATTCCATGGAATCAGATGAAAAAAAACTTTGGAGTGATTTTTGAAATGGCCAAGAAGATGAAAAATCAATCTGAGTTGGCATTTTATAGGGAGGATGATAAACCCACTTTTAGTGTTATAAAACCCCAAAACATGTGTGTAATGGTCAGATCCATAGAAAACAATATTTTAATGAATTGAAATCAAAGGAAAACCATCTTATTATAACTCATGATGTGTATTGGAAGACATCACATCAATTGGATGGGAGTTCGATGTGGTACGATTGAATATATGGTTTTTAAAGATTAGTTTCCCTTTAAAAAGGTGCGTCCAGTGGTCAAAACCAACCACACGAAATTAAAATTCCATGAAATCATATAAAAAACCTTGGAGTTATTTGTGAAAGGGTCGAGTAGACAATACATCAATTAGAGGTTTTTTTGACCGCAGTGACAAAAAATGATCTACTAGTGTCATAAAACACCAAAACGGGCATTTAACATTTAGATACATAGAAACAAAATCTCAAAATGATTTGAAATCATAGGAAAACCCTCTTATTATTAGTGTTGATGTGTATGAGGTGACAGAACATCGATCATACATGAGATCTACTCAGAATGACTTAATTTATGGTTTTTAAATATCCGTTGCCCTTTAAAAAGGTGCGTTCGGAGGTCAAAACCAACCGAACAGCATCTGGATTTCATGAAATATTATGAAAAAAACTTGTAGATTTAATTTTGAAATGGTCAAGTAGATAAAATGTCAATCCGAGATGGGGTTTTCCTGGGAGGATCGAAAATGCACTTTTAGTGTCATAATACACCAAAAGCACAATTAACAGTCATATCCGTAGCAAACAACCTCATAAAGATGTGAAACCATAGGTAAAACGTGTTAAAATTATTCATGATGTGTAAGAGTATATGGAATGTCAATCAGATGTTTGGTCTTCATGGACCAACTGAATATGTGGTTTTTAAAGATTTTATGCCCTTTAAAAAGGTTCGTCTGGGGGGTCAAAACCGGCCGAATGACATCTAAATGCAATGAAATGAGATAAAGAAAACTATGGAGTGAATTTCTAAATGATCAAGTATATAGAATGTCAATTCGAGCTGGAGTTTTCCCAGGAAGAGCAAAAACACACTTTTTGGGTCATAAAACACCAAACCGTGAATTTAAGGGCCAAATCCATATCAAAAGACCTTGGAATGACTTGAAATCATAAGAAAATAGTCTTATTATTATTCGTTATGTGTAAGAGAGGACGATATGCTAATCAGACATGTGGTCTACATGAAATGACTATATATTTGGTTTTTAAAGATTTAACGCCCTTTAAAAAGGTGTGTCTAAGGGTCAAAACTAGCTGAACAACCTCTGAATACTATGAAATATGATAAAAACAACTATACAGTGATTTGGGAAATTTTCATGGTGGAAGTCAAATCCGAGCTGGCGACTGTCGAGGAGGACCGAAAACCAACTTTTATTGTCATAAAACACTAAAAATTATTTTACTACCATATCTAAAGAAAACGATCTCTAAATGAATTTAAATCAAAGAAAAAGAGTCTTATTATTATTCAAGATGTGTCCAACTAGATGACACATCAATCAAATGGGTGGTCCATGTGGTATAATTGAATACATTTTTTAAAGATTTGAGGCCCATTAAAATGGTGTGTATGGTGGTATTAACCAACCAAATGACCTTATAATTTCATTAAATTAGATGAAAAAAACTATGGAGTGAATTGTGAAATTGTTTAGCAGACGGTATGTCAATCATAGGTTCTGTTTGACTGTGATGAGGGAAAACACACTTTTAGTGTCCTAAAACACCAAAACAAGAATTTAACAATAAGAACCATAGGATAGGAAATGACCTTATAATGAAATTAAATCATAGAAAAACTATTTTATTATTATTTGTGACATTTTTAAGGATCCAGAACATCAATCAGGAATGCAGTTTGTTCGGAACGACTTAATGTGTGGATTTTAATGATTTTCGCTCACTAAAAAGGAATGTTTAGATGTCTAAAACAACCAAACGACATCCTATTTCCATTAAATCATATGAAAATAACTATATAATTAATTTTGAAATGTTCTAATAGACGAAACATCAATCCGAGATAGAGTTTTCTCAGTAGGACCGAAAATGCACTTTTAGTGTCATAAAACACCAAAAAGCGAGTTTAATGGTCATATCCATAGGAAAGAAACTTAGAATGACTAGAAACCATAGAAAAACTATTTTATTGTTATTAATGATGTGTAAGAGTAGATATGATGTCAATCATATGTGTAGTTTTCACAGAACGACGGAATATGTGGTTTTTAAATAAATAATGCCCTTTAAAATTTTTGATCTGGGGATCAAAACCAGTCAAATGACCTCCGAATTCTATGAAATCAGATGAAAAGAATTTGGGAGTGAATTTTAAAATGTTATAGTAGAAAAAATGACAATTTGATCTGGTAGTTTCTTGAGAGGATCGAAGATGCACTTTTAGTATCATAAAACACCATAGCATGCATTTAATGGTCAAATCTATAATAAATGACCTTGGAATGACTTGAAATCATAGGAAAATTTTATTATTATTATTATTTATGTGTAAGAGTATATGGTGCATCAATCAGACGTGCAGTCTATGCAGAATGACTGAATATGTGGTTTTTAAAGATTTGACGCCCTTTAAAAAGATGTGTCTGGGGGTCAAAACCAGCTGAATGAGCTTCAAATGCAATGAAATAAGAAAAAAACTATGGTGTGATTTTTTAAATGTACTAGAATGTGGTATGTCCATTAGAGGTGTTGTTTGACTAAGATGATAGAAAACTCACTTATAGTGTCATAAAACACCAAAACACGCATTTAACGGACATATGCATAGAAAATGACCATCAAATGACTTGAAATCAAAGTAAAATCATATTATTATTATTATTATTATTATTATTATTCATGATCTGTATGAGTATAAGAAATTTCAATTAAATGTGTGGTCCATGTGATACAACTGCATATGTGGTTTTTAAAGATTTGAGCCCCTTTAAAAAGGTGTGCCCGATGTTCAAAACTAGTTGAAAAACCGCATAATTCCATTAAATCAAACAAAAAAAATCCATGGAGTGAATTGTGAAATGGTTGAGAAGACGGTATGTCAATCAAAGGTGTCGTTTGACTGTGATCATGGAAAACACACTTGTAGTGTTATAAAACACCAAAACAGACATTTAACAGTCATATCCATAGGAAACGACCTCAGAATGACATGAAATCATAGGAAAACCATATTCTTATCATTAATAATGTGTAGGAGGTGAAAAAATGTCAATCATACATGCAATATGCTCGAAATGACTTAATGTGTGGTTTTTAAAGATTTATCGCCCTTTAAAGAGGAATGTTCGGAAGTCAAAATCAACCAAACAACATCCAAATGTTGCGAAATTAGACAAAAAAACTGTAGCATGAATTCTGAAATGGTCACCAAGGCGAAACATCAATCTAAGTTGGAGTTTTCCCAGGAGGACCAAAAATGCACTTTTAGTGTCATAAAACACCAAAAAACACATTTAACTATAGGATCCATAGAAAAAGACCTCATAATGACTTGAAACCATAGGAAAATCATGTTATTTTTATTTTTGATGTGTAAGAGTAGATAAAATGTTAATTAGATGCATGGTTTTCATAGAATGGTATAATATGTATTTTTTAAAGATTTGATGCCATTTAAAAAGGTGTTTCTGGAAGTCAGAACCAGTTGAACAACTTCCGAATTTTGTGAAAATAGATAAAAATGACTATGGAGTGAATTCTGAAATGGTCTAGTATATATAATATCAATTCGAGCTGGAGTTTTCCTGATAGGTCGAAAAAACACTTTTAGTGTCATAAAACATCAAAACAAGCATTTAATAGTCAAACCCATATCAAAAAACCTTATAATGACTAGAAGTCATAGTAAAACCGTAATATTATTATTCTTGACATGTAAAAGTAAATTATACATCAATTAGATGTGCAGTTTGCACGAAATGACTGATTATGTGGTATTTAAAGATTTGGCACCCTTTAAAAAGGTGGGTGCGGCGGTCAAAACCAGAAGAATGATCTCTGAATTCCATAAAACAAGAATAAAATTACTATGGAGTGATTTTTGAAATGTTCTAGAAGAGGTAATGTCCATTGAAGGTTCCATTTTACAAGGATGACGAAAAACACACTTTTAGTGTCATAAAACATAAAAATGTGCATTTAACAGTCAAATACATAGGAAAAGACCTCATAATGACATGAAATCATAGGACAGAAGACTTATTATTATTTTTGATGTGTGAAAGTATATTTCACATAAATTTGATGTTTGGTACGCTCGAAACGATAAAATAAAAAATTTAATTTTAAAAAAAGATTAGAAATTATTAATATATTTTCAAAATCAAATAAATTCGATCTATTGAATTAATCTTTAATTGAAATATTTTATTGAATTTCTATTATTAGTTGGGATATGTTTTCTTTACTAATTATTTTATTAAATTCTGTCATGCACTTTAATTCAATGATTGGTGTGGATCTTGGAAGATAACAAGTCAAATAAATTTATGTGCCCGTGATTTAGATATTTTGGAAATATTTTTTGGATTTTAGAAATACAGTAGTATTTTAAATGTTTCTGTGATTTTTTTAAAAAAATAAAAAAACTATAATGACCCCATATGGCGGCCTCTATAGGTCTTGATCCCAAAGGAGGCCATAATGATCGCCATATGGTGTCTTCAATAGGTGATCCTGATCTCATATATTGTGTCTGCCAAATGGACGAAAGTATTAGACACAGGGACAGGCCTAAAGCATCTACTATTTGGTAGACACTAGGCGGATTATATATGTCATTAGTGGCATCTTTTGGTGGTTGGTAAAATCCTTTTCCTTAATAGTGGTTGTCAAAATACGTGGCCCAGATACCCATAACATGATGTTAAACAACATGACCAACATATTAGTCACATGATATAAAACTGAAAAACAACGTCCTTACCACATGACATTAACTACATGGTATGGTCCTACCATATGATCATAAACTATTCAACTTGAATAATGTGGGTTTTGATTAATACAAAGCATGATATGTAATATGCCCCATAGAGGTCCAAACGTAACATCACAAAATTTTCATATCTATAATACCTGACCTTCAATTATATTATGTGTAAATTATATTTTAATAAAAATATAATACAATGAACATTTTAATATTTCAGTTCATAATAATTCTAATTGATAGGATGAATATTAATTTTGAACTTGGTAAAAATAATCTGAGAATTAATTTTTGAAATTTCCATTACAAATAAGATTTTATGAAAAATAAAAAATCATAGTATTTAAATATTCATACTTCTATCTATAATAATGCTTGATAATAGGTATAAATAATAATTTATTTATTGTAAATTTTAAATAAATAAATATAATATCATTTTGGGGGTAAAAATGGGTATTTTTTAGAATTTTTTTTAAGAAAAATGTTTTTGTTTAAAAAATGAAAAATGTCTTCCCATTTTAATTAATTAAAATAATATTTTATTATTAATTATTTAAATTAAATTTATTGATTATATATATAAATATATGAATTTAAATCCATATAATAATTATTAATAATCATATACTTAATATAAGATCATCTTATGCTTGAAAAATACATTTCTTGGAAAACTATTTTTGATACAATTTGTGGGTTTGTTTTTATACTAAATTTTAAAAATTTTGCAATTTGAATTTGATAAAATGGATCCCATAATTGTAATAAACATAATTAGTATGATTTAATAAGGATAATTTAATTTTTGATCATAATAAATAGTAAAAACAATAAAAAATCAATTTCCATGGTTAAGGTTGAAACAAGGTTTTGCATGTTACAAGTGCTTATGTTAAAATTAATTTTCCACAAAAATAAGATTTTCATTTTATAAATTATATTTCATATTTATAATCATCGTGTAAAAACTATCTAATAAGGCTAATTTTATTTTATTATTAATGAAAAAATTAGCTAGTTTAAAAAAACTGTTTACCGTGGTGAAAACGAGATTGGTAAAAATGAGTAACCTTGAAGATAAGGGAAATAACATGTTTAAAAAAAATTAATTTTTAGTTATTGAGGTGTGAATTTACCTTATATTCCCTATACCCCATTTTTTATCAATTTGTGAGGCACTTGGGTTGAGATTGACTTCCCATTATCGATTTTTTTTGGGATTTACAAAAATGCCACTCCTCCATAGTTATAAAATGACACCCCCCCTTAGTTATTCACAACCCTCAAGACTTTTAGCTAAACAAAACCTAAAAAATTATCTCCCAAAAATACTTTAAAAAAATTTATAGGTTCATTTTCCCAAACCAATCCTATGGTTCTTAATAAGAGATCCAAAGGTGGCTTCCCGAAGCGAAGGTAATCATGTTCACTGAGTGCTTTCTTTTTTAATTATTATTTTATCACATTCAATTATGTATCAAAAAATAAAATATGACTACCCAATTATATCCCATATAATGAAATTTTATTATGTTTATGTAATAATATATATCCATCTTCTTCTCTATCAAATGGTAAACAAATCCATCGCTCGTGTGTATAGAGAACTACCGCCTCACGAACCGATGTAATTTATTTTCCATCAAAGACTCACATGAATAGTCATAATGATAAAAAAATGAATATATATGATACATATGAAATTATATTAATTTTTTAAAATTAATACATCTTCCACTTCCTTACCCCTTCACCTGTTAAGGGAATGATATCATCACTTGGTTGTACTTACGACCTACCGTCTCTATGAAGTGATGCGATTCAATTTTTGTGGCCAACTTTAATGAATGATTATAAAAATTTATTTAATGAGAAAATATTATATTTATAACATTATTTTAATTTTGGATATTATGGATCTATATTCTATGCATAATAACCAGAACTTCCCTAACATAACATTCATGATAAAACGAAGAATTTAACACCTAAAATAATGGTAATAATGCAATATGATTAATGAACATGTGGTAAGATATTATAAGAAGATCATATTTGATATTTTAAATATGAAAATGGTTATTTTATAAATTAATAACATTCTTAAAACCATTATAAAGGAGGTTAAATCATGTTCAACTAATGGTAATTGTTAAGTAATGGATTTTGTCTCAATTTACACTCCATTGAGACATATTTGTTATTATGAACCTATTAACTTTTATGTGGTGTATATAATGACCTTATGATTCATTTCACATGAATATATATTTATTAATTATGATTAATGATTCAATTCATGTTTATTATTTCAAGGGGTTATAATTTGAAAGTTACCAAAGATTTAAGAATTTACATTACAAGCTCAGTTTTTTAGGGTTTCTCTTATTTTCATTGATGGTATATTATACTATATCCTTCTTAAACTCCATAAATTTTACTATAATATATATATTTAAGGATTTTCCACATCTTATTCCAATTTTCCTTTCTTTGGTACTTGATTCCAAAAAATAAATGTTTAAAAGAAAAACTGATTTTATTTCTCTTTTAACTAGATATTCTTTTCTTCCATGTCTATGTTTTCCAAAATTGTTTTAAAAAAGTATTTTTATTTACTTATATTATTTACTAAGGAAATTGTAATTTATACTTGAATTTTAAAAAGGGTTTTCAATGAATATTTATTCTATTTTCTAAAAGGTACATTTTAAACTTTCTATATAAAAATTAAAAAAGAATTCTTTTTAATGTATATAATAATAATGAACTTATATACCACCTTAAGAAATTAATTTTTTTTATTTTCCACATTTACAGTGGTTTTAAAAATAATACCCTTTTATTGAAGATTATTTTAATATATCACTTCCATTACCTTTATTCTTCCAAAAGAAATTAATTTATTTGAAAATTTATAGTATATATCATTTATTTTGTGGTTTTTAACTTTCCATTGAAATATTCACTTTGATATGATCACTATAAATTAAAATTTTATTATATATTAATATTCTATTTTTATGTATATTCTTATTTCTTACATTGTATATCATTCCTACATATGGTGTTTTACTTTTAAATTTATATGATTGACCAAGGAAATATTATTAAACCCATATTGTTTACTCAATAAAAATATTTATTTAGAAGGTACATTATTCATGAATTAAATAAATCATTGGATATATGATGAATGATTTAGGAATACAGTTATTGGTGAGGAAAAAAATTATATATCCCCTCAATGCATCAATAAGTTTCATAAGGCAAATCAGTTGGCCAAATTAACAAGGTTTTTACCCAAATTTTTTAACTATCTTGGTGAAAGGACTTGGTGGTATAAACATCATGATATAAGATATCATGATGTAAAATATTAAGAATTTCCATCATTTATAATTTAATTTTTATTATTCATGATATTATTGCATTGATATTATCCATAGATGCATTTCATTCTCAAGTTATTGATTAAATGACAAGTGTTTTTAGTTATTTACCTTAGAATATTAATTATGACTTATTTACACATGATAGCTTCAACTTTTCATAACCCTTATTAAAAATCTGAGATCACCCTTATTTTTTTTCCTTTCTATAGGATATAAAGAATAATTCTTTAAATTTGTTCAAGGGTGGATATTTTTTCCAATGCTATGTTTTATCCTCACAGTCAAATGGGTATCATGTATCTATATGGATCTCCAAGACTACTAAATTTATTTTTACTTCATGGTTTGATCCCTTGTATCTATTACAAAATAATATAGTTACCACTGGATCTAGGTTAATAGAGTTGGTGTTTTTATGGTTGGTAATAGATCCATTTTTAGTAAAACCTTGGGAAATATATTGATAAAAACGTATATTAGTGAAAGTAACCTTTTGATAATATTTAAGGATATATAAAATTGTGGAATAATATCCTAATTTTTTGGAAGTTAGAGAATATTTTATTTTTCCTATCAATACATCATTTTATGGATACTACAAGTGGAAGTGGTTCTATCATAGTTACACCTAGGGATAATAACTCCAGAAATGTTGCCTTGGGATTTTACTCAATCATCATCAGGTGCATGACAAAGAGCCTTATTGCACACTTGGTTCGACATTATCAGAGGATATATTTAGGATAATTAACATTTTCTTTACAATTCATTATAAATAATTTGAAAATATTTTTATTATTTTAAAGATATTCACAAAGAGAAAATGTTTATGATTCTAAAATTACCAATGCATAAATTTTAGATTCATGTTAAGTGTTACACCAGACTCAAGATTATATGTTATGATTTAAAAATCATAATTTAATGAGATAATCAAGTAAATTACATTGTTTATAAATGGAACCAATAAGAAAGACTAGTATCAACATTCATGGACAATGTAGAAATATCCCTACTGAGCAAGCCAATATAGTTTATGTTGTAACTCAGTAGATCATTGATAAATTAGGGAATCTTAATCAGGTTATGAAAAATAAAATTTCTAGAATAGAGAAAAATATTTTTCAATAATGTGATTCTCATATTTTGGATCTCTTTATGCGATAAATTCCCCATCATTTCATTGGATAGCTAATCCTGTGGTAGCTGAGAAATGGATTAAGTACCTTGAAAAGATATTTTTATCCTTGGGATGTAATGAAAAAGAAATGGGTTATCTTGTTAATGAATGAAATGGGAAAAAAATCAATTTTTTTAGTGCTTCAACTATTGGGAAATGGGTCATTATTAACACCAAATCCCAAAGCATCATGGGAACATACCACAAAATAGGTCAAGTGGAGAAGGCTTAGCTTATGAGATCACTGCAACTATGGTGGAAGTTCCCAATGATAATATGGATGGTACTTTAAAAATAGAATCAAATTTAGTTAATTCTTTATTTGATTCTTGATCCTTGAACTCTTTTATATCTTACATGTTTTCCATGAAAATTAGATATTTCTTTAGCACCTTAATAAGGGAGTTATTAGTCAAAAGACAAAGTGGATGTCTCACTAAAACAAGTATGTGTCAAAAAATTTCTATTATGAAACATAAATGAAATATATTATCTGGCTTTATTATCATACCAATGACTTAATTCTATACAATCATTTGTATAGTCTAGCTTTCAAATTATGATGAATCAATTTGTTGTAAGGAGAAGGAAATCATGATTCATAATGAATATATGAAATTTCTTATATTTAGAGTGTATAATTCAACACCTAAGTCATGTATAGATCCACCCCAATAACTTTTAGGAATGTAACTCTTGGGGATGAAGAGAAAACAAAATATATAGATGGGAAATGCAATCTTAAAATTGAGTATGTACCTATTTTATAGGAATACATTGATTTATTTACCAAGGAATTACTTGGACATCTACCAGAGTATGAATTTGAGTTTTACACTGATTTAATCCATTATGTAAGACCAATATCAATGACTCCGTATAGAATGGACACTGTAGAATTAGTAGAGTTGAATAAACAACTAGATTAGTTATGCGATATGGGATTTATTCACCCTCATCTTTCACCAATGGGATCCCATGTTCTCTTTGTAAAGATGAAATATGGACCCATGAGGATGGGGACTGATTATAGGGAAATAAATGCTATCATGATAAAGAAAAAGTATATTTATCCAAACATTCATAACTTAATTGGTCAACTTTATGGAGCTAAATATTTTTCAAAGATTTAGATTTTTTATAGGTATCTAAATTACATGTAAATAAGGAAGAAATTATTAATGCATCATTCTAAATGAGGTATTGACATTATGAGTTTATAGTAATGTGATTTTTATTGACTAATGAACCATCTATTTTATATATATATAATGAATAGAGTATTCAAGGAATATCTTGATAATTTCATTATAGTATTAATTTATTATATCTTAGTGCATTCTAAGATATTTGACGAACATGAGAATCATATAAAGATCATTTTTTGAGACTCTTAAAAAACAGTTATATTTGAAATTTACTAAGTGTGAATCATGGATTTAGAAATTTTATTTTCTTGTACATATTGTCTCTAAGGATGGAATATCAAATGATCCTATGAATAAAAAGGCAGTCAGAGAATGTTCTACACCAGTGAATGTAACCGAGGTACATAGTTTCATTAGTTTGGAAGGATACTATAGGCGATTTGTTCATAATTTTTCCTGATTGGATAACTTATTAACCAAGATTACACATAAAGAGATTAAGTTCATATAAAAAACAATATAAATATTGTTTTGAGGAATCAAATAGGACATTTCTCAAGGCTCTAATTTTAACTCTACCATTAGTAAATGACATATTTTTTTTACATATAGTGATGCCTTAAAGAATGGACATGGTTGTATAATTATGAAAAATGATATTGTTATTGAATATTTATCAAGGAAGTTAAAGTATCATGAATGGAACTATCTAACACATGATCATGAGTTGATATCAATAATATTTTCTTTGAAGATTTGTAGACATTTTCTCTATGGTGAAATATGTGAGATATATATATATACCTTAAGGGACTAAAATACATCTTTTCATAAGAAGTGAAAAATATGAGGAAAAAACAATGGATCGAGCTACTCAAGGATTTTGATTTCTCAATACAATACAACCTATGGAAGGAAAATAATGAAATATTTGAATTGAATAGTAAATATCATATAGTTCTAACCAAAATTAGGATTAATAGGGACCCAATGTTCATGGATATAATAATGATGAATGTTATAATTATTAAGGAAGTGGAGAAATCCCTCCTTTTAAAAAATATTACAAAATAATATTTATTGTAAATGATAAAAAGTTCCTAATATGATGATGATATTTTATAAAAGAAAATTAAAGCGGTATGAATTTGGAAGACATTGTTTGTAAAGATAGAATTATAAAATTTGAAAAAATAATATGTGTTCCATATATATATGATATAAAAAAGGATTGTTGGATGATTCCCATAGCTCGAATTTCTCTCTACACCTTGGTAGCACCTATATGTATAGGTATTTAAGAGTATATTTTTAGTGGTATAATATGAAGCAGGAAATCAATGATTACGTATCAGGATGCTTGGTTTTCTATTAGGTGAAGGATGATAGAAATTATCCTAGAGTAGTAATGTAACCTATTCCTATTCCTACATGTAAATGAGATGAAAATACTATGGAATATTTCATAGGACTACCCATGACTCCAAAAAAGAATGATATAATATGGGTTATTATTGATCACCTAGTAAAATATGTACATTTTTTCACTATAAGAGAAGATTTACCTCTTTATATCCTTATAAGGATATATATTAATTAATTTGTAAGACTTCATAGTGCACCTATTTCAGTTGTGAATAATCATGATCCTGGATTTACATCAAAATCATGGAAGTGTCTTTAGAAGGATGTAGATATTGAGCTTCATTTGAGCAATGACTTCCATCATTAAATTAATGGAAAAAATAAAAATACTATTCAAACATTAAAAGAAATGTTAAGGAGATTCTCACTTTAATTTCAAGATATGTGGGTTCTATATTTACCATTGATAGAGTTTTCTTATAACAATAGTTTCCATTCAAGTATCTAAATTGCACTGTTTGAATCATTATATGGAAAGAAGTTTCATACTCTAATTTTTTTGGATGAAGTAGGTGAAAGGAAACATATAGGACCAAAACTTGATAAGGATAAAATAAAAAAGAAAAATACTATTTATACTCATATTAAATCTTCTCAATGTAGGAAAAAGTGTTATGATGATAACTAAAGGAAGGATTTGGAATTTCTAGTGGGAGATCATGTTTTCTTGAACATATCTCCATGGAAGGGTATCATACAGTACAATAAGAAATTTAAACTAGACCACATATAAATTAAGGCTTTAGAAATTTCAGAAATAATAGGACCTATGGATTATTGATTGGAAATTATTTCGAGCCTCTCTAAAGTACATTATGTGCTATAATTTTCTTGATCCTGTCACTGGAAGACACAACGATGATTCCCATGGGGATATTTATTACACTAATTCTTTCTTTGGTAGATTATAGGGGATCTCGTTCCTAGACGCACTAAAGGGTACTTTTTTGAACAATTTAAACATCACAGAGCCTCCCCTTGTCAAAAATCTAGTTGACAGTGGCTTCTTGGTGGAAGCGGACCTAGATGCACTTCAACAATGCACAAAAATGTGCATGTTCTCTATTATGGCCTGTATCTCCTATCTCAAATGTAACTTCTCCTAGTCACTATCTGATTTACATACTCATATTTCCCATTGTTGGAACTCTACGAATTGGAAACTAATTCCAATTGGAAAATGGTACTTTCATATACTATTGAAATCTCAAGAGGAGTTTGATAGAATTTGGAAGTTAGGGAACCTAAATCTAAAGCCTGGTTTTCTTCGACTTTCTGAATGAGACTCTAAATTTAACCCGCACACTTTTCATAAGACAATGGATCAAATCTAGATCAAACTCCATGGTCTTAATTTGTTTTTTTGGAACCCAAAAATCTTGCATGACATATTCTCTTGCATAGGTTCTACCCTCGAAATTGATCACCGAACCTTAAATGCATATTTAGGTCTCTTTGATAGAGTCGTGGTTGAAATTAATCTTGATTCAAATCTACCTAATATTGTCAATTTCACTACCAATGACTACAAAACAAAAATTAGAATAGAGTATGAGAGGAAACGTTATTTTTGTGACCATTACAAGATCAGCGGTCATACCATCTACAACTGTATAGTGATTAGAAAACAAGTAATCCAACCACATGAAAATGATTGGAAAGAAATTAGGAGACTTAGAAACTCTAGTCTTGGACACCTTTAAACAAGCTACTGAGATGGAAAATTCCATTAAATTTATAGCTTAATAGAACTGAAATTCCACACCCATACAGAATGTTGTTTACTCCCTCGGTGGGAAGGATCCTCCACCGGCTCAACTGCATTACACTGCTTGCAATGTAGGCACTACTCATAGCATCTCCCCAACTTTGCATCCTGGATATCCCAAGACTCATCCCTCTATAATAACTCTACTCCTCTAGGGACTATGAATAAAGTTAATGGCATTACATATGATCATTTACCTCTCTCCCATGTCAAACCTTCTGATGTAATCTGTGTTGAATCTATGGACTCAATTGGACAATCTTGTAAATTTGGTACCTCACAGTCCTACCCAAAGACTGAACAAGACTCTGCTAAACTGTCACATAATATTGTGATAGATTCTTCTTCTAAGATTATAAAAATTGTCAAACCTTTTCTAGATAGATCAAACTTTACTCATGAACCTGTAAAGTCAGTCCTCAAAACCTAAAATAGGAATAATCAACCATCAGTGGACTCTTGGGTAGCCATTCCACCACTTGATATGAAAAATGAAACCATAAGCAATGAAACTATACTAATTGTTTCCCCCACTACCCACACCTCTCCTTTCAATCCATTAATATATGAAAAATAGAAGATCACCCCCATGACTGTGCGACCTATAACTCAAACTAATATTAATTTTCTTAGTCATGGTTATAATCCCTCGATACAAGAATCTAGTAACATGCAGGAAAATAATGATACACTACCAATGATATAGTTATCTCCTTCAGATCAGGGCATTGTCAAAAATCATAATGCATCTCTTTTAAAAGGTCTAGGTATGGCTACTACTTCTCTCTCACTTAGTGACACTTTCTTATTAAATAATGAAAATTTGAATTCCCACCATATTACCTACCCTTTGTTGTTATGTACTAAGAAGGTCATAGACCCATTATTGCAAGAATCGTTAAAGGAACCATCAATGATGAATCCTGAAACATCCATCAATGAATAAGAAAAAACCACAAACACTCAAGAGGTTAGAAGTTCTAAAAGAAACCAAGGATCCAGTAAAAATAAAACAGGGAGTTCTAACTCTAAATTGCAGTTTAAATGGAGATTCTATTTTGGAATTGTTAGGGAATCTCTATTCCTGACACGTTTAACATTTTAAAAACAATGGTACATACCCATCGTCCCATGTTATTTTCTATCTCTAAACCTAAAATCTCTTGATCCTATAAATACACATATTTATTTTAGCACAATTACATTTTCATTGGTGCTATCAATAACACCCTCAATATTGATTCTCTATGGATTTTTTCACACTCTTATTTATATAATAAAAGTGTCTTCAATAACTCTAATCATATTTATACATGCTCTTTTAATATTGAGGGCACTCTTTATAACGACCCATACTTTACATACATTGTTAGTACATCAATATTGAAGTACACTTATTATAACATATAACAAAACCATGAAAGGACCGTATAGGTATAGTGTCTTTAGAAACTGGGAAACATAAACAACTGGTTCATAAAACATCTACATTGCCTCCCATTTATTTCATCATATCTAGAGTCCCTTTTTGTCATATCTTACTTAATAACCTTATTCCTGACCTGGGGAAAGAAAACATACAAAAGGGTGAGATCAAATTCTCAATAAGGGTAAACAAAAGAAATATCAATCACATCATATTCATAAGAACATAACATTTTGGAAATCTTAACCTACAAAAGAGATCATAATTTCAAAACATGGGATAAATCATAGTAGTGAAATGTAATCCCAATAATCATAACTTAAAACATGAAGCTTTGTGGGATACACACATAATCATAGAAAATCATTTCTTAGTAGTCAAGACTCATTTCCAAGACTATCTTAGTAGACAATGTCCATTTCTGAACCGAGTTCACTCCTCGTTTCAGTCCTGTTTCACTAAACTAGTTTAACCTGCCCTTTCAGCCATGTCTATATCATGAGATATAAATCTTTACCCAATGCATTGGAGGGAGATATAGGTCCCACCCATCTCATAATGACACCATTCTTATGTGTACTACAAAATCATAAATCATACATCATTGCATAACCCATGTAATAAAAATGGGATTCTTATACATCGTGACATCATTAAACAATTATTATAATATAAAGGAATTATTAAAAATAATTCCATCGCAACATAATAAAATCAATGTAATAATAGGGATAGAAATAAAACCCTATATTATCTTAGATGGAAAATACTTTTGATAAAACATATGAACTCCATTCTTGAGGAAAATAACCTTTCTACTTCAAAAACATTTTTCCTTTCTTAACATGTCATAAAATTTTAAACTAAAATAAGTTGATTAAAAATAAACTTAAAAAATTGTAAAGGAAGATTATTGTAAATAATTTTTTAAAAATACATTCATGCTGTATAAGTTAAAAAAACATTCTTCCCGTACTTTTGCCGGAAAAGTCAAAAAGTACCTCGTACGAAAAACGACAAAAGATTCCATTCATATATTTTACTAAAAACTCACCGAAGGGTAAAATTGGATTTAAATTTTTTTGGAGGATATAATTAATATTACATATTGAGGAAACATGGATGTGGATGATAAATATTCCCCAGTAAATTCTGAAGTATAAACAATCTTGGATAAAAATTGAGATTGCGAGATTGTCCTTTACCTTAGGTCCGATTTGCTTCGTAAGTGTCTGAAACTCTTGTATAATGATTTAAATAATGTCATTGACATATAACAGGATCATAATAATTGTTATGATATCATATATTTGGTCATATTCTTAGCTTCTTATTAGTAATATTTCATTGCGACTTGTTATTCAGGTGTTTATTACTTTTTGTTCTTATGCGTGTTTTGTTGAATAAATTATTATTCTTATTTTAGGTCATAGATACCTAATTTAAATAATGGTATTAGTGTAATATATATCATATTTATTCACTCAATACATTTATTTAATCATTATGCAATTAAAATCATGTAGAACGAGTCGCATCACATCGTGGAGACGATATTCCGTACGTACGCACGAGCGATGATATCGTTCCCATGATCATGGAATTGTATTGGAGTGTATGTATACTCTTTCAGAATCAATATCACTTTACAATAATCATATATATATTTATTCTTTACACCATTATACCCATCCAAGTAAGGTGGTGGTGGAAAATTGATTACAGCATAGCATGGAGACGGTATTCCGTACGTACGCACGCACAGTGATTTCGTTTTCCGTAGGATGGATAAATGGGGAAATAGGGTTGTTTCATAATTATAAAAAAATATCAGTATATGATTGATACTGATGTTATTACTTCATAATGAAACAACTAAATAAGAATAAGTGGAAGAAGAAATAATGTTGAAAGAATCGGTAACAGACATTACCTCTTCTTTGAAGCACCTCTTTGTGACCTCCTTTTAGGGTACTAAAATTGGTCTTTGAAGAAGACCAGGACCTCTAAGATGTTTCTAGGGAAGTGGAGAGGATATATTTTCATGGTTTGTCTAATTTTGAAGTCTCAATGTGGTGTGAGGAAGAGAGGGAGGAGGTAACCTTTTATAAGGGAGGAGAGGGGCACCTTTGGAAAAACTAAAAATATTATTTTATTATAAAGTCATATTCCGTTTTAAGTAGCTCCAAATTGATTTATTTCAAAGATAAAGTGGTTATGGGTCGAAATAATCTCATAAAATATAATTTATACAAGTTTAGGTATCTATTTTAACCTAATCATTTAGATTTAACTTTAAGTTAAATAATTTTACTTTTACCGTGTCTTCTGGTTTTCTTACACTATAAGGTTAATAAACTTACTATAACAAGCCAAACGAACCCCAAGTTGTTTTTTATTAATATATATAACCTTATATAAGTTATTTGGCCTAACCTTAGATTTTTAGGAATAAAATAACAATTAATAATATAATATTTATTTTAAAAACTATTTTATGTCAATTTTGACACAATTTAGTAATTGATTTTTGTGAAAATCATAACAGAATGATTAGTTTTAAAAACGTTAATTAAATCAATACTAAAATGTCATATTAACCTATAAAATTAGTGTAATTCATAAAAAGTCTCAAATTACATTTATTTGGGTATTTATAACATCAATTATGTCAATATTTCATTAATAATATAATTACTACATTATCATTCTTTCATAAATAAATTAAATTATTTAAAGTCCAAAAATTACAAATAAAATACCATTATGTATTAAATAATTTTTGATTTCTAATGAATATTTATAGTCTAATTTATCTAATATATTTCCCTATATTAAAAATTGTTTACTTATTAAACTTTGTTTTTAACTATTTTAACCGTTCTTTAAATAAATTAACATTAAATGTCCTAATCTAATCCAAGTGGTCCTAAATGGTCATATTTTATTCCTAAGGTTGTTTTGGGTCGAATGACACTTCTCCAATAGAATTAGGACATTTGTTAGGGTAATAATAATATCATTTTTACCCTTAATTACCCTATTTACTTTTAACTGTGGTAAAAAAAGTAAAAAGTTACTATTCACCAAAAATTATTTTCATCTCATTGAACCACATTTTACTTACTGAAATCAACCGTGTGTCTCGGATTTTTGAAATTCCATTCAAAAAAGTGGTAAAATTAAGTTTTATGTGAATTTGGAAATTCTTCTAGGAGGTGGGTAAAAGACGGTGAAAAGTTCAATAAAATTTTTATATATCTAAAATTATTATAAAATGTCTCAATGAATTGCATTGAACTTATATAGGTATTAAGTATCAATTTTGACCTAAAATAAATTTAAATAAATAAATAATTATTTAAATAAAAAGTCGGTTTTTAAATAGTAACCCCGTGTTTTCACTATTCATCAAAAATTGAATGTTTTCAGAAAAATACCAAAATTTCATCCTATGCTAATTTCGATATTCTAAATCCAAAAATGAAGTACATTTTGAAAAATAAAATTTACAAAATTTTAAAAAGTGGTTATTACTATTCATGACGACTAGTTTTAATAATATTTTAATAGCATGTCGTTTTTTAGTGAAACTCAGTATTGCATACAACGCAAGCTATCGAGGAAGGCCGCGATTACGTGTAAAGCAAGACAAGCTAGTGTTGTGTGTAGTGAAAGATTCCTTTGATGATGTATATAACATAAAAACAAAATATTTCTCATAGAAGTCTTGGGTGTTACATTCTACGCCCCTTAAAAGGAATTTCGCCCTCGAAATTCGTCACTTTGTAACAAACAGATGAGGATACCTCTCCCTCGTCATATCCTCAAGCTTCTATGAAGCTTATTCTAATTGGTGGGTTCTCTATAAAACTTTCACCAAGCGAGTGGTCTTGTTCCGTAGGACTTTTTTGCTACAATCCAAAATCTCTATCGTCTGTTCTTCATAAGAAAGATCTTGCTCCAGCGGTACAACTTCTGAGTTGAGTACATGTGAAGGATCAGGTATGTACTTTCTCAGGAGAGATACATGGAACACATCAAAAACTTGGGAGAAGATTCGGTGGAAGCACCAATCGGTAAGCTACCTTCCCAACATGATCTAATATTTCGAAAGGACCGATATACCTAGGGCTCAGCTTTCCCTTCTTTCCAAATCTCATTACTCTCTTCCAAGGAGATATTCGTAAGAACACTTTATCACCCACTTCAAACTCAAGGTCTTTTCTTCAGTTGTCGGCATAACTTTTTTGTCGACTCTGAGCACCTCTAATGTGTTGTTGAATAGATCGGACCTTTTCTGCCATCTCATCAACAAGATCAGGTCCTAATAGATTTCTTTCCCCAACTTCATCCCAGCAAGTTGGAGTCCTGCATTTCATTCCATAGAGAGATTCATAAGGATCCATATGAATACTGGAGTTAAAGCTATTATTATAAGAAAATTCCACCAAAGATATGTGTTGATCCCAACCACCTTTGAAATACATAGAGCAAGCACTCAACATATCTTCTATAGTTTGAATTGTCATCTCAGACTGACCGTCTGTCTGAGGATGATAAGCAGTACTGAAGCTCAACTCTGTATCCAGAGTATGCTAAAGACTTTGCCAGAACTTTTAGGTAAACCTCAGATCCTGATCAGATATAATAGAAAGTGGTACTCCATGCAATCTTAACACTTCCTTTACATATATCCTGGAACGCTGATCTAGAGAGAAGTCCTCTCTAATAGCAATGAATTGTACAGACTTTGTAAGACGATTAACTATGACCCAGATAGCATTATTGCCTTTGGATGTTTTAGGAAGTCTGGTGACAAAGTCCATAGTGATGTTTTCCCATTTCTATTCTGGTATGGGTAATGGTTGTAACATCCCCTTAGACTTCTGTCTCTTAGCTTTAACTTGCTGACACACCAAGCATTGAGAGACATATTCAGAAACATCTCTTTTCATGCCATCCCACCAGAAGTACTCTTTCAGGTCCCTATACGTCTTCATGCTTCCAGGATGAATAGAGAATGAAGAATTATGATACTCATCTAGTATCCCCTTCTTTAATTTGGGGATGGGTGGAACACAAACCCGATTCCTGAACTTTATTATCCCATCACAATCAAGGTTGAATTCAGGAACATTTCTCACCTTCTTTTGTAACTCTACATCTTCTTTCTGTGCCTCTTTAATATTCACATGTATAGATGGTTGAGCATTCATTTGAGAAAGATAAGATTTTTCCCCTTCCATTATAATTCCAAGATCCATCATTTGTAAATCCATAAATATTGGATCTTTTGTGATCCTCATCATGGATAAGCTAGCATGGTATTGTTGAATTATTGCATCTTCCACCTTGTTTGCTTTCCCAGGGTGGTAATGAATTGAGCATTTGTAATCCTTAATCAGCTCCAACCATCTTCTTTGGTGCATATTCAGCTCCTTTTGTGTGAAAATATACTTTAAACTTTTATGATCAGTATAAATGTCACACATTTCTCCATAAAGATAATGCCTCTAAATTTTTATGCAAAGATTACCAAAGCAAACTCCAAATCATGAGTTGGGTAATTTTTCTCATGTATTTTCAACTGTCATGAGGCATAAGCTATCACTATATCGTTTTTCATGAGAATGCACCCCAATCCCTTCTTGGATGCATCACTGTAGATCACAAACCTTTCTCCACTACAAGGAAGTGTTAGTACAGGTGCACTGGATAAACGTATTTTCAACACCTTGAAATTTTCTTCACATTCCTCTATCCACACAAACTTAACTCCTTTTCGAGTCAACCTGGTGAGTGGATTAGATAATCGTGAATAATCTTTCACAAAACATCAATAATATCCATCCAAACCAAGAAAACATCATATCGTAGTTACTGTTGTTGGTCTCGACCATCTTTTGATAACCTCTTTTTTTGCTGGATCCACATATATCCCCTCTTTTGAGATTATGTGACCCAAAAATGCAACTTTTTGAAGCCAAAATTCACACATGGTAAATTTGGCATAAAGCTCCTCCTTTCTCAGGGTCTTCAGTACAATTCTCAAGTGATCTTCATGTTATTACTTTCTCTTTGAATAGATAAGAATATCTTCTATAAAGACTACCACAAACTGATCAAGATAGTCTCTAAAGACTCTATTCATCAGATCCATGAAGATAGCAGGGGAATTAGTAAGACCAAATGGAATCACGATAAATTCATAGTGTCCATACCTTGTACGGAAATCCATCTTTGGTATATACTCCATTTTGACCCTTAATTGATGATACCCTGAACGAAGATCAATCTTGGAAAAGTATTGAGCTCCGCATAGTTGGCCAAATAAGTCATCAATGCGCGGGAGGGGATATTTTTGTTTGATAGTGATCTTTTTAAGTTCTCGATAATCAATACAGAGTCTTATTGATCCATCTTTCTTCTTAACAAATAGAACTAGTGCTCCCCAAGGTGACGCACTAGGGCGTATGAATCCCATATCAAGATTCTCTTGGAGTTGCTTCTTCAATTCCTGCAACTCAATTGGGGCCATTCTATAAGGTTTCTTTGAAATAGGCAAAGCACCCGGTACGCGTTCTGTTGAAAACTCTACTTCACGATTTGGTGGAAGACCCAAAAATTCCTCTATAAAGACATCATCAAACTCCCATACAATGAGAATATTCTTAATCGTGAGTTTCTCTCCAACCATTTGAGATAAATAACCTTTATTTAGTGGAATCAAGATCCATAAGATGGAAAAATTTCCACTAAAACGTTATGTTCATCCTTGCATCGATAGACGATCATAGATTGATCTGGAATATGAAATTTGACTTACCTTATTTGGAAATTGATATGAGATCCATATAGAGAAGGACAATCCATGCCAAGAATCACATCAAATTCCACTATAGGAAGGATCACAAGATTTGTAGGAATCACTTTCCCACAAACTTTAATCGGAGAAGAATTATAAACTTTTGATGCGACTGTTGTTCCATTAGGGGTTTTCATAGCTAACTAAACATTTAATTGTCGAGGTAATATGGTGATACCCTTAGAAAATTCTTCAGAAATAAAATAGTGGGTGGATCCAGAATCAAATAAAACATTTTCTACTTTAGAGTGGATGGTAAGTGTACCTTTCACCACTTCATTATCGTACTCCACATCACTGATAGAAATTGCATGTGACTTTCCTTTGTCTTTATCCTTAAGAGTTTGTTGATGTAAATAATCATAAAAAACCCTTGGATTAGGGCATTGATTGGCATAATGCCCCATTTCCTTGCACTTGTAACATTGAAGTGTAGGAGGTGCACTCTGTGTAGTCTTTTAATTGTTTGCATCACTAGACATATTCTTTCCATCATTGCAGCATTCAAATGCCGGATGACATTCCTTTCCTCATTTGAAACATTTACTTGTACCTTTAAGGCAAATCCCCCCATGTTTCTTTCCACACTTTGAGCATAAGCGAAAACTCATCTACTTTTCAGTGCGCTCTTTAGATTTTCCTTTGAATTCCATTTTCCTCTTCTTAGCATACCCATATGACTGATGGGTTACTCCAATATCCATCTCAACTTTGAGAGCACGTCGAACGATTTCCTCATAGATATTTAAGTCCCTTATGGCTAACTCCCTTCGAAGGCTTGGTTTTAAGCCACTAAAGAATCGATCGATCTTACTCTCAGGTTGGATAATAATCCTAGAAGCGTACATTGCAAGTCTTGTAAAATTTTCTTCGTAGGTACCAACAGATTCATCATCCTTTTTATTTAGTTCAAGAAAATCCTTCTCCATCTTTTTTTGAAGAATATGAGGGAAGTACTTTTTGAAAAATAATTTTTGAACTCTTCCCATTCCATGGACTCAATTTCATCTCTTGGCCTCATATTATTGGTAAGATTCCACCATTGATCAGCTTCACCTTCCAAACGATAAACTGCTAAGATGACTTTATCATGTTCAGAACATTGAAGAACTGAAAATATCTTTTCAGTAGTACTAATCCATTGTTCAGAAACTAATGGATCAGTAGACCCGCTGGATGAAGGTGGACGCTGCCTTATGAAGGATTCAATAGAATGTTGCTCCTTCCTTTGCTCGTTTGGAAGTCCTGCATGATTCAAAGCTTGAGAAAGTTGTGTGATAATGGCTACATGATTTTGAATTCCATCTCCCATAACGTTTGGTTTCTCAGGGGGACAATCATTGCATTGCCCTTCGCATTCCGCATTAACACGGTTCCTTCGAGTTCCAACCATTGACTAAAACCAAGAAGAATAGTGTGAGAAACACTAATTATAATAGGAAAACAACATAATCAAGAATATAATTTTACACTTAAGGTCTTATCATAGGTTATTCATGGCCATTTCTAAAACACTATGATTGTGTTCTATACTTAGAATTATCCTTAGGGTTCTTACTAAGGCTTTCACATCCTAGTTTCCAAAGGATGACTATACATTTCCTCTGATACCAACTATAACGACCCATAATTTATATACATTGTTAGTACATCAAAATTTAAGTACACTTATTACAACATATAACAAAACCGTGAAAGGACCGTATAGGTATAGTGTCTTTAGAAACTGGGAAACATAAACAACTGGTTCATAAAACATCTACATTGCCTCCCATTTATTTCATCATATCTGGAGTCACTTATTGGCATATCTTACTTAATAACCTTCTTCCTGACCTAGGGAAAGAAAACATACAAAAGGGTGAGCTCAAATTCTCAATA
Source organism: Viscum album (assembly GCA_963277665.1). NCBI lineage: Eukaryota > Viridiplantae > Streptophyta > Magnoliopsida > Santalales > Viscaceae > Viscum > Viscum album. The sequence continues at coordinate 210,828,505 of OY728163.1, forward strand.
ATGGTAAACAAAAGAAATATCAATCACATCATATTCATAAGAACATAACATTTTGAAAATCTGAACCTGAAAAAGAGATCATAATTTCATAACATGGGATAAATCATATTAGTGAAATGTAATCCCAATAATCATAACTTAAAACATGAATCCTTGTGTCATACACACATAATCATAGAAAATCATTTCTTAGTAGTCAATACTCATTTCCAAGACTATATTAGTGGACAATGTCCATTTCTGAACTGAGTTCACTCTTCGTTTCAGTCCTGTTTCACTGAATCTGTTTAACCTGCCATTCCAGCCATGTCTATCTCATGATATATAAATCTTTACCCAATGAATTGGAGGGATATATAGGTCCCACCCATCTCATAATGATACAATTCTTATGTGTGCCACAAAATCATAAATCATACATCATTGCATAACCCATGTAATAAAAATGGGATTCTTAAACATTGTGACATCATAAAACAATTCATATAAGATAAAGGAATTCATAAAAATAATTCTATCACAACATAATCAAATCAATGTAATAATATGGATATAAAGAGAACCCTATATTATCTTAGATGGAAAATACTTTTTATAAAACACTTGAACTCCATTCTGGAGGAAAATATCCTTTGCACTTCAAAATCATTTTTCCTTTCTTAACATGTCATACAATTTTAAACTAAAAGAAGTTGATTAAAAATAAACTGGGAAACTTTTAAAGGAAGCTTATTGGAAATAATGTTTTAAAAATTCATTCATTTAGTATAAGTTAAAAAAAACATTCTTCCCGTACTTTGGCCGGAAAAGTCAAAAAGTACCTCGTACGAAAAACGACAAAACATTCCTTTCATATCTTTTAATAAAAACTCAACGAAGGGTAAAATTGGATTTAAACAATTGTATGAGGATATAATTAATATTATATATTGAGGAAACATGGATGTGGATGATAAATATTCCCCAGTAAATTCTGAAGTATAAATAATCTCGGATAAAAATTGAGATTGCGAGATTGTCCCTTACATTAGGTCCGATTTGCTTCGTAAGTGTCCAAACCTCCTGTATAATGATTTAAATAATTTCATTGAATTATTCCAGAATATTACTCATTTTAATGATATCATATATGGTCATATTCTTCGCTTCTTATTAAAAATATTTCATTGCTACTTGTTATTCGGGTGTTTATTACTTTTTGTTCTTATGCGTGTTTTGTCGAATAAATTCTTATTCTTCTTTTTAGGTTATAGATACCTCATTTACAGAATTGTATTAGTGTAATATATATCATATTTATTCACTCAATTCATTTATGTAATCATTATGCAATGAAAATTATGTAGAACAAGTCGCATCACATCGTGGAGACGGTATTCCGTACGTACGCACGAGTGATGATATCGTTCCCATGATTGTGGAATTTTATTGGAGTGTATGTATACTATTTCATAATAAATATCAATTTTCAATAATCATATATATTTATTCTTTACACCATTATACCCATCCAAGTAAGGTGGTGGTGGAAAATAGTTTACACCAGGGCGTGGAGACGGTATTCCGTACGTACACACACACAATGATTTCGTTTTCCGTAGGATGGATAGATGGTGAAATAGGGTTGTTTCATAATTATAATAACATATAAGTATATTATTTATACTGATGTTATTACTTCATAATGAAACAACTGAAGAAGAAGAAGTGGAAGAAGAAATAAAGTTGAAAGAATCGGTAACGGACATTACCTCTTCTTTGAAGTGCCTCTTTGAGACCTCCTTTTAGGGCACTAAAATTGGTCTTCGAAGAAGACCAGGACCTCTAGGATATTTCTAGGGAAGTGGAGAGGAGAAATTGGAAGGGTTTGGCCAAGATTTAAGGCTCAATGTGGTGTGAGGAAGAGAGGGAGGAGGTGCCCTTTTATAAGGGAGGAGATGAACACATTTGGAAAAACTAAAAATATTATTTTATTATAAAGTCATATTCGGTTTTAAATAGCCCCAAATTTATTTATTTCGAATATAAGGTAGGTATGGGTCTAAATCCCCTAATCCAATATAACTTAGACAGGTTTAGGTATCTATTTTAACCTTATCTCTTAGATTTAACTTTAAGTTAAATTATTTTACTTTTACCGTGTCTTCTTGTTTTCTTACATTATAAGGTTAATAAACATACTATAAAAAGCCAAAAGAACCCCAAGTTGTTTATTATTAATATATATATCTTTATCTGAGTCATTTTTCCGAACCTTATATTTTTAGGAATAAAATAACAATTAATAATATAATATTTGTTTTAAAAACTATTTTATGTCAATTTTGACACTATTTAGTAATTGATTTTTGTGAAAATCATTAAAGAATGATTAGTTCTAAAATAGTTAATTAAATCAATACTAACATGTCATATTAACCTATAAAATTAGTTTAATTCATAAAAAGTCTCAAATTACATTTATTTGGGTATTTATAACATCAATTACGTTAATATTTAATTAATAATATAATTACTGAATCAGCATTGTGTCATAAATAAATTAAATTATTTAAAGTCTAAAAATTACAAATAAAATACCATTATGTAGTAAATCTTTTAATATTTCTAATTAATATTTATAGTCGAATTTATCTTATGCATATCCCTATATTAAAAATGGTTTACTTATTAAACTTTTATTTTAAGTATTTTAACCCTTCTTTAAATTAATTAATATTAAATGTCCTAATCTAATCCATGTGGGCCTAAATGGTCATATTTTATTCCTAAGGTTGTTTTGGGTCGAATTACACTTATCCAATAGAATTAGGGCATGTTTTAGGGTAATAATAATATCATTTTTACCCTTAATTACCATATTTACTTTTAACTGTGGTAAAAACAAGTAAAAAGTTACTATTCACCAAAAATTATTTTCATCTCATTGAACCACATTTTACTTACTAACATCAACCGTGTCTCTCGGATTTTTGAAATTCCATTCACAAAAGCAGTAAAATTAAGTTTTATGTGAATTTGGAAATTCTCCTAGGAGGTGGGTAAAAGACGGTGAAAAGTTCAATAAAATTTTTATATATCTAAAATTATTATAAAATGACTCCAATTAATTGAATTGAACTTATATAGGTATCATGTATCAATTTTTAACTAGAATGAATTTAAATAAAATAAATAATTATTTAAATAAAAATTCGGTTTTTAAATAGTAACCCAGTGTTTTCACTATTCATCAATAATTGAAAATTTTCAGAAAAATACCAAAATTTCACCCTAGGCTAATTTCGATATTCCGAATCCAAAAATGAAGTACATTTTGAAAAATAAAATTTAAAAAATTTCAAAAAGGGGTTATTACTATTCATAACAGCTAGTTTTAATAATATTTTAATAGCATGTTGTTGTTTAGTGAAACTCGGCATTGCGTACAATGCAAGATATCGAGGAAGGCCGCGATTGCGTGTAAAGCAAGCCAAGAAAGTGTTGTGTGTAGTGAAATATTACATTGATGATGTATATAACATAGATACAAAATATATCTCATAAAAGTCTCGGGTGTTACACTCTTGCTTATTGATCCTTTGTTTACGCTAAAGACTAATACCAAGAGAGAAGAACTCTTTGGTATGATATATCTCTTCTAAGAAATAAGATTAATTCCCATGGTTTATTATTGGTGATTTTAATGCTATTCTTAACTAATGAAAAAAATTGGTCCTTCGCATGCCTCTATTTCCACTAGAAAATTCAAATCCTCAATTGAGGAAAACAATATCATTGAAATTAATCTTATAGGTGCGAAATACACCTGCTATAGGGGAAATTATAACAAAGTGGTCGCTTCAAAATTGGATAGAGCCTTCACAAATGTTTTTACTTTAAATAAATGGGACTTTATCTCTAGCACCACTCTCTATTAGCTGAACTCAGATCACCCCATCCTGGTCAGTGCCTCATCCAAAGACATCAAACCCAGTCTACCTTTCAGATTTAATAATGCTTGGTTATCTGATGACATGTGATCCCATTTCATCCAAATCTTTTTTCCCTCTATCTCACATAACAAATATTCATTTTCATGTATCCTCAAATTAAATCATCTCAAAAAAATCCCTTAAATCCTGGTGCAACTCCAAATCCAAATAAGTTAACAATGAAATCATGCTTCTCGAGAAGGAGCTCAATGACATTCAAATCAATAACACCAACTTTGATCCTAACACTGATCCTAATCAAGAGATAAATATTTCAATCAAACTCAACTCCATGCTCATATTTAATGAGAATATTGGAAAAAAAGTGTTGAAAGCTAAATGGTTAACTAATGGTGACAGAAATACCAAATTCTATAATTCCCTTCATTTTATCAGAAAGGCCTGCAAGACGTTTTCTTTTCTAAAGGGTGGGGACAACCTGATTGATAATAAATAAGACATTTCCCATCATATTTTTTCCTACTATAAAACTATCTTTAATGGTCCAGAAACCAATAAAGACCTCCTTCTTGATGTCATTCCTATTGTGATCACTGAAGAAGACAACACTATCCTCCTTAACAGTACGATGGAACATAAAATCAATGACACTGTCTTTATTTTGAATCTTGATAGTGCTTTAGGTCATGATGGATTCAATAATGGTTTCTTTCAACGTTATTGGGCTATTATCCATAATTATGTTTGTAATCTTGTCAAATCCTTTTTCTCCAATGGGGTACTCCCCCATGCCCTCAATGCTCAGTTTCTCACCTTAATCCCTAAAGTGGATAATGAATCTGAGATTAATTAGTTTAGACCCATTGCTCTAATCAATAATCTTTATAAAATCACCACTAAAATCATTACTAACAGACATTCCACCATCATGGATAAAATTGTCTCTTAGAACCAATTTGGTTTCATAAAGGGAAGAAACATTCAAGACTGTATCTATCTTGCTTCAGAATGTGTCAAAAACTTGAATAAACCCAACAGATGAGGTAACATTGCTATTAAAATTGACATCATGAAAGCCTTTGACACCATTAAATAGATCTTCATATTCAAAGTCCAGCTAGGATTTGGTTTTAATACACAATTCATCTCTACGATTAGAACTCTTTTCAACTCAGTGCCTATATCCATTTTGTTTAATGGATCGCCCAAAGGTTATTTTAAATGCACTAAAGGGGTCAATAAAGGTTATCCTCTCTCTGACATCCTTTTCTCAATATAGGAGGACTATCTTAGCCACCTGATTAATCATTTGGTGGCACAAAATAAACTAAAACCCATTCGTGTCTCTAGGAATTTAAATGCTCCTAATCGCCTTTTTTATGATGATGAAATCATTATCTTCCTTCAAAGTGATAGAAGGAACATCCTCAGCCTAAAAAATATTCTCTCACACTATGAAGAGGTTTCTGTACAAACCATTAGTTGGAACAAATTCTTCATCTTCTTTGGAAAAAACTTCCCCCATCAGAAAACGTAGCATTATCAACAAACTCAACCTTAAAGAAGGTATGATTACTTACACTTAATTTGGTGTCCCTATCTTTTGGGGTAGTCCCAAATCTTATCATTTTTAGTCTATTGTCGACCAGGTTCTTAAAAAGTTATCTTCATGGGATGGTAAGTCTCTTTCCATGGAAGGTATGGCTTTCCTTGTTAAATCAACTATTGTCTGCAAAATTTTTTTACTCCATGATGGTCTATAAATGGCTTTTTGGTCTTATTAAAAAAATGAATATCACCATTAAGAATTTTATCAGGACAGAAAGTACCCTGGAAGTAAATCTTGTGACCATTCCCTAGTCAACCTGTTACAAGTCCATTGAGAATGGTGGTATTGATATTAAAAATCTAAAAGTCTTAAATGAAGCCCTTCAGGATAGACTTAGTTGGAAACTTCTTCACAACCTTTCAAATGATATCACCTTTCTTAAAAATATATTCCTTACCAAAATTAATATGGGAAACTAGAGTTTTAATAATTATTACATTTGGCCTTCCATCAAAGACTCCTTTAACAAAATTATGATTAATGTCAGATGGATGGTCTTTTGTGACTCTTCCATGAAATTTTGGCTAGAAAAATGGGATGGCACACTTTTAATTTCTATGATTTATTTGTATTACACTCATGCAAATAAACACTGAACTATCAAAGATATTCTAAATTCCCAAAATGATCACCTCTTTGATACTATTCTGAATGTTATTGAAAATTATTCTTTCGCTCACACTGAGTATTTCTTGGTTTGGGAACCAACTCACAATGGTATGCTGACCTCTAAAAATTTCAACAATCATTATTGCGGTGATTATGAGATTGATTATAGCTGGATAAAACATTTTAAAAAACCTTGGATTAAACCTTCTAGATTCAATCTCATCTAGAATCTTTCTCAAAAATTAGTTCCCACTGAAATTTTCCTTCAATCCTTTGGTATCAAACTTTTCTCTAAGTGTAGAATCTGAAATCCACACAGGGAAGATACCGACCACATTTTTCTTTCTTGTACTACTACTTCTTCTCTTTGGAAATATATTCTTGACATTTTTTATTGTAGATAGTTATTTTTTGACTCTGTTAGAACTCAACTAAAGAATTTTGTAGAAATATAAGGATCTCATAAAATCAAGAACCTTTTCCTCTCTATAGTTTCTGAACTCCACCATGTGATGTGGTATGATCTAAATGCCATTATCCATTACAATGGTTCACTCAATATTAATAAAGGATGGATGAAGATCCTTATTGCTATACATAATGCTTCTTTATTACAAAAGGGTCATTTCCACAACACTGTTCATGACTTTGGTATCTTGAAGCGGCTTCAGGTAAACGACAATTTCTATCTACCACATCACACTCTAGAGGTGTTTTGGTAGGCCCCTCTACCTGGATGGATCAAAATAAATATTGATGTTGCCTCTAAGGGAAACCCAGGGCCTGTAGGCTATGGTGCGATCTTCAGAAATCATCTCGGGTAGGTTCTTGGATGTTTCATGGGAAAATGTGGGTGTGAAACCTCCTTAGAAGCTGAGAATCTAGGGTTTATCCATGACATTGAACTTGTCATCCTCTTTGGCTAGAAAAATCTCTGGATTGGAAGGGACTCAATGACCATCATGAAAGCGATTTGGAATGGCGTAACTCATCTTGCATGGCCGATTACTACACGTTGGATGGATTTAAATCGTTTTCTTATAGATATAAACTATATCATCACACGTGTATATCAAGAAGTCAACACGGTTGTAGATGTCCCTGCCAACGTAGGGGTCAATAAAGACATCACCTTGTTTAATGGCCTCCCCACTGATCTGATTTCCTTTAACAAAAAATATTGTAACATGATCCCATACTTTAGACTCTTGTAATATCTTTTTTCTTAATAATTATGTTTTGTTCAGCCTGAAAATTTTGAGGATGAAATTTTTGTTGGGGGGAAGAATGTAACACAAAGATTCAATTATAATATGTGAAAATTATACATTAATAAAACTGTAGTACACTGAACATTTTAATATTTCATGGCCCAAAAAATTCTAATTTTTATATTATGAATATATTTTGAACTTTTCTAAAATAAGCTAAGAATGATTTTTTGAAAATTTCCCCCAGAAATATGATTTTATGAAAAATAAAAAATTTAGTATTTAACTATTCCTCCTTTTATATATAATAATGTGCAATAATATGTATAATTAAAAATTTATTAATTATTAATTTTATATAAATAAATATAATATCATTTGGAGGTAAAATTTGTATTTTTTTAGAAAACTGGGTTTTTTTTCAGATTTTTTTGTTTAAAAAGGAATAAATTATTCAAATTTTAATTAATTAAAATATAATTTAATTATGAATGATTTAAATTTTATTTATTGATTATATATCTAAATATATTAATTTAAATCTATATAATGATGATTACTAGTAATATAGTCAATATAATATTATATTATGATTGTAAAATGCATTTCTTGGGAAATCGTTTTTTGACATGATTTGAGTGTCTATTTTAAACTAAATTCTACCAATTTTTTGATTTGAATTTTATAAAATATATTAAATATTTTGAATAATCTTAATTAATATTATTTAATAATTTCAACTTATTTTTTGGTCATAATGAAGAGTAAAAATAGTAAAAATTATTTACCACAATTAAGGTTAAAAAGAAGTTTTGCGTGTTTTATGCGCTTATGTTAAGATTAATTTTACAACCACATCGGATTTTTATTTGATAAATTAGATTTAAAAACTATTTATTCATAGTTTTGGAGGTTTTTCCTATAATTATATTCACCCCACACCACTATTTATTAATTATTTAGGAACTTGGGTTGAGAGTGACTCCCCATTATTGAATAGTTTTGGGTATTTACAAAAAATCCACTCCACATAAATTATAAAGGGGACCTCTCCCTTCACTTATTCACCCCTATCAAGACATTTATCTTGAAAAAAAGAAAAAATATATCTTCCCTATATCCATATCCAAATTCTATAAGTTATTTTATTCCAAAAATAAAAATCCTAGGGTTATTAATAAGAGATTCAAATGAGGTTTCTATAAGAGAAGATAATCGTCTTCACCGAGCTCTTTCATTTTACCTCTTTTTTATCACATTAAATTACATATTAAAAATTAAAATATAATACAAAAACTACCGCTCGTAATTTTATATGTTATTATGTTAAAGACAAAATATTTTTCCACATACTTCTCCATCAAATGGAAAACAAATGCATCACTCGTGTGTACAACAGACCACCACCTCGCTAACCGATATAATTTGTTTTCCATCACTAACTTCATTGAATAGTCATAATGATTGAAATAATAAACATATATGATAAAAATGGAAAGATATTAATTATGTAAAATTAATATATCATCCACTTCCTCACCCTTTCACCAATTAAGGTAATGATATAGTTTCTCATGCATACGTATGGTCTACCATCTGAACGAAGTGATTCAATTGATTTTCCATGTGCAATTTTAAATAATGATTATAAAAGGTATATAATGAGAAACAATTATATTTATAAAATAAATATAAATCTTTAGATGATGGATCTATATCCTATTCACAAGAATTGAAACTTCTATGACAAGAGAAAACGAACCAGTTAACACCCGAAACAATGGTAATAATGAAATATGATTAATGAACAGGTTGTAAGATGTTATAATAAGAATTTATATGATATTATAAATATTATTTTTTATCGTAAAAATTAATAACATGATTAAAATCATAATACATCAGTTTAAATCATGTTTAACTAAAGGGAAGCGTGAGGTAAGGGATTTCATCTCAATTGACACTCTATTGAGTCATATTTGTTATTATGAACCTTTTCTCTTTTATTTGGTATATATACTTCAAATTAGATGTATTTAACATTAATATCTATTTATTCATTATTAATAATGATTAAATTTGTTTTTATTCTTTCAAGGGGTTATGATTTGAAAGTTACTAAAGACGTAATAATTTACTTTACAATCTAATTTTTTGGGATTTCTCTTATTTTCTTTGAAGGAATTTTATAATCTATACTTATTAAACTAATTAAATTTTACTATACTATTGATATTTAGTGAGTTTAAAAATCTTATTCCAACTAATCCTTTCTTTGGAAAATTATTCTAAAAAAGAAAAGTTTAAAAGAAAAAATGATTTTATTTCTTTTTAATTGGATATATTTGTATTCCATGTCCATGTATTTGAAGATTATTTTACAAAAGTCCTTTAACTTAATAAAATGATTTAATAAGGAAATTTTAATTTATCCATTAATTATGAAAAGGTTTTTAAATGAATATTTCTTCTATTTTATGGAAGGTATGTTTTCAACATTCATTACAAAAAGTGATAAGAAATGTTTTTTAACATATATGATGATAACAGAGATCCCTTTCACCTTGACCATTTAAAAAATTTATCTCATTCTACATTTTTATAGTGGTTTTACAAAGAAAAATCTTTTATGAAATATTATTTTAATTTTTAATTTCCATTCCCTTTATTCTTCCAAAATACATGAATTTATCTTAAAATTTATATTGTATATCCTTGATTTTGTTTTTGTTAACCTTATATTAAAATATTAACATTCATGTGATGAATGGAAGTTAAATTCCATTAAATATACATATTAATTTTTATGGATATTCTTATATATTAAATAATATATCATTTCTACATATGGTGTTTTACTTTGAAAGTAATTTGATTGACTGATGAAATCCTGTTTATATTTTATTCTATACTCAATATGAATATTTTTTAATAAGACATATTGTTAATGAAATAAATCAATCATTCAATATATTAGGAATGAATTTTACATACATTTAAGTGTAGGTCCCATAGTTAAATAGAACCTTTATGCATCAATAGGTATCATGAGAAAAACAAGTTGGCCAAATCAAATGGGTTTTTACCCATAGTTTTTAAATATATTGGTGTATGGTATTGATGGTATAAATATCATTATATTTTAGATAATGAGGTCTAATATTATGAATTGACTTAATTAGTAATTCAGTTATTATTATCCATGAGATTATTTCATTGAAACTATCCATTAATTCATCTCATGCTCAAGTTATTGATTGAATGACATGAGATTTTAATTATTTAACATACTGAATTGATTATTCATTATTTACTCATGATAGATTCTACTGTACATAACCTTTACTGAGAATTTTAGCTCACCCTTATTTTGTTTTATTTCCCTAGTATAAAAATAAGAATTATTTGAATGAGTTTTGGGATGTTAATTTTTTACTAACACCATGTTTTATCCCCAATGTAAAATGGATTTCATGTATGTATCTAGCTTTCCAATACTATTATTCTTATACATCCTTCAGGATTTTACTCCTTAAATATATGCTGATTTAATAAATCAGCAAACCTCTCTGGGCTATTAGAGTTAAGGTCGTTAGAATATCTGTCCTCATGGGGCTATATTTCTTATGAAGCCACTTATATTCTTCCCTATAGTCTTAGGAATCTCTTTCACCAAGGCCATATCCCACGATAAATCTCCCCTTGGGGATTTATTTTTTATGAGACAATATTCTAAATGGGGATCTATATTCCATTCAAGTACCATCATATTTCCTTCATTAGACAATATTCCTAACAAAACCATACTCAACTCAGTGGTCCTTATTCCTTATAGTCATAAAAAACTCACACCTAATGAGGATATATTCCTTGTGAAGACAACTAATAATCATTGTGTTATATTACGTTTAGAGTTATCCATAAAGGTATTATCATGTCTAAGTCCCATATTGACCATTTATAGGTATATTTCACCCAATATTCCTTATTTCATGATGTTAAACTGTAAAAATCATTCATTTTTTGCATTTCTTAAAAGGTATAACATATACTATTAAGTGAAAACAAACTATATGGGTTCTAATTAATTTTAAAAGGATACGTCGAAATCCCCTTTCATGGGATTGACCCAAATACCATTAACAATTAATGTTTCCATGAATGGTGACAAAATCCAGAGTGCTTAGATGTGTATATTTGAATTTTAGAACATAAAAATTAAGTATAACTAGTAAGCTGGGAACAATAATGTATAACCTATAATACATAAAAATGTTCACATCAATACATTTAATGACCAATATTTGCAACAGGGGTAACAAATCCGTCAATGATATTTGAGAAGGATGCACGAATATGACAAAAATCTATAAGAGAGTACAAGAGTGGGAAATAATCCCCTCAAAATGGTGTGATTATCTCAAACTCACACCCTCTTAACCAACACAAATTATAAGGTGTCACTGGTAAAGTCTGGGGGACTACCTTCCTTTTAATAGAAGGTCTTCTCTAACATAATGTGAGTATTGTGTTAATTGTGTGTTAGAGGTTTCTTCCAAAAACAAAAATGTTGAACCTAAGATGAATCCTTTAACAATAAAAGGGATTGGGCAGACATGGATTTACTCATGATACTTCATTGATAACTTTTCTTTTTCATGTTTTTTAATCTCATTGAGACTATAAAAACCCAACCTCCCTTAATTGAAAACATATAAAATTACCTTGGTGATAGACATATGCATCGACTGCTATAAAATCCATATCCTCATTGAGAAGGAAGGTTATTTCACTAATGAAAATTCTCCACCTGTAGGTTACCAATGAATTGGTGAGGGAATAATAACTCAATGATACATCCTCATATTGGTGTCCACATGAGGGAGCCTCCAAAAAGTTCATCTCCATGGATCACCTCACCAGTAGAGGAATTCAATAGTGAAGCATGTGGTGGATTTTTCCAACTCCAACTATTTCAGGATTCTCTTGATGAAACATAGACACTCATGCCTCCATTATGTTAAGGATATGTATCAAGAGGTTGAATGTGACCTGATCATAGCTCAAGACTCACCAAATAGAGCTCCTTCTAACCACCACTTATTTCTGTGTTATGTGACTATAGTTCCTCAAGACCTCAATGATGAATCCACCATTGAGACCTCAGTCTTGAAAATAGAAGCTAGAGTGCCTAAAGAATGTCTCACGATGGGAAGAAGAACCATTATCCATGGGTGTAGGACTATATTTTTGTTTCCCATGAGAATACCCATCAACATGTCTTAGTATAGGAGAATGACCATATTCCAACTCCCACCCTGAAAGCCTACGAGAATAATCTAGCTTCACCAGGAGGAGAACACCAATATATATCGATAGTTAACAGGGGATGAAACATATTCCCATCCCCATACATGAAGCCCATTGAAATATCTTTATATAAATAGAAGGAAAGAGTGGGTCTATATGATTTATTAACCAGAGGTATATGCATCCAAATAGGAGGATTATCTAATCCCCATGCATCCATACACCATTGCAATAGAACCTGTCATTTAAATTTAGTTAATGTACATACCCATCATACATTCCCCATCTCAAAATACATGATTCAAATTTCATTATCTATGATTTAAAAAACCCATAATATAACTATTCATGTTGATCTAATATCCTAAATGTTACACAAATATACATCATTATCACATTTAGAGAAGATGTTAAACATTTCATCCTCATACTTTTGAAGAGTCTATATCACATGACCTTACACTGCATGACACGATGGTTTATGATTCATGAAAAAAACTAAATTTACACCCTTTCAAGGGGTATTATATAATGATGTTAATACTACATCAATGTTATACATTAGACCAAGTATTGATAGAGGATATATCCTCCCCATCACATTCTCCATCAACAATTTCAAGATTGTATCCGCTTTATAAGATAACACAATCAATATCTAGAACACTCTTAGAGAGTGAAATTCCACCATATCTAATAGAGATGGTTACTCTAGTTGGGTTTACTAGGATCATTGATAGTGATGATGGAAATTATGGCCACTTTGAATAGGTTGATCAGGATTGATGATAATAGTTCTAATGACCATGGTTACTCTGATTAGGTTGATCAGGATATACTGGTTCATAAAGTTATTTATGAAAATGACGTTGGTATTTTTCCAATTCATGTTGGGTATATCTCACTTGTGTTGTTGGATGAGAAATCATATAACATTTGATCAATTTTTGTTGACCAAAAACCCCAAAAAATATTGTTCCATGCACTAAGATGTCAAACTATATAAAAATATCCAGAACTTTGATGGCATTGGGTCCTCATCCACATTGATTTTCCCCTGATCATGTTCTACATTTATTAAACAAATTTGTATTTGGTCAAAGTTATTATATATAAAAAATCCATGATGGTCTACATTTCAAGAACTAAAGTTTCCAAATGACATAGACATGGAAATCTCCATGTTGAAAACTAACCAATAACATTCTAGAAAAAAGTTGATCCCATGATCACCATTTATGAACCTTGCATGATTTAAAAAAAACGATTTCTTAATAAAAAAAGGGAACAAAACTAGTTAGTTTGAAAATCCATAATGGGAGGCCTATAAAATTCCCCCCCACTAATCTTCTTATATATAAATCTTAGAAAATATTTAGGGAGACAAAATAAAATACACAAATATTTTGGGGTCCATAGTATAACCCCAAAATAATTCAATCTACACTCACTAGGCCCCTTGGAATAAAAAAACTAGATTATTCGTCCATTGAATTATCCATGGAATATCAGTATAGATAATCAACATTATAATAAACCAGCCTGGGTGACCCCACATGTCATATAGATGGCTCCACCACATGGATCTAAGAACTTTCCCAATCACCATGGTATGGAGACAAGAACCAGTGAATCAAAGTGAAACCATTTGTGAATAATTTCAACCTTGAAATCCAAAAACTATGCCAAATGACTCCACCAATAATCTGACATGATCAGTCTATAAGTTGGATGTCTAGACCTTAAAATAATAGTATTAAATATATAAATAAAAAAATTAATGTATTAATAACATAACAACAAACTAACAGCTCATAAAGGTCATAACCTAAGTCTTAAAAGGAGTTAAAATAATATATATTTAATAAGAATTCCAAAATAAAGACCAGGATTGATAATAAAGAACAAAATTTCAAAAAAATATAATCAAGGATCCCAAATGCTACAAAAGAGCCCAACCTTCATGTGATCATTGATCATAACCAGAAACACACTCAGGAAGGTCAGTGATCATTAAGAGGATTCACCATACACATAGATCTCCATTTTCTTCCTATAACCATCAAGAAATTTATACATATATCCAAAGGGATATATATAGTGCGAGGTAAAGTATAGTAGGGTAACACTATGAATCTACATTATGGATATCCTTGTACAAACTGCTAGTCCATGTTTGAAAAAATGAAATTTATTTTTAACTTAAAATATTTTTATCAAATCATTTGGTTTTCTATAAAATAGTTCAATTTCCATACCGAATAACAAAAACAATCATAAAAAAAGGAGATGAAACAAGGCATCAAAAAAATAAATATCAAATATTGAAATGGGCCATAAGTAGTCACCTAACCATATCAAACCATGCATTCAATATCATAGTCACTTTTAATTCAATATGGGGTATCTCTAGATCATAATTTCTAAAGGAATTGGTTCTTTATCATAGAAAAATATCCAAATTATGTGATCTAATACAAGTAATTTAACTTGGTCCTCTTTTGGTAATAAATAATGAACCCTAGTATGAATTAAGACTAAATATTGGGTAGTGAGTGTCCACTCTCACATACACCTAAATTCACCCATGTGAAACCAAAAACCAATATAAATACAATAAAAACCACACTCCAGACAATACTCATATCAATAAACCATTAAGAAAATTCAAACCCCCATTTTCAAAGTGTCATTTTAAATCACTTTAGAGTAAGAACTCACATTTAAACAATGTATAAAATACATTTTAAGCATAAAAATTGATTTTAAGGAAATTAATTACATAAATCCAGACATTATTTTAAATAATTTTATAGTCAAAATCCCTTTGAATAATTTCTTCAAAAAATCTATGAAAAAATCACATTTTCCTTGAAATTCCATTTGAAAATACCATTTTAAATAACCTATGGCCCGGAAAAACATCAAATGGTCACTCAATTACCTACCATATGTCTGAAAAAATATAATTTATCAAAATAAACCAAATAAAAACCATACACCAATGGTATTTTATGGGAAATTCTAATTAAGTAGAGACACCCACCTTATAATTAAAGTCAAAATCAGCCCTTCATGAAAAACCACAAAGAAAAAGTAGAAGGGATACTCACTCACCTAGAACCCTAATAAACTAAATTAAAAATCCACCCCTAACCATAGGATCTTCCACAATAGATAACTAGGGTTTCAAAAAATCAAAATAATGGAAGAACAAGGGAAGAGAGAAGGAAATGAGGTTGAAGCTCAAAGTAATCAAGACTTAGATTTGGGAAAACCACTAATAATCAAGGAGAAATCACTATGAGGCAATGGAGAAGAATAATGTTTATTATAGGGGTTAGGATCACATTAATTTGGAGGCATATGTGAGAAAAGGGTTTAAAATTCATAACTTAAAATAGGTAAAATCCACATTTTTTAGAATTCTGGACGGCTGCACAGCTGACAAACCATGCTCCAACCATGAAGGGAACCCCTTCCCTTAAAAACACACTACAAAATTTCCTAGTTACTATTGCATGGTTTTCCTAACTGTTCATAAATCATATTAAATGGCACTAGAACCCCTATACTCCTACCGCATGATTAAGTGCATGGTTTATGGAGTTTCCCTGTTAGGATCCCAGTATCACTGAGAGGGGGAGGGGGTAATCAGTGATATATTTTTATTTTATGTTTAATTAATTTTGAAACAACATTAGCCTCATCTTAATGTGTTATTTCCCTACTAAACACAATCAAAACACAAATCCATAGGTTTATAAGATTTACAAGGTTCACTACTCAACAAGAGTAGCTACGTCCTTGGTATGGTATGAAAACAATCTAGTACCAAAAAATACACTAGAAAAAAATCATTTGATGTGTAATAAAATGAGTGAGATATAACCTTACACATTTTTAGCACTTGTAAAATAATCCTCAAGCACGTGTGCACCCTCTTTTCACAAATATGATAGTACAAATGTTCTGTGCTTCTTAATGAATTTTCCCAAATCTGATCTCTCAAAATAGTTTTTCTATTTCCTACCAATAAGTTTATAGGAAAATATTGTACATTTTAATGATACTTAGTCTGATACCCCTATCTAATCATGTTGCACTTAGAAAGAGCATACCCTTTAAATTTGGGTACACAACCTTGTACCTTGCATAGATCCTTTGTGAAGCTCCCAAATTCACAGAGAACTCTAGTTCACAGAGCTCACCAGTTCAAAGATGTCACTAGTTCATAGATCTCACGATTTTTTAGATCCGAAGTTGGTCTTTTTGAAGTTCGCTTCCTTCACAAAGGTTAACAACCCGTCGTGAATCTTCTTCCCTTCGCAGAGATTACTGATTTCACAGATCTCACTGCCTTCACGAACATTGTTCGCAATTCGAGAGTTCTAAAATTGACATTGAGTCACTTAAATATTCTTGAGGTGGTAGGAGACTATTTATAGGATATTACCACTAACCCTGGAACCATCCATGCCATGTTATCACCACGTAAGCCCATTCTATTGAGCGCTGAAATTTCAGCTGAAATTCACTCTTTTCGTAAAGCTCTATAGAAATTTTCCCGCATCGCATACCTCTTCATAATCAAAGCACGTTATGTCAAATAATTTTCACCTCCACAAAGATACACTCACAATTCTATTTGATACTTCAATGTTCACTTGAAAAGATATCCACCTCTTCCATTCGTGAAGATCATCATAGTCACAGATAAAACCATCAACATTCATCATGTCTTTGTGAAATATACTTCATTAAGCCCATATTCATGAAGTTCATGACTTTTCCATATTTTTATGAGATCCTCATGGAAATAAAATTTTTGTAATGCTATCCCAACTCCAAAATTTGGACCCCAAAAATTTGGCGAACATGGGAAAACTGAACCACCTTAGACACCTGCTTATGAAAAACCAACCAGACTAATTGACAACATATTTTCTCCCCTTTTCCATTATAAATATTGCATCACAATTTCTCTAAAAACTTGTGATACTTGTGAAATATATACCAAAAAAATATTTTCATATTTACTATGGAAAGTATTGTAACTTCCATGTCTTCCCTCATCCAGTTATAAAAAGTGAAGTGATTTCCTTTCTTCTCAAACTTCATTGATAGAAAAAGTCAATACCTGAAAAAGATACTCTTCATTATCTGCTTGGTCCTAATGGTTTGTACTAACAATTTTCTAATCATGAATATTATCCATACATCCAAAAGTATCATCATTTTGGCCCCCACAAAACTCCCAAAAACTACTCATATATATAGAATAGGAATAAAATAGAAATAACTACACACCGCTAACCTAGAGGGTATCACAACTATCCTCACCATGCCAATTTTCACCCTAAAAATCTATAATACTTATCATTAATAAGAAGAAACTGAATTCCATACTAGAATAACCTCATTAAAACAAATAATAATGGTCCTAGTAATTACAAACACTTGGTCTCAATAGTCCAAAACCAAAAATAGACTCTCAAAAATAGGGATGCCAGATTCTATTTCAAAATCCTCCATATCAACAACAACTCGAAGAAATACGATAAATATTAACTTCCAAAGGTACTCCATAATTTAATGGTCCAATAATATTACACACCCACAAATCTAGATGACCCAAATGATGGGTTAACACTTAAATAAAAACATAATAAGGGTACCGAATCATCAATCAAAAACTCAAAAAGAATGATGAATGTGAGAAAAATGATAACAATTCTAGTTCATCCCTAGTCCTAACAAAGTAATTGAATTTTATTAATCACTTACTAAACCATACTCAGTTGTGAGAAGATGTGTTCACCCAAAATTTCAAAGGTATATTGAATATTGACACAAATTATTTGAAACATTTCAAGGGAGTCAATTAAATCCATGTTAGAAAAACTTTCATGATCAATTTCAAACCTGACACCCAATTCTCTTCTCATAAGGCACAAAAATAAAGAATCTAGTTGGCCTACCTATTGAATATATCTATCCAAAAATTCATGTTAGTTTTAAATAGAAATATGTATACTTTATATAATTACAATATACAAGGAAAGTTAAGTACAAGACTTTTACAAAGAAGACATTGATAGGAGACCAAGATCAATTAACCAAGGTCTCCCCATCAATTAGTGTTCACCTAGAATGGTGGAATAAATAATTAACATTAATTAATAAATTTTATATAAAAAAATACAATCGAGTCCCTTTACTACCATTATCACATGCCTAAATTTTAAAGAACACACCTAGTGTGGAAAAAAGAGAAATAAGTTTCAAATATACATTTAATAGAAATAGCCTAAGAAACCCAAACAATACTCCCAAGGGAGTCACAATGAACTCTTAAAAACTATTGTTCATCTGAAATTGATCTTAAAGAAACACCATTTTATTTCCAAAAACATCCCCATAGATGATTGGACAAGCCTAGATTCCAAAAGACCAAGGTTTGGTGAAGTCCTACACAAAATAACAAAACCCTAAAAGCATGACTAATGATTCAATTCAGGATAAATAACACTGATTCAACTAAAAACCCAAAAAACTCCACCATAAAAAACTCACATCAAAGAGTGATTATAATTTCAATGGTTTTACCCATATTAGAATCATTAGAAGGACTCCATTAAATAAACCCAAAATAAAATTATTATTCATATGTTCTATGATGTAGGTGAATTAAAATATTGTCTTTCCACCAAACCTGACTTATCTCATTATAAAAGTCCACAATGGATCATCCAAAATGATTTAGGTACATCGATATGACTAGAGGTTTCCTTAATACTCTCTAATAACCCCACTACCTCAATACAACTTTATTCATCATCAAAGAAGAATAATGGCGATTCAGAAGATCATAGATGAGGCCTCAGAGTACAAGGAATACGATTCCACCTTTTAACTTTTGAGTCTAGGTGTTTGAGTTGGTTCCCTAAATTTTTTTTAGAAATTCATTAAAAAAAATTCATTATTAAATAATTTTTCTTGTCACATTATTATTATTCCTCTTCATCAAATTTTTATGTGATAATGTCATAAGAATATATGTCATACTGAAAGGTCATAGAAGTTCCCCACTATGATGAGAACCTAGAGAGACCACAACATTATTCCTTAAACTTGTTATATGACCAGATGATATTTTCTGATGGGACATAGATGATACATGCTATTAGAGCTAGGAGGCTCAGAAGATATTGAGACATCTTATCATGGTATTCACCCTTGGTAATATCCAAGATAGAAGGTTATGAGAACAAAACTGCTAGTAGTAAATACACATTTTCATTGGTCATTAGATGTTCCTATATATAGGCATGTTTATTGATCCCTAGACTTTAATATTATAACTAATGGATATCATTTGTTGTGTAATTTGATGTATTTAAAAAAATCCATGATGACATATGATCATGGTGAGGTAAGATGAAATGGGTATGTCACGAGTTATATTTCATTAATAGATAATGCGAGAAATAATTTATCCCTTCAGTACCATAACATAAGCCGATACCTCAGGACCATTGATTAGAATTGAACAGAATATATAAATCCCTAGCCATGGTGTTTGGTTGGTGAGTTCATTTTTGAAAATCCAAATAAATAGAAATCATGCATATAGGTTGATGTCACCGACATGAAACTTTCTTGATAAAAGATATAATGGTTAAGGGGTTATATTACATGGTATGAGTTCATAGGAGGTTGGATGTTATTATGAAATTAACTTCTTTCTCTATGGGTTCCTTTGTGTGTTTATAGATGATTACCTTAGAATTTAGGCTGTTATGTTTAATGAGATTTATAAAGTGGCCTATAGGTTCACACACTATATGTATTCACAATATCAGTTAAATTCATGTAATGAATTTAACAAGTTATATGTTTCCAAAAATTTTCACTACATCGTGTCTTCTTTTGTGTGTCTCAAGTGGATGTGCACTGACATTGCTTTTTGTTTCCCTATATTCCCACTTTCCAAAAGAGGATGATATTCATCACTTCTTCAGAGATGTCTACTCATTGATCGAAATGAGATCATGGGATTTTGGTCATTCCCTCCATGGATCCTCCTCATAATTTGTCACCTAATCAGGTAATCCCTTAAAGATTAATACATTTTTCATGAAACACATTCCCAGTGAAATATTTTTGTGGTTTCTGGTTAATTACGCTGCTTCTATCGGGACATTCCATGGGGCCAAGTTAGAGAAGAAACCTTTAATAATGAGACTAGTCACATTGGGAATTGTTGAGCATGTTTGGACATTGGAACATTGGATCACCTATATTCTTCATCATAAGAGAGATTCTCAAGTGCCCAAAACTAGAGGAATATTATTGTTATTACAAGTTATCATATGCGATAGGCATTTATTATGAGGTTTTACTCAAGAATCCCATGTTTAACATTGGGTAGGATATGAGTTTAGTGTCCAATGAAGATATAGGGTTGATAGTTTAATATTTTATAGAGATGAAGGACTGATCAGAAAAATAGTGAAGGTAGATCAGATAGAAACTTCCATATGAGGGATCACTTTGAAGTTTTATCAGGTGGATAGATCAGAATTCCCTATGAGGATAGTCCTAAATGTGGTGTGTCCCATAAAGTGAAGGTTTCACACTATAAGGGACGATATGGAAACCATTGAGGGTAGATTAAGGAGGTATACCCTAAGGAGGTGGGTACCAAGGTTTACCATTGGTTGGGATAGAACCTCCTGGAGGCTTCATATGCACCCTTTTTAGAAGACATGGATCAAGACACAAATAGTTTATTGTATGGAGTGGGGCTTACACACTAAGACTTCCCATGGTAAGTTTATCACTCTTTTTTGTATTGTGTGAGGATTTTTCACTGAGACTTCCCAGATTCTACTAGAAGCAGTGATTATGTGGATGAATGGGGATTACGCACAAAGATGGCTCATATGTATGATGTGATCCCACCGGGGTAAGGGTGAGATGATGAAATAGATGACTAGGGATTATGCATAGGATCTTCCTGGATGAATGGCGTGATCCCACCAGAATTTGGAAACCTAGGTAAGAATGAGGATGAACATGGATGAAGTGGGAGAAATGGATGGGTTATTAAGGGTGCTAGGATTTAACCTAAGAAAGGTTTCCAAATATCCCAGTTGGCTGGGAATAAAAGTCAACGTAGTTCTAATAGGGGCTTTGGGGCATACAGCTAAAGAGGAGGCGCATGTGATGGATGATCTAGACACCACTGAGGGAGGATCATGGAGGTACACCCCTAGGAGGGGGGAACCAAAGTTTAACTTTGGTTGGTAATGAACTTCATAGAGGATTACCACATACCCTATTTATAAGACAATGATAAAAACCGATGTAGCTCATTGGATGGAGTGGGGCTTATGCACTGAGACTATTTGTCACAATAATATTACACTGGGTTGGATTGTGTGGGGATTACACACTGAGACTTCCCATATTGAAATTCGGTCTTAATCCAGGAGGATTCCCAGAGGAAGAAGGGTTTCAAAGTCATTACTAGCCTCTAATCCCATGTTAGTCATAGTCAGTGTGATAAAAAAGTGGAACCAATAGAATATACAGTTGTGTTGAGAAAGATACATTATTGATGGATGGAGTGGGGAATACACATGAAAGCATCCCATGGAGAAAAATTTAAAATGGGGAGGGATGGGTTGTTGATATCCCCTTATTCCCATCTCACCATTAGTATTTGTTCTTGGAGGAGTCAAGTAGAAGAAATAGTTCTTCCTCCCACAATAATGTCTAGGGGCTTACACCATGATGTATACCCTTCCCCATGAGGTGAGTTTTGTTCCATGTGAGGAGGATCTCATTCTAGGTAAGGAACATCTTACTCCCATGGGGATGATTGGGCATGGAAAATGCCTGAGGTGGGGCACCCCATGTCCATTACATGGGGTGAGGCTACAATTTAGCATTAGGTTCTAAGGACGACAGTGTTTGGCAGTTTGACATCCTATAGCATGGATGAGTTGGTCTCAACCCTAACCCTTTATACATACATAACTAATACACACCCACACTTGGGAAATGGAAAGAACCAACAATTCCCGATGGGAGTGGGGTGGAGGATTGGTTTATCGTGGGTTCTATGTTTTCATAGCTATACAAAGAAGAAATAGCCACCAAAATACATATGCAAAAAAATAAATAGGTGAGACAACACAATAATGAACACCACATGAGGAAGCAGTAAATCACTATGCACAGGCCTGGAGGGATGAACAGAATAAGTTCTTGTATTTTTGTGGAGTTTCACCAAGGAGGGGATCAAACATGGTGCTTTAGTGTAAAGGAGACCCATCGATCTTAAGGAAAGGGTTTCATAAAAAATTAGAGGCTTGCATTAAAAAAAGGGCCTTGAGTGAAAGATGGGTGTCCACAAGGGAAAGTGTTGTGTGAAAGAAGAGTCTTTTATGCATGCTTGACTTGAAAAAAAGGAAATGGGGGAGGGAAAATCCCTTGTGGGCCCACCCGATGGGGAACCCATAGGGGACCTATCGCGCAAGATCCTATACCTTGAGTGATCCATGGCTTCCACATTTTCATGGGAGATAAGGTCTTGCGCACATGGGATAAATTTTTAGACTTCTATATCATTACCCAAAAGAAAAGGGGGTGCCTTCCTATATATATGAAAAATTATGGGCAGGGGCATGGAAGAATTATAGTTCAGAAGTGGGTATTTAATGTCGCATTAGGCACATAATATCTTTACGTGTGGGATCACCTTTTACGTTAAACCCTATCCACTCCTTTTCATCTTCCTTAGTCATTTTTTGAAGGATGGGATGAATGATTGACCTTCGATGTCGAATTGGGCATGTAAGTCTCTTATATGTAGATTTTCATCTTCTGCACAACCTTTGAATCTTGCGCGCGACTACCTCGGTTTTCTCAGAATGTTACACTAAGTCAAAGGGTTGATTTAGTTTTCTCAAAAATGATAGTTTTTGGCCTCAAGTGGAATACGATTCCAAGAAATTTCCTCCTTAGAATCTTATCTCAAAGGGGACTAAAAGATCAGGTTCTAAGGGGAATGTTGAAAATAATGGTGCATATAAAGGGGCTCATGAAAAATATGAATCTTGGAATGGAATCCTCCTTTAACACTTGTGGAATACCTGTTTTATGTCAATAAATATGCTGGAGGACACTAGGAACAGTACTATGACTTCTCGTGCGATTATCAATTTTTCTCTCATACACGTAAGTTTCTCATTTTTGTGTGTAAAACCCAAATTTTGTCGTTTCTTTATGTGCAACTAATGAATATTTTTCTCTTTGGACATCAATATTTTTTCCACGCTAATGACCAATCTTGCACACATGCAACACTTTTTCACACTAAACGTCATTCTTTTTCACCCCATACTTAGTGTTTTCAAAGCTCAATCAAAATTGATGAACAAAAAACTACTGCTGAGAGAGAAGATTCCATTACTGAACAGACGGTGGAGATGACCAAGAACACCAAAATAATCCATGATATGATATTCCTATCATACAATCATATTCTCTTGGTAATTATGATGTATCTATAGAAATATTATCTCTTGAGAGACAGTCTCTCACTATGGATCTTTGGGATTCAAGATGAAGTGGTCATCCAGGGAATTGAAACTGACTCACTGCAGTCATGGTTCATGTGTGAAGATATTTTCCACCAATACAAGATCATTGTAAGTGTCCATGCTTCTAGGTATCGTCAGGACATGTACGTATTTGTTCTGAATTCAATAACTAGTATGATAATTGGAGACATACCAATGCCCTGAGGGATCCCCTTCCCACTATGAAAGCACCTTCCTAAGTACTATAACAAATAAAAGTGTGGGTTGGAAGAAGGAATGGGACTTAAGTTCCAGGGGTAATTTTAAAAGTGAATGGGCATGGGAGTACTGGGTGTGCCACACATGTGAGGAATTTGGAGAAGAGATGCACCATATTGGGATTTTTTTAAGTTGTATGGATATTGCAATTCCATAGCTACCGTCAAAAGGGGATAGTGCAAGAGTTATTTAGATAATGGTCCCCCAACACAAAGACATTCCACCTTCACCATGGAGAGGTCAGTGTTAGTCTATGTGATATTCACTGTATCAAAGGAATCCCTCTAGAGGGACTTCAATACAATGAATTCCTTTCAAAAAAAAATCTGGGAAAATAGGGCACGAACTCCCATCATGACATGGAATCTCATGGAAAAGATGAAGGATGAGATGGGGATTGATTATATCTAGAAGGAAATCCCATATCTAGAATGGTAAAACTTGTTCTTCAAGATAGATAGGAAGGTGGGATGATAGGGAGACATAAGTAGTTCATAAAAGCATTGCAAAGGAGAAATGCAGGATGATACTAGGTGGTCCTTGAGGTGGGAAAATATCATACATATGGGTATAACATGGATGAGATATGGGAGAAAAAAATATTCTATGCTGTCCTTCTGAGCATGTGGTTATTGCTGGTGGGGGAAATAAGGATGGGGGTCTGCCTAAGAACATTAACGATGGTGGGGATCATGGAAGACCACAATAAGGTCAATATGGGGGGTGCCTGTCTTAGAAAGGCTCTATAGTATCTTGGAGCACATCTTGAGGGGAGGCACACCCAGGAGAATCTAAAAACTATTCCATATCCTTCATGGTTAGATTTCAACCCACATGGTGGATATGATTTCCCAAATTCCATATATCCTCCATAAAATGGCCTATGACCATATATATTGAATATTATTGGGGTCCAACAACTAATGATCAATGAGGAAGGGGTCAAGATTCATATCGGTAACCATGAAAATTTCAACATTATCCCATTCCAGAATCTGGTCATCTAGATGGAAGATGACTGGTGAGGTTCACTAGAGTAGAGAGAATATCTACAGAGCATTAGGGGAGGTGTTATAGTAGCCCAGATTGATGGAAAAATCATTTGTGAACCATACATGTCATACTACTTTTCTAAAAAATTCAAATTCCTTCAACAACTGTCAAAGAAGGCGTATATATAAGTTCATGAAAAGTGGCTCACGTGCATTGTCTGTTAGCTGTGGTGTAATTTTACAACTGATGGATTTTTCGAAACCATTATGAGGCCCCCACAGATGTCGATGTTGGCCTATCAATGGAATATGCTAACCACTAGGTGGTGGCATAACCGAAGGAAATCCTTTGAAGAAAAATTCGGAGGATTGAGGTAGTGGAGCCAGTGTGGTGGGAAAGAAGGCGGGATTCCATTCAAGGAGCAATCCAAGAGGCAAACTAGGCATCAAAGACTACATGAGTTGGAACCTCGGCAGGGGAATCATAAGCTGTGACCACACCTTCAACTTGAAATGAGGGGTGTTGCTAAAGGTGAACTCGAGGACTAGGTAGAGAAGCCCACGGGAAACAAATAAGGTATCTTTTTCAGCCAATTAATGATTCCATTTTCCTGAACCTATGTTATACTTGGAGGACACTGTGATAATTTCTATCAATTTATGACCTGTGGAATAAACTAATGCTTTACAGGATTGAACTAATAAAATTTGGGCACATTCAATTAGAGGAAAGGGTGGAATTTCACCGACAATGAGCATACCTGATGGTCATGGAAGCCTATGCATTCCAAAGAGGGAAATAAGACATCTCTCGGTGAAGGTGATTCTATCCCAAGAGCATGATCTAGAAGATATTCCACCCAAGAATGATAGTTATTACAAAGAAGAATAAGAAGAAGAAGAAGAAGTAGAATAAGAAGAAGAGGCTAAAGAAGAAGAAGAATAAGAAAAATAAGAATAGGATGAGTATGAAGAGCCTGGTGGTGGGGAAACCCATAGGATAATGGATCATCAAGGGAGTCCCCAGGAGGTTGGACAAATTATAGGATCTGATGAAAGGATATCCAAACATCACAAAGTATGTCTCAATATACATCTATCCTGGTCCCTTCCCTTCTGAAAACTCAGCTCCACTAACCAGAACTTTTCCTACATAGGAGCACATCAGCGTCGATCAAGGGGCCCTGATGAATAAGGTTAGGATGTACTAGTGGATGGGGAGAAACATGCCTCAGGGCCTACATTTGGAGCTAATCTAGGGAATGTGCCAGTCGTGTCCAGGGAGGCCAGTGGTGGGCCTACTGATTGGGGGAAACGTGACAACCTTGGAATCCCAGACTACTCCCATAGTCTAGGAGGAGCTATTTACAATCATAAAATTAATGAGCACTGAGGAGTATCCTGTGGTGGAAGTTCTTATAGTGAATTAGGCACTTGATATGGTTATTATTATCTCTCATAAGTCTTTACACTCACATACCCATACTTATTATCTAAGGATCAGGTTGACTAAGGTGCTTATTCCATGCAGTGATTATAAGACTATATGCCTGAAAAGATAAAGAGTCAGATACATCTACGAGAGCACTTCCAATGACTGCGGCTACCCGTTAGGAGTCGACCATTCAAGATGATCTGGCCTTGGTGAAAGGTGGGCATGAGGTTGTATCCATACATGATTCCAATAATAGGGTAGATGAAGCTAGAAAAGGTGAGGTTGTGGAGAAGTAATTAAGTGAATATGGGTGTCTTCATGTTATTGAGCCAAAATAATTAGAGAGGATACTAGATGAAGATCCTACCATGGGACTCATGGCCATCTTTCTTGAATACGAACCCATAAAACCAGATGAGATGGATGATTCTTTATCTCAAAGTAGTTAAGGAAAGTTGAATGACTCGGTGAAGGGAGTGGAATTTCATCAATAATTTCCTTGAGGCACGAGAGGCATAGTGGGTGAGTCTAATGGGGTCACTACTCACCTGGATGCACTATCTATGTGCCGAAGGGGTGGATGATCACAATATTAATACGCTGATCTATGACTATCTAGCTGAGAAGATGCAGGAATGTAGCCATCACTTGGATGCTGCTTGGTGCTAGAAGCTATCTAGAAAAAACCCAAAAGCTCCCAGAGGTTGAAAAATAGATCCAGAGCCTAGATGAATAGACAAATTAATGTTCATAATTCATCACCAACCAATCATAACTCTTCATATGACTGAATTTCCAGCTGATGGAGGCCTAGGAGCAGCTGAAGTAGACGAGCCATAAATTGGCTGACCTCTAAGATAAACATGACCGAGCATAGATCAGTGCTAATGAGATTCACTCTATATCCATTGATGAAGATATGGAACTCAGGTGGAGAAATATGACTCGTGAGGCCATGTGTTGGAAGTTTACAGTGTTGAATTATTCAATCGAAGGGACTAATCTATAAGGGTTGTGTTTTTCCAAACCTATAAAATGTAGATGTTCATTTGATTGCTTTGATCTGCTTTCCTAAACACATTATTTCTTAATTTAATTGTCATATCATAATAATATCTTGTTTGAGAGTGTCAGATAATCATCAAATACTTGGGGTCTACTATTTTTGACTGACCTCCCAGAGTGTTTGAGATGAAAGAGGCTATATCTAGATAATAGGGATCTTGGAGCAGCCATGTTTCTTTTCCTGATGTGCACTAGTTCATGAATGGGATAAATCAAGGGGATTTGGAATCTACTCAAACAAAGTGGAATGAGAAATTTGAATCCTGATTACCCAAAATTCAAAACATGATAAGAGTGGCATCACGACATAGGATAACTACTAACCATGTTCGACAACACAGTATTCATATTTCTTAGCTGGAATTAGGGAAAAATTGAGGTTTGACCAATAAACATGTTTAAAACCTGAGAAAAATCTCAAATTATCATCCAAATATTTCCATGGGATTGGACCAGGATGGAAGGTGAGCAATCTGTCCAGGAACCATTCCATTAGGGGGTCCCTTCAGATGCGAAAGAGGATAAGGATCTGAATAAAGGGAATAAAAAGTATGGGATTTGAGTGAAGGAATGTTTGAATAGATTTCAACACTCTTGAAATTACACCACTATGGATTACATAAAATTGGTTTGATTATACTAGTCTGAACAAATCAATTCTATCTTCTAGGGGAACATCGCCTCAGATGTTGAGTGACTGCTGTAGATGCGAACAATACGGTAGATGACCAGCACTGTGGGATGGGACCTCTCAAACGAGGTCTTGTAATATTTTTTAGTTTTACATTGATAGATCATATATTTTCAATTAAATTTACAATTAATTTAATTGTTTTAAACTGAAAAAAGTGTTACTCTAAGATTAATTTCTTCATTTTTATGATATTTTTGTTATTTTGAGATGAACAGTAAAAATATCCCATTTCGGATTTTTAATGGTTTTAAATTATTTCTATATTTTTCCCATAAAATATTCTACACTAATCAAAATTTCAAAATTCATTATTTTCCAGATTCTACACATCTAGGTATTAATTTAATATTTTCTTACGAAAATCTGAATCGACCATATGGAATCTCAAAAGAAGCTCACAAGTTATCTCAAGAAAACTGTTTACAGTTATGCCGATTTTTGGTGTGCGGTCCACAACTCATTCTTGGTGGTCCCAATTGTTGTGAAATTAAGTGGATGTACGTGCAAGGAGTTGGTAAATATCTTTAATGAAGTCAAGGCCGTGTGAATTGGCCGTTTAAGTGGCCATTAAATCTTCCTAATATGGGGGTTGGCGTTTTGGAGAGTCTGACTGGACAGAATAAATGGTCATAGTAAAACGAGCATAACCCTCAGAATACTTGTCCAAATACGCCGATATTTTGTAGGGAAATTACCAAGAGAATTAAGAACAACATTCAAGAAGGTATCAACGTGTGAAGATTTCATTTAATGGGGCTACAATGTGTCAACATTATGGGGAAAAATTAAGGCTATAAAAGGAGGAGAGCTCCTCCCCCTCAAAGAATCTCTCATTCCATCCCATTCCGTCTGGGACACCAAGGAGGAGAACTTTTTGTATTTATCTTTTATTTACTTTATTTTTCATAGTTTTTTAATTCCTTCTTCTTCCCTATTCATCTCTATTACCCTTACCATGGCGTGGTAAACATTTTGAGTGATTCGGGAAGGGTTGGTTTTCTACATTGTAATGCTTGTGTTCATGGACGTAATTGAATGAAATTTCATTCTTCTTCCAAGTTGTTTTCAATTTCATATAGTGGATTTTATTATCAAGTGCGATATTTCTTGAATTTTAATTCCGTTATTGATTTTTTCCTTGGTAAAATAATCATTATCTCCCTCCACTAATTTCTGGTTTATATACGATGGAATAGACTATGGATTAGTGGTGAAGTACTCGATGAGTGTTAGTATGTGTAAAAGGTGTAGTGAATGTTCAAGATTGTTTGGGATAAACAATACATGATTGGGTATTGCCCATGTTAATTGAATATATTCAATAAAACTATTTTTCACATGGAAGGAGAGTTGACCAAACCGAGATCTTGCTATGGTTTTCTCTCACCATCATAATTTCACCAAGGAAGTGAGAGGAAACGATTGTGGAAACTCACTTTAATCAAATAAGAAGAAGGGGTTTGAATTAAATTGAACAAGGATAGCATTAAAATTATGAAACCGACCGCAACCTAATCACCCTTTTTAATAGCATAGTTTTTTTCAATCATTTGAATTTCAAATTTCCTTCTAAAAACACAACATTTTTACCCTCGTTTAAAAGTGAAAAACTGATTTTGTGTGCACTCCTCTTTAGGAGACATCCTAGGGTTAATAACTAGACTACAGTTAGGAAATTTAATTTTTTTCCACACCCTATGACAGGTGTGCGTTATACATCATGAAAGTGAGGATGATGTACATGTATTTTAAAGTCGCATAGTAAATACAATGCATGGTACAATTTAGCATTGTGAAATTAGGATGTACCATAGTTTAATGTCATGTGATTATGATGTTATACATGGTTTAAGGTCATACTTCCTAGACCCTATCCAACAGTTTAAGGTATTGTTACATGTACTATGAATTGTTTAAAAGTATTTGTGCGGTATGGAGGGAGTAAACCCGACATGAATGAGCCAAAATGGGATTGAATTCCACAAATATAAGTAAAATATATGTGAATAAGGCATATGTGATGTGGAATTTGATTAACCTTATGTGAATGAGGACCAAGGGGTCCCAAAAAAACACCACACATCCTAATGAGGCTCCTAGTTTAAGGTTATAGAGTTTGGAATGATAATCATTTTCATTGCTCGAACACATTAGTATCCACCCTACCAGAACTACTAAGCCAACATGAGCCATTATCATTGTAGGAAATAAGGAATGGTATAGGGGGTTTAACTGATATGTGGGAGAACACATCCAATGTGAATCCAAGGATAGAATCCCACCACAATATAAGAATAAAAGAGAGGTAAATTGAGTCTTTTAGGGTTTGGATGAAAGAGAAACTGAAAATTTAGGGAGGAATGTTGACCATACTCAAAACACAAGGACCATAACTACACTAGGAGATAATGGGTTGAGTAAATTTTGGATCAACTGTTGACCACATTCGAAACACATGGCTCACTACTTACTGCCAAGATCCATTAGGGTGTTGGACTAGGATGAGAGGTGATCCAAAGTGGCTTGAGACCATCACCGTTAGGGGGTCCCTCTGGATTTTGGAAAGGTGATGGAAAACCCAAATCGAGGAGGACATAAAGTGTGGAATGAACATATCTTGGAGTGGGATGAGAAACTAGGTGTGCAAGTAGTTTAAGGTCATACTATATAGACCATGTGAGAGATGTTTAGTATTAGGTCATGCACACACCACATAAGAGGTAAAACCTGATGTGAATGAGGCCAAGGAGGATCCTATGATTCAAACACACATTAAGATGAACTATATACAATTTAGGGTCATAGTGGACAACAATAGGGACTGAGGGCCGAAAGGGTTAATGATCTTGTGCCTGGACCCAAAGACAAAATGTCGAGGAGTCACTACATATCCCATAAGGATGGGAATCAAGCCATATGTAGTTTCAAAAACACAACTTGGTTAGAGACCAACACTAGTGGGGGAGATCCACTCTAGTTATGAAGATGAAGCATCCCATAATTATCATGGGGCATCTCGAGCTTGTTTAGGGAAGTGTGACAGTTTAATGTCATGTGTTGAGGATGTTCACTCTTGGTTTAAGGGCATGAATTCTCACCATAAGGGTGGTGCTCCAAGAGGAATATGCATAATGTGGTTTCTTAATGGAACCGGCCTGAATGAGGGACCATGGGATTGGTGCCACCGCATTTCCATCCCTATGGAAGCACACATATAGTTTAAATTAATGTTTCATGGACTATGCTAAGGCTAGAGGGGCCATAGAGGTGAATTATCATTCCAGGGATTTACATGTGACACAAAAGAGATAAAACATGATGTGAACGAGGTCCAAAAGAGCCTATGTATCTCTTAGACAACATAATATGGACATCATATAGTTTAGGGTCATGAATATTAGACTGTATTTGAAGCTGGGCCTAAAGATGGATGGTTTGGGAATCACTAAATATCCCATAAGGATGGGAATCAAGCCAGATGTAGTTCTTGAATTTAGGGAAAATCTAAAATTTATTGGCATTCATTGATGATGTTGGATCTTAGTTTAAGGTCTTAGATTTTGGACCATAATTGGAATGGTATCTTAAATGGGCATGCATACTGAGTTATCATAAAAACCCAACGTGAATGAGGCCAAAAAGGCCGAACACCACACCACATTTCCCTAAAGAGACTTTTAAGATTATCCATAATGGAATCAGTATGGAATGGATTTAAGGAACATCCAACATGTGTGGTCCAAGGAGGCTTGTATACCGTATATAGGGTCTAAGACCACAAGAAATACAGGGAAGTGAATTCTTGGCTGGGATGAAAGATGAAATGTCTAGGTGTCACTATGTATTCCCTAAGGATGGGAATCAAGACACCGATAGTTATTAACAGATGACATGGAGGATGACTAGTGTGAAAGGTGATATTCTCTTAGGAAAGAATACCACAATAAGGTAACATTTTTTAAAGTCATATAATCTTGGACAATATGGATTGTGAATAGTTTAAGGTTATAATGATTTGAAAATATGTGATACAAATAGTTTAAGCTCATGATAATTTTAAAATAGGCATTAAAAATATTTTAGGTTCATAATTCTTGGAATACAGGTCCTGTAAATAGTTTAAGGCCATAATGCTTCGGCCATAGGCTCTTAGTTTAAGGGAGTAGGGTTTGGACCATGGGAAAACTTCAGGCGGATATGTGTGGAGAGTTGGTGTGGTAAACCTGACGCCGATGTGAATGAGGATCTATGAGGCCCCAACACCACGTGATACAATCCAAAGATAATCCTATAAATAGTTTAGAGTCATAATAATTGTAATTAGGTTCCTAGTTTAACATCATGTACCTGGGATGTAAAATGTTATGTAGTTTACGATCATACAACCAATACGATGGGGAGAGGAGTATTCTTAAGGGAGTTATATGGCACAAACATTATAACCCGATGTGAATGAGGTTTAAGAAGACCCCATACCATATCATGTACTCTCAAGAGAAACCAAATCCAAGTGGCCGAAAGGTTAAAATTTTGGCTGGTAACAAATAAGAAATGTATGGGCATTCCTACATATCCCATAAGGATAGAAATCAAGACACATGTAGTTCTTAAAACACCAATTAAGTGGTTCAACTCCCCCATGTTGGTATAGGCCCTACCAATACTCCTAATCCCATGTGAGCCATGTTGGTGTAGGAAACAAGGAGTGATTTTAATATTTCCTTATCACAATTAGAATCATATAATAAGGGTGAGTAAATTATAGGTCAAGAATGTCCCAAATGGTAGCAACACTTCTACTCAATGTGTGAAGATGCATAGAGGGGAAACACCGTGGGAATTAGAGTTCCACTAGAACAATAAGTAGGGGAAAAGTGTGAATCATAATCCCCAATATCTAGAACACAATGAGGGTGGAATGATGATGAAGGATAATTGATGAACTTGTTTGAAATAGAGTATCCATATCATCTTACATGGGATGGTAACAGACAAATGAGGGTCGACTACTAACCACATTAAAAACATAGGGCCTATCTCAAAATGTCATTCTCAATCTTCTGAGCTATTTTCCTAGGTCAGTAGGTGATCCATATGGCCAGGAATCATGCCATTAGGGGGTCACTTCAAACGTGGAAGATGATGGGGACCCAAATAAAGGGTCAGGTGAATCATGGATATAGAATAAGAGAATGTCCATGAAAAATACAACACTATAGGTTTCATGACCTAGAACATCATAGATTATCAGTGGGAGGACATGGCTGGACTTGGGGTAAAATACCCTAGTACTATAAATAGTTTAAGGCCATATTTCTTAGACTGAAGTCTCCTAGTTTAAGGTCATATATTTTGGACCATACAAACCTAGTTAAACATCATGTCCTGGGAAGTGGCAATGCAGTTTAACATAATGTGGTAATGATGCTGGAGCACAGTTTATTCTCATGTCGTAGGGACGTGAGGTTTTCCGAGGGGAACATGTGTTATGAGAAAGCTATAACCTGACATGAATGAGGATCCATGGGGTCTGTGCCACACAACCCAATTCTCATGGGAAGTCAAACACATTTTATTGTCATGATATTTGGACTTGGGTGCTTAGTTTAATGAAATTTTCATGGGATATAAAATGTTATAAAGTTTACTATCATACAAATAAGTGAATACAATATAGTTTAACTTCATGTTGTAGAGATGTGGGGAACTTTCCTTTTAATGTCATGTATAAAGGACCATCAATGTTGTGCAATTTAGAATCATGAAACTAGGATGTTGGTGGTATGTAGTTTAAAGTTGAACAACTCATACTATACAATTCTTAGTTTAAGGTCATAGAATCCAAACCTTGGTTGGGTGAGCATTTCATAAGGGATTTGTATGGAATGAAAGGAATAACCCAACATGAACAAGAACCAATGAGGAATGAACCGTACAATACAATACTAGGTAATATGCACAAACAGTTTAAAGTCATGATATGTGGACTCTAACTCCTAGTTTAAGGTCATATAGTTTGGACCTATGGGATTTTGTAGGACCTTAATGTGGGTACAAATCCTAACAAGACTCCTAATCCTAAGTGAGTCATGCTCTATATGGAAAACAAGGAGCTGTTATGGGATTTTACTGATAGATGGAAGTGGACAGTAGGGGATGGAAAAGGTTGGGCTTGGAATGTCCCAAAAATGATGACCTTATTACTCAACATGAAAATGCGCACAGAGGGCTAACATCAAGAGTTTCATAGTTCCACAAAAATATGAGGAGGTGGAAAATGTGAATCACGATTCTAGATATCTGATAGTCAATGGGGGTGGAATGAAGATGGAGGATAACAACATACCATATTTGAAACACAGTATCCGTATCATGTTACCTGGGATGGGAACAAAAAAATGATGGTCAACCGCTGACCATGCTGGAAACATCGGGTCTATCTCAAAATGTCTTTCAATGTCTTACAAGGCATTATCTCATGTTAGCAAGTAATTTATATGGCCAATCACTATGCTGTTAGGGGGTTCCTTTAGACGTGGAAGATTATGGGGAACCAAATAAAGGGATATGTGAAGAATGGAGATGGAATTATAGAATGTACATGTAGACCCTAACACTCTAGGTCTCACACCTCAGTGAACCTAAGCATGTTAATGGGGGAATATTAGGTAGAGGGATTAAAACCCCCTTATAAAATAGAGAGTTCCTGAGGTAACTCTTGGATGTGACAAGGTAATGGACTAGTGAAAAATGTAGAGGATGGTGAGGAGGGGTAAAAAAGGGGTTAATGAACTTGTGGCTGGACCCGAAGAATTTTTTTTTATGCATCGCTACTTATCCCATGACAATGGGATTCAAGACACATGTTGTTCTTGGATTCCGTGCAGTTTAACATCCCGCGGTAACGAGTTTGGATGTAATACAATTTATTATCGTGCTACTAGGAAATTAGGGGGGGGGTATCTACAAAGGGATATGTATGACACAGACACTATAACCTGACATGAATGAGGACCCTGAAGGCCCTTGATGTGCCATATATTCCCAAGGCTAGTAGTTTGGCCCAAAGAAAAAGTGCCCAAGCATTTCTACGTATCCCTTAAGGATGGGAATCAATCCCCACGTTTTTCTATAAATAAAAAGAAAAGAAAGTGAATTTGTGGTTGGGCTCGAGGAAGAAATGTTTAAGCACAACTATGTGTCCCATGAGGATGGAAATCAAGCCACACAGAGTTCTTAATAGATGGAATGGTGAGTAATCACTTCCAAAGGTTATTTCCTCTCAGGTGATAACATCAGGATGTTGTTCCATTTTTCATCATGCATCTAGAATGATGATGTCCTAGTTTAAGGTCATGTGACATGACCGGTCCATGCAGTTTAACATCATGAGGTAAGGATGAGGTATGTAACATAGTTTATCATCATGTGACTAGGATGATGCATCATAGTTCAACATCATGTTATAGGGATGTATGAAGACAGTTAAAGGGCATGATTCTTAGACCATAGGATCTTAGTTTATGGTTATAGAGTTTGGACCAAAACATCATACAGTTTAACATCATGTGACTAGGATGAAGGTTTTGGGTAGTTTTTTGTTTTTAAACTCAGATGGTTAGACGTTATGCAAAGTACTAATTGAGGAACTTAGAATTGGTTGATAGAGTGATTCACCTTTGTTTCCTCTGGAAATGGGGATGACCTTGTTTGTTTAATGTTAAAACATTACAATCGGTTTCTAACGGGTTTATTCATAGAATCAGAAACATCCAATTATTCTATATCCATTTGGACCTACTTTCCAAAGGTAGGTGCTCAATAGTTGTGGAACTATGAGGCTTAATAATTTGCATTGGTCAAGAGGATGGGAGGTCAGACTCATTGCACCTTTTTAGGGGGAATTATTGTCTACTCTGGGACTCACTCATAGATTTGTGTTATGTTCATGAATCCTTATTAAATTACCAAGTATGAAAATGATCTTTCCTTTAGATCTGATAATCAATGATTTATATGTATGATATTTAGAGAATATTTTATATGTATTTGATTTTCTTCATCGATAGAGAAACATATATATTTGTTAGAGATTCTTAGTCAGTGGTATCCTTCAACACATTATATAGAAATCTCTTGGTCATTATGATAACCATACTCGTTTTAAAGCCACTATGTGGGGCACTTGAAGTTCATTGTCATTCAGAAGGACATGGATTATTTCAGAGATGGGATCATACCCACAGATGGTCTACCTACGTATCCTTGTTTAGAAAAGCAATCAGAACCCACATAGTTCTAAAATATGGAGTTTATGCATGATTGATGGCCCAAATAAAGATTTCATAATTAATTTTACACTCTAACCTCAAGTGAGCCATGCTCGGTGTGAGAAACAAGAGGTATCAGTAAAACCTAAAGATTGTGCCACGAAAGATGCAATCATAAGAAATAATTTTGGACTTATATATGTATGACAGCCCAATATAGATGAGGATTGGGATTTACTTCAGGGAAGAAACCCGGGAAAAAGGTCCATAATGGTATATGTTCTTTATGGAGATTTGGATACCTAATTTAAGGATTACTCCTGATAAGGAGGCCTAGGTTAAGGGAAATTATGACAGGGGCTTACTCCTGAAAAGGAGGCCCAAATTTGGGAACATGGAACTTGGGGCATAATCCTGAGAAGGATGCCCAATTCAAATGAAATTAAGCCTGGGGCTTACTCATGAAAAGGAGTCCCAGGTTAAGGTGACTTGAAATCTGGTGCTTACTCCTGAAAAGGAGGACCAGTTTAAGACAAATTATGATTAGGGCTTACTCCTAAAGAGTATTCCCATTTTAGGGAACTTGGGGCTTACTCCTAAGGAGGAAGCTCAGATTAGGGAACTTGGGGTTTACTCCTAAAGAGGATGCCCAGATTAGGGAACTTGGGGCTTACTCTTAATGAGGATGCCCAGATTAGGGAATTTGGGGCTTACTCTTAAGAAGGATTCCCAGATTAGGGAACTTGGGGCTTACTCCTCATGAGGATGCCCAGATTAGGGAACCTGGGGATTACTCCTGAAGATGATTCCAAGATTAAAGATTTTGTGACTGGGAATTACTCTTGAAAAGGAGGCCCAGGTTAGGGAACTTGGGGCTTACTCCTAAGGAGGATTCCCAGATTAACGATCTTCTCATCTTAAAGGATGAGGTTTAATGAAGGAAATGTCTAACCTTAGTGACATAAATATATTCAAATCACTAGGTTTTGAAGTATGTTCCACATAATTCCTTTCAGATAAGGAAGTCAACAAAGGATTCATGCCAAAAATGGCTTTGGAGAGGGTTTTGAAGGCTAAATATTGAATAGGAGAGGTGTATTTTAAGGAAAGAGTTGAATAGGCAGGAGGGGCACCCAAAACAAGGCAGGCATGCAAGTCTTGTTTGAGTGCGTAAGTCCTGGTCGCATAAGTATACTTGCATGACACATGTGTACTTGGGAGACAGTAATCCCATAGGGTAATACTTGGGAGAGACAGGGCTCAAGCCCTTAGTATTATCCCTAAAGGCTTCCAAAATGATGGCGCACAAGTTCTGTTGAAGGGATAAGGTGGCGTGCAAGTGTCTTCATTTCCGTTAAGGGTTAGACACTTAGGAGCACAATATTTGATGAATTTCAACACTTAGGCCTTATTCCCCTTCTTTAGATCTTCTATTCTAGGTAATAAATTACCTTATAAGTGTTCAGAAGACTTCAAGTAGAGACTAGGGCATCGAGAGCTTAAATCTGACTTTTGGATTTTTCATCCCCAAAATGGGGGGACCACAAGGAGTATTTATAGGCCATTGAGGACCTTGGGAGAAAATAGAATAGGGTGTGAAAGTCACCTGCATTACCAATATGTGGCACTCAAGTATACTTGCGCGACCACGGTGAAACTTGCGCGATCCATGTTTAAAGAAATCCTTGTTCATGCCTTTGTCAATTTTTGATGTTCTCCAAAGGATGAACCTCTTTGTGCTTAAGGTATTCCCCTTTTTCATTCATTAGACTCTGTGATGGAAAGGAGTGTTAACAACCTTCCATCCATGGTTTCCAAAGAATATGGACCATTAGGATAAAACTTATCAATTATGTCAGGTAATTCCAATCTGGGTTCCAACTTCGGTGGTTTTCTGCATGGTATCATTGGTTTCCTTAGAGATAGTACTATGTATCCCGAAATGAAAGAGTGGAGAAGAACCTTCCTGTAGAAATCTTGAACTATCTTGTTCCGGTGCCTCTGTAGATTGTGAAAATCCTAGATCATATTCTCATAAAGGGATTCGAGTTCATCTGGATGGACTTATTCTAT
Organism: Viscum album; assembly: GCA_963277665.1. Classification (NCBI taxonomy): domain Eukaryota; kingdom Viridiplantae; phylum Streptophyta; class Magnoliopsida; order Santalales; family Viscaceae; genus Viscum; species Viscum album. Next base: position 210,867,581 of record OY728163.1, read on the forward strand.
CTTTTATGACATATATTGTCCATAGATAGCTGTTCTGAGAAAAGGTAGCAGAATTTCGATGGGTGGGACTATCTCTATTCCATATAACAGAGAATATGGAGTTACCTGTGTAGAATTTCTAGTCGCTTTCTGATACTCTCAAAGAGCGTTGGGGAGCTTGCTTAGAAAACTATTTTTTCTAACCAACCATCTTCTACATAATGTTGGATAGGCTCTTGTTAAATTCCTCAATCTTTCCATTTTCTTGAACATGGTAGCGGGAAGTGTGGTTGGATGGGATGTTTTATATAGAGTAAAATTTCATCATCCCAGTTACTCAAAAATTTGTGCTATTATCTGTGATAATATCATAATGGACTCTAAATCAATGGATGATTTGTGAGATCATGAACTTAACAGTAGAATGGGATTTGAACTCCTTGAGAGGAATCAAATTTTCCTACTTGGAAAAGAAATCCATCATGGTCATAATGAACCTACACCAGTGAGCTATCGCTGGTGTGAATGCTCCAATAACATCGAGTCCCCATACTGAAATGGGGAAAGAGTAATTGGTAATATATAGGGTCTGTGGTGATCAATGTACAACATTATCAAGGATCTGACATGCATGGATCCTATTAGTGAACTCAATATATTTAGATACCAATGTAGGGTAGAATTAGCCCATCTTATGAATCTGATGGGAGAGTTTCATCCCTTCCTGATAAGCACCATAGGACTCAACATGAAATTTATGCATAACATAGGAAATCTTGTTTCCATGAATGAAATTGAGGAGGATTCCTTCAAACCCACATATGTAGAGAACTTTCTTTTGGATGGGACCACTCTAGTGGGTGAGATGTACTACATGTTGATGGATTCTATCTTGTTCAGTTCTTTCTAGCTGGATATTTCTATATTAGAGATTATCAATAGAGGGAGTCATACAATTAAGGTATCTTCAACTACAGAGGGATCCATGTGTCCTAATGTGGAGGAACCTATGAAAATATGACTTACCCACTAGTTTTCATCATCATTCAGAGTATCAAGAGTGATAAATCTTCGATGCACCACATGGATGATCATATCATCCTGATCAAGAACTATAAGTGATTCAACTAGACCAACCAAGACATTAGCTCGACCATTCTATGATTGAGGAACACGACTAACCTCCATATGAGAAGGGAACTGGACCATCCACTGATGAGTGCATTCTAGAAGGGGAACGTGTTCTAGCTTCCTAATGAAATAGTCCCTATTGATCTTATTGATGACTAAATTAGAGTCTCCCTTCACATGTATGTGTGGATCATCAATATCGAGGGAAATATTAAGACCAGTGATGATACCTTGATACTCTACCTCATTGTTAGTGGAACCTTCTGATAGAAAGAATGAATATGGAAAGACAACCTATGCCGGCATGATGAAGATTATTCCCAAGCCTACTCTGTTGAGTATGAGATAATTGAGAATTATACAAGTTGGGATCCTAGAGTCACAATAGATGTGCATATACCAACATGGAACAACCTTATCCACTGAGAGGATGTCATTAAATGGGAATTCAAGATCAAGGGACTACTCTATGGGGCCCAGATGTGTGGCTAGAAAGTTTTACAATGCCTGAACATTGACAACCTTCTATAGGATGAACCTAAAGTAGAAATGGTGAAGAATAACTACCCAAAGGGCTAAGAGGTTTGCCAATATGGGGTGATTCAAGATATAATTTAGTGGATCCACATGGGAGAATGGTTGTATCTCATGATAATGTACACATTGATATAACTTCGGTACTGTAAAAATAAATGTGAGACAACTCTTCTCGATAGTAGAGTATCTAAACTCCATATCGAGGAAAATATGACTGAGATAATATAAAATTTTCTATATACCTTCATTGTTACCATGGGAGATTAAGGAATAGGGAGATCATTCTAGGGCAGTCACATAAAGGACCAATGAATTATCGTGGATGAGTTGAATCAAAACAGAGGATACAGTAGATATTGCTTGATCTCCTTGAGAGTGGTTTGACACTCTACATCCCACTGGTAGATGACACCTTTCTTCATGAGCTTGGAAAATGTATTACAATTTAAAACTATATTCCTGATGAATCGGTATATATAGGTTATGTGGCCTTAAAATCTTCAGAGCTCCTAGACGTTTCTCAGAGGAGGAATTTGACTGATAGCCTCGATATTCTCTATGTCAGTCTCGATACTTATGTATTTAACAATGAATCTGAGAAACTTCCTAGAGGTTTCCCTGAAATCACACTTCAAGGGGTTCATCTTCAAATGGCAGGAGCAAAGGAAGATGAAAACTTTCTCAAGATCTCAAAAATAGTCCTGATGATGAAGGATTTGACAACCAAGTTATCTACATAGTATTCCACTAGCATCCTAATGATCGGTTTGAATATTTTGTGCATGGAATGCTGATAGGTGGCTTATGAATTATTCAAACCGAAAGGAAATTACCTGATAAAAGAAGGTACCAAACAGTGCCCTAAGGGTTTTGGAATCTTCTTCTTCAGGGGACATTCATATTTTATTATACCTAAAATACTTATCCATAAAGGATAGAGCCCAGAATCCTGTGGTGGCTTCGATCAATTGCTCTATCAAAGTAAGGGAAAAATTGTTCCTCAAGCAGTGGGGGTTGAGATCCCAAAGGTTGATACATACATTGATTTTTACACTTTTCTTCCTAATGAAAATGGTGTTTGATAACCATATGGGGTATTATACATACTTGGAGAAGTTTATTTGATGATATTATCAAATTCAACCTTGACCATGGAACCATGAGATAGGTACATCTTCTTGGGAGGTTTTTTGAACCCGCGATGACTCACCGGGAGTCCAAGGTGATGGAAAAGACCTAATGATTTTGTCTTCGAATCTCACCATAACTCTAAGAAAATACAATAGGATAATGCTTTAGAAAATCCACATACTACTGATGTTCCTCTGTAGGTATATTTTCATTGATCCATGATGGACCCATATCTGTCTCAATGCCATGGTTCACCTGAGATAACTCATTAATGATGGTGGAGACAACTTCCTTTAATGTGGGAGAAGAATCCTCCAAGTATTTTTCATCATCTGAGGTAGGGGAATTAATGGGTAGCGATGGTTTATACAAGCTAGATGATTCTAGTGGAACAATGGTGCCTACTTGGACCGATGTGGAATCTTCACTAGGAGACTCCTAAATTACTGAAACTATGGAAACAATTCCTATCAACCCAATTACATTAATATTTTGATCGAGGGGTCCATGCTTGATGATGTAAAAATAGTGGTGGTGGGTCGTATTATATTGATTCATCCCATCTCGGTAGAAAAAGTAGGTCAAGAAGACAACTATAGCCATAGGGTGAACATCTTGAGACCTGACAAGGGTAGGGGGTTCTGGTATCACATGAACTAAACCTATGTAAGAGTATGAGGCAATCTTATGACATTCCTTGTACCTGTAAATGTGTCTTCCTGTCAGCTATAAAATGACAAGTAGTGTCCCAAGTCTAGGGTTATGGCCTCAAACTGATGAATCAGAAAGATAAAGGCATCATCCAAGTCCATCCAGGGGTTATACAAAATGGTAGTGTGCTCAACCTCATTGGTTTGAATCCAATTTTCCTTCACTTTATAATAGTTAACATATATATAGAGTTATTCACAAGAGTCAAATGGAGATGCATCAACTTAAAGCACACCCACTCGATGATTGTGGGATTATTTGAGGCATTGGTGATATGAGGGGGGAAATATTGCATGTAGATGGAGCCATGGTCTACCGATCAACACATTTTTGGTAGTATCTTCTGAGATAACCATGAACTCGGGGTTTGTAATCAGGCCACCAAACTGGGTCTTCAAAAGGATTCTACCACACGATTTCTGCTCGACCCTATCATAACCCTGAATATTTAGGTCAAAAGGACTTATATCTTCTTTAGTCAGTCTCATCTTATAGAGCATATAGGTTTGAATGGGATTGATCCCAGAACTTGTGTTGACTAGACAGTGGCGGGCCTCCACACTATTGAATTTTATAGTGCTATACAAAAGATGAATGTTCCCCTATATGGGTGATCCTTCATCTTCTCTTGATAATGAGATGATGGATTGGTATTTTGTTCGATAGGAGTTTTTGGAATGCAAGGAATCTGTAGTCTCTACCTCTATCTCTAACTAGAGGGGGATTTTCAAATCCTTTTTGAGGTATTGATGCATGTATTCTGATAGGCGGAGGGCCTAAAGAATTGACATATTTTTAGGAATATTGGAATGTTGTTTAATCACATCATACTTCCGTGCTAGGCACACATTTCTATAGGAATTAGGTTACTCTTCAGAAATAGGTTTAAGGGGAGTTGCTGGTTGAATTTGTGGATTATTTTTAGGGATGAGAATATCATGGTTCCCATTAGATGAACCATGAAAAAATAATACTTCTTTATTGAAAGATGAATGAATCCTAGATATTATTGGGTGTGGTCGATAATGATTTGGTCGATATGGTTCTACATAGTTGAGTAGCACAATCGACAGTAGCATCGAATCTGACAAGACAAGTAGAGAGGATTGTGTTTGCTGAGAGATACATTGAACATACTTTCTAGTCTCTGTAGCATACACAGATTGGCTAGAAGCACTGACCCGGTCATTCTAAAGATACTAAAATCCATGCCCCCTTTGATGATGGCTTTATTTAGTGACATTAGTAGGTCTTGACTGATATTTCTCATCATCATGGCCCATATAAAGGCACTACATCTTGATGGTATTCACAACATCATACTTATGGTCATCATAATAGAATTCATCCAATGATGGATGAATTATGGGGGTAATTACCATCTTTGGAGCCATGAAATATCAGAGTGTGAGAGATAGTTATAATGCCTGTGAGGGACCCTTCTTTCCCTTATGCCATTGACATTTGATTCTCCTAGAAGAATAAGTTTCTAATGTGAACATAGAATTGGTATCAAAAGATGTTGCATAGACATTAGGAGACTTTGTCTAATTCAAAATATCATGAGTAATATCATGATCATGATCGACTTCTTTGAGGGAAAACCAATCATAATACTTATGAGACCCACAATTGGAGACCTACTTCCATTCACCTTTTCTATCACTATAAGGTACTATAGAGATATTCACCAACTATACTAGGGAGGTCCCTAATATAATTACATTATTATCAACCTGGTCTTGAAGAAAGTCCTTGAACACATAACATTGTTTGATGGTATGTCCAAGGATTAAATGATAAGTATAGTAGTTGGGATGATCAGTGAGCTCAGCCTCCTAGGGTTCCCTGCATTCTGGGAAGCATCAAAATTCTTTGATCCAAGACACTACAGACATAGCTGGGAACTTGGGCCTCACTGAATGAGTTGGTCCAGTTTCTCCGGTCGGGGAATAGAACTCTGAGAGCCCAAACTTGACAAGGGTCTGGAGCCCAATGGGGGGCTAATGACTAATTATCTTTCCTAGGTGGTGGTGCATTATGTGAAAGTGCCTACCAATTCTACAGTAGGCAATGTTGAGCCTAAGGCTAGGATAGAGGCAGTTTCCCTTAGTGAGGATATGGATGAGGCTTTGTCGATAAATATTTTAGTAGCTTGGGGGACTCTATCTATGTGATAGTAGTAGTCTCTTCCTTGAAGTATCTTCTTGTAGGAACTATAAGAGGAAATAGTCGTTCTTACTTAGCTTGCTATAAGGCTTTATCTAGGCACTGGGGATTGTAAGGGAAATCCGGAAATTCACCTGGGAAATTATGATTAATGAGTGAGGGAACCAGTTTGGTCTTAATATTCCCCATACACATCATCAACATCTATTCTTGAGTTAGTGGAATGTCAAGTGAATACCTTAGGCCCTTCTACCCCATGAAAAATTATTCGACTCCCTCATTTGGCTATTGTTTTCACTTGAAGAGTTCGCCGATACTTGTCTTTCACGTGGTGGAGTTGAAATGATATAGGAACTTCATGAAAAGATCTTCCCAACCAGAGATATACCCAATAGGAATTGGTTGTACCAGAAGAACTCAATCCCTTCCAATTTCTGTATGAAACAATGGAGTTTGGTGGCTTCCTACTGTGCAGGAGTTCCCAGCATGGGTCCACACCTTGAAATAAAGTTTACTAGATTCTTTACCAAACCATCCATCCCTTTGAAGGGGAAGAATGTAGGATTTCTGTAATCTAAGAGTGATTGCATGTCATCCACTCGAGTTGGTTACAACATTAAATTAGGTGAGATTTCCACCTGCTATGTCTCGAGAGCCTTAAGGTGGGTGATGAGAGTGACCATTGGATATTCCTCTCATAGATTCATGTCTGGGTGAGGATTCCGGATGAACAACATGTCGATTAGATCATCAAAATGATAGGTGGGATCAACGACTCATGAAGTAGACAAAGATGAATATGGAGCTATTGGAGGGATGATCAATGGAGATACTAGAGGAATGACCAATGTCTGGTTTTGAGGAGAGTTCTTACATAGATCAGGTAGATTGAGTGAGAAATACCACAATATCTTTACATAGGATCTAATCTCTACCCTATTGGGATGCACAAGATTTTTGAGATTGATGTGAGGAAACTAGTAAAGGAGAACCTATGGCAACCCTACTGCCCCAATGGAGGAGGGACGAGATTGTATCGAGGATCACTGTAGTCTATAAATCACTCTACAAGACTCTTGGAAAGGATCTAGTTAATGATATTTTTATATTCTACAAGCTTCTAGAGAAATGTGGCCTTAGACAGATCATCCTCCATATTTTTCACTGAACTGGATGGCTTAGAAGGCTTATAGTTCTTGGTTTATCCTTTACCCTTGTTGGGGTCTTGACTAAAGGGTAAGGACTTGGAGGGCTCTAAAATTCAAAGTATCTTCCTTTTCTACTGAGTAATGATGCCCATATGAGCATCCACATGGTTATATTATAGAACAAGAGGTGAGTTCACTTTATTAATACTATCATTGGTATCCTCCTTGAGTATATTAGGGTTATCCATATTCTCTGTGACTAAACCTATAATCATATCCTCAATATCACCAGGAAAATTAGGTTGGCATAATATGGTACTAAAGTGAAGGGAAACATTCTTCCCCCAGACAAGGATCTGAATGTGTGGGGTCACCTCTTTAATAATTCCATGGAGAACATTTATGCTCTAAAAACATCATTTCTAAAGGGTCGAGTGACAGCCAAGTGATGCAGGGTGTTGAGCCATGGGAAGTGTTGATAAATCAACCATGCTACGCTTCTGTACGATGTCATCACAATGCTCCTAAATCTTTAGATAGGCCTTCTGAAAACTTGGAGATGGAAATATGCCGCCTATATAGTTCAATGGAAACACATGACCTCATCTTGGGATAGAGACTTTGGAATATCGAAGTTGGGAGTAGTGGTTGACCAAACTCTCTCATACAACTAATTGATGAATAGAGTATCCCACAAGATTCTCTTCTCAGATGTGGGATTTAACTCCTAGTTTCACCACTCTTCGATCGGGGATGGATGATGAATTAGAATCAAAACTGATATAGACCATTGCGGTGGTGGACTATCCAGTAGAGAAAACATCATGCGAGATGACTGGACACCACTTTCCTGATTGTCTCTCGGAAGCGGTACCGACAATAACATCATATCCCTATAGTAATGGGTATTTATCACTACCTCATGTGTGAGGGTATTAGCTATCGGTGGCCAATATTGTAGGTGATATTCATATAACATGCCTCAGAATAACTCTCAATGATCTCCTATTGAGGTAGAGAACATAACTGGTGATGATAGAGAGAGCTTCATGATGAGACTCTCGAAGGGAGCGAAATCTTCTTCCACTTGCATGTACTTGTGAAGGGATTCAAGGATCTGTTGTATCACATCTTCTAGGGTGACAAAACTAACACAACAGGTTCCTACCTCAGACTATGATGTAGAGGATTGGGGTGAAGGCTCTATTATTGAGTCACATTCTGCTTCATAATAAGAAAAGTGGACTGGATACACAACAATTTGGCACTTCTCATAGTTCATCCTTCTGTGGAGATGGTTCATCCTTCTACGCTAGAATGAATATTTACGGTAGGATTAACCCTCTTCATAGGGAGGAAATCCATATTGGTTACTGATGGAGTGGGTAGGGACTCCACTGGAGTAGGTGAGAACATGGGGAGGACCTCTATGTTGGTTTTCGTTGAAGCGGGGAGGACCTCCATTGGTACTTTTGTGAGAGTGGGGAGGAACCTTGATATGGTGAGTTTTAGTGCAAGGAGAACCTGGGAATATATCAAAAGGGGCCTAGGGAGGGCCTCTGTGTTAGTAATCTTAAGTACGAGGAGGATCTCTGTACTAGTTTTTGGATGTGTAGGGAGGACCTTCGTAGGAGCTGGTGAGAACATGAAGAGGAAATCTATGTTGGATATTTGCAGCATGAGTAGGACCTCCATACTAGTTGGAATTGCTTGTACAAAGAGGACCTTCATACTGATCAAAATGGACATATGTAGGACCTATGTGTTGGTTATTTATGAAGTAGGGAGGACATCCTCTTTGATGGTTGCTGGAGTGGGGAGGACATCCTCTTGACCTGGGAATGGTGTGATGAGGACCTTTATGTTGATGATTCATTATTCATAGAGGACATTCATATCAGAAACCATAGACGTGATGAGGAACTACTTTCTAAATGTCAAAAAGGAAGGTAGGGCCTCTACTTAGACTAATTATGGATGCATGGGGAGGACCTCTATGATCATGAGTGTTAGAGCAAGGAATGCCTCCACTAGAGCTGGAGATGGTATGTGGAGGGCCTCTGTACTAGATCTCATCATCACAGGTCATCTCATAATGACTACTGAATGTGCTTGCAATCGAAAGAGTCAACCTAGTACACATGTGGGGTGGTTGAAGCCTCGATTCTAATGATGCATCAATGAGTCCCTACTCAGTAATAGTAGGGACCTGGTGCAATGCACCAGGGGTGTCATGGGATACTAAAGACATGGAAGAGGATGCCCCATAACAGGTATCATCCTGATCTTGTTCTCAATGTTGGGGTTGAGTTATCTAGACTGGGGCTTGGGGAGAAGGGGTGCATACCTCTTATTCTTCAGCCTGAGGGACTGGTATTTGGTGTTATGAATGTGTCTTGGTGGGAGCGTTCCATGGAAGCTCCCGGGTGGTAGTCATAGCTAAGATGAATTAGATATTCCTTACCTCATCGGCATAGGGGAGTGAGTCATTGGAATGTTATGGGAAGAGTAATACTAAGTGGTTGAATATAGGAGTGGGGAGTAGTGTCTCCTTATGCATACCTTGGGGGAAGGTAGTGATGGTAAGGCATAGAAGCCTCCAGATCCTGGCGGGCCATATATCCTCATAGTAATGACCCCTCCTACTCGAACCATCATACGAGAGCATTGATCACCCTCCTCTACATGGTCTTATAGGGTCGTATGGCGAATGGGCACCCAATAGTCATGGTCATGGATGAAGTCATAGTGGAGATGGAATCATGTGGGATTTCCACATTATTGTTCCTCCTACCCCTACATCTATGGGCAAGGGAAGATTGATTTCCCATGGCCTGGGTCCTACAAATTTGGAAGATTCATCCATTAGTACAAATAATAGGAAATAAATTCCCAATGACCCATCATTGTTCAATCATCCATGGTTGGAGATAAATATCCACACTGATGGTTCCACAGACTATAATTCCCAAAGTTCAATTGCCCCCATCTCTGGTGAGTTCCACACCAGACCCAATATTTTCTTGGTGGGACCAGGAACCAGATATCTGGATCTGGTGATGAACTTATTTTCCAATTTATTGAGTGCTACTAATATATATATTGAGGACAATATTTTCAAATTGGGTTAACCATTTCTATTTTTGAATCTTTCTATCAGTTACATTGGACTTCACGTGACACATACGACCGCATGCTAGAATCACTTTTTTGACCCGCATTCCCAATTTCCAAAGGTAAGAGAAATTCATCATTTCATCATATATTTATGTTCCTTGATCAAAATAGGTTGATGTGATTACAACCTCTCCTTCTATAGATTCCTCCTCATAATTCATTTCCTAGTATGATTCTCCCTTAAATATTAAGACGTCGTTTGTGAAACTCAATCCTAATACCATATTTTTAGGGATATCAGTTAATTACTCTACTTATATCTGAAAATTCTAAGGGGTCAAGTCAGGGAAACAACCTTCAATCAGGAAAGTAGTCACGTTGGGAATCATTGAGTATGTCTGGATGATGGAATGTTAGTACACCTATATTCTTCCTCATAAGAGGGCTTCTCAAGGGCACAAAACCCAGGGCGTAATGGTGATCACAATGTATCATATTCCAGAGGAATGTATTTTGAGGTTTTCCACATGAATCACTTGTTCAACATAGGGTAGGCCATGATTTTAATTTCTAGTGGAGACGGAGGGTCACAAGTATAACAACTTACAGAGATGGGGGACTGATCAAAAAATTATAAAGGTAGATCAGATAAGTAATTACCTTGCAAGGAGAACATGGAAGGTTTACCATATGGATGGATCATAATTCCCTATGATGATGTACCTAGAGGTGGTGTGTCCCATAAAATGATGGTTTCACATCATGAGGGATGATATGGAAACAATTGAGGGTGGATCAAGGAGGTATACCCCCAATGAGTTGGGAACCAAGGTTTACCCTTGGTTGGGATTGTACATTATAGAGGCTTCCTACGTACCTTGTTTAGAAGATAGGGATAAAACCCACATAGTTCATTAGATGGAGTGGGTAATACATACTGAGAATGCTAGTCACAAGAGTATCTCTCTTGGTAGGATTATGTGGGGCATACACCATGAGAATTCCCAGATGCTTATATGAGCAATGATAATGTAGATGAATGAAAATTACACACTGAGATGATCCATATGGATGATTTGATCCCACAGAGGTAAGGGTGAGGTGATGAAATAGATGATTGGGGTTTACGCAAAGGGGAAACCTGGATGAAAAGAGTGTTCCCACTGGGATGTCCTGGCCTGGGTAAGAATCATGATGACATGGATGAAGTGGGAGAAATGGATGGAATGGATGGGTTATTGAGGGTTTTTCTCTTGAACCTCAGGTAGGTTTACTATGTATCCTAGTTGGTTGGGAATCAAAGTACACATAGTTCTGAGAGGGGAATTGGGGATTACACTTAATGAGGTGGCCGATATAAAGGCTGATTTGGACAGCAATAATGGCGGATCAAAGAGGTAAACCCCTAGAATTTGGGAACCAAAGTTTACCTTTGGTTGGGATTGAACCTCATGGAGGATTCCAACATACCCTATTTAGAATACAAGGATTAAATCCCTTACAGTTCATTGAATTGAGTGGGTTTTATGCAGTGAGATTTCTCGTTGAAAGAGGATCACACTTGGTTGGATTGTGTGGGGGATTACACATTGAGACTACCCATCACAAGAGGATCACTCTTGATTGGATTGTGTGAGGATAACGCAATGAGACTGACCATTTTATATTGGAATAAGAGATTATGATGATGAATGAGGAATAAACATAGAAATGACCCATAGGGATGATGTGATCCCACCATGGTAAGGGTGTGGTGATGCGATAGATGACTTGGGCTTATTCGTAGGTGTTTCTTGGATGAATAGCGTGATCCCACCGGGATGTGGCAGCCCAGGTAATAATCGGTATGGATATGGATGAATTGATAGAAATGGATAGAATGGATGGGTTATTGAGGGTGTTTGTATTGAAGCTTGGGGGGATTTTGTACATATCCTAGTTAGTTAGGAATCAAAGTCCACATAGTTTTGAAAGGGGCATTAAGGATTACACCTAAGGAGTATGCCCATGTGAAGGCTGATCTAGACACCACTAAGAGAGGATCAGAGAGGTACACCCCTAGGATGGGGGAATCGATGTTTATCTTTGGTTGGGATTGAACCTCGTGGTGGATTACTACTTACCATTTTTAGAATATACAGATCAAAACCCATGTATTTCATTATATAGAATGTGGATTATTCACTAAGACTGGTCGTTGCAAGAAGATCGTTCTTGGTTAGATTGTGTGGGGATTACGTTATCAGACTGCTTGTATGAAAATTGGGGCGTAACACAAGAGGTATTCCCAAAGGAAGAACAGTTTCACAGTAATTAATAACCTCTAATACCAAATGATTCATACTTAGTGTGAGAAACAAGATGAATAAAAAAAATAGATAGTCACATTGTGAATGATTCATCATCGAGGGATGGAGTGAGGTTTACGCATGAAAGCATCCCATGTGCACAACCTCAAAGGGAAAGGGATGGGGTGTTGAGAGTCCCCTATGCCCATCTACCCTCTGGTATTTGTGTTTTCAGTTGGTAAGGAGGAGAAAGAGTCTAGCCTCCCATAATAAATTATAGGGTATTACACCAGGATGGATACCCTTTCCCATGAGGCAAATGTCGTTCCATGCGAGGAGGATCTCATTCCATGTGAGGAAGATCTCATTTCTGTAGAGATGGGTGGGCGTGGAAAATGCCTGCTATGAGGAATCCTATATGAATTTAAAGGGGTGAAGCTACATTCTAATTTAATATGATAAGGATGATGGAACTTAGTCGTTTAACATTTGGTAGCATGGATGAGGAGGGATCACCCTTACCCCTTGAACATACATAACTAATACCCACCCACGCTTGGGGAAGGGATGACACTAGAAATGACCGACATGAGTTGGGTGGAGGATTGATCAATTGTGGTTTCCATATTAGTGTATCTATGAAAATAAGAAATATACATTTTCATACCTATGCGAAAAATGAAATAGGTGAGGTAAAAAAATAAGGAACACCACTTGAGGGACCAATAAATCACTGCGTGCAAGCCTAGAGACCTGCACGGAGGAGGCGCGTGCAAGATGTGAGATTTTCACACCATAGGGGATCAAACATGGTGATTTAGAGTTAAGGAAACCCATGGAACTTAAGGGAAGGGGTGATCACAATATTGGAGGCTTCAGCGCAAAAGTGGGGCTTGGGTGTAAGATGGATGTTCACAAGGGCAAGTGTTGCTTGAAAGAAGGGTCTTTTTCATGCACTTTTCTTAGAGAAAAAAGAAATGGTTAAGGGTCAAGCCCTTTTGGGACAACATCTAGGGGAACCTATAGGGGACCTATTGCTCTGTATCCTGTACCTTTATGGATCCATGACTTGTGTGTTGTTGCGGAAGAGAAGGTCTTGTGTGAATAGGAGCAATGGTTTGACATCTAGAATGTTACTCCGATAAAAAAGGGTTTCCCTCGTATATATTGGAATAAATATGGGTAGGTTAATAGAATAATTGTATCTCATAAGTTTTCATTAGACATTTAATTAACCGTTTTAGATCCTTATGCATGGGCCCATGTTTTAGACATATCCCTCTCCACTTTCACGCATCAGCCTTAGCCGTTTTTCAGGAGTCTGGGAGCGAAATATTGACATTTGAAGTCAAATTGGGCATGTAAGGATCTTACACATGGATTTATGTCATACACATAGCCTTTGAATCTTGTGTATTCCTCCCTTGGATTTCTCAAAATGTTCTACTGAGTCAAAGGGTTGCTCCAGTTTTCTCAAAAAATTACCATTTTCATCCCTAAGAGGAATTCAGTGCTAACATTAGAATAGATTATATTTATTCAGTTTGGATAATCACTGTCATTTCATCATAGGTTATTTGAAAGAATAAGTTATTTAAATAGTAATTATAAATATTTATTTTCATTTTTTGCGAAAATAATATTTATTATATTTATTATAGGATAATGTATTGACGTATATTTATTAAACAATCATTATTAATGGATCGGTAAATGTGTGGGAGGGAAAGTGGACCGGGATTAATGGTCCAATTATAAATGGAATAAATGATATTTATTTATATTATTAATTCATTTCAAATTTCAAGTGATTTAAAATAATAATAATATTATAAATGGACATGGGGTCAAATAAGAATATTAAATATGGTTAGGGGTTTGTCTTTTATTTTCTAACCCTAATCAAACTATAATAAATATCTATTTGTAACTATTTCCTAAATCACTTTTGATTTTCACAATGGATAGAGAGAGAATTTATCAATCCCTAAAGTGAATTATATTTTTCTCCTATCTCAAGACTTCAAGATAACACTAAGAGTTCTTCCAACTTCAATAGTAATATTATTGTGGTAAACCGTGAACAATGAAATCAATTAGGATTAGCCACGCTAACACCCAATGATTCTACGATTTCATTTAGAGATTGTGGTGTATGCATGGATCACTTATAGAGGGATTATACACTTGGATCCAATAATGAAATGATGTTAAAATGAGATCTTGTTAACCAAATCACTAAAGAAAGAGGAATTACAAGCTGAAGTAATTCTATATCTTCTTATAAATTAATTATAATTTATATGTGAAGATCCACAACTTTTGATTACTTCATTTTTAATCCAGTCAAGTAATTTGTGGTTTTAATTGGATATGATGTTTTGATATATGTGATAATGATAACATAAATTGAGACCAAAATATGAGTTGGTCATACCATAAATGGTCTCTTATGCAATACTTGGAACCTATACTAGGTATAGTCGAAAAACATAGGGACAAGTACTTACTAGTGAGAAGAGTTACTCTGAGGTATATTTTTATTTCATTAAGGACTTTCTGGGAGTTAGACTTCAAATAACAGAAGACATGAATTCACTCAACTTAGGTATAACTGTCTAAACCAAATGGAGCCATCATATACCAAAGGACAACTCGAAAGCACACATCACCAGAAAACATATATTTAAAGAAACTCCAATTTTAATCCCCCTAACACTCGATAGAATCCACCCACTCTTTAAAAATTTTATAGTTTCTAAAAAAATTTACCCATTATGTCATAACCTTTAAACACTTTTCAACAATTTTAATCATCAGAATTCCCTTACACAAAATTTTCAAAATATACACAGTAGTTTGGAATTTTTTTTTAAAATTTATCATAACATTTGTTTCTTAATGAAAATACCCATACCAATTTTAATTTCATATTTTAATTAAGAACACCCCATAGAATCAAATCATTATTATATTTATAACCTAAATATTAATTAAAAAAAGATTAATCTTCTTGAAAAACCCAATTTTAAAACTCAAATAATTCACTTAATGACTTTACTATTAGATAAAAAGATCACCTCCCTTTAATGACCAAGAGATTTACCCCTATATTTTGAAATCACTCACTGTTTTAATAATAATCTTTAAGACTAACAACCTTTAAAATAAATACATGAAAATTAAAAACCTTTTACAATAAAACTGAAATTTTCCATTAAAACATTTCTTTAGGGATATAATATTTCATGGAAATGAAAACTATTCTAAATCAAGAAATAAAACCTTATTTCAATGTTTACTAACCACAAAATCCTGGTTCCATTAAAAGAACCTTAAGATTTCCATTACAAAAAATTTATCCCCATTTCAAAATTTAAATCCATTTTCAAATTCATTTTATAACAAACCCTCACTTTAAAATATAACTCTTAGTCCCAAAATCTTTTCATGGTTGTTCAAAAAAGTCATGTTCCAGAGTTCAAACACTTTATAAAATTCCTTTTCCAAGTTATTTTTTATTAAATCATCTTATAAAACAATTACGTACCCACAACTCACACTTAAATAGAGATAAATAAAAACCACCCTTCATAATCAACTCCAAATCATTATTTCCTCATAAACATCAACCTAAATAATCCAAATATCATCAATTAAATAATAATAAAAACCCTCATCCATTCCCACTTAAATGGTAAACAACATTATAGTTCAGTTGAAAAATAAAGGAAACTAAACAAATAATCTGGGAGTGTTATAGTGTCATGCCTAGTTTGGAATAACTTTAAAAAACTATGAAAAACCCACTGGAGGGATTGTAGAGCCATATGCATTGGCTCTACATAGTTTTCTAGACAATGCAACATAATCATACAGCCTTGATTCCTTCCTCATTTTGACAGCAAAACATAAAAGTTATCATAATTACTCATGAAACTCCAATTAGTATAAACACATTAATATCTTAAACAATAATATATGAGAAACAATAAAATTCATATCTCAAAAACTAAAACTCAAACCCCAACATCCATTAGAAACTCATGTTTCATAATGAGAGGTGGTGATCATTCCCACACTCATAATTTACCTCTTCATATACAATGATCCAATTATATTTTCTACCATGACATTTCCCAAATTACAAGAGGGGGATCTGATACCATTTTGTAATGAACCGACCTAGGTAGACCTGAAATGTCACCTGGGTTACCATGCTACAAGGTTTAAAGTGTGCTTGTGATCATATTTGGACCGAAAAAAAGAATAAGGGAATCAAATTTTAACCATTTGGGAACATTTTCACCCTCAAAATCCATCAAACTTGAAAAAAATATTCCATCGAGAATCTAACATGATCTATACACAAGTTAGATGAACATTCAATCAAATTATAAGTTTCAACATATATAGATAGCAAAATAGTGTACTATAAAAATAAAAATAAACCAAATTCTCATAAATAATGTATGATAAGTCTAAAAAATAGAATATTAATTCTCGATATAAATAATAAATCCAAATTAGAATGAATATGAATAGGTTGATAAAATATTACTGAAAAATCTCATTGAGGATCCCACAAGCTTCACATGAATCCAAAATTAATATGACTAACAATCACCATGATAAACACACTCTAAAAGTGTGATGATCCTCAATAGGGGTCAATATACACATATAACTCTATTATATACATGTAACCTATAAGGAAAGTCGTTATAAACCTAAAATAATATGTTGGGTGTATGGAAAAACCTATTAGAATACCACCATAAATTCAGATAATGACAATTTCAAAGAAAAACATTAGTCTAATTTTGAAAAAAAAATTTAAATACACTTATCATATAAAATAGATTTATCAAATACTTTGGTTTTATTTAAAATATTTACATTTACAAAAAAAACTCATTCCAAACAATCATCAACAAATGAAAGGTAACAAATCATGAATAACATAAATATCCAATAGTAAAATGTGCCAAAAGTAGTCACACACCCAGATCAAACCATCCAAAAAACACCATAATCATACCATAAGAGATACTAGGGAGGTCTGAATTATAGTTTCTAATGGAATTGTGACTCACTCATAGAACACTGGTTGACTTATGTGATCCTAAACAAGCAATACCACACCAACTTTTAATTTTCACCAGAAATGACCCCTAGATAACACTTTTCCTAAAGAAAAGGTATCACCTGTCCACTCACCTAAATACATATTGTAACATATGTGCAGCCAATAACTAATGAAAAAAATGAAAATCACACTCTAAAAAATATTCATATCATTAAAGCATCGTATAAATGAAGACCTCAATTTCAAAAGAGTCCTTTGAAATCACATTTGAGTCTTGAATCCCATTTAAAAAGTTTGTCAATTAAATTTTTGAGAATAAAATTAATTGTAAGGAAATCAATTTTAGAAATTAAAACCTTATTTGAATAAATTTTAGAGTCAAACACCCTTTGAAATATTTTATCAAAAACTATTAAGTAAAAAAACTCATTTTATTGGAAACACCATTTTTGAAATAAAATTTAAGACTATACAACCAATGAAACATATCAAATGGTCACTCAAAAACCCACATTAATTAACATAAAATACAATTAATCAAATTAAACCTAAGGGAAACCGTGCAATAAATTCATCCCATGGGAATGTCCCATTAAGTAGATACACCTTCCTTGGAATTACAGTTAAACATTCATCCTTCATCAGAAACCATAAGGAATAATTCGAAGGGATCCCCACTGGACCAAAACCAAAATAAAATCCTTAAAAAAATCCCCCACTAACCCTAGGGTTATCCCCATGAAGAACTAGGGTTTCAAAAATTTAAAATAATGAAAGAACAAGGGAAGATAGGAAGAAACTCAAAGAAATAAAGACTTTCTATAGAGAAAACCCACTAATAATCAAGGATAAATCAGCATGAGGCATGGGATAGAAAGACCCAAGGTTGATGGGTTTCCAATTTCATGAATGGGGAGGAATAAAGGAGAAATATTTTA
The DNA here is from genome assembly GCA_963277665.1 of Viscum album. Taxonomy (NCBI): domain Eukaryota; kingdom Viridiplantae; phylum Streptophyta; class Magnoliopsida; order Santalales; family Viscaceae; genus Viscum; species Viscum album. The sequence goes on from OY728163.1 coordinate 210,885,819, forward strand.
AAATTACTAAGGTAATATATTAAGAATCCACATGTTTAAGAAACCTGGAAGGATGTAGGACACATAGTTGGCTAAACTATACACCAATTGTGCGGGTCACCCCATTCTTTAAAACTATGCTTAACTATTTATTGGATACTACCTCATAGTTTTCCTAACTATATAGAAATAGTGAGAAATAGAACTGAAACCCCACATCCCTCTTGTATGGTGATGTACATAGTTACCACTAATAGAGAGTCCTGGATATACTTCCCAAAATCTCAAAGTTTATACTCCCAACCCCAAAACTCTAAATATAAATAAAATAGAAATAAAATTAAAATAAATATACAAAATAGACCCAGAGGGTTTCATAATTCTCCCTACCATTCCACTTTGCTCCCCTAAAAATTATTAAATGATACTCTTTATTAATAAGGTAAGACCAAGTCTCTTTATCACTGATGTCTGACCCTTCTAAAAATTGAGTTCACATTAGAACTATTTCATTAAATCATCGACAGACAAGACAAATCACAAAAAATAAATTGTAACAACCCATGTATTTATAGAATAATACAATTTAATATTTATTAATATTTCTGAATAAGATATTAAATTTACATTAAAGGGGAAATATTTTCTGATAGAATACTCGACACACAACAATGGTTTTCTCTAAAATCCTACATTGCACACAACATTGAGTTATACTAAAAAATAATAAAATAATAAATTTTTTAATTTAAATGGTAGTTAATGCCTAGCCATTGGAAGGGATAAAATAAATAGTATCAAATAAATTTTGAAATATTATTTACACATGTTTAAATATTTATTCATTGGTTACCAAATTTATTAGAAATTTAAATAAAAACCAATTGAATATAAAGGATGTGTTTTTATGAAAACCTATTTAAAAGAGAATAATTGAGTTTATAAAATCATATCACTCATTATGGGTTTTTATTTAATTAAAAATATATGTTATATATTCAATATATTTTTATAAATTCATATTATATGTTTTCTAGATATGATATAATAACACATTCAATTTTTTTGGATAACATAAGTATTTGTCTAAAAATGCAGTTTTACCGCCTTTTGATGGCAGACAATTTTTAAATCTAGTTCTGGTCAATTTTATATGTTCTATTTGAAAAAATAAAATTCTTATATTGAATAGGGGCATCAAAATTTACTTTGGTATAATTTTTGGTAATTTTATGATAATGTTCATTTTTAATGAATAGTTAAAAAAACAACATTTTAATTCAAAACATAATTTTCATCTAATTTATGTATACAGTTATACTATCCTTTAAATTTGTTTTAAAGTGTAATTGGATTTAATTTTTATCATTTAATACAATTATGGACATTTTAAGTAATTTCACTTTTAAATTGGACATAAACACATGTCAATATTTTGATAGTTTTTACTTTTTAAAAACCCTCTTCTTGATTTTGACAACGAGAATTAATTTTTTCCAATTCTGTGTTTTGAATTTGAAAAAATGGATTCCATATTTGGAATCAGAAGGTCCCAATTGTGCAAATAGGTACCTTTTATTTTCGGAAGTTATGAATAGTAACATTAGTAATTATTTTATTTTCCATGGTTAAAGGGTAAATCTTGTAAATTTGGGTAAAAAATAATATAATAATAACATTAAACTACCCTAACACACGTCCTAATCCTATGGGATGAGATAATTCCAACCATGGGCATCCTTGAGTCGATTTTGGGACCCTATAGAGTCACTTGGGTGTGATAATGACATGTTATAAGAAGTAATTTAATGTAAAGAGAAATATAACATAAACATGTATCTTTTAATGAAAATATTTTTATATGTGTTTATATAATTGATCTGTTAGATTATAAATTGTCATTATAAATCTAATATTAAAAATATTAAAATAAAAATTATTTGACATAATTTATGTCATACACTAATTTTATAGATTAATATGGCATGTTAGGATTGATTCAATGTTTTTTTTTCGAAGTAATCAAGTTGTTATGAATTTTTAAAAAATTCAAGTATGACTAGTGTCCAAATTTGACATAATTCATAACTTAAAATATAAAATATTTTATTAAATGATATTAAATTACTAAAAAACTAATATTCGGCCAAATGGTTAAGATAAGTCTAAATATGTCATAAATTACTTTTTTGTGGGTCTTTTTTACTTGATATGGTTATTACATTAACCTATAATTTGTAAATAACATGATATCATGGTAATATTAAAAAAAGGTAAAATAAGGGTTAAACAAAAAAGATAAGGATAAAAAAATATTCAAAACTTGTCTAAAAATTATTGTATTATGGGTATTTAAACCAACATCATCTTATTTTAGAATTAAATGAGTTTTGTACCATTTTTAATCGAAATAGAATTTATAATAAATTAACATATCAATACTTTCCTAAATTACCCCTCCTCCCTCTTATGAAAGGCCACAAACTCTACCAACTAACTCACAACTCTCAATCCCCTTGTCTCATCTAAATTATACTCAAATAATCTCTGAACATCCCTCCATTCCTCTTATAAGGCATACCTTAGGCATAATGCAATTCAAGAAAGCTGTTTGGCTCAAATCAAAAGGTGTTACCTGATTTAGAGGCAATGTCTTCTCTCAAGTTCATTTCCTTTATTTTCCTTCTCCACTACCTATTCTCTCCTTATTATTTGATTACATAAAAAAACAGTATACTAAATATAATATGATGTTGTTATGAAAGGTATTTTAACAACACTTACACACACCTCCATCTAATGGAAACGAACATACTGTTTCTGTGTACAACGAACAATTGCCTCACGAAACGATGATTGTTCAATTTTCCCCTACACCTCTCATGGTGACCATTATGATGGAACTTTAATTATATATGATATATATTATATTTATATTTTCTATATTATTATTTAGTTTTTATTTACAACATACCTTTACACTTTCCATAATGTGTAAATACGATAATGTCATTTGAGGAAGTGCAGACTACTGCCCCCTCAAAGTGATATGACTCGTTCATTCCATACATGGAATGTATAAAGGATGGTTTTATTAAAACTATGAGACATACATGATATAAATATAATGATGATATTATAATATACATCTATATCTTTTTATTATTATAATTTTAATATGATAAAGAAATGAATCTAGCGTTCACGCATACGTACGACCTACCATCTCCATGAATAGTGAATTTCATTTCTAATATCCAAATATTATGGATAAAATAAGTACATATATATTGGATATATATGATATTTAAATCATGAATAATATTTTGGAGATGATGGACTTTTGACCAGAGGGACAATTTACACTAAACAAGTTCATTTTTTACTTAAGTACCAAATATCGACAAGTCGAACGATATGAACATAAATAATTATGTAATTTTTATAACATAATGATAAGTCATATAAAATTAATAATAAACAAGAAAAAGGTTATGAAAAAAGTATAAATTAACCTAAGTTTATTATTTAGGAATATAATGAATGAACCAGACAAGTCAGACTCAAGGTAAGGGTACTTCTTAACACAATTTTCATTCTTTGGGTTAATCATCTATATCTTGATTATGTCATTATATGATTATGTGAGAAATGAATTTTTATATCCTATATTTTCTTTATACATGATTTATGTGTACTTATATTTAATACACATAATATATCTATTTGTTTCACAAAATGATCTTTGTATGGGAATTTCTTAACTCAATTTCCACTCATTGGGTTTTACGTAAACTTTATTGATTATATTATTCTATGTTTAGGTATGTAATCACTGTTTATTTATTTATGTTGTAATTTACACTTCCCTTTGTGTGGATATACTATTTCTACACATAATCACCCCATTTATAAATTCTTACATCATTTATATGAACATTTAAGGGAAATCTTAACTCAATTTCCTTTCGTTGAGTTAAATATCCATGTCATTGGTTTTGTTTTTTCCAAGAATATGTGTGGATAACCTCTAAATATTTTACACTGAATATCCACTTATATTTGGTTTATTGATAATTTTCAAAAATAATTATTTCATTTATTTGTCCTTAAACTAAGGTTATGATCTTGGTAACGGATTTAATCTCAATTTAAATTCTATAGAGACTTATTTGTCGTTATGTACAAATTCATTTGTATATAGTGTATATACTTCCCTTTGAAATATTTTATCATGAATCTTATTATTCTCATGATATTATAATTTTTTTAATGTAATTATTTATATATTTTTATTCAAGTATTTCTCATGTGGTAAGGTACTCTTTAACTAAAACATCATTTTAAATGTTTTAAAGATTTACTCTTCTAAATATTTGTTATTAATTTCCATGATTTAAAAATGGTTTTAATGATTTATTTATATGGAGATTAATATTTTAAAATTTTAATTCCATTAAAAGTTTCAAAGTGGTATGGGACACTTTTATTCAAAAATATCTTTAATAAATTTTTTAAATGGTTTTCGAAATGGATTGAATATTTCGATATTAAGAAATGATTTCTTGTGATTGAAAATGAAATGTTATTAGTGAAAGGTTTATATTTTCAATATTTTATGGGTTAGGATTATATAATGGTATTTATACATTTGATGGGTGATTACATGATAAACCAATGATGGGTGGTTACGTGATAAATTAAAGACGGTTTGTTCCGTGATAAACCAAGGATGGGTAGTTACGTTATAACCTCCAATTCATTGGGTATGGATGTTGGCTATATGGATATTCCATTTAGTTATATGTGTTGAAGTCGATCGTATGGTTATTCCATTTAAGTATGTTTATGTCCTAAGATACCTTTATAAGATATATGTTTATTTCTATGGGCTTTATGGTAATCTTTTGGTTACAAAAAGGGTATGTAATGAGTTTATATCCAGTGAAGTGTTTTTGCTACTTCTTAAAGGTTAAAAGTATTACTTTATGATAAAGTATTCATGGTTTACATGTTTTCGAAAAACTAACAATTTTCATTCTTTATGTATCCCTTACTAAAATTATTATGCTCATCCCATGTTTTGAAATCTTTTTCACATGACATAAAGAAGAATAGAGTCAAGGATTTGATCAAGGAAAAGTTATGATGTTAAAACATGAAACAATACCATGTTTATTTTTAAAGAGTTTTTGTTTTATGAAAAAAATGGATGGTGAGTATAAGTGTCTACTTTTAATATTTATGTTGTTATGTATAATTTATTACCTAATTATCTAAAGCTCTAAAACTGAAAAGATCCTAAATGTGAATTAAAGTAAAATTATTGACTTATCTCAAGATTAAGTAATGTTTAAGGCTGGGGCCTATATAAATAATCCTGATAGTCTAAAACCATAAACATAAAATCTGACAACATAAAAATTAGATTCTATTTGTGAATCCTCACTATCATCAATAATTATAAGATAAACTAAAACAATATCTTCCTGATGAACTCCACAACTCAAAGGTCTAATAGAACACCACACCAACCAATTCATATAACCTAAATAATGGGCCCCACTCAAATCACTACATTAGAATGGTACCATATCATAAATCACAAACCCTTAAAAATAAAAAATATAAACACGAGGAAAAAATTAGTGATTCTAGGTTGTCACTAGTCCTCCTGAATCAATTTATTTTTACCAATCATATCTAAAAAAGAACTCAGTCTTGTCCAAAAGTGTTCAACCCAAATTTGATTGCTACTAGGGAGATTGAAACATCCACCTTTAAAGGTTTCAAGGGATTCACCTGAATCATTGTTTGATAAGAGTACATGAATGAGGTTAAACCTGATGCTAGATGATCTTCCCATAATCCACCAAAATAATTAATTTTGTTTTCCTACCTAGTGATATAATATATCAGACAAGTCATAATGGGTTCAATTAGATATAGGCCTGATTCCTATAATTCATTTCTCTAAGGAAAGGTTAATATAATACTTTTCCAAAAAGAGGAAATCAAAGGGAGACTGATATCAATTTAATGAGGTCATTGAACCATTTAGAGTGTTCCTAGAATGGTGGAATTAAAGAGTAGTGAAGCTAAGAATATTTGAACTCTTAAAGACAAGAATCAATTCCGTTTTCTACTTTTCCAACATACCCAAAATCCAATGATCAAACCTAGTGTGAAAAATAGAACAATATTTCAAATATACACTTACTATAAAAAACAGAATAAAACCAAACAATACTCCCCAAGTTGTTTCACTAAACTCTTACCCGCTATAGTTTATATGGAATAAATATAAAATGAGCACGGTGATTAATCAAGATACATACTCATAGATGATTGACTAGGACTAGACCCCACTTACCCAAGTTCTAGTGAAGATATCAACTAAAGAATCAAACCCTAAAAGTATGATAAAAAATTAACCCAAGGATAAAGATCATAGATTTTGAGAAACACACTAATACCATTTTGTAATGAATATACCCAAGTTGACATTTCACGTCACATGGACCACTCCTCCATAAGGTTCGAAACATGTTCCTGTTCACCATGACTTAATAAAAAGAATATTGGTATCAAATTTTAACTCTTTGGGAATGTTTTTACCATTAAAATAAAAAAAAATATTCCATATAAATTTCATTAAGAATCTAGCATGATCCATCCATAATTAAGAATACCACATCATCAGATAAGTAGTTTCAATATATAATTATATCCAAACAGAGTATCACAACAATAAAAATAAATCAACAAGTCATGAATAATGACCATATTTCTAAACAAAAGTGAAACAAATATCCAAATGAAAAATAAATTAAAAGAAGTAATAGACTAGAGATTTTTGTAAAAAAATTACCAAAAACCTCACCAAGGATCCCAAATTCTCTACAAGTTCCCAACCCTCATGTGACCATTAGTGACCACTATAATCACACTTAGGAGGGGAAAAATCATCAAGAGGATCCACTATACACATGGTGCTCCATGATCAACCTATAACCCATAATAAAAGTCTATATATTCTTAAATGAATATTCATGATGTAATGAAAACCCCAGTACGATACCACCTTGAAACTGCATAATGAATATCTCTATGAAATATATTAGTCCAAGTTGAAGGAAATGCATGAAATTGATGTCTTTCTTACATTGAATAATTTGAAGAATATTAATCTGATGAAGCATCCCATATATATTCCACATAAAAGCTATTCGCACAATGCTATCGTATGATGTTCCATGAGTTACATGATCATATGGCATTTCATGAAGAATACCAAATGCACAAAAATCCATGTGTATGATCATGGTGTTCATGAATCCATGGTCACATGAATCCTTTATCATTTTTGAACACCTATCCACAAGATCATAATGTGATTAGGCAAAGTTATCACACAATGGTGTACCCTTTTCACATGAAAAATAGTGTAACTCCCTTCAAGAGAAACTTCTATCATTTACACCTATATTTAAATGAAGCCACCGATAATTGATGAGAATCTGTCCATCGACTATCCAAAACTCCATCACATGAATTTAATAAATTTCATGAGTGATCCAGTATCACACGATCACATATCTACTGATCCACTATGCATGCAATCTATGTCTTTCATGTAATGACCTAAACTATTATAAATATAATTCCCCATTTCTGTTTTAATTAAAAGTAATATCAAGTAATATGGCTATAGAAAACACATTCACCCATTTTGATTTATTATATCTGATTTGATTTAAAATACCATTATGTATCATTACCATTGATAATATAGTTGTCGAAAAATGATCACATGATTAGTATAATTATAGGGTTTTTATAAATCCAATTTTCATATACAAAGGAAGTGATGCACTCAACTAGTAGGATCATACCCTATGAAAACCATTTATCAGAGATTCTAAGGGAGATATAATTTCTAGGCTTTTACCTTTACTAATACCAATTTTAGATCTGACAACTTAACCATGATAGAAACCGTTCATGGGAGAACTTCAAGCTCATCGAGATCATGACAGAAACCATGTTCACCAAACCGCCCCATGAAAGTCCCACCATCGAATACCTTACTCTTAGAGAAAGTTTCTAGTGTATAAAAGGTATATGTAAGAAGACTCTATAAATATGTGTATATTTATTATTTTTTATAAAATAATGAATAGATTTCCATCCTATTATTATTACTTTATAAATGTTTTTTTATTTTGATTCAATAAAAAAATAACATTTTTTGTTAATATTCAATTGAAATAAAAAAATATATTTTTGACGAATTAATTATTTTTTAAAATAAATAATATTTTAATAAAATTTTATTATTAAATAATTTTTATTAAATATAAAGGACCATATAATTTTTATAAATTCAAATGTAATTTTTGAAAATTGATATTGTCAAAAAACTCACCATTTTCAATAAATATTAGATGTTTTCTTAAAAGTAAAAATTAAAATATTTAGAAAATTATTTTGGTAAAATGGATATTATTTTTGGAATCATAACATTGAAATTACCCCACAGTGAATTTTTCATAATTTTATAAGACAGTCAATTGTTTGGGTAAAAATTAAATATCATATAAATATACTTTGTGTTTTATGTCATCATAATGACCCAAAGGTGATTTAATGGGTACTAAAAATGTTATACACGTAAAAATAAATTTTCTCTCTTTAATATAATGAGATTTTTGAGTTTATTTGATTTATTTTATAAATCCATTAGGAATCCTCCAAAACATGTAATATATTTTTATGTTTTAAAATCCTTTCTCTAAAAGTATGACTCACCTCCACATAATAAATGGAATTATTTTATATATCTCAGCCCTTTACCATATAAAATAATGTAAACGAGACCGATTTAGAAGGAATAATGGGAAAACCCCTGGGATAGATAGTGGGTTTGGTTATTTTATTGTGTAAAGTCTAAAACCAAAATAATAACGAAATCCCCCTCATTTCCTATATAACCCCACCCAAGATACCATTTCTATTAACTCAAACTCCTTGGATCACATCCATACTCTTCCATAAACTGTATAGAGTCCTCCTAGGGTTCCCCAATCTCCTAAGTATCCAATCTCAAGCATTTGGAATCACACACTCATGTAATGGATCCTCATATTCCTCTCCTTCTTTCAATTCCAGCAACTTATTTGGAATTTTTATTATTAATTTCAAATTTTTATAATATAATTTATTGATAAAAATCCTCAATTGTCTAGTGGATGTAATTTTTATGAGTTGTCATTAATTATCTCTCATTTTGACCTTCACCTAACCCGTTACTATGCTGAAATTCAGTAAGGGATTTATTTTTCTCATTTTTGTTCAAGAACTCCTTTTCTGTTATGTGTGTTAAATTCCATTCTACTCTGTTGGGATATGTTATTAAATATTCCCCTTACTATTTATTTAATTTATAAATAATTATATCCCATTTTCACTCTCATTAGTCCTCCAATGATCTTTCATATACGCCCATTTCCATGCCGAAATTTTATAAGGGATCTTTTCCTTTCTCCTCTCTATTCAAGTATCTTATTTATCTTATGTATTTTATCTTAAATTAAATATAACAGTATATGAAATTAAATATCACCCTTACAATACAATTTATGTAAAAATTATGAGATACCACCTTTTCTCTCAACAATCCATTTTATGATTTTTTATGTAACGTGATTATGCTGCGGAAATTTCAACACAATTTTCTAAGACAAAAGAATTGTGTAGTGAATACCATACAAATTTTTCTAGAAAAGGTATTAAAATTTATGCACATATACTTATTTATTGGGGAATTAACTATATTTATTACACATTAGTTGTTTTTGGAATTAATTATGATGATGAATGAATCCATGTTGTAAGATCAATGTGGCACACTTAAGCATTAGAATGAAATGAATATGATGGGTACACCTAGATAGCGCTACAATACATTGGGTAATTTTTAGTATCCTGATACATCCTGTTCGGATATGGAGTAAAACTTATTTTTTATGGTACTCTTTCCACCATGAATTTTTGGAGGTTTATCCTTGACCTATGTTTATGATTCAGTGTTTTAACTTGTTGCCACATTTTCCCATGTTATGATTACGATGATTAATCATTCCTTATTATTCAAGTCTCTTTTTATGATCCATTGATATGCCTATTGTATAATATTTATTATCTTCTTAATTTTATGTATTTTTTATTATCTTAATGGGCCGTATATCACACCCCTTTCCTATTTTGTCTCCAGGTTATCCTATACAATTTTAAAAGATATGGAAACTTTTAAAGCATGTTAAGAGTGTTTTTAATACTGTTGTTGTATCCCAAATATCTAAATGTTATGTTATGTACCTAATTAAAAAATACACTATACTTCTCAAAATTTTTGGTTGTGTAAAGTGTAATTTTATTTCATAAATCAAGTATTAATGTGTATTAAATAGAAGGGTTGTTATAGTTTGAATTAGAGTGAAAGTTTAATTATTATTGGGAGTTGGATTAGAAAACACTAGATAAAGCCTTAGGGATAAGACTAATTATAAGAAAACATATCTAAATTTTAGTAAGTATAGAGTTATTGGTTTATCAAGAAAATACATCCTTGTTTGGATAATATAAGTGAACATGGTTCTGGAACAAATGTACCTATGGGTAACAAATCCAACAAGATGTTTCAGACCTGGCTTAGGGTAAAATGGTACAAAAACGTGGGACTTACTAAACACCTAGTTTGAAACTCCCAAGGGATATGATTTGGTAAATTAATAAGCTCATTAAAAACCATTATTAAGGGAAAAAAATTCCCATTTTAATATATATTAGGAAATAGATCATGGATAACATAGATTAATGCCTAGAAACTCATAAGTTAAGGAGGTATATTTAGTTTACAAGTTATCCATTTTATGTCATTCGATTCCCCTTTATGTGTTTAATTGTTTAAAATACCCACCCCTAATTTTCCTTTTATTCAAGATAATGGTAATCAATAGGAGAAATCATGTAAATAATCAATGTGACGAGCAATGTAATGACTAACCAAATGAGATAGAAAACTCGATGGGAGTAGGAATTGTGAACTTTATGATGATACCCCCTCATGTGATTTAGGTTATGATTAGAAAAATGGATCAATAGGACCATCCAAAACCCCTAAGAGAGAACAAGATACAATTGAGATCTTTGTGTGATAAACACCTTTGGCTTTCAATGGATCATCAGATCCATTGATCATGTAACAATAGATGAACTCCACTGAGAATATCTTCTCCATCATTCAATTTTATGAGAAAGAGAACATTCTAATGGTTTTTTATCATATTAAGTGATAAAATAATTAGTGGTGGATACTGATCAAGAATACAAATCCCAAGGAAGAGATTGAAGTGATGTTGTGTAATGAATTCTAGAAAATATTTTTTGATAAAAAATTTTCTCACACTCTACATCTTAATAAGGAAATGTATTTTCTTACCTCAACAAAAAAATGATGATTCTATCGGGTTATATAAGGCAATAATAATAGGAATTGCATGATATGCCTCTGTATTTGTCATTAACACTGAATGAATGGTTTAATGCTTCTTTGGTTGGTAAAACCTAGACTAAGAAAAGCCCTGGTGATCTATGAATTTGATAGCTTTGAGAAAATTATCTAATGTTCCCTCAAAGTTGAAATGGAGGTTTGAGAATACCAAGGGTGTTGTAGGGAGAAAAAGACGAAAGTGGATTTTAATTATGGTGGTATGATGAAAAAATCTAATTCTACTAAGAAATTTTATCATCCCACTTGTCAAAGGTATGGAAAGAAGAACCTCGTAAATTATGTGTGTGTGTGGGGGGGGGGGTGAAGAAATGCTTTATGTGTGAGAAGGATGGACACATAGATAATTACTACCAAAAAGAGAAACCCACTAATGTGAAAAAGGAAAATAATTCTCTTGTAATACCTCAATGTATTTTTAATTGCTACAACTTCAAGGAACCATGTCACTATTCAAACCAATGCACTAAAACAAGGTTTTTCAGAGATAACCAACAACCTCCAAGGAAACAAGGGAGATCTTTTTCTATTACTACCGTTGAATTGAATCCCGATAACTAAGTGATGAATGGTATGAAATTTATTCATTAAATAATAGAGAATATAAATTTTCATTCTAGTTATAAACATTCTTACATATCACAAAAGTTTGTTAGAACTATTCAAATTCCACCATAAATCATACAAGTAGAGATTTCAGTGAAAATGTAAAATGGGGAAATTATTTCATCTCTTATATATTACTCCTCCTTTATCACAATTTGTTGGATGAATTTCCATGTGAACATTTTAATTCTTCCTTTGGTGGAATTTGATGCAATTATGGGCATAGATTGGATTTCCCTATATAGAGCCAATAGAAATTTCCATGAGAAGAAAATCACTCTCTGTATTGTGATTTGAACCCCAATTGTGTTCATGTTCAAGGAGGAAAATGAATCTTACTTAGAACCAACACCTCAAGAATTGATATTAATACCCTTTGAGAAAGAATATATAGCTTAAATGATTGAGTATAAGGAAAGAAACATCCTTAAAGACATGCCTATTATGAGGGAATACATTTATGTGTTCCCTGGGGAATTTCATGGTATTCCTCCAAGCTGTGAGGTTGAATTTTAAATCAACTGAATACTTGAGGTGTTACAAATATCCAAGACTCTATATAGAACAACTATTGTAAAACATGAGGAGATGTAGAAACAAATATGGTAAAATATATACCAAGGGTTCATTGCCTATGTGCTTCACCATGGGGTGCACCAGTCCTCTTCATAAAAAAGAAGGACGGGTCAATGCACCTTTTCATTTATTATTATGATCTAAAAAAGATCATGATAAAGAAAAAGTATCCTCTACCATGGATTTATGAATTGTTCGACCATCAAGACCACTTTTCATATAAGGTACGAACACTATGATTTTATAGTGATTTCTTTCAGGCTCACCCATGCCCCAAAAATATTCATGTACTTTATGAATATAGTATCTAGATATTCCCACAAAATATTTGTGGTAGTATTTATATATGATATTCTAGTATACTTCAAAATAAAGGAGGAGCGTGAGGAGAATCTCAGAACCATTATAAAGACCCTGTGAAAGGAGAATCTTTACACCATGTACAATAAATGTGAGTTTTAATCAAATCAATTCACTTTATTTGAGAATATAATCAAAATAAATATGATATATGTGGACTCATAAAAGATATAATCAATTTAATGATGGATGAGGCCAACTTCTATAATGGATATCTATAGTTTACTTAGGGTTAACTGGGTATTATCATATATTTTTGATAAAATTATCATGATTTTAAAACCCTCTTACCAAGATAACTTGGAATAGAGTAATGTTTTTCTAGATGCAATAATGTGAGGAAAATTTAAGGAGCTCAAAAATAGGCTTATCACTATATCAGTGATCACACTACTGATAATTGGGGAACTCTTTTGGGGGGGGGGTATATAGCGATGCTTAAAAGAATGGATTAGGTTTTGTAATGATGAAAAATGATAAAATGATAGCCTACATCCCAATGAAGTTGAAAATTCATATGGAATACTATTCCACACATGATCTGGAGTTGGCAGCTATGATCTTTGCATTGAAAATATTAAGGCATTATCTCTATGGAGAGAAGTGAGAGATATATACCAGTCACAAGAGCCTCAAATATATATTTACATAGAAAGAGATTAATATGCGCTAGAAAATATTGCTAGAGATCATTAAGGATTATGACTGCTCAATCCACTACCAACTTGGTAAATCAAATAAGGTGGAATATGCTCTAAATTAAAAGGATCCAATAATTCCATCCTCAATGGGAATTGATAAGGGTCCAATCTTTTTAGATTTGAAAAGGTTCCACAAGGGAATCATAAATGAAGGAACATCATCAATCCGTTCACCAATGATTGCTCAACCGTATATTTTTTAAAGTCTAAAGGATGAAAAAATAAATTATTTGGGAATGAAAAAGAAAGTGGAAACTATAAGGAATGGTAAATCCTTAGAGTTAGATTTTAATGAAGAAGGAATAGTGAGATTTGGGTCGAGACTATGTGTTCCATCGAATCATGAGTTGAAGAAGGAAATTTTGGATGATGCACATAGTTTCAATTTATCTATTCACTCAGGAAGTACAAATATGTATCAAGGTCTTTGTGAGCATTATTGGTGGTATAATATGAAGAAAAATATCACTAAATATACATTAAAGTGCCTGGTATTCTAGCAAGTGAAGGATAAAAGAAATAAGTCTTAGGGGATGATTCAACCATTACCCATTCCAACATGGAAATGAGAGAACATAACCATGGACTTTTTCACTGGAATTTTGAAGAAATATATGGGAAACAAATTATATATTTGTTATTATAGATCATATTACAAAGATATCTCACATTGTCCAAATTAGAGAGGACTTCTCATTGGATCAACATGCAGGAATATACATCATATAAGTGGTAAGATTGAATGGGATAAATCTATTGATTATATATGATCGATATATCGAGATTCATTTCAACGTTTTAAACACTGAGATAAACTTCAGTATAGCCAATCATCCTCAAACAGATGGTCAATATGAGTGGACTATTTAGACACTAGAAGACATGTTACAAGCATGTTCTATGGACTTCAAAGGAGGATGGGACCAACATAATCTTTTGGTCAAGTTCTCTTACTAAAAAAGTTTCTACTCGAGCATCCAAATGGCTCCATAGGAAGCCTTTTATGGGAAGAGGTGTAGAACACCTTCATGTTAGGATTATGTTGGAGAAAAAAAATTGTTTGGTCCTAAAATGGTTGAGGAAATGGTGCAGAAGGTTAAGACCATTCAGTAGCACATCAAGGCTGCTCAGAGTCGATGGAAGAGATATGATGAAAATAATCTATGAGACCTAGAGTTTGATGTTTGAGACATGGTATTACTCATATCTTGAGGGAAGAATGTGGTAAGATTTGGAAATATGGGAAACATTAGTTCAAGGTACTTCGACCATTTTGATATCCTTGATGGCATCAGAGTGGTGTCCTATCAACTAGCACTCCCACTAAACCTATCTCATATACATGATGTATTCCATGTACCAATATTAAAGAAGTACATACAAAACCCATAACATGTAATCAATCCATAGATGGTACCATTATGTAATGAACTTTCTTATGAATAACACTCAGTAAAGATCTTATATCATAGAGAAAAAGTTTTACGAAATAAGACAATTCCCCTCGTTAAAGAGTTGTGGAGAAACCACAAGTTTGAAGAATAAATTTGGGAAACATAGTATGTGATAAAACAAAGTTAACCTAATCTATTTTATTATAGAAAATAAAAAATTTAGGGTGAAATTTCTTAATGGGGGAGATTATAATGACCTCAACTATTAAAAATAAAATTCCTCTTTTTTATTTTAATTTAATGTCTTATTAAGTAATATGGTTATATAAAACACACACACTAATTTTGATTTATTATATCCAAATGGATTTAAAATACCATTATGTAAATTACCATTGATAATATAGCCTTTGAACAGTGATCACACAATTAGTATAAATATAGAGTTTTATCAAATCAAATTTTCATAGAAAAGGGATACGATGGACTCAACTAGTAGGATCAAACCCTATAAAGCCCATTTATTGGATTTTATGAGGGATATATCATTTCTAGTATTTTTCCTTGAGTAATATCAAGATTATATCCAAAAACATAAGCATGAGAAAAACCATTTCTAGGAGATGTTCAAGCTTGTCAGAATCATGGCCCAAACCATGTTCACTGAACTGCCCCATGAATATCCCACTAACATGCACCTTACTCTTAGAGATTTTGTTGGTGTATTAAAGGGATATGTAAAAAGACCCTATAAATATGAGTATTTATATTATTTTTTATAGAATAATGAATATATTTACATCCTATTATTGTTACTTTATAAATGTTTTTTATTGTTATTCAATAAGACAAAAATAGTATTTTTTATTAATATTCAAATGAAATAAAGTAATCTATTTTTATTAATTAATAATTTTTTAAAATAAATAATATTTTAATAAAATATTATTATTAAATAAATTTTATTAATTATAAATGATCATATAATTTTTATGTATTCAAATGTAATTTTTTAAAACTGGTATTGTCCAAAAAACCCATCATTTTAAAAAATGTTGATTATTATTTTAAAAGTAAAAATTCATATATTTAGAAAATAATTTCATTAAAATTAATATTATTTTTGGAATCAGAACATTGAAATTATACAATAGTGAATTTTTCAAAATTTTCTGAGACAGTCAAATTTTCTTGAAAAAATTAATATCATATAAATATAATTTGTGTTTTATGACATCATAATGACCCAAAAGTGATGTAATAATTATTATAAATGTGATTAAAAACAAAATAAATATTTTACCATTAAAATAAATTGACTTTGAGTTTATTTTATTTATTTTATAAATCCATCATGAGTCCTCCAAAACATGTATTATATTTTATGGTTTTAGAATCATTTCTCTTGGAGTATGACTCACCTCCACATAAGGAGGAAAATTATTTTATTTATATCTACCCTAGACCTTATAAAATAATATAAACCAATCCAATTTTTTTAAAAACATTAGAAAAAACTATGGTATGGTGTGTATTTTTGGTTATTTTATTATGTAAATTCCAAAACCAAAATAATAAAGAAGTCACCATCATTTCCTCCATAAATACACCTAATCTCCCATTTATCTTCACCATAAATCCTTGGAGAACTTACATACTCTTACCTATAATCTCTAGATTCCTCCCAAGGAGACCAAATATCCTAAGAATCCCCTCTCAAGCATTTGAAGTCACACACTCACCATCCTCCCCTTTTTTTACTTCATACACCTTATTTGGAATTTGTCTTCTTAATTGCAATTTCTTATGATATAATTTATTTATAAACATACACTACTATAAAATGGATTTTATTTGAATGAGGTATAATTTATTATTTCAAATTTTTAAATTTCCCTAAGCTTTTACTATGTCGAAATTCAGTAAGGGGTTTCTCTCTTCTCATTTCTATTCAAGAAATCATTTTATGTTATGTCTATTAAATTAAATTTTTTATTGGGAAATTTTATTTTATATTCCCCATACCTTACATTTAATTTATAAAATATTATAAACCCATTTTCACTCTCATTAATCCTCACATGTTCCTTTGTGTACACTCATTTCCATGCCAAAATTTCATAAGGGATCTTTTCCTTTCTCCTCTTTATTCAAGTACCCTATTGACCATAAGTATTTTATTATAATTTAATTATGATGGGATATATAATTCCATACCCCCCTAACTATCCAATTTATTTCCAAATTATGAGATACCCATTCCTTTATCATCAATCCCTTTTACGAATGTTTAAGTAACACCATTATGTTGTCGAAATTCCACAGTGATTTTACAAGCCAAAAAAATTGTTTAGTGAATACCATACCCATTTTTCGATCAAATGAATTAAAATTTATGCACATATAATTATTTATTTGGTAATTCCATGTATTTAGTACACATTCCTTGAATGTTTAATAAATTTTTATGATTAATGAATCGATGCTGTATGATCTATGTGGTACACTTAAGCCTGAAAATGTAATGAATATGATGGGTGTTTCAATATAGTGCTCTAGTGAATTGGGTAATGTTTAGTGTCATGATACATCATGTTGGGGTAGGTAGTGAACATTATTCCTTTATGGGACTTTTTACACCATGA
Organism: Viscum album; assembly: GCA_963277665.1. Lineage (NCBI taxonomy): Eukaryota > Viridiplantae > Streptophyta > Magnoliopsida > Santalales > Viscaceae > Viscum > Viscum album. The sequence goes on from OY728163.1 coordinate 210,903,652, forward strand.
TGTCTTGGAAGTTTATCCTTGACCCATGTTAATTATTTATTTTTTTAAGTAATTTATATATTTTCCCATGTTATGATTACCATTCTTTATCATGACTTATTTTTAATGATCCTTTTTATACTACATTGATAATCTTATTGTGTAACATGTATTATCTTATTAAAGTTCTTTATTATTTATTCCCTTACTAGGATTTATATCTCACCCCTTTCTTGTGTTGTCCCCTGGTTATCCTACGTAGTTTTAAAAGATATAGAAATTTTAGAAGCATGTTAAGGACGTTTTTAAAAATATTATTGTATCCCATGTCTCAAAATATTATGTTATGTACCTAATTCCAATTGAAAATATACTTATCAAACTTTTGGGTTGTATTAATTGTAATTTTATGTAATAAATCAAGTATAAATGTGTATTAAAGAGCATGGTATTCATATTTCAGGCATTGGTTTATTAAAATAATTGATCCATCATACGAAGCCTTATTACTTGAACTGCATGAATCAATTTAAAAAAGTACAATGGATCACATGACCAAGTGATGAATATCATAATAAGTAATAAAAAAATAATGATGTATTCACATGAAAAAAGTATAAATTCCCTTATTAGGAAGATACCATTATATATATCCTTCATCACATGAATACCTCGATGGTTTTCAAGCCTTTGTTGGCTGACATTGTAACGATTTGGGTTTTGGCCCTGTTAGACTTTGGAATACTCCTATGAATATTTTCAGAGCTAGGTGTGAAGACGACGTGCGATTGCGAGGCCCGGTGTGCCCAAAATTTATTTTATAAAAATATTAAGTATTTTTATACTATTTAGGTGATGGGGTTATGTTTTCTATTACATGGTAGCTCGAATCAGAAATTTGAAGGAACAGTTGTGTCCGGAGCGTGTCGTTTACCCTAAGTGGGGTGTAGACTTTGTGGGCACAGACCTACTATGGAAAAAGCCACCAGGGGAATTTTCATAAATAAATGGAAAAGTTTCTTTATGAGTGTCAGATCAAATAAATCCTGAATGGAGTCTCGAATCGAAATTTTGAGCACACCATTGAGTTCAGAATGCTGCGTTTACCCTAGAGGCAACTTAATTTTATTCAGCATCATGCGTCGGGTCAGGGGTGAGTCAGGCTGGAAAGTTAAGATAATATTTGTTTTAATAAAAATTAAAACAAAAATAAATTATACTCCCCCACCCCTTGTAACATGAAGGGAAGCCCCTCCCTCCTTCAAGTGATGAACGAATCAGTTCGAATAAATAAGGGGTCGTCAGACTCAGATCTTGACGGCGATCGCTCCCAGATGGTGCAACAACAGCTTCAGAGCGCGGACCTGGCCTAGAAGTGTCGACATTTCACCCGAGAGATAGGAAGTTTGAGTTTTAAATTCCTGGATCCCATTTATGCATTGTTTTTCTTCAAATATTCATAAGGGTTGTGTAGTTCAGATCCGAACTTTCTGAAACTTGTTTCGGATCTGAATTTGAAGCTTCGGGGTGCTCCCGGTGGCTCCCGGTTGTTTTCCAATAAAAAACCAAGTTTCCAGTGGTGTCCATGGAGGATTTAGGCAAGGGAGGTGGTGGATTGGCAGTGTCGTAGTGGATTTCGGCAGTCGGTGGTAGTCCGGTTAGGCAAATGATGGTTTTCGGCGACCCTGCGATGGTCCGACCAGATTTTTCTGGGGTTTCTTTAAACACTCGTAACTCGCAAACCGTAAGACCAATTTACGATCCGTTTGCAGTGACACAATCCTCGTGACTAGACGGAACCCTTGAGGATGTTTAAAGTATTTTATGAGTTAGGTTTTTGGACCGGGGACCTAAAACTTTGAAAATAATAATAATATTTTATTATTTTTAACTTCGACCCACCGTTACTTCTGCACAGAGCGTCTGATTGACGTGTTGTCAGTGATGTTGTGATCCTAATTGTAACGAAGTCCATTCGAGATAGTTTCTAGGTTCTATGATGGAGATCAAGATTTGGGCCATATGGTCCTTCTTTTAGGTGTTTATGGAGAAACATCACTTTTTTGTTGGGTGTTCATTTTGGACGAACGAGTAGTCGATCTCATGCATTTTTCCGAGGGGATCGCAATGGTGTAGTCTATTTGATGTGTTTCAGGATTGATTTGTGGGGCCCACCCAGGCTAGATATGGTGAATAGAATGTTTTTCACTAGGTTTCTGTTTCTGGTGAGTAAATAGTATATCCTGTGTGTTTTTTCGTGTTGATCGCGGTGGTTGCCTCAGTGTAGGCCTAGAAGGTGCGTAGTGTGGTGATGTTGTGGGTCCCTCGGGTGAGCGTTGTTTGGACTATCAGTGGTTGAATGTACTCCTTTGGTTCATTCCTATGAGGGTTTATGTTGCATTAAAACCCTATTATTGGTTTGTTATCCCCTCGATAAGATGTTTTCCTGATAGAATTGTGGACTCCCTTTGGTGGGTCTGGAGTGGGATCCCCTAGCTTCGCTTCCCTAGATCGGGTTCTTGGTATCGCTCTTCCCACTTATACACGGGCAGTGATCCCCTATCTACCAGGTCAACTTCGTAGGGTTTAAGGCATCATCAGGAATATGATCCCCTATGTGGAGGGTCATTTGGTAGGGTTGTGGTATTGTTGGTTATATGATCCCCTACTCAACGCATGGTTTAAGTAGGGTTGCAGAATCATTGGTTATACGATCCCCTACTCAGCGCGTGGTTTTGGTAGGGTTGGTGCATCGTCGGTTCGATCCCCTACATCGTGAGTTATACCAGATAGGGTTCTGGTATCGTCGTGACCACCTTTACATGGGCTACGATCCTCTATCTGAGTTATGTGATCTAAAGAGCACTAGGTCGGGTTGTGGTATCCCCCAACGGTTCATGGGAGTGATCCCCTATCTGTGAAATCTATGAGTTACTAGAGTGGGTTATTGTATCCCCAATAGGACTCTAGGAGTGATCCCATATCCAAGGATTTTGGTGTTTCTGCTGTTTCAGCATGATGTTCTTAGCGATGATGTCTGATGAGCGTGTTCTCACGGATGGGACATCTAGGATGGTGGTGTGATGCTCGAGAGAGTGTATCTCTCAGAATATTGTCATCTGGGATGAAATATCTCATGGAGTGTGTTATATAGGTTTGTTTAAGCCTTAGATCTTTGAGTAGAACCTGTCGTTGATTATGAGATCGGAACCTCATGAGTCTTGGTGCATGGAATGAGTATATCTGGTTTCTCATGGTATATGTATGGGCATACACCTGAGTGGATGTTCATGATTTATGTATGAGCATACATCTGAGTTGAGATGACTAGTCGTGTTTAGCCGGGGATGGTCTTGAGATGGAGTTTCTCTCTCGTTTGGGTTCACTATGGCTAGGATGAGCTGACTGTTTCCTTTTTGTTGCTCCATTTTATTTTTGGTGTTTTTGGGGTGCCTAGTGCGTATTTTTATACTCATCTCTACATTGGCTTTTCCTACACAGGTTTTTGTCTTATGGAGACCACATGCCTTTCGATAAAGTCCTAGGAGGACCCGAAGCAGGCAGAGCTTAGTGAGCGAGACTGACCAGGGTGTTTACCAGAGCTGTGCCGAGGAGCTTACCAACGGGTGCATTTTTCATCATTTCCCTCCATCTAAGAAGGTTGAATGCTTTGTAGTTTTCCTTTGGCAGAGCTTATTTTTCCCTTTGTACTTATGTTGCACTCTGGTTGGGGATAGATGTATGCATTCATTTCCTTTTAAGTATATATATATATATGCACTATTTCATGGAGGTGTATGTTGGTGCATGTGTATAGGTACCTTAGGCTAATGCCTCACATGTGTGTGATAGCCTACTTGGTGCTAGTCGCCAGCGCCTAGCCAATTGAAGGTGGGCTTGGGGAGTTACGGCTCAAGTCTCGTTGGGTCGGGCCGTGACAGAGTGGTATCAGAGGAGGTTCCACCTTTTGAATCTCTATGCATAGGTCGTCTAGATATGTATTTGGTTTGGGTTGCATAGAGGCAGTGTTAAGATGTTTTGAGTTCGGTTATTAGACTAGAGACTATAGTATTGGTGCAGCGGTCGACGTATCCATTCACTAGGACTCTGATAACCTGAATTTCAACTCAAGAAATTAGAACACTAGCCATAGGAACATAATGGTACATGCATCATATAAAACTAGGTTTTGAGTCTCCCTTGTTCTTCTTGAGTCAGCTCCCCAGATATATTAATTGACCATGGTGAGTCTTGATTGTATTTAAGGATGCTTCCATGATGACATCCAACGAGAGTTCCACCACGGGTTTGTGGTGGTGATCTGCCCTGTGTAGAGGCTAAGTACATGGGAATAGGTTCTGAGGCTGGACCTCTAGGAGGTCCGCCAGTTGAGCCACCACTAGTCATGTCGATGGTTGTGTCGGCAATGCAGGATGAGGATGCGCGCAGACTGAGTGCGCTACACGAGTTCCATATGCAGTGACCTCTGAGGTTTCGGAGTGATCTAGTCCCTCAGGCAGCTAATGAATACCTCGAAGTAGTCACCCGAGTTTTATGCATAGTGAGGACACCTTCAGATTAGATGGTATTCCTAACAGTGAGCCTTTTTCATGGTTTGGCTGGGTGATGGTGGAGTTTGGTGCTGCAGTCCCACGACGAGGAGTGGCTCACATGGGCAGTGTTTGAGAGACTCTTTAGGGAAGAGTTCTATCCGGTGATGCTGAGGTTAGTGCGGATCCTAGAGCTTCTGCAGCTTCGTCAAGAGGGCATGACTGTGTCAGAGTACTCAGCGAGGTTTACAGACATGTCGTGCTACTCCTTGGATATGGTTCGAGACCTGTTCTTTAGGGATCAGACCTTTGAGAAAGGCCTATGTAGATACGTCTGGGCAGGTGTGATTTCCTTGTGCCTGCCCACCTATACTGGAGTGCTGCATTGAGCCTTGGTGGTGGAGAGCATTCTGGTTGAGCAGCCTGTCAGTGCTGGGCACGTGGAAGTTGAGACCTCGACAGCTCGTAGTCGATAGCAGGCGCATGGGTCTAGACGTGACCAAAATTTCCGGAGGCGACCTCAGGATGGAGGATATGAGGGTTAAGGATCTCAGGGCTCTCAGTCCAGTTTTGGTCTTCCACTGGAGAGGCGGTGTTACACTTGTGATGGTCAGGGACATCTTGCTAGAGATTGTCCGACCAGTCGTGTTGCTGAGTGGGAGCTGATTGACAGGCCTCCTTGGCAGTAACAACGTCTTGAGTCTGGAGGTCTATATGGTGGAGGACGTGGCGACGGAGCTGGTGTAGCAGCGAGAGGTCGTAGGTGGTATCAGATGCCACCACCACCACCCCTAGGTGGTCCATGCCGAGCTCTAGGATTTTGAGGGAGAGGGTGAGGATAGTTGTAGGCCTTAGAGGTCATTGACCCAGAGGCTCCGCTAGTGGATGGAGGTATGATCTGTGCCCTTTATACTCTTGTGATAGTTTTTATAGACATTATTTAGCAGTACTCTTTACTTTTCGTTGCTTGCTCGAGGTTTGTTTAGGGTGTTGGTAAGACCCTATGTGGGTGTTGTTCGATGTGCTATAAATGAACAAGGAAGATGAATCTTTCCCCCACTGTGATGTGTTTTTTTGACATGATTAAACCGTGTAGGTGAGTCAATACCGCCCAAAGCAGATAGTGTTGAGGTGTGGTAGACGAGTCCCTCTAACTGATGCGTTTGGGCATGGGTGTGTGTTGGCGAACTCACTGGTGTGGGAGACCTAGTTGATAGTTCATTTGTTTTCCTTATGCTTATGGATTTTTGGGGATTAAAATTTATAAGGTGGGGAGGATGTAGCGACTCGGGTTTTGGCCCTGTCAGACTTTGGAATATTCCTAAGAATACTTTTAGAGATAGGCGCGAAGGCGGCGTGCGATTCCGAGGCCCAGTGTACCCGAAAATTATTTTTCTTAAAATATTAAGTATTTTTATAATATTCACGTGGTGGGGTTATGTTTTCTCCTAAATGGTAGCTCGAATCAGTAATCTGAGGGCACAGTTTTGTTCGGATCTTTCCATTTATCCTAGGCGGGGTGTAATCTTTGTAGGCGCGGACCGGCTCTGGAAAAAGCCAGCAGGGGCGTTTTCGTAAATAAATTGAAAAGTTTCTTTATGAGATTTGGATCAAATAACTCTTGAACAGAGTCCTAGATCGAATTTCTGAGCACACTGTTGAGTTCATAACGTTGCGTTTACCTTAGAGGTGACTTAATTTTAGTCTCCACCAGGCGTCGGGTCGGGGGCGAGTCAGGCTGGAAAGTTAAGCTGATATTTGTTTTAAGAAAAATTAAAACAAATATCAATTCTTATCCCCCACCCCTTGAAACGTGAAGGGTCATACCTCCCTCCTCCTTAATGTGATGAATGATTCTTATCGAATAAATAAGGTGCCGTTGGATTCAGTTCTTGACAGTGATCGCTCCTAGATGGTGCAGCAGCAACTTTGAAGCACAGATCTAGCCTAGAAGCGTTGGAGTTTTTCCAGTGAGGGAGGATATTTAAGTTTTAAAATCCCAAATCCCATTTATGGGTTGTTTTTCTTCAAATTTTCATTAAGGTTGTGTAGTTCGGGACCCGAGCATTCTGAAACTTGTTTGAGATCTGAATTTGGAGCATCGGGGTGCTCCCGGTGTCTCCGGGAAGTTTTTAGCGGAAATACCAGTTTCCGGCTATGGCCATGGAAGATTCCGGTGAGGTAGGTGGTGGAATGATAGATTCTGGCTGTCAGCAGTGGTTCGGTCAGGAAAACGGTGGTTTTGGGTGACCCTGCGGTGGTCCGGCCAGATTTTTCCAAGGGTTATTTAAACCCCCGTAACTCGCAAACTGTAAGTCCGATTTGCGAGCCATTTGTGGTGATGCAATACATGTGACGAGACAGAACCCTTTAAGATGTTTCAAGAATTTTATGAGTCGGTTTTTTTCTCCTGGGGCCATGAAACGTTGAAAATAATAATAATATTTTATTATTTTCAACTTCGACCCGCCGTAACTTCTGCATGGAGCGTCCAATTGACGTGTCGTCAGTGATGTTGTAATCCTGATAGTAAGGTAGAATTTTCGGGATTGATTCCAGGTGCTGGGATGGAGATTAGGATTTGGGCCCTATGAGCCTGCTTTTGGGCGTTTATGGAGAAACATGACGTTTTCATCGGGTGTCTGTTTTGGACGAACGAGTAGTCGATCTCGTGTGTTTTTCTAAAGGGATCACAATGGTGCAGTAAACTTGATGTATCTTGGGATCGAGTCTTAGGCCCCACCCAAGATATCTATGGATAATAGTACATTTTTCACCAGTTTTCTGTTTCAAGAGAGTAAATAGACTATCCTCTGTGTTTTTCCCCGTAGATCGTGGTGGTGGCCTCAGTGTAGTCCTAGGAGGTTCATTGTGTGGCGATGTTGCGAGTCACTCGGGTTAGAAAGGTTTGGACCAACAGTGGTTGAGTGTACTCCTTTGGTTCATTCCTATGAGTGTTTATGTGACATTACAACCCTATTATAGGTTTGTGATCCCCTAGATAGGAAATTTTCCTAATAGAGTTGTTGCATCCATCCGGTGGGTCCGAAGTGGGATCCTCTAGCTTCGCTTCTCTTAATCAGGTTCTTGGTATCACTGTGACTGCTTATACATGGGCATTGATCCCCAATCTAGTAGGTTAACTCCATAGGGTTTGAGGCATCATCGGGAATATGATCCCATATGCGGAGGGTTGTTTAGTAGGGTTGTGGTATTGTTGGTTATATGATTCCCTACTCAACGAATGGTTTCGGTAGGGTTCCAAAATAGTTGGTTATATGATCTTGTACTCAGAGCGTGGTTTCGGTAGGGTTGGTGCATCATAAGTTCGATCCCCTACATCTTGAGTTATACCAGATAGGGTTCTGGTATCGTCGTGAACACCTTTACACGGGTGATGATCCTCTATCTGAGTGATGTGATATGTGGAGTACCAAGTCAGGTTTTGGTAACCCCTAGTGGTTCCTGGGAGTGATCCCCTATCTGTGAGGTCTACGAGTTATCAGATTGGGTTCTTGTATCCCCTAGCGGACCCTAGGAGTGATCCCCTATCCGAGGAGTTTGGAGTTTCCCCTATTTCAGCATGGTGTTTTTAGTGATGATGTCTGTTGAGAGTGTTCTCACAGATGGTCCATCTGCGATGGGGGTACGAGGCCCGAAAGAGTGTATCTCTCAGACACTGAGCTCGTGGAGTGTGTTCTCCTGGTTTGTGTAAGCCTTAGTGCTTTGAGTAGAACCTATCATTGATTATGAGGTAGGAACCTCATGAGGCTTGGTGCGTGGAATGAGTATATCTGGTTTCTCATGGTATATGTATGGTCATATACCTGAGTGGATGTTCACGATGTATGTATGTGCATACATCTGAGTTAAGAGAACTAGTCGTGTTTAGATGAGGATGCTCTCGAGATGGAGTTTCTCTCTCATTTGGGTTCCCTCTGGATGAGAAGAGCTGACTGTTTCCTTTTAGTTTCTACCTTTTTTTGGGGGGTTTTGGGGGTATTTACTAAGTATTTTTATACTCACCCCTGCACGGGCTTTTCCCGCACATGTTTGTGTCTTGTGCAGATCACATGCCTTTTGATGGAGTCCCAGGAGGACCTAGAGTAGGCAGAGCTTAGTGAGTGAGACTGACTGGGGTGTTTACTGGAGCTATTCTGAGGAGCTTACCAGTGGGTGTATTCGGCATCATTTCCCACTTTCTGAGCAGGTTGGATGCTTTGTAGTTTTCCTTTGGTGGGCCCAATTTTTCCCTTTGTACTTCTGTTGTACTCTTCTTTGGAATAGATGTATTGATAAATTTCATTTTCAGTTTATATATATATATCTTCACTGTTGCATGAAGGTGTATGTGGGTGCGTGTGTATAGGTACCTTAGGCTAAATCATCCCATGTGTGTGATAGCCAACTCAGTGCTAGTCGCCAGCCCTTGGCCAATTGGAGACTGTGTTGGGGAGTTACGGCTCAATCCCCGTTGGGTCGGGTCGTGACAGAGTGGTATCAGAGGAGGATTTACCTTTGGTATCTCTACTCATAGGTCATATAGCTATAAGTTTGGTTTGGGTTTCATAGCGGTAGTGTTAGGATGTTTCGAGTTTGGATTTCAGAACATAGACTCTAGTGTTGGTGCGGTGGCCAACGTATCCATTCACTAGGACACTAATAACCTGCCTTTAGACTCAGGACATTAGGATACTACCTGTAGGGATATAACGGTACATGCATCCTATAGGACTGGGTTTTGAGTCTCCCTTGTTATTCTTGAGTTAGCTCCTCAGATATAATCATTGACCATGGTGGGTCTTGATTATATTTCAGGATGCCTCCACGACAACAACCAACAAGTGTTCCGCCGCGGGTTTGTGGTGGTGATTGACCCATTGTAGAGGTTATGGTCTTAAGCACAGGTTCTGAGGATGGACCTCCAGGTGGTCCGCTTGTTGTGCCACCACCTGTTGAGTATCTGGTTGTGTCGGCAGTGTAGAATAAGGATGCGCGTAGGCTAAGTGCACTACACGGGCTCCAAAGGTAGTGACCTCTGAGGTTCCGGAGTGATCCAGACCCTCAGGAAGCTGATGACTGCCTCGAATTAGTCAACTGAGTTTTCCGTGTAGTGAGGAAACCTCCAGATCAGATGGTGGTCCTAACAGTGTGCCTTTTTCATGGTTCGTCCAGGCGATGGTGGAGTTTGGTGATGTAGTCCCACGATGAGGAGAGCCTCATGTGGGCACATTTTGAGCGAATCTTTAGGGAAGATTTCTATCTGCTGACGTTGAGGTTAGTGTGGATCTAGGAGCTTCTATAGTTTCTGCAGGAGGGCATGACTGTGTCGGAGTACTCAGTGAGGTTTACAGACTTGTCATGATACTCACTGGATATGGTTTGAGAAATATTATTTAGGGCTCAGACCTTCGAGCAAGGCCTACGCAGAGACATCCGGGCAGGTGTGATTTCCTTGTGCCTACCCACCTATGCCGGAGCGCTGGAGTGATCCTTGGTGGTGGAGAGCCTTCTAGCTGAACAGATTCAGCCTGTCATTGCTGGTCACATAGCAGCTGAGACCTCAAAATCTTGTAGTCGATGGCAGGCGCAGAGATCTTGACATGTCTGACATTTTAGGAGGTGACCCAGGATGGAGGATCTATGGGTCAGAGATCTTAGGGATATCAGGCCAGTTTTGGTCAGCCGCAGGAGAGGCGGTGTTATGCTTGCGATGGTCAGGGACATCTTGCAAGATATTGTTCGACCTTTTGTGCTGTTGAGGGGGAGCCCGTTGATATGCCTCCTTGGCAGCGGCAACGTCTTGAGTCAGGAGGTCTGCAGGGTGGAGGACGTGGCAATGGAGCAGGTGCAGCATCGAGAGGTGGTAGGCAGTATCAGATCCCACCACCACCACCCCCAGGTGGTCCACGCCAAGCTCTGGGAGTTGGAGGGCGAGAGTGAGGACAACCGCAGGACTTAGAGGTTGTTGAACCAGAGGATTCGCTGGTGGATAGAGGTATGCTCTGTGTCCTTTATACTCCTGTAATAGTTTCGATAGACACTGTTTAACGATACTCTTTCCTTTCCATTTTTTTCTTGAGGATTGTTCTGGGAGTTGGTAAGATCCTATGTGGGTGTTGTTCTATGTGCTACGAATGAACGCGATAGAGGGATCCTTCAACCACTGAGACACATTTTTGTGACATGATTAAAACTGTGCAGGTGAGTCAGTGCTGCCCAAAGCGGATAGATTCAAGGTGCGGTGGATGAGTCCCTCTAACTAATGCATTTGGGCAGGGGTGTGTGTTGGCAAACTAGTTGGCATGGGTGACCTAATTGAGATATAAGTTGTTTTCCTCATGCTTATGTCCTTTTGTGGATGAAAATTTCTAAGGTGGGGAGGATGTAGTGATTTGGTTTTTGGCCCTTTCAGACTTTGGAATATTCCTACGAATATTTTCAGAGCTTTGCACAAAGACGATGTGCGATTCTGAGGCCCGGTGTGCCCAAAATTTATATTTTAAAAATATTAATTATTTTTATACTATAATCATGGTGGATTTATGTTTTCTCCTAAATGGTAGGTCAAATCATAAATCTGAGGGCACAGTTGCATCTGGAGCGTGCCGTTTACCCTGGGCAGGGTGTAAACTTTGTGGGCACGAATCTGTTGTGAAAAAAGCCACCAGGGGCGTTTTCGTAAATAAATGGAAAAGTTTCTTGAATGGTGTCATCTCGAATAACTCCCGAACAAAGTCTCGGATCAAAATTCTGAGAACACTATTGAGTTCAGAACTCCGCGTTTACCCTAGAGGCGACTTAATTTTAGTCAGCACCAGGCGTCGGGTCATGGGCAAGTCAGGCTAGAAAGTTAAGTTGATATTTGTTTTAATAAAAATTAAAACAAATATCAATTATTCTCCCCCACCACATGGGACATGAAGAGAATCCCTTCCCTCCTCCTTCAAGTGATGAAAAAATCAGATCGAATAAATAAGGTGCCGTCAAACTTAGATCATGACAGCGATCACTCACAGATGGTGCAACAACAGCTTCCGAGCGCGGATATGGCCTAGAAGCATCGGAGTTTCGCCCATGAGGTAGGCGGTTTGAGTTTTAAAATCCTTGATTCTGTTTATGCATTATTTTTCTTCAAATATTCATAAGGTCTGTGTAGTTTGGGTCCCGATCTTTTGGAAACTTGTTTCAGATCGGGATTTGGAGCACTGGGGTGCTCCTAGTGGCCGCCGGAAGTTTTCCGGTGAAAAAACTCGTTTCCGATGGTGGCCATGGAAGATTTTGGCAAGGGAAGCAGTGGAACGGTGGTAGCGCGGTGGATTCTTCTAGTTGCCGATGGTCTAGTCAGGTAGACAATGGTTTCTGGCGACCATGCAGTGGTCCAACCAGATTTTTCAAGGGGTTATTTAAACCCCCATAACTCGAATAACATAAGTCCAATTTGCGATCCATTTGTGGCGACGAAATCCTCGTTATGAGACAAAACCCTTGATGATGTTTTAGGAATTTTATGAGTTAGGTTTTTTGGCCTGGTACCATGAAACGTTGAAAAAAATAATAATATTTTATTATTTTCAACTTCGATTTCCCGTAACATCTGCACGGAGCGTCCGATTGACGTGTCTTCAGTGATGTTGTGATCTTCATAGTAAATCAGAACTTTCGGGATAGTTTCCGAGTTCTAGGAAAAAGATCCTGATTTTTGCCCTATGAGCCAGCTTTTGGGCATTTACGGAGAAACACGACTTTTTTGTCAGGTGTCCATTTTGGACAAACGAGTAGTCGATCTCCCGCGTTTCTCTGAGGGGATCACAATGGTGCAGTCTTCTTGATGTGTTTTGGGATCGAGATATGGGCCCCACCTAGTCTATCTATGGTGAATAATACCTTTTTCACCGGTTTTTTTGTTTCGGGTGAGTAAATAGCCTATCCTGTGTGTTTTTCCGCGTAGATCACGGTGGTGGCCTCAGTGTAGGTCTAGGAGGTGCGTAGTGTGGCGATGTTGCGAGTCGCTTAGGTTAGTGGCATTTGGACCATTAGTGGTTGAGTGTACTCCTTTGGTTCATTCCTATGAGGTTTTATGTGGCATTACAACCATATTATAGGTTGTTGATCCCCTCTATAGGATTTTTTCCTGATAGAGTTGTGGCATCCCTCTGGTGGGTCCGGAGTGGGATCCTCTAACTTCGCTTCCCTAGATCAGGTTCTTGGTATCACTGTGACTGCTTATACCTGTGAAGTGATCCCCTATCTAGCAGGTCAACTCAATAGGGTTTCAGGCATCATCAGGAATATGATCCCTTACGTAGAGGGTGGTCTAGTAGGGTTGTGGTATCGTTGGTTAATCGATCCCCTACTCAACACGTGGTTTCAGTAGGGTTGTGGAATAGTTAGTTATACGATCCCCTACTCGGTGCGTGGTTTCGGTAGGGTTGTTGCATCGTCGATTTGATCCCCTACATCATGAGTTATACCATGTAGGGTTCTGGTATCATCGTGACCACCTTTACATGGGCGATGATCCTCTATCTAAGTGATGTGAAATGTGGAGCACCAGGTCGGGTTGTGGTATCCCCCAGTGGTTCCAGTTAGTGATCCCCTATCTATGAGATCTATGAGTTACCAGAGTGGGTTATTGTATCCCCTAACAGACCCTTGGAGTGATCCCCTATCCGAGTAGTTTGGTGTTTCTACTATTTCAGCTTGATGTTCTTAGTGATAATTTCCGATGAGCGTGTTCTCATGGATGGGCTATCTAAGATGGTGGTGTGAGGCCTCGTAAAGTGTATCTCTCAGATGCTTGTCATCTAGGATGACGGATCTCATGGAGTGTGTTCTCCTGGTTTGTGCAAGCCTTAGAGATTTGAGTAGAACCTGTCGTTGATTATGAGGTAGGAACATCATGAGGCTTGGTGCGTGGAATGAGTATGTCTATTTTCTCATGGTATATATATGGTCATATACCTAAGTTGATGTTCATGATGTATGTATGGGCATACATCTTAGTTGATCTGACTAGTTGTGGTTAGCCGAGGATGGTCTTGAGATAGAGTTTTTCTCTCATTGGGTTCTCTCTGACTGGGATGAGATGATTGTTGCCTTTCACTAGCTCCCTTTTATTTTTGGGGTTTTGGGGTGCCTACTGAGTATTTTTATACTCACCCCTACATGGGCTTTGCCCGAACATGTTTATGTCTTGTACAGATCACATACCATTCGACGGAGCCCCAGGAGGACCCGGAGCAGGAAAAGCTTAGTGAGCGAGGCTGACTGGGGTGTTTACTAGAGTTGTGCTGAGGAGCTTACAAGCATGTGTATTCGATAGCGTTTCCCTCCTTCTGAGAAGGTTTTATGCTTCATAGTTTTCCTTTGGTGGTCCCTATTTTTCCTTTTGTACTTCTGTTGCACTCTAGTTTGGGATAGATGTATGCGTGCATTTTCTTTTCAGTTTATATATATATATATATATGCACTGTTTCATGGAGGTGTATGTGGGTGCGTGTGTACAGGTAACTTAGGCTAATGCCTCCCATGTGTGTGATACCCTACTCGGTGCTAGTCGTCAGCCCCTAGCCAATTGGAGGTGGGCTTGGGGAGTTATGGATCGAGCCTCGTTGGGTCTGGTCGTGACAGACATGCCACATGATCATCTGAAGCCCTCAATTATTGTCAAAAAATTTTCCTCTGACATAACATGATCACAAAACCTATCATGAAATAGGTCATGTGATGCCAATCATGTGAAGCCCCCAATGTCACATGAATATGAAAAGAACTAAGAGTTATGGAGATTCTGAGATAATCAACCCATTCCCTTAAGTCGGTTCACGCAACACCTTCATAATGCATATTTTTAGTAGTATTACACCTACTTAGCCTATAGAAACTCCTACATCATCCTTGAAAAGGCCAAGGATAGTACAATAAGAGAAAGGGAGAATAATATAAAGGAATATAAGGGGGAGTAGACTACTAAATTTAGAGAAGTTATCTAGGTAATAATAAGACCTCTTTGTGATATCATATCATAATACCTCATAATCTAAAACCTTTGAGGTCTTGTGATCTTATGAATACTTAATAGTCTCTTGACTCATTTATTAAACACTGGGATGTCATTAATTTTCAAGCACCCTATTTTCATGAAAACCCTTGGATGTTTGTCCTTAACATGAACCCTTATCCATGCACCCATTTTTTATGTAGCCTTTTTATATAGACCTATCATGAAACCCTATCATGTGATCCTCAGTTCATGATAATCATTCACAGGATCACATGACTAATCACCTGTCTCATGAGGCCTCGAAGCATCTTGACAGGTTCCCTTGTCCATGAAATAGCCTATGATCCTTTTTTCACATAATATGTTACACTTAGACATAAATTCCCTGATGGGAAGCCTTGGAATAATAACCATGGATATACAACTCGAACCCCAAGATATGAACCCTTTATCATATTCATAATCTTAGACATGTTTGTGAGACCTTGTCACATGACTCCCTTAATATTATGCAATCACATGACTCCTCACCAATCTCACGGTTCAATCATAGGGACCTTGTATATGCCATCCTGATCACACGAAGGCTCATGGAAACGTGTACATGATCACAATATGTCCTTGGGACATGTTGGACTAATCACATGAATGATCTTGGATTTTTCAACCTAATCACATGAAGTCCCTCAGACATGACAACATTGATCATGAAACATACTTATGTCATGTCATCCTTGTTAGGAATAAACCCCCAAATATTCCATTCTTGTTTGAAAGACACCCTAAAAAATGTCATCCTTGTCATGTAGAAAACCTTAGACATTCCATCATTTCCATGAATACACCCTTGTACTTGTACCCTCAAACCATGTGAACTGTTATCCATGAGACTCTACCCAAGATTCCCTTTATACGGGGAGTGTCCATAATAGACTAGGGTTATACAATCATAAAACCCTATTCATTTCATGCTCTCAAAATGAAATTGATGCCATGCTCTCAAAAGGTAATTAATTCCATATAAACATATTCAATATACCTTTCTTGATACTCTCTCTTTATCTTTCAGATGACAAGGAATGTGTATTTGACTTGGGAATCCACCTTGGTGTCTCTCCAAATTCCAATTATCCAACTCATGGAACCAAATTCTCTAATTATTATATCATCATTTCTCATCCACTGGTGGGTGAGAAGTGGGTTCATTCATGGTCATACATATTGGTTAAAGCCCCTAAAATACTCCAATATTTCTACAATTTTAGGAAATAATTATCATGAGTATTAATTTGCCTTCATCACCCATCAAAAAATTTGGAAAAAATTGAACTACGAGGTATTTTATTCTAGTTATAAACAATATATGTAGGATTATTTCATAAGGACTGAGATGCATATGTAATACCCATCAAGGCTTTACATGATTCTATATTACCCTTGAATACCTGAACACCCACATAAAAAATTTATGTCACAATAATCATTGTGAAATCTTATAATTCTTCTCTTGTAGTTATATATTCTCCACGAGGCTGTGTGATATACCCTTACAAGGGAATCCTTAGTGTATAATCCCTACTCAAATATTAGGGAAACCTTAGGGTGTGATCCCCACACAAAAATTAGGGAATCCTCCGTGTGAAAGCCCCACAAAACTCAATATTATTCTCTCATGAAATACATCCATGATTCCTTTATCTCTTTTTTCTTACACTAAGCATGACTCATGTGGGATTATATACTGGTGAATATTGTACCATCTACATGATGAAAATTCACATAATATTGTCCTCATTTAAGATATAAGTTGGATTACATCTTCTCATACATTATAGGATCATATTCTTAATGAAATATGCTAGGGAATATTTATATGCATATGAACATCTCCAAACCTCTATTGTCCCACCTTTTATAATGAATATGACTATAAAAAAACTACATGGAATTTGATTCCTATCATTACAGGGTATATAGGACATCTATCCAAGGCTCAAGCCATATACTCAATGTTCAAATGTCCTTGTATACATTCTTACCACATTATGTTGAACTACATGGTGTTGTCCTATCATATGACCTTAAACTTCATCATATAAACTATTTGAATTTTTATTCCCATATTCATAAGATATGTAGGATGCCTCATTGAGGTTCAATCCAAATTAAAAGATACCAACCATGTCACTATATGGTTATAAACTCTAGAGTTCCTGAATATGGATATAAATTGGAGCATCATACATAAATAAGATAATAATGGAGAACTTGTGATACACATAGTTTTTCCCATCATTTCATAGTTTTGATCAAGTCATTTCTGAAGGGGTAACCACTCTCATATTTTGGATTTGGAAGGATTTATGAGCACATATTAATTCTACAAGAGAGTTGATGTAGGAAATAATTCCCCACAATAGGGTGTAATGAGACAAACCTCCCATCCTCTCGACCAATGGGAATCCCTAAATGTCATTAGTATAAAATAATGATTACTGTATGACTTTGAAAAGTTTTCCCATAGCCTATTACAAATGAATAATATATTGGGAGTTTCTATTAGAAAAATAATAATTAATTGGATGTGAATAATTATGAAAACACAATCAATCACCACAATCAAGCACTATCTGTCCACTTTGTCATGAAACAATGATCTATTCCCATGATGAAATAATTTACATGAATAGACCAACTCTAGTTTTATAGTTATGGTATATGTACCTATACCTATCCAAGAGCCACACTAAGGATGAAACCATTAATCTAAATGGACCAACTTTAGTGTTACATTGGAAGTATATATAACTATTCACATATATGAACCATGACTAGGAAGAAATAATTCCATAAAGTGTTTGGAAGTCATAATTTACTATTTTAATTTTAAATTCATTGTTTAAATGGTTTCAATATATTTTAGAATTTATTTTATTAGTTTCATAGTTTATTATGATGTGATAATTGAATAAGAATAGAAGTTAATAGAGCAATACAATTGAGAATAAAATTATCTTTAATTTATTAACCAATAAATAAGAGAAAAAACTATAATTTAAAGTCTCTCCCATGTTAATAGAGATTTAATCATTAAAGGAAAAACATAGAATACTCTCCAAGTTGAGTCATTATTCACATAGAGTCACCCACATATTGCGTAATCTAAAAATATTTAAAACCTCTAGAAATGCATTATATTATAGTGTATTTTCCCTTACAATGACATCTAGTCCCGCCTTCTCCACCATCTCGACCAATTTATAATCTTTGTTAGTCACTCTCTCAGCATTAAATAATTATTTATGGAGATGATACAACATTTTATGAAATTGATCTGACTCCTGATAAAGCTTCTCTAATTGGCCCCACTTCTCTATAAATTGACCTTTTTACCCTGCTTGCACTCTATCTTATTCTAAGGATTATTTAAGCATGAAATTCCGCACATCCAAAAAATGGACCATGGATTCTATATCCACAAGCTTTTATTTAATATTGAACACTTGTTCATAAGCAACAACCACCTATATCACTATTCTATAAATTGCATGGAAATAGAACCCCATATACCTGAGCATTAAGAACATAAAAATGATCATTTGAAGTTTTGTTGGAATTTCCTATAATGGATTTTGAGATGTCAACTTTCATATACTTATCTACATAGTTTTTTATATAAACACAAGATGTTGAGAGTTTCTTGATCAACTTCAGAATATCTCATAGAAGATGGAACATATTCATGGAATATCTCACTCAAAGAGGGCATGTTCTTATCAAATCATGAATGAGATGGCCCAGTGTGATCCAATATCCCTATAATATCTTTTGGAAGATAAATCAACGCAGTGATACCTCAAAATTTAGAGATATTTTTTAGTATTACTGAAATAGTTTCCCAGGGTATGTTTGTGGTAGGAAGGAAAAGAAATGTGATGGATAAATAAATAGGAACTTACTTTCATCCACTAAAGTATTTACTGATACAATTTTATTTTCCCTATTAGAGGAATCAACATTTAAGTACCTTTATGGACACTCAAATGTATTTCTTTGATATTCTACCTCTATATCCATTTTAAATGCATCCACCTCTATTATTGAGGGAATCACACCCTACACTAGAGTAATAGACCCAGAAAAAAACTTTTACCAATAATTCCATAATTACCACCTTCGAGTGATTTACATGAAGTTTGATAGAGGTTGTCCTGGTTACAAAAAACATATATAAGGATCAAGGGTTACTGATCTTCTCACATGAATATTGTGGTTTCATCAAGATTAGTGACTGAGTAGTCAAAAATGTCTTAGATTCCCATAAGACCATACAACAACCCTTAATAGACAAGAGATGAAACCAATGAATTTGGATTAGAGGACAATTATAATCCCCTATAGGCTTCAACCATTTCAAATTATTTTGTCCCAATTATTTCCATGGGTTCCCCTTCTAGAAGGACAAGAGCCATTTTCTCTTGGAAAGTCGATGTCGTTGAATCTGGAACCCAATAGGGGTCATCTATCAACATTCATTTGAAAAGAGTGAGGGTCAACAGAAATGGTTATAACCTCTTATGTACTTAACCTATTAATAACCCTAAAAAACTACCTTCTACATGTTTATCTTGAGAATTTGGCTCTCTCACTTCTGAATACACTATATCATCACCCACTAGTATTGGCTAGGTTTAAATGAGGGTCGGTGAAACCAAGTCTGGATTTTCTTAAGGTTCTCACACTATTTCTCTTGTAGAAGTCCTTCCTGGTAGGATAGGTGCTATGAGTCCTTGGGGGGATAAATATATATAATCCACTACATACATGGTATCACCCACTAGACTTGTGTCCATATGAGGAATGATTTATATAGCTGGATCCTCAATCTATCATGACCTCCTTGGAATCTTTCCTTTCACCAAACCAATGGGAACCCTTTTGGGAGCATGGAAGTTTCACATTTCTTGGTAGTTGGTTCCATAGAATGTGTGGAACACGGGTCATAAACTACATGAATCAATGTTTCAATAAGAAAATATTGGAATAATATGAGAGGTATGAAAGTGGGTATAATACAAACTTACCATTACTAAGTGAAGGCATATTGAAACATTTTTTTGATTTTCCCTCACATATAGTTCAATACAATGATAATCTCATAAGTGGAGAATCTGGTGGTGGAGGATGTGGGAACATATCCATGGGATCAATATCTATGAACATAATATTATCTTATATTCTAGGGGACCCCTCTTCCAAAACCCTTTGATTAGAATGGGAATCCATTCAAAGACCCATTCCCCATTCAATATATTTCTAGGAGATAATAGTTGATCTATAACCCTTAAACTTTAATAAAAGTATAAAAAGGTTGTAAATTATAATTTTTAGACCCAAACCTATGTTTGGTGATGGATTTATTTTCAATCAATATATCATAAAGTATGGATAGAGTGTTGTTAGATCATTAATTCATTATTGGAGATTCTTCAGGCAATGTGGAATTTTTCCAGAGAAAAATAAAATGATCCATGATGTCTGTATATATTAAGAAATAGGTTTTTGGGTTGGGGAGAAGATTATGTATCTGACTAGTATGGTTAGATATTGGGGAATTTATTTATTTCACATGTCTAGAAGTAAGGATTGTGTTAAATATTAAACTTGAAAAAGAAGAAGAGAATTTAAAATATGTATAGTCTAGCAGAGTAGTAGACACTAAATATTAACAAGGATATTAAATTTATTAAAAATTCTAAATCATGGAATATGAAATCAAAATTGAATGGTTTTACAGTGTTTTCAAAATTTTTGGTCATAAAATATAGGTTGAGAATGGGTTTTTATTATACCCTTAAGGTTTATGTGATACCATATGTAAGAAAGGATCATGATATTGAGTTTAGAAGAATCACATATGAAAGAATAATTCACATGAAATATTCATACAAAGTGAATGAAGGGAGTTATGCTATATAATACAGAGAGGTCACATGATTATGTATGATCATGAAAATGAGTAAGCCTGTATTTATCAAGGAATCATGAAATGAAGGTAGATAACACCATTTATGTTTGACTAGATCACATGATCAATGTTTATGGTGCAAGTTACATTTGTGATTAGAGGTGGTATATTCAAGTAATGTCCAATTATGTGATGATGGAAATCCGTGTACTAGTAAAGGAGTTACATGCTTCATGTATGATTGGAAGAATCACAAAATTTGTTCACAAAATATGTGCAAGAGTATTTATCTTGTTAATTATGGACACCACAATAAATCATTCAGTTTTAAGGAAAAAATGAGTTTTGATATGGTTATGAAGGAATTAAATGATTTGGGTTAGGTGATGGAGTTATTCAATTCAGGTTAATATATCTTCAAATGTTTGAAGTTCGTAAGTGGATACTCTCAACTGCAGGGAATAAGGATTATGAGACCGATGAAATCATAAGTAATTGAATCGAAGGTGGACCTTTCATGTGAAGATATTCTTTTGCATGGAATGGTCATAAAATGTAGTGGTTTCCTAAGTTAGTGGAATGAATGAATAATAAATTTTTTCAAAGGTTATATTGGTAGATCCCTATTTCAATATGGCATAATTCACATCATTAATTTGGCTATATTTTTCTCAATATATTTGATCTAGATCAAGAAATTAAGGAGAAGAGAGGCTGAATGAAGTGCATTGGGATTCATGAATGAAGTAACATATGTGGAACATATAAAGAGGCTTATGTATGGGTAGTGCATTAGTAACTCCCAATCATGAGTTAAGTTATCATGTTCAAGTGGCCAAAGACACAAAGCTAGAGATATGAGACCGTGTTTAGAAGGAGGAGCCACATGACCCAGCATTATGTGATAGCTGTTCTACATAGGAGTTAGCCACCAGAGGTTACATTTCAAGTGTTATGTGCCTTCAGTCCTGTAGAGGAGTTACACATCAATGGTTATGTGTTAGGAATTTTGTGTCAACGGTTATGGGATAAAATTAATACAATATTAAAGGTTTTTAGTGAACAATGTTTCTAGTTTTATTTTCATATGTATTTTTACATGAATCCATCTGATGGGTATTCTAGAGATCAAATAATATAATTTGTGTTCAAGAGTGTTCAAGAAGGAAGAAGGGTGAGTCTATTTTTTTATATTTTTGTTGTGGTAGTATAAATACAGAAATATGATAATTAAAATGTGAGATTATCCTCATTTAGAGTAGAATTGATACTATGATCATATTTTGGAAGATAAAGACTTAACTCTATCATCAAAGAGTTAATCTCATCTATCATAGAAGAAGATCATAATGTAAAAGAGGAGTAACATAACATCAAAACAGATATTATGATAGAAGAAGAGTCTTATGACAAACAGAGATACACTATCCTGATTATTATTTATTGAAGAGTCATAATAGTCTATAAATTGTGTATAATCCTTCATGGATGGAGTGCGTAGAAGTGAAGAAGAGGCAGTGGACCTTGTGTAAGTAGTGACTAAGCCTAGAATCTTATAAAGATAGTAATAAAAGAATTTAGTGAACATGGAATTAAAATTATATATATAACTAGTAAATATTTTTATATTTTTGTATAACCAACACATCATTAGTGTATTATCCATAGACTAGCCTTTAGTGGTGAAATAAGGAAAATATATGAGTTCAATGTATGATTTAATTTTATTTCTATATGATAATTAATTGATGAGGCTATTAAGGACAGAGTATTCAAATAATAAGTCAAACATAATTCCAACCAATGTGGGAAAAAGATCATAAATAAAGTTAAATGACTAAAAATAAGATTATAACTTATCCATCACCATCATTCACCTCCTTCTTAAGGAATCTCTAGTTGTAACTTGTGATATTAGAATATAAATGTTTAGACTTTGTGTTCATACTTAGAAGTAGTGTTTTTATTTCACACATGGATTCTATGATGGAGCCTCCATTATTTAATGGAACCAAATTTTATGGATTCCAGAAATAAATTCTTCTGTTCTTATAAGAATGCAGCTAAAAGGTTAAAAAAATACATTTTTAGGGATGATAACATGAGAAAGCATAATGAACCAGATTTTTATACCTTGATAAACATAATTTTAAACTATGAAATTTCTAAGGAGTTATTCATGAAATAAATTTATTATGATGAAAAATTCAAAATATGAAAGGCCTTGGAATATGTGTATAGGAAATCGTTAGTATAAAGAAGTTTATAAAAATATCTAAGATGAGAAAATGTGAACAAATATGGTGAATAATTCAATATAAAAAAGTAACATAGATGAATAAGAATGAAACGAGGACCCTAGAGAATGAGACACCCATTTAGGTGAGTGTGATATATATTAACAAAGAATATAGTACTAAAATTTCTTTGGATGATACTTCTACATTAAGGAGCTTAGATGTATCTTTATGGATGAAAATAATTGATGCTCCCTAGGAAGAAATAGAAATGAAATCTGTTTGAAAATCCAATGAAAGTGATCATAGGGACCAATAAAAGATGCAATACCTTTGTAAAAGTATGGATAAATGGGAGATCTATAACTAAGTGGACTATGAAATCATTGATGATCAGTACATACATAATAAGACGACGAAAAAATGAATAGGTGTACCTAAAGGTAGATATAAAGAAAATAAGTTCAATGATGAAAGAACAGAGTTAATACATTTAATAACTTTCATAAGATATTATAAATCATATGGACATGGTGAAAGAATTAATAGTAAGAATACTCTCTCTCAAGATACAACTTGAAGAGAGGATTTAATCATAAATGGAAGCTACTAAAAGGAAGAAAGAAATGGTTACCCAATTGGAAGAGAATGTTTATAAGAATAAGGATCTAGAATTACATCTAAGATCTTTAAAGAAAGATTATAAGCTATAGATTCTCTCCATGGTAGGCTCAACAGGTAGATTATTCTAGGTTTCAAATTAGGAATGATAGAATAAAAATAAGGAACATTCCAAATATGAATGTAAAATCTCTAAAAATAAAGTACTAAAAAAATTACAACGTTGTGGAAAAGTGGGGCACATAATGATTATGTGTCTAGAAGACCAACGTATCAATAGTGAAAGGAGAACTATTGCATCAACATTATAATGAAAAAAGTTTTATCAATGTAAATTCACTTCATATAATTATTTCTATATTATAATCACATAAAATCACATTAATAACACAATATAAACTTTATAAATGAATAAATAATGAAATAAAAGTCATTTCTAGAAGTTAAGGAACATATACCAAAGGAATAGTAACTTGACCTTTAGAATAGTAACACAACCCTTATGAATAGTAAACCCAAAAAGTGAATAGTAACTTCACCAATGATAGTATAAATAAAATTTATCTATCTTACCAGTGAAAATATGTTATCATTATATCATAGTATATGTAAATAAATATTTTAAAAATTATTAATAATGTTTTGATATTTTGTAAGTCATAAATATTTAATTTTAATTTTATGGTTAATTTAACAATTTAAAATAAAATTTATTATCAAAAAATGTATTCATAAATTTATATTTTTCTTATCTTATTATTTTAATATATTCATAGGATACCTTAATTAATTTTTTCCAAGGGTTATAAAAGAAGTTATAATTTTAAAATAAGTACTTTCCATGTAAATGATGATTTTTATTAAAATAAACAATTTTCATATTTATAAAAATATTTTCACAAATTTGTGTTTATTTTTTATTTCTATATGTCTCAAAATGGTTTGGGTAAATTTTTAGGATTTTTATAAAATACTTTATTTTTTGGTGAATAATAAAATACAGTAATTTAGGAAAAATGCTAAATACCAGAATTATGGAGTCATAGATGATGTAAGGATGATTTAAGCCCAAAATTTCAAAACATAATTCATTATTTTATAATATTTTATGATATTTCTAAAAAAATTCATTTTCTTGAGGGAAAATAATAAACTAATGAGTAAAATAATGAGGGAAAACTCCTCTCCTCCACTATAAATACAACCCCTCACCACCTCTTATCCACAAACCTCTCAAGACATGAACATTTTCCAAATTATTCTCAAATATCCACTCAAGACCCAGCCTTCCATGAGATTTTGTTCTTAAAAAAATACCAAAAAAATCCCCTAAGGAGGTTCTCATGAAGAAGGAATTAAGAGGTAAAACCCTCTTCCTTTTCTTTTTAATTTTCATTTTAAGTTCCTTTATTTTATTTTCTCTCGTCACCTCCCCCATACGAGTGGTATGATAACTCCAGTAGCTTAAATATAATGTGATTTTTTATACTAATGTAATAATTCATCATTATCACTTTTTCTTCCCGCTTTTATACTAAGAATGAAATCATCATTCTTGATGTGTTAATTTATCTCATTCAAGGACGATAAAGTTTAAAATTTACATTACCATCAACAAGGCTGGTAATGAAACGATTTTTATGGTTGAACCAAATTATAATATATGTATTATATCTTATATAATGTTTTGGAATCATTTTTTATACATGATATTAATTTATAAAACAAAATTATTTCGTTGTGATCGAAAACGGCCAAAATAATCTCAAATGATTATCATTAATTATTTATCTAATGATTCATAATTATTCGATAAAAAAATGATATATAAGACCAATTAAACCTATGTAAGATTATTAATAACATATAAGTTCAATTATGGATAATTACCCCCACTTTATATGACCTTTCGTATAAGTATTCAAGTAAACAGATCATGAAGACCAAGGAAACCAACACTCCTACACTATGAAATTGAACCTCTTAACCCATAAAAAGGATACAAATGAACTTAATAGAGTTATTATAAATCAAATAAATGTATAAGGGTTTATGTAATTATTAATTAATGAATCTAATTTTATTACCCCAGGAATTAAGATCACGTGAAAAACACCTTCGGACTTAAGGTAAGGGATTTTACCCGAACCACCATTATTCTTTCGGGTTACTGTTTCTATATTTTTACCCAAATTAAATTCTATTTTATTTTAATCTACATCTTATAAATGCTATTTATATGTTTCAAACTCATGAATTATGATATGTTCATCTTTTTTTGGCGATATACATTTTTTTAAAAGGTTCCCATACAATTCTTTTTGATAAGAAAACCCAATTTAAGGGAACTTATGGAATTATTACCCAATTTCAAGTGAAAGCTATAAACTATATTAAAAAAAATTATTTTTATAAAACCAATCATTGGTTCAATTCTGATCTTATATAAAATATTAGTCCATTTTCTTCTTTAAATTCTCTTTGACATTTTCCTTAAACCTCCCTAAAATGTTTTAATTCTAAAGTTTCTTAAATACTCTTTTTACATGTTATCACTTAAGTTTGACATCACTAGTCATGATATATGGATATTATCCTTTATGAATGTACAATTATGATTTAATTACATTCTTTCATGGACACTTTTATGATACACCCATTTATTACACTTTATGACATGATTATGATACCCAATTTTTCCCACGGGTAACCCTTTGGTTTATGTTGGATTTCTTATGTATGGTTATTTATCTCTAAAAAATATTCATGAACATGTTATAATGGGTGTTCTTAGATTGAACTCTAATAAATTGGGTAAGGTTTAAAATCATGATATGTTATGTGAAACAATATTGGTGGTTATCCTTGACTCGTGCTCCTCTATGTGAAATGGTCTTGGTGTTTAGTCTTGACTCATGCTTCTCTATATGTGAAATGACATGACTTATTCTAAAGTTATGTTTTATGTTGCAGAAACATTAATATGAATCCATTATTATCTGATTACATGTTATGATTCCTTATATTTGATCATGATTTGTTCCTTTTTATGTCATTATGTTATTCCATCTAACTCATGTGCTAAGTTTTATTCTTATGTTTATTCCCTTAGTGGGATTTTCGATCATCCCTTTGATCATGTTATCCCTAGGTTATCTCATACATATGTAAGTGATAAAAGGAAGTTATAATATCATAATGGATGATAAATAAATAATTTTTTTACTTAGTACCATGTTTTTATTTTTATGTATGTAGTTTTACAAGACACTAGACATTATGATACTTAGCTTGTAATTTGATGTTTAATTATGATTTAAATCATGTAATGATATGGTTAAACTCTAGTTTTTTTATGGTTGGTATCTGAGGAAGGTTTAGTTATTTTTGAATAATATGAATAGAGAAATTTATTAGTAAACATTGCGATAAGACTAAGTATGATAAATCATCCCTAAATTTTTGGAAGTATAGTGTAAGTGGTTTATCAAGAAAATACATCCCTATCTGGATACTACAAGTGGATGTGGTTCTAGAAAAGATGCACCTAAGAGTAAAAAAACTGACAAGGTGTTCCAAGATAGACTCAGGGTTACCTGGTAGATGACAATGGACCTTACTTCACACATGGATTGACACTCCGAGGGGATATGCTTTAGTAAATTCACAAGGTCAGTATGAAACATTATCAAGGGAACAGATAAAATTCCCATAAGAATATATGTTAGGAAAAAAATCATAGATAACCTATATTGAAACCTATGGAATCACATGTTTGGATATAATTTTCCTTTTAGAGTTTATCCTCTTATGTTTAAAGTATCATTTTTATGATAATTAGTTAAATATTAAATCCCCCTAATTACACTTTCTTTTTCTTAGCTAATGGTGGGAAATAGAAGAACACTTTTCAATATCAATGAGATTGGGAATGTGAGTATTTCCTTAATAAAATGGTAAATATGATGGGAATGGGTGCTCAAAACATTATGATATTACTTTCTTAGTTGACTCGGGTTATGAATAATAACTTGAATCATGTGGAACACCCTCCTTCATGGAAAGAGCATGTTTCCCTAGAATCCTTCATGCAGAAAAGGCCTCCCATGTTTAGTGTATCTTCTAATCCCCTCATCATAGAAAAATGTATTAACTATATTAAAAATATATTATCTATCCTCCAATTCTTATAAGAAGAGAAATTTGTATTGGCGGTCTATCATTTTTGGTGGGGAAGCTGATCAGTGGCAAAAATTGATTAGAAATACGAAGTCCAAGGAGGAAATTGATTCCATGGATTGGGAGGATTTCATGATTTTTTAGTAAATATTTTCTATAAACCCTTTATCTCAAGATGGAAATAGTGTTCTTAATACATAAGAAAAAGGAATATGTGTCTATTGGGGCATATAAAGAAAAATTTACAAGGCTTGTAAGATACGCCTCCGGTTTTGTCATGAACACTGAAAGCATGGTTTATCCCACGATGGAAATGAAACAGAATATCCCATGTGTAAAAATTATGGGACGAAGCATCATGGGAAATATCAAAAGGGAACCAGGAAATTCTTCAAAAGTGGATGAATGAGGCATCTGTCTGTGAACTTCCAAAGCAATATGAACAATTTCACTAATGTGAAAGAATAAAGGAAGGTTCATATCAACACTCATCTAGCAGTGTAGTGTCTCTGATGCAAAGAACATGGAAAATTTTCAAACCAATTCCCTAAGACAAGGGTTTTAAGAGGAAATCATCAAAAACCAACAAGGCAGTAAGGAAAGGAATATGATATCACTACTACTGAGGTGGAGCTGGACAATGATGCGGTGATAGTTATGATGTCCATTCATTCAAGAATAGATAACATGGTATTTATTCTAGTTTTATGTATTATTTTATATCTCACAAGGTTAGTATAACTATTTAAACACTACCTCATAATATGTATGCTGAGTTATCTGTGAGAACATTGAATGGGGAAATTACTACATCCAAATTTTATAACTCCCCTAGGTTAATGTTTGTGGACTCAACCTCCCAGAAAATCTTTTCATACTCCTTTTATTGGATTTTGATATTATATTGGGCATGGATTTAATATCTTTATACAAATCCAACATCAACTATCATGAAAGTTTGATCACTCTTTACATCATGAAGCATCCTACAAATCTTTACATGTATAAGGAGGAAGATGAATCTCATTCAGAATCATCATCTCAAGTGTGGATATTACCACCTTATGAGCAAGCATATCTTTCTTAAATTATTGCGGCAAAGTATATGATCATTCTCAAAGAAATTCACATCGTGAGGGATTAAACTAATGTATTCCCTAAATAATTTCATAGTATTACTTCAAATTTTTAGGTTGAGTTCTCAATTGAACATATTCCTAGATCTCTACCTATATAAAAGATAGCTTATAGAATGGCCACCATTGAGATTGAAGAGAAGAAGGAAGTAGTTATAGGAGAATCTTGATAAGGGTTTTATACGCCCGAGTGATTCACCATGGGTGTTCCTTTCCTCTTTATCATGAATAAGGATGGATCAATGCACCTCTGCATTGATTATCATGAGCTAAAAAATCATGATAAAGGACAAGTATCCCATTCCTCAAATAGATGACTTGTTCAATCAACTATGTGGGCCCATTTATTTTTCTAAGGTGGACCTTTGGTCGGGATATCACCATTTAATGATTAGAAATGAATATATTCCCAAGGATACCTTTTGAATGAAGTATGGATAGCATGAGTTCATAGTGATGAATTTTAGAATCACTAATGCTCCATTAATTTTCATTGGCTTAATGAATAGAGCCTTTAGATATTACCTTGACAAATTTGTTGTCATCTTTATCGATGATATTTTGATATACTCTAAGAGAAAAGAGGGACATGATGAGCATTTGGATAATGTGTTGAAGACTATGAAGGGATAAACTATATGAAATTTATATTAAATATGAGTTCTTGATGGAGGAAGTATTATTATTGGGGCATGTTATCACCAGAAAATGAATATCTGTTGACCCTTCCAAGACAAAGGCAATTGAAGAGTGTCCCTAGATAGCTTATGTATAAGAGATCCATAGTTTCGTTGGCCTAACTGGGAATTACCAATGATTTTTGATGAACATATCATGATTTTCAAACCCAATAACCAAGATGACACAGAAGGGGGTAATTTTTTTCTAGACTCAATAATGTATAGAAAATTATAAGGATCTAAAAAAGAGGCTTATCACTGTGCTAGTTTGCACACTCCCTACAAGTAGAGAAATATTTTTGGTGTGCAACGATGATTAAAAAAGTATTAGGTTATGTAATGATTCAAAATTATAAAGTGACAACCTAATACTCATGTCAGTTGAAAATTCATGAGAAAAACAATCCTAATTATGATCTGGAGTAGGAAGCAGTGATATTTTCATTGAAAATATGGTTGTATTATCTCTATGGGGAGAATTGTGAGATATATACTGATCACAGGAGTCTCAAATATATATTCACATATAAGGATCTTAATATGAACCATAAAATATGGTTATATCTCATCATGGATTACAATTACTCTATCCACTACCATCCTGGTATGGTAAATAAGGTGGATGATTCTCTAAGTAGAAATGATCACACATCTTTATCAATGATGACAATTGAGAAGGATCTAATCTTATTAGACTTACAAAGGATGGAAATGGGAATAGTTAAGGGGGGGAACATCATCAATCCTTTCTCAAATTATTTCTCAACCATCCCTTATAGAGAAAATAAAATAAGCTCAAATAAATAATGTGGGAATTCAGAAAAAGGTGGAAGCTATAAATAATGGTAAATACTCTGAGTTCAAGATCAATGAGGACGAAGTCATAATATTTGGGTCATGAATATGTCTACCATCCAATCATAAGATAAATAAATAACTTATGAATGATGCACACATCTCAATCTTCTCTATTATCCGAAGGAGCACAAATATGTATTGAGATTTCAGTGAGAAATTTTGGTGGGACAATATGAAAAATGAGACGACTGAATATACATCAAAGTTACTATTATGTCAAAAAATGAAGGATGAAAGAAAAAAGTATAAAGGGATGATGAAACCATTATACATACAAATATAGAAGTGGGAGGACATCACCATGGTCTTTTTCATTGGACATCCAAAGACATCTAGAAAAAAATACTATATGGGTAATTGTGGATCGTCTTATAAAGACAACTCATGTTTTCACAATTCTAGTGAACTTTTCACTGGATCAACATTCATGGATATGCATCAAAGAATTGGTAAGGCTACGTGGGTTACTAATATCTATTGTATCTGATCAAGATTAGAGATTCACCTCCATGTTCTGGAAACGTATCCAACATGATCTGAACACTGAGCTAAACTTCAGTACGACCTATCATCCTCAAACTGAGGGCCAATCTGAGAAAAAGTATTCATACACTAAAAGACATTTTAATATCATTTTCTATGGACTTAAAAGGATTATGGGAATAACATCTACCTCTATTTGAGTTGTCTTATAATAATATTTTCCACCCAATAATTTGAATAACTTCATATGAAGACCTTTATGGGAAAAGGTGTAGAACACTGACATGATGGGATGAAGTCCGTGAGCATAAGATGCTTGGAACTGAAATGGTTGAATAAATGGTGGGGAATGTAAAAACAATACAGCAACACATCAAGGCATCCCAAAGTCAAAAAAGAGCTATATAGACAATCATCGATGAGACCATGGGTTTAAAGTTAGAGACAAGGTATTCCTATGAATATCTATATGGAAGATGTTCATTAAATTTTCTATGAATGGGAAGCTAATTCTCTGGTACATTTAACCCATAGAGATCCTTGATCATGTCCTAGATGTATCCTATTGAATATCACTTCAACAAACCATGTCTCAAGTACACAATGTATTCCACGTATCCCTCTTAAGGAAGTACATCCTAGATCCTTCACATGTATTGACTTCGGAGGTGGTAGAGTTATAGAATGATCTTTCTTATGATGAACATCCAATAATTATCTTGGATCATATAGATAAAGTTTTACACAATAGTAATACTCAACTGGTAAAAGTAACATGGTAGAACCATAAGTACGAAGAGGCAACATGGGAAACAGAGCAACATATGAAAGAGAAGTACGCACACCTATTTTCACCTTAGTGTGTAAAACAAAATTCCGGGAGAGAAATTTCACAAGAGGGAAGAATATAATGAAAAAAGTTTTATCAATGTAAATTTTATTCTCATAAATATGTCTTATAGTATAATACCATAAAATCACATTAAGAACAAAATAAAATTTATTAATAATTAATTAATGAAATAAAAGTCATTTCTAGAAGTTACAAAACATATACAAAAGGAATAGTAACTTGATATTTGGAATAGTAACATGAACTTTATGAATAGTAAACCAAACAATAGAATAGTAACCTCACCAATGATAGCATAAATACAATTTATCCATCTTATAAGTGACAATATGATATAATTATATCATAGTATATGTAAATAAATATTTTAAAAATTATTAATTAAGTGTTGGTATTTTTGTAAGTAAAAAATATTTAATTACTATTTTGTGATTAATTAAATAAAATATATTTTCATAAAATGTATTCAAAGATAATTTTTTATGTTAAAGTTTTATGATAATTTTATGAGACATTAATTATTTTTCCCAACTATCATAAAAGAATCTATAATTTTAAAATATGTATTTTCAAAGTAAATGATGATTTTAATTAAAATTAAAATTTCTCAGATTAAGAAAATTAGTTTCATAAAATGGAGTTCATTTTTTAATTATACACACTGAAAAATAGTTAGGGTGAATTTTTGGGATTTTTCTAAAATACATTAATTTTTTGTACAGTAATTTATTATAAATGTTAAATACATAAATTATGGAGTCATAGATGATATAAGGATAATGTGAGCCCAAAATCTCGATCCATACTTCATTATGTTATTATATATGATAATAATACTCAAAATATTCATAGTGTGGAGCCAAAATAAAAAACTAAAGAGTAAAACAATGAGAAAACACCCATCTCTTGGACTATAAATACCACCCATCACAACCTCTTATAATCACAGGTCTCAATCCTCGAGACTTCTCCAAATTATTCTCAAATATCCTCCTAATACCCTCCCCCACTTCCATGAGAATTTGGTCTTAATAAAACACTAAAACCAATCCCTTAATGAG
Organism: Viscum album; assembly: GCA_963277665.1. Classification (NCBI taxonomy): domain Eukaryota; kingdom Viridiplantae; phylum Streptophyta; class Magnoliopsida; order Santalales; family Viscaceae; genus Viscum; species Viscum album. The sequence goes on from OY728163.1 coordinate 210,936,263, forward strand.
GTTCTCACGAAGAAGGAATCAAGAGGTAAAGCCCTCTTCCTTTTCTTTTAATTTTATTTTCATGATCCATTATTTTATTTTCTATCCTCACCCCCTTATAAAAATTGTAAAATAACTCTAGAACCTTATATATACTATAATGTTGTTATTATTATGGAATAATTCTTCATCATCTATCTTCCCCTCTCCTTTTACACTAAAAATGAAAACATCGTCTCTGATGTGATAATCTATCACATTCAAGGATGATGAAGATGTCATTTTACATTACCATCTTCAAGGCTAGTAGTTAACCATTTTTATGGTTTAAATAGATTATAATATATGTATTATATCTTATTCAATATTTTAGAATCATTTTTTATGCATTATATTAATTTTTAAAACAAAATGAGTTCGTTGTGATCGAAAATCGCCAAAATAAACCCAAATGATTATCATTAACTATTTATCCAATGATTCATACTTATTCCAAAAACCAAATCATATATAAGATCAATTTAACATCTATAAAATCATTAATAACATATAATTTCAACTCCGTATAATTACCCCCACTTTATATCATCTTTCATATATGTATACTAGCAAACTGATCATGAAAACCAAGGAAACCAACACTTCTAAACAATAAAATTGATTCTATTAACCCATCAAAAAGGCAAAAAATGAACTTAATAAAGTTATAATTAATAAAATAAATGTAAATAGGGGTATGGAATTATTAATAAATTAATATAATTTTATCATCCATGACATTAAGATCATGTGAAGAACACCTTCAGACTTTAGGTAAGGGATTCTACACAAACATCTATTATTCTTTCGGGTAACTCTTTCTCTATTTTTACCCAAATTAAATTCTCTTTTATTACTATGTGCATATTATAAATTGTTTTTATATGTTCCAAAATCATGTAATAATATCGATGAATCCTTTTTTTGGATATACATGTTTTTAAATGGTTCCCTACTCAATTGTTCTTGATAAGAAAGCCCGATTTAAGGGAACTTCCCAAATTCATACCCAATTTCAATTTAACTCTAACAACTATATTAATGCTCCATTTTTTTAAAAACCATTCATTTTATTTAAAAAACTATATCTCTTCCCTTTTGGTTTTACATAAAATAGTATCCCCTTTTCTGTTTTAAATGCTCTTTAATATTTTCTTTAAACCACACTACAATGTTTTAATTCTAAAGTTACTTTAATGATATTTTTACATGTTATAAATTTATTTTGACATCAATAATCATGATATATAGATATTTTCATTTATGAATTTCCATTTATGATTTAATTCTTTTCCTTCATGGAAAATTTTATGATACACCCATTTATTATGCTTTATGACATGATTATGAAATCCAATTCATTACATTGGTAACCCTTATATTTATGTTTGATTGATTATGTATGATTATTTATGTGGAAAAAATATTCATGAAAAAGTTTTGATGGATGTGACCAGATATCATTCCAATGCATTGGGTAATGATTAGTCTCATGAGACGTTATGTGTAACGGTCTTGGTGGTTAGTCTTGACTCATGCTTCTCTATGTACAATGAGCCTTAACTCATACTAAAGTCATGTTTCATGTTTCTTCCAAATTACTATGAATCGATGATTATATGATCCCATGATATGATTCCTTATATTTAATCACGTTCTATACCATTTTATATCATTATGTTATTCCTTATAACCCATGTGATAGGCTTTATTCTTATGTTTATTCCCTTATCGAGATTTTATCTCATCCCTTTATTCATGTTATCCCTAGGTTATAATATACAGATATAAGGGCCCAAATAAAATTAAGAGCTCATAATGGATGATAAATAAAGAAATGTTTTATTTAATCCCACGTTTTTAGTATGATTTACCTAGTATTACATGATATTAGACTTTACGATCCCAGTCATGTAATATGATGTTTAGTTATGCTTAAAATTTATAAATGACATGGGTAAAGTATAGGGTTTATATAATAATCCAAATCAATAAATAACTATAAATATAATAAATTCAAAGGGAAATTTTTTATTTGTTCTAACAGTGGACATGTGGCAAGAAAATATAACTTCTAGAATTCACACAATGAAAAAGAATCCATAATGACGTAATAAACAGAAGTGGAATATAAGTAAGTTTATTATCCTAAAAAGAGACCTATTAAGATGGAAAACATATTTGGAATCCTAGAGAAGAAACAGGGATCTAAATGAATAGTGAAATGAGCTCTTATGATGTTATAGACATAAAAAACCCTCAAAAACCATGAAAGAAAATCCAAAAGTGAAAAGTATAAGCAACTCAAGTTGTGAGTAAAAAGCTTGAACATTCATTAAAAGACACACCTCATGTGAAAAGGGGTGTGGTATCTCACATGGATATTAAATAGAAACAATATAAAAACAATACTTTTTAACCTCAAAAGTTGTTAGGACCAATAAGGGCCTATATACCCTGAGAGTGGGGGGGGGGGTTGAATCAGGGTATGAATATTCTTTTTCTAAATTTTTCCTGCCCCACTGGATCTTGAACTCTTTATTATAAGGGTCACTTTTTTTGCATTTGTGTGTTTATTACGATCACTTATTTCATTTTTTATCTAATGATGATGCTTTTAATTCAATGTAGGGAATTAAGCAGGCATACACATAGATTTTAATTTGGTTCACCCTCACTAGGCTACATCCAAGGAGAATACAACATTGATGTGCCGTTGTACCAAATCCACTAAAGCTCACTGCCAATAATGTTCAGGCTAGATCACTTCTATATACAGGATCACTTCCTTTACAATTTTTAGGGTCAGCTCACTACTTTCCCAAGGGTCACTCCCAATTTCTCTCCCACTGGCTCACTGCCGGTAGAAAGGATAACCTTATTCCTCTTCCTTTTCTCACTACACTTGGAAGGGATCCACTCACAGTTTATAGACCTGTATGTCTCTTCATTTTCATGAATACATGCCTCCACCACTATTGATAGATTCTATGTTAACGTTAAACTTTCATCCACAGATGAATACTCCTTTTCCCCTGAACACTAGGCAATTCCATTGGAAAACCATTCAGAAAGCACCCTACATTGCGAGGCTCCCAATTTCACAAAGCTCAAACAAGCATTCACAAAGATCCTGACTTTTTGTGAAGCACTCCCACGAAGAACTCTTGAGAAGCTCAAGCCTTCACAATGATTAGGCCATCACAGAGCTCAAGTCATCGCAGAGAAACTTCCCTCGTGAAACTCATTGAGCCACACAGAGCACATGACTTTCGTGGAGCTAGATTAGCCATCGTGAATCTCTTCTTTCCCGAAGCACACTACCTTCACGAACTGAGAGAAAAGTATTTTCTCTAAAAACTCTCTACTTCTCCTGAGGGGGTCGAGGTCTATTTATAGATGATTCCACTGACCCTCAAACCATTCATGTGAAGTCAACACCACATCATCTCAAATCACGAATCTCCGAAGTTCCCGCCAATTTTCTCTCAAAATCATGATGCACCATGATAAATTTATGATCGTGGAACTCATCATAATCATGGATCATTCTGTCATTTCCTTCATGCCTTCGCCAAAAAGTTCCCTCTCAAATCCCTTCACTGTCGTGATGCACTTCATCCTATGCCATTCGCGAAGCTTGTCATAATCTCGAAGCATCACCGTCAACATTCTTCTGGCCTTCACAAAATCCAATCCATGAGGCCTATCATAACAACAGTCATTCCCTTTCCATATTTAAATTAGATCTTAAAAGAAATTCTATTTTCACGATGCTCACCAAAACTCCCAATTTTGGACCCCAAAAATTTGGCAGACACTGGAAAACGATGTCAACTTGTATCTGTTCTTTTATACCACCTCTAGGTCTTCCATTACATTTTCATGGTTCTTTTTCAACATGGATTTTCAACAACATCTCTAGAACTTGACAATTCACCATGGAAACCTGCTTTGTCAACAAACACAATCAACCCAAAAATGATTCAATTATTACCTTGAGGTATTTTTTCCCAACAAAAGTTTTACTAAAAGGTGTGACTTGATGTTAAGAAGAATAATCCTCCAATGGATGAAAAATTAAGAGTAGAAAACTAAGGGGAAGATTCCATATTTGGGAAAGAATCATGAAAAATAGCACATCAGTGGTGTGTAAAATAAAATAATTTTTACTTGTGGGTTTAAACATAGGATTTTGAAAAATAACAGGCTTATAAAACCTATATATAGAAATAATACTAATCATTTAGGTAAATAATTATTAGTAATACGGATAGATCAGTTGGAATTATCAAGAATGTTAGAGAAAGCACAGAAAGAGTAGTGTGATTTACAAATAAGAAATAATGTTTTGGTATATCAAGATCAACCAAATTCAAATATTTGAGTATTCTATGGGTACCTATCTCCCCATAAAATAATGTTTCTATTTTTTTTTTGATAGTTTTGTTTATATAAGGGGGAGATATAGTCCATGTGGTGAATTTACTAAAAGTTCATAGATGAATAGGTTTAATATAAATACATGTGATAAGTAGAATCCAAGTACATGATATAAAAATATGTTTTTAGAGTCAAAATGTGGTGTTAAAAAACCACTCTGATCTTCAAGACAGATTATTTAATTCACATGTCAAAAGAATGTAGGGGCAATAAATGAAGAACCTAATATGAATTTGAAGTGGTTCCAAAGATATATTTTATCATATTTAATATTTAACCATTAGTATTAGGCCTCTGTTCAAGTTGTATGAGACTACCAAGAGAAGATATACTAGTATAGAATCCAAAATATTCACGTATTCCATGTTTATATATATATTTTAGAAATATCGTATTAGCTGACTATTTCTAGGATGCAATTAAGACACTAAAAAATCAATAGCATTCCAAAAAATTGGTCTCCTTATTCTGATGACTAATTACACATATGGAATCAGCTCAAAAATTTATATCAATAATCAGTATATTCCTAAATCTATAGATATTCATGGATAATTGGTTATGATCACTCTAGACTATTTAACCTTATCCTTTAAAGTATCCCATTATATAATTGAAGATCATGAAATACAAGTGGTACCATGAGGTTAACTTTAACAAGTGGTATCAATTAGATTTACAATTATTTAAATAATGTTATGCTTCCAGAATATATGGATTTAAGTGAGTAACATGGACAATGTGGGGTTTATTGACTTAAACACTTATTTCGTATAATGAGTTCTCACTTAGTAGTCTTAAAAGAGGCTGAAATAATTCACTAAAAAGTTTTAATTTCACTCATTTAATATATATATATATATACATGTAGTGTTTAGTTATATAGAATAAAGTTTCCCTAAGTTATTGATAGATGGAGTCAAAGGTTTATGATGGATCTTAATGTTTTAGGAGGTGAAATTGAAAGTAGTTGAAATGACTATATGGTCTTCAAATGTTAACCTATGGTGTCACATGGGCCGAGAATAAGTGCATGAAAAAGTGGAGAGAAAAATATATCTGTATCTGAATTATAGGAGTTGGAAGAAACTCTTGTACCCCCCACATGTTTTACTCAATTTCTATGGATAAAGTTACCCCAATGGGATTTTTGGACAAGGGAGGAGTTGAAATAAAAGGTAGATCTGATGAGTCCCTAAGAGGGAGAGAGTGTGGAAGTAAAATCTAGATTTAGATAACCCTTTTCATTATAATTAAAAGGAGGAGGAAAATGTGGAATCAAAAATCCATAACCATGTTATGTTTATAGTAATTTTCATGAAATACTTTGAGAATATGAAAAAGGATAGATTTATGATAATATTGGGAATAAAATTCAAACGGGAATTTTTTTATTCCCAAACCAATTTTTGGAGTTATATTTGTTTTCAATAATTGTATCATATAATATGGTGGGAGTATTGGTAGATGATAAATTCATTATTTGAAGTTATGCATGACATAAAGACTTTGTGTGGATAAATGAAAAGTGATATATGATATATTTATGTATCAAGAATCGGGTTTCAGGTTTGGGATGTTGATTTCATATCTAAATAGTATGAAATTCTAAGGGGGAGTTCATGATTTCTATATTCTAGTAGTGATGATTTTCTTGAATATTAAACTTAAAAAATAAATACTTTTTTAATATTTAGAGTATTGTAGTGTAGAAAATACTGAATATTTATAAGGATTCAACATTCATTTAATTTTAAAATCTTAAAACATGAAATTAAAATTTATTGGTTTTCCAGTGTTTGATAAATTTTTTCCCTCAAAATCTAGGATGAGAAGGAGTTTCACATAAATCCTTAAGGGTCACATGATCTCATAGTATAAAATGATCACAAGATCAAGTTTATATAGATCAAATATGGATACAAAATTCATGTGATAGAGTCACATAAATTATATGATAGGAGTTACACTGTTTAAGGCAGAGAGGTCACAAGACCACATATGACAATGAGAATTAATAAAACATGTATTTGTAGAGGAACAATGAAATATAGGTAGATAGAAAGACATATGTTTTATTGAATAACATGATCACGTTTCGTGGTGATAGTTATATTTCTGATCATAGGTCATGTCTTCAAGAGATGTTAGATTATTTTTTAAATGAGATTCATGTATATATAAAAGAGATACAGGATTCATGTATGAATAAGGGAATCGTATGATGTGGTCACATGAAATGAATAAGAGGGGTTATTTTATAAAATATATACTCCTTGTGAAATTATTCGATTCCGAGGAATGAAATATTTTTATAGTAGTGATAAAGGAGTAACATGATTTAGGTTAGGTGATGGAGTGATAAGATTAATAAGAATCCTTCTTCACATGATTTAAGCTTGAGCATGTTGTCGATCACATCAAATTTAATGTTTTATCTTTACTAAAATTTCCACAGTATAGTAGAAAGCCTAGGTCATCTCCCGATGAAGCCTTAGATCATTAATTAAAAAAAGGGTTTGATTGTGAAAATAAAATGGGAATAGAATCAACTATTTTGGGGTTTTATGATATCAAAATAGAAATTTAAACCATATCACTATGCAAGAGAAATAAGTTGGAGACATCACGATCAACTCAGTTGAGTGTCCCTTAATTCTCAATCCATCATCGCTCTCAAGGGAGTGGGAAGGATATTTGATTACCTGAATTATACATATTGAAACTAGGGTTGTACATGATTTACTAGTAGTTTAACACCTAGAATTTTATTGTTTAATGATATTTATTTTTGAAGACTTCTCAAAATTATGAAAATTGTATTGATATATAAACTGAACTCAAACAAGGCATCACATCAACAACCTGATAAGATGAACAGATTTTTTTAAATGATAAAATTGTCTAAAATTCAAGAACATTCATATTTATGGGTTAAAACATCTAAATTTTATCAATTGACATAACCCATTCTCACACTCATGAATGGAAAGGGGTGAGAAAAGATATGAACATGCCCAAATCATTACAAGATCCGGGTTATGCATAAAAGAATGAGGATTATAGTTTCTTTGATTTGAATTTGATAATAGTAGAATAAACACAAATTCAAAAGGTATAAATGAAGAACAATGAACTATAAAATTGTTATTTCAATCACTTTACAAATATTACAAGGGTAGATCTTGGGATTAAAATAAAGGAGACACCCCAAATTAATCACATAGTGGTTTTGAAGTACATGATGAAGAAGTGGGAGAAAATGGATGAATAAAGCTCTCAACATATACTTACCCTTTACCCTAGTCATGAAACACACGATAATGAGGTGGAGGGGTGATTTTATGGATAATTACATCAAAAGTTCTACAAAAATTAGTCAATTATCTAATGGGATAGGTGACTATTTATGGAATAACTTTTATGCCATTATCCAGCTAGTTAACTAACCAAAACATGTAAAACTTTTATGAAATCTTGTACAAATGTGGACCTTCAAGTTCTACATCTAATGGAGGTGTAATTAGCCTAACTGGATTTTCATAGACCTTGTTATGTCCCAAGTAGGGAAGGGTTGTCCAATCTATCCCACCCAAAATTCCTTAACATGTTGGACCACTTTTGGACCTCCAAATGGATGAATTGGTCTCCATGTTCTTCTATATAATTTATACCACATGGTTTTTCACTTTAACACAAATTTTAAGCCTAATTGTATTCATATATTATCCATAGTAGATATTGAAGTCCACAAGTTTTCTTGGGATTTTCCACTATTTGACCCCTTTTGCTCAAATTCCATCATAGACTCTACAAATCACCTCCTCCTACAATATAAACATGAAAAAAAGTAAAATTTACATATTTAAAAGAGATATAAATTAACTTATTTAATCTAACATGAAGTGAAATTTGTTATTATAACTTTAATATTCAGTACAAAACCATTTTAAAATGGTGTTGTAAGGGTGTAAATAAATGTTGAATCATTTTGAGATCACATTCCCAAACATACACCTTTAAAATCATAGGAAAAGTCACATTTATGAAAAAAATGATGCATGTAGATATTACTAACTTCATTAGTAATTAATATTCAATGAATTTTTAATTTATTAAATCAATGTGATCAAATTAAAAAACACACCAAGGAGTTATTCCCAGTGATCAGGGAAAACGATGTCTCATAAATTGTATGAAAATGAAATTCATAGAGATTCATGATACCAATATGATAAAGGAATTAAAAAGTCAACCATGCCACTAAATCACTTCCTGTGTGTGTATAAACCATTCAATTCTATTCTTTTCAATTTCTATCCAATAAATATAGGTCATTTTAAAATTTTTCTGCTTAAATTTTTTTGTCAACCAAACATTACATATATCCTATACAATAAAATTTCCAGACCCACTCACTTAAGTATTCTTGAAAGTCAAAAATTAAAATCCCAAACTATATACCCCATATGTTGTAAATTTCATCACTCCCATAATTTATTAATATTTTTGATGTTTTTTTAAAATTTTCACTTGGAAAAAATATCACACTCATCACTCAGACTTTTTTGATATCCACATGACACTAATTGTAATATTTATAACAATATAAAAGGATGAGGAAGAGTGGTTTTGAACTTCCCAAGATATAATTTTTATTATTATTTATATTTATGTTTATGGTTTTATTATTATGGTTTTTTTATTTTCAGTTTTTAGGGCGTAAAATAGTCGGATAATAGCTACACATTCATAGGTCAATCTCATACAGTGTCCTCACTATAATAAAGGATAATGTGGGAAGAAAGTAAAAAAAACTAGAGAGATTCACTGGGATATTTTTTCTTAAAGTTGGATTTTCACCACAAGATGATTTGGAAAATCCTTGTAAAAGTATTAAAGTATCTTCCCATTGACTATAATACATCATCAACTATGATCATATAAAACCTGTATTGCACCAAAAGGTTAAACATTAGTAATAATATATGGACCGATCAATTAGGAACAAAGCATACTTGGGTGGAGATTCAACCGGGAATTGTACATGAGAACCTTCTCACCAATATGAAACTTTCTCTGATGAATCATCCCATCATGGATATCATTTTTATTCTCTTTATAGATTTAGGAGTTCTCTTATGCATTACACCAAATTTCTTCCAACTCCAAAACTGCAACTTCCTATGCTCACCTCAATATAAGATACTCATATTACATTGCATAACAACCTAATATATATGATTCTCTACTGACACCAGGAGGTGAAAAGCCTTTACAAACACAATATTGTATGGTGACATTCTAATCAGGGTTTTAAAAGATATACTGTACACCCAAAGTGCATCATCCAAGATAAAAATCTAATATTTTCTATTGGGTTGTACCATTTTTTCAAATATTTTCTAAAATTCCCAATTTGAGATTTCAGCTTGTCTGTTAGTTTTGGGGTGATTTGCAGTGAAGACTTTATGAGAAAAAACATACTTTTAGAGCATTTTTTTCATTTTATGATTGAAAAAAATGTTAACCGTAGTCACTAATGATGAATCTTAGAAAAACAAACCTGCTTAAAATATGGGACCTCATAAAATCAACAATCACTTGAGATTCATCCATCCAAGTGTCCTTTTATTCCACCCATTTAGAGATATAGCCCACATCCAATAAGATGTAAAAACAACCAAATGAATTTAGAAAAGCCCCCATGAAGTCAATGCCTTATCCATCAAATATTTCACTAAATAACATGGTTTATTGGTGGAATTTCATTCCACGTGGAGATATTACCTATGAATTGACATCATATTCATGAATTACAAAACTAATGGGCATCACTATATAATTTTTTCTAATAATGTATTGAGTTAGGGACCTTTCGAGATGTACATTGAGATAAAGAGTGGCCCCCAGTATCCAAAGTGTGGAAGAAATTCAAAATAGAGGTGAATTCATGGTTTGGTAGACATATATGAAAATCATGGTCACTACAAATTCTCTAAAATTTAGGGCCATCCCAAATATACCATCATGAATCATGATTAAGTCTATGAGACTATGAAGTGCTGAAATCAGTGGGGACTAGAGATGTTGCTTGAAAATTAATAATTTCTACATAATAGGGGGAAAGGTCCATAACCTCAAAAATGTTATCATGAGCGAAAAATTCTCAAATGGGGAGGGGAGAGTCAATATAATGTTCCAGTGGTGAGTAAATACTACTAATATTGTTAGCTACCACAATTTTGGCACCACAATTATCTCCACTCTCATGTTAATACTCTTCAAGTAGGATCATCCACCAAATGAGGCATGGTTTAGCTTTAGCTTTCTTTAGTAGAAAATTAAGGGTATAATGATCAAAAATGACAATTATTTTTACCCAATAAGATATGATTTGATTTTTGATAAGTAAAAAACAATAGGCAAAAATTATTTCTTCGTATTTGTGTAGTTTTTCTAGGAAAGGTTAAGCCTACATGATGCATATGCAATGACATGAGGAGCCTTATCAACCATTTTTGATAAAAATACCCCAACTTCAAAGTTAGATGCATCACACATAATTTCGAATGGGAGAGCCCACCTTGGTGGTTGGATGACGGGAGGTGATGTGAGACTCATTTTTAGTGAATTTAATTCATCCTCAAAATTATTTTCAAATAAAAACTAAGAATACTTTTTAAAAAATTAAGATAAGAGATGTGTTCTCTTACTAAAGTCTTTAATGAATCGATAGAAAAACCCAGCATGACCCAAGAAATATCGCACCTCATGTATAAATTTTAAATATTTAAGGGTTGAAATTAATTCATTTTTTGATTTATCCACTAAAATACCCTCATTTTAAATTAAATTCCAAAGAACTATCCCTTGTTCAACCATGAATTGGGATTTCTCAGAATTTAATATGAAATATTTTTCAATGCAATGTTAGAGAAAAGAACCTAGGTGTGCTAAACCATCATCAATGGAAGTTCCATAAAATGTGAAATCATCCATAAAAACATCAATAAAATTATCAATGAACTTGGAAGAAATACTCAACATAAATCACTAAAAAGTATCAAGAGCATTACATAGACCAAAAGGTATCCTTCTATATGAAATGTGATGAATGGATAGGTAAATGTTGTCTTTTCTTGATCCTCAGGGGCTATATGGATTTGGAAATTACTGAAATATCCACCAAGGAAACAATAAGGTGACATACCTATGAGTCTTTATAAAATTTAGTTAATGAATTTTAGAGGAAAGAGGTCCTTTGATATGGCTTGATTAAGTCTATGGTAGTAAATATAGACTCCCCAATTGTTTTGAATGCATGTTAGAACCTATTAATTCCATTTATTTGACACAACCATTATTCCAGTCTTTAGGCATTATTTTCACTAGGATTACCCATTTACTATCAAATATAGGATAAATGATTATAAAAATAATTAATTTACTGACTACTGATTTTGCAACCTCAAGGACACTGGGATTTAAATATAATTGATCTTGCCTTATGATTTTAGCCTCATCATATAAAAGTATATGGTGTATACAAATAAGTGAGATAATTTTTGGAATATCTTCCAATTTCTATCATATCACTATTTTAAACTCTCTCAAAAGGTTGAGAAGTTTTTATTCCAACTTCAGAGAAAGGTTATTTGAATATAGTGATGGGTAACTGGTCAAAACCCTCAAGATAGGTGTATGTTAAATTAAAATAAATTGTTTTTAGTTCCAACACCAGTGTGTTTATGATTGGGGAGAGGTTTTAGGGGGAGTGAGGTCCATGAGACTATCTATATACTTATTTATATTCTCTATGGAATGATAATATAGGGAAATATGATTTTCAGAATCATTGATGGTCATGGGAACCTCAGAATGAATACACTCTTCAATTAAAGAACAACATTTACACTTTTATACTCCCACACAAAAATAATAACATAAATCAAAACTCAAATATTCCAATGGTGAAGAAGAAGAAAATTAATTAGAGTATGGTTCATGGAGAGAATTTTGTATGTGTGTGTTGTTAGAGAGAACTTCCATAAAATAGATAGGAAGAATGAAGTTATCTTACATGGTGTGTTTCATGGTATAAAGGATATTAAAACATAAATTTTATCCACCAAACTCCATGGAAATCATAATATTTTAAATTTTGATGATTGTACTTATAGTTTTAAAGAATCACCTCCCAATTATGAGAGGGGAAATTCCATGGGTTCAGGTATCTTCCATATTCAAAATATAGAAGTCTAAGGGGAAAATTAGATTACACCCTCTTATGAGGACGTCCTTGATCATTCCATATGGGTGTGTTGTGATTGGGTTAGAAAGTGTCATGATGATTACCATTGGTTGAAGCTACCCAACCCATAGAGAAGATTACACTAAGTAAGAAATAAAATTAATTGAAGCACCCAAATCTAGCATTTCTTCAGAAAAGAAGGTCTCCCCTATGGTAAAAGTTATTGTGAAAGTGACCAGATCCTTGAATTTCTGTGGAATTGATGGTTGTTTCAATGTTGAGATCTTCCTTCCCAGGTTGACTCTCTCATACCCCTTTAGTCACTATATATTGGTGCAAATATTTTTAAGAAATTTGATGTAGCGATTTATTTTTTTTAACTGCATCCAACAATAGAATGTTAACATGAAACATTTTAAATTTATCCATTATTTCTTTACCAATATTAGTATAAGAAATTTTCTTATATTTAAATAGTCTTTGGGGGAAAGGAAGATGAATGGATTGTTCAGGGGAATACCTAATGATAACTTTTTTATCTTTTTCATTTTTTTCTTTATTATAATATTTCTTGTGTAAAGAAAGAGAGTTTTCAATTGGGGGACTTAACTATTGTGTAGATTATATTGAAGAATAAAATTCTTTACCACTACGAAGTGTGATTACACAAATATTACATTTTTCTTTTAGATTAGAAATATATTGGGATGGTAGTTACCTATAACCTTGCATCTTTATATCACTGATGGTATTTTCTAATTTTCTCACTTCAGTTTGTATGTACTGAGTAGCTGATTGTGTGGTATATTTGAACTGGAGGTTCTGGGTTTCCATTTTCTTCACCATTTCCTTCAGGATTCATTAATATTTGGGAGGAGGAGGATTGTTTTAAGATGTTGAGTGATATGAAGGTTTCATAACTTTTCCTTGTTGATACCCGTTCTGTTTAGCATGACATGAGTTACCTCCTTATTGGTAATGTGGTTGTGATTTCCTCCCATGGTTTGGATTTGTCATGAATGGTTATTTCTTGAAGGGTGGTTATTGATGAAAAGGAAACCCTAGGAATACTACTACACAAGACTCAAATGAATCCTGAAGTTACATGCACTGGTTAGAAATGTGACTATTATCAAAATAAATACCACAATGAAATGGAATAGGAAGAGAGTGTGAATTACATTGAGATTGATATAATTGTATTAAAAGGGTATACATATCATCAAGTTTGTTATCTAAGTTTTGTTCTAGGGATGGTTGACTTAACTCATGAACACCTTGGGTTGGTGTAACTGCCTATGTACCAAATTGTCATGAATTTTGAGCCATATTTGCTATTAATTCACGATTAGTAGAAGTAGATTTATAAACAAGGGAACTACCAGCTGCAAAATTTATCATTCTACAATCCATGTGTACAATTACCTCATTGAATTATTGAATTATAATTTTTTTCACTAATTTGGTTGTGGGGGAAACTTGAGAAAATACTTAATTAATCTCAAGGAATATTCATGAAGTGTCTCTCCTTGTGATTTCCTAATGCCAAAAAATTTCTTTTCTAATTAAAGCAGTTCAGGAGGTAGGGAAAAAATATCTAGAAAGAGTCATTTAAGGACTTTCCAGCCCCCAATTGTGGTAGGCAGATATTATATCCCTTATTTTTCTACACCATCAAGAGATAAAGCGAAGTCCATAAACATTATGAGGTCCTTAAACACATTTTGGGGTTTCTTGGTAGAGTTCACTATATAAAACTCATTTAGAAGTTTCCAAGAGTCCCCACTAGGAAGACCATGGAATTTTAGAAGTATGTGGACACGGACTAATATTAGCTCAAAGGTGGATGATTCCTCGATATATTTTATGTATGTGGGTTGGTACTCCACATTCGGGGTGGTCAGTTCTTTTAAAGTTCAATTATTTACATTCATGATTTCTGGGGTTTGATTTGGTTCAATTTTTGATTGGTTTGGGAGGAATTGAGGTTTCAAAATGGGTTCCTCAGTGTTAATTATTGTCCTACTATATATGACCTAATTTGTGAGTGAAGTTTATTTTCAATTTCTTGGTCAAATTCATGCAATTTTTCTTTTTCTGACCCGGTCATGAAAAACAAGTTGTGAATTTTTTTTTTATTATTATTTTCTCTTTATGATAGAATATAGGTAAAATAAAATCAATTAAGAATAATTAAAGAATAAATTAAAATATAGTGTTACATTATATAAGTATACATGGTGATTTCTAGAGAGACAGGAGAAGAAACACACAAAAACAAAGAAAAGAAAAAAAAATAGTCAAAAGGGATGGAGGGATATTGAAAGGAGTAATACTTAAGAAGAAAAATAAATAAATTAAAAAAAAGTAAAAGATATATCAAATAATTAGAAATGGTGACAATTTTTTTTTTCATTATCAGGGATATAAAATTATATGTTTAGCTTTTACTAGAATTTCTATAGTATAGTAGGAACCCTAGGTCATCTCCCAACAGAGCCTTAGATCATTAATTAAAAAAGGGGTTTTATAATAAAGATTAAATTGGAATGGGATCATGTGTTGGGGGTTTTTATGATTTCAAAATATAAAATGAGACTGTTTAACTATGTGAGATAAATAGGCTGGACAAATCGTGATCAACCCAAATGAGTGTCTCTTTATGCTCAATCTGTCATCACTCTTAAGGGAATGGGAAGAATATTTGATTACATTATTTACACACATTAAAACTAGTATGGTATGCGAGTCATTACTAGGTTAAAACCTAGTATTTGATTGATCAAAAATATTGATTACATATGACTGCTCAAAATCAACAAAATTGTATCGTTGTAGAAACCAAACTCAATCAAGGCATCAAATCAACAACGTGATGAGATGAAAAAATTTGTTTCAATGATAAAATTTTACCCAAGGAAGGAACCTGAATATTCATGGGTTCACGCTTTTGGATCTTATGAATCAACATTACCCACTCACACACTCATGTAAGAGAAGGGGTGAGAAAATAGGCAGACATGCTCAAATCATCAAAAGATCCGGGTTATGCATAGAAGCATGAGGATTCTTATTCTATTGATTAGTATTCAATAATACCCAAATTAAAAATTAAAAAGATTTAAATTAATATAAATAGGCTAAAAACTTATATATTCAATAACCTTATAAATATTACAAGCGTGGAGATTGGGATTACAACAATGGTGACCCCCCAAATTGATCACTAAGTGGTTCAGAAGTAAATGATGAAAAAGAGGTAGAAATGGATGAATAAATTTCTCAACTTTGAATAAACCTTGTCCTTTATCTTGAAACACATAATAATTCGGTGTATGAGTGATTTTATTGATAATTACATCATAATTTCTACAAAAAGTAGTCAAGTATCTAAGGAGCTAGGTGTCTATTCATGAAATTTTTTTAATCCATATTTTTTAGGCTTGTTGATTGACCAAATTTTTTGAAAATTTCATGAAATTGGGTGTAGATTTGATCCTTGAGTTTTCTTTTGAATGGAGGTTTAATTATCCCAATTGGAGGTTCGAGGACCATGTTATGGCCCAAATACAGAACGGTGGTCTAATCTGGACCACCCAGAATTCTTTCACATTATAGACCTGTTTTTGGCCACCAAATAGATGATTTTGGCTCAATGGTCTTCTAGAGAAATGTAGACCACCATATTTTTTACTTTAAACCCAATATTAACATTATTAGTTCCATGTATTATCCACAGTAGATATTTAAGTCAATAATTGTTCTCATGATTTTTCCCATCTTGGCCCGTTTTTCTTGAATTCCATCATGGGATCTCCAAATCACATCCTCCTACAATAATACCATTAAAACAAGTAAAATATTTTATTTAATAGTGATAAAAATAAATTATTTAATGAAAAAAGTGTAATTATTAATTATAATTATCATTTTCAATACAAAACCAGTTTAAAATAGTGGTGTATGTGTGGAAATGATCAGTGAATTGCTATGTGATCAAATTTTAGAAGAGGAAAGTTTTTATTTTTAGGTTCTATGATTATAACATGTAAGACCCTGAGACACATGATTTAAGGAAGTATTGTTAGGTGAAGTTCTTCAGTTGTATTGAATGGTAATAAAATGAAGTGGTGTTATAAATATGTGGAATGAATGGTTGAGTAAATTCTTTAGAGATTTAGTCATAGGAAATCCTATATAATAGGCCACAATTCACATAATTAAGGTAGATTTAATTGACATAATAGATTTAATCCATATCATAATTTTGGTGAGAAGGGGTATTGAATGAGGCATTCTAGTATTCACAAATGGAGTTATGAATATGGATCATGTAAGGAAGCTCATGAATGAGTAACACATCAGGTGCTCTAAATCAAGAGTTAAGAACCTAAAGTGAAGTGATCCCATCCATGTGACTGGACATACATGACCATAATCAGAAGGAGTCACATGATAGTGGTTATGAATTAACATTCCCATAGATGAGTTGCACACCGAAATTTCCACAGAGGAGTTACACGCCTAAGGTTATACGATATGACTTATGCACCAAGGGTTATAATTCAAGGGTCACACAACATAGAGTGTTTTTTAGTGAATAATGTTTCTAGGTAATGTCACAAAAATATTTTCACACAATGTTACCCAATGGGTATTCAAGATATTAAAGAGTAAATATAGGTTTTGAAACTAATCTAAAAGGAAAAATATTGAGTATATTTTTTTATATATTTGTTAGCAGAAGTTGCCAAAGGGAAAACAAAAATTATTGCATAGAATTATCCATCTATGGGGTAGATGTATTGTTATGTTTTTCTTGGTATAAGAAATGGAATTAAATTTCTCATTGAGGTATTAATTTCTTATGTCATAGAAGAATAATGCAATAAAAAAAGATAAATAGAGCATCAAATCCATAGTTATGATAAAAGATGAGTCTCATGATGAATATAGACAGACCATCATGTTACTTATATTTCAAATAGACCTAAAAGTACATAAAATATGGAAGATACTTCATAAAATATGTGCATGGAACTGAATAATTGGTGGTGCATCTTCAGTGAGGAGTGACTGAGCCCATAATTTTGAAAAGGTAGTGAGTTTTTCATAGATTGATTGTGGACAAAGAATTGTATCTAAAAAATAATTAAGATTAATGGATTCATACATGACCAACACATATTTAGTGAATTATTCTTTAACAAGTCCTTAGTGGTTAACCAGGTAAAATCTATGTGTTCTGGGTATGACTTACTTTTTGGCATATCTAATAACTATTTGGTAAGGCTATGTAAGAGAGAGATATATTGTATTCAAACAATAAGTTGAACATAGTTTCTACCAATGTGAGAAGAAGATACTAAAGAATGTTAAAGAGAATAAATAAAATGTTTAATTTGAACATCACCCAGATTCACCACCCCAGTCATGGTGACTTTGATTGCAACAAAATAAATAGTGAAAATAAAATAAGAATGAAAATCCATTTCACAACATCCTTAGAATTTTTAGTCACTTTTTCTCTAAATGATAACATTTACTTCACATGATCCATATAAAACATGTTTCCCATGAATGAATAGTTTTAAGTGACCATATTTCCAAGATAATCATATACTTCTTTAGGATTCTTGTCAAAATAAATATTCTCTAGAAAAGTTATATTCCTACAATAAGGTAGGTCAATATCCTATACCTAAATATTATTATATGATTCTCCAAAAGACCGACTCTTTATCTAAGAATCCCACTCTTTCTAGGAGTCTGATAACTCTACCAAGATAAAAATTGATAATAATAAAGATTCTACACTTTTAATGGGGGTGGGATCCAAACACCAAATTTTTTTCACAAAAATTTATAGTATAAGAGTCTTATTTGGAAGAATTTAATTTATAAGCATTGTTGTGTCCACTGAAAATCTATATTTCTCACCAAATCTAGTTCCTATTGAAACATTGGCCTTCAATACTGATTCTTCCAACAACTCAATGTGATAGGAATAGATCCAAGTATCTATATAATTCTATTTTATCCCAATAAAATATTTATATAGGGTAAAGGTCACTTGTATGCCCACATATTATCTATTTATCCTTGACAAAAACTGAAACACTACTATAGGGTTCCTCTCAATCCATATAATTGAAGACTGAGTAGGGATTATATAAAAAATATATGTACAACCTCTTGAGTCTATAAGTCACATATTATTAAAAGAAGATGTACCCATCTATTTGGGATGATAAAATTTTCTCTTGAATAAATAATAGATAGGCACACTTTAGGATTTCTGTATCATTATCAATTATAGTACTTATCGTTAGTTTGTATGGTGTGTATAAAAAATGATCATATCAGTTTATATTATTTTTTATTTATAGATCATTTAATGTGTTTAGTTTTACCCCAATTCTACTATAGAGATATGACCCGAATCAGGTTCCAGGAATCTCTTCAATGATGATGAACTCATACTCCCCATATTTTCATCATCTACACCTATAATACATAGAAGGCCCATAAAATTATAAATAAAACATTTCCTTTATAATCATGACTGATATGGTGGAAAAATATCTCTATTACTATAATTTCTAAGTTGATACTCCTTCCACTGAATAGCTTCACAACTATCACAAATGTACTAAATCTCACTCTGGTTTTCGATTCCTGAACTTGGACCAGGTACCCACTTATTATGTAATGCCCCGACCCTAGAAGCCCAGAGTCGGTGCATTATTACATAACATTTTCATGATACAAGGAAAACATGTCCTGAAAGACCAATCACATTAGTAGAATTGGAAACACTAGATACATTCATAAGGTCAACATTACAACTTGAAACGAAAAACAACATTATATTATTCCATTTGAAATATCCAAGACTCCTAGATTATTCCTGAAACTCACTCATAACTAACCTCTTAATATCCTTGGAAAATGTTACATAAGAAAAGGGTGAGCTCAAATGCTCAGTAAGAGTAAGCAATACAACGGAAGATAACATAAACATTAGGCATGGTGAATAATTGAAAACACATGCCTTTAAAAATAATTAACATGAACACTTTATGGCAGTAATATGGGCTGAGTAAATATTTTCATAATAAAATATAGTCATGGGTATTCTACTAGTCAAATAACCACATGAAATATCAATAGCTAATCTCATAATGATGGAATGCATAATGCCAAACTTTCATAACGACATAGTCAAGGCCTTGTGCAAAGACTACAAACAAGCTTTTGTCAAGGCCTTTTACCAAGACACTAGTTTGTCTCATGAGACCTACCGATGCATCGAGGAGCTATAGCGGGGTCCACCCATCACTTACTAAGTCCAATGAATTCCTCATATGAAAAGTTTGAAACATAACCTAAACATTCGTATTAAAGCTAGCATACAAAATGTCAATACTTTATCCATAAACCATGAATGGTATAAAAATAGCACATCCACAGTCAAACATAACTCATTCAATAAAATATGGAAGATTGTATTGTAACAGATTAACTCAATCAAAAATAATTAAGCATTTTGACATAGTTGAAAATAATCATCAAAACTATTTGAGAGAAATATCCCCCTTTTCTTGAAAACATTTAAAAGTCACACTATTTGTCAAGAAGCTGTTTAAAAATAGATTTTTGAATCAAAGTGTCCCATACCACATTGAAACATTTAAAAGTAACTTTAATTTTAAAATTTTAATATCCATATAAATAAATCCTTAAAACCATTTTTAAAACATGGACATTAATGATAAAGATTTAGAATAATAAATCTTTAAAACATTTAAAATGATATTTTAGTTAGAGTTCCAAACCGAAAGAGAGACACTTGAATAAAAATAATTGATGTAATAAAAACATTATAATATCATGAGAATAAAGGGATTCATGATATACTATGTGAAAGTACATTATATACACCATATAAAAGTGATTTGGTGTATAACAACAAAGAAGTCTCAATGGAATGTAAATTGAGAGGAAATCTCTTATAAAGAACATATCCTTATGTTATGGATAAATGAACATCATAATTATGTGTGAAAAATATAAATACACTCAATATGATTGGATATTCAGGGTAAATAAATCAAAGGACAATCACACATATTCTTGTAAAAACAACACCAATGAATTGGATGTTTAACTCAACAAATGGAAATTGGGTTAAAATTACTCTTATAAAGTTCATATCGATGACTTGAGAATTTATCAATGATATGATTATGTGAATCAAAAGTATATCCACATAAAGGGGAGTGGAAATTATGACATAAGAAAATGTAAAGTGATTCCACACATAATCTTGCAGTAAAATAATCAATGAAGTATGCGTAAATCCGAATGAGTGGAAATTGAAATTTCAAATTCCTTTATCAATTTGGTAACTTACAAAACATACAACCATGAAATAAGGATCATACAATTATGATGTAAATATCCATAAATTAATTTATATTACACAATGAATAAAATCATGGGCAGTACACACACCACATGCAACAAATAAGTGGCGAACATTGCAAATCTCACGGAATAAAAAGTGAGATAAGAAACCCCTTAATTTGTACTTTTTGCTTGGTAGAAGGGAGTTTAACCTCCTGTATAATGGGGAAATAATTTTTATCAAATTATACAAGAATAATATACATTAATATGATATCATATATGATCTTTTAACATTGCTTTATTAATAATATCTTAGTATTGTCGTCATTTCAGGTGTTAACAGATTCGTTTTCCTTTATATTATTTGTTATGTGAGTCATATTTGTTATGGATGGGATGTATATTATTTATATCCAGAAAGACATCAAGTATCTAAACATTTTTTTAATCATTAAATGAAAATTATTCTTGAATGGACTACGATGAGGAATGAATCTCATCGCGTTCGTGGAGACTATAATCCGTACGTACGCACGAGTGACAATATCATTCTTTTGATATTAAAATAATATATTAATGTATGGTATATCATATATACAGAATCATTATCATGTTATATTTATTATTTAGATCAATTACACATCATTATTATACCCATCCAAATAATAATGTATTGAATAACAATTACACCACAACGTGGAGACGGTAAGCCGTATGTACGCACGTATGGTGAAATGTCATTCACAGGATGGATAGAATAATGAAGTGGTGGTACCATATTTATAATAACATAAAAGTATATAAAATAAACTGGAGTTATTATTTTAGAATGGAAACAACTAAGAAAGAGTAAGTGTAAGAAGAAAGGAACTTGAAAGGGGTGATGAAATATTTACCTCTTCTTCAGGTTCTTCCTTTTGATTTGATCAAAAGAGATCCATAGGTAGGATTTCTGACTAAAAAAAGGAATCTAGGATGAATGTAGGATAGTTAAGAGGGTATTTGGGCTGAGTTTTTCCGAGAAAAAGGCTTTGATGGTGTGAATTTGAGGGATGGGGGAGTGCCCTTTTATCATTCTTTCCCACACTTAGAGCATTTTTTGTTCCCACACTTAGAGCATTTTTTGTTCAATTGAGACACTTTCTTGGGTATATCCTTACACATTTCCTACATGATGGAGATTGATTATTCTTTTCTCCATGGTCTCCACTACTGGATCTTTTATCATTCATCTCCTTTTTATTATTTGTTGAGTATGGGAGTTGGTTAATATATATATGTTGTTGATCATATTTTTGGAAAACAGATTCGGCATAAATACAATATCTTCTTCGCCTATCCACATTCAATTTCCTTTCTCATTTCCACCACTGTTCCCACCTTGTACATCATTCTCAAAGTTACTATGACTTCCTTGGAATCCAACCATTGACTAAAACCAGAAAGGATTGTGTGAGTAACAGTAGTCATAAAATCATTTAGAGAATATCATGAGACTATATTTTCAAATTGAAACACCTTATGATTAACCAAGGTTATTTATTAACATATTATATTAAAATCCTTTAAATTGGTTTGTAATGAAAATGCAAATTATCCTAAGCATATCTCCCAGGAGCGTCATAACCAAGAGTGCAACAAGGCCCATTGTCGTGCACTGGTTCCCGTTCGAGTCTAGCTCAAATTGGTGTTTTCAGGTTTTACCCCTAGGTACATCCGTGCCTAGGCCGCCTCTACCTGCTCGTATCCAGACATGGATGTATTGTTTGGAAAACTCATAAAATCTATACAATACCAAAATTTTAGGAAGTTCTTCTATACTAATCCTCAAAGTCTATCTTAGGGATATGGGCTCTAATCAGAGTTTATCTAGATCTATTTTTGAAGGTTTGTACTAAACTTCCTCTGATACCAACTGTAACACCCCGACCCTATAAGCCCAAAGTGGATGCATTGTTACATAAAATTGGCATGATATAAGGAAATCATATCCCGTAAGACTGATCAGTTTATTATCCTTGGAAATACTAGATACATTCATAAGGTAAACATTTCAACTTGAAAAGAAAAACAATGCTAAATTATTCCATTAGAAACATCCAAGCTTCCTAGATTGTGCCTAAAGTCACTCATAACTAACTTCTTCATATCTTGGGAAAATGAAACATAAGAAAGGGGTGAGCACAAAATGATTAGTAAGAGTAAACAATACATCAGAAGATAACATAAAAAATTAGACATGGTGAATAATTGAAAACACATGCCATTACAAATAATTAACATGAACAATTTATGGAAGGAATATGATATGAGTAAATAATGTCATAATAAAACATAGTCATGGGTATTCTACTAGTCAAAAAACTACATGAAATATCAATATCTAATCTCATAATGATGGAATGCATAATTCTAGACTTTCAAAAACACATAGTCAAGGCCTTGTGCCAAGATTAAAAATAAGATTTTGTCAAGGCCTTGTGTCAAGACACTAGTTTGTCTCATGAGACCTACCGATGCATCGAGGAGCAGTAGCAGGATCCATCCGTCACTTATTAAGTCCAATGCATTCCTCATATGAAAAGTTTGAAACATACCATAAACATTCTTATTAAAACTAGCATACGAAATGTCAATACTTTATCCACAAACTATGAATGGTATAAAAAGTAGCACATCCACAGTCAAACATAACTCATTCAATACAATACGGAAGATTGTATTGTAACAGATTAACTCAATCGAAAATAATGAAGGATGTTGATATAGATGAAAATAATCTTCCAAACTATTTCAGAGAAATATCTCCCTTTTCATGAAAACATTTTAAAGTAACACTATTTGTCAAGAAGCCATTTAAAAATAATTTTTTGAATCAAAGTGTCCCATACCACATTGAAAAATTTAAAAGGAATTTTAATTTTAAAAATTTAATGTCCATATAAATAAATCCTTAAAACCATTTTTAAAACATGGATATTAATGAGAATGATTTAGAATAATACATCTTTAAAACATTTAAAATGATTTTTTAGTTAGTGTTCCTAACCAAAAGAGAGACACTTGAATACAAATAATTGAGGTAATGAAAACATTATAATATCATGAGATTAAAGGGATTCATGATATACTATGTTAAAGTACATTATATACACCATATAAAAGTGTTTTGGTGTATAACAACAAAGGAGTCTCAATGGAATGTATATTGAGAGGAAATATCTTATAAAGAATGTATCCTAAGGTTAAGGATAGATGAATGAAATAATTATGTGTGAAAAATATAAATACACTCAATATTATTGGATATTCAGTGTAAATAAATTAGAGGACATTCACACATATTCTTGTAAAAACAACACCAATGAATTGAATGTTTAACTCAACAAATGGAAATTGAGTTAAAATTACTCTTATCAAGTTCATATCGATGACTTGAGAATTTATCAATGGAGTGATTATGTGTATCAAAAGTATATACACAGAAAGGGGAGTGGAAATTATGACATAGGCAAATGAAAAGTGATTCCACACATAATCTTGGAGTAAAATAATCAATGAAGTATGCGTAAAGCCGAATGAGTGGAAATTGAAATTTCAAATTCCCTTCTCGATTTGGTAACTTATGAAACATAAACCCATGAAAGAAGGATAATACAATTATTATTTAAATATCCATAAATTAAAGTATATTACACAATGAATACAATCATGGGCAGTACACACACCACATGCAATAAATAAGTGGTGAACAATGGAAATCTCAGGGAATTAAAAGTTAGATAAGAAACCCCTTACTTTGTACTTTTTCCTTGGTAGAGGGTAGGTTAACCTCATCTATAATGGTGAAATAATTGTTTTAAAATTATACAAGAATCATATATATTAATATGATATCATATATTATCTTTTTACATTTGTTTGTTAATAATATCTTAGTATTATCGTCGTTTCAGGTGCTAATGGATTCGTTTTCCTTTATATTCATTATTATGTGTATCATATTTGTTTCAGATGGGTTGTATATTATTCATATCTAGAATGATATCAAGTCTCTAAACATTACTTTTAATCATCAAATGAAAATTATTCTTGAATGGATTACGATTGGGAATGAATCTCATCGCGTTCGTGGAGACGGTAATCCGTATGTATGCACAAGCGACAATATCATTCTTTTGATATTAAAATAATATATAAATGAATGGTATATCACATATAAAGAATAATTGTCATGTTATATTTATTATTTACATCAATTACACATCATTAGTATACCCATATAAATAATAATGTATTGAATAACAATTACACCACGACGTGGAGATGGTAAGCCGTACGTAGGCACGTATGGTGACATGTCATTAAAAGGATAGATGTAATAATGAATTGGTTGTAACATATTTATAATAACATCAATATATATAGAAGATACTGGAGTTATTATTTTATAATGGAAACAACCAAGAAAGAGTAAATGGAAGAAGAATGGAACTTGAAAGAGGTGATGAAATATTTACAACTTCTTTGGGTTCTTCCTTTTGATTTGATGAAAAGGGATACATAGGTTGGATTTCTGACTAAAGGAAGGCCTCTAGGATTAAAGGAGGAAATTTTAGAGGGTATTTAGGTAGAGGAAGTCCAACACAAAAGGCTTTGAAGGTGTGAATTTGAGGGAAGGGGGAGTTCCCTTTTATAAGAGGGGTGAGGGGCACCTTAGGAAAAGCTAGAAATATTATTTTATAATAAAATCATTTTCGGTTTCTAATAGCTCCAAAATGAATTATTTAAAGGATAAGGTGGGGATGGGGCGTAAACCACTCAACTAATAGGTTTTAGACAGGTTTGGGTTACTATATTAACCTTATATTTTAGATATAACTCTTAGTTAAATAGTTTGACATTTACCATGTCTCTTTGTATTTTTATATTATATGGTTAATAAACATACTATATACTTCCGAGAGAACCCCAAGTGGTTCATTAATGAAACAACTATCATTATATAAGTCTTTTTTAAGATAATTAGATTTTTAGGAATATAATATCAATTAATAATATAATATTTTTTTAAAAACTCTTTTATTTCAATTTTGACACTATTTGGTATTTTGTTTTTGCTAAATTCATAACAGCATTATTACTTAGAAAAAAAATTCATTTAGAAAACCCTAACATGTCATATTAACATAGAAAATTAGTGTAATTCATTAAAAGTTTCAAATTACATTTATTTGGATATTTATAATATCAATTCATTTAATATTTCATTAATATAGTAATTACTGCATCATCATTGTGTCATAAATAAATTTAATTATTTAAGGTCTAAAAATTATAAATAAAATAAAATAATGTAGGAAATATTTTTATATTTATAATGAATATTTATAGTCTAATTTCTCTTATGTATATCTCTATATTAAAAAAATGTTTTAGTTATTAAACTTTGATTTTAACTCTTTTAACTCTTATTTAAATAAAATAATAATAAATGTTCTAATCTAATCCAATTGGACATAAATGATAATATTTTATTCCTAAGGTAGTTTTTGGTCGAATTACACTTATACAATATATTTAGGACATGTGTTAAGGTAATAATAAAATCATTTTTACCCTTAATTACCCTATTTACTTTTAACCGTGGTAAATAAAAGTAAAACGTTACTATTCACCAAAAAATATTTTCATCTTATTGAACAAAATTTTACTTACTGATATCAACCATGTCTCTTAGATTTTTGAAATTCCACTCAAATAAGCGGTAAAATTATGTTTTATGTGAATTTGCAAATTCTCCCTGGAGGCGGGTAAAAGACGGTGAAAAGTTCAATAAAATTTTTATATATCTAAAATTATTATAAATTGACACAAGTGAATTAAATTGAAATTATATAGGTATTATTTATTTATTTTGACCTAAAATAAATTTAAATAATGTAAATATTTAATTAAATAAAAATTTGGTTTTAAACTATAACTCAGTGTTTTTTCACTATTCATCAAAAATTGAATGTTTTCAGAAAAATACCAAAAATTCACCCTAATATAATTTCGATATTTCGAATTCAAAAATGAAGTCCATTTTGAAAGATAAAATTTATAAAATTTAAAAAAGTGGGTATTACTATTCATAACGGCTAGTTTGATTGGTCGCGGTGTGTTAGAATCCCTAAGTTGCATACAATGCAATCTATTACATTATTCAAAGGGAAACGTATCGTGGAAGCTTGGGGTGTTACATATTAACATCACAAAAAGGTCAATAGGTGAACCATATAATATAATTTATAGGTAATATTCCATAATCAATTTTTAAATTAACCTTATTCTATAGTATTTCAATAAACATCCTTTATCCTATGAGTCTTATAGGTTAGAAAAATTATAACCTTCTTCGTCTGTGGATATTCCCTGACAATCTTGATAAACCATTCTTCCCATGTTCTAAAAGGAACATCAATCCTTGGATTAAATTTTTCTTTCAAGAAGTCCATATCCAATTAAAATGGAGACTTGGAAATCATTGTGGTTCTCTCAACATTATTCATCTTAAAAGAAAGGGAATTAAATTCATCATACCTGCATATTAATGATCGGATCTTGACTCATTATTTTTACCTTTCAAAGGATCACATTGACCTCTCCATGCATCAAGTGAAAGGTTTTAGTGTTTAAACTCACCCAATGATATGGACTAGAAAAATATACTTGTTATAATGGTAAATAGTTTTCTATATCTAGGAGGATTTATATAAACCTACCCCCTTAAGTTCCATTTTCAACATCCCTACATACCCATTTTACTCGAAAGGGCCTTCGCTAATCCATGCCAAAATTTTCTGCCGAACGGATGTCCCATCTGATGAATACTCGAGGTTATAAATAGTTATTCATTTCATATCATAGATTTATATAAATGATTCTCAAGATTAGGTTCATGTTCTACTTCTTCAAGATCCAGAGGGGTGTATTCTAAGAAACATCCTTCCTTGTTTTTTTACTCCTCGATAAACAACCCTATAATGATATGTTTTACCAGATCAATTCTCATTGATTAATAACCCAATGGGGTTTATAATTCCATAAAATTAGTGATAGAACTAGAAAATGCTTAGTTTTTTGAATCTCTACAAGGGAAGCTAGTCAGATAGTGGGTAATCACAAAGCACTATTCCTATGAGGTTAGTGATAAAGGTGTGTGATGCCTGAATATGATGGTGTTGGATATAATTCAATTTTTTTTACTATTTCTAATATATTTATCATTATTTCCAAATATTCTCATTTAATATTCATTTTTATAATAAAATAACATGTTTTATAGTATTTCATGCAAAAAAAATATCCAAGTACAAACATATTCATGATAGTGTTACGACTATATGATAATTATGCAGACTTTTCCTATGAAATCATAAGACCCTAATTATTCACTAATTAATAGTTTTATAAGTGGAAGGATAAATAGAAATAAGGTATCTCATATACTGGGTAAGATTTTTGAGTTTTATAAGTAAATTTGAGAGAAAAACTCTAAAGAATATAAAATCCCATGAAGTAAGTCATGTATTATGATCCATGAGATCTGATCCATGTGATCTGATCGATGTGATCTCATCCATTTGATCTAATATATGAGATATGATATTTTTAATCTCACGCATGTGATCATCACAATTACACAGAATATCAAAGTCATTCATAGATTGAAATAGGGCCCCCATTGCGGACACATGATAATAACATCACAAGAGTCCCATTTGAGGGTGTATCAGAAAAATCTCATATGTAGGCACATCCCATGAATCCCATCCATTATATAACCATACATATTCATTCCTCAATATCATCTCTCTATCAGAAGCTTCTATTTTAAATAGATTCCCCAAATCAGGAGTTCTTCTAAATGTATTTTCGCTTTTCACATTGATGTTTTTTCACATGATATCAAGATGACCTTTGAAAATCTAAGGTCTTGGGAATCCTTGATATCGTACCTTCCCTCAGGTAACCTAATTTGACCATTTAAATATAAAATACATTTATGGATTCCTTTCATCAAGTTTAAAACCACGGAAAGGAAAAATATGATACTCTTTTAAGGCCATGTGTAATTCATGGGTAGGCTTTTGGGCACACTATAGTTCCCCTCTGATTATGAAATTCCTTGATAAGAGTTGCATTGAACTTGTCCTCCGTAAAAAAATAACTTAAAGGAAATTTAAATGATTAATTCCCTTGATATTGATAGTCCCCATCATAGGGACATCAATGAGACCATCCCCATTCTAGGGAACCTAATTTGACTTACCCAGGTTCGAATCTGATTAACCTAGTCACTTGGAGGATACTTAGATCCATTCAGTGAGGGGGTAGACAAAATTTGAATAAGGCATATATCTACCCATCCAATCCCTTAACTGGGGGTGATCACCATCATCCCTCCCCACAAATCAATATTTAATAATATAAAAGTGTTTTCCTCTTACTAGGTGTAATCTCAAGTCTCCATATCTTCTCTTCACTCACCTATTAATTATGGTATTTCAGTTTAAACCCATAAGCATTATCCCCACTCAATTATATGATTTGAAACCTTCCCTGAAAAAATGGCTCTGAAATATGTTGTTAAACTATGTGCATAATTCCCCCACATCATGATGTTAATATTCATGTCCAATTTCTTAGTTTCACAATGTATAATTTCATGAAAATGTCCTTACCGTATAAA
The DNA here is from genome assembly GCA_963277665.1 of Viscum album. Classification (NCBI taxonomy): domain Eukaryota; kingdom Viridiplantae; phylum Streptophyta; class Magnoliopsida; order Santalales; family Viscaceae; genus Viscum; species Viscum album. The sequence goes on from OY728163.1 coordinate 210,966,127, forward strand.
ATTACACTGCATGGTATGGTTCTTCCACATGACCTTAATCTTTGAAACTTGATCTATGTGGTCTTGGATTCATTATAAGTAGAAAATGTGGGATTCCTCATAGAGTTTTAAATCAAGCATCACCAAATTTTCATATATATCCTTATTGGTCCATATTCCCTGTGAATCCACTAATGTTCTTCCTTGTTGGGCTATATTCACTATGAGCATGGACATATTATTGACTAGGGCAATATACCTGGGTAACTATCCCCATTAATCTATATCTTGATGAGACTCTGTACCACCTAGAGATGTATATTACTTCAAGGTATCATTATATTTTTTTTCGTTAGGCCATATTATTGATTACACTATACTCTTCTTATCAGGTCATAATCTTACTGGATGAACCAACATCACACATCACATGGTCATATTACCTATAAATATAACTAATCCTTTTTGGTTCATATTACTTTAAATGATTATCCATAAAGGGTTTATCATGCATAATTACAACACAAAGAAATGTTAGGCATATTTTTTCTAATCTTTCCCACATTATGACATTAAACTACACTGATCCATCATTTTCTCATGACCTTAAAAGGTATGACTAGTCTAATTAAGTGACACCAAAATACATGTGTTATATTTACATTCACAAGAATATGTAGGAAGCCCCTTTAATGATCCTAATCCAGACAACTAAAACACTTAATTTCTCCTTGTATGATGATAAACTCCAAAGTGACAAGATATGTGGATTTAAAAAATAGAACATTAAAATAATGCATCACTATTTAGTAGGGAACAAATAAAGAGAAATTATAATAAATTTCAATGTTCACATTAATACATGTTAAAAAAATAATGGTACATGGGTAACCAATCCCATAATGGTATTTGGGAAGGATTCACAAATATGAATTAAATTTATAAGAGAGTCTAATAGCTGTAAATAATTTCATAATAAATGTGTGACAATCCCAAACTCCCAACTTCTTGACTAAATATCTTTCTAAGGTGTAGATGGTAAATTTACAATGAAAACTTCACTTTGGAAATAAGGTCCACCCAAATTTATGTGAGTGCATCCTAAATCACACAATGGTCATTTCCACCAGAATGTGTTATCCAAATTTCCATAGAGGGAAATTTCTAAAGACCTCCTTATCAACAAAAATCTAGTTACTTTTATTCATAGAAACCTCATATAATGAATTCCATAGAAGTTGAACATTATCCTATATGTATACCTAATTTATATAAATTCAATATAACCTCATTTTCTCATTGATCTCTTCTTGAAATTTAGAATACCATACATTTTGAACCAAAGAGTCCGTGGATTCCTGGTCCTGAAGCCCAATACATCCAAATTGCACCCGTGCACATAACCCTTCCCCCAAAAATTATTATCCTCTGCGACATTTTGTTTCCTTAGTGAGCAAGAAATACCCACCACCTTCTCTTAAATCTTATCATTTCCAATGCTCCCAACCATATTCCCACAAGATTCCACATTCTTTATTAGCTTTTAAATGACCCCCTCTAGGACACTATATACATTAGTTTCCCTACCTTCATCCATATTCCTAGAGAGACTCATAAATACACCTTTCATGCTACCTTGTGTCTCCACCACTAAAATATTACTAGCAACCTAATGAAGTCCATATAGAAAAGGATCATCATAAAGATGGTCCTATTTATGTATAACCATTACCTTTGCAGAATGCTGATTACTATTCAAATCAATCCCATGTGGGAAATCAACATATTGAGTCATCCCACTTGTCTAGCTCTTCCATGTATCCTCCACTCCCATTATAACTTATAACTCTTCCGTTGCATATTGATTGGAATCCTGAAAAGTCTTTGGTAGACATTGATCGTCTTGAAGTAAATCCTGCCCATTCATAGCCTATATACATTAAAAATCTTGAGTATACTCTTTCTCATCCAACCCCAAAGTAGTATTGTTATCCCCCTTAGTCTTCCTCTTATAAAGTTTACTAAAATTATTCAAATCCAACATCTTAACATAGAAAAAGGATTACAAAATTTCCTAGAAATATTTAACCTACTAGTGCCTAATAGTTTGGAAAGAAACAAAAAATGGAGGAATATTTTCACATTCAACTTGTAGATTATTATCATCTTCAATAGTTAAGAGAACCAACTTTTTATAGGGAGGTTAAAAAAACATCTACAATAATTCTTTCATAATTACCAAACCAATAAATTTTTTTAGAATTTTCCATTTTAATGGAAGTTTTAACTATAAAATAAACATAACATAAGTTTCTAGGATTGCATAAATTCAAATTGAATAAAGTAATCCTAATCCATATTTGGACTTGAGTTTTTTTAAAAGTGAATGAATTGAAACAAAAATATTATTCTTGAATTTTAAATATAACCAGTTTGAGGGATGATCCATAAATCCATGATTGATGCTTTAGTTCCCCATAATGGAATAATATGTGAATGTATCCTCTTCCAATTGCTATACACTTCCAGTCAGAGAAACCCCAAGTAGTCGACAAATGATGTGTCAAATACTAGATTCTCCACGGATTTCCACCATCAGGTAGGACCATCTGTGTCATAATAGAGTGATTAAAATTCATAAAACTATCCATAATTTCTTCTTTGTTTAAAATAGTACAGGTTACAATCCTCTTATGAATGACACATTCAGGAGAAAAAATTTTCAAAGAAGATGTCTACCTTATATTAATATTTCACCCATTTGAAATCCCACTATGATAGGATAAGCAAAAAGTCCCAAATTTTTTTCAAGGTTTATTGGAGAAAAATGAATCAGGAATATGACCATCTACTTGAAGATCAAATTAAAGTTCATACAGAAAACCCACACTCATAAAAACCCAAATCATCATTATCGTCATTAGAGAACTACCAGTACCCAATACCCTAAGAAAACATTAATATAATTCAAAATAATAATAAAAAATAATGATTTTTTTATTTTTTTTAAAAAATTTAATCATTAAATAATAATTACTATTAACATATTTAAATATTTAAATATATTTATATAATTACATATATAATTAAATATATAATTAAACATATAATTACATTTAATTACACATGCCCATATATATTCTTATAAATAACTAAAAATTTATAATTAGATATAATAGATAATTATTATTTATTAATGGATTACAAATAATAATTATAAAATTTACTACATCCTTTAATAGTTTTTAAAAACCCACTAAATTGAAATAAAAAATAATTTAATATTTATTGACGGTTTATACCACTAATAAAAACACCCTTGAGAAATAAATAAAATAATAATACTGACTATTTAAAAATGGTTTAAATATCCATTAAAAACCATTACTAAATGGAAATATTTTTTTATATAATCAGTGTAAATTAGAGGAGGTTTTCAAAAACTGCCACCAAAGGTGTATTATTTTGTGCATGTTTTCAAAACCTCCACTAAATGATTTTTATTATAGTGGTAGCCACCTTAAGGCCCATTATAGCCATGAACTAGGTGTGTAGCAGGATATATTTAGAAATAAACCATTTACATTGAATTGAAGTTATATTTTCATTGAATTGGGGTAAACCATTGTGAGTGAATGAGACTAGTATCGTAACTATGCAAATAGGACTTGTGGTATTAATAGTTTCGCATGATCTATCTAGATAACTCAATACCATGTGGAATACTAATTTATTCATGGTGGTTTAAGTGAAATAAGATTATTGGGTCCATTATGTACAAAGTTATTTGAGATAAATGGTTACACTATGAATCAAATAGGAAGGAGGCATATGTGATTTAATCGATCAGGTGTAGGTGCATGAAATAGATAAAATGAACCCATGATATGATGTATTGGTGGAATAACATGGGCCTTTAGATTGTTCTTCCACAATATAATGAATATTGCTAATAAAAAACTAATATTATATCCAATTTTTGAATTTTAATGCTTTTTTGGATTTTCGATCTTATACATAGTAGTAGAATTTACCTCATATTCATTCGATAAAAGTGAAAGACAATGAAGGTTAGCATATTGGGTGAAATTTTTTCAACGATCGAATGGAAAACACCATGAGTGGAAATAAAGTAATTCATGAAAATACAAATACTAGAATATGCTAATATAGCACACATACAATGAAATCTTAATCAAAAGTGTTAAAATTATAACCAAAATGGGTCAACAGTCACACAAATGACCATTGGTGTCATTACTTAACCAAAGGGTCTTTGGTGATGGATTATACTAGAGTAAAAATGGTTAGTATAGACATAAATATTAATTTGGTGGCATTTAATTAAATAATTTTTAAAAATACTGATAAGGTTATGTTTTGATGGTGTACGGTAACCATGAAACACCTCTAAAAAATCCACCAATAAGTGTCAAAACCCCACAGAACATCCCAAAACATAACCCAATTATTATATATCCTTAAAATACATGATTAAAGAGTCATGTTACTTGAAATAGGGGTGATACATGACAGATTTTTATGTGATGAAAAACATTTTGAAAGGGTCTAAACATTATATAATATTTTATTTAAAATATAACCTACCACATAGTTAACAATGGTTATCTCTGAGGAACCTATAAATTCACACCCAATAATAGATTATATTAAGTATTTATCTATTTTAAAATATATGATAACATAAAAATAGAGAGGAAAGATAATAAATATATGAAATAAACATGAATATGTAGAATAAAAATAGAATGAATTAGGAAGACACAGGGTACTCCATGGGATATTCTACATTGTGATCCTTTATTGTCTCCTTTGTTTGTATCAGTTCCTCTCAAATATCACAATATTTATCATTCATGTAATAACCATCCAATATACTCATGAAATTAATATATAGTGGACATAACAATAATCAAGTACCATATACATCCACTATCTTCTTTTTTGGTAGGCTTAAGAGCTCCTTAATCGAGATAACTCCCAAAATCACCCCCATGATCTGAAATGACACCAATCTGATATTCAATTTCAATGAATCCATAATATTCAGGGTTAAATAAATAAATTTAGGGAGAATAATTATATTAGTAAAAAATATTAACTTAGAACTACCATAGTGAGGATGAATATCCCCAACCCCCACCACTATCTTTCCTCAATTGAATATAAAGTAAAGATAAAATAATAAAATTGGATTGGGAGAGGTCATGGAATCATTATAATAAATTCCCATGGGAGAACCCTTGGGTTATATTTTCATTATATAGGAGATGAGATATCACAAGGAAAAAATGGGAGAATATGAAAAAGAAACAGTATACTAAAAATGAATTAAAATGGAAAATATAGTAAGTAATCTCAAAGGTGAATACAAAAATGGAACCCTTTAAAATTAACTCTTAAATTACTTTGATAATAACTAATGAAATTTCATAAATCCTTTAAAATTTTCTTCTATGACCTTAGATAATCTCAGATGGCTCCCATATAGTAGCAACATGTACTGATCTTTTTAAACATTTAATTAGATTCAACATAAACTTTATTACAATATTTATTTTTAATAAAAGTGGTGGCATGAATCGGTCACCCAATTATTTCCCAAAGAAATATATTAATAGAAAAAATAATAGTATAAGAACAAGGTGTAAATATCTTACACCATTAGGGAGTGAAGGGAGATACAAGTCAAGAACACAAGTAGTGAAGTTTCTACGACCTTGGGAGGAAGTAATTCATAGTGTACATAATCCCAAATTTTCAATCAACATATATCATCAATAAGTGGTTCTCCAAACACCCCTTGAATGATATCTAAAGCTCTAGGTGTACACATGCCTACTACTATCAAGCATGGAAGGAATGTGGAGAAGTAATAACATTTATATATATTTTTTCAATTTTAAATGGATAATAATATCCATAAATCTTATAGAATTGGTTTTCATGATTGAAGGAGTGTTATTTTTCATTTTATATAGTTAATTGGTAAGACAATGTCTTAAAAACTTCACTACTTATGCTGGGATGTTGGGAATCTTTGGGTGTATCTTTTTATAAGTGTTCAAATACTAGATGCTTTTAGGTTAACATATCTTCCTATATTAGGATGTTGGGTAGCGTCATAGGAACTTTGCTTCCTACATGGGGTACAACATTATTTTAATGACAAATAGAGATGCTGAATGATGTTTCAATATGATATCTTCTCTAATTGAATCAATTTTTCACCCATCATTAATACAATCTACATCCATATAATACTACCAGGTATTATTATATGTTCAATATCACTACTTAAAACCATATCATTTTATGATTACATCAAAAATTGAATCACACTAACATTTCAAGATTTACATGACTACGATACTACACTTTAGAGGATTCATTAATGTGCTTGTAACTTCTGGATTATAAAGTCTATATACTATAGTGATTTGTAAAAACTTTGTTGTCCTGATATTGAATATAAGCTATATTTCTAGGGATTTGTTTGTATAGAATTTATGTATTCAATGGGTTGGTTTTGTTCCCTTTTTAAAAATATGGTTCTCATAGGTTACATATTCTACACCATACATTAATAATAAGTGATAGTACTAGAAAATTAATATGTTTTTTTCAAAATATGGTGGTATGATTTTTTTGGGTTTTTTTTCTTTTTAAATGATTCTGTAAACAGTATATCATGGGTTTTCATGGTTGTAGGAATTTAACTACATGTCTCAGTTAGTGATTTCATGATCTAGAGTTTTATTAGGATAATAAAAAATGATATAAAAGAGACCCTATTATATAACATGACATCTTATTAGCCATTAGAAATCCTTTATCAAGAGTTACCGACCTCATTAAATGATAGCCAGTAATAAGGACCTCATTCATCGTTGTCTAGTTGTTGACTCATGTGGTTGTGTTACTGGTGGCATTATAAAGCTGTCACTACCCCATGACATCATTTCCTTTAAAAACAAAACTGATTCATATGTGGATATTCCACTAATTCTATGATATGATATACATTACTTCTTAAAATAAATCATCATATATTTAGTCATTAAATAACATTATTAACTCAAATCAACTACCACTCATAAAATATTAAACAATCAAAGTTTGATAATTAATTAAAATACAAAATAGTATCTAAATCCATTGAAATTATTATTTTATATCATTTTTATGTTTTATCAAAACCTAAAAATCATATATAAGACTTGAGATATTTTCCCATTTAATTTGAAATTAATAGGGATAAATTATTTGAATTATTATATATAATTTGGAGAATTTTTTGTTTCATATTGGAGGGTTTTTGGGTCATGTCAATGGTTAACCTGAATTTTAGGAACTTATAGAGCTAAGTTATTTTCTGGCCTTTCAATGATTTTACATGGTATTGATGAGTCAACTAACAAATCAATAAAAAACCATTAACTCATACCACAAATGGATTTTCAATTGTTCCAATATCTTCTTCCAATAATATTAGGATTTTCCAATGACCCCAACCATATCAATGAAAATGGGAGAGAATGTATCCCTTTAGATTCCATCTACTCAATAACTCCCCAATACATTATTCATGTGAGGTGTTGAATAAAAGTTTATGGTATCAGATAAATAGATATGCAAAATTCTCTAAATCATATTCTCATTTAACTATGAGAGCATAGTTCATCTAGTGTACCTAATGGGAATGATAATTTTTATTCTTCTTATTCGTAGTATAATCTTAATGAGATAGAGATTTATGGATTGGGATTTTGGAAAAAGTTTTTGATATTTGATAAATTATTTGGTTACATAATTTTATCCTTTCCATGGATTCATGTGATCATTATTTCACCAATAATACTTCATGGTTTATGGGGTCATACAAGTGGGTAAGAGAGTGTTTGGGACATATACTCCATTCTCAAAATATTTAATGATTATTGAAATTCTATAAGAATATATATTGGATCACTGTTCTATGATTACATTTTCCTTAAAGTTGAATTATATCCCCCCCCCCCAATGAGATGGTACCACTACTACATTTTTTCATTGCACTAAGTAGTTCAATTACACAGATAAGGATGAATGTGGACCAATTTGAGTTAAATATTTTTAATATATATATATATATATTATAAATAAAAATTGTAATAATAACTTATTTTTAACTATAATCAAACTCTGTTTTACATTAATAAGAAACTCTATTCCCTTTTATAATATTTAAAACTAAAATTATTTATTACTGATATAGTGTAGAATATGTTAATATATATATTTTTATGTGTCAACCAAGGAATAATATATGGTTTATATTATTTTTAAAAAAATAAGATTGTATTAAAATATCTATTTTGAAAATATTAATATTTTTTTGAGATATTATGTAATCAATTAAAAACTTATGCATGGTATATTAATAATATTAATTACTAGTTATTGTTTGATGATAATAGATATAAATAATGATAAATATAAATATTATAGTATATCAGTTTTAAATAGAAACAAATTTTAATAGTTTTATTACATTTAGTGAGAAAGATAAATATATATGAAAATTTGATAGTCATAATTATTAGAGAATTATATTACTTACAAAAATATATATTTAATTTTAAATTTTAATGATAATATAAGGTTTGGATCAATTTGAACTGTATTCTATACTAATTTAATCAGAATATACTTAATTCTAATAGTTAATTTGAAGTAGTAATAAAATATTTATTGTGGTGCTAATTTGAAATGAATATATAAAATATGATTATAAGAAATTATAATAAAATATATTTAATATAGAAGTATGGAAAATTAAAATATTAGAAATTTATTATTAAATGAAGATAAAAAATAAATTTTTTTATAATAAAAATAAAAATTAATTCAGAATAAGATAGTAAAAAATGGGGAATAAATTATTTAGATATGGCTGCATAAAATTAATGTAATAATAATTATAATAATTTATTTCTAAAAATAAATATAAAGTAAATAAATTTTGATGATATATAAAAAAATGGAAAATGGAAATAATAAAAAGTGTATAATCCCTTTCTTCCCACTCATACAAAGTTCAAAAAACGAACCTACCCTTCTCATTCGGTTGGCTCTCCGATCAATTTCCACTTGGGTATGGTGGAATAAATCAAGAATAATGACTTCAATAGGGGAGGTAAGTGGGGAGGAAGTTCTGTTGAGTGGTAACTTCTTGTTATGTGTTGGTCAGTGTGTAGTTGGACCACTTCATGGGACTAGTTTGACTATGTTCCGGCTAGATTCTCCATAACTCGTCAGATAAAATATTTTTGATGAGTTGTCAATGTTAAAAAATATTGGTTGGTTCTTTTTTTATAAAGTAGTGGGTATCATGTGAGGGTCTCTTTATAAAGCAACGTCATCACCCACTAATGGAAGTGGGATCCTCAAGATCATTTGAGGAAACTAAAATGCTAAATACTGATCGATACCATACGATTTCTGCATTTTTTATATAGATTTTTCTAAGTTCTTTAATAGGTTACTCAGTCACACAAATATATAGTGTAATTGATGAAACATATCCCCATATAACATTTAGATGCCAATCAAAATTGAACCGATGGAGGGAGATGTTGACATATACTATTGATAGGTACAGATAAATATATATACTACTATAAAGGATATAAACTTGAAATAGTTGAGAGAAAAATAATATTATGTGAGGATATATTGAAAAAAAAATGTTTCCACTAAGCTGTTTTCGTGGCTTTGGTTGGCTATGGTAAAATGAATATGAAATAGGTATTGTTTGAATTTATTTACAATTATTTTGTTTAATAATAGTGCAGGTTGGATATATAAAGAGTTTCAAGACTACACTCATTCATATGAAATGCCTATTTAATTCCTTAGTAAGAAAATAGAGTGAGTTTAGAATATTCCCTTTAAAGATGGAGATATACAATGGTTGTTATATAAGGTTTTGATTAATAAAAAATGTACGGGGAATAATGATATTTTAAAATTTCTATTTCAATTATTTTACTCAAATTTTTGTAACGGAATATAAATTTAAAATTAAATAAATTAATATTTTAGGATATTTATATAAATGAATTTTTTTACGAAATTTCAAAATATTTTTTAAATTTTCAAAAAAACATTTTATAGTTTTTCATGAAATTTATATTTTATGTGTAAGGGATAAATTATTCAAAAATATATATATTTTTTTAATATAATGAATATTTTTTCTATTTTAAAAAATAATTTTTCTAAGTTGGTTTTAAGGATTCCTATTTTTATTTAAAACTATAATTTATGTTATAAATGGGAAATTATTGTGAAAATTTCTCTCTATAGTTTCAAACATTTTTATCTAGTTATGTGATACTTCTTGAATATAAAATTCTCAAATGAATTTTTTTCAAGGTTGTATTCTAAGGGAAATCGTATTTCAAAATTATCTTTTTATATATAATTTTTTAATCAAAGCATATTTTCTTTAGGAAGAAATTTATCTTCATGAATAAATTTATTTTAACTATGGATTTATTTTATGTTAAATGTATTTTATGTCCATGCACTATATTATTCTCATTGTCCTTCCATATTAAAAAATAAAACATCTCATAAATAATTTGTTTAAATATTTATTACTCAGAATCTTTAGTTTATTTCGACCCAAGTTAGTGTCCCTTTTATTTTATTAATTTCTTGAAAAAAATGTATTCAATGTTTAGTTTTACTCGACTAACCATGAATATATTTATATACCTTCTATTTCCGTAAATGAATTTGAAATACTAACGTTAATGTTAGGAAATAGTCCTGATGGAAATCCCTTTGAAAATAGGCCATTCTATAAAATGTTTTATTAAAATTTAGTACTCATATATTTTAAAAGGATGAGGAAGGATAATTTATCCTAAACCTAAAGGGAAATTTTCAACAAATTGATAATAATTCTTTTTATTGCCTCCAATTCTCCAGAACTCCTCATGGTTGTTTTATAATCTTAAAAAATAATTTTTTTAAAATCCCTTAATTTATTGTATAATGTAATATTTTGAAATATAGATTCAAAATTAATATTCGTGTACTGAAATCTTTTTTATAGAATTTATATAATATTAAATTTTTAATTCAATGTTGTTTTATAGTATTTGAAAAAATTTCTAAAGAATTATTTAAATTTATCATGTTTGTAAATTTATTTTATGAAAAATCTCTATCTTTAATGAAAGAAATGAAATTTTATTTTCAATTTTTTATTAATTTTAATGTATTATTTGTAATGAATTTTTTTAAGGATTGTTCAATTATATTAAAAGGTATGTTTTTTGAATACCCTTACTGAACAATTTTTCACTCACCCCAAGTTTTAAAAAATGTTTTTCTTAGAGATTATTTATGAGTAAGACATTTTATGAAGAAAAAAATAGTTCAAGAGAAGCTATAATAATAATTAATTAATTATTTTAGTGTCCATTTAAAGGATTATAATTTTTTTTAATTTTAATGTAAATTCTTAATTATATAAATCTGTAGACCTAAACATATATTGGGAGTGTAGTGAATCATTTTGGATTAGAAGATGTAATTTTATATTGATTTAAGTCACATATGTTTTTATCAATTCCGCGTTAAATAAATAAATGGGAAAAAATAATAGTATTGTGTTATAGCACCCGACTCAAGAGTGCGAGTTGCGAGGTGTTATATTTTTTAGTAGGAAAAATATTTAGATAACTTTGGAGATTATGATGTTAATAGTTTAGGATAATTTATGAGCTAGAAATTTTTTTTTAGGATTTTGATGTTATAATTTTATGTAATTGAAGGTACTCTTGATCAAAGATATTTTAGAAAGACCTCATGATTGAAAGAACAATTCTATTGACTTTTGAGGTTTTTTTATCAGATTTTTAAGTGATTTAAGGTATTTTGGGACAAAATAGAGTGAAAAAGAATAAAAAACATATATGTATTTTTTATTTTAAATTGTTTATCAATTATTATCATAACAACTTTGGTATTATTATTTGGTGGATAACAAGGTCATGAAAATAAGGTTATGACATATATCTTTGGAAACTAGTTTAGTTTTTTAACTAAGGAAGTATATTTGGCATAAATAAATGTGATAAATAAAAATATAGATATATTATGAGTTAAGAGTAAGGTATTTAAATAATATTATTATAAAAACCATCACATGTTTTCAATAAAATGAGAAATTTAAATTGCGAGGACATAATTTATTTAATGGGGATGCATCAACCGAGGTTTTTAATATATATATATATTATTACCATTAAATAAATATCGTAAAAAATATCATGTTTTCAACACAGTTAAACTACACTATACATTTATAAGAAAATTTCAACCATTTTATGATATTTAAAACTATCATTAATTATTACTAATAAGGTTTAAAATAAATTATTATATTTATATATATATTTGTATGCATCTTCCTTGAAATACAATATGATTTATACTATTTTTTAAAAAATTATTTTTTTTTACAAATTTATATTTTTGAAATATTTTTATTTTTTTGAGATACAGTTTAATTAATTAAAAACTAATTGGTAGTGTACTGATAAAATTAATTCTTAGTAATTATTTGATGATAATAAATGTAAATAATTATAAATATAAAAATTATAGTATACCAATTTGAAAAATAAATTAATATTAATAGTAATATAAGATAAAATGAGAAATATAAATATATATACGAATTTTATAGTCACAATTATAAGAGAATTTTTTTAATTACATGTAGATACATTGAATTGTAAATTTTAATGATAATGTATAGATTTAATTAATTTTAAATGTAAATTATAATAATTTGAGGATAATAAATTTGATGAAAATGGTTAATCCAATGTAGTAATACACTATTTATTCGGGTATTAATTTATGATGAAAATATAAAATATGATTATAAAAAATTATAAGAGAAAATACTTTATATATATGTAAGGGAATTTATAACATTGGAAATAAAACAAAAATTAAGATAAAAAATAGATATTTCATAATGGAATAAATAAATTATAAGTATAATAAAATAATGAATAAGAAATAAATGCCATTGAATTTGGATAAAAATTAATATTAATTCAGCATATGATTGTTAGAAAACATGTATATATTATTTAGAGATGAATGTATAAAAAAATTAATAATAATTTTAATAAGTTATTTTTAAAAATAAATATATAAGAAATATATTTTAAAGGTATATTATAAAAAGAAAATATTGGAAAATAAAAATAATAAACATTTTGTCATCGAGTTTTTATATGATTTTATATATTTTTTAAAAATGTGTTGGTAGTTTTTTTTTTAAAAAATGTACAAGAAAGGGGGTAGGGGGCCTACAACCTTTCAATCACCCACCACATTTTCCCGGAATCAGTGACATGGAAAAGGTGGCTGGTGGTGACCACCTCTCACTTAAAGATAAAGCGAAAGGCAACAGGGGGTGCGTAATGTACAACAAAAAGGTGTCCCCTACCACCATTCACCTAACTCCCAATAAAAGGGCTCCCACCCCATCCTCCTCACTTGAAAATCCAATGTCTCTCTACATTCCGACCTCTCTCTATATAGAGGATGTATTATTTATATGTGGTAGATCCAGTGGCCTAAAAGAAGTCCCAGTTTTTTGCGAAGGTCTTTTTGAGGTATTTTTTCTTATTTAACCTTAAATAATTTATTTAATTAATTGAATTATTTTTAGTTATTTTGAAATGTATTATTTATTAAGTTGTTTAGTTAGTTATAAACATTTTAGAAATAATTGTTATTATTAGTAATGATTAAGTATAGATTAAATTATAAATAAATTTGTATTAAAAAATTGTTACATATAATGATTAGATAATTATAATTTACTAATTAATATCATCTGATTAAATTTTTATTAAGGAATAATTAATTAAGGATTAAGTAATGTTTAACTAATGATTATAAAATTTTTAAATAATTACTTTTTAATGATGAGATCATGATTATGTATTAATTAAATTATGATTAAATTAAGTCAATGTAATGATTAAATATTGATTAAGGAATGAAAAAAGAAGTAACGATTTACTATTAATTAAGTAATGATTAACTGTTGATTAAGTAATGATTAAAGAATAACTAAGTAATGATTAAAGTACAATTAAGTAATTATTAAAGAATAAATAAGTCATGATTAAATAATAATTAAGTCATGATTAAAAAACTATTAATGGATGATTAAATAATGATTAAGGGGTGATTAAAGAATGATTAAAAAATGTTTAACTAATGGTTAAGAAATGATTACCTAATGGTTAAATAATGATGAACCAGTTGTTAAGTATTTATTAGTGTCATATTTTAGGATATAAGAAAATCTTCCAAACTTTTGGTAGTATAAAGAATATGTGGTTATCTAAGATATCAGATCCCTCTCTGGATTCAAACAAGTGGATGTGGCTCTAGGAAATATGTAGTTAGGAGTAACAACTCCAACAAGGTTTCCTGGGCTTGACATGGGGTAACCTGGTACACGACAATATGCCTTTCTTCACACTTGGTTTGACTCTCCCATGATATATGCTTTTGATGATTCATATTTTTGTTATAATATATTGAAATACCTTTAAGAGAACTGAAAAATGTACTAATAAACATTACTATCATAGTTTATGATATAATAATATGTTATAAAAATTTAGTATCATAAATATTATATGGACAACCATTATTGTCAATAGTATTCATAGATTTTTTTGAAAATTGAGGGAAAAAGAATTGAAAATACCAAATTTGTTTATTTGTCATTGATAAACTAAAAATTATGATCATATAAATTGAAATAGAGAAGAACACAAAAATTAAATAACAGGTGAATTATTTAAAACATACATGAAATATCATGACATTTTTCAATAGAAAATGTTGTGGATGAGATGAGACTCACTTTGGGAGTGAGGTAAAACCAACTTATTTTTAATATTTAACTTAATAACATCTTCTAGAGGTATGTACTTAACTTATGAATTTTATAAAAAAATCATCTTTCTAGTGAAATATAAGATAATATATAAGATATTTCAATATAAGGATGAAATATTTTGAAGATTCATAATATAAGTACATCTCTTTGGAAGAAGTTGTTTAGCTACCAATTGAAAATAAGCTGGATTTTAACTCACATCTAATGTCAGGATCATCTCATCCAAACCCTATTTTATTGAAAAATTTAAAGGTATTTATTGTATGTTGTAATGAATTAATCTGTTATTTATTGTGTTTTTTCTTCTATATTTCACTTTAGATGATCATAAATTTCATTTTATCAATAATAATAAACTTATATGGTTTTTTTTATATTTTTACCTTTGTTTCCAAAACATTATATGACTTATATGGTAATAAAATTTGTTAAACATCAGTATCATATTTTGGGTTACAAAATGACATTATAAAATTTTATTATAATAAATATTATATGGTTAAGAATAATTGTCAATATTAGTTAAACTATTATAATGTTGATCAAAAAACATTTTTGATGCAGAGAATCATGTTTTCCTATGTGAACTGTTATGGTGAGGTTATTCAAACTGAGTAAGGAGCTTCTTATAGAAAAAAACCAACAACAGTGGTAAGTATAACTAATTGGGTGACTCTAAGTGAACTTCAATATAGAATTTATGGTTCTGTAAATCTAGGACGCAATCAAGGGATCAATTCAATGAGATATATACATTTTCAATTCTCTACTACACTATTTAATCTAGATTTTCCATTTATTTCTGATGTGTAGTGGGTCAAAGAAATAAATTTATTTTCCTAGCAGTCATATGGTACCATGATGAAGTTATATATTGGTGTTTCTACAGTACAACAACAATGTCCAATTGAATGAAGACGTAGATTTACAAGTGTGGTTTAAGAAGGTCTTCCCAAATAAATTAAGGCTCTTCCATATGATGTGGAAGAGGAAAACCTATATAATCTCTTGAATATACATGTAAATATGAATTCTGATGAGGTTTTTTTGTAATAATGGAATAGACAGTGATAACCGTGCTGGTGTGGATGGATTAATAGAAGTTGGGGGGGAGTTTCAATAAATCTATTACTTGTACAATAACCTTGATAAATAATAAATCAACAACCACTCTTTGCATCTTGGTCGGAAGTAATGACACATGTGCCCGAATTCGATTGCAATGTTCTCACACTCACAACTTAGTTTCACATTTTTTTACGAGAAAGGTTTAGTTAGCTGAAAAAAACCTTATATATTGGATGATATTTTCCATTTAAATGTGCATTAAAAACATGATAAAGATGTTTCACATTGGGAGGAAATATATATATAGGTTAGTAATCAGGACATAAAAAATACCTCATACGATGTGACAAGTATGGGGATGATTTTAGATTCTTCTTATTAGTGATTCCAGAAAATTCATTTAGAGGTTAGAGAATCTCAAAGATTGAGATATCTCAAACTCCCGTTCAACCAAACATGACACAAGATCACACTTGATGTTTAATTTGACTCATCCATTATCATAGATATGATTACAACATTCCATGATGTTCCAGTATCCCTTGTGCAAGATAGGATACAATAACATTTTGATTATATGACTTCCTTTAATATGACACAGATTGAGAAATATAAGGCAATTGTGAAGGTCTATGGTGATTGAGATGACTTGTATCAAGTGTTGCTAAACTTTATAGCCATAATAAGTCACAAAAACTATGTTTTATACCATATTTATATGAAAGAACTTGTGTATTAATATAACCAACTTGATCCATCCTGTGTTTAATTTCATCTGTTGTTCTGGGAATTCCTTTCATATATCTCCATATTTCATTTCATAAATTAGTTTATACATATTTATTGAAAATTATTATCTGGAAAATATAAGGTCATATTGTTGATTACAAAAACCCACGATGGAAATCATTTACCTATTCCACTTTCCTTTTCCATTTTGGATAAGGAAAACTACAATTCATGGAGTTTGTTTTTGGAAATATCAACAACCATTTCATCCGAATTAGAGGTGGCTATTTGATATCTGGTCAACATCAAGCAATAAATGATAAAATCAATGTGGAACCTGATACATGGAGAACCCTAAATACACTTCATTGTTACTTCATCAGACACATTGCTATAAACATGCGTAAAACATTCCACAATGTACCTATGAAGAAGGAAATCACAAGGCCTTGTACGAAATTTGTTTTTATTTTTTAGTATTTAAATGAAAAAATAAAATCAATATATTTGAAATATGATCACATTTGTGTATTATATGAACCGGATAAAGAGAGGTTTGAAGAACATTTTGAATAAATACATAAGACTAATCAAAAAGTGTATGATTATATGATGCAAATTCCAATAGAAAAATGGACATTCACATATGAAGGGAGGAATAGGTATTGAAACATGACCAAAAACATTTTGGATTTTGTCAATGGTGTCCTCAATGGGATTCAAAAGTTATCTATAACTGCACTAATTTAGAATACATTTTATCAATGCATGAAGTATACAGTTGATAGAAAAAAACTAGCCTTAGATGGGATTTAGTAGGGGCTAATGTACGGAAGGCATTTTCAATGAGAGATTTAAGAAAACATTGAAGAAGCTTCTAGTTATCATGTATTCCTTTTCCATTAATAATACCCTCAATTTGAAGTTTAAGAGTGTTTGGACCCCATAAAAAATATCATAGGTTAAACAATGGTAGTATTACTATAAGTGAGGCAATGCCAATGTAAAAACTTCTGAGACTTATGGTTTCCAGGAACACACACCATCACAACATGTCCCTCAGTGAACATATCTTGGGAATCATATGTTGATCTAGTTCACCAGCTAGAAACAATTTCTAACTGTTATGATGAACCATGGAAGCCTATTGGGGAGTTTTGATATTTCCTAATTCCCAAAGGCTAGTTGATAGTGGTACCTGACATCAAAAGGTTGTGTAAATAAGGGAGAACAAATTCTAGTAGGATGAGGAATGAGATGGACTAGCCACAAGAACAAGGGAAAAGTTTGAGATGCACCATATGTCCTCATGAAGGTGATAACAAGAAATGTTTCCCTAACATTGCTTGACCGAGTTTACACAATGGGGCACAATGATGTATTATCTATTTTGTGATCGTCTATTATTGTTAAATATGTGGTGTTAATAAAAGATCCTTAATTTTGTAGATTTTAATGACATATCCAAATACTTTTGCTATCAAATAACAATAAGCATTTCATATTCACATTAAATGGAATATGAAAAGGGAATTTTAGGTGGCACTAACTTATAATAAATCTATTCATGAAAAAAAAAAATCAAGAATCTGAGAAAATAATCTTGAAACACATCATAATTTTGGAAATCATACATAAATTAAAAACCACACTATTTTAAAATAAACTTTTAGATAAAAAAGACAAAATTTATATATATATATATATATATATAATTACATAAAACCATATCTTACAAAACACTTGTTTCTAGGTAAACATATTTCAAAAAACAGTTTAGAAACATGGTTTGTGAAGTATGAAGACATTTCCTTTTCTTTTGGTAAAAAATAAATTTAGAAAACAATCTGAATAGACTTGAAATGTCTTATATTCTACAAGTCATAACATTTTTCTAACCATAAAATTATATTTAAACTTTACAATTAAAACTTATTTCACTTTTTGACATACAAATGGAGGATACTAGAATACTCATTGAGCAGACTACACATGTTTCCCAGTCCGTGCTACATGGTCAGGAGGTTTAATAGATTAGTGAGCATCAAGCGCACTGTTTTCATCACACGCTTCCTCCACCCGCCATTATACCATAACCGTGCCATGTTGGTTTCCATGAAATTGTAGTATCTAATTTCAAAATTTTTGATCATTATCTGATTGCTTCCTTTCTAGAGAGGTGGAGACAAGTGACACACACATTCCACATGCATGATGGAGAGATGACCATCACCCTCTATTATGTCATAGTCCTTCTAAATATTCCTATCGATGGGGAAGCATTTATTGTAACCACTAATGCATATTGGATTGAACTTGTTTTGATATTACTAGGTGTCAAAAGTTTTTACAATGCTAGGGATAAAGATAGTGGGCCAATATCTATGGGATGGGTTGAGAGGAACTTTTAACATTTACTTGATGATACTGACAAGTATACTGTCATGTTTCATGCTCGTGAATATATATTATGGATCATTATAGGGATTTTGTGTGATGATCACTCAAGTATAAATGTGTAAATGATGTATTTAGTGATGCTAGAGGACTTTGATCGGGCCAGGACATATTTATAGGGATCTTTATACTTTGTATACACATATAGAGAATTATGTATGACATGTCATGTATACCACACACATCTCAGGGGATATGTTATCCTTCTCCAGATATGGGCATGGAACCACATCCCCTCAATCTTAACTGAGCTTTCTAGTCATCTGCATCTTATAGCGGTGTTTCTTGATGTTCTGTGTGGATTCTTTTATAAATAAAATTTAAGAATTTTATAAATGAAATTATGGTATAATTATATCAAAGGCTGTCTAATTAAATGTTTAAAAAATCATTAATTAAGAGTTGGAATTTTTGTAAGTAATAAATATTTAATTAACATTTTATAATTTATTTTATAATTTAAAAGAAACTATATTTTCATAAAATTTATTCATAAATTAATATTTTTATGTCTTATTATTTTAAGATAATTTTATGAGGCCTTATGTAATAATTCAAAGTGTTATAAAATTAGTTATAATTTTAAAATTTGTATTTCCCAAGAAAATGGTTATTTTAATAAAAAATTAAAGTACTCATATTTAGAAAATTATTTTCATAAAATTTAGTTAATTTTTGGATTCTACACATGAAAAAATGGTTAGGATGATTTTTTGGGATCTTTCTTAAAAATATAAATTTTTTATGAATAGAAAAATATGATAATTTTTTAAAAATGCTAAATACATGAATTTTTGAGTCATTGTTGATGTAAGGATGATGTAATAACCTTAATCTCAAACCATTATTAATTATTTTAATATATATAGTTATAAGAATCACACTATACATAGTCTTGAGTCAAAATAATAAATTAATGAATATAATATTGAGAAAACACCCCTATCCTCCACTATAAATACCACCCCTCACCCCATATTCTCCTCACACATCTCAAGATTTGAGACATGCCTATATTCGGAAA
Source organism: Viscum album (assembly GCA_963277665.1). NCBI lineage: Eukaryota > Viridiplantae > Streptophyta > Magnoliopsida > Santalales > Viscaceae > Viscum > Viscum album. The sequence continues at coordinate 210,986,406 of OY728163.1, forward strand.
AAATAATCTTACCTTGTACCTCCCCCAAATCCAAGAGAAATTGGCCTCATCAAAAGACCAAAACCTTTCCCTAAGGAGGTTCTCAAGGAGGATAAATTCCAGAGGCAAATCCTATCTCTCTCATTTAATTTCCTTTAAATTTAACTTCCTTTCTTATTCTATCCTCACCTCCCTATATAAAAATGGAATTAAAACTCTATTATATATGATATAATTTAATTATATCATTTTAGTGGAATATTTATCATTAAAACCCCCTCCCACTCTTTGATTATAAAAAAGTAATCGTCGCCCGTGATTTGTCAATTTACCGACATCGTCAGTGATGCACTTTCATTATCCTCAAACTCCTTCAAGTCTGTTAATAAAAAAAATGGTTTAAAATAGATTTAAATTTTCATTATAAAACCCTATTTATATTCTATAACTAACATTTTTGAATAATATTAAATGATAAAACAAAATGGGTTTGTTGCGTTCGAAAAACTGCCAAAATTAACCTAAAACGATCATCATTACTTCTATCTAATGATTCATGATCATAAAATGTAACCAAATTCTTTATAATATCATTTAATATTCTTAAATATCATTTATAACATATAATAACAATTTTGGGTATTTATTATCATTTTACACTAACTTCTGTTCATGGATACAAATGAACCCTTCATGAAAACTATGAAAATGAACACTTTCAAATGATGAAATAAAACTCTATAACTCAAAAAAAGGACCATAAAAGAACTTAATAAAACCATAATGAATAATATTAATGTATAAAAGTTTATATAATTGTTAATTAATGAATATAATTTGTTTATGTAGGATATTAGAGTGAAGAAATCATTTAGACACAAGGTAAGGGGAAATCTCAAACTCAACTCTCTTTATTTGGGATTTCCCTTTTCAACCCATTTTCAGTATGGTTATTCCATAAAAAAATTATTCATAATTATATTAACTTTCATGGGATTTAGATGTTTTCTAATTTATTTTATGATAAACACAATGTTTTCCAAAATAACTCTTATTCTAAAAAAACACACATTTTACTTACTGTGATTGTTTCTTCTTCACTAAAGGTGGATGATTCTTATATCAAGTATGTCATTACTTATTTATTCTGGGAACCCAATGTTTATGAATGTATTATTTAATAATTAAAACCCAATCCTTTATAAGGGTTATGTCCATGATTTATATACGTTCTATATGGCATGCAAGATAATGAAAATGTTATGCTGTGATGGGTGCACCCAGAATTATATAGCGCAACGAAAATGTTATGATATGATGGGTGTTACCATAATTATATATAGATCACATTAATTGGGTAATGTGATGTATCTAATGTGTAAATGTGAAATATGTGTGAACATGATGCTATCTTTGTTCACAACTATATGTGGTAGTTTACCACTAAGACATGATGTTTTATTTTGTACGTTGCCATATTCCAAGACTTTTTTTAATGATTACTATCATGTTTATAATCTTATTCATATGATATGATTATAATGATTATGATCACCCCATATTATATTTTTTCATGTTCTTACCTATCCTCTTACTCATATTTTATCTCACCATTTTTTGATGTATATCCTCATGTGAATACCTATACTTTGGAGAATACAAGGGCCAATACAAATCTAGAGAATAAGGAATTAAATAAATGTTTATATTTTATTTTGTAAATGTTTTGTAAGGTCCTCATTTTACTATGACATTAAAACATTTTATCCTTGTTTTTTAATGATTTTATGTTGTTTTCAGTAAAATTATGTAATAGTACTGTTAGAAAAGAAGGGGCACTATAGTTGGTATCAGAGGATGGTTTAGTTAATTTGGGAATAAGGATTATAGAAACTTCATGAAAAACTATATAATGAGACTATGTGTAATTAATAACCAAATAATATTTGATTTTGAAAATTCTAAACATAGGGATCATATAAGATATGACTTTAGAATTAAATTATTGATGAATTTTTGACTTATGTTTTGTTCTAACCATTTCAATTTTAGAAAATGGTGGGAACTAGGAGAAACCTGACAAATAACCCATGGGAGGGAAAATAAATAAATTTCTCGAATAACATCCCCAATGCTTTTAGAGGTTGCTTAAAAATTTCATGTCCATGCTTCACAAGCAATCTTAGGTTTTGAATAATATCATGGATAATGTAGAACATCTGCCTTTACCTAATAGGGAGGAACTAGCTATAGAGTGATTCATTTGGAAAAGACCATCAATGTTTAGTGGATCTTCTAATCCACTAGTCATGGAAGAGTGGGTCAACTCAATAGATAAGATCTTTTTTGTGCTTAACTATTCCTAGACAAAGAAGGATACTAACTGTTTATCAATTACATGGAGAGTCCAATCAACAGTGGAATTTGAATAAGTACACCAATCCAGAGGATGAAAATAAAGGGATAGTGTGGGAAGACATTAATATAATGTTTCATAACAAGTATCTCCCTCGAACTCTTCAAAAAAATATGAAGAGGGAATTCATAGAGATGAAGAATAATTAAGGAGAATTTTTCACAGCCTATGAAGAAAATTTCAAAAGGCTTACAAGGTACACTTTGGGTTTTTTATCAATAATGATAGAGAAATTTATGGATTCTTTAGTGGTTTAAAACCACACATTCTTAAGGATCGTGAAATTCAAGACTTTTGAAGTTATGAAGAAGTTGTTCAATGTTCTCTCAAAGTGGATACAGTGTTTGGAGAATGGTCCCATGGCTGTGGTGATAAGAAATGAAAATGGAGTTTCAATCTGGATGATATAATGACAAAGGTGGAAAGAAATCTCAACCACCCACATGTCAAAAAATTGAGAAGAGGCATGATGAGAACTACCTCAAAGGGACATATAAATGCTTAATGTGTGGGAGAGAATGCCACCAAACATATGAATGTTTAAAAGACATGAGGAAGTAAGAAAATGTGGTGGATTAATGGAGAGAACCACCCATGGTCCAATGCTGCAACTACAAGGAGTAAGGTCATTATATAATCCAGTTCATTAAAAGTTGAGTCCTCGAGGGTAATCAGTGTAATAAGCCTCCAAAGACAAAGGTTATAGGTAAATATTAATACATCAATACTACGAAAGTGGAGCAAGAAAATTAAGTCGTAAAGGTAAACATCATATTCACTCAAGAATGAAAAAATTATTTTTTTTATTATAGTTATATGCATTTCTTTATATATTAATAGTTTTCAAGAAATATTGAATTGAATCCCCAAAACCATGAAATAGAGTTATTTTTAAAAACACCAAGTGGTGAAATCATTGAAGCCGAAGTGTTGGATTCTTCTCCTATTGGCATATGTGGGATGATTCTTCTAGAACATATCAAAATAATTTCTTTGGTGGAATTTGATGTTATACTAGGGATGGATTGGATCTCGTTATATAGAGCACATATAAAATGTCAGGAAAATGAAATATCTTTTCATATTCCAAACCATAAAATAATCCTCTAAAAATACAAGGAAGATCATGAATCTCCTTATGAAAATCCTTCAACTGTGTGGGTGTAGATTCAATATGAATAATCATACCTCTCTCAATTGGTTGAGTCAAAAGGAGGTATTAACCTAGGAGAAATTTCCATCATGAGGGAATATAGAAATTTATTTTTTGAAGAGTTAACTATTATCCCCTAAAATAATGAGGTATATTTCTCAATATAACTCATACATGTAGCTACTACTATACCAAAGTGTTCTTATAGGATGGATCCTATCAAACTGGAGGAGTTAATGAAGAAGTTGTAAGAGAATTTGGAGAAAGGGTTTATATGCCATAGTGAATCACCTTTGGGTGTGCCAATGCTATTTATAAAGATGATGGATGGATCAATGCATATGTGTATAAATTATTGAGAACTTAATAATATCACCATAAAGAAAAAGTATCCTCTTACAAGGACTGATGACTTGTTCGATCTGTTAGGAGGAGCTTAGTACTTCTCAAAAGTCGATATACTTTCTGGATATCATCAACTAATGGTGAAGAAGGAAGATATTCAAAATACTACATTCCATTCAAGATATAGGCACCATGAGTTTCTGATGATTCCATTCAGACTTACTAAATCCCCTATAATATTAAAATATTTTATGAATATAGACATTAGAAATTACCTCAACAATTTTTTGGTAGTGTTTATCAACAATATTCTCATATAGTACAACAGAAAGGGGGAACATAAAGAATATTTAAGGATTCTTTTAGATATATTATGGAAAGGAGAAGTTGTATGACAAGTTTAGAAAGTGTGACTTTTGTTTATAGCAAGTCACATTCTTGGGACTTGTCATCATAATTGAGGGAATTTCTGTGGATCCTTAAAAAAAGGCAAACGAGGAATGATCTAGACCCTCTAGTATACATAGTTTTATTGGCACTGTATGGTACTACCAATGTTTTGTGAGAAATTTATCGTGATTCTCAAGACTGCTAACTAAGTTTACATGGAAATGGGTAAAGTATGTCTGGATGGAAGAATGTGAGGAAAGATTCATGGAACTAAATAGAAGGATAATCACTTCACCTGTGCCCAACTTTTTGATAAATGGAGAATATTTTGTGATATACACTAATGATTCAAAGAATGTACTGGGTTGTGTACTCATGAAAAATGATAATGTGATAGACTAAGCCTCCCAACAATTGAATATCCCTGAGCTGAACTACCCGAAACATGATCTGGAGCTAGCAGCTATGATTATTTCCTTGAAAATATAACGACACTATCTATATGAGAAAGAGTGTGACATATATTCTGATATTAAGAGCTTAAAGTATATATTCAATCAAAAGGATATCAACATGCATCGATGGATATGTTTATAGATAATAAAATAATATTATTTCTCTATTCACTATCATCTCAGTAAGGAAAAGAAGGTGGATAATGGTCTTAGAAGAAAGGAACATACTACACTATCCTTATTGGGGATTAAGAAAGACCCTATCATCATAGATATGAAAATTATATATTTATAAATACTAATAGTAGTAAATACATCATGTGTTTCCCAAATTATTTCCCAACTATCTATCCATGATAATATTAAAGAGGGATAAATGGATAATACATAGTTACAAAAGTAGGTGAATGCAGTAATGGAAGGGAAGCTGTAAGATTTCTATATCAATGAGTATAGTGTAATTCATATTAGAACAGGGAAATGTGTGCCTTCATCACCTGGGATAAAGAAGAAGCTACAGTATAATGGACATATCTCAACATTCTATATCTATCCTGGTAGTACCATGATGTATTGTGATCTCTGAAAACACTTCTGGAGGACATCTTGAGGAGGAAGATTACTAAGTATATCTCAATGTGCTTGATATGTCATCAAGTTAGAGTAGAGTGACTAATGTACAAAAGGATGATTCAACCATTGACTATACCCATGTGGAAATGTGAGAATGTCACTATGGACTTTGTCACTTGTCTCTCGAAGACATCCAAAGGAAATAATGCAATATGGGTTGTGGTGGACTAACTCACCAAGACATCCCACTTTATCTCTATTTGGGAAGATATATCTCTTGAAAAAATTTCTAAGATATATGTGACAAAATTGGTGAGAATACATGAAGTTCCACACTTTATTGTCTCTAATTATGATCCTAGGTTCATATTTAAATTCTGGAGGAGTCTTTAATATTCTTTGAGTAATCAGTTAAATTTCAGCATAACCTATGACCCCTAAACTGATGTCTAGTCTGAAAGAAATATTCATACACACAAAGATATGATAAGATCATACTTTTTAGAATTAAATTGCGGATGGGATTAGAATCTCCCATTGGTCGAGTTCTCATACAAAAATAACTTTCACTTGAGTATTTAGATGGCTACATATGAGGCTTTGTATGGAAAACAGTGTAGAACTCCACCCTATTGGGATGATATTAGTGAAATAAACCTACATGGACTAGATATTATGCAAGGGATGATTGAGAAAGATTAATCCATCTAGAAATACATCAAATCTGCTCATAGTTAGAAAGAAGATCTATGCTAATAGCCATTGAAGGGACTTGTAGTTTGATGTTGGAGATAAATTCATACTTCAAATATCACCATGGAAGAGAGCCGTGTGGTATAGAATGAAAGGGAATCTATGATCAAGGTCCATTGGACCCTTTGATATCATTAATAACATATGAGCTGTAGCCTATTAGATTTCAATTCCCTCAAATATGGATCAAGTTCATGATATGTTCCATGTGTCACTCTTGAGGAATTACATACTATATTTCTCACATATACTGAACTGAGAGGTGGTACAGTTGGAAGTTGATCTCTCTTATGAAGAGCAGTCAGTAAAGATTCAGGACTGAAGATATAATTTTTTATGTAAAAAGATAACCCACCATGTAATAGTGATGTGGAAGAACCATAAGTATGAAGAATAAACTTGGGAATCAGAGGAGGCGATGAAGGATAAGTACCATCACCTATTTTTGTAAATCAAAATTTCTAGGTCAAAATTTCAAAAGGTGGAAAAATGTAATGACCCAAACATTAATCAATAGAATTTATCCATTATTTATAATAATTTTATATAGTCTAAATCATATATAATCACTTATGGACCCTAATAAAAACTTTATAAATGAATAATAAATTAAATAGGAATTATTTCTTGAAGTTAAGGAACTAATACTTATAAAATAGTAACGTGACCATAAGAATAGTAATATGACCCCTATGAATAGTAAACTAGCCAAATGAATTATAAAATCATCCGTAAAAGTATAAATAAAATTTAAAGATTTTATAAATGAAATTTTGGTATAGTTATATACCAGAATAAGTAATTAAATGTTTTAAAATTATTAATTAAGTGTTAGAATTTTTTTAGGTCAAAAATATTTAATTTCAATTTTATAATTAATTTAATAATTTAAAATAAAATTTATTTTCAAAAAATGTATTCATAAATTATTATTTTTATGTCTTATGATTTTAAGATAATTTTATGAGACCTTATATAGTTTTTCAAAGTGTTATAAAATTTGTTATAATTTTAAAATATATATTTTCCAAATAAATGATGATTTTAATTAAAAATTAAATTATTCATATTTAGAAAATTATTTTTAGAAAATGGAGTTAATTTTTGTATTATAAACATTTTAAAATTTTTTGGGTGAGTTTTTGGGATTTTTCTGAAATACATGAATTTTTTATGAATAATAAAATACGATAATTTTTAATAAATACCAATTCCATGAATTTTTTCGTAATTATTAATGTAATTATAATGTAAGAACCATAATCTTGAAAAAAAAATTTATTTTATTATATATAGTGATAATTCTCAAACTATTCATAGTCTTGAGACAAAATAATAAATTAATGAATATAATATTGGGAAAACACCCTTCTCCTCCACTATAAATACCACTACCACCCCTCTTATCTTTACACTTCTCAAGCTTTGAACCTTTCATATATTCTATTGAATACTCTTAACTGTTCCCTCCCCCTCCTCAAGGATCTCTTTGTCTCATCAAAAGTTTGAAAACATTTCCTTAAGGAGGTTCTCAAGGAGGATAAATTTAAGAGGTAAATCCTCTCTCTCTTTCCTTTAATTTCCTTTAATTTTTATTTCTTTTCTTATTCTCTCATCAACTCCCTCCATCCAAATGAAATTATAAATATATTGTATTTTATATAATTTAATTATATAATGTTTCTTGAAGATTTATCATTAAACCCCCCTCTCTTATTATAAAAATGAAATCGTCGACCGTGATGTGTCAATTTACCGACATCATGGGCGATGCACTTTAATTTTCATCAAAGGCCTTCAAGGATTTTAATAAAACAATCTAATAGTTTAAAAAAATTAATGTGTATTATATAACTCTCTTTATGTTCTTTAAAAAACAATTATACATAATACTAAATAGTAAAACAAAACGAGTTAGTTGTGATCGAAAAATCGCCAAAATTAACCTAAAATGACCATAATTAACTTTTAGCTAATGATTCATTCTCATAACATATAATGATATTATTTAAAATATAATTTAAGATTATGTAATATAATTAATAACATATTATAATAAATCTAGGTATTTATTTTCATTTTACATGATCTTCCATTGATGTATACAAATGAACCGATCATGAAAACTATGAAAACGAACACTCCCAAATGACGAAATTAAACTCTATAACTGATCGAAATAACCATAAAAGAACATAATAAAAACATAGTGAATTATATTCATGTATAAGAGGTTCTATAATTTTTAATGAATTAAAATAATGTGATTATACAATACATTGAAGTGAATAAATCTTTCAGATACATTGTAAGGTGAATTCCCGAAAGCAACCCTCTTTCTTTGGGTTTCCCTATTTTCCCCCATTTCTGAATAGTTATTCCATAAAAACCATTCATTCATCATTATATTACTTTTTTGGGGATATAAATGTTTTCTACTTGAGTTTATGACAAACAAAAGTTTTTCCAAAAGAACTCTTCTTTCAAAAAAACACACCTTTTACTTCTCCATATTGTTTCTTCTTTAGTCATGGTTGATGATTGTTATGTCAAGTATGTTCTTCAATCTATCATTTGGGAACCCAAAGTTTATTAATGTATGATTTATGATTTAAAACCAATTCATTTACATGGGTTATTTCCATTATTGATATATGTTCTATGTTGTATGAATGAAAATGTAGATGTTATGATGTGATGGGTGCGCTCGAAATTATATAGTGCAATGAAAATGTTATGATGTGACAGGCATAACCAAAATTATATAGAGATCCAATTAATTTGGAAAAGCTATGTATCTCATAAGGAAATGTTAAATATGCACGAACATGATGCTATATTTGTTTACAACTATGTATGGTAGTTTACCACTAAGACATGATGTTTCATTTTTATATACTTTCACATTCTGTGCCTTTTCTTACTGCTTCCTGTCATGTTTATAATCCTATTCCTATTCTATGATGATAAGGATTATTCTGACACCATGTTATATTTTTTCATGTCCTTATCTATCCTCTTACTGGTCTTTTAGCTAACCCATTTTTGGTGTATGTGATCAGGTGACTACTTGTACTAAGTGGAATTCAAGGGCTAATAAGAAGCTATAGATGAAGTAATTAAATAAATGATTAATTTTTATTATTTAAATTTTATGTATAGTGCTAATTTTTCAAATTCACTACACCATTGGATACTTGTTGTGTAATGATTTTATGTTTTTTTTATTTAAAATGTTATAATAGTGATTTTAGAAAAAATAGGGTCTCTATATATGAAAATTTAAATTCTTATAAAATATACACTATAAAAACAATCTAAATAAAATTTAAATCATAGAATAAATATCAATAAATTTATTGAAAATAAAATTAATTTCATAAATATTATAAGTAAAATAAAATTAAAGGAATGTAAAAAAATATTATAAATACCATTTTAATGGTTTTAAAAAACACTAACATTTATTTTTAATAAAATATTAATGAAGTTGTAATATTATAGATTTAAAATAACCCTAGATATTGAACCTAGATAAAATTAATACTTTATATTGAGCTCTCTATAGCCTAATTTTCTGAAATAGGGTCATTATTTTAGACCAATAGCAAGTCACCATCTTCAGTGACTAGAAAAACATATATTTCTGATTCTATAATCTATTTAAGGGTCCTACATAGTACTTGTGTTTCAAAAAAACACTTCTATGAGAAAATGTGGAATTGTTTCATGAACAAACTCTTGTGTATTATGAGAATCAACTTCATCGAAGTCAATATTTTTATCAATATCCTTCTTTAGTATAAGTTCCCATTCTAGAAATTTGGGATGTCAGTTGACCAAAAAATTTTTATCTAATGGACTGTATATGAAAAAACCTTTAGTTTACTTAGGATATCATATAAATGTACACTTAATGCCTTGGGGAACTAGTTTGTTTTTTTGATAAGTCCTTAAAACATGTCTCAAATACCCATACATACATTTCTATAAAAATAGATTCATTACCAATTCATAACTGGTATAGGATACCATTTGGAACTTTAGTTTGCCCAAGGTTTAGTGTTTATGTTGGAGTTTTTAATGAATATCTCAAAAAGGATAATGGAATTCTCTCATGAATCATCATAGAAATCACTATATAAATAAAGGTATGATTCCTCCATTCACTAAAACCATTCCGCTATGGTGTATAAAGAGTATTATGTTGGGAAAGGATACCACACTCCTATTAAAAGTCAATAAACTCTATGTTAAGATACTCACCTCCTCAATCAGATCGAAGATTATTTATCTTATCTACAATTTGATTGTCTACTACATTATTTAACTCTTTGAATTTATCAAAAGATTTAAACTTTTACCTCATCAAGTGAACATATATGTACTTACTTAAGTCATACGTAACATTTTTAATGTAAGAATACCGACTATTATATTCTATAGGAAAAAGTCTACACACATTAATTTGCAACAATCCTAAAAGCTCCGTAGCCCTTTTACCATGTCCACCAAATCGTATCTTTGTTATTTTTCCCTCTATTAGCAGTATGTAATCCCAGCTCTCATAAGGAGATCTTCTTAAATTTACTTGGTTTCTATATTTAAATAAAAAATGAGTGCCAAAAAAGCTATTTCTTAAAAACATAACATTTTCACTTTCAAATATTAATGATATAATTTTAAACAACATAAAACAAACACAATATATGAAAATATATCATAATATAGAAACCTATATATTTATAAATATAAAAACAGATATAATTAAATTCATATCTTATATTTTTTATAAAATGAGGTAGGCCCCTTTCTTCCTTTCGACTTAACCAAAAGGAAAAAGGGTCCCTTCCTCCATTCATAAACCTTTAAAAAAACTAACCTTCCCATATTTAAAAATAAATCTGAAAACACATAAAAAACTCTTGTGTCATACCCTTCCTCTTGCTCATATTGTGTTCTAAAATGAACCTACTATTGACCTTTAATGGAATCTATGATAAAATTTTCCCGAAGACAAAAAAAGATAATAGGGATAAATTTAGTAGGGGAGGATGAAAGAGAGGATTTACAATGAGTGGTGACCGCTTGTTCTATGGAATTCAACGTGAAGTTAGCTTGTTTTAGGGGACTTATTTGACCATGTTACTACTATATTCTCCCCAACTCATCTGGTTAAGTCCTTGAGATTAGTTATTGGGGGAAGAAAAAGGATGGATTGTTATTTTTTCTTGAAGGAGTGGGTATCATATGACTCTATCTTTGAAGTGAAACATCACTGCCCTCTCATGGAAGTGGGATCTTCAAGAATGTGTGAGAAAAAAATTTCAACTACAAATACAATCCATTGGTGGTCTCTACAATCTTCCTGGAGAGTGACTATTTTGAGGTCTTCAATATGTTATATATATACGTGAGAGAGAGAGAGAGAGCATATATATATGGCAATCAAGGGATAAAATATCCATATAATTTGTAGTTTCCAATGCAATTTTAAAATGACAAATAGAGATGTCACTATTTGTTGTTGTGATGCCCACACACACACACTGTAATGTGGGAGCCACACATGCATAATTTTGGATGAAAATAAACAATATTCAAGGATATATGGTAATACATATTCCAACTATGTTTTTTTCAAGGGTTTGTAATGCTATGGTAGATAAATAAAAATAGCCAATTTTTGAACGTCTCCACGAATATCTTGTTAAATAATAGCATAGGTTGGATATATGAGAAGTTTTTAAGATATGATATTTTAAAAAAGAGACCCATATTTTTCCCTAGTATATAGTGAGAGTTAGTTTAGGATGTTACTTTAGAAAGGGAAATCCACAATGGTAGTTCTATAAGTATCATGTTATTAACAATAATTATGGGAATTATTGTTGTCTTAGAATCTTTTATTTTAAATTTATATTTCATTTATTTTATACGTATCTTTTAAATTGAAATTATTTTTGAAATAAAATAAATTCTATTTTTTGGTGACTCCTGTAAAGGGAAAATATTTTTAAATTTTTAAATTTTTTTTTTAAAACAATCATTATTTTTAATTAATTCTAGCATTATATTTTAAGAGTTTATTTTTAAAATTATTATTTTATACATAAAGTAGAATTTGTTTCAAAAATTTTTTAATTTAAAGAAGTATTTCTTTATTATAAAAATTAATTCTTATTTCACGTTTTTTTTAATTATTTTTGTAAGTTATCATTTCAAGAATAAGGGGAAAATGTTTTTAAAATTTATATATTAAGTTTCAAAAAAATTTCAATTTTTATATGGTACTTTGGGAATAGAAATTACTTTTAATAAGTTTTTTTCAAGGTTATATTTTAAGGGTAACCAATATTCCAAATTGATACATATATATATAAAATAATTTTATCAAATCATTTTTTCTTCTAAAAGTAATTTATATTTGTGAATCACTTTATTTTTAGCATGGTTTCCATTTATGTTTGAATAATTATATGGGTATGTACTGTTTTATTCTATTTGATGTTCCACATTGTTAAAAGAAAAACTATCTCCTAAATATTTTGTTTAGATATTTCTTTCTAGTAAAATATTACTGCTTCTGATTCATGTTAGTGTTTCTTTTAATTTGTCTATTTGTTGAAAAAATGCATTGATTTTTTCCTATATTATACATAAAAATATTTATATGCCTTAAATTTTCATAAATAAATTTTAAACACTAATGTTAAGGTTTTTAAATAAATTACTTAAGAAAATATCAATGAAAAAGATAAATCTATAAAATATTTTATTAAAATTTGGCACTTGAACATTGTCAAATGATGAGGAATGGAGAGTGAACCCAATCATTAAGTAAATTTGTTCACTAAGTGACCAGTAGAACCTATATATCCTTCAATAATCTAAATTTCCTGATTATTTTGTTTTTTATTATTGTGAAAATGTTTTTATAAAAATCATTTTATTTATTCTATAATGAAATATTTTGAAATTTATAATCAAATTTTTTTTTTGAAATCGAAATTAGATTTATAAAATTTATTAAATATTAAATGTTTTTATTTCAAAGTTGTTTTACTTAATTTTAAAAATATTCTCAAGAAGTATTCTAATTTACTCAATTTTATAAAATAATTTTTGAAAACCCATTAGCTTTCAAGAAGGAAATAACATTTTATTCCTAAGAAAAAGTTTTTTTAAACATAATAAATTTGTTTTTGAAGAAATTTTTTTCACGAAGTTTTAAATTATTACAAAATAGTTCAATTTTAAAAACCCATACATAGAAACATTATTCACACCACATGTTTCTAAAAATGTTTTTCAAAGGTACTAGCGATGTGTAGGATATTTTATGAAGACATGAATAAATTTATTGAAGCGGCAATAATAATTAAATATGTTTTTAATTTCATTTTAATGTAATATTATATGTTTTAAATTATAATAGAAGTTAATAATTCACTAAATTCATAGATATAAAAATATATTGTTAGTTTAGTGACTTATTTTAGATTAAAAGTTTTAATTTTATATTTATTTTATTTATTTATTTTATTGTCAAATTATTTTAAATAAATAAATGTAAAACATTATAGTAATGGTTTTTAGAACATGACCCAAGAACATGAGTCACATGGTGTAATGCAATTGGTGCAAAGTTATAGGATTATGGAATATACCATTATTCATGTAATTGAAAATGGTTGAATTTGAAGGAGAAACCACACAAGAAGTTGTTATCCATTTTTTTGTAAAAATGATCACATACTTAACCATAAATTTCAATGGATAGATGAAAATAATGATAGTTCAAACAGTTCAATGAGTAACTATGGATTTATCTTTTAAAACGGTGGGTGTGTTGAGGTTAGTATTCAAATGAAATCAATAACAAGAACAAGACAAGTGTATCAGTACTTGATTTTAGGTAATTGATCCTATCAAATTAATCTAAGATATTTGATCACATGAACATTATATTTAAATGGATAGACTAATATTAAGTACCTAGGATATATATATTCTGGTATAGGGGAATATGCACTAGGGAAGTCTAAATTAAGAGGCGCTTGAGATGAAAAATGTAAAACCCTAAGATTTTATGAGATAGATTCTTTTAATTCCACTGATTGCATCTGTTTTACACTATACTAATATTATCTTGTTCTATATGCAACACTGTATTAGCTTGTAGTATACACAATAATATTCATGGATAGAGTTCACACAATTTCATGTTCTTTTGATAATTTTTTTTTCACGCAACACTGAGTAATGATTTTGTTCAATGTATAAGTTAACTATGTTTGGATTATGCTATATGAAACAAAAAAGGAATCATTCACTACAAGCAACACTGATTTGGCTTGCGTTACACGCAAGAGTGACCTTCTTCAACAGCTTGCGTTGTATGCAATACCGAGTTTCACTAAACAATGATATATTATTAAAATATTATTATTTAATGGGATATAAACTAGAATTTATAAATAGTGTTAACCAAATTCTGGATTTTATATAAAATTATCATTCATTTTCCACATTTTCTAGAACATGAAACGAGAACAAAATAAATTGTTCGGATAAAAGAAGTATTTTTCAAAAAAATCAATTTTACCACCTTTTCAAGGAGAACCCTTTTTAAATATAGTTTTTGATAACTTTATAGGTTATATTTTAAAAAATAAACTTCTAATTTATAATTGGAACATCAAAATTTACTTTTTATTATCTCTTTCTAATTTTCTGATAAAGTTCATTTTTTAATGAATAATAAAAAACACTGCATTTTAAATCCAAACTGTCTTTTATCTAATTTAATTATATAGTTAGATTTTACTTTTAATTGGTTTTAAAGTGTAATTGGATTATATTTTTATCATTTAATCTAATTTTTATCATTGGAATTAATTTCACTTTTAAATTGGACATTAACACTTGTCCATCTTTTGATAGTTATTATTTCATAAAAATTATTTTTTTAGTTTTGACAACGAGAATTAATTTCAAATCAATTTCCGAAACTTTTATTTTATGAATTTGTAAAAATAGATTCTATATTTATAATCAGAAGGTGTAAATTGTGTGAATATGTACATTTTATTTTTGGACATTATGAATAGAAACATTAGTAATTATTTTTCTTTACCATGGGCAAAGGGTAAATCTGGTAAATAAGGTTAAAAAATAATTTAATAACTTAAAACTACCCTAAAACATGTTGGAATCATATTTAATGACATATTTAAGACTATATACATATTTAGGTCTATTTTGGGACCCCATGGATCCACTTGGATGTGCAAATGACCTTTTATAAGAATTAATTTAAAGTAAAGATAAATATAACATAAACATGTATCTTTTACTAAAAAAATTTTTATATGGGGTTATATAATTGATATATTAGATTATAAATATTCATTATAAATCTAAAAATATTTTCTACATAATGATATTTTATTTATAATTTTCAGATATTAAATACATAAATTTAATTAAGACACAATGATGATGTGTTGATTGTTTCATAAACAAAGGATTCAAATAAATAGTATTATAAATGATAAAATAAATGTAATTTGGTTATTTTGATGTCATACACGAATTTTATGGATGAAATTAATATTTTATGTTTTTAATAATGAAGTATTTTTTTAAGGAATCGAGTTTTTATTGATTTTTAAAAAGTCATGATATAAATGTTGTCAAAATTAACATAATTCATATTTTAAAATATAAAGTATTTTATTAAATAATATAAAATTATAAAAAAATATAAGATTCCACCAAATGGTTATGATAAGTCTAATTTTTTTTAATGAATCTTTAATTATTCATTTGTCCTTATTTTGTAAATGTTTTGATTCTTAAAGTGTTGAATGCTTGATAAAATAGTAGGAGTAAAAAAGGGTTAAGTAAAAAAGAAAATTATTAAGAAATATCCTAAACTATAAAATTATTATTGGATGAGTTTATATAGACTTATATTCATCTTATATTTGAATTAATTTATGTTTTACTCAATTTTAATCAAAATAGAATTTATAATAAATTAATGCTTCTAGTCTTTCTTAAAGTTACCATCCACTCTCTAATAAAAGGCCACCACCTCTACCCATTTAGTCACACATATTAAGACCATTTAATCATACAAATTATTCCAAAATAAGATCCCAACATCCCTAAATTCATAATAAAAGCCTTACTTTGGGATTAAGGAACTTCTAGGAAGCCTTTTTCTCAAATCAAAAGAAGTTACCCGATTTAGAGGGAATGTTTCCTCACAAGTTCTTTTATTTTATTTTCCTTCTCCAGTCCCTGTGATCTTTTTAATATTTGATTACATAACAATACCAGTATCCTAAATATACTAGGATTTTTTATGATATTTATTCTAACTACACATACACACACCTCCATCTAAAGGATACAAACATATTGTTTCCGTGTATAGCGTACAATTGCCTCACGAAACGATGATTGTTCAATTTTCTCCTACCACCTATCATGGTGAACATTATGATGGAACAGTATTTAAATATGATATATATTATATTTATGTTGTCTCTATTATTCTGTATTTTTTATTTACATCATACCTTTATTCTTTCCATAATGTCTAAATATGATAATTTCATTTGAGGAAGTGCGGACTGCCGTCCCCACAAAGTGAAATGAATCATTGATGCCATACACAGAACATATGAATGATGATTTTAATGAACTTATGTATCAAATGTAACATATTATATTATAAAATAATTATAATATACCTATATATCATGCAGTTTTCATTCCATTAATATTAATTAGAAATGGACGTAGAGTTCATGCATACATACGACCTACCGTCTTCCTGAATGGTGTATTCCATTTCATTTATATATATATATATTATATATATATATATAATGAATATATATGATATATAAATCATGGTTTAAATTATGGAAGTAATTAAATCATTATCTATGTAATAATATCATGAATAACAAGTCAAAATATATACGACAAACAAAACGATTATTACCCAAAACAATGTTTTAACATGAAATTGACAAATGAATTGGTAATATAAAGTCATAAGTGAGTCATATATGATATCATAATTATTATTACGGTTCTTTTAAAAGTTAATAATATGTTTAAACCCACTATATAGGAGTTTTATACACAAATATAAGAAATATGACCTAAGGCCAGTGATAATTTTGCAATATCTTTTTTATCTGAGATTGTTTATACGTAAGTATTTACTGGGGATATATTTATAATCCATGTCCATTTTTTCAAAAACGGTTTTCATAAAAAAAATTATTATTCTTCTATGTATGTTTAAAGTCATTTTTACTGATTTTTTACTTTTACTACATGGTATGCACATAATCTTTCTTTTCTTTACAATACAAGGTACTTTTTGATTATCCGACAAAATTACGAGGAGAATGTTTTTTAACTTATACAATATGAATGGATTTTTATGGTTTATTAACACCTTATTTACTTGAATATTACTTTACATTATTTATAGATTATTTTAAACTAAATTATTTTCATTTAAAATTTCATGAAAGGAAAACATTTTTAAAGAAGAAATGATATTTTCCTCAAGAATTAAGTTTGGGTGTTTTATCAAAATTATTTTCCTACTAAGATAAAGATATTTAAATAGGGTTATGTTTAAATCCATATTATTATTATAATTTTATTATTTTAATGATGGAATGATATTTTATATAGATTATGTTATGATGGAGTGATGGTTAAGAAACTCATTTTATTTCGTCGGTTATGCTATGTTGAATGATTTATGTTTTTATGGAACATGTAAGAATGATTTCATTATGAGATGGGTGGGAAATATATCTCCTTCCAATGAATTGGGTAAAGATTTATATCTCATGAGTTATACATGAATGGAATGACATCTAAATCCGGTTAAGTAATACATTGCTAGAACGATAAGTAAACCCAGTTCAGTAATTGACTTTGTCCACTAGGATAGTCTTGACAGCAATGCCTTAGCTACTATGGAAATAAAATTATGTTCTTATTAGTTTTCCGCAATTACTTGTTTTAGGCCAATGCTATCCTATCTTGGTTAATGTTACATTATGATCTATTCCTTACATGCTATCATGATTTATTTCATAACTGATGATTTTGATGTTTAAACTATATGTTCATTTTTTTATGTTCAAATGTTTATGGTTTGTTTTATGTTATCCATGTTTACTATTACTAAGAGTTTGAGGTCACCCTTTTTATGTTTTCTTTTCCCCATGATATAAATAAATGTTTTAGGTAGTAAAACAAGAGCGGAAGATATTTATGGGATATTTTGATGATCTTTTACCAAGTTAGAAGATTATGTTCTGAGTTTCCTAAGATACTAAACTAATATAGTATTTGGGATTATATTTTTGTGATGTATTAATTATTACAAAAAATAAATGTAATTTCCATGTATTTTATGCTTTGTTCATTAGAGTTGGTATCAGAGTGAAAGTATATTTAACCGTTGGAAACTAGGATGTGAACACTTTATTGATATCCGTAGAGATATTTCTATGTTATGTCTAAGGATGTACATAAGGTTAAGTACAACTATAGATTATAGTCCTAGAATTATGGTAATGATCTTGAATAACCTAGGATTCAACCTAATATATTCGAGATTGAAAGTACTCCCCCTCGATTATATTGTTTTCCTAGTATGGTTTTTACCTCTCACTATTCTTTTGGGGTTTTAGATGATGGATGGAACCTGAAGGAACCATGTTAATGATCAATGAACTGGGAAATGCAATGATTTTCCTCCTGAACAACCAAATGTTTTGGGATATGGAATGAAAAATATTATTGCTATAGTTAATCAAGGTATGAATCATTATGGACTTCCAAATGAGAAGAGAAGGGAACAACATTCTATTGAGTCCTTCAGGAGGCAACATCCACCTTATTTCAGTGGGTATTCTAGTCCACTTGTTGTAGAAATAATGCATCTATACCATTGAAAAGATATTTTCCATCCTTTTCTGTTCAGAACATGAAAAATTAATTTTGGTTGTTTATCATTTATAAGGTGAAGCAGACCAGTGGTGGACTCTAATCAAGAATACCTGGCAGCACGATGAAATTGAATCCATGGAATGGGATGAGTTTAATAACTTGTTTTCAATTATTAATTCCATTATATTATTCAATCATATATGTAAAATAAGTTACTTGATATTAATTAAAAGGATGATGAATCTGGTGTTACATATGAGGCGAATTTTACAAGACTTGCAAGGTATGATTTTGGCTTTATCATCCACCCTGAACGTAATGTTGATCGAATCTTCAATGGATTAAAACCAAGTCTTCAAAGGGAATTATTGATAAGAGACATCCGTATATATGAAGAGATTTTTCATTGTGCTATCATGGTAGAAATGGAAGTTGGTACTATATATCAATTTCATGGTTTTGACAAGAAACAAAAGATAAGTTTCAATAGAGAATCTCAAAACAATGGTGAAAAGAGGATGAATGTTAAATTATCATTGAAGTGTGAAAAGAAGCATGGTGGAGATTATCTTAAATGGGCTAGAAAATTTTTCATATATAAAAAATAAGGCCATAGAGCTGTTGAGTGCTGAAGTAATGGGAAAAAGGTTTTTAATGATGTGAATAAATAAAATACTACTGAGAACGCACCACCAACACTTCAATGCTACAATTGAAAGGAAATGGGGAATTGTGCTAACAAATGCCTATATCAAAGGGTTAATGATAATTGACATCAGTAACCACATAAGAAAAAATACATAGGGAACTAACACATGATCACTATTGGTGATTTTGAGTATAACAACAAAGTGGTGGAATGGTTAAGTGTTTATGTAATGGGATTCCAAAATAGTGTTGTGGAATATTATTTATTGTATTTTGAAATATTAAAATATTTATGTATTGGTCCATTTTAGTTTTCCATAATTATATGGTATCAGTTACCATGAAATTTGATTGATTTTTTTTTAAAGCACATGATATGCACATAATGAAGGGATAAAGAGATAATGAGATGTTTGATAGTATTAATGATCTCATGACTGATATAAGGAAAAAGTGAAATCTTGGATTGAATTATTTGTATTTTTTGTGTGTGGAAAGAGTTAAGTTTTAAAGAATGAATGTTGTAACTAAGGTTTTATAGTAAATAATTTTATTATCATGTTTTAAGAGAATACATGATTAAGGTATTCAGATGTTTTGAATGTGACAACCAAAAACTTCCAAATGAGATATGGTAGACAAATGTTAATTATATTTAGTTCAACTATTTCTAAATTTTTATATTTTTATGTTTTGGAAAGATTGTAATATTATCCATTTATGGATAGTATAAGTTATATTTTGGTTGAAGTTTGTTAGATTAATGTATTATCTCATTGTAGGTGGACTTATGCATATTTGATAACATATTCTATGATTTTTTGAGACAGATGGAATGACCTATCATTCTATTTCATGATCTTATAACACTCCAATAATTAAAAATTCAACATAATTTATTTAAATAAGATATAAAGTGGAAATAGTTTATGGAACGACCAATGGTGAGATTGTACTGAAACCATGTACGTATTTCTTCTCATGTAAAAAAATCATCAACATTATGAAAAAGATCTTGAAACCAAAAATTTCATTCTAGTACCTTCTTATCTTATGAATAATTTGGTCCCTTAACTAATCAAAAATTTATGGCTTTCTAGTAGTTAACTTTCTCGATATCTGATTCTCTATCACTGTCCATCAGAACCTGATGGTTAGATTTCTCTTCCATATCAATGTTTTTACTTTCCACCTATACTCTCCTTTGTGGAAACCCTGTAATGAGTTACATTGGGTAACAATTATGTTTCTATAATTCATTTTTAAAATTATGTTTTAGAATTCCTCTTTATGATGTGGGTTTCAATGAATGGAACTTTCAAGTTGTAAACCATTTATAACGCTAACAAATTTCGAGGGTGAAATTCATTTTAAGGTGGGTAGAATGCAAGACCCCAGAATTTTATGAGATGGATTATTTTAATTCCTTTGATTTAATGTGTTGTAAACTACACCAATATTATCTTGCACTATACGCAACACCGTATTATCTTGCAGTATACATAACAATATTCTTTTCTTTTGTTGCACACAATTTCAAGTTCCTTTGATAGAATTCATTTCACGCAACAATGAGTATAACTTTTTTTTCATTTTATTAATGATCTAAGTTTGAATTATTTTATACACAACACAAAATAAAGTTTTCACTACCCACAAGACTAAATTTTCTTGCATTACACACAAAATACACCTTCCTCAATAGCTTGCATTGTACATGATACTGAGTTTTACTAAACAACGATATATTATTAAAATATTATTATTTAATGCAATATAAAGTAGCAGTTATAAATAGTATTAAACAAATTTTTAATTTTCTATAACATTAGAATTAAAATTACACATTTTCAAGAAAATGATATGCGAAAAAAATCAATTTTTTAGATAAAAGATGTTTTTATAAAAAAAATGCAGTTTTACCGCATTTTAACAGCGAACCCTTTTTAAATCTCGTTTTTTTGATAACTACATATGTTCTATTTGAAAAATAAAATTATTCACTATAAGATTAGAATCAAAATTTACATTTTATAAGTATTTGGTAATTTTCTGATAATGTTTATATTTAATGACTAGTGAAAAATACAACATTTTATGTCAAAACTGACTTTTCATCAAATCTATTTATATAGATATATTGTAATTTTAATTGGTTTTAATTTTTAATTGGATTATATTTTTTTCATTTAATCCAATTTTGGTCATTGGAAATAATTTCACTTTTAAATTGGACAAAGACACATGTCAATCTTTTGATAATTATTATTTCTTAAAAATCTGCCTTTTGGTTTTGACAACGAGAATTAATTTTAAATTAATTACTGAAAAATCGGTGTTTTGAATTAAGAAAAATGGATTCCATTTTTAGAATCACAAGGTATAAATTGTGTGAATGGGTACCTTTTATTTTTGGACATTATGAATTGTAACTTTAGTAATTATTTTAATTTACCATGGTTAATGGGAAAATCTAGCAAATAAGGGTAACAACATAATAATTTTATAACATAAAACTACCCTAAAACATTTAATAATCCTATTTTATAAGATATATCTGACCATGAGAATCTTTGAGTCAATTTTGAGACCCCATAGATCCACTTGGATGTGAAAATGAGATTTTATAAAAATTAATTTAATATAATGATAATTATAACATAAACATGTATCTTAGACTAAACATTTTTTTTTACATGGGGTTATATAATTGATCTCTTCATCTATAAATAGTAATTATAAATATAAAAATATATTCTACATCATGATATTTTAATTATATTTTTTAGATATTAAATAAATAAATTTAAATATGACACAATGATGATGCAGTGATTGCTTCATTAATAAGGGATTCAAATAAATGATATTATAAATGTTAAAATAATGGTAATTTGGTTATTTTTAAGTCATCCAAAATTTTTTGTAATATATTGATATGTTATCTTTGTATTAATAATGTTTGTTCGAAGGAATCAAGTTGTTATGGAATTTTAAAAATTCATGATATTTATTGTGTCAAAATTGACATAATTCATATTTTAAAATATATAATATTTTATTTAATATTATAAAAATACAAAAAAAATTAAGGTTCAGAAAAATTCTTATTAAAGTGTTGAATGCTTGATAAAACAGTAATAGTAAAAAAGGGATAAACCAAAATTATAAGGATTAAAAAATATGTAAAACCTTCCAAATTCTTATTGGATGATTTTATTTCAACTTATATTCATCTTATCTTAAAACTAACTAAATTTGAACACATTTGTAAACGAAATTGAGTTTATAATAAATTAATACTTCTAGACTTTCCTAAAGTTCCCCTCCTCCCTCTTATAAAAGGCCACCAACTCTACCCACTTAATCTCACCTCTCAAGCCCCTCCGATCTTCAAAAATCTTTCCGAATAAGCTCCCAAAATACCCATATTCATCCTATATGCCCTAATTTGGGCAGAAGGCAATTCAAGAAATCCTTTTGGTTAAAATCAAAAGAATTTACCTGATTTAGATGTAACGTCTTCTCTCAAGTTCTTTTTTTTATTTTCTTTTTCCACTCCCTATGCTCTACTTATTATCTAATTCCATAACAACACCAGTATCCTCAATATACTAGGATGTTTTTATGATAATTATTAAAACTAAACATACACACACCTCCATCTAATGGATACGACCATACTATTTCTATGTATGGTGAACCATTGTCTCATGAAACGATGATTGTTAAATCTTATCCCACCACCTCTCATAGTAGCCATTATGATGGCATTATATTTATATATGATATATATTATATTAATATTGTCTCTATTCTTATGTATTTTTTATTTATATCAAACCTTAATTCTTTCCAAAATGTGTAAATATGATAATTTTATTTGAGGAAGTGCGGACTACTGCCCCCTCAAAGTGATATGACTCGTTCATGCCATACATGGAATGTATAAAGGATGGATTTAATGAACGCATGTAACAAATATAACATATGATATTATAATGGAATTATAATATACCACTATATCCTGTAATTTTCATTCATTTAATATAACATAGAAATGGATGTAGCGTTCATGCGTACGTACAACCTACCATCTCCATGAACGGTGAATTCCATTTCATTTATCTATCTATATGTCTTATATATATATATGTATGTATATATATTTATATATTTATATACTGAATATATATGATATATAAATCACTTTTTACATTTTATAAGTAAGTAAATAATCATCTATGTTATAATATTAAGAATAACAAGTCAAAACATGTACGACAAATAAAATGATTATTACCCAAAACGTTGCTTTAACATTAAATTGGAAAATGAACGGGTAATATAAAGTCATAAGTGAATCATATATGATATCATAAATATTATTATGGTTCTGTAACAATTTAATAATATTTTTAAAACCAATATACATGAGTTTCAAACACATATGGAAGAAATCAGACCCAAGGTAAGGGATAATTTTGCAATCTCATTTTTATCCATGATTCTTTATACAGTAAGTATTTAATGGGGATATATTTATCATCCATTCCCACATTTTTTTAAACTATTTTTGTATAATGTTTTCAATTCTTATATGTATTTTTAAAGTCATTATTACCAATTTTTGACTTTTAATACATGGCATTGATAGTATCATTCATTTGTTTACTATACGAGGTGTTTTTTGAATTTTCCTGCAAAAGTATGATGAGATGTTTTTTAAATTTTACGGTATGAATGGATTTTTATGGTTTTATGGAAAATAATTTAGATGAATATTCCTATACACTATTTCATGATTATTTTTATCTAAATTATTTTATTTTAAAATTGTGTGGCATTTTGAGAAAGGAAAATGTTTTTGAAAAAGAAAGGATATTTTCATCAAGAATTAAGTACAAGTCTTTTATCAAAATTATTTTCCATCCAAGATGAAGATCTTTAAATAAGGCTATGTTTATATCCATAATATCACTATGATTTTAGTATTTTAATTATGGAAAAATATTTTATATGGATTTTTTTATTATTGAATTATGTTTAAAAACGAATTTTATTTGTTGGGTTACGTTATGTTGAATTATTTATTTTTTATAGAACATGTAAGAATGATTTAATTATGAGATGGGTGGGACCTATATCTCCCTCCAATGCATTAGGTAAAGATTTATATCTCATGAGATAGACTTCAATAGAATGGAATGTAAAACTGTTTCAGTAATACATGGCTGGAATGACAATTAAACCCTGTTCTGTAATGGACTTTTTCCACTATGATGGTATTGGCAGAAATGCCTTGGTTACAATAGAAATAATATTATGTGCTTATAAGTTTTCCACAATTACATATTTTATGCCAATTCTATTATATCATTGTTAATGTTCCTTTATGATAGATGCTTTGCATACTGCCAAAACTTATTTCATGTCTCATGATTTTTATTTTAATCTTTTTGTTCATGTTTTTATGTTCAAATGTTTATGGTTTGTTTTATGTTCTCCATGTTTAACCATACAGAGAATTAGATCTCACCCTTTTAATGTTTTATTTTCCCCATGATATAAAGAAAGTTTTTAGGTAGGGAAACAAAAGGGGAAGATATTTACTGGAGATGTTGAAGATCTTTCACCAAGTTAGAAGACTATGTTTCAAGTTTCCAAAGACAGTATACTAATACAGTCTTTGGGATTATATTTTGGGTAATTTATTAAGTATTCTGCAAAAGAAATGTAATGTCTATGTACGTAAACCTTGGGTTGTTAAAAAAACTAAACTCAATTATATAAGGGTAGTGGTTTTTTTCCTACTACAGCAGAATGTTCTGTAGATAAAACCTTGGATGATGGGTTTCATTTCCAACACCATACCCAGTTCTAAAAGAAATACCAATGGTGAGCATATTACTTACGAATAACTGACACAATTTTGGATGAAATGAATTGTGAAATTTGATACATGTTTTCTAATGTTCATGGATATCCAACGCATGATATTTAGTAATTGTCAACTAGTTGGTTTTATGAAGATATATCTACTGCCAGAACAACTACACCAATAAGATCAAAATTCATATACCTGAATAATATGATTTGGAAACTCAAAAAAAATAGTGATTAAAATTGAAATAGGTACCCTACATTTTTTTGTAACATTTTCATCTTCATTCAAATAGAGACAAAACTCACCCCCATTAACCCATCCCCATGAATTCTTTCACAAAGACAATATAAGGGTACTCTAAAAATGAAAGAATGATGAAATATGTATAGAATGAGTATATATAAATTTTAAGACAATAAGGTCATTCTTAGTTCTTTATTGGATAGTCACACCTATATATTTTGACCAAGGAAATATGATTAATTTTCAATATATATGTACTAGGGGGATTTTGAATGACCATACCAGAGTTACATAGACCAAAAAATATATAGTGAGATTATTAGTGCCCTACTAGGGGAGGAAGACCCGGGATTAGACTGGTGATTCAGTATGGGATAAGAAGGTGCACTACTCAAGAGATTGTGTTTCTAAATTTGATTATTTTTTCAAAGATTCCAATAAAATTAATACAATATTCATAAATCATTGACCTCTAAGAGTATACCCACCTTTATATTTAGGATTATTAATTATATAATTATTGATATATAGTCTGAAAAAAATTTATAGATAGCATAACTGTTCTTTAATGGAAGCCACCATTGATGAGTCAATTTTGTTATGAGGCATGAGCTAATTCAGAAAATTAATTAGAAAAGGCCATCATTTTGATAGAGAATTTTGTAGATGATGTCACCCATATCCCTCCATCGAAGGTTTTAGACCTTTAATGTTTGTTTATATATATATATACACATCAAAATATTAATTATTTGATACTTCTTGATTAGAATTTCCTACTTAGAGGGGAAAAGTTAATTTATTTCTCTTATTTTTTCTATTTAGTGGACTAGTTAGTCTTTTTATACTTTATTATATTTATATTTAGAATGTAAAATCTAAAAATCATTCCATATAAGCCACCCAAAATAAAAACCATTTTCCCTAAATATCTGATGATATTTCAGACTCATTTAAATTCATATAACCAATTAATCTATATAAATACAGAATAATATTTTACCAAATCCCTTTTATACTATGGGTAAGAGAATATAGGCACCAAGTCCTTTAGTTTTTAACATCATGATAAAACTTTTATAGGGAATATTGAAAAAACATATGATACTATTTATTTTAGAAAAATTATTATTATTTTCATAAATTAGACTAATAAATTGATATAACATTGTCATTACTATTCCATACACCATAGCATAGTTGGTAGAGGACCTAAATTAGGCTCGTTTCATTCTATAACTCCTCCTTAGCACTCCCATTAAGTTATGAAAAAGATATAACTTTCTTCCTAAACTAATGAGATTCAATAGAGGGGTTTTGTATACATCATTATAACAAACATCTCAATTAAGGATAGCTCATAAACATATTGAATTTAAGGTTTTGTGACGAAACTATAAATATACGTATTATATCTATTGTAATCCAAGGAACCTTGTGTTTTTTCTTTCATAAGACTACATGTTTGAATAGATATATTATATCCTGATTGGTGATACATAGATCCTTTAATTAAATGAATTATAATATTGGATAACATTCATTGAAAGAGAATAGTAAATAGCGAAACTATAAAAAATTTCTAAGAGGATGAAAGATATTGATTTTTATTCCACCAACTGTGGGATTACTGATTATACTTTACTTACCAACCATCACAAAAAATAGGTTTGAGATTAGATAAAAAAAATATTAGAATAATCAAGATAGTTTAATATAGAAGAAGGAGATATAAATGAAGAAGAGATTTTTTATATCCCATTAGAGACCAAAATAATTCTTTATATTGAACTAAATAAAATAATAAATTATGACCATTATAAGAAGATAGAAAAATAATAGAGACAGGAGACATTGATCTTGAGTATCAAAAGGAAAGAATCTTCTTTTTTTGATAAAGAATAATATTTTCATACATAGATATAAATAATGAAGGCCTCTGTTAATAAAATCAACTAGAATGATTAAATAGATGATTTTTTTGGTTAAATATACTCAATAAGTAAGTTAGAAAATAAATTTAAAGGTAGACATATGATCCTGAGATACATATATCCTGACAGATACTAATTAAAATTATATACACCTTAAACTATATACATATTTTCTCGACCCAATAGTCATAATACCAATCAATTTTAAAAGCACCATCATGAAATTGCTCTCAAGCTCCGATCCTTCATTTAGATAAACAGATGATTGATAAGTTATAGATCAAAGAGTAGATGTGTGCACCTGGATCTAGAGTGTGGGATCAGTCCTCAGGGGTGGATGTTAAATTATAAAATAGATATCCTATACTATCAGGTTCATCACTTATAAAATATCTAACCAATGAAATATTTTTATTATCCATTTTTTCCTTGGGAAATCCATGGGAGAGATTGCTTGTGTCATTTCAATTCTATAGTTTCATCGATTAATCATCTAAATCCATACAAGGGAAATTAATCTAACAATGGAATTTTATGTTCACTTTATGTAAAAGAATTTTCTAGAGCCAAAATTTGAGTCTTAGAGTACTATGGCTATTAGGGAACAATTTTATCTGATTACACTTGATACAACTATAAAAAACATTAGTATGGGAAGGATGAGAAATAGAAGATATTATTTATATAAATAAAATACATAAAATTATTTGTAACAGTCCACTAGAAAGGTATAAAGTAGATTAAGAGACCTATGGAATCAAAACAAAGTTAAAAACCATGAAATTTTAATAAAATTAAATTTTTATTTATTGTTCCCTAAAGAAAGATTCAGTTTATTTCATTCTTAATAAAGAACATATTTTCTCATATTTTTTGTGAAATCTATTTGATAGAGTTTAAACCATAGTAAAAAAGTGTGATCTTCCTCAAAATAATTATCATCAGTTTTTAGACCCTCCATTAATGGTGGTACCCATATTTATAGGGTTAATAAAAACCATTCCTCTGACACATCAATACAAATAAACAAAGGAAATTGAAATTCCTTCATTTGTACTAAAGAATAGGAATATTTTCATCTTTAATAGATCTAATTATATGGGTGGATGAATGGGGGGGGTAATTTCAATAACTTTAAAAGCATTCAATACAATATCATTGATACTAAGAGAATATTTAGATATTAATATATTTACAGAGAATAATCTTCCAAGATCAGTGTAAAAAATTGTGTTAAGGTGAATGTTTTCATTTTCCAAGATCTAGGCCTAACATATTCCCAGAATAATGTTTATCATGAACCTATCACAATTCTTTGATAGTGATAATGTTATTTTAGGATGAATAGAGAGAATTTTCCTATAAATAGACTATCGAACAACTCATTTTATGTATAGATAATTTGTGAGGAATATTGAAAACAAGATTATTTAATACCTAAAATAGATTCCATGATTATATTGGTATAAAATATCTAAGATACAAAAGAAAATAAATCTCATACAAGTGATTTGTGAATCAAAACAAAATAGAGACAAAGAATGATGGGTGGATTTGTTTCATCCAAATATTTCATTTATATTACCATTATAAGAGTCTACATCACTAAGGCTTAAAATTTATACGTTAGAGAAGATCATAATCTAAGGGATATTTCAAAATTGGATTAGTGAAATGAATACTTACTAATGAATACTTACTATACCCCAACAATTTATGGAGGATTCACCAAGGGTATTTTTGTCTTCCCTAGACCACTATCTTTTTCTATTCCCTCAACCATTTCGAAGGTCACCCACATTAATGAAGATTTTATATTTCACCCAATTTTCCCTACTAACATTAATAAAACAAGTTTTCTAAGGTCTAGGACTATAGTGGTATTTTTTTATTAGGTTTTTACCTTTACAACCCTCGATATATTCTCAATTTACAACATTATTCTATAAAAAGTGAAACCAACCTTAATGGTATAAATTTACCCAAGGGGTAAAACATCATTACCCATTTGGATAAGTGGACCCACATTCATCGTGTGTCTATAGAGCCTTATGTTACATGAATGTAATCCCCAATCATATTATATGTGTATGTTATGAGGTCAGTATCCAACTACATTATGCTACATATGCTCCAACACACATCAGTAAGATTTAGTGTAAGACCCAATCATATTATGCATGCCCATATACTATTCTCATCTACATAAGATCGTTCTATGATTTAATAAATCAATATAGGATTCCTTTATTAGTGTAATTACAAACCCATTTCCTAAGTCATCCATGGGATATTAATTATAAATTTTATTTGAATTAAGTATCGTCTCACTCCTACTTCCCACTACCTCTTATTTATTTAGATTCAACATGGATGATACTTTTTAAGTCCCAATGAACACCCCTACATTCCCCCTATATCCTTTGATTGTGGGTGATTTTAATGGTTATCTTAAACAAAACCCTACAATTGGTCCTAGTCATAATTCCTTATTCTAAAAAACACTTTTTCCATTACTCATGAATATAAACTATATAAAATGGTACGTAACATATAGAATAAAACAATATGGAATTGTTCCTTACAGAATGAACATAAAAATTATGGAAAAAATCATACTTGTTTGATAATAAATTTTATAGTACACACATTTTCATGCCTTTAAACTATATGAATATTTTTCAAGGATAATTTTCACTCCTTTCATTCATGGGTACCTTAATTATCAACATTAAATTATAAGTTTTGTATATCAATGGAGATTTTTACTCTCTATAATATGGATTTAAATAGGTACCAATGACTATGTGGGTTTTGAATCCCTTAATTGGGATATATAGGAATGTTCCCTGGGGTTGATGTTTTATATATTGTAAATAATATTTTCTTTAATTAATTTTCAATGTAATTATGCAAAGGTGATGTCTTGGATGATGGATTGATTATCCACCCTAAGGAAGTGAAGTAGGTATCCATAAGTCTTGGGTAATAATGATGATTCCCTTGGATACATGGATGAATTAATTCATATGGGTATCCCAAATATGATGATTGGATAGCTGATCCAAATGTAAATGAAAAATACTAGGGTTGTGGAGTTGTATCTTCAATAGTTGTAAAGTGGTTTGGAACAAGCCATCTATTAGGGAGAATAAGTGAAATTATTCAAGGTATGAATCTAACTTTAGTATATTAGATAATCCATCATTAATTTAACAATTAGGCAGGATATTTTTTTAGTGTTTAAATATTTTTTGATGAATGGTGGAGAGGGATGGAGTTACATGGAAGAATCCCTGAATTCATTTGAAATAATTTTGAAAAATATGGATAAGTCCTAGAATGATCATGAGGCTAAATCTATCACTTGTAATGTTGGAAAAATATATTTTTATGGTTTGGAAAATTTTCCACTTGAGGTTTAGACTGGTACCTCTTAAGGTTAGGACAACTAGTCATTGTAAGGTTTAGACATTGATCCCATAAGGTAGGGATAACCAAAGTGTAAGTTTGAGACATATATTCAAATAGTTTAGGCATGTCATCATAATGTTGAGGCACTATATTCATATGATTATATTCCACCTTCATAGGGATAATCTCAATATGTAATAATAATTCATGAGGTTAATATACATGGATATTAAGGCTCAACACTTAGAGTATTTTTGAAACATTTTATACTGTAAAAAATAAGTTTCTTTATTTTATGTATCTAAATAGGAATTGAATTGTGATGATAACAAAGAAATTATTTTATATTCAAAATATAATGAATATTACTTAATTATTGATACAATCCCATATTGATTATTATTTTCATAATATGATTTGAGGAAGATAATTTCTCTTTATTTGGGAATTTTAAATGAGAATATTTAAAATTTATTATTAATGATAAAAATTAAATATAGAATTAGATAATGAAAAGTATGATGTTCCGAATTCTAAACATCATCAAAATATTGTGAACCAAGTTTATTTGTGCAAGAAATCGGATCTTATTTTCGGGTATGAATCTTGAATTCTGGTGTTTTTTAGAAAAATGGGAGTTTTTGGAATTTTTAGGAGTACATGCCTTGTACTCAAGAGTACACACCATGCACCCAGTTGCCGCAGGTGACTGTGTATTAGCTAGGTAATGGCCGAGTACATGGTTGTGTGGGGTGACCTGGAGATCACCTAAAGTAAAGGCCAGTTAAGGTATGTACATGGAATGTACATTAATTAAACAGACCATGTAATTTTCTTTTTTATTTGTTATATCGGACCAGGGTCATGTCTAATTGGAAGAAACACCTTCTTCTCGACTCGTCTCATCCAGGGGTGACCGTAGGGTGAAACTCATCTCTAATCCCCCAATCGACAATTCGTTCTCTGAATCAACTACCGTCGATTGCATTGAAATATCCAAAGTGAGTTCTTCCTTCTACTAGAGCCTCATTCCTTGATTTCTAATATTTTTTGAGATATCCTTGGTTGAAAATTTTATACATTTTGGTTGATCTACATCGTTCATGGAATATTCAAGGGCCAACACCAGTCTATATCAATCGTAAAACACTGAGGTAGGTGGTTTGTGACTTTCCATAGTTTTTCTATGAATTATATGTGAAAAATTTCCCAATACCCTAGTTAGGGGTATTGCGTGTTTAGGGATTTTAACCTTGTTGATGGCTGCTATGCTTGTTTTCTTGATTTAGGGATCTTATTTGTGAATAGGGTTATTTTCCTTGCTATGGAGTTGTTTTCCCATGTTTTATTTGATATTGACCATTTGGTCTAGCTTTTCATATTAGGATGCTTACTATCCATGCCTAGTATTTTTGGGATGAAGTGATATTATCTGATATTGTGGTATGCCTTGTTTCTATTTAGCCAAGTAGTACTTTTAGGTTTACTTTAGCTGCTGAACATCGGTTGTGCATGATTGATTTACATAGGGATGTGGGAACCTGGTGTAGTGAGACCATAAGGGGAATTGACATTGAGGGATTTCCGAGAGTGTCTATTATTCTTTATCACACTGCAAGACCATAGGGGGGATTGACATTGAGTGCTCCCTCAGAGTGTCTATAGTTACCATTATGAGACCAGAGGGGGAATTGATGTTGACTGCTTCCTCAGAGTGTCTATAGTTTATTGTTAAAAGATTATAGGGGGAATTGACAATGAGTTCATCCTCAGAGAGTATTTGTTTTCATGATACCAAAGGGGTTAGAGTGTGTGAGCTTACCTAGGAGGTTGTTGTATCGTTGTATAAGTTGAACTAGAGGGGTTAGTCTGTGAAAACTTACCCAGAGGGTTACTTTAGATTGATTGGTTGAACCATAGGGGATTAGCTGTAAGAACTTCCCATAGGGTTTATTTTCTCATTTGGTTGATTAATTGAAGAATGCAAATGAATGTAATTGGAACTATAAGATTGCTTACTTTTAGGTAATTTCTTATTCATTAATTCTTTTTCGTATTGCCTATAATATATATTCACTGAATGTTGGGCATAGATCTTTGGGCGGTTTCAAACTGGGATTCCTCTCACACCATTTTTGGGTTATGTTCTTAGGCCCAAATAGATTATATTGATATAGGCATAGATAAGGGAAAGCACCCTTCTACTTCTGGTAATTGATTGTTGTGGAGCTAGAGAGCATGGGACCAAGCTGAGTCTTGTGATGCTACTAGAGTTACTTACTTATATTCTTTCTACTTTGATTTAGTACTGTATTCTAGCATTGTGACTTGTTTGGATGCTTTCTTAGATACTTGTGACATGCATCATTATTGATATATATATATATATATATATATATATATGTTTCAGTTATTTATTTACTTCCAGTCTTCCACTGTTTACTGTTGTATGGTATTATTATTTGTTCCTCTACTATTATCTGTTTCTTTCCGCTACATTACTATACCAATGAGGGCATGGTTTCCCCAATATCACACCCAAGGCCCTCACTGCTAGTCGGCAGCCTCTGGAATTTTGGAAAATTGGCTTGAGGCCATGTGACCAAGCTGGTACGGGGCACCTCTAGGTGACACCTAGAACCAAGACATTACAATGTGGTATCAAAGGGAGGTTTTGATCCTCCGACCTTTGGGTTATGGGCCCACATGGATCAGAATTTGGTGGATCAATTGATTGATTACACTGTTATACTTTATGAGATACATGAATAAGATTTCAATCTTTGATTCGCAGAAATTAGCCCCCCCCCCCAAAAATCCAAATTTGGAATTTTTATAATTGTTTTATTATTTTATGGTGTTTCATAGTAGTTTTTGAGGATTACTATCCAGAAAAACCCAGAATACACGACGTGTAATGATGAATACATGTCATGTATCTTTCTGTTCGGGAAGGATAATGTTTTCTTAAGTACATGCCATGTACTATATATACATGCCATGTAATCCTTGACAGTGTGACTGACTGTGTTGGAAGAGACACAGGGTTGATAGATGTTTGGGGGAACATGTTGTGTAAAATGAGTACACACTGTGTTGTAAGAACCATGTATCCACCCATGTAACTAAAAAAACATGTTGGTGAAATCCTTCTAGTACATGTTGTGTCTGGAATGAACATGCCATGTAGTCTGATTATAGGAGAACAGTGTGGGTTAGTCATGTAGAAGAACTCGGGCAGGGGAAAATGACTCAAGTACACGTCGTGTCTTGGGAGAACACACAATGTGTATGAAGTGTTACATGTCTAGGGTTGGCAAGAGTACACGCCCATGTAAATGCTTAAAGGAACATTCCCTGTAGGGGTCATACAGGTCGTGTATCCCTATTTTCAAAATCTTTAATGATTTCTTTATCCTATACCTTTCTTGAAATTCTATGTTTTGGTCTTTGATAATATTGAACTAAGGTGTGCACTTGACCATTCAGAGTCATTCCACTGAGATGTCCTCCAGTTGTACACCATATTCTAGATAATGATTAGACACCAGACATGGTAGATCAAGGATTACCAGCAGAACCTCCCATCATGCCTATCTCGGTTCCAGCTGTCATTCTAGATATAGGTGCCGATGCACAGTTTAGAAAAGGCTTCATGAGGTTTATGTAGAACCTCTAGGGAGCACTGAATTCTGCCCCATCTATGGAAGAGTTGATGTGGGTCTTTCAGTAATATAATCCTCCCACCTTCTTAGGGGATGGAGGACCTCAGGCTATTGAGTCATGGTTAGAAGCCTTGTTATCGATCTTCGAGCATCTGGAGATGCCTCCAGAGCGGATGGTAAAGCTCACTACTTATATGCTTTGGGAATATTCGAAGAGATGGTTGGATGTGATCTTGTAGATAGGATGCTAGTAGTATATGGATTGGGGTGAGTTTCAATGTACCTTCTATAATTACTTCTATGAGGAGACTTTGAGGGCCTATCAAGCTCAAGAGTTCATGAATCTAAAGAAGGGTACTCTTTTAGTCATGGAGTATTCTTCTCACTTCGCAGAGCTGCAGTGTTTCACACCTATTCTATGGGGTGATGTGATATTCCTAGTAAGTATGTTTGAGGATGGTCTCATGAATAAAATTCAATCTCAGGTGAACATATTTAGTTTGAAGACTATATTATTCATAGTCAACTAGGCATTGATCACAGAGCATAACTTGAGGGATTATGGAGCTGTGGGCCAAGGAAGTCCAGCATCAATAGTTGTTCCTTCTCTGGATGATAGTAGGAAGCGCCACAAGAAGTCTACACATGGATATCTGAGTAGGCGGGTTACACCTTCTGGTATCTAGGTGGCATGCTACCAGTGTGGGAAAGGCGGGCATACGAGCCCTCATTGATCGAGAGACCCATTGGAGTGCCAATATTGTGGAAAGATGGGTTATATTCAGAATTTATTCTAGTTCTTCTCACCAGTAGTGGGTGACAAAGGTTCTCCTATGAATCCTTATTCAGGAGCAGGACCACCAGTTTCTCATCAGTCTGGGAAGTAGAGTTTTTATGGCCATTCAAGATAAGTTGGAGTTCGCGGATGTGGTAGCGAGTTAGTAGGGTTTCAATGACAACAAGGTGGATTAGATCAAGGTGGTCAGGCAGGGTCATAATGCCACAATATAGTCCAGAACTTTATAGTGGAGTCGACCTTACAGGAGCAGGATCTCGGAACCTCTACAGTTAGAGGTATGATCCTAGTTGCCTCAGTTTTATCTTTTGTACTTTTCTATATCGGAGTTTCCCATAGTTTCATATTTGTTGCTATTTTGGATATCCTTGAGTTATGTATCTTTACTTCTTCTAATGTCTTAACACTGGAAACTTCATTGGGGCAAGGAGGGATATTGTACATCAGTTAAAGGAGTTCCCTCTTGAGAGTTGTGGGTGTCACTTCTTCTGGGACCTCTATGTCCTAGAGCTGACATGCTATGATGTCATTCTCAGAATGGACTAGTTTGTTTCCTTCCAGGTTGTTGTCAAATTCTGTTTCCATAGTGTGAGTTTCACATCACTAGAGGGAGGTTTTTTCTTACATAAAGGAGAATGGGATGTACCAGAAAGTAGAGCAGGACACGAGTATCCTGGGATGGGAGGAGTTATAGACCAAATTACTAGTGTATATCTCGATGACTAGGGGACTTCACAATTGGAATTTCCACTAGTGGTGGATTTTTTCAGGGATCTATTTATAGAGGACTTTTCAGGTTTTCCTCTATAGAGAGTGGATTACTTTTCTATTGAGTTTTCACCAGGAGTGGAACTAGTGTCCATTCCTACTTATAGGATGGCTACACTAGAGTTACAAAAGCTTAAGAAGTAGTTGGAGGAGTTGCAGGAAAAGGGTTTCATCTGACCCAATACTTCTCCTTGGGGTTTACCTATCCTATTTGTGATTAAAGAGGATGTTACCCTCAGACTTTGTGTTGATTATCGGAAGTTTAACCAGTTGACAATCAAGAACCAATATCACTTCCTGAGGATTGATGATCTCTTTGATCAGATTCGAGGAGCCCGAGTGTTCTCGAAGATGGACTTGAGATCTGGTTATCATAAGTTGGACGTTAGTACATTTGATATAACTCTTACAGCCTTTCAAAGTAAGCATGGTCTATATGAGTATGTAGTTATTCTGTTCAGTCACACAAACATGCCAGCATTTTTCATGGCATTGATGAACTGAGTGTTCTGTCCATATTTATATTATTTTGTGGTAGTTTTCATGGATGATATCTTGGTTTAATATCACACTTGACAAGACAATTCCACACATCTTGAGATCATTTTGAGCACATTGAGAGAGCATTATTTATATTCTAATATCTCAAAATTACACTTTTGGATGGAGGAAATTCACTTATTGGGTCATGTTATCTCAGAGATACGAGTATCAGTAGACCCAGAGAAAGTGAGAGCGGTAGTTTCCTGGGAGCATCCAAAGAATTTCTTTGAGGAAAAATGGTTTCTAGGGATGGATGGTTACTAAAGACATTTCATATTGGACTTTTCATGCTTAGAAGTGCCATTGACGGGCCTGACTAAGCAGGGGGAGAAGTACCCGTGGTCAGACTCTTGTGGTTCAACCTTCTAGGAGCTGAAAGGGAGGTTTACT
This sequence comes from Viscum album, assembly GCA_963277665.1. Taxonomy (NCBI): domain Eukaryota; kingdom Viridiplantae; phylum Streptophyta; class Magnoliopsida; order Santalales; family Viscaceae; genus Viscum; species Viscum album. Next base: position 211,023,763 of record OY728163.1, read on the forward strand.
TCAACACCAATACTAGTTTTTCCATATCCAGGAAAGAGATATACTGTTTACTGTGATGCATCAGGTATCAAGTTGGGAGCATTGCTTATGTAGGAGGAATGAGTCATTGCATACGGGTCTCAGCAGTTGAGGTCATATGAGAGGAATTACCAGATACACGATCTAGAGTTGGCTGTAGTTTTCCATGCATTATGCTATTGGAGACATTATCTCATGGGGGATCATTTTTTTATTTTCACCGATAAAAAAAGTATCTAGTATATCTTTACACACCATTATACGAATTTGAGGTAGTGAAGGTGGGTTGAGTACATTCAATATTTTGATTTTGAGCTTTCCTACATGCATATGAAAGGAAACTCAGTAGCAGATGCATTGAGCAGGAGGACTCAGATACAAGAAGTCCAGGAGGCCATCAATGAGTGGCAGTTTATGGCTCTATTCCCTGAGATGCATTTGGAGGTGCATGATAGATAGGGGTAGATATTTCTTTCATCTGTGGTCATTACCTCTACTCTACTTGATCATGTATGAATGAGGCAGCTTTCAGATTCAGAAGGCCTAGTACTATAGGAGAGAGTGTCAGGGGAGGACCCTATTCTTGGATGGACCTTAGGTGAGGATGAGATCTTTCATTTTCATGGGAGCATATGGATTTCAGCAGACATATGCGAGGAACTGATGCGAGAATTTCATTCATAAATTTGGGCGGTTCATCCTAGTGTCACCAAGATGTATCAAGATCTGCACCATCTGTATTGGTGGCTAGGTATGAAGAGATATGTTACTAGATTTTTCATGAGGTGTTTCACCTGTCAGCAGGTGAAGGCAGATCATCAGCAACCAACAAAAATTTTACAGAAGTTACTCATTCACGAGTGGAAGTGGAATGACATCGTGATGGACTTCGTGATATTTTTACTGAGGTTTCCTCAAGTGAATGATACATTTTGGGTTGTCATCGACATACTCACGAATATTGCACACTTCTTTCTGATCAAGGATACCTTTAGTGTAGATGAGTTGGGAGAGTTTTACATTCAAGAGATAATACATTTACATGGGGTTACTCACTTTATTGTTTTAGAAAGGGATGCCTGTTTTAATTCTCGGGTTTGGATGGGACTATAGAGGGCGTTGGGTATATAGGTACTTCTGAGTATATCTTACCATCCCCAGACAGATGGCCAACCCGAGCATACTATTCAGGTGTTGGAGGAAATTCTTTGAGCACGAGTACTAGATTTTGGAGGTTCTTGGTAGAATCACATACCTCTTGTGGTGTTTTCCTACAATAATAGTTTTCAAGAAACTATTCAGATGGAACCATATGAGACTTTGTACTGTAGTTCATACCAATCACCCTTATGTTGGTTGGAGGTAGGAGAGGCAGCTATGTTGGGACCTCGTCTTGTCCAGGAGACCACATTGTAGGAGGAGTTGATTCAGAAGTGGATGACTACTACATAGTCATGATAAAAGTATTATGCTGATTGACGGAGATGACCTCTGGAGTTCGAGGTAGGAGATTAGGTTTTTCTACGTGTCACACCAAGGTTGGAACACATGAGGATTAGGAGACAGGATAAGATTTTGTCGAGGTAGGTCAGGATGTTAGAGGTCTTGGAGAGATTTGGGCCGATTGCCTATCAATTTTAGTTATATCAGAGGTAATAGGCTATGCATGATGTCTTCCAAGTTTCTTAGTTCCTGATATAATTCTCATACCCATATCATGTTTTTCAACCTGCGGATATTGAGTTGAAGGTGGATGCATCATTCGAGGATCTTCCTATTCAGATAATTGATCACATCACAAAGGTTCATTGAGGATGATCTGTTCCTCCCGTAAGGGTGCTAAGGTAGCACAGACGAGTAAAAAATGATACATGGGTGTGGGAGGCCGATATGCGATCGTAGTGGCCAGAACTGTTCGAGGGTTCTTCTTCTTATTCGTCTCCTTCTTAGAAAAACTCATGGATGCATCTCTTTAATATTGGAAGTTTGTAAGAAACTGAATCTTTTTTAGGTACGGATCTTGATTTCTGGTATTTTTTTTAGAAAAAGTGGAGTTTATGGAATTCTTAGGAGTACACGTTGTGTGATCAGAAGTACACAACTTGTACCCAGTTGAAGCGGGTAACCTTGTAACGGCTAAGTATATGGCCGTGTGGGGTGACCTTGAGACTGCATAAACAGAGGACGGTTAAGGAATATACATGACATGTACATTAAATGAACATGAAATTTAATTTTATTTTTATTTGTTAAATTGGACTGGGGTTTCATCTAATTGGCAGAAATGCATTCTTCTCAACTCGTGTTGTCTAGGAGAGACCATAGGGTGTGATTCTTCTACAAGCCCCCAATCGACCATCCGTTCTCCAAATTAACTGTCGTCGATTGCATTGGAATCGTCAAAGTGAGTGATTCCTTCTTATATATCCTCATTCATTGATTTATCATCTATTGTGCATTATCCTTGGATGAATGTTTAAGATTTTTTTATAGATCTACATCATTATAGGCCGATTCAAGGGTCGATGTCAGACTATATCAATCGTACAACACTGAGGTAGGTTTTTTGTGCCTTTTCGTAGTTTGTATTTGAATTATATGTGAAACATTTCCCAATACCCATGTTCAGGGTATTTGGTGTATATGGATTTTAACCTTGTGGATGCATTCAATGATTTCTTTCTTGAGTTAGGGCTCCTGTTTGGAAATATGGTTATTCTCCTTGATATAGAGGTGTTTGGCCTTGTTTGATTTTATATTGATCATTTGGTCTAGCTTTTCCTATTAGGATTATTTCTTTCCAAGATAATTATTGTTGGGATGGATTGATACTATCTGATGTTGTGGTATGCCTTGTAACTATTTAGCCAAGTAGTACTTTTAGGTTTACTTTTGCTGCTGAACATCGGTTTTGCATGATTTCTTTACACAGGGATGTGGGAACCTAGTTTAGTGAGACCATAAGGGGAATTGACGTTGAGGGATTCACCAGAGTGTCTATAATTCTCTATCACACTATGAGACCATATGGGGGGATTGACATTGAGTGATCCCTCAGTGTGTCTATATTTACCGTCAAGAGACCAAATGAGGAATTGATATTGAGTGCTTCCTCAAAGTGTCTGTAGTTTATCATTAATAGACTATAGGGGTAATGGATGGTGAGTGCTTCCTCATAGAGTCTTTTTTTTCATGATACCAAAGGGGCTAGACCGTGTGAGCATACCCAAGAGGTCATTGTATCCTAGTATAAGTTGAACCAGAGGGGTTAGACTGTGAGAACTTACCCATAGGGTTACATAAGTTTGATTGGTTGAACCAGAGGGAATAGGCTTTGTGAACATCCTAGAGGGTTTCTTGTTTTAGTTTGGTTGATTAATTGTCAAATATAAGTGAATGTAATGGAAACTTTAGGATGGTTTAATTTTGGGTACTTTTTTGTTCATTACTTTTTTTACTTATTGCCTGCCATATATATTCACTGACTGTTAGGCACAATTCTTTGGGTGGTTTCCTACTGGGATTCGTTTCACAGCATATTTGGGTAATGTTCTTAGGACCAAATAGATTATATTTCCACCGGTATAGATAAGGTCAAGAACCCTTCTACTTCAGGTACTTGATTACTATGGAGTTGGAGAGCATGGGACCAAGTTGAGGCATGTTATGCTGCTGGAGTTTTTACTTGTTTTATTTTTTTACTTTTGTTTAGTATTATATTCCGGCATTGTGACTTGTTTGGATGATTTCCTAGATACTTGTGACATGTATAATTATTGATATATATATATATATATATATACTTCAGCTATTTATTTACTTTCAGTCGTCTGCTGTTTAATATAGTATGGTAATATTATTGGTTCCTCTACTGTTATCTGTTTCTTTCCACTGCATTACTCTTCCAACGAGGGAATAATATCCCCACTATCACACTCAAGGCCATCTTTGCTAGTCAGTAGCCTCTAGCATTTGGGGAAATTTTCTTGAGTCCATGTGACCAACCTGGTACGAGGTACCTCTGGGAGGCAAATGGAACTAAGACATTATAATTTCAGTAAAAATAAAATGGTTTTGATATTGAAGAAAAATGAATAAATTCTAGTTTTCAAAAAAATTAAAATTGAATATCTGAAGATGTTGATGCTGATCTTCAATGTTGTTAAATATCAAAAATATATTTATAAATCAATATTGAGAAGGAATAAGCTAATTTTGGAAATTCAAAGACTCAAATTTGATCTTGTGTAGAACTTCAATGTTTTACTCATGATAAATTGATGAATACTCGACACTGCTATTCTACTACTTTGTTTTATACAGCCTTGGAAGAATATTTTTTGTTAATACTTTTTTGAAGTATATTTTGAGAATAATAAAGGATGAGATTAATAGAGAACAAAAATAAAATATATTCTTCTGAGAGGATAATAAAAATCTTATGTTATTTTTGGAACCTGACTTAGGGAGGTTCTGTACATAGAAATATCTTTAGACTGACATGATTTATCATGGGGTACCCATAGTGGTTATTTTATTATAAAAAAATTCTACCCATATAAAGAAAGTATATAAGGCTATCCCATTTATGAATATTGAAAATGAATTTAGTAATTTAATTTAGCTACTCATGTACATGAGTAAGCATGAAAAATAAGGGAAAAATAGAAGCTGTCGAGGTGTGTGAGTGTTGTAAGTGAGTTACATGAGTGAGAATAAGTTCCCTTAAAGAATAAGAACAAGGATTAGTCACTTCATGGTATAACATATAATAATTGATAGATACCAATCATGTGATAAATATTTACACCATCTGGGTTTTCAATTAGAAGATAATAATAATAAAAAAAACTTCCAATATTTTCATGAGTGTGAAAGACCAAACTAGTGTTTAATGTGTAAATTTCATGAAAATATTTTTTGTGTTTTATTTAGTGTAAATTTTTAGGTAATTTTTTTGGGTATTAATTATTAAATTATAAGTTTGGATGTATACAAAACCAATTTATACAAGAACCTAGAAGATAGGAATAAACACATAGGTTGAGTTTTATGAGTATTTCTTGAATACTTAATGGTAGTCAAAGAAACTATTATTGAGGTAGGAAATAATATTTTTTGATATAGATACATACTAGGTAGATTTAAGGATCTTATTCAATAGGAGGAAAAATAATACTAATTGGTGGGATGCTAGCTTGTATTTAATTTTTGTGATATAAATCATTGTTAACATGTGTAATATTATGAACACATTATCCTAAGTAATATATTGGGATTTGTTTAGGATAGAAACATCCCATCACCACTGTATGATTGATAATAAAATTTTTGTTAGAAAATCTATAGACCGGGTTAATAATAAGATATAGTAAAGAGTAGGTTCACATTGAGACGAAACATCATAAAAAGACATGTGTAAAATTTACAAAATTATCTTCACTACATATAGGTGTAGTCTAGGGTAAATGAAAAAATATAAAATTTTATTAACCAACACCATAGGTTTAATTTCCAAATGGTTTGAAAATTTTAAATAAGAAAATGGAATTTGGTTAAAATTAGACCACACCAGATTCACCCCCTTCTCAAGTGTGTCGACGTAGATCCACTCAGACTGTCAATTAGTATCATAACCTATGTTCCATTTTGTTGGATATAATTTTTTCCTAGTTTAGTTATTTTAATTACCTTAAGTTAATAATTGAAATATTTTTAGATGATACTTAGATGGAAAAGCTAAATTTCATCCCTTTCAAAACTGATTTAGAGGGTTTTATTGAGATTGTAAAAAATTACAAGAATAATGAGGAAAAAATTAGAGAAAATCATCAATGAATAAAGAGAAAAAACCACTATCCAATGGTATTTATAGTGTTATGAGTTTTGAAAAATCTATGTAAAATGTTTACTCTAGTCAATCATGTAGCTCAACTATAGGGAAGATGGTGCCAATGAATCAGTAAGTGGTTTCTATTATTAAGTCAAGGACAAATTGATGACATTCCACATTGAATTTGTCACAAAAACGTACACACACACACACAATATATATATATATATATATATATATATTTTCGTATTACGATACATTATGATGATAATAAACAATTGGAATGATGGAATGATATAATAGAAGAATCATTGTCTAAAAATGTGAGATGTTATAACACCCTCACAAGACCAATGAAAACAGAAGTGGAATATTTGACCCTTTTAAATAAAATAATTTCTATGGATGATGAATAATTTCAAATAATTATTTATGATAATTAATTGTTTAATAATATTTTTAGGGTAGTTATTTATGCTTTGTAGAAATTACATAATGTTTCTTTGATTTTCAAATAAGATGAACTAGAAATTATTGAAAAAGAGTGAAAGAGATGGATAATTTGTTTTAAATAAAAATAAAAAGTATGTGGTATAAATTATTAAGTAGAATAAGTATTGGTAGGATATCTTATATTATTTGATAATGAGAACTATTCTCACCACATGATGTGTCTTGAATTGGAAGTGAAACTGAAAAATGTGGAAGAGGTAAAACTTAGAGATTACTGTTAAAATGGGAAAAGGGATAACAACAAAAACACATTAATGAAAAGTTTTACCTATATGAAGAATCCAAATGGTGTCAATATTAGTTTGATATCATCAAGGTAATAAACTACTAAAATCTCCTACAAAGTGGTACCCCTCTATTCAGTTAACTCTAATATTACTAAATCTATTTCTATGAAAAGTTTTAATCTAAAGTAAACAAATTGTACAAATGTGGAGGAGTAAAAATACCAATAAATTCACCACAAATTTAAGGGTTAATATTGGAGTACTTAAGACATAAAAATCCAAAAATGTAGAAAAAACTAGTGGTTCTCCAACTGAAATTTATCAAGGAACAAAATCTTGATAGATCACACTTATGAGAAAAATATATAGACTTATTGGTATATGTTGGTGATGTTGGAGGTTTGAGTATTGGGATTCTTATTTTTGGCACAATATGTAAACCTAGGGAGATTATAGAATCCCTAGAGTTAGGGGGATTAGATATAAAGATAATATAAAACCTACTCGTTCAATGTAGACATCCTAATATGGGATAATTATTTCTTTGAAGAATATATTTGAATAATTTTAAAATTTATTGAGTCTTTCAATAAATCTAGCTATTTTTATATATATAATTGGTGTCTACCATCTCATTATATATCTTTTACTAATAATAAGGTAACTTTAAAATGGTGTAGGACAAAAATAAAGAAATATGGTATGTTTTCCTTATGAAAGAATAAAAATGTAAAGGTTTCTAAATAAAATATACTCAAGAAGACAACAAATAAAGGTAATAAGGATATCAATCCAATAGGAAGAAGATGCTTTTGTAATGGTAAAAGAGGCCAGATCATGGACCATTTTTAGATGGAAATAAATAATTATAATAGAGTTATAAATATGTAATCCAAAAATTAATCCATCCAATAAGAATAGTATATGATTGGATTAGTGGTTAACACTCTTTTAGAAGAATTTGAGACGCCACTGAATAAGGAAAAGTTAAAAGCTAATGAAGGAGTGTGTGGACACTATAAAGAGGTAGGATAAATTTCTAATAAATACATAAGATGGATACTGAAATTAGGTTATCCCTTGAAAAAATTGAAAGGAACCAATAACCTATAACACCAAGGATTCTACTTCAAAGAAGGAGTCCTCACCCATGAATAAGATATAAAATGTTCCTAAAGATTGTCTTATCATATGGTCAAATTATTTGGAAGATTATAATAAGTTGATGTAACATTAAAGGAATGAATTTTCTATAATTAATAAAATAGAGAAACCTATTTCAACTAAGAATAAATTTTAAATTGACGATAAAAATATACTTCCCAAAGAGGAGAATATTTGGAAAGTAAATAACTGGGAAAGCATGAGGAGATCTAGATTAATTAGACCTTTAAGGAAGAAGTTTATAATTTGAAAAAGATATATAAACCCTATATCTCACATTTTGTATTTGATGGAATCCAACCTTATTACCATATCCATTTACTTTTTCTCAAATACTGGGAATTTAAGATGAAGAATGGAAAGAATCCCATGAAATTTTGATTTAAAAAAACTGAAGCCGGTAGAGATTTAAAATTTATATAAATTATGAAATTCTTGAAATATTTTAAAATTATAAGGGATCAGGTATGATTTTCACTTTCCAATATTTTTTTATTCTATATGAATATATTTTTCAAGCGGTAGTGATTATCTAACCAAATTAAGGAATCAATACCTTGAACTTTAATGTGTTTTATGTGTGTGTAAAGTGAGTGAAATTTAATAAATATTCTTAAAAATATATTTGAACAACCCCAAAAAATAAAATTTAGTATTTTTATTACATTGAAATAGTTATAGACAGAATTTTTTCTCAATTATTTACCATTTTTCCCTTCATAGTTTTATCCTATGAATAATAATAGTTTTCTAGTTGTTGTATCATTTCTATTAGAAAATGTGACACCAACCTTATCTTATGGATTTAATTTACTCTCTCAATAAAAGAAGAGTACTTAGAAATTATATTACTAATAAAGGTGAGAAGATGTTTTATTTAGATAATAGTGGTAAGTCCCTTTATATATTTTCAATAAGTGGGAGAACACTTTCTACATCATTTTATTTTTCTAAATTAGTAATTGAAGAATTACATTGACCTTTGGGGACTTTGGAGAAAATTTGGAATTGAAAATAAATCCATAGGGGGAGAATATAATTCCCTTGGGTTGATTTTTTTATTTTTTTTCAATATTTTTTTTTCTTAATCACGTATCAATGTAATTATACAAGTGTGTTGTCTTGAGTAATGGATTATGTCCCCATCTAAAGGAAGTGAAGGCTCTACCCATAAGTATTGGGTACTGAAGTTTATTACCTTGAATACTTTACTGGAAAGATCCCAAGGGTATCACACATGATGATTTGAGAGATTATCCTAATGTCAAATCCAAGTACCAAGGTTATGAAGTAATATTTACAATAGTTTGTAATTGTCTTGGAATAAGATAAATTGTTGCGATATTGAACTTTAATTAATAAATGGCATATCAAGATACATTTTATTATGTAATCCATCAATGAGATACAAAATTTTTAGGATGTTGTAATTAGTGTTTAAACACTTCTAGTTGAAGGTTGGGGTGGGATGCAGTTTCATGAAAAACTCCTAAATTCATTTAAAACATATCTAGATAATATGGATAAGACTTATAATGCTCACAAGGTTCATTCTATCATTCATAAGGGTAGGAACATATTTTCATAATATTTGAAAAAGCCTCCTCATAAGGTTCAGACAGCCACCACATAAATTTGGGATAGCCAATCACCTTAAGTTTTAGATAGTCATCCAAAAGGGTTAGTAAAATGATAGTTTAAGGTTGAGAAATTTTCTCATATTGTTTAGACAAGTAATTATACGGTTGGGAGGCTATCTTCATATGGTTTTATACTACCTTCATAGGGTTCATGAAGAATATTTTTGATAAATTTTTTTAACAATGTTTTTTTATTTGTTAAAAACTATCCTTTTTGTTTAATAATGTTTTTTTATTCAGGAATCAGACCCAGTCTATCATAATGATATTTATTAGAAAGTATAAAGTTGATAAAATAAATAGATCCCTCTGCATCAGATTTAAATCATCATAACTAGAAGAATCCGAGGAATAAATTTTTGATTTCTGGATGTTTTTATTTTGTTATAATTTGATAATTAAAGAAGTTTCTAAGTTAGAAGTATCAAAGTTGATGAGTGAAGAAGGTGTATTGTTTATGAAGAGTTTTAAAAGAAGATCATGAAGTTAGGAATTAGAATGTTTTCATACTTTCTAAACTAAATTAGATGATGCTTTAATATCTATGAAGTTCTCACAAATAATGAAATCTAACATGAAATTTTTTTAAAGATATAATGGATAGGTTTAAATAATTTCAAAGTTGAAGTACAGATATTCCATCATAATGGGATTTCCATTGTAATAGGAAAATCCCTCATAATGATAATTCCATTTTAATGAGAATTACATCATTATGATGATTCTCATAGGCAAAAGCTAAAGGAAAATCATAATGACATGAGAGAGAAATATAATTCATAACGAGCTAAGAAGGAATCAATGTTCATAATCAATGAAAAGGAAACATCATTCATCATGAGCTGAGAAGGAAACAAAATTCATAATCACTAAGAAGGAAAAAAATTCATAATGATCTAAGAAGGAAACAAAGTTCCTAATCACAAAGAAGGATACAAAATTCATAATCACTGAGAAGGAAATAGATTCCTAATAAACCAAGGAGGAAAGGTAGATCATAATGAGATGATTGTGAAGAAGACTAAAAAACAAGATTCCAAAAGTTTTAATGAAGAGTTGAAGATGTAAAAATCGAAATTCAATTTTGTGTAAATATCAGATAAATATAAGTAGGATTAAATAATTTAAATAAGATTTTGAAAAGAGAGATATTTTTAGAGTTTTTGAAATATGAGGTAGTGGGGAAAGTTTTCATGTTTCTCGCCCTTTATTTTATGCATCGAATAGAAATAATTTCTCGGATCATTCATTCATTGTTGGATTTTCACACAAGTGGAAAAGGTGGAATGTTGAAGAAATCATGTGAAATTAATTTCTGACCATAGACCTCATGAGGACGATCAGACAACTGAATTTTTGTTTACCGGTTTATGAATGTGAGTGGCATTTTAGTTTAACAGATTGGGAATGGGTTAATTATATAGAGGCCATTGTATTGATATAATCAGGTCCAGACTCATCATATTGATAGAATTAGATCCAGAATAATCATATTGAGAGATTTAGATCCAGAATCATTGGATTTAGAAAATCATATCCTGCTAAATCAAACTATGGATTCAGACTAAGAAATTGTGGAGCAGTTTTAAAAAAGTATTTATTATTTTTTTGGATCATTTTTTATATATGAAAACTTTGTAAACTGAAGGGATTCAGTATAAAATTTCCTATCTAAATATAGAAGGTGTCTAAAAAGATATTTCACAAGTTGTATTAACTTCATGATAATAGTGGATTTACATAGACCCATGGGAGTGGCTATGGAATGTATGAAGGTTCTCACACTAAGCCCTGACCTTGTAAATCTTGTGTGCTTTACTTTATTTCTGAATTTTTCATGAAAGAGTTTTTACTAAAAGTTTATATGAGAATAAATATTTTTTTAGGGTTAAGTTTCTATAGTTTTGAAACTTATAAAATTTGAACCACTGATTCACCCCTCACTTTTCAGTTGTTATTTTATCATTTGGAACATCAATTAGTATCAAAGTCAGGTTACCTTCTTTAATCTTTATCATGAATAATATCAATTCTGTGAATAGTATAGTAATTTCTATATTTGATGGAAAATTTATTGTGGATGAAAAAATAGGATGATTCCTTTTCTCGTATCTTGTGTCATGTAAATTATTGATGCTTCTACTATTGGTTTTCCACCTATTGGGGAATATTATCCTATGATGTTTGCTGATAAGAGAAATATAGATGTTTATGGAATGGATAGAAATGAAATCCTTATTTCTTTATTATAGAATGTTTATGAGAAGGTGAAATTGTTTGAAATATTAAAGGATTTAGAGATGTCTTGTAATATTTTATAAGTGTGAAGAAAATTATGAGAAACGTTTTGGACATGTTTGATTCTAAAATTTATTCTTTATAAGATAAGGATGATTTATCTCTTGATGAATTTCATAACTTTCTTGATTCTTATGACATGATGAAGGATCAAATTTTAAAAAGAATCTAAATGATGAAATGTCTTTTCAAGCTATGATAAAGATGAAAATCCATGATTTTGAAGAAGCTAAAACATTTGTGTCCTAAGATAAGGAATATAATGAATTGAATAATAATATTATGTGTGTTATCTCTAAAAAATATCTAAGAGGAAGAGGAAAATATAGAGGTAAATTTCCAGTCAAATATTTTGAGTGTGGTGGAATGAAACACTTTTCTATGAATTTCATCAAGAAGAAATTTGGAGAATATTGAGATGATTCTGATGAAAAATGTTGATGGAAATAGTGGAATAAAAATGATAAATAAGAAAAGTTTTCCAAAAAAACCAAAAAAAAGTTTACTAAAAAAAATAATGTTGAATAAGAATGTTGTATCCAACTCAATGGAAAACAATTATTATGAATATTAATGTTCAGAAAAATTCAAAACCGTCATTTTAAAAGTTGAGAAAACCAATGATTCCTCAGAGAGTGAAGAAGGTGGTGAAGAATGTTATAGATTGTATCAGCTCAGAACAAAACTTATTACATGTCTTGAGAAAAACCGCTAAATAATGAAATTAGAGTAATTCTGAAATATTTTGAATAATTTTTTAATGGAATAAAATATGTCATCAAGAAGGAGAAATAATACATCCAGGAGATCATAAGTAACAAAATTAGAATTGCTGAACAAGGAAAAATGATTGAATATTTCAATAAAAAGTTGGTAGCCATGGAATAATAAGTTATCAAGTTTCAATTAAAACATTTTAAGTCTAAATGTACCTTCAGAAATATGAATATAAATTTCAACAAAGCTTCATAATTAAAAGAAGTGACTTTTAAAGTTGCTGAGAAGGCTGAATATGGGAATTAAGTAAAATCTCTACTCACCAAAATTAATGTTTCATCAGATTATTTTAACAATTCAGGTTCTGAAAAAGGTGTTGGGAATTCTTGGGTATAAAAAATTGGAAAAAATTTTCAAAAGAAAAGATTGTCCATGTCCTGTGTTTGTTAGAGCTGAAAGAAGTTACCAACCTCAACAAGGTTTCTATAAACAAAGATTTTACTTAAATAGAAAATAAGGATTTGATGGATATTTATAGTGTTGTGGAATATATGAAAACACATATTATAATTGTTTGCAAAAGTTATCTCTACTCGTAATAAGGTTTGGGAAAAGTGGAAGAAATAGTGAAGGTAGAATGAGTAACATTACTAACTTATAGAAAGTTGAAAAGGTGAATTCTCAAGATGTTGGAACCATTCAAAAAAAATCCATTAGAATTTTAGGAATATGTTTTTTTAAGATGTGATAAGGCTGGTCCTCATGCTGAAAGGTGTATAAAACTCCTTCTAGAGCAAGTTTCTTATGATAGAAAAAAAATCTGAAAAGAAGAAAGTTCATGAAATAGATTTTGTTGTCGGGATTTATTTAAATGCAATTAAAAGGAAAAAACCATGAACACTTGATAGTGGTTGTTTTTCATATATGATAAGTGATATAAAATCTTGAAACATGTTGAAATTACTATTGGAGGAGTAGTTACCTTTGGTAATGATAGTTTCTTAAAAATTATATGAATCATAATGGATGAGATTGAAGCATAGAAGTTGAAATATAGGGAAGTTTTATTTGTTGATGGGTTCAAACATAACTTATATAGTGTAAGTCAACTTTGTAATGATAGGAAATAAGTTGTTTTTATAAAATATTTTTGTATCATCAAAAGTGTGAATTATGGAAAAATGAAGAAGAGTCTTTATACTCTGCAAGATTAATAAAATGGGGAAAAGAACTCAACACATAAAAAAACAAGGTAAATTATATATTAGTGAAGTATTTTATGTTGTTAATAGACTCTATTGTAAACTAAAAAGATTTTAGAATAACAACCTAGTCGAATGATGAAAGAATGAGCGATGAATTTAAAAATTCTAAAGATATGTAATGAATGTTCAAGTGAAACCCATTTTTTGTACTGATAGGTTGATACTAGTGGTTATTGTTACTCTCTACTACCTCTCCCAACCCTCCCCCTTCATCCTTTATAGCCTATGCTTCATTGACGGTGAACTATTGGAAAGAATCTATGGTTTGAAAAGGATGATGCTCGTATGCTATCCAAGTGAAGGCGCATCTATTTTTCACCCTCATCGATGATGAAAACCTTATTGGTGATGGTTTTATCATGGTGATGGTTTTCAGGGATCATTTGGTGGTCCCAATGATAGATGATTGTCGTTGTATCCCCTGTCGGCCAATCTCATGCTCTAGCCTCTTGTTCTTTCACTTCTCTCCAAGTCAGATCTAGAGCAGTGAACACTATGAAGTTTTAGGTTTTGTTGTTTGGAGGTCGATGGGAATCCTAGCATGACTGAGTCAATTTTCTAATGCTGTATCAGTTTCTGGTTTCCTTCTTCATTGATTGAAGTTGTCATTTGGAACACATGGTCATTCTTATACCTTCCCTAACATCATGTTCCTCTATTCCTCTTCCAATTGGTGTTGGAGAAATGGTACTAAGATGTCTTAGAATGTGTGGGTTGGTGGAAGTTAGTGTTCTGGGCATGGATAATGTCGGGATGGATTCTGGTTCTTGAACCCTTCATCGATGGTTCTGTTCACTATTGGTTTTTCAATGTTTATGGAGTTCATTTTGATTTTGGTTCGCTTGGTTGGTTAATGTTTTTACCTCATTTTGGATATTCAAAATCGATGGTGATAATTTGATGATGAATGTATTTGAATGGTGATGATGAAAACATGGTGTAATGATGATAGCAGGTTGAAGGTTCTTTCTGTGGTGATGTTTTGAAGTCACGTCGGTGATGGCTAGTGGGTCTCACCGACGATGTTAGAAAACGGTGATGAGGAGAAGGTTTGATGTCAAGGGGTATAGCTCGAGGAGGCTCATTGTTTGAGGATATGTTTCCCAAGGCATCCCAGTGGTGATGAGTTTGATACGGGTTTTTTTATTTCAAATTTGGTTAATTTGTTTCAATCTAGTCATCGGTAAGATTTTAATCTTACAATATGGGTGTCTTGGATTGTATTTGAATGTGAGGATACCACTGATCCATAAAGTGGATTTAGAAAATAACAAAAAATGGATTTAGAGGTATTGTGATCATGGATAAATATAAATTAAATATAGTAATATCCTTATAATCATTAGGGGTTATCCTTGTAAATCTATTGTAATGTCCTAGTTTTTTGAATATGGTTGAAAACCTCTCCTATTTTCTATTTCTCAATCTGTGGCTAGGGTTTTTTATTTATCATTGATCAGAACCAAATTTTGAGAGTTCCATAAGCTTTATATCGTGTTTTTGGTTTGGTTTATAGTCTTGAAGAGTGCCTCAAGTTTTTTAGAAGGGTTTTATGAGTGTTGGAGGCCAAAAGGCCTATTTTGGAGCTGTATGTTATGTCACACAGTTAGGGGTAAACTATGAAGCCCCTTCCAGCTAACTGTGCATATCGATTTTGAACTTCATCATGATTTAGAGAAACCATGAGGGTGGGGTTCATGGTCATGAAGCCTTTAATATATTTATTGTAGAGGTAAATCACATGGTTTGTGAATGTTTATAGAAAACCATGCAGATAACTACATGGGTACTTCCATATAGGCATTACCTATGCACTATAGAAATCATATTTTCCCCACTGTTTTGAAAACCATGAAAAATAATAATGCGGCCCATTTAAATGGAAAAAATGACATTTTTGACCCTCCATCCATTAACCTATTACCTCTTCATTTCCATTCTCTTGGTTGCATATAGTAGGAGGAACCCTCCTTCATTCATCTTCCTTTTTATTTTTCTCTCCCTCCTACTTCGGTGCTATGATATTTAAGCCATTGGGTGTGTTGAAAGGGTAGTGGTATGGCTTCCCTCACCCATTATTCTCTTCTTTTTCTCTTTTTATTCATTGAGGGATAAATCCATTTAATATATTTCCCCTATTTTTAGGGCACTTGATGGAAACTCAGATCTCTTCTAAAACGCATGGTTTTATTGCTTGATTTTGGATTTTCCTTTATCTACGAGTCCAAGGTTGGTGGTGCGTACCATAATTTATGTCTTTATAGTGATTTTGGGGGAATGGATTTTTTCATGCATTTGGGTAATTGAGAAAAACCCTATTGCATCATATTAAATTGATTTTTTAATTTTAAAGGATTCCCTTAGGTCTGCCCTACCCTGATTCATATGTGTGAGGCTAGGATTGAGGCCATCAACATCCTTGGGTAGCTAGACCATGGTGACTTAGGATTTAATTTGTAATATTTTTTATAATTAAGTGGTTTAATTCAATTTAGTTGATTTGTTTTTTTATTGAAGTGGATTAAATATATGAGGTTTGTTGGAATTGAAAAATTCAATTTTAGTGAATTGTTATGTAGATTTGAATTGTAAAATTCAATCATATTAAATTGAATTATTATTAATGTGAGTTTTTATATATATTTTAAATGGATTTGATGTGTGGCATGTGATGTTACTCAAGGGTTCATGAAGGCTAGGATCACATTGAAAATTTGGAATTGATGATTCGTGGTCATCTTGTTGGGATTATCCCTGATATATATATGTATTTGAGTGATGGGGATCAAAGGATTGGGTGTTGGGGATGTTTAATTGAGGCAGAGAGGCCATCATGTGTTGGGGTAGGCCAATGATATTGGATTTCATGTCCATTATACTTGAGAGACATGGTCTTAGGGGCATGAGGTACGAGTCTTGATGTGTATTAGGTATTATTTGGTGATTTTCGCTCAACCGTGATTTCCAAAGCACTGATTTTAGTCATGTGAACATAGGTTCAGTTCGTGTTGAGGTGTTTTTGACCACTCATGTGGGTAGAGACCCCTGGTAGTGCTTCTTAGGAATTGTTATTGGGTTGTTTTCAGTATAATGCCATGTGGAAGGTGAGGAGCCTTTGGATGTCCGCATGTATGCTAATTGATGGGGACTGAGGCCTTTTGAGCTTGAGGTTGGGGGCCTTGACCTTTACTGGAGGATATACATGATCGTTCCTCAGGACATCATGCCATGGGACAATTATTATTTAATTTGATAATATGTATCATTGTTTCTCTATATGTTGGTCTTCAAGATAAGAAGTGATTTTGAGTATGGGTATGAGGTTCTGGATTGTTTTTCTTAGACATTCCATCAGGACATCAGTACTTTGTTTAGATGTAAGGGGTCAGGAAGCATGTGGTGCAAGGTTACTTATTTTATGTGGCACCTGAGGGTTGATCTAAGCTATATGAATTTAGGGGATACCTTGTCCTATGAGCCAATGATCCTCCGTGATACAGATTCCAGCATTAGTCGATGTCGGTGATTACTTCGAAGTGGATTTTGAGCACTAGGGAAGTCTGTGTTTACATTACACATGTGTTTCTTTATTTATTATTCATGCCTTATTAAACACATATTCTAGGTATGCAGACTTGGGTGGTATCATACTGAGAAAATTTATCACACCATACATGGGACCTTTATGATCTATGTACACTTTATATTATTTCATTCTAGTAAGGGATCAACCTCAAGAGCTATATCATAGTGCTATTAGCATAAATCTTGTTAAGTAACCTTGAGGTTCTTAACTTTATAGGAGTTAATTTGGAGTTTTCTTTTTAGTTTACCATTACTGTATCACCTTTATTGTCTGTATATGAATGTAGTTGTAGTAGCCATCTAGGGGAGACCCTCTTGTATATTTTATGTATGACCTGTTTGGATTTTCATTCTGTATTTTTTAAGTGGATACAAGTGGTTTATTGTAATTTTTTTACTTTACTTCCACTATTTTATTTACATATTTTTCCACTATTTATTTATACTGACTCTTCTTCTGCCAATGGAGGGTCCGGTTCAAGTCTGCTGAGTTTTTATCCTTCACTACAAGTTATATTATATACTCAAACCAATATTATTATATCTTTCCCGAAGGTCATAAACTCCGTAATATACCTCTTTACACCCTTTTTTCTATTCATTAGCCTTTTGTGTTCGAGGAGGTGTGCCTAAGGATAGTGGTACCCAACCCGATAGAAATGATTGAGTGTATAATGAGGTTGAGGATGCTAAAAATGGTATCAGAGATGCTATTAACAGATATTTAGTAGTTTTTTTGGCTGGATACTAATGATATTGAGACAAAATTTACATTTATTCTGGACTTACTATTTGGGTTTTGGTATACCAGATATTTGGGTGATGTCAGAACTGGGTTTATAGCTTGTACTTGGGTGCCTACATCCCTAGGTATTAGGGATGGACCAAGTTACCTTAGGTGGGATTTCTATTCTATTTTTCTCATTTGATAGTTTATATGATCTACGCCTTAGGAGTCTTATCTTGTAATGTGAGTGTTATTGATTATGGTTTGAGATATAGAACCATGTCTTGGTATGATAAGGAATAATGAGAATTGAGAACCTTGGCCGAGTATAACAAGGGGTGACTTCTTGCATGCTTTACTATGATAGAAAAATATTAGGATGTTTAAAAATATGAAATTCCATGAAATTAATTTCTTTCGATATGTGAAGTGATTTATGAAATATGATATGCTTCATTGTATTTACATTGGTAAATGCTATATGCCATGTGATATATAAATATAAGTGAATTGGGCCTAGCTCTTATATAAGTAGGAAGGTACTATGGCATGAGGTGATTTTGATCACCAGTTTGGGAGACTCTGTTGATGTTTTGAGGTGATGTGATTGTCATGATGGGCATGGCCTGTAGTGCTTTGACACTTGGATCTGTTGAGGGAGGGTAATGAGGCCATGAATTCGGGATGCCATGTGTCAGGGTTTTGATAGAAATGGGTAAGGGTAGTGAGGATGTGGTGCCTGTTACTCCTTTACCTATATATGTTTTATAAATATTGTAAGAGTTGGTGTCCTAGAACCAACTTATTGTACCTTGATTACATGGATATTTAATTTATTTTAATATTAAACATATTATTATATATTGTTCATTGTTCTTCATTACTATGATATAATAATGTCCTAGAGTATTTATTACATTGATAAGGTCATGGTAGTTCTCCTCTATGATGAGAACCTTGAAATTATATAACAATATTCTTAAATATAGTTCTACAGTTGGATGACATAATATGATGGGACACATAGCATGAAGACCGTCAGGTGTGAGTACTTGTAAGAAAATGAGACTACCTCTCATGAAGTTCACACATGATAATTTTCAAGATAAGAGATTATGAGAACAAACCCACTATTAGGAATTCCACATGTTTTGGTGTCATCAGATATTTCTATCTACGAGTGTGTGTAATGATCCTTATAATTTATGATTATCATTAATACTTCTCAGGACTTGTGTATTTTGATATACTGACAAAAATCGTCACACAGACAGTTGGCAGGAAGTAGGGTACGTTGGGTTCATCACTAGTGGCTTGTTATTAATGGATAAGTCGAGGAAATATTTGTCCCTTCCATTAATAGAAGTTGATATCTCAACACTTTGATTGAAAAAGAATTGTCACGTGAAATTCCATGGCCATGGTGTAACGAAGAGTTTATTTCAGGTAGTAAAAGAATGATATATTAAGCATTAATGTTGATGACACCATCATTAAACATGCTTGATGAGATATTGCGAAAATGGGATTATATTACACAATGAGCGTTCATATGTGGATGTCGTTGTTGTGACTTTAAGTTATCTCTGTTGGGTGCATTGACCTGTTGCTAGACAGTACCCTTAGACTTTAGGCAAGCCCACCTAAAACCAACGAGATTGAATCCTAGAGGTTCACACACTACATGTTTTTTGTGGTCTCAATTAAATTCTATTTTGATCTTATTAATAAATGTTATTATCAACACAGTGGAATAATTTTATTCAAGTTAAAATGATTGCATAAATTAAATAAATATTTATTCACCGGATTGTGGTTAAAATATATATATTTATTTTATTTAACATTTGATAAATATTTATTTACTAGTTTGTAAATAAAATATTTAATTAAGAGAATAAATTATTTATTTATTTATTCTGGTGTTCAATAAATGGAAGTGGAGTTCAAGAAAACCAAATCCAGTCTCATAGTAAAATAATTATTTGGAATACGATAAATAATTATTTAACTAGCAGGAAAAAATTAAAATAACGCTTATATTATTTTGTGACAAGGAATTTTATTTATAATTCTGTTTTGCGCAAGTGGGAACACCATAAATAATGATACAATATTATTATTAATAACATGGGTTTTCTCTAAGGTTATGTACATATTTATGGAATTTTGTGAAATTAAATATTGTAACTGAAGCCCTATGTCAATAAATAAACAGATATGTCTATTGTGCCATATACCTAACCGCACACCCAGTGAGTTGGGAATTGTTGAGCTAAACAATTTCTCTCTCGAATCCTCTTCCCTCCCCTCTCAAGAACAAGATACCTTTTTCAAGGCCTAAGAACAAGCTATCCAGAATGACTGATACAAGACACTCAATTCACCACACTAGCACCCGAAGAACGAGCGGTGTCTATTGGAGGCCATTAGAGCACGTGTGGATCACTGCTAGAGGGATTCTAGTTTGGATCCTTTCAAGCACAGAAAGATAATCCAGAAGTGTAACTATTAATGATTAACATCATCAATGAAGAAAATATTGAAGATCCAAGTATTATTTTCTTTATAAAATTAATTAAATTAATTATAAATATAATGTTCAAGATCCTTTATAAAGGTTTTATGCCTCTTACTTATTTATCTAAATCATTGATTCTAATACATGGAGACTAGCGTTCATCATCATATTGATCCCAGAATAATCATTGATCATGGTAAAAATCAAATTTGGGTGTTGTCCCAACCACGCTTCCACTACCCCAGAACCTGTATGTAACGCCCTGACCCTAGTTACCCAGAGTCGGTGCATTATTACATAACATTGGCATGATCACAAGAGAGATAAAGTCTCGAAAGACCGATTAGTTTGGTAGCCTTGGAAACACTAGATACAATAATAATGTTTTACATTACATAAAAAACATCTTGTCTTCATATCCCCTCATACTATCCCTGCAGGTCATTCAAAAATTACTTCTTCATAATCCTGGGAAAAATAAAACATTGAAAGGGGTGAGCTCAGATGGTCAGTAAGGATAACATTATAGCAGAATCTTTCATAGATAAGCATAAACACTTAAGACAATTTATAATTAAAACAAAAACCTTTTAAACTTGAGCTTCAGCATAATATGGAAAAGATAAAATGAAATAATTTCATTTAATTATTCACATGGATATTCTACTGGTTGAACAATCACATTCAATATCAATAACCACTTTCATAATGATGGAATGCATAATTCCAGAATATCAGAACCACATAGCCAAGGCCTCATTCTAAGACTACAAATAAGATTTTTCCAAGGCCTTGTGCCAAGACACTAGTTTGTCTCATGAGACCTACAGATGCATTGAGGAGCTATAGTGGGCTCCACCCGTCACTTACTAAGTCCAATGCATTCCTCATATGAAAAGATTTAAACAGAACATAAACATTCGTATTAAAACTAGCATACTAAATGTCAATACTTTCTCCACAAACCATGAATGGTATAAAAATAGCACATCCACAGTCAAACAAAACTCATTCGATACAATATGGAAGATTTTATTGTATCATATTAACCTCAATCGAGAATAATGAAGGATATTGACAAAGATGAAAATAGTCATCAAAACCTTTTGAGAGAAATATCCCCCTTTTTCTTGAAATCATTTAAAAGTCACACTATTTGTCAAGAAGCCATTTAAAAATAGATTTTTGAATTAAATTGTCCCATACCACTTTGAAACTTTTAAAAGGAGTTTTAATTTTAAAACTTTAATGTCCATATAAATAAATCCTTAAAACCATTTTTAAAACATGGACATTAATGAGCATGATTTAGAAGAATAAGTCTTTAAAACATTTAAAAATGGTATTTTAGTTTGAGTTTCTAACCAAAAGAGAGACACTTGAATACAAATAATTGAGGTAATCAAAACATTGTAATATCATGAGAATAAAGGAATTCATGATATACTATGTCAAAGTAAATTATATACACCACATAAAAGTGATTTGGTGTATAACAACAAAGAAGTCTCAATGGAATGTAAATTGAGATGAAATCTCTAATAAAGGCCGTATCCTTAGATTAAGGATAAATCAACGACATAGTTATGTGTGACAAATATAAATACACTAAATATGATTGGATATTCAGTTTAAAACAATCAAAGAACATTCACACATAATCTTGTGAAAACAACACCAATGAATTGGATGTTTAACTCAACAAATGGAGAATGAGTTAAAATTACTCTTATCAAATTCATATCGATGACTTGAGAAATTATAAATGGAGTGATTATGTGTACCAAAAGTATATCCACAGAAAAGGGGAGTGTAAATTATGACATAAGAAAATGAATAGGGATTCCACACATAATCTCGGAGTAAAATAATAAATAGAGTTTGCGTAAAGCCGAATAAATGGGAATTGAAATTTCAAATTCCCTTATCGATTAGGTAACTTATGAAACATACACCCATGAAAGAAGGATCATACAATGATGATGTAAATTCCCATAAATTAAACTATAATAAACAATGAATACAATTATGGGTAGTACACATACACCACATGGAATAAATAAGTGGTGAACAATGGAATTCTCACGAGATTAAGAGTGAGATAAGAAACCCCTTACTTTGTACTTTTTCTTTGGTTGATGGTAGGTTAACCTCCTGTATAATGGTGAAATAACTGTTATTTAATGATACAAGAATAATATGCATTAATATGATATCATATATGATCTTTTAACTTTGATTTGTTAATAATATCTTAGAATTATCGTCATTTTGGGTGTTAACAGGTTCACTTTACTTTATATTCTTTATTATGTGAGCCATATTTTTTATTAATGGGATTTATATTATTTGTATCCAAAATGATATCAAGTCCTTAAATATTATTTTTAATCATCAAATGAGAATTATACTTGAATGGATACGATGGAGAATGAATCTCATCGCGTTCGTGGAGATGGTAGTCCGTACGTACACACGAGCGACAATATCATTTTTTTGATATTAAAATAATATATAATTGGATGGTATATCATATATACAGAATCATTATCATGTTATATTTATTATTTACATGAGTTACACATCATTTTTATACCCATCCAAATAATAATATATTGAATAATAATTACACCACGACGTGGAGACGGTAAGTCCTACGTACACACGTATGGTGAAATGTTATTCAAAGGGTGGATAGAATACTGAATATGGTTGTACCATATTTATAATAAAATCACAGAATATATATGATACTGGTTTTATTATTTTAGAATGCTAATAAAAAAGAAAGAAGAAGTGGAAGAAGAAAGGAACTTGAAAAGGGGTGGTGAAAACATTACCTCTTCTTCGGGTTATTCCTTTTGATTTGATCAAAAGGGATCCTTAAGATGGCTTTATGGTCAAACTAAGGTCTCTAGATTGTAGTGAGGGAAGTTGAGAGAGTATTTGGGCAGGGTTTGGCCGAACCAAAAGTGTTTGAAGGTGTGAAGAAATGAGAAGGAGGAGTGCCCTTTTATAAGAGGGGTGAGGGGCACCTTTGGAAAAGCTAGAAATATTAATTTATAATAAATTAATATTCGGTTTCTAATAGCTCCAAAGTTGATTATTTAAAGTTTAATGTGGGTATGGTTCTAAAACCACTCAACCAATAGAATTTAGGCAGGTTTGGGTCATTATATTAACCTTATCTTTAATTATTAACTCTTAGTTAATTAGTTTCACTTTTACAATGTCTCTTTCTATTTTAATATTATATGGTTAATAAACATACCATATACATCCAAGAGTCCCCCAAGTGGTCCATTAATGATAAAAAAATCATGAAATAAGTCTCTTGGGCGAACATTAGATTTTTTGGAATTTAATATCAATTAATAATATAATATTTGTTTTAAAAACTCTTTTATGTCAATTTTGACACTATTCAATAGTTGATTTTTGTGAAACACATAAAAGAATGATTACTTAGAAAAAAGTTAATTAAATCAATCCTAATATGTCATATTAACCTAGAAAATTAGTACAATGCAATAAAAGTCTCAAATTATATTTATTTGGGTATTTATAATATCAATTATTCTAATTTTTCACTATTATGGTAATTACTGCATCACCATTGTGTCATACATAAATTAAATTATTTAATGTCTAAAAATTATAAATAAACTATAATTATGTAGGAAATATTTTTATATTTCTAATTAATATTTATAGTCTAAAATCCAACATATATAACCCAATGTAACAATTGTTTGGCTAAAAGATATATCCTTGTGTTATTTTTGTATTCATTTTAACTTAATTAAAATAAAGTTTCCCTATCACTTACAAGTGGGTCCATTTGATCCAAAAATCGACCCAAAGATGCCCATGGTCGACCATGTATCAACAAATAGGGTTAATACACGTTTTAGTTTAATTTAGTATTATTATAATATTATTTGTTAACCCTTGTTTACCGGATTTACCCTTTAACCATGGTAAATAAAATATTTACCGAAGTAATTATCCAAAATGTCTAAAAATAAAAGTTACCTATTTACACAATTTTAACATCCTGATTCCAAATATGGAATCCATTTTTCAAAATTCAAAATACAGAAGTGGAAGAAATTAATTTAAAATTAATTCCCGTTGTTAAAACAAAAAGCGTGTTTTTAAGAGATAATAACTATCAAAAGATTGGCACTTGTTTATGTCTGGTTTAAATGTGAAATTATGTTCAATGACCCACATTGTATTACATGGTCAAAATATATTTTAAATATAAATTAAAACCACTCAATTTCATAATTTATCACTGTTAATTATTTTGATTAAAAAAAGTTGTTTTTAATTAAAATTTAGTAATTTTCACTATTCATCAAAATATAAAAGTTATCCGAAAAGTACCAAAATTTCACCATAGGCTAATTTCGTTATTCCGAATCCAAAAATGAAGTCTATTTCACAAAATTACAAACATAAATGTTTCATTTTAAAATTAATTCCCCCATTCAAAACCAAAAGGCGTATTTTTAAGAAATAATAACTATCAAAAGTTTGATAGTTGTTTATGTCCAATTTCAAGGTGAAATTACATAAAATGACCACCATTGGATTAAATAGTAAAAATATAATCTATCTATACTTACAAACCATTAAAATGTATAATTTAACAATATAAATTATTTTGATTAAAAAAGTTGTTTTCAGTTAAAATTTAATAAATTTTTCACTATTCACCCAAATATGAAAGTTATCAGAAAGACACCAAAACATTATTGATACTAAATTCTTATGTCCCGATTCTAAAGAAGAATTTATTTTTTTCAAATTGAATATATAAAAGTTTCAAATATTGGTTTTAAAAAGGCTGCGCCATTAAAAGGTGGTAAAATTTCATTTTTTGAAAAAATACTTCTTTTATCTGAAAAAATGAATTTGTTTATAAATAATGTCTTAGAAACTCATAATATGGATTAAAATTATAAGGATAATATAATATTTAAAATTTAGTTAATACTATTCATAACCTCTTTTGAACAGCTAGTTTGGTAAGTCATGGTGTACTTGAACTCAGTGTTGCATACAACACACGTTTTTGTATTATTCAAAGAGAAGTGTACGTGGAAGATTGGGGTGTTACATTCACCCCTCCTTCAATAAATTGTGTCCTGGAAATTTTAAAAATTGGGATTGTGAATAAAATGTAATTTCCCACATCAGAAAAAGAGTCAATAAAACTATTACTTTAAAAGAAAGAAAGAGAGGTATAAAGGTCACCCAAGATAACCCATACTAGGATTCTAGGTAGGAAAAAATGGATATGGATGATAAACTAAG
Organism: Viscum album; assembly: GCA_963277665.1. NCBI lineage: Eukaryota > Viridiplantae > Streptophyta > Magnoliopsida > Santalales > Viscaceae > Viscum > Viscum album. The sequence continues at coordinate 211,049,596 of OY728163.1, forward strand.
TGTCATGTTCTGATGGTGAGGGATAGAAATCATGATCAGGAGAAAGTTAACAATAAGAAAACCACAAACTTGTGTTGGGACAAATGATCATTAATCTCCTACTAGGAAAAGCAAACGGACAATATTTTTTTTTGTTTTAAGTTACATTACATAAGGATGAGGAATTCATTTATGATATTGACTAAGAATATAAAGATATATACTTACTTTTTAAGTAGAGTTTCATTCTTTAATAAATTTCCACCACAAATCAATTTTTTTTAAACGATGATTATTCAAGAAGACTTGGTCACACTGGAAGATCTAAAATAAACTTCTATAGAATCACATGATCCATGCAGGATAAACTATATATTTACATTTTCTCTAGAGATTAATCAAAACCAAAATGGTTAGTACAAGATCTAATGATCCCCCAAAAGGATATTCCTTGAGGGAAATAAACACTAATATTAATTTCTAAAATTAAACCAACAATACCCCAAAGTTAAATAAATACCATTCAAAAATCAATTGTCCTTAAAATCCTTCAATATAATCCAAACTAATATTGAAACCCAAAACATAGAAGAATTTGATTATGTAGTCTCCCATGTTAAATTGTATCTCCAAATGACATCAAATACTCTTAAAGTCACATACATAAAAGTAATTAACCTCATCACATATTCTCTATTATAGGTTAATCATTTCCATAAATAACCCAAATCACTATAAATCCACAATAAAAACATAGATAAAAATCTACCATTAGTCCACAAATGAAACCCCATAGTATTCTATTTTCCTCGGGCATATAGTGTTCCCAAAAAAGTGAACATCTTCCAAAATAACATTTATCACTTAATCACCAAATCATTTTCCTATACCAAGGGTATTCATTTGATAATACATAAGAACCCAAATTAACTTATTATTGATCAAAAAAATCATTAAACTAAAAATAATTAGTCACACTATCCAGGGACTTCATGTAGTCCAGTGGTATGTGATAAATGCCAATCTCACATTGGTTGTGGGTTCGATTCCCACAGCTTTGTCCGACGCGACGGGTTGTCACGCGGTCTGCATGTTGTCATTTTTCAAAAACTATATTTTATAATATTACCAAAATGAGATAAATTCCTAAAAATACCATAAAATAATTTAACCACAAATGTTATATCATACCTTGCATTTTCATCCCAAATTATAATAACTTATAATTCTCTCAAACCCCAATGATCATATAAAACCAAATGGATATTTATACCTATATCCACAAGAGAAGTGATAATTCTTCCTCAAATATCATTCTCACAAGGAAAATTGCGGGGTTACAAACACAAGAGAAAATTATTCGAAAATAAACCCATCAACAAGGACCACTAATACTTTTTAAACATTTCTCAAACCATTTATTTCCACATAGCTTCTTCTTTGACCAAGAAAATATCCTATAGAATAGGTCATTCACTCGGGTAATGGCCAGGTCCCCTACATTTATGACAAATGACTGTAAATGGACTCTTGGGACCATTTTTATTTTCTTCCATAGTACTCTTCATTTTTCTTCAGCAATTCTTCACTTTATTTCCTTCCATCCCACATGTAAAGCATTTCTTGGTCCCATTGAGACACTTTCCCGGGTGTCTCCTACCACATTTCTTGCATGATGGAAATTGAGGGTTCTTTTCTCCATGGTCTCCACTGCTAGAGCTCTTATCATTCATCACCTTTCTCTTCCTTGTTGAGTCCGGGAGTTGGTTAATATATATGTTGTTGATCGTATTTTTGGAAAAATGATTTGGCATAAAGACAATATCTTTTACGCCTATCAACATTCCATTTTGTTGCTCATTTCTAACACTGTTCCCACCTTTTACATCATTCTCAAAGTCACTATGACTTCCTTGGAATCTAGTCATTGACTAAAACCAGAAATCATTGTGTGAGTAACAGTAGTCATAAAATCATTTAGAGATTAACATGTCACCATATTCTCAATTTGAAACACATTAGGATTAACCAAGGTCATTTACTCTCATCTTATATATATATTTCTTTAAATCGGTTTGTAAAGAAAATGTAAATTATCCTAAGCATATCCCCCGGGAGTGTCGTAACCAAGAGTGCAGCAAAGCCCGTTGTCGTGCACCAGTTCCCGTTGGAGTCTAGCTCAAAGCGGTGTTTTCGGGTTTTACCTCTAGGTACATCTGTGCCAGAGCCGCCTCTACCTTCTCGTATTCATACAGGGATATATTTCTCGAAAAACTCACAAAATCTCTACAATACCAAAATTCTAGGAAGTTATTCTATACTAATCCTTAAAGATCATCTTAGGTCTACGTGCTCTAATCAGAGTTTTTCTAAATCTAGCTTCCAAGGTTTGTACTAAACTTTCTCTGATACCAACTGTAACGCCCCGACCTCAGTTACCCAGAGTCAGTGCATTATTACATAACATTGGCATGATCACAAGAATGATCAAGTCTCGAAAGACCGATTAGTTTAGTAGCCTTGGAAACACTAGATACAATCATAAAGTTTTACATTACATAAAAAAACATCTTGTCTTCATATCCCCTCATACTATCCCTGCAGGTCATTCATAAATTACTTCTTCATAATCCTTGGAAAAATAAAACATTGAAAGGGGTGAGCTCAGATTCTCAGTAAGGATAACATTATAGCAGAAGCTTTCATAGATAAGCATAAACACTTAAGACAATTTATAATTAAAACAAAATCCTTTTAAACTTGAACTTCAACATAATATGGAAAAGATAAAATTAAATAATGCCATTTACTTATTCACATGGATATTCTACTAGTCGAACAATCACATGCAATATCAATAACCAGTTTCGTAATGATGGAATGTATAATTCCAGACTATCATAACCACATAGACAAGGCCTCGTGCCAAGACTACAAATAAGATTTTTCCAAGGCCTTGTGCCAAGACACTAGTTTGTCTCATGAGACCTACCGATGCATCGAGGAGCTATAGCAGGCTCCACCCGTCACTTACTAAGTCCAATGCGTTCCTCATATGAAAAGTTTTAAACATAACAAAAACATTCGTATTAAAACTAGCATACGAAATGTCAATACATTATCCACAAACCATGAATGGTATAAAAATAGCACATCCACAATCAAACATAACTCATTCGATACAATATGGAAGATTGTATTGTATCATATTAACCTCAATCGAGAATAATGAAGGATATTGACATAGATGAAAATAATCATCAAAACTATTTGAGAGAAATATCCCCCTTTTTCTTGAAATCATTTAAAAGTCACACTATTTGTCAAGAAGCCATTTAAAAATAGATTTTTGAATAAAAGTGTCCCATACCACTTTGAAACTTTTAAAAGGAGTTTTAATTTTAAAACTTTAATGTCCATATAAATGAATCCTTAAAACCATTTTTAAAACATGGACATTAATGAGCATGATTTAGAAGAATAAGTCTTTAAAACATTTAAAAATGGTATTTTAGTTTGAGTTTCTAACCAAAAGAGAGACACATGAATAAAAATAATTAAGGTAATCAAAAAATTTTAATATCATGAGAATAAAGTAATTCATGATATACTATGTCAAAGTACATTATATACACCACATAAAAGTGATTTGGTGTATAACAACAAAGAAGTCTCAATGGAATGTAAATTGAGATGAAATCTCTCCTAAAGGCTGTATCCTTAGATTAAGGAGAAATCAACGACATGGTTATGTGTGAAAAATATAAATACACTAAACATGATTGGATATTCAATTTAAAACAATCAAAGAACATTCACACATAATCTTGTAAAAACAACACCAATGAATTGGATGTTTAACTCAAAAAATGGAGAATGAGTTAAAATCACTCTTATCAAATTCATATCGATGACTTGAGAAATTATCAATATAGTGATTATGTGTATCAAAAGTATATCCACAGAAAAGGGGAGTGGAAATTATGACATAAGCAAATTAATAGGGATTCCACACATAATCTCGGAGTAAAATTATCAATGGAGTTTGCATAAAGCCGAATAAATGGGAATTGAAATTTCAAATTCCCTTATCGATTAGATAACTTATGAAACATACACCCATGAAATAAGGATCATAAAATGATGATGTAAATTCCCATAAATTAAAGTATAATACACATTGAATACAATTATGGGTAGTACACATACACCACATGAAATAAATAAGTGGTGAACAATGGAATTCTCACGAGATTAAGAGTGAGATAAGAAACCCCTTACTTTGTACTTTTTCCTTGGTTGACGGTAGGTTAACCTCCTGTATAATGGTGAAATAATTGTTATTTAATTATACAAGAATCATATGCACTAATATGATATCATATATGATCTTTTAACATTGAGTTGTTAATAATATCTTAGAATTATCGTCATTTTGGGTGTTAACGGGTTCACTTTACTTTATATTCTTTATTATGTGATCCACATTTGTTATTAATGGGATTTATATTATTCATATCCAAAATGATATCAAGTCCTTAAATATTATTTTTAATCATCAAATGAGAATTATACTTGAATGGATACGATGGAGAATGAATCTCATCGCGTTCGTGGAGACGGTAGTCCGTACGTACGCCCGAGCGACAATATCATATTTTTGATATTAAAATAATATATAATTGGATGGTATATCATATATACAGAATCATTATCATGTTATATTTATTATTTACATGAGTTACACATCATTATTATACCCATCCAAATAATAATACATTGAATAATAATTACACCACGACGTGGAGACAGTAAGCCGTACGTACGCACGTATGGTGACATGTTATTAAAAGGGTGGATAGAATACTGAATATGGTTTTACCATATTTATAATAACATCACAGCATATATATGATACTGGAGTTATTATTTTATAATGGTAATAACAAAGAAAGAAGAAGTGGAAGAAGAAAGGAACTTGAAAAGGGGTGGTGAAGACATTACCTCTTCTTCGGGTTCTTCCTTTTGAGTTGATCAAAAGGGCTCCATAGGATGGATTTCTGATCAAAATAAGGTCTTTAGATTGTAGTGAGGGAAGTTGAGAGAGTATTTGGGAAGGGGTTTTCCGAATTAAAAGGTTTTTAAGGTGTAAAGAAATGAGAAGGAGGAGTGCCCTTTTATAAGAGGGGTGAGGGGCACCTTTGGAAAAGCTAGAAATATTAATTTATAATAAATTCATATTTGGTTTCTAATAGCTCCAAAGTTGATTATTTAAAGTTTAAGGTGAGTATGGGTCTAACAACACTCAAAAAATATAATTTAGACAGGTTTGGGTCATTATATTAACCTTATCTTTAAGTATTAACTCTTAGTTAATTAGTTTCACTTTTACAGTGTCTCTTTGTATTTTTATATTATATGGTTAATAAACTTACCATATACATCCAACTGACCCCAAAGTGGTCCATTAATAATATAAATATCATGATATAAGTCCCTTGGCTGAACTTTAGATTTTTAAGAATTTAATATCAATTAATAATATAATATTTGTTTTAAAAACTCTTTTATGTCAATTTTGACACTATTCAATAGTTGATTTTTGTGGAACACATAAATGAATGATTACATCCAAAAGAGTTAATTAAATCAATGCTATTATGTCATATTAACCTATAAAATTAGTTTAATTCCATAGAAGTCTCAAATTATATTTATTTGGGTATTTATAATATCAATTATTCTAATTTTTCACTATTATGGTAATTACTACATCACCATTGTGGCATACATAAATTAAATTATTTAATGTCTAAAAATTATCAATAAAATATAATTATGTAGGAAATCGTTTTATCTTTCTAATGAATATTTATAGTCCCAACTCCAACATATATAACCCTATGTAACAATTGTTTTTCTAAAAGATATATGCTTGTGTCATTTTTGTATTCATTTTAACTTAATTAAAATAATGTGTCCCTATCACTTACAAGTGGGTCCATGGGGTCCCAAAATCGACCCAAAGATGACCGTGGTCGACCATGTATCAACCAATAGGGTTAAGACACGTTTTTGGGTAATTTAGTATTATTATAATATTATTTGTTAACCCTTGTTTACTGGATTTACCCTTTAACCATGGTAAATAAAATATTTACTGAAGTAATTATCCAAAATGTCTACAAAAAAAGTTACCTATTTACACAATTTGAACATCCTGATTCTAAATATGGAATTCATTTTTCCAAATTCAAAACAGAGAAGTGGCAGAAATTAATTTACAATTACTTCCCGTTGTTAAAACAAAAAGCGTGTTTTTAAGAGATAATAACTATCAAAAGATTGGCACTTGTTTAAGTTGGGTTTAAATGTGAAATTATGTTCAATGACCCACATTGTATTACATGGTAAAAATATATTATAAATATAATTTAAAACCACTCAAATTCATAATTTATCACTATTAATTATTTTTATTAAAAAAAGTTTTTTTAATTAAAATTTAGTAATTTTCACTATTCATCAAAATATAAAAGTTATCCGAAAAGTACCAAAATTTCACCCTAGGCTAATTTAGTTATTTAGAATCCAAAAATAAAGTATATCTCACCAAATTCAAAACATCAATGTTGCATTTTAAAATTAATTCCCGCTTTCGAAACCAAAAGGCGTATTTTTAAGAAATAATAATTATCAAAAGTTTGACACTTGTTTATGTCTAATTTCAAGATGAAATTACTTAAAATGACCATCATTGGATTAAATAGTAAAAATATAATCTATATATACTTATAAATCATTAAAATGTATAATTTAACATTATAAATTATTTTTGATTAAAATGTTTTTTTTAGTTAAAATTTAATAATTTTTCACTATTCACCCAAATATGAAAGTTATCAGAAAGACACCAAAACATTATTGGTACTAAATTCTTATGTCCTAATTCAAAATAATTATTTATTTTTTTCAAATTTAATATATAAAAGTTTCAAATATTGGTTTTAAAAAGGCTGCGCCATTAAAAGGCGTTAAAATTTCATTTTTTGAAAAAATAATTATTTTATCTGAAAAAATGAATTTGTTTATAAATCATGTATTAGAAACTCATAATATGGATTAAAATTATAAGGATAATATAATATTTAAAATTTAGTTAATACTATTCATAACCTCTTTTGAACGGTTAGTTTGGTAAGTCGTGGTGTACTTGAACTCAGTGTTGCGTACAACACACTGTTTTATATTATTCAAAGAGAAGTATGTCGTGGAAGATTAGGGTGTTACATTGCAAGTGGTATGAAAGGGAGGTCACATCATAGTTTATAATTATTTAAATATTTTTTTGAGGATTTATGCATTTAACAATTTAGTGGTTTCAATTCAAGTTAATTATTCTGAAAATATGAATCTTGATATCTGTTCCTCTTCTTTCGTTTCTCGTTCACCATACAGAAATGATATTTTATTTTAATTTTGATTAAAATAAAATAGAGGATCCCATCCAGAGGTGCCAAAGGTTCCTGGCCATATGACACCAGAACACACAATGTTTATTCGGCAGTAAACGCTGTGCAGCCAAGGTTCAATGCACCAGGTTTGGTCTTCGAAACCAAGCCATGTCATTTTAGTTTCTATAAGTCTTAATGTCTCCATGTGTTGACCAGGAATAGTTTAAGGCGGTTTTTAGATTACACGCCATGTGGTCCACTGGACACGATGTGTAGTCCCTTCAGGTTAGGGTTGGAATGTGTACCCCGTACAGGGATTTCCCGGCAGAAGATCATGCAATGATGAACTGCATGGCGTATGGACCACTAAAAATGTAGTGTACTCCAAATATTTCGGAAGTACACTCACATGCTATTTCCCTAAGTGTGTACTTCAGATGGATGGAGAAAAATAGTGCACACGATTTAGGTGGAACTACACACTGCGTACTCACCCAAATTAGGTAGATTTATTAAAATTTATTATTATATTATACAAACCCTTGAGATGTGTACCATTATGTTGGCATAAAGTTGAGGCACAACACCTGATAGTTGTTTTATATATATGTGTTTAATTTAACATTTGCGTAATGTTCATTTATACTCATTGGGTAGTTATGAATAGGAATTCATTGGGTTGTATCCAAGGTATAAGTTATGTAAAAAGATAATTTTAAATCATTTTATTTGTCTAAAATTATGATGGATGAGAATCTCAAGGAAATTCAGAAAATGGTTTAAGATAAAAGGATTGATTAATTAATGATGATAATTAATTGATTCAAGCATGATTTATCATAAACAATATCAACTAAAGAGTTGAATTCTAGATTTATTTATGTGTAAATATCGTCGAATGTATGGATGATCATGATCTAGACCAAGACCTTTGTATGTGGATGGTTTCTTTTAATTAGTTTATTTAAATTAAATTTGTTGGCATGCGAGCCTTATCCTCATTAATATATAGGACCTGTGTGCCCAAGGTTTCTTTTATGTAAGACCCCCTTTTACCCCTCACCTATATGTGAGTTAAAAAAAGCATATGTAATGGATGTAACTGCCAAGCTAGTGGATGCGGTTCAAGATGTATCCAAGATGAAAACAATCCCAGGAGATACATAGGTGGACATGTGGAAAGCTATAAATACAACCCCAAATGGTTCAAGATGTTTCTCCCCAAGGTTAGGGTTAGTTTATGAACCACTAGATAAACAAACCATTAGAAAATATCTTGATCATGCACTTTACTTTATTTTATTTCTGTTAGTTGTATGGTTTATCATTATGGATTTTTTGTCACGATCACATAATTAATGAATTAAACAAGCATGAAAGATGGATCTAAAATAAACCAGACTTATGTGTAAATATTATCAATACATTGTTAATCACTAAAGTAAGATCCACTTAATATTAACAAGCTTGTGTTAATGATAATAACTGAATCATGAATAAGAGATAAAAATCACCCAAATAGAATATTAAATCAAACCAAGCCTTCCATTATTTGATTAAGGGGAAAACTCAATAAAACTATGTGTTTGTCCAACACTTGTTGGGACACTTAATTTTATAAAGTAATCCCTTATTAAAGGTTTCGGTTTGACTTTACCATATTACATCAAGAGGAATATCCATTTCTAGACTTGGTGTAATATTGGAAGAAAAAAGTGAGGAAATCCAAAGTTATAATTTAAGGATTAGGGTGTCCACTAAACAGATCAAGGAGCTTCAAACCCACAGTTAGAAAAGTCATGCCGAACTAAATACCTTCTAATAGCTTGAACAACCCTTGTTGGGGTTATGCAAAGGGGAATATGGATCCCTTCCACTAGAATGTCATGGAAACTGGACATTCCATTTTCAATGATGAGGGCCATTGGAACTTGATAAAATAGTGGGAGACTTAAAAAAATTATTATTTATCATAAAATGTAATCAAGAACGTACTAATGATCTACTATTTTAATTTTATAATTGAAATGATATGCTCGTCAACCACAATATCCCTATGACCAATTATAGATAAAGAAATCATCCTCATCGGTAGTATCTTTCAGGGATGGTTTAGATGCATTTGGGTTATCTTATTCCATGATTGGAAGTCACACGTGACAGAGTATTCATTTTCTAATCCACCAGCCAAAGAGGCGAGTGATGAGGATTTCTCGTTCTATGATAAACATATGAATGATGTAGTCAGTATTCAATGTTTGATGTTATCATCAATGTCTAGTGAGCTCGTGAAGTCTCATGAAAACATTGATTCTTATCGCATGCTTGAGCACCTCTAGGGTATTTTCTAGGAGAGACCAAGATAGGAAATGTTTGAGATCTCTAAGGAACTATTTTAGAGTAACCATGGATAAGGTTCCCCATTCGGGCCTCATATAGTCATGATCATTGGATACATTTAGTGCCTGGAGGTTCTATGGTTTAAACTCCCTGAAGAATTGGGCACCAATCTCATTCTCGCATCACTCCCTCAGAGCTTCTCTATCTTTGTTGTCAATTTTAATATGAAAAACATTGAGAAGTATCTATCTGATCTTCTTATCCTAATTTGCAAAGTGGATAAAGATATGAAACAAGAAAAGCCTTTTGTCCTTAAGGTGAATAATAGGAAATGGAAGGGGAAGAGCTTTAATCCCAAAGATTCTTCACGACCTTCCAAGAAAATGAATATCAAAGGAGAGGCAATGGAACATGAGGCTGTTTGTTTCACATGTGGCAAGAAGGTCCAATTGAAGAAGAACTGCACATAGCCTATGAAGTAAGGGGAATCTTCAGGTGGATTTGTTATCAAATACAATCTATCTGTTTCTACAAATTGGGTATTAGATTCTATTGACCTCACCTATTTTGATAATCTCAATTATGTTTTAATATGTTTTGATAATCCTATCTATATGTTAAATTATGTCATACTACTATTGAGTTGAAAAAAATATAAAAATAATCATTGGAATATTTTAGTCAATGTTTATCTTTGTTTATACATGTTTTGAAATGATACTAACTCAATCGGGATATGATTTGCATAGAACAGATAAGTATAAAGTTTTTGAGTCACTGATACAGACATACCGATAGAGTAAGTCCACTGGTATGCACATAGTCACCAATAAAGACTCTGTCTAATGATAAGAGAAGATCACCAATAGACAGAATCTACCATTATAATCAAGAGATACCGATACAGACAGACAGATAGCTACCGATACAAACAGACAGACAGCTATCGATACAAATAGACAGATAACTAGTGATACAAACAAATAGACAAAGTTACCAATGGAGAGAGCCACTGATACAACAATGCTACCTATATAGAAGAGCTACTGATAAGAGGAGCTACCGATACAGAGTCAGTGCCACTAATACATAGTCTACCGTTACAAAGAGTAACAGCCACCGATACAGACCTACTGACTCAAGTCCACCAATACAAGCTCACTGATACAAAGAGCTACTGATGGAAACCAATCACTATTTCTCTAAACTCTAGTTCTATTGTTTATTTAGAAACGGTCATATTTGATGTTTTTAATGAATCTTCTATTAACTAATAATAGTTTTTGGAATGTTAGGAACCATACCCCATACCTGTAAAAAGGTAATCATTCCTATTTCTGGAGCTGAAGGTATATAAGGGAACCCCGAAATACAAAAACTTCTCTCAATCGGCCAATCCTTCCATGCATATACGAGACAATATTCTAAAGATACAAAAAAACTTACATTCATAGTAGAAGAAGAAAGAATACGTACTAAATCTGTAGAACCTGAACATTCAAGGAGTAAAGAGCTTCAACGATTTCACCTACACTCAAGCTGATCAGGCTATTTAACCTGGACCTAGAAGTCAAATACAAAAACGACACTCTATTTTTCTTGACTAAAACCAGAGAGGGACTCAAATCTTCATCTGCATTCAATCCAAGGAGTCCAGAGGTTCACTCAAAAGACATAGACCATTCAAAACTCATCTCTATTTGTTTAGATCTATTGTGTTTCATTTACTTACATTTTTAGAAGTGTGTGATCTGTATTTTAGGCACACGCTATCTCTTATTCTGAACTGGAGGATTTCTAAATCCTCTCTCAATCATTCCCTTACACTCTTGTATCCCACTGTGGATAGTTTTAGAGGTCTTGTGTGACCTGGATAGCCTATGAGCTGTTGTTATTTTTGATTTCCCACGTAGAACTGTGGTAGAGGTCTGAGGGCCTGGACAGTCTGAGTACTATTGTAAACCCCGATCCAGGGTGTGGATAAAAGTTTTATATAAAACTGTTTGAGAGGAATAAGTCTCAGAATTATACTGAACCTCTTGGTTAAAACTGCTATTCTTGTTTATTTTGGTTAAAATTATATTTAATATTCCCCTTCTTAGTAATTTGAAATTCAAACCTATTTTAAAGTTACTCTGTTAGTTAAACTAGAAAGTGATTGTATTTATTATAACGCAGTAGGTTAGTTTCAAAAGCTAGTCTAATTTCAGATTAGATTAACGGAGAACTAATCAATATCTTGATAACGCAAATGAACCTTTACTGTATGACAAATTCACTACAGTTTAGCTGGTTATTCAATTTGGGGGTTTTTTAATATAAATCTTTTAAAAAGAAATTTTTAATTGGAACTCAATTCACCCCGCCTCTTGAGTGTCCACTCCGACCAACATTTGGTATCATAGGTTGTTATTAATAAAGGATTTCCAAACACTCTTTTATTTTCAACTATGATTTTAGTTGTATCTAACAATCTCAAAATTTATGTTATTTTTAAATTTTTATCTCTTTCAATATATTAGCTAAAATTTAATTATGGATAATAGACAAGAAGGTGTTGCTACCAACAGACAACCTTTCTTTATTGGTTTCAATTGTTCCCAATTGAAACTAAAAATGAAAATTCATTTAGAATGTATGGGATTTGATATCTGGACTACTATAGAGACTCAGTATAAGATTCCGGAAACAGAAAGAACTACTTGGGATAAACCTACTAAAGTTTCTTACAATAATAATTTTAAAGCAATGAATGATCTATATTGTGCTTTAGGAGATGAAGAATTTAATCTAATATCTTTATGTAAAATGCTTATGAAATCTGGGATACTTTGGCTATTTCCCATGAGGGAACAACCAATGTGAAATAAATGAGATTGAATACCTATACTATTAGGTATGATAATTTTAAAATGAAGAATGGTGAACCTATTTCTGACATGTATCTCAGGTTCAATGAAATTGTAAATACAATGAGCTCACTTGGAAAAGCAGTCCCTATAAAAGAGAAAATCATGATGATACTAAGATGTTTGCCAGAAAGATTGAGAGGCACATCAGTTTCAATTAGAGTATCTTATGAAATTAGTGCTTTGCCTGTCAAGGAACTCATTGGTAAGTTATTGATGTATAAAGAAGAACTAAATGTCATCAAGGAAGAAGATGATGAACCAAGAAAGAAGTCTGTAGCTTTCAAGACTTCTGCTTCAAAAACTAAGGACAAAGTGAAAGTTCAATGTGAAAGTGATAGTTCAACCAGTGAAGAGAGGGAATTTGACAGAGATGTTGAAATGGCTTAGATAGCCAGACGATTCAAGATGTTTTATAGAAAAAAAAAGTTTTTCAGAAAATCCAATTATAAGGGAAAGTATGATAATAAAGGTCACAAGAAGAAGGATTGGAAAATAACAGATAAAGGTGATGACATATTATGAAATGAATTCAAGAGGAAAGGGAATGTGAAAGATGACTGCCCAAAATTAAAGAACAAGAAGAAATATGAGTACAAGGACAACAAATATAGGAAAGCTATGAAATTAACCTGGAGTGCCTCAGAAGACAGTTCAATTGATTTTTATTCCACTCAGGATGAAAAATCTCAAAAATCTAATACATGTTTCATGAAAAATACATCTAAAGAAACCTACTTAAAAAGTTCTTGTAGGAAGACATGGTACTTGGACAATGGATTTTCAAGACATATGACTATAGATTACTCATGTTTTAAAAGTGTAATCAAGGTTGATGGAGGACATGTTACTTTGGTGATAACTCGAAAGAAAAAATGATCAGTTAGGCCAAATTGTTAACAATGATTCAATTTTGATTTCTAAGTTTTTACTTGTTGATGGAAAAAATATAATTTGTTTAGAATTTTGCAGTTGTGTGATGATAAATTTAATGTTAAGTTTGAAAATTATTCTTGTAATGTTTTAAATTCTAAAAATGTTTTAATGTTTTCTGCCTTAATAAATGAAAATGTTTATGCTGTGGATTTAAACTCTTTATCTAAGAAAATTTTTACCTATTTAAATGATTTTCATAGAATATATTGGCTATGAAACAGAAGATTGGGACATTGAAATGTCCATTCACTTAAGAAACTGACTATGAAAAATTTAGTTAGATACCTACCTCAACTAAAATTACCATTAGACAGAGTTTGTACTCCCTGTCAAAAGGAAAAACAACATAATGTTTCATTCAAATTAAAGAAAGAAGTTTCAACTTCTCAACCTCTCGAGTTGGTTCACATGGATTTTTTTGGACCATACAAAGTTTCTAGTTTAAATGAGAAGCACTATGTCTATGTCCTTGAAGATGAATTATCTTGATATACTTGGGTATATTTTCTAGCTCACAAAACTGAAGCTTGTTTCTACTTTATGAAATACTCCAAGTTAGTAGAAAACCTAATTGGACTTAAGATTAAAACCTTGATAAGTGATCATGGTTGTGAGTTTTAAAATAATGAATTTGAATCATACTTCTTACATAATGGATACAATGATAATTTCTATACCCCTAGGACACATCAATAAAATGGTGTAGTAGAAAGAAGAAATAGAACCCTTCAATAAATTGCAAGAACTATACTAAATGAATACGAATTACCTGTTTATTTTTGGGATGAAGCTGTCAATACATATTGTTATATTATAAATAGAGTCTTTATTATACCTATTCATAAAAATACCCCTTATGAATTATGGAATAATAGAAAACCTAATGTTTGTTACTTCAGAGTTTTTGGTTGCAATGACTTTATTCTCAACACTAAAGATAATCTTGATATGTTTGCATCCAAGAGTGATGAAGGAATCTTTCAAGGTTATTATTTATCTAGAAAATACTATAGAGTTTTTAATAAAAGTTCCAAATGTCTGGAAGAATATTTTCACCTCAAATTTGATGTAATTGATCCGAATGAACCTAAACCTTCTCTTGAAAATCTTGAAGAATATTTGTCTATTCCGGACCTTAATGATAAAAGAAGTGAACTTGTTGGAAAGAAAACTAGTTCTAGAAATATTCCAAAATCTTGTTCTAATGAACCTGAACCTAGAGAAGAACCTCAAATTTCTAGTCCTACCATTACCAGATCAACTAGGATTCTAAAGAAACATTTTTAGATGTTGTTGTAGGTAATATTGATAAAGGGACATAGACTAGAGCTTCTCTAAGAAACCAGGTTGAACATCAAGCCTTTATTTCATAGTTAGAACTTAAAAATATCAATGATTATATCAATGATGATTTTTGGGTAATGGCTATGCAAGAAAAATTAAATCAATTTGAATGAAAAAAATTCTAGGAATTAGTTGACAGACCTAAGGACACGTTGACCATAGGCACTAAATGTGGTTTTTGGAATAAATTTGATGATTCTAGAAATATAGTTAAGAACAAAGAAAGACTATTTTCATAATGTTATAATCAAGAGGAAGGAATAGACTATGAGGAATCCTTTTCACCTGTAGCTAGATTAGAAGCTATTAGCATTCTACTTTCCTATGTTGCTAATCTGAATTTCAAGTTATGTCAAATGGATGTTAAAAGTGATTTTCTAAATGGTTTCATATATAACTTTTTTTGTTGAACAACCACTTGGATTTACTAATCCTTATTTTCCAAATCGATTTTTTAAGCTTTCTAAAGCTCTATACGTTTAAAACAAGCCCCACGAGCTTGGTATGATAGACTTAGTAGTTTTCTTATTTCAAAAGGTTTTCCTAAATGGATTGTCGATCCAACTCTATTTATTAAAATAATTTGAAAAGATGTTTCGATAGTAAAAATCTATGTTTATGATATTATTTTTGGATCTTCTAAAAATGCCTTGTTTATTGATTTCTCAAAGAGTATGAAGAATGAATTTGAAATGAGTTTAATGGGAGAACTAAAATATTTTATTGGATTTTTATAATGAAAATGGTATTATTTTAAATAAAAATAAATATACGAAGGATCTTTTTAAATGTTTTGGTTTGGATAGTATTAAGGAAAGTGATACACCTATGAGTACTATTTTTAAGTTGGATACTGATGAAACTGGAAAACCAGTGGATCAAACCAAATATAGAGGTATGATTGGGTGCCTACTCTATCTTACTGCTAGTCGACCTGATATTATGTTTAGTACATGTATGTGTGCAATATTTCAAGCTAATCCAAAAGAGTTACACTTGCTTGCTGTTAAAATTATTTTCAAATATCTTAAACACACTACTAACTTAGGATTATTTTATCCAAAAGGACAGTCATTCTATTTAATAAGTTATTAAGATGCTGAATATGCTGGTTGCAAGTAATATAGAAAGAGATCTTCTAGAACATGTCATATTCTAGGTAAGTCCATGATATCTTGGAGTAGTAAATAGTAGAATTCTGTTGCATTGTCTACTGCTGAAGCATAATATATTGCTACTGGTAGTTGTTGTGCACAATTTTTGTAGATGAAACATACATTATTGGACTACAGATATCTGTTTAGACATGTATCTATAAACTGTGACAACACTAGTGCGATCAATATCTCTAAGAATCCTATATCTCACTCTAGGACCAAACACATTGATGTAAGGCACCAATTTTTGAGAGATCATTACGAAAAGGGTGATATTAATCTTGAATTTATAGGTACTGAACATCAATTGGCTGACATATTTACCAAGACTTTAAGTTCAGATTGGTTAAGTTACATTAGACATGAGTTAGGAATGATAGAATTTGTAGATCCAAATCCTCACCATTAGCCAAATCCTCATATTTATCCAAATCCTCACTGTTATCCAAATCCTCACTACTAGGATAACCTCACTACTAGGAAACCTCATTTCTAGGATAGCTCACTGCTAGGAAACCACACCATTAGGAAAACCTCACCGCTAGGTAAACCTCACCGTCAGGGTTCTCACCGGTAATTTTCACTGTTATGTCATGCACTGTCTGATTTTTGTGTTCTTTATCCAAAACTCTTATAGTTTTCAGTATAATTATTTTCATTACATTTTGATTCCTAAATGATAAAAACTAAGACTTAGTCACATTTCAATCCACCGCAAAATCTCCTCTCTTCAATCCTCACTTCTTGAACCCCCGAATTAGGCGTAACCCTATGTTCTTTGATTGGAGTTGGAAAGAAAAAAATTATTGATAGTCAAGGATGATAGTGATGTGCCAAATGCGAAGAAGTCGAAAACAAGACCTGAAGGCAGTGGTAGTGAATGTAGAACAAGGTCGGGGAGGCGTGGAGTGAACCCGCATTTGTAGAATAGAGAAATAATAATCAAAAAGAAACTCAGTGAGGAATGGATCTTGCCTATCAATTCATTGGTTCTATGAGTATTGGAAGAATAAGGATGGATCGACTTTTTTTCAAACAATAATGGACCTCATTATCCGAAGATGGTTATGGAATTTTATGCTTTTGTTCATTTTGAAAATTCTGAAGAAGAAAACAGAATGGTTTCATTAGTGAATGGAAATGAAATTTATTTTTCTTATGTTGAATGGGATGAATGTCTAAAAGTCCCACATGAGGGTGTATTTGGGTATACTTCTAAGACAATAACACTTACCGGTGACATTTTTTACTATGAGGTTTGTTTGGAAGAGATCACTGGTAGTGGAAAACAAAGAAAGGTAGTGGCTACTGAAATGGATGGAGAAAATCGTTTGTTATTCAAATTCATCCAACATGTGCTAAGTCCAAGAAGAGGAGACTTTTCAAATATGAGATACCAAGGTATTTATTTGTTTCATCTACTGAGGCATGGTGTCAAGGTAAATATGTGTCAGATTTTGATGAACCAAATTGAGGATATGATCAGGACTAAGTAAAAATCCAATGCTTTATTCTATGAAAAGTTTATTTCAGTAATGATCAATGTGAAATGAGTAGTTGAGTCTCATGATGAGACAATAGTTGTGAGAAACAATTTTTTCATCACAAGCACAATCTGTAAGTATATGAAGATTGGCTGGAACCCATGGATAAGGGAATGGGTTATTTTTGATGAGAAGGTGAATGATAATTTCAACCCAGTTGACCATCCCAATAAGACAAGAGAAATAAGAGATCCAGGTCTAAGACTTGATGAAGAGGAACCTCAGTATAATGATGATACTAATGAGGAGGATACCTCTATAGCTTATGGAAGGGATCCAGATATTCCTCCAAGTCCAGTTGCTAACGTTGTATCATCTGGAAAGGAAACTATGTTGGGAGTAAGCAATGAAGAAGACCCTATTGATGAGGAAGACCAACCTGTTCCATAGAATGATAAAGATGTATATGAAAATAGAGAACATGTTGGTGATAGTTCTGATGTGAGTATATTGAGCTTTAGTCCACTGATTGGGAATTTTTCTATGCCTGAAGAGGCTGTTTTGGTTGAGATTGTGGAACCTGCACCTATACCTAACGAGCCTCTTCCTCTTGAAATGGAAATAGTTGTGGAGGATTCTTCTGAGGAAGACCTGCCTGTTCAAGATGCTGTTGATATGCATGTTCATGAGAATGCACAGATTGAGGGAGATCTTCCCATCAGACATGGTACAATTTCAATAGCTCATGAGATTGAAGACTGAGCCGAACATCCATGTCTTGTAGTCTTTGGGTTGGACTATCCTGATTCAGAAGATGAGACACCCATCAGTAGACCTCCTGTCACTTATAATCTCCTTTCTGAGACTTTACCTGAGGATATTGTAAGAAAATCTGATTTAAACCACTTGAATTATGATCTCAAGACCTATTTTATGGAATAAATGAGATTAATGGAAATCTCCTTAGTATCATCTATTCAATCTGTGATGACTGACTTAGTATCTAGTGTTTTGGATGAAGTCAAGACCTGCAAGAATATTGTTTCAAGCTTGGTTGTGGATGTTGAATCTTTAAAAAAATAAGTTGTATCTATAGAATATTATATGATCTCTAAATATCAATCAGACAAGTATTTGGCATTTGTAAAAAGTTTAGTTAGCTAGATGGTATCAGTTTTTGAGGGATTCAAGAATACAATGGAGGAGCATGTCAGCACCCAGGATTTTGTTGTAAAAAATCTTATAAGTGGGATGAATAAATCATTCAAGGAAACAATATCCTTTACTATTGCACCTCTGAGTAATACCAGGCCTTCTTTGGATCTTGATCAGATTCGAACTATGATGAGAAAGGAAATTGGATAGTCTTCCACCAATGTCTTTGTAGACTCTTCTCCCTTGACCCAAGTGGTGACTACCACTAGGGATATGGGGAAAATTGTTCAGAATTTTATGAGAGAGGCCACTGCTTCTCAGAAATAAGTAAATGACAAAGTGGATTACTATTTTAAAAGGATCTACACTAAGCATTAGTTGAACAATCATTTCAAGCTCATGTTAGAGAACATGAAAAAACCTCCAGTCAATCAACCTTTCAGAGAGAAAGTAAGCAAGCTCAGGGAGTTGACTCCTCTAGAAAAGTTTATAGAGAACAAAACTGACTTTATTTCTAATATGGAAAGAGGAGGAGGAATCATTATAGACTTTAGGAATCTATTTCTGCCTTTTTTTCATGTTAACAATACTCCTATCATTGTACCTCCAGCTCTTTCAGCTTCTGCTCATTCTGCCTCCATTCCTTGGATGACACCAGCTCAAGCAATCAGAAGTCTCTCTCCTATGATCTCCCAGAGGACTCCAAATTATAGGCCAGGCAAAGTATTAGTATCTCAGCCTCCTCTGATTATCACTCGTGTTCCCAAGCCTCCACCTATATCTACGTATCCTAAATCCCATTCTGATTCCAAGGGAAAATCTTAATCACATGCTGAGGAGGTGGATTGAATTGTGGCTAGGACATTTGATAGGAATCACTTGTACTCCTTTTTTATTTCTCTATATTTTTGCACCAAGAAATATATATGATCTTATTCTCTTTTATCTTTTGTTACTTCTCTCATCCATTGTTTACCACTTTTTGTTAATCACAAAGGGGTAGAAATATGGTAAATATGAGCATAATATATCATAATTTATATAAATGGGAGAAATATAGAATATGAGCATAATATATTCTACCTATAGTACATTTATTTTATAATTTTACCTCTGATATAGTTTTTTCATACCTCTGGTACATT
The DNA here is from genome assembly GCA_963277665.1 of Viscum album. Classification (NCBI taxonomy): domain Eukaryota; kingdom Viridiplantae; phylum Streptophyta; class Magnoliopsida; order Santalales; family Viscaceae; genus Viscum; species Viscum album. The sequence continues at coordinate 211,069,499 of OY728163.1, forward strand.
TTGATGTAATACTCTATTCTCTGATACATTTTCAAATGTCATTACTCACACTAAGAAATGAGACCCAATGTATTCCACACTGATATATTAATGATTATTTTGGATGCTAATACCATAAGTTGTGATTATCAAAAATGGGGAGATTTTTGAACTCACATGTTTTTGATAATCACAATAATGTTTTAATATGTTTTGATAATCCTATATATAGGGTAAATTATGTCATCATACTATTGAGTTGACAAAAATATCAAAATAATCATTGAAATATGTTAGTAAATGTTTATCTATGTTTATACATGTTTTTTAAATAATACTAACTCAATCGGGATATGATTTGCATAGAACAAGTAAGTATTAAGTTTTTGAGTCACTGATACAGACCTACCGATAGAGTAAGTCCACTGGTATAAACATAGTCACCGATACAGACTCAGTATACCAATAAGAAAAGATCACGAATAGATAGAATATACTGCTATAATCAAGAGCTACCGATATAGACATACAGACAGATACTTATACAAAGAGACAGACAGCTACCGATACAAACAGACAGACAGGTACCGATACAAACAGACAGAAAGCTACCGATACAAATAGATAGATAGGGTTACCGATGGAGAGATCCACTGATACAACAATGCTACCTATATAGAAGAGCTATCGATAAGATGATCTACCAATACAGAGTCACTATAACTACTATATAGTCTACCGTTACAATGATTAATAGCCACTAATACATACCTACTAACTCATGTCCACCAATACAAGCACACTGATACAAAGAGCTACTGATGGAAACCAGTCACTGTTTCTCTAAACTCTAGTTCTGTTGTTTATCTAGGAACAGTCATATTTTATGTTTTTAATGCATCTACTATAAATTAATAATAGTTGTTGGCATGTCAAGAACCGTACCTCATACATGTAAAAAGGTAATTATTCCCATTGTCGGAGCTGATGGTATATAAGGGAACCTCTAAATAAAAAAACTTCTATCGGTTGGCCATTCCTTCCATGCATATACGAGACAATCTTCTGAAGATACAAAATGACTTCTATGCATAGAAGAAGAAGAAAGAATATATACTGAATCCGTAGAACCTGAAAAATCAAGGAGTAAAGAGCTTTAATGATTTCACCTACACTCAAGCTGATCAGGCTAATCAACCTAGACCTAGAAATCAAATACCAAAATGACACTCTGTTTTTCTTGACTAAAACCAGAGAGTGACTCAAATCTTCATCCAAATTCAATACAAGGAGTCCAGAGCTTCACTAAAAACATATAGAGCATTCTAAACTCATATCTATTTGTTTAGCTCTTTTGTGTTTCATTTACTTACATTTTGAGCAGTGTGTGTTCTGTATTTTATGGACACCCTGTATCCTGTGCTGAACTAGTGGATTTCTAAATCCTCACTCAATATTTCCCTTACAATCTTGTATCCCACTGTGGATAGTGGTAGAGGTCAAGTGTGACATAGACAACATGTGAGCTATTGTTATTTTTGATTTCCCATGTTGAAATGTGGTAGAGGTCTGAGGACCAGGATAGTCTGATTACTATTGTAAACCTCGATCTAGAGTGTGGATCAAAGTTTTATATAAAACTGTTTGAGAGGAATAAGTATCAGTTTGATACTGAACCTCTTGGTTAAAACTTCTATGCTTGTTTATTTTGGTTAAAACTATATTGAATATTCCACTGCTAAGTACTTTGAAATTCAAATCTATTTTAAAGTTACTCTATTACTTAAACTAGAAAGTGTTTGTATTTATTGTAACCCAGTAGGTTAGTTTTAAAAGCTAGTCTAATCTTAAGATTAGATTAACTGAGAACTAATCAATCTCTTGATAACCTAACTAAACCTTTACTTTATTACAAATTCACTACAGTTTAGCTTGTAATTCAATTTGATGGATTTTTAATATAATTCTTTTAAACAGAAATTTTTAATTGGAACTCAATTAACCCCCCCCCCCTCTTGAGTGTCCACCCCGAAAAAAAGATACATATTTTGGTGCTCACATATGTATCAAAATATAGAAACCAAGAATATTTAAGGAGATTGACCAAGGGGAGGTAGATCTATGAGCTTACAATGGAGTCGGACTTGCTACTGTAGCTATTGGGGACTACCACGTCATGTTTCCAACTTGGTTGATATTGGTATTAAAAGGTTTTTATTATGATCCATATGTTACTAAAATAATTATTTCTGTATCCACATTAGATACAGGTGAATTTATTTTTCAAGTGTGGAAATGAATGTTGCTTCTTTTACCAAGATAGAATTTTTTTTGGTAGGGAAAATTTATACAATGACCTTTATGTGTTGGATTACAAAAACCAAGTAATGGTTATAGATAACAATGATACTTCACATGACTCATACCAAACCCAACTTTTGAATCACTAGCTTGGTCCTGTAAACTAGAAAACCTTGACAAAGTTATATGAAGATGGATATTTAGATTCTTTTGAAGTAAAACAACTTTGCGCATGTCATGTATGTTTACAAGGAAAAATAACCAATGCCCTATTTAGTGGGAAGGGTGAAAGGGGTAAAGAATTTCTTGAATTGGTTCATACTGATGTGTTCAGACCATTTCCAGTTGTAGCAAGGGGAGGGTTCTCATGCTTCATAACTTTTACTGATGATTTTAGTAGATATGGATATATCTACATAATGAGGTATAAGTTGGATTCTTTTGATAAGTTCAAAGAATACAATAATGAAGTTGAGAACCAAATTGGTAAGAAGGTTAAGAATCTCCACTCAGACCAAGGTGGAGAATATCATAATCAATACGTCATTGATTACTTACGGGTGTTTGGGATCCTATCCCATGTCACTCCTCCATACACACCCCAGTGGAATGGTGTGAGAAAAATGAGGAACCGAACCCTGTTGGACATGGTTAGATCAATGATGAGTCATGAGAGACTTCCATTATCCTTTTGGGGAAATGCGTTATAAACAAAAACGTGCATACCAAACCAAGTAACAATTGAATTGATAAATGGTATTCCATATGAGTTTGGAGTGGAAAGAAAGCCATATTATTGAATTTATATGTGTGGGGGAAGCGATGTGTTTGTTAAGAACTCTTTAGGTAACAAACTTGCACCTCGAGGCACAATGTTTACCTTTATAGGATACCCCAAAGAAATAAGGGGATATTACCTATACAACCCCTCATACAAAAAGATTATAGTGGAAAGAAATTACATATTCATTGAGTGGGAGAACATATCTAAAAGAGATAGTGGGAGAAAGATAGACTTCGATGAAGTTGAGGCTAAAGGTAGAGTAGATTTGGTATAGGATAAGATCCCATAAATCCCCAAGGAAAAAAGAATTGTTCCAAAGACAAAAGAGTTGTGTAAGAGTAAAGATAGGTTAGAGAACTAGAACAGTACGATTTTCTATTTTCTGAGGATAGTGACTCATAATTAGTTGATAATAATGATCCTCTAACCTATGAGGAAGAAATAAGTGGAACAGATGATTCCAAGTGGAAAGAAGCCATGAATTCTGAAATAAATTCCATGTAACAAAACCATGTCTGGATTTTGGTAGTTCCTCCAGTTGATGTAAAGCCTATTGGCTGAAAATGGGTATTCAAGAAGAAACTAGATATGGATGGACAATTCAGGTCCTCTAAATCATGACTGGTTGAAAAATGGTTCAAATAGCATCAAGACATTGAGTATGACATAGCCTTTTTATCAGCTGTCATGATGAAATCCATCAGAATTCTATTTGAAAATGTCGATTACCATTACTATGATATTTTTCAAATGGATATGAAAATAGATTTCCTTAAAAGGAACCTTCAGGAAGATGTCTACATGAGACAACCTCAAGGGTTTATGACTCCAAATGATTCCAATAAGGTAGGGAAGTTTTAGAAATCCATTTATGGATTAAAGTAAGCATGCAGGTCATGGAACATTCATTTTGATGATTCCATAAAGAAATTTGGTTTTATCAAGAATGAATGTGAGCCTTTTGTCTACAAAAGGTCGAGTGAGAGTGCAATAATTTACCAAATAGTATATGTTGATGACATATTACTTATTTGAAATGAGATACCAATCTTATAGTCTGTTAAGGAATGTTTGAATCAAGGCTTCTCTATGAAGGACTTGGGTGAGGCAACATATATTCTTGGGATCACTATTCATCATGATAGATTCAAGATATTATTTTCCCTAAGTCAAAGTATGTACATTGATAAGATACTGAAGAGATAATTAATGGAAAAATCCAGTAGGGGATTTCTTCCAGCATCACATGACATTCATCATTATAAGAAAATGTGTCCCTAGAAACATGAGGATAGAAAAATAATGGAAAGGACTCCATATGCATCAGTGATTGGGTCAGTCATGTATGCCATGCTATGTACTAGGCTGGATATCACCTATGCATTGAGTGCAGTATGAAAATATCAAGCTGACCCAGGTCACCTCCATTAAATGGCAGTCAAGAAGATCCTAAAGTATCTTAGGTATACTAAGGATATGTTCCTGGTTAATGGAGGATATGAGGAACTAGTCATCAGAGGATATGCAGATGCTTGTTTCCAAACTGATCAAGATGACATGAATGTGCAAACGGGGTACATCTTCACTTTGAATGGAGGTGCAGTGAGATGGAAGAGCTCAAATCAGAGTGTGGTCACAAATTCTACAACAGATTCTAAGTATATCACATCTTTTGAGGTAGCTAAATAAGTAGTTTGGATGGGAAGCATCATCCAAGAGTTGGATGTAGTACCTAGAAGTAAAGATCCATCACACTATACTGTGATAATAATGTAGTGGTGTCTCTCACTAAATAGCCAAGGTCACATCAGTGGAAGAAGCACGTACTTCATATGTATCATATCACGAGGGATTTTTCCCAGAGAGGTGAAGTTGCAGTGAGACATATTTCTAAGTTAGGCAGCATGTAAGACCCCTTGACTAAATCCTTGACTTAGAAGAAACATGATCTCCATGTGAGTTCTAGTGGACTGAATGTTGTAGGAAGTTATCTCTAGTCCAAGTGGGAGTTTGTAAGAGTTGGTGTCCTAAAACCAACTGATTTTACATTCATTACAGGGATATTTAATGTGTTTAAATATTAAACATCTTATTACATATTGTTCATTGTTATTCATGATTATGATATAATAATTTCCTAGGGTATTTGTTGCATTGATAAGGTTATGGAAGTTCCCTGATATGATGGGACCTTTAAATTCTATAATAATATTCTTAAATGTAATTATACAGTTGTATGAAATACTATGATGGGACACATAGCATGCAAACCATAATTTGTGAGTACTCATATAAGAAGATGAGACTTCCTCTGATGAAGTTGGCACTTGGTAATCTCCAAGACCTGAGATTATGAGAACAGAACCACCAGTAGGAATTCCGCATGTTTTTTTGTCATTAGATATTTCTATATTTGAGTGTGGGTAATGATAATTACACTTTAAGATTATCATTAGTACATGTCATTACTCACACACTTTGATTTACTAAAGAAAACCATCACATAAATAGTTTGCGGGATGTATGGTATGTTGGGTGTGTCATGAGTTGCATGTTATTAATGGATAACTGATTGAAGGATTTGTCCTGTCCATTTAAGGAAGTTGATATCTCGAACCATTGATTGAAATAGAATCGTTGCACGAAATTCCATGTCCATGGTATAACGACGAGTTTATTTCAGGTAGACAAAGAACGATGTATCATGAATAAAATTTGATGACACTATCCTAAAACCTACTTGATGATATATTATGGAAAAGGGATTATATTACACAATGAGCATTCATATGTGGATGTCATTGTTGAAAATTTATGTTCATTCTATTGGGTTCTTTGACCCGTTGTTAGAAAGTACTCTTGGACTTTAGGCAATCCCACCTTATGCCAATTTGAAATAATCCTAGAGAGCCATACACTAAGTGTTTCTAGTGGTCTCGGTTAAATTCTATTTGAATTTAATTAATAAATATTATTCTCAAGACAGATGAATAATTTTATTCAAATTAAAATGCCTGAATAAATTAAATAAATATTTGTTCACCGGATTGTCGGTAAAATATATTAATTTATTTTATTGAAATTTTGATAAAAATTTATTTAATAGTTTTTAAATAAAATAAATAACTAAGAGAATAAATTATTTATTTATTTTTTAGAGTGTTTAATAAATTGATGTAGAATTTGAGGGGAACAAGGCTGGTCTGATAGTAAAATAATTATTTTAAAGATGACAAATAATTATTTAACTTGTTGGCACAAATTAAAATAACGCTGGTATTATTTTATGACGCAAAATTTTGTTTATAATTCTTTTTTTCACAATTTGGCGCACCATAAATAATGATGCGGTATTATTATTAATATAATGAGTTTTATCTAAAGTTATAAATGTATTTAATTGTTGTTATGTAATTAAATATTGTAACTAAAGACCCATTTCAATAAATAGACACATACATCTATTGTGCCATATACTGAACTTCCCACTAGGTGAATTGAGTATTATTGAGTTAAAAAATTTCTCTCTCGAATCCTCTTCCTGCCCCTATCAAGAACGAGAGACATTATTCAAGGTCGAAGAACTAGTGATCAAGAAAAAATAGTACCAGACACTTGATTTTCCATTCTTGCACCCATAGAACGACCTGTGTCGATCGGAGGCCATCAGAGCACATGTGGATCACTGTTAGAGGGATTTTAGTTTGGATCCTTACAAGCACAATAAGATAATCTAGAAGAGTCATTCCAGATGATCAACATCATCAATAAAGAAAATTCCAAAGATTCAGGTATTATTTTATTTATGAAATTAATTAAATTAATTATAAACATGATGTGGAAGATCATCTCTAAAGGTTTCGTGCCTCTTACTTCTTTATCTAAATCTTTGATTCTATTTTGTGGATACTAGCGTTCATTATCATATTGATTCCAGAATAATCATTGATCATGGTAAAAATAAAATTTGGGTTCTGGCCCAACCACGCTTCCTCTACACCCAGAACCTTGAAATATATCTTGGATTTATGAAAATATTGATGGTATTCAGTAGGTTTCTCCCTAGATGGATCATATGGAGTGTCAGGATGGTGAGGATAGGATATTGTTAGAGCACAAGTAGGGTGAGATCATTGAGGGTCGGGTAGAGAAGGTATAAGCTTAGGGACATGCTCAGGCTCAGGTACATGTGTTGGCAAGTCAACCCCCATTTTTGATATCTTTTGGGATGTGGCATGACGAGAATATCAGAGAGAAAATGGTTTAGGTGATCAATTGTTTTGATGTGGGTGCTCAAGGAGCAGATCCATCTTTGGTATATGTGACTGAGGAGTTTCAGTCGCAGTAGCCACCACCTTTTTAGGGTGAGGGTGGTCCACTGGCAGCTAAGAACTGGATCAAACATATGCAGATGATCTTTGACCAGCTCGAGACTCTTCCAGGTTGTAGGGTGTAGCTAGAGACCTATATGCCCAGATTATCAACCAAGCATCATTGGGATGTGCATGTACAAGAAAAAATACATGAGGAAATAACTTGTGAGTACTTTGAGGACATGTTCCTTGAGAATATTTTCCTTGAGACTTTGAGGGTGGAAGGAACTTCATGGTTCTTGAGCCTTTAATATCATGACATTTCCTTCATGGAAAATGCATCGAAATTCATTGAATCTTCTCTATTTTCACCCAGTATAGTGAGCATTGAAACCTTTTGAGCGAGGTGCTTTGAGGATGGTTTATGACATAAAATTATGGTGTAGGTAAACATATTTAGAATTACCTCATTATTAGAGGTGGTGAACCAGGTGCTTATAGATAAGGGAAACCTAACAGAAAGGTTTCACTTGAGCCAATTAGAGACTTCAAGTAACTTTAGTGGTAACACTTCAGAAAGTATGAAGTGAGGCCGATATGAGTTCTAAGAGGGTATTCAAGCCAAGGACATAGATACAACACCTCATATTGGGTATTAAATGGTTTTATTCTCATGTGGGTAGAAGGTAATTGTTCAGACTCAGTGATAGTAGCCTCGAAAGGAGTGCTAGGAATGTAGATAGGTCACACATCTTACGAGATTTTACAAAAATCCTTTTTAGATAACTGGAAGTCGGGGACTAGCGTAGGATCAGGGTTTATATGTCAGCTCAGGATCAATATTAGGTGAGGGTTTCTAAGAATTAGTTGCATGGAGAGGTCATGGATGAGATAGGGGGACCCAACATTGGAGTTAGTGGCTTTTCACTGGTGAATCACTATAGGGAGTCTAGGCTTCAGGCTGTCAAGCTTTAGGCCATGTGCATTCCGTAGAGCTTCCAGGGACTGAGTAGGCTTGTGAGACAATGATGGTCATAGGTATGTATTGATCATAACCTCGTTTTTTTTCATGGAATATTAAGGCATGTCCATTTTGTGTGCATGAGGTGCATGGGATGTATGTATGGACTAACCAGATACTGGCTAATTAGTTGGAAACAACTTGGGTGGGAAATATATATATATATATATATATATGTATATATATATATATATGAGGTGTGTTGGAATCAAGGTATCGAGGATGTGGGATACCGGAGGTGTGAGGAATCTGGACACCATTTTAGTGTGGTACTTGTTTGAGGTGTAAGGCACCGAGACTTATTTAATCATTTGTGATATGAAGGTCCTCTTTAGTTCTATTTTTTATATGGGATCGAGGTGGGAAATGATGTGGTGTTGGATATAGATTGGTTTTTGGTATGACATGGGAAAAACTGATGAGGGATTGAAGTGAAGATGCATCACATGAGGACATTTGATTTTAGAAATTGGTCGATGAACCATTGTTTTCATTAATTTTTTTCAGGATGGTCTAGGGTAAGTCACTCCTAAGGCGGGGAGCCCCATTGAGGTAGGTTGGACTATTCTCTTCAGACCTAGTTAGTCCAGGATAGTTTTTACTTGGAGAATTATGTTTGGTACAAACTAAAGGATTCGTTTAATCTCTCTAGGTTGAGCTATGTTAAGGTGGGGAAATTGTAAAATCCTGAGTTTTTTAATCAGGTCAAAAACATCAGTCATTTTCAATTTTTCAATTAGTGGATTTGTAATTTTCTTTATCATTGATTGAAACTCAAATCCAAGAGTTAAATCAAATTTATATCATGTTTTTGGTTTGGTTAGAGGCTTTTAGAATGCCTTGGGGGTTTTATAAGTGTTTCAGGGGAATCAGAGGGCTGAATGACTATTTTGGAGTTGTAGGTGAAGGTGAACAGTATGGGGAAAACTATGAATCCTTGTCTATAGTGATTCAAGAGGGATACCAGATGATTTTTGTGTGCTTAGAAAAATTCATGAGGATTTCTTTATTGTTACTTCCATATATGTAGTAACTATGCACTATAGCACACAACATTTCCACATGGTATTGAAAAACCATGCGGGATAACTGTGTAGACCATTTAAATTGGAAAAATGATGATTTTGATCTTCCTTTACATTAACCTATTTTCTCTTCCTTTCCCTTATCTAGGATGCGTATAGTAGGAGGAACCCTCCACCATTCTTCCTCCTATTAATTTTTATCTGCCTCCTTCTTTGGTGCTCTAATCTTCATGCCACCAGGTGCATTGGAAGCGTAGCAATAACGATTACCTAACCCATAATTCTATTCATATTATATTTTCCCTAACAAATAAATATATATATTTGAGGCGTTTTCCCCAATTTTTTGGGTACTTGATAGAAACTCATATTTCTGGAAAACTACATGGAGTTAGATATTGATATCGGACATGCCTATGTCTAAGAGTACAATGTAAGTGGTTCAAACCTTTCACTATGTTCCCATGGTCGTTTTTTGGGGGAAAATTTTGGCACGCATTTGAGTGATTGAGAGAGACCCTATTGATTAACATTAAATTTATTGTTTGACCTTAAGGGAAGCCCTTAGGCATTACCTAGCATGATTGATATGTGTGAGGCTAGTTTAGAGGTCGTCAACCACCTTCGGTAGCTAGGCTGGGGTGTGTTTTGATTTTATTTGAAATGTTTATTTAAAATGAAGATTTTAAATTAAATTTCATTGAATACTTTTGTCTGATTGAAGTAGTTTAAATGTAGACAGTTTTATTGAATTGAACAATTTAATTTAATGGGGGATTTTGATCACCAAGGGAGTGTATGTTTACTTTATGCATGTGATAATTTATTTATTATTCATGTCATCTTAAACACTTATTTTGGTTATGCACACTTGGGTTGTATCCTACTAAGACACATTCTCACACCCTATACGGGCCCTTCAGAATCAGTTTATACATTATGTTATTTCATTTAGGTAAAGGATCACCCATAGGTGCTAGATCAGATTGTTGTTAGCATGGATGTTGGCAAGGTACCTCAAGGTTCTTTCCTCTATATGAGTTGTTTTGGATTTTTCCATTTTATTTTACCTTTCTTGTATCAACATGATTGTTTGTATATGTATATAGCTATTATGGTCAGCCATGTGTGACCCTATTATATATTGTATGTATAGACTATTTGGATATGCAAGATCATTTTATTTATTAGATACAATTGGTGTGATGGCATGTTTACTTTACTTATGTTGTTTTATTTATTTATATTTTCACTATTTATTGATATTAACTACTCTTCCACCGATTGTGAGTTTGGTTCGAGTTTGATGAGTATTTATTTTCCACTATTTGTCATATTATATACATGGAAATATATTATTATATCTTTCCATGAGGTTATATCCTCCCCACTATACCTATTTACTTCCTCACTAATAGTTAGTAGCCTTTGGCAATCTTGGAGGTACACCTAAGGCCAATGGCACCCGACCCGATTGAATTGTTCTGGTGGCTAATTAGGTCTAGGATTCAACATCTATTGTTCCTATTGTGTTGGAATGTGTTCATGTGTGTTGCATGAAAAGATGACATTTATAAAAAATAACAATATATTCTTTAACCATAGGAAGTTCAGAGGTAAAAGGAGAGGGATAAAATGGGTTTAAATTGGATAAAAGGTCATCAACACTGATTTACCCCCTTGTATTGAGAATATCCCTAATTGGTCCTCTTAGACACAATTGTAAATGGTAGTTTATTATATACCACTTAGGTATCTTCATCAAGTAAGTCATTATTGGATCAACGTCATCAATAGTGAAATGGTTTTAAATTATAAAAAAGGAATGTTTTTTCAATATTATGGATATATTTATAATATTACAGGATTATATATTATAGAAATTTGTTGAATTCATTATTTCATCTTCATTTGGATATTATTGTTCCCTGTAAAACCATCAATATGGTCATGGGAAAATTAAATTCCATTATGAAGAATTAATTAAGAATACACCATTTATCTCCATCCACACTAAAAAAGGCAATGTAACAAATGAAGGATGGTGATTATTTTCTAAACAATATAGGTATTAAAATATTAAGTATCCGTAGAACTCATAAATACTTAATAATAAACATGGTTTAGGATTAATCATATCAATTATTTATGCTATCATTTTCTATTAATCTAAACCTAGTTTATTAAAAAACTGATCCACATAACATATTTATAGTAATGTGTTCCTTCTAAAAGAACAGATGGAATTAATCACGGGAGAAGTAGAACTATGGTTTGAGAATAAATAGTCTCTATATTATTCATTGGGATGGTTAATCTTCTTCTTCCATTTTTATTTTCACCATCCATATAAAAGTTTTATCTTATATTTTTAATTTATAAGAGTTCAAATTTTTATCCTACTACGATAGGTTATACATTTAAATTGTAATAAAAAAGTTTTATTCCTTTTATATTATTGTTTTTGTGATTTTATACTGACATGTTTAATGGATTGTATATATTGTGAATTCAAAAACCAATTAATAATTGTAATATGAGGTGGTAAAAATTAATTCTTTGAATTACACATATCTATGTCATTTATACCTAGTATATATAAATAAGAATCTTACTAAATACAACATAATGAGGTATTATTAGATCAATTTGATTTGGAATCATTAAATGTATTTGAATCTTATTTATTTTGTTAAATGACCAAATATCCTTTTAAGGGTAATGAAAAATGCATTGATAATTTATTAAAAAAGAATAGATTCTGATGTATGTGGTCTAATGGGAAAATTAATCAAGGTGTATATGAGTGCATAATTACATTTATGGATAAATTAATTATATATTGGTATGTGTATCATAAGAATTTTTTTAATACTAGTAAAATGTTTAGAGTTTAAATAAAATATATGAAAAATCAGTATGGGAAATGGAATAAAATACATCAATCAAATCAAGGTTGGGAATACTATACTAAAAGAAGATTTTTATAAATTTCTATAATGATGTTTCATATTGATAATTGCTACATGACTAAGTGATTCCTGTGTTATTTAGATAATTTGTGCACATCACCTTAGGATAAAAAAATTCCCACGATGAAGAGATTCATGTTTTGAGCAGAATATCAAAAATTGGACTTCTTACTAAGAGGGACACTAATAAAAATATAATAATAACTTATTGGTATTTTATATGGATTGAATTCTGTTATAGATTTTACATACTAATTATATAGTTATTTCGGAGGTATTGTATAATCTTATCAGATTGTATAAATAATAAATAAATTTAATGAAATATATTAACACAATTACAGAACTTATAATTGATGACAATTTTAGAAAACATATGTACCATAAACTTTAGACCAAGAGGGATCGTGATAATGATTTATAGAAGAGTAATGGAGTGAAAATGTTAATATAATACTTCCTCTTATCCATTAAATGATAGATTCATGAGGCATATGAGAAATAAGTTCCAAAATATTGAAAATAAATTGTTCTAGAGGTTCTAGAAAATAAATAATAGATCAATAAAAATAATATATTATCAGAAGAAAAATTTAGTAATTAAACATGAATAAGGATTGAAATTTAAAACGTTATATTCTTTGAAATTAAGCCACCCAAAATCATCCCTTTTCTATCACTATATTAATTCTTTTAAATCCATGTTTGGATCATTCTCATTATCAGGATATGTTATAAAATATATACGAATAAATGATTTAACGTACATTTATTCACATTAAAATTAATTTATTTGAATTTTTTATTATTTATCATGAAGATACAATGTGTTATGAGATATGCACCATTGAGTTTATAATTTACATTTAATATATTTTATGATAAAAATAACAATAGAGATAGATACTATAAAGTTGACCAATATAGTACCCATAAAGTGTAGAAATTTTATTTTATTCTCCTAAGAAATATTGGGTACACTTAATGTTTTAAGGGTAACCTAATGTGAGCAATTTTTGATGAAAAATTTGAAATCCTAATTTTTTAATGTAAAATAAGGTAACTAGTCCCCATTAAAATATGTTGTGTTATAGAAATGTTGTACTAACTAACTGACAATTGAATATTTTTATTCAAAGAGGAAATGGAAAGAAGAAGACAAACTTTCTTGGAGGAAAAAATGATGAAGTCCAAGGGAATCCAATTTAATGAAATTAATATATTCTAAAGGATGAGAACTAAGTTTAAAAAAATTAGTAGCTTCTCATATAAATATACTTTGAGAGAAAGAGGATTAAACTTCATATTTATCTCCGAAAAAGTGTGAGTGATATTTACATAATGGTGGATGGTTATTATACTGGACCTAATGGAAGAAGAAATCATCATTAGACTAGTGAGAATTCCCAAAAAGGAACTGATCACTAAAGAAGAGTAATACTCAATATCTAAAAGGGATAGGTTTCTTATTCTATAGATATAAATACTATTAATCATAGCATGGGATTTGGATAAAATATAGTTTCCCTCCCAAAATAAAGAAAAAAAGTGAAAGATGACTAAGCCTATGAGGTCCCAAATAAGACCCCCACCACACATGCTGCCTCAGACATAAGAACCATTCAATTTCAATTTCAATCCCTTTTTAGTGTCTTCCAAGAAACCTAGGTATCGAGTCCTTACCCACTATGAGAACATATTAAATGTGATTTAGGAGTTACTATGATCAATCCATGAAGAATATTGGGTAATGAAACAAACTTACACAATGAGATTATTCAATACAATAATTGAAATAGAATATACATTTTCAAGAAAGAGAGATACATTTGTTTTTACTACACACATAAGTAGAGATGGTATGGTTTCTAATCCATTAGAAAAAGATGTTTATTTTTGTATGTAATCTTCTTTCACCAATTATTACTGGAGAGATTGTCCAAATTTTTTGATGTTTGAAGAATTTTACAAAACCTAAAGAAATTGAAAATACCTGGTGGAGAATTAATGAAGACACAATGAATAGTTTCATCCTCTATTTGGATTATATGGAAATTTTTTTACATCATTGATAACAGCTAAAACAAATTTTAGATAAGTAAAGTAATTTTAAGAATTTAAAACCAAGGACAGGACAACCTGGTTAATAAAGGGGATAACACCAAAAATTTTCAAACTAGAAGGAGACATACCCTCTAACAATAATGCAATGTGTGTTGTGAGGAATGGATTGAGGTAATCTTAGAGGATGTTCTTCACTTGATAACTAGTGGTGCTTTCATTCTAGTTTAAGTGTGAGATTCCATAGTTTCTTTTGATAAAATAACAAAATAAATGTACAAATATTTATTCAAAACCCGTATTATCTTCAATGCATCAAATGCACTCTTCAATAATCCTCAAGTAAATACCCCCTTCTTCAATTTGTTTGGAAAGTATTTTCCAAATGGGCCGGTGGTAGTGACCATCATAGTCAGAGTCCTAAATGAATTTATTAAGATTTTTTTCTGATTTTTTGAATGATAGTCTTGGGGGATCTATAAAATAACAAAATATTCATCATAATAGAATAAATGAAATTATTCCTCAGAGGTATTATACTCTCGAAATAAAGAAATAAATTATTATAATTAAGGGTCCCACCCATGATACTTTGTATAAAGCCATCAAATAAGTATATGTTGATCATTATATTGGAAAGAGTAGAAACTATATAGTCTATAAATAAATACCTTCTTGAAATTCCAATATGCTCTTGAATGAGTTTGTATCTCTATGATTTGAGTTTTATTATCTATATAAACAATTTTTTTTTGAAAATAATTATTTGTATGCCTGTACTATTGTAGGAATTCAAAATTAGCGTGATGTTTTTAATTAAGTTATATCTACCATTGAGAAAGAATATAATATTTTCAACAAAAAATAAATTATTGATGTGAGAGAAACTGTACATACCTCTAAAGGAATGAAAAAAACAATCCAAAATTCCCTTATCAATATTGATACTCATTATGTTTTCTGAAAGAATAAATAGACTCAAGGATATAAACCCTCCTTGAAAAAGACCCATAATTGATTTAATGAAGTCACGTATTTTTAAAATAAGGTAAATAAAAAATCAAACTGAAGATATGAAATGAGAAATAATACCAAACACATACTCATAGAATCCAGAGATTGTATGTAATTTTAAAATGAAATTAGATTCAATTTTATCATAGGCCTTTTGCATATCAATTATTATCATAATGTAAGATACAACCACTTTTCTATAAAGTTATGAGAGAATATTTATTTCTTGGAAAATGGATACTTGATTGTTCCTCCCTTTTCAGATTCCATGTTACTACTCAGTTATTTGAAAAGGTATGTGTTGAGAAATCGTTTTATTTATAATTATAGAAAAGACCTTGAATGATAAATATCACATTCTTATAGGGTGAATTTGGAGCAAACCGTTGGGTTAACAAAACTTATGAATAAAAACATGGGTGGTGGCTAAGGTTACTTTGGGAATAGATCCCCTTCTAAAATTATTTTTGATAACATCAATAACCTATTTTTTAATGATGTCCCAAACAATTAAGTAAAAAGAACTTGGGAAACCATCAAGGCTTGAGGCAATATGATGGTCAAGGACATTAATGGTTTCATGGATTTCATATTCATTTATGATAGGTTTATGTTTTATATAAGTACAATAACATGGATATATTATCAAAAAGATAGACACACTCCTTTAGACTAGAGGCCATATCCTTTAGTGGTAGACTATGTCATGAAAGGATATCATAAAAGAAGGATGATGCAAGATGTCCAATAATACTAACATCACTGGTGTGGGTTCTATATTCTTGGAGAGTTGAGTTTCCCAGAACACTTCATCTATCTTATGTATTAATTAATATATGGAGTTTTGAGAACTAATTCCTTTATCCATTTAGATCTTGCTCTCTCATTGACATATCTTTTGAAATCAAGAATTATATCCTCCAGTTTCTTCCGCTTCTAGAATAAGAAGATTAAGAAAGTTCCATCATAACATTGGTTCTTCAATTTATTTTCAAAAATAATAATTTTATCCTAGATAACATCTAACATATTAATGGTATTCAAGAAGTTTTTTTTTCATGTTACTCTTCAGAATTAAGATCTTGTTATGAATGACCATCCCAGTAGGAACCTACACCAATGAGCTATAATATTCTTAAATCATACCCCTAAACCTTTCCATAACCATTCACTAACTATAAAATAAGAAACATCATCCTGGTTCCCCCAAAGTCTTAATTTTAAATTATAATAGAGTATGATTGTAAAAAACACACCCTAGATTTCTAATAGAAGATATTGGGTATGTAGATCCAGGTGGGATATTTCCTACAAATATATCAAGCCTCCTCTAAACTCTGTTACTTCCATGATTTTTATTTCAATAAGTATACATCTCTACTATAATCACAAGATCAAGTGGGTTGTTGTGGGAAAGAAAAGATCAGAAATCTATCATTGAATTGTTAGAAATGAAAGATCATCCCATATTTTATGATTGATCTAGGATGGTACTAAAATAACCACCAATGAACTAGTAATAAGATCTAGGGTTAGAATTAGATAACACCTCCCAAATATCTATTCTTTCCAAAACCTCACATTTAACAATGGAAAAATGATATGTTATCTTTACTAACCATAATGGTAATGTTATGGGTGGAGGTATCAAAGATATCTAATTAGATCTCACTTTCCTAGAATATACTAATATGTATAATGAATAGGATACAATACATATAATTGGAAAAGTGAATCTTGTTGGAAAAGTACTTTATGGGAGGATCATTGATCTTGGGCTCAAATATAGCTACTAATGAAATATTCTCCATGAAAATAACATTGAGGATGAAATATTGTTTTCTAGGAACCCATACCCCATTCATTTTATAACATAGAGGATCCCATTAAGATATGGGGGGCCTGAGGGCCAAAGGAAACCATGTTTTTTGAAACAGAGGAAATAACCCAATATTTTTATTTATAACGTGTCACCATATTTCTAGTGGTGGAGGTTTTTCTTCGGACTTCTTATAGATACGTCGATCTAGGAGAGATAAAATCAGGTCTTCTAAAATCTCAGTGAGGATCCCAAAAGCATTATGAGTAGAAGAAGTGTCCTTCGTGGAATGTAAAGACACCTCCTTGACCATAGATTTTGGAGATTCAAATTTCTATTATTTGGATCTAGGTTAAGGGTACATTTATGCACCAAATCCCTAGTAATTATGTCACTAAATACCTCTAGGGAGGGAGTGGATAGACATGGCCACCCCCAAGGTTAACCTGGAGTAATGTGAGAGGGACTAGATGCATCAATAAGATGTGTAGGTGAGTTTTATTAATTACTCATAGGGTTATCTAAACTATGTAAATTGATATAAGGGTATGGATCCATAAGAAGGGAGTTAAAATACCCCTCATGTGTTGAAACTATTGAGACGAGGGTGGGAGATGAACCTTGAGGGTTTGTAGAAGATAGATCTTAATTGTCCGACCATCCTTCCTAAAATCAAATGCCCTGAGAATATTGAAAAGGTTCCTCCCCTAGTTATTAGTAATATGTATCAGGTTTAAGGAAACGAGAAAAATATCTCAAGGGGGCCCATGACATAATTCAATGTTGGATCCCTGGGAGGTTGATAGACCCCATGATTTCTGTAAACTAAATCAGAGGGCCACTAAATTTGAAAAATTAATATAAACTAGAAGTGTTCGAATAGAATACCCTTTACTAGAATGATATATTATTCCTCACATGGAGGAGGGGCCTTTATGGTAGGGGAAAATTTGGGACCATTTCAATGAAAAGTAGAGTATCCATGTTGGATTCCATATGAATATTAGAGTCATTAGTATAAATAAAGAGACCAAATGAATCACTTATTAATTTGAATATTGTAAGACTATAGAAAGGTAATAGAAGACTAAGAAGGAGAATATACCTTACATGGATGATTCCTTACCTCTTTGGTCATCAAAGGATCATTGAAGGAGAAGAAATATATATAATTTATAGAATATGGCATCTCTGTCCCATATCTAATAAATTTGATCTTTGAGAAGAGAAAAATGAAATAGGATATTTGATGGATAAAAAAGATTATAGAAGGTCTATATTACTCCCAAGAGTTGATGAAGTTAGAAATGATCATAAGATAATGGTAATCAGATATGAACTTTGGAATCACGACCAATTAGTGCTAAATAAAAGTTTATTATTGTTATCCTTCATATATATTGAGATCTAAAAAACCATCCACCATTTCTCGGTCCTTTATAACTATGTGTATCAAATGGATAAGGTGTCTAAGAAAACATAGTTAACATGAATTCTCACCAGAGACTACCTCATTGAATGATTTGGCTGGAAGAACAACCAAATCAAGGTTTAATGAACTGGAAGGGATGTAGGATGTAATGGGATATCCATCACAAATGAATGAATTAAAATCTACTAGAGCCATCTTGTTCTGGGTAGCAGATGGAAGGATGGGTTAGGGAACCCTATTTGATATTGATATACCTCATACATGGGTCGACGATGATAGAACTATTTTTGATATAATCTCTACCACATATGTGCACCTAATAAAAGACTCGATATTTAAAATCAGTGGAGGCATGCATCACAAGTTTGAATGAGCTTGCATCACCAACCAAGCCTTCTTGAAAGGTGGTACAAATGATTCAAGCAGTGTTTTTAATGATATTATTTTAGGACATATTTTTAATGTTAATAAAAAAGGACTTAACTTGATAATTGAAATTGAAGTATTTTGGTTTTCATAATTAATGATTCAGTGATTATTCTGTTATATTTCTAATAAAAAATAATCCTTAATAAATAAAAAAAGATTCTAAGTATCAAATAGAAGTAATATTGAAAATCTAAAAATGATAAAAGTAACTTTGTTTTAAAGGTAAATATATTGGTAATGAAAATGGGGATTTATCTATTGGATAAAATTCATAGAGAGATAGTTTATAAGGTAATGAATTATTTTTCCCTTTCTCTAATTATGAAAGGTTAACATGTGAGGGAAATTGTAAGTAGTGAAAAAACTACTGAATTATTCAATCTTTTATATTTTAAACCATCAACTTAAGATTTACCATCTATTGAAGAATTCAATGAGTACTATGATTAATTAAAGTCCCATATTAGGACCTTAATATAAACATATATGGAAGCCAAGGAAAATTTAGCAATGATAAATGAAATTATTGAAAAACATAATTTCAAACTACCCTTAACATCTACTACCTATATAGTTTTTTATAAAATTAATTTTAATATATAAAAATAAAAAAATAATTTATAATAATTTTTAGAAGTATTGAAGATAAATAAATAATGGTATTTTTATGAATACCTCAGTCTTTAATAAATGAAATTGAATATGTTACATATAATGATTTTCTTCTAAAATAAATATTTTTCCCTGAAAGATAGAATAATAAACAACCTATCTCTAGAATTATATAAAATTTAGTTATAATATATAATTATTTGGAAACCAATTGTTAATGAAGAATCTAAACAAATTTGGAATCATACATGAATTTATCTCCCAGTACTTATCCTCCACCCAACATCAGAGTGTGAAGAGAGTCTATCTTTCTAATAATTTTTTATATGTCATGATATAAATTTTAAGGGTACCAAAATATATAGTTTTCTAATTTTTAGGATTCCTGATTGAGTAAAATTGGATGAAACATATGCTAAATAGAAATAGGTTACCATTTTGACATGATTTAATAAGGATATAAATTCTAGAACATAATATATGTGATGTAAAACTTGTTATAATTAGATAAAACTCATTATAAAAAATAAATAGTTTGGGATTGTTGTTACACTATTTAATTTGCACTTTTTTATATGTTAAGTATTTATTGAAAAACCATTTCACCATAAGTAATATATAGAATGTAGGATGATGCATGCGTAAGTGCTACTAGATTGGTGTAAACACGCATGGGGGGGTTGAATTAGGAGAAATTAAGGTCTTTTTGAAAATTGAAATATAATTTTAAACTTTAATCACTTGGTCTTTGTCCCAATGTTTTTGGTTAAGAAAAATAATCCTTTTTCTTTTTTATCCTAGAATACACCTATATACAGTTAATGTAAATTAATAATGTCTAAAAATTTGTTCTTATAAATGTTCAACCCCTATTAAAAACCATACTACAATACATTTTATCATCAAAATATAGCGTGTTTTCTAGGTATTATCATGAAATATGGTTCAACACGTTACCTAGGTGAGGTCACTATATTACATAGTTGACTATTCATAATATTACAAATATGATCTGTCATAAATCCCATAGGTTAATTATGCTATAATTGTAATATTTCTATAAAAAATTCCTACACCATTTTAAGTACACCAAAACACATCACAGGGATGTCAATACTTCACAAATATTATCTATTTCTATAAAAATAATGTTTTCAATGGAATTTTAATTTTCTAAACACAACACCCGAATCTTGGTCTCTATTTCTTCCTTGATTTAAAATCCATGTTTCAAATTTGGTCACATGCCTTATAAAAGTCATTATTTATGAAAAATACCCCATAAATCATACATGTAATGTATACATTGAATATCTCACATGAAAAATTTTTCATGGAGATGAAAAATAAAAAAAATGGAATGACCTTGATCATATTACAGAATACTTTTTATGCCCATTTATTCTCTTGATATTGTATTTATTGAATCCAACAAGGTTTCTAGCTACTACCCAAGTAGAAAAACATTTTTATTCTTCCTTGATAAGGCTTTTTCTCAATTATTCATATCAATTGTTTTTACCCACAAACAAGACACAATATATTCTCTAAAATTTTAATTTTTTAGTTCATAAAAATTTCAAGTATAGGATGCCACTTTATTTTGAGGTCCTTTTTTATTTTCCTGAAATGTAAACTTCATTAAATGTAAGAAAGTTGAAACACAACCATCAATACACCCCAATGATGTTCATGATATTTCTTTCTATAAATTTCTATCATATTAAAATGATAAATATCACTTTTTTATTTTTAACATTTTATCTATTCAATAGATTAAATCTCACAAATATTTGTGGTAGGATCAAGGAGTGTTCAACTAAAACACTCCACATGAATCCACTAAAAATATTTTACATATAGTAGAAACACTTGCGGTGTGAGACACTTTTATATAGCCTGTGAAATATTTAAGGAACGCTGTTTCGATTTAGAGTGAGCCTATAAACTCATATAGAAACTCAACACTCTTCCATTTTAATCCTTATCGAATAAAAATGTCATTTTTTATATATATCTCTATGAAATATTATATTCAACCTCTATCGATTTATTTTCCCGAGAGTATAATATTATGTAAATATAAACTGTCTAAAAAAATCATCTATCTTTGATCTACACTTTTTTGGAAAAGAAGATTGACTTCTAATTTATTCCATATCAAATCATAAGAAATTTTGTGATATTTAAATCTTTTTGGAAAATTCATTTATATTTTTTTTCCGAATATGAAATTCTAGAAATATTTATTTTTTCACCCATTACATAAAGGTAATCCCCTTATGTTGAACCAAGTGTGGATCCCCTTATTTTGATATCCATTGTAGACCCCCTTACATAGATATTTATATATAGTTGGATCCCCTTACATTGTCACCCTTAAGTTCATAACCTTTTCTTGTACCCCCTTATATCATCACATATCCCCTTACATTTCCTTCTAATACGGATCCATTTATGTAGATCTACATATTTATTTTTGGATCCGTTCATGTTATTCTTTAATGTGGATCTTGTTACATAGATCCACCTATATGGTTATAGACCCACATACATTAATATATCTAGTTGTGAATCCATTTATGTGGGTAATTGTCTAATTTTCTATAGTAAGTTCAGAATCCATTTCATTTGGAAAGACTTTGGGGCCATATAAAGGAAAGAAATATCATTATGTTTCACCCATAACACATGGACAAAATTGTGTCATATTTGGTTAGTGGTTTATCACTCTCTCAGCTATGTACTCTAAGACATATATTCACATGCTTACTGATAATAAATTTAAAATAACAAATGTTTAATTAAATATACACCTTATTTTTTTCAATACATTGAACTTCCAAACACCATAAATGTATTCCCATATTTCATTGGAATTTTACTCTTTCCCTCTCCCTTTTTAAAGTAATTAAAAATCAAGGAAAATTATTCTCCTCATTATTAATCCATTTCCATTGTAATCATTTTGAACCATAAGGGAAGGGTGGAACCGCATTATTCCTCATGATGTTCCATCAACTGAAAAACTATAAGTATAGTTGGTATAACTTAGTGCAGAAAAAAGGGAAGTAAATTTAGAGAACTTGGTTTTCCATAAAATAACCACCATATTATACCATCTATGAATTTATTTATTCTGGGGATTATTAAACTAATTTTTAAAAATTTATTAAATGTTCATTCAACTTCATTAAACACAAAAAAATAATTCAAGTGTACTAGGTTTATTCCTCTATTTGTTACATAATAATTCACTTAGATAATTATAATGAATATTAGAAAAAAACATTGATGGGAGTATAAAATTCATACATAAAACATAGAGTTTCGTCAATGTTGAAAACAATCCTAGATTTATCATAAAATGATCAATCTCTGACCGATTGAACTCATTTGATATCTACCCCTCAAGGGATGTTCTCCACTCTTCACCATGGATGGTAATTATTTTTTAAATAATTCATGATATGTTTTGACGTCTGATACTAATTATGAATTGAAAACCACTTTTTATTTTCCATAATTGAATACTTCTAAGATGTATATTAATTATATATTTGATAATTTATCTTATTTAATTCCTCAAATTTTATTCACTATAGCATGTTGAAAAATAATAAAAGTATGAGAATTTGGTGGATCTTAATGATCTTCTTATTTTTAGCAGTAGGAAAGATGATTGTTTCTCAATAAAAACCACTAATTATTTGGGGATCCAATTTCTAGAGAACTTTTATGATTTAAATAATTTTTTTTGAATCCAATAAGCTATGAGATGCATGGTTTTATTCTTCTATTCAATATTCATATTGGTTTTATTAGTAGTCTGTAATCCTGTGATAATGTAATATCCATCTTTCTCAACTATCTATATTTTCCTATTCTCCTCTATTTGGGGTGGAAAAATTGCTATTAATTTATTGGGCACATGGTTAGCCTTTTTTGAGTGTGCATACTCCTTCTTCATAGAATTAGTTTTTAGTACTTAGAGTCATGAGTTTTTTCTCTCTAGATTTCATCAACTTCTCATGCTCTATAATATATGTATTTCACTTAATTCTTATGCGACCAAATATATTTCACCTTCTAGAAACTAATTAATCTAACTTTGTTTTACCTTTATTTGGAATCCTCTTATGAAAATTTTAGTCCTCTTCTTATATGTCAACAACTAAACCAATCCAACTATATATTTCTTAGAGTGATTATTTTTATTTTTTATTTCATATTTACCCTTTTCATCATGAGATTTATGACTATTTTGAAATGGACCATGTTTTGGATTTTCATACCACAACAGAAGAACTTATTTATAATTGGTTTTAAATCCTTTATTTCATCTTTCTTTATTATATTCTTTGGATTAGTTTCTTCAATTATCCTTCTTAATTATTTATCTCCCATGGTAGACTAAATTATTTTCTCACATTATCTTTATATATTGTAGATCTACTTTCATAAAAATAATTGTTATGTTGGGATGATAAATACTAGAAATATTTATAATAGTGTCCATACTTGTTTCAAAAATCACATAAACATTCAAAGTATTCAAATATGTTTCGAGTTGATAGATTTTTTCATTATTTTTTAATCTAGTTTCACTTTAGTAGGTTTTCTCTTTGTTTCCCCATGAATTTTATTAACTTTAATAATTATTATATTTCTAAATAATTACATGTACAAGCCTTTTACAACAACAATAATGAATCAAAAATGTTATTATTTTAACTTGTGGTTCAGTATTACAATATTGGGCACATTAATTCTTTTAGACCAAAGTACCAGTATTCTTGTCTCCATTCAAGGACCTTCTTTTCATGGAAATTCATATATTTACCTTTTGATGATTTGGTGATTTTATTTAATTTTTTCCCATCCACTTTTCATAATTATTTATTTGAAATATATACACCCAGTGAAACAAAATTAGTAGATATAGATTCAATTGGGTTTAGGGATAAAGTTTTACCAAAACTAAACTAGATTCTTTTACTGATAAGTTCAGCTCTTATTTCCATTTTTAAGAGTATTATTATAGGAAGGAACATTTTCTTTCAATAATTTCATTTATAAATACATTTTTAAGCTCCACATTTTTCATTCTCTAGATTTTAAATCTCTAAATCATTTTTTTAAAATTTCTAGAATTCCGATTTTGGGGTAATTAGGAACCTCACATCATCAAAAACACACAAAATACAATGGAAATACGAAATTTAAAAACCATCACATAATAATTATAGTGGAAAAAACAAAATTCAAAATTAATCAGAAAAATTCAAAACCCACGACACAGAAATATTGCATCAAATCGTATGAGCTGCTTGTGGAACCTGTCTTGAGGAAAGTCACATCATGTCCAGAAGACAATGCCATAATCACATTGATGACTCCATCATCACATCTCCATATAAAACCATTGGAGAATCCCTCTATATTATTTAACACATAAATCACCCTCACATTCATCGTTTCAGCTTCTTCGTTACTGCTAATAGTGATTTATATCAACATAACATAAATGAAAATAACATAAATCCACTAGAGATTACTAGAACACCAAAAAACGAACGACACTGATGAGTGCCATAGAAAATATGACCCATATTCAAAAGAGAAATTGAAGAATACAAAGTAAATAGAAAATTCCACCACATGTCATGCCTCTTAGGAACTCTTACCACTCTATAGACATATCCCTAAAATCCTGTGGTATCTGATGCAACCAACTGACCTAGAAGGGATTATGGGACCCAAAAGACAGAGCAGGGGGAGTGGTAGAGAGGTGGAAAGGACAAACATAAACCACCATAGAAGGAGAGAGAGAAAAACTCAGATATAAAATCTAAATGAAAAGAGAGATTAAAACCCATAATGGGAAGAAATAGGAATGGGGAAGTTAGAACTAGGATTCAAACCATAAAAAAACATGGACTAAAATCCTGTTGAATGTCCCCAAAAATATCAAGAGAAACTGAGGGAATAATCTATAAAAATGGATAAAACAATATTTCCATTAATTATACTGCCATAGTCCCAAACCCACCTGAAAAAGGAACACACACAACCAATATGGAGTAGTGTGTCTCAAGCCATATCGGAATATCAAATATGTAAGAGTAGAAAATGGGACAACTCCTTAAAATCCAGAGAGAGAAAACCACTGAAGGGGAAGCCTGAAGAAGCTGGAGAAGAAGAAGGGTCCCATCTCCACCAAGGAGAAAACAAACCCCAAAGAGGATGATGGCAAAGATGAAAGTCAAAGAATCTAATAAATGAGGAGAGGTCCATCACCGTGGGGAGAACTCAAATGATTCATATCAAAAGTGTGATTCTAAATCTCACATTATATCATGATCTCTTCCCAATTTACCTTAATCTTTTCTAATTTATCCTCATACATCATACATGTACTTTATAGTGAACTATCAAGTTATATTATCTTTATTTCTTTAGTTTCTAATAGGTAATCCTTGACATTAATGGAAACACTTTATAGTTTATCCAATTCATGGATCATGTCTTAAAAAATACATAAGAAAGAAAATCTCACAATAAACTATTTTCAAATCTTCTTCATCAAATTAAATTTTTCATTGCATAGTAAGACATATTATTTCTTAACCTTAACAAGATTTGTTAGAATTTGATACCTACTTACCTTATTAGATATTTCTTATTTAATATCATCAACATCCCTTTACATCTATTAATTTTCATGTAGTATTTCCTTGATATATAAAAATATGTATGTGAGAAAATTAATGGGAACTTTATACAAGTAATCTTTATGTTTAGAATAAAAACCCCCTGAGATTCATTGAATTCATATTCATCAAAAATTGAACATGATTAACTATGGTAGACATAATCAATAGGTTGACCATGATGTTCCCCACCTTGTAAAATTTCATAGTTTCATTTTTACTCCCACACTTTTAATATTAACTTCATATTCTCAATTATCTTTATGTTTTTCTGTTTTTTTGATGAGAACTAAATAATAACTACAATGAATGAAAATGGATTCTTTCATTTTAAGATCTTCTAAACCCTCTTCAAATATATAGATTATACATTCAAATAAAAATGATTGTGAAATAAAATTAATTATCCAATTATGGATATAATTTATTCTAATATTAGTTGTAATATAACAATAGAGATCTAATTAGGGGGATCCTAGGATCAAATAACTTTGTGGACTCGTGAAAACACATCAAAGAGGTGGGTAAATCATGTTTGTTAAACATTTTTTACAAATTTCAAATAATCATTTTATCTTTTTACCCCTATGGTCTTTGAATCTCTGCATTCGATTAATATAAATGGATCATTTCTTATT
This sequence comes from Viscum album, assembly GCA_963277665.1. NCBI lineage: Eukaryota > Viridiplantae > Streptophyta > Magnoliopsida > Santalales > Viscaceae > Viscum > Viscum album. The sequence continues at coordinate 211,096,612 of OY728163.1, forward strand.
TATCCTAGAATTCACCTATATATAGTGAATGTTAAGATGAAATGTTTTGATAATTTTTTATATAAGGTTTATATCCTACAAAGAATCATAATCTATGTTTTAATTGGTATTTCTATGTCATAAATTCAACATAATAAATTTTTTCATCAAACTATAATTGATTGGCCATGTATCATCCTCAAATAGGGTTCACCATATTACATAGGTGGATATTCACAATGTTAAATATGTGAACTATAATACACCCCGTAGGTTCATTATAATGGCATTGAAAAAGTTCCTTTAACACTTCCTCTTCCATTTGAACTAGATCACAAAAAATAATAGGGATTTAAATTTATCAAAATGATGTTCTACGTTGTCAAACACATATTCTTCAATATCATTATAAAGTTTTGAACACGACACATAAAACTCGGTATCCATTTTTTCTTTTTTTCATGGATCTTATTAAGAATTTATTCAGTGTTTTAAAAAATTAATTATTTAATAAAAATTTGATTTTTTTTTGTGATTACACACTGAAAAAAATACCTCTAGAATTTTTCTTTGTGGTGAAATACTAAAAATTTTGTATGATATTGCTAATATCATACTCACCTCACAAGTCCTCTAATTCTATTATTTTTCTTACATTTATTACATAAATGAATAATATTATCTATATTCATATTTTTCTATTCATTGAAAACCCATATGGTTTTCAGCTATGACAAAGGCTCAAAAAGTGTCTTCTTATTTCTCAAGAGGATTTCTTCTCCTAGATCCCTATCAACAATCATGAAATGGGTACAACTGACTCCATCATATCTTATATTTTATTTTTAAATAGATTATATGTTTTCAGTATATTCCATGACATTATTTTAGGGTCCTTATTATTTTTGATATTTGTTAAACTCATTACATATGAGCATTATAAGAATCACACAGCAACTCATCCTCCACAATCTTGATGTTCCTTGTTATTCTCAAACAAATGTCATGGTAAAGTGATAGTTGCACTCATATTATTATTTTTTTCATTTAATTTCTTATACAAAAAAAATCTTCTATAATTTTATAGTAAGATCATGGTATCTTATTTTCAAAAAAACAACTCACACATATCCACAAAAATATTTTACATAAAATAGTTATACTTGGGGTGTTAGAATTTATCTTTCAGTAGGGAGGATTCTCGAGAAAAATATATAGCATAATATTGAACTTATAACCTTAGATAAAATATCAATACTATTTATTTGTTATCATACTAGAATAAAAATTTCATTTCTAATATTTAAATCCATTAAATATTAAATCCAATATTTACAAATTTATTTTCCTGAAAATAAAATATTCCAGAATTATCATCATTCCAGAAAACTGATCCAACTCTGATCTTCTCTGTTTAATACATAAAGATAAGCATATAATTTATTCCATGTTGAATCAAATGTTATTTAGTGATATATAAATCTTTTATGAACAACCGATATATCTTATTTTTTTATTTAATCTTCAGAATCTAAAATGATAGAATTCAAAAAAATTCAGCAAGTAAATAAAAGAAATCACTTTATGTGAATCCCATGAAGAATCTAATTATATTTATATCTAGTGAAAATACCCTTATGAAGATCTACATGTATAGATGGATCCAATTACATGGTCACCCTCAAGTCAATGACTATTTATTGGATCCTCTTACATTAGTATGGACCCCCTTATGTGGTTATCCAGGGTAGATCCCATTACATAGATCCACATACATAGTTCTCAATACCATTATGTGATTATATAGAGATGATATCCTTATGTAGATATGAGTTTTTGTTTCTATATCCCCTTACCTTAATATATATAGTTATTAATACATTTACATGGGAACTTATCCAACAACTAGAATTAATTTAGAATTACAGTTTTCTTTGAATGAATCTAGGGAAACATTAAGTGCATAAAATTCATTATCCTTTACCAATAATACATGGGAAAAAATTATAACTTCTTTGGTGGGTTGATTCTCACTCCATCAACCATGTCCTAAAAGACATATTTGAACATGATGATTGATAATTAATTTAATCACAAATCAAAGGAAACATCACCATGAACTTAGGATATAACAAATGAACTATAACCAATTTTCACAGAGTAACAATATTTTTTTTTCTAGTCAGTAGTATTATATCTTTACCATAAACATAGAAGAATTATACTATGAGTAAAATCATAGTAAAATTGGATATTATTCATTAATTCATATTAGGAGAATACGACATCATAAACTATGTAACTTGACTACACTTTTTAATATACAACTTATGAAGGATTGATCAATGGTTAATTTTAGTTCTTCTAGATTTTTCAATCCATTCCAATAAAAAACAATATAGAACTATTTTTAAACTAGTAAATGAAGTCATAGAATTCAAACCTATGTATTTAGTATATATGGTAATATTCTTAGAATCGATCAAGACATAATAAATGTAGTAAAAAAATAAGAAACCCAAATGAAATGATCAACCATGATAGATAAAAAACCATGTTGTATATAAAATAATGAAAAAGTATATTCCATTCACTAGTCAATGACTCTACTACTATCTTCGATCAATATTCTTGATGAATATCTCTAATAGGCAAGCAATGGAATCCCATATCCATAGTGTATCCATGACTAGAATTTAATCACCCATCCTATGAGTATGACTCTCTTTTACTCCTAGGAATGATATTAAAATAAAATGTAAATGTAGAAGAAGAATGTAAATCTCAAGAGTGGTAGAATTATAATATAGGAAGAACAAGGTTCTTTCTCAAACCAACTCAAGGTGAAGTGTCATTATCTAGCAAAAAAGAATGCTCATTGAGTCTCCGTGATTTAACTCACACCTTAGAAGTTAAGAATGATGTTAAAAAATGGGATTAACCCATGAATGTTGTTAATATACCATGAATTTAATCCCTTTACATGATTGATATAAATGATATCCAATGTATTGAAAAATCAATTATTGTCTTTTTAATATTATACTTATTATATAATCGTATAATACTTGAGAATTTATGTAAAATAAAATACAAAATTTTGATATTTGGAAGGACGTGGTAATGATATATACATATCATACCCAGTGATATGTCAAAATAAAAAAACATAGAAAATCATTTGGTATATGAAGTTACCCGATCTGGATCCAAGTATTACTGAGAGGGGGGGGGGTGAATCAATGATATCTTTTTCATTTATGTTTCTTTTATTTTTGAAACAACCTTAGCCTATTATTAAAGAATTATTTCCTTTATAAACATGCAAAACCACATGAACAAAAGATTTATGAGGTTCACTACTCAACAAGAGTAGCTACGTCCTTGGTATGGCACAGAAACAATCCAGTACCACACAATCCACTAGAAAATAATCCTTTGATGTGGAATACAATGAGTAGGATATAACCTTACACTCGTATATATCTTGTAAAACAATCTATAAGTGTGTGTGCACCCTTATAGCACAAATAAGTAATTACTGTATTTCAGTGCCTCTTTAAAATTGAATAGGTATATTCTCTTAAACACAAATCCTCACTTTCCTACCGAGAAGTTGGTAAGAACTCCCATGTGCAAAACTGAATATGTGGGAAGACCAAAAGATTTTCATGCAACATTTAGGATATATTTTTCTTAATTCAAATGAATTTCATAGAAAATCCACATTTGGAATGGTAAACCTATTTCGTACAACTTCTTTTTTCGTGTAACTTTTCAATTTTTTCGTGCAACTTCCCTTTTCTGCACGAACCTCGTTCTTTTCACGCAACTCTATTAGAGTAACATTTTATGCACTTCAGAGCTCAGTATTTATATAAGTGCCAAGCCTATATAAATCATAGGGGGTCACCTCATATTTATACGCATTTTTGGCCCTGCGTGAAAAACAATATTCTGCACATAAGACCCTCTTCATGGCCATAAAAAAATTTCACGCAACGTCATATTTCGCTCATTTTCATGAGTTTTTTGTGTACTTCATTCCTTTTCCATATTTCTCCATTAAGATATCAAATAACCCCTTTTTCATAAAATTCTAAACCACATTCTATATTGCACGGAAAACTAATCTTTCGTGCAACTTCATTTTTCATCCACATTGCCCAATCTTCCCCCAGTATCTTTCCTTCCAATGAAAACTGTATATGACTGAAAACACATTTACTCCCCCTTTATTCATAATTATTGCATCATAAGTTCTTCTAACTTATGATACTTGTAAAATACAAATCAGTAGATCATTTTCTAATTTTCCATGTCCTTTACAAAGTGAATTGAATTATCTTCTTTGACAACAAAATACAACACTCTCTAACATAAAACTCTTCTTTCTTCTTTCTCCATCCAACTTAGTCCCAACAGTTTATATATGTCATATCATATGATATTTCTCAATTATACATTATATTATAAATTATTAGTGAATATATCCAACAATATCCCTCGTTCAGTAAATCCCAATAGACTTTGTTCCATTCCACCTTATATTTTATCATATATAATAACTTATGAACCCATATCTAAAAGTCCTTTTGGATATATTCTAATTTTGTTATTTAAAGCTATTTTAAACATCACCACGTATCACATCATATGAATTAAAATATTAATTCCAACCCAAAAATCATTTTTGATAAACTTTAAAACACTTTTAGAAAATCTATTTGTGTTTTGTAAACTCAATACTCATCTAATAAACCATAAATTTTGACTCCAAGGGACATTTTTGCATTGAAAAAATACTAATTCATGAAACAATTAATGTATGAAAAGCGCGTCATCTATAAATGCATCTGTTACTCTCATACTACAAAAAGATCTATCATGATAAATGTAAAACACATGTATCTCCATATTTATGTTCACTAGTTTTATCATATGAAATAATTAATAATTATATAATCTATTTTTTGTTGATATCGAGTGAACATGGGGAATAAAGAACGTTAATTCAATATAGCCTACACATATGTTATTGATTCTCCATGTATGGAATGGACATGTTTATGGAAACATCACGTGTCATTAATATTAGTTTATGAGAACATCACATGATACTTGATAATATTAACATTTATTGGAATCATATTTGAGCATCACTCCTTTTTTATATTGTGATACAGAGGCATTTGGATAATAAATTTTAGAAAAGTGGAGTTGAAGATGTAAAATGAAAAGTGATAAAAAAATATGCAATCACAAACTATTTTTTCCATAAAAATATGTTTATAGTGTAAACCCACTGAGAATAACCAACCAGAGACCCATTCCATAGAACATATCTATGAAATAAACCCACCCCACTATAGAAGATCATATGAAGTAAAATAAATACCTATGCTATGAACCATCGAGGATTGAACACCTCAAAAATTTAGATCAATCAATAAATTTGAGAGATAGAATAATCTAGATAACATGGAAACTATAATTTATGAAATAACTTCAATAATTACACCATAAAAGTACCATCAAGAGTAAATATTATGATGACTTATAGTGTAAAATGCACTTACGCTGTAAGGTGATTTTTCCTATATATATTTCAGTGTCCAAACGATTAAATGTTTTCATTTATTTTTATGTTATTTAATTAATTATATATAATTTTTCCTTAAATTATTGGAAATTTGTTTCCCTTTTATGAAATAATAATTCCATTTTTCTATTTCAATGTGTATGTTGTTTACCTTCTTCTTCAGCAACTAGTTACAGATTTATACAATCATAATAGTTTGTTTTATTATTATCATTGAAATAAACCATCATTGTGTTCTTTTACTAACATTAAAACAATTCCCATTTCAAATATGTTAATTATTCACGTGGATAACACTACCTTTTCATGCATGAATAATCTTCTTAGGGATATGGATTGAGAAAATCGGTAACAATGCTTAAAAAAATTTCTAAATCAAAAATGGGTTAGTATTTTGGATAAGGATTTAGGTTGATAGTAAAATCATATATAATTCCATTTTATGAGATATACCATGTGATTTCAAGGGAATGATCCCAACATAATTGGAATAAACCAAACTAGAACCAATAGTTTGATCTGTTTCCCACTTATGTAGTTTTACCCATTGCATTCGGGATGACAACCACATCTAGACCAAAGATTGGTTGCCAATTTTAGTAGATAAAATTTGATAGACCAAGGGAAAATTGGTTATTTATGAACAAGATATGAATTCTCACATTCAATAAAATTCATTATCTTAAAATACAACTCTTTGATTAATATGAGGAATCCACATCTAGATTCCAATTTTTGGTCCCCATCCATTGCCAGCTTCTACCTATGGGTTTGAACTCAGAATTAAACTATTATACATACCTTATTATAAGTTATCATTGGGATAAATTAAGTTTTCAAATATGTTCACACACATGTAGGATCAATGATGTTGTGTGGTTTTACTAAATTTTGGCTCTATTATCGGGGACCAGCCTTCATCACAATAACCTTTAACATGGACTTGGTATTACCTCACTCTACCTTCCCCATCTTTCCATTTTGAAAATTTTATATGGGGATTAGTTATTTCATCTGTTCCTCATGGTTAGTGTGTGATTAAATATACATTAACTCATTCAAATATCCTATAAACTCAATAAACACTTTCATTTTAACTAGAAATCAAATTATACCTAAAAGGCAGTGTCATGGGTGCTTTCAAATTAATTTGTGATTTACCTATGTGAAGCATAGTGACTGAACTATGTAATTATCTTTAAGAGGAATTCAAATAACCAAACCATAATAGTCCTGATGAAACCATTTAAATTAGTGAGAGAAATTACAAATGATGGGGTGTGGTTTAATGACTTTTAGACAATAAACTAAACAAACAAATGAGAAGGTAGGACATAATTTCTTTAAAAACACAAATATGAGAAGAAATATAAAATAAAGTACACCCCTTCACAATTTATTTATCATTATCCTATATTATTTTAATTCATTCAATTGTGATCCCCTAACCTTGTCAAACCCCAAACCCTATATAAATTAACACAACCAGAAATATTGGGAAAATGAGCCTTCAGTCAACTTCGGGACTTCCAATCACAGCACCCTACATTGATTGTGACCCAAAATCCAAATTATGGTCAATGGTAAATTAGGGAATCATGAACTCCCTATATTTGAGAATTAATTATTCTTAGGGATGAGGCTTGAATTCTAAAATTCTATCCCAAGTTGATTTGATTTTGCGATTGAAGTTTCACTCACACGATTAAAAAAGTCTGACCATGCGGTCAAGTGCATGTAGATCGAATTACGTAAAAATTAAAACTCAATTAAATGATCAAAATTTATGAATTTAATTATGTTTATAGATTAAATGTAAATAAATCAAGGGATTTTTGATTCAGTATACTATGAAGGATATATCTTTTCTATGGGTGGATATGTCATCATGGAGACGTTTTGCATAAGAAACAGATTGAAAGGGGAACATCCAATCTCATCTTCACTCTTAGATTTCATCCCAAGAAGAAAAATAATAATTTGAAAATGGAATAACATATAAGATTAATTGAAGAAAAATTCAAGATACATGCAAGAAAATAAAGAAATACAAAGTGATGGTGGGAGATGAGAGCCTTCTTGGAAGAGTTATTTGAACAAGTCCTTACTAATATTAAGAGGGTTGAGATTATCCCAAGAGACAAAACTTCGAACAAACCTTCCCAAAACCTTGAACAGACATACCAAAGAGTGAAAATATCATTTAAATAGAATTTTGGAGGGCTAGGGTTACAAATATTTTTTTAAGCGTGAATGGAAAATTTGACCAAATATTTTAATCCTAATTAGACCGCATCTTTGACCTTAAAAATGCATCAATTAGATGACTTTCTAGAATGATTATTTTTTTAGAATTGGTTCGTTGAGCTCCACTCCAAATTCAGTCCCATTACAAGCATAGATAAAGATGATACGACCCAAATACCGAAGTGATATCCAATATGGAGAGTCTAGTCCAACTTTTCATTCATGGACCATTTAGCCCAATAAAATGCACGGTCCAGATCCAATGTCCTAAATATAATTTATAGCCCATTAATTCAGGAACACAGTTACAAAATATTAAGTTCAAATAATTCCAATAAATTTATTTATGTCCAAAATACATCAATTAATTCTTAATGGGTAAAACTTGAAATTTCCTCAAATTTTCAAATGAATGATCGAATCCCAAATTTTTTATAAACTAAAATATTTAACATAATGTAAGGAAATTATATCAATTATTATCAATAAAATATTCAACAAAATTTTGTTTTCTAAACTCCCCTACACATACCCTTTTACACTCCAGATCAAAACCTCATATCATGAATTCTAAAAAATTGTGACAAGATATGCATGTTCAAATTTCTCAATCCATAATGGAAATATTGGAAAAGTAAGAATCCCATCGAGAGTTAATATTAATAAATTTTAATTTTATTGTCTCATAAATTGTGTCAAAACAAAATCCAATGAGATTCATAACACTAATCCTCATGAAACAAGTCATGGGTCTACCATGACACTAATTCCCCATGTGTGTGAGTGCTAAAAATTTCAAGATCATATCTCAACCCATTATTTAGTATATTCCGATCAAGTAAAAAAATTCTTATTAACTAGTTTAATTCACCAAACCTATTATACCTTCATTTTCAATCAAATTTCAATACCTTCTCACATAATCTTTCCCGAAAGTGAAACTGTATTCTCCTGACCTAGACATCCCCATATGTTGTACATTTCATCACTCTCTTCATTTTTTCTTTTTTAGTTATTATTGGAAAAAAATATCACACTCACCTCTCAACTCATGTTTATCTATCAATTACACTAATTGTAATAGTTATAACTAGATTGAAGGTCAATGAAGTGTGGGTTTTGACCTACTTAGGATACAAAACAGGTTTTTTTTGAGGGTGTATGATATTCATATAACAGGTACACACGCATAGGACAATTCAGTACAGTAATGACATCAATAAAAAGATAAACGAATGTATATATCAACTAATGATTTTTTTACCTAACTTGAATATACCTTAAATTCAGTAGGAAAAATTTCACAATTCATGGTTGAGTGAAAAGTTGTGTGGAGAAATCAATGACACAATTTACAATAAAAAATATCACAAATAATGAGGTCAATATCTAAAAGGTTTTAAAATTAAACAAACAGTCATATCATTGATGACTTAAATTTTTATAAAAATAAACCCTTGATGATGAAATATTAATCATGATTATAATCCAACCAATGAATTTTGAAAAAAAAATCATTTTCCATATATTCCAAATGAGAATTTTATATGATATCATTTTTTTATTTTTTATTTTCTATTATTATTTGAATGAAATTTTTTTAAAAAAATAATAGAAAATATACCCAAACACACCAATTAAAATCCTAAATATCTACCCCAAAATGCTATCCCTCCCTACACTTAAAATATTTCACTTTACTCAATGTGATCTTATGAAATGATATGTGAACATGAAATGTATACTTTTAAATTACATAAAGAATATAAAAGGGAAAGGTTAGGAACAACATGATATTCTCAAGTGAGGATGGAGGTATGCAGTGTGATGAAATCCATTGCAATGGTAAAAGGCCCCTCTATGTATTGCTTCAAGATTTTACCATTGATTATAAAGCTCCTTCTAGTGTCCTCTTCTGTTATCTCCACTACACCATAAGGAAAAACATTAAATACAATATAAGGACCTAACCATCTGGAACACAACTTTCCATGAATTATCTTCAGTCTTAACCTATTGAGAAGGACTTTCTATCCAACATGAACTCCCATGGTTGTATCATTTTATCATGAGATACTTTTTATATTTCCTTGTAGAGACATGATTTTTCATATGATGACAATAGAATCTCCTCAAGCTGCTGAATTTGTAGATTCCTTTGGATTCCATCATGGGAAAAATCCATATTTCATTTATTTATATCCCAATATGGCCGATGCTCGACTTCCACTAGGAGATGAAATGCATTCCCAGAAAAAATATGAAATGGGGACATACCAATGGGTTTCTTGTATGTTGTCTGATAATTGCAAAGTTCATCATCTAATCACTTTCTCCAATCCTTCCTATTTGGATACACAATTTTCTCTAATTTTTTTCAACTCATGATTTGGAACCTCATCCTGGACATTTGTTTGGGGGTGGTATGGTGTTGATGTTCTGTGTGTCACCCCATGTTTATGAATGAGGGAATCCAAATTTTGATTGTAGAGGTGTGTCTCTTGGTCACTGATGATAGAGTTTGGTACTCCAAAACAACAAAAAATATTTGTCTTGATTAAGTCCACTAAAACATGATAATAGTTAGTCCTAGTGGTCATAGACTCCACCCATTTACTCACATAATCAATAGAAACAAAAATAAACATAAAAACAAATGAACTAGGAAATGGAGCCATAAAATCGATTGCCCATACATCAAAATACCACATAATAATATAGGTTTTGGCGGAATCTCCTGTGTCCTATAAATGTTCCTAGTGTTTTTGCAATGTGATCATGACTTTGAAAATAGTTGTGCATCATGGAACAATCTAGGCCAATATAATCCACAGTCTAATACATTCCTAGCTATTCATTGGGGGCCAAAGTGTCCTCCACATGAAAGTGTGTCATAGAAATGCAGAAAAGACTCAAAATCATGATCAGGAACACACCTCTTAAAAACTTGATCACTACACATGAACCATGGGTATAGATCATCCCAAACATAAAATCTCGACTCACTATTTAACTTCTGGACTTGATGATTCTTTTAAATTTGTAGGAGTTTCAGAGGTAACAAGGTAGTTAACTAAATCAACATACCAAGGATCCATACTTGAGATGGAATAAAGATGCTCATCGGGGAAAGTGTCCCAATGTGGTACCTAGTCCAAGGTTTCAACCTCTACTATTCGAGTAAGACAACTCATGTGGTCCGACTCCAAGTTCTCTGACCCCTTCTTATCCATTATATCCATATCAAATTCCTAAAGAAGGAGCACCATTCAGATAAGTTTGGGATTTTCATCTAACCTCTTCAAGAGGTACCTCAGAGCTACATGGTTATAAAAAATATCTACTTTAGATCCTAATAAATATAAGCATAATTTATTTAAAGGGAATATAATTGAAAAAAACTCCTTCTCTGTAGTTGTGCAGTTTTATTGGGCTGAATCCAATGTCCTTGAAGGATATTTGATCACTTGTGAATGTCCCTCCACACTCTGTGATAAGACATATCAAACTATGAATTTTTAATCATCACACATCATATCAAATGGAATGTATCACCGTGAGGGCTGTATGATTGGTGGAGTGGTAAAAACCTTTTTTATATCATTAAAGGAATTACTAAAAGAATCATCAAACACAAAATCAGAATCCTTTTGAATTAATCATGACATAGGAAGAGTAGTCTTACTAAAATCTTTGATGAAGCGTTGACAAAACCATTCATGTCCTAGGAAAGATATAACATCACACACTCATGAAGGGTTTTTAGGGATGAAATAATATATAAATTAGATTTATCAACCTCTCTCCCATGTTTTGACACTACGTCCCCTAAGACAATCACATGCCCTACCATGAAATCACACTTTTCAAAGTTTAAGACCAAATTATTCTCAATACCGTGATTCAAAACCTTTCCCAAAATAGAGATACAATCATCAAATGGAGACTCATACACTTTAAAATAATCCATAAACACCTCCATGTAGGTTTCAATGAAATCTAAAAAAATACTCACCATGCATCTCTAGATGGTTCTCGGGTTATTGAAAAGTCTAAATGGAATCCTTTTCTAGGCATACATACCGAATGGACAAGTGAATTTTGTCTTATTCTAATCCTCTAGAGAAATAGAAACCTGAAAATATCTAGAAAATACATCCAAGATACAATAGTGTGATTTTCTAGCTAGTCTCTCAAGCATTTTTTCAATAAATGGGAGGAGAAATGGTCCTTGTGAGTGGACTGATTTAGTTTCCTATAATCAATACACACACACCAAAAGTTCTGTACCCTCATTGGAATTAACTCCTCTATATCATTTCTAACAACATTAACACCACTTTTCTTAGGTAAAACTTGAATAGGACTTTCTTACTATGAATCTGAAATGGGATAAATTATACATACCTCGAAAAAAATTCAACCACTTTTTTAAAAACATACAAAATAGTTGGATTGAGTCTCCTTTGTGGCTACAAAACTAGTATAGGCCCATCCTCCAAAATAATCATATACATAAAAATAAAGGATCTAATACCTGATATTTCAGCTGATCTCCACCCGATTACCCTGATGTTCTCCCCTAAATGATTTAAAAGCCTTTCTTCATGTTCAAAGGGAGATTGTTAGTAAAGATAGAAGGTAATTTCTCACCAATCAACAGGTATGGGTATTTTATATTTGGTGGAAATGTCTTGAGTTCCAATGTAGGGGGTGATGTATGGATGGAGAAATTTAAGGAACTAAAATATGTGAACAATGAACATCAGAATCAGAATATAAATCATGAAAATCAAAGAATAAAGCATCAAATCCATCAACATACTTAGTATCCATGTCATAATTAGAGTTCACATGATCAAAATCAAAATATGAATCCATTTCAATATAAAATATAAGATAGGTTTATGCATTATAAACTAGTGTTTAAGTGATCTTATACATAAAAACAGAATGAATGATCATAATCTCCATAAGCATAGGATAGTAAAATACCATGGGGTTTTTATTTAGTGGTTCAAAATGGAAGATAATTAAAGTAGAGTGGTCCTCTGAGGGGTACTTCATGGAGTCCATAACATTAAATGTCACAACGTCATCTATAAACACCATTGAAAGTGTACCCCCATGAACATTTTTGATCATTTTTGTAGTTTTGAGGAAGGGACTACATAAGATAATGAGAGCATGTGAACTTAACTGATCATCCTCCATGTTAAGCACCTAGAAACCTACTGGAATGTTCATGTCTCTTAGAAAAACAAGTACATACTCAAGGACTCCCACTAGGTATGCCATTGCTTTATTCACCAACTACACCACTACTCTCGTTGGATTCAACTCACAAACCTATAAAGAAGTGAATACATAGTGATACCTCACATTTATAAAAGCTCCCAAATATCAAATATCATTAGAAAAGTGAAACTCCCATATGGTGTATAGAATGGTGAATGTCCTAGGATCCTTACATTTTTATGGAATTGCTAGAGTTGGTGTAATGACTGGTGATACATTTCTTCCATGATTTATCCTCTCATTTCACTTGAGCCCTCTTCTATTGGTATAAAGTTATTTTAAGAATTTAGAATACCTTGGTATTTGTTTAATGGATTCAAGCAAAGGGGTGTTAATCTCAACATGCTTCAATGTATCCAAAAAAACATTTTTTCATTGTCTTTTTAGCCATTTTTTGGTTTGAACAACTCTATTTGGGAAAAGGGGGTTTATGAGGAATATCATCAATATTTTTATTACCTTTATCTTTCTACTTGGTTTTCTCATCAGTGGGTATGGAATGGGGCTTTTCTAGGGTTGAGGTGAGTCCCAGTGGAATGATAGGTGTAGATGTATCAGTTGTTTGCTTCCCACTACTCAATGTGATGACACTGAAATTTCCCTTGGGATTTGTAGTAGGTTGTGAAGGAATATTTATAGAGTTATTACTTACTAGTTCATAGAGGGTGGTGTCAATCTGGAACATTTGAGTCTTCAACTCCCTCAGCTCTAAACCTTGACTCTTCAACTCATTCAATTGATTAAGAACAATTTATTTCAAAAGATCTTCATTATTAGAATATACCATTGGATGAGAAGTCTTGTGTTGTTGAATTTTTGATTATTGAGCTTCAAATATCCTTTGGGGTTATTGGAAACCCTATTGGTAAGGCGGAGGCTACAAGAATTTTTTTTGAAAAGGGGGACCTTGTTGTAGTCCCGAGCTATATCTCATGTATGATTGATCCTTCCACCCTTGGTTATATATCGGTGAAAAGGAATCATACTTCTTTTGAGGATGTGGCTGTTTTTTTTTCTGCTATGGTCTCCCAAGAAATATTCTGGTGTAATCCTCTATCTATTGTAATTATTGGCATAAATAAATTAGGTTGTATGTTTCTAGGAAAATTACACAAGGTATTACAAGATTGGGTTGAGATTTCTTTTGAGCCTAAGAAATATTTCGCACCATAGTGGCCAATTATTACAACATGGTATCAATTAAATGACTTTTAAGAGAATATGGACTTCCCTGATGTACTCCCAAAACTTTTGGTGTACCTCAATAACCAAATTTTTGGGAGTTTTGTGCTATATTTTTTATTTATAAACATGCAGTTTACAATGTTTTTTCCACCAATGCCACTATAGTCACAACATCTACCATGCTTCTCCCCATAGGCGTGAGGCCGTCATAGAAGTATTGGGTGAGAAGTTTCTCAATAATTTGGTGATGTGGGCATCTTTCACACAAACTCTTGAATCACTCCCAGTACTCATAAATTGACTCCCCCTATGATTTCTTGATCCCTGATATCTCCTTTCGAATTTATGTGGTCCTCGAGTTGGAAAAATCTTTGAAAGAAAATATTTTTTAAATTGTTCCAAATTGTTACATCTTCAGGTTGTAAAAAATACATCTAGTCTTTCACAGCTCCTTCACGTTAGAATGGGAAGTATCCCAGTTTTATTTTATCTTTGGAGACATTTCTTGGTTTAAGGGTTGAAAAAACCACATTAAATCCTTTTAAATGTTTGTTTAGATCCTCACTCGATAATCCCTGAAGTTTTACAAGTTGGTGAATTAACCTAGATTTTAATTCAAATTCTGATTAAAGGTTTGGATATGCAATACAATGTGGTTGATAGTTAATTCCAGGTGAAAACAACTCTCCAATTGTTCTGTTGAGTAAATTATTATTGTTTTTATCCACTGGTTCTTGTTTTATGTTTGAATTAGAATTGATTCCAATTTCAATGTTACTGGAATGGAGGAATTCTCTAATTGGTTGAATGTTGAAACTTACCATAGAATGAGACTATCTGATTCAATCTAGATGGCTACATTCAATATCAGGGTCAAGATCAAATATATAATTGAGATTAGTTCATGTGATCAATCAAATAAAAAGGAAATGAGGAAAAGTGAACCATAATAAAAAGATAAGAAGTTTGGGTTGATGGTCCGATAAAAAGAAAAGAAGATTAAGAGATAAAAAAGAAAACATGATAAAGGGTAAAGAATAGATAAAGATAAGAATAAAATAATAAAATAAAAAATAAAATAACATGCCTCCCCGATAACGGTGGAAATTTGAAAGGGGCTGTCGTGGGTGATTTCAAATTAATTTGTAATTTAACTAAGGGCAGCACAGTGACTAACCTATGCTGTTCTCTTGAGGAGAAATTGAATTAAACAACATTTAATAGTAATAATTAATCCATGTAAATTAGTGAAAAAATGAGAAAATATAGGGGGCTTGACTTAATGACTTTCAGAAAATAAACGAAACAGACAAATGAGAAGGTATAATCAAGGACTCAATTTCTTTAAAAATACTGATATGAGAAGACATAGTCAGTATAACATACCCCATTAAACATTAATTTATAATTCTACCATATGATTATAATTTATTCAATTGTGATCCACTAACTTTGTCAACCCCCGAACCCAACGAAAATTAACTTGACTAGAAATATTGGAAAAATGATCCTTCAATCAAATTTAGTACTTCAAATCGCAAAAAACTACTCTGATTGTGATCCAAAAGCCAAATTATGGTAAATGGTAAATTAAGGGAGAATATCCTCTCTAGATTTGATAATTAATTAGGCTTTGGGATGATACATTAACCCTAAAATTCCATAAAAATTTGATTTGATTTTGCGATTGAAGTTTCACTCACAGAATTTATACAAGTCTTACCACATGGTAATGAGAAAGTCAATCGAGTTACATAGAAATTAAAACTCAATTAATTGGTAAAAATTTATGACTATTAGTATGTTTATGAATTAAAATTAATTAAATGAATGGATTGGGGATTAAATTGACTAAGAATGAAATCACTCTTCCATGGGTGGATATGTCATCGTGGAGACGTTTTACATAATAAATGAATTGAAAGTGGGGAACACCCAATCTACTATCCACTCTTAGATTCCAAACCAAGAAAAAAATAAGAACATTAAAAGGGAATAACAAATAAAATTAATTGAAGAAAAATTCAAGATACAAGAATGAAAACAAAGAAACACTAAGTGGAGGGGGGAGAGGAGATCCTTCTTGGAAGAGTTCTTTCCACAAGTACATACTACATAAAAGAGGATTGAGATGCTCCCCTGAGACAACACTTTGGCCACAACATCCCAAAGCCTTGACCAGCCCTCCCAATGTGTGAAAATCTCATTTAAATAGATATTTATAAGGATAGGGTTACAAATATTTTTTATGTGCGAAAGGGAAAATCAGCCAAATATTTTAATCCCACTAGAACCGCTTCATTGACCTAAAAAATAAAAGAATTATCTATCATTTCGGAAGGATGATTTTTGTGGAACTGGGTCTTCAATATTTAATTCAAATTTTTTCCCATTCCATGAATGGATGATGAAGATACAACCCAAATACGGAAATGATATCCAATCTAGTGAGTCTAGTTCAACAATGATTTCATGGACAATTTATCCCACACAAATTCAAGATACAGATCCAATTTCATGGATAGAATTTTTATTCCATTATGTTAGGAACACAGTTACTAAATATTAAGTTCAAATAATTCAATAAAAATTATTTATTCTCTAAATACTGTAAGGAATTCTTAAAGAGTAAAACTGGAATTTTCCTAAAACTTTACAATGAATGATCTAATCCCAAATATTTTATAAAAAAACATATTCAACATAATGTGAGGAAATTATAAAATTTATAATCAATAAAATATTCAACAAAATTATGTTTTATCAATACCTTATCCAATGCTGCTATAAAATCATGGGTGAGGATCGAAATTTCAAACTACTTATTATTCAAAAAGCGTAATATGTTACCCATAGAAAATAGGGAGAGAAAACAATACTACTAGAGCATGCCATTATAGACTATGACTTACCATCCATAATTCTTACTTTTAACAACATTATTTGATATCCTATTTAGGAACATAATTTTGAAATCAAACCTTGAGTCATTCATATGATGCAGAAAAAAAGTCAATTTAGTAGAATGATGAGAAAAGATCCAGACAAATATATTTCAAATTTTTTTATATCTATAAAAACATTTAAAATCATGATTTATCTTTTTTTCCATGAATCGTGGGGTATTTCCATTTTCCTTATGTGATAGAGCAAAGGATTGGTGGAATATTAAGTCTTTGGATTCCATCATAACATGGGATGACCTATCCAAGACATTTTTATAAAAATATTTCCCACCCACATGAACATAGAAACAAAAAAATAATGTCTAATACTTCTCTTATGAAGATGGTGAATCTGTATAGGTGTCTTGGTACTATTTTAATGAATTGACCCAATAGTACCCACATAATGAAAAATATTTTTTGTTATAGATTCAAACCTTTTATATTGGATGAAAACCTGTTGTACAGACTACGGTGGATGCCACCATTCACAGAGGAATCATTATTAAGAAAAAAAGTTTGAAGATCCCCTTATAGAAGATTTTTTCAATAACTATAGTATTTGGAAGTTTGATCGATAACCCCAGGATGTTGGATTCTACAAGTATAAGAGACCACACACCTTCTAGACTAAGTCAAAATCCTTACTAAAAAGCTTGAAAATATTCAGTTGTGTTCTCCACCACCACCACTACCTACTCTTGTTATACATATTCAAGCTTGTGAAGAGTGTGGAGGCCCACACCTATACTAGAACTATCATGCTATGATGGAAGAAGACCGATGTTAGGATTGTAATTATGTAAATCAAAATCAATAACCTCAACTATTCCAAAAACAAAAATAATTCAAGCAGTAGTTCCACCCAAAAGAACAATTCAACAATAACCCATTCTCGATTACAATCAATAGGAGAGTATTTGGGACTTACCATAGAATTAGGGAACACCTAGGAACCCACCTGAGAATACACATCCTCAACCACAATAACAATTCCCATAAAAACCTTTTACACTAATAGATTAGAAGTTTCCACCTCATAATCAACAATAATTTCATCTTGATTCACCCAAACAACCGCAATCCCCACATCAACAGTCAAATCAAGAAAATATACTCAATTAATTTTCTCAATTTGTTTTTAAAAAATCACCATGTAAGAGATAGAGGAAAAAATCAAATGGATGATCTCTGTAATTGTGTGCACTATGCACGGAAGATTTCTAAGACTCTACTAGATTGATTACTTAGTACACTACCTAATAAAAATGAGACACACCTAAGAGAAGAGGCTAATGACATGGTTATTCATAGTAGAAAATATTTTATGTTTCATTATCCACGAAAATATGAGAAAAGTAGGATCAAATAACTTTAATTATGTAAGACAATCATAGATAATGGAAGAGACGAGAGCACAAAAAAAGTTGGTAAATAAGATACTCTAGAAAAACAACCAATAGAAATATCTTGAGTACCAGAGAATCTCATAAAAGAAGAAGTCTATATGGAACCACCACCATACATACCCCCTCTTCCATTCATAGAGAAAATAATACAAGGGAAGATATAGGGAATGTACAATAAATCTCTTGAGATGTTTAAGAAACTCCACATCAATATCCCACTCATAAAATCTGTTTCTAATATTTAATCTTATGATAAATTTTTAGAATATATACACTATAGTACTAGGAAGATATAAGAATTGGGAATTATTTCCTTGAATGAATAATTCTTTATTGTTTTTCTCAGAATATTCTACTAAAGATGAGAGATCTTGATATTTTCTTGATCCCATTCAACATTGGAATGTTCAATTTTGGAAAATTATTATGTGATCTCAAATAAAGAATAAATATAATTCCAATGTTGTTTTTCTATAAAATGGGACTCAAAAACCAAAAACAAACATGAGTATAACTTCAAATTGTAGACCTATCTACTAAGTATCATTGATAACATCTTAGGTATGTCTCAGTCAAGGTTGGAAAATTTATTTTCCATGCTGATTTAAATATCTTTTATATGGAAGAAGAAGACGATGTACCAATAATTATAGGGTGAACATTTCCCATAATTTCTAAATCTTGAATCGATGTAAACCAAGGTAGATTGATCTTCATATTTAGTGAAGAACATGTACTTCTTGATCTAGTATAATCATCTAAGAAAACAAGTGAATCATTTTATTGTCAAGACTTTTTTTGGACTGGTGAACAAAATTATTTCATGGATATTAAATATGAGAAGGATATAGTTTCTCATGATGAAGAAGATGGTAGTGAATAAAAGGAGGTAAATTAAATTGAACCTTTGATGAGATACTATTTTAAAGAGGTAAAACCCTAAGTGATTAATCCACCATATTTAGAATTAAAGCCTATGTTGAGAGAACTTAAATACACATTCATAGAGAGTAAATATGCACTGAGAGTCATCATAATCTAGGAACATATTAAATAATAAGAACATAAACTAATAAATATCCTTAAGAGACACAAAAATTATATCTTTTATTGTGTGGATTATTTCAAATGGATTATCCCAATAATCTAGCCCAATAAAATTCTGTTGGAATATGGTTCTAAGCCACAATTACTACCCCAATGGTGACTCTCCCCACAAACGAAATAAGTAGTTAAGAAGTATGTTCTGAATATTTTAAACACTGTTATTTTTTTATATCTTAATGCGAGTGGGTGGGACATCACCATGTTGAACCAAATAATATTGGATTAAATTTGTTAAAAAAATTATACTACATTAATTATAACATGAATGATTACTTGATAGAAAGTGTCTGCCATATGTAGAAATATTAATACAATATTCCAAAAATACCACTTTCTACTCCAATTATTGGATCAGATGCTTGAGATATTTGTTGAAATCAAATTATATAGTTTCTTGGATGAATATTTAGGATACAATCAAATCACTATAAATCTAGTTGATTATTCAAATACAAAGTTCACATACCCATTCAAAACATTAACCTATTGAAGGATATCATTTTGGATGTGTAATGCACCGAAGAAATTTCATTGGTGTATGAAATAGATCTTTCATGATATGGAAGATGAGTTTTTAGAAATTTTCATGGAGCATTCTTCCATGTATGGATGATCATTCGAAGTCTGTTTAAGCAATTTGGAACTATAATTACAATGCTTTGATTTGAAATTTCTAGCGCTAAATTGGGATAAATTACATTTCATTATCTAATAAGTCATATTAATTAGGAATAAAATTTAAATAAAATTAATGTAAGTTAAACTAATAAAAATAAATATATTAAATGACTTACCTAAACCCACAATTTTGATTGGAATGTTGAGTAAATAAGGTTTTCCTTATGACTTTTACATTCCTTCATGAGAAGGGGGATATTGTTAAGTCATTAAGGTATCCTTATGAATTTTCCATTCCTTCTTGTTTTGAAAATCAGAAACACCTTATTTCAAATAAAAATTCATTTTACCCCTGTTTTAATTCTATAAGGAAAATTTCCTTCCCAAAGGAAATTTACCCCTACCTTTTTTTCGTTGTTCATATCAATATTTTTCTTAAGTATAAAAATCGGATTCATATATAAAACCTCGTAATCATGTAATACTTAGATATGAAACATTCTGTTTTAGGATCTGAATTCCTGTTATGAACTTTTATGAAGTTCTACTCCGAATTCCCTGTTACAAACTTTTATGAAGTTCAACTTTGAATTCTGATTAAGAAATTATATAAAGTTCCAACTACGAATTATGATGATGAATTCATTAATAATTCTCATTATGAGTTCTAATGATGAATTCTGACTATGAATTCTAATTACAAATTCTGATGATGAATTCTGATTACGAATTCTCATTATGAATTCCTCTGATGAATTCTGATTACGAATTGTCATTACGAATTCTGATGATGAATTCTGATTACGAATTCTCATTACGAATTCTGATGATGAATTCTAATTACGAATTCACATTACGAATTTTGATGATGAATTATGATTAATAATTCTCATTATGAATTTTGATGATGAATTCTAATTACTAATTCTCATTACGAATTCTGTTGATGAATTCTGATTATGAGATGTAATTACGAATTTTGATGACGGATTCTGATTACGAATTCTCATTACGAATTCTGATTTTGAATTCTGATTACGAATTATGGATACAAACTTGTATGAAGTTCAACTATGAATTATTTTGATAAACAGAATCTGAATATTCTTGTATTATAGACTTCGAATTCATTTACTTTCATTCCGAACTTTCATACTTGATTACATTCTGAATTTCTATTTTTGGTTATGCTTTCACTTGTTCTATTATAAAACTCTGTCATCCCTTCAGTTATCAACTAACTGTTGTTTGAGTGACACATGTACAGAACCCTATGAAATTAAACGATAAATATGACCATTTGATGAGGGAGCCAAACGTTGGAGATGTGCCTATAAATATGATCTCATTTGAAAAGGAGAAATAAAACTTGACAACATCTTTGACAACTGTGCTTACATGCTGTTGAAGTGACTTCTAGAGAGAGAGGCTCTTATAAACTCTCAAGCTTCATGCAGAAATTTTGAACGAATTGTTCAAACATTTCTTCATGTAGACCTGCTTCGTGTGGCTCCGATTGTTGCTGTATACAACCGAAGGCTTCCGGGGATATGAAGATAGAGGTGCCAACTACCAGATAGTTGAGGGCTTGTGGGGATAGCAAGACAGACTCTGATCTGCATATCGAGGGCTTACACTGGTGTGGGTAAGACAGAATTTCTTGAAAGTATAAATCAAGGGACCTTTATCCAAGGTTGTTGGATACCCTTATCTTTGGGTTAAAAGTTTTACTACTTGTTAGTAGTTTTTTTCATGTTTTCCGCTGCATTTTGTATTGTTGAAGAAAGTATAACTTTTTTGTACTTCCTCATACTTGTACTCTGATTTAGTAAGATTCTATACACTTTAAGGTAGAATCTTAGTTGGTGTAAACTTTTGTTATGTTTCGTTTCCATAATCACTTTTCTGGAATCAAGAAAGTTATTAAAACATAGAGGTGTTGTGAATTTTGGTTATGAAAAATTTCCATAGGGATTTTTTTTAAAGTATACAATTCACCCACTCTTGTATTTGAGAATCTCAGACATATATATTAGATCTTACATTTGGTATTATAGAGTATATCATACTCACATAGCATCTCACAATTGGTATCAAAGCGTTTGGTTCAATCTAAATTAATCTCACCATTATATTCAGAAGACTTTCTTCTTCTTATAACATTCAGAATTGAATTTTCAGAATTCAATTTTCCGGATTCATATTTTTCAGAATCTGTTTTTTAGAATCACATAGTTCAGATTCATTTTTTCTTAAAGTTTTTTCTAGTTAGTATATTTTCTCTCGTTTACAAACTTATACTACTAACAGGCTTGTGTCCCAAAGACTATCTTAAGAATGACAGTTTAAATGTTGGTTCTATTGATAATGTAAATCCTACCAGACCTATTGTTTTTGATGGGAATGATTATGAGTACTGGAGAGATAGGATGAAGACTTTTGTTATCAATACTAGAGTTGATAACTATCTAATGATAACAGGATATTATAAGAACCTGGATAAGGAATTGAGAACCTTTACGAATCAAGAGAAATCCGAATGTCAATCAAATTTTAGAGTTAGAAATACATTGTTATGTTCCATGACTTGGAACATCTATAGTAAAATATCATCGTGTGAAGCTAAAAATAGTATCTGGAAGAAACCTGAAGGTACACATTTTTGAACATCTAATGTCATAGAGACAAGAAGAGATATGTTGAGAGCTGAATACTATAGTTTTAACTTTCCTTATGGATAACCTATAAGAAAAGTTCAATAAATATTTATGACCATTGTCAATATCTTACAATCTATGGGAGAAAAAGGTTTGGATGATGAGGCTCTTGTGGACAAGATCATAGATATCATTCCAAATGAATGGGAGTCCAAGAGGACAACAATTCATGGGAATAAGAAAGTCACTCATATTTCCTTAGATGAGTTTTTTGGAACTCTTCTTAAACATGAAATCAGAATGAAGAGAGATGCTAAAAATGTTAAGAAGAAAAATGGGAATAGAGGAGTTGCTTTTACAAGCACTTGTAAACATATGAAAGCCAAGACCCCAAAAATAGTAACAAGATCAAAGACAAAGAAATTCATTATTCATTCAGAATCGAGTGACACAAAAAAGTATGAGAATGAATTAGCTAATCTTTCTCAAAGAATGAACCTGATTATAGATCAAAGGAACCATCATAATAAGTACAAGAAGAAAGACTACAAAGATAATAAAGATGGAGAAGTTACATGTTATGGGTGTAAAAAAATAGGTCATATCAGACCTGATTGTCCCTAGATGAAAAGAAATAAAAAAGGAAAGGAATTCAGAAAGGAACATGAAGAAATTTTATCGGTCAAAGCACAAGAAAAGTCTTAAAGCTAATTATACTCGGATTGCTAGATTTGGAGATTCTTCAGAAAGTGAATCTTCTGAATATGATTCATTAGCATAGAAGAATATGGGTTTCATTTCTACTACTTCTTTCCCCAATACATGTCTTATGGCCAAGGTACGCTCTGCCGAGGCTTTAACAAATTTATCTCTTGATAAGAACTACTATTCCGAAAACAGTACTTATAATAGAGATACTTCATCTTCATAAAATAAATAATTACCTTCATATGAAGATGTTTCTATATTTTCCAAGTTACTTGAAGCATGAAATTGCAAAATTTCTAAGAAATTAGGCAAGGGAAATACTAGGGAAGTAAATCTTATAAAAGAGATTTCAGATCGTTCTAGAGATCTTAGAGATAAAGAAGAGCTTTTAGAAAAACTTTCTAAAGACCTTGAGAAAACAAATTCTGATAAATAATAGCTTTATATAGATCTTTATAATGCTATTTTAAAGATAAAAATTTTTGAGGAAAAATATAACTCTAAGGAAATGATCCCTGAGGATATGAATTTAGTCATCAGATTGAAATCTGAAATATTTTATCTTAAAAAGCTTCTTTCAAAATTTACCTCTCGGAAGGAAAAATTTGAAAATATGTATTCTCAAATTAAACCTCAATGAAACACTACTAGAGTAGGTTATACTCACCAAAAACCGGTTTTCAAAAACAACTATTTTATTCTTTATAGAGCCCCTTATTGTACTAAGTATCAAAGTGGTGGGAATTGGATGAAAAATTGCTCCTTAAATAGAGTTCAATATCTTGGTTTTCATAAAGATTGTTTTTCTAAACAAATGTGAATACCCAAAAAATATTTATCTAACAATTCCGGATCCAGGAATGTTTGGATTCTGAAAGCCTAACTTTTTCTTATTTTCAGAAAAATAGGGAAAGTACCAACAACAATACGTGGTACATGGATAATGGATGTTCCGACATATTACTAGTAACAAAAACTATTTTGAAAAGATTATCAAGACGAAAGGAGGAAAAGTAACTTTTGGAGATAATGCTCAGTTAGAAATTATTGGTATAGGTAATATTGTTCTTCTTGAAAAAATTTTGATTTCAAATGTTATATTTGTTAAGGGTTATAAGCACAACCTCATTAGTATAAGCCAATTATGTGATGAATGCTACCTTGTGAATTTTAGAAATGATAAGTTCTTAGTACAAAATTCCAAGTAAGAATTTATTCTTTCTACCAATAGGCAAGAGAATGTTGACACACTAAACTTAGAAGACCTATGGAGCCAAGACTTACCTTGCCTTAGTGCAATGTAAGATCATTCTTGGTTGTGGCATAGAAGGTTAGGACACTGTAACCTTAGGAACCTATGCAAACTTTCTAAGAAAGGACTTCTTAAAGATCTACCGAAGCATAGATTTGATTCTTCAATAGTTTTTGACCCTCGTCAATATGGAAAGCAACATAAATCATGTTTTAAATCATTTGGTGAAGCCTCATCTACTGATGCATTACAGGTAGTGTATATGGATCTTTTTGGTACAACATAAGTGGAAAGTATTTTGTATTTGTCTTAGTTGATGATTACACTAGATTTACGTGGGTCTATTTTCTAGCAATGAAGTCTGACACCTTCTCTTATTTCAAAAGTTTTAAAGACCATGTTAAAAATGAGAAAAGCCTTCCATTGAAACTATTCATAGTGATCATGGAGAAGAATTTAAAAATTTGGATTTTGAAACTTTTTGTTGTAGAAAAGGTATTAATAAAAAAAAATTCAGCACCCAGAACACCTCAACAGAATGGTGTTGTTGAAAGATGAAATATAATTCTTCAAGAGATAACTAGAAGAATTTTGAGTGAGTATTCTGTAGCCAAACATTTGTGGGTTGAAACTATAAGTACATCTTGTAATACTATAAAACGTGTTTTGATTAGAGCCTTTCTTAATAAAACTCTTTTTGAGTTATGGAATGGTAGAAAACCTAGACTTCACTACTTTAAGTTCTATGGTTGCAAAGTATTTATCCGGAATACTAAAGATAATTTACACAAATTCGCACCAAAATATGATGAAGGAATTTTCTTAGGCTACTCCACAAATTCTAAGGCATATAGAGTTTTCAATAAAAACACTTGTACTGTTTAAGAGACAATACATGTTAAATTTGATGAAACCGATCCTTTTGTTTTTAAACAACCCCAACCTACATCCTTGGATGTGTTTTCAAAAAATGATTATCAACTTTTGATAGAAAATTTTTCTGATAAGGAAAATGTTCAAGAATATACTACTAAAACATTTACCCCATAATATTTTCTACCCTATGTTGAAGAACAAGTTTTACAAAACCCAAACAAGTTGTTTCTAAAGAATCATCCTAGTGATAACATCATTGGTGATGTCAATCAACCTGTAAGGACTAGAAGTTCCTTATGAAATGAAGTAGAAAATCTATCATTTATTTCCCAATTATAACCAAAAAGCACTGATGAAGCTTTAGGTGATGATTATTCGATAAAAGCCATGCAAGACGAACTAAATGAATTTGAAAGGAATAATGTCTGGACCTTGGTTGAAAGACCTAAGGAAAATTCTGTTATTGGAGTAAAATGGTTCTTTAGAAATAAGAGTGATGAAAATAAAATCATCGTAAAAAATAAATCTATATTAGTCGCTAAAGACTATCAACAAAAAAACGAAATAGACAATGATGAAACCTATGCTCCAGTAGCTATACTTGAATCTATTCATATTTTACTTTCCTTTGCAGCATTCTTAAATTTATAACTTTTTCAAATGGATGTGAAATGTTATTCTCATAATGGTTATGTTCAAGAGGAAGTTTTTGTTGAACAACCTCTTGGATTTGAAGTTAAAAAACATCCTGATCATGTTTTTAGACTTACTAAAGATATGTCTGGACTTAAAAAAGCCCCTCGAGATTGGTATGATAGACTTACAAGATTTTTGCTTCAAAATAACTATGTTAAGGGAAATTTATATCCAACATTTTTTATAAAGAAAGACAAGAAAAATGTTTTGATCATTCAAATTTATATTGATGACATTATATTTGTTTTAACTCAGCAATCCATAACTAATTCATTTGTGGATCTAATGAAATTTTAGTTTGAAATGAGTATGATGGGTGAGTTAACACTTTTCCTTGGTTTTCAAATTTCTCAAAAACCAGAAGGATCCTATATATCCCAACATAAGTATATTAAATATCTTCTTAAAAAGTATGGATATGACAACACTAAGAGTATGAGTACTCCCATTGGTACCTCAAACACACTTGATCTTGATGAATCTAGGAAACCAGTAGATCAACATATTTTAGAGGTATGATAAGAAGTCTAATTTACTTGAAAGCTAGTCGACCAGACATAATGTTTTCAGCAGGATTATGTGAAAGATATCAATGCAATCCTAAGGAATCTCATTTAAAGGTAGTGAAAATATTTTTTCGCTATTTAAAGGGGACCATGGATTTAGGACTATTATATACTTCTGGAAATGATTTTTTCTTAAAAAGTTCTTTTGATGCTAATTTTGGTGGATGTAGAATGGATAGAAAGAATACATCAGGAACATGTCATTTCTTTATATATTCATTAGTTTTTTGGTCTTGCAAGAAGAAACATTCTGTATCACTCTCCACTGCTGAAGTTGAATATATAGTAGCTGGAAGTTGTTGTGCTCAAGTGTTGCGGATGGAACACACACTCACAGACTATGGCTTGAGTTTTAGTAAGACTCAAATTTTGTGTGATAACACAAGTACCATTGCCCTTAGTAAAAATCCTTCACATCACTCTCATGAAAAACACATAGATATTAGGCCTCACTATCTTAGGGATCACACACAAAAAGGAGATATCATTCTTCAATTTATCAGAACACAAGATCAGCTCGCAGATATTTTCACAAAATATTTACCCTCCGATAGATTTGAATACATTAAACAGAAGTTAGGAATGATAACCGTGAGGTAATCTTCCTCCATCAACTTTTTATTGAACCAATCACCATACAGTAATAAACTCCTTTTCATAGGGGGAGTACATCTGTAATTAAAAATTTTCAAAAATTTTCATAGTTGGTTTTACAAAAAATTTCGTAGTTGGTTTTTCAAAATCTGTCATAAGGAAAATTTTTCATAGTTAGTTTTTCAGAAAATTTCTTAATGAAAAATCTTCAAACCTGAAATTTTCATAATGAAAATCTTTGGAACTGATATTTTTTGTAATTAATTCTTCAGACTTGAAGTTTTCGTAAGAAATTCTTCAGACTAGAAATTTTCGTAATAGAATTTTTCTGATTTGAAATTTTCGTGTTGAAGTTTTTTTTCATAAATTTTTCTATGTTATTTAAGTAGAATGTGTCCTATTACGAATAATTTTCCTAGCCAATCTGAAAGGTATGACTTCCTTACTTAAGTTTTTGTAATCAATTTTTCTTGTTGTAAGTTTCTTTTCTTTTTAAAAATTTTCTGATTCGTTTCTCCTTAAATTAGGCTGTTTTTCATAAAACCACAAAATATTGGATTCAATATTTCCTTGCAGGTATGTTTTCAACCGTCAGATCATATTAGAGATTTTTCAACCGCTATATTGGAATTGGAAGTTGAAAGGTCACTTACATCGCCTATATAAAGGGGACCCCTGATGGTGGTCCCACACTAGTTTCCATGCTCTCGCGTCTGAAAGCTCTGCTCCTCTAAAAAATCCCATTCCGAATTCTTCAGAAGTGCCCAGTCCGAATGTCTGTAGAATCCCCTTCTTAGGATATGTCTTCAGTCAAGCCAATCTCCGAGTGGAAGATATATAGGGAGAGGTTGGTACACCCAAAATTCTTCAATAAGTATCACTCAATTATATCCAAGAATATCAAACTCAATGTATGGGAGAGTGTAGCTATATCTAAGAGTTGAGCTCAAGATGCGGTGTATCCGGAATTACTCATAGAGTTTTATGAGTCAATTTGTTTTTTTAAGGAATATGGATGGGAGAAGTTCTTCTTCAAGAGCTATGGGAATATGTATGCTCTATCTTATACCAAGGAGGCTAGCTTAGTGGGCATACCTTATGTAGGAGAAGATGAGTTTTTCTCTCACAATTTTCCTGAGGTCCAGGGTAGTTTGGTCAAGACAAAGACTATGTAATGCCTTGGTCATTCAGATGTAAACACTAAAAACAAGATCGATCATATATCAACCAACAACCAGATTCTACAGCTTTGGGTGCAAGGATTTATCGTGCCGAGGAAGGGTGATAATGATACCCTTAAGAAGAGTGATATGTATATTCTAGATTTTTTGGTAAATCTAAGGAAGGTGAATCTTATGAGACACATCATCATCACCCTTGAGAATATAAAGAATTGAAATATTAGAGCTCATATCATTATGTATCCGGCATTACTTTCAAAGTTGATAGTTCAGTATCTTGAATCTTTCAAGATCCCATGCAGTTCCAAGCCGAGGAATTGCAAGGTGATTTTGATCAGTGATGATACTTTAAAGAGGATTAAAGTTGGTTTCTCCAAGGACACAAGAAAATTTTATGATCTTCCATAGGAGGAGGCAGAACCCATTTCGGTAAATGTGGAAAAGTTTGAACCTTCAAAGAAGGCTGGGAAGAAAAGGAAGTTGGAAGAAGTGTATGTTTATGATAAAACCTCTAAATCTAAGGAAACCCAATCCACACCTCCTAAATCGAAGAAGAATAAAGCTTATCTAGATGAAGTAGTTGCAAAGTGGAGGGAAGATAAATAGACTAGAAAATCAGGGGATCCACAGTTCGGTTTAGATCCTACTCTGGCTAAGGCCTTGAAAGAAAAAGTTGCTGACGAGCTAGAGAAGCAGGCCAAGGAAAAGAAGCTAAAGAAGAAAATGTCTGAGGCCAAGATTTTCCAATATCTTCTGAAGGCTGTTGAGGTTGCATCCGAAACAATTCTTGTACCATAATCCTTTTTGGTGGAATCATTACCTGAGACTCCAGGGAAGAATTTCTTCACTCTAGAAAAAACAAAAGTGAAGGTTTTGGACGAGAAGGAAGCTACAGAAGAAGTACAAGAAGCTGAGAGTAGTGGTCACTCTAATGATGTAATTAAGAATGTTGAAGAGTATCATGAAAAATAAAGTGCTTCCAAAAAGTTTTAAATCCATACCTCTCAAGAAGGATGTTCAAAAATTACTACCCCTAGTGCTGATGAAAAAGGTGAAGACGAGGAAGTAAACAAGTTGTCTGAAGAAGATAGTTTCAATCATCACTTCATACACCCTGAAGACATTGAAGCTAGAGCTGAGATGGAAAAATTTGATAAAGAAAAGATTGTACTATTATCCATAAGTTATCAGGAATCTCTTGATGAGGAAGAAGTACCAAAAATTGACAAGGGTAAATAAGTAGTTGTTGAAAGCCCAAGAAAACATATTATCAGGAAGAAAAAAGCTGGAGGATCCTCTAAGAGGAAGTTGGTAGATTTAGAGGAAGAACCATCTCCTTGTAAAGTGTCTGATTCGGAGTTTTCTGCATTGGGACATGATTTTGTTGTTGAGTCCCTGAAGTAGTTGGTAGATACCATTCTGATCTTTCCTACAATAGATTCCAGATGCCATATGCTTCAGCACATCATGAATCATAAGTCAAAATTTGTATCCATGGTGATGGATAAATGTGTGAAGATTGAGGCTGTACATAAAAAATTTCTTTTCAATTATGAGGTTCAGATAATTTCTTGCAGCAAAATGTCTCTATGGTCAATGAAAATCAATGAAGATTTGGCCGAGCTTGATCTATTCCAAGAATATGTTAAGGTAGCCTTTAGTACTGAGGATGTCAAAATTAAAAATCATTCAGATAGTTTTCAGGATAAGATAAACGTAGAGAAAAATACTCGGAATCAACAGGTGAATGATCTGAATGGGAAGCTTAACTATGTTGCTCAAAGCTGGATGGGGGAAAGAGATCTCTGGATTGAGATCGAAGAGAAGCTTGTAAAGCAAGAAGAATTGCTGAAGGTTCAGGAAGAGGCCATGAAATCCCATGAAGACAGGATCAAGGCATTAGAAAAGCGAGTTGAGGAGGATCATAAAGAGCTAATAAAACTAAAGACCATTGTGAAGATGCTAATGCCAAAGGAAAAAACCAAATAAATCCCACTCCAATCTTTTGTTTTATTTGTTTTTCCTTGTACTAATACTTTCAATCATAATGGAATTGTGGCTTGTTTTTTATGTCTTTACTAATATTTTAGGTACCATATTTCTTTTCTATTCCCTCAAACTCTTTTGAAAAATCACAAAGGGGTAGAAGGAAAAAGAACTCAGAAAGGGAGAAGAAAAAATATAAAGGGTAGAAAGAAAAAGATATCTAAGTAATGAAGAAATATCCCTAAGTAAGGGGGGTTTATTTGAGAGGGAGTTTCTCATTGCGATGATTTCCACAATGAAATGAAAATTCCCATTCCCGAAATATAGAATATGATCTTTAGAGTTCCAAAGCCTATGGGGGGTTAGTCGTATTACCATTGACCATGAAAAAAGGGAGATAATCTTTATTTTTAAAGATTGAGATTTTTTTTCCTAAGTATTTATATTTCCTTTCATAAGGATGATTGTGCTTTCAAAAAAGGGGGAGATTGTTGAGTCAATAAGGTTTTCCTTTTGAATTTTCCATTCCTTAATGAAAAGTGGGATATTGTTAAGTCATTATGGTATCCTTATGTCTTTACCATTCCTTCTTGTTTTGAAAATCACAAATACAATCTTTCAAGGAAAAATTCATTTTACCCCTATTTTACTTCCATAAGGAAAATTTACTTCCCAAAGGAAATTTACCCCCACCTTGTTTTCATTGTTCATATAAATATTTTTATTAAGTATAAAAGTCAGATTCATATCTAAAACCTCGGAATTGTATAATACTTAGATAAGAAGGATTCTGTTTTAGGATCCGAATTCCTGTTACGAACTTTTATGAAGTTCTACTCCGAATTCCCTGTTACAAACTTTTATGAAGTTTAACTCTGAATTCTGATTAATACCTTATATAATGTTCTAACTACGAATTCTGATGTTTAATTCATTACGAATTCTCATTACCAGTTCTAATAATGAATTCTATTTATGAATTCTCATTTCAAATTCTGATGATGAATTCTGATTACGAATTCTCATTACAAATTTTGATGATGAATTTTGATTACGAATTCTCATTAAGAATTCTAATGATGAATTTTGATTACGAATTCTCATTACAAATTCCAATGATGAATTCTTATTATGAATTCTCATTATGAATTCTGATGATGAATTCTGATTACGAATTCTCATTACAAATTCTGATGATGAATTTTGATTATGAATTATCATTACGAATTCTGTTGATGAATTCTGATTACGAATTCTCATTACGAATTCTGATGACAGATTCTGGTTACGAATTCTCATTACGAATTCTGATTGTGAATTCTGATTACGAATTATAGATACAAACTTGTATGAAGTTCGACTCCGAATTCTTCTGATAAATAGAATCTGAATATTCTTGTATTATAGGCTCTCAATTCATTTACTTTCATTCCAAACTTTCATAGCTGCTTAAATTCTGAATATCAGTTTTTGGTTATGCTTTCACTTGTTCTTTTATAAAACAATGTCGTTCCTTCAGTTATCAACTAACCATTGTTTGAGTGTCAAGTGTACAGGTCCCTCCGAAATTCAAGGAGAAATATGACTATTGGATGAGGGAGATGACCGTTGGAGCAGTGCCTATAAATAGGAGCTCATTTGAAAAGAATATATAACACTTGACATCATCTTTGACAACCGTGCTTACATGCTGTTGAAGTTATTTCTAGAGAGAGATAGGCTCTTATAAACTCTCAAGGTTTGTTCAAAAAGTTTGAACGACTTGTTCAAACTTTTCTTTGTGCAGACCAGCTTCGTGCGACTCTAATTGTTGCTGTATACAATCGAGGGATTCTGGGGATAGTAAGACAGAGGTGTTGACTACCTAATAGTTCAGGGCTTGCAGGGATAGTAAGATAGACGCCTATATTCATTTCGAGGGCTTACCCTGGTGTGGGTAAGACAAAATTTCTTGAAAGTATAAATCAATGGACCTTTATCCAAGGTTGTTGGATACCCTTCTCTTTGGGATAAAAGTTTTACAACTTGTTCCTAGTTTTGTTTCATGTTTTCCACTGCATTTTGTATTGTTGAGGAAAGTATAACTTTCTTATACTTCCACATACTTGTACTCTCATTTAGTTAGATTCTATACTCTTTAAGGTATAATCTTAGTTGGTGTAAACTTTTGTTAAGTTTCATTTCAGGAATCACTTTTTCGGAATAAATCAATTTATTAGAACATAGAGGTGTTGTGAATTTTGGTTATGAAAAATTTCCTTAGGGATTTTTTTAAAGTATAAAATTCACACCCTCACTTGTATTTGAGCATATCATACTTATATATTCGATCCTACATTTGTTATTATAGAGTATATCATACTCACATACCATCTCACAAGGAATAGGTAGTTTTCTAGGACACTTGGTTTTTTATCATCTATTTTTTATGAACCTTGAAAAAATGTCCCAACCAATGACCGGCCAACTATTTAAGGATGATACTATTTTATTTAGTGATGAATGAAAGTAGTAATTTAAAGCTTAAAAAATTATTCTAGGGGATGATCCTATCATCTTATTTCAAGACTATGAGAAATAATTTAGGCTTACATGCGATGCTAGTGACTTTTCTACATCAATATTATTGAAAGATGGGTTGGACATATCTATTATTACATTTATTATTCCATCCATATTCTAAATGGAGGTAAAATCAATTATTCAATAATAAAGAGAGTGATTCTGGATTTAGTTTTATCATTTGAAAAATTTCATTCATACCTTTTGATTTCCAAATTTGTGGTTTTCCCTGATCATGTAGCATTGAAATACATTCTAAATAAAGG
The DNA here is from genome assembly GCA_963277665.1 of Viscum album. Taxonomy (NCBI): domain Eukaryota; kingdom Viridiplantae; phylum Streptophyta; class Magnoliopsida; order Santalales; family Viscaceae; genus Viscum; species Viscum album. The sequence continues at coordinate 211,130,346 of OY728163.1, forward strand.
GATATGAAACCTAGGATGATTTGGTGGAACTTGATGCTACAATAATTTAAAATCATTATCAAATACACTAAATGGACAAAAAATTTCAGGTTTGGATATGTCTCTAGACAAACAGTTCATAATAATGGGAATGACGATGCGCTGAGTAATAAAGATGATTTCTCCATAGAGACACTCTTCAATTTGGACATAAATGTATAACCATGATTAACTGAAATAGAAAATTATGTTTCCATTAAAACCCTATAACGACATTTGTCTAATTAATTGAGTAATAATTTTCTTATCGATGCTTCAAACTTTTACTGGGATGCTATGCTATTGTTTAATTGTTGTGATGATGAATTAATATGACTTTTCATTATAGAGGAGGAAATTCAAATTGTGCTAGAGTTTTTTCATATGTTAATGAATGGTGTAAATCATGGGTTTTTGAATAATATACCTAAAATTATTCATAGTGGATTAATTTTTCCCATTATTCATTAGGATGTAATTTTTTTTTCATAAAGATGTGATAGGTTCCAACAAACATGCATGATTGGAGAATGTAAAAAAATTACGAGAACACTATTTTGGAAGTATAAATCAAAAAAATTTGGGGAATTTATTTTTCATGGTCCATTTTCCAGATTCCTATGTAAATATATAAAACCTGGTCAATGTGGAAGATTTTTCAATGTGGGTATAAGTTAGAGATACCACTTTTGACATATCTAAGGTAGTTATTCAATTTATAAAGGAAACAATATTTTCCCTATTTAGATTTTTCTGATTACCCATTAGTGATTGGGGGAAAAACATCAATAATACTTATATAAAAAAACCTATGATATGCCTGTGGAATTAGAATATAGCTCTTATTAGTAAAAAAACCTAAACCTAGATGCACAATAAGCCTGGAAAAAAATATTTATACTATTGGATGAGATGGTCCAGAGAATGCTAAAATTTATTATGGGAAAATAAATCGGTGACATTACCAATGCATCACATGATGAATGTTTAAATAGGGGAATAAATTTTAAATGTTTAATTACTTTCTAAAACTCTTCCTAAAAAAATCCCGATGGTTGAGTTTGTTTGGAAATTTTAAAGACTTACCATATAAAATTATAAAAATAAAAAAAGGAAATAGGCCACCATTAAAATTAATTGGACATCGGTTGAAAATTTACCAAGTTTCATATCAAGAAGAAGGTGTCTTATATGTTAGATTCACATGATTTATTGAGAATGTATAGCTCTTGAATTAAAATGATGCACTAACTGGTATGCAAACATTGATTGTTCCCTTTAAGTGAATAAGTATCACTGAAGATCAGTGGAGTAATGATGAGTTTCTGCTTCAACAAAAATGAAAATAAAGACATAATAAATTCTTTTTTTTTTCTAAAAAATATTGCCGCCTAAAAATCCCTTCTCATAAATTTTTTATAGTAAATAAAATATTCACAACATAAATTTAACGACTGGGATACTTTACTAGTAAATCTAGAGTTTATGGCCAGAACTACCTCCTTATAAGTATCTAATGGACATCAATCATACTCCCTTATATTCCACTCCCTTGAATGAAAATCTTCACCTTGCTTCACCAATCCTCACTTCCCTCCTATAATAATGGACTTAACTAATGGTGGTGGAATCCCTACTTCCAAGAATGTGGATGAAGGATAACATCCTTTTATGGGGAAGCAACAAGTTAAAATTCTAACTCCAAAATCTCCATCTATTTTCCTCATCATTTACTAGTAAATAATTTATAAACCACACCATAATCCTCTCAATATAGTTCATGTTTGCTACCGGAATCCACTATTCGAAGTGTGTGGCTCTGCCTATGCATATCTTTTTCTGCTTGTTCTTTAAGGACTTGGAACACCAGATACACTTGGTCCATTTGTAATCCAAGACAATGAGAACCAATAAAAAATTGTATTTGGGCATAATACAAAATATCATGATAGACTAGGAATTATTGGTGAGGTCCTCAGATACATTCACCTCTCTTAAATTATCGAGGTACATGAGTAGATGTTTTGGGATCATTTTCTAGAGTTAATTTCCACTTTTATGTTGGATGTCATCCATGTTTATTTTTGATTAGGAGGCCTGGTTTTTGAAATTATGTTGGGTGAGTCTGGGGTCATCCAAGGAATTTTTTGATTTTACTCTTCTACCTCTACCACATTTTTTTCATTGAACCTTCATCCAAAAAAGATGGATACATAAATGAGCTAGGTGATGATCACTTATGATTCTAGAAGCATCCATGATCCTCCCATTGAACAGAGCACCCAGCCGAAGGGTTCCACTATGAGGATTAGCAATCACAATTTATCATATTCCTAGTTAGTATGAGGTGACTCCCACATATCCATCACACATAACATGATAACCATTATTTTCCTACCATAGTATCCACTATGGTGACCATTTCTCACTAGTGTTCCTTATACTTCGAGATTCATACTAGGTAGAGGTGTATTAATCTTATGGGTGGCTCTTTTATCAAAACATTTGTTAGAAATTTTATAGTATTGTATAGCAGCAAGATGATCTCATATTTATGTCCCATGTAATATAGGGACCTCCTCATGCTCTATAATATGGGGTTTGTTCGGAAGGTGGGCGATCACAATGTTTGGTCCCCTGAGTATGTTGTGGCCATCGATGATGCCCCTGATCTTCATGATTTATCCTCCCCCTCTATTTAAAATGATAAGTAAAAAACTACTAGAACCATTGAATTAGTTTCAACCCATCTATCCCAGTACTAATTAGATATATGGGTGTTGTTCCTCATCCATGACAGAATTTTTCAGTGCATTCTGGAGAACTAGAGGAGACTATGTCTCCATTTTAGCATCCCTTTTACTAATCCATCCTAGTCTCTTACCTTCTCTCCACCCACAAACACTATATCCTACCACCACCACCGTACTTCTACTAGGAAAATTACCACTTCCATTCCCACCCCCTCAAAAATAGATCCTTTGACTACCCTAGTCAGGGTTTCTCTAGATATCAATGATTGTGCTGCATGGAAGGACTTTTTGGAGGATTACACACAATGGGGAAAGGTCCCTATTTTCCATATACCCATGAGGTGGCTTTTATAGATCCATTTTCAAGACATATGTTCCCATTATGGATCATATCCTCCCCTACACCAGTGATGATCAAGGTTTCTACTAGTACAATGGTTCTTAGTACAGTGGTCATGTCACCTATCCCCATCACTATTGCTACTGTTGACACAACAAGGGAGATCCATCCTTCCAATATATAAGAGGGGACTATTGATGCTGATCATAGAGATTATTCCCTCTCCCCATTATTATTCTTCACTCTAACGCTCCCCTATTTTTCTCTTTTTTATAGGTTTAAATCTGTATTCTAAGTATTCCATTTCCCAAGATGTATCAATTACATTATCTAAGGGAGGGGATATTATATTTTTGAATAAAAATGTGTCTCTTACACTATTCTTATTATGTATGCATTGAGTTGTTGTTTCTAGATCATATGTTTATTCAATCACCTATGGTGGACATACGAAGCTACTATATGTCCTTCCCCATGTGGTATTTTCTCCTTCTTCTGTGATACATGGACCACCCTAGGGGAACCATCCAATACTTACAAGGATGATCCTCATACTACACAAGATGTTTGGTAGGGCATTTTCTAATATGGTGAACCCCGCCAATTGATCATTCTAGCTCAAGAACACTATCACCTATTCTAGAAAGAGGCAGAGGATATTTGAGCTGATGGAATTATCTAATTGATCTATATCCATCTATCTATATGACTGCATTTTTTACAATTTATGGGTGGAAACAAATATTTTTATATTGTTCATATTTTCTATCTTTTTTCAATCTTTTCATTTAATTTTCGAGGGTTTTTTATTGGTTGTTTTATTCTAGTGCTCAGTTTTTATTCTTCAACATGCACATATATAATGTTATATCCATTGTTTCATATTATGAGAAATTTCCCATTTTTCTACATTCATATTGGTTGTATACCATGAAATAGGGATTTCTATAAGTATATGTATATACTATTTCTAATATTTGGTAGGCGCTATAGTTTCACATTTAAATCCTAAAATTTTCCCCTTATCATGGAATTTATTACAAGGATATATTGATTCCCTGAAAATATTTCATTATTTTCATTTATTGTATTTATAATGTTATTTCTATCTTTCCCGCATCACTTTCGAAAATAGTGTAGTCACTGTTTAATTTTATGTTTGTGAGGGGGGGGGAGAATTCGTGTGGTATATTATATATACACCTGTATTGCTTCTTATTATCATTAGTTTATAAATATTTTTTCATATTAATCACTATTTAACTTGAAATTTCATTACACCCATGTAGATAATAGAAAAAGATTGGATGAAAAAGGTTAAAATCTATTATTTATCCCTTATTTAAATTTTATAATGATTGATGAGTTGATTAATTTAATTTTGATTATAATTTCATGTAATTTACTTTTATTGTATTAATACTAGATATTATTCTTGAGTGATTACCCCTTATTTATACATTATCATGCTTGAGAGGATTTTAGACCTAATTTTTTCCATTATTTTCTAAGAATCTTTTGGGGGAGATTCATATGGAATTTAAACCTATCATTACTTTCATAATAATCGTATCAAGGATTTGAATGAACAAATACACTATTAAAATGATTGATGTATTTTTATAATTAAGCCATTTTACCTGAGAACCTCTTATATATTACTCCTTCTTAAGCTTACAGATTCCATGAATGACCTTATTTGGATTGATCCATGTTACAGGCCCATTTTATCCATTCGTATCCCACTCCCTTGTATTATTTCATGTTTATTACTAAATAATTTTAGGGAAATGATTATTTATATTAGACATATAAGGATTGTTACTAAGGATATGGGAAATAAAAGTTTCACCTGACATGAGGGATTGGTACATGGTTTATTTGGATGTAATTTCATACCTGTCTTTTCTAGAAAAAAGAAGAAAAATGGTTTATGTATTAGGATTATCAAAAACATACCATTAATAGACCAATAAATCTCTAGGAAGATCATATGTGGGTAGGTAGTGGATGTGAGATATTTCATAAATAACATTCATGAAAATAAAGAAAAGTGGGAGAAAAATGATACTTTCATTTCACTTTTTTGATGCATTTATAGATATACATTGAGATTTTTGGGGTGCATAGATTCTAATTTCTATAGGAGGTTCTTTTTTAAAACTATTCCAGATTATCATTCACTATAATATATAGTTTACCCTCTTATTTGAGTTTATTTTTATCATCTACGCACATACCGTCAACCTCAGAGTAATTTGAACCATATTAAAAATCCCTCATGATTGATTGTGTTATTTATATTTATAAAGTGGGCATGTTAGAACTGATGTGAGATTATTATTATGAACATGAATTTAGGGTGTGATAACTACTCTAATTTAATTTTACCTTGTGTGATGAGTGAAGATTCAGGGTGAGTTAAATTTAAAAATTATCATAACAATGTAAAGAAATGTTTAGAATTTATATTAATGAAAGAAATGATTTTAAACATAACATGACTATGAGGAAAGATTGATTTTCTTAGCATGGGTGATTTTGGAGGATTATTATTTTCTAATAACACTTTCTTTTATTATCCTTGTTGTAATTCATGTTTCCTGTTTAAAATTACTTCATTTGGAATCCCTGCTGAGATTATTTTTTATTGAGGAAGAGAAATTGTTCATGTAAGGTAGAATTTGAGAAGATTACTATATATTTTTTATTTAGGAATATGTTTAGGGGATTTATTAATGTTTTATATTATAATTTTGTGGTTATTGGATTATAAATTTCCTAAAATTAGAGATAATGTTAAAAAAGTACAAGTGTTGAAAAAATATGCAATTTCAGACTATGTACATCATAAAATTCTATTTATGACATAAATTACATGATATTGACCAATTTGATACCAAGTCTGTAAAATCCATATGTAACATAAGACCTTCCTACTGGGGAAGATATTATATCATAAAAGAAATTATTACACCCTGAAACCATTGGAAACTAAAGACCCTGATAATTTTATTCAAGCCATAAATTTTAGAGATAGAAGAATCCTAATGACTAAAAAACTAAAATTTATATCACAACACCAAGAATTAGGTCATAAAAGAACTGGGTAGAGAGAATGAAATGAATAGTTACAATACAAAAGGTGTTTAAATCATAATGTTCTTTTACCTATATATTTTCAAGTGGCTTGAAGATTTATAGTATACACCATTTCGTTTATTTTTTATGTTATTTAATTAATTCTCTCTCATTTTTCATTACCTTCTTGGAATTATGGATCCATTATAAGAAATAATAATTTCTTTTATCTTTTTTAATGTTTACAGACTTTTCCATTATTCTTAAATAGATTCTTATTGATTTCTTATACCACCATGATTTGTTTTAATAATTTCATTAAAATAAACTACCATTATGTTATTTTACTACATTTCCAATTATTCATATTTCAATTATGTTAATTATCTATATGATTAACAATTCCTTTACCATGCATGGCTAAATATATTTGGTATGGAGATCTAGTGTTGGGGTAACAATACTTTAATAAATTTCTAAATCAAAACTATGGTATTATTTTGGATAAGGATTTAGATTGATAATAAAATAATATCTCATTCCAGTGTAGGATCCAGACTAGGAGATTAAAATAGAAGGTTTCTGACCTATTTTCGATAAACCAAACTATGACCAATAGTTTTATATGTTAGCTTATTTTGTAGTTTAACCTAATTTATTTGGTTTGGAAACCACATCTGAAACCAAAATTAGTTTCTAATATTGTTTGATCCAATTTCATGGACCAAGGCTAAATTGGCGATTCTCTAATGAGCTATGAGTTCTAATCCAATAGAAATTCCTCTATAATATTTGGGATTATCCTATCTTTAGGATTACTAAAATTTATCCCCAACCATTTCTTTCATCAATTAAGTTTCAATCCAATTCAGTAGCATAAAACCAAACTCTTATATTCATATCAGGAAACCAATTCCAGGTTTTAATTTCTAGTTTAGAAGCTTTTTCTAGATTCTCTTTTTGGGTTTGACCACAAACTTCTACTACTCTACCTAAATTCAGAGTAGTTCTAGTTGGGTTAATATAAATTTCTAGTTTGACGATTCCCATTTAGAATCAATGATGCTCTGAGGCCAGTCACCCTTCACCCATGTAGGTATGCAAATTTTATATACTATCTAGGTATAAACATAAAATTCCTTAGTCTAACTCAATCATGTTTATATATTTCATTCTCTTAATATAAGAGTAAAATTCCATCATTTTTATGTTAAAACAAATGACAATATTGATAATAGACTAAACCACCCCTGATTTTCTACACCTTAAGGCTTTCGTAATAATTGTATCAAAGCATAAAGGTTCTCATAGTGAACATATCACCAAAATTTAGGATATAGATTCAATATGAAACATGCACTCCTAGTATATGAAATACATAGTTTACGAGACTCCATGTAGTATATACTTAGTGGTCCATCCATGATACAAAACCAATTTTTGAATGCATGATCATGTTAAATAGTTTGATATAATCCACACTCATTCTAACAATAACATTTTGTTACAAATGATAACACTTAAAGGTGAAACATTTCAGGATAAATCAAATTCATACTTTGAGAGGTCAATTGTAATTTCAATTTGTTATAAAATATGTATGAATAAATGTTTAAAGAATGAAAAAGAGTATATTTCATTTTATACGTCATGATATATTTTATATTCTTAAACACTTAATAATTTTAATAAAACCATACATATGTTCATGTATATAACACCCCAAGATTTGTATGAGAGAGTTTTTTTTAAATTCTTTGATGTATTTTGTTGTATTCTAAACGAAGATAAGCTTTCACAATTTTCAACATAGTCTTAGCTTGTGGTATATGCAACATTATTCTTGTCTTGTGTTAAACACTAGTTCAAGTTCTTTTGATATAATTTATTTCACACAAGACCGAGTATAAGTGAACAACTAAATATTATTTTGTAACCTTATAAAATAGATGTCAAATTGGTGGGAATGGACAGTATTAATTTATTTATGATTGTTTTAAAAAAAATTATTTAATTATTTATTTTTTGAACAATTATTTATAAATAAAAAAAATTTAAAAGAAAATGTTTGTATGAAAAACCATTTAAATGCAAATAAGTGTGTTTATAAAATACTAAAATCACAATTTATTGTTTTTTATTAATGAAATATATATATGTATATATTTAATTTAATTTTTAAAATTCATTATATATGTTTTTTATGCATGATATAAGAAAAAATTCAATTTTTTGTATTAAAGAAGTATTTTAAAAAAAATACTATTTTACCACATTTTGACGGAGAACCCATTTTAAATATAGTTTTTAAACTATTATATGTTATTTTTAAAAAAATAAAGTAATTATTTGGAAGAGGGACATCAAAATTTACTTTGGATGAAATTTTGGAATTTTTCCAATGAAATCCATACTTTAATGAATAGTGAAAAATACTAAATTTTAATTAAAAACTAGATTTTCATCTAATTTATTTGTATTGATTGATTATATTTTTATTTAGTTTTAAAGAATATTTAGATTATGTTTTTATATTTTAGTTCAATTTTTTTCATTGGATGTAATTTCACATTGAAATTAGATATAAACAAACCTCCATCTTTTGATGGTTTTTACTTTTAAAAAACATGTTTTCTTGCTTTGACAATGAGAATTAATTTTATGTTAATTACTAAAAATTCTGTGTTTTGAATTTTAAAAAATGGATTCCATATTTGGAATCAGTGTGTCCAAATTATGTTGATAGTTTACTTTTTTATATTATAAATTGTAACGTTTTTAAGTTTTATTTACCACTGTAAAAGGTAAATGTGGTAAATTAGGGTAACAAACAATATTATAAAGATAATAAAATTACACTAACACCTACCAAAATCCTTTTGTATGAATTCAAGTTTACCAATCTCCCTTAAGGGTCTGAATTTATTCATTTAATGGACTTAGTTTTATGAAAGTTATGTAATTATAATGGAATCAAAAGAAAGTGACAACATGTCACTCTCTTATATCTTATAAGTATAATTATTTTAATGTAGTGATAAATTTTTTTAAAACTTTGAACATAAATAGTCCACATAAAGATAATAAAATTATAAACATCATGTGAATTTATATATAATTTTTATATATTAAATAATTTATATAAATATTGATACAACAATGATATAATACTTATTTTTTCAAGAGAAATATCTATTAAATGATATTATAAATAGTAAACTAAATATTATTTGATATAATTTATGTAATAAACTCTTTTTCTAGGTGAATATGACATGTTATAAGACTATTAAATGTTTTTTTATTGTAGTTATATCTCTATTTTATTTTTTTTAAATTCAATGAAATGAATAGTGTAAAAATTGATACTATTGCTATTTTTTAAAATAACATTTTATTAAATTATTTAAAAATCATAAAAATCATTTAAAAAAACAAATTGTATTTGATAATGTATAAAACATAATTAATTTTCCAACTATGGGAAATTTATCACATATAAGTAGACATAATAGCCTCTTAATAATTAAAATCTTGTCACCTCAATTAAAATTAAAAGAGAGTAATTAAGGTTAAATTGAAAAGATATGTTTTAAAATAAAATAAATACATGTATAAGAATTATTTTATGTGATTATTTTGAACTATCTTAGGTTTAGTCTATAAATATATAAATTTTTAGCTAATATAATGTGAAAATTAATTTATAATACAATAATATTTCAAGACTTTCCAAAAGTTCCCCTCCTCCCTCTTATAAATGGATACCACATATACCCACTTACCCACACCTCTAAAGCCCCTTGTATCATGAAAATTCTAATCAAATAAGCTCCCAACATACCTAAATTCTTCATAGAGGCTACACTTTGGGATGAAATCCATCATAAGGATACCTTTTGTTCAAATCAAAAGGAGATACTCGAAAAAGAGGTAATAGTTTTATCCCCTCTTTAAAAATTATTTTCTTCTTATACTTACTCTTATTATGTTTTTTATATAATAAAGTAATAAATAAATTATATTATACATTATGATATGTTATTTTAATTATGTGACAACCTTATACTTTCTTTTATCCATCCTATTTATAACGATATCAAAATGTGTGTGTATGTATGACTTACCATCTCCATGTCGTGGTGTAATTTGTTATTCAATATACTTAATTTGGATGGGTATAATGATAAGTATAGTGGATTTATATAATTAACATAACATTATAATTATTCTTTATAATTAATATACCATCCAATTTCATACCATTTAACCATTAAGTGAATGATATAATTGCTTTTGCGTACATACGGCCTACCGTCTCTACAATGCGATATGATTCATTGTGCATGATATTGATTAATTCAATATTTTATACATAACTTTCATGAATAAATATGATATATATCACACTAATATCATTATATAACTTTAAATTAATAATTTTTACACGAACTTGTCCAAAAAAGGTTGCATAAGAACATAAAGAAGTTAATATCTGAATAACGAGTGAAAATGAAATGTTACTAAAAAACAGATGATAATATTGTCATATATGATTTCAAAAAAATTATTATTATTCTAGAACAAGTAAAAAAAATATTTAAATCATTATACAGGAGGTTCAGATACATATGCAGCATATCAGACCTAAGGTAATGGATTATTTTGTCTAACTTTTATTTCTGTGGGACATATGCCTTATACACCACCTATTTCTTTTGTGTGGTGTTTATGCTTCCAATAATGATTTATGATTCTTATTTTTAAGGTTATGATATTTAAATATGAATATAATTTTATTTATTTTATGAGTCATTTGATTTGACTGATTATATGTGGTAAGGTATAGTTTCATAATCTCATTATTATCCAAGATTATTTACACATAATTATTTACTGGTGTATATTTATCATCCATGTCCATGTTTTCTAAAAGATGTATTCATAAAATTTTTAACATTATCCTATGTATTTTTAAAGTCATTTTTACCCATTTTTGAATTTTATCACATGGTTTGGAAGGAATATTTCTTTATTTTTCCATATGAGGTACCTTTTGACTTTTCCAACAAAAGTATGAGAAGAATGGTTTTGATAACTTATACGACATGAATGAATTTTTACACTTTCATAACTCCATATTTCCCTGAAGCATACCTTAAAATATTTCAAGGTTATTTTCAAATAAATTATTTTCTTTTAAAATTGAGTGGCATTTTGGGAAATGAAAATGTATTTGAAGTAGAAAGGGTACTTTTCTCAAGAATTTTTTTCATGTATTATATCAAAATTACTTTCCATCTATGATGACATTATTTAGATGGGGTAATGTTTCTATTTTGATTTATACTATTATTTTATTGTGTTTATGATGGAATGATATTTATGAGATGAATTTGTTTTACATGAATTGTGTTTTGATGGAATATTGTTTAAGAAACCCATTTTATTCCTTGGGTTATACTGTGATGAATGTTTTTTGTTTCTGTGGCACAAATAAGAATTATTTAATTATGACATGGGTGGGACATATATCTCCCTCCAATGAATTAGGTAAAAATATTTATCTCATGACATATACATGACTAGAATGACAAGTAAACTCAGTTTAGTAATATATTACTGGAACGACAGGTAAATCTGGTTCAGTAATACATGGCTCAAATGGAAAGTAAACCTAGTTCTGTAATGGATTTTTACACTATGATGGTATTGGGAATGGTCCTCGTCTAATATGGAAATTACTTTCTTTGATTATGTGTTTTCCATAAATCCTTGTTTTATGTCAATGTTATCTTATCATGGTTCGTGTTCATTTATGCCTTATGCCTTATGAATTGCCAAGATTTATTTTATGACTCGAGATTTTGATATTAAAAATTTATGGTCATGTTATTACATTCTTATGTCTGTGTTTTGTTTTATGTTGTTAATTTTTACCCTTTTTGAGCATATGATCAAACCCTTTTTATGTTTTATTTTCCCTATTTTTTAAAGAAATGTTTTAGGTAGGGAAACTAAGAGAGAAAGATCTTTATGTGGGATGTTGAAGATCTTTTTCCAAGTTAGAAGAATGTGTTCTGAGATTCCAAATACACTAATCTAATACAGTCTTTTGGAATTTATTTTTGTAATATATTAGGTATTCGAAAAATGAAATGTAATTTCCATGTATGTCAAGTTTTGGTCATTAGAGTTGGTATCAGAGATAAGGTTTAATTAACCATTGGAAACTAGAATGAAAAAACTTTAGTGAGATCCCTAGATAAATTTCTCAGGATATGTTAAGGGATGTCCTGAGGATAAGTCTAAGTATAGGATATAATCCTAGTGTCTTTGTGATAATCATTACTAACCTAGGGTTAAACCAAAGAAATCATAGATTGAAATATTATAAGTTATTTACCTTACTTATATGTCTCTAATCTGTGATATGTATTTATCACACTTTTCTTTTCAGTCTTATTCAATAGCCAGAACTACAAATAACATAGTAAAACATTGAATGTTTCAGATGTGGAAAGTATAGGAATTATGAAGGCCAATTTCTTAAGTGGAAATATCATGAACAAAATCATGACGATGGTATGAGTATTGGTTATACTGCTTGGGATAACGAGATTTTAAACAACATGTGAAAGGTATGTGATGTTCTTCCTATATTGTTTACATTAAATCGAAGAATATTGTGTGTTATAAACCGTAAGATATGATTCATATTTTCGAAAAGATTATTATTATATATCCTATTCAATGGTTTAAAAATAATGTTGGATGATTGAGGTATATATGTTTCGTAATTCAAAGAGTATGTAATATGAATCATGAAATATATCTATGTTTTTAGTATAATTTTTTCATTAAGGATTGGAAAGGATATGTAGAATAGTTTTAAGGAGACAAAAAAGTGATTTAAGGGTAAAGAGTTATACTTGGAGAACACATGATTAAGGGAAAGATATCCCATAATATATCCCTTAGGTTAAGATAATGATGTTTGGATAAAGATATATTAGATTTGAATTAGTAAATTGGATAATGGTAGTTTATTGGGAACTAATTATAGAGTTATTGAAAAGAGGGTTACACTATCATGGATGAAGAATACAACTTTTTATCACTTAAGGAATATATCCAATAAATTTTGGAATAAGTTAACATGCATGTTTTCAATAAGGATATCAGATAATTCTCGTTGTTACCATGACTCAAGAGAATACATGATGAAGGTGTTCACATGTTTGGAATGTGACCAACAAGATATACCTTATGATATATGGGGGATAAATATTAAGCTAATTTAGTGAACCTTTTTTTGTGGTATTGTATTTTTAGAATTCATAAGGATTGTAAGGTTATCAAATATTTGGGATGTTTAAGTTAAACTTTGGATGATGTTTGGTAGAATAAAGTATTATCTCACAATATATGGACTTATAAATGTTAGATAACTTCTGCTAACCTTTTTAGGATAAAGACATATAAAAGGATCTATCATTCAATTTATATATCACATGATCTAATAACACTTCAAGAATGAAAAAATCAACTTCATTTATTTAAATAAGATATGAAGTTGGATTTGTTCAAGGAACGAACAATGGTGAGATTGTATAAAAATAAGGTAAGTGTTTCTTCTCCTAATTAATTATTCAACTTTAGGAAAAGGATCCTGAAACCAAAAATTTTATCCTAGTAAATTTTTATCCGATGAATTAGATAGTCCTTTAAATTATCATATATGTTCTCTATCAATCTCCATCAAAACATGATTGCTAGATTTTTTACTTCCATACCCATGTTTTCTCTTACCACATATGTTCTCATAGGTGGAAACCCAGTGATGAGTTACTTTGGGTAACTGTTATGTTTCTAAATTTACGTTTTTAAATGAAGTTTTAGTATTCCTTTCTACAATGTAGGTTTCTATGAAAGAAACTATCAAGTAGTAAACCATTTATAACCTCGACCAATCTCGAGGGAGAAATTCATTTTAAGGGGGGGGGTAAAATGTTACACCCCAACATTTTTATGAGATAGAGTTTTTTTTCAATTTCATTGATATCATGTGTTTTACGGTAACCCATGATACTATTTCACAATAAACAAAATCGTATTAGCTTGTAGTATACGCTACACTATTAATGGCTTGTGTTATACACAAGCCCATATTCTTTTGATATATTTCATTTTTCTAAGACCGAGTATAAGTGAACAACCAAATATTATTATGTTACCTTATAACCTAGTTGTTAAAATTCTTTGAATGAATAGTATAACTTTATTTATGAATTTTTTTTTCTCATGTATTTAATTAATTCATTTGTGAAAAAAATATTTTTAAATGAAAATAAAACCTTTTTAAAAGGAAATGTTTTTCTAAAGAACTAATTAAATGAAAATAAGTGAGGTTATAAAATAATAAAATAACTTTTAATTTATTTTTATTAATTAAATATAAATTTAATATATTCAATTTAAATTTTAAAATTCATCATATATGTTTTCTATGTTTGATATAAGAAAAAATACATTTTTCAGATAAACGAAGTATTTAAAAAAGAATAGTTTTACCACCTTTTGATCGATAACCCATTTTAAATCTTGTATTTACCCTTTTATAATCTATTTTTGACAAAATAAACTTATTATTTGGATTAATGATATGAAAATTTAATTTTGTTGAAATTTTGTTATTTTTCAGAGAAAATTATTACTTTAATGAACAGTGAAAATACTACTTTTTAATTCAAAAATGCAGTTTCATCTAACTTATTTATATTGATAGATTATCTTTCGATTTATTTAATATATATTTAGATATAAGTTTTTCCCATTTAATCTAATATTTTTCATTAGAAGAAATTTCACATTGAAATTAGATATAAACGCACATGAATATCTTAGTGGTTTTTATTTAGAAAAACTCATTTTCTCGCTTTGAGAACGAGGATGAATATTAAATTAATTACTAAAACTTCTGTGTTTTGAATTTTAAAAAATTTATTACATATTTGGAAGTATTGGAACCAAATTATGATAATAGGATACTTTTATTTTTTTAGATATTATGAATAGTAACTATAATAATTTTTATTTACCACAGTTAATGGTAAATCAGGTAAATTAGGGTAACAAACAATATGATAAAGATAATAAAATTACCCTAAAACCTGCCAAAATCCCATTGGATGAATAAAAGTAAACCAATATTACCTAAGGGTCATACGTGATTCATTTAATGGACTTTTTTCCATGAATGCTATGTAATTTTAACTTAAACAAAAGAAAGTGACAATATGTCACTCTCTTATCTCTTATAATTATATTAATGATAATGTAGTGATAAACTTGATAAAATATCTCACCGAAATAGTCTAAGAAATTTAATGAAATTATATAAATCGTGTGAATTTATTTAAATTTGTTTAAATATTAAATAATTACCATAAATATTGACACAAAAGTGATACAGTAATTATTTTTTTAACAGAAATATCATATAAATAATAATATAAATAGTAAAATAAATATTATTTGATATAATTTATTTAATCCACAATTTATCTAGGTGAATATGACATGTTACAAGACTAATAATTTTTTTGAAGTTATATCTATGTTTGGATTTTTTTAAATTCAATGAAATGAATAGTGTAAAAATTGATACTATTGATATTTTATTAAAATAATTTTTTATTAAATTATTTAAAAATCATAAAAATATTTTAAAATTGAAAACTGGATTTTATAAGGAATAAAAGTTAATTAATTTTCCAATTATGGAAAATTTAATCCATATATGTAAACTTTAAATCCTCTTAATAATTAACATGTTGTTAGCTCAATTAAAATTAAAGGAGGGTAATTAAGGGATAAATGAAAAGATAAGGTTTAAAATAAAATAAATAAATTTCTAAAAATAATTTTATGAGATTATTTAGAATTATAATCATCTTATAATCTAAATATATCACTTTGGAGGTAAAATAATTCAAAAATCAATTTATAATAAAATAATATTTCATGAGTTTCCTAAAGTGTCTCTCCTCCCTCTTATAAAATTCCACCACATATACTCACTTAATCACACATCTCAAGACCCTTTGATCATCCAAATTATACTCAAATAAGCCGCCAAAATCTCTACCTTCACCATAGAGCCACACTTTGGGTATAAATCCTTCTTATGGAGCCATTTTGTAAAAATTAGAAGGAGATACTTGAAAATAGGTAACTATTTTATCACCTATTTCAAAATTATTTTCTTCTTATAATTCATATTATTATGTTGTTTTTATATTAATGTAGTTAATATAGTATATTCTACATGCTAAGATGTTATTATAATTATGGTACAACCTTATACCTCCTTTTATACATCCTACGAATAAGAATATCACCATGCCTGCGTACGTACGTCTTATAGTCTCCACGTCGTGGTATGATTTGTTTCTCAACAATAATTAATATGGATGGGTTTAATTATGAGTATATTGGATTTAAATAATGAATATCAAATGATAATTATTATTTATAATTAATATATAATCCAATTCCATACCATTTATCCATTAAGTGAATGATATCATCACTCATGCGTACGTACAACCTACCATCTCAACAATGTGATGTGATTCATTCTACATGAAATTCATCAAGCCATGATTATATACCTGAATGGAATGAATAAATTTGATATATATTATACTATGATAATTGAATAACTATATCCTAATAAGTGTAACATGATCTTATTTAACAAAACTTGCATAAGGATGTAAAGTAGTTAATATTAAAATAACGAGTGATAATGAAATGTTACTACCAAACAGATGATAATATAATATTATAAGATATCATAAAAATGATTATGATTCTGGAATAAGTCAATAAAATTATTTAAATCATTATACAGAAAGTTCAGATACATACAAAAGATATCAGACCAAAGGTAAGGGATTATTTTTTCTGACTTTTATTTTTGTGGGACATATTCTTTATTCATCACCAATTTATTTTGTGTTGTGTTTATAATTACAATGATTGCTTTACGATTATTATTATGAAGGTTTTAAAATTTAAAAATTCATATAATTTTATAAATTTTTTTTGGCATAAAATTTGACTAATTATAATTTGTAAGGGATAATTTATCAATCTCATTATTATTTGAGATTGTTTATACGTAATTATTTTCTAGGGTATATCTATCATCCATGTCTCTGTTTTCTGAAAAAAAAAATTCATAAAATGTTTACTACTCTCCTATGGATGATTAATGTAATTTTTAGGAATTTTTTAATTTCTACACATGGTTGGGAAAGAACATTTATTTCATTTTCCATACAAGGTTCCATTTTTACTTTTCCCACAAAAGTACGAGAATAATGTTTTTATTAACTTATACCACCTGAATATATTTTTACTATTTCATGATGCCCTATTTACATGAATATTCCATTATATGTTTTCATGGTTATTTTCAAATGAATTATTTTCTTTTAAATTTTCATGGCGTTTTTAGAAAATAAAACATATTCGAAGAAGAGAGTATATTTTCCCCAATAATTAATTTCCAGTGTTATATAAAAATTACATTCCATATAAGGTGAAATACATTAAATAGAGTTATTTTTCTATTCCTATTAATACAATTATTTTATTTTATTTATGATGGATTGATAATTATGAAATCCTTTTGATTTATATGGATTATTTCATGATGGAATGAGGTTTAAGAAACCAATTTTAATCTTTGGGTTATGCTATGATTAATTATTTATGTTTTTGTGGCACACATAAGAATGATTTTATTATGAGATGGTTGGGACCAATATATCTTTCAAATGAATTAGGTAAATATTTATATCTCTTGAGATAGACATGACTGGATTGAAAACTAAATCTGGTTCAGTAATACAGTGCTGGAACGATAGGTAAATCTGGTTCAGTAATACAGGGATGGAACGACAAGTAATGCCGATTTAGTAATGGAATTTTTCCAATATGATGGTCTTGGAAATGAGCCTTGGATAATATGGAAATTATTTTCTATGATTATGTGTTTTCTAAAATTCGATGGTTTATTTCAATGCTATCTTATCATGGTTCAGGTTCATTTATGACTTATGCCTTATGAATTTCCAAGATTTATTTCATGACTCAATATTTTTATGTTCAAAATATTTTTTCATGTGTTTAAATTATTATGTTTATGTTTTGTGTGATGTTATTCATGCTTATCCATAATGAGCATTTGAGGTCACGCTTTTTATGTTTTATGTTTTCCCTGGTTATAAATAAAGGTTTCAGGTAGGGTAACTAAAGGGGAAGATCTTTAAGGGAGATATGGAAGATATTTCACCCTATTAGAAGAATGTGTTCCAAGTTTCCAAAGACACTAAACTAATAACATATTTGGGTGTTTATTTGTGTAATTTATTAATTATTCTAAAAAATAAATGTAATTTCCATGTATGTCATGTTTTGGTCATTACAGTGTCTCATCATATAACATATGATATATGGACATATCATCCTTATGTTTTATATACGTGTAAGGTTTTTTGGAATCATTACATTTTTATGTAATTCACGCAACATATCAATGAGAAAATATGATAAAATTATCCCACTAAACCCATTATTGAGTAAAATCTATGAAAAAATATTTTTTGAATAATTTTGAGACATAGGAATCAAATTCTAGTTGTTCAACTCTTTGAACATAGTATACAATCATATTATCTTCACAATATACAATTTTAAAATGATAATAACTTTTGATGTATATTATAAATCTATCTATGTTTATCATCATCATATTTTATTGAAATACTTCAGCAATTTTCTTCAGATCACCGTATCCTAAAATCCATTTGTATATAAAGTGATATTCACTTATTTATGATTATTAGTATAGTCATTAATTTGTTAACTGCAACAATCTCGAAGCCTAATACTAATCATTTGAGAATCCATGGCACTATATTATTTTCATAATATCATGATAATATCAAACAACTATTTTTTTCTAGGAAATATCAATAGTTTCTCTTAGTTGGTGTATTTAACAAAAAACCTATTGGTCCATATTTTATATAAAATTCTATGTGATTGGAACATTATTCTAAAAATAATACTTTATTCTTTCAAAAATTTCATAGATAGTGGTTAGATCATGTATCTAATAATTTAAAAATCATTTAAATAAAAAATTTAATAATCAATAATACACTTTTTAGCTTTATCTTAATTTCTAACATGTTGTAGAATTAGATTAATCAAAAACCATGTGTATTGAATCCAATACCCTTTAAATATTCTATATAATTATATCCTCTAGAAATAATTTTCTTCATATTTGATGCCTCTTTTAATAAGAAATGGCCTATTTTATCTTCTTGAAGAAACATTACCAGAATTTACAACTAATGTTTTTTTATAGTCTAAAAGGTTATTATATTTTACTACATATATATCCTTGAAAACTGGACAACAGTTTTCCTAGTTTGTATTTCCTCAATAGTTTTTAAAAATTGAGTAAACATTTCATGAACTCATAAATATTTTCATAACATTAACAATGATAAATTAAAGAATGAATTCCATATCTGGAAAATTATTATACGAAACCTTGATTTAATCATTCTATAATCCTCATAAGAATACATTTGATCAAAATATTTAACTACATTAATATGAGGTTATTTAGGAAGGTTTTTCCCCAACATGTAAAATTTTTGCTTCTTTATAATAATTCATATGTTTCATACTTGTACTAGAACTTTCTTATATTCATCTTCTCCTTTTTAGTATGTTCAATCTCAAAGTCAAGTTAGATGATGATGGCTCAAAGTTTATACAATCTATTTTTTTAGATGAATTTAATGTTTTACAATAATTTAATTATGAACATAATGAAATATTATCCCAATAAAATGATGCCCCCCTTTAAAATATATAATATCAATTAGTGGTACAAGAAATATATTTCATTGTGATTTTGGTATTTTTATCATTTCATTCATTACTTATATATTTAGATAGGTAATCATGTTATTCATATCTGATCTAACTCTTAGATATTTGAGTGTATAAGTATTTATCCCAAACTATCTTTTAGATAAACTCAACTAAATTACTCAAGTAAAATATTCTTATTTATGTATCCTAGCTAAGTGTAACCCAAATAAGACACCATGGATGATCACCTAATTCTACCAGGGTCACATATGACTTTCATTCCTTGTTCAAAATAATCTAGGTGCACCTATATTGGTCCAAAAATACCCAATTGGATGATCATGTTTTAATATTTATTTTCATTTCATGAAATATAACACTTAGTATTTTTAAATGGGATTTAATCTCACCATATTATGTCATGTTATTCTCTTTTTATATATGCATGATTCAGTGATTTTGGAATCCTATTCATTACACCATATCAATATGTTTAATCAATATTTATGTGTAAATAATTAAATAAATCATAACTTATAGTAATAACCTAAATTAAAAGGAATATATATTCATACATATCCAAATACATCCCATGAATTAGTTAAATGAATCCCTTTCACATAAATATTAGAGCTATATAATATAATAAATCCCCACAAGGGTAATCTAAGGTGATAGTTGTCTCACCACAAATCTTCTCGACAACACTTAAACATTCAATTGAGTTTATAGTCTTACCCAATGTTTATATACGCAAAGATAATTTACACAATAGAGAAATTAATTTCAAAAAATTATAAACAAAACTATATATAAATAATAATTAATTTCTTAATTCAAGACCCAAACATGATACAAGAAAAAGTTAAGGTAGAAGTAAATTAAATCAATTATCACACCTTGAATGTAACTCCTTATATATATGTATGATAGTTTATATAGGTTGTCAAATAATTTAAATTAAATATTGCACATAGTGATAATAAAAAAAATTATATATGAATAATAAAAAATGGAATTAAATAAATAATTGAACAATTATTATATTTTAACTTGAGTTAAACTATTTATGAACAATTCATAAATAACGAAATTATAAACATTTTTTAATTTATCGATTCATTATGAACATTCCATAATTAAATAGATATAAAAATATAGTATTTATCCACAATATAAATTGTATATAAATTATTATATGGGATTAATTTTCAATATAATGTATTAAATGAAATCTAAACATTTTATATTTTTATTCTATTAGGTAATTTGTTCACAATCAACATGTCATTTATTTATATTATTTAATCCTTGATCATGTAAATGGTCAAAAATAATTTTAAAACTGTTTAATTGTTTTTCAAAAATAATGCCTTTAATTTGAACATTTTATAAAATAATTATAAAAAATAATAATTGAAATATAAGACCCTTTATATTTAGCCTTATTATGTAATTTATAAAAAAAATTTAAACCAGAGTAACAATTTGAATATAATAATTTTAATTCTTAAGTATAAACCAAGATACATAATTGGAGAATCGTATTCTAATACTAACAGTTTATAATATAAAATATTTATTGGATAAATATTTCCTAAATATTTAATAAATTTATATTAAACAAATTATTATTATTTAAATTATAAAAACCTATATAAATTAAATAAATATCTGAGAATAAACATTACTATAATTTATTAACAATTTATAAATTATTTTAAACACCTTATAATTATTTAAAATTACCTTATTTACCTTTCCTAGAGGGTAGTGAATACAGAAATAATAGTTCTTGATTATCCCTAATCATATTAGTTGTCTCATATTGAGTTCCATATTTTTTTAATATAAACATTATACACTTATGTTCGGTTTATATTTCAGTCTTTTAACCATATAGGTAGTGTTACTGGATTTTTAAGAAAAAAATCACAACTGAATGCTCTAGATTTAGAATTAGGTAGATTTTATCATGTATATTCAACTTCCATGATGTGTAAGCTATCAATTTTTTCATTTTTCATGAATACAAAATCCAAGCGTTACTTTTAAGCATCATTATATACCACATAACTTTCTCTACTTAATGGTATTGTGAGTACATGTGTAGTGATTAGCCTCTTCTTGATAAATTTTCCACAAAATGTTAGTAGTACCCATATAATCCAAGAAACAATGAATTTCCATGATATTAGTGAGTTGGGTCTATTCTTTAATTAACTTTTTTAAGGGTCCACATAAAATCCCTCACTTATGATCATGTGTCCCAAGAATGTGACATACTCCATCCAAAAGTCACATTTGCTGATCCTGGAATACTGTTTCTACTTCCATAATGTCAATAGAATAATACGTAGATGTTCTTCATATTTATCCATTATATTAGAGTATATTATAATATCATTGATAAAATCTACCACAAATTCATCGAGGTATTTTCTAAAGACTATTCATCAAATCTGTGAATATTTACAAGGAATTAGTAAGTTTGAAAGACATCACAAGAAACACATAGTTCCCATACCTTGCACGGAAAGAAATATTCATGATATATTCCTTATTCACCTTCAATTTATTATATTAAGAATATAGACCTACCTTTGATAATTACTGATATCCTCATAGTTGATCGGATAATTCATCAATCCTTGGACATAGAAAGTTATTCTTTATTGTGATCTTATTGAGCTCTCGGTGATCAATACAAAACCACTTTGTTCCATCCTTTTTCATTATAAAGGTAAATAGTGAAACCCAAGGTGATGAAGTATGGTGTATGAACCCATTATATATATGTTTCTATATCTACTTCATTAACTACTCAATTTTGATCAAGGGCATCATGTATGGGAATTTTGGGATAGGAGTATCTCCGAGCATAAGTTTTATTGAACACTGTACTTCAAAATCTGGGGGAAGTCTTAGTAACTCTATGGAAAATACATCACTATATTACCTCACAATGAGAATTTCATTTAGGCTAATACATTCCATTCACTCAACCATTTTAATGAGGAAAAATACTTAACTGGGAATCAACTCACGCACCGTTGAGTGATATTCTAAAGGAGATTCATGGTCTTCCTTGAATTTTTAGAGGTGTGTGAGATGGTTCAGAATTTTAAAAGAAATTTTCTTTTATTAATAGTTTATGTGTGATATATATAATGAGATCTAATACATTCCCAATATAGCATATAATTACACCAAGGGAAGTATTAAAATATTCATAGAAAGAATCTTCTTCATACGCCAATAAGAGAAGATTACAACACATGGGTAGCAATGATTTCACCACTAGGTATTTTTATGGATATCTATACATTAAGGTTTTAGGTATTTGATTCAATAGTTCTTGAAATCTTGAATGATAAAAAATAATTCATAGAATATGAATCAAATAATACTTTTTCCATTCTTGAGTGAATAAGAAGGTTACCTTGTATGACTCAATTTTCTTTCTCCACTTTAGCAGTAGTGATGGAATAAGAGTCCCCTTATTCCTTTGGATTTAGTGGATATTGACATTGAATACCCTCTTGTACATGAGGCTTAGTGCACTATATTTTATATCTCCCTTTCTCCCTACAGTTGAATCCTTGAACCATTGGTGGTTCTCTCCTTTCTTGCTTTATGTTGGCCAGCTTCTTCATGTCTCTTATATCTTCAGGATCTTGATGGACTTCTCTTCTACACTTAAATAACTTTTCAATCCATTTTAGGCAATTACCATGAAGTTTCATTCCACATTTTTGACATGTGGGTGGTTGGATCCTTTTCCCTCCATTATTATTTAATCCATAAACATGAAAATCCATTATTCTTTTATTATCTCCATAACCATGGGACAATTATACTAACTCCATATCCACATTAAGATCACATAGAACTAATTATTTATAACTAACAATGTCTAATATTTCTCGTGAAATTATAAGGTGTCGATATAAAGAACTAAATAATATATCAATTTTTCTATCATTTTTTATAATAAAACCAAAGGTGTTCCTTGAAAGCCTTCAAAAATTTTCTTCATAAGCCAAGACAGATTCAACTTTTTTTCTTCAGCTCTTTGAATTATCTATAAATCTTTGTTGAATATTGTACAATAAATATTTGTTAGTAAATATTTTATTAATGTCTTTCCACTCCATCTCTTCAATTTCATCCTTCAACTTGGTGTTCTTAATGAATTAAAAGCATTGATTGATATCTCAATCTAAGTGATATATAGCCAGAGTCAAATTCCCTTTCTTAGAATAGTGAAGTACAAAAAATATATTCTGTATTGAGTTAAAGCATGGTTCAATGATGAGTATATCAGAATATCCACTAAATGTCAGTGTTTGTTTCTGTATAAAATATTCAATAAATAACTGGTCCCTATTAGGTGAAGGCATGTGTTCTATATTATTTAGGTTATTTATCACATTCCTAGACGGTTGGGTAAGAATAAACATGAAATTTTGAAATCCACATCTCATGGAATTAGGGATGTCATTTTGGAAATCCTTGCATTTTCAATTACACATATTATTTGTATGGATCCTCCTGATTCCCACTATTGTATAAAATAAAAATGTTTTAACAAAATATAAGTCAACAAGTCATTAATAAATTATTTATAAATTTTTTAAAATAACTCTAAAAGCACATCATGTGGGGTAGCTATGTTTAAAATTTTTCTTAAACAAGATTATTGGATTTGTACATATTCTTATTATCATACTACGGGTTTTCATTAATGTTCCATAATCATAATTCCAAAATTAACTAAACTCTTATTTGATCACAACAATACTGACCCTACTATTCTAACATGACTAACACATAATTTTAATAATTAGAAAAATAAAAGTGTTATAAAATCAATATCCAAAGATTTTTTATCATGGTAATATTAAAAAATACATCAATTATGCATAAAAAACAAAAAAAATTATTTATTTTTAAAATTTTATATATCCTACTAAAGATCACAATCTATATAGTACATATTCACCTAAGGATATACATCAAAGAATGGGTTGATCTAAAATCCCAGTAAGAGGATAGATGGGGACATGAATCAATATAACATGGGTGAGAATAATCATCATCATCATAACATAATAATTGCATGATATTCAAAATCATGATAGGAATAATAAGATAAAGGTATCACATGTGGAAATGCATAAAAATGAAACATCATGTATTACTGGTGAAATACCACACATAGTTGTGAAAAAATATAGCATCATGTTCACACATAACATATGTGAATAATCATAACATAATAATTATGAATAAATATAGTATCATGTATACACATAATACACATCATATCATGAGATACATCACAATAACCAATACATTTGAGCATTATATAATTTTGGGTGGACCCGTAACATCATAAAATGTACATAATCACACCTTCCATGTATATCAATAAATTTAATGAATTAGATGATATAAATGAATTGTCTTCCTATGTTTTTACTCAATAATGAATAAACTTTGGGTTTACTAATGAAAATAGAAATACATATTTGGTATGAGATTCATTAATATTGAGTGAAGAAGAAACAACTCAAGAGAAGTAAAAATGTGTTTTGGAAATAATAGTTCTTTTGGAATTTTATTTACTTGTAATAAAATAAGATTGGGAATATGTATATCCTAAAAATAATGTTTAAGGACAATGAAATTATATTCTTGGTTTTCATGATTGGTTCACTTGTATAAAAGTATAGTTCTTGTGAAATGATAATAATTCACTAAAATTGAAATTATATTTAATTAATGAACTTAAATAAGTATTAATGGTCTTATATGTCATTTTGTTTTATGGTATTATGATTATTCAATAAGTAAAATTTTTGTAAAATTTATTTAATTTATTTTGGAGGCCTTTACAAACATCACGAGATTATATATTTTCATTAAACATTATATTTATATATTGGTTCTAGAATATTATATAACATATAATATGTACTATAAAATATTAATAAATCTTAATAATGGTTTTATGATCATCCTTTAAGGCATTAATGGAAAATGAAAACTCATCTTTCATGAAGGCTGTGAATCGACACATAACGAACAATGTTTTCATTTTTTTGAAATAAATGAGGAGAGAAAAGATTTGATGATGGATTATTCAATTAAACAAAATATAATTATATTATATATTAGATACTAGAGATATAAAAAAACGTTGGTATAGGGAGGTTATAAGAGGATATGAAAAGAAAATATAATTGTAAAGAAATTAAAAGAGAACGAAAGAGGATTCTAACTATTGAATTTATGATCCTTAAGAACCTCCTTAAGGATCTTAGTTTTGATCTTTTATGGAGACCAGAAGCTCTTGGAAATGGGAATGTGGTTTGGAAGTTTAATTGGCCTAATTTAGACAAGAATAAAGGATTATAATGTGTGATGAGAAGAGGTGGTGAGGGGTGGTAATTATAGGAGAGGAGAGGAATCTTTTATGATTATTTTATTCATTAGTTTATTATTTTGGATTAAGATTATCAATAGTTTTGATTATTTTGACTAAATATTGAAACATATTCAGTAAGGTTCTATCCAATGGGTTATTACCCCATCCCTACATAATCCATGACTCAATAATTCTTGTATTTAACTTATATCATAAATTAATTGATCTTTTTTGGAAACGATGAGCTCGTAAGGGGCGCCGCCTTGTTAGGGTTTCCCCCTATCGTCGTCTATTCTTCTCACCTCAGATCAACATCTGAGCTCTCGTAGGTACTCCTCGGTGTTTTCGTGGAGTAGGTTACTCTTCCAGGAGTGGTGTCGAGGTACCTTCATGGGCGCGCCCATCTTGGATTTTCCCACCGTTTTCCGGCCTGTTCTTTTGGCAGCGCGGTGTTGACAGCAGTCATAGGTCCAAATCCACCTAGATGGGGGTCGACACTTCGATTCTGTGTCGGCTGGGGGTGTGTGCGGCGGTTCAATGTGGATTTTGGGTGAGTTTGCGAAGGTGGCCTCAGGATCTGGATCTGATTTGCAGCTAGGCGTCACGACTGTCATTGTGGTTTTCTTCTCTTTTTAATGTTCAGCCCTTGTAATTTGTTTGTGGGTGTGGTGGATCCCTTTTTGGAGCATGGTGATTCTGGGTTCGTGATTTTTGTTTCTTTCTAATCTGACGTTGTTGCAATAGCGGCATGGATGAGATGCATTGGGTTTTCTTGGTGAAGTTTAATTGTTATTTTCTATTTCATTGATGAGTTTTCTATCTTTTTCTTCCTCCATTTGTGTGCGATGGTTTGATTTGTTTGGAGAACCAAGAGTTGGTAATGGAATTCATGGTTATGGAGACCATTGAAGGATTCAGTATGGGGTCTTGGATTGGGTGTGTTTGCGTTATTTGGGGTCATCGTATGAGGAGAATTCAGGTGGCTGTGAAGACTGTTTGAGTTGATATGTGTTGTTTGATCTAGTAATTTTGGATTTTGGATTTTAGATTTTGGATTTTGGAGTTTTTATTGTGGGGAATTGGTTTGATGTCTGTAGGTTCTCACTAACACAAAAAGTGACTTATTTGAAAATAAAAAAAACAAGAATTTTCAGTGAGTCATTATTCACTAAAAAATTAACTATATTAAAAAAACCAAAAAATTAAACCTAACTAGTTTTCGATGTCTATTATTCAAAAAATGGACTCTATTTTAGGAAAATAATTTTCTAAATATGAGAAATTTAATTTTTAATTAAATTAATCTCTTATTCGAAAAATACCGATTTTAATATTATAATCGATTTTACGACACTTTGAAAAATTAATTGAGGTCCCCTAAAATTATGTTATAATTAAAATACAAGATAATATTGATTTATTAATCTATTTTATGAAAATAAATTTACATTTAAATCAATATATTAATTATAAAAGTGTAAATAAAGATTTATGTTTTATAAAAATACCAACAATTAATTTTTCATTTTAAAACATTTATTTAGTTATACTATGATATAATTATATCATATTTCTAATTTAAAGATACATAAATTTTATATATAACATCATAAGTGAGGTTACTATTCTATTGGTCAGATTACTATTCCTAATGGTCATGTTACTTTTTCAAGGTTCAAGTTACTATTATGTTGGTATAAGTTCCTTAATTTCTATGAATATAAACTATTTCACTCTTCATTTATGAGAATAATGTTTTATTGGGATATCTATTATATGTATGTGTTATATACCATATAACCTAATTATAAGAAGGTAAATTACATTGATAATATTTTGGTTTGCTACTATTATGATAGAAAATATTTATATCAATAAGTAGATGATATTTCTAGTGAAATACATATTTCTATGGTTTATAAATTATGATATTATATAGTTACACCACAACTTGGTGATAATAATCCATGTTGTAATAATATAATTTTAGTGAAAAATTTTACGGATTTTTTTCAATCTATACATGAGAAATATATATCCTTAAATCAATATAGATATTGATGATAACTTTTAATTGATAGATTCCACACATATTAGAGAAGTTCCATGGATATAATATAAATAAAATAATAGAGACTTGATAGAGAGAGGAATCATTGTGAGTTCTAGAACATCAAAAATAAAGGATAAGGAATGAGAGATTTTGGATTCCATAAGGTGATATTTCTGATAGAGGTTTAAGGATATCACTTTGATATTGATTTTTTTTTCATTTTATATAACATAAAGGAGGATTAACATGCTACTACACATATATTTATTTTGTAATATATTTTATATTACGGATTATAGTCATTTATTATAATTAGTAATATATAAAACAGACAATGGAAACCTATAAACATTGATGATGATGGTTTAAACCTTGATTTAGAGTACTTATTATAAAATTTAGTAACAATGAAACATCACTAAGTGTATTCTCCTTGGGAACAACCAAAATTTTTGTGAACAGACTATAATATTATATCTATTGTTTTATATTATATTATTACAATAGAGAGGAATAGAGATTATAATAACTCCTATCATATACATGATCCAGTATAAGTGGAAACATTTAGAAATATTTTATTTTTTACATACCTAATTCTCACCCTCTAAGGGTATGATATGATAATCTATTTTATTTTCATTTATTCACTAAGTTTTCATTGTAAAATCATTTTAATTATTTCTAATTAATGTAATTTTAAATTAAATTTGGAATAATTCTATCATTGGACAAAATATTTATTAATTTAGATAAATTTAGAAAATATGAATAATATTTAAGCTAGTTATGTCTTGGTTCTTGACTTACCATGGTGTAATGATTCCAAAGAGAGATAATGATGAAATTTATAATATAAGGGGAAAAATAAATTATCCACAAAAAAATTATTTCATTCCATTAAAATCACTACATCTTGGATACCAGAATTAATTATATCATTAAAAAATGCCAAAGGAAATAACCAACACCATACCTTATATGGTCAAGTAATTTTACATTGAGAACCCTGACTTGTTTTTTTTCATGGTGAAGATGAACGTTCTATATCAAGAATAGAGAGACATAAAGTTGATGAAAAAACAATATGTTATATCAAAAAATTATATCTTCTAATTTTTTTGAAATCCTAACAAAATGGGGTGATACACAACCACACCAAATAATACAAGAGGTCAACGTCCAATAGATAAAAGTGGAATTCATTATTTATAAGAAATCATGGAGACAATATATTTATTTTATCCTAGATATGAAACCAACATGTTGTGTCTATGTACAATATGTAGGGATTTTATATTTATTTGAGAACATTTAAATTCCATGAAACTACTTTTATTGAATCATACATTAAATTTTTTAAGTTGAATTTTCGTTAACTTGTTTCTAGTTCTTTGTTTTTAATTTCTTAATTTTTCAATTTTCTATCAATATTTTCTTTCTTTTACATAGAATCTTAAGATTAATTTGTTATTCATTTTAAAATCCTCTTTGATCAAGTGTGGGTAATCACATAATGAGTTAGAGTTCAAAAACTCAAGAGTACCTAATTTTTATATTTACTTCATTCGTTAATTTTTTTGTTATAAAATTAATTTTAGATGTAATTTATATATAATTACTAAAATATTCATTGAAAAATAGATATATTATGAGAGGGTATCAAAATAATTTGAGAGGATGAATCTATGATATTATTTTTTATTCATGTTTTTCTTTGAAAAGATTAAAATTAAATCACTACGTATTTTTTGTTTATCTAATCACGAGATTTAATTTGAATTATTTAGAATCAATTAGTTTAACTATAATGAAGTTTATTAATTTCAAAAAAAAATATAACCAACAAATTCAATTTATTTGTGAATAAAAAATATAACATATTTTCTAAAAACCATCCTCGGAAAATGATTTCTTACTTCTCACTTTTATTGATTATTTTCATACATTAGAACATTATTTTTAGTAATATTGGTCCTTTTAAACATTAAATTTATAGATTAAAAATATATCATGACACGGATCTTGATATTTACTTATTTATATCTATTGTAATAGTCTCAAACATACACCAATCTATTCTGAATATTCTAGAAAAGGATCAATCACTCATTTAATTTCTAATCTTTGACTACCCATTGAAAGTCATTAGAATGTTGATGGTTTAGTTTTTTGCATAATTACAGAGAAAAATAGTGAGTATAGAAGTTTAATAACACATATTTATTTTCCTAACTTTCAACTCACCCTATTTCTATTTTTGTTTTTATTCACTCTACTTGTGTATTTTTTTATAGAACAGTAGATGCATGAGTATGATTCTAGCCACTCGATCAAGGAGAGTTTATTCACATGATGCCTTGGAATAAAATCCTTAGATTATGTGGTTCATTTTATCTCATCGATGATAAATCATGGTATGAAATAATTTACCTAATTATCTAGACGATTTTATTGAAACTTTAACCCATGAGGAATCAAAATATGGTGAAAAATTTTTATAAATAATAGAAACATCATGGAACATAGTCTACCATCATTGAAGGGGCCTACATGAGAATTATCTAACCTTGATTCCAGAAAAATCATAGAGATTAAAAATATTATTCACTAAATGTTTCCAAATATGGAATGATTTAAAGGCATACAATATGATAATCCTCATTTAAGCTCTTCCAATTTATGAAGATATTGAAAACATTCAAAGATATTGAATTATATAAGGATTCCAAAAGGTTGAGGGAAATATTTTCATAACTCAATGTCTGGGGGAATGATTTAATGAAAATTGAATTGTATTATTACATTTCTACCCCAATAATTTTGTGTAGAGATTATTAGATAAATAATTTCCTCGCGTGATAGAAGTAGATCTTTGAAATGAAATCCAATTTTTTTTGCAAGATGAAGAATCCATATTCAAAATATGGGATAAATTTAAGTGGTTTTTAAAGAATATCTGAAAACATATACTTAATGTTATTATTTAAATGAAAATATTATACTATGGTTTATGACCTATGTATGATTTCATGATCGATGCATCATCACATGAACCGTGCCTCACCATCGGAAGTGGTATGGGTAAGCTTCCCTATTCTTCCACTACATTTCCAAAATCCAACTATTATTCACATGCTAGGTAATATTGTAGGAAGGTATTTGTGTTATGATAGTCGAACGGAAGGTGTGTGTCACCAGGTTAATCCCCGGGTTTGTGTGGAATTGGATGCATCCCGGATGCCTTTTGATCATGTGTGGATTACAATTGGAGAGGAGTACAGGTGAAAACAACATGTGTTATATGAGGACTGGAGGGATTATTTCTCTTGTTGTCACCGATTGGGTCATGCTCTATAGGTTTTAAATAGGGGAGGTCCCTTGAAGGCTCGTTGTCTAGATGCCCAAGTTTCTACGCGAAGGGAGGGAGATGCTACGGGTAGGGTTTTGGAGGCTGGTGTGAGGGTGGGTCAAGGATAAAAGAAAATAGGACCTGAAGTTGGAGGTAAGGAGACTCACCTTCTTGTGGTGGAACGAAAAATAGTTGAGGACTATAGGATGATGGTTTTGGATTTTCTTGGTTCTATACGAAGGGAACAAGATGCACTGGGAAAGGCATTGGAGGTTGGTGTGAGGGCGGTTCCTATTATAGAGGAGAAAGGACTAGAAGGAAGTGGTAGAGAGGTCCAACCTCCAGTGGTTGCTGAAAAAATGAAGTATGTCAGTAGGGAGTTGGTCGAGGATGGTCAAGGAGATGTGGATACTTTTGGTATGGTGAATTCCTTGGAAGGGTATGTGTTGGTTGTTGAAGGGGATCAGATTGAGGAACATAGAGAGGGGGAGGGGCCCCCAGTATTGTCAGTGGTGGTGGGGGAAGGGGTCTGGTTCCTTTATTAATGCTAACTTTACATGGAGGGGGGGGATAGAGGTATGGATATCTCGGCGAGGACTTTTATCCCTTTAAGCAAAGGGTTTTAAAGCATTGCCAATGTCAATTTTGATTCTGGTTTATGTGATAATCCAAAGGATGGGGGTGTGGGTGTTGGGGTCTCCTTGAAGGAGAAAATTGGTGGAAGTCTGGTACAAGAGGAAGTCTCTACGGCTGTGGAAAATCCTACTGATGGGGTTAGGTTCCTTTCTCAGATTGAAAGTTATACTTTGAACTAAATAAGGAGGAGTAATAGCGGTGGTAATGTTATTGCTTTAGAGGATTTTCACGATAATGGGAAGGACTAGGATGGGGGTGATAAAGAATATATGAGTGGACTAGATATTTCATTCCTAAAATGATATAGTACAAGGAGGGAATAAGAGGATGGTAGAGTATGAAGGATCCTTGTCTGCGACTCCAAGAAGAAGAGAACTAGGAAAGAATACTCTTATCTCCTGCATCCGGCAAAAACAAGATCTACTTTAAAGAAAGATAGTAGGATGATTCATTCCTTTAAAAAAGATATCTTGGTCAAACAGTCCTGTGGAACCCAACCGCCTCTGGATCAGTTGAGGAGCTGGGAGTTCGGTAATATTGGGAGGTGGCATGGACCATATTCTTTTTGGGAATTGACCACTACAGAAGATGAATCTTGTATGGGATGCAGAGACGAATACAAGTACTATGATCTATAGCGTGGTGTTGTTTATTTTGTTTGTGGTTGAATTTCAGGCGTTGGTTTTTGGAGTTTTAGGTCATTTGGAATTGTTATGAATCTTTATTTGAACCTTGTTTTGGGTACCGACAACTCATAAAACATCTTTTAAAATGGAGAAAAAAATTATTAGCTATCATTTTTCAAAATGATAGAGGTCCACTAAGGAAAAAAAATCCATAAAGTGGAGGATAGGTCTCACTTGGATACCTAGATGGAACTATTGTCCAAAATTTGTATATTTTTCAATTGGTTGAACTAAATCATCCTCATCCATGAATACCCACTTTTTATTTCATAATCATATGAATTTTTTGTTGGGATATAATCCTACCTTTAGTGAATGGATGGTTCAGATGAAAATCATTGAATTAGAACTATATTATTTAGAGATACCCCTATAATAATATCAAAATAAATAAAACCACATTAGTATTGTCAACCAGAATATAAATCAAAATATGAGCTATAATAAATAGTAATGAAGTAAATTGTTTAACTAAATCAATGTCATACTTGGATGCATTCCTCAACATCAAGGACCTAAGCGATTTTGATAAAACTTACCACCCCTCATAATTAATCCAATCCTCTTTTGAAAATATTCCATCCATAACAACAACAACAACATCAAACCCCAAAAAAATCCCCTAAAGAGATGATTCATATTTAAATTAAACATTCTTATCAGTATATGAGAAAACAAGGGAATTTTTATTGAATTTTTAATCTAATATTAAAAACGTTAATCATTAATAGGGTAAAAATGTCCAAACTTTATCAGAGTGATTTCATGGTACACTATTGGGAAATACACATAAAAATAGAAGGGAGGAGTTGAAGGTTGTGACACTTCAGAGAAAGAAATAGATAATTGAAAGGAAGTTAAAGGAAGATTAAAATAATATTGAAATAGTGATTTTTTTGGATAAGGATCAAATAAGGGATAAGATAAAAAGGACAATGAGAAATCTAAAAAATCAATAAAAAGGGTTCTAGAAGAAAATGATGAATATAAGAAAATTTAGCCTTCTAATCCCACTCTTCCATTATATAAGAGTATCACTCATCGAAAAGTAGATATCTATTAAAAAAAGATTATATAGGTCCTTAAAAAGCACCACATCATCATACAATTCATTGATTAAGTCTCTCAAATTGAAATGTATATAAAATCGTTAAAGGAGTTTCTTTCCAAGAAAAAATAATAAAATTATCTTAGAGTAATATTTAATAGAGGATTTTTTATATTTTTTTAATGAAAAATACCTCTAAAGAAAAGAGATCATAAATGATTTCTCATCCCATTCATAATTTGATCATGAATATTTTGAAAGTTACTCTATTAATTAATAGATAATTTTAATAAAATTCCCATAAGTGTTCATTGAAAATTTGTATTAGAATATGCTAAACCCATAAGATTCATATTATAACTTGGAATATGTTTGGTGATATACCTCTAAGTAATTTTTTAATATTTCACCTTTAATATATGAAAATCCATCTTCATCATTAAAATTTTCAACCTCAAGATAGAATATTAATGGGATATTCTCATTATCCTTGGGAGACCATTCTTAGTTATAGAGAAATTCCTGATGAACATGTATTAAGGAATATTTATTTCTTATGTTTGTAATAAACATTTAAAATTCTATTCTATTAAGATTGTGAAGCACGTAAATGAATCAAAGTGATATAATATAATATTTTTCAATGAGGAGTATTCCAAAATCAAGAGTATGTAATAATATGTGGATTAATACACGATTTAATTCATTGTTAATATTTTGGATAGTAAAAAAGAGTGTAAAAACTCATAGGATGAATAAAAACCTTAATAATAATTCTATATGCTGTATATATTAAGGATTTCATATTTAAATCTAATCTTTTAAATTATCAAGATACTGATTCATGAGTTGAATCCACTTCCACAAACATTAATATAAATATTTTTTGGATAAAAAAATTACTTTTATTGTAGTAATCATTGAAACATAGTCAATTGAGAAAGTGGAGAAATTTTTAAAATTATTGAGGAAATGTTTGTACAAAATATATTGGTGGAATTTCCAATACTAAAATAATTATCCAAAACATTTATACCCAAAAGGTACCATTGGTGCATATATTTTAAATAATATAAAAACAAAACAATATACATACACATATAATAAATAATGTATTATAGAATGATGTTCGTAAAATCCATGGTATGGGAATAATTATTTCAATATGAGATTGTGAATGGGTTAGACCACATCTGGTCATGCCAAATAAAGGAGGAAAGAAAGTGATAAAAAACAAGGGAAAATAATTCAACCCAACAAGGACTTTTATGGGATAGATATCATGTGTCCAATACCATAATCTAAACATATTAGTAAAAAAGTTCAAATTTTCACTGCTTTGGATGAAATATTGGAACGTTAATCCATATACGGGTAATATTTCATGATGGATAGATAATATGGTGAAAACCAAATACATTTGGATCAAACTAAAAAATCAAAAACCATTCTTACTTGCCCATAAATAGCCTTCATCTATCATCATATGTTATTTTAAACGTGTAACACAACACTGACTTTTAAAAGGGGTATGAGATATATATTTCATTAATTATAGAGGACGTTTCATATATTTTTTGGTTGATTTCTTAGATTAGAGTATATACCTTTATGTTTAAAAAAACTTTATTTATTACTAAAAATATTTTAGGATAAGTGACTAGTTTTCGATACGGAAAATTTATAATATATGGTTCAAGAGGAAAATAATCTTAGACACTAAATATCAAAATTGGATATAGAGGATTATCCATATAAAAAGAATGTCGGTACAAGATATTCCCAATACAAATATAGTACATGAGATACAAATCATTATTGGAAATACAATATTTTACCATATCCCTATCAAATATGTTTTGAAGATAGATCGACCACTTGCCCATATTCAATCAAATTAATATATATTTAATTTTTATGAGTCATGTAGGGAATCATTTTCAACTTTAATATTATTTTTAATGGTTTCACTGATCAAAATTTACCATAAATTATATAATCATTTTCTTATGATTTGTGACATAAGTGATTTCTCAATAGGATATTATATGGGATAACATGTTAGTCATATATTTTTAATCATATATTATGGATGGAAAAAGCTAATTGAATACTATATTGACTAAATTACTATAATGAAATAACTGTTTTTATGATATTTTATTTTAATAAATATATATCTTACTTGGAACCATCTAATACATTTTCCAACAGTAACCATAAAAAATCAGGTATTTATTGAGAATATAGTTTGAAAAGATATGAATCATTAAATGGATAAATTTTGTAAAAGATTTTGAAATCATGATCACAGATAAAAAGTGCTTTAAGAATGTGGTTTCTGATCATTTATCAAGTAATACATTGAAAAATTTGGTAAAGAGGAGGTGATTGAAATTGATGATGAGTTCTTGGATGAGAATACATTTTATACTAACCTATATTTTTTTCATGGGTTGATGAAATTTTATGATATTTTTATAGTGATAAAATAAATAATCACTTCTCTAAAATACAATGGAAAAACTCTTTTGATAGTTTAGTGCACTATTAATGTAATAATCCAATATCATTCAAGGAATAAAGTGATGGAATTATTTGGAAACATATTCCCAAATATGAGGATAAAAGTGATATAGAATTTTCTATTCATAATCTTTTAGAGGAAAAAATGGACTAGAATGAAAAATGGCCAGAATATTTCAACATTGATTATTTTGGCCCACACTCAACAAAGACACATGTAATTTTCTTGGGGGTGTGATTGATGCGAAAGGGTTGGAAATATTATAAATACAAATTCTATTCCTCAACACCCAATTATTGATGTCAAAGTTTTTTATGTGTGGGTATTGATTTCATGGGAAACTTCCCAAGATTATTTATCCACACATACATTCGTTTGTGTGTTGATTACATGTCAAAATTGGGGGAAGCTAAGTAAACATTAAGGAACACAGTGAATATAGTGATTAAATTTATAATAACAACATATTTCTTTTATAATATATAATTTAGTAATTTGTGAATGAGTAATTCATTTTAACAATCAATTATTAAGTTAAATACTAGATAAGTATTAATTTTGATACAATAAAATAACCCATTATCACTCATATATATGTTTTGAAGTTGAAATATCAAACCGATAGATCTTGAATATCTTGGAGAAGTACATGAGCATAAGAAGATAATATTGGAGTAAAAATATGGATGATAATTTATGGGCATACATTATAGCCATTAAAATAAAAATGGGTACATCAATATTTATTTATTTCTATGTAAATATATATCACTTACTTATGGATCTCAAAAGTAGGTATTATTGGGATATGAAAAAGGTTATTATGCTCCTATAAAATCATGGAAGAATAGGTAATTTCAAATGGGTGAATTGGAATAAATTTGAAGAGACTCTTTTGACAATACCAAGATCTACATGGAGAAAACCAAGGAGTGTCATGACTAGTGCATCAACTAATGAATATTAAAACTTTGGGAAAATGTACTATTATTTATCTCATGAATGCATTTTTTTAATAAGTAAATTAATGTCACATTATGCGACACCCTTCATAATGATCAATAAATATTAATTTTGATCCATAGAGATAGACATGAAAGATGCACCTTTTCTCAAGGTCAATGGACAAAGGTTAAAGAACTTTAAGGAAACTTCTATATTGGATTCATTATGTCCACCATATTTAACTTGAAAATAAAGTTGTAACTAGATATATACATCAAACGAATCACTAATATCGAGGAAAATCAGCTATATTTTGAAAAAAAATATTTTCATTTGTTTTTGGAACATTTTTGAAATTTTATTTCATTGGATTTGTAATTAATTATAAATAATACTAAAGAGAACCATATATACAAAACCCCTCAAAATAAAAATCATTAAGAGGAGAATTAGTGGATTTAGTGGGGGAATTTTAGGGAAGAATTGAAAACATAAAAATGAATAAAATTTTTGAAGGAACAGATAACCATGATGTGGCACCACCCAATTCACATAATGTTAATATGATTTATCGATAGAGAATATAAATTACTTAACCAAGGATATCATGAATGTTTCCTTAAGTTGTTTCCCCATTTAAGTCTATAAAATGTTAAGTATTATTCATTAGTGATGTTAAGAACAATATTTTAAATTTGACATCTTGAACATGAACCACTGATGGAGATGAAGGTAGTAGTTTGGTTTGATATTCAAAGGTGTGTGATATGTTTCATACAATAATTCCATTTAAAAATATATAAAAAAACATATGAAAAAGATTAAAATATTTAATTAATTCACATGAAAATACTTTTGGATTTATAAAAAAGATATGTAAATATTATTTTGGTTGTTAAAATTTTTTAATTATGGAATAAGAATGTAGAGAACTGCCTATATTGATATTAATTGAGTCTCATGTATTATACATTAATCATTCAACCATATTCTTCATTCCTTGGTTATGAAATTCTTTAAAATTATAAACCGTCAACCTTAAACTTTATAAAACCACTACTAAAATCTACATTTATAAGTTTGTTTTAATTTCTAAATTTAATATTAATATAGATTAGAAGTTTAAACATAGATTTATTATAGTTTCCACTAAGAAAAACTGTACTATTGAAAATTATACTTAGTGATGAGAGAAACATTTTATAGAAAGGTAAATAAAAAATGTTCAAGATATCTAAAATTTTGCTAGAAAGGTAAATAAAAAATGTTCAAGATATCTAAAAAAAGTTTGAGAGATGATAATAGTAAAGAACAGATATTAGAATTTGAATTCAATGATAATGAATAATTGGATTCCTAGGGAGAATAACCATTTTGAAATTTTATTATCTTTAATTAAAAATTTGTTCTATTATCATGATGGGTAGTTTGTTTATGTTTTTAATGTATATTTTCATTGAATATTTATTGTGATATATTTTTTTAGGAAAAGAAAATGATTTTTTGTGGGGTATTTTATACATCAATTTTATATTTTTTTATTTTTTTAAATATAGTTAATTATGAATTATTATTGAAGTTTTTTAAAAAATTATGTATAATTTATACTTTGTAAAACACTTGAAGAATGTTATGGAAGCTTTGTAAAAGAGAATAATATTGAGCTAATTATGTTATGGTTCTAAAGAAACCACGATATGGTGAATAGAGAGAGATATTACAATGAAATTTATGCCATGGAGGAATAAATCCATTGTTCATTGGGATTTTATTTCCCACCATGGTGACCACTATTTCATAAAGCCTTATATGATGTAATTAATTATATAATGAAATAAAGAAATTACAACTACCATGAGGTAATTTTATTAATATATTTTATTATGAATGCTATGACATATTTTATGTTGTGATGAATATGAAAAACAATTTAAAGAAGGTTGTGTCATGGATTTGAAGATAATCCTTATCTTATATCCCAAAATAATATATTTAAAGTATCAATACTATCATGAAGAATGGGGAGATACATAACCACAACATGTGGAAGGATAAGTCACAATCCAAGAAATAAAGGGTTAATTTAGTGTTTTAAAGAAACCATGGTGAAAAGATAGTCATTTTATAATAGGTAGGAACACACCATAACATGTCCATGTCAAACATGTCATGGTTAATTTAGTTTATAAATACCAAGAAATATCAATCTTTAGGTAATGATCTATAGATTTTATAGATTATACTTTGATCCATTTTAGTTATATTGAGTTCTTTTGAGCATGTTCACATTTAGAAATCATGTTTTTCTAAATCATTAATTGAATTTTTTATGTTTACTTTTATTTTATTTACTTTTTGTTCTTTTTTTAATTTATAAATTTTCCATCATTATTTTTTTATTTCACTAAGTCTTTTAAGATGAAAAAGTTATTCATTATTTAATACTCCTTGATCATGAGGGTCTAGTAAATTTAGGTATATGAGATCAAGAGATGGAGAATGGGTACCTAGTTAAATATAAAATTCATTCATTAAAAGATTTATTTTTTTGGAATTACTTTGATAAATAATTTTTATTTAAATATTTAATGCATATTTGACAAAGTGACTTCTTAAAGAAGTGTGTCCAAAGTGGATGAGAGGATTAAATCCCAAGAGTGGTTTTGAGTACTCTTTTTATTTTTAAATATTTTAATTATTGAACTGATAATTTTTATTTCTTTGATCAAGGGATTTAAATTAAATTTTTTATAATTAGAATATTTGAAAATACATATGGTATTTACTTTATAAAAATATTTAAACTGATTGATTTAATTTTTTCCAATAAAGAAGATAAATTATTCCTTATGAACCATCATTTAGAATTAATTTCATACTACATACATAATTGGCCATTTTCCATACTTAAGAGAATAGTTTTAAATTATAATTATCTTTTTAATTTACTATTTTAGGTTATAATAAGTAATAACATAGCTCTTGAGATTTATTTGTTGTTCTAGACTATGATAAGATAATCCGAGTCATCGTTAATATAGAAACCTAAGTTAGTATATGTAAAGGCCTGAAGGGAATTCCTTATCCCTATATGTTGTTCATAAGTACTTCAGTTCAACAAATACCATTTGGAATAATTTTTTCCCATAAATAAAAAATAATTTATTATAAAATAGAATATATAAGTGGAATTCAACATTAAAATACAGATCTAGATAGTGGAAGAAAAATATTGAAAGCCAATTAAAATTTCAAATCCAAAACAGATATACGAAAGTATAAGAGATAAATGATTACCCATTTCCATGTGATATGTCGGTCTATATAACAGCTTGTTACTACAGAACTCTCACACCAAATTATCACAAATACCCACCCTCACCATGTGACACCTTTCCATTCCATATGTCTCATTAAACATTGCCTACATATTCCAAAAGGCATATATTGGACGTGATTAAAAAAATACCCCATAGGATCCCACCAACTATTTTGATAACAAAAATTTAATAATTAATCCATTTTTCTAATTTATTGAAAATAAAGGCATAAAATATTTATTTCATAGTTGAAAATAACTTTGAAATACCTATTTATGTAATAGTTTATAAAACATTACCAAATAAACAACTTTTCATGGCATGGACATTTTACCACATCCAAAATGGGGGAAACATAGGAACATTGTCTTAGGGTTTAATAGATCCATGTTAGATAGGATCCATACGCCTCTGTGAACATATGATTATGGGAATATGAATCCCTATAACAAGGGTCATGGGGATATGAGGACACCCAAACATATGAACCCCCTATAATAATATATTTTAATTTTAGTTGTAGAGTAAATCCATGTTAGATAGCTGCAAACCATCCCAACATGCTTGTCACAAATCTATACCCCTAATAAATACCCAAGGTTTCTATATTACAAATCCCATACTTTGAGGCTCATGTTGCCCAAATTTTATCATTTTATGGGCTTGGAACATATCAAAAATCAAGAAGCCCTTATAACACATAAAAACATGCTTTGAAATCCATCGATATGCAATAAATACCTATTAATGGTGGGTTTTTTGGTGTTTAACAGTGTTTTAAACCACCTATAAATGTTATGCAGTGTTTTCTAGAAACCATTGTGTTTAAATGTGTTACCGATCAATTGTGGTGATTTTTTTTCACATTCATTTTTATTTCATAGCACTTTTTGTAGTGGTCGGTTTTTTTAATTTTTTCTTCTATAAATTATTTATTATTATTGTGTTAATGTATTTATTATTTACTATTTATTTAATATTTATTTAATATATATATATATATGAATTATTTATTTATGTTTTAATAATTAATAATATTTTATATTTACTTATATAATTACATGTGTAATTATCCAAGCATGCCTAAATTGACCATATATATGTGTAGGGTAATATTTGAACCACTTACTTCTTGGTTATTCTGTAAGGACCTTACCACACATCATACTTATCATGTGTGTAAAAAATTAAATTCAATATACTTTTATATATACACAAATAAATATATGTAAATACAAAATAAATGATATATAAATGATAAATAAATGATAATTAATAATAAATAATGAGAAATAATAAAAAACAAAGACAAATAAATAAATAATAAAATACCAAATAATAAAAAAAGTAAAAATTAAAAAATATATAATATATAATATATAATAAAAAATTAAAAATTAAAATAAATAATAAATAATAAATAACAAATAATAACAAAAAAATATCAAATAGTAAATAATAAATAATACACAATAAATAATAATTAATAACTAAAAATGAAAAATAATAAATAATATTTAAATATTAAATAATAAAAAATAAAGTAGTAATAAATGATAAACACTCAAACAAATATAATTTAATATATTTGTATATAAATATAAATATAAATATATAAATATATGTAAATATTAATATGTTTAAATATAAAGAAATACATATTAATATAAATAAATAAAAATGCATTTAAATATCTATTTAAAGATATACCCACATAACATATTTTGAATATATATATATATATATATATTATAAATAAATTTGCATTAATATAATGACACACAAACACAAATAAAATTAATTATTGACCACTAAAAGAGGGAAGAAAATTCCAATTAAAACAGAATTAAATAAATATATATATATATATACATATATAAATTTTAAAACCATTTAATAAAATCTCAAAAACCAGAACAAGCATAAGAATACCCTTTTAGTCGAAGTCCAAATACCATCGAATGATCAAACATTAGGTTACCACATCTGAAAACACGGTTTTAGAGTCCTTAAAATCCTTCTTGACCAAAAAAATAATGATAGAGGCCCTGTGATCAACAAGGAATAGATCTATTTACAGTCTTTGATTTGACATATCACAGAGCCCAAACAAACACTCGAGTCAAAATTTATGACTGTTTAATGTTCAAGTTTTATTTTCAAATTCTCTTAAAAGAGTAATAATTTTTATTTTTATTAATTACTATAAATTTATTATATTGTATAATTTTATTTCCTTTCATAAGAATTACTTTGATAGGTTCGGATGTATAACCAGACACCCGAATGAAAAGTTATTTTCATTTGATGTAGAAGTCTGATTTTAAAATTCTCTTAAAATATTAGTTGTGGAGGATAATTTTTCTATGATATTAATATATTTATTAATAAATTAGGGATGGTTTTAAAAAACCAAAAATTTAATGACAATAATAATAATAACAACAATAACAATAAATGAGAAAAATTTAGCAGTCATTTTGAAAATCACTACTAAAAACAAATGTTAAATAATAATTTTTTAATAGTGAATTTTCATAGAAAGTGCCAAATGGTAAAAACTATTTCATTCATTTATCAAAAACAACACTCTTCAATAGTAAAAAATAATAACTTTAAATAATTTGAAAACCAATTTATGTTGATTAAGAAAGCATTCTTCATAAAAAAAGAATTTCATACAACCACTTACCTCAAACACTTAGAATTTTTTACAACCAAATGAGATCCACATGCTGATGGGAACGATGGATCCTCTAGAAATAATAAACAACAAAATTTATACTAGAAAATATTTCAAAGATAGATATCAACTAAAGAAGCTATTCCAATAACGAACGGTCATCCAAAACTCACCTTGGAATCCCCTAGATCTATAAAATATTACAAATGAACAAAAAAAATTGGATTTAAGAGAAGTAATCAAGTTAAGGAAGAATTAATAAACCTCCTTTAAAGATTTATAATACTCTAAAAAATGGGAATATCTTATTTATATGATATAGCAACTGAATTAAGTATTTTAAAAAAACATGAATAACCATCACCATGACTATGGTGACTTCGATCTCAGCACACCTAGGAGACCGACCATACAATGGAGAAAACCAATGGTTATTTTACAACCACTACCCATTGTACCAAGGAATGGTGAATCCTTCTTTTACATAGTCCACATGGAGACTCCTCTCAATCTATGAAAAGGACTGTGCCTAGTCATGTCATGTTAATCTCTATGCTTAACACATGTTGACTCTCGGAAAAATACATCTTCCACCATAGAGTGCTCCAGTCTGTGGTCCACATAAAATCAGCTAATTTCCACCCAAATCTATCAAGAACAATCAAACAAATTATGAACCATAATAAAACCATGAAATGTATAAAAAATAAAAACCCAAAACTAGTTATGTGACAATCTCCCAACCATACCACTTTATGTCCCCAAATTCTCATGGATAATGGTCAATCAAGTGGAAGATAGAACACACAACTCAAAATGAAATAGCCAAACCATGGATACAATTACAAAACCAAAAAACATACCAAATACCAAGATAATATAAACATTCAATGAATACTTAAATATAAAATCTACAAAAATAATCCACTTACCAAAGGGAAACCAAAAATCAACTAAGAACTCCAATGAAGAACAATAAATAAAAGGATCTCTTTGTAATGATTAAAACAAAAATATTAGAG
This sequence comes from Viscum album, assembly GCA_963277665.1. Classification (NCBI taxonomy): domain Eukaryota; kingdom Viridiplantae; phylum Streptophyta; class Magnoliopsida; order Santalales; family Viscaceae; genus Viscum; species Viscum album. Next base: position 211,175,211 of record OY728163.1, read on the forward strand.
ACTCTCTTATAAAATAATCATAAACCCATTAATTTTTTGAAGCCTCAATTTTATTTATCCAAATAAACATTATAATTTAAATTTTAAAATGAGATCCTGTTTCTATTGAAGATACAAAATTTCATTTGTAATTCAGCCTAGAAAACCGAAATTAAATATTTAGTGTAATTTTTTTGATAATCCACATATCTAGTTTTTTTAATTTATCTTATGAAGATTATTTATAAAATTAAAATTAATCATCTATTATTTTTTACATTTTAAAAAATAAAATATTTGAAACCATTGTGAAAGCTAGTTTTCATGACTCTGTTTAAATCACTTTAGAAAAACCAATTTATCACTCTTAAAAAACTAAACACTTTCATACCAACCATCAATCCATAGAGTCAAAAGTTTTATTTTATTTTGGATTTTTAAACTGCATTTTTAATATAATTCATTTTGTAAAACCCCATTATCATTTTTCAAATCCTAAATTATTATTCACTTTATTATCGACACATGAAGTCAGGGATGGTCAAACTTGAGACCCCCTGGGACACCCCATAGTGGTTCCACTACTAGACTACATCATGAACTGCTATGAAACTAAAAAATACTTTCCCAAGAAATAGAATCCTTAATTTATATCAATATAATAAGGAATTATCAAGGTTAAAGGAAACCATGATTCAAATCAGTGTTCACCATGTAACACATACATACCGTCAAGAAAGGGAGTTAGACAACTCTTTATTGTCTGTGAATCCCTAATGATGGACTCCCCACCATACCAGAACTCCCCAAAACCACAATATCTATAAAATATTATAGCCTATTACAAGTGAATTATTGAGGAACAAAACATGACAGAGATGTTAAATACTTTAAATATGTTTCACTAATCTCTCATCCTTCATATCTAGATGATGGTTCCTTAAACACCTTATTGGAATAAAACCCTCTATAATTTGACCAATCCTTAAGCTCCCCACCCAAAAATATTACCACCTAAATAAAACAAACTAAAATAATTCTTTTAAGATAGAACCAAACAATAATAAGAAATGAATCATAAGGAATCATGCCTTAATAAGATCTATATAGTCTAACATTAGGTCAATTGAGGGTAAAACAAGAATGTGCTTCCAAGACACTAGCTCCTAGTAAATCTATTAAACCATCAGATCATAAATAACATTAGAATCATGTTTCCCTAATAATTATCCATGATTCATTTGAATAATAATTCAATAACAACATACTAACATAAGGATTACATTATAACAAGAGAAGATACTCATAATCAGTCACAAAGTTAGGAGAATTCCCAATATAACCAACATCCTATATAAGATAATCAAGAGAAAAAAGTGAGCACAGGTCACCTCAAATGTTTTAATAGTCCATGGAAAATATTTTTTTTCAAAACCTATTCATGTGAACCCATAGATTCAAACTCTTAAAATTCATTTCAATAAAGACCAAAAAAAATGAATCATGATAAAAAAATTTGAGAATAAATATAAAATAGATACTTAAATAATCAAGATAAAACCATAAATGACACTGTGGAAGATCCATTTCATACATTTAGCTAATACAACCCTTTTAAATAATAATAAATCATTTCCTTAAATTTTTTTGAAACCAATTTAATATCAATAAACAATATTGGTTCATAAAACAAATGAATTTTAATGAAACCACTTTCATCAAACACTTGGAATTTCCAATAACAATAAAGGATCCAAAATACAAAGGAAAAGTGGCATCCTCTCGCATGTAATCATAGTAACAAATTGACAAGAATACAGCTATAAGAGAGAGGTCATCATATGAAGTTGTTCAAATTAAGAAGGAGCATATAGAAATCTCATTAGAATCAACTAAACCTTAAAAATATGGAAAAGGAGAAATTAATATGGGGTTTTATAAAATAAATTGAGTCAAAGATGAATTAATTTCCATCCCTTAATATTCTCATTCACTCTCATAAATGGGTGTAACTCACTTAGATGACCAGGAAGATGATTTGGATATTTATAAAAAATAAACAAATTTGTCACCACAACATTGTTATGGAAACTGTGGTCATAATGGATTTGATCACAGCATGATTAATATATTTTTAATGGTGACAGATGAAACTACAGAGAAAAAATCATTGTACGTTTTTGACCAACCACACCATACTCCACTGTGAAGTGAGTCCATCTTCGCTGTGTTCCTCATGTGGACTCATATTGATCTAATCTCATGAGCAAGTATAGATAAGTCATATCTATATACTAATTTCACATAGGTAGACTCTAGGCACAAAAACCCATCTATCATATCATGGTCCTGCACATTTTCACCAAACAAACCCAATTTCCACCTATATCTTTAGGAACCATTTGACACAACCCAAACCCAAATCAAACCCTAAAAAGTTTCAATGATACAAAAATTAAATGAAATATGTGACATTCATTGCAATAGACATAGAATAATGACACTCTATATCCGAGTATTCTAGTTAAAGATAGATCAAAAATTCAATTTATAAATTCAATCCATTTGTAGAATGTAATAATACTGACTAGATATCACTTCTTATATGTTTCATGAAAATCTTTAATAGAGAGAAGAATATTTTTGAAGGTTTTGTTGCATTTTCACTTATTATGTATGTGACAATCCAACAATGTAAGAATCATATGAAAAAATATTGATGATATTTTCATAGACATATATGATACTATAATGCATGGAATCTCTGTTGGAGGCATGAAATGTTGGCCCTATACTAAAAATGATAAAAAAAATATTCATATACTAATTCCAATGGAGTAAATGATATAGGATATAACTATAAAATGATGTGCACATGAGGGTGGTTCCTTATAAACCAAGAAAGGAAACATGGGAAAAGTTGTTGACATGATTCAAAATTCATGGAGTATATACTCAAAGTTCGAAGAATAATAATAAATTCTTCAATATAATCTCAACATAGTTTATTGATATATTATTTAATCTATTGAATGATATAGTGGATCACTTAAATGGAATTAAAAAATTCATTAAATATTTTATTGTAGTAAAGTGTATCTAAGAATGATTGCATACCTATTTTAACTCAAAATTCTTGATTATTGAGTAAATAGATCCTAAAATGGTATTTTAACATGATCTCCAAAGAATTCATGAATAATATAATATATGGATGAAAAAAATACCTACTTATTGATGATAAAAATATAAAGAATATATTATTCATGCCCATAAAATAACTGAAAGTATAAAAAAATATCAAATACGAAATATTTTATGAGGTGTTTCTATTCTCAAACTCTCTTATCAATACATTAAATGAAAAATTAAATAAACATATTAAACATAATTTATTTGATATTAAAAATTTTCATAACATTCTATAAAAAATGTTAAAAAATTACCATAATGATGAGAAGAATGAAAATGTTGAACACACCAGAAAATAATAAAAAACTATAGATGAAAAATAAAAGTTAAATAAAATTTATTTAAATGGATTAAATTTACTTTATAAAATGATAATAACATAAATAGATCCGAAGTAGAAGAAATTAATGGTTTAAAGGACCATAAAATAGGATTCATGGTGGTCATTATTGAAGAATATCAATGAAATAAAGTTAATATGGGGCATAGAGTTATATTAAATTGGGGGGGGTACCTCAAGATTTATCTGATGGTCACAATTGTTGAAATTGATTGATAAAAGTCATTTAAAAAGCATAAACTACATATTTTTTCGAATATATGTCATAAATTCTATAAAAAAAGAATAAAAATATGGTTTTAAGGATGATCTTGAAAATAATTTTTTTTTAAACTTATGAACCTAGATATAGTTGTTGAGATAATTCTTAAAGTGAGATATAAAGTAAGAATCATTAGTTTTCTTATTAATATAGTAAAATTAATGTGTAATAGAATTTGTGAGATCAAAGGAGAAAATTTTAACATAAGGAAATCATTTGATGATCAATAAATATTTGAGATACTTAATATCACATTAAGAATACATTATTATTTTTAATTATTTTTTATTATAAATTAAATTATTAGTTTTAGAGAATCATTGTTGAATCTTGATGAGTGATTATAAAAATGGATATCTGACTTTGATGGAAAATTTAGTTTCGGATATTTTATAATTAAAGATAGAACAAAATATAATATAATGACAGATACAATCACACCAAGATTAAATATTTATTTTGGAAAGACCTCGATATCCATTCTTCCACCAAATATTACTCACATGTCAACATCATAATTGTATCTTTTTTCTACCAATATAGAAAATTAACCACGTGTATGTTCCATTGAAATTAGGTAACTAATATATTAATAGGAGTGGAGTCAATAAAATTTATAATATATATATTTCTATTAATTATAGTGATATTTTTTTGTTGTGTATGGTATATGAATAAATGATTAATTGATCATTAAATAACCCAAGAATAATTAAAATGATAAATAATATTAAAACAATGTTTTAACTAAATGAATCATCATGAAAATGTAATACATAAATTATTTATTGGGTGAAATTTTATAAAGAACTATCATTCCCAAAATAAGATATTTATATAAAATAAAAAAAAAAAATTAGGCTAGAGTATAGATACTTGGCAGTGGATTCACATTTCACTAGATAAGAAATAAACACATATGAATGAATGTCTGACCAAATAAAGAAGTAATTATTTTATTTAGAAATTTTTAAGTATAATATATCATTGGATAAAAAGGATAAAATTAGTGGAAATTACTTGATAAAAATTTATGTTTTTTTGTTAAAGTATGGTAATTATCATCTTTGTGTTTTTAAACATTGTGAAATGATTCACATAGTAAATTTCTCTATTAATATATTTGTGATAAAAGATAAATTTTTGACTATTATCCAAAATGGAAAACATATTAAGGGACATAATTATCAAGTTAGAGGAAAAGTTAATGGGTAAGTTCCTTCTAAAGAAGATGAAAATATATGTTTTAATAAGAATGTTTATTATATATGAAAATACCCAAGGAAATATTTAGTGGTGTATTATCGTACATGGATGTTTCTTATCTTTATGACCAATCATGATCATACATATAGAACTTGATAAGATGGTAAAATTATAATGAAAATATGTAATCCAAAATCAAATAATCCAAAGAGGGTAATTGAGTGCACACATTTTTTTTGTGGTTCTATCAATATAAAATCTATCGAAGATAGAAGATATTATATTATATTCATTGATGGATATAGTAAAATTTCTTAGGGGATGTAAGAAGTATTAAAATTGAAGTAATTGATTTCATTTACTTTTATTAGGGGTTGCAATAAAATATTATTTAATAGAAAAGTTGAAATTTTAATGCTAACACTGACAAAAAAACCTAAAAATAGAAATTTAGAAGATTCTCACAAGAATAATTAGATAATTGACCAAGTAATTATGGTAATTAATCTTTAAAAAATATTTATATATAGAGGAATAAATTATAACAACGTCACTCAATGTCACAAATCTTGACATCTAAAGTAGATCATCACATGGCCTCAAGTACATTCCCCTAATCACAAGATGATGTAAACTAGTGTTGAGAGACAAATAATCTAGTAGGGTGATGTGGCTCTATTTTTACATAGATTTTCCACATCTTTTAACTTAATTTTTAATAATTTAATTAATTATTTCATCAATTTATGATAAATAAATCCACTTTTTTATTTTTATAATTAAATTTTTCAAATGTTCATTTTTTATATCATTTAATTTAACTTTGGACCTTAAGCTAATTGATTTATTCGTTCTTTGTTTTTAATATAATTAATTCTCAATTTGTTTATTTAATATTTGATTATTTTTATTTAATTTTGCATTTTTTAATAATTATGGAGTTGCTAATTAATGTACTTTTAATTTTTATGTTTATACAATTTTGTTACGGCTTCCCAGACTATCGGTAGCTTAGCTACCGATAGCAGGTTACTGGTACACTCTATCGGTAACCATGCTCTATCGGTAACCATACTCTATTGGTAACCTTGCTCTATCAGTAACCTTGCCTCTATCGGTGACCCTTGTCACCGATACTATTTGCCTACCAGTAGCTCTCTCCTAAGTCTGTCAGTAACTTTTAATTTAAACTACCGGTGGGTCCCTAAATGGTGAGTATTTAGTTAGTTTAAATTAGTTCTGCTTGCTTTCTTTTTAATAAGTTAGTTTTATTTTAAATAATTATTTAATCGTTATAATTTTAATTAATTTTCTTAGATTTTGTTTTTATTAATTAATCATTTAATTAAGTTACAAAAGAATAGGTTAATTTTATTATTTTATGTGTTTAATCGTCCTTCTGATCATTTATGTAAGTAACTTGTGTTTTAAAATCAAATAAAATGGTCCGCCCTTAAATTATTTGTGTGAAAATTGTTAGCTATTAATTAATTAATAGTTTTTTTAAACATTAATTATATTATTTTATGTATGCAGATTAATTATTAATTCAGAAAATTTTGATTTTAGTCTACCATTGAGGTAGGCGAGCGTTGGCCGTGACTTATATGGCTCACCGTTGTTTTTCATTTTCCCTTACTGGTACTTTTTAATTTTTATGTTATTCTTAATTTTAATTTATAATTAATTTAGTTTAACAGGTATTTAGTTTTTAATTTAAGTTTTTTCAGTTAATAAAATTATTATTTTAAAGGTTAATAAAAATCTTGTTTTTAAATAATGGTATTTAGCATTACAATAATTAATTATTTTGAGTCTTTATTTAATTTATTTATGTTTTAATTATATGTTTGATTTGTGTTTATTTTTTTAAAAAGTTCACAGTTGCGTAATGGTAAGCTTCTATTTTTCTGTACCGGTAACCTCTTTTTTATTGCATCGGTGAACCTTTTATTTTTGTTGCACAACAGTGAGTATTTAATTCTATTTTTAACGGTGTGATTTTTTTTTTAAGTACCACTAACCATTTTAATTTTAACAATAACGGTGCCTTTTCTATTTTCCTATAATAGTGGACCCCACTCTGTTGTTATACCTAACAGTGACCACCCCACTATTGCGCCACATCTCTTCATTATTTCCCTCTAACAGTAACCTCCCCGCTGTCAGTATCTTAATGGTAGCCTTTAATTTTTTTTCTAACAGTGACCATGTGTTCCCACCACCACCTCACTGTTAGCCCCTTTTTCATTTTTGACCCTCACTGTTATACAATTTCTCTCATCCTCACAGTTAGGTTGCCTCCTCTTCACCTCACTATTTCAATCCTTCATTATTTTTTTGCCACAACAACCACCACACCATCAACCACAAATTCAACATCAATGAATTCAATTCACTTAATTTCATCAAACAATACAATAATTAAAGAATAAAGTAATATCCTAGTTCTGTAACTTTGTTCAAAAAACAAAAATCTGGAAAATTGAGATCAATTATATCTTGGACATACTTTGTGAAGAAGACCACGCCGCACCTGCGAGTAGTGCACCGCGTTGGATTGGGGGAGCTCCGTCGCCTCCACCGACCGCTGCATGCTGCTGGAGATTCCGAGGACCGACGCTGAACTGCCGAAACATAGTGGGATACTTCTACGGTTTACAGGTCGAAATGAAGGAGAACCGTTGCTGGATGCCGCTGGAGCAAGGGGTATAAGGCCCCGACCTTAAACCTTACTTAATATTGAATTAAATGAATAATTCACATTGAGGATCTTTTCAGGTTTAGAGTTTTATAGAATTAGAACATAACTATTACATCTCAAAAGATTACAAAGTAGACACTTCTACTAAGTTTCCATAGAATAAAAAAAAACTCTTATAAAGAAACATGTCTAGTTCCATGTTTTATATAGCATGACCTTCCCTTGATCCCATCCTTGACCCTGTTCCACATTAAGTCATGTGAAAAACATTTCAAAGAAACTTGGGGTGAGCATAAAAAGCTCAGTAAGGGATACAGAAAGAATAAAAACTGTTAGTTTATCAAAATAAAAAGTAAACCATGTATACTTTATCCAAGTAATACTTTTCACCTTTATGAAGTAGTAACAACTCTTCACTAAATAAAAGATCATTACTTACCCTTTTGTAACCAAAAGATTACCATAAAACCCATATAAAGAACACATAACATATAAAGGTAGCTTGGGGTATAAACATACTTAAGTGGAATAACCATACGGTCAACTTCCACACATATCACTTAATAGAATAGCCATACGGCCAACTTCCATACATACTCAATGGAATAGCCATACGGCCGACTTCCATACCCAATTAATTGGAGGTTATAACGTAACCACCCGTCTTGGTATTCACAGCACCACCCGTCATATGGTTTATCACGTAACCACCCGTTAAATGTCCAAGTACCATAATAAAATCATAAAACATAAAACCAATATAAAGTAATGATAACATTTCAACATTTCAATCACAATATATCATTTAAATATATTGACATAATAGAATCCTTTTTCAAAACCATTTTCAATACCAAAATACATAAAAGAGTATATGGTATTTATTTTATTTTAAAAACATTAAGGCTTGTTGAGAAAGCCAAAGACCAAATAATACTCGCGGCGGCGGAAAAGGTCGTTGTCACCGCGTACGTTAAAAGTAACATTCCTTTTTGTCATTTTGTAAAACGATTCGTAGAAAAAGATTCCTTTTGTATAAAAGTAAAATTCAAAGGGTTTTATACACCGTATAAAAGATAGTTGTGTATAAAACGAAATATTCCTCAATGAAAGGAGATTGATACGAAGTCCCTTACCTCGGGTCCGACTTGACTCGATCGTTCTTTAACGTCCAGAATAATAAACATGAGTTAATTTCTACTTGATTAAGAACCTTTTTAAAGTTAATTATTCCTTTTATATCACTTATTGCCATGTTAGAAACATTATGTAACCATTTAAGTTAATAATGTTTGTTTTGTCGATATTTGGTTCTTAAGTTGAAAGTGGACTTCTTACAATTACATGTTGTTCATGTGGTCAAAGGTTCTTTATATCCAGAATGACATTCCTGATTTGTATAGAATATATATCATATATATCCATCATATACATGTATTTATAATATTACATAATCATTTAGAGGTAAGAAATGAAATGCACCGTTCATGGAGACGGTAAGCCGTACACACGCATGAACGCTACTTTCATTTCTTTGTCATGTTAATGGAATTAAATCTAAATGAGAGGTATGTATATTTTAATTCCAGAATTATATTAATCATTTATATGTATAATTCATTATATATATCCATTATATACATGTACTTTTAATAGTACATTACATTTGGGGATAAGAAATGAAATGCACCGTTCAAGGAGACGGTAAGCCGTACGTACGCACGAATGATACTTTCATTTCTATCTCATAATTTATTGGAAAGAAATAATAATTATATAGAGTTATATTATAATTACAGTATAACATCATATATAATAACTTTAAATCCATCCTTTATACATCCCACATATGGAATTAACGAATCACATCACTTTGAGGGGGTGGTAGTCCGCACTTCCTTAAATGAAGATATCGTGTTTACCCACAATGGAAACCATAAAGGTATGCACAAAATGAAAAATACATAATATTAAGGAAAACATAAACATATTATATATCAAATATAAATATAGTGTCATCTTAATGGCCACCTTTTAAGGTGTTAAAAGAATTTTGGGCAATCATCGTTTCGGGAGGCAGAAATTCACCATCCACGGAAACAGTATGTTCTTTAACCATTAGATGTAGGTGTGTGTAAGTGTAGCTCGAATACTTTTTATAACAACATCCTAGTATATTGAGGATAATTGAGTTGTTACAAAAGAAAAGAATAAAAAGAGTTTAGGGGGTTGGAAAAGCAAAATAAAACAAAAGGACTCAAAAGAAGACATTACCTTAAAATCGGGTAACTCTCTTAGATTTGATCTCAAAGGCTTCCTTGGGAAGCCTTATTCCCAAATTGAGGCTTCAAGGAGTAATAGAGGGATGTGGAGAGCCAAATTTTGTAGGTTTTGGCTGAGACAAAGGCTTTGGAAGTGTGGGTAAGGAGGTAGAGGTGGGGGCCTTTTATAAGAGGAGAGGAGGGGCACTCTTGGAAGGTAAAGAAAAGTCACTTTATTTTAAAATGGTATTCAGATTTAAGAAGTCCCACATTGATGTGTTCAAGGGTAAGGTGATACGGGTTCTAAATCCACCCATACAATAGGTTTTGGCCATGTTTAGGTCTTAGATTTTATATTATCTTTCCATTTTATTTAAATCGTTAAATAATGAGGTCATCGCAGCATCACCATGATGTCATAAATAATTTAATTTATTTAATATATAAAAATTATAAAAAAAAATATCATGATATAGGAAATACTTTTATCTTTCTAATGAATATTTATAGTCAAAAATATGACTTGTATAACCCCATGTAAAAATTGTTTTAGTAAAACAACTCATGTGTGTGTCATTTTTTACTTTAACTTTAAATAAAAAGATATTAATGTCATTTTCCAACCAAGGTGGATCCATGGGGTCCCCAAGTTGAACCATGGCTTGTCTTGGTCGGCCATGACACATCCAATAAGGGTAGTACATGTGTCAAGTTATTTTCATTTTATTATAATATCTTTTTTGCCTTAAATTGCACTAATTACCTCTAATCGTGATTAAGAACATAAAAGTTACTATTCACCAAAAAATATTTTTATCTCATTGAACCACATTTTACTTCTTAATAACAACCATGTATGTTGGATTTTTGAAATTAAAAACACAGAAGTGGTAAAATTTCATTTAAACGAAAAATCAGTTTTTATAAGTACCACTTAGTGGTTTCACTATTCATCAAAAATTGAAGTTTTTCAGAAAAATACCAAAACTTCACCCTAAGATATATTTGATATTCCGAATTCAAAAATGAATTCCATTTTACAAAATTCACAACATAAAAGTTTCATTAATTAATTTAATAATTAATTCCCGTTGTCAGAGAAAATATCGTGTTTTTATGAAACAATAAGTATCAAAAGATTGACACTAGTTTAAGTCTGATTTCAAAGTGAAATTAATTCCAACAACCACTATTGGATTTAGTGGTAAAAATATATTCTAATTTCAATTTAAAACCAATTCAAAAGATAATCTAATAATCTTAAAAAATTAGATTAAAAAGAGATTTTGAATTAAAATACAACATTTTACACTATTCATTAAAAAAAATGAACTTTATCAGAAAGATACAAAAAATTTACACAAAGTAAATTTTGATGTCCTGATTCTAAAGAAGTGTTATATTTGGTCCAATATAATTTATTAGATCGATCAAAACTATATTTAATGACGGTTCACCGTCAAAAGGTGATAAGTGGACCTTTCGTGAAAATTAGAGTATATAAGCCTAAAATTGAATTCTTTTCGTATTTTATGCCTTTATACTTTATTAGATAAATGTAAAAACATTTAACAAACATATATAATCATATTTTAGTTATTTCTATCCATTCCCGCCAGTACAACGGCTACGTGCTAACTAACATTTAAAATAATATTATTTTATTACTAGTGTGCAACATACGATTTCAAAGAAACTCTTTGTTGCGTATCGGGTATGCTATAGAACATAGCAACCCCTTTAAAGTAAAATTAACATTTAATTCAAAAATATTAATAAATATAAAAATGTATTGTTCTTTATTTACCTAGGATGTTACATCCTTCCCCCCTTTTGGGAATTGCGTCCTCGTAATTTTATTCACATATCAAAATAAGTGGGGGTATTTATCCCTCATAGCATTTTTAGATTCCCACGTTGCCTCCTCAACCATATGGTTTTTCCACAAAACCTTTACCTGGTGTATTACCTTATTTCGCAACACTTTCTCTCTTTGATCAAGAATCTGGACTGGTTGTTCTTCATAAGAGAGATTCTCTTCCAACTGAACTACCTCTGGGCACAAAAGATTAGATGGATCTGGCATATACTTATCAGCATCGAAACATGAAAAACATTGTGTACCTGAGATAAACTCGGAGGTAATGCCACTCTGTATGCAACTGATCCAACTCTCTCCAGAATTTCATATGGTCCAATGAACCTTGGACTCAGCTTTCGTTTCTTACCAAATCTCATCACACTTTTCCATGGAGAAACCTTGAGAAAAACATGATCACCAACCACGAAATATAGATCCTTCCTCTGGTTATCCACTTAACTCTTCTGCCTACTTTGAGCTATTCTCATTGGTTTCTAAATCAACTGAACTTTTTCTGCCATCTCTTCTACCAATTCTGGTCCCATCAGCTTCCTTTCACCCACTTCATCCCAAAATGCTGGAGTTCGACACCGCTTCCCATATAATGCCTCAATATTTTTAAAGCAAAAACAACAGCAGCTAATTCCAAATCATGTGTAGGGTAATTTACCTCATGAGTTTTCAACTGATGTGAAGAATGTGCAATTACTTGATCATTATGCATAAGGACACAACTAAGTCCCTTCAACGAAGCATCACTGTATATAACAAACTCACCATTCATGGAAGGAAGTGCCAAAACTGGAGCATTCACCAATCTTCTTTTCAACTCCTGAAAACAATCATCAAATTCCTTTGTCCAGATGAACTTAACACCCTTACGAGTTAGCTTAGTCATTGGACTAGATAAGCGTGATAAAATTTCAACAAACCTTCAGTAGTAACCTACCGAACAATGAAAACTATGGATCTTGGTTACATTTGTGGGTCTTGTCCATTCTTCAACAACTTTTGTTTTAGCAGGATCAACAGTTATGCCATATTTTGAAACAATGTGACCCAGGAAAGAAATTTTTTGTAACCAAAACTCACACTTGCTGAATTTTCCATATATTTTCTTTTCTTTTATGGTTTGCAGGATAACCGTTAAATGACTTTAATTCTCCTCTTTACTTTGAGAAAACACCAAAATATCATCGATGAAAACAACCACAAACTTAACCAAGAACTCATGGAAAATTCTATTCATAAGGTCCATGAATACAATAGGTGCATTGGTTAACCCAAAAGGCATAACTACAAATTCATAATGGCCATATCTAGTACGGAACACAGTCTTCGGAACGTCTTCTTCTTTTACTTTCAACTGATGGTACCCCGACCTCAACTCAATCTTCGAAAAATACTGAGCTCCCTGGAGCTGATCAAACAAATCATCGATATGAGGCAAAGGATACTTGTTCTTAATAGTAATATTATTCAAGGCTCTATAATCAATGCAAAGTCTCATTGATCCATCTTTAATTTTAAAAAACCAAACAGGAGCACCCCATGGTGATGTGCTAGGTCGAATGATACCTTTATCTAATAACTCCTGCAATTGTTTTTTTAACTCTAAAAGTTCTACTTGAGAGATTCGATAAGGGGGTTTTGAAATTGGCTTAGAATCAGGAACTAAGTCAACAGTAAATTCAACTTCCCGATCATGAATAATACCAGGCAACTCATCAGGGAAAACATCAAGATATTCATTTACCACTGGAACATCATTAATCTGAACAGTTACTTTATTTTCAACAATATGTGCAAGGTAACATTCATCTCCATCTTTTACTAGTTTCTCAACTTCCTAATATGTTATCAAAATAAAGGGTTCATTCTTGTACACAAACTAAAAATATTTCTGAAAAGAAACCATTTTAGCTCTGCAGTCAATCTTAGAATGATAAACAGAAATCTAGTCCATGCCCATAATAACATCAAACTCTACTAGAGGCAAAACAATAAGGGTTTCTGGTAGATTCTTTCCACACACAAGGATAGGAAGGTTCTTATAATTCCTTTTTTCTCAACGTTCCCTCCGGGTGTTTTTACCATAAGTTCAGGGTTCATATCTTGAGATGGAATTTCCAATTTACTAGAAAACTTCTCAGAAATAAAAGAATGCATAGACCCCGAATCAAACAACACATTGGCATAATCTAAACAAACAAACAGTGTACCTGATACCACTTCATTCGATGGCCCAACATCTGTTGAGGTTGTTGCAAAGTATTTCACCACCCCTTTCTACTTGTAGTCTGGCTACTTTCCCCCAGTTGAGTTCTTCGTTATACACTCATTTGCATAATGACCCATTTCATTACACTTAAAACATCTTACCGCTAGCTTTTCATTGCCTGCTTGATCATCTTCCTTACAGTTACGAGCAATATGACCAGACTTACCACACCGAAAGCACTTACCAGACTTGGATAAACATTCTCCAGGATGAATTTTACCACACTTCTCACAGGATGGATATTTGGTTTTCTTACCTCCTTGCTTATTTAGTGAATTCGTCCCCTTTTCCTGCCAACTGGACCTCTTATTCTGTTGTTTGTCATAGAACACCTGATCATTGGCAAACTCCATTTCCACCTTCTCCGCATGTCGAACAAGTTTTTCATAACTTTTGAACTCACGAGAAGCTAAATCCCTTCGATACTTTGTCTTTAACCCTAAGTAAAAATAGTTTATTTTACTATCAAGATCTCGTATGAAGTTTGGAGCATACCTTTCCAATCGAGTGAACTTTGCTTCATAGGCAGCCACTGAGTCTTTATCTTGCCTCAATTCCAAGAATTTCTTTTCCATCCTAAGTTGAACAGCCTTAGGAAAATACTTCTCAAGAAACATACCTTTGAATTCGTCCCAGTGAAGATCATCAATGTCATCACTTTCCCTGATATTTTTCACCATCGACCACCACTGATCAGCTTCACCTTCAAAACGGTAAATAGAAAGACAAACCTTTTTATGTTCTGAACACCCCATGACATCAAAAATCTTCTCCAGTGCTTTAATCCACCCTTCAGCTAGCACAGGGTCAGATGATCCTCTGAATGATGGGGGATGTTGCCTCATAAAATGTTCCACCACTGACATGTTCCTCTGCGGTTGATCTGGCTGATCTCGTGCGTGGATACCACCACCATTTATAGCCTGAGTCAATTGTGCCATCACTGCAACAAACTGTTCAGTTCCGATTCCAACCATCTCAGGTTTCTGATTTGGAAGGTTGTCTTCCTCCTGATGTCGTCCCAACATAGCTTCTTTGTTTCCTCTGCGGAAAATCATTCTGAAGATAGAAATATCTTAGGCGAAGCAACATGGTAATCCGTAAATGTTATATCATTTCAATCATATTATAATTTAACACTTTTCTAACTCCTAAAGTTGTCTAAACCGACATTTGATACCAACTATAAAGCCCCAGCCTTAAACCTTACTTAATATTGAATTAAATTAATAATTTACATTGAGGATCTTTTTAGGTTTAGAGTTTTAGAGAATTAGAACATAACTATTACATCTCAAAAGATTACAAAGTAGAAATTTCTACTATTTTTGCATAGAATAAAAAAACTCTTAAAAAGAAACCTGTCTAGTTCCATGTTTTATATAGCATGACATTCCCTTGATCCCATCCTTGACCCTGTTCCACATTAAGTCCTGTGAAAAACATTTCAAAGAAACTTGGGGTGAGCATAAAAAGCTCAGTAAGGGATACACAACGAATAAAAACATTTAGTTTATCAAAACAAAAAGTAAACCATGTATACTTTATCAAAGTAATACTTTTCCCCTTTATGAAGTAGTAAAAAATATTCACTGAATAAAATATCATTACTTACCCTTTTGTAACCAAAATACTACCATAAAACTCATATAAAGAACACATAACATATAAAGGTAACTTGGTACATATACATACTTAAGTGGAATAACCATACGGTCGAATTCCACATATATCACTTAATGGAATAGCCATACGACCAACTTCCATACATACTTAATGGAATAGCCATAAAACCGACTTCCATACCCAATGCATTGGAGGTTATAACGTAACCACCCATCCTGGTATTCATGACACCACCCGTCATATGGTTTATCACGTAACCACCCGTTAAATGTCCAAGTACCATAATAAAATCATAAAACATAAAACCAATATAAAGGAATGATAACATTTCCACATTTCAATCACAATATATCATTTAAATATATTGACATAATAGAATCCTTTATCAAAACCATTTTCAATACCAAAATACATAAAAGCGTATATGGTATTAATTTTATTTTAAAAACATTACGGCTTGTTGAGGAAGCCAAATACCAAATAATACTCGCGGCGGCGGAAAAGGTCGTTGTCACCGCGTACGTTAAAAGAAACATTCCTTTTTGTCATTTTGTAAAACGCTTCGTAGAAAAAATTCCTTTTGTATAAAAGTAAAATTCAAAGGGGTTTATACACCGTATAAAAGATAGTTGTGTATAAAACGAAATATGCCTCAATTAAAGGAGATTGAGACGAAGTCCCTTACCTCGGGTCCGACTTGACTCGATCGTTCTTTAACGTCTTAAATAAAAAACTTGAGTTAATTTCTACTTGATTAAGAACCTTTTTAAAGTTCATTATACCTTTTATATCACTTATTTCTATGTTATAAACATTATTTAACCATTTAAGTTGATAATGTTTGTTTTGTCGATATTTGGTTCTTAAGTCGAATGTGGACTTCTTACAATTACATGTTGTTCGTGTGGTCAAAGGTTCTTTATATCCAGAATGACATTCCTGATTTGGATAGCATATATATCATATATATCCATCATATACATGTATTTATAATATTACATAATCATTTAGAGGTAAGAAATGAAATGCACCGTTCATGGAGACGGTAAGCCGTACGTACGCATGAACGCTACTTTCATTTCTTTGTCATGTTAATGGAATTAAAACTAAATGAGAGGTATGTATATTTTAATTCCAGAATTATATTCATAATTTAGATGTATCATTCATTATATATATCCATTATATACATGTACTTTTAATAGTACATTACATTTGGGGATTAGAAATGAAATGCACCGTTCATGGAGACGGTAAGCCGTACGTACACATGAACGCTACTTTCATTTTTATCTCATACTTTAATGGAAATAAATAATAATGATATAGAGGTATATTATAATTCCAGTATAACATCATATATAATAACTTTAAATCCATCCTTTATACGTCCCACATATGGCATTAACGAATCACATCACTTTGAGGGGGTGGTAGTCCGCACTACCTTAAATAAAGATATCGTGTTTACCCATAATGGAAACCATAAAGGTATGCCCAAAATGAAAAATAAAGAAGCTTAAAAAAACATAAACATATTATATATCATATATAAATATATTGTCATCTTAATGGCCACCTTTGAAGGTGTTAAAAGAATGTTGAACAATCATTATTTCGGGAGGCAGAAATTCACCATCCACGGAAACAGTATGTTCTTTAACCATTAGATGTAGGTGTGTGTAAGTCTAGCTCGAATAATTCTTATAAAAACACCCTAGAATATTGAGGATACTGGATTTGTTACAAAAGAAAAGAATAAAAAGAGTTTAGGGGGTTGGAGAAGTAAAATAAAACAAAAGGACTCAAAAGAAGACATTACCTTAAAATTGGGTAACTCTCTTAGATTTGAGCTCAAAGGCTTCCTTGGGAAGACTTTTGCCCAAAGTGAGGCTTCATGGAGTAATATAGGTATGTGGAGAGCCAAAATGGGCAGGGGTTGGCCGATCCAAAGGCGTTGGGAGTGTTGGTAAGGAGGTAGAGGTGGGGGCCTTTTATAAGAGGAGAGGAGGGGCACTCTTGGAAGGTAAAGAAAAGTCACTTTATTTTAAAATGGTATTCGGATTTAAGAGGTCCCACATTGATGTGTTTCAAGGATAATGTGATAAGGGTTCTAAATCCACCAATCCAATAGTTTTTGTCCATGTGTAGGTCTTAGAGTTTACATTATCTTTCAATTTTAATTAAATCGTTAAATAATGAGGTCATCGCTGCATCATCATGATGTCATAAATAATTTAATGTATTTAATGTATAAAAATTATAAAAAAAATATCATGACGTAGGAAATCTTTTTAGATTTCTAATGAATATTTATAGTCAAAATCTGACATGTATAACCCCCTGTAAAAATTATTTTAGTAAAACACCTCATGTGTGTGTCATTTTTACTTTAACATTAAATAAAAAGTTATTTATGTCATTTCCCCCCCCCCAAAGTGGCTCCATGGGGTCCCCAAGTTGACCCATGGCTTGTCGTGGTCAGCCATGACACATCCAATAAGGGTAGGACATGTGTCAAGGTATTTTCATTTTATTATAATATCATTTTTGCCTTAAATTGCACTAATTACCTCTAATCGCGATTAAGAACTTAAAAGTTACTATTCACCAAAAAAATATTTTAATCTCATTGAACCACATTTTACTTCTTAATAGCAACCATGTATGTCGGATTTTTGAAATTCAAAACACAGAAGTGGTAAAATTTCATTTAAACAAAAAATCAGTTTTTATAAGTACTACTTAGTGGTTTCACTATTCATCAAAAATTGAAGTTTTTCAGAAAAATACCAAAACTTCACCCTAAGCTATATTTGATATTACGAATTAAAAAATGAAGTCCATTTTACAAAATTAACAACATATAAGTTGCATTAATTAATTTAATAACTAATTCCCACTGTCAGATGAAATAGCGTGTTTTTATGAAACAATAAGTATCAAAAGATTGACACTAGTTTAAGTCCGATTTCAAAGTGAAATTAATTCCAACGACCACTATTGGATTTAATGGTAAAAATATATTCTAATTTCACTTTAAAACCAATTAAAAATATAATCTAATCATCCTAAAAAATTAGATTAAAAAGAGGTTTTGAATTAAAATACAACATTTTACACTATTCATTAAAAAAATGAACTTTATCGGAAAGATACCAAAAATTTACAAAGTAAATTTTGATGTCCCGATTCTAAAGAAGAGTTATATTTGGTCCAGTAGAATTTATAACATCGATCAAAACTATATATAATGATGGTTCTCCGTCAAAAGGTGATAAGTGGACCTTTCGTGAAAATTAGAGTATATAAGCCTAAAATTAAATTCTTTTCGTATTTTAAGCCTTTATCCTTTATTAGATAAATGTAAAAACATTTAACAAACATATATAATCATATTTTAGTTATTTCTATCCATTCACGCCAGTACAATGGCTACGTGCTAACTAACATTTAAAATAATATTATTTTATTACTAGTGTGCAACATACGATTTCAAAGAAACTCTTTGTTGCGTATCGCGTACGCTATAGAACATAAGAACCCCTTTAAAGTAAAATTAATATTTAATTCGAAAATATTATTAAATATGAAAATGTAATATTCTTTATTTACCTGGGATGTTATATGGGGGCTGGGGACCGCCGCTGTGGGTGACCTGCGTAGCACCAGGCTTGGAGTAAGAGTCCGAGCCAAGGCCGACGTCACTGCTGCTGAAGAGGGATTTACCTCATGCCAATGCCGCAATTGAAGTCCACCAAAGCTGAGGAGAGTGTCGCGCCATGTACTGAAGATCACCCCACCGCTGATGGAGGACAACAGAGCAGTCTGCGGTGCTCTTTCTAGGAGAAACCCTCCCTGTGCGCCAATCTGGGGGAGGAGAGGAAGTTAAAAAATAATAATAATAATAATAATAATACATAGATAAAATATAATAATAAAATTATAACAAAAGTAAGGTAAAAAGTGAAAAGTAAAAAAGCTAAAGTAAAGTTAACTTTAAGAAAAGCTAACTTTACATAAAATCTATCTTTACTAAGTCAAATATATATAAATAAAATATTTTATAAAAGTAATAAAATTAAACAATTATAATATTACTAAATAAATAAATTATAAATTAAAATATTAAACTGAATTAATAATAAATGAAATAATAAATTAATAAATTATTAATAGTATAAATAAATAATTAATAACAATTATAAGTAAACTAAAAATTTACGTTTTAATTTAAAAATATTTAGAGATTACATTTTAATTCTAATTTCTAAATTAAGATAAACTAATTAAAGAATTAGTCGACCAACATAATTTCTTATATATTAATAATTAAATTATTAATACTTTCTAAATTATTTAATTTATAATTAATTATTTATTTATGACGTCAAATTTTAATAATTTAGTTAAAATAAGATAAACTAAAATAATTTAGTATTTAGTATTTATATTTATTAATTAAATTAAATCAATAGTGTTTTGATAAAATTTTTAGTATATTTATTTAATAATTAACTCAAATTACTTTTAATTATTATTATAACAGTAAACTTAAAAAATAACTTTAAAATTTTAGTTAACTCTCACTGGGTTTTTTTATTTCATTTTTTTGAAACATGGCAGGTTCATTCGAGATTCAAGTTTACGTCCAGGTACATGCAAATAACTCATTCGGAGTTAGTTATGGGGGAAAAACTCGTGCGGTGTGCCTATCACGGTAAAAAATGCACGTCTACAGTGCGATCGTGAGAAAAACATGAAGTCGGTGGAAGCATGCAGTTACATGTAGCAGATGATAGCAAGGTACTAAAGCAGAGTAACAACATAATTTTGGGTGACTCTCATTTTCTCCATTCCACGGACACATTAGACGAGAGCGAAGACTCCCGGGGAGTAGCATGAGAGCAGATATGGTTGTGAAGGAGCCGGAGAGTAGAGCATCACTGAGGGAGTTCTTTTCCCTTCTTGTACTTAATTTTCACAATACTCTGTAATCGATTGGATTCCATTTCTTAAATCAATATGATCAAAGTATAAATTTTCTTAGCTCGAGATTTCAACTTTGTTGGTAAATCTTTTAGACTTATTTATTCGCTTTACATTTTTTTTAAGGTCATGGTCAATCGGTGAGGTTGATTAATGACTATATGTTCAGTTGTTTCACACCTTAAATGTTTTAAAATTCACACTTCAAGAACTAATGGAGAGTTAATTCTTGAATACATTTATCGAAGAGTTTATGTCTTAAACTGTGGAAATTTATGGCGAGTTTATTTTCCACTGTTATCCTTTTCTAACTGTCAAACATTTTGACTAATTTTGGAGTGGAAAACTCATAAAGTCAATCTTCTGTGTGTTGAGTTTCCTGGAGAGGGAGACTTTTCACTTTTATTTCTTGAGGTGTGACTCAATAAATTGCAGTGGAGACGGTAACCATTAAACCAGTAGGTTTGGATTCTTGAGTATTACTTTTGATTTTCTCCTTCAACCTTGCTGCTTTATTTTAGTATTTTGTTATTTTATGTTAGTTTTACTGTAGTTCATAGTTCATCAATATATTCTTAATCGATTTTTTCTCTTGATTAAAGAAAATTACAAAAAAATTATAAAGTAAAAACAACTAAAAAATGCACACTCACTTCACTGCTGACAACGGTGGAGTTACTTTTGAATAAAACCTAGAATTCTCGTCTACCTTCTCTGTGGATCGACCCAGCACTACTATACTAGTGTAAGTTAATAAATGTAATTTTGAGGGTCGTGATGACCTCCAACCGCTTCAAAATTTGGCGTCGTTGCCGAGGAAGGCACGCAATGAGAGTCTAGGGTTTAAAAAAAAGACTAAAAAATCATTTAAAAAATATGTTTGAAAAAAAACTATTTTGAACTAGAACCTACTGTTTGTGTTGGTTTTGAGAAATCTGCTTCACAGTGAACCGTTGTGTGTTTAATCTCAACAGTTTTTAGTTTAAAAATGGATGTTAATGAGAATTGGAATCAACCTGGACCTCACTGTGTTTGTTGTGGTGATTATGGACATACTGCTTAACAGTGTGTCTTTAACCAGACACATCAGACTTTTTTCATTAAAGATAATAAACAAAACATTGAATTTAGTCCTAACACCCTAGCTAAAATTGACTTAATTGATTCTAAACTGGAAGCTAGGGTGGAAAAAATTAATAATTGGTTAAATAAAACCCAAGAAATTCAACTTAAAGATTCTCAAGAGCGAGATAAAAGAATGATAAGATTGGAAATCATGCTTTTGGAATTAAAACAAAGGGTTAAAGAACATGAATAATTTGAAGAAAAAGAAAAGGAAAATGTGTATAAAAGATTTGAAAATCATGTTGAAGAGGAGAGTGACTGTGAAATTGGGAAACTAAACTTTCATTTTGAAGAATCTGACTCTGTTGAACTTAATTTGGAAATAACTAGCTCACTGAATCAAGAGAATAACATTGAAAATACAATAAAGAGATTTAATGTTATTGAGTTGGACAATTTTGAAACTGAATTAAAACAGATTGAAAAAGATAGCTCAGTTATTTTCATAATTCCTATATTGGAGAAAAATCACTGTTTTAGGAGTTTTGAGAATGAAATTACTCGGGTTGAAGTAAAACTTGAAACTAAAAATTTGAATGTTAAAAACTCTTCACCCAAAATTTATGAAATTATGAACATTGAGCCTAAACATGATATTGGGTGCATGTTGGAAGAGAACCTTAAGCTGGAAATCACAGAATTTCAAATCATTGAACCTAAATTGAAAACTTCTCCTTCATGTTTTGAAACTCCAAACAGAATAATTTCTGAACTGTTGTCGGATGATGAGGATGATGGAATGATTTTTGAAGAAAAACTAACTGATGAGTTTTCATTTACCTATTCTCATAGTGATCACTTTTATGAAACTTTGTGTACTGAAATGGAAAGTATTGTTTTCAATCCTATGGAAAACTGTTTGAATTTGAATAATCTTGAACATGACTTAATTGATGCTAAATTGAACTTTTCTTCCACTGAACTGATCCTTCTTGAACAGACTACAGACATGGTTTTAAAAAGTGAGACTTTTGAATTTGAACTTGAAAGAGAGGTTGCACACACACTGGAATTAGGAAGAGTTGATTTGTTAGAAGCAGTATATGTTCAATGTGAGTTAACAGATGAGGATCTTTGGGAAGAGATTTATAACAATGTTAGAGCTGAACCAATTAGTGATAAAATAAATTCCCTTCCTTGTTTGTCACTTCCAACCTCACCTGTGAAGGGTTCTGAGCTTTTTCATGACACTGATAGTAGTCCAGAGGGGGAATTAGACTTGAGTTCCAATGCTCATGATTCTGTTCAGAACTATATTGAATCCCCTTTTGAACCAACTATTCAGTATTCACCCATTTGCACCCTTGAATTTGACCCTGTTTGTGCTAATGTTAAGAGTGATAGCCATGAAAATAATGTCAAACCCTTTGAAGAACCTAGTTTAACGTTTTACCATCGTGTAAAATTATATTTTCAAATGTCTGTAACAATTTTTGAAGTGGAAAAAATTATGCTTTCTACTGTTAAAGGGTGATACTTAGGGGTTATTTTAGGCTATGAGAATTCAGTTATCGATGTGTTGAGTCTTGTTGCCCACAATTTTCATTGTTGTGTTAAAAATAATTGGGCCAAGCACATATGGTGGTTCCTGTTAAGGAAACCACATCCACCTAGTGACTACGGTTAGTTGCTAGGTGAGTCCGACTGGGGACTATAAAATTAGTGATGCATGGGAGGCAACCCATGGTTTTTGTTTTGTTAATAAATAAAAAATTGTAATTAAATAAAGTCTAACTGAAGACTTTAAATTCAGTGCTTCGTGGGAGTAAACCAATGATTCTTCTTTTTTTTCATTTTTATACTCTTTAGTGTTGAATAAAGTGCTGCTTTGATTGTCTTCCTTATGCTCTATATCTGCTGGAAATTTTGTTTTTGGATTACATTCTCTGTTTTTCAGGATGCTGCTACTTGTGTCAATAAAGGAGTGGAATTCCCATGCTGGAGGTGTAAAGGCATCATATATTCAGGGGAGTACTCAACTCTTAATTGCTGTATTTATTATTCTGATGCTTTTGACTTTAAGGATAGAATCTGCTATATGTTTACTTTTAAAAATTCTGGTATATGTTACTATGCTATACAAAAAGCTGCATGTGCCTGTTGATGTAAATTGAATTTCATTGATATTAAAAACTCTTACTGCTTGAACTTAAGTGTGGGGGGGTTCATGCAGTCTGAAAAATCTTGTTTGAATTTTCTTGTATCTTTGAGGTGTTTAGCATGAACTTTGTCTACTATATTGAACATTATATTGAATTCAATCTGTTAAATTTTTTTCACCCAAATCACATTGCACTTACACATCACATGTTATCATTTGAGATATATTGAAAATTTTACACTGGACTTAAATGTTAATGTTTGTACTTTGCTAATCAACCTACTGATTATTTATTTATTGTGGCAAACTATTATTTTTGAACTTCATTAAGACCATTTATACGTGTCATATATCTACTAAATTGAAACATTGTTTTGAACCGTATTGATCAATTGTTCTTCTCCAAATTTAGAAGTCAACTTTGGGGAAAAAGTTGAGTTTTAAGTGTGGGGGAGGGGGTCAATTCTTGACTGTGCTAAACTGTGCTTTAATTGAAAGCGCATAAATTCCCACTACAAATTCAAACTTTTTGTTAAAAATTGATATATATTTTTTTCAAAATTATTGCATAATTGTAGGCTTTTTACTGTACTCAAATGAGTCTTGCCTTGGGATAACTCCTTCCTAGTAGTTAAGAACTGCTTATAGTATGAAATTGACGAGTTTGGATGATTGCTGAGTGTTCTTACTTAGTGATTTGATGGAAATTAGGTTTAGGACCTACTTCTGGAATTGATATGGGTTAAATGTTTGTGGAGTTATGTTCATAACCTTTGGAACTGGAAGTTTGATGTTGATTATAGGGGACTCATTACTTTTCTTTTATTTATTAAAAGTAATTTCTTTAATGAACCAATGTAAATGAATTTTATATAAATCTTTTGAAACTGGAGTAATTTGGGCATCTGGGATCGCACGGTGAGTCTCTGAGACCTTAGATGTTGGGTGCATTTCTGTTAACTAAAAGCCATCTGTACACTTTGAATAAGTGCATTCCACAGTGCTTTGCACAATGATACATGGCTTGGGAAAAATAAATAAAGTGTCTAGGATCAAAAATGAGCTCATTAAGGTGGGGGGAATGATGAACACCAGATGAAGAAGGGATCAAATGGTTTATATGGGAATCATTTAGGTTGTATCATTGAGGTGATTCAGAAAAAAAATTAATTATTTTTTGGAACCTAGGTGAAAAATTCAAAGTACAATGTTCATTGGTTATGGTCTTAATTTTATTGATGTTTTACCTCATGTCATTTTTTGGGACTTAGAACTTAATCCTCGATTGAAATGAGTCACTATGTTGTATCATGTATGAGGCATGACATTTTCATTGTTTGATGATTTATAGCTCTCTAAATTACCCATGAGTATTTTCTCAAGGAAAGACTTGATTTCAACTCAATTTCTGAAAGCCTACTATTATGCATTGTCCTCTGTTTTGAATGTTGTACATGTTACATCTTGAACAAATTCATTAATTCCATACTTTTATTTTTCAAGGATAATAAAACATGGGATTGTTTGAGGACAAACAATGCTTAAGTGTGGGGAAATTTGATGTGGATCTATTTTTACATAGATTTTCCACATCTTTTTAATTAATTTTTAATGATTTAATTAATTATTTAATCAATTTATTCTAAATAAATGTAATTTTTTATTTTTATAATTAAATTTGTTAAATGTTCATTTTTATAACATTTTATGTAACTTTGGACCTTAAGATAATTGATTTATTCCTTATTTGTTTTTAATATAATTAATTCTCAATTTGTTTATTTAATATTTGTTTATTTTTATTTAATTTTTCATTTTCAATAATTATGGAGTTTCTAATTAATTTACTTTTAATTTTTAATTTTATACAATTTTGTTACGGCTTCCCAGACTATCGGTAGCCTAGCTACCGATAGCAGGTTACTGGTACTCTCTATCGGTAACCATGCTCTATCGATAACCATGCTCTATCGGTAACCTTCCTCTTTCGATAACCTTGCCTTTATCGATGACCCTTGTCATCGATACTCTTTGCCTACCGGTAGCTCCCTCCTAAGTCTGTCGATAACCTTTAATTTAAACTACCGGTGGGTCCCTAAACGGTGAGTATTTAGTTAGTTTAAATTAGTTATGCTTGCTTTCTTTTTAATAAGTTATTTTTATTTTAAATAATTATTTAATCATTATAATTTTAATTAATTATCTTAGACTTTTATTTTATTAATTATTATTTTAATTAAGTTACATTAGAATAGGTTAATTTTATTATTTTATGTGTTTAGTCATCCTGATCATCATTTAAGTAAGTAAGTTGTGTTTTAAAATTAAATAAAATGGTCTGCCCTTAAATTATTTCGGTGAAAATAGTTAACTATTAATTAATTAATAGTTTTTTTAAACATTAATTATATTATTTTATTTATGCAGATTAATTATTAATTCACCAAATTTTGATTTTAGTCTACTATTGAGGTAGGCGAGCGCTGACCGTGACTTATATGGGTCACCGTTGTTTTTCATTTTCACTTGCTGCTACTTTGAAATTTTCATGTTATTCTTAATTAACTTTAACAGGTATTTAGTTTTTAATTTAAGTTTTTTCAGTTAATAAAATTATTGTTATAAAGGTTAATAAAAATATTGTTTTGAAAGAATTGTATTTAGCATTACAATAATTAATTATTTTGAGTCTTTATTTAATTTATTTATGTTTTAATTATATGTTTGATTTGTGTTTAATTTTTTTTTAAAAGGTCACAGTTGCTTAATGGTAAGCTTCTATTTTTCTGTACCGGTATCCCCTTTTTTATTGCATCGGTGACCCTTTTATATTTGTTACGCAACGGTGAGTATTTAATTCTTTTAGTAACGGTGTGATTTTGTTTTTAAGTACCAGTGACCCTTTTAATTTTAACAATAACGGTGCCTTTTCTATTTTCCTATAATATTGAACCCCGCTCTACTATTATACCTAACATTGACCACCTCGTTGTTGCACCACATCTCTTCTTTATTTCCCTCTAACTATAACCTCCTCGCTGTCAGTATCTTAACAACAGCCTTTAATTTTTTTTTCTAACAGTGACCATGTGTTCCCACCACCACCTCATTGTTATCCCCTTTTTCCTTTTCGACCCTCACCATTACAAAATTTCTCTCATCCTCACCGTTAGGATGCCTCCTCTTCACCTCACTGTTTCAATCCTTCATTCTTCCTCTGCCACAGCAACCACCACACAGTCAACAAAAAATTCAACAGCAATGAATTCAATTCACTAAATTTCATCAAACAAGACTATAATTACCGAATCAAAGTAATATCCCAGTTTTGTAACTTTTTTCAAAAAAAAAAATCTGGAAAATTGAATTCAATTATATCTTGGACCCGCTTTGCGAAGAAGACCGCGCCGCACCTGCGGGTAGTGCACCGCGCTGGAGTGGGGGAGCTCCGTCGCCTCCACCGACTGCTGCTTGGTGCTGGAGATGCCAAGGACCGCCGATGATCCACCACAACATAGCGGGATGCTTCTGCGGTTTACAGGTCGAAATGGAGGAGATCTGTTGCTGGATGCCGCTGGAGCAAGGGTGATGGGGACCGCCGCTGTGGGTCACCTGCGCAACACAGGCCTTGGAGTAAGAGTCTGAGCCAAGGCCGACGTCGCTGCTGCTGAAGAGGGCTTTACCTCATGCCACTGCCACAATTGAAGTCCATCAGAGTTGAGGAGAGTGTCGCACCATGTACTGAAGACCACCCCACCACTGATGGAAGATGACAGAGCAGCCTGCAACTCTGTTTCCAGGAGAAACCCTCCCTGTGCGCCAATCTGGGGGAGGAGAGGAAGTTAACAAAAAAATAAAAATAACAATAATAATACATAGATAAAATATAATAATAAAAGTATAACAAAATTGAAGTAAAAATTGAAAAGTAAAAAAGTTAAAGCTAAAGCTAAAGTAAAGTTAACTTTAAGCAAAGCTAACATTACATAAAAGATATCTTTACTAAGTCAAATAGATATAAAATAAAATATTTTATAAAAGTAATAAAATTAAACGATTATAATATTAATAAATAAATAAATTAAAAATTAAAATATTAAACTATATTAATAATAAATGAAAATAATAAAATAATAAATTATTAATATTATAAATAAATTATTAATAACAATTATAAGTAAACTAAAAATTTACGTTTTAATTTAAAAATATTTAGAGATTAAGTTTTAATTCTAATATCTAATTTAAAATAAACTAATTAATGAATTAGTCGACCAACTTAATTTCTTAAATAGTAATAATTAAATTATTAATACTTTCTAAATTATTTAATTTCTAATTACTTATTTATTTATGACGTTAAACTTTAATAATTTAGTTAAAATAAGATAAACTAAAATAATTTAGAATTTAGTATTTATATTTATTAATTAAATTAAATCAATAGCGTTTTGATAAATTTTTAATATATTTATTTAATAATTAACTCAAATTACTTTTAATTAGTATTATAACAGTAAACTTAAATAATAAATTTAAAATTTTAGTTAACTCTCATTGAGTTTTTTTTATTTCATTTTGTTTGAAACATGGCAGGTTCATTCAAGATTCAAGTTTACATCCAGGTACATGCAACTAACTCACCCGGAGTTAGTTACGGGGGAAAACTCGTGCGACGTTCCTGTCGCGCGAAAAAATGCACATCTGCGGTGAGCTCATGAGAAAAACAAGAAGTTGGTGGAAGCATGCAGTGACATGTAGCAGATGACAGCAAGGTACTAAAGCAGCGTAATAATAGAATTTTGGGTGACTCCCATTTTCTCCATTCCACAGACACATTAGACGAGAGAGAAGACTCCCAGAGAGTAGCATGATAGCAGATATCGATGTGAAGAAGCTCGAGAGCAGAGCATCACTGAGGGAGTTCTTTTCCCTTATTGTACTTAATTTTTACCATACTCTGTAATCGATTGTATTCCGTTGCTTAAATCAAGTTGATCAAAGTATAAATTTTCTTAGCTCGAGAATTCAACTTTGTTGGTAAATCTTTTAGACTTATTCATTTTCTTTACATTTTTTTCATAGTCATGGTCAATTGGCGAGGTTGATTAATGACTCTCTATTCAGTTGTTTCACACCTTAAATTTTTTAAAATTCAATAATCAAGAACTAATGTTGAGGTAATTATTGAATACATTTATCGAAGCGTTTATGTCTTAAACTATGGAAATTTACGGCGAGTTTATTTTCCACTATTATCCTTTTCTAACTGTCAAACAGTTTGAATGATTTTGGAGTGGCGAACTCCTAGAGTCAGTCTTCTGTGAGTTGAGTTTCCTGGTGAGGGATACTTTTCACTTTTATTTCTTGAGGTGTGACTCAATAAAGTGTAGTGGAGAACGTATCCATTAAACCAGTAGGTTTTGGATTCTTGAGTACTAATTGTGATCTGCTCCTTCAACCTTGATGCTTTATTTTAGTATTTTGTTATTTTATGTTAGTTTTACTGTATTTCTTAGTTATTCAGTATATTTTTAATTTATTTTTTCTCTTTCTTAAAGAAAATTACAAAAAAATTATAAAGTAAAAATAACTAAAAAATGCACACTCACTTCACTGCTGGCAACTGTGGAGTTACTTTGAATAAAACCTATAATACTCGTCTTCCTTCTCTGTGGATCGACCCTACACTACTATACTAGTGTAGGTTAATAAATATAATTTTGAGGGCCGTAACGACCTCCGACCGCTTCATAGGGAATGAGTTTTTCCTCAATAAACATAAAAATAATGAGTAACCATTCATGTTGTTTGTAAAACGCTTTTATTAAACTGTTTAAAATTTATCATTAAAAATGAAAAAAACATTTACAATGCTTAAAGGCGATGTTCAATGAGACATGTTAACCCAAAATAATTAAGTCTGTCTCAAGTATGAGACCTTGAATCCTCCTTCCATGTCTGTTGAGTTGATCTATGGATATCTACTAACAAAGTACAAAACCTTTCCTTTTATTGCATCCTTACCAATCATATCTATATTCCCACTAAGAGTGAATGTATGGTAAGTTATAAACCCCGTAACATTTCTTCAAAACTCTAATAAATATCCTTGAATGAGGAATTGAAATAATCTAATGATATGAAAATAATGATAAATCTAAATAACTTTTTCCCAAACATTAATTTATCAAAATCAATTTTAAAAATAAAAAAAATAAAGTCTTTGATATTTAAAAAGAATTTCATAGAAATTCCTAATTTGTAAAAACATTTTAAAATATTACACTAAAAATTTTATTTTCTCCAAAATAAGTTTTTTATATAATATTTCCATCTAAAAGCCTCTATGTTTTATCAAAACATTGTAAACTATCCATTTCTTAAAATAAACTGGAAAATATTTATCTCCGGATAAATCACTCATGCTAAGGAAGAAAAGTGAATAATAAATTTGAATTTACATATTATCTTTCTAGATTTCTACTATGTTAATTAATTTATCAGCCATTTATATGTTTAAATCTAAACCATCCTCTTCACTATGACTTGGAGTGAGTTATTACCTTTTGTTCATTTATCACTTTAATAGTCATTATATATGTTCCTTTCTTAACCACAGTAGAATCATATTTTTTTTCAAATAGGTCCCAAAAAACCATTTTAACCAATACACCAACACTATAAATGAATATAAAATGAATTTTATTTAAAAAATATAACAAAATTAATCCCTTAAATTTTTTCTCCCAATGTAGTGTACCGAAAACTGATTTATAAAAAAATATTGGTTTATCAAAAAACATGATAGAAAAGTTATTTTATGATCAAAATCAATAATCAAAGAACAAATGAATTAGAGATATCTTGAAAAGTATTAATAAAACATACTTAGATGATCTTTCATACATTTATAGTAACTTCGCAAATGTATGATCTCTATTTGGGTAAACCGCAAATCCCTATAACAAAAATACTTTATATTGTTGAATTTATGGAATGGAAATCTTTTGAGAAAATTTTACATAACCACATTAAACTCGTGTCTAAAGAGTGTATAACCCATATATATTGACTGAATCCCATTCCACTTGGAACGAACCAATGTAACCATCTAGATAAGATTTATAGAAGGAGGATTGTAGACATAAAAAGGTTCTAGGGATTTTTAGGGCACCTATTACTTTTTTTGATAACTCATGCAGAATTTTATAAAACCCATAATTAATTATTCATTGGCGAAAATTTTAAAAATATGTTTTTTATAACATATTCACTCATCTAGAAAATTTATAAATTCAAATTAAAACACATAGAATAATAAATTGCATATACCATAACTCCCACATAAAATATATTATTTCTAATCACCTTAAATTCAACTAGGTGAATAATCTCCACTAGTTTTGTAAACTCACAATAGGTATCTTCAAAATTAGAAAATAAAATCCACAACAGTCCCATTTGTACACTAATTTATCTATCTTCCAATCAATTCGCCCTAAATGACTGAATCAATTATTCAAAACAACTTCATAAAATATTTTAATTCTCATATAACATGCTTATTTAGATTCACTTATTCAAATTATCTTATCAAGGCCTCCTCTATTTTTTTCCATAACCTAGGTACTATTTTACATAATAATGTATCGAATAAGAATATAATATCTCATATCATAATTTTTTCAATTTTATAATTTCCCTAAATTCTATAATTCCACCTAATGACCATCTTAAATTTCCATAACCCATATTAATATTAATCCCTAAAATATATATTTGGATGTCAAATAAATTAACCTAAATAATTATACCTAAATTAAATATGTAACACCAAAAATAATATTCAAGATGTTATAAAAATATTTAAATACATTAAATTATCTTCTACCTTCCATCCAATTCCATTTTTATATTATTTTAAAAAACAAATTTTGAGGGTTAAGTGGAAACCTAAAAAAAACCAACAACAAACCTCCACTAAAACAACAATAACAATCATGAGAAAACATACCAGGATAACCAGGTTGTTATCTCCATGAATAAAAATCCATGATTTTCCAAGGGGAACCACAATATACTTCAAAGATAGTTCCTTAATATTAATTTTTGGATTGATCCTTAGAGAGTATTCATTATTAAATTATATGAATGTTAGAACCTGATGAAAATAATCATGGTAAAGAGATATATATTCCAATTCCTCTAAATTTCAAACAATTCAAATTTTAAACATGTTCAAGAGTTGTGCATGGATCCTCCATGTAAATCCATCTTTATTCAAATTCTCAACATCCTTCAACATCCTTCTGATGTGTTATATTAATAACAATACTTATAAACCCCTTTAAAATCTATCATATATTATTTTCCATATTCCTAATATGTGTTAGGGGTAGTAGGTTTCCCATTTAACTTTTCCTATTTGGGGAAAATTAATTTCCACCCATTAATTATATAAACCTAAAAGGTAATAAATCCCAAATTCTCATGACATCAATAAAATATTTTTTAAAAAAACATTTTTTTTAATTAAAAAAAATTAAAATAACTTCAATTAATAACCTAATTTTAAAAAAACTCTTTTTTATATAATTCAAAAATACTTGTGTTACAATTCTCCTAACCATATAATTTTTAATCCATAAAAATTCATTTGGTGCTTTCACTATTGGAAAATATCTCTCTATTTATACCATATATGAACTTCATAAGATTCCTCTAAAATCAGTCTATGTTACGGAAATATACATTCCATTAATATTATATCATAAAAGAAAATTTTCTCTTGGGTCTTCAAATAAAATTTGTTTTTCCATATAATATGTGTTAGGTTCTAGCCCAATCGATTCATAATTATAAACACAAGACTCAAAATACAAGTAATTCCATAATTGAAAAACATGGAAAATCTTATGAATTCTCTTATGAAAATTATAATTAATATTACTCTTCATATATCTACTATATTGTTTCCAAATGTCCTATATAACATGAAATCAAATTACCTTATTTCCCTAGAATTTGGTGTACCAAACTTTATGAAAATATGAAAAAAACACTATCCATAACATCAAACTTCAATGTACATCATTTTTTATCATTGTATTATTCTTTAATTTTAGCCAAAAACATATAATTATGATGTTATTTATCCCAGTATATCATGTATTTTAATTTTTTGGTGCAATAATAGTCCATTCAATGGTATCAAAAAAACATAATGTAGTAAGACATTTTAAGACATATAATTACACAAAAGGATCAATATTAATCATGAATTTATATTAATTATAATAAATAAACTAATAACAATGATAGGAAATCCTCTTAATATTTTATAGAGTTGGGTATATATGAATGATATATATATTCTAGAATTTTAATGATTCACTCCATCTACATTTATAGGGGAATTCCTCATGGACTGATCCTAGGAAGTGATATGAATAATTACATGTTCCTATCCCTTGTATCAAATCATAGTAGTTAAATGGTATACAAATTTATAAATTTGTTCCATAAGTGCATAAAAGATGAAATTTACCTGGGTATTTGTAGAGGATGTATAGAATATTTGGAGAGGATAATTCTAGGATTTCTGGAAAATTGAAGGTGATAAAGGAGGAGGATATTCAAGGAGATTCATTTTAATATAAAGTTATATGTTTTTTTATAATGGACACACAAAACTAGAGAAATTTTCATATACCTATGTTATGAAGAAGAATGGTATCATGAAAGTATTAGTGAGTTCCTTATGTGATATATGTGATTGAGATTTTATTATTTGTTTGAATAGTGAGTCTAAAGGGTCAGTGTTACCACTGTATTTTGTAAACCAACCAGAATTAGTTCTCTATAGTCTTTCAGGTGCATAATCACATCACATTTTAATGATTATTTAACTAGAATAGTTAAGGAAAACCATGTGAAAATATCTTATTCTATTTATTATATTTATTTCTCAGATAGATAACATAAAATAATGAAATATATTTTTCTTGCATTGATAGAACTAGATTTATTTTAATGGAGTTGTGTTTTAAAATGGTAATACCCTGATTCACCCATCTATGGGTAATATACATGATAAGGTACCGATAATTTGTATCAATTTGGGTTTAAGTGGTGGAAAATAACTCTTGGAATCATTTTAATACTAATAATTTTTACTCATAGAGTCATACCAATTTCTCAAGTTAACAATTTCTAGTTATAGAATAATAGGATTAATTACTACTCCTTGTCATTGAGGATGAAATTTTATAGAAAATTTATTCATGTTATGTTAGATATCAAGGAAGGTGGGTATTTATAAAAAATAGACCTCAAGAAATTGAATGTGGGTGTAAAGGCAGTCAATTCATTATGGGAGGTTTTGGGAAACCCTATCTACATAAAGAAAATGTCTTCAAAAACATCTCATTATATGTGGGAAAAACATTTGAATATTTTAAATGATTATTCCAATTATCATGATTAAATGTTACATGTGCTTTAAAATAAATATGAAGACTTTAGGATGAGCCTGTCTAAAAATGTTGATGCATTTTTTGATCACATACATTCTATTATGAATGATATTAAATTCCTTGGTGATTATATTTGACATAAAAATTATGTAATGAATCTTAGAATATATCCGCCATGATTCAATAAAAATGTATCATTTCTTGAGGAAAATGATGCAAATGAAATGTCTCTAGATAACATTCATATATAACTTGTTGTGTATGAAATGAGAAAAGATGAAAATGTAGATATGGTGAAAGAGTAATCATAAGAGGCTTCATTTAAAGTGATAAAGAAACATTATATTTAAAAATATCTTGATAAATATTAGGTCAAATAATTTTTTCCTTTTACACTAATCATAAGAGGAGAAAAGAAAAATTAAGAGGAAAGGTACCACCTTATTTATTCTGATATAGTAAGGTAAAATATATGACTACCAATTACATTAAAAAATTTCTTATTGTGGAGGATGGATAATATGAGTAGAATCCATTCAATGGTTAAAAAATATAGGTAAACACATAATATAAATTATTCAAAAGGATAACATATAATATCATAATGGTAAAATATAAATTGAGTTAAACATAGAGTAGGTTTATGATTATAGGGACCTCATTGATGATTATTTAGTAGTATTTATTGATAGACTAGAAGACAATGAAAATGATACTAAATATGATGAAGTTGAGGGAGTAGTTGAAATTTAGTTTAATCTTGATCCATTCCTTCAATTCATTGATAAATGGAGAGATAAATACATGAGGGAAAATGTAGTTGTTCTTGATTCCAAAGATTATATGTGTTGATACCAAGTTGGATGAATGTTTCATTTAGAAGATAAAATATGTTTTTATGGATTATTTTGTCTTTTGTTTTCATGAAAATAACTCATCTTAAATTTTATGTTTTGGTGATTAGATGATATGAATGAAAGGGGTAATTATAATCATAATATCTGATATAACTTTGGTATAAAATTCCATCAGTTTTGGTTTTCTATTTAGAATAAGTTTTCTTAGTGTTTTTCGGACTCACCATTGGTTTGGAATGAAAGTGTTGATTAGTATGAGGTCGTATCATAGTCTGAATGTATCCATAAAAAAATCTTATTATGATTTTATGGTTTGTATATTTTCAAAATCAAGAGTTTTCTATAAACATGTGATCTAATCTATGTTTAAAAAATGGAGAAAAGGTTTCAATGTTTTGACAAGTGGTTTGAGTTTCCAATTTTATGAAAGGATGTGCTGGATTGATGGGAAGTCATAGAACTTTCCAACTTAAGTTAGAATATTCTATTTATCCTAATGTTTTCAATGTCATATAGAATCCATGATACAATGAGAAGTTTTTAGAGGAATAAAATCTTGGAGGTTGAATTTGATGGATTCAAATTTTTACCGATGCACTGATCGACCGATCCATTTGACTGTCAGATCTATGAATATAAATAATTCACTGGATTAATCATTACTAGGTAAAATCCTAGAAGAAAGGTAGTGGTTTCTCTCAGCAGCTCATTTTAAAGCGCGTTCCCCAGATCCATTAGAGGTAGAACAAGATTATTTTTATAGCAATGTATTCAACCATTTTTATTAGGCTTTACTATATCTAAATTGGGTCAATTGTCATAAATAATAAGTGGGGATTTATCATAATAACATTGACACTAATATGTTAGAGTAAGATATATACTAATTCATTAGATATAGTCTAAAACCAATAAGTCATCAGATGCATAATTTTTAGTCTGAGTAAAATAAGAAAAGGAGGTTTTTCTTTAAGAAGACATAGATGTCCTTTCAAGGGTGTTTTGATATTGTTCAATCCAAATATGTGTTTTTATCTTTATAATTTGAAATTATAGGTATGGAATAATGGTGTCAATGTTTTATGTATTGCAATTGGTATAGAGAATCGTAATGTGTTTTCCTCAGTTCTATATATGTTCTCATTGTAATGATGAAAATTGGAATGAAATAATGAAATTTGGAATGGTTAAAATTATAATCTAGATTACGTTATGAGAACATTCTACAGGGTTTATAAGAATCCAAAATAGATGAAAATCACTAAAAGATTCAAATATTTAGTCGAAATTGAAATGAAATTCATGATTCTAGAAATTTGGTTGAGTGGGAAACTGAAAGTAATTTCACACACATTCATCTCCGAGAACACTTATAAATAGAATGAAGTGCAATTTAATTTCTGATTATAAGGTAATGTTCATGTGTGAATGAAGATAAAGTACAAAAAGTATTGAAATATAGAATAAGTTTCTAGACATAGTATCCATAATGATGTTTTTTGGACATAGAAAGGAGAAGTAATATCGTATTCTGTGGTTACCGGATCTAGCCATGAAAGTAGATGCAATTTTCTGGGGAATGATTGATGTTGTTCAGAATATTTTCCTAGGTACTATTTCATTTTTTTCTAGAGTGATGTATCAGATAGAAGAATCATACTGAGCCATCAGATTGAGTTTTTTTTATGAAGTCCAAAAGTGAAGTTCTTATCTACTACTGTGTAGGAAATTGAAGAACTGTTTTTTTAATTTTTCATAAGTGGAATTTGATAATTCATAATAGTAAGTTATTTTTGAACCAACTTGGATTGGAATTCTCAATATGATATAATAGTGGAAATAAAAATTGGAACTAAATGAAGAGATTAATAAACCAAAAAAAAGATTTTATAAAACTCATAAATGTAAGTGGAGCTCTAGACTAAAGTGGAAGAACACACTTGAATCATAGATAACTTGACTGATAAAGTTACCAAAAGGGTTATAATAATTGAATAAATCAAAGAATAAGTAATTGTTTAGTTACTAAAGTGTGAGGATTAAGAAAGAAGCCTTAAAAAACAAGATTTTAGGTTCCCTCAACACCCCAATCCTTATAGAACCTAAAAAAGTCCCTGGAGTAACTACAGAAGGGAGTATTCCCATCCAAAAGATTTGGTGCTTTAGAAAAAGGGAAATCTATTTTGGATCTTGATCATAAGGTTGGAAAAAACATGCCACATTATAGAAACCAATCATATACTCCTTGGAGGAATGTTTATATGGGAGAATATAGAAATCATACCCTTCATAAAAAAAATTCTTAAAGATATCACCAAATATAATGTGTTATTGCATTGGTAAATTGGGATGCATTGCGTTTTTATTCTCTATTGCAAAGGGTCTTTTAGAGAGAAACAACACTCAAAACATGAAAGATTTTTTTTATCAATTTTCTATTCTTTTAATGGATATTTATTATGGTTTGGATTATTTCGGGGTAAGGTGGATTATTGAGATATAAAGGTTCATGAGAATAATCTTAGGATATTTTGAAATGAAAAAAATAGTATATGTGATCCTATATGAACACAATGAAGACTGAGAAATGATTCCATGTTTTTTATGATGAAGATAAAATTTTAAACCTGGGGATAAATAAGAATATAAATCTTCAATAGAAGATCCTAAATGTTCAAGGATTAAAAAAGATATGAGGTGGAATATATTAATGAGATTACTAGAGAAGTCAAGTTTATGGATTTTAGAAAGCCAATGTACATTTTATATGATGAGAATAAAATATTAAAAAGGACAAGTGGTTAGTTTTTGAAATGAATAAAGGCTCAAAATTATTATCTCAATAAAG
The DNA here is from genome assembly GCA_963277665.1 of Viscum album. Classification (NCBI taxonomy): domain Eukaryota; kingdom Viridiplantae; phylum Streptophyta; class Magnoliopsida; order Santalales; family Viscaceae; genus Viscum; species Viscum album. Next base: position 211,213,321 of record OY728163.1, read on the forward strand.
GCCATCTTTGTGGAAAAGATCTCAAAATAAATAATGTATTCTTGGTGAAAAGACTTATCCGTAATTTGTTAAGTGTGAAAAATGTTTTTTGATTTACGAAATTAAATAGAATTTGGTAAGAATGGGTGAATTGTTAAAAATATTTTTGGTTTAGTTGTTTTATAAGGAATAATGAACAAGGATAATATTAACCTCATTAGTTAAAAAAATTGGTTCATGGTATCCATGGTATATGAAAATAGGCTATGGAATAAGTGACTCATTTGTGAGCCTAAAATCTATGGAAAATTGGTGAAAAATTATGGGTCATGTGATTTCACTATGCTCACATGTGAAAATACTTGTACATGTTATTCATGTAAAAATAGGCGACTATTTAGATTATTTATAAGCTGAAGAAGGGAAAATAATCAATGGTGTTAAATATTGTCCATATATGTATTTATGTACTAATCGATCTAAAATATTTTGACAAAAAGGGTATTATGTTTTTTATTGATGATTTTAGATGTATAGATTGGTTGATGGTGATTATTGAAAAAATAAAGTTATTCAAGTGTATCAATCAATAATAAAGAGAATATGAAAATATTCTAGTGTTAAAATTTAGAAGATTAACATTGAAAATGGTATGAAATTTATAACTAAAAATGTGTAAGAAAATATGGAAACAATTCGGTGAATCATCAAGTTATAGCCACAAGAAAACCTCAATTGGATGGATTGGTTGAGGGAATAAATCATATTATCAAAAACACCTCTATGACTATTTTTATTGAAGATTTTCCATCCGTGAAGTATTGGAAATAAGAAGTTACAATAGAAGACGATTTCTCCAATTAGACATTATTAAGAATAAATAAAGAACAAACCCCCCTAAAATTATAGTACAGAAAAAATTAGACACTTAGAAACTTTTGGTTGTTTAGAGGAAAGTGTTTTATTCATAAAAAAGAAAATAATAAAAAGTGTGAAGCATATGAAGATGAAAAGATCTTTCATGGATATTCATCAAAAATAAAGAAAAATAGATTCACTAAAAATAGATGACTAAAATTGTTATAAACTATGATGTTTCATTAATTTGAATATATAAATTGTTTATTACATATGTGTATATTTCTGCTATAATTGAGAAAAAATATCAAATAATATACCCAAATTTCCTTGTTGAAAGTGATGAGAATATATTCCAATAAAGGTGAGTTAAAAGGTTTGTAATGAACTCTGATGATGACTCCCACGATGGGGAAAATTAAGAAGGGGAAGTAAGATATAACACATGATCTAGTAAAGATAAAATCATCAATAATAATATTATATGTGAATTGACATCCCCTGGTCAAATCAGAATAATGAAGACACAATAATATACAAAATTGTTATCCCTAGTGGGAGTAATGTAATTTGATATAGATTCCACATATGATATTAGGTCTAATATATTCATTATGATATTGACCAAATTAGGGAAAAAATACTTTGGAAGATGTCTTAAGTATGGAAAATAAAAACATGATAGGAACCAAGTTTTTTTTTCAAGAAAATATAAATAATTATTTCTCAATTAAAATGAGTAATTAATTTCTTATATACATAGGATATTACCAAATTAACATCATTTATTTATACAATACATTTCCTCGTATGGATCATTTAGAGGCCATTCAGTTATTCTTTTTTATAGATTTACAAAAGTGGTTTAGAGTGTATCAAATGAAAGTAATGTAAGCATTCTTGAATGGTGTCTTCTAAGAGAATGTATATATTGATAAATTAGATAGATTAATCATATATTATAATGAGATAATTGTGTTTCAATAGAATAAATATCTACAAATACTGAAGAAAGAACCAAGAGCCGAAAACTCAAGGGTATATGAGTATCTAAAGGAGTTTAGTTATCAAAGTGGTGGTGTTGATCACAACCTCAACATCAAGAAAGATAATTGGAACAAACAGTGCTGTATATATTTATTGACGACATCATATTTTTGAAATAATATGAACCCCAATTAATGTATTTTTTTATAACTTATTACTTGTGAATTCCAAATTCCAATATTTAGAGAACTATCATTTTTGTTGGTTTGAAGTTAATTCTAAGGGAGGATGAACATTTATATAAAAAACTAAATACAGAAAGTATATTCTAAAATTGTTCTGAATGGGTGAATATAAACCAATGAATACTATAAATGAGACCTGAATGTGTTTTTTAAATATATATAAGGTGAGGAAGTTTATATGACTCTCTATTGATAGATTATTAGTAGTTTACTCTAACTGATAGTCACCTAACCAAATATTATGTTTAAAACTTTACATGTTTTTTATTATCATATTTGTATAAAAGAAAGTCATATAAAGGATATAAAAAAATTCTAGGAAGTGTTAACCAAAAAAATGGAATTTGGATTCTATTATGACAAATACAGTACCTAATTTATATTTTGAACTGCATTTGTTAGATTTAAGAGTTTGAACGAACATATATCTTTGTATGGTTCTAGAGACAAAGACCCACACTCCCCTATAGAAATTTCTTGTTATGAAAGGAATGATCTATTTTATAATTAAATTACCTGTGTTTATAACTATCTTCTTAGACCCTTCAAGTAATTACTATTTTTTTATTAACAAAGGTGGGAAAGTACTCATATTGGAAGGAAATTTTATTTCAAAAAAATGGTTGTAATATTTTATCTGTTGAAAAAGAAGTGAGTTCCACTCGGGGGGAGAAAATTTATTATTGATTTTGGGGAGAAGATTTTGAAATTTAGTTAATTCAAAACATTATGTTCAATGAATTGTTTTCATGAGGAATCATAAAGTCTAATGTGTTTTTATTATGAGGATTATCTCATCTAACTCTTATTTCTCACTCCGATATGTTCTCACATGATCTTAGAGTTTTTGATTGAAAAATCAATGTTTCACTTTGTTGTTTGGAGTTTCGATTCTTATTGAAATTTCCACAGACACCAAGGTGATGTTTGTTGGAAAAAATATATTTTTTTTTTCATTAGTGGTGATTTTTGACAATAAAAGTTGAGTTTGAAAGTTGAAGAAGGTTATGGAAAAGTGGTGATTCATAGAGGATTGATATGTATTCATTAAATATACAAGGTTTTTTATTAGAGGAGAAATATGAGAAATATGTCCACGATATATTCTATGCCACAGAGCATATGAAACCAATAAAAGAGGTTTTCACCAAAACATCAATTTCCATATAGTTTTATGGGTCCCAATTCCATGGTGAGAAGCTTGCATTGTAGTCATATTGAAAAAGAGATGTCCACACCACACAATTTTATTATGATATAGAAGGTGTTTCTAAGAGAGAATATGTTTTTCTAATTTTTTATGTATTTATCTTTTTATTATATAGTAAGTCAAGATACAATGTGAGGATCTACATTGATTTGAACATTTAATTTTCATAATCACAAAAGTTTGTAGAAGGCATATGCCATAAATAATAGACCGTACTACAATTTTACTAAGGAGGATATTTCCACTTTTTAGGTAGAGATTACATTATAGAGGGGGCGAATTGGTCAGTTTATTTGATTTTATCACTTATATTCTTAAAAGATACTACATTATAACCAAATGGTATTATGAAACACGTTGTTTAGTGTTCAAAGGAAGTTGTGTAGATCATCTTGTGATTGCAGGTGGTTTATGGAGAAAAGTTTTGTGTGAGAAAAATATGCCTATTCATGGTAAGTTATTACACATTGTAGTAAACTATGGTTTTTGAATTTTATTGAATATATATTATACACTATATTTAAGGATCCTAATCTATATTAAAATCATGGTTAGATTAAACTACATCATAGTATAATAAATCACACCGTATCCATATAGTTATATTCAAAACCTAAAATTTCTAGAGAGGTGTCATTATCAGGATTTAAGTCCTTTAATATGAAATAAATCATTCATAAACACTACATTTAACTAGGTTTGAAAGAAAGAATAATCCTAGTAAGTGTGATTAATAATTAATGTTTTCTATCCCTTGGATCAGATCAAAGTGGTTGAATGATCTACAAATTCAAAATATCTGCTCCAATGGTTTAGAGAGGACATATTGGAATAGGGTATCTATAGAGGATCTTAGAGTTTTTTATATAGATGACATCAACAATTGCTATAAAAATTAAATGTGATAATGGAGTAAGATATTCTAAGATATTCATCAAAAAATAATGTTATTAGATTATGAAAAAGTGACATAGTAAAGAAGGAGTATTTTAAGATACCTATCCTATAGAGAAAAGGGTTTCAATATAATGCGATGTTATTTCACTATGTGATGGGATGCAATGATATTTTTCTATTTATATGTACAAAGAGTTTGGAGGGTCAATGTGACCACTCTATTGTGTAAAAAAATTATCCTTTTCTGGTATTTTGGGTGCAAATGAATATTTCATTTTCATTCTCATTAAACAGAAATGATTAGGGTGAATGAAGAAAAAATATTTTGTACTATTTATTTATTTTAACACTCGTAAATATAATTATATAAGATAAATTGTTTTTCTAATATTGATATAACATGATTTTTTTTCAAGGGGATGATTTTTAAATTAGTTATACCAATATTCACCCACCCACTGAGTGTAATCTCCTTAGTAAAGAACTTGCACAAACCAATCCATAAATACATACATAATGTAATTTTCAAATTTAAATACATATCCCAGACAATTTTCTTTAAAAGAACATAAATTATAACAACATATTATATGTAAATTTAGTTAAAGATGTCGTACATCTAAGGAAGAGTAAATTACATAGGTGGGGGGTGTTAATATTGGAATTTATAACTTTAATAAATAAACCATTAAAATAATCATATTCCACTGCTACTAGAAATAGTCCTCTCTCTCATAATCAGTCAAAAGTAATAATGAAAATAAAATAGGTATACAAAAAAATTACATGGTTCAATAAAACAGGGATAATCCAAGGAGAATCAAACAATGATGTGTCAATGCACTTAAAAAACTCAGAACATTTACTATCTTTATAATTTATATGACTCGTAATAACACTCCATGTTTACCAACCTTACTAAAAAATAGGTAACTCACTAATCTCACTCACATAGAAAGATCACTACTTCTCTAAAAAAACCCATTATGATAACCATGAATAATGAATGAAATTACACCATCAACATCATATCAATATACTATAAATTCACCCAAATTATGAAATTCATCATCCTAGGGTGATACAGACTTATGGATCTCATTTTCGAGCTTCTAGTAAAAATTGTGAATTTATCTATTTCATTCCTTCTCTCTATATGAATAAATATCCTCTCTATTTTTAAAGAGAGATATATACATTTTATTTATATAGAATCTCAATATTTATCTCTTAATTGATCTTAAATTCAACTTGGTATGATAGGAAAATTAAACTAATAACACTCTTCAAAACAAATTCAAGATCACCAATTCAATTCTTGAATCTCTCTAATAAAATAGAGAAAATATGAATATTGAAATATACTAATTTGACTCCATCACAAAATGACTATTAGATTCAAAACATTACAAAAATCATATTCTAAAACAACGAAATTGAAGTCCTTTATTCATTACCACAATCACAACATGATACTCTACACCATTTCATATAACTATTAATATACAAAATTCAGGGACAGAATCCACAAAACACGTCATACAGACAAACTCAAGATTCACTTATGACCGCCATACCATGAAAATACTCCTCATTATGTTTTAGTTACCCAAAAATAAGTAAACCCACTAAAAGCTAACAATATATCTTCATAGCATTTCTATAATTCCAATAATGTGACTATTCATTTTGTATGTTTTTGACACCCAAATATTATAGGAAAATTCCTTATGAAATATTTAAAATATATTTCAATTTAACTAATAATGTAATGAAACCAAATTCCATGTATTGGGAAAATAATAAAACTAAAATGACCTAGATAATTACTCTAATGAGTTTCCCATGATGTAATGAACCAGTTCCCACGAAACTAATGTGCAATACTAATTTTCCCTGACATAGCATGCTCAAGGTGTGACATAGGATGTCATGAAATGATGTCTATCCTAAGAATAAAATTACCAAATCATTATCTAGTTTCTTAAAAAAAATCTTATCATTCTTAATGAATTTATAATCCACATCTTTAATTCTCATGACCCCAACGTTATCAAAAAACACATCCCAAAAAAATTGGCCTAGTGATTTTTTCTAACAATCTCCCCATTTGGGGTTGTTGACAACTTCCTCAAAACTAATTGACCACTTATTTGTCTAAAAAACTTAAAATATAAGAAAAATATTATTTTAAAATCTCATTCCATTATAAATTGAACCAATGATTCAGTAATTATAAACTATAAGTCCACATGAGTCAATCATCTCATATAAAACAAAAGTTATATTAAATGATCCTCAAGAAAAAAACCGCATTAATCATCATGCCCTATAATTTATATTAACCAAGATTCTCCCTCTAAATCCTCAGTTATGTACTCTTTAACTTTATAAAACATAATAAATTGATTGATCCCCCATTTTTAAAAGTAAGTAACACTCACATACATCTTCATCACTAATCATAAACATCTTTTCCCAAGAAATTCCTAGAAAAAGTCTCCCCAATTATGAATAAACCCAAAGATTACCTCTATAAAAGATTAAAATAGTGTTATAAATATAAATGTATTTAGATTAAATAAACCTAATTATAAATATAAAATAATATAGGTATTTTTGTTCCCATATCTAAACCATCTATTTTGATAAATATGGTTGGAATCCAAGAGAAAATCAACACCTTTAATAATCGTCATTGGGTAGTTCCCTCATCATAATTCCTCTAACCTCATTGTTTATGGGAATGTAATCCAACCCCAATAAACCACCATTAAACCTTATCCATTATTAAATGTTATATATTTTTGATGTGATTTTTTCTCAAACGTTGATCAATACTTTTTCTATGATTGATAGTACTCAAATTATCACACCTGATTTCAATATGATATTTCACATCAAATCCAATACCCTGAAGATATTTCTTATCCACATAAACTAATTACATGATTTTGTAGAAATAATATATTTATCCTCATAAGATAAAATTGAAATTCAATCTTTGTTATATATTTGTGGGAAATTTAAAAACCATCAAGGTAAAATGAACCACCCAATATTCACTTAGAATTTCATGTTGAACCATCTTAATCTAAATCCGTGTATCCCAATAACTCATATGATAATATTTTAGCATAAAATAATCTAAAATATTAAGGGATATTGATATAAAAATTAATCATCTTCACCAATCTTATTTGGATATTACTGGGATGGATTTATTACTATGAATCTTTATAAGTTGAAAACACAATGTTGTGTTATTTAGTTGTTAGGTAAAATAGGCATATACTGATTTGAAAATATTCTATCACATCAACCTTCATTATATAATCATCACTTGAAAAATTCATCTATACAGTTATCAGGTTTTCATTATCCTATAGTATTTTATTCAAAACCTCTTGGGTATATATTTAATATTATTTTATTGATAAATAAGAATATTATTCCATCATTGAGTTATGTGTAATCTAATGAAAAATGTTATCTCTTCAATCCTTTAAATATTGAATTCATAAATCATAAAGTCTTCTAAAAATTACCATAATTACTTATTCAATCCTATAAATATTATTATATATATAAATTAGCACAAAAATACTTTTATCATAATCTTTTTTAAGTTAGATATTGTGAAAAACTCGAATTCTCTGAAATACACACTTTCTCAAGTATTGATCATGTTTAGAATACTTAGATCTTGATTTTTACTTCATATTTATAAATCCCCTTTATAACAAAAGAAACATTCATTTCAACTTCATATATATAAAAATCATCCAACTTCATGATGGAAACATTATCAATGGGGACTTTATTATGGAATGCTGATTTAATATCAATGTTTATACATAGAACATTATTTTCACATATATATATAGGAATAATTAAATAGTTTCAAACTATGATATGAGTGAAAATGTTTCATCAACTTCAATTTGTTTGATTTAGGAATATACCTTACACACCAACCATGATTTTCTCCATGTCAACTAACCATATTCATTATGTTTTTTATGGAATACCCACTTTGTTATAATGTCATTTTTGGAATTTGGCCTAAAAAATTTCATTTGTTTGATTTTTTATTAATTTGTTCAAGATAATTATGCATAACTTTTACCTAAATAACATATTGGGAACTATATTAAATGAATCTATGATCCATTTCTGAAAAAAATGTTTTTATATTCTTCAACCTTTATGTTTTTACTAGAGTTTTCCAAATACTAAAGATGTTTCCCAAATTGATTGTAGTGTTTTGAGTTTCCTTATTTAGAGCTAATGAACCTACTTCAATTTCCCCACTATTAGTGTAATATTTAAAATCTACTTTTTCATGATGTTATCCCCTTGTATTGTTACTTCAATACCACTTTCCTCTAAAGTTTTTTAATTGTTTTTTTATAAACATTTCTCACTAGTTTGAGAAATGTAATAATTTTATAAAAGAGTGTGGTCCTAAATATCTATGAATTTTATAATACATTTTTATAGAAATTTTAATCCTATATCTTAAATTAATATCCATGAAAAAATACCACATCCCCATGAGCTTCAATTTTTTTGTTCCAGTACTTGTGTAGAATAAAGAACTTCATACAATTAAAGAAAACATCAGTATATTATTCTTTCCATCACATATGTCATAGGGTGTATTCTATTTATTCATTCATGATAAAGACATGTTGGAGATATAAAATACTATACACACTGCTTCCTTAAAATATCCTCTAATGATTACTTCTCAATTTGCATTGTCTAATACCTATTATTAATGACCCAGTTTATCCTTTAAATATTGTTATTTTATTAAGGACTCCTCCCTACTAAAACATAATTCCTTATGCAATGATTATTTTAATATTATTAAACCATATTATTGGTGAATTATAAACCATTATTATTCTAAAATTTCTTATTTTCAGCAAAAGTATCTTATATTTCAACGTTTGGTAATATGTAATGAATTTGAACACTGAATATTTTTGAAAGATCACTATTATCAAGGACATCCCATTAAAATCCACAATAAATACACATGATAAATATTTTATATCAATGGATTGTGATAACATTGGAACCCCCACAAATATTTTAACTAAAAAATAAATATCATTAACATCATTTACTTTAACATGTATTCATTTGAAATGATTTTCTCTTATGAACGGTATCACATATATGAGGGTGATCACATGAATATTTGGGAATATAATAAGATATTATACTATTGAATAATCCTTCCATTATTTTTTTGTCTCATGTGTCCAAAACTATTTTATAACATCTCATTTTCTTCTTCTCTGGATAGAAAACACTTATCTTATTGTCCACTAATAAGGTACATATTCCAATTCTTGTGATTCATTTAATAACACTTGGAAAATATGTTCCATTATTAATTCAATAATTTATGTAAATATAAACCACAGGTACCAATTTAGATTAGTGGTTTACACCAAGAAATTTTTGACTAATTTCTTTAACTACCAAGACATCTATATACCTCATGATATTTCCATGGATTTGGTATTTTTAAGATCAAACATTTTTAAAAAAAATCAACACCACAAAAATGAATGAAACCTTTATTATTGTACTATATCCCTATGATAATATTTTTCCCAATATATGTAATGTCCATCCACTATTAAAGATCCCCAATATATAACGGTTCATCATTTTTAAATCAATGATTGTGATATTTTATTTCTCAACAAGTTTTGTTTTTCTGTGTACACTACTTTTATTCTTTGTTGGTGAAAGATATTACCACCCACAAAGATCTATTAAATCATCCTTATATTACAAGGATTCAACGTGACTATGAAATTTTATCCTTCTTGATGAGGCTTCCAAAAACTAAAATCCCCTTTTCTGAAATTTCTTGTTTATATGGAATACACATACTATATATATCCCATATTTCAAAGAAATTACACTATGTTTTTTATTTATTATTTCATGACTTCACTACTCCACTTGTGGTCTTGGATTTTTAAAAATCACCCTAACAAACCTTCTTCTATAGAGTTTTTTTGTGGTATCAAATCAACATCTATATATTTTTTATTATGATCAAGCCCCTTAATCAATTTAACTCTATATTTGAACTTCTACCCTTAAGGAACATTATCCAACTTTTCTATTAACTAATAATTTCTCTCCAGAGTTTCCATTGTAGTTCATACCCTCCAAGTTACATATATAATTCCATGAGTTATACATATTTATTTATTATTTATTTTTCATTGAAACATCACTATTTTAGCTTCAGTTTCCTTAATTATTTTGTTATTATATATTATATAATTGTTCAAACAATCGATAATACAGTTCTAGTCTTCAATTTTTTTATTTCACTCAGCTAATTTTTCTAAATTCTACAACATTACATCTTTAAGTCATTCAATATTTTCCTTCAACCTAAATTCTTCTTCCATTTTCTACAATATATGTAATTTGAAATCATATACCTCTCCCTTGGTATTCATTTTTTCCTAAAAATAAAAATATCATCAAGAAAATCCTCTAGTTCATCTTTTCATTTAACTCTTTGATTAAAATTAGTTATTTTATCACCACTATACTCTAATTGTGGTCTATCTATGAACACCAAAATAACTTTCTCACAATGGTATTTTTAATATGAAACATCTTCCACTGCCAAATCTTTTTAGTTTACATCTTCTCATAAAATCAAGTTATTATTTTTAAATAATTTATACAATGAAATTATTTTTACATTATCACCATAAAATTATTTATTTATTGGTTCTTTTGTCTTCATAAAAATCTCATAACTTCTTTTGAATCTTTCAATAACATGAATAAATTTTTACACGAAACTCAAGAAAGAGAAATTTTCCATTTGAACCTTATTTGTCCCCATTAAAAGTTTGAGGAAAGGAATGATACAACCTCATTAGTTTCTCTATATCTTGGTTCATACTCTAATATGAGTTTCTTAATTTCCTTAAAAACTAATTGATGAGTTTTATCATTTTCTAAGTACTGATTATCATCATTCCTCTTATAATACTGATTGTGTGTGCTATGAAGACTATATACTGTCACATTATTTGGCTATTTTTATTTGATAAAATATATAATCATGTTGAAATGAGGTGGTAACCTTATCAAGATCCTTTTTATGATTTTGATATCATTTAGGTGGTCTAAAATTCCCTACATGACTTGCATAATGAAATTCACCCAATAGAATAATTACTCAATGCATTCAATCAGGTGTATTCTCAAGTCCTTGTACTTGCAACATATAACCTCAAATTTTTCATAACATACATTGGAAGAATATTCATAGATATTGAGATTTTTTTGTACACCGAATATGAGGGTTTACACGACATCACCTTCATGTATATATAATTTCATAACACTCATCCTAAAATATTGACACCTTTAACATCAACATCAAGATCCCTATAATGTTTCTATGATAATTCATTTCTCCTCAATGTGTCAAAAATACTAAGTATTTCTCCAATCTAAAAATTAATTTATAAAGATTATAAATAGTGTTGTATTATTTATTCATAAATTGGATGTTTTTTCCATTATTTATTGGAATAACCTTTTGATTGATGACCGTTGGCATCAATTATAAGATATTATAATGAATAAAGAACCTTTGGATATGATATAATGTGTTGATCCAATGAAAGGTATATAATATGAGAGGGTGGGAGTGAATCATCGTATATCAATATTACATAAATGATCCTAAATGATGATATATTTTTACCTATATTAGGAACACTCCTATCCCTCATATAAAACAATAGAGAAAATAATAGAGCGACAAATAAAATTTTAATTGGTTCACCAAAACTGAAATAATCTAAGGATCATGATATTATAATTTTATAATGCACATGAAATACTAATGGAACTATTTTTCAATAAAAATTAGATTAGTTATATATACCCTCCATGTTTACAACCCTATCAAAATGAAGATAACTCACCAATATAACTCACATATATCATAATTCATCTCCAAGTGAAAACTATATCAATATCCATCAATGAATAATTGAATTACACCATCAAGAACACATAAATTTACTCCACCATTAGCAAAATTATTAATCTTATACTCCTCTAGTGATATTTCCTCCATGATATCCTTTGTGACCTTCTAGTATAAGTCTAGAATTACTCTATTTTTATTATTATCTCTATGTTAATTTTTAATCCTCATTTCAAATTTTGAATAAATATATATTTTTTCTATCTCTATATAATCTCTATATTTACCTATTAAGATATCTTGGATTCACTTTTTCCCATATGAAAAAATTCATCTAATGACCCTCTTTAAAACTGAGTCAAGATCACCCACTCAATTCACAGATCACCCTATTTAAAGAAAGAAACCATGCATATGGAAATTTTCTTACTCAACTCCTTCATGGTGTGACTATTAACTTAATAAGAAAACAATATTTCTCTTATAAAAATAAAAAATAAAAGTCCTACATTTTGAAGAACCTTCAGGGTATTATTATCTTCATGTGGTATATAATTACTAATATTTGAATATCACTTCTTGAATACACTGATCATATTATTGAAAGAAGCATGAGATTTACATTTGATTGAAATACCAAAGAGTGACTACCCATCATGAAATGAATATCTCAAAATAGGAAGAACCACTAAAATTTACCAACATGTTTTCAAGACCTATCCATAATTCTAATGGATTGGCTATTTATTATAAATGTTTTTTACATTAAATTGTAAAAGGAAAATTACTTATGCATTAATTAAAAAATATTACATATTAAAAAATCTTGTATTGACACCATATTCTATATTGTGACCCAATAATCAAACTCAAAAATCCTAAATATTATATTTCATGCAATCCCCTTCACAGAATAAACCAATTCCCTTCAACAAAATAATATAATTTTTTTTGATATAGCCTTCCAAAATAATGGCCGAAGATTTCATGATGTGACTTATATCATATATACATATTTTTAATATATACTTTTATATTCCTACAAAACTCACTTAAACTTGTCCATGAATTGTAATCAAATTTAAATGTTTCATCACACTATCGTTTTCAATAAAAACAATAAAAATAAACCATGGTATTTTTTTAATAGACAAAAACATAAAATGTTACTTGAATGTGTTCAAAGTCTACTAATTTAATAAGTTGATATACCACCACATAATGACCATTTTATTTCTATAATATCCTTGGTAATATAATTACAAAATATTTTGAAATATTTTTCAAATTTTATGTAAGTATGGGTAAATGTTATAACAACCTAAATAATTATCGATGATATGCCTTTATTAATTAGAAAGTGAAACATCAATAAATAAATTATTCAATGAATTTCTTCATTATTAACTTTTAGAATTGTTTTATGATGTTATGGTATCTATTGGTAGATCTATGATTCATATCCCAATGAAAATGGTTAAAAGTTTTTAGAAATTGATTCTTTATCTATATAGGAGACACCATATGACATTTGAAACATAGAACTAAATGAATTTCAGTTCTATATTCTCTAGTGATATGCCTAATATATAATCCTTCCCACATATTATTAAATTCCTCATATCTTAACTGTATTTCTCACAAATAATATATCAAAATAGAATTCACTTTAAGACTAGAGAGAAATACACCTTTCAATTTTTCCATCCACCAATACATGAAAGTTTTTTTGTAGCTCTATCAATTGACACTTTTTTCTTTTTTTCTTCACTACTTTAGTTAGATTCTTTTTACTCAAACAATCTTCTAAGACATTACCTTTCCCTATTATCATGAAATAGCATGGGTCAACCCGAATTTCCACCCATCACAACTTATGAAAAGGCCTGAAGGCCATTATTGATCCATATGGGAAGAAATGTAATTCTTGGGAATCACACTTGTGAATGATTTCACCTATGAAATGAAAAAAATCACAGTGGAATTCCGAATAGAATCTGGCAAGAAACATCCTAAAGGTTGACATCCATGAAAATCAAATAAGTAGTTAAAAAGATTAAAAAAATAATACACATCTCAAAATAAGCATTCCACCAAATCTATAGAACATAAAAATCTATAATATATAAAAAATGAAAATCAAATATACATGGAAGTATAAATGGATAATACATTCTTGATATCATATAAAAAAGAATACAAAAATACCCAAAGGGATCAATGATCTTCTATTGAAACCTGGTCATACTCCAGCACCATTTCCTTGACAATTCTTTGAGCAAATAGTTAAATATATTCCCACCCAAAGATCTATCTAATGATAAAAATATAAAAATATTATAAAATTTTTATATTGGTGTAAGTAAAAATCCAAGTAGTTACACTCTTGAAACCCATGCATAACATTTAAAATTAAAATACATACATGCTTGTTTTTAAATAAAAATATAAAGGCATGATTTATAGTTAAGTTAAAAAAATTACATATAAACATACCATAAGAACCATTCCATCTTGAAACAAAATCATAGTTAGTAAAATAGAAATCAATATTAAAATATTTTAAGAGGAAAACAGAATTTAAACAATTGTAATTATTTCAAACAAAACCTTTTTAATACTAACATTTAAAAAATAAATGATAAACACCCCACTTTTTGAAATAAATAATTTTCTTATGTTTACTTAAAATATGAAAATATCATAAAATCATTCCACAAATTATAACTATAAAAAAATCAGAAGATAAATATTAATATAAATAGCTGAAACAAGAGGAAAATATTGATATTATATAAACAGTGAAACATGTACTTAAGTGAATGATAATAAATAACTAGAATTAAAAATATTAAAATAATTTTTTTGACATAAACTATACTAATTAGCATGGGATTTAACCTAAGGAACTTAGGCCAATGAAGTCGACAACCATATACTATCTTAGTGATTGGCCCAATTATAATTAGTGCAGACAATCCGCTAGGAGAGTAATCACAATTTCTATATGAAAAGGGTCACCCAATAAAGAAAACCCCTAGAAAATTCATATCAATGTTTACTTAGTATTGTGATGCATTACAAGGATAGGCTTGGTGAACCATGAATTGTTTTAATTTTCCTATTGTCCCTACCCGTGTTCTGTGGTTCCCATGATTAAAAAATGGAATGTGAGTACACAAGCTATAGAGATGTCACATAAAACTCCAATAACATACAAATCATCCCTACCATCCTCTCAAATCAATCATTTCTCAAAACAAAAACCTTTTTAATTAATTTATATCATTATTGACATAACAATCAAGCTTAAAACTATAAAAACCCAGCGCTAAACACAAAACTCTTTCATAAATTACCAACCTATCATTTGATACTTCCATAAGAAACTAAATCCGTGATATTCATTTCAAACTATTCCAAATAGTCTTCAATGATCCTTAGGATCTTTATAGCAATCATAAATTATTCTTGACGAATATAATCCTTGGGTTTCCACTTTATAAAAGAATATCATCCTATAATTAAGTCTAAACTCAAAAACAATATCAATATTTATACTTCCATTTAAAGAACTATTGTATGTAAGTAAATATAAAAAACATTTTTTATTTTTACCTTAAATTCACCTAAATTTACCACATCACAACACTAATACTATCTTTAGATTTCAATCATTGAACCCCCTCATGAAAAAAACATATACTTTCTGGGACTTCATCCATTGAACTAAAATTTTCATTTGAGAATAGAATTCATATAATAAAATTATCTTCTGATTATTCTATAAAAAATATTATATATTTCTCAAACTATCATTGACATCACATATTTCATATATAAGCTCCCTAATCTTCATCCTATATATCGAAAAACTAAATGTCTAATGTTTTCACAGATTTATTACACTTGAAGTATCAATATCTCAGGCTTCACTCTTCCAAAAATAGACCATCTCACTCAAGTGCCAAAATATATCAAAATATAATTATTATCAACCAAAATCATATCATATCACACCAAAATTCAAAGAGTTTAACTCTTAGTAGATGTATTATGTTTCTTGTTGATTAAGTGTGAGGTTATAGATGATGGGTTACTAACGATAAACCATTTGTGTGTGTATATTTTTTAATGAGTGAACAATGTATATTTCAAGTAATATGACATCATATTTTCAAGATGGATTCACTCTAACTTATTAAAATATATTCACCTCAATTATTGTTTATAAAAACTTATGGGCCAATTACTCCAATAGTCCACCTCTAACGACCCACATAGAGGCCTGACAATTTGTCCTCTATAAGGAAACCCATGTACAATGTCTTCCTATTGGTGTTTTTCCACACCACAGATTCTCCATTTAAATTATAGGCAAATATATCTTTATTCTTGTCTAGAAAAATTATATAAGGTAGCTTAGACGATTGATTTAGGTTGGTGAGAATTTTTTGAACAAACTCATAATTTTGTTTTCCATTTGAGAGTATAAACTTCACAAAAATTATATAATCTGTTTACTTAACCGAATAATTTTTAGATCATCTTAAAAATATAGAAAATACAAACTAATGACTGAATCCTAACCTAAAACTCATAAATATTCCCAAATAAAACATTGATAACTAATATAACAAATTTATAAAATCCAAACCATGAGGTATTCATTCATATAGAAAATCATTTTGAAACTATACATGTAACGCCCCGACCCTAGTTACCCAGAGTCGGTGAATTATTACATAACATTGGCATGATCACGAGAAAGATCAAGTCTCGAAAGACCGATTAGTTTAGTAGCCTTGGAATAACTGGATACATCCATAAATTTTTACATTACATCAAAAAAACATCTTGTCTTCATATCCCCTCATACTATCCCTGCAGGTCATTCATAAATCACTTCTTCATAATCCTGGGAAAAATAAAACATTGAAAGGGGTGAGCTCAGATGCTCAGTAAGGATAACATTATAGCAGAAGCATTCATAGATAAGCATAAACACTTAAGGCAGTTTATAACTAAAACAAAAGCCTTTTAAACTTGAACTTCAGCATAAAATGGCAAAGATAAAATAAAATAATTCCATTTACTTACTCACATGGATATTCTACTAGTTGAAAAATCCCATGCAATATCAATAACCACTTTTATAATGATGGAATGCATAATTCCAGACTATCATAACCACATAGCCAAGGCCTCGTGCCAAAACTACAAATAAGATTTTGTCAAGGCCTTGTGCCAAGACACTAGTTTGTCTCATGAGACTTACCGATGCATCGAGGAGCTATAGCGGGCTCCACCCGTCACTTATTAAGTCCAATGAATTCCTCATATGAACAAGTTTAAACATAACATAAACATTCGTATTAAAACTAGCATACGAAATGTCAATACTTTTACCACAAACCTTGAATGGTATAAAAATAGCACATCCACAGTCAAACATAACTCATTCGATACAATATGGAAGATTGTATTGTATCACATTAACCTCAATCAAGAATAATGAAGGATGTTGACATAGATGAAAATAATCATCAAAACTATTTGAGAGAAATATCCCCCTTTTCTTGAAAACATTTAAAAGTCACACTATTTGTCAAGAAGCCATTTAAAAATAGATTTTTGAATCAAAGTATCCCATACCACTTTGAAACTTTTAAAAGGAGTTTTAATTTTAAAACATTAATGTCCATATAAATAAATCCTTAAAACCATTTTTTAAAACATGGACATTAATGACAAAGATTTAGAAGAATAAGTCTTTAAAATATTTAAAAATGGTATTTTAGTTAGAGATTCTAACCAAAAGAGCGACACTTGAATACAAATAATTGGGGTAATCAAAACTTTGTAATATCATGAGAATAAAGGGATTCATGATATACTATGTCAAAGTACATTATATACACCACATAAAAGTGATTTGGTGTATAACAACAAAGAAATATCAATGGAATTTAAATTGAGATGAAATCTCTCATAAAAGTCGTATCCTTAGGTTAAGGATAAATCAACGACATAATTATGTGTGAAAAATATAAATACACTCAATATGATTGGATATTTAGTGTAAATCAATCAGATGACATTCACACATATTCTTATAAAAACAACACAAATGAATTGGATATTTAACTCAACAAATGGAGATTGAGTTAAAATTACTCTTATCAAGTTCATACCGATCACTTGAGAATTTATAAATGGATTGATTATGTGTATCAAATGTATATCCACAGAAAGGGGAGTGGAAAATATGACATAAGAAAATTAATATTAATTCCACACATAATCTCGGAGTAAAATAATCAATGAAGTTTGTGTAAAGCCGAATAATTGGAAATTGAAATTTCAAATTCCCTTATCCATTTGGTAACTTATGAAACATGCACCCATGAAATAAGGATCAAACAATGATGATGTAAATACCCATAAATTAAATTATATTACACAATGAATACAATCATGGGCAGTACACATACACCACATGCAATAAATAAGTGGTGAACAATGGAATTCTCGCGAAATTAAGAGTGAGATAAGAAACTCCTTACCACGTTAATCAACTGAGTCGTATGGCCAAAAGTTAATAACCACCAAATGATTTATAGAATAACATGAATATAAATAGAATCATGATAATATATATCAAATGGCAGTACACAATACACCACTTTCAATAATTTAGTGGCGAACAATGGAAATCTCACAGAATTGAAAGTGAGATAAGAAAATCCCTTAATTTGTACTTTTTCCTTGGTCGATGGTAGGGTTACCTCCTGTATAATGGTGAAATAATTGTTATTGAATTATATAATAATCATTTACTTTAATATGATATCATATATGATCTTTTAACATTGATTTGTTAATAATATCTTAGAATTATCTTCATTTCGGGTGTTAACGGGTTCATTTTACTTTATATTCTTTGTTATGTGAGCCATATTCATTATTAATGGGATGTATATTTTTCATATACAGAATGATATAAAGTCCTTAGATACTATTTTTAAATCATCAAATTATAATTATACTTGAATGGATATGATGCAGAATGAATCTCATCGCGTTCATGGAGACGGTAGTCCGTACATACGCACAAGCGACAATATCATTCTTTTTATATTAAAATAATATATAATTGGATGTTATATCATATATACAGAATCATTATCATGTTATATTTATTATTTACATGAGTTACATATCATTATTATACCCATCCAAATAATAATATATTGAATAACAATTACACCACGACGTGGAGACGGTAAGCCGTACGTACGCATGTATGGTGATATGTTATTCAAAGGATGGATAGAATACTGAATATGGTTGTACCATATTTATAATAAAATCACAGTATATATATGATACTGCAGTTATTATTTTATAATGGTAATATAAAAGAAAGAGGAAGTGGAAGAAGAAAGGAACTTGAAAAGGGGTGGTGAAAACATTACCTCTTCTCCGGGTTCTTCCTTTTGATTTGATCAAAAGGGATCCTTAGGTTGGCTTTCTGATCAAACTAAAGCCTCTAGGTTGTGTTTAGGGAAGTTGAGATAGTATTTGGGCAGGGGTTGGCCGAACCAAAGGGCTTTGAAGGTGTGATGAAATGAGAAGGAGGAGTGCCCTTTAATAAGAGGGGTGAGGGGCACCTTTGGAAAAGCTAGAAATATTAATTTATAATAAATTCATATTCGGTTTATAATGGATCCAAAGTTTATTATTTAAATGTTAAGGTGGGGATGGGTCGCAAACAACTTAACCAATAGAATTTAGACAGGTTTTGGTCATTATATTAACCTTATCTTTAAGTATTAACTCTTAGTTAATTAGTTTCACTTTTACAATGTCTCTTTGTATTTTTATATTATATGGTTAATAAACATACTATATACATCCAAGAGACCCCCAAGTGGTCCATTAATGATTAACCTATCATGATATAAGTTTCTTGGCAGAACCTTATATTTTTAGGAATTTAATATCAATTAATAATATAATATTTGTTTTAAGAACTCTTTTATGTCAATTTTGACACTATTCAATAGTTGATTTTTTGAAACTCCTAACAGATTGATTACTTCAAACAAAGTCAATTAAATCGATCCTAATATATCATATTATCCTATAAAATTATTTTAATTCATTAAAAGATTCATATTATATTTATTTG
Organism: Viscum album; assembly: GCA_963277665.1. Classification (NCBI taxonomy): domain Eukaryota; kingdom Viridiplantae; phylum Streptophyta; class Magnoliopsida; order Santalales; family Viscaceae; genus Viscum; species Viscum album. Next base: position 211,233,693 of record OY728163.1, read on the forward strand.
GGTATTTATAATATCAATTATTTTAATTTTTCACTATTAAAGTAATTAATCCATCATCATTGTGTCATAAATAACATAAATTATTTAAGGTCTAAAAATTATAAATAAACTATCATTATGTAGGAAATCTTTTTATATTTCTAATTAATATTTATAATCTAAAATCCAACATATATAACCCTATGTAACAATTGTTTTTTTAAAAGATATATGCTTGTGTCATTTTTGTATTTATTTTAACTTAATTAAAATAAAGTGTCATTATCACTTACAAGTGGATCCTTGGGGTCCCAAAATCGACCCAAAGATGCCCATGGTCGACCATGTTTCAACCAATAGGGTTAAGACACGTTTTAGGGTAATTTAGTATTATTATAATATTATATTTTAACCCTTGTTTACCAGATTTACCCTTTAACCATGGTAAATAAAATATTTACCGAAGTAATTATCCAAAATTTTTAAAAATTAAAGTTACCTATTTACACAATTTGAACATCCTGATTCCAAATATGGAATCAATTTTTCCAAATTCAAAACACAGAAGTGGCAGAAATTAATTTAAAATTAATTCCCGTTGTTAAAACAAAAAGCGTGTTTTTTAGAGATAATAACTATCAAAAGATTGTCACTTGTTTATGTATGGTTTAAATGTGAAATTATGTTCAATGACCCACATTGTATTAAATGGTAAAAATATATTCTAAATATAATTTAAAACCACTCAAATTCATAATTTTTCACTATTAATTATTTTGATTAAAAAAGTTGTTTTTAATTTAAATTTAGTAATTTTCACTATTCATCAAAATATGAAAGTTATCCGAAAAGTACCAAAATTTCACCCTAGGCTAATTTCGATATTCCGAATCCAAAAATGAAGTCCATTTTGAGAGATAGAATTTTTAAAATTTCAAAAAGTAGGTATTACTATTCATAACGGCTAGTTTGATTGGTTATGGTGTGTTAAAATCTCGAAGTTGCGTACAATGCACGCCACTTCATTATTCGAAAGGAAACATACCGTGGAAGATTGGGGTGTTACACTACAAATATTTTCTTTGTATTATTCATAGGTCATAAAAAATATCGTTATATTTTATTTTCCCCAAAATATCCCTTTATTAATTTTAAAAACTACTTAAAATCAACTTAAAATTATTATATTATTGTATTGAATTTATTTTATAAGTCAAAATCATCTATCTAATTTCAACTAATTTCATAAAACTATGGTATTTTTATAACTCAACCATCGCCATTTTAAAAAATAGTTCCCAAAAATTGATAATTAAGTCTAAGAAATATCATTCATTATAAAAAAATTCAATATTTATTATAAATAGAAAAAACTATAACGGATGTGAATCTGATGAAAAGGAGGTATGAAACAATATTAAAAAAGGGTTAGTGGCTATGAGTAGTTTGATCACACGGTTTGGAATACCATGAACTGACCATAAAATTTCCAATGGGTGCCTAAAATTGAACAACTAATAGGGGAAATAGATGAATTTCCAAACCATAGACATTGACCAGGAAGCTCTAGTTATTCTCACATTTTCACCTTAAAACATGAAAATTTATAAACAACGAAACTATCTTAATAATGATTCAAAATAAGATAAAAAACAAAATTTATCAGAAATAAATGAGGGGAAATTTAAAAAATCATGGATCATAACCCAATAACTGAAGATTATATAGGTCTATAAATGAGAAGGTGGTAGATAGTCTCTTCCCACCCCTACTACTTATGTTTTGAAATTCCTATTCCCTATCTACTTTACAACCCAAATAACTAGGTCACACTTATAATATTTGATCACACCAACTGGGGTCAATCAAATATATCACCAGATCCGTCTTATGAAAAGTCATAAAGGGAATTAGTAATCCTCATGACCTGAAAACTAGTGCATGGGAAGTAAGAGAATCACACATAAGAACGATTTCTCCCATGAAATATAGGAAAAGGTACAATAAACTCCACATTGGAATGTACTATAAATTTTCCCTAAGTCAGACATCCATGCCAATAAAATTACCATTTCCAAAGATAAAAAACAATCCAAAAAAGGAATTGCTCAAAATAAACATGTAGCCAAATCCAAATAACATAAAACCAAAAATCAAAACCAAATTAAAAACCCATGATATAATTAATCCAAAATGGAAAAAATAGGATATAATGAATAAAATAAAACCAAATACTCAATTGGAAAAATAATCTCCTCCAAACTCATGGTTATGCTACAAAATCATCTCCAATCCCACTAAATAATAAACTATGTAAATAGAGTCACATATGAGGAGATATCCATGGACATAAATCATTAATGAACCTAAAATTTCTATAAAGGTCTGACAAAACAATCCTAGTATGTGTCCTTCATACACCTCCTATATAATCATTAAATTTTAAACACTCTATTTCCAGTTTGAAAATAATCCTATAATGTATTATTCAAATTTAAATTAAAATGTCAGACATTAACATCCTATAAAAACAATTCAATTCCAATTTAAACCAAAAATAATGCTAGAAATATTTTAAGAGGAAAAGAGAATTTAACAAAAGGTTACAATTTAAATAAAACCTTCTTAATCCTCAATTTTCAATAATAAATGATAAACAATACACTTATGAAGTACGACATTTTCTTATGCTTCATTATAATAAATAAATAATTTTAAACCATGCCACATTAAAATAACTACCTAATAAAGGGAATATAATCAGTAATAAAAGAAGCTAAAATAAAAAAAATATCGAGAGAATATTAATCACAATATAAAAAATATATGAATGAAAATAAATAAGTAAAATTATGAAAAATAAAATGAAATATATCGAATATAAACCATACTCATCATCACGGGAATAAACCTAAAGAACTAAGGCCAAAGAAACCTAGTAATTTTCATTATATTGGTGGTCGAATAGATTATAATCACAACTTTCAAAATATAGTAAGAATAATCTCCATTCTTTGAGAAGGTGGTTCACCCTATTAATTGATACTGGTAAAATAACAATATTAATCTTTATTTAGTGTTATAACATAGACTAAGTCTAGGAATAATGAACCATTCTTAATAGTACATTTTCTAATGTTCATACCCAATTTCATAGTTTCCCTTTATCAACAAAATTAAAAGTGTGTATACAATCCATAAAAATGAAACAAAATACTCTAATAACATATAAATCACCCCTCAAATCCTCTCTAAGACATCATTTAACAAACCCCCTTTTAATAAAATTACATCATGATCAACATAACTATCAATCTCAAAATAATAAAAATCGAGGGTCGTATGGACATGTCTTTTATATAGATCTAACCAAACCCATGTTACCTCTTTGAGAAAATGAATCCAATAAATTCCTTTAATTATTCTTAAAATGGGACTAAAATATTTAAACCAGGGATTAAAACATAATAATACTTCTTAGTATCAAATATGGTTCTACTATTGAAAAATATTTTTAAACAAAAAATTAAACATTATTCCGAAATGAAAATTGTTAAAAAACACACTAAAACCCTTAAATAATCATATAAAATATCGAAAAACATCATAATAAAAAAATATAAAAAAATGAAACAAAATTAAAAGAAAACACTGTACAACTAAAACCAAGTACCATTTGAAAGTACAGATTTTATAAAAAACTGAACATTTATTTCCATGTTATCACCACTGAAAAACATTTTATAGTTGTTAATTTTAATTAGTATCATTTTAAACATTAACGTACAAAAACAGTTTATGATGGAAATTTATTAAACACCATGGGGTATTTTGAAAATTAGTTTCAACCACGAATGAACTAAGTGATATTTAAAATACAACTTAAAAGGATTTAAAACCTCCAAATAAATAATAAGATTGTATATCCTTTAATAAATTACACCATCAAATTAAATTCACATAATAATTTATTATGAAAATAAAATGATAATTTTTTTTAATGGTTAATGAAATATACATGAGTAAATCTACTATTAACCATGATATACAAGTTAAATATGATATACATATCTGGAATGGGACTAAGATAAGCTGTAGAATCCCTATAAGCTATGAATGAAATTATTTTAGAAGCCTCAAATCCTAAGGCGTAGCCATAATGGTACCTAGTTAAGAAGAATATGAAAACCAAGATGGATGGGAAGGAAGGAAGGAAAAGTTCCTTAACCCAAGGAGAATCAGCTTCGAAAAAAGGAAACAACCATCAATTGAAGTAGTGGAGTTTGAGGAAGCCACACATAGGGATTCTTCTTTTATATATGCATGAGAATGGGTAATAAAGGGGGGTATTATTGGTTAATTAATGGGAGGTGTATTTGAGGAATTTAATCATTTCTAAAAACTATACACATTTCATGGTTTGTACACATAGTTTGAAAAACCATGCACCAATAATTCCCCCCCACAATAGAATTTCATGGGTAGTTATATAGTTTGGTAAAATGGTTTGGAAATATCTTTTCCAAGAATGTAATCACTATTGATAGGAAATTATATGTTTTTCATGGTTAGATTCATAATTTTTAATAAGTGTGTTCTAATAATGTGCCTAGAACTACAACCTTAAATTTTTGAAAATGCCAGATAATTTGACCAAACAAATTATAGAAAATCTAATAACTAAAAAATAAATAAAATAATATGACATTAGAAGGTTGAGGTGTCAGAATTATCCCAAAAATTGTGCATTTTTCCACAATAAATCCATTGAATACTCAAGGACTGAAAATATAATAATAAATCAATAAAGAAGAGAGAAACACTTGGTGACATAACCCCTAAAATATGAGATTAATGGAAGCCTAGATTAATCAAATACAGAAAAACCCAATAATTAAAAGGCATATCTACCCCACCACATAACCACTGAATCCTAAAAGGGAAGTAATCAGAACCAATTCATAAGATAAGTCTCCCCAAAATTTATGGATTTCACTAACTTGGTGGAATATAAAGAAACACCGTAATGAATAAACAAACTCTCAACTAAGGTGATAAAAAATAAACAATCAATAAAATGATATATACATTTCCATATTGAAAAAAAATAAAAAATTATATAATGATCATAGATTCTATTCAAAATAAAGGACATCAAAACATTTTTATCATAATGAATGAATGAGGTAGTTTGAGATAAAAAAGATATAAATCCGAAACAAACCCCATTAAAAACTACCTATATCCCATTAATGACAAGATGACTTATTGAAATTCGAAAAATACTTAGTCATATAGAATGATTATAGTTCAACCAAATTTTCAAATGATAGGTATTATAATACCCATTTTAACCATACCAATGTAATTAAGAAGTTTACCCTCATAAGATAGATGGACATCAGCCAAACCAATATAAGCAAGGTCACCACATATCAAGGGATAACCCTTAAAATAAAAATCACCACTATGGTCCCATTGACTATATCATATAATTATGAAAGTTCAATTGATAATTCTTCCCAAATATGGTAAGATCAAAGGACTCTTTCATGAATTATACATTTATTGAGTTATAAAAGGCTTACTTGTTAAGAAGAATGTTTCTCAATAAAAAAAAAATAGTGCTAAGGGATTAAATCTTGAGTTAGGAAAAAATTATAAGAAAGGTTCCACCCCACCACTCCAATTGAATAATGGGTAGGGTTAACAATTATAAGGAACAACACTCAATACATTATAGGTACTAACCTAATAAAAACTTATGATACATGGACTCATCATAAATCCTTTAGACTTTTCTATAAATAATACTTTATACTATAAGAATATTGGATATATTCTAGGTATGCTAAACCGCCATCAAATTTATAGGAAATAATTGATCCAACCTAAGCCAAACAGACCATGGGTCAAAACAAGGCTTATTAAAAAATAATTACCACAATTATAGAAATTTAAAAATCCCAAAATAAATTAAAGAACATTAATAATATAACATCCCAAACATAAAAATATGTTTAATTTTCTTTCCAAATAAATAACTAACTATAAATTATAGTATAAAAAATGAAACAAATAATGACTTATTACATTAAATAAGAAAATATTTTACCAAATAAATATATCCATTAAAATTTAATGTATCACAGTGGATAAATAACAAAAAAAATAAAATAATAGGAGTATTTTGATCATTATGACCCCTGAAATCATCATAAGGATGAAATAAACATTAAAAATGAATCATAACATTAGTAATCCAATCAAAATTTTAGAAATGAAAAAATTGTATAACCTTGATATTAATTGAGGTGAATGATGAATGAATTAAAGAATAGTTATTTATAGGAATTAATATGATATGTAGAATAGTAATATGATCATTTTAATTGTAATATTACAGTTATTAATTGTAATATGACCATTAAGAATAGTAACCCAACCATTAAGAATAGTAACATGATAATTGGAATAGTTAATAAACATAAAAATATTAAAATATCATATCAATAACCTTGACTAATGTATGGTAATATAAATATTTCAAGGCTCTAAAAAATATCACTATTAAAAATGTAAAAAATTTAAAAGCACAATTTTAATAAAACTACATTTTAATATATTTCATAAAAATTTTAATTATTATATTAAAAATTGAAAATATGTATATTATAATTTTTTTGGATAAAATGAATTTCATTTTTATAATAGTCATGTTTAAATATTCTATGGGATATTTTTTTGTAATTTTCTAAAATTCATCAATTTTTAGGTGAAATGTAGAAATATAGTTTTTCATAACTGATATATTTTAAATTTCATATTTCATAATTTAATAATAGCATATTTTTTTATAATTTTATTATATAATCATTACATGTTTAATACATTATATAATTCATCAAATTCAAATTCCAAATCTTAAAAGTTTTTTCCAAATCATAAAGTCTCCAAATTACAATAAAAATATTTTTTAATTTTTCAACATTCATTATTTTTGTTTATTTATTAATTACGAATATAAAGGGATTAAAACTGTTAAAAAAATTAATTTTTAAAATCATGTATAATTTTTTTGAAAAAAAAAACTATTAAAACTATCACCTTGTAAAATATATTTTATTTGCTATTTTATAATGAAACACCTATCTCCTCAAGTAAAAATACACCATCTTCCACCTCTTGGAAAACTAGTTGGATTAATATTATAAAATAAAAAAATGTTATCAAATTTCATATATTAATTATATTATAATCATTAGGGATTTTATAGAGTGATAAAGTTTCTATCTTTCTTGAATTTTAAGGTTCATAGAGAAGGAAAAACTTCAAGAATGATATAATGTATTTTCATTTTTTATTTCTTTTTTCCTTTTCTAATTACCTATCCTTATATTATTTTCTAATAAAACCCATATTAGAAAAATCATAATTCATTTTAACATTATATTGATAATATTAATATATTAAAAAAATTATATATAATATAATAATATATTATATATCTCTCACCTCCTCTTTTGACCATATCCCATCAATGATCAGTTAACCACCCATGAGGATGTTTCCAACTCTTTACTTATCCAAACATTTATAGATGGTTATAATAAATTGGATGGAATATATAAATATATAAATATATATATTTTCTCTCTTATGTAGTTAGTTTTGATAATGTATAAATATTAAAAAAATGAAAAAATAGTAACAAGAAAGGATAATTTTAACGATAACCTAGTATTAAAACATTACATCGGTAACAAAGAAAATATTGAAATAAAATAAAATAATTATAACTGATCAATTTTGAGAAAATGAAAATAATTAACTACAAGTTTAATATTTTAATAAATGTAATTTTATTATACAGGAAGTAAAATTCTAGACGAAATAAATCAGGATCTAAAATAACGGGATTCTCACACAAAACTATTTATGAATGGGTTACATCATCATTCTCATTAGTTTCAGTATGGATTATTATATAATGTGTTAAAAATGTAAATTAATTATTATTTAACTCTTATTTAGTATAATGTTAAATTTTAATCTTTATATTAATGGTCTCTAATCCAAATTCATATATTTTTCAAAAATAGATTATTTTTCAAAACATATCATTGACTCCACTTCAACTATTTCTTCTTTAATAAATAAATTATGATATTTTATGAAAAAATATGTTCTATGTTGTTTATTTTGGATCCCCAATTGTTATTTTTTAAATAATAATTCAAAAATTATTTATGATACCCATTCCATTCTATGGGATTATTTCGTTACTATGATTGTTATATGTTATCTTTCAGTGTGGCACACATGATTATGAATATTTCATTATGTGGTTGGTGGACCGAGAATTATATTTCCCTATACTTCATTAGTAATGTGAAGTATATCATGAGATTATGTGTTCCCCCCTAAGCTCGGGTGGGGTGATAAGGGTAGGGAGGGGTTTGGGGAATGGTCGTGGGGTCAAGTGCTCAGGCCAGCGATTTACGTGTATTTTCTTCCTTACATAATGTTCTACTTTTACAGTCATACCTATTTTTTTGTATCATGAGATTATGTGTGTTATTAATGAACTTGATGATATCTCTATTTATAATTATGAACTTATGATTTATATACATTTATTATGTGAGAACATGATAGTGCCTTTTTTCGCAAGATATGTGGGATATTTAAATACTTTTTTATGATGTTTCATTAGTATAAATATGCCACATTCCATGAAATTTTCAAATGATTCCCTTATGATTATGATAATTATAACATGATTATTATATAATGATGATGATGATTATGATCAACCATATACTATTAATTTATCACTCTTATTGCTTCCATGTTATTCCCCCTTCTTTGTCTTTTAGATCACCCTTTTCTTTAGTCTATATACTCAATTAAATACCTCTACTAAGGATATAATGAGACATTTTATGGGGAATAGTAAAAATTAATAACATTTTTTAAAATTTTATTATGTAAAACTAATATGTGAATGTAATTCTCCAAATATACCAACCATTTCAATTATAGAATGTTTTACTATTATGTTATTTATCAAACAATTTACTTAATTGTCATGTAAAAAAATATATCTTGCAATAGATTGTATCAGAGCGTAGTTTAGATAATTTGGGTATTAATGCAAGAAAATAATATTGAAAAAATATAAGGAAAAATACATATAAATGAAAATATCCTAATTTTTTTAAAATTAAGGAGTGTCTGGTATCCAAGAAATGAATTCCTTATCTAGATACTACGATTGGATTTGGTTATAGGAGAAATTATCCAGACATAATAACTCAAAAAATGGATGGTAAGTTATTAACATAATCATAAGCCTGAAATCGAGTAGTGAGATATATTTTACACTAAGTATGAAACTCTTGATAAATAAAATTTTTTGATCACATTTTCATTATAAACCATTATTAAGGATATATAAATAAATTAATTATTCCACTTTATTTTAGAAAAGTATTAAACTATGAGATCTTTGTAGCATGGTTTTTGATGTAATAAAAACATAGGAATACTACATGATTTTACTTTAGAAATAATTTTCAGCTAATAAAATATTATTTATTCATGAAATATTGACTTCAGGTTTTTCCAAAACTAAACAATTTTAGAAAATAGTGGAAACAAAGAGAAACCAAAACAAAAAACCTTGATAGTGAAAATATTGTAATTTTTCTAAATAAATTACCATCAAAATGGGAGGTGGAGTTGAAAACATCATTATAGTTCATTACCAACAATATCAGGCTTTGAAAAATAACCCGAAACAACTATAAAATTCTCCTTCATCTAAGAGGGAAAAACTAAACATCAAGACCTTTATGTGGAAACATAATTTGAAGTTTAGAATATTATCTGATCCCCTTTTCATAGAAAAATTGATTAAGTCAATGAAAAATATTTTTATGTTATCCATTATTATGAGATAAATAAAGATACTTTAGTCACTTACCATTTATATGGTAAATCTAATAAATAGAGATCATTGATAAAGAGTAAGAAAATGAGATATGAAATGGAAAAAATGGAGTTGGAAGACATTTAGAACATATTTATTATGAAAAATTTCTCTTGAAATATTTGAATGAAAAAGGAGAGTGAATTTATAGAGATTTAAAAAAGGGAGGGTGAATCGTATATGGACTATGGGAAAAATTTTAAAAGTCTTGCGAGGTGCTCCTTAGGTTTATTATCAACAATTACTGAAAAATTGTTAGCTTCTTTTGTGGGTTTTAATGACATCTTCGATGTACACTAGACATTCAAGACATTGGGTGTTCAGAAGATGTAGTTCTATATGATTTTAAAGTATATATGGAGTTTGGATAATGGTCTAATATATATGGATATAAGAAGAGAAAAATGGATTTACAAAATGGGGGATCAAATGATAGAGGATTAAAGTGGATCCAACCACCCAATAATAAAAAATGTGGAAAACGGAATCAGAATAATTTTATAAAAGGAAAAAGAACATGGTTTAAGTGATGTATTGATGTTGAACAAGATCATTAATGTAAATGAGAATCAAAGAAGCTAACCAAATGATGCAGGAAAGGAATGAACCCCCTAATACATCACTTATGGTTCACTTCTTCGATTAAAAGGTGAAATGGATCTCTGAAATATAGTTTAAAAAATAAAGCTTCTTGTTGGGTAACCAATATTTTCCAAAACCAATGTCTAGGGAGTAAGGGAATGATTATTGTATCACCACTACTATTGTAGAGTATTAAAATGATGTCATACAAGGTCCACTTACTATTCACTAAATAATAGAAAATGTTTTATTTGATCTTAGTTCTATAAATTCTTTTATATATTTAATGTTTTATTGAAATATTAAATCAAATACATGATACCTTGAAGTATATATATATATATATATATAAACATAGTGGTGTTATTATTGCAACCCAGGTGTTAGACTGTTCTCTTATTTGGACCGATGGATATATTCTTGAAGTGAATATCATTGTCTTCCCCATAGTGTAAAATGATTCTATACAGGGTATATATTAACTATCATTATATAAATATCACATCATCTATCAAGAAAATGAAATCACTTTCTATATTATTAATTATTACATTCTATTTTACAAATTCAAGTAACATCATGATTATGCTTTGTAAAATCCCACAACGGTGTCAGTAATGTTTCCTAGAGAATATGAATATCTATCTGAAATCTCGGTGTCAAATGTGAGCATCAGCATTGAGGAAATATCCATTTTGAGGGAACATAATATTGAAATTATCAATGTTTTTCATGGACTTCCCCTATATCATGAGGTTGAGTGAAAAATAAAACACATTATTTGAGATGTCACTTCATCCAAATACCTATATAGGATGTCCCCAATAGAATTGGAATAGTTAAATAAGTAGTTATAAGAGAATTTTAATAGAGGATTCAAATGTCTTGGTAAATCTCTTTAGGGTATACCAATTCTCTTTATCATGAAGAATGATGGATTAATATGGCTATTAATTGATTATCAGGATCTCAAAAAGCACACATAATGAAAAAGTATCCCCTTCCAAGAGTTGATGACATGTTTGATCAGATTCATGGAGTTTAGTATTTTTCAAATGTTCAACATCATGGATAACATTAGGTAATGATTAAGAGGGATTATATTAAGAATAAAACCTTCTGTAAAATATATTTACCCTATAAGTTCATTGTGATTCCACCAGACTTAATAATTCCTGTAAAATAATTAAGGACCTGCCGAATATAGTATTTAGGGACTTCCTTGAATTTTTTGTTGTATTTATTGATGAAATATTATTTCACTCCAAGATCAAGGAGGAAGATGAATAGAATCTAAGTATTGTAATGGAAACATTAAGAAATTAGAAAATATATACTTACTACAGATGGGTTCTTTATTGATTCATAAAGTCACATTCTTGGTGAGTGTGATCATAAGTGAAGTAATTTATATGGATCCCTCAAAGAAAAAGTAATTTTAAGAATGATGTAGAAGCTATTGTTTCAATGAAATCCATTGTTTTTTAGATTATTTGGGTATTGACAATTGTTTGTGATAAAATTAACATAACTGTATAGCCTAATAAAAAAGTTAACATGAAATGGGGTAATATATGTTTGGATAGAATAATTCAAGGGAATATTTAAGTATATAAAAAATAATCTAATCATAGTACCAATACTCACACTACCCTTAAGTGGAGTAGGGTTTGTGATATACAGTGATACATCAATGGAAGGCTTGGGTTGTTAACTCATTAATAATAATAAAGTGATAGCTTATGCCTCAAGGTAGTTGAAGATCCCTGAATAGAACTATTTGATGCATGATATGTAGTTGACTTTAGTAATATTTACATTAATTATTTGGTGAAATTACCTCTATGGTAATTAGTGTGACATATATATGGACCATAAGATTATAAATTATATATTCACATTGAATGAGATTAGTATGAATAAAAAAATATTTTTATAGTTAATCAAGGACAATACTTACTCTATTCAGTACCATACTAGAAAATAGATTACTGTAGATAATTATTGTTGTAGGAAAGAACCTACTACTATTTAAATGATGTAGATTGAGAAAGACATCATCTTCTAGGATAATCAATGGATGAATATTGAAATCACAATAGTATGAAATAATCTTATCATTCCCAAATTATTTCATAATTATGTACCCAATAGAAGATCAAGGATACAAAAAGGGATTATTTGGAGTTTTAATATAAGGTGGTAAAAGAAATTGATGGTAATTTTCACTATTTCAATATCAATAAAAAATTTATTTAGATTGTAAGTGGATTTTTCGTGCCTTTATCTCTATAGATAAATTTAACGATATTAGATATTTATCTTAAATAATAATTCCCCATCCATCTTCGATGTTATAGGATATAACATTATCATTAAGAGAACTTCATGTGGGAAAATATGAAGAAGGTTATTTTTTAGTAAATCTCAATGTTCTTGTTATGTCAAAAAGTTAAATCATATAGATATAAGTCCAAAGTGATGGTAAAAACATTAATATTAACAATATGTAAATGGGAGAACATCACTATAGAATTTTTCACTATTATCCTAAAGACATCCAAAGAATGAAATGAAATATGGTTATGGTGGATAAAATCTCTAAGTACCCCAACTTAATCACTATTCATGAATATTTATTAGTTGACAAACATTCCACGATATACATAAAAGAAGTGGAGTGGCTGAATGGGGAACAAAAGTTGATCATTTATTATTATTATCCATGGATCACCTTTAAACATTGGATAAGTCTTCAACATGATCTGAATATTTAATTGAACATCAACTAGAATTATCAACCCCGAAATGATGTCCATTTTGGAAGGATCATTAAATCAATGGAGAAAATTCTAAGATCTCGATCAACGGATTTTAAAGAGGAAAGGATTAACATCTACAATTTTTTGAGTTATCAAACAATAAAAATATCCACTAGAGTATTAAAATTCCCCCGTGTGAATATCTATATCAGAAGTGATGTAGATATCCTACATGTTGGGATGAATTTTGCCAAAAAAATCTACCTGGGACTGATCTTGAATAACAAATAGAAGAGAATATTCAATTCATATAATCAAAAATTAAAGCATCCAATAGTCCCGAAAATGTATTTAATGATAATAATTGAAGGGACAATGATATTGAATTTGTAATGACCCAAATATTTATAAATGAAATTCTATTTTTAGATGAATAAATTAATTACTAAGTAATTTAGTTAAAAACATAGGCATTGCTTTTGTTATTTTGCATACTTATAGAATATCACATATCAAATATCAATAATTATTTATAACCATTAATAATATAAAAATTTTATAATAACCATTAATATTAGTATATATTAAAGGTTATAATAAATTCCAATTGAAATAAATGGTAAAAGAGATGGCCTCAAAGTAGGATCCTACCCTATTAAGCCTATTTATCAGAGCTTCTGAGGGAGAGGGGATCACCAGACTTTTCCATTGAGCAATCCCAAGATGATATTCACAACTAAAGCATGATATAAACCATTTATTGTAGAAGATGAATCCTATCGAGATCAGGGTTCAAACCATATTTTTCAAACCACCCCAAAAAAGTGTCACCACCTTACACATTACTATTTGGCCACACACTAGTGTAATAAGGGTTTATGTATCTAAACCATCATAGTATGAAATTTTATTTTTTATTTTTTTATAAAATAATAATTATATTTATCCTTTTTATTCTTAAGTTATAAATTATTAAATAACGTGTTTGGAAAAAAATAATATTTTGATATGACAAATAACAAATTATATTTTTGGGGAATATATAGTTTAAATCATGGAACATTTTTTTTATGAATTCAAGAATTTTGCAAATAAATTTTATTTTAATTAAATATTCTTATTATATAATATTTGTACAAATATATATGATTATATAATTTTATGAATTAAAATGTAATTTTTATAAGCGATAATAATTGTTTTCATCATAAAAACACAAATTTTTTAATAAATAGACTTTTTCTTTTAAAATTGTAAATTTTATTATTTGGAGAATTATTTTTATTAAGACAAATATTATTTTCTAATTAATAATTTCAAAATTATCCAATGGTAAATTGTTCATAATTTTATAAAACAAATCAATTTTTTAGTTAAAAATGTAAATATGTTATAAATATATGTTATGTATATTGACATCATTAAAGCCTCGAAATATTGTTATAACTATAATAATGAGTATCCATTACCAAAATTTTATTTCCCCTTTAAAATAATATGGTTCTTAAGTTAATTTATTATTTTTAAAGTCCCTAAATGAATCCTCCAAAACCTATATTATATTTTATGTTTTTAAAATCAATTCATTATAAACATTACTCACTTTCACAACACTATGGTAATATTGTTAATGAGTTCAGTTCATCTATATAATATTGAAAATAATATCTTTTAGGAAGAAAAAATTGGAAAAAATAGGTTAAGGTATGTGTTTTTTATTATTTTATTATATAGATTTCAAAACCTCGGTTTAAAAATAAATAAATAACTGACTTCAATTTTTTGACAAAACCAATTCATTATTGCATTCCTGCACACTCAAGGACATTAGAACAAGATGTTAATATACATTTTCCACTCTATATCATTCCCAAGGTGCCTCATTGCTCTTAATAATCTCATCCCAATCTTTTTAAAGTGACCTTTTGGGTAAGGTATCATCTCCTTCACATTATCCAAGAACCTTATTTATATTATATTTTTTTGATATCCAATTTTTCATTTTGGGATATGTTTCTAGAAATTCCTATCACATTACATTACGATGCGAAAAAGTTTGTTGTTCTTTAACATGACAAACATTTTTGTAGTGAATACCCATCCACATTTCCTCTCAAGGTTATTCACCTAGATGTACTTATCCTTCATTGATTGCAGACTTCCATGTATATGACATATATTCATGAAACATGGTATTAAAAGTGAATAAATGGTCATTATATTTTATGATGAAAGTGGAAAATTTATGAATGTATATGACATGTGTTGGATAGGTGGGTCTATAATTATATATCCCACAAATGCATTAGGAAACATTTTTATCCCATTAGAAAACATGTATGGTGAACGAGAGGTTATCCTAAGGTCACTATGTTAATATTTATTTGTAGTTATCCTTGAATTATGTTTATGATGTTATGTTTTATGTTTTTTAAACATTCCCATAATTCCATTATGTTAACATATTCTACCATCCTATAGAGTTAAATTCTATGATCCTCACACTCTTACGTTACATTGATATTCTTATCGACTCAAATTCCTTACTTTACCTTATCTAATTACTTTATTATTCCAATAATGAAAAATATATATAAAAGAAAACATCCTAAATTTTGTAAAATTAAATAGTTTCTGGTATCCAAGAAATTAATTCTCTATCTAGATACTGCCATTGGATTTGGTTATAAGAGAAATCATCTAGAGGTAATAACTCAAAAAATGGATGGTAAGTTATTAACTTAATCTTTAACATGAGATCGAGTAGTGGGATATATTTTACACCAAGTAAGAAACTGCAGATAAATAACATTTTTGGATCACATTTTCTTCATAAACCATTATTAAGTATATATAAATAAATTAATTACTCTACTTTAATTTAGAAAAGTATTAAACTATGTGATCTTAGTAGCATGGTTTTTGATGTAATAAAAACTATAGAATACCACATGATATTACTTTAGAAATAATTTTCACCTAATAAATTATTATTTATTCAAGAAATATTGACTTCAGGTTTTTCCCAAAATATACTATTTTAGAAAATTGTGGAAACAAAGATAAAACAAAACAAAATACCTTTCAAGGGAAAATATAGTAATTTTTCTAAAGAAGTTACCAACTAAATGGGAGGTGGAGTTGAAAAAATCATAATGATTCTTTACCAAAAATATCAAGCATTGAAAAATAACCTGAAACAACTAGAACATAATCCTTAATCCAAGAGGAAAAAACTAGACATCAAGACATTTATGTGGAAACATCATTTTAAGTTTAGAAGATTATCTGATCCACTTGTCATATAAAAATTGATTAAGTCAATGAAAAATATTTTTATGTTATCCATTATTATGAAAAAAATAATGTTACTTTAGCCATTTACTATTTATATAGTAAATATAATAAATGGAGATCATTGATAAAGATTATGAATATGAGAGATGAAATGGAAAAGCTGGAGTGGGAAGACTTTCAGAACATATTTATTAAAAACAATTTCTCTTGAAATATTTGAACAAAAAAGGAGACTGAATTTATAAAGATTTAGAAAAGGGAGAGTGAATATTCTATAAACAATGAGAAAAATTTTAAAATTCTAGTGAGGTACTCTTTTGGTTTATTATCAATAATTACCGAAAAATAGTTAGCATCTTTAGTGGTTTTTTGATGACATCTTCGATGTACACTAGACATTCAAGACTTTGGGTGATTAGACGATGTAGTTCTATATAATTTTAAAGTATATATAGAGTTTCAATAATGGTACCATATATATGGATATAAGAAGAGAATAATGGATTTCCTAGATGGGGGATAAAATGATAGAGGATTAAATGAACCCCCTAATACACAACTTATGGTTCACCGCTTCGATTATAAGGTGAAACGAAACTCAGAAATATAGATTTAAAAAATTACGGTTCTTCTAGGGTAACCCATATTTTCCAAAACCAATGTCGATGGAGTAAGGGAATGATTACTCAATAACCACTACTGTTGTAGAGTATTAAAATGATGTCATGCAAGGTACACATACTCTTCACTCAATAATAGAAAATGTTTTGTTTGATCTTAGTTCTAAAAATTATTTTATATATTAAATGTTTTATAGAACTATTAAATTAAATACATGATACCTTGAAGTATATATATATATATAAACACATAGTGGTGTGATTATTTCAACCCAAGTGTTAGACACTTCTATTATTTGGATCGATAGATATATTCTTCAGGTGAATATCATAGTCCTACCCTGAGTGTAATTTGATTATATTCATAGTATATATTAACAATCATTATATAAAGCTCACATCAGCAATAAAGAAAATGAAATCACTTTATATATTCTTAATTATCACATTCTCTTTTACAAATTCATGTAAACTCATGATTATCCTTTGTAAAATACCACAATGGTGCCAGTAATGATACCTAGAGAATATGAATATCTATCTTAAATCTCAGGGTCAAATGAAAGCACCAGCATTGAGGAAATTTCCATTGTGAGGGAACATAATATTGAAATTATCAATGTTTTTCTTGGATTTACCTTAGATCATGAGGTAGAGTGAAAAATAAAACACATAATTTGAGATGTAAAAATATCCAAATACCTATATAGAATGTCCCTAATAGAATTAGAAGATTTAAATAAGTAGTTATAAGATAATTTTAACAGAGGCTTTATATGTCTTGGTAAATCTCCTTAGGGTGCACTAATGCTCTTTATGAATAAGAAGGATGAATTAATATGACTTTTCATTGATTATCAGGATCTCAAAAATATCACATAAAGAAAAAGTATCCCTTTCCAAGAATTGATGACTTGTTTTATCAGATTCAAAGAGTTTAGTATTTTTCAAATGTTCAACTTAATTGTGGATAAAATTTTTTAATGATTAAGATGGATTATGATAAGAATAAAAACTACTATAAAATATATTTACCCTATATGTTCATTGTGATTCCACCAGACTTACTGATTCCCGTAAAAAAAATTAAGGACCTGATGAATAGAGTATTTAGTGACTTCCTTGAATTATTTTGTTGCCTTTATTTATGAAATATAATTTTACTCCAAGATCAAATAGGAAGATGAATTGAATCTAAGTATTGTGATTGAAACATTAAGAATTTAGAAAATATATACTTAGTATAGATGGGTTCCTTATTGATTCATAAAGTCACAATCTTGGGTAATATGATCATAAGTGAGGGAATTTCTATAGATCCCTCAAAGAAAAAGGAAATTTAGGAATGATATAGAAGTTAGTGTTTCAATTTAATCCATTGTTTTTTAGATTACTCTGGTATTACCAATGGTTTGTGAGAAAATTATCATAACTGCTTAGAATAACAAAAAAGTTAACATGGAATGGGGTAATATATGTTGGGATAGAATAATTCAAGGAAAAATATATGTATATAAAGAAGAGTCTAATCATAGTACCAATACTCACACTACCCTCAAGTGGAGTAGGTTTTGGGATATACAGTGATATATAAATGAAAGGCTTGGGTTGTTTACTCATTCATAATGATAAAGTGATAGCTTATGCCTCATATTAGTCGAAGATCCATGAATAGAACTATATGATCCATTATCTATAGTTGAATTTATTAATATTTACATAAATGATTTGGTGTGATTACCTCTATGGCGAGAAGTGTGACATATATATAGACCACAAGATTCTAAATTATATATTCACATTGAATGAGATTAGTATGAATAAAAGAATATTTTTATAGATAATGAAGGAAAATACTTACTATATTCACTACCATACTAGAAAATAGAGTAAGGTAGATAATAATTATTGCAGGAAAGAACCTACTACTATTTTAATGATGTAGATTGAGAAAGACCACATCTTCATGGACAATCAATGGATGGATATTTAAATCACAATAGAAGGAAATATTCTTACCATTCCCAAATCATTTCACAACTATCTACCCAAGAGAAGATCAAGGATACAAAAATGGATTATTTAGAGTTTTAATATAAGGTGGTAATAGAAATTGAAGGAAATTTACAACAATTCAATATCAATAAAAAAATTTATTTAGATTGGAACTAGAATTTTTGTTCCATTATCACTATAGATAAATTTAAGGATATTAGATATTTCTCTTAAATAATATTTCTACATTCATCTTGGAATTTATAGGATATAAAATTATGGTTATGAGAACATACTGTGGGAAAATATGAAGAATGTTATTTTTTAGTAAATCTCAATGTTCTTGTTATGTCAAAAAGTTAAAGCATATAGATATAAGTCCAAAGTTATGGTACAAACATTACCATTAAAAATATTTAAATGGGAGAACATAACTATATAATTTGTCACTGATATCCTAAATACATCCATAGAATGAAATGAAATATGGGTTATGGTGGATAAAATTTCTAAGAACTCCATATTAATCACTATTCATGAATATTTCTCAGTTGACCATCATTCCATGATATACATAAAAGAAGTGGAGTGGATGAATGGGGAACAATAGTTGATCATTTTTTATTATTATCCATGGTTCACCTCTAAATTTTGGATAAGTCTCCATGATGATCTGAATATTTAATTGAACATCAACATGACTTATCAACCCTAGAATAATGTCTATTTTGAAAGGATCGTTAAATCATTACAGAAAATTATCAGAGCTCGATCATTTGATTTTAAAAGAATAAGGGATTACCATCTACAGTTTTTTGAGTTATCAAAAAATAACAATTTCCAATAGAGTATTAAAATCCCCCGTGTGAAGATCTATATCGAAAGTGATGTAGTTATATTAAATGTTGGGATGAATTTAGCGAACAAAATCTTCCTTGGACTGATCTTGAATAACAAATAAAAGAGAATATTCAATTCATATAATCAAAAATTAAAGCATACAATAGTAGAGAAAAGTTTTTTAATGATAATAATTTAAGGGACATTAAGATTGAAGTTGTAATGACCCAAACATTTATAAATTAAATTCTATTTTTAGATGAATAAATTACATTCTACGTAATGTAGTTAAAAAACATGCATTGCTTTAGTCATTTTAGATAGGTATAGCATATCAAATAACAAATATCTATAATTTTCTATAACTATTAATAATATAACCATTGTATAATGACCATTAAGATTAGTATATATAGAGGGTAATAGTAAATTTCTAATTGAAAAAAATGGTAGAAGAGATGGCCTCAAAGTAGGATCCTACCCTATGAAGACTGTTTATTAGAACTTCTGAGGGAGAGGGAATCACTATACTTTTTCATTGACCAATACCAAGCTAATATTCACAACTAAAGCATGATAGAAACCATTTATTATATAAGATCAATCCTATCAAGATCATGGTTCAAACCTTATTTTTGGAAACACCCTAAAAGAGTGTCAACACCTTACACATTACCATTTGGCCACACTATTATGTAATAATGATTTATGTATCTAAACCAGCATAGTATTCAATTTTATATTATATTTTTTTAATAAAATAATAATTATATTTATCCTTTTTATTCATAAGTTATAAATTACTAAATAATGTGTTTGGTAAAAATAATATTTTGACATGAAAAATAATAAATTATATTTTTGGGAAATATATAGTTTAAATCATGGCACTTTTTTATGAATTAATGAATTTTCCAAATATATTTTATTTTAATTAAATATTTTTCTTATATAATATTTGTACAAATATATATGATTATATAATTTAATGAATTTAAATGTAATTTTTACAAGGGATAACATTTGTTTTCATCATAAAAATCCAAATTTTTTAATAAATAGATTTTTTTCTTTTAAAATTGTAAATTTTATTATTTTTAGAATTATTTTTATTAAGACAAATATAATTTTTTAATTAATAATTTCAAAATTATCCAATGGTAAATTGTTCATAATTTTAAAAAACAAATCAAATTTTTAGTTAAAAATGTAAATATGTAATAAATATACTGTATGTATAATGACATCATAAAAGCCCAGCAGTGTTGTTATAAATACTATAATGAGTATCCATTACCAAAATTTTATTTTTCCTTTAAAATAATATGTTTAAGAAGTTATTTTATTAATTTTAAAATCCCTAAATGAATCCTCCAAAACCTATATTATATTTTATGTTTTTAAAATCAATTCATTATAAACATGACTCACATTCACATAACCATGGGAATCTTGTTAACAAGTTTAGTTCATCTATATAATATTGAAAATCATATATTTTAGGAATAAAACATTGGAAAAATTATGTGAAGGTTTTTGGTTTTTATTATTTTATTATATAGATTCCAAAACCTAAGTTTAAAAATAAATAAATAATTGTCATCTATTTTTTGAAAAAACCCATCCATTATTCCATTCCAGCACACTCAAGACCATTAGAACAAGAAGTTACTATGAATTTTCCACTCTATAACCTTCCAAAGGTGCCTCCTTGCTCTTAATAATCTCATCCCAATCTTTTTAAAGTGACCTCTATGGGTAAGGCATCGTCTCCTTCGCATTACTCAAGAACCTTATTTATTTTATATTTTTTTGATTTCCAATTTTTCATTTTGGGATATGTTTCTTGGCATAACTATTACATTCCATTATGATTTGAAAATTTTTACTGTTCTTTTACATGAAAAACATTTTTGTAGTGAATACCCATCCCCATTTCCTCTCAAGGTTATTCACTTAGATTTACTTATCCTTCATTGATTGCGGACTTCCATGTATATGACGTATATTCATGAATCATGTGATTAAAAGTGAGGAAATGGTAACTATATTGTATGATCTAAGTGGAAAATTTATGAATGTATATGACATGAATTTGATAGGTGGGTCAATAATTATAAATCCCAACAACGCATTGGGAAATATTTTTATCTCATTAGACACCATGTATGGTGAACGAGAGCTTATCCTAAGGTCATTATATTAATATTTCTTAGTGGTTATCCTTGAATTTTGTTTACAGTGTTATGTTTTATGTTTTTTACACATTACCATAATGCCTTTATGTTAACATATTCTACCAGGATTTGGAGTTAAATTATATAATCCTCACACTCTTACGTTACCTTGATATACCTATTGACTAAAATTAATTACTTTACGTTATGTTATTCCTTTATTATTCCAATACTAGGATTTATAGATCACCATTTTTTATGTATATACCTAGGTAATTCCATGATGTTTTGAAAGGCTAATGGATTTTATGCACACGTTTAGGAGTTTTTATTTAATTTCATTAAAATCGTGATTCATGTTATTATTATATATACCTAATTTATCAATCAAATATGGCCGAACAATCTTAAGGTCAATTAAACCCTCATCTATTCTTATATGACCTCAATGAAATACGACCTCACAATTTTATGGACCGAAATATGCGCTCAAATTATTATAGTCAAGTCCACCTTCCATTTTATTCAGACATGGCCAAAAAGTCTAAATGGAAATTGAAGAATCTTTTGGGTATCATAGGTCTAGAGATATGAAGAAGAGGACGTATTTTCATTTTTTTAACAAGATGAAAAAAATATAATGGGGTAATGAAATTACAATATCACCATTGTCAAAATTTTTGTAGAAAGAATCCCTAGAAAATCATAAAGGGGGGAAGGAAATGATTTTGGAATGGGAAATAAGGGTACATAGATTACGATTTTTGGAATTGAAAACTTACCCATGAAATATAGAAAATGGATGGTCAATTAAACCCTCATCTATTGTATAATTTTTCAATTGAAATAAATAATCACTATATATGAATAAATTAACAAATCCAAGGGTTGTTAATGAAAATCAATGAAAAAAACCTCCAAGGCATAGAAAGAAAGGGTGAGATTATGTTATCACAAATTCTTAGGTGGATCTTAATAATGAATTGGTGATATGAACTCTAGTTATTAATTTAAGGAAATAGAATATACTATTTTATTATTAATATATTAATTAACTCATATCTCCCTAGTTTATTATAACTTTTCAAACACGACCTTAAAACATAGTAGTCGAGTTATCAATGAAGAGGGAAAATTAGTCAATTATTGTGTCTTAATAAAATAACTAACCCCCTATCAAGATTTTTGGGCTTAATTTCTTATTGAACCTTGTAATAATCCATTTAGTGTAATTTTATGCTATTCTGGGATTGGATTGGATTTACTTTTTTAGTAACAACATAAATTTACGAAGGTAGTAAATTTCCCTCAATATCCCAAATCAACCTCTTATTATATAGAATAGAAAGGAGGAGATTGAATATTAATTGGTATCATCATATGAATCATGGATATAATTTACTTTTGATAAATATTATTTATCTAAAATAATTGATACTAAGGAAAATATGTTCCATGATTGCATTCCCATTATGATGGAATTCATTGATGTATTTCTAAAAATTTAACTAGTCTTTCACCTTAACAGAGGCTATGTTCTTCATTAAAATTATACTCAGAGGTTTTCTAATATAAAATACTCCATATAGAATGTACACTATTGAACATCAATATCTGAACAATAAACTACACAAGAATCTATATTAATATTTTATGCACCCATGTACTGCACTGTGGGGTGCATTGATCCTGTTTTATGAAGTATAGGTCATTGTGTATCTACATTGATTAGTACAAACTCAAAAAAAAATTATGATAATGAATACGAATCATCTACCATTGTTTTATGACTTGTTTGATCAGATATATGGAGTCCAATACTTCTATAGGTTAGATCGTCCGTCAGTATATTATCAAGTAAAAGTAAATATGGGGGATATCCACAAGGCTTCATTTTATACATGGTATGGTAACTATGAGTTCATAGATATTCTAGTTGAACTCTTTAATGATCCATCTATAATCATGGACATATTGAATAGTGTCTTCTAGGATCACCTAAAAAAATTGTGATAGTAATTATAGATGATATACTTATCTATTGCCAAACTAAGTAAGAACATGAAGAGAATTTGATGTCTATATTGAAGAAAAGGAGAAAGAAAAATTTGTATGGAAAGTATATTAAATTAAATATTTTAATGGAGAAAGTAAAATTCCAAGCAATTTTATAACCAATTAAGATATATATTTTGTTCCTTAAAAAATAGTGACAATTTAAGGATAACCAAGACAAATATATATGTTGTAGGTTTATAGTTATCTCATATTAGCTATGTACCATCATCGATTTGTGAGAAACTTCTAATGAAATTTAAGACGACTAACTAAGGTAACTGGGATGGGGGTGATGATTTTGTAGAATGATAAATGTGAGGAAATAATTAAAGATTTAATGAAGAGGCACTAAAACTTTCCAACATTTCACACTAATGATGAAGGGTTTCTGATCTATAATGATGCATCTAGAAATGGATTGGATTGTATACTTATACAAGATGAAAAAGTGATATCCATTATTTATCACCAGTTAAAGATCAATGAATTGAAATTATTCACACATAATCTTGAATTAGCTGAAATGATCTTCACATTGAATATTTGGAGACATTATCTCTAAGATAAAAAGTGTGTATTATATACAGATTATAAAATCCTCAAGTATATATTCAAACAAAGGAGCTTAATATGAATTGATGATGGTGGTTGGAGTTTATTAAGTATTATTATTTTTCAATCCATTATCATCCTTGGATGATGAACAATGAGTTATATTCTTTGAGTATAAAGGATCTTATAAACTAATCCACAAAGATGATTAAGAGGGATCCAATCTTATTTTACATGAAAAGGATGATCATGAGAATAATAAACGGAACTTAATCTTACCTTACACAAATATCTATTGAACGATCCATTATTGAGAGGATAAAGGGTGCCCAGAATAAGGAGGAAGTTCTATATAAAAAGGTTGTGAATATTACAGAGTTCTACATTTCAAAATACTAACTTAGAATTTTTGGAACTTCAATATGTGTCTCATAAAAACGAGAGAAGAAATGTAAACTTATGGATAATGAACACATCTCATCCTTATATATTCATCCTTGAAGAAGTAATATTTATAGATGTCTAAATGAAAACATCTAGTGGTATACCATGAAGTGGGATATTGTAGAAAATGTATCTCAATTCTTAGTATGCCAATAAGTCAAGGATAAATGACAAAAGTATAAATTTATAATGAAACCATTGACCATATCAATATAGAAATAAGAAAACATAGTGATGGATTTTGTCATAGGAATACCCATGATATCTAATTGAAAGAAATCCACTTGTGTGGAATATGACCACCTTACAATGATAGAATACTTTATTTCTATAAAGAAATATTTTGTCATGACAAAATCAGTAAGATGTAAATAAGAGAAGAGGTTAGACTGCATAGAGTTCCACTCTCTATTTTATTTGATCAATATAAATGGTTTACCTCATGTTTTTGGAGAATCTTCAACAAGATTTACATTTAGAGTTATTTTTTAGTATTGATTATCACCCTTAGACGAATGTTCAAACTTAGAGAACCATTAAAACTCTAGAGGATATGGTGAGATCTGGTTTAACAGATTCCCAAGGATAATTGGATCAACACCTTCCCCTAGTGGAGTTATAATATAACAATAGTTTCCATTCTAGAATTAAAATGGTACCTTATGAGGATATATATGGGAAGTGGTGTCAAACTCAACATGATAGAATAAAGTTAGAGAGAGGATGTTTATAGGAACTGGTCATTTCAAAGAGATGGCAGAGAAAGTTCAAACCCTTCAACGTTATATGAAATTTTGACAAAGTAAATAGAGAAGATAAGAATATAATCATCAAAATGATCTAGAGTTTTAGGCTAGAGATAAAGTGTTCCTTAATATATCAATGTGGATGAATGTCATGAGGTTTTGGAAGAAGATAAATATTCTTCCATGATACATCAAACCCTTTGATATCATTGATCACATTATAACTATGTCATATAGACTTGAACTCCCACCTAATATATCTCAATACCATGATTTGTTCCATTTATCCATATGGGAAAGTATATATGAGACCCCTAACATGTATTTAATCTACTATAGGTACCATTAGAGAATGATATTTCATATGATAAGAAGATGAGGAAGATCTTAGATTGTAGAGACAAGGTTCTACGAAGGAAGACAACTCACATTGTAAAAGTAATATGGGGGAACCCCATGTTAAGAGAAGAAACATGAGAACCAGAAGTTGCAATGAAACTAAAGTACCCAAATATATTTTAGGTTATTAAATAAAATCTTAAGGAGGAAATTTATAAAAGGGTAAAAATGTAATGACATTAACTTTTATAAATTAAATTCCCTTATAAAATGAATAAATTCCATATTATGTAATGTTTTTATAAATATTTCATGAATTACTTTGGTTATTTTTAATAGTTATATCCTATAAGATTTAAAAGATCATTAAGAATCATATTTATTAATTATAATGTTGTTTTATAATTACCATTGAGATTAATATATATTAAGGGTAATTATAAAGATCAATTGACATATATGAAAGAAGTATTAACCACGACCAGTAGGAGAATACACTATAAAACAAAATTATCATATCTTCTGAGGGAGATGTCATTATTGGGAAATTACCTTGACCAATCCCAATATATTATTCAGTAACTAAATTATGTGGATAACTATTTACAAGAGAATTTTAAGCTTATCAAGACCATGACCCAAACCATGTTAGATGAACCACCCAAGATTTTTTCACCATCCCTTCCCTTAACTCGAGGGAATATACTGTTATGTATCAAAACCCTAAAAATAAGAAATTGTGTATTTTGGTTTTTAATTAAATAATTATTATATTTATCCTTCATATTATTAATTTACAAATGATTAAATAATGGGTTAGATAAAAATTTATTTTAAAATGATGAAAATAAATTGTATTTTTGTGAAATATATAGTTTTAATATTGACACCTTTCTTAATGAAATAAATAATTTTGAAAATAGATTTCATTTTAAAATGATGGGTGTTGAATGGAAGGAGTATTTATCCATTGATTCAAGGAATGTAGATCCAAGAATGTAAGATATATGGAAAGCTCTATGTAATGGGTTAACGATAATTACAGATGGCTCGAGTAGCCTTGGTCTCAGGTGGGGATGATAGATTTTAAGAGATCCCTATGGATTAGTTCTCAAAGCTTTCAGTGGACTCTTTGGATAGGGTGACTCTCTTCACGGAGAGTCTTGGGTACTTCTTAAGGGTATCTAGATATGTATTTTCCCTAATATCATGTTATCATAGATCAAATTAAACTCCTCGGTCATCATCAAATCTATTCATAATATGTTAAATACCTATGGTCCATTATTTACAATATTTTGAAATGAAAATGTCTCATCTTCTGAGTTGTCGTGATTCATACATTTCGTGAATGGATTTATGTGGTAGATTTCATAGCTTCGAAGGGAACTCAAGAAAATGCTTTTATGATTTTTCCATCTTAGGTTCACTAGATACCGAGTGTGTTAAACTAGTGTTTGAATATTCTCATGGTATCTATTAATTTTAACCTCTATGATCTTGTTTTTATACTTTATTATTAATAAAATTTTCTCACTTTGAATGCGATAAGGGTTAGAAAATTTTATCATCATAAAAACCAATAATTTTCATTATATAATTATTTTTAATTTAAGTGTAAATTTTCATATTCATAAAATTATTTTATTAAAATAAACATTATTTTTTAAATCAAAAGGTAAAAATTATCCAACAACTATTTTTTCTTAATTTTCAAAAATAATTTAATTTTTGGGTAAAAATTTAAATAATATATAAATATAATATATTTATTATTACATCATAAATGACCAAGAGTTATGTAATAAATACAATAAATAGTATCCAAGGCCAATATATTTTTTCTGTTTAATATAATGTGTTTTTAAGTCATTTTATTTATATTATAAATTTTTAATGAATCCTCCAAAACTAATATATATTTTAAGTTTTTAAAACCAATTATTTATAAAAATTAATCTCTTCCACAGAACCAAGGGTATTATTTCAGGGATTTCAGTTCATGGTATTAAAAAATATCTAAAAAGATCCAATTTTTTAGAAACTTTTGGAAAAAATATTGTAATGTTTTTGGTTTTGAGAATTTTATTATACGGAGTCCAAAATACATGTTTAGAAATTTAAAAATAACTCCCATCTCTTCTTCTATAATAACCAAACCAAACTCCCATAACTCCTCATTAAAAACAATTATAAAATTTATTTCATATTAATTTTCATATATAGAGCCCTACCATGTTTCCCTAAGATCATATGATGCTACTCCCAAACTTTTAGATGCACTCTCTCATGGAAGGGGGTCCTCTCATTCTCCTCTTTATTTAAGAGCCTTCTTTATATTATACATTTCAATTTACAATTTTTTATTTTAGGGTATGTTTTTTCACATCCATATTACTATAAATAATATATCCAACTGATTGGGGACATCATTAATTCTCATTAAATCGTTGCATGAATCTTCATTTACCCTTGTTATAATGATAGAATTATACTACAATTTTCATGCCAAATATTTGTGTAGTGAATACCCATCACTATTTACACTTGTGGGTATTAAATTAGGTGTACCTATAATTCCTTGATTTTTTACATCTATTTATGTATCCCACACTCCTTAGTAATTTTATTAATATTTATGAAACTTATCCTTATGTTGTATGATATATGTGGCACACTTATGTATTTACATGTTATGAATTTGATTAGAGGGGAAAAAATTATATAGCTCTTAAATGAAAGGGGTGATGTTTTAACTCATGATATACCATGTATGGTTCGTGTGTGGTTATCCTATGTACAAAAAGTTATAATTTTAAGTAATTATCCTTGACTTACATTTTTTATGTCAGGTTTCATGGGTTTTCCACATTCCAATATTGCCTTTATGTTATAATATTATATCATGTTTTGATGTTCATGTTTATGATTATCACCCATATCATGTTACCTTGATAAGAATCATTACCCATGTATACTACTTTCCCTTATTCCATGATTATATTATTCCCTTACTTGGATTTATAGCTCATCATTTTCTTATGTACATCCCGAGGTTATCCCATATAGTTTTATTTAATCAATGGATATTAAGGGTGATGAATACGATGGGGAGGGACAATTACATGTAGTTATAGTCTGGATGATTTCCTATAAGGCCTTTGGTTCATGTAATTTCATGAAGCCTATGATCCTTGTAAGGGTTCCCCTTAAACCCTTAAAATGGGTATTCAAGAAAAATGAATACAAAACGTCCTTCAGGCTATTCGGGCAATGGATTTTAGGGGAAAGTTATGGAGTTATTAAATAATGTCATTATACCAATGATTCATGTTATTATGTACATAACATAAAAAAGTAACTATGCCTCATGATTTTCTGGGATTTTATTATGTGTACCTTTATTTTATATATCGTAAATTATGGTGTATTAAAATATGGGTTTTCATAGACATTGGAGATAATTTTTTCCTTTGCATATCACCTTAGAAGAAAGTAATGCTTTTGGAAAGAATGTAAAGCTTATCCCTAGGTACATTGTATCATTTTATATCCTTTATTTCAAAGGATCAGAATCTTATTGACTAATACTTCCACCAAACACGACTCAAGTTCATGGTGGGTTGCTCACGTCTCTCTTGAGAAAGTGCATACTAGATCCCTCACATGAACTAAATCCAATGTTGTTACAACTTGAGAATGAAATCTATTATGGGGGCCATTTGGTAAATATCATGGACTATAATGAAAAAGTCTTATGCAATAAGAGAAATCTCCACATTAAGGATCATATGTGAAATCCAAAGTATGAAGAACAAACATAGGAACAAGATGATCCAATGAAACATATATACCCTCATTTTTTTCCAAACCAAGTGTATGACTTGAAATATCCGGGTCAAAATTTCTAAATGGAGCATATTTCAACATCTGTAACTTTTATAAAAATTTAATTTTCATTATGAATAAATAATTAAAAATTTATCATGTAACACAAAATGACTTACATAATTGAATGATAACATTTTTTATATAATAAATATAACTATGATAACTGAAAATATTACAACGGGAAATCATATAAAAAATAAAATTGAATGAATAATAAGGATTATATTATCTTTATACCTAAGAATAATCAAAATAATTATTGAAACTGTAAAAAGGAAGCAAATAATTAGTATTTAAATTGAAATTTTAGAAATTAATAATGAAAAAACCTAAGATTATTTGTGGTGAATAATGAATGAATGAATTATGAGGTATTTTTAGGAAATAATATGACAACTGCAATAATAATATGACTGATTAAATAGTAATATAAACATTAATAATAATAACATGGATGTTAGTAATAGTAACCAGGACATTAATGTAGTTAATTGACCTCATAACATTAAAATGTCGTAAAAAAATATTTACCTCAAATATTTTTTTAAAATAAAATTATGTTAATATCATAAATTAAATATTAAGATAATAAACTCAATGAAATTATAATAACATTTTAATTAACTATTTTTAATTTATTTCATAAAAAACACAAAATTTATGTCAATAATCAAAATTACCTTGGGTAGATAATTATTTTGAAAAAATTAATTTCATTTTTAGAATTAGTATTTTGAAATTTTATAAGGGTGTTTTTTATTAATTATCTAAAAATTGGTAATTATTAAGTAAAATGTAAAAACATAGTTTTCCCCTAAATGATATGTTTTTAATTGACATCATTCATGCTATAATAATGATATAAAAAATTATATAATTTCAAGATTGAACAAAAAAATGTTTAATATGTTAAATAATTAATTAAATTCAAATTGTAAACCTAAAAATTATTTCCCAAAGTTAAAAGTCTAATGTATTCCCCAAAAAAACAATTCTTCATTTCTCCGCTTTACATTTTAATAAAATAATGAATCTTGTTTATGAAAGTTAAGAGTGTTTCATGAAAAATTATTTTTAATAAAATATAATTTATAATGTCAGAATATCAACATTATATTGTTTACAAGGTAAATTAATTTTTATTAATATTGTTTCCGAAAACACCCTTCTCGTCAAGTATTAATATAGCCTCTCCCAAACCTTGCAAGACAACTTCTTTTACAATTATCAAATACAAAATTATACACATATTCACTCTCTTAAGACTATAGGAACCATTAGGGATGTTATTTTGTATTAAATATCATTAATTAAATAATAAAAGGGTTATTGAAAAGGAACAACATCATGAAATAGGTAATGTAATTTCATTTTTATTTTTCATTTTAATTTTCCAATTCCCTATCCATTTGTTATTTTGTAATAAAAAAAATCTTAAAAAATTAAAAAATACGTTAACATGATATTGGAAATTTTATTCTATCTTAAAATTTTTATTTATAATATTATTATTGATTATATATCACTCAACTCTTCTTTTAAAAACATCATGTCAACGGTCGGTTAGCCGCCCATAAAGATGTTTCTAACTCTCTACTTATACTAAACATTTTGGATGGTTATAATAAATATTTTATAACATATAAATGTATAAAATATGTATTACTAATATTATCAATTTAATTTAATCAGTATATAAATTGAAATAATCATAATGATAAAATAAAAATAAGATGAGATAATTTTAATGTAAACATAATAGAAAATTGTTACACCTTTAACAATGAAAATAGAAAAATAAGATAAAATGATCATAATTGATCAAGAGTTAAAAATGAATATAATTCATTACCGATTTATTATTTTAATAAATTTATTATTAATTTTTTGGAATCCCAAAGAGATGAAACAAAATGAGATATTAGGTAAGGAGATTCTCAAACCAAACAACTTCCTTTGTGGTTATCTCATCTTTCTCATTATTTTCACTATGGATTATTATTTAATAACATAAAAATTTCCATTATCTATTACTTAATTATAAATTATATAGATATAAAAGTTTATACCTTGTATAAATGGGTTTTAATCCATCTATATAGATGTTTAAAAAGACTTAATATTTCATAAACTTCTAACCGACTCCTCTTGATACATTTTTTATCCACTAGAAAAGGATGATATTTTATACCAAAATATTATCTAAAATACTCATTTAGAAACCCCTAAGATATATTAAATGAATTATTATTCAATAAGTGTTTATTAATCCCATTACGTTACATGGTTTTATCTTATATATATGATTTTTATATGTTCTTTTCCTTTTAGAAAGTATGATGGTGACTACTTTTTGGTGTGATAGGTGGGACCGAAATTAAATATCCCTCAAATTCATTGGGTAGTGTGACATATATTTTGATATTATGTGTATTATATTTAATCATGATGATATATTTTTCCATAATTATGATTCTTTGAAATTTTTATATTATTTTGAAATAAAATTATGATTGAATTGCTTAAAACCTATGTGTGCTATTTGGACACTATATTATAATGTTTCATTATTAATTATATTCCACATTTGATTTCATTTTATAATGATCTCCTCATGATTACTATTATGGTCCAATTCATATAGTATGATTATGATGATTATTTCTACCAATTTACTAATTATTCATGTCTTTTATTCCTTTCATGTTATTCCTCCCCTTACTAGGCTTTTAGACCACCCCATTCATTAATATATATCTTCAGGTGAATACATGTACTAAATAGATAATAATAGATATATAGTGGAATATGATGTATGACTTATATAATTTTCATGTTTTATTTTGTAAAAGTGATTTCTAAAGATAATTTTACCGAGATACTAAACCTTCCAATTATAGAATGGTTTATTATTATGTTGTTTATCTTAAAAATGAAGTAATAGTCATGTAAGAAAAATTTGGATCACCTTAAAAATCATTTAACTACTTTCTTAAATGATACTTTTACCAACATAGAATCTATTCCTTAACCTTTAAACTATGTTTTCACCATGAACCCACATTTAAAACCACCGTTAATTTAAAACAGGTTAATGAACAATAATTTCAAAATAAGGATACTCTATAATTGGAAACCTTATTAAATTAATAAATTTTAGTTTTTAATTCAAAAAATACAATGAATTTTCCAAGAATATACAAAACTAATAAGAATGGGGGTTTAGTTAACAATGATATTTTATTATTTCCTGACTGCTGAAATTAGTCTCTGTAACAATTCAATGTTTTGATCCTCTCAATGTTATAAATCAACCTAGACTATATAATATAATAAGGAATGTAATGAAAGGCACACCTTATTTTAAAATTTTTAATCCTATTGTGGGTACCTAATCCTAGACGTGTCTAGTTATTATCCATATATATATATTCTCTAAATAGAAAAAATAAATACAAATGTGCTAACTATCATAAAGTTTCTCTATCACCAAATAATAAATAATATTGGTCTGCACTAGTTATAAGACATTATTATTATTTTAGGATATCAAAATATTGGATAAATAATTTCTAGTAACTATGTAATATATTTGGGAAAAAAAATTCTGAATATAAGTTACCAAAAGATATATTCTTTTCCTCTGAACTTTCTAGTCCTATAGAATTTTCAACATCGACTTCATCTTTGAAAATACCTAGATCTTACTAACTCCTTTGACCCTCATAATCATTTGGGAACTACTCATTATCCTATCTAAAAAATATATTAATCTATATCAATTATAAATGAAACCAACTACAAGAATGGAATGATCTCAAATCTGATATACTCCTCAATTTTTACAATATATTGGATATTCATGGTATTTTAACTCCCAGATTATCACACATTCATAAATCTGCATAAAATCTGGAAAATCTTCCCTAAACATCAGAGTTAATGTTATCTTTTAAAACATCTAATAATTTTAACATTAATTGTCTTCAATTTTTCCTAGGATATTAATTTCAATAATGCATTTTACATTGTAAATGAGATCCTTGGGCATCCATTACCTGATATAATATAATCCTTTTGTAATGTTTAAACTTAAAAACACTGGAAATATTTAGAATTCCAATCATAGTACAATTTCACGAATGTTAATTTAGAAAATATATTCTGTTACCTTTTTCTCAACTGAAATTTCTATATCACATCACTCATAATATGTAGAATTTTGAATCTATCAAAGGCCTCTTGCATAAAAC
The DNA here is from genome assembly GCA_963277665.1 of Viscum album. Lineage (NCBI taxonomy): Eukaryota > Viridiplantae > Streptophyta > Magnoliopsida > Santalales > Viscaceae > Viscum > Viscum album. The sequence continues at coordinate 211,268,222 of OY728163.1, forward strand.
CATAAATTTCAGGGTACTACATCTATTTCACTAACATTATCATTCAAGAATTGGATTTAATATGATCAAATAATTTTATTATTTTTCAAAATTTATCTTACATATTTATCAACCAATATCTAACATCACATTATGATCGAATGATCTCCCTAATATTCATCCAATGTACTTACAAACTGAATTCCAAGTGATTTCTCATATATATTACACTTTAAATATCAATATTTCCAGCTTTAATGTTATGGGAACACAATATCTCACTCCCACACCAAAATATATCAATATCTATTGATTTTTAGTCAATGACATTTCTAATCACCCAAACATTCATGGAGTAAAAATACTTATACAGGAATCATGGCTCTTAATGAAAAGGTACATAGTCAATGATAAATGGCTGGTAAAGATAAATCATGTATGCGTGTATATATTTTAATTTGTGAAAAGTGGCTGATAAAAAAACCACATCATATTTTTATATGGAATCTTGCTGACCTATACAAAATGCATTCACATTCTTATTTTTTACACAAATTCTTCTACATGTCTAGCCTAGAGGATGATATCTTTAAAATTGGGTAGTACACATGTATTAGACCTCTTAAATGAAAAATTCCCATTGTAATTTTTTTAACAAATGTAAAAAATTACTTTGCATTAGAGAATGTTAAAATCACAAGAATTATATCTTGCAGTTACATAAATAGATAATTTTCAATGAATCTTATTGATATAAAAAAATAAAAAATAAAAACTTAATCATCACCTGAAAATAAAAAAAGATCACAAAAAAAATTTAACGACAAATAAAATAACTTGAACCATTTTAAACCATGAGATCTATAATCTCCACATGTGGATTTATTTTCTAAAAAAACTACTCTAAATATTACATTAAACCACATCATTTCTCATAGAGTAGTATACTAACACCACATTATCGGATAAAACATGAATTTTGAAGGAATTATATCCCTCAATAATTGGATATTTTGATTCCATTATTTTGATTTACTTTCCCTCAATCATCATCCAAAGGTTTAACTTCTAAAACAACTACTCACCATTTCTTTGATAACACTAGATTCAGATTCATAAAATATTATGGAATTATAGAGTTGTTTAATCTTTACCCCCACATTATAATAAAATATAAAGAAAATTATTGGTTCCTCATACACTTTCTTACATGAGAAGTGGAGTATGAATATGTACTTTCACCCTCAATTCATAAAAAATTTACTATAGCATTACGTTGTTGAATTTTTTTTAACAATTTGAATTTTTTTTGAAATATATAGAAACAATATATCTCATTGAGAAACATTATACTTGGTTAAATGATATTTAAAATCAATATTCATAGATCTATAATGTTGTACTATATTTTTTGATAGATCAATTTCACTTTGATTATAAGAAAGAATTTTCAACATGTTTTCAATATTTAACATAAAATATTCCATATAAATATTCAAAAAACACATTTTTTTTGTGTTCATGTATGGAAATAACATAATCCTCTTCCAGTTTACATAAATTCATAGAAAATTTTTTATAGACTATTATATCTTACAAATTTTTCTCCCATAAGTAATTTTTTTAATGATGATGATTTTCAATCAATGAAATTTGTATCTGAATCAACATTATTGAAAACATGTAAGTTAAACTCATTAATCCTTCTATAAATTATGAAATTAATTTAATATTATTTTAATATACATAAGGATTCATTTTGAAACCATTATGTTTTATTACTTCATATCACAATGAAATATTTCCAAAAAAGTTATGATATAAACAGTATTTGGTCCTAGTAGAGTAAGATAAATAAATCTTCTAATTAATATCTATATATACTTTTTATTAAAACTATTTCCATCTACATCATTTCTCAACTTTACACCTACAATAATGGGTGTTCTTACGTCCAATTTTTATTCCAATCCAAATTTCATTAGTAATTCCTTGGAATAATTTTCATCTAGAAAGAAGATGTATCTCCATTTTCGTTATAGTTGTATTCATAGATATAAAGTCAACTCTATAACAATTGACATCTCAAAGTTCCTCTTCATATATTTACAAACAATCGCATGATTTATCCCCATCACCATAAGAAATTAATATCATTAAAGTAATCCTTGAAAATCAGGTTACCCATTCCCATCTTTTACACATATAAGTTTATATCATTATTTTTTAAAGAAAATTTCAAATGAGTCAAGAAAATATTAAATTTTAATGACTAGGCATGAGGGGAATACTTTAATCCTAAAAAATATTTATTCAATTTTCACTCCACTGATAATAAATGATGACTAAACATCAATAAATGATAATTTTTAATTTCATTGATCAGTAACATCCAAAAAATTATGATGTTTTCACATCTTATATTAGGGGAAAAAATTTCTAAAAAATTAACACTATGTTCCTATGTATAATCATTTCAAACTAATTGATATTTATTGTTTGAAATCTCTCATTTTTCATTTAGTTTATTTTTGATCACCCATTTAGTTTGTATAAAATTATTTACTTCCAATATAAGATCAATATACCATGTTCCATTTTCTTAGATCTGATCCAACTCATAATTCATAAAATTTAACTCATATTTATGCACAGTTAAATTTAAAAAATATTTTGTTTCACACTACGAGATAACTAGAATTTTATTTTCAAACATCAAATTCTTTTTGGTATAAACTAAATATTTTAAAATTTTGATCAAATTATCTATGCCAACCTATTTTGGTAAAGTACAACTATATAATGTTTTTCTTACAGTATTACTATCATTATATCTAGAATAATTAAAATCTACAATAATAATGTTCAGTATAAATCCAAATTCCTTTTACTCAACTCCTATAGAATTTATAATTCATTATTCTATTAAGACATTCAAATTTCCTTCAATAACTACTTTTATGATTAAATTATTTTCAAAAAATTTAAATCAATGAAATTGACCAAACTATGAATCTATTTATTCTAACAACTGTGGAATTGTTTTTTGAATTTATATTCCATGAAGAAACATTCTTATTTTTTTTCATCAAACATCCCTACATTGGGATTTTGTATCTTTAATAAACATGTGATTCTAAACAATTTAAATTGTTTCATAGAAGTATTCTTTTATTACCACATCCCATATAAATCCTTCTTTAATTATTGATGTAGAAAAAATATACTTTGAACATGAAAAACATTATATATATCATACCACAAGAAGAACATTTAATGTTCATATTAAGAAAGAATAGTTCATCCCATATCTAATATACTTCTATTATTCATCTATTTATCTCCAATTTTTTAGGAGTGTAGGGATAAATGTACTGATGTTTAATTCTATATTTCATCGACTTAAAAGAGTAACTTATTTACATCTTTGAAATTATACTTCTAAACATGGACATATATATAAAAAATACTTCTCAAATTCCATTATGAATTTTTGGAACAATTCCAAAAAATAAAATTTATGTTTTATAACTATTACATTGTTCATAAAAGTGAAATAAGAAATTAAAGTAACAAATTATATATCAATTTTTTTTATTGATTTATCATCATCCCGCATAGGTAAAAATGTATGATCTTAGGGGGTCTAGTGGATTGCATTTGTACTATCTTATGACTTCCACTAATTATCCTTCCTTCCATACAAGTTATAAAAGTAGAATCATAATTCCAATTAATTTTTTTTCAATCTATCACAACATATTCAATTGGGATTCTAATAATACTCTTTTGGATAAGATGACTATGTATTTTTGTGATGCAATTTTTTTTCATACACAACACCCATATATAAATAGCTACTAAGAACGCTAATTTCGATTAAATTATCATTTGATATCTCTACCTTTGTAATATGTTACATATTTCAAACATCAAATGATATATGAATATTTTTTTAATATAAATTCCTTCCCATAATCAAATAGTTTTCTAACACTCAATAATTTGTGTCTATGTCCATAAATAACAAAAGTTCATTTGAAATTAACTTCTGAGCTTCAATTATTATCACATAAATTCCTTTAAATTTTAAGGAACTATCATGTCCTTATGAATCCACTCCTACCTCATTCTCTTCATTTTTTCCAAGAATTTCACATCAACGATCACATATTATGAACAACCTTTTTCAATTATTCGTGGGTTATATTTTTGGCTATATTTTAGTGAAAATTAAATAATAAAAGTTTTTTAGTATATCATCCATTTCTTATCTTCCTTTTGTTTTTCCTAAAAAGTAATGTTAAATAGAAGTGTTACCATGAAATCATAATTATAGTGTCCCAATTGGTAACATCCTTCCCAAATCATCTTCATTTGTTAAAATTGGTTCTACCATGAGGGGTTTTGACATTCAGTTTCCTAATTTTATTAAATTTCTTTATCTTTAGGAAGTTTCTTCTTTTTTTCTAATTATTTTTCCACAAAATTATTTCATACTCCTAGAAAATTACATTTTATGAAACGAAATGCACACATTTTGTCCTAATATCAGACAACACCAAAAATATCCATTAAACCTATATGTTCCAAAATAATATAAAGTTTCCCTGCAATAAGATTGTTGGGATTCATCGTTTGTCAAACTTTCTAGTTTCTATTGGCATGGGGACTCATTCATTACAAGTTCATATTAAACTAAATTTATATAGAAAAATTATCACATAAATTATCAACCTAATATATCTTATTATTAATTTTATAATTTTAATGTTTAGCATAATGAGATGAATTTTTTACTTTAGGGGAAGCAGATTTCCCAAAACTTTTTGGATGAGTTTTCATAACATCTAGAGATGTTTGATCCTCATATCCAAAGCTCTGATGAAATTATCATTAATATTCATCATAGTATTTTAATTATCAAGTCTCTGTGATTGATTATTACCTAACTATTATTCCTTAACAAATTTTTTTCATCAAGGTCACTTACATTTTTTTATCTTACTCCACAACATTCAACTTGAGATTCTTAATTTACTCAATTTATAAAAATTACTTTTTGAAAAATTTCTCTCTTCTTTCATTCTTCTTTTCAACTTCATTTTTCAATACCTTAACTTCTTTCACAACTTCTGTGGATTTGTCTCGAAATACCTAAATATTTACCAGAATATGCGCTCTGTATAAGTTTCATTACATCCTTCATCTTCACTACTAGAACTATCTTACCTTCTTTAAATTTCATCCATGGGGGTTATAAAACTCCCTAGAACATCATATTTTTATGGATATATTTAATATAATAATATTATTCTTCTTCATTCAATATAAATCTTCTATTTTTTATAGTGATTTTTTTCTTACTACTAGTTAATTATTTAACTTCATTTGATGTTTTACTCAACTTATTCCTCGGAGGTTTTTCTTCCAGATCATAATGATCATATTATTCAACTTTTTATTTGAAAAAAATAGCGTGAAGTGTTTTATCCACACACACCAAAAACTTTAAGGGGTATTTTAACATTTTACTTGCCTATACCTTTCCATAAATTAAAATAGATGAGATGAAAAAACAATTTGAATTTTATCTTAATCTTACATGATATCTGATTCACTTGACCAATAACCTTATATTTTGGTTCTTAGATTTAATGATTTATTAGAGGTTAAATGGATTTACCTCCTTAATATACTCTTTGAATAATCTATCTTTCCTTATTTTATATGAAATAATCGTGTTATGTAATTCATCAAGAGGTAAATCTTCTCTGTCTTCTCATGTAGATACTTTAGGATAAAAGCTATATTAAAATATTCACATTGATTTTTAAAAAATTGTTGAGTTTTTGATAATATCCTTGTATCCTCTAATGTTTTCTTTATCCTCATTCACTTGGTTGAAGTAATCATGAATAATTTATTCCTCTACCACCTTGAAATATTTGAATATACTTAACTATATTTGAATATTTTATTATGTTATGTCTACATTTTCCTTGATGATTATTCCATGTTTATCCCTGGTTTGTTTTTTAGTTTCTATAACAATATCATTCATACATAGCTTTTCATATGAGGACATCTTAATAACATTTTGATCTTCTCCATGAACATCAATATCCCTCTTTTCTATAAAAATCATAGTATTATCTTTCTCTACTGAGGGAAATCCTTTAATAGGAACACCAATCGCACCCAAGACATGATATAAATGATATGGTATCCATTTATTTTTCCATCCATGATTATTTTTTTCATACAAAGCATGAATGCCTCTAGAATATACCATGTCGAGTTTTTCCATGAAAAATATATAATAATATTATTAAGAGAACCTATATCAATTTGAAACCAAATAAAGTTACATGGAATATATAAACCATCGAGAAAGGGGAGTGGGTTGAAATTGGGGTGTTTTTTTTTAAATTTTCATTACTCGTGAAATTAATGTTTTAAAATTATTAATGTTTTGATCCTCTATAATTTTTAACTGAACCTCACCGACATGAAATGATAAGATAAATAAATTTGAGGAAAGAATGTTTTTAGAAGGTGTAGTCCCAATGTGGTTAAAAATTCTTATTATATATAGTTATTATATATAGGAACAAATATCTACTAAATAGAATAAGTGAATACATATGAGATAATACTCTTGAATCTCTATCTCTATCCTCATATGAAATAATTTGGGTTCCCATAAAATTCCAGATTTGATTATTATTCTAAGATAATATAGTAGTGAAACATTTATTTTTTTGGAATATTTAAACTATTTAGTTTAAATTATTTGAAACATAATTATCTAGAAGACATTCTCCAATTCTATTGACTCTATATTTCTATGAATTTTGGAAATTCTTCTTCACCTTTGAAAATCACTATAAATTAAGAACTCTTTTGACCCTTATAATTATATAGACACCACTTGTTAGAAACTCTTAAAATAGTTCTCGTATCATAATTATCAATAAACTAGTTTGAAGCCTCAAAATGACATGGTTCTTATATACTACTACATTCCCCAAATTGATCATATATCCATGGTATTTTAACTCCAATATTTTCTCACCTTTATAAATCTTCTTGGATTACATCAATGCTACATAAAAATTATAAGGTAAGATTATTCGTCAACCCCTCTAATAATATCAAATTTAATAGTCCTATAAAATTCCATTGTTCTTAGGAATAATCAAGTATTTTACTAAATAAGGTAAATACTTAGTTGTCCACTGCATGAAATAATATCATCCTTTAATTAATGTTTAACACAAAAACACCATAAATACTTAAAAGTCTTTTAATAGAACTATTTTATTCATGTTTATCTAAAAAAACTACTCATTTTATCATCCAGTATGCTAACATTTCCCATCCACAATAAACATACAAATATATTTATTTTAATCCCTTAACAACTTACAATGAAAAACATGTGCACGAGTGGCCTATATTCAAAACACTAAAATTTTCACTTGAGTGTTAAAATTCATCCCATCAACTCATATTCTTATACTTTATTAAATTACCTTTTACCTTTATAAACTGGTAACTAACATAACACTCTACTCAAATGAGATGCTTCATATTCATCCATTGGACTGATGAACTAAACATCTAGTGATTTCATAAATATATTACACTAGTAGTATTGATATCTTAGTATTTCATCTTCCGAGAAAACAAAAAATCACTCTCACACCTCAATATTTCATCATTTGGATCATTTAGATAGAAAAAATATCTTATCAGAAAAACATTAATATATTCAAACTCTTGGTAGATCTATCATGGTTATCATAGACAAGGTGAAATATAGAAGTTTTCAAGATACTAAAGATAAATCCCACACATGTGTATATTTTTTAATGAGTGAATAGCTTTTGATAAAAGATGTACCACATAATATTCTAATTTGGAATTTACTACAACTAATTATACACCACATGTATTACCTCCTCTAAATAAAACCCATTGGGGCCACCAAATCTGGTGGACTACCTTTACTAAACCACATAGTAGTCCAATCCTATATCATAAACTCATTGAATCATTATCAATGTATTCAAAATTCTGATTCTAGATACCAGTGTTTCTTGAGGACCATCATTGTGTATGTAATCATTAAACACGTCCAGTACATTTGTACTAGGCTTCTTAAATGGCCGAGAAAGGTTGCTGATACATTTTTTTAAAACCTATAAAATCTTCCCCCTTTAGTACATATGTACTTCACAAAAATTGTATCTTACGGTTACATAACTAGATAATCTTCAACTGATCTTACACATTTAGTAAATGATATCTAACCTCACCATCCTCGCCTAAAACTCAAAAAAAAAATGAAAAAAAGTGATAAAAATTATAATAACATTAAAAAATACAATCAATGATATCTTCATCAATTTTAAAATTAATTTTAAAAATCTATAAGATCCTCCTTAGATTATTATTATTTCCTTGAAAACCCCAATTAAAACCTCACCATCCTCGCACAAAACTCAAAAAACAATAATAAAAACATTGATAAAAAATACAATAACATTAAAAAATCTAATCCATGATATCATCATCAATTTTTAAAATGATTTTAAAAATCTATAAGATCCTTTTTAGATTATTATTTTGTTATTGAAAACCCAAATTACATTATAATTTCTCATACACCAAAAGAAATTTTATTAGTTGCAAATATTTACTTAAAATCACCTCATAGTTCCAAAATTATTTTATTGAAACAATTTTACTAGACTGATGTAGTGGAACCATATAAAATCATTTTAAAAATCTATTTTCAATTTTCATAACTCAACCCGCACTATTTAGAAAAATCCATCCAAATAGTTTTTATCAACAAAATCTCTAAAATAACATTAAATCATATTTAAAACCCTTCTCAATTCATAAAAACGAAAAAAAACCACACCATAAGTGAACTAAAAGAAAACCAGATCTAGAAGATTAGATAAATAGGGGTTATTGGATGTGCATATTTTGGATATATGATTTGGAAGACGATGTTCCAAACATGCACATTCCACTGGGATCCCAAAATAGAATAATACAAATGGGTACCACAAAATTTTATAGAATGTACACCTCTAGTTCTTCACCTATTTTCGCCCTAATACCTGAACATACATCTTAAAAAAGTGACGAAGAAGATGAAAAATCATTACCCACAACCCAACAACCAATGATAACTCGAGGTTTAGAATAATAAATACCTAAATATAATCTTCCAATAAATACTTCTTCTGTTTTGAAATTCTTATATTAAGTCTATAGTTTCCTCCTAAATAAAAATGGTTCTATGATACCATTTTATCACACTAACTCAATTCAATATGACATATCACCCAATCTATCTTTTCATAAGGCTTGTAGGGAGTTCATGATCCCATCAACTAGAAACTATTTCCTCATAGTCAAGGTAATAACACATAAGAACAATTTCTACCAGTAAATTATGATTAACTTGTAATATAATTCTGACCAGAACATGGAATGACTCATCCATAAGATATAAATCCTTTAAATTAAAGTATTCACTTCCAAATATAATAAACAAAACAAACAAGTAATATCTCAGAATAAATACATCAAACCAAATAAAAAAACCAAAGATAAAATGAATATATAATTTCTAATACATCTGTGGTATAATACATAAAATAAAACTAAAACAAAAAAAGGGAAAACTGATCTCTACCTAATCCATGGTCATTATCTAACATCATTTCCAATCTCTCTCAATGAGAAACTATGTAAATATTATCCCACCCAAGGATCCATCTAAAGATATGAATCTTAATTGAACTTGAAAAGTTATATAATCATAAGTAAAAGGTGTCCTACCCAAACCCTATCTATAATATTTAACTGTATAATAATTTCATTATAATTGTAAAATAAACCTATAAAGTAAATATTTAAATTTTAATTAAATTAAATCACTTGTAACTATATGATAAAATATATTCCATTTTAAAATAATATCCTGATCATTTAAAATTAAATAAAAGATGCAATATTTCAATAGGAAAGGGGAATTTTAAAATGGGAAATTATTTTAAAAAAAATTAATATTTAATTTAAAATAATAAAGGATAAAAAATTGATTTTTAAACAACGATTTTTCACAAGTTACCTTATAATAAAAAAAAGAAAACCAGCCCACAGTGAAATAACAACCAAAATAAAAGAATATAAATAGTAATAGCATCATCTTATGTAATGGGGAAATAGCGACAAAATATTACCAATAATATATGTACTCGAGTGAATGAAATAAATGATCATCATCAGAATAAGTAAAATAAAAGTCATTAAATATTAACCATTCTCATAATCATTTTAGTGTACCTATAAAACTAAGGCCAAGGAAACCATTATACCTATACTTTATTTATGATCGAAGCAATCATAATTACTAAGTGCAACATATTGGTAGAATAGTATTAATTCCTAGAAGGAAAGGTTCACCTAATAAGTGACTTCCTAAAAATAAAATATCATTTTTTAGTTAGTGTTTTATTTTATTCTATGGAAAGACATGATGCACGATGTCTAACATCACTTTTCCTAGTATCCCTACATATTTTCTTGGGTTCCCATGAAAAACACAAAGGGTAGTGAGTACACACGATAGAGAAATCCCACATGAAACTCTGATAATATATAAATACCCCCACCTTTTCTATAATCACTCTTTAACAAAAAAACACACTTTTTAATAAATCGAAATCATACTCAGTATAAAATCAAGATCTAAATAGAAAAAACTAAAGATTAAACACAAACCTCTTTTATAAAATACTAACCAGTCCTTTGATAGCTCTATGAGAAACTCAAACCATGAAATTACTTTCATGGTTTTCCAAATTGAACATAAATATTTTAAAAAAGTCTTGAAATGTGTAAATCCATTTCAAAACAAAATATGTTTTGACACTTGAAAAGAGTACTTTTAGGCCAAAAAGGAAACATAATTCAAAAATGAACATAGTTAAAAAAACTCCATTAAAACCTGAATCCTTAATTTAGAACATCATTACATGACATAAAAATAAAACTAAATGAGGAAAATTATAATACAATAAAAAAATAACAAAAAGTTCATATACATGTAAATAACCTCTTAAAATACAAATTTATTTTTAAGACCCACTTGAATTCTCAATTTATCACCTTAATAAAACATTTCAGATATGTTATTTTTTTTAGAATCTTTTATATATTAAATTTATATATATAATTTGTAGAGGTATTTGATCAAACAATTAGGTTTTAAAAACATATTTTCAGCCATGAACATCAAAAGATCCATTAAAAATATAATTTTCAATGATTTAGAACCACCAAGATACAAAATATGTTATATAACCAATAAAATTCAGGACAATTAAATAAACTCTATATAAATAAGGTATTGTATTGCTCAATCAATTAATGTTTTTATTTTTTAAATAACTATTCCTAGAAAACCATCCTTAAATAATATAAACTTGTCACATTAAATTAGCATAACTAGAAGGGTCATAAGAATATATTTATAATTACATGACACTGAGTGTTACAATACTAGAAAAAAAACAAAAACCTAGTGTTAGACCACCATGTACCTTAGGTGTGAATAAGAAGAAAAAGAGAATGTGAGTGAAGTATGTAAATAACATATCCATCATATTAAAATAATTATCTTGGAAATAGATGAAATAATGATGACTTGAATAAGATAGGGAAGGGATCCATGCCTAGGGATCTTCCTTGGATGACCACACATGAATATAGATGAAAGGGTGCTCAATGGGGTCAAATTGGTGGAGACGTAGCCTAGGTATTTCATCATTTATAAAGCCTGTATAGGTCACATATTTTGAAAGAACATTTTACAAAACCATGCACCCCTCACTAGAAACACCTAGGAACCATAAATGTTTGGTTTCATAGTAAGGAAAACTATGAACCAATCATAAAAATCACCACTTAAATTGATATATAAGGTTTTCATAGTTAAATAAAGTTGTTGGTACTAATAATGTGGAAACCTTGAACATAACACTATAACATTAAACTATAGTGTCTAGTTAAAAACAAGAAAAAAAATAAAATAATATTATAGTAGAAGGTTAGTTTATGAAACTAATTGTATTCATATGTATGGAATAAAATGATTAAATATACTATAATCACATGAATTTCCTCAACCTGATATCACATTGATAAAAAATGTAATTTAAACTCTTATATTTGGTATATATGATAATTGTTTTACCAAAAATTCGATTCCTACTTGTAATAAGAGAATAAACAACACTAGATAACTCTAAATGTTATGTATGCAAATTATTTTAATGGTTCATAATTCACAAGATCCACACTCTTTGACATTGCCTATTTACATCAATCCATATCATAAACCCAATCCAAATGAATAAAAATATATTTCATAGGTAAGTATTGGATAAAAAATGATTATAATAGGATCAAAAATAATATTCTTCTCAAATTCGTTAAATTAATCCTAACACTTTTCATTTCAATTATACATTGCATCCTTTGTATTCAATGATATAAAGGGAGACACAAATATTGAAAAGTCTTGAATAAATATATGTTAACATATAGACAAAACTAGGAAACTATAATTCTAAAATATGTTCTTGGGTTTTTTAAAGTACATTACGACTTTAAATTTCTCAGTATTAACTGATATCCCTTTGTTATAAAATACATGACATATAAATTTATCTTTTTTTATAAAAAATATATTCTTGAGAACATTGAGTAAGAAAAATTCTAACATTGAGTCTCAAAAACATTCTTCCAGTGATTCACATGATTTGAATTAATCCTTGGTTCTTAATACAACCTTAAAGGTATCTGAAAATTGGTGGAAGACTTGACACATCAATTCCTTAAATACAAAAGGGATAGAAGTGAATCAAATAAGAATGAAAGAAATCTTAGTGACTATAAATCCCTCAAAATTACATTTTTAGAATTTCCCCTTCCTTTTATATTAACTAAATATTACCCTATTAATGGTCAATCTAGGAAACTTAATGAGATCCATTCATTTAGTCAAAAAAATATCTTCAATTTATTATAAATGATATTTATTCATTATTATCACCTGATTAATCTTATAATAGTCAATGAAAGAACACAAGAACCCATTATAGAAATATTTGTTGAAAAATCCTAGGTATTGATCCAACACTATCAGGATTGGAGGTTTCTTTCCAATATATTTTGATTAAAGTACTAAGCCTTCCAATTAGTAAGATATAAATACAATATCTATTATCATTAGGCCTCCCATATGCACTGAAACATCCCACTATCCCTGAAAATTTATAATTGTACCATCTGATTGCATGAGAATAACTCCTTCACTATAACATGTAATTTGAACCTTAAATATAATCACATAATCCAACCTGAAAAATAAGTCACAGGTGGTTTTCCTAATTACTAAAAATTTCCATAATGATTCCATATCATCAGTCACTATCATCCAGGATGGATAAATAAAACCATACACAACCCATTTAACTAGAGGGGTAGCATTACCTATAGAATAAGATATGAATTAAATATTTAATCCAAAGTGTTAAACCAAGTATGATAAGATAAAGGAATTTGATTTTATAATTTAAAAAAAAATAAACAATTATCAAATTATTATTATGAATGGAACCACACATTATAAAATATTCGATATTTACCTTTAACACCGTTGATTCCTACTCACCTACAAATAACCTCACTTAACTACGTTAACATTTTGACTTCTCCTCTTTATGAGGGTGTTCCACTTTTCCATCGGTTAATGATTTTACATTCATTGGTCAATAACGTTTCATATGAGTCCATATACCCGGTTTGATGCTCCCCAAGAAATTTATCATAAATGTCTACCATAATAGATCTTTAATTGATCAAAATTTTTCTATTTGATGCGTATTGTTTTTTAGGATTGAAATTTTAACATCACATGTTCCATTTCACAACATTTCAAATGATCAAGTTAGATTTTCACCAAACATAAATTTGAGTATGAGTATGTGGGATTCTTTTCAATTTTTTTCCTCTTTCTATTCTATCATTTGAAGTTATATATTCTCACACCTAGATTAGTAAGAATATTAGTAACCCAATACACATCCATGATACCTTCTTCCACTAATACTACTATACTAACAAACATTTCATATATGGGATGTTTTAGTAGAACAATCCATGACCATATATATTATTGTAATCACATCTTGAACCTATATGTCTTGATAATTCTTTCTTTAACATCATAAATAGATACATCAAAATCTTGAATATTTTACACGGGTTATCTATAATCACATTCTTGAAATCATATATTTCTCGAGTTCTATAAAACATCTGTTTATCTAGAAAATATATATTATCTATGTTCTTTTTTAAAACTTTTCTATTATGAACTTTTTCTTATCCCACTTGTTCAACTGTTATTCACTATTTCAATGTTGGTAGATTCTATAATTAAAAACCAAAATTTAATTATTAAGTATTGGGTGTTTATAATAATTTAAAATTGGGTTTTAACTACTATAGTTACTCCTCAACTTACTCAGTCCCAAAATCCCCCAGAAATAAAGGTGAATGTTACTTCATATATTTTAATACTCAGTATGCCAACATTGGTTTATCTTGATAAAAATTCTTGTAAATCCCTTATCTATAATTTACAACCACATTCAATTATCGAGGACAAAAAATGAATTTTCTATTTTTTTCTTTAATCAAATCTTGCTAGAATCCCTATAGGTGGAATAATTCCAAAACATATATATTAAGGAATAAATACTATAAAATTTTATTTTATCATCATTATGTTAAATTTATTCCACACTCTAGCTAGGTGGCTTATATTTATTTATATTATATTTTAAAATTTCCAGTACATAGTTTCAAAAAGTCAATATTTTTTTCAAATATTTATTTTAAGAACAAATTTTAAAAAACATAAAATCGTGTTCTTTGGAAATCCTTTACACATAAATAAAACCCATTTTTATTTTCCATTAATGGCAATGTGATGCAATGAATTTCCATATCTATCTTGCTAGATATACACTTTCTATTTTAAACTTATGATGGGATAAAATAGAACAAATAATTTTTTTACAAGGTCATCATGAACAATTTTAGGTATTAAAATAATATTTTAGTTAATATTTACATTTAATAAGGTCAATATGCTCAATTTCATTTAGTATTCACAACAACGAGCTAAAACAAACTGTGAGAAAATATTATTTAAATGTGAATATTATACCATAGTTGTCAGGATAGAAAAATAGAATAAGAATATGAAAAGTATAAAAAAATATGTATAATTGTTTCATTCAGTGATAGTATATTTATAAGTGTATAATAAATAGGTGCTCATTTTTCATTAAAGTGATTTTATTACTTAAAAATACATTTTCTTCAAAAAAAAGTTTTTATTAAATTTTTATGGATATCATAATTATTTAGTACCATTTTAATAAATTTTATTTCAAATTTTTGTGAAATTTTTTGAAATTATCATCTCAAAATTAGCTTATGGTAAATTTTTCATATATTTTAGAAATATTTGATTAGTTAGTGAATAGTGACCAATATTAATTTTATAAAACATTTCAATTTTATGAAATTATATGGATATAAGAATAAATTAAATATCATTGAAACTTTTTCATATAGAAAATATATATATTTAATAATTAATATAATGAATATAAGTTATAATGTTGAATTTAGAAATATATTCTTAACATTTTAGAACTAAAAAAAAGTTGTTTTCTAAATTTATTTTTTTGTTGATTAATCTTAATCAAGAATTTTCTAGGATACATTCTGTTATGGTTTGTTTTAAAATAAAAATAAGTGAAATTTTATTTATAATAATCAAATTAATTACATTGGAATTTATATTATACTTTATTTTTATGTAAAAACATTTTCATTCATAAAACAAACTTTTTTCCAAAAATGGTTTTCATTGCACTTTTTAAAATTATTAAATGAAATTTCTACAAATTATAGGAGTTAAATAATATAAAATTAATTCCATATTTTTGATTATCATAATTAATTTTAGGTAATAAGGTAAACATATTTTTTAATAATTAATAATAAACATGGTAAATATTTATGAACTCTGTAAAGGGTAAAATAGATTTAAAGGGTTAAAAAACGGTATAAGGCTTCAAGATAAACACAAAAAACATTCTTAAAACATATAGTTTGGATTTATTTAGAACATAAACTTAAACTCTTTGAGTCTATGACAATTTTGATTCACACACATATGAAAATATATTTATATTATTAAAATATTTTAAATAATTGCATGTGTGTCCCTCTACTCACATATAAAATGGAACCCATTATCCTTCTTTATTCAAAAAACTCTAAACATATAGAATGAAAAATAATAACAAAAAAACCTTCCCTTATTTCTTAACATTGTTCTTGTTCCCCCAATATTACCTTAATACCAACATAATATAGGCTAAGGTGTAATCCAAATAAGGTCTCTTTTAGGATAGGTTATCATCTTACCCAACTCATTCAAAGTTTATTTCTTACTTTACATACATTAAATATAGTGTATCCATACTAACATAATTAATTAAATATCAAAAATATTATAAGAGTTTATTATGTTTTGGGGAAAATCATTTTAAACTTTTTTTTTAATCCTATATAAAATTAAAACATCACTCACACATACACACAACCTACCATATCCATGTAGTGCGGTAATTTACTTTTTATAACCATTTCACTTGAATAGTTATAAATGAGGAATTACATAATATATATTATATTTATTAAATAATATTTATTATATCATTATAATATTTCATCTACCTTCTTACGCTTCCATGCATTAAAAAATGATAACACTGTTTGTGCTTAAGTGTGGACTACCACCTCTATGAAGCAGTGTGTTTCGTTTATGATGTACACATTTCATGTATGAAATTAAATGTTAATTTTATGTATAAAATTTATTATTATTTCATGTTTAGTATTATGGGTATAATGAAATTATGGCTAATAATTGAGATCCCTAACTACTGAACCGAATCATATTTGAAAAATGGAACGGTTAACACCTGAGAAGGTGATGTTAGTAAATAATTATTAATAAACTGTTGATAGAATGTGATAAGTATATGATACATGATATCTAATCTACAAATATGGTTCTATTATATATTTATAATAGATCTAAATTCAATATATAAGATATTAATAGTGAAAAATAAGAATTTAGTGTTTGATGTAAGTGTACTTTTTTCTCCTTTCTGCTTCAATGAGAGATGTTTATATTATACACCTATTTTTATTTATATTGTATATAAACATGCCATTTGAAATATTATATCAATAACTAATCATCATTACTAGTATTTAGATTTTCAATTAAAGCTTAAAATTTCAACGATGTTTGATTCAAAATTTACATACACCGTATAGGATTCGTGTTACAATCTCATTTATTTTTAGGATTATCTACACTAAAATTTCATTTAGGAAAATTATATAATTATTACCATTTAAATATAATATATTTTCTTATCCTATGATTATTAATATAATTTAATATTACCATTTTCCACTATTTGGTACATAAAATTATGGATAAATGTTTTCTAAGAATAATCACCATTATGTTCTATTTGGTTGATGAACTATTTCATCCATGCCTATATTTTTAAAATGTTTTTAATAATATTTTTTAAGTTATCCAAATATTTTTAAATTAAATTTAAACTAAATTTGAATTTATTTTTAATGGTTCTAAAAGGAAAATTTGTAAATGTTTTTTGAAGAATTTTTTCTCTTGAATTTTTACATAAGCACAGAAAATGTTATCTTTTAACATATTCAGAATAAATTAATTTTCCTTCTATATTGAACATACTTTGATTTAATGATTACTTTATAATTTTAATGGGTTGTTTTAAAATAAAGTTTTTTTGCTTAATATTTTGGATATTTAAAAAAAATTATTTAAAGAAAATAATATGTTTATTTGGTTATTATAAAAATACCCAAATATTATTTTAATGATATTTTCATATATGATAACACCATTTGATTATTTTGGATATTTATTAGAGTTTAGGTGTTATAATTGGTTTAAGGATGTTTGGTAGGAACCTTGGGAACTAGATTTTGGAAGACATAGATCAGATAACATAACCATATGATAGAATCTAGAGACGAGTCTCTATATAAGATAATATCATATAGTTTTTGTTGGGTACAGAATGTGTGTTTTTTTAATAATGAAATCCCTAACAAGGTACTGGAAAGTGGATGAAGCTATGGAATACATGAACCAAGGGGTAAGCACCCAAAATATTCTAGTAGAGTATCATCTCAAGCTTTACTCGGTGTATAATGAATGGACCTAAATTTCACACCAAGCTAAACAATATCAGGGGATATGATCTGGTTGATTGACAAGTTCTTTATGAAACATTATGAAAAATTTAAAAATATTTTTATTATTTTATGATTTCACCAAAGATAATGAACTTATTCTTATAGGATTAGCTATGTATAAATTTTCCGTTCATGGTAGGTATTGCACTGGGTTTGAAATTGTAAACTTGGATTCATAATGTTATGAGTTAATATTGTGTATGAAATTGTTTTGAAATAAAACCAAATGAAAGTAATGGAAAATGTGTCAACACCTATAATCAATGCATGTATTTCACTCATGGGTAAGTTAACATGACTAGTATTGAAGATGACTATATTATGACTATATTATGATTGTTTATTGTGTTTATGACTAATAACATTTCCCGTATGGAATAACATATTGCTTAGAAATACCATTGGTTAATGTTTGACCACTTTATATAGAATAAAACTCCATAATCTAATGGAAAAAATAATCAATTCTTATATAAATAGTGCATAAATTCCATGAGATAAATGAGATGACATGGAAAAGAAAAGCCTCAATCTAAGATATATAGAAGAGGAATGTGTGTTTGAGTATGTGAAAAATTATATATGATTAGAAAGAGATGATATGGAATACTAACATAATACAAAAATTAATATTTTTCTTATTTATTTAATGTTCCTACGCCAAAAATATTAACATATATATTCTATCAAATTTTTAATTAAATGACTATATGGTGTCAAGTTTCTTTCAGAGTGGAGAAATAATTCTCTATGTCATATATTTTTGAAGAAAATCTGAAGAATATGAGGGTGGTTGAGCACCATGAAACAAGAAATGATCTGAAGTAAAATAAAGAGGGAATGATGAGAATTGACACATATTATTATTGTATAAATAAATACTCAGGAACTTTCTTAAAGGGAAATTAATTATATTAGAAATTTAGTAAGTGTTAATGTCCATTTAATAAAGTTTCTTCTCTTGAAAAAATTATATTTAGGGATTGAATACATGTTGACCTTTATAAGATATATAGAAATAAAATACTATCCCTCATGGATTAAAATTACATTTAAATATTTGAGTGTAGTTTAATGATGGTTAAATTTGAGAAAATATTATTATTATTTAGTGGTATTTTTCAATGGTTTTTCGGTATCAGGATTAAGATAAAACATATTATTATTGTTATAATAATATTTAGGTGTGTCAAAAATATTGAAAATTAAAATTTTGGAAACATGTGTTGAATGGTATCAATCACCCTAAATTTATTTTATGAAAATGTGTTATTTTTTTAGATATTTATTGAATAATGTATTGATGACCAATAGGTTATTATTTTATATGATAAAATGATCAATAAAAATGTTTATAATTTTTTTTTTGTTTTTTTGGGAGAAATTATGATTCAAAATATGTTGTTATGGTATATAAATATGTGATTATGTGACTATATAAATGATAAAGGCTTTATAGGGATTAATTTTTCTCAGGTTTTATTCAAATTTTTAATCATTTCATCTTGAGATAACTATTTCAATTTTAGATGGGAGAAATAAATTTTCAACCTATAGTTGATTAAAACATTATTTTAGTTCATTAGTAATGAAAGATTAATCATGATAATTATGATGGGAATCGAGGTTTGAAATCATAATTATATAATGGGATAAAATCATGTTAGTATGTTTTCTCATATTTTCTACCCTATCGGTAATGGAAATTATAAAACTCAAGAAAAATGATGAAAAAATAATTTAATCTTATTTGGAAAGTAAACCTCACATAAATAAAATATTTTCAGAAACTCAATTGAAAGCATGATTCTCATAGAGGTTCATGAAAAATAATGTTCGTAGTTATAACTAATAAAATAAAGTCAATGATAGAATTTATATCGGATTTTAGTACAATGTTATATGAAGTTTAGAAAAGAATAATTAAAATTACAAGGATTTAGTTTCTGTATGAAGGGGTGAATGTTTTACCAAAATATTTTTATTAAATTTTATTTTAATATTAACAATATGTTTTATATTTCATATCACACACAACATCAAGATTAAACAAACCAAAAAATATTATTATTCAAATATGGCTACTATAAGATAACCATTGGGTTAATTGATTTGAATAAGAATGAACACAATATAAAAAATTGTAAAAGTTTTTATATAATTCAAATGTATTGATTTATACATAATAAATAAGTAATCAATCTTTAATAGTCATTTTATTCCTGAAAAATACATTTTTTTCAAAAATGTTTTTTATTTTATTTTATGGATGAATATTATAAATAATTACCAAAAAATTAAGGAAATTTATTTGAAAAAATTTAAACCATTTTTTAAATTATCATTTCCAAATTATCATATGGTGATCTTTTGAGATTCTTCAAAGGTGGTGGATTTTTTAGTGAATAGTGAAAATTACAGATTTTAGAAAAAATTGTCCCTTTTATTAAATTGTAATGATATAAGAATAACATTATAGTTTATGTAAAATTAATTTTATAAAAAAATATATTTTGGAATTAATATAAATATAAATAAATCATAAATTTTATTTTATAAATATATTACTAAAATTTTAGAAATCTAAGTAATGTTTTTTTTCAAATAAAAACCATTTTTTGTTCTCTTTTATTAATAAATAATTTAAAAGGGTTCAAGTTTTTAGCTTTTTTTTATATATAAAGAAAACTCATTTTATTTAAAATAATATAATGAATTCTATTTGAATCAAAATTGTACTTTAGTTTTTTGTAGAACAAGTTTTATGATAATTTGTTTTTCTAAAAACAAATTTTATTTTTTTAAATACATATATTAAAAATAATATGTTCCAATAATATGAGTTTAATATAATAAAATGGAATAAATATTTTAAAATAGAAAATAATATTTTTTAATAAGATTAACTAAATTTGTGGTCATAATGAAAAATAACCATGATAAATATTTATCAACTAGTTTAAGTCTAAAATGGGTTAAATGGGTTAAAAAATAAAGGGATAAGGCCTCAATATAACAAAGAAAATAATTTGAAACAACATTTTTTTTATTTCAACTTTACCCATATAAACTCTGAGGATCTCAAAAATTTTGATCTAACTTCACCATAAAAATACATTATATTATTAATTTGTTTTTTGAAATTTCATGTGTGTCCCTCTCCTCACTTGTAAAAGGGCTCCACTTCTCCTCCCTTATTAATAAACATTGAGTCTTCTATATTAGAAAATACCTACCAAAAAATATTCCTATATTACTTCCCTTAAATCTTTATTTACTATTATAACCCTATGATCATCTTAACATGGAATATTGTGTAAACTAAAGGATGTATCTCAATGAAGAGGCAATTGTCTTACTCGACTCTTTCAATGTTTATTTATTAATTTAATTACGATAAATATGGTGTGTACATATTGAAATAATTATACCTATAAAAAATAGAATGATTTTTTATTATGTTTATGTTTCAATCATTTTCACCTCCTTTTCATCATATAGAAGAAGAAAACATCACTCATGTGTACTTATGACCTACCATCTCCATGTAGCGATGTAATTAATTTTAAATAACTATTTTAGATAGATGATTATAAAGGTAGAATTATATAATATTTACTATATTTATGAAACAATTAATATTATGGAATTAAAATATATTATATAGCTTCTTACCCTTCTATACATTGGAAAATAATAACATTTTTCATCTGTATGTGTGGACTACCACATCCAAGAAATGATGTCATTTTTTTATCATTTATGCAATTAATGATTGATTATAAATTGATATTTAATTTCTAAAAATTATAAATAGATATTGATTACTATTTTATATATGATAAAACCATGAACAATATGCAAGGACTAGAACTACTAAATTGAATCTTGTATGAAAAGTGGAACAATTAACACATTGAATATTGATGTTATTAAAAAGTTTTCATAAATTGGAGATAGAATGTAATAAATAAATCATATATGGTATGATAACTATGAATATTTTTTAATTTTTATATTTATTATAAATATAAATTTATTTCATTGGAGGTTAAAAGTTTATACGATGAATGTTGGGTTTGAGGTAATGGTAATTTTGTCTCATTTCTACTTTAATGTGCCATGTTTATATTATGAAGATAAATTATTTTATATGGTTTATATAACGCCCCTTTTAAATATTCTATCATGAATAAGTTTTTATTCATAGAGTTTAATGTTTCTATTGTTTTTACTCTTTCAATGGGTTTTGATTCAAAAGTTAAATATGCCATGATTGATTTATGTTATAATATCATTTGGTTTTGGGTTTCTCAATGCTAAGCATACATTGAGGGAAATTATATATATATATATATATTATATTATATACCTCAAATATTTTATTCCCCTATTATTAATTGAAAAATTTTCATTTAATATTAAAATTTCTATCTGAATGGTACTTCAAAATTATTGAGGAAATATCTTTATGAAAAACTGACCATATTTCCACATTGGTCAGTGAAATTTTTCTTCCATTTTTATGTTATTTATAATGTATTAATTAATGTTCTATTATATGATCCAAATATTTTTTTAAATAATTTTAAAATATATTTTAATTTCTATTCAATGGTTTATGAATTAATCATTTTAAAAGTTTTCCAAGCAAGACTTTTTCTTGAAAACACATTTCTTGGAACCATCCACTCAAATTATCTTTTTTTATTTCTATGTAATGACATTTCTAAATTATTTCTACATATTTATTTAAAATATTATCAAAAAAGTACATCGTACTCATGTTCTCAAATAAAACCTCTAATATTAATTTAAATGTATTTTTTATTTTTTGATATCAATTGTTGATTTTAATTCATTACGTGAGTTGAGATGTAAAATTTTATTTACCCACAAATTATATTTAAATAAATATACCCTATAAAAAGGATAGAAAATTATTTTTATGAGTATATTTCATGTTCCAACAATCATATTCTCTATTCTTATCCAACTTCAGAAGACCCAACATAGGAATAATGCTTTGATATAATTTTATAATGACCCAACCTATATTCCTAAATAATAATACCTAAACATGATATCTAAATAGACTCAAGTCCATTATCCTAATCCATAGAGGTTTTAAACTAGTGAATAGGTATGAATAAAGTATTTATAAATTATTTTCCCCCGAGAAACATAATTGTAATGAGTAAACATGCATGTGTGATATAAAAATATTTTATTAAATTCCTAGAATATAAAAATAAAAATAAAATAAGGTTTAAAATTTTATTTCTATAGTAAAAATACAAATTATATATGAAAATAGTAAAGCGTGTCTCAATTTCAAGCCATTAAATCCTCCCACGAGGTCTCTAAAGTAGATATATGTCTCTATTCAAACATATTATGAGACATTTCATTTATATGAAACATGTACCATCATTTCTACATGCCCAAGGGGGTGAGTATGAGCCAAAAAATATTTCCCTATGACTCAAATAAATATCCAAGAATTATAAATGCAAAAAAATGAAATGATCACCAATAATGATAAAATAAAATAAATTTGTTCAAGACATTGATTTATTTAATGAATTTTTAAAAGGAAAAAAATTCAATTATATTTAAATTAAATTTATAAAAAATAGATATTTATTGAAAACCCTATAAAATAAAACTTTTATTTTATATTTATCCTAAACAAATTTAGTTCTTGGGGTCTTCCTTTTAGAAAAGATGTCATTTTCTCAAAGCAGCAGTATCAGTATAATTTATTAAAAATTATATAAACTAAATACCCCATTAATATATTAGGATATGTAACAAAAATTCATAATTAATTGAAACTTATGAATATATAACAATATTTATCTTATAAAAAACATGTTATCAATTGTTTAACCGTTTTACTCTATACCCCATACTTCTCCATGAGAAGGAATGATTTTTTTACATTCTAGGCATTAACCACCTTGAAAAACTCTCTATGTTGCCACTTTATCATGGAATAAGGATAGTGGTTTTCTAAATATATCTCAATAAAACAATTTTCAACAATTCAACTACACTATATGAGAATATTGAATGAACTATATTTAATTTTTTTTTAAAATTAAGACCTTATATAGGTATTTTGTAAGGACATTTATTAAAAATTCAATTATTAATAGAAATATGGTTTACTATAAAGTCCTAGACTTCCAAATCATTTAATGATCATAATAAATCTATAGAAAACAAATTAATTATTCATCTCATATAATTTCTCAAAGATACCAAGATAGAAGATCTTATATGTTTTCTCCAAAACATATCAATTGGGTGATCTATTTTTTGGAAACCGATATTTCCTACCAAAAAGATTCTTTCATAAGGGTAAATTTATATTAAATACACCATGCTTTTAGATTTTGTGTAGAAGGTTCCCTAATGCAAAAAATCCATGAAACTATCTACCTAAGAGTGCATTATCCCAACTAATTTCATGAAACTTTTGTATTTTTGGAATGGCCCATGTTTCTACTTGATTATAAGGTGCAAACAAAGAAGAGAAAAAAAGAAATATTCTTGTTGGGGAAACAACACCTATTTTATTTTGATATAATGAATTTATAATGTTATAAAACCACAATTTGTTTCCCATTTTATGATAATCCTAGAAATAGGTTTTTAAAAACATATTACTCCTTCTAGAATTATATAAATTGACACTAAAATATATGTATAATGACCAATTCTCAAAACTATAATTTCTTGACCACATTCTTTGACTGCTAATGCACTTCCACCAAGCTATCCATATGAACCCTACTAGTTTCGTAAGCTCAGAAGATGTCTCTTAAAAATAATAATAAAAATTCAAACCCATCTAATTTATAGACTTTTTTTCTATATCATGTTTAATACTTTATGGAGAATAAAATTAATAAGTCAAAAACCTCCTTTATAAGCCTCATAATTCCTATATAAACACCCTATATGATTCAACCCATTTAAATTATCTAATTAATCACATACCTATCTCTCTATCATAATCTACATAAATTATTACATAGTAAAATCTGAAATGGGAAAACAATATCACATGTAAAAATATGTTAAAATTTGATCATTTTCCATAATTATATAATCCTTTCTAATTAGTATCATAAATTTATACAACCAATTTCAATACGAGTCCCATAAATATCTAATTAAATTTAAAATATATTTTCCTACTTATATATCTCTCAGTTAATTCTTTAACACCCCGAATAATATTCTATATATTTTGAAAAGCATTAAATCCATCAAATTTAATTTTAACCATTAATTACTAAATCAAAAATGTTAATAACTAAAAAACTTAAGGATCATAAGAAATAAAATTTTTTCAACAAAATATATTTAATCACTATACCTTTTCAATATTACTTATAGAAATATAAGGAATTTAAAAATTAACTTTATTAAATTACAAAAAAAATATTATTATTCCAATGATGAAGGATAAAAAACCTAGAGAGAACATTGTATAATTAGAGAAACAAGCTGGATAAGTTTTCTAATAAAGCTAAGGTAATGTGTTTTATATCTCAAATAATTTTTTGTTGGGTCCCATGATTAATCATATAAAATAAAATTTTATAAATTATTTAAAAAAATTCTTAGAATATTTATCTGAATTCATAAAATTAATTTCCAAAAAATGAATAAGTTACACATTAAAATACTGATGTAACATTTGGGTAATATAATGATAAATAAAATAATTCTAAAAAAATACTGACGTAATATAATTATTTTGATGTAAAAAATAATAATGATGATTTGGTTTTAATAAATACTAAAAATAATGAATAATGGTTAAAGTTGATGAACATAGAATTATAAGATATAAATATTTACTCGTAAATACTTAGATAATGAATGCTTCATAATTTATAATATTCTTATCTCATACAGTGTTAAAGGTTTTTGAAGAAGAAACTAAGGGATGGGGTGATTTTATGAATGAAAAGTACAATCAAATAAAAAACAATCAAATATGGGAGGTTTTTCTATAGCCAATACAAAAAACTATTATAAACAAATATTTTTTAACAATAAGAATAAAAAATAAGGAAACGTGATTCGAAACAAAGCATGAATTTTTTTTAAAGTATACTCTCAAGTCTTGGGCATTGATATTAGTGGGACTTGTTAAACCCTGGCATTTAAAAATATATTTTCAATTAAATAAACATTTTATCGATAGATTGTGCCCAATGAAACACCAAAAATAAATAATCATTGAAATATAAGATTAATAATAGTAAAAATATTTAAGAATTAAAAATGTTAAAGAAAACATAAAATAATATAATCAATTATAAATTCATATAAAATAAGATTAATAGTACTTAATAGTATAAAATAGAATTATTCAATAAAATAATGTTTTATTTATATATTTTATTTTCATATAAAAGCTAAATTCATAAATTTTAAAATTAAAATTTAATAAAATTATCATCAATTTTGGATTTCGAATTTCAAAATTACCTTATAGAGGTGTTTTGAAACTTTTCTAGAGTAATTTATTTTTAAGTGAATGTAAAAAATAATGTGTTTACTAACACTGTAAATTTTATGGATCTATAATTATATAATAAAGTCATAAATATTCATTTAATGGGTCAAAATATTCATTTTAAAAATTATTCTAAACATATAAAACATAGGATTAATTTTTTGAACATTTATAAAATTTTATTCTAATTTAACAAATAAGTTTGGTGTTTTATTTTAATGAAACATTTTAAGGTAAAATTTAGTTATGAATTTATTCAAAAATATATTTTTATTAAACAAAACCAATATATGTCCTTAAAATTACTACCATTGATAATTTTAACCAACACATAAATTTTATAATTATAATATAATTTTTCTAAAACTATTTTTTCATTTTATGTGTGTTGATTATTAAATTAAATTTTATATAACATAGTTATATTTTTTTATATTTATTTTAATATTTAAAATCCAAATTTTCAATTTAGTAAATAATCCTACTTTAATTTTGGTCACTAAAATTAATTATTGAGGTGAATCAACATTAGTTATCACTTTAAAATTTATTGGTTAAAAAGTTTTTCACTATGTGTCAAAGTCATAAAGAATAAAAAAACTGACCTCCATGTGTGTGTATGATATTTAAATAATAAAATCATTTTTCCATTCATTTTTTAAACTTTTTCAGTCATTTACCCTTAAATAGTGACATATCATTCTAGAAATGTAATGGGTACTTCCCAAATTTCCATTCTCTTTACTTATAGAAGTGGAATGATTTCACCACTTCATGTTACACCTATACCACTAATTTTATTCATATAAATACTATATTTCTCTTCTCCTAGAATAACCACTAAATTTCATATTATTATGTTCTAAATTTTTTAACCTATGGCCTCATTTTCCTAGGATATTTTTAAGAGAAGTCCCATATTATCAATGTGAGAATTTCATACTCAATATTTTCTTCTTAATTTTACACAAAAAAAATTGGTACCCAAAAATAATTAAATTCATTTTATTAATAGAATTAAATTTTATTACATTAATTTATATACTGCTATTTAATTCTTTACATCCCCTAACTAAAGACAACATCAATTTTGCGTATGTGTAGACTATCTCATGCACCAAGTGATGTGGTTTATTTTTCATCACCACCTATGAAGACCTGTAACAATGAAATATTGAAGGAATTAATATCATTAAAATATAACATTTTTAATTCTTAAATTAAAATATATCAAATACCTTTATTCCATCCCATTTATTGAGAAATGGAAATAGTAATCTTTCGTATGTGCAGACTACGACCTCTATTAATAATGAATTACATTTTCCATCACGAACCGACATGGATGGTCCTGAAAATGAATTTAATAAATTAAAAAGAATTTTATGATATCATTAATCTTATATAATATTAATTTCATATATAAATATTTACATACTCGTAAAATCATTAAAACAAACTATAGTTTGTATAGGTTTTCCTACACATGTCAACGATGTTATAATTTTTTGAACTTGAATGAATAAGAAATGTTATATAATTGTAATATCCTATAATTATCATAATTTATTTTTTATATTTTAAATATTTTTTAATGTTTTTTAGTATTCAATATAACTATTAATATACACCCTTTGGATCATTAAAAAGGTCGAAACTAGTTCATCACAATTTTATTTTTCAAAAACCATATCCATTTCATCCACATAATTAAATTTTACATGAGAAAAAATTGAAAGCTAATAATTATTATATATTTAATAAATATATTATTGACAAAATTTGAAATAATAAGTGATAATTTACACTTTCACTAGGAAATATGTATGAAATGAAAAATAAAAAAACAAACATCCAACGATGAAAATAAAAAAAATATAGGGTAACATATTTTCAATATATTGAAATAAATGATGTTTATAAAAGGTTACAGGTATGAATAAAGTTATGAAATTTGTTTGTATGATAGTTATTAATTTCAACCTTATCACATCCCTCTTATGATCTGTTTATTCTTATGTTACAATTATCATAAGGGTGTTTTCTCTTTTTTCCTTTCATTGAGGCATTTTTTATTTATGAGTATAATTTAATTTCAATGTTATGTAAAATAACTATTGGATATATCATATCTTGAATTGTCATTTATTTATAGTATGATTATTTCAATTTAAACCCCTATCTTTTAAGGTATTTTTCTTAAAATGTTTCTTATTTCATAAATGATATTGATAACTAAACAAATATTTGTTTGAGTTTTGATCATTCATCTTTAAATTTTTTATTATATGATTTTGTTCAACCACCATAAGATTTCATTATATTTTATTTTATATTCCTCTTGGAAAAAATAATTTTTAATTAAATTCACCTTACATGATAAATTTATTCCCTATAAAATTTTATGATTATTAAGAATAGTTACCATTCTCTTTAATGATAATTTTTAATAAATGATCTATGTGGCACACTAAAGCATGAAAATGAAATGATTATAAAGGGTGTGCCCCGATATATCTCTAATTCAAAAGGTAATGTTTAGTATCATGGTATGTCATGTACAGTGTTGGTTTAGTCTTTCTAATTCATGTGTAATTAGGTTTTACTGGACCTAATTCATGGTTAATGAGGGTTTAATCAAGATAATTCTAGTGAAATGAGGGTTTACTCATGCTAATCCATGTACAATGATCCTTAACTCTTGAAAATATCATGTTGTATGTTATTTCCAAATTTCCATGTTATGATTATCATGCAATGTCATTGATTTATATTCATCTACTTTTACCCCTCATTGATATGCCTTGCCTAACATGTATTTATTATCCTCGTGTTATTCCATATTTAATCCCTTATTGGGCTTTATAGTTAACCCTTTTCTTTTGTATGTCCACAGGTTATCCTATATAGTTTTAAGTACGAAGGACTCTTGTGTTCATGTAAAAGAATTTTTCAATAAAGATTTTTTATTTTATTTTTATGTTGTTATGTAATGTTCCTAATTTCCAAATACACTAGACCTCTCGATCCTCTGAGTTGTATTAAGTGAAAATTATTGTAATAAACCATGTTTAAATGTGTAATAAAGAGTTGGGTTCATATATTTTTGCTTCCCTCCAGAGTTCCCCTTTATATATTGGAACCTAATGAAGTTTTATCCCATGTGACCCTCTTAATTAACTTCTCCAATTTTTAAAATTATGTTTTTATTAACCCATTTTAAGTTGTCTGTTTTCAATAAAGGTATTTTAAAATATTCAAGAACCTTTACATTCATGATCATATGTTTTTTTATCCACTCCATATTTCTTACAAACTAGTTATATAAATTTGATGGACCAATACTGAATATCATTTATAAAATTTAGCAATTTAAAAATGTTTCACTACCACTTTTTAAAAATGAATTTTGGATGTAACCTATAACTTCATCTTTTACGTGTTTGGTAAAATCAATTTTAAAAACTCTTTTATTTTTTCTATCACTATGTAATAATGATTCAATAAAATTTTTAATTTATAATTTTTAAGGGTTTAACAATTTATTTTAACTATTTATTATTTTGAAAATAAAATGAAATATTCGTGTATCTTTCAAAATTAAAATTATTTTTAGAGGAATTATTGATTTTGAAATGGATTTAAAATAGTTATGTTTTTTAGAAATAATTATTTAGTTTTTTTTGAAAGAACCTTTAATTTATATAGTTTTTATTCTGAAAATCCTAATTTATTTTAATGATTAATATTTAATTTTTTTTTCAAGCTCATAATATTTTGTTTTGAATAAAATAATTTTATTAGTTTTCAATCATTTAAAAATGGGATGTTTCTCCATGTTTTAAGAAGGTATATTGTCAAAAAACCGGAAAAGGGAATTAGGATCTATGTAGAAATCCTTTGACATTCCTTATATTGAATTGGGGAAATGTGTTTTCCTCCATAAATATTCTATATCTGTGTGGATTATAAAAGATTTTAATGAATTTTTTTATGAAACGTTATCCTTTCAACATGTTAATTATGCGATGTTTTGTTTATTAATATTTTTAGTATTTCATTTTATAATGGAACAAATATGTATGAATGTTTATTATTATTATGTTTGGGTTCTTATATAATGTTAAAACCTTGACTCTAGTAGTCTATAGTAATTTCCTTAATTAATTATATTAGAATTGATATAAGGAATCACATGCCAAAGGACTGAATAGTATAATAGTCTTAATAAACTAGAAAAATATTTTAAATTAAAATTACATTTTAATCATAAGATAAAAATGTATTTTCTTTGAGAAAATCATTACCCTTTTAGAGTAACCATTCATATAATAAACTTTTTAGCAACCTAGAGAAATAAAACATAAGAACGCGGTGAGATAAAATTATCAGTAAGAGTTAACTGAATCATAATAAAAATTAAATAAATATGAATAATCAGTAAATAAATATTAATAACTAATCACAATTAAAATTTAATCAATAAACTAAGAGTGAGATAAATCCATAGATTTGGTCATAGTGAAAATCATATGGATAATAGTAACAAAATTATGAATGAAAAAAAATTATTAATTAATGGATGTCATGTATCTAAAACATAAATATTATATAATGACCTTTTATATGATAGTTTAAGTATGTGGGTAGAAATAAATCCGATTTTTCTTGGAAACAAACACAAAGTGTTTCTCGCCAACTGATTTCATCTCATGAGACTATTAATACATCAAGGGGGTTTTATATAAATAGCCCCCACCCATTATTCTATGTCCAAGTATTATTCATATTTCTAATTAAATGATTTAATTCATTAATCAATAATCATTATCATTAAAAATCCATAATATGTAAATGTTTTAGATTTATCAATATTTCCCTAGTTAACCAAATAACATTCAAAGTAATCACTTATGTAAAAATGGAATACGACTTAGGAAATAGTCATGTCCATGATTTAAGAAATATTAACATCTAATGATCACAGAGGATGGTGTCATTTTAATCAATAACCTTTAGAGTATGAATAAATGGTTTTACTCATTGATGAAAATAATTATCATAAAAACATTGTTAAAAACATTCTTGAAGAAAATAACATTTTCATTTTAAAAAACACTTATTAAAAATAAAATTCCTAAAAACATTTTGAAAATAATTTTCATTGAAAAAAACATTTCAAACATATATAATATTATATAAAATATATTTTTATCATGGAGTTTGAAAATTATGTTCATGGCGTACACATAAAAAAAGGTACCTTTCACTTTTTTGATAAAATGTAAATGAGCATTGTTTTTTAAAATGAAATAAATATTCCTTGAAAAAAATATATAATAACAAATGACGGATAAAAAAATGAATTTAGTAAAATGTATTTTTTTTAATTTCTTTTTAAATAATGGATTATATCTACTCCCTAGTGGAGACTTATATAGAATTAATCTCAATCAATGATGGGATTTGTGAAATAAACCCATACAAATATGAGATCATCAAAATGAACATTAATTGAATGAATAAATTATATGTATTAATTTTAAATTAAACATAGAAGATGTTTAAATAAAAAATAATATAATAAAATTTTATTTCAATCATAATAATATTAGGACATAATCAATGAAATAGTTTTTTAACCCAATGAATGTAAATTGAGTTGTGAAACCCCTTACCACATTGAAATCAGTCAAATTGTATGGCCCATAAAAGTATAATTATCAAATGAAAAATTAAATACCATGAAGATAATGAGATTAGTGATAGGATATATTAAATTTTAGTATACATACACCACACATAAGAAATAAGTGGTGAACAAGGCATATATCTCACATAAGTAAAAGTGAGACATGAAACCCTTGTCTGATGCTTACCTTTAGTTGTGAATACATTATCATCATTTATAAATGTTAAAATAATGTTAATAACTAATCACAGAACCATATTTATATTTATAATTCCTCATTTGGGGATTTTATGACATCTTATAACCCATTAATAAATAATATTCTTTTATTTTCATGGTTTCAAGTGAATTTATTTCATGGTTTATATATCATTTCATTTGTATAAAATTATAGATATTCTTGTAAAATGAATTAAAAACTAGAATTTGAATGAAATAGTATTAATTAAATCCATAATTATAAATGGATCTATAAATCATTTTTATTTTTTATGAGGACAATTAATTTGATAAAATGTTGATAATAAATGATTAGTTAATTTTTGTGGTTTTTCTGAAGGTGGTGAACTAGTTTAATTTTATTTAAAATTATGAGAATATATTACATAAATAAAATTAAATATTTTATCTTATGTAAATTAATTTTTTTAACCATAATAATAGTTTTTTGTATATCCATGAAGGTGTTAATGTAAAAAAAACATTATTCATGGAGGCGATTAACTAGCATAACTTGGACAATAGTTTTATTGTTAATAAAAGGATATGAGAAATGAAATAGTTATCATATATTATATTATAAACATAAAAATAAATTAAATACATTATTCTATATTTATCATACATTTTTGGAAAAATTATATGAGGATAATGTATAAGAATAAAAGAAAATAAGAGATGTGTTTTGAGAAAATTATGTCTTGAATATCGGCCCCTCTGAGGACCCCTTGTGGACCATGAATTTTTTATTTTGGTGAAAATAGTAGTCATTAGACGTGGGTATATTAGGTCAGATATTGTTTTTCATATATTTTAGTAGCTTCAAGGATTTTGATTCTAAATAGAGTAGGGAGGGGTGTAATTCCCCAACCCTAGAATCCAGGGGCCGGTGCATTATTTTAATACATTGGCATGATTACAAGGAATCAATTGCCGAAGGACCAATTAGTTTAGTATTATTGGAAACAAGATACATACTTTAGTTCAAAATTAAAAATTGAAAATAAAAAAAACACTAATTTATTCCATTAGAAACATCCAAACATCAAACATTATTCATGCAAGTCACTCATAACTAACTTCTTCATATCCATCGAAAATGAAACATGAGAAAGGGGTGATCTCAGATGCTCAGTAAGAGTAAGAAAAATAGTGGAAGACAACGTAAAAATTAGTTATGGTGAATAATTGAAAACACATGCCTTAACAAATAATAAACTTGAGAAATTTATGGTAGGAATGTGTGCTGAGTAAATAATGCCATAATAAAACATAGTCATGGGTATTCTACTCATCGAATAACCACATGAAATATCAATATATAATCTCATAATGATGGGATGCATAATTCCAAACATCCTGAAACATTATGTCAAGGTCTCGACCAAGAAATCTAAAAATGATTAAGGCCACAACTAAAACCACATATCATCAATTGGGAAAGGCCATGGCCAATTCCATGTCTAGTTGTCTCATGATATTTTCCCATGCATCGAGGAGCAATAGCGGGATCCACCCATCACTTACTAATTAAAATTCATTTCTCATATAAAAATATTGAAACATAATTTATATATTCGTACTAAAACTAGCATACGAAATGTCAATTTTTTTCCCACAAACCATGAATGGTATAAAAATATCACATTCAGAGTCAAACATAACGTATTCAATACAATATGAATGATTTTATTATAATATATTAACCTCAATATAGAACAACAAAGGATAATTACATAAATGAAAATAATCATCAATATTATTTGAGAGAAATATCCTCCTTTTTTTGAAAACATTTAATAGTCACACTATTTTTCAAGAAGCCGTTTAAAAGATATTTTTGAATCAAAGTGTCCCATACCAATTTGAAACTTTTAAAAGGAATTTTAACTTTAAAACATTAATTTACATATAAATAAATCCTTAAAACAGTTTTTAAAACATGGGCGTTAATGAGAAATATTTAGAATAATAATTCTTTAAATCATTTAAAATGATATTTTAGTTAGAGTTTCTAACCAAAAGAGAGACACTAGAATAGAAATAATTGAGGTAATCAAAAAATTATAATATAATGAGAATAAAGTTATTCCTGCTATACTATGTCAAATTTCATTATATACACCATATAAAAGTGAATTGGCATATAACAAAAAAGAAGTCTCAATAGAATGTAAATTGAGATGAAATCTCTTATAAAGACTGTATCCTCAGGTTAAGGATAAATCAACAAAATAATAATGCGTGAAAAATATAAATTAATTAAATATGATTGGATACTCAGTTTAAATCAATCATAGTACATTGAGACATATTCTTGTAAAAACAACACCAATGAATTGGATGTTTAACCCAATAAATGGAGTTAGAGTTAAGATTGCTTTTATCAATATTATATCGATCACTTGGGAATTTATCAATGGAGTGATTATGTGTATCAAAAGTATATCCATAGAAATGGGAGTGGAAATTACTACACAAATAATAAATAGTTATTCCACACATAATCATGGAGTAAAATAATCAATGAAGTATGCATAAAGCCCAAAGGGTGGAAATTGAATTTTGAAATTCCCTAACTGATTTGGTATCCTATAAGACATACACCCCATGAAAGAAGTATCATAAAATGAAGATTTAGATACCCATAAATTAAATTATATAACAAAAATAATACCATAATTGGCAATACAAACTCCACAAAATAGGAAATGGTGTCCAATATAGCATGAATCTCATGGGAATAAAAGTTTGATGAAAACACCTTACTTCGTTGTAATCAATCGAGTCGTATGAAAAAAAGTTAATAACCACCAAATGAATCAAATAATAAAATGTATATAAATATAATTATGATAATATATATCAAATGAATGTACAAAATACACCACATTCAACAAATAAGTGGCGAATAATGGAAATCTCATAGAATTAAAAGTGAAATAAGAAACCCCTTACCTCAAATATGACTTGTCTTGTATGTTCCTTGTTCTCCATGAATAATAAAATTAAGTAAATTTCTACCTGATTAAGAACATTTTTAAATTTTATTATTCCTTTTATATCACTTATTACCTTTCTATAACAATTATTTAATTATTCGTGTTCATATTGGATATTTTTTCAATGTTCGTAACATGAGTCAAAAATGAACTTGTTATAATTTCAGTTTTCCCATGTAGTCAAAATTACATTATATCTAGAATGATATAAATAATTTAGATATTATATATATATTATATATATAGTATATATGTCTATTTATAACAGTACATGATATTTGGAGATAAGAAATGAAATGCACCGTTCATGGAGATGGTAAGCCGTACCTACGCATGAATACTAATTTCATTTTTATTTTGTATTTTAATGAAATTAAAACATAATGATAAATAGGTATATTACAATACTAGTATAATATAATATATAATATCATTAAATCCATACTTTATATATCCTACACATTTAATTAACAAGTCCTATCACTTTCAAGGGGCGGTAGTCTACACTTCCTCAAATGAAATTATCGCCTTTTACCCATAATGGAAACCATAAAGGTATGATATAAATTGAAAATACAGACGAAAAAAAATCCCAAACATAATATATATCATATATAAACATAGTTCCATCTTAATGGAAACCATGAGAGGCTAGAGGATAGAATCGAACAGTCATCGTTTCGTGAGGCGTTAGTTTTCCAACCACAGAAACAGTATGTTCTTCACCCATTAGATGGATGTGTGTGTAAGTGTAGTTCTAATCCTTCTCATAACAACATACTAGTATATTTAGTATACTGGTTTTGTTATAAAATAAAGTAATAAAAAGAGTTTAGGGGCGTTGGAGATGTAAAATAAAACAAAATAATTTAAGAGAAATTGTTACCTTTAATTTGGGTAACTTCTTTTGGTTTGAACCAAAAGGACTTATTGAAGTGACTTCTGCCTATGGTAAGGATTCTAGGTGTAATAGAGGGAATATATAAGCTTATTTGGGCAGGTTTTGGATGAGCCAAGGGGCTAGAGAGGTGTGTGGAATGGGTTAGAAGCTTGTCCTTTTATAAGGGGGAGGGGGGCTCTTTAGGAAAGTGTGAAAATATTATTTTATTATAGTGTGATATTTGGTATCTAAAGGTCCAAAACTAATTAAGGTCGAAGATAATATTACTCATGGTTCAAATATAATCATCCAATAATAATTGGACAGGTGTTGGATATTGTTTTAATATAAATAATATTATTTATTTAAATCATTTATTATTGAGGTGAATGCTACGTCATTATTGTGTCATAAATAATTTAATTTATTTGATGTCTAAAAATTATGAAAAAATACCCTAATGTAAGAATTTTTTTTTTTAATTTTCTAATTATAATTTATTTTCTAAAATATGAATTATATAACCCCATGTAAGAATTTATTTACTATGATATATTTGTTTACATTATTTTTGTCTTTACTTGAAGTTAACTAATGTAAAGTGTCATTATCATTCATAAGTGGCTCCATGGGGTCCCAAAATCAACCCAAGGATGCCTATGGTCGACCATGACTCATCCAATAAGGTTAGGACAAGTGTTAAGGTAATTTTTCATTATTAGAATATTTTTTTACTTTGAACTACCATATTTACCTTTAACCACAGTAAATAAAAGTCAAAAGTTACTATTCAGCAAAAATTATTTTCAGCTTATTGAACCACAATTTAATTATTAATAAAAACCACATATGTTAGATTTTTTAAATAAAATTCACAGAAGCGGTTATATTTCATTTAACTGAAAAATTCAGTTTTTAACTACTACTTAGTGGTTTCACTATTCATCAAATATTGAATTTTTTCAAAAAAATAACAAAAATTCAGTGTAAGATATATTTCACATTCTGAATTCAAAAATGATGTCTATTTAATAAAATTAAAAACATTGATTTTGGATTATTTATTTTAAAACTAATTCTCGTTATCAAAACAAAAAGCATGTTTTTAAGAAATAATAAGTATCTAAAGATTGACATTTGTTTATGTTCAATTTTAATATGAAATTACTTACAACAACCAACATTGGATTAAATGGTAAAAATATAATCTTATTACACTTAAAAAAAAGTAAAAAGATAATCTATCCACATAAAAATTTACATTAAAAGGTATTTGTGAATTAAAATATAGAATTTCTCACTATTCCTAAAAAATGAATATTATTAGAAAAATACCAAAATTTATTGGAAAGTAAATTTTGATTTTCTTATTCTAAAGAAGAATTTTATTTTTTCAATTTTAATATGTGAAAGTGTGAATATTGTATTTAAAAAAGGGTTTTCCATTAAAAGGTGAAAAAAGTACATTTTTCAAAAAAAAAATACTTCTTTTATATGAAAAATTGAATTTGTCCTTATATTATGTCTGAGAAACACAAAATATAAATGTTAAAATTATATGGGATATATAAAATTCGAAATGTGGTTATTAATATTCATAATCTCATTCTAAATGGGTAGTTTGATATGTCATGTTGCACTCGAACTCGGTGTTGTGTGTATCACAAGCTATTGAATTACTTTAATGAAAATAAGTTACAATGAAATCTTGGGGTGTTACATTCTTCCCCCCTTTTTGAAGTTTCATCCTCAAAATTTTAAAATTGGTCATGGGAACTTCATTGAAAGTCCCAGATCGGAAAAATAGTTAATAAAAATATCACTTTAAAATAAAGAATGAGAAGTAAAAAGGTCACCCGATATAACCCATGCTAGGATTCCATGTTGGAAAACATGGATATAGAAGATAAAATAAGTGTCAGGTTTTGATGGAGAGTTATAGAAAACATGACCAAGATAAAGTTAACAACATGAAAACCATAATCTTGTGATTGGATAAATGATCATTAATTTCCCAGTAGGAAAAGTAAACAGATAACATTTTTTTCTTTTAAGTTCCATTTCATATGCATAAGGAATTTATTTATGAGATTGAATAATAACCTAAATAGATATACTTAATTTTTCAGTATAGTTTTATCCTTTTATAAATTCCTACCAATAACTGATCTCTTTTTCCAAATGATGTGTATTCACGGTGACTTGGTGACACCTGAAGTGTAAGAATCAACTTATAGAAAATCACATGATCGATAAAGGCTAAAATATATATTTCCCCTATCTTTGGAGATTAACCAAAACCAAAATGGTTAATACAAGATTAGATAATCCCCTAAAAGGATAATCCTTTAGAGAATGAAATACTAATCTTTATTTATAAAATTAAACAAATGATACCCAAAGTTCAATAAATACCATTCAATAAAAAATTATCCATAAAATATTTCAATATAATCTAAACTAATATTGAAACCTAAAACATAGAAGAATTTTCATACATAGTCTTCTACGTTAAATTGTATCTCCAAATAACATTGACTACTCTTAAATCCACATACTTAAAAATAATTAACCTAATCAAATATTCTATATGATAGTTTAATCATTTCCATAAATAACCCAAATCACTATAAATCCACAATAAAAACATAGATAAAAACCCACAATTACTCCTCAAATGAAATCCCATTGTATTCTATCTTCATTAGGAAAATAGTGTTACCAAAAGAGAGAATATCTTTCAAAATAAAATTCATCACTTAATCACCAAATAATTTTCCTATACTAAGGATAAATCATAAGTTCCCAAAGTCAATATATTCTTGATCAATTAAATAATTTAACTAAAAAGAATTAGTCATACTAACCAGGGACTTCGTGTAGTCTAGTGGTAGGTGATAAATCCTAATCGCACATTAGTTATGGGTTCTATTCTCATAGCTTTTCCCGACGCGATGGGTTGTCACTCGGTATGCGTGCTGTCCTTTTTCCAAAACTATATTTTATAACATTCTCTAAATTAGATAGATTCCTCAAAATAACCATAACATAATTTAACCACAAATGTTATCCCATACCTCGCATTTTCATCCCAAAAATTAATAACCTGTGATTTCCTCATATTAATGAATAATGTAAACCTAAATGGTTATTTATAACTATATCCAAAAAAGAAAAGATAATTATTCCTCATATAGAATTTTCACATAAAAAACTGTAGGGTTACATATTCAAGAGAAAAGTCTTCCAATGTAATCTCATCAACAAAGAGCACTAATACATTTTGACATTTTTTCATCCATTTATTTACACATAGGTTCTTCATTGACCAAGAGGTTATCCTATAGAATAGGGAATTAAATTGGGTGATGCCAAGGTCCCTTAAATTTACGAAAAATGACTATAATTGGATTCATAGGATCATTTTTATTTTCATCCATAATACTATTCATTTTTCCTCAGTAATTCTTTACTTTATGCCCTTCTTTCCCACACATAGAGCACTATTGTTCCATTGAGACACTTTTCTGGGTGTCTCCTTCCACATTTCTGGAATGATGGAAATTGAGTTTTCTTCTCTCCATGGTCTCCACTGCTGGAGCTCTTATCATTCACCACCATTCTCTTCATTATTGAGTCTAGGAGTTTGTTAATATATATGTTGTTGATCATATTTTTGGAAAACTGATTTGGAATGAAGACAATATCTTTTACTCCTATCAACAGTCCATTTAATTTCTGAATTCAGCCATTATTACCACCTTATACATCATCATCAATGTTACCGTGACTTCCTTGGAATCCAGCCACTGACTAATACAAGAAATCATAGTGTGAGTCAAAAAATCATTTAGATAATTTCAAAACATCGTATTTTTAATCTAAAACACCTTAGGATAAACCAAGGATATTTATTCCCATCTTATATAAAAATCTATCAAATCGATTTGTAAAGAAAATCTGAATTATTCTAAACATATCGCCCAAGAGTGTCATAACTAAGAGTTTAGAAAGGCCCGTTGTCGTGTACCAGGATACCACGGGTCAAGTCTAAAACTCTTTGTCAGAGTTTTCAATCCTAGGTATATCTGTGCCAGAGTCACCTCTACCTGCTAATATCCAGATAGGGATATATTGTTTGAAAAATCAACAAAATATATTCATTAACAGAATTCTCGGAAGTTCTTATATACTAATCCTCAAAGTCAATAATAGGGTAATGTTCTCTAATCAGAGTTTATCTAAATCTAGTTTCCAAGGACTGTACTAATCTTCCTTTGATACCAACTATAATGCCCCGACCCCAGAATCTAGGGGCCGATGCATTATTTTAATACATTTTAATGATTACAAGGAATTATGTCTAGAAGATATGATTAGTTTAGTAGTCTTGGAAACAAGATACATACTTAAGTACAACATTACAACTAGAAAAGAAAAACATCACTAATTTACTCTATTAGAAACATATAAGCTTCCAAGATTATTCCTGTAAGTCACTCATAACTAAATTCTTCATATCACAAGAAAATGAAACATGAGAAAGGGTTGAGCTCAGATGCTCAGTAAGAGTAAGAAATACATCAGAAGATGACATAAACATTAGTCATGGTGAATAATTGAAAACACATGCCTTAACGAATAATAAACATGTGCACTTTATGGTAGTAATATAAGCTGAGTAAATAATTCCATAATAAAACATAGTCATGGGTATTATAATAGTAGAATAACCACATGAAATATCAATAGATAATCTCATAATGATGGAATGAATAATTCCAGACATTCTGAAACATTTTTCAAGTCCTTGGCCAATACATCTAAAAATGATTAAGGCCCCGGCCAAAACCATATATCAAAATTTTGAAAGGCCTCAGCCAATTCCACGTCTAGTTGACTCAAGAGACCTACTGATGCATTGAGGAGATATAGTGGGATCCACCCATCACTTAATAAGTCCAACACATTCCTTATATGAAAAGGTTGAAACATAATCTAAACATTCATATTAAAACTAGAATACGAAATGACAATATTTTAACCACAAACCGTGAATGGTATAAAAATACACATCCTTAATAAAACATAACTCATTAAATAAAAAATGGGAGATTGTATTATAATATATTAACCTTAATCGAGAATAATGAAATATATTGACATAGACAAAACTAAACTCGTATACTATTAGAGATAAATATCCCCCTTTTTCATGAGAACATTTAAAAGCCACACTATTTGTCAAGAAATCGTTTAAAATAGATTTTTGAATCAAAGTGTCCCATACCAATTTGAAACTTTTAAAAAGAATTTTAATTTTAATAATTTAATGTACATATAAATAAATCCTTAAACCCATTTTTAAAACATGGACATTAATGAGAAAGATTTAGAATAATAAATCTTTTAAACATTTAAAATGATATTTTAGTTAGAGTTCCTAACCAAAAGAGAGACACTTTAATAAAAATAATTGAAGTAATAAAAACATTATAATATCATGAGAATAAAGGTAATAATGATATACTATGTCAAATTACATTATATACACCATATAAAAGTGAATTGGCATATAACAACAAAGAAGTCTCAATGGAATGTAAATTGAGATGAAATCTCTTATAAAGACTGTATCCCTAGGTTAAGGATAAATCAATGACATAATAATGCGTGAAAAATATAAATACACTAAATATGATTGGATATTCAGTGTAAATATATCAGAAGACATTCACACATATTCTTTTAAAAACAACACCAATGAATTTGATGTTTAACTCAATAAATGGAGATTGAGTTAAAATTACTCTTATCATGTTCATATTGATGACTTGATAATTTATAAATGTAATGATTCTATGTATCAAATTTATATCCATATAAATAGGAGTTTAACATACGACAAAAATAATAAATAGTTATTCCATAAATAATCATGGAGTAAAATAATCAATGAAGTATGCGTAAAGCCTAATGGGTGAAAATTAAAATTTGAAATTCCCTTACCGATTTGGTAACCTATGAAACATACACCCCATGAAAGAAGTATCATACAATGAAAATGTAAAGACACATAAATTAAATTATATTACAAAAATAATACAATCATGTGTAGTATAAACTCCACACAAGAAAATAGTGTCCTAAATTGCATGAATCTGAGGAGAATAAAAGTGAGATGAAAAACCCTTCATTGAAATCAATCGAGTCATATGAAAAAAGTTAATAACCACCAAATAAATCATTGAATAACATGAATATAAACATAATAATGATAATATATATCAAATGGAATTACAAAATACACCACATGCAATATATATATATGTTGCGAATAATGGAAATCTCACAGAATTAAAAGTGAGATAATAAACCCCTTACCTCAAGTCCGACTTGTCTTGTATGTTCCTTGTTCTCCCTGAATAATAAACTTAAGTTAATTTAAACTTTATTAAGATCATTTTTAGAGTCTATTATTACTTTTATATCACTTATTACCTTGTTATAACAATTATTTAATTATTTGATTTCATATTGGATATTTTATCGATGTTTGGAACTTTAGTCAAAAATGAACTTGTTATAATTACAATTTTTCCATGTGGTCAAAATTCCATTAGCTCCAGAATGATATAAATGATTTAGATATAATATATATATAATATATCCAGTATATATATGTATTTATAATAG
The DNA here is from genome assembly GCA_963277665.1 of Viscum album. Taxonomy (NCBI): domain Eukaryota; kingdom Viridiplantae; phylum Streptophyta; class Magnoliopsida; order Santalales; family Viscaceae; genus Viscum; species Viscum album. The sequence continues at coordinate 211,311,736 of OY728163.1, forward strand.
TAAATAACATTAGGAGATAAGAAATGAAATGCACCGTTAATGGAGACGGTAAGTCGTATGTACACATGAACGCTACTTTCATTTCTATTTAGTATTTTAATGGAATTAAAACAGAATGATAAATAGTAATATTATAATTCCATTATAATATCATATATAATATCCTTAAATCCATACTTTATATGTCCCACACAAGTCATTAATGAGTCATATCACTTTGAGGGGCTGGTAGTCTCCACTTTCTCAAATGAAATTATCGTGTTTTACCCATAATGAAAACCATAAAGGTATGATATAAATGGAAAATATAGAAACACAAAGAAAATATAAACATAATATATATCATATATAAATAAATTTCCATCTTTATGGTCACCATTAGAGGCTGTAGGAGATAATCTAACAATCATCATTTCATGAGGCGTTAGTTTACACACCATAGAAACAATATGTTCTTCGCCCATTATATAGATGTGTGTGTAATTTTACTTCACATAATTCTCATAAAAACATCCTAGTATATTTATAGTACTGTATTTGTTATAAAATGAAGTAATAAATAGAGTTAATGGGTGGAGAAGTAAAATATAACAAAATAAAATGAAAGAATTTAAGAGAAACTGTTACCTTTAATTAGGATAACTTCCTTTGGTTTGAACCAAAAGGAAATCTTGAAGTGACATATTGCTAAGGTAAGGATTCTAGGTGTAATATAGGGATCTTGAGAGCTTATCTGGGTAGGGTTTGGACAATTCAAGGGGATTTAGAGGTGTGTGGAATGGGTTAGAAGTGGTGTCCTTTTATAAGGGGGAGGAGGGGCTCTTTAGGAAGGTGTGAAAATATTATTTTATTATATAGTGATATTCGGTTTCTAAAGGTCCAAAACTAATTAAAACTGAATAAAAGATTACTCATAGTCGAAATAAAATCATCTAATAATAATTGGATAGGTTTTGGATATTTATTTAATATTAATAATCTTATTTATTTAAATCATTAATTAATTAGGTAAATATACATCATTATTGTGTCATAAATAATTTAATTTATTTGATGTCTAAAAGTTATAAAAAATACCACAATGTAGGAAATATTTTTATCATTCGAATGAATATTTATAGTCGAAAGGATTACTTATATAACCCCTAGTAAAAATTAATTTACAATGATATATATTTTTTTTGATTTTTGTCTTTACTTTAAGTTAATTAAAATAAATTGGAATTATCATTTATAAGTGGCTCCATGGGGTCCCAAAATAGACCCAAGGATGACCATGGTCGGGCATGACACATAAAATAAGGTTATGATAAGTGTTAAAGTAATTTTGTATTATTAGAATTTTCTTTTTACCTTGAAGTACCCTATTTACCTTTAACCGCGGTAAATAAAAGTCCACCGTTACTATTCACCAAAAATTATTTTCATATAATTGAAGAACAGTTTACTTTCTAATAACAACCATGTATGTCATATTTTTGAAATTAAATTCACATAAGTGATGAAATTTCATTTAAATGAAATAGTCAGTTTTTTAACAACTACTTAGTGGTTTCACTATTCATCAAAAATTGAAGTTTTTTAAAAAAATACCAAAAATTTATACTAAGATATATTTTATATTCCGAATTCAAAAATGATGTCTATTTAACAAATTCAAAAAATTGATGTTGGATTAATTAATTTAAAATTAATTCCCATTGTCAAAACAAAAAACATGTTTTTAAGAAATATTAACTATTCAAAGATTGACACTTGTTTATGTTCAATTTTAAAGTGAAATTACATCCAATGACCAAAATTGGATTAAAAGGTAAAAATTTAATCTAATTACACTTAAAACCCAATTAAAAATATAATCTAACCATATAAATAAATTAGATTAAAAGTCAATTTTGAATTAAAATACAGTATTTCTCACTATTCATAAAAAATTAACATTATTAGAAAAATACCAAAATTTCATCCAAAGTAAATTTTGATGTCCTGATTATAAAGAAGAATTTTATTTTGTCAAATTGAATATTTAAAAGTGCCAAATATTGGATTTAAAAAGGGTCCTCCCTTAAAAGGTTGAAAAACTGCATTTTTTTCTATAAAAACTTCTTTTATATTAAAATTGAATTTATACTTATATTATGCCTAAGAAACACAAAATATTAATGTTAAAATTATATGGGATATATAATATTTCAAATTTGGTTTATAATATTCATAATCTCATTCTAAATGGTAAGCTTGATAGGTCGTGGTGCGCTTGAACTTAGTGTTGTGTATAGCACAAGCTATTGAATTACTTTAATGAAAATAACTTACTATGAAATATTGGGGTGTTAGATTCTTCCCCCCCCTTTAAATTGAGTCCTCACAATTTTAAAATTTGGTATGGGAACTTCATTGAATGCCGGACATCAGAAAAAGAGTTGATAAAACTATTTCTTTAAAAGAAAGAAAGAGAAGTCTGAAGGTCACCCGAGATAACCCATACTAGGATTTAATGTAGGAAAAAATGGATATAGAAGATAAAATAAGTGTCAGGTTCTAATGGAGAGTGATAGAAAACATGATCAGGATAAAGTAAACAACAAGAAAAACACAGTCTTGTGATTGGATAAATGTTTATTTGTTTCCCGGTAGGAAAAGTAAACAGACAGCATTTTTTTAGGTTCCATTTCATATGGATGAGGAATTTATTTATGAGATTGACTAATAACATAAAGAGATATACTTACTTTTTAAGTATAGTTTTATCCTTTTATAAATTCCTACCCCTCACTCATCTATTTTTCCAAACAATGAGTATTCAAGGAGACTTGGTCACACCTGAAGCGCAAGAATCGACTTCTATAGAATCACATTATCCATAATGGATAAAATATATATTTTCCTTTTCTTTAGAGATTAACCAAAACCAAAATGGTTAGTACAAGATCTGATAATCCCAAAAGAGGATTATTCATTAGATAAATAAATACTAATCATCATTTCTAAAATTAAACCAACAATACCCAATGTTCAATAAATACCATTTAATAAAAAATTATCTATAAAATCTTTCAATATAATCCAAACTAATATTGAAAACCAAAACACAGAAGAATTTTCATACGTAGTATTCCACATTAAATTGTATCTCCAAATTACATAGACAACTCTTAAAGTCACATACTTAAAATTAATTAACCCAATCACATATTATCGATGATAGGTTAGTAATTTACATTAATAACCTAAATAACTACAAATAAACAATAAAAACATAGATAAAAACCCACCATTACTCCTCAAATGAAATCCCATAGTACTATATTTTCCTTAGGCATACAGTGTTACCAAAAGAGAAAATATCTTCCAAAATAACATTTATCACTTAATCACCCAATCATTTTCCTATACTAAGGATAAATCATAATTTACCAAAGTCAACATGTTATTGATCCATAAAATAATTTAACTAAAAATAATTAGTCATGCTAACTAGGGACTTCACGTAGTCCAGTGGTAGGAGATAAATCACAATCGCACTTTGGTTGTGGGTTCGATTCCCATAGCTTTTCCCAACTAAATGGGTTTTCACTTAGTCTGTATGTTTTCCTTTTTCTAAAACTATATTTTATATCATTCCCTAAATGAGATAGATTCCTAAAAATAATCATAACATAATTTAACCACCAATGTTATCCAATACCTCACATTTTCATCCCAAAAATTAATAACCTGTAATTGCCTAAAATTCAAGAATCATATAAACCCAAATGGTTAATTATAACTATATCCACAAAAGAAAAATATAATTATTCCTCATATAGAATTATCACATAACAAGCTGTAGGGTTACACATAAAAGAGAAAAGTATTCCAAAGTAATCTCATCAACAAATAGCACTAATACCTTTAAAAAATTTTCATACATTTATTTCCACATAAGTTATTCCTTGACCAAGAGGTTATCCTATGGAATAGTTCATTGACATGAGTGATTCCAAGTTCCATTACATTTATGAAAAAATGACTGTAATTGGATTATTAAGATCATTTTTATTTTCTTCCACAGTACTCTACATTTTTCCTTGGAAATTCTTTACTTTATACCCTTATTTCCCACAAATAAATAATTTCGTTCTTCCATTGAGACACTTTCCTGAGTGTCTCTTTCCACATTTCTAGAATGATAGAAATTGAGCTTTCTTCCCCCAATGGTCTCCACTTCTAGAGCTCTTATCATTCACCACCTTTCTCTTCATTTTTGAGTCCAGTAGTTGGTTAATATATATGTTGTTGATCATATTATTGGAAAATTGATTCGGCGTGGAGGGAATATCATTTATTACTATCAAAATTCCATTTTATTTCTCAATTCCACCACTGTTCCGACCTTGTACATAATGTTCAATGTTACTATGACTTCCCTGAAATCCAGCCATTAACTAACACAAGAAATCCTAGTGTGAGTCATAATATCATCTAGATAATATCATAACACCGTATTTTTAATCTAAAACACCTTAGGATTAACCAAGGTTATTTATTCTCATATTATTTTAAAATCCTTCAAATCAGTTTGTAAAGAAAATGTGAATTATCTTAAGCATATCCCTGGGGAGTGTCATAACCAAAAGTGTAGCAAGGCCCATTGTCATGTACCACGATACCCCGGGTCAAGCCCAAAACTCCTTATTGGATTTTTCTCTCCTAGGTACATCTATTCCAGAGCTTCCTCTACCTGATCGTATCCAGATAGGGATGTATTTCTTGGAAAATACAAAAAATATATACATTACGAAAATATTCGGAAGTTCTTCTATACTAATCCTCAAAGTATATCTTAGGGTAATGTGCTATAATCAGAGTTTATCTAAATCTAGATTCCCAGGTTTGTACTAAACTTCCTTTGGTACCAACTGTAACTCCCCGACCCTAGAATCCAAGGGCTGGTGCATTATTTTAATACATTGTCATGATTACAATGAATCACGTCTCAAAGGAAGGATTAGTTTAGTAGTCTTGGAAACAATATAGATACGTAAGTTCAATATTACAACTTGAAAAAAAACAACACTAATTTCTTCCATTAGAAACATCCAAGCTTCCAAGATTATTCCGGAAAGTCACTCATAAATAACTTCTTTATATCCTGGAAAAATGAAACATGAGAAAGGGGTGAGCTCAGATGCTCAGTAAGAGTATGAAATACAGCGGAAGACAACATAAACATTAGACATGGTGAATAATTGAAAACACATGCCTTATTGAATTATAATCATGATCACATTATGGTAGGAATATTATCTGAGTAAATAATTCCATAATAAAACATAGTCATGGGTATTATACTAGTCAAATAACCACATGATATTTCAACAACTAATCTCATAATGATGTAATTCATAATGCTATACATTCTGAATTTTTTTTTCAAGGCCTCGGACAAAACCATATATCAAAAATTGGGAAAGGCCTCGGCCAATTCCATGTCCAGTTGTCTCATGAGACCTACTGGTGCATCAAGGAGCTATAGCAGGCTCCACATTTCACTTACTATGTCCAATGCATTACTCATATGAGAAGGTTTACACATAATCTAAACATTCCTATTAAAATTTGTAACACACCGAGATTTTATGAAAAATATTCTTTTAATTTCATTAATGTCTTGTGTTTTATTCTACATCAAGATTACCTTGCTCTATACGCAACACTGTATTAGCTTGCAGTATACGCAACACTATTCTTGGATCGTGTTACACACAATTTTGATAATAGTTATTCTACGCAACATTGAGTATATATATATATATATTCAATGTATAAATGAAATATGGTTGGATTCTGTTTTACGAAACAACGAAGGATTCTTTCACAACACGCAACCCTGACTTGGCTTGCATTACACGCAATCGAGACATTCCTCGATAGCGTGTGTTGTACGCAATACCAGGTTTTAATAAAAACCGATATATTATTATAATATTGTCATGAACTAGACGGTATGAATAGTATTAACTAAATTTTGAATTTTATAACATTATTATTCATCTTACAAATTTTCTAGAACATGGTATAAGAACAAAATAAATTTTTCGATTAAAATAAGTATTTTTCCAAAAAATGCAGTTTTGCCGCCTTTTGATGGCGCACCCACTTTAAATCTAGTTTTAACATGTTTATATGTTCAATTTGACAAAATAAAATTCTTCTTTTGAATAAGGATATAAAAATTTACATTAGATATAGTTTTGATATTTTTCCGATAACTTTCATATTTTAATGAATAGTAAAAACACGCTATATTTTAATTAAAAAAAACTTTTTTCATCGTAATATCTTATGTGGTTAAATTATAATATTTAATGGTTTTAAAGTATAAAAATAATATATTTTTACCATTTATTATAATGTATGTAATTATCATTGATTTTACCTTGAATTCGTAGGTTAAATCAATTCAATCTTTTGCAATGTTTTAAACAAAAACCCGTTTTTATTCGACAACGAGATTAATATTAATTTAATTTCTGAAACTTCTATGTAATGAATTTTAAAAAAAGGATTCCATATTTGGAATCAGTGGGTCCAAATTATGTTAATAGGATATTTTTTATTTTTGGGAATTATGAATAGTAACTACGGTAAATTTTATTTACCATAGTTAAAGGAAAATCAGGTAATTAAGGGTAAATACAATATTATAAAATTACCCTAACACATGCCAAAATTCTATTTGATGGCTAAAAGTAAACCCATATCAACTAAGGCTCGTATTAGATTCATTTTATGGACTTTTGACCATGAAAATAATTGAATTATTATTAAAACCAAAGAAAGTGACAACATGTCACTTTCTTAAATATTATAAGTATAATAATATTAACTTAGTGATAAACATCATAAAACATCGAACATGAATTTTCTATAGAAAGATAAAAACATTATCTACATCATGAGAATTTATCTAGAATTTTTTGGGATTAAATAATTATCATTAATGGCGACACAATAGTGATGCAGAAATTATTTATCTAGTGAAAAATTAAGAATATAGTTTTTATTAAACTAATAGTGACCATAAAAGGAACCAAACCCTGACCAAAACTTATTGGTAATGTACATATAAACTATAATCATCCAATGGTCGAATATTGGACCATTTGGAGTCTTATAAAATCAATTATGACACATATATTATTTTATTTTAAATGATGCCAAAGTTGTCACCTTCATAATTTAATAAATATAACAATTTAAATATTGTGATTTTAAGATGATAAATTCGAGTAAATGTATTATTGTTAAAGGTAATATATTTATCTTCATCGTAGAATTTTATTTTAAATTTTTATGCAAAAATAAGTATATTAAATAATTATACCAAAATGATGTAGTAATTATTTTATTAAGAGATAAACCAAATAAATGGTTTTAAAAATAATAAAATAAATATTATATGAACTATTTAATGTGATCCACAAATTTTATAGATACATATGACCTTTTATTAATATATTAATGCTTTTATTTCGAACATATATTCTGTATATATTTTATTTAAATTCAAATAAATGAATAGTGTCAAAATTGACACTATTTTTATTTTATAAAAATAACATATTATAAAATTGTTTAAAAATCACAAAAATATTTAAAAATTATAAATTTAAATTTATATTGTATATAATGTTATTAATTAATGAATTATGGAAACTTCACAACAAATAAGTAATTATTTTTATAATTTAAAATTTAGAATTTTATTACCACAAATAAACTTAAATAGATTAAATAAGGATAAATCAAAATGATAAGGTTTAAAATAAGATACAAACATGTATAAATTTGATTTGTTGATGGGATTACAACACTATATCATCTAATATTCGAATATGAGTCATTTTTGGAGGTTTTTAAGTGGGGTTAGATTTATTATAAATTAATATTTTTAAGAATTCCAAAGGTGCCCCTCTCCTGCCTTATAAAAGGGAACCTCCTCCCTCTCCTCCTCACACCAATTTGAGCCTTCAAGCTAAGCCAAACCATGCCCAATTATCTTCTCCACTTCCATATAAACATCCTAGAGGTTCTGGTCTTCTTTAAAGACCAATCTTAGTGCCCTAAGAGGAGGTTTCAAAGAGGCGTATCGAAGAAGAGGTAATTTCTTCTCCCGATTCTTTCAAGCTTCTTTCTTCTTCACCTTATTCTTCTTTAGTTGTTTCATTATAATGTAATAACATAAGTATCACTAATATACTGATTTGTTATTATAAATATGAAACAACCCCATTTCACCTTCTATCCATCCTACGGAAAACAAAATCACCGTGCATGCGTACGTACGGAATACCGTCTCCACGCCGTGGTGTAATCTGTTTTTCCACCAACACCTTAAATGGATGGGTATTATGGTGTAAAGAATAACTAAACATAGTTATTATAAGATCATAATGATTTTTATATATTGTATCATCCACTCCAATTCAATTCAATAATCATGAAAATGATATCATCGCTCGTGCGTACGTACGGACTACCGTCTCCACGACGCGATGAGATTCATTCTCCACTTTAACCATTCATGAATGATTATAAAGTACATATAATAAGTAATCATGAAATATATGACATAACAATGATACTGGATTTATGTGTATGTCATCTACTTAATTCCATTCAACTCAATAAGGAAACGAAAACAGCGTTCATGCGTACGTACGGACTACCGTCTCCATGAACGGTGTATTTCCTTCCATTTACTGATTTATTATATATATGTATATTATGAATATATATTATATATAAATCATGTTTTATATTCTGGAATTAAGTAATCATGATCTACGTAATCATATGAATAATTAGAAGTCAAAACACGAACGACAAATGAAACGATTTTACCCAAAACGCCCTTTAACATGGAATTTACCAAAGAACGGGTAAAATAAAGTCATAAGTGAACCATATATGATATCATAACAATTAGTATGATTCTGGAGTAAGTCAATGACATTATTTAAATCATTATACAGGAGGTTCAGACACTTATGAAGCAAATCGGACCTAAGGTAAGGGAAATATCACAATCTCATTTTTATCTGAGATTATTTATACTTTAGTATTTATTGGGGTGTATTTTATCATCCACATACATGTTTCCTAAATATGTAATATTATTTCCATTCTCCTACAATTGTTTAAATCCTATTTTACCCTTCGGTGAGTTTTTAGTAAAAGATATGAAAGGAATCTTTTGTCGTTTTTCATACGAGGTACTTTTTGACTTTTCTGACAAAAGTACAAAGAATGTTTTTTTTAACTTATACGACATGAATGGATTTTTAAAACATTATTTCCAAGAAGCATCCTTTACAATATTTCAAGTTTATTTTTAATCAACTTCTTTTAGTTTAAAGTTGTATGACATGTTAAGAAAGGAAAAATGTTTTTGAAGTTGAAAGGATATTTTCCTCAAGAATGGAGATCAAGTATTTAATCAAAATTATTTTACATCTAAGATAATATATGGTTCTGTTTCTATCCCTATTATTACATTGATTTGATTATGTTGTGATGGAATTATTTTTATGAATCCCTTTATCTTATATGAATTGTTTTATGATGTCATGTTGTTTAAGAATCCCATTTTTATTACATGGGTTATGCAATGATGTATGATTAATGATTATGTGGCACACATAATAATGGTATCACTATGAGATGGGTGGGACCTATATCTCCCTCCAATGCATTGGGTAAAGATTTTATATCTCATGAGATAGACATGGCTGGAACGGTAGGTTATACCGGTTCAGTGAAACAGGACTGAAACGAGGGTGACTCGGTTCACAAAGGGACTTTGTCCACTATGATAGTCTTGGCAATGAGTCTTGACTAACAAGAAATGATTCTCTATGATTATGTGTGAATGCCACAAATTTTCTTGTTTTATGTTATGATTATTGTGATTACATTTCACTGCTATGATTTACCCCATGTTATGAAATTATGATCTCTTTTGCAGGTTATGATTTCCAGAATTTATGTGCTTATGTATATGATGTGATTGATATTTATTTTGTTTACCATTACTGAGAATTTGAGCTCACCCTTTTATGTTTTCTTTTCCCCAGGATATAAATAAAGGTTTTAGGTAAAAAAAGGAAGATCTTTATGGGAGATTTTGACGATTATATTCCGTGTTTCCAAAGACACTAAACTATTACGGTCCTTATGTGTGTGTTTTTGTTATGTACTAAGTATTCCGCAAATGTAATGTAATGTCAATGTACGTCAGGCTTCGGGTCTCTACAGTTGGTATCAGAGGAAAGGTTTAGTCAACCTTTGGAAACTAGGATGTGAAAACGTTAGTGAGATCCCTAGAGATATTTCTAAGGTATGTCTAGGGATGTCTCTAAGGTTAAGTATACGTATAGGTTATAGTCCTAGAGTTGCGCTAAAGATATTAGAATTTAACCTAAGATGTTCTATATTAAGGTTACTCCATCTTTTATTATGTTGTTTTCCCTAGCATGATTTTTGCATCTCACACTATTATTTTTGGGTTTTAGAAAATGGCTGGAAACAAGATGATTCACGATAATGGAAGATATGATGGACAATGGAATGATATTATTCTTGAGCAATCAAATGAAATGGGATTTGGAAGTCCAAACATAATTATTATTCCGAATCAGGAATCTCATAATATGATCAATAAAGTAAAATTCGGTAAGTTTCTTGACTCGACTAATAAGAGAAAGATGGAGTTTCATGATTATCATAGAGGAAAGAAAGTTCAATTTCCCCTATGTAAATCATGTGGGAAGAGGCATCAAGGAGAATGTTTCAAAGGAACTGGAAGATGCTTTGGGTGTGGAAAAGAAGAACACAAATCCAGTAAGTTCAAAGGAAAAGGTTTAGTTAACACCAGGGATGAGGATAATGGTATTGATACGACATCAACAATGGTTAAATGTTTTAAATGTGGAATATACGGGAATTATGCAAACCAATGCCCTAAGGTAAAGTCTCATGAAGAGAATCAGTATGGTCGTATGGGTAGTATTTATGTTTATGATGATAAAGAGACTACAAATGATATTTGAGATGAAAGAATTGTTTAAGCTCGGTCAATGGTTTAAGAATGTAGTGGAATGATTACATGTTTATCATGTGTAATGTTGTATAAGTAATCTCATAGTACTATGGAATAAAGAGACATCTAAGGATTGTTACACTATTGCCTTTCCTTGAGTTTGGAAAGTGTATGATTAATGTTACCAGTATCCATGAAAGGTTATTCAGATATTTTTGGAATGTAGATGATATGCACATAATGAAGGGATAAGGATAAAATTAAATATTTGATAGTATTCATAAGCTCGTGACTAATATAAGGAGAAGGTTATATCATGGTTTGAGTATATAGAATTTTTGGATTTTGGTATGTGGAAAAAGTTAACTTTTGACAGCATTCATGTTTTCACTAAGGTTTAATGGGTATTCATTTTTCAATAGAATACATCATTAAGGTATTCACATGATTGGAATGTTACCAACAAGATATATGGGGGATAAATGATGGTATTCACATGCTTGGTTGACGACATTTCAAGTTATCTTTTTCTTTATACTATGATCTTGGACCGAAGTATTTTAGATAAGCCTAATGATTGGAATGGATTATGTTAACCATAAGTTAGTATTGTTTAAGGATATAATTTTTTTCGATATTATTTATGTGATGTTATAGTAATGTAGTTTTAGAAAAAGGACAACTTGCAGGACGGGCGACAACCCATCGCGTCGGACAAGGCTGTAGGAATCGAACCCACAACCGAAGTGCGACTGGACTTTATCACCTACCACTGGCCTACAGGAATTCCCTGTTTAGTAGAATCTAGTTTTATTATATCAAGTAGTATGATATATGAAGTATAAGTCCATTTTTTGAACTATATATGATTAATCTCACTATAGATGGACTTATGTATTTTTTGATAACTTTTCTAACCTTTTGTTTGAGACAGATAGAATGACCCGTAATTCTATCACATGATCTACTAACACTTCACAAATAACAAATTCAACTTCATTTATTTAAGAGATGAAGTGGAAATTGTTCAAGGCACGAACAACAGTGAGATTGTACCAAAATAAAGTAAGTATTTCTTCTAATTCAAAAATTTCAACTTTAGGGAAATGATCTTGAAAACAAAAAATGTTGTCCTAGTGCTCTTATATCTGATGAATTAGATGGTACCATAGATCATCACAAATTTATGGCTTTGGGATTGCTGGCTCTTCCATAGCCATGTTCTCTACCACTCTCCATCAGAACATGATGGTTAGATTTCTCTTCCATATCCATATTTTCACCTATGTGGAAACCCAGTGATTAGTTTATTTGGGTAACCTTTATGTTCCATACTTTTGTTTTTAAAGATTGGTTTTGGTATTCCTTTTTACGATGTGGGTTTATATTAATGAAATTTTCAAATAGCAAACCATTTACAACCCCAACGAATTTCGAGGGCGAAATTCATTTTAAGGGGGGTAGAATGTAACAACCCGAGATTTTATGAAAAATATTCTTTTAATTTCATTAATGTATTGTGTTGTATTATACATCAAGATTACCTTGCTCTATACGCAACACCGTATTAGCTTACAGTATACGCAACACTATTCTTGGATCGTGTTACACACAATTTTGATAATAGTAATTCTACGCAAAATTGAGTATATATATATATATATTCAATGTATAAATGAAATATGGTTGGATTATGTTTTATGAAACAACGAAGGATTCTTTCACAACACGCAACCCTGACTTGGCTTGCATTACACGCAATCGCGACCTTCCTCGATAGCGTGTGTTGTACGCAATACCGGGTTTTAATAAACAACGATATATTATTATAATATTGTCATGAACTAGCCGTTATGAATAGTATTAACTAAATTTTGAATTTTATAACATTATTATTCATCTTACACATTTTCTAGAACATGGTATAAGAACAAAATAAATTTTTCGGGTAAAATAAGTATTTTTCAAAAAATGCAGTTTTGCCGCCTTTTGATGGCGCACCCACTTTAAATATAGTTTTGACATGTTTATATGTTCAATTTGACAAAATAAAATTCTTCTTTTGAATAAGGATAGAAAAATTTATATTAGATAATGTTTTGATATTTTTCCGATAACTTTCATATTTTAATGAATAGTAAAAACACGCTATATTTTAATTAAAAACAACATTTTTCATCGTAATATCTTATGTGGTTAAATTATAATATTGAATGGTTTTAAAGTATAAAAAGAATATATTTTTACCATTTAATATAATGTATGTCATTAGAATTGATTTTACCTTGAATTCGTTGGTTAAATCAATTCAATCTTTTGCAATGTTTTAAACAAAAACCCGTTTTTATTCGACAAAGAGATTAATTTTAATTTAATTTCTGCAACTTCTGTGTATTGAATTTTAAAAAATGGATTCCATATTTAGAATCAGTGGGTCCAAATTATGTTAGTAGGCTACTTTTTATTTTTGGGAATTATGAATAGTAACTACGGTAAATTTTATTTACCATAGTTAAAGGTAAATCTGGTAATTAAGGGTAAATATAATATTATAAAATTACCCTAAAACATACCAAAATTCTATTTTATGGCTAAAATTAAACCCATATCAACTAATGGTCGGATTAGATTCATTTTATGGACTTTTGACCATGAAAATAATTTAATTATTATTAAAACCAAAGAAAGTGACAACATGTCACTTTCTTAAATATTATAAGTATACTAATTTTAACTTAGTGATAAACATCATAAAACATCGAACATGAATAGTATACAGAAATATAAAAAATTTATCTACATCATGATAATTTATCTAGAATTTTTTGGGATTAAATAATTATCATTAATTGTGACACAATAGTGATGCAGAAATTATTTATCTAGTGAAAAATTACGAATATAGTTTTTATTAAACTAATAGTGACCATAAAAGGCCCCAAACCCTGACCAAAACTTATTGGTCATGTAAATATAAACTATAATCATCTAATGGTCGAATATTTGACCATTTGGAGTCTTATAAAATCAATTATGACACTTATATTATTTTATTTTAAATGATGCCAAAGTTGTCACCTTCATAATTTAATAAATATAACAATATAAATATTGTGATTTTAAGATGATAAATTCAAGTAAAAGTATTATTATGAAAGGTAATATATTTATATTCATCATAGAATTTTATTTTAAATTTTTATGCAACAAATAAGTATATTAAATAATTATACAAAAATGATGTAGTAATTATTCTATTAAGAGATAAACCAAATAAATGGTTTTAAAAATAATAAAATATATATTATATAAACTATTTAATGTGATCCACTAATTTTATAGATACATATGACCTTTTATTAATATATTAAATCTTTTATTTCGAACATATCGTCTTTAAATAATTTATTTAAATTCAAATAATAGAGTAGTGTCAAAATTGACACTATTGTTATTTTATAATAATAACATATTATAAAATTGTTTAAAATTCACAAAAATATTTAAAAATTATAAATTTAAATTTATATGGTCTATAATGTTATTAATTAAACAATTATGGAAAATTCACAACAAATAAGTAATTATTTGTTATAATTTAAAATTTAGAATTTTATTACCACAAATAAACTTAAATAGAATAAATAAGGATAAATCAAAATGATAAGGTTTAAAATAAGATACAAACATGTATAAATTTGATTGGTTGATGAGATTACAACCCTATCTCATCTAATATTTGAATATGAGTCATTTTTGGAGGTTTTTAAGTGGGGTTAGATTTATTATAAATTAATATTTTTAAGAATTCCAAAGGTGCCCCTCTCCTCCCTTATAAAAGGGCACCTCCTCCCTCTCCTCCTCACACCAATTTGAGCCTTCAATCTCAGCCAAACCCTGCCAAATAATCTTATCCACTTCCCTAAAAACATCCTAGAGGTTCTGGTCTTCTTTAAAGACCAATCTTAGTGCCCTAAGAGGAGGTTTCAAAGAGGCGTATCGACGAAGTGGTAATTTCTTCTCCCGATTCTTTCAAGCTTCTTTCTTCTTCAACTTATTCTTCTTTAGTTGTTTAATTATAAAGTAATAACATCAGTATCACTAATATACTGATTTGTTTTTATAAATATGATACAACCCCATTTCACCTTCTATCCATCCTACGGAAAACAAAATCACCGCGCGTGCGTACGTACGGAATACCGTCTCCACGCCGTGGTGTAATCTGTTTTTCCACCAACACCTTACATGGATGGGTATTATGGTGTAAAGAATAACTATACATAGTTATTATAAGATCATAATGAATCTGATATATTTTATCATCCACTCCAATTCAATTCAATAATCATGAAAATGATATCATCGCTCGTGCGTACGTACGGACTACCGTCTTTATGACGCGATGAGATTCATTCTCCACTTTAACCATTCATGAATGATTATAAAGTACATATAATAAGTAATAATGAAATATATGTCATAATAATGATACTGGATTTATGTGTATGTCATCTACTTAATTCCATTCAACTCAATAAGGAAACGAAAACAGCGTTCATGCGTACGTACGACCTACCGTCTCCATGAACGATGTATTTCTTTCCATTTACTGATTTATTATATATATATATATATTATGAATATATATTATATATAAATCATGTTTTATATTCTGGAATTAAGTAATCATGATCTACGTAATCATATGAATAATTAGAAGTCAAAACATGGACGACAAATGAAACGATTTTACCCAAAACGCCCTTTAACATGGAATTTACAAAAGAACGGGTAAAATAAAGTCATAAGTGAACCATATATGATATAATAACAATTAGTATGATTCTGTAATAAGTCAGTGACATTATTTAAATCATTATACAGGAGGTTCGGACACTTATGAATCAAATCGGACCTATGGTAAGGGAAATATCACAATCTCATTTTAATCCGAGATTATTTATACTTTAGTATTTACTGGGGTGTATTTTATCATCCACATCCATGTTTCCTAAATATGTCATATTATTTCCATTCTCCTACAATTGTTTAAATCCTATTTTACCCTTCGGTGAGTTTTTTGTAAAAGATATGAAAGGAATCTTTTGTCGTTTTTCATACGAGGTACTTTTTGACTTTTCCGACAAAAGTACAAAGAATGTTTTTTTAACTTATACGACATGAATGGATTTTTAAAAAATTATTTCCAAGAAGCATCCTTTACAATATTTCAAGTTTATTTTTAATCAACTTCTTTTAGTTTAAAGTTGTATGACATGTTAATAAAGGAAAAATGTTTTTGATGTTGAAAGGATATTTTCCTCAAGAATGGAGTTCAAGTGTTTTATCAAAATTATTTTCCATCTAAGATAATATATGGTTCTGTTTCTATCCCTATTATTACATTTATTTGATTATGTTGTGATGGAATTATTTTTATGAATCCCTTTATCTTATATGAATTGTTTTATGATGTCATGTTGTTTAAGAATCCCATTTTTATTACATGGGTTATGCAATGATGTATGATTAATGATTTTGTGGCACACATAAGAATGGTATCACTTAGAGATGGATGGGACCTATATCTCACTCCAATGCATTGGGTAAAGATTTTATATCTCATGAGATAGACATGGCTGGAACGGTAGGTTATACCGGTTCAGTGAAACAGGACTGAAACGAGGGTAACTCAGTTCAGAAAGGGACTTTGTCCACTATGATAGTCTTGGCAATGAGTCTTGACTAACAAGAAATTATTCTCTATGATTATGTGTGAATGCCACAAAGTTTCATGTTTTATGTTATGATTATTGTGATTACATTTCACTTCCATGATTTACCCCATGTTGTGAAATTATGATCTCTTTTGCATGTTAAGATTTCCAAAAGTTATGTCCTTATGTATATGATGTGATTGACATTTATTTTATTTACCCTTACTGAGAATTTGAGCTCACCCTTTTATGTTTTCTTTTCCCCAGGATATAAAGAAAGGTTTTATGTAAAAAAAGGAAGATCTTAATGGGAGATTTTGAAGATCTTTCACCACGATTAGAAGATTATATTCCGAGTTTCCAAAGACACTAAACTATTACGGTCCTTATGTGTGTGTTTTTGTTATGTACTAAGTATTCCGCAAATGTAATGTAATGTCAATGTTCGTCAGGCTTCGGGTCTCTAAAAAATTAGCATACAAAATGTCAATATTTTAACCACAAACAATGAATGGTATAAAAATAGCACATCCACAGTCAAACATAACTCATTCAATACAATATAGAATATTTTATTATAATATATTAACCACAATTGAGAATAAATAAGGATATTAACATAGATGAAAATAGTCATCAAAACTATTTGAGAGAAATATCCCCCTTTTTCTTGAAAACATTTAAAAGACACACTATTTAGCAAGAAGCCGTTTAAAATAGATTTTTGAATCAAAGTGTCCCATACCAATTTAAAACTTTTAAAAAGAATTTTAATATTAAAACTTTAATTTCAATATAAATAAATCCGTAAAACCATTTTTAAAACATGGACATTAATGAGAAAGATTTATAATAATAAATCTTTGAAACATTTAAAATGATATTTTAGTTAGAGTTCCTAACAAAAAGAAAGACATATGAATATAAATAATTGAGGTAATAAAAGCTTTATAATATCAGGAGACTAAATGGATTAATGATATACTATGTAAAATTACATTATATAAACTATATAAAATTTAATTTGCGTATAACAACAAATAAGTCCTAATGGAATGTAAATTGAGATGAAATCTCTTATAAAGACCGTATCTCATTGTTAAGGATAAATCAACGACATAATAATGTGTGAAAAATATAAATACGCTCAATATTATTGGATATTCAATGTAAATATATCAGAGTACATTCACAAATATTCTTTTAAGAACAACACAAATGAATTTCATGTTTAACTCAATAAATGGAGATTGAGTTAAAATTACACTTATCAAGTTCATATTGATGACTTGAGAATTTATCAATGGAATGATTATGTGTATCAAAATTATATCTATATAAAGAGGAGTGAAAATTACTACACATGTAATAAATAGTTAATCCATAAATAATCATGGAGTAAAATAATCAATGAAGTATGCGTAAAACCTAATGAGTGGAAATTGAAATTTGAAATTCCCTTACCAATTTGGTAACCTATGAAAGATACACCCCCTGAAAGAAGTATCATACAATGAAGATATAAATACACAAAAATTAAATTATATTACAAAAATAATACAATCATGGTTATTACATACCCTACACAAAAGGAAATAGTGGCCAATATAGCATGAATCTCACGTGAATAAAAGTGAGATGAAAAACCCTTACTTCATTGTAATCAATCGAGTCGTATGAAAAAAGTTAATAACCACCAAATTAATTATAGTATACCATAAATATAAATATAATAATGAGAATATATATCAAATGTAATTACACAATACACCACATGCAATAAATAAGTTGCAAATAATGGAAATATCACAGAATTAAAAGTGAGATAACAAACCCCTTACCTAAAGTCTGACTTGTCTTCTATGTTCCTTGTTTTCCCTGAATAATAAACATAAGTTAATTTATACTTGATTAAAAACATTTTTAATGTTTTTTATTCCTTTTATATCACTTATTACCTAGCTCTAACAATTAGTTAATTTTTTGAGTTCATATTGGACATTTTATCGATATACGGAACTTGAGTAAAAAATGAACTTGTTATAATTACTAATTTTCCATGTGGTCAAAAGTCCGTTATCTCCAGAATGATATAAATGATTTATATATCATATATATAAATATATATTATATATCCAGTATATATATGTATTTATAATAGTACATAACATTTGGAGATAAGAAATTAAATGCATTGTTTGTGGAGATGGTAAGTCGTACGTACGAATGAACGCTATTATCATTTATATTTTGTACTTTAATGGAATTAAAACATAATAATAAATAGGTATATTATAATTCCAATATAAAATAACATATAATATAATTAAATTCATAATTTATACATCCCACACAAGTCATTAATGATTCATATCACTTTGAGGGGGCAGTAGTCTGCACTTCCTGAAATGAAATTATTGCGTTTTACCGATAATGGAAACCATAAATGTATGATATAAATTGAAAATACAGAAGCACAAAGAAAAAATAAACATAATATATATCATATATAAATAATGTTTTGTCTTAATGTCCACCATGAGAGGTGAAAGACAATAATCAAACAATCATCATTTCGTGAGGTGTCAGTTTTCCAACCACATAAACAGTATGTTTTTCACCCATTAGATGGAGGCGTGTGTAAGTGTAGTTTGAATAATTAGCATTAAAAATCCTAGTTTGTTGATGAAACTACTGTTGTTATAAAAATAAAGGAATAAAAAGAGGTTAGCGGGGTTGGATAAGTAAAATAAAACAAAATAAAACAAAATAATTTAAGAGAAACTGTTACCTTTAATTTGAGTAACTTCCTTTGGTTTGATCCAAAAGGACTTCTTGAAGTGACTTATGCCTAAGTTAAGGCTTATAAGTGTACTATATGTTTCTTTAAAGATTATATGGTTAGGGTTTGGATGATCCAAGGGGCTTGAGAGGTGTGTGGAATGGGTTAGAATTGGTGTTCTTTTATAAGGGGGAGGAGGGGCTCTTTTGGAAAGCATTAAAATATAATTTTATTATATGGTGGTATTCAGTTTCTAATGGTCCAAAACAAATTAAATTATAAGATAATATGACCCAAGGTCTAAATAAAATCCTCCATTAAGAATTGGACAGGTTTTGGATATTTATTTAATATTAATAATCTTATTTATTTAAATCATTTATTAATGAGGTAAATACTACATAATTATTGTGTCATAAATAATTTAATTTATTTGATGTGTAAAAATTATATAAAAATAATATAATGTAGGAAATATTTCTATATTTCCAATGAATATTTATAGTTGAAAAAATTTCTCATATAACAACATTTAAAAATTTATTTACTATGATATATTTGTTTATGTCATTTTGTCTTTACTTTAAGTTAATTAAAATAAAGTGTCATTATTATTCATAAGTGGCTCAATGGGGTCTCAAAATAGTCCCAAGGATTCCCATGATCGGCCATGACTCATGATATAAGGTTATGATAAGTTTTAAGGTAATTTTGTTTTATTAGAAAAAAATACCTTGAATTACCCTATTAACCTTTAACCGTGGAAAATAAAAGTCAAAAGTTACTATTCATGAAAATTATTTTCATCTTATTGAACCAAATTTTACTAAATAATAAAAACAATATATTTATGATTTTTTAAATTCAATTCTTAGAAGCAGTAAAATTTCATTTAAATGAAAATTTCTATTTTTTAACTACTACTTAGTGGTTTCACTGTTCATCAAAAATTGATGTTTTTCAGGAAAATACAAAAAAAATCAACCTAAGCTATATTTGATATTCCGAATTCAAAATTGATGTCTATTTTAAAAAATTAATAACATTGAATTTGTGTTAATTGAATTAAAAATAATTTCTGTTGTCAAAACAAAAAAAAAGAATTTTCTATGAAATATTAACTATCCAAAGATTAACGCTTGTTTATTTTCAATTTTAATGTGAAATTACATCCAATGACCAACATTGGATAAAATGGTAAAAATATAATCTAATTACACCTCAAACCAAATTAAAAATATAATCTAACCATATAAATAATTTAAATTAAAAGGTAGTTTTGAATTAAAATATAGTATTTCGCACTATTCAAAAAAATGAATATTATTATAAAAATACCAAAATTTCATCCAAAGTAAATTTTGATGTCCTGATTCTAAATTAGAATTTAATTGTGTCAAATTTAATATATAGAAGTGTGAAATATTGGACTTAAAAATGGTATGCCATTAAAAGGTTGAAAATGGCTTTTTTAAAAAAAATACTTATTTTATCTGAAAAATTGAATTTGTCCTTATATTATG
Source organism: Viscum album (assembly GCA_963277665.1). Lineage (NCBI taxonomy): Eukaryota > Viridiplantae > Streptophyta > Magnoliopsida > Santalales > Viscaceae > Viscum > Viscum album. The sequence goes on from OY728163.1 coordinate 211,332,847, forward strand.
TCTAAGAAACACAACATATGAATGTTAGAATTATATGGGATATATAAAATTCAAAATGTGGTTATTAATATTCATAATATTATTCTAAATAGTTAGATTGATAGTTTGTGGTGCGCTCAAACGCGGTGTTGTTTGTAGTGCAAGCTATTGAATTACTTTAATGAAAATAACATACTACAAAATCTTGGAGTGTTACAAGGGGTGATATTTTTACTCAGGGATAGGTTGGTTTATGTTATTAAATAATGATTATTCCATGTTTACATCCAACCACATTGAGGTAGAATTATTTTCCATGAATATGTATGGTAAATAATGTTATAAATGATTTTAGGGTAAAAATATACCTCAAAACCCCATGAAATATTTTATATTGAGGTATTTTAATCCATTTTTAACTTTAACCTCTTTCATTATTTTACCTATACTATGATAAATAATAGTTTTCCTTTGCAATTTTTTATGCCTAAATATGAAAAATACCAAAAAAACCTAATTTGGACCTTATTATTCCAAATATGGAATCCATTGTATGAGAATCAATTCTAAAAATTGGTAAAATTAGATTTAAAATTAACCCAACATATGAAATGACCAAGCGAGTTTATAAAGTGAAAAAGTTCAAATGTTTGAAAATATTTTTATATCTAATTTTTATCATAAATTGTTAAAAATGAATTTAATTGGATTAATTTAACTATAATTAAACTAATTATTATTTAAAATCAATTTAAATTATAATTTAAAAATATAAATTATTTATATGAAAACTCACTTTCAATTAAAATACACTATTTTTCAATTTTTATAAAAATCAAGAAACATATTTGAAAAATAAATAAAATTCAACCTAATCTAACATTGACATCCAAAATTTAAAAATGAAGTTTATTTTTTAAAATAAAATTTACATTATTTTGAAATTAATTTTAATGAAGGTTGAATATTTAAAGGTGGAAAATTTCCTTTCCGGAAAAATATAGATTTTATGCATAAAATTGATTTATTCTTGTATTAATCCTATAAAACCTATTTAATAGTTTTTGTAAAAACATTTTTAGTATAAAAAATAAAAATTTTATTAATATATTTTACCAATAGTGGTTAACAAAATCTATGAAGATAAAATTCCATCATCTATGTAAAATTAGTTTTTTTATAAAAACACATCATTCATGTTCAATTGGTTTTAATTTTCATTTATAATTAATTGGTAACAAATTAATTCATTTTAAATTCAATTGTAAGATATATTTTTATAATTTATTTAATCTTATTCATTCTCTCCATTCCAATGTCTATTCGATAACTATCACAGTTAAATAATAATTTTTAGTCATTCGATTAAGCTCGATTTTGTATGTAATGTAAGCTATAAAAGATATTGAATTAAAAAGTCATATCATAAAATATTTGGGTGTTACATTATACACTACTTAAATAAATTACATCCTCAAAATTTTAAATTTCACTTCAAAAATAAAAAGTTAAATACTTAAAAACCCCTTTGTGGGAAACCGACATTATAAATTGTGTTAATAAAACACTCCCTTAATAAGTTGGAAAGGGAAATATGAAGGTCACCACAAAATTAGGCTTTAGAATTGGATAAAATTAGTGTTATGTGAAAAAAATTACATGGAAGATAAATAAAAAAAATAATGTTTTTGTTGAGAGATATAGAGAACATGGTCATTATAATGTCTATCATCAAAAAACTATAAATATATGATGGGTTAAAGAGACCATTGATTTCCCAGAATGAGAATTTATAAAATAATGTTTTTATTATAAATTCATTTTCCTAGATTTAATTAATTATGTTCCTACTCAGGGTGAGTAAATAAGAAGATAAACTTACTTTGGATGTGGTTTTTCATCCTTTAGTCAATTTCCACCAAATTCTTTTCTTTTTCACTAAATGATGAGTTTGATGATTTTTTATGACTAACTCACTAGAATAAACTTCTATGTATCATAAAATCTAAAAAATAAAATAATATATTCTTCATATATTTAGGTGTTAACCAAAACTAATATGGTTATAAAATGATAAGATAATCACAAAAATGGACAAACAATTATTTAATGAATAACACTTCAATCTCCAAAAATTCAATAGTAATACCCAAAATTCAACATAGAATATTCAATAAATTAATATCGTCAAATTTTCCCAAATATACTCCATCTTAATATTGAAACCCTAAAATAAAAAGGATTCAACCATATAGTCTTCTAAGATAAATTTAATATTTGCCTCTAAAAAAGTGTATGCCCTAAATATATAATCTCCAAGATACAGTAACTATTTCCATAAATAAGTTGACTCACCAAAAATCCATAATAAAAATATTTAATATTCAAAAATAAAATTAGAACTTTATTCCTAAAATAAAATTACATAATATTATATTTTACATAATCATATAGGGTTCCAAAAAAAGAACTTATCCTTCATCCATAAAATCATTTAACAAAAAAGAAACTATCATACATACTAGGTGTAACAAAACTAACCCTAGTAGAATAGTGTAGGTGTTTGTTTTTTTACAATGTAAATGATAAAATATATTACATCTAAAAGGATCATTCTGTTTAGTAGTTTTGAAGAAAACTAGATACGTATATGGTTCCATTATTATATTGTTAATTAAATATTAAAAATAAAAAAAAACAAAATAAACTATTTATTTTTAATTATTCAAAGCTTTCATCTTTACAACCCTATGAAGGAAAAAAATAGAAGGGGGAGATTAATCTCTCCATAAGGTTCATATGAAACAACAATAAGTGAAGTAAAGTAAATAAGGAATAGACATTATGGCAAGGTAAATAATCTGAAAAAAATGCCATCAATAAAATGAGAATGGAAATACATCCCTAGATATTATTATAGTGAAAATATCATGGAATTTAATAAATGAAAACTGAATTATTTGTATTCTTATTTATTGAAAATCATGTATCAAACACATGAACCATTATACCATTTATACCTTTTAATTTTGTGTGTAAAAACATCTCACATTCTATTTGCAAACAAATACAAAGGAAGTGTCACAAAATATTTTTTCACATGACACCTATAGATGAATCAAGGGGATATATAATACGAAGCCCCATCAATCCCTAAAATTCCAAATCATTATTCACTCATAGATTCAATTAATTGATAATATGACTTATCAAATATATGTATTCAATATAGGATTCAGCAATATTTCCACAATTAAAACATTATTCAAAGAAAATATCGTATGCAAAAATTGTACATGGATAAGGAAATAATAAAATCAATGATAAAATAAATATATATATTTAATGAAATATTTAATGAATGATGATAAAATGTTTAAGTGTAGTATACAAACACCAATAATAAGGAATAAGTGGTGAATATGGAATAACCAAAGATAATATCATAATGCAGTCCATGAAAGACTAAATTTAAATCATACATGGATAATAATAATAAAAATTAGGCATATATCATGATAAATGAATTCCAAATGAATTAAAAACATCTAAAATGGGTGTTTAAGAAACTTTATAAATGAGCCTCTTCAGTATGGTTTAAGTGGAAATACTAAAGATAATTTAAAATTATAAAAAGAAATAAATGTTTGTATAAAATCAAAAATTAAAAAATATTATTTTTTCATGATAGAGTGAGATATTTTAGGAAAATATTTTACGATTAAAATTTATTATGGATGGTACTATAAAATTGGTAAAATAAATTGGGATGTTTCCTTTAATTAGGTTTTCTTATCACGAGGAATTGAAAATGAAACCATATACAACATGAATTTACCCATCAAATAAAGATTAATTCATGTAGATACATGATTTTAGAACATGAAAAAATAATTTATAAGGAATATATAAAAATAAAGAATAATTATATTATGTTAAGGAGAGAATACGTAACCCAAATAAAAAATTGAGGTTCGGGGAGAAACCATTACCTTATAACCGAATGTGTTCTACACTTGATATTAATGTCTAATATAATAATATTAAATTCGTTAATTAATTAATTAAGAAAATTTTATACTTTTATTTTATTTATTATAACTTTAGTATGTTCATTTGTTTCATTTTTTATGAGTTATAAGATACAATTTTATCATTCAGGAGCATTCCATTCCTTGGTTTTCAGGATTGGTCTACTTGTTTACATGTATGGAAAATCATGTAAAATGAGAATAGTTGTCTTCAATTTAAATTATTTTTTATTAATTAACTTCAATAATATTACATTTTTTATATTTCATTGTATTGTATGTTAAGAGGATGAATAATTAGATAAAACATTAGTGATAATCGTTTCGATTATTTGGGTGTTTTTTGTACATCATTGATTTGTTTTGATTTATTTATTAAATTATTTAACTAATATAGCAAAAAAATATTAAATAAGATGTAATAAATTTATTATAATCTATTTGAACCACAAAAATTGTTTTATGATTATCCTTAAAGGCATAATTGAAAAAAACGACATCCATGAAGGTGGTAAATTGGCACCTCACAAATGATGTTTTCATTTTTACAATAAAAGGATGAAGAGAGGAGTATTGACGGTTAATTTTAAATTGAAATAAAAAATTATAGTATATATAATATAATAGAGTTTTAATTATTGTTTTTATTGAAGTGTTTATGAGATAATATGAAAATAAATTAAAATGAAATGAAATTACAATGAAAATGAAAGAGGTTTTTACATCTAGAATTATTCTCATTGAGAACCTCATTAAGGGACTTTGGTTTTTCTGTTTTTTGATACCAGAACCTCATAGATGCGGGGAAGTGTACTAGGAAGAGGATTAGGATGAAATTGGATATTCTTTGAGTCTTAAGATTTTTGAGGACAAGAGATAGTGAGGGTGTTATTTAGAGTGGAGGAGGGAGGTGTTTTTTTATTTTGTTATTCATTTGTTTATTATTTTTGGATCAAGGAAATAAATAGTGTTAATTCAATGACTAAATAAATTAATTAGTTCATGTGAGTTTTAAATAATGGTTACTTACATCATGCATGATTTTTTTAATTCATGTATTTGGATTAATATTTAAAATACTCTAAATTACTATATCTTACTACTAATAAAGAAATCAACTATTTAAGAAAAATAACAAAAAGATCCCACTAACCATTTTTTAATGTGTAGAATTAAAAAATGTACCCCATTATTAGAAAATAATATTATAATTAGGATAGGATTAATTTTTAATTAAAAACATCAATTACTTGAAAAATACAAAATTTAAAAATATAACTATTTTTATGATGTTTTGAAAAATTAATTAAGGTTTAATAAAATTATATTACAATCATATGAAACCCGAATTTTAATTAAATTATTTATTTTATGGAAACAAATTTTATTTTATGTCATTATATTATTTATAATACTATAAATATAACATTTATATTTTATAAACTACCAATAATTAATTTATTATTTTTAATATATTTATTTACTTAGACAAAAAGATATTTATATCATATTTTAATTTATAATATGCCTATATTTTATTTTCTCTTTCATAGGAGAGGTTATAATTCTATTCTCTGAATTAATATTCATAATTGTTGCATTAATATTCTGATGGTCAAGTTACTATATCATTAGTATATATATTTCTTAATTTCTAGAAAAATCCTTTTATTTCACTCATTATTCATTTATAATGTTTTTTGGGGATCGACATGTAATTTTTTCTATATGAAATATTTTTTGCTAAATTTTACTAATCAAATGAATTTAATTTATTTAAGATGATATATACCATAAAATAATGGGGTAAAATTTTCTTCCCTCCTTCATGGATTTAATCCTTGAAATTTTCATGAATGATACCTTCAAAAAAAGAGGGCAGTTCTTATTCATTACATTCTTAGGTTCCCACATTACTTTATTCATTTTAGGGTTTCTATAAAGAACATTTACCAGTCAATTTGTTTGATTTCTCAATGATTTCTCCCTTGTGTCAATAATTTTGATAGTCTCTTCAAAATAGAAAATATCTGGTTTCTGTTCTATTTCTTCCCAGGTGAGTACATGGGTTGGGTCTAGAATGTAATTCTTCCACAATTATATATGGAACACATCATTATCATTATATATACTTGGTGTAATTTCTAATCAGTAAGCTATAGATCCAATTTTTTCTATAATTCCAAATAGTTTAATATACCTAAGGATTGGTTTCCCTTTCTAACCAAACTGTAAGAAATGCTTCCCCATATATACTTTTATAAATACATGATCTAACTATTAAAATTCCTAGTTTTTTCCCATTTTTTAGCATAACTCTTTTGGCTACTTTAGGCTACATTAATATAAGCCTGAATTTTCTTTATCTTTGTCTTTATCTCTTCAAACATTTCTAGTCTTATAAGTTTCCTCTCACAAAATTCATCCCAATAAGTTGGAAATTGTCATCTTTATCTATATAATTATTGATATGGTGCCATTTTAAAACTAGAATATAAAATATTATTGAAGGAAAATTACTCTAAAGGTAAATATTGATCCCACATACCTTTAAATTCATGTGGGAAATATCTCAACATTTTTTTAATGTTTGATTAGTCTTTCAACCAATGTTTTGGTTTGAGGGTGATACGTTTTACATATATAAATCTCAGTATCTAGAGACTTCTGAAGACACTTCATAATTTTTGTGTGAAACAATGATCTAGATCATATACAATCAATAGAGTTTCAACATGAAGTCTTATAACTTCATTAATATAGAGTATTTCTAAGTGATCTAATGGAAAATCCTCCCTTATAGAGAGGAAATATGTAGACATGGTATGTTGATCAATAATTACCCATATTGAATCAATCTTTCTGGGTGTCCCTGGTAGCCTTGTGATAAATTCCATCATGATTTCATCCCACTTCCCCATAAGAATAGGTAGAGGTTAAATGAATCCTCTATCATGTTTTCACTCATCCTTCACTTATTGAAAAACTAAACACCTTGACATATAGTATTTAATTTCCCACTTCATATTACTCAACTGAAAGTATTCATTTAAATCTATATACATATTGGTACTACCTGGGAGTATAGATATGTTTGAGCTATGATAATCATCTAATAGTTCACTTTTTATCTCAATTATTGATGGGACACATAAACTCTTTCCAAATTTCAGAATTCAATGATCATACACAAAGTGTTCCAAACATCCATCCTTAAGAGATTTAATTTTCTCTTGAAAATTATCATCATTAGATTGAGATTTTTTTATCTTCTCTAGTAAATATGGTTTATCAATCATTTAAAAATTGATTGATGCTTCATATTACTTCAAAATTCACATATCCATATTTACTAAATCCTTGAACATTGGATCATTCATAAACATAATTTAGTTTATATGTCTATTATCTTTTCTAGTTAACAGATCCTCAACCTTATTTTCATTTTCTAGGTTGTAGTGTATTGAGAAATCATAATAATTTGGTAACCTGAGCCATCACCTTTTCCACATATTTAGTTATTTCTATGTAAAGATGTATTTTAAACTCTTTTGATCCATATATATATCACTTCTTTCACCATAGTTATTGTGTCTCTATATCTTTAGAGTAAATATTATAGATACTAACGCAATACCATGAGTTGGATAATTTTGGTTACAAGTTTTTAAATTATTTGACACATAAGAAATAACATTATCATTTTGTATAAAGACACAACCCAGTTCATTCTTGGATGCATAATTGTATGTCAAAAACCCATCATTTCTTGAAGGTAAATTCAAAATTGGAGCATTGAATAATGTTCTATTCATTTCTTCAAAAAAAATTCACATTCGGTTGTTAATACGAACTTAAACCCTTTATGTGTATGATTGGTTAATGTGTTATTCAATCGAGAAAAATTTAGAATGAAATACAGATAGTAACCCACTAAACTAATAAAACTATGTACCTCAAATATGTTCATTTTCTTAGGAAATTCTTGGATTTCCTGTATCTTCATAGGATCAACTTATATTCTATCCTCAGAGACAATATTTCCATGAAAAGAAATTTTTTATGGGTAGAATTAACAATTTTTCTATACATCCCATATAACAATTTTCATCTTTGTGTCTTCAGATAAATATGTAATTGGTTCTCAGGGACCTCATATATTTTGGAGTGCACCAAGAAATCATGAATAAATAACATAACAAAGTTATCAATATATTCCTTGAATACTCTTTTCATTAGATACATGGAAATTGAGGGTGCATTATTCAGTCCAAATGCAATTACTGTCAACTTGTAAAGATCATATCTAGTTTGAAATGATATATTTTGAATATAATCCTTCTTTACATGAAATTGGTAATAACCATAATGAAGTTCTATCATTGAAAAATATTGAGCTCTCTGTGGTTGATCAAATAAATCATCAATTCAAGGAAGAGGATACTTGTTCATTATTATAATTGAATTGATTTCTCTATAGTCAATGCACAACCTCAAGGACACATCTTTCTTCTTAAAAAAAGAATAGCGACTCCCCATGGAGAAACAATACGGGGAATATATCCTTTATTACTCAACTCTTATAATTATTTATTCAGATCCATGAATTCCATAGTGGCCATTATATAAGGAGTGTTTCATATTGGACTTGCATCTATGATTGGATTAATAAAAAATTCTACTTTAAACTATGGGGGTGGTCCAGGTAATTCTTTATGAAATACATCAATGTATTTCTGTAATGCTGGTACATTGTTAATTTGAAGATGACTTTCCTCATTCCTAGATTTTGTTTTATCATCCTCTACAATTATTGCATTTGGTAGATATACATGGGGTGGATCATTATATGAATTTTATGATGATGTTTCTTCTCTAAAGATAAGAAATTCTATATCTACTTCACAAATCATAGTTCAATTCATCTTGTAATATATTTTTAAATCTAGACCATATCAAGGACTATATCAAATTAAAACAAGGGTATGATGATAAGGTCTGTATCTAAAGCATGTTTATGTGTCATAAAGGGGAATTCCTGACGCATTTTGGTTTCAATGAGACTTCCCTAAGTATTTTTTGAAAGATAACTCGCTTGTTAAAAATAAATGCAAATGTATAATTTTCATAAGAAACGTAGTAGAAATAAAAGGTTTTTATGATACAGAATCGAATAATGAATTGTCTGGATTTAAAGATATGATTAATGTATATTACACATTGTCATTTGGTACTAATACTTCAGTTGTGGTGATCTCACATGTTTGGCCATCTCCCCTTGAACTCTTCTCTGGTAGATTCACCTGATTCTTGGGACATTTATTTGAGTAATGCCCTATTTCATTATTATTGAATTATTAAACATAATTGATTTTTTTCTTTCCCTTGCATTCATTAGATCGATGACCCATTTACCCACATATATAGAAACTCCCTTAAATTTCAATAATTCCCCATGATGTTTCTTTCCAAAATTTTCATTTGATGGAAATTACATCATTCACTTATTCTTCATTGATGCTTCTCCCATTCCATGGTTATCATAAGGCCTATTCTTATCTTGATTTCCCTTGAACATATATAATATAGAAAATTACTTCTCTATTTTGATGGAACATAATATTATTTCATAATATGATGATTTTTTAGAATACAGTTCCCTTAGAAGACTTGGTATAAGACCTTCAATGAAATGATAAATATTGTATTTCTAATCCCATTTGTAATCATTAGTATACTTGAAAAGTCTTGTGAAGGTATCCTTATAATCTGCAACAATCTATTCTTTCCTTTGATTTAACCTAAGTAATGTTCTCTTCATTTCAGTTCGTTTCTTACAAGGGATATATTTTTCAAAAACAAATTCCTTAAAATTTTTCAATTCCATGTCTTATATTTCATCTTCCTCCTTACTATTCTGGACCAAAGGCCACTATTGATCAGTATCTCCCTTGAGGCAATATACGGCAAGTACTACCTTCTTATTGTCAATTCACCCCAATTATAGAAATAAATTTTCATGGGACATGATCAAATTCTTAAACACTATTGGATTAGTATTCCAAAAAAATAAAGGGGGATTATCCCACATGAAATGATCTAACATAGGTTTAGTACGGTTATTGATCATAACCTGAGTCAGCTATCATAATATGGTCATAATATGATTACTTCCAACAATCACTATACTGACTAGATCAGTGGTGAAGTCACTAAATTTTCTATGGGTATTGATTTCTTCCCTTCAGTTAAGTTCCTTTAATAAACATTGGTATAAACTAATATAGGTTATGCACCATAATTCATAATTTTGAACTAGAAAAACACTTAATATAAATTAAAAATTTATGCATAGTGATTATCATAATTATAAACATAATTTCTTTTGGGGTATACATAATTTTAAATACTTAATAATGGTTTATAAATATAATTTGAATTTTCCTAAGTGTATTGCATTGGTGTTTCATGCTAGGTGTGCAGTAAGGATCATTGTTGTGCACAGGTTAACGCCGAGTCAAGCCTGACACAACTTGTTAGAGTCGTTAGCCCTAGGCATATATGTGCCAGAACCACATCCACATTTCGTATCTAGAAATTGTTTTATTGATAGGATAACCTACATAATATCTACCTTACCAAAATTATAGGATGTTATTCACTTATTATCCTCAATTTATATCTTAGAGCTATATTCTATAAACTATGTTTTCTAAATATAGTTCTCATGGACTACACTAAAATTTATGCAATAATAACTAACAACCTTGAACACAGTAGCTTATAGTCAGTGGACATCTTATTAAAATGGAATAGCTACAGGAGATCAAATAAATAAGAATCAAATAGTTTAGTGGTCTTGAATAAAGTTCATACATACATGTTTCCCTTATTATAGTAGTAATTAAACATAGAATATAAGAAAAGAAAATAAATTGATTCTTATCACTTATTCAACGATTTCTTCTTCATGAACCAGGGAAGGGAAAAAAATTAAACGGTGATCTCAAATGCTAAATAAGGTTTATATGAAACAATAATAAGTGGAGTAAAGTCAATATGGAATATACATTATGGAAAGGTAAATAATATGAAAAACACATGACATCAATAAAATGAGAATTAAAATGCATCCATATATTTTTTCAGATTGAAAATATCATGGAATGTAATTAATGAATACTGGATGAAGAAGATTATTATTTATTGTATGTCATTTATCTAGAACATGAACCATTATATTTTTAAGACAATTTATAAGTCTGTGGGTAAAACCCCATCTAATTCAATTTGGGAACAAACACAAAGGGTTTATCACTAATTGTTTTCCTCACAAGACTTGTTTATGTATTGAGGGGATATATAATACCACGACCCACCCAAAACTGTAAGTCCAAAGTATTATTTATACATGGATTCAATTCAATAGAAATATTACCTATTAAAATATCTATATTGCGAAGAGGATAAAAATTCATCAATATTTCCCCAATTAAAACATCATTAAAAAACATCATATGTAAAAATTGTACAAATATAAGATAACAATAATATCTATGGTGAAAGATATATATATATATATATTTAATGAGATATTCAATTAATTATGATCAAAAAATGGGGGATATGTATATATAAACCACACATAAGGAATAAGTGGTAAACAAGGGATAACCAAAGGGAATATCATAATAGAATCCAAGAAAGTAGGGATTTAAATCATACATAGACTTCAGTAATGGAAATTAGGACAAGAACATGATAAATAAATTTAAAATGAATTGAAAAAATATAAAATGAGTGTTTAAGAAACTATAAAATGAGACTCTTTAGTGTAGTTTTATGGGAAAACATTAAAGAGACTTTAAAACAGAAAAAAGCATAATTATTTGTATGCAATAAGAAATGAAAAAATATAGTTTTTCATGATAAAATAATTTTTTTAGAAACTTTTTTGTATTTTAGAACGAATTATATATGGTACATGAAAATGGGCATTAAATTGAAAAGTTCCCTTTAATCGGGCTTGTTTATCGGGAGGAATTGAAAAACGAAAACCTTATAAAACAAGCATTTACACATCAAATTAAGTTGAAATAATATAGATAGTTGAGTTTGGAACATATAAACCTAATTTTTAAGGATTATATATAAATAAATAATTATTATTTTTGGGTAATGAGTTAGAATATGTAACCTAAACAAAAAATACATCTTCAGGGATAAACCCTTACCTTATGTCCAAATATGTTTTGTAATTGATCTTAATATTCTGGATAATCATATAAAATCCATTATTTAATTAATTCATTAAATTTTTTACATTTATTTTATTCAGTATAATTTTATTTAGTTCGTTTTTTACCCTTTTGATGTGTTATAAAATATAATTTTTTCATTCGAGAGAATTAATTTCCTTGGTTTTCATTATTGGTTTACTTATATACATGATTGGAAAATCATGTAATATAAAAATAGTTTTCTAGAATTGATATTATATGTAATTAAATAAAAATACTTAATATTAAATGGTTATATATTTCATTAATTTATATATAATGAGGATGAATCATTTGTTAAAAAATTTGTGATAATCGTTTAGATTATTTTGGCATTTTTTGATCATTAGAAACTAGTTTTGTTTTATTAATTTTTATTATGTATATATATGACTTTTAGAAAATTAAATAATATGTAATACATATATTATAATCTAATTTAACCATAAAATGGTTTTATGACCATCCTTGATGTAAGAATTTAAAAATGAAAAAACGTTATCCATGAAGGAGGTAAATTGGAACCACATGGACGATGTTCACATTTTTATAATAATAGAAAGAGGATAAGAGACTGTATCATAGATTTTACATTTACATAATGAAATTATATTTTATATAATATACTAGAGTTAATATGAATTTTTGGAAATTGGATGTGAGGAGATAATAAGAAAAAAAATAAATAAAAAAGAAATTAAAAGAAATTGAAAGAGGTTTTTACCTCTTGAATTCTTCTCCTTAATAACATTCTTTAGAGTGTTTGGATTTCAAATTTTTTTGAGAATAGAACCTTCTTTCATGGGAAAGATATATGTAAAATGATTCAGTAGAAATTGAACAAGATTCAAGGATTAATGGGTGTAAGGATAAGGTGTGGTGAGGGTGGTATTTATTGTGGAGGGTATTGGTGTTTTTTGATTATTTTATTCATTAGTTCATTATTTTGGATCAAATAATAAATAGTGATGATTGCATGACAGAAAATATTAATTAGTGCATGCGATTTTTAAAAAATGGTTTCTTATATCACATATGATGTTTTAATTCATGTATTTGTCTTAAAATGTTAAATACAGTAAATTACCATATTTCACTATTTACAAGAAATTAAACTATTTCAGAAAAATCTCCAAAATTCACTATCACCATTTTTTTAAATTAAAATTCAAAGATGAACACTTTTTTATGAAAATAATTTTCAAAATTTTCAAAATTTACTTTTTAATTCAAATCATCATTTACTCTAAAAATACCATTTTAAAAATATAATTGATATTATGACACTTTGGGAAATTAATTAAGGTCTCATAAAATTAAAGTATCATAATAGGGATGAAATATTAATTTATAAATATATTTTATGATAATAAATTTTCTTTTAAACCATTATATTAATTATAAAATTATAAATAAACATTTATGTTTTATAAAATACCAACAATTAATTTACAGTTTTTAAAATATTTATTTACATAAAATATGATATAATTTTATCAAATTTTCATTGATAAGATGATAAAATTTTATTTATACTTTAATAGGTGGGATTACTAATCTGTTGGCTAAATTACTATTCATAAGGGTCACATTACAATTCTGAAGTCCATGTTAATATTTCATTTGTGTGTATTCTTTAATTTCTAGAAAAACCTCTTAATTCATTCATTATTCATTTATAATGTTTATTTTGTGTTATCTATGTGATTTATTATCTATTAAATAATTTTTTGTAAAATTTATTCTATCAAATGAATTGAATTTATTTAAGAGTATACATACTATAATATCTTGGGGTATTATACCGGGACATCACGTGGGTCGGTGTTAGACAATACTGTTGGATATTAATATAGATGTTTATGTATATTAGATAACATAATACAAAAGGGGGGTGATTTGTAATTCTAAAAACATTGTATTTAAACACTTAAGAAGAAACTTCATTTAAAATGTCCTAAACTAATACAAAATAACAATCAATACAATTTACCATAATAGTCTTGGATCTAATAGATATGATATGATGTAATTTTATAAGTAATATAAAACAATATTATTCTAATTTAATAAAGTGATCAGAGTAATAAAAATGAAAAAGATTCTACCATACAGTGTATAAATCTATCAATACAATATGTATCAAAATAACTGTAATTGAAACAACTAAAAATGGAATGTATATGAAAAAAAGAGGGAAAAATTATTTTTCTAATACAAAAAATACAGGAAAGTAAAAGTATTAAAATTATTTTATCCTAAAGAGAAGGGTATGCTTTCACCTAGGATAAAACGTCTATTTACCACCACCTAGGTAATCTTTCGATACGATGATCAGCACATCTGTCTTGCTATCTCTACAAGCCCTAGATTTTATAGGTAATAGGTACCTATATCATTCAAACACTTAAAATCTATAGATTTGAAGATCAGTAGAACCATATTCATATTCCCGATATCCCTTTATCATTATCAACTAATTAGTCTCACGAAGAAAAAAAAGCACTTACTAAAATACAATAGATAAAAATGAGCCATTCAAGTTTTGTAATTCGAAGGATTTCACATGAACAAAGAGTGAAGTAATATCTTCTCTCTCTAGAACATTATAGAAGCACAAGTTAATAAAAAGTACTTTCTCTATTTCAAATATCCTTCTATTTTTAGGCCTCTAGTTCTAATGGTAATATTTTCTCCAGCAGTCATATTTCACTGAAAGACATAGAAGGACATGGACACCTGACATTGTAACGGTCATTTTGAAATAGAAAACACGACCTGGTTTTTTAAAAACACAAAAGATATACAGAAAAGATAAGTTTTGTACGATTGATATAAAACAAGTATTTTTATGAAAAAAATAAAATCATGAATGAGATTAATGTAAAAAATAAGTATGATTAATATTAAATAGTCCAATGTATTGATATGATGCAAAGTGAGTACAATGCACAATGTGGGTATGATGAACATAGTCAGTATGGTAGACAGAGTCAGTACTATTGATTGAGTCAATACGATGGACAGAGTCAGTGTGATGAACAGAGTCAGTACGATTAGCAGAGTCAATATGATTGACAGAAAACTATATTCAATGTAAATATTTTATTTGATAATAGTATTAAAAATATATGTGATTTCCAAAAAATCATAAAAGTCAAAAGAAGAATTTTGATTTAACAATCTCCCCCTTTTTAGAAGGCACAAAACACAATGTAAAGTAAAAAATAATTACTTATCTCCCCTTGAGATATATAAACTCTTATGAATAAGAAAATGAATAAAAATAACTCCCCCTTTTATATAGACTTTCCAAAGGATTGTATTCGTATATATTACTTGATTTAGGTGTATTATATTTGAGTAAAACATTTGATAATTCTCCTCCATTATAAAACATTGTTCCCATTTATAAAACATTCCCACCTTTGTGATTTACAAAAAAAATGGGAAATTTTGAGTTGGATAAAGAATTTAGAGAAAGGAAATAAAATGAAATAGAAATGAAAACATACACTTCATTTGACTGTCAAAAGTTTAAAGAAAATGATCGAACAACCATGAAAGAAAGATAAAATAAAAAAGATAATTTGTTTTATCTCTTTTTTAATTCCTGATCCACTTGTGAAGAACGACCATCATCTTCTTTATATCTTTCTTTTCATCTATGATTGAATCAGCCTAAGATTTGAGAAGCTCTTGTTGGTCTACAAAGAGTTGATCTATGTTTTTAATAGTTTTCTCTTACACCTTGATCACTTCTTCCGGAGTATCAATTATGTTGTGCATATTCTTGTTATCTTTAGCTAACAAAATGTTTTTCTCTTTAACAAAACTATTTTATCTTCTAAAGACGAAACCTTTGAGAATTCTAACTATAAAGTACTGAACCTGTCATGAAATTATTTCACTGAAAGAGAATTAGCACCTCGAGATTTTGGAATCTGATTCAACCTATCTATTGATTATTTATCATACTTTTTGAACGAAATAAAAATATCATTTGAATTTCTCCTTAAGTATTTAACTTATTTCTCATGTTTATTCATTGTGCTTTCTGTTTTGTACGACTACTTAGTCATTTTTTTTAAATCCTTCTTATGAGAAACCAAACTATCACTCAAAACTTTTAAGTTAGATTCTATTGACATTACTCTATTTCTGAGCTCTCCTACTAAACTAAATTTCATCCTATTATTGTATGTAATAAAAATATTTTTTCCCTTCAATTTTAGGAAAATAAGGAATAATATTTTAAATTATTCTCAAAACATGAACAATGTAATCTCTCTTCTTCAACGAAATTGTGTGTTTCAAATCAGTATCATCAGTATATGATTCCAGTTCATTTGATCAGCTAGATTCCTCATAAGGTTTTTTTCCTTTTCCATTATCTTTTTCTTTCTCCACCCTTTATACTTCTTTTTAATCTCTTTCTTCTTCAAACTTATCACTGATAACGATTACTTTTTCAGCATGAGAAAATTGAGCCCCTTACTTTACGAGGGATGGAATTATTTCTGAATGGGTTTTTAAAGATTGAACTGGTTTTTGATCATCATATGGATTTTTTTGTATTGATTCATTTTATTTTTGAAGAGAAGATTTTTCTCTACTCTTTTTAGAACTCTGAAGATACTCCAAAATAATATCTTTTTCCTCTTCTTCACCTTCCTGTTGTGAAGCCGATCGTAAAACGTCTTGCACTATTTGTTTCTATTTCCATTTCTATGGAAAAGTCAATATGATTGGTTCTTGTTTAACTTATTCTATCAGTTAGGCACTTTCTAACTCAAAAATTTTTATGATTTGGAAACATCAAAATCTTGAGCTTTTCATTTCAGAATAATCATATATTTCTTCTCATCTTGTAGAGTATCTTATACCTTTATCTTTTCAAACTAGATCTTTAGCTAGATCAAGACAAAATTTTGGACCTCCTTCTTTTCATTGTTCATTCTCCATTATCCACTTGGACACAATCTCTTTACTGTATTTGGTTGTCTTCTTCATCTTTGCACTAATTTTAGGATATGTCTTTTGAGAAGCAACAAATTTTTGAGCTGATTTTATTAGCATTGGTGCCAATTGATTTGGTAACAATTCCACTTCCACATCTTTGATAAAGATTTTTTATTCTTCATCAAAACAAACATGAAATTTCTTCAATGTATTCTTACTTATCCATGATGGATTCATCTCTTTCAATTCTCCTTTTAGAGGAATATTACAAAACTTCAAACTTTCATGAATAAACTTTGTGAGAATAGATGGATACATGATAAGATGAGACTTGACTGCTCCAAACTTCACATTCTTGATAGTTTAAAAAATGTTACCCATGATATTTACCTTTCTCATGTTTACAATATAATATAATATAAATATGTCAAAGACCATAAGAGTTTCTATATCCCCTTTCCTTGGTATTTGAAACCCTTGCATCCAAAGGACAAAAAACCGGTTATCTGAAGATAAATGATATACTTTCCTTTTCTCCTTATTTAGAAGAAAAAATAATTTTTCTTCTTTTTCCTTATTAAATGTACCATAATCTTCAGGTAGCTTATGATAAGGGAAAAAAGAGTCACCTTCCGTAGGAACATTGAGGAAATGTGCTGATTTTTTTATAGACATTGAAAATTTTTTATCGTACACAAAAACGTTAATCATTATATTTTTATCAAAATAAAATGTATTGTACAATTTTCTAGCCTCTTTAACAAGAATCATGTATTGAGATATTGATTTCTTAAAACAAAGTTGTTCCCAACCCTAGAATAAAATAATTTTATTGATTTTTGAGTCATAACAGTAAAATAAGTTTTGAGAAACTAACCTATATATGAAGAAATCCTTCTCTGAGATATTATTTGAAGACATATCAGTAGGGGTGTTGGGGGAAGACTGACACATAAAGATGATTTGCAAAAGAAAAGAACTTACCAAGCCTTAAGAAGAAGAGTAGATCCTCTCCATGATATCTGAAGAACCAATGTGGGATCAAGAAGGGGGGGGGGGTACTCTATTTATAGGTGAATTTGGATGATCGTTGCTCTTCTATGGTTGATATTCGAAGATAAAGAATTCAAAGGGGGAGAATAAAAGAGAATTTAGAAAAACAAAAACAAGAAACAATAATAAAAAATAAAAGAAAAAAAGAAAAAGAAAATATAATGGACATGTCACAGATTTCCAGTTGTTGGTTTCATAGTATTATGAATGTAAGAACGTAATACATAACAGTAAATAAATAAGTGAAATAATAAAAAGAAAATACAATCAAACATAAACCCAATAAAAAAATGAATACTATCGGTTGTTAGACCAATGGAAAACAAATTCATTACCATAGGTTATCAAGACAATGGAAAAAAATCAATTACAATAGATTTTCAAGCCGATGGAAAACAATTTATTTACCATTGATTTTCATGCCGATGGAAAAAAAATTCATTACTATTAGTTATAAAGCTGATGGAAAACAAATTCATTACCATAGGTTGTCATGATGATGGAAAAAAGTCATTACCATAGGTTTTCAAGCTGATAGAAAACGAATTCATTACCCCAGGTTGTCAAGACGATGGAAAACAATGTTGTTACCTTTGGATTTTAAGCCAATGTAAAAGTCTTCTGATAGACCTATTAGTAGAATGTAAAAATGATAAACAAAAAACTGAATGTCAAAATGAAAATGAAGCCAAATGATATAACTAAAGAAAAAATTAATCAAATACAACTAATTGTAATGAATTAAGATAAAATAAAATACAAAATATGAACAAAATAATATAAAATAGTTAAAACAAAGAGAAAAATACAAATTTACCCCTCTTGAAAAAGAAGTGGTTTAATGTAAAGAAAAATGTAAAAATAGAAAGTTGATGTAAACGATTTTTTAGTGTAATAATTCCTAGATTATAATTAATAAATTTAAATCTATCAGAAGGTAATGTTTTTGTAAAAAGTTCTGTATGTTGTTCTTATATTCCGATGAATTGTAAAATAATATATCCTTTTGTGTGTGATCCCTAAGAAAGTGATACCTAGTATCTATGTGTTTTTCACGTTAGTTATGTCTTGGGTTTTTAATAAGAGATATGGCACTAGTATTATCACATAGTACTTGAGTTTTGAAAAAACTCATTCCATAGTAAGTGAGTGTGTGTTTCATCAATAATAATTGAGCACAAGAACTTCCAGCTGCTAATTATTTAGCTTCAGTAGTGGAAAGTTCTAATGAGTGTTTTTCCTAAAAGACCAAGAAACTAATGAATATCCTAAGAAATTAAATGTTCCATATGTACTCTTTCTACCCATTCTACAACCACCAAATACAGTATCTGAAAGAAATTTCAAAACAAAATCATTTCTAGAAGAATAAAAAAGGCTTAAATCAAAAGTTCTTTTTAAATTCCAGAAAATCTTTTTCACAACTTTTAAATGGGATTCTTTTAGATTTTATTGATATCTTTCACATAAGAATACCAAAAACATTAGTTCTGGATGAAAATATATCAAGTATAAAAAAATTCCTATCATACCT
This sequence comes from Viscum album, assembly GCA_963277665.1. NCBI lineage: Eukaryota > Viridiplantae > Streptophyta > Magnoliopsida > Santalales > Viscaceae > Viscum > Viscum album. The sequence goes on from OY728163.1 coordinate 211,352,685, forward strand.
CTAAAAGATGTTTGATCCAGTAGTTCCCCACCTTCATCTAGATCAAGTGTATTTAAGGTACCGATTGGAGTGCTAATATTTTTAGTGTTGTCATATCCATACTTTTTATGTAAGTAATTGATATACATATTTTGAGATATATAGGTTCCTTCTTGGTTTTTGAGAGATTTGAAAACCTAACAAGAATGTTAACTCACCCATCATACTCATTTAAAACATATATTTCATTAGATTCGCAAAAGAATCTGTTATATATTGTTGACTTGATCCGAATATAATGCCATCAACATAAATTTTAACAATCAAAACATTTATGTTTTCAATTTTTATAAAAATAGTTGGATCTGTCGTACCTTTTACATAATTGGTTTATAAAATAAATCTTGTGTGTCTATAATACCATGCTGTAGGATCATGTTTAAGGCTATTAAAATCTTTAGTAAGTTTAAAAACATGATCAGGATGTTTTCAATCTACAAAACTGGGAGGTTGTTCTACAAAAACTTCTTCTTGTACAAAACCATTAAGAAAAGAACATTTTATATCCATTTGAAATAGTTAGAAATTGAATTGTACTTCAAGGCTAATATAATAAGAATATATTCAAATCTATCTACTCGATCATAGGTTTCTACGAAGTTTATTCCCTCTTATTGATTATAGCCCTTAACAAAAAGTGTTTCTTTATTTCACACAATGAATCCATTTTCAGCACATTTTTTTCTAAAACCCATTTTACAATAATTACAGTTGTTTCTTTAGGTATTTCATCTAATGTCCAGACTTGATTCCTTTCAAATTAATTTAGTTCATTTTCTATTACTTTAATCCAATCTTAATCACCTAAGGCCTCACCTAAAGTTTTAGTTTCAATTTGAGATTAAAAATCAAGTTGTTCTATTTCATTTCTCACGGAATTTATATTCCTTACAGGTTGATTTACATCACCAATGATATTATCACTGTGATGATTTCTGATAAGTAATTAATTTGGGTTTTGTAAAACCTATTCATCAACATAAGATAAAAATACTTCTGGGGTAAATGTTTCAAAAAACTTTCTTGGGTATTCCCCTAATAAGTATAGTTTTCAATCATAGGTTGATAATATATTTGTGAAAATACATTAGTTGATGTAGATGACGATTGTTTGAAAACAAAGGGGTCAATTTCATCAAATTTAACATGCACTATTTTCTCCATAGTATAAGAGTTTTTGTTGAAAACTCTATAAGCCATTGAAGTTGTCAAATAACCTAGAAATATTCCTTTATTAAATTTAGGTGTGAATTTATGTAAATTATCTTTTTTATTTAATATAAATATTTTTCTTCCAAATACTCTGAAGTATGAAAATTTTGGTTTTTATCCAATCCACAATTCATAAGGTGTTTTGTTAAGAAAAGGTCTAGTTAAAACACAGTTTATAGTATAACATGCTGAACAAATAGATTGAGCCCAAAAATGTTTAGAAATTGAGTATTCACTCAACATGGTTCTTATAATTTCCTGAATAATGTGATTTCTTCTCTCAACGAAAATATTTTACTGTGGGGTTCTTGGAGATGAAAATTTGTGAGTAATACCTTTATTACTAATTTTTTTTTTTCAAAATATGAATATTGAAATTCACCACCATGGTCATTATGAATAGTTATTAGTGGTAGGTTTTTCTCATTTTTAACATGGGATCTTAAAGTTATGAAATAGAAAAAGGCATCAAATTTCTTTTCTAGAAAATAGAACCTTGTAAATATTGTGTAGTCATCAACTAAAACAAATACACAGTATTTTCACCCAATTCTTCTAGTTTGTGTTGGATCAAACACATCCATGTGCACTAACTGTAATTCATTAGATGTTGAAACTTCATTGATTGCTTTAAATCTAGTTTTATGTTTCTTCCTATATTGATAAGGATCACACACTTTTATAGAATCATACCTAAGATATTGTAGATCCTTGAAAAATCTTTTCCTTGAAAGTTTACAAAGGTTTATAAGGTTATAGTGTCCTAAACATCTATTCCATAACTATGATTTGTCATATATTACACTAAATCAAAGTAAATATTGTATTCTATGGTCTTCTACATTAATTGGGTATACATTCTTATGCCTATGGACAAAAAGAATGAATTTATCAATGGAATTATGAACTAAACACTTATTATTCCAAAAATTCACAAGTTATCTTTCATAGTATAAATGAATTATTCTTAGTATGGTTATCCATAATAACTTTGACAAAAAAACTTTTGCAATAAAAACATTACCGAGGAAAACAATATTACCTATACCAACAATATTTTCTTTGAGCATTGTCTCTGAAGGTCACTTTTCCACCTTTTCTTTCAATAATATTTTCAAAAATATTTTTTGTTTCTTGTCATGTGTTGAGAACAACCACTATCCATGTAGTAAATATTATTTTTTATATATTTCTTGTTTTCCTAAAAAATACAATTATTTATTTGTAACCAAAAACTTTTTTGGATCCGGAAATGTTAGATAAAAGGATTTTGGGTATCCACATTTTTTTTGAATAATGAGCTTTTAGAAAACCTATTTACTGAGTGATATTAAGAGAAAAATTTCTTTCCCAATGTTCACCACATAAACATTTAGTAAAAAATGGTGCACTTTGAGAATCAAAATAGTTATTACTAAGAATTGGTTTAGAATGAGTATAACAAAGTCCAGAATGATTCTTTAATGGTAAAATTTGAGAATACATCTTTTCAAAAAAAGTCTTAACTATGGTAAAATTTGTGTGAAACTTCCATAAAGAGAATATTTCTGGCATTAGTTTAATAAAAAAAATTATATCCTTAGAATTAATAGTTTTAGAACTAGAGTTAGCCACTAAAATATATTTCTCATAGATTACATTTTCATCATCCTTAGAAAGTTCATTATTTTCATAATTAACCACCTCAAGGTTTTGTTAAATACATTCAAAATAAAGTTTTTTCTTATCATGATCCTTTGAAAGGTCTAATATTTATTTTATAAGAAAAATTAATCTAGAATTTTCTTTATTAAGCTTTCTCTTGAGTTAATAATTTTCATTCTCAAGTAATTTGGAAAATCAGGATACTTCTTCAAAAGAAGTTAAACTTTCTTCTATCGAGGAAGAATATTCATCTATAGAGTAACAATGTTTCTCATTAAGGTAATTATAATTTAAAGAAACATTTGTAAGAGATTCAAAATTGTTTACCTTAGACATAAAATAATTATTTTCAAAAGGTAGTCTAGCTATTTGTCTAATATTCCATATTCCAAAAGATTTAAATTCTGAAGAATCAATTGATGAATCACCACCACTAGTACTCCAAGTATCATTTTACTTAAAGACTTTCTTAATCTTCGACTTGTAATAAATTTTCTTATTCCTTTTAAAATGTTTTTCCTTCCTAGGTTTTCTTTTTTGTAAAGGAAAGTGTGGTCTAATATGACCTGATCTTTTGAATTTATAACAAGTGACCTCAAAATCTTCATTTTCTTTACTATCTTTATTTTTTGAATCTATATTTAAAGTCTTTCTTTTCCAAAATCTTTTTCATCCTTCGAGTAATATTTTTTACAACTCATTATCTGAGTGATTAGAATCACTAGGTTCTGATATCACAAAACTTTATTAGATTTGAATATAGTCACCCTTTTTGGTGTCTTGTCTTTAGTAGTAGTAAGGGGTTAACCCCCATTATCATTCTTCTTCTTATTGAATTCAGAATTTCTTTTCATTCTAGTTTCCTGATGAAGGAGAGTTCTAAATAACTCATCAAGAGTGATTTGAGTGATTTTTCTATTTTCATCCATATATTTCCTTTTCGATTCCCATTTATTTGGTATTATATCAATTATCTTGTCCACAAGTTCTACATCATCAAGTCTTTTATCTCCCATAGATTTTAGACTGTTTAAAATTGTCATAAATCGTTATTGCACCTTGAATATAGGTTCTGCATAAGGAAAAATAAACCCATGATATTCTACATGAAGAATTTATCTTCTTGTTTCTATAACATTAGATGTACCAAAATGTGTGACTTCCAATTTTTTTCCAGATATAATTGGCTACTTCACAAGATGATATCTGACTATATATTTTCCTAATCATAGAACATAACAATGTATTGTGTACCTTTTAATTTAATTTATATTTTTTTCTCTTGATTGGTGAAAGTACTAACTTTCATAATCTATGATTTTATAACCTACAGTAAGAAAGATAATGTTTTCCACTCCAGTATTAATAACAAACGTGTTCCTTAGATCTCTCCAGTACTCATAATCATTCCCATCAAAAATAGGTCGTCAAGATAGATTAAAATTTTCAATTGATTCAATATTCATTCATGCCATCTAATAAAACAATACTTTTCCAATCTACATGTTTGTGTAGTGAGTAGTTATAAACTAAATACATGTAAAATAAATAAAATTGTATTTCCAAAGAAAATAAAGCAGGTAATATTATTAAGTGGAAATCTCCTCTGATAGAAATTGTTGGATCTTAATATAAATTTTTATGTATATTAGATGGCACAATACAATGGGGGTGAATTGTAAGTTTAAAAACATTGCATTTAAACACATAAAAAAGAAATTAGTTTAAGAGGTCTTAAACTAATACAATTCAAAATAAATAAAATTTACCACAATATTCTTTGATCAAATAGATATGATATGATGTAACACTATAAGTATTGTAAAACAATTGTATTCTAATTGAATACGATGATTAGGGTAATACAAATGAAAAATATTCTACCATACAACGTATAGAATATATTAATACAATATTTATCAAAATAATCACAATTTAAAGAATTACAAATGGAATGAATATGAAAAGAAAGAGGGAACAATACAATTAACTTTCTAATAAAAATAGCAGTGAAAAGTAAAAGTATTACAATTATTTTATCCCAAAGAGAAGGGTATCCTTTCACCCAGGATAAAAGGTCTATCTTACCACGACCTTTGTAAGCCCTCGATATGATGATCGACACAACCATCTTGTTATCCCCGTAAGCCCTCAATTTTACAGGTAATCGTTACCTCCATCTTTTAAACACTTGAAATCCCTCAATATGAAGATCGGAAACACTGTCTGCCTATTCTCAGTATCCCTCGATCGTTATCACCTGATCAGTCACATGAAAGAAAAAATCACTTATTGAAATAGGAAAGCAACGAACAATCCATTCACATTTTTTAATGTGAAGGTTTTTGCATGAATCAAGATAGAAGTCACAGCTTCTCTCTCAAGAACTTGATAGAAGGAAAAGTTAATCAAAAGTACTTTCTCTATTTCTAATGACCTCCTATTTATAAGACTCTAGTTCCAATAGTCATATTTTCTCTAACGATCATATTTATCCAAAAACCATGGAGGGACTTGGACACTTGGAATTGTAATGGATATATTGAAACAAAAAACTTGACATCGTTTTGGTTAAAAACAGAAGATATATGGAAAAGATAACATGGGTTGAATTGATATAGAAGAACTGTTTTGATAAAAGGAATAAAATCATGCATGAGATAAAAGTAAAACATAAATACGATTAATATTACGTAGTGAAATTTATTGATATAATTCCAAGTGAGTACGATGGAAAATGTGGGTATGATGAAAATAGCCAATACGGTAGACAGATTAAGTACTATTGAGAGAGTCAATACAATGGACATAGTCAGTATGATGGATAGAGTTAGTACGATTAGCAGAGTTAATATGATTGACAAAAAACTATATTCAATGTAAATCCTTTATTTGAGAAGAGTATTTAAACAATTTTTGATTTCCAAAACATAAGTCATAAATGTCAAAAGAAGACTTTTGACTTTACAACTACACCCTTATATCTCTTTGGTTTTGGGGTCAAGCCCCGTGACCTTACTGAAAGTTATGGGTTATCACCCGACCTACAAGTTACCCTTCTTAAAAATCAATATTAATATAATCCATACACAATTCAAACAATTGTGATTTTTTTTAAAACAACCTTAATATATTAAACATTAATGAGATATTTTAATCTCAATGGACATCTAATAAGTTTAATTTTTCATTAAAAAAATTTATTAATCCATAATTACCATAATATAAAAAATCATATAAACTAAAAAGGATGTCCTTACTTTTAAACTTATGTCCACAACCTGTAAAATCATTATTTCCAAAGTAACTTTTTCACACATAATAAACCAAATAGATATATTACCACAATTATCTCAAAAATATCATTAATATTCACTATTTCCTATAACATAATTCTAAAACGGTTGTTTTCGATTTTAAACTTATGATTAACATTAAAATTATAAATCCATTATTATTCCTATAACTCTTAAGATAAATAAAATAAAAATTCTTCCAAAATCAACTTAATTACTTATAATTTTCATGATTCATATAAGCATAATACATTTGGTGAAATTTTTCTTCAACACATTGCCTATAATATTATATTTTAAACCAGATACATCTAGTTTCTTTCATTGAGTAAAACCAAAATGAAAATAATAAACATCAAACTACATGAATAAATGTGGGCTACCAAATAATTATGAAATATCTGTAAGAGGATGTCTAAATCAAGACACATTATTCTTAATCAATGATTCCATTGCATTATCCTAGGTTATCTATGGCCATTATAAAATCTACATGATTTTCTCATAAATATATAATTATCCTCATGTTTCTATCATTGTTTAATGTTCCTTAATTTATGTTCTCCAAAATATAGTTCCCAAGGTTTCTACTAAACATGCTCTGATACCAACTATAAAGACCCTGACCCCAGTAACCCCAATCCAATGCCTTACTTTATTACATTTCCATAGATACATGGAATCACATCCCAAATGACCAAATAGTTTAGTATTCATGGAAAACATGATACATATTTTGTATTTAAAATAAATTTTAAATATAACACCATTATCCATTTTTGGTAACCCTATATATAATAAACTTCTTAGTGAATGAAGGAAATAAAACATAAGAAATGGGTGAGATCAAATTCTCATTAAGGGTTATGTATAGTGTAAGAAAAATTGAATCGATAAGAAAACCCAATATGTAATGGTAAAAAAATGTGCACATGTGCTATTTAAACAAAAAAAATAGAATAAGTTGAATCCATTTATTTTTTCATAGTTAAAATACTTTGGATAATAATAAATGGATTTTAAAGGTAAACAATTTTTAATTATTGGATGTCATATATATTTCACATGAAAAATTATACAATTAAGACCTTTCACAATATGGTTTAATTATATGTTTAGAAAACCCAAATAATTCATCATAAAAATGAACACAAAGGGTCTTTCAGAAACTGATTTCATCTCATGAGAATACCGATGCATCGAGGGGATTTTCTATAAACGGTTCCAACCTGTTATTCCATGTAAAATAATTTATTATATATTGAAATGATCTATTTAAATCATGAATAAATAATAATTATGAATAAAATTCATATTGATTAAAATATACATATTTTACATTATTTCCCTAGTTAATAAAATAACATTCAAAGTAATCATTATATGTAAAAATGGAATAAGAATTTTTAAATAGGCATTTCCATGATACAATAAATTTGTATATCCAATGACCAAAAAGAATGGAATCATTTTGAAATATACCATATGAATTATGAATAAATATTTTTTTTCATTTATGAATAGAAATAACATAAAAAGATCTTTAAAAACATTATTATGGAAAATATCCTTTTAATTTTAAAAATATGTTTTTAAAACTAAAATTTCAAAAAACATTTTTAAATTAATTTTATATGAAATTAAAATTTGAAAACTATAAATAATATTTAAAATCATTTACAGATCAGGAAGGATAGAAATTTTGTTCATTTTATTCACGTTAAAACACAATTTTATCTCACATTTTTCAAAAAAAGTCAAACGGGCACTGTTTTTAAAATTTCAAAAAGATTTCATTAAAAAATTTGTAAAAATAAATCACGTATAAAAATTACTTTAACAAAAATATTTATTTGAGAAAATATTTGCAAAAAATGGAAGATAAGTACTCTCGTTTTGAGATATATAAATAAAAAATCTTCAATAATGATGAGATTTGTGAAATTAACATATACAAATATCATATCATCAAATTGGGCATTAATGAAATGAATAAATTAGGTTTCCTCTCTATAAATACACATTAAAAGGTGGGAATACAACATAAGATAGTAAAATATCATTTTAAACATAATTTTATCATTTCATAATCATTGAAATAGTATTTTAAAGCAGTGAATGTAAATTGGGTTTAGAAATCACTTACCAATTTGGAATCTGACAAATCGTAATTCCCATAAAAATAATAAATTCAAATGAAAAAGTTAATACCATGAATATAATTATATTAATTATATTAAATATCAATGTTAGGTATACATACACCACACACAATAAATAAGTTGTGAATAAGGAATATAGCTCACAAAAGAAAATGTGAGAAGAGAAACCCTTACGTCCCACTTCCCTTCAGTGGTGTGTTATTTAACCTCATATGTATTGGTTTAATGAATATTATAAACTCATGAAAGAACCATATTGATATTTATAATACCATATTTAATTATTTTGTAACATATTATGACCCATTCATAAAAAATATTTTATTTTTTCATTTTTTTCGGTGCATTCGTTTCATCGTTTCATGACTGGTTCATTCTCATAAAAATAAGGATAATCTTTTAAATTTGATCGAGACTACAGAAGTTTAATTAAATATTATTAAAAAACTTATAGAATTATAAATGGTTAAATATATCATTTTTCGTTTTTTGTTTGAGGATGATTCATTTGATAAAATTTTAATGATAAATGTTTAGTTTATTTTGGAGGTTTTCTCTAAGCACCAAAAACTAGTTTCATTTTATTTACTATTATGGGTATATATTAGTTATAAAACATGAAATTGGTTATTATATTCCTTATAAAGTATTATTTAAACACAATCATAGTTTTATGACCATTAACGACGGAGTTATTGGAAAAAAACAAAAATATTATTCACAGTGGTGATTAACCCGCACAACTTTGACAATAAAAGAATTTCATTGAATAAGAGGAGATGAGAAATAATTTTTTTATGATATATTAAATTATTAATAATAAAATAACTTATATAAGATATTAGGTAGCTATGAAGAATTTATTTATAAAGTATATGAGGATAAATTAGAAGAAGAAAATAAAATAAGTGAGGTGTTTTGAGAAAATTTCTTCTTAAATATCAAATCTTAGGAGGAATCCTTGAGGACCATGGATTTGGTATTTTGTTGAAAAAAACATCACTTGGAAATGGCTAGAGAAGAAATGATATTAATTTTTACATATTTGAGTATCTTCGGGTGTTTTGAGTGAAAATTGGGAGGTGATGGGTGGTATTTAAACTTTATGAGAGGTTGTTTTGTGTGATTAAATAATTATTATTTTAAGTTTAAATACAATCACATTTAAGTGAAATTAATTTCCCTGAATTATGATGACAATTATTTTTATAAATGATGGTTAAGGTCAAAAAAATACCTCATAAACCTATTAAATGTTATTTTTTATATAGTTTAATCCTTTACCTCTTAATTTTAACCCATTTCATTATTTAACCTATAATGTGGTAAATAATGTTTTTTACCATGGTATTGGTTTATGAATAAAAATGAAAATAATTTTACAACCTAATTTGGAAATCTTAAATCAAAATTTGAATCTATTTTCTCTAATTCAATTAAAATAATTTGTAAAATGTTATTTAAAATTAATCCTGTAACGAGAATGTGGGTTCTTAATGTGAAGATGTACGAAAGTATGAACTATTTTTATATCCAATTTCAATGTAAAATTGAATAAGTTAAAAAATACACTTTAAAACTAAGTTAAAATATAATTTATCATTATAACTTCTTTTCATTAAAAGTAAGTTTTCAATTAAAATGAATTATTTTATACTTTTCATCAAAAAATGATACTTTTCAGAAAAATACGAAATATTCACCCTAATATAGTTTTGATATCTCTATTTTAAAGAGGTAGATTATTTTTGCAAATGAAATTTTAAAGAGTGTTAAAATTTAGTATTAAAATAGGTGTGTCATTAAACATCGGAAAATTTCCTTTTAGAAAATATAGCTTCTTATGCTAAAAATTATATTTATTCTTATCTTAGGTATATAAAAATATTAGATGAATTAAAAAAACTATTAAATCCATAACATATAGATTTAAATAAAATCTTTTACCAATGATGGTTAATTTAATTAGTTATAATAAAATTCTATTGTGGGAAGAAAAATAGTTTTATTTATAAAAAAATATCATTCATGTTCAATTTGTTTTTATTTTCATTTATAATTAATTGTTATCCATTGAATTCATTTTATAAACCTTTGTGACCCATATTTTTATAATTTATTTAATCTCATGCATTCCCTCCAATACAATGTCTAGGTTATAACTATAACATTTGAATCATAACATTTAGTTGATTGTTTGTGGTCGGTGTTCTGTGTAATGTACGTTATCAAAGATATTGAATTTCAAAAAAGAGATGAAATAAAATATTGGGGTGTTACAGATAACCCTCTTTTGAATTTCAATAGTCTACATTAAATAATATCAAAAGGGTATACATAAGAATTATCCCCAGACAAAGTGAATATAAAGGGATTTTACTAATCAAGAGGGTACTAATGTGCTAATACCAAGTGATATGGTACATGGAAGGTAATACCAGACATAATATGTTACACAGTTATCCCAATACTACTATGTGATGAATGAAAAACTAGGTATCCTAACAGATGGTATATATACTTATGTTAATGAAACACTATTATTTAATAATTTTATGCATAATATTATGATCTTGGGATCATGTTAAATGCATCATAATTCTATACACATTTAAATGGTATGCATGAGGTTCATTTTCATAATCCGTTTGTCCAAAAAATGATCAACAATGTTCATTAAAGTTAATAAATATTCATATTTTTTACCGAAGTTTATATTACCACTATATAAAGGGAAAACTATATGAATCATGATGTGGATTAAAAATCCATACATCATTTATATGAATGAAATTTCATTGGAATTGAAATAAACTGATAACAGAGATGGTTAAATAATTGAGGAGTTTGAGAAGAAATTAATAGATGAAAGACTCTTCTTGATGGCTACAATGCGTGTGTTAAACTCGACAATCAAATCATATAATATTTTTTTCCTTTAAATAATTACTTATTTAATTTCCTTTAATAGGAACAAGTTGTTGATCATATTCAATTTGAATACCCCCAATATGTTATTGATCCAATTCATGTATTTCCATCAATCCAACCATACATGATGTGTATCGTGAATTTTCAATGTACTATAATCAATATTTTACTAATAAAATTATAATTAAATGTTTTACTTTTTTTCAATGAGAATTTCGTTTTGATAGTGATATATATAAATATATTCTAAATATTGGTATGAGTTCAGTCACCGAACATATAAATCCTATAGATTATTCAAACGGAAACAAATTAATTTATATATAGAAACGTTAACTGTCAAATCATATTTTAAAACAATTTGCTTATATTGGAAATATTCTATGTAGTTTTTGATGAATAATAATTGAAATGATTTTGGATTTTATATTTGTAAATATATGAAAAATATATTGTAACATCAAAATACAAGCATCCCTGAATAGGTAATTTCAAAATGTAATTACAATTTCATTAAAAATATTTCTTAATCATTTTTTATCGATATTTTCTCAATATAACCATGATTTCCAAAAATCTATGTACACAAAATAAGAGGTAAATTTGTTTAGAGATGAGTGGGTAAAGTACATGGTGTTTTAATTCTTTCCAAAATAAAATTTTGTGATTACTAGTTATGTTTTTGATTTATTAAACTATGTGTCCTATTATATATATTTGGGATATGAATCATTAGTATCAGAATTATTATATGATATTTTTTATATGTCTCTCATCTATAAGTATAATGGAGGAAATAAATTTTTATTTAGAAATTAATTGGTAGAATATATGGTGTTAGAATGTATATAGACATCATAAAGAGGTGAGTTCTTAATAATTTAGATAATTTTCCATTCATGTTATCTATTTTTTTATTTAATTTTCTCATCATTTTTATATGATACTTTAAAAAAAATTACACATTTGTTCAAAACAATCATCATAAGCTGAAAACCAATGAAAAAATTAAAATTATTTTGATACATTAAGACAAATATACATAATTAAATTTTGAAATGTATGAACTGATCGCACATCAATCTGATGCATGATTTAGTATATATGACTCAAAATGCGTGTTTTTGGTACAGAACTCTTTTTTTTAATTTGAAGCATGTATAAGATTTCCAAAAAATATAAAATGAGATCTTATTGCCTTTAAACATTAGTAAAATGATCCATAATTCATTTTTGATGTGTAATATTGACCTCACATAAATTTGAAAACTGATGTAGTTGGTATGACTTTAAGTTTGTGTATTCAATCTAAAATTTTTGTTTTAATTTAAAATGTGTGTAACATATCCAAAAATTAGAAAAAGAACCATATTTTGTTCCCACATTATAAAAATAATAAATAATTGGTTTTTCATGTGTAGGAATTGACTATACATCAATCCAACAGCGGATGTGGTCGGTATGAATCGTAGTGTTTTTTTTTCAATTCAAGAGTGTCACTTGAGTTTAAAATACACATCAAAGAGGAAAAACTAATAAAGACATATCCAATGGTTTTTAAACATTATGAAAAAAATTGATAATTTATTTTTGATATTTAGGAATCAACCACATATCAATACGACACTTGATGTCGTCCATATGATTTAAAGTGTGTTTTATCTATATAAAAGTTCCATTTTAGTTTAAAATTCTTATCAAGCCTCCAAAATCAATCAAAAAAGAGCATATTATTTCCAAACATTTTCAAAATGATCCATAATTCATTTTTTGTCTATTGGAATTGATTATATTCTACTCCTAAACATGATGTGGTTGGAATGATATGAAGTATGTGTTTTCAATATAAAAGTGAAATTTTATTTTAAAAGGCATCATAGAGACAAAGTCATGAAAAGAATGCTTGATTTTTTTTCAAACTTTATGAAAATTATATATAATTAATTTTTGACATGTATGAATTAACACTCATCAATATGACACCCAAGGTGTTTGGTAAGACTAAAAGTGTGTGTTTTCAGGATGAAAGTTTCATTTATTTTAAAACACATGTTAAATAGCCAAAACTGAGAAAATAAGATATGATTGTTTTCAAAATTTTGTAAAATGATTGATAATAATTTTTTTCTGTGTATGATTTTATTTCACATTAATCTAACACCTAATGTGGTAGATATGACTTGAAGTGTGTGTTTTCAATATAAAAGTGTAATTTTAGTTTAAAATGAAAGTCACATCTCAAATAATAAGAAAATGATAATGGATTTATTTCAAACATTTTTTTTAAAATGATTAAAAATTTATTTTTGATGTGTAAGAATTGAGCACACATCAATATGACACTTGATGTGGTTGGTATGACTCAAAGTGAATGTTTTAAATATAAAAATAGTTTTTTAGTTTAACATGTGTGTCACGTCACCAAAACCATGAAAAAGATAATAAATTATTTTCAAAACATTAGTAAAACAATCCACAATTAATTTTCATTTGTATTAATTGACTGCACACAAATACGACACATGATGTTGTCAGTATGACTCAAAGAATGTGTTTTCAGTATTAAAATTTCATTTTATTTTAAAATACATCACATAGCCAAAATTGAGAAAATGAGTTCATAATATTTTCAAACCTTAGTACATTGATTAATAATTAATTTACAACACATTGGAATTAAATGCACATCAATCTAACACCTGATGTGTTTGTATGAGAAGAATTGTGTGTTTTCAAAACTAAAGTTTCATTTTAGTTTAAAAAACATTAATTTTGTAAAACTATGATAAAAAGATATTATTTTTTCCAAATTTATTAATACTATAGATGGATCATTTTTCATGCGTAGTAATTGAACACCCATCAATCTGACTCACGATGAGGTCAGTATTACTTTAAGTATGTGTTTTCAATATAAAAGGGACATTTTATCTCAAAACACAAGTCATATCACCAAAACTGTGAAACAAATATCATATTATTTTCAAACATCATGAAAAAGTCCATAATTCATTTTTCATGTGTAGGAATGGACTATACTCCAATCTGAAACATGATTTGATCAGTATGACTCGAAGTACATTTTTTTAATATTAAAATGTCAATTTAGTTTTAAAAAAATCACTTATACATTTCTGAGTAAACAAGATCCTATTGATTTTAAACATTAGAACAACAATCCGTAATTAATTTTTGACATGTAAGAAATAACCACTTGTCAATCTGACACCTGATGTGGTTAGTATAACTCAAAGTTAATGCTTTCAATACAAAAGTGTCATTCTAGTGGAAAACACTTATCAGACAACAAAAATTGAGAAAACATTCTTGGATTGTTTTAAAACATTAGTAAACAGATCTATTATTCATTTTTGATGTGTTGGAATCTACTAAACATTAATCTATCACATGATGTCATCTGTAGGACCCAAAGTGTGTGTTTTCAATATAAAGTGTCATTTTATTTCAAAATGTGTGCCATATCTCCAAAATTGAGAAAAAAACTTGATTTTTTTTTAAAATTTAGTAAAAATATCAATAATTCATTTTTATGTGTAGGATTTGATATTACATCAATTCGACACATCGTGTAGTCGATATGACTTTAGGTATGTCTTTTCAATACAAAAGTGTAATATTAGTTTAAAATACGCATAAAATAGCCAAAACCAAGATTACAAGATTGGATTATATTCAAACATTTAAAAAATTATTCCAAACTCATTTTTATGTGTAATAATATACTAGACATAAATATGATAGACGATATTAGAAATATGACTCGATGTGTGTTGTTTCAGTATAATCGTGTCATCTTAGTTCAAAACATCCATCAAATCTCCAGAACTATGAAAACAATCTCACATTGTTTTCTGTCATTAGTAAAATGATCAATAATTTGTTTGTAATGTGTAAACATTGACTAAACATAAATATAACACGTGATAAGGTCGGTATAACTCTAAGTGTTTGTTTTCATTACAAAAGTGACATTTTATTTTAAAATGCACATCACATAGAAAAAATATAGAAAAAGTGCTCATATTTTCTCAAAATTATGTAATGTCACGACCTAACCCTAACCAAGGCTCAAGCCACAACCACCCCAATCGTACATCCATAGGCAAGGGATGGTGATAAGAACTGAAAGGAAAGTCCTAAATGGGAGGCCTTCTCCTAAGTAACTTTATGCACGCACTCAAACATCTCAATACATTAGCACAAAGGAGTAATAATACAAAGATGAAATATCTAGAAAGTAAAACAAGCATGAAAACCCATTATCATGTACAAGATTGTGATAGTGAAAACTATAAATGGGAAAAAACACAACCAACCAGAAATATGTCCCAAGTTGACAAAACTGGATTTGTAAACTGCTGAGAGAGATCATCTTTCGATCTCAAAGATGTGACTATCATATGTGTTCCAATGTGTTAGGAATCCATAGGCTCCTCTGAAGTCATCACTTACATGTATTTCGTCTACCTAAGACACAACACATGAAGGAAAATACCGTTTCTTGAACATCAAGAGATTTCCACTCCATAAGTCATCTAATACACACTACCCAGTTCAATTGGAGGCAACTACTCATAAGCTCGTTGAGCACCCACTACCTTGCTCTATAGGAGGGTACCACTTGATAGGTCATCAGGGACCAGCTGCCTAGTTCTACTAGAGGGTACCATTAAAAATCATATCAAGGACATAATTCCTATCTCTACGAGAAGGTGCCACTCAAAATGGTCATCTAGGACCAACTTCCCCACTCTAATAGCGGGTACCACTCAAAAAGACGTCGAGGACCCACTGTCCTCCTCTACTGGATGGTACCACTCAGAAAGGTTGTTGAGGACCCACTTACCAACTATATTGGATGATACCACTCTGAAAGGTCATCGAGGGACCGCTACCCAAATATTTTAGAGGGTATCATTTGGAAAGGTCCTCGAGGCCCCACTAACCAGCTCTACTATAGGGTTCCACTTGAGATGCCTCTACTGATCATGTGCGATCACTACCATCATTGAGAATATCTTAACTAGGCTTCATGCTTGTAACATTTCACATAATATCCCAAAAACCAAAACTAAGGGAACCATCATGTTCTACAAGAAAAAACACTCGTGGTAGGGTACTCAAAGGCCAAAATCTGAGTCCAAACAAAGGAGATGTGGAACCCTAATGTTTCCTTAAAAGGAACAAAGTAGAGCATTGCATGTAGGGGCCCCACACGAAATCGGTTCCCACTCTTCTTTATATATTTTTCCTTCCAATTGAGAAATTTCTTTCCATGGTGTACTACATGATGTGTAAGGGAACTACATGACGTGTCTCATCCAAAATCTTGCTGAATACATGAGGCTATTCACTGATCTAAGAGGAAAATTTTAATTCCACTAATATCCCTCTATTAATGGTTGTGGCTGGATAAACATATGACTCCATTTTTATCCTCATGGAAAAAAATTTAGGATAGGCAATTCACTTTCCCAAATAAGATACCTGGTGAAAAATTCACATTTCACCACATAATGAACGGACGATGCTTTGTGGGCCCGTGACACGTGCCGGAAATAAACACCTGATATTGAAGAGAAAAATTCGCCGAAATTTTAGGGTTGTGATACCACATAAAGTTCATTATTTTGACATCATATGAAGAAGATACATTAGATACAAGATTCCATAATAATAATAATTTTATTATTATTGGGTGTTATGTTGACACAAGCCACAAGTCTGAAAAATGTATCCAACATCGATATTAAAATGACCACCTCAATTCCATGGTCATGTTTCCCCTGATCGTTCTCCAATATGACAACTCATGAAAAAGTTTTAACCTATGTAATGTTTTATAATCAAAATAAATTATAATAATATTTAATCTCATAAGAATTATTTCGTGCCTCCAAGGATCACCTCCTCCTTTATATTTTATTTTTTTTATAAATTAATATTATTATGATAAT
Source organism: Viscum album (assembly GCA_963277665.1). Taxonomy (NCBI): domain Eukaryota; kingdom Viridiplantae; phylum Streptophyta; class Magnoliopsida; order Santalales; family Viscaceae; genus Viscum; species Viscum album. The sequence goes on from OY728163.1 coordinate 211,369,947, forward strand.
ATAATACTAGATCCAAATATAATGGGGGCCTCTGATTCTATGCCCAAGAATCTTTCATGCTGTACACACAACCTTTCCTCCAAATCCGACCACCATCATAGAGATCTGATTCCATCCACCATCTTGTCAACACTAACCATACTCCACCATGAGACTCCATACATGGCCTCTTCTCAGAATCGATCTCCTCACACTGCACATCAATGTCATGCATCTATTGGGGAAATGAGGATACCTGATCCAACCTAAACCACCCCTGATCAAACTCATGCCTCTTTTCACACTAGTCGCAAACCCACATATGTGGTACTGATCCAATATATTTGGAAATCACCATCTCGATCATTTATAAACTAATCCAAAAACCAGCAATATTCATGTCATTTGCGATACCAAAATTAATCTATGGGTTTTATCGCACTCGAACATGACTCGACAATGTTGAATTTTGAACCTATTGTCCAACGATGAATAACATGAAGTGTGATAGGGAAAATCACCACTAAAAAATGTGATAAAAATTGTTGTCCAAGCATTCTTGTGAAAAGATTTTATATCCAGGAAACAGTGGTGGGAGACATGGATAGGGAGAGAAATGAAATGGAAGAATAATTAATTTCGATACATGACATCATCTGAAGGTTTATATTTACACCTATTAATGAAATTAGATTTAGTCATGAAAAATTATTTAATCATAAATATAGAAACCAAAAATGATGAGTCTTATCGAGAGATAGAATCATTTTTATCGAAGAATGTTCTTTCCAATTATTGAAGTAAGTCATTGCATTTGATGTATCCTAATATGCTTTGATTTGTAGCTTCATCATCATCTGATGTGATCCACCAATGTAAGGAGAGGAAAAGATTCATTGGTGATTCTAGGATTCGGAGGTTGATCCTGAGAAATTCACCATAAAGAAGTATTTATAGGAAAATATTGTAGGTCAAAATGAATGAATGAATGAACTTAATAATTAATTAATCCACTGAATGTACCACCAATAGGTAAGATGTTTGAACTCCTGGCACAGAGCAACATTAGTTAATTCCTAGGGTAAAATCCTCATTCCAAACTTAGTGATGGTTTTTTATTTTCCATCAAAGTCTTCTTTTGTGAGTTATTATGGTTAGGGTAATTAAATAAATTATTTAATTTATCTCATGCAACACCTAACAGTTTCCCCATATGAATTCCCCATGCTGACCAACCATATATCACACCTCATGTAAACCTTGTGCTACAAATTCAATCATGGTGTTATATTTTTAATATGAGACACTATTTTTGAGATATTCATCATTTTTAGGGAGATTTTTCTCTCAAAATAAATGTACATTTAATATTTTTATAAAATTAGTTCTGAGATAAATTGTCCTTAGAACCATGTGCCATTTCAGTGTATGAATCTAAAAATATTTCTAGGAATATTAAAATGAATTACATGAAAAAAATGAGAGTCTCTATATTAATCCCTTTTCAAAATATTTTCATCCCCAAAAAGAAAAAAATAAGGAATATGGTGAGTACACTAAGCCTGCAACCGGCTATCCCACTCCTATGAGAACCCCTAATGGTTTCTTATGCTATCAACAAACATGTACCCCAGGAAAAAACCTACCCATAATGGGTAATTGTCTACCGGTTCTCAATGCCATCTGATCCTTGGAAAAGAAAACTCTACTCTCACATAAATAATTACCATGGTGGATATAGTATAATGAATCATGTAATTACCACCTCAGCTATGGCATGTGGAGAACACCATGCACCTAGTATAACTACAAATAGGTTGAATCATCTATCACCTCAGTCAACAATGGTGGATGAAAAACCTTGATGTGCACATCTTATGCCATCTCCATGCCCTAGGTGGAACTCATTCTCATGCCACCTCAACCTATGTAGGGTCCACATTCACTCCATGTATGAGATGACATATCCTAAGACATGGACCTCCGAATTTAAAAATATATCCACAAGGTCTACCATAAATCTATCACTCTCAGATCATGTCTAGAAACATCCTACTATGTATTGTAGGCTCCATCTATGACATTGAGGACACTAGAGTATCATCGTAAAAGCCTATAATGAACCGACCCAATAAAAATTATGTATTTGGCTCTTATGTCTTGAAAACTCTACTGGGGAGTTCAACACACTGAAGGGAGTCACCAAGAACTCAATGACACCATAGAGGCTCTTGGAATCCATGCATGAAAGGAAAACCCCATGAACCAAGAGTTTGCGATAACCTATCATGAGGTCAAAATTCATTATCCACTTCACCTCCAGTCACTAGGTGAAGAGGTCATCAATTTTATATGATGAATAATTCTTCAAGATAGTCACCTGGATCATGTGACATAAATCCAAATATAAGCTCAAGATCTCACAATTACATGAGGTCATCCAATATACAAGATCATTTATTGGTTCAACCCCAGTGGAAGTCCCTAAAAAAGGAAAATTATCAATGTTGAGATAAACATAACACCTCCTCAGGATATACTCCTTCAACCCCCACCATAGTTGTAGTAATATTATGGTCACAACATACACTACTTGTAACGCCCCGACCCCAGCTACCCAGAGTCGGTGCATTACTTCGTAACATTGGCATGATCACAAGAAAGATCAAATCTCGAAAGACCGATTGGTTTAGTAGCCTTGGAAACACTAGATATATTCATAAGTTTTACATTAAATCATACAATGAGAAACTAATACAACAACATAATGTTCCACAATCCACACTATTAACCCCTCATAAAATCCCTGCAGGTCATTCATAACTTACTTCTTCACATCCTGGGAAAAATAAAACATAGAAAAGGGGTGAGCTCAAATACCCAGTAAGGATAACAATATAGTAGAACATTCAAAATAAGCATAAACATTTAAGGCAATGCATTACTAAAACAAAATCCTTTTAAACTTGAACTTCAACATAGTATGGCAAAAGTAAAATGAAATAATGCCATTTACTTATTCACATGGATATTCTACTAATCGAATAATCACATGAAAAAATCAATAACCACTTTAATAATGTTGGAATGCATAATGTCAAACGTTAATTTCATTGTCTAGGCCTCATCCCAAGACCTAGGGGTTACTTCTAACCGGAACCCAACCCGGAGTGCCTCTAATAACCGGACACCAACCCGGAGTGCCTCTAATAACCGGACACCAACCCGGAGTACCTCTAATAACCGGAGACCAAACCGGAGGGCTTACTTTTACCAGTCCCTAACCTGGAGGGCTTAATTTAACCAGTCCCCAACCTGGAGGGCTTACTTTAACCAGTCCCCAACCTGGAGGGCTTACTTTTACCGGTCCCCAACCCGGAACATACTTGTTTAGCACATTCATCTGAAGAAAAGTTTGAAATATAACATAAACATTCGGATTAAAACTAGCATACGAAATGTCAATAGTTTCACCATAAACTATGAATGGTATAAAATAGCACATCCACAGTCAAACATTTCACAAAACCTTCAATACAATATAGAAGTTTTGTATTATAATAAATCAACTTCAAATAAGCGTAAAATCCATTAAAGGATGTTGACATAGATGAAATCAAAACACTTTTTAGAGAAATATCTCTTTCTATTTTTGAAATCATTTAAGAGCCATATAAAATAAAACATTTTCTTGAAAATATTCTTGTAAGCTTGTAAGGAAAGCTTTGACGATTTTATAACGGCGAAAAATAACCGCACCCGCCGTATAAGTAAAAAAAAACATTCTTATCTTAATTCTGTCGAAAAGGTCAAAAAGGACCTTGTTTTGAAAACGACGGAAATATTCCTTTATAAACCTCTTACAAAAAGTCAAACAAGGGTATAAATGAATTTAACCAATATTCTTGTAAATAATAAATATGTTTTGAAATACATTTCGAAGAAACATGGATGTGGATGATAAAGAAATCTCAGTAGATTATTACGTATAAACAACCTCGGATAATGAAGAGATTGTGAAATAACCCTTACCTTGTACTTTTCCTTGTTTGGGGTAGGTTAACCTCCTGTATAATGGTGAAATAATTTTTATTAAATTTTAAAAGAATCATATACATTAATATGATATCATATTTGATCTTTTAACATTGCTTTATTAATAATATCTTAGTATTATCGTCGTTTCGGGTGATAATCGATTCGTTCTTCTTAAATGTTTGGTTATGTAAGACATGTTTGTAATGGATAGATTATATCTTATTCATAATCAGAATGATATTAACATTATTTTTAACCCTAAAATGAGAATAATACTTGAATGGATATGATGGAGAACGAATCTTATCGCGTTCGTGGAGACGGTAGTCCGTACGTACGCACGAACGCTACTTCCATTTAATTTTTATTTTAAAAGAATCAAATCCAAATGATACATAGGTATATTACTATTCCAGTATAATATAATATTTTATATATGTTACTTAAGTTCATTAACACCATCCTTTATACGTTCCATGTGTGGTATGAACGAGTCATATCATTTTAAGGGGGCGGTAGTCCGCACTTCCTCAAATGAAATTATCGCATGTATATACAACATGAAATGAATAATGGAATGAAATAAAATGGAATTACAGAAGCTTATATATAAAATATATATCATTAATATCATATTTAATTACAGTGCTATCATAATGGCCACCATGAGAGGTGGTAAGATGTATTTGAACAATCATCGTTTCGTGAGGCGTTAGTTTGCCATCCATAGAAACATTATGTTCATCATCCATTAGATAGAGTTGTGTGTATGTGTAGTTTGAATCCTTCTTATAACAACATCCTAGTATATTGAGGATACTGGTGTTGTTACAAAATAAAGGAAATAAAAATATTTTGGGGGTTGGAGAAGCAAAATAAATGAAAATACTTTAAGAGAAATTGTTACCTTTAATTTAGGTAACTTACTTTGGTTAGAAGCAAAGGACTTCTTGAAATGCTTTCTGCCTAAGGGGAAGATTCAAGGAGGAGGAGAGGGATGTGGGGAGCTTAGTTGGGCAGAGTTTGGACGAGCCAAGTGGGTTGAGAGGTGTGAGGAAAAGAGAAGGAGGAGTGCCCTTTTATAAGAGGGGTGAGGGGCACCTTTGGAAAAGCTAGAAATATTAATTTATAATAAATTCATATTCGGTTTCCAATGGCTCCAAAGTTGACTATTCAAAGGTTGAGGTGGGGATAGGTCGAAAACAACTCATCCAATAGAATTTAGACAGGTTTGGGTACTTATATTAACCTTATCATTAAGTATTAACTCTAAGTTAATTAGTTTCACTTTTACAATGTCTCTTTGTATTTTTATATAATATGGTTAATAAACTTACTATATACATCCAAGAGACCCCCACGTGGTCCATTAATGATTAACCTATCATAATATAAGTCTCTTGGCCAAACCTTAGATTTTTAGGAATTTAATATCAATTAATAATATAATATTTGTTTTAAGAACTCTTTTATGTCAATTTTGAAACTATTCAATAGTTGATTTTTGTGAAACTCATAACAGATTGATTACTTCGAACAAAGTCAATTAAATCAATCCTAATATATCATATTATCCTAGAAAATTAGTTTAATTCATTAAAAGCTTCATATTATATTTATTTGGGTATTTATAATATCAATTATTTTAATTTTTCACTATTATAGTAATTACTGCATCATCATTGTGTCATATATAAAATAACTTCTTTAATGTCTAAAAATTATAAATAAAATATCATTATGTAGGAAATCTTTTTATCTTTCTAATGAATATTTATAATCGAAAAGCCAACATGTATAACCCTATGTAAAAATTGTTCTTCTAAAAGATGTAAGCTTATGCCATTTTTTTATTTAAGCTTTATTAATATAATGTGTCATTATCACTTACAAGTGGATCCATGGGGTCCCAAAATTGACAAAAAGATACCCATGGTCGACCATGTATCAACCAATAGGGTTATGACACGTTTTAGGGTAATTTAGTATTATTATAATATTATTTTTTAACCCTTATTTACCGGATTTACCCTTAACCATGGTAAATAAAATATTTACCGCAGTAATTATTCAAAATGTCTAAAAATAAAAGTTACCTATTTACACAATTTGAACATCCTGATTCCAAATATGGAATCCATTTTCCTAAATTCAAAACACAGAAGTGGCAGAAATTAATTTAAAATTAATTCCCGCTGTCAAAACAAAAAGCGTGTTTTTAAGAGATAATAACTATCAAAAGATTGACACTCGTTTATGTTCGGTTTAATTGTAAAATTATGTCCAATTACCAACATTATATTAAATGGTAAAAATATATTCTAAATATACTTTAAAACCACTCAAATTCATAATTTATCACTATTAATTATTTTGATTAAAAAAGTTGTTTTTAATTAAAATTTAGTAATTTTCACTATTCATCAAAATATGAAAGTTATCCGAAATGTACCAAAATTTCACCTTAGGTTAAATTAGATATTCCGAATCCAAAAATGAATTCCATTTTGAAATATAAAATATATATAATTTTAAAAAGTAGGTATTACTATTCACAACGGCTAGTTTAATTAGTTGTGGTGTGTGTTAGAACTCGAGGTTGCGTACAACACACGTTATCGCATTATTCGAAGGGAAACGTACCGTGGAAGCTTGGGGTGTTTCATTTTAAATTTTTGATGTCCCCATTTAGTCAAAAAGTTTAAAATATTGTATTTAAAAAGGTTTCACTATTAGAAGTTGATAAAAGTGAAATACTGAAAATGAATCTGTTCTTGCAATATGACTAAGAAACTCATAATAGGGATTCTAAAATTATAAGGATTATATAAAGTTCAAAATGTAGTTAATACTATTCATGACCTCTTTTAATGGTGTGATTGAACTCGGTGTTGTGTGTAGTGCAAGTTATTGAATTATTTTTAAGAAATAACACACTCTGAAATCATGGGGTGTTACATTCTCCCCTCCTTCAATAAATTGCGTCCTCGCAATTTGAAATTGTTCTTCGAAAATAAAAGGTTGAAAGTAGAAAATATATTTGTGGGAAAACCCACATCGGAAATTGGGTTACTAAAATTTAGTCTTAATATGAGGAAAAGAGAAATGAAAGGGTCACCACCAAATTATGATCTTGATTAGGAGAACATTGGTGGCAATTAGAGACATATAATTGAAGGGAAAACGTAAATATTTATAGGTAGTGATTGAGGTCATCAATCACAAACAAGTATAAAATTGAGGTCCTTAAACTCATCAATCTATGATGATTTGAAGTACCATCGGTTCAACAAAATATAGGGTATTGGGACAACACATTTTTGACATTTCAAAATATCTTAGTTGAAATCCCACATCGAAAAATGAATTAATGAGGCCTCTATTTAAAATAAAGAGTGGAAAGTATGAAGATTACCAAAAATAACACATACTAGGGTTCCATGTAGGAAAATATGGATATGGAAGAGAAATCTAACCATCAATTATCTGATGGAGAGTGGTAGAGAACATGGCTATGAAAAGGCCAACAATCCCAAAGCCATAAATTTGTGATGATTTAAGGTACCATCTAGGACAACATTTTTGTTCTAAGTTCCTTTTCTTAATGTTGTGGAATTTATTTATGAGATTGGATAAGATCATAAGGAGATAAACTTACTTTATAATTAGAGTTTTATCCATTAATAAATTTCTACCACAAACTCATCTTTCACTCTAAAATATAATAGAAAAAAATTCTATTTACACTATTCGTATAGGGTTCCAAAATAAACGAATTTATAATTCATCTACAAGATCTTTTAATAAAAACAACATTATTTAATCCAGGACATCTCGTGGGCCAGTGGTAGGTGATACACCCTTGTCGCCCTTCGGTTGCAGGTTCAAGTCTCGCAGCCTTGCCGGACGCGACGGGTTGCCGCCTGACCTCCGGGTTTTCCTTTTATGGCAATCCAAAATAATCCAAACTAGAACTATCCAAAATACTTCTGTCTAAACTCACAGTCCAACATTTATAAGGAAGGTAAACATAATATAGATCCTTTTTACCCCGTAATAGAATATGAATACCTTCATCATGTATTACCATATTCCTTATTGATTACATTCATGCTCCCTTATTCCATATAGAATGTTGGATATACTTCATTAATCCAAAAATGTTTTAAACCCCAACAATGATGGAATATACAAATTATTAATCAGTTCCAAGGTAGTCAAGAATATCCAATATAATTTATCCAAAACAATCACATATTATTCCAAAATCACTACCTCAGTATCAGAACTATATTATGATTTATCATTCTCTCAACCATATATTTTCCAAAAATTTATCCTTCTATTGAGTCACTTTTCTTTGTTCCACACAATCTCAAGTCCTTAATGAAATAGTACTGCAGTACAATCCTTATATACTCCATGATTATTGTAACAAGTACATTGTTGATACAACACTCAATTGACATAATCAACATAAGAACTCTAATCATCCCTCTTCATCTGTGGTAGTATCATAACATGATTATTATCCAATAACATCATTTGCGGCATAGTCTGATGACTGGGACATAGGTTCGCGTAGTGTCCAAACTCCTTGCAAATGAAGCATTATACATTTGAAACCATTTTCTTACCCTTGCAGTCACGTACTTTGTGCCCTTTTCCTCCACACTTATAACAAACTTCCATTCCTTTCAGGCAAGTTCCAGGGTGTTTCTTTCCACAGTTACCACATATGGGAAAATTCTTCTTTTGCCTCTTACTTTTATCCATATTTCTCTCTTCCATCCTTTTCTTCTCTTGCTTCCCTTCAAAGCCATAGGACTCAGTAAACTCTTTACTTATCTTATCAATACATGATATTATTTATTCATATGATGATAATACATGGGTGACTATTTCTCTTATAAATTCTAGCTTAAGACCATGAAAGATATGATCCTTCCTTCTCTTTGGATCATGTGCATTTCTGGAGTTCTCATTCCTTCTACTGGGCGCCATTTCTAAACAATGGCATAAACTAGATCAGTTTATGAATCAAAATACATAATCCCATACTTATAAAACACCTAACATAAATTTAACTATTTATGGATATAATCCATAATCATAAGAATGTTTTCTTTGAGGAAGTATATACTCATAATCCCTTCAAAATGATTTGTAAAGAAAATGAGAGTTATCCTAAGCATATCCCCCGGGAGTGTCGTAACCAAGAGTGCAGCAAGGCCCGTTGTCGTGCACCAGTTCCCGTTCAAGTCTAGCTCAAAGCGGTGTTTTCGGGTTTTACCCCTAGGTACATCTGTGCCAGAGCCGCCTCTACCTGCTCGTATCCAGACAGGGATGTATTGCTTGGAAAACTCACAAAATCTCTACAATACCAAAATTCTAGGAAGTTCTTCTATACTAATCCTCAAAGTTAATCTTAGGTCTACGTGCTCTAATCAGAGTTTATCTAAATCTAGCTTCCAAGGTTTGTACTAAACTTCCTCTGATACCAACTGTAACGCCCCGACCCCAGCTACCCAGAGTCGGTGCATTACTTCGTAACATTGGCATGATCACAAGAAAGATCAAATCTCGAAAGACCGATTGGTTTAGTAGCCTTGGAAACACTAGATATATTCATAAGTTTTACATTACATCATACAATGAGAAACTAATACAACAACATAATGTTCCACAATCCACACTATTAACCCCTCATAAAATCCCTGCAGGTCATTCATAACTTACTTCTTCACATCCTGGGAAAAATAAAACATAGAAAAGGGGTGAGCTCAAATGCCCAGTAAGGATAACAATATAGTAGAACATTCAAAATAAGCATAAACATTTAAGGCAATGCATTACTAAAACAAAAGCCTTTTAAACTTGAACTTCAACATAGTATGGCAAAAGTAAAATGAAATAATGCCATTTACTTATTCACATGGATATTCTACTAATCGAATAATCACATGCAAAAATCAATAACCACTTTCATAATGTTGGAATGCATAATGTCAAACGTTAATTTCATTGTCTAGGCCTCATCCCAAGACCTAGGGGTTACTTCTAACCGGAACCCAACCCGGAGTGCCTCTAATAACCGGACACCAACCCGGAGTGCCTCTAATAACCGGACACCAACCCGGAGTACCTCTAATAACCGAAGACCAAACCGGAGGGCTTACTTTTACCAGTCCCTAACCTGGAGGGCTTAATTTAACCAGTCCCCAACCTGGAGGGCTTACTTTAACCAGTCCCCAACCTGGAGGGCTTACTTTTACCGGTCCCCAACCCGGAACATACTTGTTTAGCACATTCATCTGAAGAAAAGTTTGAAATATAACATAAACATTCGGATTAAAACTAGCATACGAAATGTCAATAGTTTCACCATAAACTATGAATGGTATAAAATAGCACATCCACAGTCAAACATTTCACAAAACCTTCAATACAATATAGAAGTTTTGTATTATAATAAATCAACTTCAAATAAGCGTAAAATCCATTAAAGGATGTTGACATAGATGAAATCAAAACACTTTTTAGAGAAATATATCTTTCTATTTTTGAAATCATTTAAGAGCCATATAAAATAAAACATTTTCTTGAAAATATTCTTGTAAGCTTGTAAGGAAAGCTTTGACGATTTTATAACGGCGGAAAATAACCGCACCCGCCGTATAAGTAAAAAAAACATTCTTATCTTAATTCTGTCGAAAAGGTCAAAAAGGACCTTGTTTTGAAAACGACGGAAAGATTCCTTTATAAACCTCTTACAAAAAGTCAAACAAGGGTATAAATGAATTTAACCCATATTCTTGTAAATAATAAATATGTTTTGAAATACATTTCGAAGAAACATGGATGTGGATGATAAAGAAATCCCAGTAGATTATTACGTATAAACAACCTCGGATAATGAAGAGATTGTGAAATAACCCTTACCTTGTACTTTTCCTTGTTTGGGGTAGGTTAACCTCCTGTATAATGGTGAAATAATTGTTATTAAATTTTACAAGAATCATATACATTAATATGATATCATATATGATCTTTTAACATTGCTTTATTAATAATATCTTAGTATTATCGTCGTTTCGGGTGATAATCGATTCGTTCTTCTTAAATGTTTGGTTACGTAAGACATGTTTGTAATGGATAGATTATATCTTATTCATAATCAGAATGATATTAACATTATTTTTAACCCTAAAATGAGAATAATACTTGAATGGATATGATGGAGAACGAATCTTATCGCGTTCGTGGAGACGGTAGTCCGTACGTACGCACGAACGCTACTTCCATTTAATTTTTATTTTAAAAGAATCAAATCCAAATGATACATAGGTATATTACTATTCCAGTATAATATAATATTTTATATATGTTACTTAAGTTCATTAACACCATCCTTTATACGTTCCATGTGTGGTATGAACGAGTCATATCATTTTAAGGGGGCGGTAGTCCGCACTTCCTCAAATGAAATTATCGCATGTATATACAACATGAAACGAATAATGGAATGAAATAAAATGGAATTACAGAAGCTTATATATAAAATATATATCATTAATATCATATTTAATTACAGTGCTATCATAATGGCCACCATGAGAGGTGGTAAGATGTATTTGAACAATCATCGTTTCGTGAGGCGTTAGTTTGCCATCCACAGAAACATTATGTTCATCATCCATTAGATGGAGTTGTGTGTATGTGTAGTTTTAATCCTTCTTATAACAACATCCTAGTATATTGAGGATACTGGTGTTTTTACAAAATAAAGGAAATAAAAATATTTTGGGGGTTGGAGAAGCAAAATAAATGAAAATACTTTAAGAGAAATTGTTACCTTTAATTTAGGTAACTTACTTTGGTTGGAAGAAAAGGACTTCTTGAAATGCTTTCTGCCTAAGGGGAAGCTTCAAGGAGGAGGAGAGGGATGTGGGGAGATTAGTTGGGCAGAGTTTGGACGAGCCAAGTGGCTTGAGAGGTGTGAGGAAAAGAGAAGGAGGAGTGCCCTTTTATAAGAGGGGTGAGGGGCACCTTTGGAAAAGCTAGAAATATTAATTTATAATAAATTCATATTCGGTTTCCAATGGCTCCAAAGTTGACTATTCAAAGGTTTAGGTGGGGATAGGTCGAAAACAACTCATCCAATAGAATTTAGACAGGTTTGGGTACTTATATTAACCTTATCATTAAGTATTAACTCTAAGTTAATTAGTTTCACTTTTACAATGTCTCTTTGTATTTTTATATAATATGGTTAATAAACTTACTATATACATCCAAGCGACCCCCAAGTGGTCCATTAATGATTAACCTATCATAATATAAGTCTCTTGGCCGAACCTTAGATTTTTAGGAATTTAATATCAATTAATAATATAATATTTGTTTTAAGAACTCTTTTATGTCAATTTTGAAACTATTCAATAGTTGATTTTTGTGAAACTCATAACAGATTGATTACTTCGAACAAAGTCAATTAAATCAATCCTAATATATCATATTATCCTATAAAATTAGTTTAATTCATTAAAAGTTTCATATTATATTTATTTGGGTATTTATAATATCAATTATTTTAATTTTTCACTATTATAGTAATTACTGTATCATCATTGTGTCATAAATAAAATAACTTATTTAATGTCTAAAAATTATAAATAAAATATCCTTATATAGGAAATCTTTTTATCTTTCTAATGAATATTTATAATCGAAAATCCAACATGTATAACCCTATGTACAAATTGTTCTTCTAAAAGATGTAAGCTTATGCCATTTTTATTTTTATTTAAGCTTTATTAATATAATGTGTCATTATCACTTACAAGTGGATCCATGGGGTCCCAAAATTGACACAAAGATGCCCATGGTCGACCATGTATCAACCAATAGGGTTAAGACACGTTTTAGGGTAATTTAGTATTATTATAATATTATTTTTTAACCCTTATTTACCGGATTTACCCTTAACCATGGTAAATAAAATATTTACCGCAGTAATTATTCAAAATGTCTAAAAGTAGAAGTTACCTATTTACACAATTTGAACATCCTGATTCCAAATATGGAATCCATTTTCCTAAATTCAAAACACATAAGTGGCAGAAATTAATTTAAAATTAATTCCCGCTGTCAAAACAAAAAGCGTGTTTTTAAGAGATAATAACTATCAAAAGATTGACACTCGTTTATGTTCGGTTTAATTGTAAAATTATGTCCAATTACCAACATTATATTAAATGGTAAAAATATATTCTAAATATACTTTAAAACCACTCAAATTCATAATTTATCACTATTAATTATTTTGATTAAAAAAGTTGTTTTTAATTAAAATTTAGTAATTTTCACTATTCATCAAAATATGAAAGTTATCCGAAATGTACCAAAATTTCACCTTAGGTTAAATTAGATATTCCGAATCCAAAAATGAATTCCATTTTGAAATATAAAATATATATAATTTTAAAAAGTAGGTATTACTAGTCACAACGGCTAGTTTAATTAGTTGTGGTGTGTGTTAGAACTCGAGGTTGCGTACAACACACGTTATCGCATTATTCGAAGGGAAACGTACCGTGGAAGCTTGGGGTGTTTCATTTTAAATTTTTGATGTCCCCATTTAGTCAAAAAGTTTAAAATATTGTATTTAAAAAGGTTTCACTATTAGAAGTTGATAAAAGTGAAATACTGAAAATGAATCTGTTCTTGCAATATGACTAAGAAACTCATAATAGGGATTCTAAAATTATAAGGATTATATAAAGTTCAAAATGTAGTTAATACTATTCATGACCTCTTTTAAGGGTGTGATTGAACTCGGTGTTGCGTGTAGTGCAAGTTATTGAATTATTTTTAAGAAATAACACACTCTGAAATCATGGGGTGTTACACTACTCCAAGTCAAATACTATCCAAATGATAAAGAATATATTGTAACCTTCTTCGAAAGAGATCACCATACCCTGCTCGGGGATCACTTATTATCCAAGGGGGAAAACATTATCCCATTCCCCATTAGAACTACCATAATCCTTAATATTAATCATAATAAGATGGTGGTAAACGAATTTCACCGAGGAAAACATAATAGAGTACTACTCCCACTGTGGAAAGATTTCATGTGAGGATGTCTCTCTCCTCAAAAAGTTAGGTCACACCATTAGAATAAATTGGTGATCATCGATCCTCTCAACAAGAGACTCCAGAACAGGGGTCAAGAGAAAAGATCCCCACTTGAAGCGCTGGATCTTAAATTGGGGATATATATATATATAGAAATTTGGATTTTGACTGCATGCTATAGACTGTATTTCGAGTATTGAAGAAATATGTTGTACCCTAAACCAAACTCAAACCTTCTGGATAGAAGCACCTTCTGTCGAAAAATGATCCTTTCCCGTGACCACATACTCTCTTCAAACAAGGCCTTCTCCAATACCTCAACATACCCAAGATACCTCAAACAAAAAAAGTCAAAGGAACACTTCAACAACACCTCAATAATATCTTCTTTATGTTGACACTAAATCACCGACATGGTTTTAGACCATGTCGCAAGAATGAGTCTCAATGAGATAAGTATATCTATTTTATTCATGTCTGAAACCAAATTGAATATCTCTAACACATGGTTCTACTAATTCCCTTGGTCATGCTGAAGAAATATATTTGTGAGGACCACCATTGAAATGGGTAATATATAAGCGATATATTTAAATAATATGATGCGGCCTGACCACCACCACCTAATAATAGAGTCTGTCTCAACATAAAACTTGGGAAGTCTCTTAATATAGAACCCATAATTCACACCTAGCATGGGTCTGTTATCTTATGGTATCACTAGAACCAATTTCTTATCTATGAAGAGGACGGGTTGCGAATGAAACCATTTTATCCATCGAGTTCCCCAAAATATTAAAGCCTCATATCACCGACACAATCCAACCCTCTAATTCCTAAAACACTGGCTCATCACAGAACCTCATCGACCACTAGCATGGAAACATGTCGTGGTGGACTAAGCCTGAATTCATCCTCAATTATAAATTCTGATACCAACTACTGCTCGATGGTTATGGGTGCTTCTACTTTCTCACCGAGATGAAAAGAACACAAGGGATGAATTATGTCATTACTAACTGGAGGACCCTTTCCTTGGTATAATAAAAGGTATCCAATCTAAAAGCAGATGGATGAATTACCTAAAAACCACAACTGAGGGTACCATCGTGTTCTATATATAAAAACACTTAGGATAGGCTACTCACATGCCAAAATCTAAGATTAAAAAAGGGGATACAAAACCTTGATGTTTTCTCAATAAGATCTATGTAGTTAAACACATGTAGGGGACCCGCATGGAACATTTCCTCACTCTATTTTATAGATATGTCCTTGATAGAATAGGAATTTCTAGCCTAGTAGTCCTACATGACATATAAGTAAACTACATGACATGTCTCATCCAAAATCCTGATGAATGCATGATGTTAGTCATCGGTCTAAGGTAGAAACCTAATTCCACTAATATGCCTCTATAAATTTCCCTAGATGGATAAAAAGATAACAATGTTATGATCATCATGGAAAAACACTTCGAATAAGCTATTCACTTTTCTAAATCGAAAACCCAGTGAAAAATTCACATATCACAAAATAAATCATGAATTATTATTCACAGTCCTAAGCCATGACTCTAAACTAAACACCTGATATTGGTCTCAGAACGTTCACCTAAATTTTAGGGTCACTATTCAACTTACAATTTTTCATTATGATGTTGTATCAAGAGGATATGACAGACACAATATTCTGAAATATTAATAATTTTATTATTATTGACCTTTTCATTGACTCGGGGAATGAGCCCTAAATAATTATCAAACATTGGTCATAAAATGGCCATCTCAATTCCAGGGTCATGTTTCCACTGGTGGTTCACCAATCCTTCATTTCTTAAAAAAGTTACAATATCAAAATTAATATTATTGATGAAAGAAATTAAGGCTCCACCTTTGATGCAGAGATCGTGTACAACATAGTGGATTATTTGTATTGGAAGGGGAAGTCCCATTATGTTCAGATCTATTATTATATAATAATAATAGTATTTATTTAAAAAATCCAAAAAAAAAAGAAATATGAAGGAGGAGGAACCACCAAGGAGCACATTCTCGTTCATATTTCCTTTTTGTTCAATTTTTTAAATCAATATTATTATTATAACATAGTAATATATCCAAACATAAAAGGGAACTCCCTTCCACTCCCAGGAATCCACCATATTGTACATGACCTCTTTCACCAAAGGGGGTTCCCCTGTTCCTTCCTTCAATAATAAAAATAATGATATAATTTTATTATCATAATATAAAAATAATTGTTAAATAATAATCCCATACTGGAAAAGGAATCAAATTCTAGCACCCCATTCATCACCCATTTATTAAAATATTAAATCTCATTAAATTTTTACTAAATCAACACCTTTATTAATAATAATGTTGTTATTATTAATCACCCTTATTATGATTATTATTAAAACTCATTGAATTGACCACGTCTGACTACCTCACCAGAGATCTGAGTCTGATCACCATCTCATTAATGTCAGGAAACCTCTAGCTTGATACTCTGCAGATGAACCATTCTTATAATTGACCATGTTACACTGCACATCATCATCATGCGTGAATGAGGAAAACATGGATCCCCGATCTGACCCGAACAACCTCCGATCAACTGTCATACTCATCACACCCTTTTCCAAAACAAAAACCATGGTACTGATTTGATCCATTCTTAAAACAACATCTTGTAACTTTATCAACCCACCCACAAACCATAAATCCATGTGACATTTGTACTCCCACAAGGGATTCAATGGTTTGATCACACTCGAACTACCCAGTCAATGTCAAATCATGACCTCATGGTCCAATGATGAATAACAGATAGAATTGTGTGGAAAAAATAAAAAAAAAGTGAAAAACATCATTGTACAAGGGTTATTAGCCAATGATTTAATAGTTGGGAAACTGGGGTGAGAATCATGGCTTGAATAATAAATAAATTGAAAGAATAATTTATTTTGATACACCAGCTCATGTAAAGGTTTATTTTAATGTATATCAATTAAATTAGATTTTATCATGAATATTCCTTTAATCGTAAGGGAGGAATACAAAAATAATGATTCCTACCAGGATATGGGATGGTTCATCATTAATGAATTCCCTTTACCATGATCAAAGGTTGTTGTGGAATTCGTTACATCCAGATTTCTTCTGATCCAAAGTTTCTCCATCATTTGAAGTGATCCACTGACACAAGGAGTAGAAGAGCATAGTTGGTGATATTAGGATTATGAGGCTAACCCTGAGAAATGCTCTATGATGTTGTATTTGAAGGAAAATAGTTTAGGTCAAAATGAATGAATGAATTAATTTAATAATTAATTAATCTAATGATTGTACCACCAATGTGCGGGATGTCTCAATGCCTTATATTGACCAACATTAAGTCATTACAAGGGTAAAATCCTCATTCAAAACTCAATGGTGATTTAAAATTTCCCAACTGATTCCAAGTTTCTGAAATATTCATGTTATTGTTATTAAATAAATAATTTAAATTTATTTATTTATCTAATTCACCCACCATTGGTTGCCCCATCCATACATCTCGTGCCTACCAACATTAGATTGCGCCTTGGATAATAATTGTTCCATTAATTAAACAGTCATATCATATTTATTATATGAGACTCTATTTATGAGGTATGCAAACTTTTTATAGAAACCGTGTCCACACAATAAAAATAAAATTAATATTTTTATAAAACTAATTTTGAGCTCACTGAGCCTCAAAATCACACACCATCTTAGTGCCTGGATTTGAAAATATTCCTTGAAATATTTCAAAGTCTGACATAGAAAAGCCAAAGACTATATAGATAATCATCCATAATTAGTTTTTGACATATAGGAATTGACCGAACATCAATATAACACTTGATGTAATTTATATGACTCGAAAGATGAGTTTTTAATAAAAATGCTCCATTTTAGTTTAAAACTCATATCAAATAGCTAAAATCAAGAAAATGAGATCAAATTATTTTCAATATTCATAAAAACTGTCCGTAATTCATTTGTGATGAATAATACTTGACCTCACAGAAATATAACATTTGGTGTGACCTGTATGACTCAAAGTGTATCCTTTCATTATAAAGGTGTCATTTTAGTTTAAAACACAAATAAATATCCAAAACAAGTAAAATGAGTTTAGAGTTTTTTTTCAAACATTTGGATAACAATCCATAATTCATTAGTGTCATTTAGAAATTTTACACACACCAATCTAACAGATGATTTCATTGGTGTGACATGAAGTACATGTTTTCAACATACAAGTTTCATTTCAGTTTAAAATGCATATGACATATGAAGAACTGCACATAACAAGTTCAATTTTTATTCTCATTATTTTATCTTCTAATTAGTTTCCTTATCATTTTAATATTGTACATATTTAGGTAATTTTAAAAGATATAATTCATGAATATGAACAAGTAATGTTGTGATAGTTTAAGGCTTGTTCTTAAAAAAGGCTTTTGAATTAGCTCACATACATAATGAGTTTTTTGATCCCCAGAGACGCGATCCAATTCAAGATAACATTGTTTTCATAATAATAAAAATTTATGTGACGTGAAAGAATCAAATGTAACTCAATATAATAAATGGTATGCCTGGTATGACTCAAAGTATATGTTTTTAGTTTAAAATTGTCACTTTGTGTTTAATTTATATATTTATATTATTACTAAAAAAGAATTGATTTCTTATATAGGTGCATTGTTTTTATTAATAAGGGGTAGTTTTTTTGATAACTAATAGCATGATACGGGGTCTATGGGCCTAATGAAAAGGAATATTATTGTTTTTGACTATCTATGATAAAACATAACTTACTCATGTAATTGTACAAATCAATTGTGAATATTTCTATTATGTATTTTTTTCATGTATTTATGTTGTAAATTTCATTTCAATTAATGTATATATTTATTCCATCTATTTTATACCAATTTTTTCTACTAAAGTGTGATGTAATTTTATCAAAACACTACAGAAATATTCCCCTTATTAGTTCTAGCAAAAGCACTGATAATGGGTCCCTTTATTAGTGATATGAAAATAATTGATAAACTAATTATTTATTACAATGAGAAAATAACTGATAATGGTATCCTTTATCAAGGATAAACAGGCACCGTTAAATGAACTTTTATTGGCACAATTTTTAGTATTCATAAAGGGCTTGGTCGTTTAAGGGTGCCCTAATTGTCTGCAATTATTTTTTTAATGACAAAGACCTATTATGGTGATGTTAAAGGCTTTATGTGTAGTAGTGTTATGAGATTAGTTATGGACATCTATGTGATTATTTTATAAGTTATGATATTCATGGATATGTTTAATGATCATGTGATTAATTATATGACATTATTTTATTTTCATTTACTCATTCCATATTATTCTTCATGATCATGTTATTGGTGAAATGGAACGTGTTTTCAAATATTTACCTTGATGTATTGATTATGCCTCATTTATTCATTACAGCTTCTGATGTAGGTATACCCTTATTAGGATTTATAGATCACCCCTTTATTATGTTTCCTTTCCCTAAGATGTAAGGAAGTGTATCGGGATTCATATTCAAGTATATGTTAAATCTATTAATGATGATCTCAAATAAAATACTATGGTGTTTTTTGTGTTTTCAAATGAAACGTGAGATAAAAATGTGTACCTAGTTTTCCAATACAACTAAACTATTCAATCCTTTAGGATGATATTTCTTATATCTAGTGCTAATGTAATAATGTAACCACAGTCTCTGGGATTCTGGGGTCAAGTTATATACACCAATTTCTGGTGACTAGCACATAGTAGGGATATATCAGATTATGGGAGTCATTATCCTAAGTTAATGTGAAACCTATAAATATTTCAAATATATAGTATAAAATTAAAATTCCATTAGTTTGTATATATATAATAAATTTAACCTTATATAACACAAGGATGATACATCAGGTAAAAATATATCACTATAAAGGTAAATACATAGAAACAAAACATCTAGAATCCTCTAAATTAGACATGTACTTGACATAGGGAAGCCCTTACTTTCTATGTGTACTTAGAGAATGACCTCTATTCACAATGGTCGTCTGTACCATAATGGAACACCTAGGTCCATCATGTATCAATAAGTTTCACGATATGTAAACTAATAAAAAGATAAACCCACTTCTCATCATATAAGAACATCTCCTAACTTGTGAGTCAATTCCAAATATAGAACTTGTGTGGGCATAAATCAAATATGTGGGTGAGTATAAACATACTAATTAGGATTCACCAAAAACCAATGAAAACACATAACAACACATCAACTAAAATCCCCTGGGAATAGAGAGTTTTTAGGGAGATAAAAGAAATATTTTAGGGATTCTCAATAACTAGAAGTCTTGGCGTCAAAGAGATGTCTGTTTACCACATCTTCAATCCTCAAATGTCAGAAAAATGAGTTAATAGGTAAGATCAAAACATTGTAGATCCCAAAAAGCATTATGTTTAAAGCTATAAATATATCTCTTCAAGAAATAAACCCATTGGGAATTGATGTGCAATGAGTCCCAAACATGTATATACCACTCAACCATTATATCTTTTACAAAATCACACAAATCCTTAAAGGGAAGCCCATTAAATTTTTAAGCACACCCATGAGTCAATAGAAATAATGTATACATATATCCATCAATAACAAACCATTGATCATGTATTTGAACTACCAATGTCATAAAAATTTTGTAACTATATAAGATTTATAAATAGAAATCCAAATACCAAGGAAGGACCCTTCTATTAAGGGAGTAAGACCATACACATAGAGGGTCCCACACATTGGGTAAATGGGGAGGATACCTGAACATAACTTTAGGATGAGATAGTGGAACCTATGAAAGGTGTATAGTGGGATACATGACACTTTAAAAAATGACCATGGGATAGAGGTTCCCACAACTAGTGTAAAGGGTAGTGGGTGAGGGGGTACCTTACCCAACCCATGGGATGAGTTAGGGAATCTTTCACCTAGGAATATGTGAGGATGATCTTCCCTATATGAAAATTAAGTCAAAGATTCAGGATCGCACACCACAGGTAAACAAGGGGGATATATGCACATGTCCATAGGATTAGGAATCTCCATTTGTTATTTCGAAACTCCTTCATCAACCCCATGTATCTAAATGGAAAATATTTCTATCTTAATAAAAATATGTTCCTAGATTATATAAAGGATTTGACATTTGATATCGAAATCGGAAAATAATCAAGATATTCTCCCTATTTTTTAAGATCATGAATCAAATTAAAAATATGAAATTCATAGTAACATAGATAGAAAATGCTACATGAGAGGTCTTGAGCCTCATTTAATGATTGAGAATAATGTATCACACATTTGTCTTGATTCTACCATCTTAATGTTAAGATTGTGAGACCAAAGATAGAAAACCGATCCAATGTCATAATTATAAGATTATAAACTTGAAACCGGAATCAATAATAATAACAACAACAATGTTATTATCAAAATTATTGTTATTATAAAATATTAGTAATAGAAGGAGAGGAAATGTAATTTTTGTGGCACCCCTCCTCTATCCCCAATTGATGTGTCACGCCTCACTCTCAAATCAAGATTCCAAGATATTTTTTTATATTTAAACATATTTTTATTGTTATTTGATTGCATCATTCCAAGTACACACCCCATCAAACCTTCCCCTCAATACACATCATTTTGCTGCCAACTATAACAGGCATCCAACCTCTTTCAATTTCTATTATGCAGAACTATGGGTGGAAAACACTGTTGGACCAAAATACTACTATGACATGCCATCACCAATCCATTTTCTTCAACAAACTGATCTCCCTCATATGTGTTAGTCACCCTCACAGTAGTCTACATCTATTGAACTTTTTTTCATTGAAACTGATTTGATTTCTATTCAAATATCCACAAATTATTCCACCATAATCCATCCATATCCTATTACCCCTCGATAAGATTTTCCAAATTACAAAATGTTTATAATCTTGATAAAATACATAATATGAAGTATAAATGATTTACCTAGATTTTTTCCAAAATAAATAAATAAATTATAAATTATTTCATTTATTTAATCACTCCCCTATGTCATCCCAAACCCTATGACCTGATGTGACCCCAAATTATAGTATCCTTTGGGTAAAACCTATGTTTTAGATGTAATTAGGATGCTGGTTTCCACGTTGAAACATTACTTAAGATATATAAGCATTTCATCCCAAATAAATATATATAGACTAAAAATAATTCTTTATGATTAATAAATTTTTACCGAGGATCTAACACCCACAGAATTATCATCATGATTTATCTGAGGGTAAACACCCACCCTAGATTCAATATGAACAATTTGTTTTTTTAATCTTAATTTCTATGTTAAAATTAGTATTTTACCCCAGAGGATTTTCGAGGCCCAAAACGCATAACTAAGTTAAGTATTGATAGAGAAAATTAATGGTAATTACATTCCCATTCTAAAAAGTGAAGGAGTAGCTATTATTGAAACTTTCTGAAAGGGGAATATGGTCTATAAAAATCATAAGAGGGTATTGATTTAGTCCAAATGACCACTTGAACATAGATATTTAGAATTATGTAGTTATATCAGAAATTATTCTTCTAGAGGTGATTTATAATTTATCAATTTTACTGATGATTACACATTGATAAATACAATTATTCTCATTAAACCAAAATTAGAAATAGTAAACATGTTTAAAATCACTATAAGATATTTTGAGAAAGAGATGAGATATGTTATTCGATCAGATACTATAAAATGGAATAGGATATAGTTGCAATGAATTTGAAAGATACTTTGAAATTAAAGGGATCAAGAACCAATTTAATGAACCCTACAGTCCCCAGTAGAATTAATTATCTGAATAAAATAATATAAGACTTATTGAGATGATATTTACAACACTTGTTGAGAATAATATTCCCAATATTTTCTCTAGAGAAGATATTAGTACTACTACACATATAAAAAATAAATGTTTATTCATACAACTGTAAAATAAGAAACTATATGTAATTTGAAGAAAAAAATAATGAAATATAACTCAAATTAATTTCACCTTCATCCCTTATTTTTAGTGGTAGGCATAGATTGTTTTGGATCGGTTTTGAAAAAAAAAACCAATCCAAACACAATTTAAAGTTTGGTATTTATATATAAATAACCATATAATTTAATAGATATTTTTTAAGATTAATTTTTTTCTAATCTATTGATTTGTGGTTTGATTTGGTTCATATTATGTATTTTCCTTCTTTATTGAAAAAATACCAAATATAGATTGGTGATATTTTATATTGATTGGATGATAATTTGAAAAAAATGCAAACTCATAGATATAATGTCATAATGTTATCATTTACCTATTATCAAAATAAAACATTTTTTCATTATTTTTGAATGAAAATAAAATTAGAAATAGGTTTTTTTTAAGGGAATCAATTCTTAGGATGAGTTTATAGAAAGCAATAAAATTCTATTTTTTAATCATATAAGATCTATTTTAACATGTGTGAATTTTTTATCACATATACCAAACTAAAACCTACATCGGCCTATTTAATCCAAACAATAATCCTAACTATAAGAGTTTAAAAAACAACTTTGGTTCATTTTGGCCAATTTTTTCCCTCGCCTACTTTTTTCATTAAAATCAAAAGCTCCAATCTTGGCAGGTTTAATGAAAATGCAGAAGAAGTAATTTTCATCGAATAACCATAAAATGGAAGTGGTTACAAATTTTTGAATAAAATGTTTCATAAATGTTTTTATGACCATGATTTGAAAATTATTTAAAATTAGTCCAAAAAATATTACAGTTGAAGATGTGGATGACAATTTTGTGGGTGACCACAAAATGATTTCAAAAAACTAGGTTGAAGTAGAAGATGGAACTTTATATAATTCTACTTATATTGATTCTGATTAAAAAAATTATGGGGATTAGACTATTTATAATCATGGAAAAATCAATCAAGGATTTAAAAATAATATTTAATATGAAAATATTATTTTCAATCAAGAGACACATGTTCAATCAAGAAGGGGATTAAGACTTAAAAAATTAAAAATATCATTTATAAAGTAAAATCATAAACTATTTTATCGGTTGATTATTATGTGAAATATATCAATGTTATGAATCAGTGGCTAGAACATATTTTTAATAATCAACTAGAGATACTGTTTAAGGACCTGAAAATAAAAAATAAAAATAGAAAATGTGGGTTTCTAGAAAAATAATAAATGAAAAAGGTGAAGTGTTAATAGATAAGGATAATAAGACTAAAAACAATACTTATAAATGGAAGGAATAAAATTTTATGAAATAATTTCCACTATGGAAATCATGTAATGAATTAAAATATTCTATGTAGTTTTATCTCACAGTGTGTATAAATTATACTAGATGGATGTGAAATTCTCCTTCTTAATGGAAATATTGAAGTAGTAGTTTTCATTGAACAACCTAAGGGTTTTATTGAAGATAAATATGGTGGTATGGTGTGTAGGTGATATAGAAAATAATTTCAATTATTTAAAATTTTTAATTATTTTTAATCCGACCATAGTGTTATTTTATAGGAAATTATGTTATGGTTTTTGAAGTATTTTGTGCCTACTTACAAAAATGTCCTATTTTTGATTTTCAAAATTTTAATTTATTTATATGATTCAAAAATAAATTATTCTATAATGAACAAAATTTTACAATTATTTCCTTTTATGATTCCATAAGTCATTTAATTATTTAGGTTCTAAATCTTAATCCATCATTTGAAGGCCCAAAACTAGCTCACAATATGGGCCTCAAAAAATGTTCCCAGATCTGGAGATTTTTTTTAATGGTTCATAAATGGATGGTCCAAATGAGTTTAAATTCGGCATGAATTAAGAATAAATCTTGAGGATAAAAATAAATAATATGGAAATATGTGATTAATTCATTTTCAATTCCCTAAAATCATATAAATTATGATATGTAGAATGCGAAGAGTCTACCTAGATTGATTAATTTTCTTAAGGTAATAATAAATCTTAAATACAATGTACAATAAAACTAAAATATTGAGGGTGGATGTGGAAAAATTATTAAAACATATTTTAGGATGAATTTATTTTAAAATTATTCTATTTAATGGGTCTATCATGTATGTACTTTTGTTGGACAGAATTGGATTTGAATATTTCCTACGCTTGCCTTTAAAAATGAATTTATTCTTCATTTAAAAGGGTCAGTACTATATGTGGCCATTTTATATAGTTTTTTAGTTTCTTTATTTCTCTAATAGTAGTATACATTCTTAGTATATTTTAGTATTTTTCTTCATCTCATTCTATCATTTTTATCTTTTGACTTTCCACTATGTTTTATTCTTCACTATGAACTCTTATTCTCATGATCATGAGTAGCTAACCCGAGGTAGTTCCCAGGGGAGTACTATGGGGATGAACCCAAGTATGTTATTTTTAATTTTTAATGATTCTTATTTTCTTAGTGTTATTTAAAGTATAATCTTAGTCGGAAAGGTGACTTTCTGTATATACTTTCTAGTAGAGGCTTAGATTAATTTTTTCAATATTCTCCCTCGATCTAGGAGGTGGATATGTAGTCTATTGGGAATCATTTAGTGAAATGTATATTAAAAAATATAGGACTAATATTTTTTTAAAACATATTATCAAGTTTGTTCATTATGTAAATTTTAAACTAATAATAAATTGAATAATGTTCACTTGGGGTGATTCTCTTGGGAACATCTCTACTCTTTCTAACTTTATTTTGATTTCTTTTATTGTGTTTGCATTGTATTTTCAAGCTTAATTTTAGTATTTAATTATAAATTCTAAAAAATAAATTCATTTTAGTTCTATTTAATAAATAAAAAATATAAAAAAAATATTAAAAGTGAATTAGAAGTATTGAGTGCTTGATCGCAATAACTCCTCAAGAGAACGGCCTTGGTTTCCCTATGTGATGCACATAGTTATAAATATTTTATGTTTTCCCATGAAAATGCTCTATAAAATTGAGGGAACTTCCACAGATCCAAGTGGTATTCAATCACTATTTTTATTCATTTTTAAATAATTTTATTTTCATCATTTATTAAAACGAAAAAACAGAAATTTCAATTTTTTTTAAAAATATTTCTTCCGTAAGTTTTTAAATTTAAATTATTATTTACGGATTGAAGAATATCAAGTGAATGAATAAGTTCTAAATTATCTTGATTCCCATTTAAAAGTATTATTGATTCAATGCATAACATTCATATCCAAAAATATTGGATAGTTGAATATGTAGATGAATTATTAGAGCAATAGCTAGATCCAGAACCTAAACCAGAATGAGTAGTGGAAGAGATTTCACTAATAATTTTTAGGTCAATGAACCTAGGGTAGGTAATAAGTAGATATTAAATGAATTAATAACAGATGATAATAGTCAAATTTTGCTCAAGGAGTTCCCTAAAGAACACATTCAAGACAGTGAACTCATGGTAGATTAACATTTTTTGGAAGAATCCAAGAATAGCTTTGTTGAAGATAACCTGAAACATGACCTTCCCATCCTTGATAATGAGAAATCATTACCTCTCCAACTCTCTCCTTCTTTATAAGATAATGAATAAGATGCACCTATTGAGATTGATATTCCAATAGTCCTTCTAGAAGAGATATATTTATAAGAGAACATACTTAAATGGGAATATTACATTATTGATTAATCATGTTTTAATCTTATTTAATATGAATTATTTTATGACTTCTCTTTTTTTTGGAAAATTTTAATATAGAAAAAATATAGGAGTACTTTGATGTTATGGAAGATATCGCCCAAGTAGTGGTGATCGAAGAAGAATATAGGGAGAATCATTTTTCTTAACTACCTTCTCTACAAAATCTTGTATACCATATAGAAGTAGACACCATATAAGTCTATAGGGAGCACCCCTATTTTCTTTTCTCTCTCACGCTAGACCTTGAATTCTACCTTTCTTATTTATTGGGGGTTGGTAATTTTCTTATATTTTTTTGGGTTTTTTAATATCAGTGTCTACTTATTGAAACTGGGAAGAATCACATGTGGGAGTTTATCTCAAAGAAACAACATCCACCATCAGATTGGGGATAATCCACGACAACTGTCTGACTAGGGGAAGTAGAAACCTATTACCCACTTGGGGGTATATGCCAAGAATTATCTGTTTTATTTTTTCTTCATATTTTTTTTTCTTATTTTATCATGATTTATATTAGTTTTAAATATTTATAATATATGATCTTAACTTAATTATTCCACTAAAAAATAAACCAGGTTTTGTCTTTCCTTTTCTTTATTTTTCATGTTTCTAAATTAATATTTTTCATTAAAATCATTATATAATTTCAAAAAAATAGGATATTAAATTTAAATATGGTGGGGGAGGGATATAAAAATATTCTTAGGAATTTTTTGTGTGATTATATCTTATTTTTCATGTATTTTTCTAAATGTTTCAAATTTTTATTTTTCATTTTTGGCATGTTTTTAGGATTCTGGAGATGAATAAAATACATTAATAAATTGAAAAGATAATGGTATTTTGGGGGAATTTATTTATTTTAATTTATGATTATTTAAATTAATAATTATGTAATTTTGTTTCTTGATTTCAAATTATTTAATTTGAAAATGTTTTATTGATTGTGAAAATTATGTGCACTAGTACTATCCAAATTGAAAATGTTCCCCAATCTGAGTGGTTTCTAATCCTATTTGACATATTCCTTACATTTATATTGTTTTTGAGAGTCATGAAACATTTTTTATTAAGAACATGATTTTTTACTCTTTTTATAAGATATTAGATTTCATAGAATGTGTTAATTATGATTTAGGCACCACTTTGAAATCCCCTTTTGGAATTTAAATATATTTTTGGACTGTATTTAAAATAAGATCTATTAATACAAAAGTAGTCATGAAATATATTTTTAGGAATAAAATTTAAAATCATTTTATCCCTTTGGAACCTGATTTAAAAGTTAAATTAATGGTTATTATCGATCTCATGTTTTGGGAGGGAGAGAATGAGTTGTATTTTGCATTCCTGAAGAATCTGTTGCAGCTGAAAATAAGTGTTTCTACATTGATTTCTACATTGGTGGAAAAAATCACGATGAAAATAAGTATTGGTGTTCCAAATATCATAACAAATATGTGCTCGGTAGTCATAAATTTTTGAATGTCAAAATATGCATCTCTTTTCCTAAAAAACATGATTCTGAAGAGAAATTAAGATCTACATTCAAACTGAAACAATGATACAATTGGGGAAAGAGGAATGAAATTTATACATGATGATAAAATTATAATTTTTAACATCCAAATAATAGGAATAGGTATTTGGTGGTGAAACCATTTTTATTTGACTGTGGACCAAACCATTTTTTAGGAAAACTATTTTTTGTATTCACTTTACTTTAAAGCCTAACTCTCCTCATTCTACCTCAAATGTTTTAAAATTTTAAACCTACCAAAAATCTTCATCAGAAAAACCCATGAAAATTAAATCATGATTGAAACATTCTTTACTCAGTGAATTAGGGATACTAGGATGATATCAGGACTATGGAAATCACACATGTTGTTGAGAATGAGAAAAACCCCACATTAAAAATTCTTGAGTTAAAAGAGAAATATATTTATAGGTAGGTAGGTTAGAAGAAAAATGAGAGGATAAACATGATAATGAATGCATTTTTATGATTATTGATGACTTATTGAATTTTTATCCATGTAGGAGGCATGAAACTTTCCTTGATATGATAATTGAGCATTGTTGTCATTTATGCTTTGGGAAGCTTGTTTTATCATTAGTATAAGATGATTTCTCACGAGTGAAATGTTTAAGTGTGTGGTATTTGGAAAAGAAATTTTTTTCAATTATTTTACATATAATTCCATTATTTTTTATACAACCATAGTTTTATTTTGTGGGAAGTTGTCACATTTTATGGTTTTTGAAGTATTTGGAGCTTAATTTCCAAAAATGGCCTATTCTGGATTTTAAATATTTTAATTTATCTCAATGATTTTGCGATAATGTTTAATATACTAATCCAATTTTTGAAATCATTTCTTTTTTTGAACCTATAAGTCATGGGATTCATTGTATTATTTAGGGACCAAATCTCAATACATCATTTGAAGGCATAAAACAATCCCATAAGTCGTTCATCAAAAACTGTGTAATGATCTAGATATTTTTTATGATTGGAAAATATATCCTAAATATATTTCTCAAATGAGAATAAATTCAACATGAATCAAGAAGAAATACATAGGAATAAAATTTATTAAGGTGTCTATGTGGGATTTCTTCATTTTCATGTCCATAAATTCATCATAATTTGTATATGTGTAATATGAAGAGTCTATCGAGAGAGATTAATTTTAGTATGTAAAGTGGAGGTAACTCCTAAATCTTGGGGCCAATAAATCAAAATGTTTTAGGGTTCATAGTGATACAGTATTAGAACAACTTTATAGAAGGCATATTTTCTTAATTCTACCATTTAGTGGGTCTATCAAACTCATACATTCATTGGATAGAATTGGATCCGAATATTTTCTCTATTTTCGATAACAATATGTTTCATCTTCATTTACAGGGGTTTTCACAGTATGTGGTCATTTTATGTGGTTTTTTAGTTTATTTTATACTGTAATAGTCCTCAATATTCTTAGTATGTGATATTATTTTTCTTTATCTCATTATCTCATTTTTTTATCTTTGGTGTTTTCACACCATTTTCTTCTTCACTATGAATTTTATGCTCATGAACATGAGTATCTTACCCAAGGATGTTATGGGTTGAGTGATCCCATGATGAACATAATTATATAGTCATTAATTCTTAGTGTTTCTTATTTTATTAGATTCATTCTAAGAGGGATCTTAGTGAGAAATGTGCCTTTGTGTCCCCACTTTCCACTTTATGGTCAGCGTTTAGTCATTTTACCCTATTTAATAAAAAATTATATCCTAATAATTAACTATAGTGACACACCATATTGTCAATCACAAGGCGGCCTCTTAAAATACATAGTTTTTCTACTGTCATTATTATAAACTTACTAATATAAAACTATAAAAATAATATAAATATGGTAAATTAAAAATCATGAAATATTAATAATATATATATATATATTCAGTGTGATACATAATGATGTTAGTAAGAAAGAAATAAGAAAATTTTAATAGTATTTTATAGTGGTTGAAATCATTTTTTAAATGAATTTTCAATATTTAATTCAATATAGTGATCAAGACCTATCTCACTACACATTTTCATTTGAAATATCATTACCCCATACTGAGACCTCTACATATGGGTCAATTATCTTCCTTAAGACAACTTGGAGACCTCTTTGTGGATCATCACAATCAATTCCATGATCCATCATATACATGATATGAATAGTGAAGGGAGGGATAATGATAAATGAGAATAAGAACTCAGTGGTAGAGAAAACGGGGTGACTTCTCACTGTAATTGATTTATCCACAAGTGAAACTTCCATAATCAAATAAATAGATATGAAAATGAAGAACAATAAACTCATTCAAAACATCATTACTTCCCTTGAACAAGTACTGAGGTTAATACTCTATTTTTAGTGGAGTTTATAAGGGAACAATGGTTGGAGAAACATGTAAAGTAAAATAAATAGGATAAAGAGATAAATGTACATAAGAAGAGGAAAATATAAAATAATATTTATTAAAAATATTAAAAACTATTATGTAATTTAAACCCCCCCTTAGCCCCTGAAAATGGAAGCTCCTTGAAATAGGAGAAGAGAAACATATTTATAGGGAGAGAGGGTGATTGAATATTCTCCAAAAGAATCCTCCAAATGTTTCCATGTGGATGTAAAATTATATCGATGAATTTTTAACATGTGTATTCATGAATTTTTTTAAAAATATATTCTTATTTCACCCTGTAAATATGATATTTATTGGTCAAAAGATGTAGGAATTATGGATAATTTACATTGAGAAATGAATTATATACTTGTGTCTCATCACATTCCACAACTTCAAGATCCTATGACATTATGAAATTACAAATGGTCGATTCACATGTTACATGATTAATAAAAGTTGGTCCATACTGTATTTTTCATCCCTCCACAAAATTTGAGAAATTTTGGAGTTATGTATTAGATGATATGAATTAATTACCGAATAATTTTTTTTATCCTGATGAGACCTTTCATATTCCACTGTTTAAACCATTTAAAGAATGCCTTAATGGGGGTATTTTGACGGGAATCTCATCAAGGACGCACCTCAATAAATCATATTTCATATCTGAGAAGAATAAATGTATTTTGACGCATGTATCCTAATTTATGCCTCAATTATGGATGTGGGGCCCACTCTATTGGACAGAACAACTTTTCACAAAGAATGATTTATTTGGGAATTTATATACATGAATTAAGACATTGTAGAGTTGAAAGATATGTGTCCCAAAAACATGGGTATCCTAAAAAAATAAAAACTCGATTTGGATCAATATTGAAAATTATATGATTAAAAAATACAAGTGATTGAAAATAGATAAAATTCCATAATTGACCATTGTTTTCATTTAATCACAAAATACCACTAAACCCTAAGAATGTGACAATTTCACCTAAAATAACCCTATGGTGGGATCAAAAACATTGAATTACAAAATGAATAATATGAAAATGTTATAATTATCACTCCCCTACACATAAGCATAGAATTATCAAGTAGTCATCATATATTCAAATCAAAATCCACACAATAATAAAAAATGAGAAACATCAACGATATTTTCCAAAACAGAATTCCATCATGTCTATTCAATGAAAATAAATTCCATTTTCTTTTTCATTCCTTACATTTTAATTTTTTTCAACCTCATAAATCTATTCAAGGACCAATCATAACCTACCTCACATTGAAATTTATGTCACTCTTCATTGACAAGAAATTAAATCTGACGATATGCTCATACTTGGAAAATTCATATATCACCATAGGCTTGTGAAAAGTTTCATCACTTCATAGCATGGAGCATGAAAAGGAATTCAATCCTGAGTAATTTTCCAGGTGAATTCTTTTGGTTAGGTTCAGTGGGAAATGATTAAAAAATTTCAGGCCAGAAATATCATTTTTTACTCTTATGTATAATGCATGAATAATCAAGTGAACAAATAGGATGAACCTAACTCAAATCCCTTGGAGAATGTGAAACACAATACCGCCCATTTTTTGTGAAATTATACATTATCCAATATTTCATCACAAATAATGGTATCATTGATGTTCTCCTCCTATTTTTTATTTTTTTTCTAAATCTCCAAAAAAGTAACAACATTATTTTCTTTATTTTCTTTTTTTTCATGGGGGATGAGATGAAAATTGAATTCAATGATTTAATTACAATTCATACCCCTGAATTCGTAGAGTTAAATGATTCATAAAAGAATTTACAATGATTAATTCAATGTCAACTACATTTTTCTCAATTGTTTTGAAGGAATACCAGATTTAACAAACAAAACATAATGACATCATGACATAAACCCAGTTTTATCATTCTCCACTACCCAAAATGCTGAATCACACCTCACATCATCCAAAAATAAATGATATCATAAATAATTCATAATAATGGCCCTTAAACCACACTAAAAAAATGAAATGTTCATGAAACAATACTAAGAGTGTGGGTTGGTAAGGAAAAATCATCTTGTAATGTAGCATAATCTTATAATGCAATGCATTGAATCTAACATTTAATGATGGATAAATTTAAGAGTAGGACTTAAGTTAATTTGTGGTTATACAAAGTAGTTCCTTAATCATATCAAAAATATTCCATGAAATCTTAATATTTTAAATAAAAATATAACAAAATCTGGTTCTTATTATAAATCAAAGTTTCTATCAAAAAAGTGTTTCTATTGTAAATAATATTTCAAAATGGTTCAGAATATCTCATATGATGGGAAAATATTTTAAGTTAGTGATTCATGGGCTTGGTTTTCAAAATTAAGTCAATATTATGAAAATTATTTAAAATTAAATTCATGGAAAACGGTTTTAATATCAACAAAAATTTTAAATCCATTTTTTAAAACACCGTGTCAAATTTCTCAAAAAAACATGATGTGTAATAAATGATAAGAATATTCATTGAAGATCAATAATCATAAAAATATGAAAATAAAATAAAATAAAACATAAAGAACACCATCAGGTTGATCCTCCCCCACACTTAGATTCAACTACACTTATTTTAACTCAACAAAAGAATAAATATAAAGGAAAAAAACTAAAAAGAAGAAAGATACAACTTGACATAATTTTCTAAGGGAATCCATATGATAAGCTCCTAAAAACATCCACATGACCTAGAAATAATTAAATAATTAATAACATCATAAAAATTAAATAAAAATAAAGAGATATGTAAGAGTGGCTAGAACATTGCTTAGAACCTCATGTGGGTTTTTGGATTTTACAGCCCCTAGTTAAGAATTTGTAGTGATTTAACACCAATCTTAAGGTGGATTGGGTTTATTTCATAGAAAACATCATTTTTAATTTGTCCCAATATCCATTATTATATGAGAGGAATGATAACCCCCAAATAAAATAATAAAATACCCAACCCCTAGAAGAGATGAATGAACAAATTTGAGATCAAGCGGGGGATGGAAAATAATGTATCGGTGATTCCCAATTTGTTCTATTAGTGGAGTGGTGTCCACTAGCGGTAAAAGTAGAAGCATAAGAAGTATATTCTCTTATATTTGAGGTTTATAAAATGATAAATGAAGTATTTATTATATTGTACCATCAACCTTACTTTCACCAGCGTACAACTTGACTGAGTCCTCCATTTTCTCCTCAACATAAGAAATGTCTTCATATTCTTCATCCATGGCCTATAGTACTGATACTAAATAATAAAATACGAATAAGGGAGAGAAATTTTAAATTCAAAATTACTAAAATTTTAATTTAAATAACTATCATAAAGTAAATACATTAAAAATGTTAATATTCAGACTCTTTTTCCTTAAGTAGGGTAAATAGGAAATAAATTGGTGGAGAAGGAATTGGATCTTTAAGTATTTCATTAACATCCCCAATCTCACCATGAAATGTAAGGGGATTATTAATTTCATTCTTTTTAGCTTTTATTTTTTTCCATTCCATCCATAGGATTTTAACTTGTTTATCATTAATGGCCAAAAATGCAGTCATATGGCTTGTTTTTTCATGAAATTTGTAATTCTCTTGAACCATTAGAACATTTTTTCCATTTGAATATTTAATTTTTCTTCCCTACAAGATAATTAATCACTATGAAAATCATAATAAAAATCACTGAAATAATTCATCTTGAATGATGAATGAAAAAAATTGCAATAAATCACTTTTTTAGTTTTTGAAATTTGTGATTTTATTAGCGGTTTTATAGAAAAATAACATACAGAAGAACTTGGCCTCCCCTGAAATGGTGGAAAATTGACTATAGGTGTTTAATTATTTTAGTATAGTTAATTAAATTTTTATTGTTCTACTAATTCACTATATTTTTACACCCTAATGTCGATCACAAGGAGGCCACTTAAAACACACATTTTTTCTATTTTCACTATTATAAAATAACTAATATAAAACTATAATTGTAATATAAATGGGGGAAATTTATATGATTTAAATATAAGATATATATATATATATATATGAAATGTAATACAAAATTATGTTTATAATAAAAAAAGTTCCAGTTGTTCATAGGAGTTTACAGTCGTTGAAATAATTTTCAAAAAGAATTCTCAATATTCAATTCAATGTAGTGATCAAGACCTATCACAATTCACCTTCTCAATTGTAATGTTATTACCCCATAAAAATGTCATGACATATAGGTTAATGTTCTTCCTTATGAAAACTAGGTTATGTTTTAGTTGGCCATCACAATGAATTCCATGCTCCACCATATGAATCAGTCAAATAGTGAAGGGATGAATATTGATAAACAATAAGAAGAACACATTGGTAGAGAAAGCGGGGAGGCTGCTCACCATAATAAATTTTTCCACCACTAAAATTATTATAATAAAATAAATAGATAATATAATTAAGCACAATGAACTAATTCAAAACACCATTCCCTCCCTCGAACAAGCACTAAGGCTAGTTCCCCATTTTTATTGTAGTTGAGAAGCGAACAATGGTATAAGAAACACATAAAATAAATGAAATAAGCATATAAGAGAAATGAAAATAATAAAAATAAAATTAACTGTATTATATAATTAACATATTGAAAACAATTAAAAAAATTAAACTCCATCTCATTCCCTGAAAATTGATTCTCATTGAGTTGGGAGAAGGGATACATACGTATAAGAAATGGGGGTGAAGTAATTCACTCCCTAAGTATACTCCTAATGTTTCTGAGTGTATATCACATTAAATATCCACATATGTAACAGTTATTCCATAATGTCTCCTAATTTCACCATCAATTTATAATCTTTATTGGACCTTGGATTTTGGAATTTTGGCTAATTTACTCTAGAAATTAATTATGTCCCTATTCCTCATAATATTCTACAGCTTTGCATTCTCATGCCACTATGCCCCTTCAATCGGTCAATTCATGCATTCCATCCTAAATTAAATTTTTTCTATACTATCTTTCCCATACTTTCAAAAATTCTAAACATTTTGGACACATGTATCATATAGTATGAATTAATTACCTAATTGAACCATTTCTTCCTGATGAAGCAATTCATATTCAACATGTTTGAACCATTCAAAGAATGCCCTAATTAGAGTATTTGGAATTAAACCTCATCTTAGATGCACCTAATTAAATAATATTTCATCTCAAATTGTAATAAATTCATTTGGACACGTTTATCCTGATTAATTCCTCATTTATAGATGTGGTGTCCACTCTACTATACAGAACAACTTTCCACAAAGAATGCTTTATTTGGGCCTTTTTATGTATGAATGAAATATTCTCCTCGTTTGAAGATATATATCCTGCAAACATGTTTATCCAAAAAAGTATCACTATATTTGGATCAATATTGAAAAATATATGCTCCTAATACAAAAGTTATTAAAAGTAGTTAAAATTCTAGAATTGATCATTTATTGAATTTAAGCTCAAAATACCACTAAAACATAAATACATGATAATTAACCATAAAAAATTGTGGTATTATAAACATTTATTACAAAATAAAATATTTGAAAATTTAAGAATCTTCACCACTTGAGGATTAACTTTCTTTTATACAATATTTTCCCTCGATCGAGAAGGTGGATTTGTGGTCTCACAGTGATTGTTGAGTGCACTAAATATTCAATAAAACAGGAAGAATAGTATGTAGAAAAATATTACGGAGTTACTTATTAATTAAATTTGAAACTAATAATAAAACAATAATGGTTCACTCTGGGTTATTCTCTCAAAAATGTCTCTTTTCTTGGTAACTTCATTTTATTTTCATTCATTGTGATTACATTCAATTTTCATGTTTAATTTTTTAATTTTATTGAAAATAATGTAAAATAAATTACATTAATTTTATTTCATAAATTATATATATATAATGTGAATTAGATGTAGTGAGTGCTTGAACACAACACCTCTTCAAGAGAATGACCTAGGTCATCTCCAATGATAAAATTAGTTATAAATATTTTAAGAGCATGAATGAAAATACTCCCTCAAATTTTTTCATATTAAAGAGATACTATTGGACTTCACTAACTATATTATTCAAACTATTTCAATAATTTTCTTTTCCTCATTTAATAAAACACATAAGGAACATAAATTTACAAAATTAAAAAAAATATCTTTATTCATGTTGTATTTCAATTCAAATTATTCTAGATGGACTGATGAATCTCAAGTGTAAGAAGAAGCTCAAAAGGATCATAATGATCAGTTGAAAATGATTTCTGATTCAATTAACAACTTTTATAGTCAAATAATGTGGAAAGCTGTATATGTACATTAATGCGAGTATTAATATATAGTACCAAAACATGATCCAAAACGAGTAGTAGAAGAGATTTCAAAATATTTTTTTATGTAAAAGAACCTAAGGTGGTTGAGAATGAGTTATTAAATTAAGTAAAAAAATCATCCCACACATAACCATCTCTCTAGGAGTTCCTTGAAGAACTTATACAAGATGATTCCCCCATGGGAGATCAATTTTTTTTTGTTAGAATCCTTGAATAAATTTTTAGAAGATAACCTGAAACATGTTCTTCCCATCCTTGGTAATAACAAATCATCACCTCTCCACCTCTATATTACGTTTTCAGAAAATGATAATGATTAAACTATTGATTTTTTTTACGATGGTCCTTCTAGAAGAGATCAATTTCTATGACTACATTAATGAAAGAAATGATTTATTTATTGATTCATCATGTTTTAATCTTATTCAAGATGAATTATTTTCTAACTTCTCTTTTTCCAAAATTTATGATTCCACACAAATGGAGCAGGAATTTGATATTTAGGAAGAGACCAACCCGGTGGTGGTGATCAACAATGAATAGATGGAAAATCATGTGGTGTGACTGATTCTTGTACAACAACTTGTATACCATTTAGAGGAAGAAAACACATACGTCAACATGTTGCACCCCTAATTTCTTTTCCCACCTACCTTAGAACTTAAATTATTTCTTAATTTTTTCATGGAGTTTGTGATGTTTTTTTATCTTTTTTGGGTCTATTGAACTAAAAAACTTCACCTATGGTGTTTCATCTCTGATAAATCACATATACCTTCTAATTGGGGAAAATCCACTATAATAGCCTGACTATGCGTACTCAAAACCTAGCACTCTCTTGGGAGTTTAGACCAAGAATTATCCTTTTTTATTTCATTATTATCATTATCTTTTTTTAATTTTTTTTCCATTCTTTCTTGTAGTTTCATATTGGTAGAATTATGGAGCTCAACTTAATACTTCTACTGAAAAAAAATTAGGTTGTTTCTTTCCCTTTCTTTATTTTATTTTCATCATAATTAAAATTCTACATGAAAATAATTATCTAATTTGAACTAAATATAGGGTCGAAAATGTAATAATTTTTGGGAAGGGATATAAAATAGTTATTAGGAGTTTTTGTGAGATTGTATTTTATTTTTCATTACTTTTTTAGAATAGTTAATGTTCTTACTTTTCATTTTTGGTGTGTTTTTTGGATTTTTGAGTTGACTCAAATTATTTGGGAAATTAAAACCGTCATGGAATTTTTGGAACACTGATTGAGTTGAACATTTGAGAATTTAAATTATTTTTTAAAGGATTCTGGTTTCTTATTTTTAATATTTTAATATGATGAAGATTGATAGATTGTGAAACTCATGTACACTTGTATTATCAAAATTGGAAATGTTGTCTAACCTGAGAGGTTTATAAACAATTTTGATATCTTATTTTCATATATTATTATTTATTGAGAGTGTTGAAACATGTCTTAGGATTTATAACATGATTTTTTCTCTTTTTCAAAGAATTTAATTCTCATTCAATGTGTCAAGTATGATTGTGGAATCACTTTGAAATCCCTTTTTGCACTGAACTCTAATTTTTACCTACTTTTTCATTGGAAAATTAATAAACCCATATTATCAATGAAATAACTTATTAGGAAGTGAAATTAAAATCCATTTATCCCTTTAAACCCATATATAGAATTTAAATGTCTGATTATTATTTTACTCAAGTGTGGGGGAGGGAGATGATGAGCTATATTTTTCTTTCTTGGAGAGTTTTTTTTGTATTAAAAAAAATGTTTCCATATTTATTTCTTATTTTGTGGAATAAATTTCATAATGTAAATATGGATTCATGGCCCAAATATAATTAAAAATATGGTCTATGTGACCACTAATTTTTTAAGATCAAAATATTCTTCTATTTTCCTAAAAAACATGATTTTTAAGAGAAATCCATATTTTTATTCAAGCTAAAACAATGCTAAAATTGGGGAAAGGGGGAATAAATTTACCATTGATTCGAAAATTCCATGTGTTAACTTTTGAAGAATATGAAGAGGTGTTCTATGGTGAATCGTTTTAACGATGATTGAGGATTACACCATTCTTAAGAAAAAATGTTTATATGCATTTATTTCAATTTAGAGTTTAACCCTCTTCATTTTCCTCGAATTTTATTACATTTAAAACCCACCAAACCACATCATTAGAACACCCCATAAAAATTAACTTATGATTAAAAATATTTACACTGTAAAGTGGAGATACTAAGAGGATATAAATCCTATAGAAATGACACATGTTCTTGACAATGAAAAAAATTCATATTAAACATCCTTGAGTGAAGAGAGAAATAATTTTCCATGGAGGCCGGAAAGAAATTCATGTGGGGATTATCATGATATTTAATTAATTTTTATGATTTTTATGAGGTAGGTAATATTTATCCATGTAAGAGGCATGAATGTTTCCTTGATATAATAATTGAGCCGTATTTTAATTTTTACTTTGGGAAGTTTGTCTTGACCTTGTTATAAGATGATTTCCCAAGAGTTCAATGTTTATATATGGAGGAATTTATAAAGAAAATATTTTCAGTAATTTTTCATTTAATTTATTTATTTTTAATCACGCAATATTTTTATTTTATGTGAAACTATCATATTTTATTTTATTGAAGTATTTTGAGCTTAATTGGAAAAAGGTCTATTTTGGATTTAAACTCTTAAAGTTTATATCTATGTTTCAGAAATAATGTTTTATATACTCAAACAAAATATGAAATTATTTATTTTTTGGATTCCAAACATCATGGTATTTATTTTATTCTTGAGGTCTCAAAGCATAATCCGTCATTTGAAGGCCCAAAAACAGATTACAAGTCGGGCCTCTAAAACTATGCTCATATCTGGATATTTTTTATGATGGACCAATATCACATAATTGGATGGACCAAATGAGGTGAAATTTGACATGAATAAATAATAAATCCAAATTAAAAATATTTATTAAGGACTCCCAATTTTATTTCTTCATTTTGAAGGCTATAAATTCACCGGAATTTGGATATATGGAATACAAAGAGTGGACTAGGAAAAATTAATTTTCAAGGGTAAAATTACTATAAATCCTAAACCCTGTGGAAAATAAATCTAACATTTATATAATGCATGAAAATAAATTATTTGAGCAACTTTCAATAAAATAACATTTTCCAATTATTTCATTTAATTGGTCAATCATTTTCATTCTTTATAGTGATATAATTGGATTCAAAAATTTACTCCCATTGCATATAAAAATGCGTTTCTTATTAATTTCAAAGGGTTGGAAATCTTATTGTAAATTTTCTATAGTTTCATAGTTTCGTTTCTTTTTAAATATTATTCATATTTCTTGTTATATTTTATTCTTTTTCTTTATCTCATTATCTCATTTTAATAATTTTTGTTTCCACTAAATTTTCTTCTTCACTGTCAACTATTATACTCATGATCATGAGTAGCTAACCCAAGGAAGTTCCCAAGGGAGTAATATAGTGATAAGAAAAATATTTTAACATTAATTGTTAATGTATATTATTTTCTTAGAGTTAGTTTGAGAGGGATCATAGTGGGAGAGATGACTCTGAGTCACTACATGCCACCTGATGCTTAGATTTATTTTCTACAATATTTTCTCTCAATCGAGGAGGATGATATGTTGTCTCACAGTGATCATTGAGTGCATTGTATATTCAAATCAATAAGCATAAGATTATGTTCAAACATATGGTAGAGATTGTTCATTAATTAAATTTTAAACAAATAATAAGACAATTACGGTTCAATCAGTGTTATTCTCTATGGATTGTATCCTTTATTTCAAACATCATTTTGTTTGCATTCGTTGTGTTTTAATTATATTTTCATGTTTAATTTTAGAATTGAATTTTAAATTCTCAAATATCAATTCCATTTAGTATTATTTCCTAAATATAAAAAAATATAAAATAAGTAAAAATTGAATTAAAAGTTGTATGTGCTCGACTACAACAACCACACAATAGAACGACCTAGGTCTTCCCCAATGTTACACTTAGTTATATACATTTTGAGAGTTTGGATGACCACAATTCATTAGTAGTATAATGAAAGAGTTCTATAAAATGAAATAGGATCTTATATCCCAGTATAAGAAATTTTATGGATTTTTTCACGATATAGAATGTTCAAAGAGAATGGTTGATAGTAAACTATTTATTAAAGAGATACCCAGAAGACTTCTAAATATCATAATATATGTTGATAGAATTATATTGACTATATAAAAAATAGGATATTTGTGAATAATTTTCAAAGAAAATGATGATGAAATTTGATATTTCATTGATGGTTGAGATGAATGAAACTCCCATGGGGTGTCTTTATTTCCCTATAGGTTTGATCAAAATATAGAATTTATAAATCCTCAAACTATTCTACTCAAATAAAGAAAATGTGGTATTAAGAAATTTTGTGATTGAACCCATGGAGACCGTGAATTAGTTTATTTAGGTTTTCAAAATATTTTATTTTATTAAATTGATGAAATTGGTGAAAAATTTGTGGTATTATTAAATTTAATATGGTAGGATGAAAACAATGTTGATTGATTAATTAGTTTGAAAATATATTTGATAAGCATGGTAGTTTTTTTTGTTTAAAGGATTGAGTAAAGTTGGATTTTATAAATAAATTGATTAATCCATGTTTTTGTGTTGGATTTGGGATGAGGGAGATCCTATGGTCATGTTATCCACTCCTTGATACAATAATATCCTTTTTTTCCTTTACACATGTAATTTAGGGTTTTTTCTGAATCATGTTGGTCTCGATAGCATTTTTAAACCTAGATTACCTAAATGAAAAAATGGTGATTAATTGATTCAAGGTGACCAATTATTCAATATATAAAATTTTATTCGGATTAAAGAACCAATGGTCTTGAAAAAATTAAAATTAAGAGATTATAAATTGATTCAATAAACTAGGACAATCCAAAATACAATAATAAAGAAAATGGAATAAATAAATGACACCTTACCCCTTCAACAATTTAACCTTAGCACAAGGCTGGTGTAACCCCTCATCTTAGTGATGAGGGAATAAGTGGGAAGGAATGAATAAAAATAATTCAAAATGAGAAAAAGAGATAATATTGGGGAGGACTATACAGAATATGGATTTTCGCTCCATGATTTGGTCTCCGAGATCCCCTTATAGCAATATCATTCCCTTCTATTTATAAAAAACCATGTTGTAAGGATGCATTAAATGATGCAATATTTGTGTTCTAAAATATATATGGTGGGTCCCACATTCATAAAATTATATATTTTCATTTAAAATCCAGTCAAAGGATCATATTTGGGTGTATCCCACACTTACACATGTTGTACTGATTACACGATGTGTAATGCATAGGGATTTTTCCCTATAATTTTCTACACTTCATGACATGTATTGACATCATTTATACAAACACCTCATTTTTTGTAATGATTACATGGAATAAAAATTTATATTTCAAGTTCTACAATATGCTCCAGCATTATGTATTGTCAGCATTTAGCTTCAAAAAAACTGGTGTCCAGCTGTTTTACCTCACTCGCAGTGAGAAGTGTATTTTTCTATGAAAATACTATATTTTCCTTATTTTTCCAAATAAAGTTTTTATAATACTACAAAAAAGTATTTCTCTCACAAATAAAAAAGATTCATCATTTAAATATAGAAATCAACGTATTAAAGTATCATAAGATACATGCATGAAATACATATATCAATGAACTAATTTATTAGATTATAATATTACATTAAAAATCAGTAAATTGCCCAATACAAAAAATCTTTTTCAATAGAATTGTTGAATAAAATTTTGATGGAGGATTTTAAACAAATATCTACATCCATTACATTTGGTACCATGATAAGAAAAGATAAATCAGGTACCCGAAATATTTCTAAAGAACCATTGGAAGCTTGATCTATTTGAAAATATCAACACTGAATATTATTTATGTTGTGACTACATGTTCAATATTGTGTAGTGATATTATAATTATTCATATCTTTTAAGCTAAATGAATATTTACATGTTCCAAAGGAACACTGTACTATGGCTTACTATATAGAAATAGATCTGATGTGTGTATTCATGGATGAATAGACATATATTGCGTAGGATATTGTACTAAAAAAATGCACAACTGGGGGAGAATTATTTCATTGTGGGAGATGTGTGAGTTTGTATAACAGTAATAAAACTTTTTTGGCATTGTGTATAATTGTGGAATACTGTATTACAATAATACATGCTTGTACAAAAATCTTATGGATGAAAGTGTGGCTAGTAGATTTTATAGTTGAAGTCGAGGAGGCACTAAAAATTTCTATCTATAATGAAATTAATATAGATCTATCAAAGTATCTAGTGAAATAATCAAGATCAAAGAATATTGACATTAGATTTCGTTTCATTAAATAGAATGTGGAAAATAGTGATGTGAGACTCAAATACATTTACACTAATGAGAAAATATAATATATTTTTAAAAGGAAAATTTCAAGAGAGGGGATTTAGGAATTGAGGATAAA
This sequence comes from Viscum album, assembly GCA_963277665.1. Classification (NCBI taxonomy): domain Eukaryota; kingdom Viridiplantae; phylum Streptophyta; class Magnoliopsida; order Santalales; family Viscaceae; genus Viscum; species Viscum album. Next base: position 211,413,940 of record OY728163.1, read on the forward strand.
ACTTCATGTTCAACCTTTCCCTCTTACTTAGGGATGGATGGAATGTACCCCTATAAAGATATGAAATATTTACTAATAGGGTTTGATAATGTACACAACTCTTGTTGAACAATTCAGATTCCCTTATTTGTTAAAGGGAGAGTGTTTATTTATCAAAGAGGGAGTGTATATTCTTCTTATATGTTTTTATTAATAAGGTGTTGTTATTTTTCAATGGAGGAGTTGTGAAAGTGTTAATAGATTTGGTGACCATTTATTCCACTTTTTGAAGAATTCTTTTCACCATGATATGTAATTGCCTCAAAAATATTACTTCATATATTGGTGTGGTATCAAGAAAATTCCTAGATGATAAATACCGTGATTTAATGATTCTAATGAGAATGGATAATTCTGAATAGTGTTAAGTGAAGATGAATATAGTCAAATAATGTTGAAAACCAATCCAGAGGTAGATATTTATAAACCCATGGAATCTTAAAGTGTTATATTTATTTTCAACGAATTTTTAAGAATAATTAAGAACTCTATGAGTTTTTTGGGAGTTATTTGGAATGTTTTTTAGAAGAAATGAATAGTCATGAGGTGATTTGAATTGATTATTTGATTATTTTAAGAAATGTGGAATTATAAAATTGCATATGAAAAATATAAATCACATGAGTTTTTATGTATTAATTAAGACTTCATAACGATCAATATATGCAATTGAGTAAAAATATGATTATATAGTATGTTTTAAAGGATTATAATTGACTCTGTGAGGATCATTACCTACTTTATATGTATAATAGATTACTATAATAAGGCGTTTTGAGTTTATATGGATGAATCCCCTACTTCGTATGGAATATTCTAGTGGATCATTAGAATGATTACATAGTTCATAAGGATCAAATGAATGCTTGTTAATATCATGAAAAATTTATAGAAATGAATATCAACATTTTAAGTGTTAACATAGAGTTTGGAAGAGCAACCCATATTTTATGAGGGTAATTCCAGATATTAGATAAGCATTCATGACTTATAAAGGGTAGCATACTAAGTATTCTGAAAATTTTTATAAATGTCATTGAAACTCTTTAAGACATCAAAAGTCTAACCAGGATACCCCATAACTTTAATCCCTAGGTCAATATTTAGTGATTTTTTGGGAATTTTTGAAATATTAAAAAATTATAATTTAATAATTTAATATTCAAAGGAAATAATATCTAATGTTTCTTGATTAAATCTTCATTGATTAGAAAATAACAAGTATATATCTGATTTAATATGTTTGTGTGAAAAATTAATAAGGGTGATCAATGTTCAATTATTAGAAGTTTTTTAAAAAAATATTTGAAAAACATCAATAGTTATTAAAGAAGGTCAGTTTTTAATGTCTTTTGTAATGATGATATTATATATTAAATTTTTTAATCACATGAAAATCATGTCGTGATTCATGATGATACCTGAAGAGGGAAAATCATTAAAAGGATGAGTTTTCAAGTGGTATTTCATTATATAGAGTAACCTTTCACCATGAGTAGGTTCAAGAAGATGAGATTCAAATATGATCTAGTGATGTGACGAGTATATCACTCTTAAGTATTTATGGAATTCAAAAAAAAATTATTTTTTGTTTTTTAGAGATCTTAGAAGAGGTATTTTCTAAATTGTATTTTTTATTAGTTGAAAATGAGAAGACAAATGAAGGGTATTACTGCAATTATACTAGAGTAAATAGTTAAATTAGGATAATAATATTCACCGATCATTTTAATATACCCATATCAACACTCCCCTTTTCACATTATGGTAAAAGGGTCTCAAAAAAGATCACCTTAACGAATTTAAAGAAGATAAATTCAAACAAGGCCCAAATTCATCCAAATTAATCTAAACAGATTAAGTGGTAATGTAGGTCTAAGCTATGTGAGACTCATGGGTAGCCGACAGAGTATCATAGTCACACCCTTTGCGTTTCACTAGTGAAGGCCCCTAGGATTACCAAAATGTGTGAATGAATTATGCCTTGGCCCTGCGTGGACCACCACCTTCTCTATGGTTCATTAGATTTACTATAAATGGGACCCTCGAGATCCTAATTTCGAAGAGAGGAAATCACTAAAATATAGAGGAATATTCTTGAATATCATGTCAGACTAGTCCTTCTCCCAAGTCGTCAAAACCCCTTGGAAACTCTACAACCTCTAAACAAATAGAGAATTAAAGATAATATAAGGAATATATTCCCTCCAAGGATATAAACTTCAAATTGATTCATGAAGAGTCACATCCCCATATTTATAAAGTACTAGGTTTAAGCCTCGCCTTCTAAGCTCATTCCAACCTGAGACCCTTCTATAGGCACCTAAGTAGCCCCTTAGATATTTGTGAAAGGTCTCACCCAAGTGTTGTTTCATAGGTCGCTCATCACCTATGTGAATCTCCATCTCTTTTAGGTTCACCTGGAGTGAGACATTTCTAGCTCGACCAAGTCCACCCTACGTGAATAACCCTTAGTATTCACATACCATACCTAGGAGAAACACCTTTAGATCACCCGAGTTCACCCTAATGAAGACACTGTTTATCTCATCCTGCTCTATCATGTGTCATCCTCCCTTTGAGCCATCATTCATATCATCAATGGAATGCCACCTCTTTCCTTAGACCCCCCATATAAGGGGGACCAAGACAAGACATCCTCCACAGCCTCAAGTATGTATGATCAGATCACATGGAACACCATCATATCCACTCAATTATATATTCCCATGGTAATGGAAGTACCATGGTTATCCTACAAAATAGGTGGGAACCTCAGTGTTTTCAAAATTATACATTCCCATGGTAATGGGGATCCCAAGCCTATATATGATAATGGATGTCTTCCTAGGACATGATTCAACATATATTTCTCTAAAAGTAAAGATAATTGGGTTGTATCAATATGGATATGTAATCCTTGATCCCAGGTGATTTAAAACAAGGGTACATACAAGAATAGCTAAGCCCCATCTCACATCTTGACTACCCCTCCAGGGCGTTGCCCTCATTTACCAGTGAATGAAGAGAAAGTGTCTCCCTATGGAATCACTCATGGAGTATGTGCCTCATCTATCTTACATATAATTCCCCCAAAATTCCATAACTACACCCTCATCACACAGTGGATGAAAGAGATTGTATAGATTTCTAGATCAACCGATTCAAATTGTTTATCACACCAATCATGATTCACATGGGCATAGAGGTCAGTGGAAATCAGGTCTTCAAAATGATTAAATAACACAATAATCCTATTATCTGGTATAATCCCCCAACCAATATCACTCAAATGGGCCTCTAATTTTTTATAATCCCCAAACATGTTATCACCAACTCAAAGGTCCATATTTCCAATGAGGATCCCTGATATTCTTTTGGCCTCTAACATTGGTGTAATCCCCAACCCCTTAAAACTATGTAGAAATTGATTCATGTCCAATCATGATATGTAGGAAGCCTCCTTTAGGTTCGAAAAAAACACCTCAAACTACCTCTAATCTTCTCTAGGACATATTCACAGTAGTTTCATATTCATCCTGGAGGGCTATACTCCTTACGGGCCCTTTAGGAAAATACAGTGTAAGCGCCACTCCAACTTTTTATGGACCCATTTCACCTAGACTTCCTTGTCATATGATTCTAAACATCATATTATGGTCCTAATCACATGAAATTAGTCGGTATGATGTATCTCTTTATGTAGAACCAAACTACATGGGTTCTGATTCCTTTCACAGTGACACATAGGAATCCATTCTCATGGGTCTGATCCCAACATCAAAACAACTCATGTATTTTTAGATGATGAAAAATTCTATATCACCCAATTTTGTGTCTTAAAATAAGTATCATAATAATAAATGAAATAATAAAATTAAATCCATATAAATGGTACCATATATGGAAAATGTCGAATATATAAAAAATTTCATCATTTACGAAGAACCTCAGATACATATAGATTATTTTAAATCCAATACATACTAATAATGTATTGTGGATCTTATGGAGACCCATTAAATATTTTGTATTTAATAAAGGATTCATGAATATATATTAAATCATAATAGAGTCTTGGAATAAGAAGTAATCCCCCCCTAAATGTTTTGATGAGACCAAACTGCCATCCTCTCAACCAATGTTAGTCCCAACGTGTTGTTGGAATTATTTTTCAATGGACATATGACATTGTATATAAGGTTATTAGAATAAAATTAATGAGGGATCATTGGGTATTTTAGGTTCCATGAATAAAAACCATTGGAAATGTATTAGAATGGAAGTGGATATAATAAGGTTTGAATGAGGTGAAGGTTCATTCTTCTACCACCAAAAATGCCATTCAATACACAAATGAATTTTATGAATGAAACAAAAATGGTGAACCCGATGTGAATCATGGACCAAAATGACTATGTTGACCACATTTAATTCCCCTTTCATGCTCTCACAAAATTAATGCATTACAAAAATGGATTTAAGACAATAAATTACACATGAGTTCATTTAATAATATTATTTATTGAAATGGTTTTCCTATTTGGGTTTTTCATGTATTCCTAGGAACTCTCGTCACAACTCCACTCAATTCAAATGGAATATATTCAACTAATCCCGATCAATGTAGTCACTTTCACTCAATCCAAATCATCTCTTAATCATATGATCCCACATCCTACCCAGTTTCTCCAAAAATGGGTATCAAATGAATTGTTCATGGAGTACCAACTTAATGGTATTGTCCATACATTGGAGGCTCCACACAAATCCCTCCAAACAATAAATACCCTCTAGATGAGGCTCTACACAAAGCCCTCCAAACAATAAAGGCCCTCTTTCTATACACTAAAAAATGGTTGGTGATGAATAAACATGATTCACAAGTGGTTGTTAAAACCCATTTTGGGAGCCTCTATCATGAATGAAGAAATTCATTCCTCTATTATCTTAGGGGGTGGATCAATAGGTTACCAACTGACTCATTCCAACAACACATGGGTCTGACCAAGGGTCTCCTTCCATCATCTTCTGCAGTCAACACCACATAGAGTAAGGTCCTCAGCATGTTGAGGACACCACCCCATGGGCTCCATCTCAAGTAATCTGGATTTCATAACCCAAGGGAGCTCAACCATTGAGGAATAAAATAAAATGGGATAAAATCAAATCCCTTATCTTTTTGAAGGATACTTCTATCAAAAAACCGTGGAAACATATGAGTAGATGAAAATTCATGCTAGTACCTCTTAAACCTACAAAAACAGTTTTGAAACAACTAATGAATCCTTCCATCAAAACACATTGTCCATACACGATTAGATGAAAATCCATGCACTTGTATAAAAATCAAACCAGCTTAATCTGGAAGAAATCAGAGAAACTAGATGGTGAATCCTGATAAAAATATAGGGAATACCAATGAATCTACCCCCACACATGAAGACTGTTGTTATATACTAATAGTAAATAGAGAAAATAAGTAGGCATGCATCCCTACTCTTACCATAGAATGGGAATATATAATAGTTATATCTACTGATGTTTCACAACATATCTTTACAATGATTAATGTATAGATAAAAATCCCTAACAACGTCCTTCAAACTTTCCATGACATAATGAAGGAAATAGTAGTTGTTAAACTGTGGGAAAGAAATTTCCCCCCACCCCCATATTGGGGTGACTCATCAACATAGCTATGGAGTAGACACATATATCTACTCCTATATAAGTGGTTCATTAGAAAAATACCTCAATAAATAAATTTTTAGATCAATTAAATATCATAGTCCCAATTGGATCCCATCGGTCCATCCTATTGGTCAGTTCATGGTAGGAATATATTCATACAGAAATTCTAGAAATCTATCAGAAATTTTTTGTAAAAACATAGAAAATACTCAAACATGAAATAATATATAAAACTCTTTATCCATAGAAGGTGGCCCTATTATCCCATAGGAGAGTATCTAAAAGGATTCCTCACCAAAGGTATTTGGAAAATGATGATTTGTATATGATCTATATCCACTCAATTCTAGTTTTCTGGAAGACCACATACATTTATCGATGGAGGCTCAGCATACAACTATTACATTACCAAATAAAAAAATTGTTACAGTAATTATGGAGGTTATCCCCACCTATTTTCTACTAGTAATTCTCAAAGTTTTCCTATGACATCTAACAATGAAGGCATTCTCTATGTTGAAAATCTAATTGATCACAAGATCCCATCTCCCAATGAGTTCCACAAGAAACCTCCTCAGGGGTAGAATATTTAGCAATAAGAAGGACCTTCCCTTACTATCATCCACTGATAAGGTCCTCCCTTGTAAGTACACTATGAAATTATTCTTATTTTTGGATTTCAAGACATGGTGGTAGTGCTCCCAATGAGGAAATTATCTATGAAGGTCCCCCCCCCCCACAGTGGAAATTCATTTCATCAAGATGATACTCCCCTTGAAAATCAAATATGTTAAATTTCTCCTATCATGAGGAGCTTGGGAAGATGAGGCTAGTAATTTCCAATGCTTCATTATTAAAAGGGGAAATTATTTCTTATTCAAAATACATCCCAAGGAAACATTAATTCTTCCAATAACCCTTGGATAACCTTCCTTCTAATATAAAATAGGAAATCCTTATTATCCTTATTGTTTACAATAATGTAATGGGTAAGAATTTAATTTGGTCATATCAGGTTGAGAAACCTCTTGAAAAAGACAAAAAATACATATTTCTTTTGAGGATAAAGTTTGTTAATGTCAATATACTAGTCATATTATAGCCTTTATCTATTATAAAATGTAGAATTCTAAAGGCTTTTTTACAATAATATTCATATTCCATCTTACTAAATTTATGGACCACTCTACATCACCTAAAAAATGTATTACCTTATGATGAATATCCAATTAATGTCAAGGTAGTAGAAGAGATAAGTTGTTAAATCATCTTGGACTCCATTCAAATTCCACAACACCTGATATTCGGAAAAAAATAAGGATCCCTTTAAAATGCATGTCTCGATTCATTAAAATAATTTTGTTAGCTAATCATATACACCCCATCAGGTGTTCATATCTAAGGATTGGGAAAACCTGGGAAATTTCGTTTAACCTCTATTCTGGATAAGAAACTTATTCCCATTGAGACATCATGTAACATAATTTCCTTGTTCAAGATTTGAGAAATAGGATTTTCTCGCAACATATGGTATTATTTAGAATAACTATCCATGAATAACTTTGAGAGACGTCAGGAAATAATAGAGTGAGACATACAAATAATCTTGCATCATGCATTTTAAAATATTGAAAAATTAGTCCACTTAAGGGAATCCAATAATCATGAAGTGGACGTATCATTAGAAGAAGATATCTATGGTGAAAATGATGAAACGAACACAACCCATGTTGGAATAAAACTATGTAATATTAAGAGAACAGTTACAGCTGTAGAAGGAATAATAATACAGGAGTAACCACAACATATAGGGTTGGGGTTATTCTTAACACAACCTTCAAAGACGACAAACCATGATTGATTTTTTTTAAAAACGCAATAGAAGAACCCCTATCCTATAAGGTGGAATCCATTTTTATGTCAACCTCCCACTCAATGGATGTTAGTCCTTTCCTATTTAAGGGGGTTACTGTAAAATGAATCCTCAGACTTCATCCTATCATATGAACTAACTTCCTCACTTGAAACACACCAGAAAAAATTGTATATATATTCTCTGTAGATCATCCATTATCAAACAATTCTAAAAGTACCATCAATGGAGAGGATGTTTTCTCATAGTGGGTACAAATAAAAGAAATATCTCAAGGGTAAGACTGGTCTGGGAGATCATAGTTATTTCTACAGATATACACAATAAAACCAACTATCTTATTATTATAGTAAATATTTAAGACTTTTAGAGCATTTTGTGTTGGTAAAAATCACTAGCACCACCCCTGAATATGGTACAAAACAAGAGGCCGATTCAGAGGAACATGCAGAGGATTTTTTTGTTTGTAATATGGTCTACACCAAAATATTTGAAGAATGAATGGGTACCTGAAACCTGATGTTTTCTATGAATTATTTTATTACCTAAACTTATTTACTACCACTTCCTTGAAGATAATTAGCTATAGGAAAGGGTAAAGGTGTGACTGTATCTTACCCACCACTCGATGAGGCTTAACCCCTCACACTTGAGAAAATATTTTCTTATCATGATAAAGATATAATGGAGTTGATAGAAATATATGAAAAACTACTCTGAGGAATCATCCCTTCTGTATATGTTCTATAAGTATAGCCTTACCTCATGATCCTATACACCATACCTCAATAAATATGGTTCGTCATAACAACTGAAATGGAGTTATAACACCCTATTAATGCAGGGAACTGACAACCAATATATTTTGACCCCCTGATAGCAAAATATCTGGAGTTACCTCTATTGGATACAAAAATGGAGATACGTTTTATGTGTCCTCACATGCCAACCCCAATAGGTTACCCACCATGAATAATGGTAGAGCCACCACAACTAGACTAACCTATTTTTCCACTAGCTTAGTCTCCGACACAGTTGATCATTCCTTCCTAGGTCAGCAATATTATCAATATAATGGTAGCTTGATTACAAGACCCATAAAGAAAATGTGCACTAGTATATCTATTTGTAATTACCTATATAGAATGGGTGGATGAAACTCTTACCCTACTAAACTTTGGAAACCCTGCATTCCAAACATTAAATGGTTCAAGTAATCCAAACCAACATTTGACACACATCTCCCAGTATACCAATCTACTGGATGGATTAATCATGGGGTGGAAAAATATTCTCTAACAGTTATTCTATAAATTAATCCATATGTTGTTGACGATAATGGTCCTTGAAGACTAAGAAATTAGTCAATGAACAAATGATAGCGTTTTGAATGCAATTTTCAGGGGTAAGATTTTGACTTATTCTATGAACTAAGAACTTCTTAAAGAAGTTTTATTGGGTCTTTTCATTGAGGATATACATAAACATCTATGAACACTTATTATACCAATAAAGTTTCCATATGGATCTTATAATCCTAATGCAGTAGAACAAAGTATAAAAATTACAATTTTACAATCCAAGTCTAAATCACAACCTATGTAGATGTGTCAAGGGAGGATTATGGGTATATTATAATCTATAATGGTTAACTAAAAACATACCTATACTCCAACTCTAACTCCAAATCCCATACCTCAAAACATGACACGTCCTTCTGAATGACAACAACAGTAGAAGTATCCCTATCATGATGAGAGAAAGGAACCTAAACATTTCAAGTTGTAGAAATGTATGAATAAATTTTATTCCTTATAATACTAGAAAGTTCATGGTTACATTTTAACAACCATGGAAAATAGTATTCTAAAATTTACGATACCTGAGAGACCTGATAAAGTTGTCCTTGAACTCCACCCATATTACTAATCCTATCCTAAAATGTCAGGGAATAATATCCAAGAATGTTATATTTTTTAGGATGTCTTGTAAAAGATTGTTGATTATAAGAAACTATATATTAGAAAATGACAAGCATAGATATTATGTGTCTCTACCACCACTCAAAAAGAAGAAGTTGACTGGATGAACGAAAATAGAAAGAATGCACTAAATTTCAGTGATTGTATGATAAAAAACAATCAACCGAACTTATGTAATCCTATGAGTAGAATTAAAATAACTAGTTGTTCCCCTAGTTTCTTCTACTATGTCACAATGAAACCATCAATTCCACTTTAGTCTAAAGGATAGTCTTTACAGAAATGACATTGCTAGAAGGGAAGAAAACAAATATAGAAGGATAAACTAACAATAAAGTAAAATCTAACCTTAACTATCTCTGATATCATGACTTTAGTATCAAAATTTTGGGCACCACCCCAATAAAGAGTACTATAGATATAGTTATTCCAGAAAGAATCCTTATCAGATGAAAAAAATTGATTTAGTTCCATTAATTTCATTAACTTAATGTATTTGTTCTATAATTACGAGAAAGCTAATTGGAATGAATTATATGTTACATTCTAGGAAACAACATTTAGAGGTTAGAGAAGCTAGGGAGGTAAGGGATGACATAGTAGTGGTTGGGTAAATCGTAGTTGTGGTTTGAACCAATTTCCTAGCCACATTCCTTCTAGGGTTTTTTATACTGTTGAGACTCATTGAAGATCCCTTCAGTAAGGACATGAAGAGTTGGGGAATGACCCCACCTTCACAAATATTCTTCTAAGGATTATCCTTATACAATATTTAATGCAAGGGGTGTAATAGTCTTGTGACCCTAGATATATAGATAAGATGAAATGGTAAATCAATAAGAAAATATTCCATAAACATCCATACATTCTATCAACTTATCTATACTTGAATGTTAGTCCCTAGAATTATTACTAAAGAGTAAATCCCCATAAAAAACTGGTTGTTGACATAAAAATATGATATATTGAAATTCTAAATAGTATGATGTTAGAAATAAAAAAATAACTTGTTCTTATATTCAGTTTTTCAATCATTATTCTTATTTATTTTTTTAAATTGATTTTGATAATCGAATTATGAAATCTCATTCATTAAATAATATCATTTTATTTAATGATGTGAAATCTCAAATTCTAAATAAATCAAAATTCCACCACCTCCTAAAATTATGGTTTATGGAATACCTCAATCAAGAGTGTGAAATGTTCTAGGACCTTGATCCATTGTATGCCATTTCATCCATTTATCATCTCAACTCCACCATGCGTAGTGATTATGATCAATGAATGGGAGGGAAAATAAGAAAATGAAAAAGAAAAATAATAGAGTTGTATATCATGGTTGAAAAATTTAAAACCTATGAAAGTCAATTAAATCTAAAAAACAAACAATAAAAATTATGAAATAATTCAAGAAACCCAACCCTCTCTTAGGTCAATCCTCAAGACAACCCTTCAATATCAAGGGTAATAGATCAAAATGGTGTAAGTAGAGAGAAAAATAAAATAATAAAAATAAAAAAAAGGTATAGAGAGAAAATAAAAAAATATATAAGAAGATAGAGAGAGAAGAATAATAAAATAAAATAGATGACCATTTTAGAATAAATTCAAGAAATTGAATAATAATAATAATAAGAAGAATAATGAGGAAAATAAAGAGATAAATTTATGGGTAGAAACAATTTGTAATAAGATAATGAATTCATGAATTATTTTACAAAGAAACTAGATTAAAATTTCATTAAGAAAAAATGAAGTGAAAAAAAATTAATAAAAAATAATAATAAGGGAGAAACATGTAGCAAAAATTCACCATCTTGGTGGTTTTCAACTCCTTCAATGTGTGATCCCTCTTTTCTCCAAGCCACACCTAACTCTTATTATATAGGCATCTATAAAATTTCCTTGGACATAATTTTTAGATCCTTAGTCTAAGTCTTAAAAAACTTTTTTATATCTCATACTAGAAGATATCATCCCCTGAGATCCATGATGACCGTATCCCAAAAGAAAACACCTAAATAAATCAAGTGTTAAAAAATAAAATCAATGATAGTAATATAGGCATTGACAACATGGTAGGTCCGGAAAGCCAATTTTATGGTTTTGCATGGGCTCGCAGGGTGTCACTTGTAAACAAATGGTGATGTGGTAGTGGTGAGAAATGGGCAAGGAATTCCTCTCCTAGGAATTTGGGATTTAAATCAATGGAGGGGGATATATTAGTGAGAATGGTTTCATTACTTTTCACAATTGGGTTCATGGAGGTCGACTAAGGAGAAGACATTATTCAATGATGATTTGAGGCCTCACTAGTAGTGATTTTCATGACATTGATCTTATATAGTGGTCGAAAACGGTGGTTCTGATAGTTATCAGTGGTGGAAGGTAAATGAAGAAGGCAGTAAGTGGTGGAGGACGATAGCATCATGACTAAGGAATGTCTGATGTTGTGTGTTTGGGATTGGTATAGGATGATGTTGCTCCATTAAAAAGTGAACAGTCTCATAAGGAATGTTTCCCCACATCAGAAATTGGATTGGTTGGGCGGGTGCATAAATATAAAATCATCTCATAATATGTGTTATGATTTCCGATGGGGGATAGAGGACCCCTTTCACCACCATGGCCTTACTCTCTATGTGGGACACTCCTCACATTGTCACAAATATATACCTCTGGTGCCGGTGTGTTCTCTTGAACAATATATTCCCACAGGATCCTCCATGTGGGCCTCTACACTGGCACCTCCTCAAGTAGCCTACCCCTCTGGTGGGCCTTATTAGTGGGTTGCATGGTCAGCTGACCCTCTTGGGACAAGGTAAGTGGCATGTATATTCTAGTTAATGGGATTCCAAGAGATGGCCCATATTTTAATTAACCCTTGAATTTTTTTAAAAAACATTGAAATAATTTCAAAACACATAATAACCAATTTATATTTCATAAATAAAATTTAAATCCAAAATGCAACATTATTTTATTCATTGTCATCTATTTTCATTTCATTAATTATAAATTCCAAATTTTTAATAAATCATTGAAATAGATGGAATTATTCATTAAAATCATTCAAAGACAAATCAATTATATTTAAAAATATGCATGATGATTTATTCTACCAAATACCACGGCACATAAACTATGCTTATCCTCAAGCATAAAATCTCAACATAAATAATCAAAGGGAAGCAGTGTTATCGTTAGTAGAATTTAAAAAAAAAAATAAGCATGATTATCATTGTTAAATAAAACATTCAAAAATCCACATAAAATATCAATCTAATTTCTAAATTTTCCAAATGAAACTCTAATATATATATATACTATTCTATTTGAAAATTATGGTACTTCTCCAATCATTCATTCAAGCTCTTTAATTCATTATTATTAAACATGGAAAACAACAATATACCTACATTGAATGTTTTCACGCATCTATCATGCTATAATTTAATAATAGATTTTTTTCTAATAATGAGATCATTATATTTATCCATACGCTTTAAAATGAACTAAATTCGTCACATTTTAAAGATAAAATTCTCTTAAAATCATTATAGATTTTCAATTAAGGTTATAATGATTCTGAGGATTATGATTGGTTGTAATTGTTGTGAAACAAAATTAAGGATCTTGGAGAAATTTTCTCTCTAAACTATAGAGCATGATATCAAATATAAGTATAATGAAATCATTCCATTAAAATCTTGAAAAATCTCACTTCTCATGTTCAATGTAAGTTCATGTTCAAAAAAATCCATAATGAATGATTTATGCACCCTCTTGAATATTTTTTTCTTTTTTTATAATTTTTAAAAGTACATTTTATTTTAATTTTTTATTTTATCTAAATCTATGGTTATAATGAATCTCACACTCACCACATAACCACATATTATAAAAATCATCGGTATAGTAATGATAATTTTTTATTCCTCCAAGTCACAACCAATTATTTTTTAATTTCTTTCGTTCAAGAGGATAAAAAATAAATTATAGTGAATAAATAACAAACCATTCTCAATACCAATATTAGCACCACCAAAACATTTCCCTCACAGTGTAGATAATCTCTTTTACTATGACTCCCTTTACCCCCCAAAATAAAAATTTAAAATATCTTGAAAATAATATAAGCATGGTAGGAAAGGATAAGAATATCTTTAATTTTGGACCATTCATAACAAGTTCATTCAATGTATCTATGGGATAAACATGGACTTATGTAAAGGTGGTATAAATTATAAGGAATTGTCTATAAACAAATCCTCAATCATTTTAAATGTTTTTTTTCAAAATTAGTATCTTTGACAAGTTTCAATGAAAGATCTAGTATGTGGAATGTCCCAAGATCACTCAATAAATATGCTTAAGATAAAATAAGATTTATGTGGTCTAAAAATCCTCTTAGGAATAAACATATGATATAGGAAAACCACCCATGGAATGACTAATAATAAAAAATCAATTCACATTAATTTTAAAAATTTAAAGAATCAAAAATGATTAGGAAACTTCATTTTCATGAATCAACTAATTCCCATAAATCATGAGTCCTCATTTAAATATACATGATTAACTCTCATAATTAAATTGTACACATTACTCATTAAATGTCATTATCATTGAAATCTAAAACATGGAATCATAACATTCCTAATAAACTCTTTTCTCCTAGATAAGTCATTAAAATCATAAATTCAATATTGGAGTATTAAATTTAATTTTTAAACCTCAAAACTAATTTTACGAAAAAAATGTTAGTATTTTAATTGAATAACATTTAAAAGTGAACTAAAATTTGAAATGAAGCTCAAAATTCTCCTCCATTACTATTTGGTGGCTTCCCTGTGTCATCATGAACCTACAATGGTAATTAAATCATTTAAGAAAAAGGATCATGTCATTAAAAAATGATAGGGGGATATGAGTTGCATGCTAAAATATTACTATGAATAAAATTTAAATTTCAAGAAATAATGTAAAGATAAATCTTGTCATGATCTCCCAAGTGGCCTCTGTATTTTTACTGAATCTAGGGGTTGTACCGACTGTTATCCATAGTCTGTAGATGGGGTGATCCTCAAGGATTTGAAGCACCACGTGTATCTTTTCCTAGCTTTCACTACTTCATTATTAGTGGTGAGGAATGATTCATGGATAGAGTATAGAATATCCATACCTTCCACAATTCGGTATATATTTAATGGTGGGGTTACGATGAAGTAATTATCATCATCTATGGTTTCTAATTATGAACAATTCTCTTACTTCTCTAGTGGTGGCCCAATATGGGATGCATGAATTGAATATTTTTAAGGTATAGCGAGCAAGTAATTTCACTTTAAAATTGTTTAAAGATAAATTAAAATTATTTCATTCATTATGAGTAGCCCGTGTCATGGTTTCCTCAAGACCATATCCTTAGACTTCTTCATAGACTTCTTCAAATTCATGTTCATCCAAATCAATGAGCTCCTTGTGCTCCTTAGCAGGTGCATGTTTCATTTCTTCATATTCATCTAATTAAAAATATTTATTTAAAAAATATGAAATTTAAAAGTAGTTATAAAAGATAACTATTTCATATTTAAAATATTAAAATGATATAGATTTTAATAAAGGGTCAAAGACCCAAGTCAGTTCTATTTCAATCACTTCTTCAATGTTAAGGGCCTCTTGAAATTGGATCTAATTAGATTGAGGTAGGTAGCCAGGATCCTCCATATTTTAATCAAATTACACTACTTGGGTGGTGTATTGGTCTTCCATGGATAATATATATGAAATAGTGCTAGGTTTTATATTATTTAAGGGTCAAGGAATTAATTTTGAATCTTAGACTTGTTCAAGAAGTTTTCCAGATCGTTCTGATGTCCCACATGTATCTCAACAAGAAAGTATTCATCCTTATGAATCCTATAAATCTCATCAAAACAATATTGAATATGTTTCTTCAAGTGGTTGGGTAGTTTATATTAATTGAATTTGGCTACAACATCTTGGATGTCCTCAGAAAAATTAGGGAATACTAGTGGCACATCCTCTTTGGCCTCCTCAGGTTCTTACTCAAGTTCTAGTTGCTTCATCAACACAATAACATATTCAAATTACCTTTTATTTTATCTCTTTAGTATTTTATAGCCTTTTAGAAGTTCTAGCTCATAGACTTTATCATAACCCATATCTTTTTCTTGTTTCTCTTACAGATGGGAGTTTCAAACCATTCATAAAAATATGAATTTTTAATAAATTTTAGGAAAAAGCTTTTAATATTTTTTATTTTTTTATTTATAAAACATTGAATATATATCGAAAATATGAAAATATAAAAGGTAAGGAAACTAATTATTAGTTCTCTAAAAACTCTCCCAGTTTTGATGAATGCCTATCATGGTCCATGGAAAAATAAAATGTCTAAATGTTTTCCCCAGAGCATCATAGTGGATAACAAAGGACATATCAATTTAGAAGATTCAGGTTTTATTCACTTACTTAATCTAATTCACTTAAACTAATTTTTTTTTGTTTTTTATTTATTCAATGAATACAATGATATATTATATATTTTGATTATTTTCTAAATTATAAAATGAAATGAAATTAAATATTATTATTAAATTATATATAGAATTAATTTATAAAGAAATAATAAACATGGTCCGAAGTTGGGTTTTGAGTTCCATCATTATTATCCTTTATTTGATTAAATTGAGTTTGATAATCCCATCATGAAATCTCATGAATGGATTAATATCCTTTTATTTATTAATGATAAATATCGAATTCTAAATTAATCAAAATTATCCCTCATTTTATAATCCAGGTTGATGTCACACCTAAATCGATAGTGTGACGTATTTAAGGACTCAGGTACATTATATTCAATTTCATCAATTGGTCAACTCAACTAAACTATGTGATGAAATTATGATCAATAGAATAGAGGAATATGATAAAAATAAAAATATAGAAATATAATTTAGTTTCATGTGATGGTGGAAATATACTAGACCTATTAATGTAATAAGAAACTACCGAAACACAAAATAAACATTAAGAAATAACTAAAGAATGCGTAATCTCTCCTGGACCAAGCCTCAGGTTTGCCCCTGATTATTAGGGGTAAAAGGTCAGAATAGTATAAATAGAGAAGAGAATAAAAATGTCAGGATAAATTAAAAATAGAAATAGAAACAAATAATGAATAAATAGATATATAGAGAGTGTGGAGAAGAATAATAAAATAAATAGGAGAACCATGAGAGAAGAAATTAAAACAAAAAATATAAAAATAATGAGAAGAAGAGAAATTGGTGGGTGGAAACACTTTTTAAATACATAGTGAATGAATTAATTATTTAACTAAGAATGTAGATTAAAAATTTAATTAATAAATAAATGAAAAAGAGAAAAATGAAATAAAATAAATAGAAGAAATGCAGTCGATCTTCTCCAGCATTGTGGGTGTCAAATCCTTTAGTGTGTGATCCCTCTTTTCTCTAAGATGAACCTGCCTCTCCTTATATAGGAATCCAAAAATCTGTTTCAACCTCCCTTTTAAGTACCATAGTTTGAGTTGTCAACTCCTATTTTAAATCTCATTCTTAATATATCTTTCCCTGAGACCCGTGGTGGTTATCTATCAAAACGAATAACCCGAATAAATTGTGTCTTCAATGAAATAAATTTAAAGATAGATGCGTTGGCATGGACAATATGGTAGTGTTGTGAAGCCGCTTGTATGGGTTCTCATAGGATCATAGTGGCTCATATGGGCCCACATGGGCTCACATGGGACCACATGGTGGTATAGATATAACATGCAGTACTGAATTAATTCCCCCTCAATCCCACTGGCCTTTAAAATGGTTATAGGGGGATCTTTGAGTGATAAAATCATCATTCCTCTTCAAATGTTGGATCAAAATGGTTTTTTAGGCAAATAAGTTGTTCTATGATGATCATGGGATTTAGTAGTGATGATTACGTCAAACCCGAGATTCCATAGAGTTTGAACATGGTGGTTTTAGTGACTATAAGTGGTGGAAAGTCAATAATAAAAGATGAGAGTGGTGGAGGATACTGGTGTCATGATTTAGGAAATTTCTAAGGTGGGGAACATAGTATTGGTTTGACATGAAAAAATTCCATTAAAAAGTGAGTAGCACCTGATCAAATGTTACCACATAGTAGAAATAAGCTGGGTTAGTAGAATTATTAAATATCAAATCACTTCCTAAGTCATGTAATGATGTTATATGGGAATCATAGGTCACCACATTGGTGCCATGGCCTACCACCCATCGATACCCTCCTCTCTTCGCTTCAATAATATGCCTCATAGGATGATGATATCTCTTATGAATGATATACACACATGATCCTATATAATATCATATTTATGGATGTAATTTCTTGTCTTCATAATATCGGTGACATCAGTTGATTCTGAGGGCACCGAAAAAGTCTTCGATTTCACCATTGGTGGTGATACCTGAAATAAAAATACCAAGAATTCATCCCCAGAACATCAGTAGGTCACCAATTTGGTAGAAAAATCTATGGAGGTTATAAAATTACCATTGAAAGATGAATTTAAAAACATTTTCCTCCCCATTTACTATAATGATTCCCCTATGCCTCACATCCATCCTAACATGGACATAGCGGAATAGGAAGAGAAATATGAAGAAGAGGAAAAGTAATACCTCAGATATTCCCCTACAATATTTCAGGAAGAAGTTTCCACCAATGTCAATGAACTATATTAAATAAATATGGGTATAGAGGAGGATCTTCGATCAACATTTATTAGTGAAGATATTCACTTTGATAAGGAAACATATTATAATTCATTTGTGAAGTTGTATTAATAACTGTTTTCATGGAAATAGAAAGAAATGAAAGGACATGATCCCAATATTATACCCATCACTTAGGATTTCTAAGAGATCACTAGGGTAAAAAGAAATTATCCAAAAGGATACCTTCCAATCAGGAAACCAAGGTCGAATCCAAAGTTGAAAATATCATTAGATATAACTTAATTTAGTAATTCTAGTACCCAAAATGGCTCTCCAATATTTCCCTATTCAAGAAAAAAATGATGAGGTCAAGGTTTTCATCTATTTTAGAGACCTCGACCAGCATTGTATGAATGATAACTTCCAAGTTAATATTAGAAACTTTTTAACGATGAAATAAATGGATATCAATCCCACTTTTTCAGGGACAACTATCAGGATACAAAAAAAATCTGAATGACTCTAGAAGAAAACGAATATTCTACCTTTTGGGGACCCCAAGGAGTATTTTTATATCGGGTGATTCCATTTCGTTTAACAAATTCCAGTGATACATATCAACATTCCATGAATTGAATCATAAAACTATTCTTGGGAAATCAGTCAAGTGTTATGTTGATGAATTTATAGTAAAATTGCAACAATGTTTTGATCAATTTACTGATTTTGAAATCATTTTCAGCAAACTATGAAAAAGTTTAAAATAAACCCCTAAAATTAGTGTTAACTGTTACCTCATGAAAATTTCTCATCTTCATAGTATTACATCATGGAATCCAATTCAACTATACGAAAACTAAGTAAATCCTAGGTATGTCACCCCCTCTAAACCAAAAATAGAATAGAGGAATTCAAGGACACCATGTCTACATTTGATGCCTCTTATAAAACATCACATGAATGTTTTATCCTTTACTAGGTTAAAGTAGAATGGGATCAGATTTTAGTGGATTGATGACTGGTAAGAAGAATTTGACATCCTCTGGAAATATCACATAATTCCACCAATGTTGAGGCCTCCAGTAGAGGTAAGGTCACTAATCTTATATGTCATATCTATATAATTGTCTCTAGGGGTGTGCCTCACAAAAACAAATTATGCTGGTAGTGAAAAAAAAACCTTTATTATCTCATCCATACCATTAATAACACTAAGAATCGTTATTCAGATACTGATAAAAACTATTTGGCAAGATGGTCCATCATTCTGTAATAGTTCCAAAACTTTTTCATACCATATAAGGTGACAAAATTTATCCCTTAGAAAATTTCCTAAAAAATAATACCTCTACTTATGAAATGATAGTGAGTAGCAAAATTCTAGTTGAGGTGTTCTCCTCTGATGAAGACTCTACCAAAATGTATGAAATGTAATTTGATGGTGCAATGAGAAAACCTATTAAAAAGAGGATGGAGGACCCCAAACTCAATAGAGTTGAATTGGGAATTATTCTAATTTCTCTATAGAATGATGTTCTACCATACTCAATCTTGCTATCAGAAGTCTATGCTTACAGTAAGGTATAATACCAATCCCTTATTACAAGCATATATTTTTCATTTAAAATTCTAGTGACACTCCTAGTAGTCAAATGTGACTATGAGTTAGTGATTAAGAAAAGAAATGGTGATTATTCCATTAGAAAAGAAGTAATGATCCCCCTATTTGATAAATTTTTAGGGTTTATGATAGAATTACCCTTCAATCCAACAACTAGCTCACTTCCTACATTCACAAAATACTTAGGCAGACACATTTTCAAATGTCCCCACTACCATGGTAGATCCGAATATAGAAATTCAATTATCAAAATTCTATATGAATGAATGGTATAAATTTTTGTTCAGAGAAATATATAAGAGATCAATGTGTTCAATTATACCCCTGAACTAGATAACTCTACAAATGGTTTGATAACAACCATCCTAGAATACCTCCCAGATTGGACCTTTCTATTAGAAAAACATGGAATAGAATATGATGTGGCTATAATTTGACACAGTTTTCCATATCTTTTAACTCAATTTTTAATTATTTGACTAATTATTTATTAAAAATTTAGTACATAAATGAATGTATTTATTTTTATAATTTAATTTATTAATTAATATTTTTTATTATAATTATGTAATATTACCTTTAAAATAGTTAAATTAATCTACCACTTTTTTTGATATAATAACTTACTAATTAGTTGTGTGGTTTAAATCTACATGAATTTTCAGTTTTCTGACATGTTTATTATTTAATCATTTTATCATTTTATTTTCATCTATGAAACTTAATTTTTTAATTAAAAAAATTATTAATTAATTTAGAATCATTAAAATAAATAAACATTATTATTTTTAGTTTAAAAATTCTATTATTTTTTAAGATAAGTTAATAATTTATGCTTTAATTTAATAAAATAATGTGTTTTTAATTTTTAATCTTCTTTTAGTTAATTAATTAGTTAATTTATAATTTTAATACATTAATTTCCTTAATATTTTAAATTAATAAAAGTAGTTAAAAATTAAAGTCCACAACTATTGGTGACTTATTTTATACTTTGCCTATTTTTATTCAGTTTTGACTCACGGATACCCTTTCAGTAAATCTTGTCTCACCAGAAGTTCTAACTATTTCACCCACCTACCAATAAGTCTATTTGTCAGTGTCTCATTTAGTTGTTGTTGTTTTAGTTTTATTTTTTTAATAACTAATTAATTAATTTAATTAATTAAGGTGTTAATCTAGTTTCAATTTATTTAGTTAACTTTATTCTAGATTTTAATCTTGGTTTTTTTATTTATAGCTTTATGTTTTAATTAAGTTAATCAGCTAATTATTTGTAATTGATATAAGTCTTAGTTTAATGTTATTTAATTTAATTAAGATTTTAAATATTCTTATTTTATAAGTGATTAATTTAATTTTATTAATTGTTTCTTTTTATTTTTGTAATATAAATGTTAAGCCAATAGTGCCACCGTTCTTACTCCCATGTTACCGATACCGACGCATAATCAACCATCTATCTCACCTATCATTTTTCTTGTACTAACATTGATCCCTCTTTTTTTCATTTCACTTCGACAGTGCCACTGATGCTACTTCCTTCCTTCTGACGGTGTCAGCTTCACCTCAACATTCACTCACCGACACTGATTCTCCCCTACTACTGACACAGCTCACCTCATCTCACAGATGCATCCACTCATTTCATCCCTCAGTCATACTGACACTATCCTCATCTACTGTTACTTCCCTGTTCTTCACCGCAATAGAAAACCATCTCCAACTTCACATATCACAGCGCCTCCATTCTATTTCCACACCTGAAAATCCAGACTCAATCCTCACCATTCATCCATAGACACAAGTGAAAACTAGAACATACCAAAATCAAACAAAAATACCAGATCTGAATCCCTAGAATCTGCCACTATGGGTGATCAGAGGTAGTGGGTTGAAGCTTCTTTGAATCATCCCAGTGTTGTGATGCAAGATAGAGTCCTGTAAAAGATGCTCACCACTGCTGGAAGTGGAAGATCATCAAGCAAGGTCAAAGAGGAGATGATTCCTTTTTGATAACCGCACTGTTGTCATTGGACCAGCTCATTGTTGAAGCAAGGGGAGTCCCACTATGTTGGAGATGACAGGTGAGGAGTTGTGCCACTACGGATTTGAGACGAGGCTGCAATGGAGTGTTTTTTATTTTTAATCGCATGCACTATGTGAAACCCAATATTGTTTTCATCTTGGAGGAGTTGTCTCACAGAAGAGATCCATCACCTAGGAGAGTTGGAGCCGCGTTGTGAGCATAGGAAGGGTCGCGAACATGGCTTCATGAAGATGCAGCCAGATCTAACCCCCATGTGGCTCATTGACGAAGACGACAAGGGGGGAGGAAAAAAATATATTAAAAAAAGAATAATAAATTAAATATATATATATAAAATAATTTGAATAATTTTAACAATAATTTAATAAAATATTGATAATAAAAAATTATATTATAAAACTAATTTTTAAAATAAAATCATTATAATAATTTTTAAATACAATTATAATAAACTAATTTAATTAATTTAAAATAGCAAATACTTCAATATTTATAATAATAATACATTTAAAAACTACGATAATTATAATATTCAATAATAATAATAATATAAAATAAATAAATAACTTAATAAAATAGTAACATATAATAATATTTAGATAATATTATATAATATTATTAAAATGTTAACTATAATAATGTTAATTAAAAAATTTAATTATTTATCTAAATAAAATAAAATAATAATAAAAATATATCAAATAACTATTAATATAAATTAAATAACATTTAATCATAAATTAACTACATAGTTGATTATCTTCATATAAAAGTTAACACTTTTTATTAATGTGAAATTATTTATTTTCCATTTAAACAATCCAGGTTTGTACCAAAGTCAGAAACCTGTCCAGGTTCGTTGAATTGAATCATGAAGAGTTGGTTATATGAGTTTCACTCAAATGACATCTGATGCACCAAAAAATGCACGTATGCAATGGATAAGTAAAGAACACTTGAAGTTTGTGAATATCAAGGTGTGATGTGCAATAGATTAAAAGAAGTTTAAAAGAGAGAAAACAAACCATAAAAAGTGTTAACTCTCATTCTGTATTTCCACAAACACACTTTTCAAGAGATGATTCTCCATGGAGTCTCCATGAGTAGTACTATTGACGTGGAGTTGTAGGAGAAAGGATAAAAATCACGATTCTCACACATAGAGGGATGATTCTTCTTCCTTAATTCTGTTATTTTTGCTTCTTATTAGTTGGTTTTGAATTGAAAATGATCTCAGCTTAATTTATTGTATGCGGAATTTGAATGACAATTGGTTTATACTTTTTTCATCTTCATTATATTTATTTTTAAAAGAACCAGAGTCTATCAGCAAGATTGAATCTTGTTCTCAATCATAAATTGAATTTTCACCTAAATGAATTTAATTTCAAAATCAATGTTCTTTTGGTTAGAATGATCGTTGATGTATTTTAAATAAAATTAAAATTACTGAAACTTTCAGAGAGATAGTTTTCTATAGACACCCTTAAATCAATTTTTTTTATGTGGTTTTTGATATGGTGAATCTCAAGAACTACAATAGATAGTGTTAATTATTCTAGAGAGGAAGTATTACCAAATCATTTTTGAGGAGTGAATATAATCATATGAAAATTCATTCGTTTAACTAGTATATTAAAATCTCCCAAGCTCATTCTGGGATCAATTCTCACCACTCCAATTTAAAATTTCTATTATCTTTATTTTAAATTGTCACTTTTAGATTTTTCATTTTATAAATATGTAAATAGTAAATTTATATAATTAGTGTTATTTGTTTTCACTTCATCATAAAGCATTTTTTTTAAGAAAAATAAAAAGTATAAAAGTAATAAAAATGTTTCCCCACTACTGAAAATAGTAGAGGTTGTAAAAAAACCTTAGAGTACTAACCCACCTTCTCTATGGATCGAACCTGCACCATTTTACTAATGTAAGTTTATACATAATATTTTGAGGGTTGTGATGAACTATGGCCTCATCAGAATACGTATGATAATGGGTAGTCAACTTCACTCTCTAGGAAAACCCGGGTCATCAAAAGGTTTATTATAAGGAAATATTTGATGCATTTCTTCCCATATACATTGATAGAGAGTATATGTACACTACCATAAAAGAAGTTTATACTGATACATGTGGTGCCCACTATTCATGAACCATGATTTCACACCAAATTAGAAGGCTAGAATATTGTTGGCTTTCAATGATGTAGGATTTTACACAATTCATCAAAAAGTTTCGTTCTTTCAAAGTTCATTCCAACTTCATCCACAAACCCTCATATTTTTTACACATTGATAAATACTCAAATACATTCATTATATGGGGAATTTATGTTAAAGGGAAGAACCCTATGTCTACATCCATGATGTTTAAATAAATTATCACTATAATAGAGTTCTTCTCTAATTGGGATAAGGTGGTTCCTCATAAGGATCATAGGAAAAAGAGTATCGTCAATTTTGTGAACTCAAATATCATCACAAAATTTGGTGTCCCTCACATAATACTGATGGACAACAACATCAACTTACACTATTTCAAAATAGAGATGTTATACCATGAGTACAAAATCTAATCCAACCATTTTTTGCATTACCATGCATTGGAAAATGGTTAGATAGAATATTTCAATAAAACTCTATTTAATATTCTCCATAATCTATTTGATAGTTAAAATAAGTATTGGCCTTACAATCTCCTATATAATTTGTGGCCATACCGCACTACAATTCACACTTCTAATTAGGTGATATTATATTCACTAGATTATGGAATATATTAATTTCTACACATTGAGGTCAAATTTCCCTAACACAGAATAGTCATTTCTACAAAACATTCAGATGATGAGAAATAATAGAAGTTAATGCATAAGGACTGGATGAGAAAAGATTTCATACCTTACACCACTTAAACGTTCAAAAAACTGAATAGAATGAACCTTCAACATGAAAGTTCACCATCATTCATTCTTTCTAGGAGAACTAGTCCTAGATTTGGTAACCCTGGTGATACAAGGGAAGAAACCTATGAATATTAACCCATAATGGAAAGGCCTTTAGTCATTTATAAGGTCTATCCTAATGTTTCATATTCATTAATTACCATGGATGGTGAGTGTACCATACACCTAACATATGTATGACTTATCTATAAATAATTTATGTCATCCATGAACCTATAGACCTAGTTGTAATATTATAAACTGAAATGCACTATAGGTCATAGTTGTATTAACCAAATCTATAAGACACCATAGTCCGAGATGTAAGCCTCAAAACTATGTATCCTATTGACCAAGTCAGTAGATGTAAAATTGTATAATAGAATTTGTATCCAAATGATGTAAAAACACATGGTCCATATCCCTATTACATGACACAAAAAAGCATAATACTTCATTATGATCTTAAGAGGACCATTATTCGTGGTGTTGGTCCCATATTTCACCATCAACACATCCTTCTTAAGGACTATGTATTAAATGATTCTAATTTTTATGGGATACATAGTGACACTCAAACCCTATATACTGGGTCCAACCAAAGAAGAACAAAAATTACCACTCTTCTACATATATAAAAATTGATTCAGGGGACTCCAACATGGGTTCTTTAATTTGTTGATGCATTTTAGGTGAAATAACATCTCTCTGCACATGATTTATATATGTTTCAAGATCCCTTATCAGAACTACGTGTGTATTAATTATTTCTTTGAAAGTATATGCTGAAATTCATGGGCTTAATAATTTTAAAAAGGGATTCCACACATGATTTAGAAGTATTAGTTAATTGTAGGGCTAGCATGATCCTTGAAACAATAACCTAAAAGGGTCCCGAAAATTCTTTACTGGATGACATTAAACCACATGGTTGACTAATCTTTCATGAAAAAGTGCACATTCCTATGTAACTCACTAGAGAGGGTCACAATCCTTAATGTTGGTATCCCATCACACCTCCACTCAATTATTACATGTGGAATGATTTTCATTCCCATTAGATAAATTGTGATTCCTAGATCCTATATCCTTTTCCAATGTAATATAAAATGTCTCCCTCCATGTGTAGAGATCAAAATAGCATAGTTATTTATATACCTTTGAACTACATGTGGTATGATTCTCATTTTAATGAGATATGTAGAAACTATTGGGTCCCTTAACATAGGCCTGACAAAAAAAGGATCATGTGTACATTTCCTCCTTCATATGATCCTAGTGTATGAAGGAGACCTTATTTCAGGTTCCTCTCATTCAAGAACCCATCATAGGAAAAAGTTTCTAAAATGATCTAGATCTACATAGGTAACATTTCACTATATGGTCAATACCAATGTAAATGATTATTTTGTGTCTGGACACATCCCTGGAACACATAACACTCCTTACACTATTATTTTTGGATTGTCTCAAACTCCACTTGGATTCTAGTAATAAGAGTTCCCAGCTCTAGAGGACTCCTTTGTTTTGACTATGCATAATACACCACAAACTATATTTTCATAATGCATTCCCCCAAAGGTCCTGTGAACAAAATGATTATTTATCTTTAGTGAAAATATTACTCTTGTTTCCATACTCCCCAAAAGTATCACAATGGATGTCATCTTTCACTCTCCCCTTGTATACTTGTCCCATATCACATCATCTAATCCAAGAAACCCTGGGATCATGGTTCAAAACATTTTTCCTCATGTCCAATGAATGTTGTAATATCGTTGAATCGCTAATCTCTATGTTGTTCATTATTTCAAAAAATATTTTGGTTATATATTTACAACCTTAAACTATAGAAACTATAGGGCCTAGTCATATGATCCTAAACTGCAAGACGCTAGGTCCTAGTCATATGACCTCAAAGGGCATGACATGTGTTCTTGTAGTATGACACTAAACTATAAGACAACATCTAATGAAAATTATGTAAAATTATGTAACTCTTTGGGACTCACGTAAGATGTCCCCAATGTTGGTGTAGGTCTCCTACCACACCACCAACGTATATATATTTAGTCATATGTGTGGATTTATTCTCATTTCAATGAGATATGTATTGATTTTCAGAACCTTTATACTAGGTGCAACCATGAAAAAAATCATTCAATCACAAGGAGTTCATACCTAAATACCTCCTTCAGATTTCATTAACAACATTCCTTTCATCAACCACACTCCATGCCCTATGAAATTTGGGGCATCACATACTTCTTGGACCATCAGTTATAATAAGGTTTAGTTCTGGTGGATATCATTATTTTGACAATAGGTAATATTCCCCATTATAGATTTTCATAAATTACCCCATATAGGGCCTATAAACCCAAGGCACCTACATCCCTAGTATAACTCTCTTCTATCTCTATGTTCCTCAACATCATCAAAGTTGAAAAATTATTTCCAAACCTAGCCTTCTATAATTATTTACATGATTTTATTGTTCCATACATAGATCCAAGAATCCCAAGATCATATTTTATAACTCAACATTCAACATCATGAATATTTTAGGACATTTATATCCTGAATTAAAATGGTAGGGAATCATTTTCACCCACAATAAAAAGTCCTATGTAACTCGTTGAGAATAATCTTGGACTGCTGCTCCCATATATCCTGGATAACCCCCCCCCCCAATTTTCTCCTGTTTCTCATGAAAAACTTGTATCACATGAGTTTATATATTCTGGTTGATTTTCATAGTTTTCATGGTTATATCATGTCATAACCTGAGTTTGGAAATCATTAGTCATGAATACAACACTCTAAAAGGAACATCAGTAGTCAATATCATGTGGCCTTAAAATCTAGACAATAACAAGTACAAACACTATGATAACAAAATAAGTGCACACACTCATGGGACTATACACCAGCACAAGACTCCTTGCCAATATACTTTCTTCTATGTGCAACAAAATCAGATCATGGATCCAATTTGGTTTCATCAAAGGTAAATCTATACACGATTGCATTTTCCTTGCTTCAGAATGCACCAACTCTCTGAATAAATTTTATAGAGGGGGGAATATTTCCATTAAGCTCGACGTTAGGAAACCTTTTGAAACCATCGATTTCTTCTTCATATTAAAGTCCTCCAGAGTTTTTGTTTTAATGCTATCTTCATAACTAGGATTCACTCTCTATTCAAATAAGCCTCGATCTCCATTCTAGTCAGTGGCTACCCCAAGGGATATTTTAAATTCTCAAAAGGGGTTCACCAAGGTGGACCTTTATCTATTATTCTCTTTTCCATCATAGAAGACTATCTTAGTTGACTGCTCACCTCTCATGTTCATAAAAACAAACTCAGACCTATATAAGTAGTCAAAAAACTAAAAGTTCTAACCTGCCTTGTCTATGCCGATGACATAATCCTATTCCTCAATAGGGGTAAAAGAAATATTCTAAACCTCAAAAATTCCTTATCCCACTATGAAGAGGTCTCAGGTCAATATATTAGTTGGAATAGATCTTTTATCTTCTTTGTGAAACTTTTCCCCACTTCTAGGAAAGGTCCCATAATAAAAAATCATGGTATCAAATATGGTTCCCTTCCTTTTACCTATTTGGGAGTTCCCAATTTTTAGGGTAGGACTAAATACATATACTTCAACACTATTGTTGATTAGTTGATTAATCAACATTCCTCCTAGAAAGAGAAATCTCTATCCATGGCTGGTAGGATATGCCTTGTGAAATCTTCTATTGTCTCTAAAATGGTTTACTCCCTTATGATCTACAAATGGCCTATAGGTCTTCTCAAGAGAGTAAATACCTATATTAAAAAATTTTATTGTACCGGAATTATTATTGAATGGAAACTTGTTACCATTCCCTGGTCAACCTACTATATACCTTTTTAGAGGGGTGGCCTAGGTATTAAAAATCTCAAACTTTTCAATGAGGCTCTCCAAGCCATACCAACATGGAGACTGATCAATAATAAATCTGACTCCATAGCCATCCATAAAAACAATTTCTTAGAGATATGAAAAAATGTAATTTGAACTATGTGAATTCCTCTCTTTGTCCTTCCATTAGAAACTCGTTTTTCCACATCATGCATTACTCTAGATGGATGGTTGTCTTGGACTCCACCATACGACTTTTGCTTGATAACTGGATTGGCACTCCCCTTATTTCAATGTTACCTCCTAATACCTCTCTGGACAACGTCATATAATCTATAAACGAGGTTATGTAATCCAGTAATTTGGAGATCCCTGACTCTATCATACTGATGGTTACCATTTCTCTAATGATGACGATTTTCTTATTTGGGAACCTGCACACAATGACATTCTGGAATCCCAAAAATTTTACAATCATTGTTTCTTGAACTCAGAGTATGATTTTTCCTAGTTGAAGTCATCTGAAAAAAATTGGAATAAACCATCAAGACTTAATCTCATTTTGCGTATTGTGCATAACCCTTTTCATACTAAGATATGTCTTCAATATTTTGGTATCTAGCTCTGTTATAAATGTCATCTTTTTCATCAACATATAGTGGATATAAATCATCTATTTTTTTCATGTGCTATGATCTCTACCCTTTTAAATTGTATTACTAACATGTTTGATTTCAGATGGTTATTTTATGACACTAATTTCTCTCATCTAAAACGGTGTGTGGAGTTTGATTCTTTGCAACAAATCAAGAACCTCTTACTATCTTCTGTTGCAGAGCTCCTACACATTATCTAGTATGATAGAAATGTCATTATTCATAATAATTACCCTTCCAACCTTATTTTAGGCTGGACGAGAATTCTGATTTCCATTAGGGATGCTGCCATGATTCAGAAATCTCATTGTGACAACGTGATTAGTGACTTTTTGATCCTGTGAAGTCTTAGGATTGATGGAATCTTTACTCATCCAAAATGATTTTTTGAGGTGTTTTTGCAATCCTGTCTTCCAAGATGGATCATGATCAATGTGGATGGTGCCTCTAAAGGAAATCTGGGACTTGTGAGTTGTGGAGCCATTTTCAGAGACTTTCGAGGTCATTTCCATGGTTGTTTCTATGGCAGTTGTGATGTCACCTCTTCCCTTGAATCTGAGATATTAGCACTAATTCATGGCATTAAATTGGTTAAACAAAAAGGTTTGAACAACATCTAGATAGAAAGTGACACCACTAACATTGTTCAAGCAATTTGGAATAGTTTGGTTCATATTTCTTGGCCTCTTACTGTGAGTTGGAAGAACTACCCCAACTCACTTCTGGAGATCAGATACAATGTCATCCACGCCTACAGTGAAGCGAATATTTTGGAAGATGGTCTTCCTAACAAGGGAATCATCCAGTAAATTACATGGATATATGATTTTCTAGTTGACCTTATCCCTCTCTATGAAAGATATTGTAATAAAATTTCCACTTTAGACTCCTGTAATTTCCTTTCTTGCTTTTAATAAATTATGTCTTGGTCTTTTACTAAAATATTTCCTTAAAAAAATATGTTAAAATCTAAAGGAAAACATTGTTTTTACGATACATAACACTCCCAAGTGTGGTTTTTAATATACTATCCCCTAGTATGGTATTTTATCCAGAGGATCCTTCTTCTCTAGGAGAAAATTATTCTATCATTATATTCCCCAACAACAATGTGATGGAATCCATGTTTACAAAACAATTATTGTAATTACATTGGTACTTTTCCCATATCATTTACTCACATCTAAAATTTACAATACAATGACATAAAACATTCCTCTACATGAATAATTTCAGAGCACTCTCAACTAGAAAACCATGCTAGAGTTTTTACTCCATAACCCATTGAAAAAGTTGTTCGAACCAAAGCACCAGTCACATTGATATCAGTTTCAATAAATTAAACTACCAATTATAGGATTTTTAGAACTTGTATGTCTAAAAACCCACAAAAGGTAACCTTGCGAAAGAGTCACATTTCAGCACCCTAGAAATTGACTCCACATTTTTTAGGAAAAACAAAGAAATTGATATTTAAAAATGAAAAAATACATGTTAGTTTGAAAACCCATAATGTAAATGTAAAGAAAAAGATGAGTTTCACCTATTAGGTTACCTTTTATATCTGAATTAGGAAACAATTAGTGTGGTAAAATAAAAGACACAATATTTGTAGGGATTTTCATGGATCCTTATAAACAATCATACTACACTCATAATCTCCCATGACATTAGAAAAACATAGAGCATTTTTCTATTTCAATAAGTTGAATTAAAAAACATTGAAAGAAGGTTGTTTAGTATAATACCCCAACTCTAATTTTATGTTATAATTAAATATGAAAAAAGGCACAAAGACCCAGATGGTTGCAGAAAAAATTATTTTCATTCATGAATAAAAATATAGTGGAAAATCCAAAAGTTGGAGCCTATATCTCATACTCTAAAAAATACAATGAATATAACTCTTGATTTGTTGGAGGGCCTATCAGGCATTGTCAAAAGCTTTTCAAATCCCATCAATCTGGGTAGTCTCAAACTGCTATGAAATGTGTAGATCCCATGTCACATCAATTAGAATATTCGTTATTTCATTATAGACTATTTCAATTTAATGGTGAAGTTATATGATCTCCCATTCGATATTATTCATCACTTGTTGGGGGCACAATATTTGAAGGGATTTTTTTCAACTCATTTATTACACTCCTATAAATTATTATAGTGGTTGATCTCTTCCTTTTATAATGTATCTTAGAGGGCATCATTTTTGGCGATCATTATTTTCATCATAAGGTGTTATTGTGACTCATGATATTACTACCGTCAGTGAGCGATCTCCGTCACAGTAATGTGGACCATTCGGTAATCTAATACACCAAAGCCCACAACTATTTTCATTAAAATATAATCAAAAAATTTAAAATTTTTGGAATGGGTTTATAAATTATACATAATATTTTAAACTTCCTTATTATACTTTATATTAAATAATATTATTTGAATACTTTTTAGAGACTTTTAATTCATATAAAACTGATGGAATTAGAAAAATACATACCTTCACAATTCACCTATATATCAATTATTTTAGAAAAATTTTAAAAAAATATCAATATTTTTTTTATGAATTTAAAAAATAATTTCACTTTATCAATTTTAAATTCTAAAATTTTCAAATATAAATAATCCTTTATTTATTAATAAAAAATTTCAATGTTAATACATATTAATTATTTAATTTCAAAATCTTATAACTATAAATGATTTACCATATTAGTGTTTTTTATATCTTTATTTATAATTTCATCTTAATATATTGTGGTATGTTTATATTATTTGTACCATGTGACAAAATTTATGTTATATAGTTTGTATTTAAAGGGATTCAAAATCTTGAGCAATTGCATTCTAACCCCCTTAAATAAATTATGTCATTATAATTTTAATTGTCATTTACTAAAGCAAGAATCCAAGGGATCCATAAAAAATTAGAAGATTTTTAATACTTGTATATCCACCTCATTATCCTTGGAAGTAATAGAAAAATATTTATCACAAATATACATCTTATGTGTTCTTTGGGACATACCATTCAATGATTAATTTTCGTAATAATGTTTTTAACCAAACACTACTACCAAAAAGGGCATGATAATGTCTAATAAAGTTAGATTAAATGATCATATGACTATAAAAACTAAATAATCAGATGGTTTCTCCAATTAAACCTCTTTTGTAGTGTATAATACGTTTTTTAATTATGTCACGCTTGCTTCATCTAATAAACATCTTTGTTCAACCTTTTTACATTTTTTTCTGATATCATTTTATTATAAAAATAATCCCTCAATGTAACTGTGAAATTAACCCTTTATGGGGTTTTATAAATTTATTTTTGATATACAAAATATATCCCCCTGGAGTGTCAAACCCTGTATACAGTTATGACATTTTTTCATGCACAGGTGATGACGAATTTTATACCCAACATGACCTCTTCCAAGTTATTATCCCTAGGTACAATTGTACTAGACGATGTATCCACGTGTAGTATCCAGACATGTATTCATTTATAGAGAAATCCCTACACCCAAGAATCAACTAATATTTTCGGATATCATCATATACATATTTCCATCTATTTTTTTTTAAAATTAATCAAAACTAATCCCCAAAATAATTAAACTAATATAAAAAAATAACTCAAACCTTATTTGATACCAACTGTAGTGACTCAATATAAATATGAAATAATTACTAAATTAGTCTCATGGTTAAAATAAATCATCTCGTAGATAGAATCAAAACCCAAATGCATAAAGGTTTAGTGCCTCATATATTAGCTACATAAATTAATTATTTTTCGAACCATTCAAACATTCGTCCACAATCATTCTCCTCTAGAACCATTATAGAATTTTGACATGATATAATGATCATAATAACTTGGGGATTATAAAAAAAATAAAGGGTTGAAGAAAAATTCTCATGAAATAAAAAGACCTATCATAAATTATTCGATCACAAACAAGATGGTTAATATGAGGAATACATACATATCTTAATAAAAGAAAATCAATTTCATGGTTGATAATCATAAAACATGATGGAGTAACATAAGATCATAAGATGATCAACAAGTAGTCTAAAATAAATAACATTTCTCAAAATACATATCAATAATAACAAAACCTGTGATCATAATATATAAATAATAATCACATTAAAAATAATTAAGGTTTAATCATGATAATAAGAAATTTCATTGAAATTAAATTCATCTTGAAAATCTAGAAAAACTTGATAAAAAATGGAATGTCATAATAGTCATATAAATTGAAAATTTTTAAACAAAGATTACCATATATTGTTCACCCAAAAAGTTTTGAAAAAAGATTTTATTCTCTCATTCTCATAGTAAAATAGTGAAAAAGGATCCCAACATATCGTTCACAGAAAAACTTATGGAAAAAGAATCCCATATCTCATTCACAAAAGAAGACAAGTTAACAAAGCATCCCACATCTCATTCACACCATAAGCATGTGAACTAATCTTCATGAATCTGATTCTAATTTTTTTTGAAAAATATTCCCACATGTCCTTACACAACATTACATTGTATCATGTAATATGAAACAATAACCAATTCCATAAAAGGAAATTTAGGACCCCGACCATCATTATTCAAACTTGTTAGTGCTATAACAAAATCCAAAACACATCATCTAATAATGAACACACTGAAAAATATTGGGTTTCTTAAAATATTTAAACACATCACAAAACATAAACATAAAAAATCATATAACAAAACAATCTCATTATCCAAAAAAATCATATCATAATAACATGTAATGGGTAACTAAAAATTCAATTCATAATGGAAAACCCATCGAGGTTCAATGTATGTAAAAATAAAAAAAATTACAACACTTTCTAAAACATTTTCATAATAGCTAAAGTGTAAATTACAATAAAAACACACTTTTTTATATGGGAAAAATATGTTTTAAAAAAACTCACTATGAAAATTTTTGAATAAAATAACCTTGAGAAAATATATGGTTTTAAAAAGGAGAAGTGAAAATAAGTAAAAAAAATTAATTTTGAATATAAAATTTAACAATAGAAGCATAAAAAATAAAAAATGTTTCAAACTGGGAAAGTAAAATTACATTTAATAATTTTACATTTTAAAATGATATTTAATAATGGAAATTCTAAATAGATATAATTTTTTCAAAATGTAGAAGTGAAAAAACATTTAAAATATTTACATTTAAAAATAATATTTGATAATGGTTCCTTGAAAAATACATAAAATTCATCAAATAAATTTTTGAGTGGATGATAATGCCATTTGTTTTTAAAGTATGGAAAAAACCTTTGACCAATTTGAAATAAATTTATTGAAAACCAAAATAATTAAAAATATGGATAAATAAATATATTAAAATGAATAAAGCTGAGAAAAATGATAATTGGGAGAAAATATATTTGTGTCTCTACAAGGTAAAGGATAAAATTTTTGGGAAGTAAAATCATAGGCATGGAAGAAAAATATATTAACATAAATGGGACTTTGTCTTACCAAAAATTCATTTTTACGAAATTATAGAATCATAAAGGGTGAATATATTTTTGTGAAACATTACCCCCCCCCCCCCCCGAAAAAAATATATGTAAATACAACATCACATCACCATATGGTATAATAGATCAATAATGAATGATAATATAACTAACGAGTGATTACGAGTCAAGAAATAGTTTTGAGTCATAAAAACCCCATACAGTGTTTTTAACATTTGAATAAAAATTAAAAGCGTGGTATAAAATTAAATAAAAAATTTAATATTATAAAATATAATATTATCATGATAATAAATTAAAATATTTTAGTATTTACATCATTGAAAAGGGAAACATGGTATATATATTAAACATGTTTCATGGGATCCAAATTTTAGACCCAGAAACCCTAATCTTGTTTCCATTCTTAATAGACCACACTCTAAAATCCAGGGAAAAAAATAAATAAATTAATATCTTATTTCATAATCATAATCTTAAATATGTTTTCCTTTATAATCCTTATTATAATTAGTTTACCATGAGTACAATAATTAGTTTTACCATATTTTTACCATCGTGTGTTAATAAGTTTAACTACTTTGCGAGTGATTAATAATGTTGATGTCATTATTCATCATTTGACACCATGTTCATCATTAATATATAATTTAACATAATTTAATATAATTTAATATTTATATTATATTTATTTATAACATTTCTATTTCATTTAATAAGTTTCTTTTTTATGACATGTGAAAATGGAATCAGTGTTGGCATATTTTGATGTTTTTTAGAAAACCTAAAAGATACTTTACTAATAAGTTAAATAAATTATATAATATTTAAATAAAAATTTTAAAATAATTATTTTATAAATATACTAAAACAATATTATTTTTTATTTTTCCATAGTCATCCTAATATGATTTTAAATCATCATTCATGTGGGTGGTTAAACAGAACTACACTTGACCATGTGTTAACTCATTGGGTGAGTATGATTAAAGAGGTGTTTTAATTGACATAATATCATTATAAAGGAACCATAGTGATATTATTTTTATGGTTTTATAATGTTGAATTAGTTTTAATAATTCTTGGATAAATAATTACAAACTATAAGTGAAATTGAAAAATGATTCTTTGTGGAGGCAATAGTCCACACACATGAACGATTAACATTCATTTGTTTTTCAAAGTAGATGGAAATGAATAAATAATTGTTGTAATATTAATATAAAAAAATATTAGTATAAAAATTATACATAATGCATCATATGATAATCATTATAAGGTATTTTTACAGGTAATATTATGAATAAAAACATGTGAAAGAAATAATACATATTTTGAAGACTTGATATTTTGATAGAATACTCCTTGTAATACTCCTTGGACATTATGAGATTAAGTTAATTATGAGTTAAATGGGTGGTATTTTTATATATAGTTACACGGAGAGTAAAATTTATGTTTTTTAAGTATTAATTCAAAGGATATGTGTATTTTTGGAAGGGTGTAAGTGACCCCTTTTATAGAAGAGGAAAAAATAACCATTGGAAACACCCTTTATATTTTAATAATTCCATGGAACTATTCCAAGGTCAGTGGATCAATAGTTTCGAAATAATGGATTTTATGGTGTATGTGGGTTGATGAATACTTAAAAAATGCTTTTATCACATGTTTTAAATATTTTTTAGTGTTTTTACCATTATTTTTTTACATTATATTTTTTTCTTTTAAACTACATAACCATTTTTAACTAAGTAATTGTATGCTTTATTAATAAAATATAACTACCCACAAAACGAAATTTTATTTTCATATAAAAAAATGTAACAATTTTTTAATCCAATTCAAATTATAAACATTATAAAAATAATATTTAAATTATAGAAGATAATGTGTAGAAAACAAATAGTGGAAAATGACATTTAGACCATTATGGATTCTTAATTATATTTAGCATTGATAAAAAATTAAATATTTTTAAATATATATATGTTTCTATAAATAATATTATATTAATTATATATATTATTTAAATTTAATTAACTATATAAAATTCCGGGATATTAATAAAATATCTATTAGGAAATATTTGTTTCACTTTTATTGTAATAATTAGCATTAGCCATAATAATCTAACTTATATACCAAAAAATGATATTGAAAATATAAAATGGTATTAAAATTATAATATAAAATATTATTATACTTTTATCAAATTATCTTTCTACATAATGGTAAAATAATCTTAAGGTTAGCACCTGTATTACATAAAAACCCTTTTTTGAAAAAGTTTATTTTTAGGAAAAATGGTTTATGATTATGAAAAAATTTTCTAATAAATTTATTGGAATGAATGTAAAATATTTATTATAATTAAAAATTAATTTATGTAAAAATAAATTAAATCAAAAACATCATTTAACCTTGTTTTAATTAATTAACCATATTAATCGAAAAACAGTTTTCATTAAAACACACTATAGATTTTCAAAATGTTTGGAATGGGTATATAAATTCAAAATAGAATTTTAAATTTATTTATTACATATTATAATATATATTTTTAGAGTAAAAGAGTTCAAAAATATATAATTAATATAAAATTAATGGTATCAGGAAAAAAATCAATGTTTTTACTATTCACCCAAAAACTAATTATTTAAAAAAATATCAAAAATATATCCTATGTAAATTTATTTGTGAGAAATTAAAAATTAATTTTACAATATAAAATATATATTATAATATTACTAAATATAAAAAACTACATTCATTGAAAATAACCTTTTCAATATTTACTCATGTTAATTTTTTAACTTCTAAAGGTAATAACTATTAAGGGTTTAACATCTTAGTGTTTAATAAAACTTCATTAATATTTTCTTCTTAATATGTTGTGCCCTTTTTATATGAGTTGTATCTTTTGACACAAGTTATAGATAACATCATGTATTTAAAAGGATCCAAAATCTTTGGTCATTCTATTCTATCCCTATAAATACATTTTTTCTTTCAGTTTTAGTAATTATTTAATTAAGGAAGAAGCTAAGAGATTAATGAGAAACTCAAGATATTTATTCTACTAGGAGATCCATATCATTATCTATGGTATGAAATGGAAAATATTTGTCCCAAATATTCTTTTTATCATCTCTTAGGGTCATATGTTTTGTAGATTAATTTTTATGACCCCATGTTAAACCAAATACAACATCCAAAAAGGTTAAGATAGTGTCCAATAAATATTGATTAAATTGTTATATGAATATGAAAACCCAATCCTAGTATGTATTCTTAAGTAAAACCTATGTTTCATCCTGTAATAACATAATATCAATTATTTCACACATGTTTCATCCAATTAACCCCTAGGTTTAACTTGTGTTACTTTAAGATGTGCTATATTATTATTCTCAGCATAATACCTCAATGTTACAAGGAAATCAATAATTCATATTCATTCATAAATATTATTTGATCAACTAAAACATATTTGAATGAGTGTCAAACAAATTGTGTAGATATGCCTCTTTTTGTGCACTAGGTGGCGATACAATAATATCCAACACACCCACTTCTGGGTTATTACACCTTGGTACATATATTCCAGAGCCTTCATTCACTTATAGTATCTTGATAGGGAAATATTTTTTGGGAAAACCATATTATCCCAACATTATCAATTTTTTAGGATTTCATACTATATATAGACTCATCTATATGTGTTTAAATAATTTTAATCTAAACTAATACCAAAAAATAACAAAACAAATATAAAAAAATAACTAAATTCTTCTCTGATAGACACTATATAAACTAAAGATAAATATGACATAAATGGAATAATAATATCAAAACTATATTAGCACCATAAATAACATATTTTTCCACCCTTGAAAACTATAACCAGTCACACACCCGAAAGATTTAAAGGCCTTATTTCTTGGATATTATCTATATAAATAACTTATTTTACAACCATTGAAACGGTTATCCATAATCGTTATCATGTAGAACCATTATAGAAATATAACATAATATAACTATATTTTTAACCAATAGAGTGGAAATATAATAAATAGGTTAGACCAACAACATAGTAATTTAAAAGTCATATAATAAATTATTCAATCATATACATGAATAATAATATGAGTAAGAAATAATTATCTTAATAAAAGATCAAAATATCATAGATTATAGTCATAAAACAAGATTTTGTAACAAAATATGATAATAATATATTTTAAGTAGTGATAAAAGATATGACTAGGCTTAAAAACATACATATAATCATAAAACATGTGTGCATTATATAAAAATGTGGAATACTTTTAAAATAAACAATTCATAATTGTGAAATCATCGCATTTCATGAAAATGAAAATCATCTTGAAAGTTTAGAATACGTTAATAAAAAACATGGAAATGCTTCACAGTTTTAGGAATTTCACATCTTTTGAACATAGCTGTTGGCATCACATTTACACACCAACTTGTGAAAAATGCTCCCCACATCTATTTCAAAAAACACTTATGAACAAATCTCCCCATATCTCAATAACAAAAACACTTGTGAACAATTCTTCCCACATTTTATTCACCATAAAAACATTTTAAATATTTTTCCCACATATCATTCACATAAACAATTTTTGAAAAAAACTTCTCTTATATAAATCACAAAAATAAATTTTGAACACATATTCTCAAATATCTTTCCTGCAACATTAAATCATCTAATATAATTTGAAAGCATTAATAGTGAAATAGTCAGTTATATATGACCCTGTGGTTCATTATTCAATCACATGAGTTCTCTAAGAAAATCAAACATTCATCAATTAATATAGAACCCTTGGAAAACGTTTGGGCTTATTAAAAAATTTAGAAACATCAAATAACATAAACTTAAGAAGTCATAGAATAAAAAAATCTTATTATCCAAAATAAATCATATCATAATATCATATAAATTATGACAAAAAAACATCATTAAAGATAATACTTGGATTTTAAATATGAGTGAAAATGAAAAAAAAATCTCAATACCTTTTAAAATATTATTAAAATACATAAAGTGTAAATTACTTAAATTTTTTTTTTCATAATGGAAATAGAATACTATTTGAACTTATTATAAAAGGTTCCAAATAAAATATCCATCATAATGCATTAGGGTTTAAAATGAAGAAATGAAAAAATTGAAATCATTCATTTTTGAAAATAGTCCATAAAAATTTAAACTTGAAAGATACATAATGCTTCAAAAAGGTAATGTGAATATATATTGAATGATTTTACTTTTAAAAATAATATTTAACAATTAAAAAACGAAAAAAACATGAATTTCAAAAAAATTGAAGTGAAAATGCATTGAAAATTTTTAATTTTAAAAATAAATTTTAATAATGGATCCTTTAAAAATAAATAAATTTTATCAATGAAAATTTGTAGTGGATGATTAAAAATTTTATTTCAAGGGATGGAAAAAACATTGAACATTTTGAAATAATCTATTTAAAAAAACAAATTATGAAAAATATGGATAAAAAATTATTTTAAAATGAATAAATTGGATAACAAGTATTATTGGGATAAAAAATATTAGTTTCCATTAGAGAAGAAGAACGTTTCTGAGAAGTAAACACGCAGTCATAGAAGAAAAATACATTAAAAGAAATGGGAATATTTCTTAACAAACAATCATTTTAGTGAAACAATATAATCATAAAGGTTGAATATATTGGTTTGAAACATGATTTACCCAAAATATTATGTTTAAATACAAAAAAATGCCATTAAAGGGTAAATTAGGCCAATGTTGAATGATAATATACAAATAAGAGTGATTATGATCAATAAAAGATTTTCGAGTAACAAAAGCATTTTAAAACATCTTTAACACTAAAATTAAAACCAAAACTGAGTTATAAAATTTTATAGAACTTTGAATATAATTAAATATAATAGTATCATATCACAAAATAAAAATACTCCAACATTCATTAGTTATAACATATTGTAACCATCAGGTGTTAATAGCTTTAACAACATAGAATG
Organism: Viscum album; assembly: GCA_963277665.1. NCBI lineage: Eukaryota > Viridiplantae > Streptophyta > Magnoliopsida > Santalales > Viscaceae > Viscum > Viscum album. Next base: position 211,455,070 of record OY728163.1, read on the forward strand.
TGTTAAATAATGTTGATTTCATTACCCATACATTGACACAAATTTATCATTAACATAGAATTTTTACTATAATATATATCTTATATATATTTTTGAAATCTAATATATAATTATATAAGTGTTTTTTCATGATGCATGGAAATTGAATCTATTTTGGCTTATTTTTGTGATTTTTATCAAACAGAAAAGTTACTTTAATAATAAGATAAGTACATCATATAATATTTATAGAAATATATAACAATAATTAATTTGTTATTATATTGTAATAAAATTAGTTTTCATTACCACATATTCATCTATAATCATATTCTAAATCATCATTCATGTAGGTGGTTAAACTAACCCAAAAATGAACACCCTTTTACTCATTTGTTGAGTATGGTTAAAGAGGTGTTTATTTTTTTAAAAATAAAAATATAAGAGAATTAAAATAATATTTCATATATTTTTATATCATTTTTAATAGGTATTGATTTTTTTTTGGATAAATAAAGAAAAACTATAAGGAAATTTAAAAAATTGATTCTTCATGGAGGATGTAGTCCATGCGAACACACTACTGACATTTATTTTATATAAGTCGATGGAAATGAATAAATAATTGCAATATTGTTAATATAAAAAATATTATTACAATAATAATAATTAATTAATCATATTATTATGATGATAATTTATATATAAGATTAATATTATTAAGTAAAAATTAGGAAGTAAATAATAGATACATATAGGACTTGATCATTCCTTGGAATAATCCTTAGAATTGAAGGGATTAGGATAATTATGATTGAAAATTAACATATTTTTGTTGGAAAGGGATATATAGAGAGTAAAATTAAAGAGGATAAATTATTAATTATATGAATAAATTTGTTTTTAACCCTTTTATAATATGGTAAAGAGACACTTTTGGAAACACCCTTTATATTTTAATAATTATATAAACCTTCTCCAAGGTAAATGGATCTAAATTTGTAAAATAATTTATTTTTGGGTGTATTTGGGTGGAAAAATATACAAAATATTCTTTCCTCTCATTTTTACACGTGTTTTAGGATTTTTACAATTATGTTTTAACATTTAACTCTTTTTAGTTTTAAACATGGTAACTAGTTTTTAATAATATGAATTTATATTTTATTAAGAAAATATGATAACCCATATAAAACAGTTGGTAGTAATAGATATAAATTTATCATAAGTTTAATCCAATTCGTATTATGAATATTATAAAATTATATTTTAAATTAAATATCATATTTTGTATAAAAACTGTTTTATTAAAAAAACTAAATTCTGACCATTATGGATTCTTCCTCTTATTTAGAACTAATTAAATATTAAATGAGTGTTAATATATTTATTTAAATTTTTAGAAAAAACCTCTTATAAATTATATTTTTTAATTTCAATATAATTCACTCGATGAAAATTCCTTGATATTAATAAAATTATAATTTTAAAATAATTGTATTTCCATTATCGTGGTGATTAGCATTCGAATTAAGAATCTATATTTAAAAACTAAAAATGAAAGTTTACATATTAAATAGTATTAAAATAATAATATATAATATAATAATTATTTTCTAAAATTAACTTTACAATGCGTAGGTAAATTAAAAATAAAGATAGTACATGTTTCACATAAAAACCCATTTTTTGAATATGATTTTTTAAGAAAACATATATTTGATGAAAAGATAATTATCAATTCCAATGATATGAATGGATTTAAAATAATTTTTAACATTAAAATATTATTTATTTTAAAATATAATTAGTCCGACATATCATTTTATCATGTTTCAACTAATTTATCATAATATTAGATAAAATAATTAACATTAAAATGCTACATATCTTTTCAAAATGTTAGTAATGGGTCTATAATTCAAAATATTATTTTAAAATGATTTATTATAATTTATAATATATAATTTTATTGTAAATTTTTTCAAAAACATCTATTTAATATAAAAGTGATGGTATTAGAAAAATCAATTATTTACTGTTCACTTAAAAACCAAATATTTTACAAAATATAAAAAATTCATCATAAGATAATTTGGTATTGAGAAATTAATAAATGAATTTTAATTTATCATATTTAATTTCCAAAAAATTTAATATAAACAAAAAAACATTTATTGAAGCAACCATTTCAATACTAAATCACTTTAATTATTTAACTTTTAAAGGTAATAACTGTTAATGGATTACCATCATAGAGTTTATTATATATTTATTAATAATTCCCTCTTGATATTTTATAAATTTATTATATTGGGTGTGGCTTGTGAAACAAGTTATAGAACATAGTTTTTATTTAAAAGGATCCAAAATATTAGGTTATTATTGGTTTTGATGGTATACAAGAATCCAATTAATCTTTCTGTCCTAGTGTTGGATAAGTTGTATGACATGTTGAATATAATTAGCTAGGGGAAAATTCCTCTACATGTCTATTTCCCATTATAGTTATTTAATGGGATGGTATCTGCACACTTCTTGGTGTATGAGTTTCCAAAAATCAACCATCCCTCAGGAAATCCACTTTAATTCAACATTTACCAACATTTTTTGGGTGAATCCTCTACAAATCGACAAGACGTGATTAGTGTCCCATATAGTTTCACATGAATTGTTAAACATATATCCATTTAGAAACCTGATATGAGTGATCAAGGATTATGACAAATGATATGTTAAGTATAGATCCTTCATTGGTTGGGTGTTGGCCACATTCGTCAATGACAGTACCATCTGCAATTCATGCACCCTACTCTGGTTAAAATTACAGTTTCATTATCATTATCTTATCATGCTTTGTGTGTATATACTGGTCCACTGGAAATTATACTCCTTGATATTTTCAAATCTTTAACATGTGCACCACCATGACAGAACCGGTTGGATGATCATGCTACTAGTGGTTGGTGCTCCAACTAGATTACACCAACATTACATGTGGATTCATGCAGTAGAATATAATGGGGAAATTCTATTATACAATACCCTTTTGTAAAGATCCAAACCTCTCATACATATAAATTAGATCTTTTTCTATAAATATTCATAATATTACACAATCAAATGCCTAAGGATCATAATGGTATAATGACATTGGATACATGGACACATAAAAAACTTCACCATAATTGAGCTAAATAATATCCCACTATATTCTTCATGACCTGAACCCTTATTACAAATATCATAATTAATACATTTAATCATTTCCTGGGGAAATAAAACATAAGAAAGGGTGATCTTAGCTTCCAAATAAGGGTACAGTGTGAAGATATAAACATATCATGACCATAAGTGCATGAGAACATGGGAGTAACTTTTGAAAACCATACCTTAGATATCATAGATCCTAAAATTGAGTCATAGAATAAATCATGGTAGTTCATAAGTCATGATTTATAAAGGAATCAAAGAACCTTATCCATGAGAACATAAAATTGAAATAAGTCATAGATTTGAGGCATACACATAAACTTCCAAAATTGCAAACATGTATAAATATAAATAGGTTGACTCATTATGTGAAGGATATGATATTAGTCCCATGCATAAACTTATGGACATGTGAAATTTAATACATATAACCTTATGGAAATGACACCATCGTCTACATATAAAATTGTGAATATGTAATCAAGTTTACATACAAATTGGTGAACATTTCATCCAGATCACAAAAAATAGTGTGAACATTTAATTAATACATAACATAATTTCTCATGAGTTATCCATATTTTCCAATTCATTTGAGATAGATATTGGTATCACTTATCACATGATCCATATATATATATGCCACAAGATCATAACTCATTCATCATATCATTAAGAGTGAAAACATGTCTGGTCTCATAAACATTTTATTATAGTATAACACGTGAAAATAAATAGGTTTTATAAACATAATGTAATCATAATCGTAAACCATCCATATGAAGAATAAAGATTGTTTCAATGGATTATATCCCCAGTAACAATTATGTAACATCAAATGTTGTCATCATATATAGAAAATGATTCTAAAAAATCACTTGTAATATTTCTTGAAGAAATTATTGTTTCTGTACAAAAAACTAACTTTTTTAAAAAATAAAATATTTTTAATAATCTTTTCTCCGAAAATACCTTTCAAAAAGTATAAGAGACTATTTATAAATCATTCAAAACATTTTTTTAGGGAAAAAAACCTTTTCACATTAAAAATAACTTAAAAATTAAATTCATAAAATATTATTGAAATTATTTTCATTAAAAATAGACATGAAAATTTATAAACTATTATTTAAATTTTTTGAGTTTTTATGATGACAGAAAACACTGTTCATTTTGTACAGGTTAAAAAATATTCCTTTCACATTTTTGATAAAAGAAAAAAATCCATTATTATTTAAAATAGAATGATGATTCCATTTAATATGTTTTCTATAAAATGATAAACATGGGTAAAAGAGTCTTTATGAAATCCTTTTCATATTGTTAAAACATATTTTAAAACATTTTTATGAAATATTGATATAGAAAATAAAGGGATTTTGACTAAAGAGATAAATTATATAGTTTAATTTGAAAACATTAATTTTGAATCTCAAATACATAAATTTAGGAAAATGAATGGAAAACATTTTATCTCATGAAATAAACATAGGAGAATAAAATTTATGAGATTATTGAGTGGTAGATCATAGTATATAATCACTTGAAGCATAATCATAAACCATTATGATAAATAATGATCTTGTAACATAAAACTCTTACCACATTGGTAACATGGAATGATAAACCCCAGGAAATAATAATAGTAATTTAATATTTGAATATCATGGAAATAAAAAATATTATATTACATGTTAAAGGGGTTTTATTTACATCTCATTAAATAATATCGGTTCATAAAATTATATATTTCCCAAAGATGAAAATTTGTTACAAATTCCCCTTTCCGATGTGGTGACATTTGAACTATAAACCCCATGTAAGAGGGATCCTAAAATAAATATGTAAATAACAATATTATTCTGGATAATAATTGTAAAATACATTCATGGGTTGTATATAAACCACATAAAAGAAACATGTATTGAATATGGCATGTGTCACACAAAAAGTAAAAGTGAGATGGAAGTCCCTTACCTTCAGTACCGACTTACTTTATACACATTAAAACATATACTATAAAAAATTCATGTTCATTATAAATATATTAAAAATATACTTTTAAGTATCATACCATATATGATTTATTGGTTTCCCTTTTATTACTTATTTATTAATAATTCCTTGTTAAAGTCACATTTCATGAAATAACCTCTTTGTATTTCCTGTATATTTTCATTTCATATTTTTTTTTCTCTGACATTGATAAAGATTACATAATATAAAATTTTTTAACCATGATATAAATATCATAAATTTTTGGTATTTATGATTTTAGAGTAGTTCATAAAATTTAGAGATTGAAAATTAAATACATCATTCATCGAGACGATAGGTCATACGTACACATGAATGGTGTTTCCGTTTTTTCAAAGGACTCAAAGAAAAATATTTAATGTAATAACCCTAACCATAATATTATAGATATAGTATCTTCAATTAATACATTGAAATATATAAAAGACTTGAATCCCAAAGTATTGATCAGTTTAGTTGTGTTGGAACCTAGATTACAAACATAAACTTTACATTACAACTTGAAAGGAAAAATAACAATATAGAAACTCCATTAGGAACACCCATAAAATATAGATTATCCCCGTAAGTCATTCATAATATATAGTGTAACGCCCCGACCCCAGCCACCCAGAGTCGGTGCATTACTTCGTAACATTGGCATGATCACAAAAGATCAAGTCTCGAAAGACCGATTAGTTTAGTAGCCTTGGAAACACTAGATACATTCGTAAACGTTACATTACATCATAAACTGAAAAACTACAATAACATAGTCTCCATAGTCCACACTTCTATCCTCTTCGGACTATCCCTGCAGGTCATTCATAAAATACTTCTTCACATCCTGGAAAATATTAAAACATTGAAAGGGGTGAGCTCAGATGCTCAGTAAGGATAACAATATTGCGGAAGCTTTCATAAATAAACATAAACATTTAAGGCAATGTATAACTAAAAAAAAGCCTTTTAAACTTGAACATCAACATAATATGGCAAAAGTAAAATGAGATAATGCCATTCACTTCTTCACATGGATATTCTACTGGTCGAATAATCACATGAAATATCAATAACCACTTTCATAACGAGGGAATGTATAATGCCGGACATTCTGAAACATTTTGTCAAGGCCTCGGCCAAGATGTCTAAAATGATTAAGGCCTCGGCCAAAACTATAAATCAAATTGGGAAAGGGCCTCGGCCAATTCCACGTCTAGTTGTCTCATGAGACCTACCGATACATCGAGGAGCTATAGCGGGCTCCACCCGTCACTTATTAAGTCCAATACATTCCTCATACGAATAGGTTTAAACATATCATAAACCATAACATAATCGTATCACATAAAACATGCATAAAGGAAACATAAAATTTCCACATTTCAATCACAAGATATCAATACAACACATTGATATAATAAAAACGATTTCAAAACCATTTTCAATACCAAAATAAAATAATGTTAAAACTTTGTATTTATTTTTCATTAAAAAAATTATTGCTTGTAGAGGAAGCCGAAACTAAAATAATGGTCACGGCGGCAGAGAAGTCGTTGTCGCCGCATAAGTACGGAAAGAAAAACATTCCCTTTTTTCGTTTAGAAAAATGCTTCGTATAAAAAGATTCCTTCTGAATAAACGTAAAAGTCAAAGGGGTTTATACACCGTATAAAAGAAAGTTGTGTATAAAACCAAATATGCCTCAATGAAAGGGGATTGAGACGAAGTCCTTAAAAAGATCATTTTTTTTAAATAAAGTACATCTATAATGTGTATTAACTATAAGTACACATAAATAATGTAAAAATACAAGATAGGACATAATAATATCATGGAATAATTTGAAAGTAGGAGATTAACCCAAAGAATGGAAGTTGGGTTATGAAATTCCCTTACCTCGTGTCTGACTTGACTCAACCGTTCTTTAACCTCCTGAATAATAAAATAGAATTAATATATACCTTATTAAGAACCATTTTCAATGTAATTATTTAAGTTAATAACGGTTGTTTTGTCGATCTTTGGTACTTGAGTCAACAATAAACTTCTTATAATTACAAGTTTTTTATGTGGTAGAATATCCATTATCTCCAGAATTATATTCATGATTTAGATGTCATATATATCTTATATATCCAGTATATACATTCATTTATAATATTACGTAATATTTAGAGGTAAGAAATGAAATGCACCGTTCATGGAGACGGTAAGCCGTACGTACGCATGAACGCTACTTTCATTTCAATTTCATATTTAATGGAACAAAATCATAATGATATAAATGTATAATATAATTCCAGTATAATATAGTGTATAATACCATTTACTCCATCCTTTATACATCCCACATATGGCATTAACGATTCAAATCACTTTGAGGGGGCGGTAGTCCGCACTTCCTATAATGAAATTATCGCGTTTTACCCATAATGGAAATCATAAAGTATGCCATAAATGAGAAATACAGAAGCATAAGTAAAACATAAACATATTATATAACATATATAAAAATAGTGACATCTTAATGGCCACCTTTGAAGGTGTTATATGAGTGTTGAACAATCATCGTTTCGTGAGGCAGAAATTCGCCATCCACAGAAACCGTATGTTCTTTAAACATTAGATGTAGGTGTGTGTAAGTGTAGCTCGAATCCTTCTTATAACAACATCCTAGTATATTGAGGATACTGGTGTTGTTACAAAAGAAATGAATAAAAAGATTTTAGGGGGTTGGAAAAGAAAAATAAAACAAAACAACATTAGAAAAGACATTACCTCAAAATCGGGTAACTCTTTTTGATTTGAGCCAAAGGCTTCCTTGGGAAGAGTTCTGCCCAAAGTAAGGCTTCTAGGAGTAAGATAGGGAAGTTGGGAGAGTATTTGGGCAGAGGATGGCCGATCCAAATGGCTTGAAAGTGTAAATGATGTGGGAGAGGTGGGGGCCTTTTATAAGTGGAGAGGAGGGGCACTTTTGGAAAGATTGAAATGTTACATTATTTCACAATGCTTTTCGGATTCTAAAGGTCCCAAACTTATATAATTCGAGGCTAAGGTGATAAGGTTTCGAAATCTACTCATCCAATAGGCTTTGGACAAGTTTAAGCCTTGGAGTTTTCATTATCTTCTCATTTTATTTAAATCGTTAAATAATGAGGTCATCGCTGCATCATAATGTTGTCATAAATAATTTAATTTATTTAATGTCTAAAAATTATAAAAAAAATACTATGATGTAGGAAATATTTTTATCTTTCTAATGAATATTTATAGTCAAAATATGGACTTGTGTAACCCCACTTAAAAACTGTTTTAGTAAAATAACTCATGTTTGTGTCAATTTAATTTTAACATTAAATAAATATATATTAATGTCATTTTCCAACTAAAGTGGCTCCATGGGGTCCCCAAGTTGACCTAGGGGTTGTCTTGGTCGGCCATGACTCATCCTATAGGAGTAGGACAAGTTTCATGCTCATCTCATATTATTAAAACATTATTTGTACCTTAAACTACACTAATTACCTCTAATCGCGATTAAGAATTTAAAAGTTACTATTCACCAAAAACATTATTTTAATCTCATTGAACCACATTTTACTTCTTAATGACAACCATGTATGTCAGATTTTGGAAAATCAAATCACAGAAGTGGTAATATTTCATTTAAACAAAAAATCAGTTATTTAACTACCACTTAGTGGTTTCACTATTCATCAAAAATTGAAGTTTTTCAGAACAAGGCCAAAATTTCACCCTAAGCTATAATTGATATTCCGAATTCAAAAATGATGTCTATTTTACAAAATTCCAAACATATAAGTTTCATTAATTAATTTTATAATTAATTCCCGCTGTTACGACAAATAGCGTGTTTTTAAGAAACAATTTATATCAAAAGATTGGCAATTGTTTATGTCCAATTTCAATGTTAAATTAATTCTAATGACCTCCATTGGATAAAATGGTAAAAATATATTCTAATTATACCTTAAAACCACTAAATAGTATAATTTATCACAATAAATTATTTTGATTAAAAAAGTTGTTTTAAAGTATTTTTCACTATTCATAAAAATTTAGAAGTTCTCAGAAAAATACCAAAAATTCAACATAGGCTAATTTCGATATTCCGAATCCAAAAATGAAGTCCATTTTGAAATATAAAATTTCTATAATTTTAAAAAGTGGTTATTACTATTCATAACGGCTACTTTGATTAGTCGCGGTGTTTTAGAACTCGAAGTTGCGTACAATGCAAGCTATTGCATTATTGAATGAGAAGCGTATCGTGGAAGCTCGGGGTGTTACATTCTCCCATCCTTCAATAAATTGCGTCCTCGCAATTTGAAATTTTTCTTTGAAAATAAAAGGTTAAAAAGAGACAATACCTTTGAGGAAAACCCACATTGGAAATAAGGTTAATAAAATTTATACTTAATAAGAGGGAAATGGAAATAAGAAAGTCACCACCAAATTATGATCTCGATAAGGAGAACATTGGTGGAAATTAGAGACATATAATTAGAAGAAAAACGTAAATATTTGTAGGGAGTGATTGAGGTGATCAATCACAATCAACTGTCAAATTGAGGGCCTCAAAGCCTTCAATCTATGTTGATTTAAAATATCATCAGTTCAACAAGACATAAGGTATTAGGATAACACATTTTTTGTTTTAATATCCCTTTACTAAAGTTTAAGAATTAATTTATTCATTGAATAAGAGATAGGTATATATATATTTATGCTTGACAGTTAGAGTTTCAACCATCAACTCATCTTTCACCCAAAAAGATAACAGAACTCAAAAATATTATACTTATCCTAATTGTATAAGGTTCCAAATGTTAACACATACTGTTTAGATTAGTAAAATTATTTTGTAATAACCAGGGACTTCCTATAGGCTAGTGGTAGGAAATAAAGGCTTGTCGCACTATGGTTGTGGGTTCGATTCCTGCAGCTTTGTCCGACACGACAGGTTATGCCCCACCCTGCAGGTTGTCCTTTTCCTAAAACTATAGTATTATAATATTCCAAAAATAATCTTCAGAAATGTTTTTACCTTAAACAATACTATCCAAAGATCAACTTAATCCATCCCAACCTTTATAGTTATCAAAAATACCTCCGTCCATACTTTCTCTAAAAGGTCTCTAAATTCCAAAATCAATTGTAACATCAGATTCCACAAACAAAGAAAAGTTTCTCTTATTGTCACATACTAAAAATATGATTACCTTAATCATATTAAAACCTTACTGAAATCAAAAAGTACTGCAGTACAATCTTTATATATATCACATTCTTCATATAACCAGAATATAATCCTTGAGTCCAAAAGCACCAATACATTAATTATTCCGCTTCAACTATAGTCACAGCATAAGATTGGCCTTGATCGCTTGGACTTTTCTGAGGTAAGTTTCCTTGATGCTTAGGACATTCATTTTCATAATGCCATATTTCCCTACAATTGTAGCATTCAACATTGATAGCCTCTTTTTTTCCCTTGCAATCACGAGCCTGGTGACCCTTTTCTCCACATTTATAACAAACTCCCATTTCTTTTAGGCATGTACCAGGGTGATTCTTCCCACAATTATCACATAATGGAAAATCCTTCTTTCCCTTTTTCCCTTTATCTGTCTCTTGTTCCACCGTTCTCTTCTTCTCTTTCTTTACTTTGTTGTCCTAAGACTTAGAGAATTCCTTTTCTGTCTTGATAGCACACGAGACAATATCTTCGTATGATGAGAAGGATTGTGATACTAAAGCTCGACAGAGAAATGGTTTTAACCCATCAAAGAAACGATCAATCTTACTCCTTGGGTTACGTATATAATCGGCAGCATGCCTCGCTAACCTTGTAAAGTTAGCCTCATACTTTGCGACATTCTCATCCTCCTTCTGCCTCAGACTCAGAAATTGCCTTTCCATATCTGCTCGATGGTCACGAGGAAAGTATTTTTCTAAGAAAATCTCTTTGAACTCCCTCCATTCCATATTTGATACATCATCATCTTCCTTTGTGTTTTGAATCAGCGACCACCACTGATCGGCATCTCCAGTGAGGCGGTAAACTGCCATGACAACCTTCTCTCTTTCACTACTCCCCAAGGCATGGAATATTTTCTCTAAGGAATTTATCCATTGCTCAGCTACTATAGGATTTGTACTCCCATTGAAGGTTGGTGGTTGTTGCCTCATGAAACGATCTAGAATTGATCCTCCACGTTGCGGATCAGGGTGCTCCATATGAGTAAGGTTATTATTCATAACCTGAGTGAGTTGTCCCAGTATGGTAATAAGTTGATCACTACCAGTTGTATCTCCAGATCCACAATAATTATCTTGAGCAGGAGGGCAATCCCTACACGGAGTTCGTGCATTGATACGGTTTCCATTCCTTCCACTAGGCGCCATTTCTAAACAATGGCATAAACTAGATTAGTTTATGAATCAAAATACATAATTCCATACTTGTAAAACACTTAACATAAATTGAAGTATTTATGGATATAATCCATAATCATAAAAATGTTTTCCTTGAGGATGTATATACTCATAAACCCTTCATAGTGGTTTGTAAATAAAATGAGAATTATCCTAAGAATATCCCCCGGGAGTGTCATAACCAAGAGTGCAGCAAGGCCCGTTGTCGTGCACCAGTTCCCGTTCGAGTCTAGCTCAAAGCGGTGTTTTCGGGTTTTACCCCTAGGTACATCTGTGCCAGAGCCGCCTCTACCTGCTCGTATCCAGACAGGGCTGTATTGATCAGAAAACTCATAACATCTCTATAATACCAAAATTCTAGGAAGTTCTTCTATACTAATCCTCAAAGTCTATCTTTGGGCTATGTGATCTAATCAGAGTTTATCTAAATCTAGCTTCCAAGGTTAGTACTAAACTACCTCTGATACCAACTGTAACGCCCCCACCCCAGCTACCCAGAGTCGGTGCATTACTTCGTAACATTGGCATGATCACAAAAGATCAAGTCTCGAAAGACCGATTAGTTTAGTAGCCTTGGAAACACTAGATACATTCGTAAACGTTACATTATATCATAAACTGAAAAACTACAATAACATAGTCTCCATAGTCCACACTTCAATCCTCTTCGGACTATCCCTGCAGGTCATTCATAAAATACTTCTTTACATCCTGGAAAATATTAAAACATTGAAAGGGGTGAGCTCAGATGCTCAGTAAGGATAACAATATTGCGGAAGCTTTCATAAATAAACATAAAAATTTAAGGCAATGTATAACTAAAACAAAAGCCTTTTAAACTTGAACATAAACATAATATGGCAAAAGTAAAATGAGATAATTCCATTCACTTCTTCACATGGATATTCTACTGGTCGAATAATCACATGAAATATCAATAACCACTTTCATAACGAGGGAATGTATAATGCCGGACATTCTGAAACATTTTGTCAAGGCCTCGGCCAAGACGTCTAAAATGATTAAGGCCTCGGCCAAAACCATAAATCAAATTGGGAAAGGGCCTCAGCCAATTCCACGTCTAGTTGTCTCATGAGACCTACCGATGCATCGAGGAGCTATAGCGGGCTCCACCCATCACTTATTAAGTCCAATACATTCCTCATACGAATAGGTTTAAACATATCATAAACCATAACATAATCGTATCACATAAAACATGCATAAAGGAAACATAAAATTTCCACATTTCAATCACAAGATATCAATACAACACATTGATATAATAAAAACGATTTCAAAACCATTTTGAATACCAAAATAAAATAATGTTAAAACTTTGTATTTATTTTTCATTAAAAAAAATGATTACTTTTAGAGGAAGCCAAAACTCAAATAATGGTCACGGCGGCGGAGAAGTCGTTGTCGCCGCATAAGTACGGAAAGAAAAACATTCCCTTTTGTCGTTTAGAAAAATGCTTCATATAAAAAGATTCCTTTTGAATAAACGTAAAAGTCAAAGGGGTTTATACACCGTATAAAAGAAAGTTGTGTATAAAACCAAATATGCCTCATTGAAAGGGGATTGAGACGAAGTCCTTAAAAAGATCATTTTTTAAATAAAGTACATCTATAATGTTTATTAACTATAAGTACACATAAATAATGTAAAAATACAAGATATGACATAATAATATCATGACATAATTTGAAAGTAGGAGATTAACCCAAAGAATGGAAGTTGGGTTATGAAATTCCCTTACCTCGTGTCTGACTTGACTCAACCATTCTTTAACCTCATGAATAATAAACTAGAGTTAATATATACCTTATTAAGAACCATTTTCAATGTAATTATTTAAGTTAATAACGGTTGTTTTGTCGATCTTTGGTACTTGAGTCAACAATAAACTTCTTATAATTACAAGTTGTTTATGTGGTAGAATATCCATTATCTCCAGAATTATATTCATGATTTAGATGTCATATATATCTTATATATCCAGTATATACATTCATTTATAATATTACGTAACATTTAGAGGTACGAAATGAAATGCACCCTTCATGGAGACGGTAAGCCGTACGTACGCATGAACACTACTTTCATTTCAATTTCATATTTAATGGAACAAAATCATAATGATATAAATGTATATTATAATTCCAGTATAATATAGTGTATAATACCATTTACTCCATCCTTTATACATCCCACATATGGCATTAACGATTCAAATCACTTTGAGGGGGCGGTAGTCCGCACTTCCTAAAATGAAATTATCGCGTTTTACCCATAATGGAAATCCTAAATTATGCCATAAATGAGAAATAAAGAAGCATAAGTAAAACATAAACATATTATATATCATATATAAAAATATTTACATCTTAATGGCCACCTTTGAAGGTGTTATATGAGTGTTGAACAATCATCGTTTCGTGAGGCAGAAATTCGCCATCCACAGAAACCGTATGTTCTTTAACCATTAGATGTAGGTGTGTGTAAGTGTAGATCGAATCATTCTTATAACAAAATCCTAGTATATTGAGGATACTGGTGTTATTACAAAATAAATGAATAAAAAGAGTTTAGGGGGTTGGAGAAGAAAAATAAAACAAAACAACATTAGAAAATACATTACCTCAAAATCGGGTAACTCTTTTTGATTTGAGCCAAAGGCTTCCTTGGGAAGAGTTCTGCCCAATGTAAGGCTTCTAGGAGTAAGAGGGGGAAGTTGGGAGATTATTTGGGTAGAGGTTGGCCGATCCAAATGGCTTGAAAGTGTAAATGAGGTGGGAGAGGTGGGGGCCTTTTATAAGTGGAGAGGAGGGGCACTTTTGGAAAGATTGAAATGTTACATTATTTCACAATGCTTTTCGGATTCTAAAGGTCCCACACTTATATAATTCGAGGCTAAGGTGATAGGGTTTCGAAATCTCCTCATCCAATAGGCTTTGGACAAGTGTAAGCCTTGGATTTTGCATTATCTTCTCATTTTATTTAAATCGTTAAATAATGAGGTCATCGCTGCATCATAATGTTGTCATAAATAATTTAATTTATATAATGTATAAAAATTATAAAAAAAATACTATGATTTAGGAAATCTTTTTATCTTTATAATGAATATTTATAGTAAAAATATGTACTTGTGTAACCCCACTTAAAAACTGTTTTAGTAAAATAACTCATGTTTGTGTCAATTTAATTTTAACTTTAAATAAATATATATTAATGTCATTTTCCAACTAAAGTGGCTCCATGGGGTCCCCAAGTTGACCCATGGGTTTTCTTGGTCGGTCTTGACTCATCCTATAGGAGTAGGACAAGTGTCATGCTCATCTCGTATTATTAAAACATTATTTGTACCTTAAACTACACTAATTACCTCTAATCGCGATTAAGAACTTAAAAGTTACTATTCACCAAAAAAATTATTTTAATCTCATTGAACCACATTTTACTTCTTAATGACAACCATGTATGTCGGATTTTTGAAAATCAAATCACAGAAGTGGTAATATTTCATTTAAACGAAAAATCAGTTATTTAACTACCACTTAGTGGTTTCACTATTCATCAAAAATTGAAGTTTTTCAGAACAAGGCCAAAATTTCACCCTAAGCTATAATTGATATTCCGAATTAAAAAATGATGTCTATTTTAAAAAATTCCAAACATATAAGTTGAATTAATTAATTTTATAATTAATTCCCGCTGTTACGACAAATAGCGTGTTTTTAAGAAACAATTTATATCAAAAGATTGGCAATTGTTTATGTCCAATTTCAATGTTAAATTAATTCTAATGACCACCATTGGATAAAATGGTAAAAATATATTCTAATTATACCTTAAAACCACTAAATAGTATAATTTATCACAATAAATTATTTTGATTAAAAAAGTTGTTTTAAAGTATTTTTCACTATTCATAAAAAATTAGAAGTTCTCAGAAAAATACCAAAAATTCAACATAGGCTAATTTCGATATTCCGAATCCAAAAATGAAGTCCATTTTGAAATATTAAATTTCTATAATTTTTTGAAAAGTGGTTATTACTATTCATAACGGCTACTTTTATTAGTCGCGGTGTTTTAGAACTCGAAGTTGCGTACAATGCAAGCTATTGCATTATTGAATGAGAAGCGTATCGTGGAAGCTCGGGGTGTTACATATAGCATCACATCCTGGGGAAAAATAAAACATAAAAAATAGGTTTTCTTAGATTCTCATGAAAGGTTTTTAATACATTAAAAGGTATCATAAATGAGAGTAAATAGTAAGGCACATGGAATAACCAAAAATACATGACATTAAAACAAAATCTAGAGCTGAAATGGAAGGAATAAAAGAAGATTAAATATTTCCATAAATTACAACACGTGAAATAAAATTAACCATGGATATTATACTAGTTCAATAATCACATGGATTATTAATTACTAATATCATAATGAGGTAATGCATAATTCAAAACACTATAAAAATAAAAACAAGTATTAGGCCAATACACTATCCAAAAATTGGTAAAAACCCATTCTAGTTTATCTCATGAGACCTATTGACTCATCGAGGGGCTATAAAAAGCCCCAACCATCACTTAATAATTACAATTATTTTCTTATATTAATGGGATGAAACATAAACAACATATACATATGAAATATAAATAACTTTCCCTAATCAACAAACATAATCACTAGCCATTCTGAGTAATATGGTCAATGGTATCAAGATTGCACATCCATAGTCAAACTAATCATAGAAAAAATAAAAAAATGGTAAATTAATTCAGAAAATATCAACCCCATTAAAACATAAGAATATAAAGTGTGTGTTGAAATATATGAAAGCAAACTAATAAAATCATTAAAGAATTATTGATAGAAGTTTTCTTTTTTATTTCAAAAATAAGATTTATTTTGGAAAATCCTTTGCATTTTTCATAAAATCAGATTGTAACATGAATATCATAAAAATAAAAGGGTGGGATTGTGAAATTATATTTTAGGCATAAATTATTTCTAATTGAAGAGAAAAAATGTAAAAAAGATCATTTAGGAAGCTTTAGAAATGAGCCGCTTATATGCAGTTTTAGGGAAAATACACTAAAGATTAATTTTTCTATAAGACCATTTGTGTAAAAAATATTTTTTCATGATAAAATGAGCGATTTTAGAAAAATAATGGTGGGATAAAAAAGATAATTGGGTGCACTTGAAAATAAGTAAGAAACTGGGAAGTTTCCTTTAACAGGGCTTACATTTCGAGAATAATCAAGAAAGGATCCTTATAAAACAATTTACTCCACATAAAAAATTGATCAATATAAATACCTATATATGGAATATTAAATACGAATTTAGGAGGAGTACACAATAATATTTAAGAATCACATTGGGGTAAAGAGAGAGAAAGCGTAACCTGAATGAAAAATTGTAGTTCAGGGAGAATCACATTCCATATGTCCAAAAGTGTTATAGATATGCACTTAATGTCTTGGAATATGAAATTAGATTCATCAATAAATTAATTAATAACCTCTTAAACATTTATTTTATTTATTATAATATTATAAAGCTCATTTATGGTCATTTTGATGTGTTATAAGGATGAATTACTTCATTTAGGAGTGTGTGTTTCCTTGGATTTCATAATTGGGTCACTTGTATACAAGAAAAAAATTACTTGTAAAATGTAAACATTTATCTAGAATTAAAATTATTTTTTTTCAAAGAAAATCTAGAATATCAAATGGTTATAAAATTCATTTGGTTTTATAGGGTGAGGATGAATCATTAGATAAGATGTTCGTGATAATAGTTTAGATTATTTTGGTGGTTTTCCAATCATCACAAGTTAGTTTTGTATTATGGATTAATAACATGTATATATACCAGTTCCAGAATAATAAATAGTTTTTAATACATATATTATAGATTATTTTTATAATAATAATGTTTTTTCGACCATCCTTGAATTATATGATTAGAAATAAAAATTCCTCGTTAACGAAGGTGGTAATTCGACACCTCACGAATGATGTTTTCATTTTAATAATAAAAAATGGAGAAAAGACATGATGGTGGATTTTCCAATAAAATAATAACATTTCTGTATATATAAGACACTAGAGTTATCATTCTTGTTTTTTACATATGAGGTTAAGGGAGTATGAGAAAATAATAATGTGAAAATAAAAAAATAAAAAAATGATTTTACATATTGATTTATTCTCCTTGAGATCCCCCTTAGAGAAATTGATTTTGGTATATTTTCTAGACCATAACATCCTAGACATGTGTAATAGGCTTGATAAGTATATTTGGGATCAATTGGAAAATCATTATAGCTTAAGAGGTGTGATTGGAAGATGTGGTGAGGGGTGGTATTTATAGTGGGTGAGAGGGGTGTTTTTTGAATATTGTATTCCGTTGTTTATTATTTTGGATCAAGACTATTACTGGCTTGATATTTATTACAAAATATAACAAAATAATTAATTATTGTTAAATAATATGGGCTTACACCATCCATACACCATCTATGGCTCAATAATTATTTTTTCGGTAAATACAATAAATTATTGTATTTCACTATTCACAAAAAAAATCAACTATATTTTAAAATTCTCAAAAATCGGACCATAACATTTTCTAAAATGAAGAATTAAAAAATAAACTCCATTTTATTAAAATAATTTTATAAATATTACAAATTAAAATTTTAATTAAAATCATTATTTATTTGAAAAATACCAATTTATAAATTATAATGGATTTTATAACAATTACAAAAATTAATTAAGGTCTCATAAAGAATTTTTATAATCATAAGACCTAAAAACATTAATTTTGGAATATATTTTATGAAAATGAAATTTATTTTAAATATTTATATTAATTATAAAAGGGTAAATAAATATTTATAACTTATAAAAATATCAAAACCAAATTTATCGTTTTGAAAACACATATCTACTTTTTCCAGGATATAAATATATCATATTTTAATTTATTTGATTCCTAAATTCTATTTATACTTTCATAAGTGAGTTTACTATTTTATTGGCATGATTACTATTTCTAAGGGCCATATTACACTTCGAACAGTCATTTAATAGTATATTAGGTTTATAAATGGTGTTGTGTGATGAATAGACTATTGACGATGTTACATTTTAAAAAAGACACTCCATAAGATATTAGGGCGATACATTGTACCCCTTTTAAAAAATTTCAAACAATAATTTTCCAAAATGTTACATCATAAAACGAATTTGGTAGTTCTTTATCATAACTTCCTATCATTCCCACATCACCTCTTCTTTTTCTTTTTCTAAAGTACCTTTACCAGCCGAGTTGTCAGATTCCTCAACACCTATTCTTTAGTGTCTTGAATATGGATTGGCTCCCCACTGTAAGATAAATCATGTTCCAGTTCAATTCCTTTAGAAGTGAGGAAATGTGTTGGGTATGTCATGTAATTCGTTAACAAAGATATCTAAAACACATTATGTACTTTAGAAAGGCTAGGAAAAATCACCAGATGATAAGCCGCACCTCCAAATCCCTCTAGGATATAAAATAATCAAATTTACATAGGTCTTAGTTTCCCTTTTTTCCAAAATATTGTATCACCATTCCATGGAAATACTTTCAATAAAACCAGATCTCCCACTTGAAATTCAAAATCCTTCCTTCAATTATCAGTATAACACTCTTGTCAACTTTTAGATGCTTTTATATGGGTTTGAATAGTCATTACCTTTAATATTATTTCCTCCACATGTTTTGAGAAAACAAACTTCCTTTCAAAAACTTCATCCCATCAAGTATATGTATTTGATCTCTTTCCATATAATGATTCATATGGTGGATTTTGAATAATTGAGTAGAAACAATTATTATAGGAAAACTCTACCAATGGTAAATACTGATCTCACATACCTTTAAATTCATGTGATCATGATATCAACATGTCTTCTAGTGATTGAATGATCCTTTTAGTATTTTCATTAGTTTTAGGGTGATAAGAAGTACACAACTAAAGCCTAGTATATAAATCTCTTTTAAATGTTTTCCAAAAATCTGATGCAAATCATTGATCACAATGACAAACAATTGAAAGAGGTATTCCATAAAGTATTACAACATCATTAATACAGTGTCTTGCAAGGTTCTCCAGTTTAAAATCCTCCCTTATAGTGATAAAATGTGTAGATTTTGTAACTCGAACAAAAATTACCCATAATGCATCATTGTTTATTGAAGTCTTTGGTAATCTGGTAAAACAAATATAGTAATGTCATTCTATTTCTAGGTTGGAATAGATATAGGTTTCATGAATCCTTTAAGATGTTTTCTCTAAACCTTCACCTTTTTATAGACTAAAAATATTGATACATAATTAACAATTTCCCACATCATATTATCTCACTATAAATCTTTCTTCAAATCATTATTCATCTTAGTGATACGAGGGTGTATAGATAAATTGGAGCGATGAGCATCATCAAATAATTCTCTTTTTATGTTGGGTATAGAGGAAACACAAATCTTCATACCAATTTTCATAATTATGTCTTCATAAATTATGTATGAAAACATCCCATCATTCACAGATTTAATTTTCACTTGAAAACTCTCATTACCAGACTGATAAATTTTAATCCTTTCCAATAAAGATTGTTAGAAAACCAATTGAAAAGGTAATTATGTTTCACCTTCCTTGATAATTATCATATCCATATTTGTTATATTATTGTACATAGGATCCTTATCAATCCTTATTATGTTCAATACTCCATGGTCTTCCCTAATCAATGCATATACTACTTTATTCTCCTTCCATATGTGGTGTTTCGTTGAAAAATTATAATACTTGAGTAGCCCGATCCATCACCTTTGCTTCATATTGAGTTATTTTTTTTGAGTAGATGTATCTCCGAATCTTGTGATCTATGTATATCTCACATAATTCACCATAGATTTAGTGTCTTCATATATTCATAGAAAATATTATGGATTATAACTCAAGATCATGAGTTGGATAGGTCTATTCATGAGTTTTTACCCACCATGATGCATAGGAAATAACTCTATCATTTTTATAAGGACACAACCAAGTCTTTTCTTTAATGCATCACTATAAACCCAAAATCCACCATTTACCAATGGTTGAGTCAAGATCAGAGCTTTTAATAATCTATTCATCAATTATTGTAAGCATTTTTACATTCATTTTCCCCAATAAACATAACCCCTTTACGAGTAAGCTTTTTTAACAGGTTAGCTAATAGGGAAATTTTCTGATCAAAACACTGATAATAACAAGATACACTAATGAAACTGCATACATAGGTTATTTTAATTAGGGTATACCATTCCTGAACCACCTTTTTCTTTATAAGATCAATTGAGATTTCATTTGTATAGATAATATAGCCACGAAAAGAAATTATTTGAATCCAGCATTCAAACATGATAAACTTACCATATAACTCTTTTCTTACGAGGATGTACAATAAAATCCATGGTGGGTTCTCATGGTCCTCATAGATTTTGGAATATATCAATACATCATCAAAATACCACAAAAAAATCATCAGATATTACTTTAACACGTTGTTCATTATATCCATAAAAAAAGAGGGTGTATTAATCAGTCTAAATGGAATTACTATAAACTCGTAATGTCCATACCTATTTAAACATTATGTCTTTTAGAATATATTCCTTATTTACACAAAATTGATGATATCCAAATCAAAGATAAATAAATGAAAAATATTGGGCTCTATGAAAGTGACCATGTAAATCATCAGTACGATGAAGATGACCCTTGTTAATTATTGTAATAGAGTTTATTTTTCTATAGTCGATGAACAACCCGAGTGATCCATATTTATTCTTGAAAAATAGAATAAAGGCACCCCATGGAGAAATATTAGGGTGAATAAATCCATTATTACTTAATTACTCTAGTCATTTCTTTAGATCCGCTAATTCAAATGCGTCCATTCCATAATGAGTCTTTGAAATTGGCATTGTGATAGGGACTAAAATCAATAAAAAAACTCAAATTCCTACTCTAGAGGAGGACTGGGTAAATCCTCTATAAATACATCAATTTATTATTATACCATATGTAAATAATCATTTTTATGATTTCATTCCTCATCCATAGTTGTTGTTTTCTATTCCTCCCATATAATTTCATTTAGAATAGCGACTAGGGGTGGATCTAGATAAGAATTAGATGATGATTTTTATTCTCTAAAGATAAGAGATTCCAATAATTCATCCCCAATCATAATTTCCATCTTATTGTAATATATTTTCACATTATATTTGAAAATACATTCAATATTGATAAATATATCAATGTCAATCATAGGTATGATGACATGTTTAGAAATTGAAGAATGTTTATGTGTCATAAAGGGGACAAACCGACAAATATTATTTTCAATTACACTACCCTTATAAGTTTTTACTAACAACTCGTTTATTAAATAAAAAGAAAAATATTTAATTTCCTTAGAAAACTAGGAAGATATAAAAGAATGCGATGATCTATAATCAAATAAAGGATTGGTTATGTTTGAGAAAATTATTAATGTACCTACCAACACATCATAAGAACATCAACCCTAGAAGTTATTATCACATAAGATTTTCCTTTATCCCTTGGACTTTTCTTGGTAATTTTTGATTAATTCTTAGGAAAATCATTTTCATAATTTCCCATATCATTATAATTATATAATTGAACATTGTTTGCTTATTTATTTCCCTTACAATCACGTTCATGTTTTCCTTTTTTCCCACACTTGTAAGACACTCCCTTTCCCTTCAAGAAAGTACTGAGGTGTTTCTTCCCACAATTATCATAAGATATAAATTCAACTCTACCATTATTCCACTTTTCCTTATTTATTTTTCTACAGTTTTCAATATCCATATTAGTTTATTTCTTTCCTTTAATTTTATAAGACTTAGAGAATTACTTTTTCTCTATTTATAGCACATGAGACTATATCTTCATATAATGGGAAATATTGTTCCAAGGAAATATCCTTAAAATTATTTAAAAATATATTTAATATTTCTTCTTACTCTTCAATGTTTTGAATCAATGACCACTATTAATATGCATCTCTCGATAGATGATAAAATTCCCTGAAAACCGGCTCCATTTCGTCACTTCCCAAAGCGAGAAATATCATCTCTACGGAACTTATCCACTACTATGCTATAAATTGGTTTGTAGTTCCATTGAATGATAGAGGTTATTGTCCAATGAAGTGGTATAAAATTGGTACACTATAATGTGGATCTGGATTCTCCATGCGAGTATGGTTATTACTCATAACCAAAGTAAATTTTCCCAGTATTGTTTTAAGTTTCTAAACTCTAGGTCCAACATCATTCTCTTGCATAGGAGGGAAATACTTACATGGAACGGATGCATTGATATAGTTTCAATTCCTTCACCTAGGCTCAATTTCTAAATAATGGCATGCATTAAATTAGGTTATGAACCATAATTCACAATTTTGAACTATGAAAGCACTTTACATAAAATGGAAATTTATGCAAAGCTAATCTCAATTTAATAAATATGGTTTCTTTGGGGACATATTCACTTTTAAATCCTTCATAATGGTTTTTAAACAACATGTGAATTATCCTAAGCATTCCCATTAAGAGTGTTAAACTGGGTGAGTAGTAAGGTTCGTTGTTGACTATTATGTTACGCCGAGTTTGTCCTGACGCACCCTGTCAAAGTTGTTACCCCTAGGTACAAATATTCCAGAACCACATCTGCTTTTAGTATCTAGATAGATATGTATTTCTAGAAAAACCCACATAATATCTACCTTAACAAAATTCTAGGATGTTATTATATGGTTACCCTCAATGTATATCTTAGCATTATGTTCCCTAATCTAGTTTCCAATGTTTTTACTATACCTTATCTGACATCAATTGTAAATACCCCAACCCTAGTATCCCAGATCAAGTGCCTTTTATTAATACATTGGTATATATACATGACTTGAATCCCAAAGGAACAATCAGTTTAGTAGTTTTGGAACCTATATTACATAAATAAACTTTACATTAAAATGTGAAAGGAAAAAACAACATAGAAACTCCATAGGAAGCATCCATTAACTCCTATATTACCCCTACAATCCATTCATAATATACATCTTCACATCCAAGGGAAAAATAAAGAATAAGAATGGTGTGAGATTAGATTCTCATTAACTATAGGAAATATACCAGAAGCTATTAGAAGTGAACATAAACCATAAGTCTTCATGAATTACTATAAACACATGCCATGAAAAATAATTTCGATCATAATATGGAAGGAATAAAAGTTTATTAAATAATACCATAAATAACCACTTGAAAAAAATAACCATAGATATTATAATGGTCAAATAATCACATGGATTATCAATTACTAATATCATAATGATGGAATTAAGAATACCATACATCATAAATTGAGAATCAAGCCTTCGGCCAAGAAACCATACATAAATGGGCATAAACCCAGTATAGTTTGTCTCATTTGAGATACTGATGCATTGAGGGGATATGGTGGGCCCCAACCATCAATTACCAATTCCAACACATTTATAATATGAATATAGTGAATCATAATCAACATATACATATGAAATTTAAATAACATCCCCCAATCATAAAACATAATTATAATCCTTTTTGAGTAATATGGTGAATGACATCAAGATAGAGCATCTACTATAAACTAATCATAAGCCATTAAATAAAATATGGTAAATGATATCATAAACGATCAATCAAAATTAAAAATAATATTAAAGGGAGGTTTTTTAAATAGATGAATGTACTCTAATAAAATCATTGAGGAATTGTTGAGATAATTGACCTTTTTTAGTTCGGAAATATGAGGTATTTTGGAAAATCATTTGTATTTTTCATAATATCATATTGTAACATTTATATCCCAAAAAAGAAAAATTATTTACATAGAAATTATATTTGGGGAATAAATTATTTCTAATTAAATTTAAAACATGTAAAAATATCATTTAAGAAGCTTTAGAAATGAACCACTTAGGTGCAGTTTTGGTGAAAATACTAAAGAACCTTCAAAACAGACTAACGCATAATTTTTGTATAATACAAGTTATGAAAAAATATATTTTTTAATGATAAAATTATTTATTCTATAAAAATAATGGTGGATTAAAACATATTAGGTACTAAACTTGTAAATGGGTTAGAAAGTGGGAAGTTCCATTTAATCAGGCTTTCTTATCAGGAATAATTGATAAAGGAAAACTATGAAACTTTTAACACCTGATAAAAGAGAGATGAATTTTTATAGATAAATATCTATGCAACATTAACCCAAAATTTAGGATGAGTAAAAAAGAATAATTTAAAATTATATTAAGGTAAAGAGAGATAATGTGTAAGCTGAATAAAAATTGAGTTCTGGGGAGAATCCCCAACCTTATGTTTGAAAGTGTTATTTACATGAACTTCATGTACTGGAATATGAAATTAGATTAATTAATAAATTAATTCAAAACCTCTTTATAATTTATTTTATTTATTATAATTTTATTAATTTCATTTATGAAATTTTTTATTATTTATGTTATTGAATTTCATCATTTGGGAGTGTTCGTTTCCTTTCTTGGCATGAATGGGTCACCTGTATACATGTAAAAAAGATTTTGTAAAATGAGAATATTTATCTAGAATTAAAATTATATGTTACCGATGAAAATACAAAATTCAAAATGGTTATAAAACGCATTTGGTTATATGGGGTTAGGATTAATCATTAGATAAGTTGTTAGTTATAATTGTTTAGATTATTTTGGCGGTTTTCGATCATCAAAAAATAATTTTGTCTTATGGATTAATATAATGTATATATACTAGTTAAAAACATTGAATAAGTTTTAATAAATAATTTTTTTTTTCTTAACCATAATAATGGATTTTTGACCATCCTTGAGGGAAAATTAGGGAAACATAAATTCATTGTTAACGAAGGTGGTAATTCAACACCTCATGGACAATGTTATCATTTTTAAAATAAATGGTAGAGGAGAAAAAACATAATGGTGGATTTTACATTAACATAATAAAATTTTATTATATACAAACTCTACTAAAAAACCTAGGATTGGAACCTTCTGGAACAGATGACCTCCATTGGTGGCTGCTAATGGTGGGAATGAGAGACCGCTAACGACGGTTGCTGACCTTAATTTAAAAAAAGTATCATAATCTCCCAAACCCCCAAACCCTTCTGCACCCTAACCCTACTCCTCAACCCCTTCCCCTATCTCCTTCCTTGAAACTGCCACCCCACCCCCTCTCACTATGATCGATGTCATCACTGCCACACCCTCTCACCTCACATGTCATTGCTTTCACACTCAGAGTTCCTATCTTCGTCCTCCCTCATTCGTCACTCATCTTCCGCTTCCACCCACATCCCCACCACCACAACAGTATCTATTTATTCTTCCCATATGACCTCACCACCTCCCCTCCCTCACACCCACTTAGCCTCCACCCCCACAAATTCCTCTGGCGCCTCTATTCTATGGATCTCTATGGCCCAGGGTTCCAATAGTTTGGGTGATTATCATTTCCTCTTTGTATCATTTTTATTCCATGTATCCCATATTCAGATTATTTTTCTTTCATCTATCATTCTTCCAAGAATCATTACATCCCAATATTAAATAATCAGTGAAATGATTTCTCCTTTTCTGGAATTACATTTAGAATTATTATTTCTATATCAATATTGAGGTCAATTTAGAACATGGTCAAATAATTTTTTTGAAATAATTTTCCAACCACTTAACATAGGATCTTAGCTCTTCAATTCTTGGATCTATGTTGATATGGTGAGTATATAATTTTCCTTTCCATTTTAGGTGGAAAATCGAATCCCTCGAGGAAGGATTTTTATATCTAATCTGTCATGTTATGTGTTTATATGTAAAGGGTATCACATGATTTTTATATCTAATCATTTATTATCTTTGAGATATCTTGTTATTTTATAGATCCTTTTTTCTATCCAATATGGTTAATTTTCAAAGCTATGTTGTTTTCTTATAAAACCTATCTAGTCACTCATTGAAAATGAGTTATCCTGCAGAATCCAAGGCTCAAACATTTTCAATGGAAGGAATACAGGAATATATTTTTTGTTATTCCCTATTGACATGACTTTGGTGCATTTTGTGAAGTCTTTATTTTTTAGGGAAGTCACGTCATTTTGGTTTCAACATTTTCCATTTTATTACCAAATTACAATTGTCTTTGAGGCATCCTTATCCACCCCATGACACACATATATTTGGGACCTATTTTTCAAATTTATCAAGTTGGTCCACTTTAGTGAGCCATATAAAACTATTAATTTCAAATTTTACTTCCTCTATAGAACTTCATTTACTGAGATAGGATTTTATGAAATTTTATCTCTAATGTAAGGGTTTATTTAATACATGAACATTTACTTCCTTTCAAGATTATGGATGCAATAATATTGAGTTATATACTAGTTTTGTTAATTGGGAATGCTTTTGATTTTGAGAATTGTGAAAGTCATGTCCCTACCCTACTTGTAAAATAATCATTTATATATCATTATTTCAATTCCTTATATATTTATTGAAAATTGTTTCTTATTAAACTTTCATTGTTTTTTCAACACATATCTAAGTGGATCAAAATTTATTTGTATGAAATTAAAGTTGTTCTATTGTAATTGGTTCTTTCCTTTGTATGGTTCTTATTGTTAAGGATCCCATAAAATATCTTTTCTCTATATGAGTGTATATTTATTAATCAAATATATTTAGGAAGTGTGCATGAATTATTCCATAAAAATCTTCCTGGAAATATTTTTTTTAAAATCAATTTTGTTCTCAATCACATCATAAATATTTCCCCAAGAAACAATTTTAGTTTTTTTCTATTATAACATCTTGTTTTCTTTCTTTTGATTGTTCATTTCACTGCAAGAGGCTCAGTTTCTTTTAGACCAATGATGTTTGTGATACTTTATCTTCATTTTATTATTAAATGAACCCCAATTCATGATATCACATTAAAATACCATTTTAGATTCTATACTCAAACATGTGATTCACCCTCCATTTAGATTTCAGAGAAATTTTAGCCATAAAGTATTCTATGGATACCCCTATCTAATGGTGATATGCACATCCCATTGGGTTTTTACTTTCTATTCAATAATAAGATATTTGGGATGATATTTTAAATGTATGGTGTGTTTAGTGGGATGCACCTCTAGTAATTTTTTTCTCAATTCCATGCATAATATAGCCAAACAAATCTAGACATATAAGAATGGCTAGCCATAATATGTTTCATTGGAAATGTGAATTCTTTTTGGCCACATGTTTCTTATCTTCTATAATGTATAACCCCCCCCCACACAAATATAGTCAATTCATGTCCTTATAGCCACTATCTCATGTCATAGTGCATCAATACCTATCTAAATCCACTAATTCCATAAATTTTTGGCCCCACTGCTTTTTTCTATTACACATCATACACCATACCCAACCAAACCATTGATCAATTTTATATACTTGTACTGTTACTGGTTTTATTTTATTAAATACAACATTTTAATTTTATGTTTCTTTACAGTTTTTATAATAGTATGACTCTTGACTTTTCTAATTGATTAATTGACAAGAATGTTAAATATTCTCATACTGACCATCCATATAATCACAGAATTTGGTGAGAAAATATTATCAGTAGTTAAAATTTCATTCAATCATATATATTTTCTTGGATTTTAAAATACTCCTCAATTAGGTTGGTGTTAGTTAATTACATTCATAAATCTACATCTTCAATTGAATTTTTAGAGTGGTTTGTACCATAAATTTTTTGAGATGGACAGATAAAATAATGGTATTAGAATGAAATAATGAAAAGAAATGGGATACAAGACATAGTTTCAAAGAAAACATTATAATAAAGAATATGTATAGAAATAATTTAGAGATAAGACATGTCTTATAAGAAAAAATTATTTTTTGTAATCATACTTTATGTGTCGAGTTTGAACTAGAAAACATTCCTAGAGCACTATAAAACCAGTAAAACTATCCCATAACATAAACCCTTTTGTGATTATTATTTTTCTATAAATATATTTATTCTTCATAAAAAAGTAAATCTAATTTAATGTTTCAATTACATGTTACCAACTATATTATATAAAAAATGTTTTATCATGCTGCATAACACTTGAATGAATGATTCAATAAATTGAGATAATAAAATGATATATTAGAAATTGATCATAATTACTTATGATTCAATGTTCTCCAAAACATGAAGTGGTGAGGTGATTTTTATTCACTTTTTTTCTAAAAATATTTATCTCACTGTGTAAATAATTTATTCTTCTTAGTCTTTTTATGCATATGTATCACATTCTAAATAATTAAAATTATTATATCTTTTATATAATAAAATAAAATCAAATTGTATAATTATTTGAGAGTTTCTTCAGTGATCATTTACTTCACTTTTCTTAACCTAGCAGACAATCTATATTCAAAATTGTTCCTCAACTATATTATCCTTAACACTTTCCTATAAATTATGTAATCATTGAATCCAACGGCTTTGTAGCAAGCTTTGGTTGTTTTAATCTATTTCTTATTTTCAATCTAGTTTGGTGTTATAGTTTGTTGAAATGAATTCTATACACTATAAAATTTTCCAAGTGAACTTTGGGAACATATTTTTTCATTCATAACATTGAATTTCCCTAGTTTTTCGGGAATTCTTATCCAACCAACAACACAAGGCTACCACATACTTTCAGAGTAAACTATTTTCATTTGGAAGTGGTTTAAATCCCCATCTCAATTATATTCTGGCATCGGTGTGCAAGAATACATTTTTATTTAGAAAAACAATCACACATAATTTAAATATTATAATTTTTCATGATTCACATTGATTTTCATTATTACATGTGATACCTATTGATTGTTATTTCCCTAATATTCACTAGATTTACTACTTTGATTATCCTTATTTATATTTATTGATCTTCATTAATAGTCTCCCATGGTTCATGTGATTATTTATTTTGATTAAGGTGACATTGTGGATGTTTTTTCCTCTTTATGGGTGAATCAATTAGTTGTGACACTCTACTGAAGTTATGGAATTCTATATTCATTGAAATTTTACTATTTATGATCTGTATTTATATATTAGATTTTTTTGTATAGACCAGGGATTCACTATACAAGTTGATAATCTAATTGTTCAAGTTCAAATGGATAGGTCGTTCACTCGATTTACATGGTTTTAATGGTTTTCATGTCATATTTAATTCTGATTATATTGGTCACTTGGTTTTTTCATATTATTTTAGACATTTCTCTTCTAGTTATCATTATAAATTGTTTCATTCTCTATTAATTGCCTCAATCCTATTATTCTTTCAATAATGTTTTTTATTATTATTTCATTTTATTTTTTTGTATTTTGTTGTGTATATATGCAATTTTTTGGGGGGACATATTTTTTTATTCATATTTCATAGTTTTAAAATGCATGATTTTTTTTAAAAAAACCCCTTCAGTTTAGTGACCTCCAAAGGCAGTCACTAATAATTTTACAATAAAGAACCATTAGCGACTGCCTATAGATATAGCCAATACTCTTCCCAGTGACCTCTAATGTTGCCCTCTCAGGAGTACCAAAAGGGACCATCATTGGTGGTTGCTATTGACCTTTATCGATGGGCCAACTATGATTATCAAAAGAAGCAGGATGTCGGTCGCTAAAAGCCATTAGTGACCGCTTTTGGAGGTTTCTAATAGAGATATTTATAGTAGTGAGGATGCAATAGATATCATTAATTTTTTTATATAATGAGAGTTGAGTATAACAAATGAAAGGAATGTGGAAAGAAAAAAATCAAAAGAAGATTTTACCACTTGAATTCTTCTCCATTAGATCATCTATAGGGAAACTGGTTTTGGACCTTTTTTGGGAAAAAAACCATCATAAACATGGGTATGAGGATTATGAAGTGTATTTAGTATATATTGGACATGATTCAAGGCTTAATAGGTGTTATTAGAATAGGTGGTGAGGGTTCGTATTTATGGTGGTGGAGAGGGGTGTTTTATGAATATTTTAACAATTTTTTATTATTTTGGCTCAAGACTGTGAAGAGTTTCAAAATTATCATAAAACAAAATAAAATAATGAATTATAGTTTTATATTATGGTTTTAAATCATTCATATATCATCTATTACTCAATAATTCATGTTTTTGTTGAATACCGTAAATTATCGTATTTTACTATTCACAAAAAAATCAACGATTTTAGAAAAATTTCAAAAATTCATCATAACCATTTTTTGACATTTATAATTAAAAAATGAACTCAAATTTATGAAAATAATTTTCTAAATATAATAAATATAATTCTTAAATAAAATCATCATTTATTTTAATAACACCAATTTTAAAATTATAAATGATTTTAAAACATTTTGATAAATTAATTAAGGTCCCATTGATTATCCTATAATCATAAGACAACAAAATATTAATTTATAAATATATTTTTTAAATACAAATTTTATTTTAAATTGTTATGTTATTTATAAAATTATAATTAAATATTTATAACTTACAAAAATAATAACATTTAATTTATCATTTTTAAAACAATTATCCAATTTTTCCAAGATATAAATATATCATATTTTAGTTTATAAGTAGAATAAATTTTATTTATACTTTCATAGGTGCGGTTACTATTTTATTGGTGTGAAAATTATTCATATGGTGCACATTACTATTCCAATGGTCATATTTAATAGTATATTATGGTTTTAAACTCGGTGTTGTGTGAAGCATAAATTATAAAAGATATCAAATTTTAAAGAAGACATGCCCTAAGATCTCGGAGTGTTATGGATAAATAATATATTAAATTTAAAGAATAATTATTATGTAATATATATCACACATTTCAAATAAATTTTTCATTAATTACCTTTAATTCAAAATGTATGTAAAAATGAATCACATCACTCCACGAGGAACTACTCCACCATAAACAAGATTGACATTATCATATCCCTAAATGAATGTAATGTAAGAAGTTTTATGTGATATTATAATTAAATAAGTATAATAATATTAATAATATCATTTGTGTTCATTTAATATATCTTTTTTACAATACCTGTAAAAAAAGAAAAACACATCAGATTGGTTCGCAAGGCTGTAATCTGTCATACAAACAATCAACATTATTGTTTTTAATGGGTTGATAGATAAGAATTTATAGGTGTTATTATAATTAAATAGGTATAATAACATCATAAATATAAAATATAAACATTAAATCTATCATTATATACATCTGTGAGATGTGGTGATGGAAAATGATGAATATCGGTTTATGAGGCGGTTTTCTGTCGTTCACAGGAATGTGGATTTCATAACCCATTTGATGAAATAAAACAAGGGTTTAGGTTATTAAATTAACATAATAACATATAATTATATTTAATATATTATCTTTATAATATAATAATGGTTTAATAACAATTTAATAAGGTGGTGGAATATATTAAATAAAATGCTCGGTTAGGGGCGTTTCTTCTTCCTCAGAAAACTTCTTTGGTTTTCACCAAAAGGATAATTATATTAGATTTTTGACTAAAATAATTCTTCTATGATGAGATTATGGATGTATGGAAGTGATTTGGATATGTATTTTAAGAACCAGTTTTTTCGTGGAGTGTGACATGGAGAGGACATGAGGAGACCTTTTATAAGTGAGGTGAGGGGCACACTTGTATGTTTTGAAAAAAAGGTGTACACATATTTTTCATATAAAAAAGGATAAAAATGATAAATTGAAAATAATTTGAACCTATAAGTTATATATATTTTTAAACAATTTCTTCTGAAGATGTTTCTAAGTCATTTTACATCATTCCTTTTAGTTTAACCCCCGATAAACCCATTCTCACCAAAACTGTAGTAATTATTTTTTACAACATTACTATTAATAAAAGTAAAAAATTATGATTACCTTATAAAAAATATATAATATTATAATTAAAATATGGAATCAAATTTTCTAAATTATATTCATATATTAAGAAAATTTTTATTTAAAATAAACCTGCTGATGTGATGAGAAAATAGTTTTCCAAAGGGAAAGTGTTCAACAGTTTAAGACATTTTTACATAAAAAATAAATATTAAATTTATTATGAACTAAATTGAATATATATATATATATATATTAAATTTTTCTAAATTTAATTTAGAAACCATTTGATTTTTTATGTTTTTTACTACTTTAAAATAAATGGAAATTATTAATAAAAACCAATATTGTTCACTATTCATCGAAACTTTTTCTTCTAAACAAATTATTAATAATTAACCCTAATATTATATTGGAATTGTGATTTAAAAAATTAATTTCATTGTTCCAAAAAAAATTTCTTAAATTGGAAGAAATTAATTTTGAAAATATGTGCATTAGAGAAGACAATACTATTTTTTAGGAAATACAGGTTTTAAGCATAAAATTAGATTCAGGCTTATCTAATATCTAGAATAAAAATAAGATTTATGTTAAAAAATTTATTGAATATATATATATAATAAAAATAAATCATCACATTTTATATGTTTAATTTATTAAGGTAAATCGTATATGTTTAAATAAAAATAATTTTTTCCTGAAATAGATTTCATTTATTCTATAATATTTTTTCTGTTCATTTATAATTAATTTTTCACCAAATAATTAATTTTATATACACGTGTAAACCATATATTTAGTTAATTAAATCAATACAAACTATTCCAATGGATATATGATAAGTATCTTTTTACACAATAACATTTTAATAGTATTTCATGGATTGTTTAAAATTGGCTTTGTCTGTAACAAAAGCTATGCTCAGTGTTTCATGTAACACACAATATCAAAAATATTACATATATTTTTAAAAAATATATTTCCCAAAATATATTGTTTTTACCTTCTACTGATCTTAAAATGAATTTGTCTCTCAAACTAGTCACTTTTGTACCCACAATCGTGGATAATTTTTCCACATTACATCCTCAATTTCTAATGTAACTTTCTTAAGCCGGTGGTTTCCCCAAAAAAAAATTGACAAGAAGAAAAATATTATTTAATAAAACATTCTTTGTGTAACACCCCAAGTAAATAAAGAGTATGACATTTTCACATTTATCCATATTTGTGAATAAAATATTAATATGACTTTAAAGGGGACACTATGCTCGATGGCGTACCCAACACGCAACAATGAGTTTCTTTGAAATCGTACGTTGCACTCTAATAATAAAATAATATTATTTTAAATAGTAGTTAATGCCTAGCCATTGTAATGGCGGGAATGAATAGAACTTACTAAAAAATGATTATATATGTTTGTTAAATATTTTTAATTTTTACAATAAATGTTAGATGATTAAAAATGCAAATGAATCCAATTTTAAGCGTAAATATTCTAATATTTTTTAAAAGGTCGATTAACCGCCTTTTGATGGAGAACCTCTTTTAAATCCACTTTTTTATAATTTTATGCGTTATATTTGACAAAATAAAATTCTTCTTTAGAATCGGGACATCAAAATTTACTTTTTGTAAATTTTTGGTATTTTTCTGAAAAAGTTCAATTTTTAATTAATAGTGAAATATGTTGTATTTTAATCCAAAACCTCTTTTTAATCTAATTTATTTATATGATTAGATTATCTTTTGAATTGGTTTTAAAGTTAAATTAGAATATATTTTTACCATTTAATCCAATTGTGGTCGTTGGAATTAATTTCACTTTGAAATCAGACTTACACTAGTGTCAATCTTTTGATACTTTTTGTTTCATAAAAACATGCTATTTGTTTTGACAGCAGGAATTAATTATTAAATTAACTAATTCAACTTATATGTTTTGAATTTTGTCAAATAGACATAATTATATAATTCGGAATATCAAATATAGCTTAGGGTGAATTTTTGGTAATTTTCTGAAAAACTTCAATTTTTGATGAATAGTGAAACCACTATGTGGTACTTATAAAAACTGATTTTCCGTTTAAATGAAAAATTTCCATCATTGTGTTTTGAAATTCAAAAATCTGACATAAATGGTAGTCATTAAGATGTAAAATGTGGTTCAATGGGATTAGAATAATTTTTTGGTGAATAGTAACTAATTAAGTTTTTAATCGCGGTTAGAGGTAATTAGTGTAGTTTAAGGTAAGAATAATGTTTTAATAAAATTAAATGACCTATAAACATGTCCTAACCTCATTGTATGTGTCATGGACGACCCATAAAATCCATGGGTCAACTTGGGGACCCCATGGAGCCACTTTGGTTGGAAAATGACATAAATACCTTTTTATTTAAGGTTAAAGTAAAAAATGACACAAACATGAGAGGTTTTACTAAAACAATTTTTACATGGGGTTATACAAGTAAGATTTTTGACTATAAATAGTAATTGGAAAGATAAAAAGATTTACTAAATCATAGTATTTTTTTTATAATTTATATACATTAATTAAATTAAATTATTTATGACATCATGACGATGCAGCGATGACCTCATTATTTAACGATTTAAATAAAATGGAAAGATAATCTAAAATATAAGACCTAAACTTGTACAAAACCTATTGGATGGGTGGATTTCGAACCCTTAACACCTTATCCTTGAAACACATAAATTTGGGACCATTGAAATCCGAAACTCATTCTAAAATAAAGTAACATTTCATTACATTCCAAGAGTGCCCCTCCTCTCCTCTTATAAAAGGCCCCCACATCTACCTCCTTACCCACACTTCAAAAGCCATTGGCTTGGCCAAACCCTACCCATTTTGTCTCTACACATCCCTATATAACTCCTTGAAGCCTCACTTTGGGAAGAAGTCTTCCCACGAAAGGCTTTGAGCTCAAACCAAAGCGAGTTACCCGATTTTAAGGTAATGTCTTCACTTGTGTCCTTTTGTTTTATTTTGCTTCTCCAACCCCCTAAACTCTTTTTATTCATTTATTTTGTAACAAATCCAGTATCTTCAATATAATAGGATTTTTTTATAATAATTATTCGAGCTACACTTACACACACCTTCGTCTAATGGTTAAAGAACATATTGTTTCGGTGGTTGGTGATTTTCTGCCTCACGAAACGATGATTGTTCAATATTCATTTAACACCTTTAAAGGTGGACATTATGATGTCACTATATTTTATATATGATATATATGGTATTTATTTTTACTATATTCTTCTTTATTTTATATTTAAACCATACCTTTATTCTTTTCATGTTGTGTAAATGCGATAATTTCATATGAGGAAGTGTGGACTACCGCCCCCTCAAGTGATTTGACTCGTACATGCAATACATGGAATGTATAAAGAATGAAATTAATGAACATATGTGACCTATATAATATATATATTATACTGTAATTATAATATATATATATATATATATCATTTTTTTAATTCCATTAATATGACAAAGAAAAAAAATGAAAGTAGCGTTCATGGGTACGTACGGCCTACCGTCTCCATGAACGGTGATTTTCATTTTTTATCTCCAAATGATATGGAATAGTATAAAATGAATATTTACTGGATATATATGATATTTTAATCATTAATACTATTCTGGAAATTATTTACTTATAACTACATGGACAATCATTTATCAAAAAAGTTCATTTTTGACTCATGTACCAAACATCGACAAAAACGTCTAATATGAACTCATATTATTATAACATTAAAATATGTGATATGAACTGAATAATAATATTTATAGGAGTTCCTTAATCAATTATAAATTAACCAATGTTTATTATTCAGGAATATAAAGAAACGAACAAGACAAGTTGGACTTGAGGTAAGGGATCCTACTCCTCTCTTTCTTTTTAAGTACACTCTTTTATGTCATTCCTTTTAAGATAATCTTTCTTGTGATTGGGATATTATTTTATATTACTCTTACTGTAATTTTTATGTTCATATGATGAGAGAACCTATTCTCTCTCATCAATACATTTTGTAAGTTTTGAGTGGCGCCGTTAGGCTGCCGAATTTTCGAAAGAGATCTAACCTCTCTCTTTCTTTTTAAGTACTCTCCTTTATGTCACTTCTTTTAAGCTCATCTTTGTTATGTTGGGGGATGTTATTTTATATTCATATTGCTTTAAACTTTATTTTAATATGATTAGAGACCATATTTTATCTCATCAATCCATTTTTTTAGGTTTTAAGTGGCGTCATTAGGCTGCCGAGTTTTCGTAAGGGATTTTTCATCTCACTTTTATTTCCGTGAGATTTATGCTACATTTGCCACAAATTCCTTTGAGTGGTGTATGTACTGCCCATTATTTTACTCATTGTTTAATATAATTTCATTTATGAGTATTTACATCAATGTTGTGTTTTATTTCTTTCACAGGGTGTATGTTTCAAAAGATACCCATGTCGGTAAGGGAACCTTTCACCCACCTCTTTTAAAAGACTTCTTTTATTATGTCATTTAATTCACATACTATTATGTTGGTATATTTACTTCTATATCCTTATTGATGTAAATTTTATGTAAAAGTGATGATATACCCCTTTTTATCTCTCATAAACTCATTTTCTGAATTTTGAAGTGACGTCGTTAGGCTGTCGAATTTTACCAAGGGAACTTTTTAACCCAATTTTTATTTCTTTGGGTTAAACATGTAGTAATTGAATATGCCATCCTTTGAATATGTGTAAATGACCTTTTATTGTTTTACACTTAATATCCATTTATATTGGGTGTATTTATATTTGTCACTCATAATTTTTAGATTGATTTATCTTTAATTTAAGGATACCTTCTTTATAAGGGACTTCATCGCATTTGATATTTCTATTGAGACTTCATTGTTGTTATGCACCAATTCACTCTTATATGGTGTATATACTGTCCTTTTAAGTATTATATCATGAATCCCCTTATTCTCATGATATTATAAAGTTCTGATTAAATGTTATTCCTCAATTATTGTATTCAAGTGTCTCTAATTTTGGTAAAAACCCTTTAACCAAAATATTGCTTTAAATGTTTTAATGATTTGTTCTTATTAATATCCATGTTTTCAACATGGTTTTAAGAATTTATTTATATGGATACTAATGGTTTAAAATATTAAACGCTTCAAGGTTGTATGGGACACTTTGATTCAAAAATCTCTTTATTAAATGTTTTAAATGGTTTTGAAAATGGTTTTTAGAATGGATTCATTATTTCAATATCCTAAAATGTTATATTTTTTGTGCAATGTGGGAATGTTATATTTACTTTATGCTTAAGTTATGTTCTATGATTATGTTATGGTTCTTAGGCATTGTTATGAAGACGGGTGGTTCCATGATAAACTAAGGGCGGGTGAGCCCGATATAGCTCTCCAATGCATTGGGTAACGCGAAGGAGTGAAACGTTAAGGTTTCTCTCAAGAGATTTAGGGAATATACTGTGGTGGGTATTCCAAACGTAACCAAGAGGGTTACTGCCAATGTAAGAATGTTATGAATTCATCAAGTTACCTTTATGTCTTATGATTTCTATGATTTATTCATGATTTGATGAGGTATGTTAAAGTGCTTATGTTTTATGAGTAGAGTATGATTTCATTGATTCTTATGTGTACATGTACTCATGTTTCCTTTCCATATATTTTTATATCCCTTACTGAGCTTTTTATTCTTATACCAAGTTTTTGAAATGTTTTTCACAGGTCAATGGAAAGGTACATGATATGATGATAGTGTCAAGGAAGTGTCAAGAAAGAATCTATGTTTTATTTTAAATATGTTTCCGTTGATGGGAAAAAATGAATACTATATTTTATGTAACCACTTTGTTCAAATGTGGAATGTAATGAAATTTTATGATCTAATTATTTAAAACTCTAAACCTGAAAATATCCTCAATGTGTAATCTTGTATTAACTCAAGATTAAGTAATGTTTAAGTTTGGGGCCTTATACTTTGCATGATCCATAATATCAACTCATTTTTCATTATTAGAAATATTGAGCTTAGAGGTACGACATCTCTATTCAACACATCTAAAGGATCAGGTATGTACATCCTTGGGATAGATAGATGGATAATCTTGTGAATCTAAGAGAGGCTGGGTGTAATCATTAAGATACAAGTTTTGGTCCTGACACGATCAAGAATTTAAAATTGATAGATACACCTAGGGCTTAGTTTTCCCTTCTTTCCTTAGTGGAGAAATTTATAAAAACGCATTCTCACCAACCTTAAATTATATATATCACTCACAATTGTTAGTATAACTTTTATTTCAAATTTATGCTACCCTTATGTGTTTTTGAATGGATATAGCCTTCTATTCCATTTTTTCATCTAGATCAGATCCCAATAGAATTCTTTCTATAACTGCATTATAGTATGTTGGAGTTATGCATTTCTTTCCATAACAGGCCTCCAAAGGACCCATTTGAATTCTTGGGTGGAAGATATTTTTTTATCAAAAATAAACTAGATGAAGGTACTGATGCAAACCACCTTTTAAATCCATAAAAATAGATCTTATCATATCCTCTAGGATAAGAATTGTTCTTTGAAACTGACCATCTATTTTAAGACAATACATAGTGTGGAAACTCAACTCTATATTAAGAGAATACTAAAGAATACACCACGACATTTAGGTAAACAGAGAATCCTCATCAGATATAATTGAATATGTTATTCCACGAAACTATACCACTTATTTGTTGTATACTATGAAATGGGTATCTAGAGATAAATATTCTCTAATAGAAATGATGTGTGATGAAATCATAAGGTGATCATCTAAAACCCATAATTACATAAAAATAAAAGATTAGATAAACCATAAATATTACCAGTAGCTTTAATAATATGCACACAAAGTTTAAAGGCATTCCTCCTTAAATAAATTTTTCAAAAAAACATAAACAAAACCAAAGGGTTTAATTTTCATAAATATATCTCAAAATATCCTTAATAATAATAAACTCCAATAACATAAAACATTAAAATGGTGTCAATGAATTTAAACTTATGATCAAACTTAAACTCATAATCGCATGAAGGAATCCATAAATCTTAATTTAATATTGCATAGAGACATATACACTTTCAAAAGTAAATTCACCATTTATTTCTTATATAAGGCCTTATCTTATTAAAATTCATTTTCATTGAAAACATGGATTCATTCATGTACCAATAGAATATAAAATTTGATTTCATTATTATAGAATCCATATAGAGAGAGATAATCACTTTGAATTTCACTAAAGTTTGAAAAATAATATTTTTAAAGTGCTCATTCATACGATATCAATCCTGAAATTCCCAAATATAGAGGTGATGATAAGTGTTCCATAATCATCATGATTCATTTTATCCATTGTTTTTTCATAATATTTCCATTTACCATTATCATCAGATGTTTTTGTTGAGTCTAATGTTTATAATTTCTATTTTTCCTTCTATTAGTTTAGAAAATAAAAAAAATATTCTTAAATTATTATTTTACTAAATTTGATTATCCAATGTATTTTAGAATGTTTTGTAGAAAAAATTATTTTCTTATGAATGTACAAATACTTATTAACTAAACAAATATAATCATTTTATTATTAAATTTTGATACATAAGACTTATTATAAGTCTAATCAATCAGACATACTAGTGTATTTTCCATTAGATTGTCTAATTTTCTATCCATAGGATTGACTAAAGTCATATCCATTTGACTAACCATAGTTGAGTTCATCATACTGACGGTAGTATAGATCAATGGAATTTCAAAAGTTTATAATCTTATTACTGGAATTATTTCTATGATAGACAATTTTTTACAAAATATTAATGGTGTTATCGAAGTGACATTATATAGATACTTTTTGATGAGATTTCTACCGAACATCATCTAAGGTCATTGCAACAAAATACAAGATGGATGGAAAATATGACTCTTGGAAGGATGCTTATATATAGAAGTGGATTCATATAGATAGGAGTTGATGCTTTTTAAACTCATCACATCTAAACATTTCTCTACCTGAACATATCAATCTTATGCTTTGTAATATTTCATAGTGTTTTCATTCTATGGACTCTATGGGTGGAATTTTAAAATCTATCTAACAATTTTTCAATTGTATTTTATTTTCCAATCCATGTTATAATCAAGGACATCGATGGATAGGAAGACTGTCGATATTGATCAAAGTGATAAAGGGATTCATAGAAACTAGAATATAGTGGTGATACCGATTTGCAGATCGATGTATTTTCTATTTAAGAATGATAGAGGTATAAAAATATTCATATTGAGGGATTTCAAGGTGTGGAAAGACATAAATTAAGGATGGTGTGAAAATCATGGATATCTTATAATATAATTCCAGACTTCATTAACACATACGGTTAATGTGTAGAATATTTTTTATAAATTTTGTAAGTCCTTATTACTTTATTATAAGATTTCATATCACTTTTTTCACATGTTTTTATATTCTACTGTGCAATTTATATTATAATTTATGTTTTTCTTAATCCTTATAAAATCTATTTAATTAATATATTTGTAAGTTCATTTGGTTCCTCTACCTTATTAGAGTATTTATAAATATAATACATATACTCTTATCATTAGATGATTTCTATGTCTAATCTTTGAAATAAAACAGTTTTTGTGTTTTTATGTTAGTTTATTTTTTAATCTATAATCCAACCCCCCTCTTTTAGCCATCATACACTCTTATGATCCAATAATTGGTATCAAATAATGTTCTACTAATTTACATGTTTTGTTTTTATATTAATTGTTTTACTTCAAGTTTTTATATGTTCTTATAACTATTTGATAATAAATTATCATGATAATACCCTATAGATAGTAGAGAGTTTAATTTCAATTAGGTTTTATGTTTTAATGCTTTTACTCTTGAGAATATAAATCATAGTTGAACACCATTATTTTATTGTGTTGATTAAGAATATTGGAGAAATAAAATGAAGATAATTTTTATAAATTTTAATGTTAGAAATTTTGTTATACTGATTGGTAAATACAAATACCGTAAGAAAGTTTTCACTAATTTTTCTGATAAAGAGAAGTGGGTAGATGAATTTGAATATAAACTAAGGAATACTCTACTATTTTCTATGAATAGAAATATTTATATTCATATTTCATCTTGTCAAGCTATAAATATTTTTTGGAAGAATTTATATATATCCAATTTTTGAACATAAAAGGTTAATGAAACTAGATGAGAAATCATTCAGTCTTATTGTCAAGCATTACATTTTCAACATAGAAAGACTATTACCATGATTCAATAAAATGTTGGGACTATTGTGAACATTTAAAATTCTATTGGAGATAAAAATATAATTGTTAAAATATTAGTTAAAAATATTATTGAGATCATTCCCAAATATTGGGAATCCAAAACAATAGATTTGGATGATACTATAAGGATGAATCATCTAAATATTGATGATTTAATTGGTACTCTTATGAAATATAATGGAATTTTTGGAAGATGTACTGAGAAGATGAAAAAAAGGATGGAGGAACATTATTTTCTATAACTTCGATATTGTTAATAAATTTCAATCTATTGAAAATGCTTCTAAGTCTTATAAGATGAAAAAATTGATAGTTGATTTAGATAGTAGTTTATCAAAACAATTCGTAAATGAACTGGAAAATCATATAAGGAGGATGAATAAGATAGTTTTAAATAATGATTTTCTATATAGATATCATAAGAATCGTAAATAGACAAGTGATAAAAAAATATTTCTTTAGAATTTATTTGTTATCAATTTAAGATAGAATGACATATTAGACCATATTATTCCAATATAAAAAGAAAGGACAATAATGAAATAATTATTGATAGAAATTCCATGAAGTAATAAATGAAAAAAAATAAGAAGGGAATGAAAGCTTCAAATATGTGGTGTGTTAGTGGTGGATACAGTTCATGTGAGAACTCATTAGAGAATGAATGTTCTCGTTAGAAGAATATTGGATTCTATATTGAAATTCATAATACTAATAATTGCTTCATGACTAAGGTAACCACTGAATCCATTAAAAATCTCACTTTAATTTCAAATAGTCATAATAGTGTAGATGATCATTATAGTTAAACATATTCTGAAGAATAATATTCTCCATATTAATAAAATAGTTCTATACCATGTTTTTTTGATTTTTATAGATATTCTTAATTAATATTAAATAATAATTATAAAATATATAAAAATATGATGTTTCTCAAGAAAAAAATTGGAAATAATATTCAAGAATTTCTACTTTAACTACTTAGATATCAGATATCTTTAAAGATTTATATAAATCTTATATTGAGAATGATAAAATTTCAATATAACATAAAAATTTATTATTTTGAAAAAATTAATGTACTAAATGATATGAGAAAACATAGTTCAAATTCAACTATATTTGTAGATAAAAATTTAATTGTGAAACTTAATTCTGAAATTCATAGTTTGAGAAAACTATTTTCTAAATTTACCAGTGGTAAGGAAAATATGGATAAGATGTATAATAAAATTAAACCTCATTATGATGTAATCAGAATGGGTTTTACTAATATAAAACATGTTTTTAATAATAACTACTTCATTCAGAAAAGTGCTCCACTTTTCACTAAATGTCAAAGTAGTTGTAATTTTAACAGTAAATGTTCATTAAATGAATTTCTGTCCTCAGCATTCCATAATTTTTTTTAAATAATTTACATTTTCTCAACATAAAAAATTTAAACAAACATGGATCCCTAGAATCAGACTTTCTAATAATACTGGACCCACGTAGATTTGGATTTAGAAAATCTAATACTTTTGTTTTCCTGAAGATATAAAATGTACCTCTAAAAGAATTTGGTACATTGATAGTGGTTTCTCTAGATATATTACTAGAAATAAAGACTTCTTTAAGAATTTTATCTATATTAAATGTCATAAATTAACTTTTGGATGTAATTGTCAAGGAGATATTATCAGAAATGGTAACATTGTTCTTGTTAGAAGATCCTTAATTTAAAATGTTTTTTTTGTTCTAGGTCACAACCCCAAACTTATTAGAATAATAAAATTATGTGAAAAGGTAAATCTTTGAAAACTTTTAGAATGAAAAATGTATTATTAATAGTTATAATGTATATATTATTCTTTCTACCAATCAGAAGGTTAATGTTTATACGCTAAAAATAGAAAACCTTATGAGCTAACATATACCTTGACGAAGTGAAATCAAAGATCCATCTTGCTTATGGTATAGAATATTAGGAGACTATAATGTTAGAACTATATATATGTTCTCTAAGAAATGACTAGTTAAATATCTATTAGATCACAGGTTTGATACTTCAAAATTATCTAATCCTTTTCAATTAGGTAAGCAAAATAAGTCTTGTATTTAGTCTATTTGTATTGTCTAAACATCTAATGCTTTAAAGTAAGTGCATATAGAGTTGTTTTTTCCTATAAAAACAGGATGTAATTGTGAAAAATACTATGTATTTTTGAATTTTATGATTACACTAGATATATTTTTGTATGTTTTTTTTAAAAGAAGTGTGAAACCTTTTGTTATTTCAATTTTTTAGTCAGAGTTAAAAAGGAGAAAAATATCTATTTAAAAATTATTTTTATTAATCATGG
Organism: Viscum album; assembly: GCA_963277665.1. Lineage (NCBI taxonomy): Eukaryota > Viridiplantae > Streptophyta > Magnoliopsida > Santalales > Viscaceae > Viscum > Viscum album. The sequence goes on from OY728163.1 coordinate 211,499,661, forward strand.
TAGAGAATTTGTAAAATATGATTTCGAAACTTTTTTTTAGTAAAAATGGTATTAAAAAAATCATTTCAACACCCAGAAATCCACATCAAAATGATGTCCTCGAAAGAAGAAATACAATTATTCAAGAGATTACTAGAACCCTGATGAGTTAATACTCAATTGATAAATATTTATGGGATGAAGTGGTTAGTATTTCATGCTATAATATATATATATATTTTTAATATGATATTTTCTTAATAAAAATACTTATGAGTTTTGGATCTAATGGAATATAAAACATTCTTATTTCAATTTTCAAAAATGTAATGTATTTATTTTTCATACAAAACATAACTTATAGAAGTTTGATCCAAAATATAATGAAGGAATATGTTTAAGTTATTCTATAACTATTAATTCTTAAACAGTATATAAAATAATTACTAATTAGGAAATAACACTTATTAAATTTGATGAAACCGGTCGTTTATTTTTCAACAAACCTTAACCTACATCTTAAAACATTATTTCTAAAATTGATTTTATAAATATATTGGAAATTTATTTTTATGTGATCATAATTGAGTAATATTTTTCTATATTTTTTCCTCATAGGGAAATTCAATATGCTATTGAAGAACAAAGTCTTATAGATCCATAAAATCATTTTTTCTTTGGAATCAGCCTGGTGATAACATCTTTGGTGATGTAGTTGTAATATTTTGAACTAGAATTTTTTCGAGAAATAAAATTTAGAAATTCTTGTTATTATATTAATTCAAACATAAGACCCATACTGATTATTTAGGTGATATATATTTTATAAAATAAATGAAATATAAACTCAAGGAATTTCATAGGAATCAATTTTGGACTTTTATTGAACAAAATTTAGATACATCTATAATTAGTGTAAAATGGGTATTCAGAAAAAACAAATATGGTGAAAATGGAATAATAGTTAGAAATAAAACAATACTTGTTGTTATAGGATATAATAAAAAAGAGGGAATAGATTATGAATAAAATTATGTGGTAGTATCAAGAATTGAAGATATCTGTATACTTATATCAAATGAAATATTTCCTAATTTCAAATTATTTGAAACGGATGTGAAGTGTGGATTCCTTAACAGATATTTTCAGGAGTAAAATTATAATGATCAACCCATAGTTTTGAAAATTAAAAACATCCAGAACATGTTTTTAAGCTTACTATGGATCTTTATGTACTTGATCATTCCCTTAAAGCCTAGTATGATAGATTAACCAGTTTTTTGTTACAAAACAACCTTGTTAAGGGAGACATAGATCCAACTATTTAAAAAACAACTTTATAAAAACATCATCATTGTTAAAATGTATATAGATGACATTATATTTTTATCAACTCAAAAAAATATAATAGATTCTATTGTGGGTCTGATGAGTCACGAGTTTTAAATGAACATGATGGGTGAACTAAATTATTTTATAGGTTTTAAAATTTCACAAAAAAACAGAATGAAATTTTACATATCAAAATAAGAATACAAAATATCTTCTTAATAAATTTAGATATAAAAATACTAAAATTAATAGTACTCCTATCACAACCTTTATTAATTAATATATTAATGAATATAGGAAACAATTTTATCAAAAAATATTTATTAGAATGATTATAAGTTTACTATACTTAATAGCTAGTCATATAGATTTAATTATTTATATATTCTTGTGTGTTAGATATCCATAAAATAAAAAACTATCCCATATTAAAGCTATAAGATGATTTTTTCATTATCTTAACAAAATTATGGATTTAGGATTATTTTAATATTATAAAAATGAATTTTAATTAAAAAAAATAGATGCTGACATTAGTGGTTATAAAATGGACATGAAAAGTACTTCTATAGCTTTTCATTTATTTGGAGAAGATTTACTGTCTTGGTATTATAATAAAAATACTCAGTATCACTTTCCACTTATAACATCAAATATTTGGTAGTTTATAGTTGTTATTATTAATTTTTATATATGAAAAACACTCTCACTAACTATAGCTTGTGTTTTAGTGAAACCAATTTTTTTTTTGACAACATAAGTTCCATTACATTAAGTAAAAACCAATAACATCACTCACAAAAAAAATTGAAATAGATAAATGACACCCTTTCCTTTAGGATAATACTCAAAACGGAGATTTCATTTAAAAATTCATTATAATGTAAGAACAACTTGAAAATAAATTAACTAAAACCATTAGTTTTGATTTATTTATGCATATTATACAGACTCTAGAAACGTTCTATATCAATTGATCATTCATATCTACTTCTTTTTTTTCAAAATCCTTAAATTAATAAACTCCAATACAATGGGGGAGTACATATATTGTGGTTTTCTAACAATATTTGTCTTTTTAAATTGATAGTTTTAAAAAATATTTTTTCCATATATTCTATAATTATTTTAGACTCAAAATATTTACAAAATTTTTTTGAGACTCAATGTTTGTACTAAATACTATTTGAATCCAATTTTTTAATAAATATTTTGGAAAATATTGTTGTTTTAAATTTGATTATATTTAATTTATTTTTGAAAAACTAAGAGGAAAATGTATTGGAATAAAATTTCATACCAACATTAGATTTTTACTCTAGATGGTATTATTCTATTTTTTTTTGTTTTTGAAATTATCTATTAGTTTTATTTTTCTATATTTTCATATATATTTATTACATTTTAAAAAAATAAATTTTTTACAAATATTGAAACTTATGTAATCAGACAATAATTAATCCAATGAAAAAATTTGCATTTCATAAAAATAATAAATTTAAGAGTTTGAATATTTATTAAATCATTCAAGGATTATTCTCAACGATCAGATAAAAATACATTTTTAATCTAAGATGTTAAATCAGTAGAACATTAAGGGTTGCATCTTGAGCCTATATATAAGAATGTGGGTCATTCTGTCCCACATCAATTCTCAAATTCTATGGTCCACTCTCAGCTCTCCATTTTATGTTCTGTCTAGAAAGATTGGAATTATTTTGATTAGTATTTCTCATAATCAGTCTCAGTATGATGACATCTATTGAAGATTTCACAATGAAATAAGTGGTACAAATAAATAGTGATCGTGAAAACAACATATGATAATTTTTATTCTCTTTTAAAATAAGTTAAAATGTTTTGGGTATGTGAAAAGGATTGTTTTCTGAAAGATGACTATTATATGAATTATCTAGAAATTATTAAATAATATTGTCATTAAGTTTAATTTAGTTAGAGGATGATTATGAAGTAATTTTTTGAAATATTTTTTATGAGAGTTTTAGATTAATTATTCAGAAAGTCTTTAATGTAACTAATTTTCCACTAGAAGTAGAATAATATCAACCTTCTTATAAGCTTCTTGAAATGCCTGGAAGTTTCAAAAAGTCAAAATCCAGGACAATTTTTCTGAATCATTTGAAAGTGTATCATAGGTGTATCATATGTATATGAATCAAACAATAGTCACTTTTTAGATGAAAGGGTACCTAGTTTCAGGTAATGGATAAAAATATACCATGAAAGTTCATTACATATTAATATTTGATTTCTTTATAAATATGAGGAAGTTAAAGCTGGTTATGTTAGTGTTTCTATGAATTGAATGAATAAAGAAAGTTTCAATAGAGTGGAGAATTATTATTTTTCTATGTTTTATAAATAAAATATAGCTTAATTTTATGTATGTATTTCAAATTAACAATCAAGCATATACGGTTCAAGAAAAGGTTTCATTGATTGTTTAAGAAAACATGTCTAGGATTAATTTGGGTTTCTATCCAAAATTGAAAAAAATTGTTTAAAATCAGACAATGTATTATATGATGTGGATGTATCTAGACTAAATAAAGTAGTAAAAGAGAAAATGAAATTAGATTCCACCAATATAAACCCACAAAAGAAACTTAAAACTATATCTGATGAGGACATCTGGAAGTTTATGGAACAAAAGGATGAAAAAAAATTATTGAGATCTAGAGTTTGGTTTGGAAAAAGTAGAAGTTTGGGATTTGTATAATAGAATTGATGAACCTTTGAAAGAGTAATAGAAGATGAAAAAGTATAATAAAATACTTTCATAATCAATGGTTATGGAAAACATGAATAATGGTGTAGAAAAAGTGTCAACCAATATACCTTTATTAGTATCTCCATTGTTAGTAGTTCAACTAGTTCTTAGTTCCAGAACAAATTCTATTGATGACCAGACTATTCCAGATCCATCAATACCAATAAGGATAGAATTTTTTCAAACATATATTATTCCAGTATTTGTTCATAAGGATTTGAAAAAGGTTGTGGATGTTGAACTTTAAGATGAAAAAGCTGTTAAGTAGTCATTTCAAAAGGAAGTTCAAAAATCCGCTCCAAATTTCTAAAATGAAAATAAAATAACTATAAGGATGTTAGAAAAGGAATTAGAAGAATAATATGACTAAGAAGAAAAAAGAAGAAAAAGAAAAAGTTGAAGAAATCTCTTTATATTCATCACCACCCTATACATCATTATCAACCCAGTAAAACAAAATACATATTTTAGATGTTTTAGTGAATAACAAAATATTTATCAAAAGAGAATAAAAAATCACCACATTGTTGTATAAAATTATCGAAAAAATTAGTGGCTTAAATGGATGTTGATGTAATTCATATTTTTAATGATGAAAATGAAAAGGTAAAATAAAATACAGTTGTTGGACTATCTCACAAATACATTTCAGAATATTCATTTGACTCATCTGATACAAAAGTTAGTGATGGTTAAAAGACAATTGACTATATTTTTCAAACATTGAAATAGATTTCCGATTAAATGCCTTATCTAACCAATATATATGTTTAGTGTATGAAAATTCAAAATAGTAAGAATGAGAAATCCATGTATTTGAAATTTTTGACTAAAAATGATTTTAAGAGTGAATCTAAGATCATTTTTTTCTAACATAAATCAAAGGCACATTAAAATAGAATCAATCAAATGGTAAAATGTATGAAACAAGTGGATGTAGATTTCAAAGAGCAGGATGAACAATTTGAGGATGTTGAGAAAGTATCTATAATGTATGGACCTGGGATCTGTTAATTCAGTGCCCCGATTCAGTGGTTCACATGGACTCAAGTGCACATCCTCGGACACTAGAGGCTATCGACGAGTACTGAGGGTTCAAGTTAGTATGGTGGGGAGATATACCCTTATATCAGAGTAGAACATTATATATTATAATTAAATAGGAAATGCAAGAATAATAATTGAGCAGATTGAACCGTAGAAAAGAAATTATAATCAAAAGAGAAATTTTAAATAACCAACCATTTTAATAATGTAATTAAAATCCCATTGTCTAAGTAATATACATGATGATTTCATGGAATTATTTTGTACAAATAAAATGAGACATGGGATACCAGTGATATTCATGTATAACAATTTATGAAAAATAAAAATTGCCAAATGGATTCTCTACTGGAATCATAAGCATATGGTTGGTCCCCGTCTCCAATGATCCATGGTATGATAAAATAAATATCAAGAATCTATAGCAGGGAGATTATCCTAATTCATAACAGTATACATGAAGTCTACTCAGGTACTAAAGGTGTCCTGAGTAGGGTTTGAGATAAAATAACTAAGCCACCACCAATGGTGCCTATAAATCATCTAGATAGTGTACATAGCAATAATAGTGTTTACATATACTAAATAATAAACATTTCTGAATAAATAAATACTAGATGGATCAAGATCATACAAGACACCTGGATGGCTCCACCTACTTCGGCGTAATCCAAACATTTGTCTAATTTGAGAACCATATATATACATTAATCATATATATATATATAGTTATATACTTTATACATGTATATTCTCTAAGAAAATTTGGACTTAAGATGGACTATACATTGATATTAGGTGCTAGTTGGACACGATGCATAACTTCGACATCCATAACTAGTCAAATGAGCTATAGTCTCTAGAAAATGGAACATTCCTTGAATATCATGGTGAATTCAAGACATCCTTCCCATCAATCGAGATAGGAGGGGTGGTATTTCATTCCCAAAACTAAAATAAAGGGAATTTGTAATTCCATACCCACTACCTAGATACAAGTATAACCATGAGAGATGCCATCCTCAACACCTAATTTAAGGAAGAGTGCAACATCATGATCAGAAAGTCCCTTATCCATGGTTCCTCAACCAATATCAATGGTGTAACAATAATATTCTTCATCATAATGAGGGATCACCTCTTAATAATTATAATCATCAACACCAATACAACCCAAGGAATCATGGTTCATAACCCATATTGCAAAAATATCCAAGGTCCAAAATTTACATAATCCAACAACATAATGATAAAACATGAGATGTGGTCTTTCCACCCATTTCCATTCAATTTTATAAATAAATTTTGTTAATCAGGAAGGTAAATTCAATTCTAGGGCATAGAAAAAACTTTGAATGTGCATGGTTCATCTATATAATTATATACAAAGAATAATTTAATTATGTACACCCAAATTGGGGGTAATGATTAAGGTATACATCCTCTAAAAGTTTTAATGATAGTATAACAAAGTGTTAATAATTCGATATAAAGGAATAACACATTTTAAGGTGACACACGATAATGGCCAGTGTGTGGAAGAACATCAGAGCTATTATAACATCAAATATTTTTGGTAAAACAAATAAACTATCTACCGTAGTACCATAGATGACTCCTCATCCAATATCAACTTCATATTTTATGTATAATTTAAAAATTTAAAATAATGGTACAAAAAAATATAAATTGGTAATATTTTATTACACCTAAAAAACATAAAAAATAGGAAGAGAAACTATTAAAAGAAACAAGAGGATATGAGAGCTTACCGATACAAATCAAACATGACTGATGGAATTTGATTTAATGTCCAGATGAGGGAGCTACCTTGATCCCAAGGTTAGGTGAAGGGAGATCTCATAAAATAAGTCAAGAATATCCAACTAATAAAATGAAGAGAGAAAGAAGAGAGGTGAGGTTTTAATTTCATTAAGGGAAAATTATTTAATTCACCCTTCCAAATTGGTTCACACAATTCGGCTGCACTGTTTCCCAAACTGTGCGTAAACTATAAACTACCCACTATCTAAGGAGGTACCCTGCACAATCTAGGAACATGGTTTGGGTGACCGTGTGTAGAATATGAGTGAATACTCCATCCCAACCCCTCTAAAACTTGAATAGGAATTTGCGTCATATTGCACAGTGTCATAAATCCATGTGGCACCCCGCTTCCCTCTGAAATACCCCACATGGTTTGGTGAAACCATACAGGCTGGGTGGCACAGTTTCCACTAACTGTGAGGCCCTGTCTATTTCTCCAAAATTGTGGGTTCTGGGATCCAAAAAATCCTCATAAACTCTCATGGTCTCCATGAATCCATTGGGTAAAATTACAATGTTTGAACTAATGAATTTAAACAAAAAACAAACAATCTTTACCTTTATGTAAATCTGGAACATTACAAACTCTCCTCCATAAAGAAAATCCCCCCTTGAGTTGGCCTTATGAGGTTAAATATGTATCTTATAAGAATAGATCTTACCACTAAGCTCATTTATGAACTTCCCCCTACCTTGCCTCATCCTATACTAGGTTGTGCTTCCATAGAACCTATACTAAAGGAACTAAATTGCCTCATAGATTATTCACACTCCAATCCATGATATGAACTAGAAACTCCTCAAAGGACGAATTAAGATCCAAATCAACTTCATCATGTTGTTAAACATGTGACAGTTCTGGATAATACAACGGAATCTAGGATACCAAAAATACATCATTCATAGACTAGTATCTCTAAGGAAGTTCTATCTACTACACCACTAGTTTGATTAATTTCAAAACCTAAAATGGTCAAAATAATCGAGGATAAAGCTTACCCTACCAAAAAATTCATTGATAGCCCAACTAGGGAAAAAGTCACAAGAAAAGATGGTCCCTGACCTCAATCTCAAGAGTTCACTAACATTGATTTTCACATGACTATTGTCTAGAATAAGTTATCAACATGTGATTGCTCATAAATTGGGCCAGATTTATACTCTCATTTTTGAGCACTGATCCAAGAAATGCACACTCCCCTTCATCTAACTGACACATAAGTGATCTAAAAGGACCGTCGTATTAAGATTCACAAGGATCCATCTGGATGGTAACATGAAAGTTGTTATTATAAAAAAATCAAAAAGGGTTATATGTCTCTCCCAAGAACCGTTGAAGTCAAGGATGCACCCATGGAGCACGTCCTCTAAAACATAAATCATATTCCCTATTATCCATTGGTCTGAGGGTGATAGGTCGTTCTCAAAAGCACATGTGTACCCAAGGCCTTCTACAACCCATGCGAAAATCGTGACAGGAAGTGAGTGTTTCTGTCAGATATGTTAGAACATGGATCTCCATGAAGACGTATGACCTCCCTAACATATAGTCTCCTTATCTTTTAAATAGAAAATGTCTCTATAAAAGGTAAAAATTGGTGACCCTTTTTCAAACTGTCAAAGAATACCCAAATTGTATGCTTTCTATGATTTTATATTGGAAAACATATCATGAATTCCATATTGATATCATCCCATTTCTAATTGGGAATGAACAATGGATTTAAAATTCCTACTGTTCACTGATGTCCCTCCTTCACATGCTGATAGGTGGAACATTTAGCGATAAAAACATATATTTCCTACTTTATAACAAGCCACCATTACTGATGATGTAAGTTTCGATACATATCAGTGACATTAGGATTTACTTCCCAAAGAGAGGTATTAAATTACCACATCATCTCTTCTCCAATGTTGTTGTGACGTAAACATTCCCATGAAAGAATAGGGTCTCATCCCCATCCATATTCCAAAAAGATGATGAATCTTCATCTAAGATACATTACATTAAGACTAAACCCTTAGTATTGAAAAAATTCCTCATAATCACCTATTCTAAGAGACTATAGGTCACTACTAAATTTGTGAAGATAGTCTATCCATTATCCTCTTGAACCACAACATGAATCTCTGAAAACAAGTCCATGAGCTACAACTCACCACTAAAAAACTGAACAACCTATGTCTGAGTATTAAGAATTCCAGAATTGGCTAAAACATTTCCTTTCCAGGTGTATAGGTAAGCTCAAAATTGAAGGACTATAGATACTCAACCCATTTTCACTGCTTGAGATTCAGATACTACTTATAAAGTTTTACATGAGGATTTTGTGATCCATGAATGCCAAAAAATATATCTCTAAATTGATAATGTCTCCAAACTAATAGAGAATGAACTACACCAGCTAGCTTGAGGCCATGTTCTACATAATTACACTCATGATTCCTCAATTAACAAGACCCATATGCGAAAACATGCTTATTCTATATTGGAAAAAACTATCATCCTATTATGTAATGCATCATTGTAAATATAATTTATTCTACCTTTATCTGGAAGAATCATGATCAATTTTGAAGTTAATATACCCTTTAACTCCTAAAAGGCTGCTACAAAAGCTTATGGCCATACAAATTTCACACCATTCATAGTCAAGCCCATAAAAGTCACTATAAGACATGATAAATCCTAAAGGAATATTTTTTAATACCTGACTATCCCCAATAAACTTTTTATATCAAATACATTCATGGTATTCTCCTAGAAGACTACATCCCTCACCTTCTCGGAGTCTATGGATACTCCTATCTCTGAGATGATATGAACCATGATGTGAACTTTGTCGATCCAAAAATGGAATTTGTTGAGTTTAGTGTAGTGTTGGTCCTCCCTTAGGGTATTAAACATGATATCAATATGGTTTTAATGGTCATGTTGAGATTGAGAATACACTAATATTTCATCCAAAAATAGTTGAATGGTTGAATCAATATACTGATGAAAAATTGATTAATTAGATCCATAAAAACATCAGATGTATTTGTGAAACCCAAAGAGGGTACCAGGAACTCATAAACACCATACCTAATCCAGAAAGATGTGCGATGTATGATTGAAGACCTAACACAAACATAAGATAGCCCAACCTCAAATAAATTTTTGAAAACACCCTATCACCTTAGATATGATCAAAGAGTTCATCAATTCTTATAGTAGTGGATACCGATTCTTCATTGTAATATGGTTCAACAATTAGTATAATATGAAAAGCATGAGGGTAGCATCAAAATTTTGGGAAAAAAGGACCCGTGAACCCCATAGAGAACTATGAGGTCATATAAAAACTTTAGTCTCTAAGTCTTCTGACTATTTCTTAAGCCCCAAAATGTTTATAGGTTTCATCCTATAATGCGGAATGGACACTGGTGTCTCTCTTAGGACTAGCTTAATGGTGAATCATACCTCTCTCACTGGAGGTAGTCTAGAAAACTATTCAAGGAAAATTTCCATAAATAAATCCACCATAAGAGATAAAACAGAGGTTCATAACCCCTTATCATCCAAGAAGAGACTCTAAAAATGGGTTGGGACTCTTCCTGGACCCTGACTCCCAAGCCTAGATCGAGATGCATAAACATCCAATTCTCCCTTGTTCATATGTCTACTACACTCTGGTGTTGTAAACATCACCCTCCTATGATAAGAAAAAATATGTTATCAAAAGATAACTAGACATTAAACCCCAATAATCGCATAAAAACACATCATTCCAAAGAAAATATATGTCTCAATTTAAGATATATCTTCATATCTTAAGGGGATAACTCTTATAATGGTGAATCCACTCTGATTGGATAACTATTAGGGTATTGAATTTTATAACACCATAGAAAAATTATATCTCGAGGAACATAATCCACATAATCATCTAGAATATAAATTAATGTGACATGCATATGTTAAATAAAAAATAATGTAAATTAGAGGCTACTATAATAGTACCACGAATAGCAGATGGTTTGAAGCTCTACTCTTTCTCCATAGGCTATAATACAAGTAATTGGCTCGTACCGTGGCCCTGAGCCACAACATGAGTGGCCTAAACAAGCTATATTTATTTTTGTCACATGTACTCATTCTAATTAACACTTTATCAACCACTACCTTGGCTTGAGTAGCCAGTGGTAGTATATATTTATGCTTGGAGAGATACTATAGGTCCCACTTCAAAACATGAGGCAGCTGAAGATCACCGCGTGATAGGCACTGAGGGAGTAGTCTTGTAGAATAATTTGATATTCCCCATCATTCCACATCTTATTCACTCCACTATTTCTCACATATACTGATTTTTTGGTGTGTTCTAGCCTCACACACTAGTGACAAACAAGGAGGATATCAGTACGAGCCATCTAACTGTTTATACACTCATGAGAAACCTCAAAACATCAATTTAATACACTATAATAAACCCCAATATATCTAGGTGCCGAACCACTCCAACCTATAACATCATGTTCCCTCATATTATTCATAGTATTGGGGTCCTGGTTGATAATCTCATAAATATTTTTCAGCCTAAATACAATGATTTACGATCGAGTGGCATATACCATCCCGTCCTCGAATCACTTTATAGTCATAATATCATCACCTTGTAAAGTCAGAGATAATAACGAAGGATCTATAAAATGAGAAAAATACTCCTTAAAAAAACATTCCACCCAACCACAGGTTCATAAACACTCTAGTTTGGTCATCCCTTAGAGTCTATAGAAATAATTAGTCATAAAAGATCATTTATAAGTCTACCAAATCATATAAAAATGTCGGTCTGCCTAGTTAAAAATATCTCACCATGTCATGGATAAATTTCATAATATATAGTTATTGAGTTTGACCCTCCTCATTGGAGACATATTCATATGCTTGAAAATAGAAAGCATGACCTCCACTAATGACTCTACAACATGTGGTATTTCATCCCGTGAAAAGGTCGGAGTATTATGCTTCTAAAACTCCTGATTCAAATCTTCCACATTCAATGATGTTCTGGTGAAACCTTTCATAGAACACACTATATAGAAATAGCATTATCAAAATTGGACATTGATTCTCATTTCAGGAACAACTAGTGGTTACATAGGTGGCACTATTGGAGTGATTACTAGATACTCAGGGCCTACCACTTATGGTGCATAGCCATCACTGCCTTCTTGTTGTAAGAAATAAGTCCTTATTTGTGGAATGATTCTAAAATTCAAAACACATGCCTCAATAAATAACTTAACTATTTAAAATGATTACATATAGATAACCCAGATAGCTACACAAACCTCCTATGAAAAGATCACACCTCTTTACCTACTCCAAAAGTCATGTCTTTGTGATAATGAAAATACCATAATAAGTCATAAGAACAGTTGAGACTCCCAACTTCCCACTGCCAAGTTTGTTTTTGGGTCTAGGTCTCATATCACAGAAAGGGTTCCAATATATGCATTTTTAGTTACAAGTTGTAGAGGGAAACACCCTTTAAATTACAGTTAGAATCCCATGTAACAGTAACCATTTTACCTTAAAATATTTAAATTAATCTGAGTTGGTAATCTATATGAATATATATATATATATCACAGTCCAAAACTAGTATGTCTAGAACCAAAAATATTGTATAATTGGATAACTAATGTTTCATCACCAATCTATGTGGGAAAACACTATTTAGATTGATGTAGGAACATTAATTAATCCAATTATATTATCCCTGCAATAAATATCATCACATTTCAATATATAACAATCTTGGAAGAAAATAAACAGTATAGGAAAATACGTGCATAAAATAGATATTACAAGGCAATTTCATGAAATATTATTCATAATGTACCTTTAATGATGCATGATACATAAATTATTTTCCATACCAATCTAAGGGATAAAATATGTTTCAATAGCATCAATAATAATAATAATAATATCACAAGGTATTTTCATCACCTAATGGTGAAATAGTGTTAATTGTAATAAGAGAAATCTAATAACAACAATAACCCATCCCATGAAATTTTGATTTCCCCTGTATGTGAGTTAGATACTCCCAATAACATGATCGTTACCAAATTCCATTTCACCAAGTCTCCTTTAAAACACCCAAATAGTAAGACAATGGAAAATAAACTAATCTGATACCACATTGTAACCTCCTGAACTAGGGATCCACTATTCTGGTTCCCTATGCTGGTGGTTCACATGGACTCAAGCATGCCTCACCATACGCCAGGGGCCACTGACTTGCAGCGACGGTCTATGGTGGTACAATGGGGTGACTATACCCTCATATTATTGGGAAAGAACAGATAATATAATTAAAAAAATAATATCAGAAGCATAATAAAGAATCTGTAACAAAAAATGAAATTATAATAATAAGTAGGAGAAAAAATAACAAAAATTGTTATAATATATTCAAAATCCCATTGGTTGATTCATATACATGATTATTTCAGGGAATGTTGACGTACAAAAAGGGAAATAGGGTATACATGGTAAAATGATATACATCAGGCTATAAAAAATTTAAAAAACCCGAAAGGCTACTCCACTAGAATCATGATCATATACTCAATCCTCTCTCCTATACTCCATGTTGTGAGTAAAACATTTCAAGCATCTATACTAGTGTGATTTCCCTTTTCCATACATACAGATATGAAGTCTACTCGGTTATAAAACATAGCCTAAGTAAGGTGAAAGATAAAATTAGTAGACCTCCACCAATGGTGTCTAGAAATAATACAATCTCTGTAAATAATGATAGAAGTGTGCATGTATACTAAATAATAAACAATTTAGAATAAATATATACCATTTAGCTCAAGTTCCTATGGGACACCTAGATGGCTCTACCTACAATGGTGTAAGCAAGAAATATGTCTAATCTGAGTACCACATATATAGTTATATACTCTATACATGTATATTTTCTAGGTATATGTGGACATAAGTAGGAATATACATAGATACAAGGTGCTAGCTAGACCCTGGGGAAAAATCAGGTATTCATAACTAGTCTAATGAGCTATATGCTTCAAAAAAGGGCACATGACCTAACTCTCATTGTGAATTCGATACCTCATGCTCAACATTGAAGATAGGAGTGGTGATATTTGAGGCCCAACACTTGAAGAAAGGTAGAAAGGTGTGCTATTCCCATTATCTAGATACAAGTACACTAGTGAGAGACAATATTATCACCATAATATTCAAGGGAAAGTGAAACAACGTGCTCAACAAGTCACCTAACCATCATTCCATAGCCAATATGAATGGTGTACCAATAATAATAATAATCATAAACATAATTAGAGATCAAATATAGAGCATTATAATCATTAATTCCAGTACAACCAAGGACATAAAGTTTGTAATTCATATAACACAAATATTTAAGGTGCACCATTTACCTAATCCAAGTTCATAATGATAAAACCTGATGTGTGGCCATGAAAACCATTTCCATTAAATTTAATCAATAAATTCAAATAATCATGGAATGGAAATTTCATTCTAGGGTCCATCCAAACACTTAGAAGGTTCTTGGGTCATCTAAGTAATCATATATAAATAATAATTTCATTAAACATACCCAAAGGGGTGTTTAGGATTGAGGTTTAAATTATATAAAAACATAAGAATGGTATACAAGAGTATAAAAACATGTGTGTAATTATTTATCAAGGACTAATGTGTTTTAAGGAAATACACCAAAATGGCCATCATGGAGCTCAATATAAGAGATATAAAAAATCATTAATATTAGGCACAATAACAAAACTTCTTATATTAGGGTCATAGATGACCCATACTCCAATTTAGGCTTTCGATTTGTAGTAAAGTTGATGAAATCAATGGAATGATCCAGCTCCCCAAAAATGGGTTGAATGGGCACTCACATAAATAATGATGGGCACTCACATAAATAATGCAAGATATGGGAAGAGAAAATATGAAAAAAGTAAGGGGATTTGAGATCTTACTGATTTGAATACAATGTGACCGATTCCATTTCATTTGGAGTCTAGATGAGGGAGTTACCTTGGTCCCTTCTTTAGGAAAATGTATAGCTCACAAGAGAAGGGAGGAACCTCTATCTACTGGAAAAGAAGATGGAAAAAGAGGGCTTAGGTTTCAATTTCATTAAAGGGAAAAATTGTAAATTCTCCCTTCAAGACAGGGTCACATATTTTGGCTGCATGGTTTTCCAAACCATGTGTTAATCATTCACCACCCACTATCTAAGGAGAGACCCCACATGGGCTATGAACATAGTTAGGGTAGTCATTTTAAATCAATGCACAAAGCCTATATCCCAATCCCAATGCAACACACACAGGCATGCACCTCAGGAAACATAATTATAAACTACTATGAGGATCCCTACTCCCCTATAAAATTACCTATATGTTTAATTGAAATTGTGTGGGCTAGGAAGCATGGTTTCATCTTAATGTGATGCCCAATCTATTTCTCCAAAATCCCATGTTTCGGACTCTAAACAATCCATGAATTACCCTATGAACTCCATGAATCCATTGGGAAACATTTCAAGGTCGTAACTAACTTATTTATATTAAAATGATCTATACCTTCAAGAAAAGCTGGGTTGTTATAGTATCTTTGGATATTTTAATGTCCTGAAAGGAAATCATATTTTTTTTTGATAGATTGAAATTTGTGCAAGAGTTTAAAGATGTATCAAACTTTCAGAATCAAAAAATCATCGATGTCAAAGAATAGACTCAAAAGCTGACAGATGAGAATGCTAGAATCTAGCCCAATGAAGAGGAGTTACATAGGGTGAAGGAATATTACCAAAAGATAAATTTCTAGAAGATGAGGTAGTTAGACTAAAATTATAGAATCATAAGTTCTTATTCATGGAAAAAAATATAACAAAGCTTGATCTACAACTACAAACATCGAGAATAATAAAAACAATTTTTGATGATAAATGTAATTGTTTATAATATCTACATAAATGAATATAAATTTTATTCCGTGACTTTAAATTTATTTACAATTAAACATTTTAAATTATTATTATTTTGAATGAATTATTCTCCAAATAATTTTTGTATGAATTTTTTCCAACTTTACATAGATGAATGTTCATTAATTATTTCTTCTATTAATGTTTATTCCAACAACCTTGTTTTATATTATAATTTCTAGTAGTTTAGGAAAATATTTTACTTCCTTATTAATCTTAAAATTTAAAAAGGTGGAGAAATTATTAAAAGGGATACAATTTATTGAGGTGGAGAATAAGATAAGGGAGTTTTTATTCTTATTCTTCCAAAGTAATAATATTTTTTATCGGATAAATAATTTTTAACAAAAGGAAGTTATCAAGATAGGGTGATTTAAGATAAAAACATGGGAGATATATATTATGAATAATTTATTTCGTTTTTTAAACATACCAAGGTTTCTATGTTTTTCAATTTTAATTATTATTCATTTTAAGCGTTGTGTTTTTCATTTTTCAAAAATGGGGATATTGTCTATTTAAATGTTTATAATATATAAATTTCAATTCTTTAGTTTTTAAAATCACTAAAAAAATTTTAAATCCTTATTTAATGAACTTTTAATGTCCCATGTATTTTATATTTTTTTAGAAAACATATTTTTATACCAAATATAGAAATAGTTATTTACTAAAGGAATATAAATTTAATATTATTAAATTATGATATATCAGACTGAATAAGAGTGTGGTTCATCGAACACACTAGTGCGTTGTCCATCAGATTGACTACTATTTTTTCTATCAGACTGATCGATGTCATTTCCATCAGACTGACCATAGTTCAGTTCATCATAATGACAATAGTATAGTTCATCAAAGTGTCAAATGTATATAATCATATTGTTGGAATTATTTATTTTGGAAGGAATTTATTATAGCATTGTAATGGTTCTATCAAAATGAAATTATATGGAAAAATTTTTATGGGATTTCATGTGAATAATATTTGTGTTTGTTGCAACCAACTCTAAGACTGAAAGAAATTATGACCCTTGGAGGGATTTTTATAAAAAATAAATAATTTGATGAGTTGGGAGCTAATGCATTTTTAAATCAACATGTATGGTGATATCTCTTCCTAAACATCTCATTCGTACATTTTTTTTAATATTAATGAGAGTTTCTTTTCCTAGGATTCTATTTAAGGAATAATAAAGTCTTTATAATAGTTTTTCTTATTTTGTTGTTTTATCAAGGTTACAATCGATGGATTTTAGGGATATGAAGATTGATGATAACAGTCACGATGTTTGGGGGATTCTAAGGTATATTAGGACAATATATATACCCATATTTAGATTAATGGATTTATAGTTTATTAAATATAGATCTATTTCAATATTCATATTAAGGTATATCCTTATGCAGAAAGAGAAACATTAAAGTTAGGTTGAAAACAAAGGATATCTTAAGTCATTATTTCTAACTTTTTTAACTCTTAAGGTAAATGTTTATAATATAATTTATTGATATTTTAATTCATTCCTACATTACTACAATATTTAATATTAAATGGTTTATAATGTTTTTATATTCTAATGTCAAATTTATATTATAAATATTGTTTCAAAAAATATTCCTAATATATGTTTAACTGGGTTATTTGTAAGTCTGTTTGGTAAATATGATTTCATGGATGATTTGTAAATTTGATACATATACCCTAATCAATGGATGACTTCTGTGTTGAATATTTTTAATAAAATAGGGGTTTTTGTTTTACGTTAGTTTAATTTTTTAAACTATAATTCACCACCACTCTTGTAGCCATTGTGTACTCTTACGATCCAATAGTTATTGAGGATTACTATCCATGTTATCCATAGATTGGGACATTGTTTCACATAATTCTAAAACCCTTTAAATTTGAAACTCTAAAGTGTGGGTGGTGTATTCTATTGATATCTCTCACAATTCATTTCATTTACTGGCCTATTAACATCACTTATATATGATTTTACATGATTTATTGGATTCCTACACTTCTATCACCCTCTTGTTCCTTTTATAAATTCACATGAGTTATTCTTCTGATATATATGGCATTTAGTTGACTGAAATTTATTTCCAACATGTCATTTATTAGAGCTCCCATGAGACTGGATCGTCACTTTCATATCAAATCCATGGGAATTATTGGAACCTACAATTCCAATTTATAATTTTTTTTCACATCGAATTAATTCTTCGTATATATATTCAAGTATCTAATATCCAATGCATTTCGTTGGGAAAAATCTATCAAGGTAAAATTATAGGGTTTTTGGTTGATTTTATTTGTTGAAAAAGAAGGTTTCCATTGGTATTTGTGGAGTTCAAGAGAGATTGTTGACTAGGTATATTGACAATGTCCAAGATAGAGGAATGGATGCCCTAGAATTGTCACAAAACAATTTCATATACATGGTGGAGCCATTTCCCAGTGTTTTCCATATTTTCTGGATCTAAAATTTAGGGAATGGCTCAATCATCATGAAATTTGAATTCCAATGAAATCATCATAAATATATCAAAAATTTATGAGTTTCATTAATTGAAGTTTTAATGAAGTATGTTTCACAAAGGTTTTGATCATCATGACTAGGTATCATGGATGTGAAAATGGTTAAAGGTAATCTTTGGAACGATGAGAAGTGAAGCATCATGAATTAATGAATGGTCTACATTAATCCCTATAACTATGATATGTTGAGCATTGTAAATTTCATAAGGGTTGATTGTAATCCTCCATGACTACGAAAATATTTGAAAATTGGAAATTCCCATCTTGCTTTTTGAAAATAGGTAGTTTCTCGAATGAGATTGGAGAGCATCGTGAAAAGGTGGTGAGAATGATGGAATCTTTAAGAATGGGATGAAATGGCTATAAATATACCTTTATCCACTTCAAAAAATTATATCAAGATTAATGAATATTAAGAGGCTCTAAATTTTAGAAGGTGATTCGTAAAGGTTGTTCGTGTGAAAATATTCACAATGAGAGGATGTTTCAAAAGGCCATTAAAATCTGACTGAAAGTATTGATTTTCACGATAGATATATAAGATGATCAATGTTTTTTATCTTTGTGAAGTATAAATGAGCTTACTGATAGTTTTTTAACTTCACGAAATGAGGATACTTCACTAAGGCTTGATGAGATTTGAGAAATAGGTGAGCTTCTCGGAAGTTGCGGGGTTTATGAACGATGTTTATACATAGGAAAAATTAGAAAATTTAGTGACGGTTGAGTGAGCATCACAAATTTTAAAAAAGGGATTTCCAAGTAAAACTGTTGTAGAATGATATTCATCAGTTGTATGAAAGTGGGACATCAATATACCGTCTACCTACAATTTAGGGTGACATCATTATTTCTATTTAATGGGCCAACATTTCCAAAAAATTGTGTTTAAATCCTTTCTAGAGGAATGAGAAAAGGTAGAGGAAGAAGATGATCCTTTCCACCTACAGTGATCCATCAAATGAAAGATTGAGGGAGTGACCATTGTGAAGTAGTAAGATTCACTTAAACATTTTAACGGAAGTGAGACTAGTAATATAAGTGATCTAGTTCAAATATTTTTTTTGAATTGATCCTCAGTTAATTTGGTACACCATTACATTTTCATTATATGCTCCTTAGACATATCATAGTGAGGGTGAACCATGTAAAATTTATATTTTTCATGCATGATTTAAATTAATTTCATACACTTTAATGAGAAAGGGAGATAGCAGTGTTTTGTTTAAGATGAAGAAAGATCTGAAGGGGAAGTTGTTTTAATATGTCATACCCTAATCTACCCCGCATCAGAGTATTTTGCATTGTTAGGATAACACCTTTCAATGAGTTAGTATTAATCCACTATAGAATTGATCAAATATTTTTTAACAGATGATTAAACTAGAAGTGTTCCATGAATGTCTTCTAAAATTAGCTTCATAGGAACCAGTTGACTCACCATACATCTATTTGAGCTTGATAAGTTCCATCTCTATCCTTGTTCATAAAATATGAGGAAATTACTTATTAAAAATATCATTTTAAACTCATCCCATTCTATAGATTCAAATACCCCCTTTTGACTCCTATTATTAATAAGGTTCCACCATTGATATACATCCTATGACAAATGATAGATAAACAAAATGAGTTTATCATGATACAAAAAATGGGTAATAAAAAATATCATTCTAGTGGTACTGGTCCATTGCTCAGTGGATAGTGGATCAGTGGACCCACTAAACGAAGGTGGATGTTGACTCATGAGAAACTCAACAGAGTATTATTCCCTTTTTTTCTTATTTTAAATTTCTTCATAATTTATATCATGAGAATGTTTTTCGATCATAGAAAAGATGTTTTTTATTTGATCTCCCATGACATTTGGTTTCTCATGTTGATAGTCATTTTATTGTACATTTCATATACTGCTAACGTGGTTCCTTCATGTCTCGACCGTTGACTGAAGCCAAAAAAATATTGTTAGAAACACTAATCATAGTGGAAAACTATATAATATGATAAATCACTTATAGGATGTCTAAATCATGACACCTTCCTTTCAATCTATGACACCTTAGGTTTATCATAAATCATTTATAGTCATCATCTATTTAAATATTTCATGATTGTTCATAATTAGTTTGTGAATTTCCAAAGAATTCCTCTCGGGAGAGTCAAACAAGATTTCTAGTAAGGATCATTTTCATGCACTATGTGATGATCACGTCTAACTCAATACACCCTTTTCAGAGTTATTAATCATACGTACCTCTTTGTCATATCAACATTCACTTTTATTATCCAGATAGGGATGTAATTTCTAGTGAACCACTCAATCTATTCATTACCAACATTTGAATAAATTTTCATATATTTCAAATTATCCTTAGACTTGTCCTTAGACATATCCCTAGACATTTCCTTAGACATATACCTAGACATATCCCTAGACATAATGGATAACCTATGATTAAACCTAATATGTAACAGATTGAATGTAACTTCTTTTGATTTTGTGGTTTTCATCAATGAGATATTTTTCTCATCCTATGATTTCAGGTCATAGTTAATGGAGGAAACCAGAATGAATTGGATTGAAATTGAGTTTGATGGAAAATCTGTTGATTTTGAGAAACAGAATAAAGTAATGATAGGAGAGAATGATTTTGGAATTATGTCGAGTCAGTTATCATGATATTCTTTTAACAATGTGATCCTTGATGACATTACTAACACATTAAATAAGACGAAGTTGAAATTTTCAAATTTTAAGAAACATAGAGGACAGAAGATTTGGTTTCCTACATGTTAGGAGGAAGGGAAGAAAAACCATGAGAAATAACACAAATGGAGGGGAAGATGTTATCTTGGTAGGAAAAAGCCTCATGGAGTGGCCAATTGTTATGGAGTTCAAGGTCTCATATGTGGAAATCATGGGCATTACCCAACTCAATACCTAGACATAAAAATTTACCTCTAAACCATGTAAGGACCTATTCCATTCCAACCATTAAATTGGAAATATTTATGTATTTATGTATTCAGATCCATGAATTATGAATAAGTGAATTATATAAGGAGTATTCAGTTTATGTTGTTCATTAAGTATTTTCAAGAATATTTTCAATAGTTAAAATGGACAAGAAAATTTATTTAAGGGTAAGATTATATTTTCAGAACATATGATTAAGTAAAAATAACCATTAATATATTCCTTATGTTAAGATAATGATTTTTGGATACAGGTTTGTTGGATTTGAATAAGTAAATTGGATGACGCTAGTTTCTTATGAACTAATTTTGAATTTGTCGACAAGAGGGTTATGTTATCATGGATGAAGCGTACATCTTTTGAAACATAAGGAATAATCCTCTATGTTTTGGAACAAGGAAATATGCCTGTTTTCAATTAGGATATCTGATAACTCAGGTTGTTACCCTTACTCAAGACCACATATGATGAAGTTGTTCACATGTTTGGAATGTGACAACCAAGAACTTATCTATGAGACATTGGAGATAAATTCTAAGCCGATTTAGTTCATTTCTTTCTAAATTTGTGGATTTTTTGTTTTGGGAAGGATTCTAAGGTTATCCACTTATGGATAGTATAAGTTTAACTCTAGTTGATGATTTTAGATTAATGAATTATCTCACTACTGGTTTAATTATTCATAAGTGATAACCTATGTTAACTTTTGTTGAGATATATGCAATGAATTTTCATTCTATTTATAGATCGCATGATATTCTAGCACATCAGAAATGACAAATTAATCTTCATTTCCTTAAATAAGATATGAAGTGAAATTTGTTTAAGTCATGACCAATGGCAAGGTTGTACCGAAATCATGTAAGTATTTCTACTCATGTTCTTCAACATTAGGGAAAGGATCTAGAAAACCAAAAAAATTACTAGTAATTTCATTTTCATCTTCCGTATCCATTGTTTCCTCTATGGAACCCTATTATTTGTTATTTTTAGTAACCTTCTAACATACCTTTCAATATTTTAAAACAGAGGTCTCATTATTCAACTTTTCAATGTGGAAATTCAAATAAGATATTTTTTAAATATCAAACCAATAATTTTAAATCCTAATTTTAAATTGCGAAGAAACAAATTATTGAAGGAGGGGATAATTTAACACCCTAAGCATCCACAGTACGCTTGCTTTTTAAATAATTCAATAGCATGCGATGTAAACAACACCGAGTCCAAGCGCAGCATGACCTATCAAACTACGTGTTTAAAATGTGGTTATGAATAGTATTAACAACATTTTGAATTTTATATATCCCAAATAATTTTAACATTCATATTTTCTGTTTATTAAAAATAATATAACGACAAATTCAATTTTTCAGATAAAATATGTATTTTTCAAAAAATGTAGTTTTTCCACCTTTTAATGAAAAACCATTTTTTAAATCAAATATTTTGGAATTTTATATATTTAATTGGATTAAATTAAATTCTTCATTATAATAGATACATAAAAAATTTATATTGGATAAATTTTTGGTACTTTTCTGATAACTTTTATATTTTGATGGATAGTTAAAAATAATAAATTTCAATTGAAAACAAATTTTTAAATTGAAAAAATTTATAGTGATAAATTATAAATTTTAGTGGTTTTAATTTATAATTATATAATATTTTATAATTTAACATATTGTATTTCATTGGAAGTAATTTTACATTTAAATTTGACATAAACAGAAGCAAATCTTTTGATAATTTTTACTTCTTAAAAACCCCTTTTTTGGTTTTGACAAAAGGAATTAATGTTAAATTAATTACTAAAACTTATGTATTTTGAATTTAGAAAAAATGGACTCCATATTTGGAATCATAAGGTCCAAATTTTGTAAGTAGGTACCTTTTATTTTGGGACATTATGAACAGTAACATTAGTAATTATTTTTATTATGCATTGTTAAAAGGTAAATCTTGTAAATTAGGGTAAATAAATAATATTATAATAATATAAAGCTACCCTAACACATTTCCTAATCCTATTGGATGAGATATATTCAACCACGACAGTCCTTAGGAAGAAATTTTGGCATTTGGGGACCACTTGGGTTTGATAATGACATGTTATAAAAATTAATTTAAAGTAAATATAATTATAACAGAAACATATATCTTTTACTAAATTGATTTTAATGCAGGGTTATATAACTGAACTCTATTTATATAAATAGTCATTATACAGCTAAAAATATTTGCTACATCACGATATTTTATTTATACAAATATATTTATTTATGACACAATTATGATGCAATGATTACCTCATTAATCAAAGATTCAAATAAATGAGTTTATAATTATTAAAATAAATGTAATTTGAACGTTTTTATTCCATCCATGAATTTTTTAGAAGAAATTTAAAAATTAGGGATGATATAATTCCTTTGGTTATATGGAATCAATTTTTTATGACTTTAACAAAAATCATTTAATAAATAGTGTAAAAATGACACAAATGAGTTTTTAAATCAAATACTATTTTATTAAATGATATAAAAATCCAAAAAATCTAAATATTGGAAAAAAAATATGGATAGTGATAAAAATGTCATAAATTATAAACTTCAGGTTCTCTTGGCATTTTATAGTCATGATATTAACCATGTAGTATAAAAATACAATAGGACATGGTAAGAGTTAACTTATTTTATAAAGGTTTAAATCCAAAAGATAAGGTTCTGTTTATGACAAAAACATGTCTAAAAACTATTAGTTGAGTGGATTTCGACCCATCCTCATCTTATCCTAGAAATAAATCAATTTGTAGCAATTTTAATCTGGAAATAATTTTATAATAAATTAATATTTCAATCTTTTTATAAAGTTCCCCTCACCTCTCTTATAAAAGGGAACCTCCCTTTCTCTTTAATTTACACCTACAAATACATTTGGAACGTCCCAAACCTACCCAAATATCCCCCAACTTCCCTCAATTCATCTTATAGGTAAAACATTGTGAATAAATCCAACATAAGGAATCCTTTTGTGCAAATAAAAAGGAGACACAGAAGAAGAGGTAATCATTTTATCCCTTCCTTCAAAGATCATTTATTCTTCTATTTCCTATAACTAAGTTTTTACCATACTAAAATAATAAATCTATTATATAATATATTATAATATGTTTCTATGATTATAGGAAAACCCTATTCCTCTTTTTACCCATCATATAAAAAACAATACCACCATGCATGCGTACGTATTGTTTACCGTCTCCACATCGTGGTGTAAATTGTTTTTCATTACACTTTATTTATATGGGGTATAAATATGATTATAATTTATTTAATTCATAAATATATGATGATATTGTTTCATTAAAATTCATCTTCCATCCAATTCCATACCATATAACCATTAATGAAATGATACTGTCGTTCGTGCCTGCGTAGGGCTTACCGTCTCCACAACGCGATGAAACTCATCTTCCATGTTCACCATCCATGAATTATTATAAGAACACAATTTATTAATAATTATGAAAATTTTAAATAATAATTAAACTAGGATGATATATATATATACATATATTTCATTCACTTAATTCCATGTGATACGAAAATGAAAACAGCGTTCAGGCGTAGGTACGACTGATCATCACCGTGAATGGTGTATTCCATTTCATATATCTATTAATTATATATATTTATATTTATGATATATAAATCATATTTTACATTATTTAATTAAGTAAATCATGATCTATGTAATATGATCAAGAATAATAATTCAAAACACGTATGATAAACAAATTGATTATTACCCAAAATGTTACATTAACATGGAATTGTTAATAAACAGGTAATATAAAGTCATAAAAAAATCATATATGACATAATAAATATTATTAAGATTCTAACATAAGTTAATAATACTTTTAAACACATTATATAGTAGTTTTAGATATATATAGAGAGTATCAGGCCTAAGGTAAGGGTTAATCTCACATTCTCATAATTATTTATGGTTGTTGACGTGTAAGTATTTACCAGGAAATCTTTATCATAAATGTCTATGTTTCTAAAAAAATCATAAAATGTTTTACTAAAACCCTATGGATGTTTAATGTAATTTTTACCCATGTTTTAATTTTTATAAAATGTTTTGAAAGGAATCTTTCGGTCTTTTTCCAAACAAGTTACTTTATGACCTTTTCGAAAAATTACGGAAGGAATGTTTCTTAAAAAATATAAGGCGCGAGCGACTATTTTCCACCACTATATCGCCATACGATTATTAAGATTCCCTTATAAGATTACATGGTTATTATCAAATGAAAGTTTTTATTTTAAAATTGTAGGGCATGTAAATGTTTTAAACTAATAGGGATATTTTCCTCAATGGGTTTTAATGGATTTATTAAATTATTTTCACCTATCACTATTGTAAAATAATAATTTACCAATGGTTACAAACTGTTGTTAAAATCCCCAAAACCGTTGGGAAATCCAATCAAAATGGTTCACTAAACAGTTGGGATAGGTTGGCTAGATTTTCAAAATTATAATGGTTTAGTGGTAACTGTTGGTAAATTTCTATCCCAACAGTTAGTAACCGTAGGTTTATACAACTAGACCAACGTTTTTTAACCGTTGGTATACACCAATTGCAATGGTTCACATTTAATGGTTTCCATAAGTTAGGCTGTATGAGTATACACCAAGGGTTGTTAAACTATTGGTATACCACCTACAACACACTGATCCCAATGGTTTCATTGAAATTGTTGCAATATAGGTATACAAATGGTTCTCAAACAGCTGGTATATACTACTCAATCTGTATACCAAAAGTTCATAGAACGATTGGTATTTCATCTTCTCCAAAAAAAATGGTACCCACCTCTTCCAGCCAGCCCCTCTTCCAGCCAGAAATAGCATACAATAGCCTCCCCTCTGCAGCATGCAGCATACAATGCCCTCTCCTCTCTAATTCCAGTACTTCGATTCCATCAAGCATCATGTCGCTTCCTACACTCTGGAATTATAGTACAAACCTATAGAATAATAATGAATACAAAAAACACACTCATATAAACATTATACAATGATGAAATAAACACCTCATAATACAGAATAAAAAAACAAATGCAGACAATAAAATATACAGAATTACATAAACTCATGAAATGGATTTTATGGTTGCGTGGTGATTTATAGGCCTTCCCATTTAATAAAAAACAACCCCACCCCCCCCCACCCCTGAACACCCCATGCACCCCCATGTCCCCTAGACATCCCCCTTGCACCCCATTCACCCCAAGCATGCCATGTACAGCCCCCCAACACCCCCGTGAACTGCCCCTTTCACCCCCTTGAACACCCCCCCCCCTACACCCCTAGGGCATCCCCCTTGCACAACCCTTGACAGCCCCTTACACCCCCACTGGACATCCCCCATAGACACCCCCCTGCACCCCCTAAACACCCCCCCCCCCCCCGACACCCCCTAGACCTCCCCCCCCTTGGACACCCCCTCTTAGACACCCAACCTGCACCCTCCTCCATACCCTGTAGACCCCCTCGGCACCCCCCCAGACATCCCCTGACACCCCCATGGACAGTTTCTCTTAGAAACCCCACCTGCACCTTCCCCACTTCCCTAAAGACCCCCCAGCACCCCCTTGGAAAACCCCCTTGCACCCCCACTGGACACCCCCTCTCCTAACCTACAGACCCCTTAAAAACCTCCCTAGACACTCTATCCCCCTACCCTTTAGTCCCATCTAGACACCCCCATGCCCCCCCTCTCAGACACCCCCTGGAGACCCCACTTGCACCTTCCCCCTACCCTGCACCCCCCTGGACAGCCCCCTTTCACCCCCTAGACAGCCCCTTTCACCACCACTAGACACCCCTCCCCCTAGACACCCCCCCTGGACACCCACTCCCCATGCCCTGCAGACCCCCTAGACACCCCCCTGAACAGCCTCTCCCCATGCCCTGTAGACCCCCTAGACACCCACCATGACCCCCCCCCCCCCAGACACCCCATAGAGACCCCACTTGCACCTTCCCCTTTCCATACAGACCCTCCCCCTACACCCCATGTATAGCCCCTGCACCACATGGATAGCCCCCATGCACCCCCTGGACAACCCCCTTTCACCCCCACTAGACACCCCTCCCCCTAGAAACCCCATGGACACCCCCTCCCATGACCTATAGACCCCCTACACCCCCCCTCGAACACACCCTCCCCCTAGACACCCCCTCCTAGATACCCCACGTGTACCCTCCCTCTGCTCTGCATACCCCCCAACACCCCCCAAGATAGCCTATGGATACCCCCTAGACACCCCCTCTTAGACACCCACATGCACCCTCCCCCTTCCCTACAGACCCCTTCCCTACAATATTCCATATTTTATTGATGGTTTTGTGATAATTTTAATTGTGGATGTGTTATTTTTATACCATTCATGGTTTACAATTAAGTATTAGCATTTTTGATGCTAGTTTTAATATGAATTTTTATGTTATGTTTCACCCTTTTCATATTAAGAAGGAATTGGACTTAGTAAGTGACGGTCGAGGCCTGCTATATCCCCTTGATGCATCGGTAGGTCTCATGACACAATCTTATGTCTTGTCACAAGTCCTAGAGAGAATATTTGTGAATGGTCTGGGAAAAAGGCCTTAACTTAGTAGTTACTATGTCCAGAATTCTACATTCCCTCATTTTGAAATTAGTTATTTCATGTAATTATTCAACTATTAAAATGTACATGTGCATGTTTATATAGTAATATTTGATTTATTTTTGCCATATTATGTTCATGTTATATGTTTAAAAGGATGATGTTTTTATTGTACATATTTCCTTCAATGTTTATAGCTTCCACTGAATTATTTACCCTTACTAGGCATCTAAGCTCACCCATTCTTATGTTTTATTTTCCCAGGATTCCAAGAAGTGTATTATGATTGATATGCATAGTTAAGCTGAGTGAATAATGGAATTCTCAAAGGATTATTTAAGTTGTGTTTTATGTTAGAAATTTTAATGTGATGTTTATATATGTAATCTATTTTCCCAGACTGCTAAACCGATCAGTCCTTCTGGACTTGATTCCTTGTAATCATTCCATTGTATTAAAATAATAAACTGGCTCTGAGCTTCTTGGGTCGTGGCGTTACACGGTCTAAGTGATGATGTTCGAAAAGATTATATATATTCATATCGGCTTTGAGCAGGTAGATTTTCCAACACGATTCTTGCTTGCGTAAGGGAGATTTGGTGAATGGTCACTTCAATTAAAAATCTTTTTCATGTCAGGGAATTCAAAAAGGGGAGGATGTGTGAGCTATTATCTAGAGGGGTTTTCCAAATCCATGGGGTGAGACGGGAAATGGATTTCCAATGAGTGTACAAAAAATAGAAAGGACTCTCCTGAGGATTAATTTTCCTTTGGTTGACAGCCATTTTGTAGGCGATATATACAGAGACTCTAGGTCATGATGTTCATAGTCAGAAAAATTTGTATGTTTGACACTAGCCTTCCATCTCTGATGGATCAGAAGGATTATAGATATTGGGACCTTTTGAAAAATATCACATTCCCTTTAACAGGGGGTGCATATGAACACAAAGAGGCACATTTATTTTAGATAAACATCTCCAGGAAACCTGGAAATAAGTTGGGGAATTTTTCCCTCTTATATGTGGACCGACCTCACACATATGGAAGAGGTATATATACTTCATAGAAACCTCAATATAGACCAATGATGAATTGGTCTAGCATGTTCTGATATATCCAAGACGTGTCTATGAAGGAGAATGTAAACAAAGACTTTGAGCGCCCTTGAATCAGGAAGGATATTTTAAATCTTGGAATCCATTGGGAATATTGAGATAGGATAAGACTTTCCTGGGGACGAATTTTCCTTTTATCGATGGCAATTTCATAGGAGACATATCCATAGCCACTGGGTAATGATGTGCATTGACAAGAAATGGTGTCCACATAACACCGACCTTCCATCTCTGATGGCCATGGAAGATTATGGGGATTCAGGATTACTCCAAGCACAGAGTTTGAGGTATGGATGGAGTGTATCCAGATAAATTAGACACATCCATGTTTTGATTACTAATGTAATTAGGTATCCATTAAAAATATCTGACTCATATGTAGGGTAAGAAATTCTTCCCATCTTTTGGGTACCCTGTAGTTTAATGCCATTTGGCCTGAACGTGGGGTTCCATACAAAGAAGGGAACCATGACATGCCTTTTACGTTCGTGTTTCTATGACTGAATTCCTGGAATTATTTTCCATAATGTCATGGTGGATCTCTTGCTAAGGTTCCTAATCTCACATGAACTATGATTAGTGTGAGAAACAATGGATTACAAGGATTCCATATCACCACATAAGAATAGAAAAATCAGCATCAAAGAGCACTTTAGGCTTAAACCAATGCTATGTAGTTTAACATCATACAACAAGGATGATTCGGGTCATGCAGTTTAACATCATGCGGTAAGGACATTATGTTGTCTCAATGATCATTAATAGCCTTTATTTAATCACTATTGGGGTGTTTTTGCATTCCTTATACGTGAGTGATGATAGAAGGTGTAAAACATTGTTCTGTGGGAAAATTGGATCAGGAGGGATGCCATTGGGCTTAGAAGCCATTGGGTGTACTTAGATAGGAGAGGACTATCCTGGGGACAAATTTTCCTTTGATTGACGACTGTTTTGTTGGGAACATATTCAAATCCACTGGGGCATGATGTCCATATCCATACAAGGGTGTCTGTAGGATACTATCCTTCCATATTAGATTTCCATGAATGTTTATGGAGATCCATGTTTTCTCGGAGTAGGGAGTTTGAAAAATGTGAAATATGTGTCTGGGAACGTAAGAAGTACCCAAATCATTATTAACTATGAAATATCGGAGCTTCCATATAGATATGGCTCATGTGTATGGGGGGAAGCATGATTTCATAACTTCTTATGGGTGGGGGGCCATGCGTGGGGTTTCATAACATTGAGAATCAGGCCATTGGTCACTCCTAAAGAATCTCGTAGTTTATTGTCATGCAGTTAGGACCTTTCATGGACTCTCCGTATGAGTCTAACATAAGAACATAGAAAGGGGTATTTTTTAAAATGGTGGCTCAGATGAGATTCCAAATCCATGTGTCACTACATACACTAAAACAGAAGGAATAAATCCATACATAGTTTTGAACATTCCCTACAATGGTTTGGTCCATGTGTAGGGACATGAGGGGTTTTTTTTGTTGGTGGCTGGGGTGAGATTCCAAATACAGGTGTCACTACGTATCCTTAAAGGGTTGGAATTAGGTCGTACGTAGTTATAAATGTCCCATGTACCGATCTGACTCAGAATTATGAGTAGGGTAATTTTGGTTTCATCTTCTATATATGTCGGGTCTATCATATTACTCTATGGTTTTTTTGTTAAATGGAATTTCTACCACTGATCCTAAGATCATGTGAGTTATAATCAATCTGAAAAACAAGGAGTGAAAAGGCTTTCACTCATAAATATGGGTAAATAAAGGATATGATAGATGAATTTTTTAATATGGTTGGGGCTGGTCCAAGATTGAGGATCAAGGCATCACAACGTATCCTACTAAAGAATTTGAATCAAGCTATATGTAATTATCTATTGGATCAGGTGATTTAACTTCATGCAATTATGATTCTTTATGCTATATAGTCTAACGTCTTGTAGCTTGGATGCTATGTAGTGCAGTTTAGCATCAGGCAGCGAGGATATGGGTCACAATTTAATTTCATGTTTTAGGGACTCATTCCATATAGTTTAATATCATGCATATATAACTGTAACTCATAGTTTAGGTTCATAGAGTTTGGAACATGAATGGGTGTTGCTATTACGTGAAGTAATTCTTCAGAAACATTGCATTTGTGGGAGCCATGATGAGTTGTCCTTCCATTGATATCAAGGCATATGCTCTATTGGAATAGACCCTTTGTATGAAACATGGTCCCTCCAACTTTGGTTCATTATTTGGGGGATTATTCCTAAGTATCCTCAGGGTTCTGAGGACTAACACCATTTCTCCTTTGAGGAATGAACAAAGGAAAACTTTTTGTTGAAGGCTCGTGTGATCCGATTTTGGTAGCTTTCCAAATTGTGAAGAGTGTGTATCCTTTTCTCATAGAGCTACTCCAATTCATCAAACCGTCTCTAGGATTTCTTATCCAGGTATAATTGATCCCAAATGGACACATGAACTGATGACACTTGAATCTCGATGGGAAAAACCACCTCTACCCCATATACTAGGGAGTATTGGGTTTCTTGGGTGGTAGTGTGGTTCATGGTTCGGTAATCCCATAAACCATGAAGGAGCTTTTTTTCCATGATTTATTATCCTTATCTACCATATTTTGCAGTATGTTGGACATAGTCTAGTTAAAATCATCTATCTTCCCATTGTCCTATGCATGGTATCAGGATGAATGGTTGAGTTTTATTCTATACTCCTGGTATAATATTTACAACCTAGTAGAGAAGAAGTTGGTGTTGTTATCCATCAGTATTGTCTAAGGGACACCAAATATAGTAATGAAATTGTCCTTCACAGAGATAACAATGCTTTTCCCCCCCAAATTATTTAAGGGGTATGTATTCAGCCCATTTGAAAAAGAAGTCAGTTGATATGAGTATGAATTTTAATTTTCTGGTTATAGCAAGGGGATATGGTCCCACAACATCCATCCCCCGGGCAGCAAATGGCCAGGAGTACATAGGTGTATGGAGTAACTCTAGGGGTCGGTGAATAAAATTGGCATGAACTTGGAAAGAATGACACATCATGGAGAATATGGAACATTCATGTATCATAGTGAGCTAAAAATATCCAAGCCTTCAGATTTTATGAGACAGCTTGGTTGCGAATTGGTACGCTCCAGAAGCTCTAGTGTGCACTTCTTTCATGATGGAAGCAGTCACTTCTCCATGAATGCACCTGAGAAGGATTCTTTCAAGGCCTCATTTGTAGTGAACCTTTTCTTGGTTTACCCCATTGTACAAGACAAAGTTGACTACGCATACTTGACCTTGTTTCCTTCTAGCACTATTTGGTGGGAGTTCCTCCTTGCGAAGGTAATTTTTAGTGGGATTCATCCAGCCTATGGTGTAACCATAAGGCTAAAAAATAGGGCTAATTTCATAAATCTCCTCTTTAATGTTCTTGATAAATGGATATACCCTTTCGATGTGAGAAATTATGATAAATGTTTCATCTCGTTCTAGATCAACCAGGGATGTGACTACATTTTCCAAAGCATTGGATTGAGAATTTTTTGACTGGGGGGCATAGGTCAGTGTTGGTTCTGATGGAAATTCATTCATCAGTTCTCAATCATGGTTCATCAACATGGATAATACCTATTTCTTAATGGAATAGTCACCATTGACCTTCGTGATGACTATCTCTAAATCACCTTTTACGTTTAGGTGTTTGGTTCATACATGAAGTTCCATCTCTAGGCTTGGAATGAGGGCCTGGTACTCTTCTTCAATATTTGAACATCCCTCCAAATGTAGGAAATAGTAAGGCAAGATGTCCTTTTTGGTGGATACGAGTATAACTCATATCCCTATATTGCTGATCTTGGGATCCTCCATTCTTTTCCATATCTATAAGCACCATCGAAGTACATTCTCATGTCTGGAGGTCTTCTTGGATGGATAACAATTCTTCATCTGGAAGTTTGGCTCCAACGGTGTTGGTTCTTTCGAGGGGTGCTCTATTGGGAAGTCTGCTAACATATGAACTTTTATGGACTTCTAGGGTACGTACTATATGTAAAAATATTGTACGATTACAACCCATCATTATAGGCATCCAATTAGCATGGTATGGTTGAGAATATATATTTGAGCAAGTTGCATTGGGAGACTAGGTGGACCTCATGAGGCTATAGGTAATGCTTGAGTTTCTGAAATATGAATATTAGGGCTAGGAATTTATTTTAGATCCTATAATACTAAGTTTCATCATCAATCATTGTTCAATTGAGGTAGTAGAGGTTTTTATCACTGCCAACATCATTCTTTTTCATGAGGAAGGTGCCTAATGACTTTTCCAAGGCAATTTCGTAAAAAATTGAGTGGTCTCCCCTCAACTTGCAGCATCAAAACTAGTGGGATCAAGAGATATATTTTTGAGATCATATAATTATTTTTGAAAATAATTATCCCACTCATATGTAATCCCTTTATTTATTAAACTGGTGAAAGGTAAACATTTTCCCACCTGGTTGGCTATGAAGTGCATGAAGTCGGCCAAGTGCCTCTAGAGACCTCACAACTCGGTGAGGTTGTGAGGTGGGTAAATTCTATGGATGGATTTTTTATTTTATTGGGTTGACCTAAATACCACAATCACATACAATGATTTTGAGGAATATCCCAGTGGTAACTCCGAACGTAAACTTTATGGGATTGAACTTTAAACTGTGATGTCGCAGTTTTTTAAAAATAGTTTCATGATCTTCTAGGTCATTTGATATTTTTTGTGGTTTAACCACCATATGTTTGACATATCACATAAGGATTTTTCTAAATAAGGTCATTAAAATGCGATGTATGGTGTGATGATAGGTAGTGTCAGCCTTTTTTAGTCCAAAGGGCATAACCTTATAATAGAACACTCCATAAGGGGCCCTAAAAGAAGTGGAATCTTCATCTCCTTAGGCCATTTGGATTTGGTTGTATCTAGAATAGCCATAAATGAAAGATATGGCCTCATATCCAGTAGTTTCATCGATAAAAAATAATGTGATCGAGACTGAGAAATCACCTTTCAGGAAGTGCCGATTAAGGTCCCTAAAGTCGATGCAGATTCTAATTTGTTCGTTCTTATTTTTGATAGGGACTATGTTTTAAATCCATATAGGATATTGGAATTATAATATGATGTTTTCATTGATTATCTTGTCAACTTCAAACTCTATTTTGGTAGCATGAATCAGGGTGGTCCTTTTGGCTGCCTGATTATAGCCCCGGTGATCTTCTTGCAAACCCAGATGATGAGTGGCGATCTTAGGATTGAGGTATGGAATTTCTGTGTAGTTCCAAGAAAACACATCTCTATTATTCTTTATGAATGAGGTATATGACTCATGTTTCCTGATAGAAATATCCACACTGATCAGAGTGGGTCGTAGGTCATCTTCGTTTCCCTAATTTATCTCCCTAAGTTCATCGATTGTGGTGGAGACAACTTCATCGAATATAGGAGCGACATCTTTGAGGTATTCTTCTTCTTCTTCATCATCCTCTTCATCGTCTTCATACTCTTCTGATGGAGAGAGGATTCTTGAGATGAACTCTCCTATGTTGGGAGAAAAATCATCTTTTGCCTTAGTGAGTAAGTTAGGGGTAGTTTTAGGTCCCAAGGATTCATCAGGGTCATCTTTTTTAGGGATTTTCCAATAATTATATGTGTCAGCTCATTATTTTGGGTCTTTGGACTTGGAAGTCGTAACATAAATCATGCAGACAATTGAGTATATATCCGGACATGAACTTATATATTTAACTTGGTTGATGGGTAATACAAACTCTTCCCCAAGATGTTGGAGGGGGTCAGTAGGAGCCATTTACAATCCATTTGGGGAAGGGATCTAGTCAACTTCATCAGCCAAATATTTCTTCTCTTCTTGTTCATAGAACCCTGCATCGATGTAATGAACCTCACAGGACTGAAATGGGGATTTATCGTCATACAATTTCCTATTTTTCCCATTAATGAAATATTTGACACACTGATGGTATGATGACGTAATTCCAGTGTGCTGATGCAGCCAAGGCCTCCCTAATAGGATGTTGATGGTCGTACTTTGCCTCATTAATTGGAACTAAGAATATGACATGAGGTCTCCAATCCATGTTTTGGGATTTATTCATCCCAACATCATCTCCTTACTTTTTTCATATCTCGGTACAGTTGTGGTGCAGGGTGTCAAACTGTCTTCGTCATAGCCCAGCCGATGAAGCATTCATAGTGGGAGGAGGTTGACTCTTGAGCCGTTGTCGATGAAAATCTTTTAAACAACAATGCCATTTATCTTGACAGACACATATAAGGGTTCGATATTCCCTTTCATGATGGCGCCTTAATACCTGTCTGTGAAGGAGCTTATGGCGTGACATTATTTAGGATTTGTCTTTTTATGATAGACATCGGCTACTGCTACTTCGACCTTGAATTATTCGGGACTTAGCAAGGCTTCAGTGATCACCTCCCTAAGTTCTACAGATACACTCAAAGTATCCAGGGTTGATAGCTTTGTTGGTACTAAATCTTGCTTCTTTAGAAAATCATATTTTTTCTCTAACAGGTGGTTCTTCCCAGATCATGTTTTCTCTTTCATAGACACATTAGGGGCCTGAACGTTTGGTGTAGATGTTACAGCCTCTCATAGAGGTGCTGGTGTCGCTACGGTCCTTTCCGGGTTTGTATGGACTAGTTATCCCATATGTCTTAGGTGAATAGATATTTTTCCTCCCTCTGACATGTACTCAAAGATAATTGGGCTAAAATTTCTTCTGGTGGGTGTGGAGGATCATTCCAGTTCTCATTTTGTTTTTCGGAGGGTCCTTCCATGACTTTCCATGATGTCAATGATTTGGGTTAAAGCATGGATATAAATTTGACTCCTTCCACAATCATGCCTTCCAGAAAACCCTAGACCTTTATGGCCTCTTCCTCAATATCTCCGGTTGGGCATAGGTAATTCGAGTTCATGGCCATAGTATTCATTAGAGAAGGGGTCCATCAAGTGAATGAAATTAATAGATCTGAAGATCAGTTCATAATCCAACAATGCCTTTGTCAGACTGACTCCTTCTGATTGTAATACCCCAAGAATTTTTAAATAAATTTATTTTAGAATGCATAGATTACTATGTCTCTACAAACACCACTTTGTTGTAACCTAGATAAGTAAACCAATTTTTTTTCACTTCTATGATATGAATTTTGAAAATCTGACATACATGGTTGTGTTCTGGGTGATATTTAGAGTCTGATAGAATTAACATAATTTTTGGTGAATAGTATCTACCCTTATGAATAGTGACATACCCTTATTAATAGTAACTTACCCTTATGATCTGTAATTTGAATTTTGAAAATATCTCATACATGGTTGTGTTCAGGGTGATATTTAGAGTCTAATGGAATTTACTTAATTATTGGTGAATAGTAACCTACACTTATGAATAGTAACCTTCCCCTATGAATATTAAATTTCCCTTATGAATATAAATTTGACCCTTTAATGTATAAATGAATTTAGACAACTTAAAAATGAAGATTAATATTTTAAGTGTTTATATATTTCAATTAAATAATGATTTAATTAAATATTTAACTAATTATATTTAGAAAATTATTTTTGGAAAATGAACTTCATTTTTGGATTCTACACATCGAAAAATGGTTAGGGTGAATTTTTGGATTTTTTCTGAAATTCTTGAATTTTAGGTGAATAGTAAAATACATTAATTTAATGTATAAATATATTATATTTTAAATTAACTATTCCTAGCATCATGAGTGTAACACCCGAGACTTTTATGAGAAATATTTTTGTTTTTATGTTATATAAATCATCAAAGGAATCTTTCGATGCACGCAATCGCGACCTTCCTTGATAGCGTGTGTAGTACGCAATACCGAGTTCGACTAAACAACGATATATTATTATAATATTATAAACTAGCCGTTATGAATAGTATTAACTGAATTTTAATTTTTTTTACAACATTATTATTCATCTTACACATTTTCTAGAACATGGTAAGAGAACAAAATAATTTTTTTTGGGTAAAATAAATATTTATCAAAAAAATGCAGTTTTGCCACCTTTTGATGGGGCACCCACATTAAATCTCGTTTTTGACACATTTATAAGTTCAAATTGGCAAAATAAAATTCTTCTTTTTAATCAGGATATAAAAATTTACTTTGGATAAATTTTTGATATTTTTCTGATAACTTTCATATTTTGATGAATAGTAAAAATACGCTAATTTTTAATTAAAAACAAATTTTTTTCATTGAGATAATTTATATGGTTAAATTATAATATTGAATGGTTTTAAAGTATATATATAATATATTTTTACCATTTAATATAATTTATGTCATTAGCATTAATTTCACATTGAATTCATAGGTAAAAACATTTCAATCTTTCGCAATGTTTTAACTTCTAAAACCCATTTTCTTAACAACGGGATTTATTTTAAATTACTTACTGCATCTTATATGTTTTGAATTTTGAAAAAAGGATTCCATATTCAGAATCAGTGGGTCCAAATTATGTTAATAGGCTAATTTTTATTTTTGGGCATTATGAATTGTAACTACGGTAAATTGTTTTTACCCTAGTTGAAGGTAAATCGGTTAATTAAGGGTAAATATAAGATTATAAAATTACCCTAACACCTGCCAAAATCCAATTGGATAACTAAAAGTTGACCCATATCACCTAAGGGTCGGATTATATTCATTTAATAGACTTTTTTTCCATGAAAATAATTTAATTATTATTAAAACCAAAGAATTTGACAACATGTCACTTTCTTAAATCTTATAAGTATATTAATTATAATTTGGTGATAAACTTAATGAAACTTTGAACATGAATAGTCTCCAGAAATATAATACAATTATCTACATCATAGGA
This sequence comes from Viscum album, assembly GCA_963277665.1. NCBI lineage: Eukaryota > Viridiplantae > Streptophyta > Magnoliopsida > Santalales > Viscaceae > Viscum > Viscum album. Next base: position 211,537,988 of record OY728163.1, read on the forward strand.
ATTTATTTATAATTTTTAGGGATTAAATAAGTATCATTAATTATGACACAATAGTGATGTTAAAATTATTTTATTAATTAAAATATCAAATAAATGGTTTTAAAATATTAAAATAATTATTATATGCTCTATTTAATGTGATCCACTAATTTTATAGATAAATATGACATTTTATTAATCTATTAACGCTTTTATTTTGAACATATCCTCTGTATATATGTTTTTTAAATTCAAATAAATTAATAGTGTCAATATTGACACTATTGTTATTTTATAAAAATAACATATTATAAAATTGTTTAAAAATCACAAAAATATTTAAAAATTATAAATTAAAATTTATATGATCGAAACAGTCATAAAGTGTTAAATTATGGGAAATTCACAACACATATGTAATTATTAATAAAAATTTAAAATTTAGAATATTATTACCACAAATAAAATTAAATTGATAAATAAGGATAAATCAAGTTGGTAATGTTTAAAATAAATTCCTAACATGTCTAAATTTTATTGGTTGATGAGATTACAACCCTATCTCATCAAATCTTTGGATATGAGTCATTTTGGAAGTTTCTATGTGGGGTTGGGATTTAATATAATCTAATATTTCTTATATTTCCAAAGGTGCCCCTCTCCTCCCTTATAAAAGGGCACCTCCTCCCTCTCCTCCTCACACCAATTTGAGCCTTCAAGCTCGGAAAAACCCTGCGCATTTTACATCCCCACTTCCCAAGAATCATCCTGGAGGTTCTGGTCTTCTTCAAAGACCAACCCTAGTGCCCTAAGAGGAGGATAAGAAGAGGCGCGTCAAAAAGAGGTAATATCCATTACCGATCATTTCCAAATTCTTTCTTCTTAAACAACTTATTATTTAGTTGTTTCATTATGAAGTAATAACATCAGTATCACTCATAAACTAATATGTTATTATAGGTATTAAACAACCCTATTTCAACATCTATCCAACCTATGGAAAACGAAATCAACGCGCATACGTACGTACGGAATACCGTCTCCACGCCGTGGTGTAATCTATTTTCCCCCACCACCTTACTTGGATGGGTATAATGATGTAAATAATTACTATATATGATTATTGTAAAGTGATATTGATTCTGAAATAGTATACATACACTCCAACACAATTCCACGATCATGGGAATGATATCATCGCTCGTGCATACGTACGAAATACCGTCTCCACGATGTGATGTGATTCGTTCTACATGATCTTCATTAAATAATGATTATATAAATGAATTTAATTAATATATATTATATATAGTACATTAATACCATTCTATAAATGATGTATCTATAACCTAAAGAGAAGAATAAGAATTTATTCTACAAAACACGCATAAGAACAAAAAGTTATAAACAACCGAATAACAAGTAGCAATGAAATATTACTACTAAGAAGCTAAGAATATGACCATATATGATATCATAACAATAATTATGATTCTGGAATAAGTCAATAACATTATTTAAATCATTATACATGAGGTTCGTACACTTACGAGGCAAATCGGACCTATGGTAAGGGAAATATCACAATCTCATTTTGATCCGAGATTGTTTATACTTTAGTATTTACTGGGGTGTATTTTATCATCCACATCCATGTTTCCTCAATATGAAATATTACTTCCATCCACCTATAATTTTTTAAATCCAATTTTACCCTTCGGTGAGTTTTAGTAAAGGATATGCAAGTAATCTTTTGTCGTTTGTTGTACGAGGTACTTTTTGACTGTTCCGAAAAAAGTACGAAGAATGTTTTTTTTAACTTATACGGCATGAATGGATTTTTAAAACATTATTTCCAAGAAGCTTCCTTTAAAAGTTTTCAAGTTTATTTTTAATTAACTTATTTTAGTTTAGAATTGTACGACATGTTAAGAAAGGAAAAGTGTTTTTGAAGCAGAAATGATATTTTCCCCAAGAATGGAGTTCAAGTGTTTTATCAAAATTATTTCCCATCTAAGATAATAAAGGTTTCTGTTTCTATCCCTATTATTACATTGATTTGATTATGTCTTGATGGAATTATATTTTTATGAAGTCCTTTATCTTATATGAATTGTTTTATGATGTCACGTTGTTTAAGATTCCCATTTTTATTACATGGGTTATGCTATGATGTATGGTTTCTGATTTTGTGGAACACATAAGAATGGTATCATTATGATATGGGTGGGACCTATATCTCCCTCCAATGAATTGGGTAAATATTTTATATCTCATGAGATAGACATGGCTGGAACGGTAGGTTAAACCGGTTTAGTGAAACAGGACTGAAACGAGGAGTGAACTCGGTTCAGAAATGGACTTTGTCCACTAAGATAGTCTTGGCAATGAGTCTTGACTAACAAGAAATGATTCTAAATGATTATGTTTGTATGCAAAAATGTTTCATGTTTTATGTTATGATTATTGGGATTACATTTCAATACTATGATTTATCCCATGTTATGAAATTATGATATCTTTTGCAGGTTAAGATTTCCAAAAGTTATGTTCTTATGTATATGATGTGATTGATATTTCTTTTGTTTACCCTTACTGAGTATTTGAGCTCACCCTTTTGTATGTTTTATTTCCCCAGGTCAGGAAGAAGGTTATTAAGTAGGATATTCCAAAAAGGGACTCTAGATATGATGAAATGAATGGGAGGAAAAGTAGATGCTTTATGAACCAGTTGTTTATGTTTCCCAGTTTCTAAAGACTCCATACCTATACGGTCCTTTCATGGTTTTGTTATATGTTTTAATAAGTGTGCTTCAATTCTGAAGTTATGAAAATGTATGTAAATTATGGGTCATTATAGTTGGTATCAGAGGAAAGGTATAGTCAACCTTTGGAAACTAGGATGTGAAAGCCTTAGTAAGAATCCTAAGGATAAGTCTAATCATAGAAAACAATCTTAGTGTTTTAGAAATGGCCATGAACAACCTATGATAAGACCTTAAGTGTGAAACTTTATTCTTGATTATGTGGTTTTCCTATTATAATTAGTGTTGCTCACACTATTCATCTTGGTTTTAGTCAATGGCTGGAACCCGAAGGAACCGTGTTAATGCGAAATGCGATGGGCAATGTAATGATTGTCCCCCTGAGTAACCAAAAGTTATGGGAGATAGAATGAAAAATATTGTAGCCATGCACACACAACTTTTTCAAGCTATGAATCATTCAGGACTTCCAAACGAGCAAAGGAAGGAGCAAAATTCTGTTGAATCCTTCATGAGGCAGCGTCCACCTTCTTTTAGCGGGTCTACTGATCCATTAGTTGCTGAACAATGGATTAGTACTACTGAAAAGATATTTTCAGTTCTTCAATGTTCTTAACATGATAAAGTCATCCTAGAAGTTTATCGTTTGGAAGGATATGCTGATCAATGGTGGAATCTTATTAAGAATACGAGGCAAAGGGATGAAATTGAGTCCATGGAATGGGACGAGTTCAAGAACTTATTTTTCAATAAGTACTTCCCTCGTATTCTCCGAGCAAAGATGGAGAAAGAGTTTCTTGAACTGAAGCAAAAGGATGATGAATCTGTTGGTACTTATAAAGAAAATTTTACAAGACATTCAATGTACGATTCTGGTATTATTATCCAACCTGAGAGTAAGATCGGTCGATTCTTTAGTGGCTTAAAACCAAGTCTTCAAAGGGCATTAGCCATAAGGGACTTCAATAGCTACGAGGAAATCGTTCGATGTGCTCTCAAAGTCGAGATGGGGATTGGAGTAACCCATCAGTCATATGGGTTTGATAAGAAGAGGAAAATGGAATTCAAAGGAAAATCTAAAGAGCACACTGAAAAGAAGATGAGCTTTCCCTTATGCTCAAAGTGTGGAAAGAAACATGGGGGGAGTTGTCTTAAAGGGAAAAGTAAATGTTTCAAATGTGGAAAGGAAGGTCATCGGGCATTTGAATGCCGCAATGATGGGAAGAAGATGTCTAATGATGCAAACAAAGGAAGGGACACACAGAATGAACCTACTACACTTCAATGATTCATGTTCAAGGAGATGGGGCATTATGCCAATCAATGCCCAAATCCAAGGGTTGATGGTGATGGTCGACGTTAACAAACTCTTAAGGCTAAAGACAAAGGAAAGTCACATGCAATTTCTATCAGCGATGTGGAGTACGATAAAGATGTGGTGAAAGGTACACTTACCATCCAATCTAAAGTAGCAAATGTTTTATTTGATTCTGGATCAACCCACTCCTTTATTTTTGAAGAATTTTCTAAGGATATCACCATATTACCTCAACAGTTAGATGTTGAGTAAGCCGTGACAACCCCTAATGGCACAACAGTCGCATCAAAAGTTTATAATTCTTCTCCGATTGAAGTTTGTGGGAAAGTGCTTCTTGAAAATCTTGTGATCCTTCCGATAGTGGAATTTGATGTGATTCTTGGTATGGATTGGCTTTCCCTACATGGAGCTCATATCAATTGCCAAATAAGGGAATTCACTTTTCATATTCCAGATCGATCTGTGATCGTCTATCTATGCAAGGATGAACATAACCTTCCAGTGGAAATTTTTTCCATTTTATGGGTATTGATTCCACTAAATGAAGGTTATTTATCACAAATGGTTGGTGAGAAACTCATGATTAAGAATATGCCCATTGTACGGGAGTTTGATGATGTCTTTCTGGAGGAATTACTGGGTCTCCCACCAAATCGTGTAGTTGAGTTTTCAATAGAACTCATACCAGGTGCTTTGCCTATTTCAAAGACACCTTATAGAATGGCCCCAATTGAGTTGCAGGAATTGAAGAAGCAACTCCAAGAGAATCTTGATAAGGGGTTCATACACCCTAGTGCGTCACCTTGGGGAGCACATGTTCTGTTTGTTAAGAAGAAAGATGGATCAATGAGACTCTGCATTGATTATCGAGAACTTAACAAGATCACTATCAAGAACAAATATCCTCTCCCACGCATTGATGACTTATTTGACCAACAACGAGGAGCTCAATACTTTTCCAAGATTGATCTTTATTCGGGGTATCACCAATTAAGGGTCAAAAGGGAGAATATACCCAAGACGACTTTCTGTACAAGGTATGGACACTATGAATTTATAGTGATGCCATTTGGTCTTACTAATTCCCCTGCTATCTTCATGGATCTGATGAATAGAGTCTTTAGAGACTATCTTGATCAGTTTGTGGTAGTCTTTATAGACGATATTCCTGTATATTCAAAGAGAAAGAAAGAACATGAAGATCACTTGAGAATTATATTGAAGACCCTGAGAAAGGAGAAGCTTTATGCAAAATTTACCAAGTGTGAGTTTTGGCTTCAAAGAGTTTCATTTATGGGTCACATAATCTCAAAAGAGGGGATATCTGTTGATCCAGCAAAAACAGAGGTTATCGAAAGATGGTCGAGACCAACAACAGTGACTGAGATCCGAAGTTTTCTTGGTTTGGCTGGATGTTATCGACGTTTTGTGAAAGATTTTTCATGATTATCTAATCCACTAACCAAGTTGACTCGGAAATGAGTTAAGTTTGTTTGGCTGGAGGAATGTGAAGAGAATTTCAAGGAGTTGAAAAGATGGTTATCCAGTGCACCTGTGCTCACACTGCCTTGTAGTGGAGAAATGTTTGTGATCTACAGTGATGTATCCAAGAAGGTTTTGGGGTGTGTTCTTATGCAAAATGATATGGTGATAGCTTATGCCTCACGACAGTTGAAAATACATGAGAAAAATTACCCAACTCATGATTTGGAGTTAGCTGCGGTAATCTTTGCATTAAAGATTTGGAGGCATTACCTTTATGGTGAAAGGTGTGATATTTATACTAATCATAAAAGTTTAAAGTATATTTTCACACAAAAGGAGCTGAATATGCACCAAATAAGATGGTTGGAGCTGATTAAGGATTACGACTGGTCAATTCATTACCACCCTGGGAAAGCAAACAAGGTGGTACATGCATTAAGTCGACAAGACCATGCCAGTTTATCCATGATGTGGATCACAAAAGATCCAATCTTTATGGATTTACAAAGGATGGATCTTGGAATTATAATGAAAGGGGAAAATCGTATCTTTCTCAAATGAATGTTTAACCATCAATACATGTGAAGAATAAATAGGCACATAAATAAGATGTCGAGTTACAAAAGAAGGTGAGAAATGTTCTGGAATTCAACCTTGATTGTGACGGGATAATAAAGTTCAGGAATCGGGTTTGTGTTCCTCCCATCCCCGAATTAAAGAAGGAGCTGCTGGATGAGGCTCATAGTTCTTCATTCTCTATTCATCCTGGAAGCACGAAGATGTATAGGGACATGAAAGAGTACTTCTGGTGGGATGGCATGAAAAGAGATGTTGCTGAATATGTCTCTCGATGCTTGGTTTGTCAGCAAGTTAAAGCTGAGAGACAGAAGTATAAGGGGATGTTACAACCATTACCCATACCCGAATGGAAATGGGAAAACATCACTATGGACTTTGTCACAGGACTTCCTAAAACATCCAAAGGAAATAATTCTATCTGGGTCATAGTTGATCGTATTACAAAGTCTGCACACTTCATCGCTATTAGAGAGGATTTCTATCTAGATCAGCTTGCCAGGATATATGTGAATGAAGTGGTAAGATTGCATGGAGTACCACTTTCTATTATATCTGATCGGGATCCGAGGTTTACCTCAAAGTTTTGGCAAAGTCTTCAGCATACTCTGGATACAGAGTTGATTTTCAACACTGCTTATCATCCTCAGATAGACGGTCAGTCTGAGAGAGCAATTTAAACTCTAGAAGATATGTTGAGAGCTTGCTCTATGGATTTCAAAGGTGGTTGGGATCAACACCTACCTTTGGTGGAATTTTCTTATAATAATAGCTTTCACTCTAGTATTCAGATGGATCCTTATGAAGCTCTCTATGGGAAGAAATGCAGGACTCCAACTTGCTGGGATGATGTTAGGGAAAGAAAGCTATTAGGACCTGATATTGTTGAAGAGATGGTAGAAAAGGTCCGATCTATTCAACAGCACATAAGAGCAGCTCAGAGTCGACAGAAAAGTTATGCCGACAACTGAAGAAAAGACCTAGAGTTTGAAGTGGGTGATAAAGTCTTCTTACGAATATCTCCTGGGAAGAAGGTCATCAGATTTGGAAAGAAGGGGAAGTTGAGATCTAGATATATTGGTCCTTTCGAAATACTGGATCATGTTGGGAAGGTAGCTTACTGATGGGCGCTTCCACCGAATCTCTCTCAAGTTCACGATGTGTTCCATGTATCTCTCCTGAGAAAGTACATACCTGATCCTTCACATGTACTCCGCTAAGAAGTTGTACCGCTGGAGCAAGATCTTTCTTATGAAGAACAACCGATAGAGATTCTGGATCGTAGTGAAAAATTCCTACGAAACAAGACCACTCGCTTGGTGAAAGTTTTATGGAGGAACCACCAATTAGAAGAAGCTACATGTGAGCTTGAGGATATGATGAGGGAGAGGTATCCTCATCTGTTTGTTATAAAGTGACGAATTTCGAGGGAGAAATTCATTTTAAGGGGGGTAGAATGTAACACCCGAGACTTTAATGCGAAATATTTTGTTTTTATGTTATATAAATCATCAAAGGAATCTTTCGCTACACGCAATCGCGACCTTCCTCGATAGCATGTATAGTACGCAATATCGAGTTCCACTAAACAACGATATATTATTATAATATTATAAACTAGCCGTTATTAATATTATTAACTGAATTTTAAATTTTACAACATTATTATTCATCTTACACATTTTCTAGAACATGGTAAGAGAACAAAATAATTTTTTTGGGTAAAATAAGTATTTATCAAAAAAATGAAGTTTTGCCGCCTTTTGATGGCGCACCAACATTAAATCTAGTTTTTGACACATTTATAAGTCCAATTTGACAAAATAAAATTCTTCTTTTGAATCAGGATATAAAAATTTACTTTGGATAAATTTTTGATATTTTTCTGATAACTTTCATATTTTGATGAATAGTAAAAATACGCTAATTTTTAATTAAATACATCTTTTTTCATTGAGATAATTTATATGGTTAAATTATAATATTGAATGGTTTTAAAGTATAGATAGAATATATTTTTACCATTTAATATAATCTATGTCATTAGCATTAATTTCACATTGAATTCATAGGTAAAAACATTTCAATCTTTGGCAATGTTTTAACTTCTAAAACCCATTTTCTTAACAACGGGATTTATTTTAAATTAATTAATGCAACTTATATGTTTTGAGTTTTGAAAAATGGATTCAATATTAAGAATCAGTGGGTCCAAATTATGTTAATAGGCTACTTTTTATTTTTGGGCATTATGAATAGTAACTACGGTAAATTTTATTTACCATAGTTGAAGGTAAATCGGGTAATTAAGGGTAAATTTAAGATTATAAAATTACCCTAACACCTTCCAAAATCCTATTGGATGACTAAAAGTCGACCCAGATCACCTAAGGGTCGGATTAGATTCATTTAATAGACTTTCATCCATGAAAATAATTTAATTATTATTGAAACCAAAGAATCTGACAACATGTCACTTTCTTAAATCTTATAAGTATAATAATTTTAATTTGGTGACAAACATAATGAAACTTTGAACATGAATAGTCTCCAGAAATCTAATACAATTATCTACATCTGAAGAGTTTATTTAGAATTTTTAGGGATTAAATAATTTTCATTAATTATTACACAATAGTGATGTTGAAATTATTTTATTAATTAAAATATCAAATAAATGGTTTTAAAATATTAAAATAATTATTATATGCACTATTTAATGTTATCCACTAACTTTATATATACATATGACATTTTATTAATCTATTAAATCTTTTAGTTCGAACATATCCTCTGTATATATTTTATTTAAATTGAAATAAATGAATAGAGTCAAAATTGACATTATTGTTATTTTATAAAAACAACATATTATAAAATTGTTTAAAAATCACAAAAATATTTAAAAATTATATATTAAAATTTATATGGTCGAAAATGTCAAAAAGTGTCAAATTATGGAAAATTCACAACACATATGTAATTATTAATAATAATGTAAAATTTATAATATTAATACCACAAATAAAATTAAATTGATAAATAAGGATAAATCAAGTTGGTAATGTTTAAAATAAATTCCTAACATGTCTAAATTTTATTGGTTGATGATATTACAACCCTATATCATCTGATATTCGGATATGAGTCATTTTGGAAGTTTTTAAGTGGGGTTGGGATTTAATATAAACTAATATTTCATATATTTCTAAAGGTCCCCCTCTCCTCCCTTATAAAAGGGCACCTCCTCCCTCTCCTCATCACACCAATTTGAGCCTTCATGCTCGGCCAAACCCTGCCCATTTTACTTCCCCACTTTCCTAGAATCATCCTAGAGGTTCTGGTCTTCTTCAAAGACAAACCCTAGTGCCCTAAGTGGAGGATAAGAAGAGGCGCGTCAAAAAGAGGTAATATCCTTTACCGATCCTTTCCAAATTCTTTCTTCTTCAACATCTTCTTATTGAGTTGTTTCATTATGAAGTAATAACATCAGTATCAATAATATACTGATATGTTATTATAAGTATGAAACAACCCTATTTCAACATCTATCCATCCTATGGAAAACGAAATCACCGCGCGTGCGTACGTACGGAATACCGTCTCCACGCCGTGGTGTAATCTATTTTCCCCCACCACCTTACTTGGATGGGTATAATGATGTAAATAATTACTATATATTATTATTTTAATGTGATATTGATTCTGAAATAGTATACATACACTCTAATACAATTCCACGATCATGGGAACAATATCATCACTCGTGCGTACGTACGGAATACCGTCTCCACGATGTGATGTGATTCGTTCTACATGATCTTCATTGAATAATGATTATATAAATGAATTGAATGAATAAATATGATATATAGTACATTAATACCATTCTTTAAATGATGTATCTATAACCTAAAGAGAAGACTAAGAATTTATTTGACAAAACACGCATAAGAACAAAAAGTTATAAACACCCGAATAACAAGTAGCAATGAAATATTACTACTAAAAAGCTAATAATATGGCCATATATGATATCATAACAATAATTATGATTCTTTAATAAGTCAATAACATTATTTAAATCATTATACAGGAGGTTTGGACACTTACAAGGCAAATCAGACCTAAGGTAAGGGAAATATCACAATCTCATTTTTATCCGAGATTGTTTATACTTTAGAATTTATTGGGGTGTATTTTAACATCAACATACATGTTTCCTCAATATGTAATATTATTTCCATCAACCTACAATTTTTTAAATCCAATTTTACCCTTCGGTGAGTTTTTAGTAAAGGATATGAAAGGAATCTTTTGTCATTTTTCGTATGAGGTACTTTTTGACTTTTCCGACAAAAGTACGAAGAATGTTTTTTTTAACATATATGACATGAATGGATTTTTAAAACATTACTTCCAAGAAGATTCCTTTACAAGTTTTCAATTTTATTTTTAATCAAATTCTTTTATTTTATAATTGTACGACATGTTAAGAAAGGAAAAGTGTTTTTGAAGCAGAAAGGATATTTTCATCAATAATGGAGTTCAAGTGTTTTATCAAAATTATTTTCCATCTAAGATAATAAAATGTTCTATTTCTATCCCTATTATTACATTTATTTGATTATGTTGTGATGGAATTATATTTTTATGAATTCCTTTATCTTATATGAATTGTTTTATGATGTCACGATGTTTAAGATTCCCATTTTTATTACATGGGTTATGCTATGATGTATGGTTTCTGATTTTGTGGCACACATAAGAATGGTATCATTATGAGATGGGTGGGGCATATATCTCCCTCCAATGCATTGGGTAAAGATTTTATATCTCATGAGATAGACATGGCTGGAATGGCAGGTTAAATCGGTTCAATGAAACAGGACTGAAACGAGGAGTGAACTCGGTTCAAAAATGGACTTTGTCCACTAAGATAGTCTTGGAAATGAGTCTTTACTAACAAGAAATGATTCTCTATGATTATTTGTGTATTCCACAAAGTTTCATGTTTTAAGTTATGATTATTAGGATTACATTTCACTACTATGATTTATCCCATGTTATGAAATTATGATCTCTTTTTCAGGTTAAGATTTCCAAAAGTTATGTTCATATGTATATGATGTGATTGATATTTCTTTTGTTTACCTTTACTGAGCATTTGAGCTCACCCTTTTGTATTTTTTATTTCCCCAGGTCATGAAGAAGGTTATTTAGTAGTATATGCCAAAAAGGGACTCTAGATATGATGAAATGAATGGGAGGCAAAGTAGATTCTTTATGAACTAGTTGTTTATGTTTCCTAGTTTCTAAAGAATCTATACCACTACGGTCCTTTCATGGTTTTGTTATATGTTGTAATAAGTGTGCTTCAATTCTGAAGCAATGAAAATGTATGTAAAGTATGGGTCGTTATAATGAGTGATATAAGAACCCAAATTATCGAACTCACATGCATATATTACTATTCATGGTCATGGAATACTCACTATTTCTTATCTTGAGAGGAAATAATAAATTAAGTATTATAATATTAAGAAAACGCCTCTCTCCCCCACTATAAAACCCCCTCTCACCCCCCCTTCCATTCACTCATCTCAAGCCTTGTGCCTTCTCCAAATTCTGTCCAAATACCTTCCCAACCTCCTCCCCCACATCCAAAAATCTTTGGTCTCATAAAAAGACCAAATCCTCTCCCATTAAGATGTTCTCAAAGGAGTAAGTCTTAAGAGGTAAACTCCTCTTTCAAATCCCTTCTTTTATTTTATGTTCTTTTATTTTTGTTTCTTTTCTCACCTACCATCACCAAAATAGTATGATAAATCCAGTAACATACATGTAATGTAATTTTTTTATGCTAATGGTATATATTCCATTATCTTCTCTCCATTCCCCACTTTTATTTAAAAAAATTAAACCACCGTTTAAGAGTTGCTAATTTAGCACATTCAAGGACAATGGTTTATAGATTTCTATTATAATGTTTAATTCTGGTCCGGAAACCATTTGTGTTATGGTTGAACCATATTATTATGTAATATATCCGATTTTTTGTTTTGTAATACTTATTTTACAAATGGTGTTAAGTTATAAAAAACATGTTCATCATAATCAAACCCACTTATTAACCAAAACGGTTATCACTAAGGTCATATATATATAAAAATTTGATTTCAATCTAAGTAACCCGAATTAAATTTATAACCATGTAATCTCCTAGATGTTCACTAATAGTGTATAACTTCATTTCTGGACAACCACATCCATCTTATATATTTATTCTAACTTTAATATAAGTGAACTAATCATTTAAAACCAAGTAAACAAATGAGTCTGATCAATGAAATTAAACCTTACAACCAATCAAAATGGACTTGAATGAACTAAAAAGGATTATAATAGATAATTTACATATAAAAGGGGTTCATGAATTATGACTTACTAAGACTAATTTTTTTATTCAGGTCTTTAGTAACAAGTCAAGAACACCTTCAAGCATAAGGTAAGGGATTTCTTAACTCAATTTTCATTCTTGCAGTTAAAAACCTATTGCATTGGTTACATTGATCCAAGAATATGTGTGAATGAACTATACTTGTTTTATAATGTATATATACTTATATTTTGTGGATTTATATTTGTCCCACATAAATACTTCATTTAATTATCATCACTCTAATGACACAATCTTTGTAAGGGATCCTCTCTCTCACTTTTATTCAAGAATCCACCATATTTTGTGTGCTTTCGTTTATAATTTCTAATGATGGGGTATGTTTTCTAATATCCCCTATACTTCCATTATTATATATAAATCATGGGATAACATTTTATCTCTCATTAATCTCTTTCAAGAACACTCGTTACCGTGCCAAAATGTTTGTAAGGGGTTTTTCTCATCTCACATTCAATTCTGTGGGATCTCCATTGTTCACCTCTTATTTCTTATATGTGGTATAGGTTTACTACCATTTGACAGATGTTATCATGGTTCTCATTATATTAATTGTATTATTTGACTCTTTTGGTGGTTATTAACTCATTGTCATATGACTCAATTGAATACAACACGGTAATGAGCTTCAACTCAATTTTCACTTCGTTGTTACTTGCTTAGTAATTGTAAACCTACCCTTTCTTATGTGGTGTACCTACAGCCCATTTTATATCACTTTTAAATTTAAATTATATTCCATTTAAATATCCATCTTCTAATATCATGGATTTTATTATTGTCTAAGCTATATATCATTTTACATATGGTATTTATTTTGAATGTTGTTTTGACTGTGGAAATGTTGATGAATCTGTATCCTCTATTCTATACGGATATTGTAAATAAATATACATCTTGTATTGAATCTATTTATAAATAATTCTTGGATGTATAGGTGGGTGGGGCCCACTACAGCCCCTCGATGCATCGGTATCCCTAATGATACAAAACAGTTTGGCGACAGACCCTTCGAGTTTGTTTCCAAAAATCAGACGGGTTTCTACCCATAGAACTAAACCGTTCTTACAGTATTATGGTTCATGTGCCAGATACATGACTTCCAATAAAAAATCATTATCTTTATTCATTATCGGTTATTATTATCCATTAGGTTTTCACTATGAAAAAATCTATGGATGCAGTTTCATTCTCAGTTTATTAACGGCATTAGTTGTTCATTTATTCACTATGCCATTTTGATTATTTCAGATTGATTAATGGTCACCTATTATTGTACTCATGCTCACGATATTTGTAACCCTTAATGAGAATTTGAGCTCACCCCTTCCATTGTTTAATTTCTACATGTGATGAAGAGGATATCTTTTATTGAGTTCCTATGGTCGCAGTTTTTATGTTTTTGTTATGTATTGTACTTTGTAACCCTTTCCAATGTAATTTGTGTTAAATCTATGTGTCTAATTTATTCAATACTACTAAACTGATCGTTCCTTCGGGATATTTCATTCCTTCTAAACATGCCAATATCACAAGTAATTCACCGAATCATATCTAGAGGGGTCAAGGTGTTAAAGTTGGTATCATAGAAAGTTTAGTAGGAAAACTGGAAACTAGAGTAGGTAATATATAGTAGAGAACAAATCCCTAAGGTAGTATTTGAGGATAAACATACAAGAACGTCCTGGTATTTTGGTAAGGATAATATTATGTAGGTATTTCAAGCAATACATCCCTGTCTGGATGCGAGTAGGTAGAGGTGGCTTTGGCACAGATGTATTTAGGGGTAAAACCCGAAAACACCGCTTTGAGCTAGACTCAAATGGGAACTGGTACACGACAGGGCCTTGTTGCACTCTTGGTTACGACACTCTGGGGTGATATGATTATAATAATTCATATTTTCTTTACAAGCCATTATGAATGAGTTTAATGTAAATTTTTCTCAGAGGATTCGGTTTGGATAACTCTGGAAGACTAGAACTGAACAATGAAAAACTTACATAAACAATACTAAGAACGATGTTTTATTAATTATCAGATGGAAAACGAAAGTACATGTCTTTAGTCTCTTCCAACAGATGTATTAGAGGCCATAGTGGTAAAATCATGTGTAGAAAACTACGTGACTTTTGAAAATATTCGTTTATCATGCAAAAACTTCTACTGAGTATCCAAATCTCCTCTGGTACTCCAACTTCACCATAGCGTAGGTTTCGTCTACTACCTCATGATGAGCGCACAATTCCTGTTCTATGTACGAAAAGGGAAATAATTTGAGGGTATCTTTAAAAGTTTTACCCTAGCTAATAATTTCTTTTCTCTTTAGGACTTTGAGGATGCTGCACAAGGGGGACACCTCCAGGCAGCATATCTTTGTCAGCTTTTGGCCTACAGACTCCGTGGTCGACTTGTGGACTTTGAATCCCTTAAGAACAAGACTACCCGTTTGCGTTATCGGCATCATGTTCATACTAATTTCGCTCAAATTGATACCCGAAATTCTTCTCTCAATCTGAATTCTAGATGTCCCCATGCGGTTGACCCTATTTGCACAAGTTGCATCTGGAACAAGGAGATAGAGATTTTTGGAATTGCTTTGAGGATCCTCTACGATGGGAGATGTGGTAAGAACATTAGAGATTTTTCTTTTGTGTTCATGAAATAAATTGCGAGGATGCAATTCTTCGAAGGAGGGAATAATGTAACACCCCAAGAATATTCAAATAGAATTATTATAGAATGCATAGATCACTATGTCTCTACAAACACCACTTTGTGGTAACCTAGCTAATTAAAACAATTTTTTCACTTCTATTATCTGAATTTTGAAAATCTGACATACATGGTTGTGTTCAGGGTGATATATAGAGTCTGATAGAATTAACTTAACTTTTTGTGAATAGTAACCAACCCTTATGAATATTAAACTACCCCTAAGAATATTAACTCACCCTTATGAATATAAATATGACTCTTATGAATGGTATCCATACCCTTGAATGTATAAATGAATTTATACACCTTAAAAATGAAGATGAATATTTTAAGTGTTTATATATTTCAATTAAGTAATGATTAAATTAAATATTCAATTAATTATATTTAGAAAATTATTTTTGAAAAATTAAATTCATTTTTTGATTCTACACATCAATAAATGGTTAGGGTGAATTTTTGGAATTTTTCTGAAATACTTGAATTTTAGGTGAATTGTAAAATACATTAATTTGCCATATAAATACATTATAATTTAAATTAAATATTCCTATCATCATGAGTGATGTAAGAACCCAAAATCTCGAAATAACATGCATATATTACTATTCTTGGTCATTGAATACTCACTATTTCATGTCTTTAGAGGAAATAATAAGTTGAGGATTACAATATTAAGAAACCTCCTCTCTCCTCCACTATAAAAACCCCCTCTCAACCCCCTTCCATTCACTCCTCTCAAGCCTTGTGACTTCTCAAAATTCTGTCCAAATACCTTCCCAACCTCCTCCCCCATGTCCAGCAAGCTTTGGTCTCATAAAAAGACCAAAACCTCTCACCTTAAAAGGTTGTCAAAGGAGGAAGTCTCAAGAGGTAAACTCCTCTTTCAAATCCCTTATTTTCTTTTAAGTTCTTTTATTTTTTGTTTATTTTCTCACCTCCCTTCACAAAAATAGTATGATAAATCTAGTAACATACATTTACTAGAATTTTTTCATGCTAATAGTATATATTCTATTATCTTCTCTCCTTTCCCCACTTTTATTTGAAAGAAATGAAAGCACTGTTTGAGATGTGCTAATTTAGCACATTCAAGGACAACGGTTTATTGATTTCTATTATAATATTTAATTCTGTTCAGGAAACCATTTGTGTTATGATTGAACCATATTATTATGTAATATATCCTATTTTTAGTTCTGTAATACTTTTGTAAAAATGGCATTAAGTTATAAATATAAACATGTTCATCGTAATCAAACCAACCGATTAACCAAAACGGTTATCACTAAAGTCATATATATATATATATATAAAAATTTGACTTCAATCTAAGTATCCTGAATTAAATTTAAGACCATGAAATCTCCTGGATGTTCACTAATATTGTATAAATTCATTTCTGGACAACCACATCCATCTTATATATTTATTCGAACTTGAATATAAGTGAACCAATCATTTAAAACCAAGGAAACAAACGAGCCCGACCAGTGAAATTAAACCTTACAACCAATCAACAAGCCCTTGAATGAACTAAAAATGATTATAATAGATCATTTACATATAAAAGGTGATATGGAAATATGAATTAATAATCCTAATTTGTTTATTCGGGTCTTTAGTAACAAGTCAAGAACACCTTCAAGCATAAGGTAAGGGATTGCTTAACTCAATTTTCATTCTTGGAGTTAAACATCTATTTCATTGGTTACATTGTTCCAATAATATGTTTGAATGACATATTATTTTTTATACGGTATTTCCACTTATATTTTGTGGATTTTTATTTTTCACACATAAATACATCATTGATTTATCTTCACTCTAATGATACAATCTTGGTAAGGGATCCTCTCTCTCACTTTTAGTCAAGAATCCACCCTATATTGTGTGCTTTTGTTTTTAATTTATAATGATGAGGTATGTTTTTTCATCTCCCCTATACTTCCCTTATGATATATAAATCATGGGATAACCTTTTATCTCTCATTAAGCCCTCGTAAGAACACTCGTTACCATGCCGAAATGTTTGTAAGGGGTTTTTCTCATCTCACTTTCAATTATGTGGGATCTCTATTGTTCACCTATTATTTCAAATATGTGGTATCCGTGTACTGCCATTTGACATATGTTATAATGGTTCTCATTATATTCATTGTATTCTGTGACTCTTTTGGTGGTTATTAACTCGTTGTCATATGACTTAATTGAATACAACACAGTAATGAGCTTTGTCTCAATTTTCACTTCATTGTGACTTTCTTAGTAATTGTGCACCTACTCTTTTTTATGTGGTGTACCTACTGCCCATTTGATATCTATTTTAAATGGAAATTATATTCCATTTAAATATCCATGTTATCATATCATGTATAATATTATTTTCTATGTCGTATTCCATTTTGTATATGGTATTTATTTTGAATGTAGTTTTGATTGTGGAAATGTTGATGAATCTGTATCCTCTATTCTATACGGATAATGTAAATACATATTGATCTTGTATTGAATCTATTTATAAATAAAGCTTGGATGTAGAGGTGGTTGGGTCCCACTATAGCCCCTCGATGCATCGGTAGGTCTCGTGAGACAAAACTGTTTGGCGACAGAACCTTTGAGTTTGTTTCCAAAAATCAGACGGGTTTCTACCCCTAGAACTAAACCATTTTTACGGTATTATGGTTCATGTTCCAGATACATGACGTCCAATTAATAATAATTCTATTTATTCATTATTGGTTATTATTATTATCCATTAGGTTTTCACTATGAAAAAATATATGGATGCAGTTTAATTCTCAGTTTATTAACGGCATTAGTTGTTCATTTATTCACTATTCCATTTTCATTATGTCAGATTGATTATGATTCAATTATTATTGTACTCATGCTTCTGCTATTTGTAACCCTTACTGAGCATTTGAGCTCAACCCTTCCATTTTTTAACTTCTATAGGTGATGAAGAGTTGACCGTTTATTGAGTTCATGTGATTACAGTTTTTATGTTTTTGTTATGTATTGTAGTTTGTAACCCTTTCCAATGTAATTTGTGTTACATCTATTTATCTATTTTCTTAAAGACTACTAAAATGGTATTTCCTTTTGTATTTATCATTCCTTATAAACATGCCAATATCACAAGTAATGCACCGACTCCTGTCTTGAGCGGTCGGGGTGTTACATTGATGGTGATGTTTGGTGAGGTTGTTCCCATTTCACCATTTGGAAAGGTGGAACCCATTGTTCCACGTCTATTGGTATTAATTCTAACTATTTTAGGACTGGCTCCAGCTTTAGTGGAAGCTTGTCTTCTGGCTCCTGCTTTATGCCCATCTGGACCTTATAGGACTACGGGGTTGAGGATGATGGCTTTGTTGCAACATGAGATTTTTCAGGGCACATTTGGCTACATCAACTGAACCTAAAGGATTCCATGAACTCGGTTGACTTTTTTTCCAGGTCATACAATTGTCAAAAAAATCCTTCTTACTGGCACCTTTTTTCCACTCCTCTTCCACTCGTGAATCGGAGGAGGAAACATATGCCACTTGTGCTGGGTGCGGGGCCAACTTCACCTGCCTGGAATCCCCCACCTTTTGTAGGAGATCATTGAATACAAAGAATTCCTGGATGGTTTTTCCTTGTATCCGGTGATATGGAAAATATTTTGTACAGTAATCAATAACAACCTCATTGGATCACTTTGGCTATGGTAGCCGAAGCAAGTTGTAATTCATGGCGGCTATGATGTAGCCGCAGACCTACTTATCTCAGAACGAGTAGAATTTATTTCTTCATTACTCAAATTTATTTCTTTTAGCACCCTTTCTATCATCTTTCTGAGGTGGGGGTGGCTGTTGGCATCCAGGGAGTCCCACATGGTTCGGTGGAGGCCTCACAACTTTAACTACTGCAGATGGTGGATTAAGTGTGATAGAATCCACTTTAGCTTTCCCTGATCTTTTCCCTAGGGATAATGGGGCCACTCAGGAGATGATATTGGCATGCTACAAGAAGTATTCTACCCTTTGGGTAATATCATAGAAATATCTGAACCCACTTGTGTATTTCACTAGGAAGAGTGGTGTTCCCAATTCATCACGAAGGTTATCGATGAAAATTGTGAGCATTTCATCTTGGGAAAGAGGCTGGGTTAGGGAATAAATTAGGAATTTTCATTTAGAAATAAAGTCTGAGACTCTTCCATTTTATCGCTTCTTACAGTTCAGGAGATAACTAATAATTGTCTTAGGCAGTGTAGAACTAAACTAGAAGAGAAACTATCTCTGAAGGTTCTCAAAGCTAGTGATTGAGTTAGATGGCAGGCTTGTATTCCATAAAAAGGTCAATCCCTACATGGTATGCATGAATTATCTAAGTTTTATTTCCTCTTGTTACTCTGAAGTTCTCATCATGGGGTCATAGTAAGAGGTGTAGTGCATTAAATGTTATTCTGGATCCCTCAGGGCATTGAACACAATGAATACAGGGTTTCCAAAGATTGGTGGTGGCGGAAAATTTCTCACCCAATCAGGGCAAGGTTTACGATCTGGTTGTATTGGAGCATGCATCCCATCCATAGATCCTAGTCGAGCTGTTAGATACTCAATAGTATTCAACAGTCCTTGATGCATATCTTGTCGGTCTTGAGCTTGGGCTGGTGCAGTAGCGGCTAAAGCTGGGCATTCTAGTACTGCTAGAATTTTGGGTGGGTACTCAGCTGACAGTATCCTTTTTGGGTTTACCTGAATATACTCTAGCTATCTTCCCTATGGGGGTAAGTCTTGATGCCCTTATAATGCCGAATTTATGTGTTTGGATGGTCCTAGTGATGGGTTGGACAGGCCTCTGATCTTGACTTCATTCACTGGGATGAGTGCATGTGGCCAGGGAACCTCTTCAGGGAATACCTAATGACGTTACATATGAGGAACACATCTGAAACGCTATCTCCCTTGATGTAGCTCGACATTAATTTTCTTGAGTTTTTTTTTCTTCCTCCTGCTTGGTTATTCTTTCCTCGAGTGTGAGGGACACATTATCAGGGGAAGGAGGAGGTGGGTCATAGATGACCCGAGATTTATTCTTCACTTTGTTGGGGTTTTGTGTGGTGGGTAATGTCGAATTAACTGAGGGGGTCCCAAATTTAGGACTGCTCTCGGGTTCCCAGTATGCACATCATCAGGCTCGGTATGGGATGCCTCTAGGAGGGAACCATATTCCCTTTCATCATCTTGATTTGTATCATTTCATGTGAGATCCTTGGGATTGAATTTTACCATTTTCACTAATGCATGCCGAATTTAGGGTGGTGTACTCAGTGCTGAATGTTTGGAAATCTTTTTTGCATCCTTTATTGAACTTTCTCCTTCCATTATATGGTATTCTTCAGGTTTCTTGTAGAATATTGACCCAAAGGGGTCCCAAATCTGACCTTGTAATGCACCTTTGTCTTGGTGGGTATGAATCATGGGATGTAGTGGAATGGGTTACTTGTATACTCATCATTCTTCTCAAATGGGAGAAGTGGGATGTCCGTTGTGTGGGAATTTGAGGAAAAATTCCCCCAAGCATACGAGTTGGGGTAATTCCCATTCTTATGTTGATGCCCTACGACCTATATTTGTCAGTCATATAGGGGAATATTGAGTTAAAATTCCCATATCTCTATGGGTTGGGGTTGTTCTCGCATTACGGCGGTAGACACCACTATAGATATCTTTTTGATTTCACGCACTCCCACACAGGTGTGAGACGAGTGTGGAATTAGACCTTTTAGGGATTTATGAGCTTATGTGGACTTGTGTACTGCATTCTAGTTGGCTTTCAATAGGCAGGAAGCCTGTTGGATGTTCTCGATTACCTGGATCAGAATATTTTTGATGGCTTTGTCTCATTGGTCCTAACACTTTTGAGACATACTACGAACTTGTTTTTGTTGTGTATTCCATATTTCCTGAGTAAGGATTTCATTTTATTTATGCCTTTGGGTAATGAGGTTGTACGATTTCATTTCCAATTGGGCTTGCTATACAAGACACATGGTGAGGTGTAGAGCTCCAAGTTCTACCCATTCTTGAAAATGAACTCCAGTTGAGGAATCTCCAATGAGGTGATGTAACATTTCTAGTGCATAGAGGCGAGCCAGTTCAAGATTTTTCTTTCACCATGTTGATCGTGGCATTCTTGTGGATAGGACGGCTTCTGGGTCTATTTGATGGGAAATCACCCCTAACATGTTGACATGGTCATACCCTTCGAAGGGCATGATTTTTTTATTTTATATGGAAAAGATTTATCCATATATTGAGGTGGATGTCATACATACACTCTCTAGAAAACTCATGTGGCATGTTGAAGTGAGAAGTGGCCATTGGCCAATACTTCACTGGTATATTATCCTTATCTAGTTTTATTCTATTGACCAACATGTCCCAATGTTGTTCTTATGGGGACTCTTATACATGATATGACCATATTGACTACTTCTTAATAATTTCATTCCAAGAAGTAGGGTTGGTGGGAGCCTCATTGACATGTGAACGGTGCAGGGGTGGCTCTAAATTTATGTATTCCCCTGAACTATCTACTAGTTGACGAATGATATCACTCATCATAGACGGAGTGATTGATATTTCTGAATATATCTTTTGGAGAACCTCACCATAGAGGGGTCTTTCTCTCATTTGTTCTGGATAGGGGAGGGCCTTCGTTCCAATCTGAATTTTGGTTATGGGGAGGATCTCCGCAATCAGTTCCGCAATGGCAAGGGATACCATTGGAAATTAATGTATGCCCAATGTGAGTGTCCCTATAGCATATAACCAAGGGAGGACCTTTGGGGTGGGCTACAATGAGGGGAAGACCTTCTCACTGCTTGATCGCACTAAGGGGAGGACCTTCTCGATGACTACTATGATGGTGGGGACTACTATCATAGCTTGATAACTAGCTGGATAGAGAATTTATGTAGTGTAAATCTTGGGGAGGGCCTTGAGGATGTACTTCAATGATGGGAGGACCTTCTCGTTGCTTTATGTTACTAGAGGGAGGGCCTACACATCAAATTCTATAGTAGGGAGGGCCATCGCAATGACTTCCATCATAGAAAGGATTACCATCATGACTCAACGTCCGAATGTAGAGACAAGAATATCTACAGGGTATACCCTAGGGAGAACCATCAGGGCAAACGAAATCAAAGGGAGGACTTTCTTGCTATCTGATCTTTAGGTCAATAGGTGGGATACCCTAACGCGCATCAAGAGATATGCTCTCATGATTGATCATTCCTGGCTCATGGGTTGAGCCCCCATGGGTGATCTAGGGAGGAACTTTAGAGTTTCTAGTAGTAATATTGAGAGGAAAACCTTCACAACTTCTACTAACACTTCCACAATTTGGTAATGGACTGACAGGGTCTTGAGCCTTTATTGATATATGTTTGAGGGTGTCAAGAATCCAAGATTCCAGTAGATTAGGATCTTGTATCTTCTCTTCATTCTCTGGTTGCCTTTGGTACATTTTATTTTTGATCACTCTCTTTCGGGTAACAAGGGCCACCTGTTGTTGGTAATGGCCTTCATATATGGTTCCTTGTCTTGTTGGGTCCCAAGATACTGCTGGGATACACTGACAAACATCTTGAGTTTGGGAAGAAATATATGTCTGTCCTAGAGCAGCCACCACATTGCACTGTTGTCCCCTTGTTGGAATGGGTATTTGTTCCTGATCTTGTTGTCTGTGTATTGTGGGATATTGTCGTTGACCATCCTGGATAGTAGTATGGATACATAACAACTCTGGATATAGTGACCCATTTTGCGAGTAAGTCATTTCATTTGAGGAAACCAGGTCATGGTCTTGGTTTCTCGCATTTTCTGCTGTTGTAATGTTATCTTTTCATGTTTGGAGTATATGGTCTAGCATTCATGGATGATATTATATCCTTTCTAGGATATGATATGATACATCTTTGGCTGGAATGGGTACGAAGGATCATTCTGATATCAGTGCAAGAGTTTGTGCCTTCTCTAGTCCTCCATAGGTTTCTAGTTGATACTGCTAGTTTTCATGTGCTAGGATAGAGGAACGAGTCTGTCATTGGTTGTCTTCTCCAGTTTCTACTGTATTCAATTGCTCGGATTTTTATTCACGAGTGGGTATTTTTATTCACTCGCTTATTGCTGTATTTTTCTCTTGGGATTTGTATGCAATTGCATGAATTTGGCTCTACTCATATTTTCTTTCCCCCCTATTTGGATGGAGGGATCAATACATGTCGGAAGGTATTTGTGCCTATATGTAGCTAGTTTTCATCTTATTTGGATAACCTGCTTCTTTTGCATCAGAATATATCTATATATGCATTTAGTTTTCTGCTCTGTTTTCATGGCATGACTAGCGAGCACTAGTAGGAATGCACACGTACTCGTATTGCGCCACACTATTTTTGTGGTTTAATTGAGTGGAGGGGGTAAGGTTGTATGTATAACTTTTGAATGGTGACACATTTGTTTGACCAATATTCTCCTCAAAAACCAGGGTGATAGCATGTTCTTGATTATATATTCACCGCCCTTGGCGGGTAGTCCTAGGGGCTCGGGTCTGCTGGAATTCAGTAGGTTCCCTAGGCATAAGGTCGTCTTCAACCTGATGAGACCTGGTCTCCCAATGTCAGAGGAGATTCTATCTGATAGTGGCCCATGAGTAGGACCCTTATGTATTTTTAATTAATTCTTCAGCATTAGTTTCATCTGCCTCCCTAATATAAGGTACGTACTCGTTGTCATGCTTCAGGGATAGGATCCCAAAATGGTTTGAGATGACCACCAGGATTACCTTATATTGGGGTGCCAACCACGATAGAGGAGGTGATTGGAAATCCTTCACAGAGTAGAGGGTTTTTTTCGCAGCCTCCACCATTTGGAGAGTACCGTTTTGGTGGTACTATTTGATCAGTGAGTTGGATACGCAGCATTGAAGACATAGGGTAGGCGATGGGGTCCGAATCTTCGCTGTGGGATTGCTGATGTAGGTGTCTGTATTGGTCATTGGGATTTCATTTGGATCAAATTTTTCTCTATGGAAACTTGCAATACACATATATGACATACAAACCACAAATCCCCATCAAAGTATCATTCCCTTGAACATATGCATATTTGACAGTTAAACATGGCCTCCTCCCCCCCCCCACACACACTTTTTTTTGTTGTGTGGAAAAGGGTTTTGAGTGGGGTAAGAATGCTACCTTGGTTAAGGATTCATGTTAGGTTCACCATTTTTGTTTCGACCCGAGGTGAGTGTTTGGGGTGATGATAAAATGGTCTGATTAGAATCCACACACATATTTTATTGTAGAGACGGTTTCACGTCAGGTTCACCATTTTTTATTTCTACCTATTCTTTTTCATTATCCTTTAATGGATAATGGGATCAATCCCATGAGACTGGGAAGTTTATTAATTCTGTATTTTGGAAGAGGTGTCATGGTGAAATGGTTCCAACGGGCGATTTCATGGGGTCGAGTACTTGTGAAATTAGTTCCTCTAGGATATAACTTCCTCGGATGGTCTCGAGAAGGTTTATCCGTAGATCCAAAAACACCCAATGACCCTGGTATCCATGATTCAGGGACCTTAGTTCAAAATGTAGGTGCTCTTTGGATGATTATTTGGCCAATGACACTTAAGGACCCCATTGTTCGAGAGGATGGGAAGTAGGGATCATCACACCCTTTTGGGGGGAATTATTGCCAATTTGGGACTCTCCTATAGATATAAGTTGTGTTCATATGTTCGTGAATACTTGGTTCATTCTCGAAGAGTGTGTCCATAGGATACCCCCTAGTTTGTAGAATTGTTATGGGCATACATGGATTGGATGCTACAGATGTAATGATGACTGAAGCCATACAATAAGGCACTCTAAATTTTATCATCATCCGTGGAGGACGGAAGGTGGCCTGATGTTGGGATCAGACCCATAGGATGGTTTTGCTACGTATCCCCGAGAGATGAATCAAAACCCACATAGTTCGGAATAACTGAGGCTTATGCATGGAAGCTACACATATGAGGGGACACGTTTGGGTGAGCCCTTTTATAAAGGAGACCTTTATGAAATCAGGCCTTCAAGTAGGCATCTTACGTATCCTGGTTTGACTAGGAACTAGATTTATCTTAGTTTATAACTGTCAAGGAATATGCATGTAAGATTCCCATTTGATATTTAATGTTCGAGTGAACCATTCTGGAAGGGAACCCTTTTGAGCTCTGGACTTCAAGAATGATTCCAATGTATCCTGGTTTAACCAAGAATTAGAGATTACATATATTAGAACTGTGTGGATGTTGTAATCATCACAAATATATAAGACCACGTGAGTCACACTCGGTGTGAGAAACAAGTGGATGTGAGAGGTCTAACCAACCACACACTCCCTCCCCTGATGATGGGAGAGGGAAAACCTATGACAGAAGAGGCTAGGGACAACATTGGCGAGGGTGCTGAGTGATGAACCTTTTAATGTCGGATGACTTTAAAGGTCATGTGGCTTGGCCATTGTAAGATTGGGGACTTACCATAGTGGAAGTGCCTCTGAACATGTTCTGCGAAAGGAGAAGAGTTTCAACCTCGTCATAAGGATAATCAAACATAACTCCTTCGAATGATCACCATTCCTCATTGAATGGAAAATCAAGTGATCACCCTTTATCCATAGAATGAGAAAGTTCATGTTAATGTCCTGAGGATGGACTCTAGGTTTCTGTGGGAATATAGACTTATAGACATCCCTAGAGTCCAAACTATTGTGTGGGGAACCTTCGTTCCCCCATTTACCATTGGTAGGTAGACTCAAAGGGGCATGCTGATGCACCCGAAGATCTGATCCTACGGTTATGGGGGAATTGGAGGAGGCATTGGCCTGATGTTGGGGGACTGGTTCATGGAGAGACTGTGGAGGAAAAGATGGTAACAGAGGGGCGATTTTGGAACTGGAGGGAAAAAACATGAAACAACCCATCCCGCGTACTGTTTTCTTATGCATGATGGGGGGATATCCACATACCATAGTGTCATGCAGGAAGAGGGGTCTTCCATATTCCAAATTAATATGTAGGATTGGGAATTGAGCACCGCATACCACAATGGTACGTGATCTTGAATGCAGTTTGTCACACCGCTCTAAGATCCATTCGCATATTGATGTAGTATGTGGTGCTTGGTTAAATCCGCACAGTGATACACTATGAAGAACTCCACAATGAAGGAGGGTCCAGGAAACTATCATCCAGGGGAGTTAATCTGTGATAAATATGTTCTTTACAATTTCACCAATTAGGTATGTGGTACAATTATTATTAATTTCCTTTGTTTTATGGTTTTGGAAGGTTATACCTACAGAAAATGTGTTTTTCAATTCAGGGTTCGCTGATGACTCGATAATGAAGCCGGAATCCACTCCAAATTCTTTCTTCCAACCTCTAGGGTCCCTATTTTGCTTTCATCATCCACCCCCCCCCCCCTCAATTATTTCTGTTCTCCTTTTATAGAGAATTATTTAAATCATATCTATGGTCATACTACACCATTTTCAGAATCCCATGATGAGACATATTGACACACGGAAGACTCAGTCAACCAAGGTTTTTCAAAGATGTGGTTCGTGTTTCATAGTTCTCAAACCATTTCCTATTTTCGTTATCCACAAACTGCAAAGTTTTTGAGATGATATACAGATGAACATCATGCTCTCTATTCCCACTATGATGCGGTTTGTGGTCACCTATTTTCTCTCATCATCTCTATGTTGTCTAGTGCTTCATGGGTCATTCCGTGTTCTGGTGGTTCGCGGTTCATTTGGTTAGCGAACCATTCCTTGTGATGGTACACAGGTCACTCAAAACTCTTTGAATAATTTTATTCCTTCAAGTTTCTTCTGAGGTTTTGAACTCAATTTGAGTTCATTCACTTTATTAGACTTTATAAAAAGTTATTATGGGAGTATATTTTTTCCCATAGAGAAATATTCCGATTCCTACAATTGCCCCCCATCAGAATGGGGTCTGTTTTGAATGAAGAGGAGACTATTCTGATGTAGAAGCTATATTGAACTGAAATGGTTCGTGGTGGAATATATAGGTATGATAGGAGAGGATCACACCTATATATAAGGGCCCATGTCATTTATCCTTTACCATTTATCATGTATAAAGGTGATCTCGACTCTCCCTTAGCATTATCTCCCTTAATGTACCGTTATTTTGTGAAAACCTTGCTCATGAACCGCTCTGTATGTGTAGCAAACGGAACTATCCACCATTTCACTACCCGCAAACAGAATTTTTGGTTTCATGAATAGTTGTTGTGGAACAAAAAACCATAATCTAGATTTCCATGTAGGAGAAGGCTATGCGGCTTTTTTGTCCCCACATCAAGCTTGAACTAGCGAACTGAACTTTAAGACTCAATAATCCAAGTTTAAGCTTTTTAATCAATAACATTGAATAT
This sequence comes from Viscum album, assembly GCA_963277665.1. NCBI lineage: Eukaryota > Viridiplantae > Streptophyta > Magnoliopsida > Santalales > Viscaceae > Viscum > Viscum album. The sequence goes on from OY728163.1 coordinate 211,565,808, forward strand.
GGACTGCGAAAGGACTTGGTTCACGATATCCACCTTCCATGAACCCTTCTGTTCACTAGCCAACACTCCATGGGCTAGTGCCTCACGTGTGTTTTTCATAACATGGTTGTTGATTGAATAATACTTCCATGTATTGCAGAAACATACTGGGATTTCATTCGCATATCATACAGCACGTGGGACATTCCTACCATGTACTATTTCTAGGAATAGTATGCGGAGCCCTATGTGGACATATTTTGAAGTCCTTTATCAATTTTTTTGAAGCCTTTATCCAACATTTTTTATTGGAATAACTTTTTGTTGTATTTTGGATCTTCTTATGCAGGCTATAATGGATCTTTCACAGGCTACCGCTGACATCACTGCTCCTTCTGAGGCTACTACTACTACCCCTCTTTCTGCTTCTAATGAAAAATTGAAGAACATTTTGGCTTTGGTTAAAACAAAATCATGGTCTTCCCATTATACTAACCTTTGGAGAATATTCTTAAGATGATTCAATGAGAGTACTCGGCTTCAAACATGCTTCCTTCTTATGGGTTTGATCTATTGTCTAATACAATGATCACAGTGCCAAATCCCACTGATAAACCTACTACCTTGATGATTAAAACCTATATTATGAAGGCCTTGGTTTCTTCCATGGGGTGGTACCTTCCTATAGATATTACCTCTGGGTCCTCACTGAGCTACACACCTATGACTTTAGAGGAGGTCCAACAGAATTCGGACTAGATAGACCACTGCTACTATATGATGCCTGATAAAAATGTAGTACAACAAACATTATAACAAACCGAACCAAATTATATCAGAGTACCAAGTATAAACCAAGAATAATATAAAAATAAAAAATAGGGAGAAAAAACAACAAAGCTAAAAGATTCCATATATACCAACGTAAAAAATTTGAACATGCTCCAATATCAAACTCCAAAATTCAATCCCAAGTATCCTAAATAATCCCTAAATAAGTTTTATAATTTAAATTTACCCGTGTCCTAATAAAAAATATCTAAAATTTCACTAATGTTCCCAAGCAGAGGGTGATTAATAAAACTCAGTAGGTTTCCCCCGAATGACATCCCTATTCATGCCACTAGGATAAAACATGTTAGAAAATGTATATATAATTAGTATATAAAACACATTAAAACATATTTAACAATTTATATAAAATCCAATCATTTTTTCAACCAATACCCTTTTCCAAAAAAAAGGTTTTCAAGGAATGAAACAAAATAAATCTTCAAAACCATTTACCAACATTCATTTTGGGATAATCCATTCCATTCCACATATTCACACACCCAACCATGAATGAAACCATGGACCTCCCTATAATAATATACGGTTATCCATCCATTCAATTTTTCATTGTTGGGTCTTAAAAATTACGCTAAGGATAATAAATACCACTGAAATCCTTTTGCTGAAGGAATTAAGCACTTCTCTAAGTTTATCAAGGAAAAGGGACTCAAATTGAGTTGTATTTATTTGAAGTAACTTGAAGGAATTCAATTTTCAAATGGCCCACGTACCATCACCGGGAAAGGTACAGAAATAAGATGAACCGCGAACAACCGGCCTACGAAATGATGGCCAGTGAGCAGGGCAAACCACAAACTGCGCCAACCAAAGGAGTTTTTCAAAGAAAACCATCCACATACCAAGCCATGAACCCCTCAATTCACATATTAAGAAGGAAAGAAGTGTTCTGTAAACCATTATCGCAAACCAATGTCTCCGCAAACCCCGGTTGATTGAGTATCCCATGGGATAGAAAATTACTTCAATGGGGCTTAAAAATGGTGTCACATGCCCATTAGATATGATCTCTCCAATACTCAATAAAATAAGAACAATAGAAGGGGAAAAATAAGAAGATAGGTGACAGATAAAGGGAAGGAAGAGTGACAAAAACTTGAGGGAAACTCAAATGTTTCACTCTGGCTTCCGTCTTGTTTCATCGGTGATGCACGAACCGTAAACCACTTCTTCCATAGGTATAGCCAGCCGAAAACCATAAAATTGGGGAATTGAATAATAATAATAATAACTGCAATCCAAACTAGTTAAATGAAAACCAAATACTTCTCGAGGATGAATTTCCTACGAATGGTATTTCTCCCACCCCCTCCATCAATATTGTGCTTCGTGTAGAATACCTCTACGTGGTCTGAACCCAGAGCCACGTACCCAATCGATACGTGGATATAACCCAAAGCGGCAAAGTGAGCTATGTACCACTTTGGTATGTGGTTGGTGATACCCATTCTCACGTACAACACTAGTACACAGATGGTGCTTCTGCCTGCATATCACTATAGTATGCGGAGCCTTCCCCATCCCACATGAAAAACTAGTACGCGGCATGGGGTGTTTCCAGGTACCATTCCCTTCAGTTCCAACCTTACTCATCCATTACCATCCAATCCTATGTAATCCCTCAGCTAACCAGTTCTATTTTTGTAACACCCTAATATTTTATGAGAAATAATATTTTCTATGATGTCTTGTATTATACGATACACCAAGATTATAATGCGCTATATGCAACAATGTATTGTCTTGCAGTATATGCAACAATATATTTGGCTTGTGTTACACGCATTAGTGACCTTCCTCAATAGCTTGTGTGGTACAAAATACCGAGTATCACTAAACAATGATATATTATTATGAACTAGTAGTTATGAATAATATTAACCGCATTTAAAATTTTATAACATTATACTTCATCTTAAAAAATTTCTAGAACATGGTATGAGAACAAATTTAATTTTTCGAATAAATGAAGTATTTTTCAAAAAAAATGTTGTTTATCACCTTTTGATGGCGCACCCATTTAAATCTAATTTTTGACAAGTTTACAAGTTAAATTTGCCAAATTAAACTTCTTCCTTTAAATCATGATATAAAAATTTATGTTGGATAAATTTTTGAAATTATTCAGATAACCTTCACATTTTGATGAATAGCAAAAATACACTAAATTTTAATTAAAAACAACGTTTTTCATCGAGATAATTTATATGGTTAAATTATAATATTTAATGGTTTAAAATTATAAATAGAATATATTTTTACCATTTAATATAATATAACTCATTATCATTAATTTTACATTGAATTCATAGGTAAAAACATTTCGATCTTTTGCAATGTTTTATCTTTTAAAACATGTTTTCTCAACAGTGGGATTAATTTAAAATTAAATATTGCAAATTCGGTGTATTGAATTTGGAAAACAAGATTCCATATTTGGTATCAGTAGGTTCAAATTATGTTAATAGGATAATTTTTATTTTTCGGAATTATGAATAGTAACTACGGTAAATTTATTTACCATAGTTAAAGGTAAATCTGGTAATTAGCGCTAAAACTAATATTAAAAAATTACACTAACACGTGTCTTGATATCATTGGTTGATTATATTTCTCTATAATACATACTTGGGTAGAAATAGAATCTATTGGAACCCACATGGATGTGATTAAGACCTTTAATTTATTTCATTTAAAAGAAAGTAAAATATGTCTAATTCAAACTTTAATAATTAAAGTATTTTTAATATAAGGTTATAATGAATATAAATTCGATTTTAAATACTAATTTTAAAGATAAAATGTTTTTATTTATTATGGTAAATTGTTTGTAATTTTTAATAAACATATAATTACCTTAATAGCTTACACATTAATGATGCAGAAATTATTTATTAAGTGAAAAATCAATAATAATGTTTTTATTAAATAATGATCATAAAAGGCAAAAAAATCTGACCAAAACATATTGGTCGTGTACATGTAAACCATAATCATCCAATGGAAGAATTGTTTTACAATTTGGAGCCTTATTACAGTGATTATAACACTTATACTATTTTATTTTAAATGATGTCAAAGTTGTCACCTTCAAACTTTAAAAAATATAACAATTTGAATGTTTTGATTTTAAATGATAAATTCGAGTAAAAGTATTATTAAGTAATATATTAGATTTATCTACATCATATTTTTTTATTTTTAATTTTTATGAAACAAGTACGTATATTAAATAATTATACAAAAATGATGTAGTAATTATTTTATTAAGAGAAATATCAAATAAATTGTTTCAATAATATTAAAATAAATAATATGTGAACAAATTAATGTGCTACATTAATTTTTTAGATGAATATGATATGTTAAGAAACTATTAAATATTTTGGTTTGAATATGTTTTCTATGTGGATTTTATTTAAATTAAAATAAATTTAATAGTGTCAAAATTGACACTATTGATATTTTATAAAAATAACATATTATTAAATTGTTTAAAAATAAAAAAAAAATTAAAAATTACCAATTTAAAATTATATTGTCTAAATTGTAATAATGTATCTAATTATGGAAAATTAACAACACATAAGTAAGTATTTATAACAATTTAAAAATTAGAATATTATTACTGTAAATAAAATTAAATAGATTAAATAATGATAAATCAAAATGATAAGGTTTAAAATAAAATCAAAACATGTCTAAATTATATTGGTTGATGAGATTACAACCCTATATTACCTCATATCTAAATTTTAGCCACTTTGGAAGTTTTTATGTGGGGTTTGAGTTTATTATAAATTAATATTTTGGAGGTTTCCAAAAGTGCCCCTCACCTCTCTTATAAAAGGGAACCCCTTCCCTCTCCTTTTCACTCATTATTGAGCATTCAAGCTTGGCCAAACCCTGAAAATTCTTCTTCTCAACCTCTCTATTAATATTATAGAGGTTCTGGTCTTCTCAAAAGACCATCCCTAGTGCCCTAAGAGGAAGTTTAAAAGAGGCACGTCGAGGAAGAGATAATCACTTATATCGATTCTTTCAAGTTTCATTCTTCATCAACATCATCTTTTTTATTTGTTTCATTATAAAGTAATAAAATCGATATCAATAATATACTAATATGTTATTATAAATATTAATCAACACTATATCCATCCAATGAAAAACAAAATCACCATGCTTGCGTATGTACGGCTTACTGTCTCCACACCGTGGTGTAATCTGTTTTTCCACCACCACCATACTTGGATAGATATAATTGAGGAAATAATAACTATATATTATTATTATAACATCATACAGATTATGAGATATTATATCATCCATTCCAAATCCATTCAATAATTATGAGAACGATATCATCACCCGTGCGTACGTACGGATTACCGTCTCCATGACGCGATGAGATTCATTCTCCATGTAAACCATTCAAGAATGATTATAAAGTATATATAATATATAATAATGAAATATATGAAATTATAATGATATTTTATTTATTTATATTTTATTTACTTACTTCCATTCAATTTAATAAGGAAACAAAAACAGCATTCATGCGTACGTACGGCCTACCGTCTCAATGAATAGTGTATTTAATTCCGTTTATCAATCTATTATTTTAATATATATATATATATATATATTATATTCTGAATATGTTATATATAAATAATTTTTTACATTTTAGAAGTAATTAATCATGATCTAAGTAATCATATTAACAATTACAAGTCAAAAAATGTATGATAAATGAAACATTTTTTCACAAAACACTACTTTAACAATGAATTGACAAATGAACGGGTAATATAAAGTCCTAAGTGAATCATATATGACATCAGAAATAATATTATAGTTCTATTACAAGTTAATAATATGTTTAACCCCACTATATAGGATTCTTGGACACATATGAATGAAATTTTACATAATGTAAGGGATTATTTCGTCTCACTTTTATTTTTGTGAGACATATGCCTTAATCACTATATATTTCTTTTGTATAGTGTTTATGCTTCCAAGGAATGTTTTATGATTTTTATTATAAAAGTTTTGATATTTAAATTTTCATGTAATTTTCTTTATTTTATGACATGTATGATTTCACCGATCATAAATGATAAGGGATAATTATTCCAATCTCGTTCTTATCCAAGATTGTTTATTCATAAGTATTTACTGGGGTTATATTTATCATCCATGTCCACGTATTCTAAAAATATTTTCATAAAATGATTACTATTCTTCCATGTATTTTTAAAGACATTTTTATCCTTTTTTGACTTTTACCACATGTTATGGAAGGATTCTTTCTTTCTTTTACCATACGAGGTACTTTTTGACTTTTTTCGGAAAAAATTACGAGAAGAATGTTGTTTTAACTTATAGAGCATGAATGGATTTTTACAGTTTCATAATTCCTTATTTCCATGAAGCTTCCTCTACAACATTTCATGATTATTTTCAACAAAATCCTTTTATTTTAAAATTTCATGACATTTTGTGAAAAGAAAGCGATTTTGAATAAGAAAGGATATTTTCCTGAAGAATTTATTTCAAGTGTTTTATCAAAACTATTTTCCATCTAAGATGATCTTATTTAGTATGTTTATGTTTCAAGTATAATGTATCTATTATTTACATTGTTTGATTTTTCTTATGATGAAATAATATACATTTGTTTTATATTTATTATGTTATAATGGAATGATGTTTATGAAACTTATATTATTCTTTGTGTTATGATGAATGATTCATGTTTATTTTGTGGCACACGAAAGAATGATTTCATTATGAGATAGGTGGGACCTATATCTCTCTCCAATTAATTGGTTAAAGATTTATATCTCATGAGATAAACATGGATGGAATGGAAAGTGAATCCAGTTCAGTAATATAGGGATGGAATGACAAGTAAACCCGGTTTAGTAATGGACTTTTTCCACTATGATGGTCTTGGCAGTAATGGCTTGGCTACTATGGAAATCATAACATGTGCTTAATGGATGACACAATTACATGTTTTATTCCCATTCTATTTTACCATAATTAATGTTCCAGTATGATCTATGCCTTACATACTTCCATGATTTATTTCACAACTCAAGATTTTGATGTTAAAAAATTTTGTTTATGTTATTAAGTTCAAATGTATACGGTTTGTTTTATTTTCTCCATGATTACCCTTACTGATCATTTGATATCACCATTTTTATGTCTTCTTTTCCCCAGGATATAAAGAATGTTTTTAGGTAAGAAAACAAAATGGAAAGATCTTTATGGGAGATGTTGAAGATCTTTTACCATCATTAGAAGATTGTGTTCCAAGTTTCCAAAGACACTAAACTATTATGGTCCTTGGGTGTCTATTTTTGTTATGTATTAAATATTATGAAAAATTGATGTAATTTCCATGTATGTCACGATTGGGTCTCTATAGTTTGTATCAGAAGAAAGGTTTAGTTAACCTTTGGAAACTAGGATGTGAAATCTTTAGTGAGATCCCAAGATATATTTCTAAGGTATGTATTGGGATTTCCCTAAGGTTAAGTATATGTATAGGTTAAAATCCTAGAATTATGATAATGATCATGAATAACCGAGTATTAAACCTAATATGTTAGAGATTGAATGTACTCCCCCTTGATTATTTTGTTTTCTAGTAATATTTTTTCCTCTCACACAAGTGTTTTTGGGTTTTATAAAATGGTTGGACACAGAAAGATTCATGTTAATGGATAATATGATGGAAAAGAATGATATTATTCATGCGAAAAAAATGAAATGGGAATTGGAAGTCCAAACATCGTTATTATTCCTAATCAGAAATCTCATAATATGATCACTAATCACAACTTTGGTATGTTTCCCGACTCAGCTAATAAGAGAAATATAGTGTTTCATGATGATCTTTGAGGAATGAAAGTTCAATTTCACTCATGTAAATCATGTGGGAAGAGGTATTAGGGGGAATGTTTCAAAGGAACTGTAAGATGCTTTAGGTGTGGAAAAGAAGGAAAAAAATCCAGTAATTGCAAAGGAAAAGGTTCCGTTAACGCTATGGACATGGATAATGGTATTACTAATACATCAACAATGGTTAAATGTTTTAAATGTGGAATATATGGGAAATATGAAAACCAATTACCTAAGGTAAAATCTCATGAAGAGAATAATCAAGGTCGTATGGGTAGTATTTATATTGATGATGATGAAGAGACTACAAATGATATATGAGATGAAAGAAGTGTTGAGAAATAAAATGATGAATCTTGGTCAATGGTTTAAGAAGGTAGTAGAATGATTGAAAGTTTATCAATAATAATGTATGGTACTGTGGAATAAAGAAAAACTTAATGATTATTACACTATTGATTTTATTTGAGTATTTTAAAGTATATGTTGAATGGTACCGTTAACCATGAAAAGTGATTAAAATATTTTTGGAAAGAAGATGATATGCGCATAATGAAGGGATAATGAAAAAATAATATGTTTGATAGTATTAATGAACTCATGATTGATATAAGGACAAAGTGATATCAAGGTTTGAGTATAAAGAATATTTTGGATTTTGGTATGTGGAAAGAGTAAAATTTTGACAGTATTCATGTTTTAACTAAGGTTCTATGGTAACTCATGTTTGAAGAGAATACATGATTAAGGTATTCACATGTTTGGAATGTGGCCAAAAATATATATCTTATGATATACGAGGGATAAATGATGGTATTCACATGCTCGATAGATGAAATTTCTAGTAATAATTACCTTTATACTATGAGATTGGACAGAAGTATTTTCGATAATCCTAAAAGTTGGAATGGATTCAGTTTGAAATCCGATGGTATTTTTTAAGGCTAAAGTATTTTTTAGAATGTTATAATAGTATAGTTTTAGAAAAAGGACAACCTTTAGGATGGGCGACAACCCGTCGCATCGGACAAGGATGTGGGAATCGAACCCACAACTGAAGTGATACAGGCCTTTATCACCTACCACTGGCCTACAAGAAATCCTTGGTTATTAGAAATTAGTTTTATTTTATTAAGCGGTATGATAGATGAAGTATATGTCCATTTTTGGAATCATATATGATTAACCTCACCATAGATGGACTTATATATATTTAATAACTTGTGGTAACCTTTTTTGGGATAGAGATAGATGGAATGACCTATCATTATATCGCATGATTTGATAACACTTCAAGAATGAAAAATTCAACTTCATTTCTTTAAATAAGAGATGAAGTGGAAATTTTCCATGAAATGACCAACGATGATATTACACTGAAATCAGGTAAGTATTTATCCTTATGCAAAAAATTCATCAAATTTAGCGAAATGATCTTGAAAACCCAAAATGTTGTCCATGAACCCTCATATTCGATAAACTAGACGATACCTTAGATAATCACAAATTTATGGCTTTGTGATTGTTGGATTCTTCATAGCCATGTTCTCTACCACTCTCTGTCAGAACATGATGGTTAGATTTCATTTACATATCAATATTTTCACCTATATTCTCTTATGTGGAAACCTCATGTTGAGTTACTTTTGGTGACCATTATGTTTCTAACTTTCCTGTTTAAAATTAAGTTTTAGTATTCCTTTTTACGATGTGGGTTTCTATGAAATAAACTTTCAATTAGTAAATGATTTATAACCATGATGAATTTCGAGGGAGAAATTCATTTTAAAGGGGGTAGATTGTAACACCCCGATATTTTATGAGAAATAATATTTTCTTTGATGTCTTTTGTTGCACGCTGCACCAAGATTATCCTTCTCTATATGCAACAACATATTAGCTTGCAGTATACACAACAATATACTTATCTTCTGTTACACGTAAGAGTGACCTTCCTCGATAGCTTGTGTGGTACACAATACCAAGTTTCACTAAACAATGATATATTATTATAAACTAGACGTTATGAAAAGTATTAATTGCATTTTTAATTTTATAACATTATAATTCATCTTACACATTTTCTATAACATGGTATGAGAACACAATTTATTTTTCGGATAAAAGAAGTATTTTTCAAAAACATGTAGTTTTCTGGCCTTTTGATGGAGCACCCATTTTAAATATAATTTTTACAAGTTTATAAGTTCAATTTGACAAATTATACTTATTCTTTTGAATCAGGATATATAAATTTATGTTGGATAAATGTTTGACATTATTCTGATAACCTTCACATTTTGCTGAATAATAAAAATACGTTAAATTTTAATTAAAAACAACTTTTTCATTGAGATAATTTATATGGTTAAATTATAATATTTAATGGTTTTAAAGTATAAAAAGAATATATTTTTACAATTTAATATAATATAAGTCACTATCATTAATTTTACATTGAATTCATAGGCAAAAACATTTCAATCTTTGGCAATGTTTTATCTTTTAAAACATGTTTTCTCAACAGCCGGATTAATTTGAAATTAAATACCGCAACATATGTGTATTGAATTTGGAAAAATGTATTCCATATTTGGAATCATTAGGTCCAATTATGTTAATAGGCTAATTTTTATCATTGGGCATTATGAATAGTAACTATAATAATTTTTATTTACCATAGTTAAAGGTATATCAGGTAATTAAGGGTAAAAAATATATTATAAAATTACACTAACACTTGTATTGATATCATTGGTTGATTATATTTCTATGTAAAACATACTTGGGTCGAAATAGTATCTATTTAAACTCACTTGGATGTGATTAAGACCAGTAATTTATTTTATTTAAAGGAAATTGAAATATGTCTCATTCAAACATTAATAATTAAAGTATTTTTAATATAAGGTTATACATAATATAAATTCAATTATAAATACTCATTTTAAAGATAAAATGTTTTTATTTATTATGGTAATTTATTTTTAATTTTTAATAAATATATAATTACCTTAATAGCTTATACATTAATGATGTAGAAATTATTTATTAAGTGAAAAATCAATAATATAGTTTTTATTAAATAATGCCCATAAAAGGAACAAACATCTGACACAAACTTATTGTTCATGTACATTAAAACCATAATAATCCAACGGTCAAATTTTTGACCATTTAGAGCCTTATAAAAGTGATTATGACACTTATATTATTTTATTTTAAATTATGTCAAAGTTGTCACGTTCATAGTTTAATATATATAACAATTTAAATATTGTGATTTTAAGATGATAAATTCGAGTAAGTGTACTATTATGGAAGATATTAGATGTATCTACATCATAGTATTTTACTTTTAATTTTTATGCAACAAAAAATTATATTAAATAATTATACAGAAATATTGTAGTAATTATTTTATTAAGAGAAATATCAAATAAATGGTTTCAAAATTATTAAAATAATTATTATATAAACAAATTAATGTGCTACATGAATTTTTTAGATTCATATGACATGTTAGAAATCTAGTAAATATTTTCTTTAGAATATGTCTTCAGTGTGGATTTTATTTGAATTAAAATAATTGAATAGTTTAAAAATTGACACTATTGATATTTTATAAAAATAACATATTATTAAATTGTTTAAAAATAACAAATTTTTTTAATAATTAAAAATTTAAAATTATATGGTTGAAAATATAATTATATAACTAATTATGGAAAATTTACAACACATAACTATGTATTTATAATAATTTAAAAATTAGAATATTATTACTGAAAATAAAAATAAATAGTTTAAATAAGGATAAAAAACTTATAAGGTTTAAAATAAATCCAAAAATCTCTAAAATTTATTTTTTTATGAGATTACAACCCTATATTACCTCATATCCTAATTTTTGTCACTTTGGATGTTTTCAGGTGGGGTTTGAGTTTGTTATAAATTAATATTTTGGAGGTTTCCAAAAGTGCCCCTCTCCTATCTTATAAAAGGGCACCCCTTCCCTCTCCTCTTCAATAAATCTTGAGCCTTAAAGATCAATCAAAACCTGAACATTCATCTTCACAAACTCTATAGTTACATTATAGATGTTCTGGTTTTCTCAAAACACCAACTCTAGTGCCCTAAGAGGAAGTTTAAAAGAGGCAGGTCGAGGAAGAGGTAATCTCTTCTACCGATTCTTTCAAGTTTCTTTTTTCTTCAACTTACTCTTATTTTTTGTTTCATTATAAATTAATAACATCAGTATCACTAATATAATGATATTTTATTAAAAATATTAAACATCCTTATATCCATCCTACGAAAAGCAAAATCATCACGTGTGCGTACGTAAAACTTACCGTCTCCATGCCATGGTGTAATCTTTTTTTCCACCACCACCAAACTTGGATAGATATAATTGTGTAAATAATAACAATATATTATTATTATAACATCATACGAAATTTGAGATATTATATCATCCACTCCAATTCCATTCAATAATTATGATAACGATATCATCGCTCGTGCGTACGTACGGATTACCGTCTCCACGACGCGATGAGATTCAGTATCCATTTAAGCCATTAAAGAATGATTATAAAGTATATATATTAATAATAATGAAATATATGACATAATAACGATACTATATTTATTTATATTTTATTTACTTCCGTTAAATTTAATAAGGAAATGAAAATAGCATTCATGCGTACGTACGACCTACCGTCTCTATGAATGGTGTATTTTATTCCTCTTATTGATCTATTATATATACCTATATATATATTACTCTGAATATATTAGATATAAATCATGTTTTACATTCTTGATGTAAGTAATCCTTATCTAAGTAATCATATTAATAATTACTAGTCAAAACACGTATGATAAATGAAATTATTTTACCCAAATCGATGCTTTAACATGGAATTGACAAATGAATGGGTAATATAAAGTCATAAGTGAATCATATATGAAATCATAAATAATATTATGGTTCTGATACAAGTTAAAAATATGTTTAAACCCACTATACATGAGTCTCAGACACATACGAAAGCGATTTGACATAAGGTAAGGGATTATTTCATCTCACTTTTATTTATGTGAGACATATGACTTAATCACCATCTATTTCTTTTGTATGGTGTTTATGCTTCCCATGAATGTTTTATGATTTTTATTATGAAGGATATGATATTTACATATGAAAGTAATTTTCTTTTTTTTATGACACGTATGATTTCACATATCATAAATGGTAAGGGATAATTACTCCAATCTCGTTCTTATCCGTGACTGTTTATTTGTAAGTATTTATTGGGGTTATATTTATCATCCATGTCCATGTCTTCTAAAAATATTTTCATAAAATGGGTACTATTCTTCCATGTATTTTTAAAGTCAGTTTTACCCTTTTTTGACATTAACACATGGTATGGAAGGAATCTTTCCTTTATTTACCATACGAGGTACTTTTTGAATTTTTTGACAAAAGTATGAGAAGAATGTTTTTTAACTTATACGACATGAAAAAAAATTTACAGTTTCAAAACACCTTATTTACATGAAGATTCCACTAAAATATTTCATGATTATTTTAAACAAAATCCTTTTTTTTAAATTACATGGAATTTTGTGAATAGAAAGTGATTCTGAGGAAGAAAGGATATTTTCCTCAAGCATTCAGTTCAAGTGTTTTATCAAAACTATTTTCCATCTATGATGACATTATGTAATATGTTTATGTTTCAAGTATAATGTCTCTATTATTTACTTGGTTTGATTTTTCTTTTGATGAAATGATATCCATTTGTTTTATATGGATTATGTTATGATGGAATGATGTTTATGAAACCCATATTATTCTTTGTGTTATAATGAATGATTTATGATTATTTTGTGGAATACGAAAGAATGATTTCATTATGAAATGGGTGGGAACTATATCTCCCTCCAATGCATTGGGTAAATATTTATATCTCATTAGATAGACATGGTTGGAACGACATGTGAATCTGGTTCAGTAATAGAGGGCTGGAACATCAAGTAAACCCGGTTTAGTAATGGACTTTTTCCACTATGATGGTCTGGGCAGCAATGTCATGGCTACTATAGAAATTATAACATGTTCTTAATGGATGTCACAATTACATGTTTCATTCCCATGCTATTTTATTATTATTAATATCCCTTTATGATCTATGCCTTACATACTGCCAAGATTTATTTGACAACTTAAACATTTTGTTGTTGTTTTTAAGTTCAAATGTATATGGTTTGTTTTATTTTCTCCAGGCTTAGCCTTACTGAGCATTTGAGCTCACACTTTTTATGCCTTCTTTTCCCCATGATATAAAGAAAGGTTTTAGGTAAGAAAACAAAAGGGAAGGATCTTTATGGGAGATGTTGAAGATCTTTCACCATGATTAGAATATTGTGTTCTATGTTTCCAAAGACACTAAACTATTATGGTCCATGGGTGTCTATTTTTGTTATGTATTAATTATTCCTCAAAAGTAATTTAAGGTCCATGTATTTCAATCTTGGGTATCTACACCGGTGCTAGGCCGAAGCCTCCTCCAAAGCCACAGGGCTCGTATGATAATGATATCTTGGACAACAGCACGACCATTGTGTCTACATACCAACAGTAAGGAGAGTCATGAAGGTCCTCCAAAAAAAGGTGCGGGATTTGGAAATTTATGTAAGGATACATTCCCACGATTACCTGGAGTCCAACCTTGGGATTCCAATGTGAACCTCCCCATTCTCGAGATTAGGGGTGATCACTTTCTTTTCAATTTAATGAGGAATAATGATCAGTTGAAGGGGTTATTTTCACTCCCCCCTTTGATGAGAATGAAATTCCTCCCCTTTCTGGAATGTTTTCGGGGCCCTTCCACTATGGTAAGCCCCCAATCTTCTAGGTCAGGGCCGTGTGACCTTTAATTCCATTTTACATGGAAAGGTTTATCGCTCTGCGCCCTTGCCCACGGTCACCCCGGCCTCTTCGTCTTCATGCTCTCCCTCCTCCACCAGTAGGGGAGGAGGCATGTGCATTATTGAATCATGCAAATCATCTTGTTTCTCACACCGAGCATGAATCACATGGGATTAGAGGTTTTTGAGAATTACAACATCATCACACCATCTGAACTACGAGAACTCAGATTCCTGATAAAAATAGGATACATTATACACCTACCAGAAGGCTCAATCTCAAAAAGGTTCCCATTCCCAAAGGGTCCACCCAACCATCCGAACTAAGATAAATCTAATTCTTGATCATGTCAGGATACTTAAGACGCCTTCTAGAAGTCCCGATCTCAAAAGGGTGCCCATCCATAAAGGGTCCACCCAATCATGTTTCTTAAATGGCCAATTTCCATGCGTAATCCCCACACAATCCGAACTATGTGGGTTCTGATTCCTCTCCTCAGGATACATAGTAAGTCCTCCATGGGGGCCTGATCCGAACATCCAATCAAATTACATCCCCCCTATATGATGATAAACTTCAGAGAACCTTACAATATGTCTAAGTCAGCGTCACCTCCGTGGTATCAAACATATGCATGCTTGCGACGATCATCAAAACCAAGGGTATCGAGGGGACACACTCTTTGGGAATGAACCAAAAATTCATGAACATATGACCAAAAATTAAATCCATAAGAGAGTCCTAGAATAGGCAACAATCCTCTCGCAAAAAGGTGCAGTGAGCCTGACCACCCATCCTCATGACCAATGGAGTCCTCAAGTATTGATGACTAAATCTTCAGACGATGAGTGCCATCCTTTGGAAAGAAGGTCCATGAATCATAGATACTAGGGTCATTGGGCATTCATGTCTCCACAAATAAACACGTTGGAGACCATCCAAGGAATTGATAATCAAGAATGACCAATTTCTTGAGCGTTTTTCCCCTAAGCAATCACCTGCTGGGACCAATAGTTACCCACAGGGTTAATTCAACCTTCTTTAAAGGATAATGATGTTTAACAGTTTGAAATAAATGAAGGGTAAATTCGATGAGATCTCGTCTCTATGGAAAATGGGACAGGTGATGATCCTCGTTGTGCCATATCTGCACCACCCGTAAACGTGCCACCCTGGAGGCAGAAGAAAATGGTGAACCCGACGTCAATCCTTGAACAAGGTGGCGGTTCTACCCATAATGATAAAAAAAGGACACTGCACGTCAGACCATTTTGTTCGCCCCGGTATGCGAAACATGCGCCACCTCAGAGGTAGAACAAAAATGGTGAACTCGATGTGAATCCTTAACCAATGTGGTCATTCTACCCACAATGATAAAAGACAAATATACACTACACATTGGACCATTTTGTTCACCCCAGTACATTAAACACATGCCACCTCAAAGGTGGAACAAAAATGGTAAACCCAATGTGACTCCTTAACCACGGTGGTGGTCTCACCCCACATAGGTCCCTATGCCCTGTAGTAATATAAAAGGGGAAGGGGGAAAGGTGAATCGCCAAATATGCATGTATTTAAAGGAATGATACTTTGATGATGTTTAGTGGTCTGTATGTCAAACATATATTGTAGGTTCCCGCTGAGAGACCTTCCATCTAAAGGACATCCCCATGATCCATAAAGATGCACAGATCAGCAATCCCACAAGTGCTCGGGGCCTCAATGAAGAGTAGGATCCCTTCTCCTACCCAGTGTTGTCAAAGCTGGGTGTCCAATACGCTGATCAATGAGTACCACCAAAATGGTACTATCCCAATGATAGAAAATTCAAGAAAAGCCCTTCAGTCTGTAAAGGTCTACCAACTGTCTCTTTAGCCTATGTTAGTACCTCATCACATGGCAGCTCTGGTGGTTATATCTAACGTTTTCAGGGACCTGTCCTCAGAATGTGGCAATGACTACCTCCCTTACCTTAGAGAGTCATATTAAGTCAATACTAATGACATCATCCCCACTGCAAAGGGACCCTACCCACTGGCCCCAACTAGAGTGCATCTTCACCGACACTGGACTACCAGACCTCCTCCCACCAAAGAGGATCTTCTGGCATGGGAACCTGCCAAAGTCCAAGAGACTCGGGTCCCTCAAGTGGCCTGCCAAGGGCGGAAGATATATAACCAAGGAAAAATTATCACCATGGTTTCTAAGGATAAGATCTGTTGTACTAACAGAGAGGCAGTCAATGGGAAAACATACAACTCTGCCCTATCCACTCAAGCCCACCATGGAAATTTGGTGGCATAATACGAGTACATGCATGTGTCTGCTAGTGCTTGTTGGCCCTGCCGTGGAGATAGAGCAACATGCTAAAGGAAGATGAAAATATCTTTTGGCGCATAAGAATACTGCCACTAAAATAGGGCGGAAACTGGATATACGTAGACACAAATTCATACTGAAGCCTAAGATTCTGACAATATAAATAGGGAGGAACTTAGCTATACGCAGGCACAAACACCTGCTAACGTATTTCAAGTCTCCCATCTAAATAGGGTAGCAACCGGCTGTACACAGGAAAAAATACCTACTGATTCATACCAAGCCCGCCATCCAAATAGGGATGCAAGGAAATATAAGCAGAGTAAAATTCATGCGGAAGCATACAAAGTCCATGAGACAAATACTGCAGCAAGAGAGCAGATGAAAATCCCTTATTGTGAATACAAATACCTCTAGTCAAATACGGTGGTGACCACAGAAGACAACAAGAAACAGAATCGTTCCTCTATCCCAACGTAGGAGAACTACCAGTATCTATTGGAAACCCTTGGAGGATAAGAGTAGGAACAAACTCATGATCCAACATCCGAATGGGACTTCATACCCATTCCAGCCAAATACGTATCTCAGCACATCCTGTCCATGATGGAAGATCAGACATCGATTCTAAACCATATCCTCCAAACATGCCAAGATAGCATTGCATTAGCAGAAAAGGTGAGAAATTGATCCATGACCATACTTCCTCAAATGGAATGACTCCATCGCAAAATGAGTTAGTCACTCTGGAGTGGTTATGCATCTCTACTCTAGTCCAGGAGGGTCAATGACAGTATCCCATGACATGTGGACAATTGGACCGGGAACAAATACTCGGTCCAACTGGGGGACGCCGGTCTAACATGGTGGCTGCTCCAGGGCAATCATATATCCCTTTTAAAACTCAAGATGCTCATTGGTGTATCTCGAAAACATCATGAGACCCTAAAAGACAGGGGCCCATATATGAAGGCCATTACCAATAGAAAATGGAAAATGAAGAGAACAAACATGATCCTACTCTACTAAAAGCTGGGGTTTTCAATTCCCTCAAACACATATAAACAAAGGCTCAAGACCCTTTCATCCCATTACCAAATAATGGAAGTGGCAGTATCAGTTGCGAATGTACTCCCCGCAATATTACTACCAGCAGCTTTGAAGGTCCTCCATAGAGAATCCTTGGGGGCTTACATTGCGGGTCAAGAATGATAGATCACAAGAGCCTATCTTCTGATGCGTGTGGGGGTGGACCTCCCCTTGAACTAAAAGATATGAAATCAAGATGTTCCTCCCCTTGTTGTTGTCCGCCCTGATGGTCCTCCCCAGGGTATACACTGTAGATATGCTTCTCCCTATAGTCAGACATCAAGTCATGATAGTAGTCCTCACTATGATGATAGTCATTGCAAAGGCCCTCCCCGCAATGACAATTGTTCTGAAGGTCCTCCCAATAGTAAGGCCGGCCAACGAGTGGGTCCTCCCCTCATTTTAGTACATCCTGATGTTCCTCCCCACTATGTGCACTACAGAAATTCTCCCTACATCCAGATATCAAGTCATGATATTATTCCTTTTCATGATGATGGTCATTGAAAAGGCCCTCCCCACAATGACATTTACTATGAAGGTCCTCCAAATAGTTACATCGAGTAGAAAGAAGGTCTTCCCCTTAATATAGCTTTCCCTGAAGGTCCTCCCTAGGCTACACACCATTAAGAAAATTCCCACACTTGGGAATCAAGTTTCCATGGTAGTCCTCATCATTACAGAACCACTTGCGAAGGTCCTCCTTGCAATCAAAATATATGATGGAAAGAATTTCATCCCCTTTCCCAAATGAAAATGAGAAATCCGAGCTCTTTTGAGGATCTAGGAAAGGAGTCAGACACATCAGGCACTTCATCTATTACAAGCGATATTCATTCTCAACAAGAGGATGGCCCTAGACCACGCTCACCTTCGGATCCACCCCCACGGTGTCTAAAAATCAATGAGTCCCCCGCCATCCTTGTTTCTTGGAACAAAATCATCAAGAAATAGTCAAGATGGGCATATCAATTAGAGGATCCTACGAAAGAACAACAACATGATATGTTTCTAGTGAGAGGACAACTAGCTAAGGATAACATAAAAGTGATGTATTTCCCTATGGACACTTCTCACTTCAATATACTGGGAGAATTGTCCATGGAATGAATGACTGACATTCATCTCAATATATGGACAAATATTCTAAAGTGGAAACAAAAATTCCTACCCTACGAAGGGTACACGGACCATTTTAGCACAATAGGGAGCTTCCCTATCTGATCGACTTGGAAGCCCTTCCGTCCACAAGGAAGCCACAATCTAAAAGGAAAAATAAAAACCTTGAAATGGTATTCCTCCATGCACTACATAAATTGTTTCATCTCATTGGCAATTCCCTAGATGGAGTTTACATTCAGGGGTGGGGAGAACATGGAGCTTTACACTTCAGCCCATGGCCCGATCAGCATGTCCTAATAGAAATGAAATCCAACAATGTCATCACCCATAGGAAAAAATAAAATGAAACCCCTACTCATGAAATATGGGATACTCAACAAAACATGGCCTTGAGTATGTCTCAGAAGTTTCAGGGCTGAAGGGTTCAATACATCGAAAAACTTCTATGTCAGGCGACCAGGAACATCCATCAGGCTTCCCGCCTAAGGGAATCCAACTAGAAAGCAGTGCTCTTTTATTCAAAAGACCATATACCCTACGCAGACCCAAGGCCACACTCAGATTACACCCACATGGGGGTAAATGGAATCGAAAAGGTGGCAGTAGCGGCAGATACCATCGCGATACGGGAAGAACCCCATCCCACAGGGCTTGGTGAATTTTTAAATCAAAATTCCTCCGTAAGACCAACAAATCCAGGCCGCAGTGCATCATTATGACAATGGAAACAACCCCAGCCCACTAGGCTGGGGTATTTCTTAACTCAAATCCCCACATGACGGACATTTTTCTTCCACCATCATGGAAGAATGATGGACATAGGAGTTACCCATTCCACCCCTTCTCATGGTTTATACCCTCTGAGACAAAGCCCCATTATGAGGTCAGACCAAGGATCAGTTTGAGTCAATCATCGTCAATATGCATGAATAATACAGTGGAATGGAAAGAGAAACTCCAATAAAGGGTGTAACAATTCTTCCTACCATTCGACACCGGGTACACCACCCTTAATGCGGTATGATTCAATGAACATGGTGAACATCAACCCCACAGATCTCATAGGAAATGACATGGGGGGAGAAGACACAATGGAAGATGGTTCCACCCCATAGGTGTTCTACACCAGGCCTGAGAGTGTGTACACCCAGAACTAGAGGGAGGTTCTAAATCTGGGTACCCTCTCAGTCAATCCAACATTACCTCCCCCATGAAACTCCAACAAAGAGAAAAATAAATCCAGGTTCGTCTATGACCTACCTCCTCCTCCCCATGAGAATGGATCCCTCACCCTTGAGGAAATGTTCACCAATAAGGAGGAAGAAATGAAAGAGGTTAGACAAATTAATGTCGAGCTATGTCGAGTGAGTTATCTCGTCGGATGTGCTCCCTCTACGGAACGTCAGCAAGTGCTCCCAGAAGAGGTTCACAAACCAGAGGCACTCATTCCAGTAAATGAAGCCAAGCCCGGAGGATTGTTCAACCTGGCCCTGGAAGGATACAAAGACTTACCCCATTGGGAAAGAATCCAGAATATACCCATGTACACATACAAATGATTCCCCCAGCTGGGCATCCACCCCAAATTCCAGTTGTGCTGGCATGCCCAATCATGGCCCCTATCGCACCAGCTCAATCTCAAGCCTGATAGGATATACATCAAGGGCTCTTAAAAACTTCCGAGTAGATGACATCTTGACTAGAATCCATGGAATGGAGTCATGCTCCAATACAACCAGAGTGAAAACCCAACCCCGAGTGGGTGAGTAATGTTCTTCGCCCACCAAACTATGGGAACCCCATATTCCCAGCATTCAATGGCTCGGGGGACCTAGAGTAGAATTTTATGCACTATGCCTCTTACTATGACCCTGTTATTGGAACTACAGAGCAGAAAGAAGCCGTAAAACTCAGTTGTTTCATACGAACCATGCAAGGCTCAAAATTCATATGGTATACTAGCCATCTATCCAATTCAATCATAGGCTGGGAGGACCTCTGGTGATAGTTTCTCTTCCAGTTCAGATCGACACTACCCAAGATGATGGTCATTACTCTCATAAACTATAAACATTGATAGAACAAGAGGGTATTCGACTTCATTTCCAGATGGAAAGGCCTGACATGTTCCCTAAATCACCCACTCCCCTAGGATGAGATGCTCACCATGTGCATCGATAACCTTCAGGATGAATTGTGAACACCACTCATCCTAGTGAAGTACACCAATGGGTTTATATACTTATATGCCATTTCCCAAAGGATATAATACTTATTGAAATGGAACAAACTTATGTCCCAAGTGGCCCCATCTGCCCCTGGGAAAAGAATGGGAATAGCTAAAGCATCTTATGTCATGCTTAAGCCACCCCTGTCACCAGCCCCAACTGTGAGGCCCCCACCAAACCATGTGGGACCCCGAGGACACCAAAAGCCACCCCCACCTCAGCAAGATGAGCGAAGATGTGCTAATAGAAATCAGTTTGAAGAATAAATAAATAGA
The DNA here is from genome assembly GCA_963277665.1 of Viscum album. Lineage (NCBI taxonomy): Eukaryota > Viridiplantae > Streptophyta > Magnoliopsida > Santalales > Viscaceae > Viscum > Viscum album. The sequence goes on from OY728163.1 coordinate 211,587,542, forward strand.
GTTTAGTTATTCTGATATGACAAGGTCTGCAGCTATTTCATAGCCACCATGAATTGCAATCTACTCCGGATGCCAGAGCCAAAGAGAGTTGAAGAAGTGGGTCTCAATGATCGTCTGAATTATTGTTTGTATCCCATGATAACTAGGACACACCATCCCATAATGATTTGTTTTCAATGATCTCCAGAAAATAATGGTGGATTCTGGGCATGTCAAGTTGGCCCCACCGCCAGTACAAGTGTCATATGTTTCCACCTTCAAATAAATGGAGGTAGAAGAATAGAAAATAGTCACTAGAAAGGAGAAATATTTTGACAACTAGAAGACCTAGAAGACCGTCAACTGAGTCCACGACATTTTCTAGGCATAGTTGAAACAACCTACTATGCCCCCAAAATCCCCAAAACCAGTACAACCATCCTCTTCATCCATGCGGTCCTCTAAAGGGTGGAAGGTGAAAAAGAAATAAGAAGATGATGAGATGGTTCCAAAGCCAAAGTAAATGTTAAAACATTCATACTTAATTCCCATATACCTGGTTCACTGAGAACCGCCCCTTCAAATGGTACAATGGGCACTGCCCTACTTAATGGTATCATCATAAGGAGGCAGTCTGACAAGAACCATATCATATCAAGAACTGATCTTCAGCTCCATGAATGTAATTCACTTAAAGGACCCCATATCTATTGATGACTATGACCACGAAACCGAATTCCCGGTGCCTAATTGGAGAGCCGGAGGAAGAGGCAACAGCGGCCAGAGGTTTCCCAGAAGGCATTATCATGGTAGGAGCCAAATTTTTGGCCATGCCACAAGTCAAACCATTAACATCCCAGAAACTTGTGGAAGGACCCTCTGGTAGATGCAACGAGAACCGGATTGCTCCTTCTAGCCGCCAGAGGAAACCTAAGCCCAGTTTTCTTGAAGTATCCATCAGAGGGTGAATACATGCTGAACCATCCAAGGAATATAGGAAGGCCTATCTGGCCAATTGTGGAAAGGACTATAGCATCACCGACTCCCACTACAGAGGCCAAACTATCTATGTCCAAAAATCAAATTCCTAAAGTGTCAGTGGAAGAGAAACCCTGAGCCGGGAAGCAACGACCTTTAGAGAAGAAGTATGAAATTTTATAGTAGTTGGCTTCAGTAGCAGCAAAGCTTTCAATCATGGACACGTTGAGTTTGTCCGCAGATCTCAGGGAGGCACTCATAAATGCCTTGATAATTCCCCGGGATTTCAAGGCTAAAGTAGCAGTGGATGAAGTCTATAGAATATAGACCAGTCCCGAAGAATGTCATGTCGTCATCTTCATCACAGATATGGATCATGACGCCATCATGAATGTGCACATTAAATGTGTCTTGAAAGATAAATGGAGTGTATGTTCAAATAATTTTCATCAAAAAAAGCTCTGGATTTATCCTCCTCCTACTAAGAATGCTTCGTCGACTGGGATATGATGATGAAAGATTGACATCCTACACTAAAAATCTGTTAGGATACGAAAAAAGTGAGCAGAAGCTATTGGGAAGAATCAAGCTTAAAACTTGGATCGAAGATCTAATATCAGATTCTGAGTTCCTTGTGGTATGGTAGAGTACAACCTTCAATGTTATATTATGGAGGCCTTGGTAGCATCAGTATGTTGCAATTATATACTCATACCATCAGTGTATTAAATATTTCACTAATGGAAAAAATGGGACCTTACACGCCGATAAATCCTTGTTTGTGTTTTGTGAGTCTCACTATATCGACGCAGGGTTCTATGAGTCAGAAGAAAAATATCTTTCGGTGATGACATTGACTGGATCAATTCATTGAATGGATTGGATATGGCTCCTACCGACCCATTATAGCAGCTTGGGGAGGAGTAAGTAGTACCCATAAACCAACTGGAATGTGTAAGTACAAGCCCGAATATAGACTCAGTTGTCTGTATGGTCTCTACTATGACCACCAAATCTGAAGACATATAAGAATGGTCTGAATCCCATGTTTTCATAAAAAGCATTGTGAAAGACACTCCCAGCCCATCCTTGGGATATCAAACTACCCTTTCCTCACAGACAAAGGAAAAGGATGATTTCTTTCCCAATATTGGAGAAGTTATCTAGAAAATCCATTATCCATCAGAAGGGTAATATGATCAAGATGAAGAAGAATAATAGGAATAAGACCTCAAATATTCCCCTCCTTCATTTGAATAAGGTGTTTCTACCACCATCTATGAACATAAGGACTCTGGGAAATGAAAACAACCCACAACCCACTCTAATCAGTGTGGCCATTCCTGTTATGGATTAGGATGCATATAGCTCTTTCCTAAAGAAGAATCAAGATTTGTTTTCATGGAATTACATAGAGATTACAGGCCTCGATCTGGAAGTCTCTACCCATCATCTAGGATTACCAGAAGTTCACAAGGTCTATAAACAATCAGCTAGAAGGAACCACCTGACGCATACTGCTAAAATAGAGGCTGAAGTCGACAAAAGGATCAAATCCAACTTCATATGGGAGGTCCAATATCTGATCTGGCTGGCCAACATAGTCCCTGTCAAAGACAAGAATGGAAATATTAGAATTTGCATCAACTTTAGGTATCTTAATTAGTATATCCCAATAGATGACTTCTCTATGACGATCATAGAATTGTTGATCGATGCAACAACCAAATACGAAGCTCTCTCCTTCATGGATGGCTATTTTGAATAAAACCAAATCCGAATGACCCGCGGAGGCATAGAATCTAATGTTTTTAGGGGCCCTTAGGGGGTGTTCTATTATAAACAGATTCCCTTCATTCTAAATAATTTTTATGACACATATCAGCGCGCCATGCATCACATCTTCAAGCCCTTTTGGGAAAATTCATCGAGTGTTATGCCGACGACCTGGTGGTTAAGTCACAATAGTGTTCGAACCACCTGCCTGACCTTGAAACTATCTTCAACAAATTGAGACAACATAGTTTGAAGATGAATCCCTTGGAATGTCCCTTCATCATTACCTCGAGGAAATTACTTGGCTTCGTCGTATGCCATCATGGCATCAAAGTCAACCCAAGAAGATGAAAGCCATTCTTGTCATGTCCCCACTTTCCAACCACACCAAGTTGAGAGGTCTCTAGGGGAACCTCACCTACATTTGAGGCTTCATAGCCAACCATGTAGGTAAATTTTTACCTTTCACCAACCTCATGAAGAAAGGAGTTACATATGAATGGGATAACAATTTTCAAGAATCATTTGACAACCTCAAAAGATATCTCTTTAGCCCACTGGTGCTAATGCAACTAGTGTAGGGGACACTGCTAATTTTATATGTAACTCCTCTGGAATGTTCATTACGGTCCTTCCTCGTGTAGAAGAATTATTTCAGTAGTGATAATATCCTCCACTACCTCAACCAGACAATGATTGATGCTGAAACTCAGTATTTGAGGATTGAAAAAAAAACCGAATGGCCCTAATCAACACAGTTTAGAAGCTCAGGCATTGCCTGCAGCACCATGAGGTCCACCTGCTCTCCCTCTACAACTCGCTCAAGTATATCCTCAACCGTCCCATGCTAAATGGGAGCTTATCATGATGGGCGTTCATCCTGAAATAGTTTGAAATATGGCATGTGCCCCAGAAGGCCATCAAATTCCAGGCATTTGCAGACATAATGGACAAGAACCCATGGGAAGAGACTACACCATTGGATTCAAAACTTCTAGAAAAAGAAGTTTTTCCACCCAAGAGAACCCCCATATGTGGGTAATGTACTTTGATGGTGCGTTCTAAAGCACGATTGGGAAAAGGGTGAAGGATACCAAGCTCAACAAAGTGGGGCTAGGATTCGTACTTTTATCTCCCGAAAAGGCCATCTTGCCTTACTCTTTCTTTCCTTCTAAAGGGTGTATGACCAACGAAGTGGAGTATCAGGACCTCATCGTAGGCCTGGAGTTGGAACTCTAGTGAGAAGCCAAACACTTAAAAATAAAGGGTGATTCAGAGCTAGTCATCAAATAAGTCAATGGTGACTATGCTATCAATAAATAATTATTGGTTCCGTTGATGATCCATATTCGAGCACAGATGGTAGAATTCCCATCAGAACCAATGCCGACTCATATACCCTGGTCATAAAATGCTCAAGCTGGCACTTTGGAAAATGCAGCCCCAACCTTGGCTGATCCCAACCGGGATGAAACAGTCTTTAGAATTTCTCGCTGTCTGATGGTCTTGACATTCATCTAGATCAGCATAGAGGAAATTGATGAAATTGTCCCCATTCCTAAGCCTTATGGTCTTACCTCCGGATGGATGACACCCATCAAAAATTACCTTTGTAAAGGGGAACTCCCACATGTTAGTCCTGAAAGGGAGCATGTCCGAAGGTGGGAAACCAGTTTTACACTATACAATGGGGTGAACCAGGAGAGGGTCCTCTAAAAACGATGCCTTGATGGAGTCTTTATCAGGTGCATTGATTCAGAAGAGACTGTTGTCGTCATGAAAGAAGTACACACCGGAGCCTGTGGAGCACACCAGTCCAAATCCGAGGTCTCTCACAAAATCCGAAGGCTTGGGCATTACTGGCCCACCCTGATACAGGATTGTGCCATATTCAATAAGAAGTGTCATTCCTACCAAGTTCATGCTAATTTCATACACTGCCCCTCGGAGTTTCTTTATGCGGCTAAAAACTCTTGGCCATTCATCACCTTGGGGATGGATGTTGTGGGACCGTATCTGCCTGCGATAGCTAGAAAATTCAAGTTCATACTCAGAGCAACCAACTTATTTTCTATATGGTCTGAAGGCATACCCAATTAAAAAGTCAGGGGGAAAAACATCTTCAGCTTTGTGAAGGCCAGCATCATCACCAGTTTCGGTGTCCCTTATTTAATACTAACAGAAAAGGACACCAACATCTGCTCGGCAGAACTGGATAAGCTGTATCGGGAATATGGAATCAATTCGAACCGATCATCCCGCTACCATGCAGCATCCAATGGGAAGATAGAAGATTTCAACAATACTCTTTCCATCATACTTAAAAATATGGTCGACAAGGATAAGAAATCATGGCGAGACAAGATAATTCATGCTTTGTGGGCCTACCAGACCACAACCTGCACCATCACTCAGGAAACCCCACACTCACTATTATACAGGGAAGAGGCGATGTTACCTATATAAATCCCAGTTTTGTCCCTTCATGTGGCCATTTGCGATCAATTTTCCACGGACGAGAAATCCCAGAGATGGTTTGATGAATTGTAGAAGTTATACGGGAAAAAGAAGCACACTCTGCAACATTTAGAGATATAACAAAACTGGGTTGCATGATACTTCAAAAAAAATATTCACCTTCGATCTTTCAACAAATGAGAAATAATGCTAGTCCTTAGAACCTTGATGATACTAGAGAAGACACCCCTGAAGCCTTAACCAAAGTGGGAAGGACCATATGTCATACATCAGGTCTATTCCAATGGAGCATACACCCAGATATCAATGGATGAAAAGCTCATCAGGGATCCCACAAATGTGAAGTTCTTGAACAAATACTTCACTTAAAAATTCCCCAATGATAATGTACAAGCTCTAAAATGTTAAACTATGTGTCATAAAAAATATCCCATGTCATGGCCCAAACTCTAAGACCTTAAAATATGAGTAATGAAAAATCCTTGTGTTAAGGCCCAAACACTAAGACCTTAAACTATGAGTTAAACATGTCTCCATGGCCCAAATTCTATGACCCTAAACTATGAGTCATAAATGATTCCCACATGATAAGGTCCAAAATCTAAGACCTTAAACAATGAGGTAAAAAAATGCTCTCATATCATGGTCCAGACTCTACGAACCTAAACTATGATTCATAAAAATTCCCTCTCATATAATAAGTCCAAGCTCTATGATGTTAAACTATGAGTCATAAAAAATTTCCCCCCAATGTCATGGTCCAAACTGTAAGACCTTAAACTGTGAGTTATGACAATTCCTCAACGTTAAGGTCCGAATTGTAAGACCTTAAACTATGAGGAACACAAAGATTTTACCCCATGTCATGGTCCAAACTCTAAGACCTTAAACTATGAGTCAGCATCCTTTCCACATGACATTAACCTGTAAGAAACATGTCCTCTTCATAAGACATTGAACTACGTAGCATAAAAAGTCTTAATTTCATGACAATAAACTACATGATCTTCCACAGAACTATGTACATATTGATTCTTTTCCCTAGATGGATATGTAGAAATGAATCAATCTTCGATCATGGCCCATCCACAATAAAATATTTCCACATCACACCTCATATGTACACATATTCGTAAAGGATAACCTTATCACTCCTTGTTTCTCACACCAAGTACAACTCTGGTGAGCTTAGGAATAGTGATAGAGATTATCCTACGAAGGTCAACTATGGGGAAACATGGAAAAACTGACAACCACAATGGGTAGAATGAAAACGCCCCAACTTTTTGGACCGATCCAAACCAGTATGAGGAACATATAGAACTACGTACGGATGGATTCCTACCCTTTCATGATACATAGCGACACCACGATCTTTGATCTTGGCCCAGCCCAACTAGGAAAGAAAATGAAAAGGCCCCATAATATTCCCTATCACCTCACACTTGAAAATGAGACTCTGTAATCACTCATTGTTTCTCACATCGAGTATAAATCACGTGAGCTTAAGACAAGTGGTATGGATTCTCTTACACAAGTAAACCATAGAGGAGTATGGTAGGCTTGGCACCCATATCAAGTAAAACCAAAGTGCCCTCAAGTGTCCCGAACACATTGAAAAAATGTTCATAGGGAACATCCAGAACTACATGTGACTTGATTCCTATACTCACAGGATACATAGTGATGCTCATATTCGACATCCTGGCCATACCACCAGAAAAAAATGCCCCTTTTCCCCATACATGGGTCGGACCTATGTGGAATCTCCAAGAAGGTCATGGTTTTTCATGGTATGGTTATTATCACATTCCCAAGAACACCTTTACTATCTATCACACTCCATTCCATGGAAAAAATTGGATCGTCATAATCATCCAAGGTCATCTGGGAAGGAAGGCTAGTGTCATGTGGACACTTTTGATTGACCATGCATATCGTGCCCCGGTGGCTCTACATACGTCTCCCCACAGAAAATGGTCATCAATAAAAGGAAAATTAATCCCTATGAGAGTCCTCTCTTATCTCATTATTACCAATGGATTTCAATCCCCGTGTCATCCCTCCTGATTCAAGTCACCCCTAGGATTATGGTTTACACCTTCTGTCATCACTCACATATAAGGAACTCCAGAACACCCTGACTGTGATTAACCTGAAACATTTGAAGACCTATGCAAGGCCAAAATCGTCATCACCTCACGACATTAAATTTCAAGGGAAAAATCATTCTCACAGCACGATGTTAATCTACATGGCCCAAATCATCCTCACCACATGATGTTAAACTGCAAGGCCAAAATCATCCTCACCGCATGACATTTAACTACAAACCCAAAATCTTCCTAAACACTAGACATTAAACTACAAGGCCAAAATCCTCCTCACCACATGACATTAAACTAAAAGTCCAAAATCATTCTCACCACATGACATTAAACTATAAGGCCAAAATCATCTTCACTACACGATGTTAATCTACAAGGCCAAAATCGTCCTAACTACACAACGCTAAACTTTAAAGAAATAGATTTAGCCTAAAAATTGACCCTAATGTTGAATTACCAATTCTTATATGGTGACATAAAACCATTATGATCCCTTGTTTCTCACACCAACAATAGCTTGTTTGAGATTAGGGATCTTAGCAAGAGATTCACTACGACATTTTGGAAAAATAGCCCATGAATTTGGTCCAAGTTGCACGAACCTAAAAGGCATGTCATGGTTCCCTCCCCTAAGAGGAACCCCATGTCCCGGCCATGTGATGTTAAAATACTGGGTATCCCAAACAAAGAACAAATTCCTCACCCTGCGTACTGGTTAGATCTACATAAGGGACACCATTCCATGAGTAAATCATAGCCCAAATGGCCACAATATTTCCTGGTATACCTCTTCTATATTCCAAACTCTATTCTTTAAGTGATATTGAATCCCCATAACCCTCCAAGGCTATCTGGGATGGAAGACCAGTGTCCTACCGAAACCTTTGATTGACAATGAATATCATGCCCCAGTGGAACTGCATACATCACCCACGAAAATGGTCATCAATCAATGGAAAATTCTTCCCAAAAAGAATCATCTCCAACTTAGTATTCTCAATGGCATCCAAGCCTCATTCCACCCCTCCTGATTCAATGAACCTTGAAGTCATGGTTTACATTTCCCCCCTTTCACACATCCTAGATTTAATGAAGCATATGGGACCGATTCACCTTTGGTATCTTTTGAGGTTTCTAAAAGATATCCTATCCACATGAGAAAAGGAGATCCACATGTGAAGGAAGAGTTCCCCCAATCGTTTTTGGTTTTCCCTAAAGAAGTTCATCTAAATATCATCCTTTTATGATTAGGGGAACCCCTGGTTGATGGTCCCATACTATATTCAGAATGTTCCCAATCTCCATGATCCTCAAAGTCCATCGCAGGTGGAAGGCCAGTGTCCTGGGGACACCTTTTATTGACTATGAATATCATGGCCCAGTGGCGCTGCATACATCACCCAAAAAAATGGATATAAGTCAATGGCAATTTCATCCCTAAGAGAGTCCTTTCGAGCCTCCGTATGCTCAAATGACCTTCACCTCTTGTCACACCCCATGATTAGGAAAACTCCAGGATGACAACTTATGTACCTCTTTCTTCCCAAGTTCCTCTGACATAGAAATGACTCTTAACTAAACTGACCACTTGCTAGCTCTCCCTCACATAAGTAAGAGATGTGAAAGGATGATTGCCCACTCAAGGCTGATGGGAATGTTTCAAATGATCTTAGACAACACTACTCAAGAAAGCCACCTATTATGGATCCCACCATCAAGATAAGTCCAAAATGTGGAAAGTCCCACCAGGCCATCAGGAATGGAAGGCCAGTGCCCTAGGGACACCTTTGATTGACTATGAAAATCTTGCCCTGGTATCTCTGCAAATGTCACCCACAAAAATGGCAATCATTCGAAGGAAAATTCATCCCCAGGAGAGTCCTTTCCTACCTCTGTACGCCTAAAGTGTCTTCTGAGCCTCATGCATGTACATAATCAACAAATATATGGTCAATAAAAATCCCTGACCCATATTTGGAGGATAGTAGAACATTACCAACTAACGGTCTCGAGCTAAAGCCTTACTCCATTAAATTTTTCAATGATGTTCGACCTAAAACATCAGTAATAAGTTTGAATTTTAGGACTATGAACTGCCAGCAAGAAAAAAAGATGTTATGCTCACTAGAGGGGAAATCCTTCAAAGGCACCTTTGGGTAAATGTTGAGTATCAGTTTTCTAAAAAATGCATTGAGCCCTTAGAAAATGCGTAATGCTTCTTAGGTCAAAAAGCCACAAAGGGCAGCCTAAGTAAAAGACAAGTTATTCCCTCTAAGCCCGTATCAAGAAGGCTTCAGAAGAAATTAGGGTTATAAAGAAAAAAGGCACAAAAGATCGTGAGGTGTTCCATAGAACCTCAGAAATATTCAGACTATGCTCGTTGAGTCCCTAAACTCAGGTAAATATTAGAGCTCAATTTGGTCATCTCAGTTTACTAATTTCAAGTCATGAGATAAAATTAACATCTGATTAAAATGATCTTGATAAGAACAGGTTAAAAGGATGAATTTAGAGGTAAATTGGTCCCATCATATTCCATGAAATATATGGTGGGAATACACAACCTGGAGCCTCTCCTTGAGAACTAGATAAGACCTTTACATGAGACATTCAGAGGAGTCAAAAAGCTGCATCAACAATTGGTGATATTCCTCAATGGCTTGGAGAAGCTTTAATAAGTTCACATTCTTAGTTTCTACACTCACTCGTAGCCCCTGCACTTCTCTCATGGCTTGGAGGCCGGTTCTTTCTCCCTCCTGTATTTTCCATCACCCTTCCTCAATAGAAGATACGATCTAAGATCTCTCCTGTTTATGCAATTCTAGTTTTTGGATTTGTCTCTCCACTTCCTGGTCAAGAAGATTTATCAGAGACTCTTTCTTTGTGAGTTTGTTCTACAAATTCATAACCTTCTTGGCATGAGTTGCAGCTTCATTAATGATGATTTATCGTGTATCCACCAGATAAGTCGTCAACTCTACCGTAGAGAGTCGAGACACAATAACGCATGTTACATCCCAAGTGGAAACCACATGCCTTGTCATATCCTAAATTCCATGATAGTTAAATCCACTGAAACCTAAAACTACAAATTGGTGGTGTAACCATGGTAATTTTGCTGGAATCTCTTAAAATGGAGTCTGGGAGTTTAGTCGCTACATGTTCCTCCATGCTTTTTCCGATCAGGAAGGGCTTCGGCCAAGATTTCTCGATCAGTCTCAGAATCACTCCCTGATGATGAAATATAGTAGAGAATGAACTTCACCAGAGAGGGACTTGGTTCGGCAGCTAGAACATGACTTGAACCTATGATGACCTCATCTCAGTTAACAATAATAGATGGCATGTTAGGGACATCCACTGTTGCCAAATCTTGTGGTTGTGATTCCATGGATGAAGAGGAGAAAAAAATAACTCCCACCCCCAAATAAGTATCACTATCCAAAACGAGTGGAACTACAAATTCAATAATTAACCTCACTCCATGGATATGAGAGAGTGCTGAGGACCTGTAACCATGACTGGTTGAAAGAGAAGTCCTCAAGACAACCCTTAAATGTTCATTGGTCTATATAAGACTTGTGGGAATAGTCATTCAGGATAAAATATTTGTCTCGGAATACTGTGGGATTAAACCATAACGCCTCTCAAAACTGGAAAAAGGGCATGATAGCCCTCTCTAGATTTTCATGGGATGTAACATTATCATCCCCGACAGTGACATTCTCAGAGCCCCCATGATCAGGCATGGTATCGACTTTTGATGCAATTCCCTCTATAGGGACAAAATTCGCTTGGTTGTGATTTACTGGCCCAATGGTATTCAAATCCATTCCAAAATCTAGCAAAAATTGGTTCTCTTCATTGGACATAGCCCCCGCCACAAAGACCACCTATTACCTCTCCATGAGAATCAGTTCGGTATGATCAAATGAATCATCAACTTCTGGATGACCTTCCAATAATATGGAGGAAATTGTTTGAGTATGGGAATGCACATCCAAGGGGTATGAAACACCCTCAGTCTCCTCAAAGTGCCATATTTCCCTGTTCTGATCATCTGTAATAGATGGAAATTCTTCTTCTACCCTAAAGGGGAAAGGGGCTATAGATGCATGCTAAATCGTTGTTTGATCACCGATGGGCCCTGATTCAAAGTATATATACGTACCAATGGGTCAACAAGGTAAGGATATTTGGTTCAATCACTAGGTGACCAGAAACATAATTTGGATCCCCCTTCGAATGCGCTTCGATATATGGGATTATTGCTTACATTTCATGGACTAGTAGGGAGATGGATCCTGAATAAGAACACTGAGAGGAGATAGAGGAGGAAACTGCATGGATGGGTCGGCAATCACCACCACCATATTCTCTTGGGATCTGGGAGATCCTTCAGCATTACCCCTACTAGTGAGGGAGAGTGATCCCCAGCTACAGTGCCTCTGGGAGAATAAGTCGGGGAAAAACCTGTCTCCTGGGAACCAACATGCCCCTGAAGAAAAGAAAAAATAAATAATAATAAATAAGTAGGAAAGTGGGGAAGGTTTAATTATATTTTAAATAAATTAATTTAAGGGTGAAGGATGTAGATAAGACCTCTCTCGTCGACCATGGGAATACTGCCATCAATGCCACGCGGTCAGACCAGTAATGTCTATCCATGGGAGAGTAAATTCACTTATCCATTTCAGTCAGGTGAGCAGCCACTTCATGAGGCTCTTCATCAGCTGAAATGCTAGTAGGAGATATGGATCCCCCAAAACATGGAAGATAGAAGTGTTACCTAGGAATATGTATCCATATATCTTTATCGGAGGCATTATCCCTCAACTCATCCTAGACTCTCCAAGCCTTAAAAAATACAGTCGTAATTGGGATGGACAATGCTAGAGGGTTAACATGAGGAAGCGAGGTAGGCTTTGACAACCGTAAATGTTTCCTAGGTGTCCCTAAAAGCTCAAGACCTTGAGAAGGGAAGCATTTGTGAGATGATGGGGGAGAAGAAGAAACATTTTTCATGGCGGCTTTAGTAGGTAATCCAACAACGTCATCATAATTATCAGCAATTTATTGTCACAACATGAAAAGTACTCGATACAAGTACCTACTATGACCACTTCGGGAGCGTATGAGGGTCTCGAGGTCTTAAGGTAACAACCCACCTCATCTGGATCCCCATTGAAAGAAACATCTATTGGTGTTGACACTAAACCTATGACAACCCTTCTTTTATTACAAACTTAAACATGATTTATTACATAAAACTTCACATCATACAACAAAGAAGATCGATAGGTTTAGTGTCTTTGGGGCTTGGATCATTACATAAAAACTTAAAACATGAAATAGAACATATTTATTGAAAACTTCCTTTACATGACCACTATATTCCCTCGTACTTAACACTGCATGGGATAACCTGAGGACATGCATAAGAAAATGGTGATCTATAAAGCCCAGTAAGGGAATACACATGGAATAACATGAGAAGTAAAATACATTTTATACATTAGGAATATCAACAGAGCACAATAGAAACATGAACATAAAGGCATGATAAAGCATGATAATCATAACATGGAAATGTGGCAACAACACTTAACATGGAATTAGCATGAGCCAAGGCTCATTGCACATGGAGCATGAGTAAACCCTCATTGCACATGAAGCACGAGTAAAACCCTCGTTGAACTTGAATTAGCATGAGTCAACACTCATTACACATGATGTATCATGATACTATACTTTACCCAATGCATTGGAGCGCTATAAGGGCGCACCCTTCTTAAACATTTAATTTCATGCATAAGTGTGCCACAATGATCATAAAACATGGATTCATTAAATATAATCATTTATTCCACGATAAAGGAATGTGTAATTATTACATGAAACTTTATAATCAATAAGTAAATGTGAATAAAGGTGAATGCCCTTGATGGAGAAATGGGCATGGTATTCACTACACAATGACATTGGCTTAGAAAATTGGTGCGATTTCGGCAGCGTAACGACGTGACATAAGAATTAATAAAAAATGGTTGATGAGAGAGAAAGGGGTTACTCATAATATATACTTGTAATTTATAGTAATTAGGTAATATAGATACAAGTCCCAACAATTGTAATTTAATTTAGATTCATGATACAAAAGTATTGCTTGAATGTAAAAGAGGAGAGAGAAGTTCCTTTCGGAATTTCGGCATAGTAACGGGTATACATGGGAGGAATTTAATGAGAGAAAAAGGGGTATCCCATCATTCAAACATAAAGAGGGAAGTATGAGTGAGGTGAGAAACCATACCCAAACATTCATAATTTAAATTAAAAGGAAAAACAACTTAAAGAAAATTGGACAAAAATGAGAAAGGAAGGAAAAACCCTTAATTGGAAGTGTGCTTCCAAATTCTAGAGAGAGGCTTGTGAGAGGCTTCTTGGGAGCATGGGGCACCATGGGAGGATTTTAGAGAGAGTAGGGTAGTGTTTGGACGAACTATAAAGGCTTTGAGTGAGGAGGAAGTGGGAGCTTGGGTTGTTTTATATAGGAAAGGTGAGGGAATTCTTTATTATTTTGGTTTGGGACCCCTTATATTAAATTAATCCAAACCACAAACCATACAATGGTTTTTGCCAATGGTTTTTGGAAAAGGGAAGAGGAAAACAGTATTTTATAAGTCCAAACTCCGAACATCTTAAAATAATAGGATTGCTTATGTGGAGGTGAGTCACACTCCAATGGAAAACAATTCAAAAAGACACGGTGTTTAATAAGTATTGAGGGATCCATTAGTGATTTTAAAAGTAATTAAAACAAACCCAAAATCACATTATTTTAATGGTAAAAAATATATTGGCCTATCATAATGATTATAGTATTTTATTAGATCACTATTGGGTCATTATGATGTCATAAAACACATTATATATTTAAACTATATTTAATTTTTACCCAAAAATTTTACTGTCTCAGAAAATTATGAAAAATTCACCACCGGATAATTTTGATATCCTAATTCTAGAAAGAAAATTTATTTTATACAAATAATTTTATAAATATGTTAAATTTCACTTTTAAAATAAAAATTAACATTTATCGAAAATTCACAGGTTTTGACAGAAATGGCTTTCAAACCTTAATAAAAATTATAATTGCATTTATAAAATTATAAGATCAAATATATATATTAAAAATTAATTTAATAATAATAATAATAATATTTTATTAAAATATTATTTATTTCAAAAATCCCTTAATTTTAAAAAAAATAGAATTCTTAATTAAATAATAACTAAAAAGACTATTTGTACTTTAAAAACTATTTACAATGTATCCATAATGACAAGAAAGTATATACATTATTATATACAAAAAAAATAATGTACATGAACATAGTAATATCGATTTGTTACATAACCCCTTAAAACAGCCGCATAATACCTATGGGTAAGGTGTGCGATGGTGACAGACTCTTGGGGTGGCTCGGATAACATTGCTCGAGTGGTAATCTCTATCAACTTCCACTTTTCCCGTAGACGGTCATGTTCGAGCTTTACATGATGAAGCTCATCTTGGGCTTGGTCAAGAGCGAAGCCCAAGGACACCACCTCTTTTTCGAGCTCCGACAAATGGGATTCGTATGGGGCAATTATACTAGATGAGGCCATCACTTCTTTTGTATGAGTAAATTGGATTTGTTAAATCCCTATATTTATACTAATCATGTGATCACTGTTCAATGACTATATTAGAAATGGTCAAAATTCTTAACATAAAACCAAATAAGTTGACATTTTATATAAACATAAAGATAAATTTTATTAGATCAAGAGGTATTTCCATTAATGAAACTTTGGGTCGTTACAATTTTCCCCCCTTAAGAAATTTGGCCCTGGAAAGTTTTCTTTTCCCACACTAAAACAGATGTGGGTAACTCAGCTTCATCATTTTCTCTGATTCCCAACTCGCTTCTTCAAACTTGTGATTTCTCCACAAAACCTTGACGAGGGGAATTGTCTTATTTCGTAGGACTTTTTCTCTACGATCTAAGATCTTCACTGGTTTCTCCTCATAAGAAAGATCATCTTCCAACTGTACCACCTCAGAAGATAGTACATGTGAAGGGTCCGGTATGTACTTTCTTAAGAGGGATACATGAAAGACATAATGTACTTTGTCCATGGTAGGTGGAAGTGCTAGTCGATAGGCCACAGCCCCGACACGATCAAGAATCTCGAAGGGGCCTATGTACCTTGGACTTAACTTCCCTTTATTTACAAACATCATGACCATCATCCATAGACATTTGCATAGAAAAACCATGTCTCCAACTTTAAACTCATGGTCTCGTCAACAGTTATCTGCATAACTCTTCTATCAACTGTGGGATACCTTGATATGATACTGAATGGTTTTCACATTCTCCACCATTTCCTCGACCATTTCTGGTCCAAGCAACTTACGTTCACCGACCTCATCCCAACATGCCAGTGTTCTGCACCTTTTTCCCATATAGGGATTCATATGGTGCCATTTCGATGCTTGAGTGGAAATTGTTATTATAAGAGAACTAAACCAGAGGAAGATTTTGATCCCATACTTCTTTAAAGTCCATTGAGCATGATCTCAACATGTCCTCAAGTGTTTGGATAGTACGCTCGGATTGGCCATCAGTTTGAGGATGATAGGCTGTACTGAAGTCCAGTTCAGTATTCAGAGCATGTTGAAGACTCTTCCAAAACATAGAGGTGAATCTTAGATCTTAGTCAGACACAATAGATAGTGGTACTCCATGCCACCTTACCACTTTCCTGATATATATCTGTGCCAGTTTATCCAAAGATAAATCCACCCAAAGAGCAATGAAGTGTTGAGTCTTTGTAAGATGATCCACAATAACCCAGATTGTATTGTTGCCTTTGGATGTCCTTGGAAGTCTAGTGAAAAATTCCATGGTGATGTTCTCCCATTTCCATTCTGGTATAGGCAATGTTTTCATCATCCCCTTAGACTTCTGCCTCTCTTCCTTCACTTGCTGACACACCAGGCAGCTTGATGTATATTCAGCGATTTTCTTCTTCATATTATCCCACCAAACGTTTTCTCGGAGATCTCGATACATCTTTGTGCTCCCTGGGTGAATAGAGAAATTTGAACTATGGGCATCATCCAAAAGTTCCTTCTTCAGCTTCAGAATTTATGGAACACATAGTCTTTTCCCAAACCGCACAATTCCTTCTTCATTAACATTAAACACTGAGGATTTCCATTTTTCGATAGCTTACACTTTTTCTTGAATTCCCACATTATCCTTTTGAACATACTTTAACCTTTCCAAAAGAGATGGTTGAGCAATCATTTTTGAAAGGATTGATGATGTTCCCTTCTTTATGATTCCCATGTCCATCTTCATAAAGTTTAAAAAGATTGGATCCTTCTCAATTCTCATCATTGATAGAATCGCTGGGTCCTTTCTACTTAGGGCATCTGCCCCCTTGTTTGCTTTCCCAAGGTTGTAATGTATTGAACATTAATAATCCTTGATGAGCTCTATCCATCTTCTCTGGCGCATATTAAGCTCTTTCTATGTGAATATATATTTAAGACTCTTATGGTCAGTATATATCTCACATTTCTCTCCATAGAGATAATGCCGCCAGATTTTCAAGGGAGAGATCACAGCCGCCAACTCTAGATCATGCGTTGGATAGTTTCGCTCATGGATTTTCAACTGCCTTGAGGAATAGGATATCACTTTATCATTCTGCATCAGCACACAACCTAAGACCTTCTTCGAAGCATCGCTGAAAACCACAAAAGGTTCCCCACATGTGGGTAATGTGAGCACGGGCATAGTGATAAGCCTCCTTTTCAACTCCTTGAAGCTTTCTTCACATTCATCACTCCAAGAAAACTTTACTCCCTTTCGAGTCAGCTTGGTTAGAGGTTTTGAAAATTCTGAGAAATTTCTCACAAATCATCGATAATATCCAGCTAAACCCAAGAAGCTATGGATATCCATTACCGATGTTGGCCTCAGCCATCCCTCAATTGCATCTGTTTTGGAGGGATCCACAGATATCCCATTTCTTGTGATGATATTGCCTAAAAATGAGACTTCCTTCAACCAGAAATCACACTTGTTGTACTTTGTATAGATCTTCCCCTTGCGCAAAGTCTCTAGTATAATTCTTAAATGCTCCTCACGATCCTCCTTGGTTTTGGATTATTTTAGAATATCATCTATAAAGACTACCACATATTTATTGAGGTAATCTCTAAAGACCATATTAATTAAGTCCATGAAGATTGCTAGAGCATTAGTGAGTCTGAAAGGCATTACTATGAATTCATAGTGCTCATATCTTGTTTGAAAAGCAGTCTTGGGGATATCTTCCTTCTTCACCCTTACTTGATAATATCCCAACCGCAAGTCCACCTTGGAGAAGTATTGTGCTCCACGCAGCTGATCGAACAAGTCATCAATTCATGGGAGAGGATACTTGTTCTTTATCGTGATTTTGTTAAGTTCACGATAATAGATTCAAATCCGCAGTGACCCATCCTTCTTTGGGACGAAGAGGACTGGTGCACCCCATGGTGAAGCACTTGGGCATATAAACCCTTATCTAGATTCTCCTGTAGTTTTTTCTTCAGCTCTTCAAGTTCCACTATAGCCATTCTATATGGAGTCTGGGATATTGGTAGCGCCCTGGGTACAAGTTCAATTGAGAATTCAACATCTTTTCTAGGAGGAAGACCAGGCAGTTCCTCAGGAAACACTTCTGCGAATTCCCTCACAATAGGCATTTCTTCAAGGATGGTTTCTTCCTTGGACTCAATCATCTGAGCCAGATACGCGTGCTCATAGGGTAGTAATATCCATGCTTGGGATGATGGAGCTAAATGAGATTCATCTTCCTCCTGACACTTGTAAAGAATCGGGGGTCGATTATCCATATGGAGTGTGATTTCCCAATCCCAACAATTTATGTTGGCACTATATAAGGAAAGCCAATCCATGCCAAGAATTGCGTCAAATTCCACCAGAGGAAGTATGAAGATGTTCGACGGGAAATTCAATCCATGGATTAAAATAGGGTAGGACTTATATTCATGGGATGCAATGATTGCCCCATTTGTCGTACTCACCGACATCATCACTTCCATGATTTTTGGTGGTGCTGGGATTGTTCTACTAAACTTTTGAGATATAAAAGAATGCGTAGAACCTGAATCCAAATGTATTTTCTCTATTCTTGAATGAATAACTAGCATACCTGTCACCAATTCATTTTCGGGGTTCACTTCGGCAAAGGTGATGGAGAAATACCTTCCTTACTACCTTGGAGTTTGTTGGTTGTCTCCAAAAACCCTTGGATTAGGGCACTGATTTGAAAAATGCCCCAGTTCTTTGCATTTTTAGACTTGAACAATGCGTTGAGGTTCAAATGGAGCATTCCTCTCCTCTATCACAACAGCGTGTCTTTCTTTATGATAGTTAACAGCTATGTGCCCTTCTCTTCCCCACCTAAAGCATTTCCTCGTCCCCTTGAGGCAATTTATAGGGAGATTCTTTATGCACTTTTTTCAAGTGGGGTGATGTATCTTCTTAGCACCATTGGATTTTTCCATCGGACTGCCAGCATTGAAGTCCACCTTACACTTCTTGTCCCCATGATACCCCTGGGATTTCCCGATATCCATTTCAACCTTGAGGGCACATCGGACAATTTCCTCATAGCTGTCGAAGTCATGGATCACCAATGCTTTCCACAGATTATGCTTCAGCCTACCAAGAAGTGGTCAACTTTGCATTCGGGGGTAACGACAAAGCCGGAATCATATCGTGCAAGCCTTGTGAAGTTTTCCTCATATGCTCCAACAGATTCTTCATCTTTTTTCATTATGGAGAGTAAGTCCCTTTCCATCATAAGCTGGAGGGTGCGGGGAAAATATTTATCAAAAAACATCTTTCGAAAATCCTTCCATTCCAAAGCCTCGATCTCCTCCTCAAGATTCGTATTTTTGATCAATTTCCACCATTGACCAGCTTCACCCTCCATATGATAAGCCTCCAGGAGAACCTTCTCTTATTTATAACATTGAAGTATGGAGAAGATCTTTTCAATGGAGTTGATCCATTGTTCAACGATTGTGGGATCGGATGATCCACTAAAAGTAAGAGGCCTTTGTCTCATGAATCTCTCGATAGCGGCTTATTCTTTTATAGGGGGGTTTGAACATTCCTCTTGATCCATGATTCTATTCAAAACTTGAGTTAGCTGAGAGAGAAGCATGACAAATTTTGCGATTCCCACTCCCATTGGATTGGGCATCTCATTAGTACAGTCATCACACTAATCTTCACAGCGGTTGTTAGCCCGAGTCCTCCTATTACCATCCATTGGATGGAATAAAAGAAAATTTATGGGTAACACATAAAGGGTAATCAAAAGACAAAAGTTGATGACTTATAAATAAACATTTATTTCCATAACTCATGAGTCTATAGGCTTCAATCTAAGCTTTTCATGATATTCTTTGAAACATATATTCTTAGGGTTTTTTTATTCCCTTAATAAGGGTTCATACTAAGCTTTTGAATTTACCAAAGCATATCCCCTGGGAGTGTCGTAACCAAGAGTGTAGCAAGGCCCGTTGTCATGCACCAATTCTGATTCGAGTCTAGCTCAAAGCAGTTTTTTCGGGTTTTACCCATAGGATACATCTGTGCCAGTGCCGCCTCTACCTGCTCGTATCAAGATAGGGATGTATTTGCTTGATAACTCACTTACTCAATACTCACCAAAACTTAGGGACGTTTTCATTGTACTTAGTCTTGTATCTAAGGCTTTACTATGGTTTTCTAATCCTAATCCCATTAATAACTAATCCTATCCTCTGATACCAACTATGACAACCCTACTTTTATTACAAACTTAAACATGTTTTATTACATAAAACATCACTTGATACAAAAAAGAAGATCAAGCGGTTTAGTGTATTTGGGGCGTAGGATCATAACATAAAAACAAAAAACATGAAATAAAACATCTTTGTTGAACACTTCCTTTACATGAACACTACATTCCCTCGTACTTAGCATTTCATGGGATAACCTGAGGATATGCATAAGAAAAGGGTGAGCTATAAAGCCCAGTAAGGGAATACACGTGGAATAACATGAGAAGTACAATACATGTTATAAATTAGACATATAAATATAGAACAAGAGAAACATGAACATAAAGGCATGATAAAGCATGATAATCATAACATAGAAATTTGGCAACAACACTTAACATGGAATTAGCATGAGGCAAGGCTCATTGCACATGGAGCATGAGTAAACCCTCATTGAACATGAAGAATGAGTAAAACCCTCATTTCACTTGAATTTACATAAGTCAACACTCATTACACATGATGTATCATGATACTATACTTTACCCAATGCATTGGAGCGCTATAAAGGCGCACCCTTCTTAAACATTTCATTTCATCCATAACTGTGCCACATGGATCATAAAACATGTATTCATTAAACATAATCATTTATTACATGATAAAAGAATGTGGAATTCTTATATGAAACTTTATAATCAATAATTAAATGTGCATAAAGGTGAATACCCTTGATGGATAAATGGGCATGGTATTCACTACACAATGACATTGGCTTAGAAAATCGGTGCGATTTCAGCAGCGTAACGGCGTGACATAAGAATTCATAAAATATGGTTGATGAGAGAGAAAAGGGTTCCTAATAATTTTTAATTTTAATGGTAAGTAATGATGTCATATATATACATGTCCCAACAATTGTAATGGAATTTAGATTCATGATACAAAAGTATTTCTTGAATGTAAAAGAGGAGAGAGAAGTTCCTTTCAGAATTTCGGCATAGTAACAGGTGTACATGGGAGGAATTTAATGAGAGAGAAAGGGGGCTCCCATCATTCAAACATAAAGAGGGAAGTATGAGGGAGGTTATAAACCATACTCCAACATTCATAATTGAAATTAAAAGGCAAAACAACTTAAAGAAAATTGGACTAAAATGAGAAAGGAAGGAAAACCCTTACTTGGAAATGTGCTTCCAAAGGCTAGAGGGAGGCTTGTGAGAGGCTTCTTGGGAGCTTGGGGCACCTTGGGAGGATTCTAGAGAGTGTAGGGAATAGGTAGGACGAACTCAAAAGGCTTTTAGTGAGGATGAAGTTGGATCCTGGGTGGGTTTATATAGGAAAGGTGAGGGAATTCTTTATTATTTAGGTTTGGGACCCCTTATATTAAATTAATCCAAACCACAAATCATCCAATGGTTTTTGCCCATGGTTTTTGGAAAAGGGAAGAGGAAAAAAATATTTTATAAGGCCAAAGTCCAAACTTCTTAAAATAATAGGGTTGATTATGTGGAGGTGAGTCACACTCCCATGGAAAACAATTTAAAAAGATAAGGTGTTTAATAAGTATTGAGGGATCCATTAATGCTTTGAAAAGTAAGTCAAACAAACCCAAAATCACATTATTTTAATGTTAAAACATATATTGGACGAACATAAATATTATAGTATTTTATTACATCAGTATTGGGTCATTATGATGTCATAAAACACATTATATATTTAAACGGTATGTAATTTTTACACAAAAATTTGACTATCGCAGAAAATTATGAAAAATTCACAATTGGATAATTTCAATGTCCTGATTCCAGAAATAACATTCATTTTATCTAAATAATTTTCTAAATATCTTAATTTTCACTTTTAAAATAAAAACCTAAATTTATCGAAAATTCACAGGTTTTGACAGAAATGCCTTTCAAACCATAAAAAAAATTATAATTGCTTTAATAACATTATAGGATCATTTATATTTAATAAAAATTAATTTAATACTAATAATAATATTTTATTAAAATATTATTTAATTCAAAAATCCCTTAATTTTAAAAAATAGAATTTTTAATTAAATAATAACTAAAAAGACTATTTGTACATTAAAAACTATTTACAATGTATCCGTAATGACAAGAAAGTATATACATTATTATATAAAAAACAAATAATGTACATGAAAATAGTTCTATCGATTTGTTACATAACCCCTTAAAATAGCTGCATAAGACCTAAGGGTAAGGTGTGTGATGGTGATAGACTCATGGGGTGTCTTGGATAACATTGCTCGAGTGGTAATCTCTATCAACTTCCAATTTTCCTGTAGACGGTCCCGTTGGAGCTTGACATGATGAAGATCAGATTAGGCTTGGTCAAGAGCAAATCCCAAGGACGCCACCTCTTTTCTGAGCTCCGACAAATGGGCTTTGTACGGAGTAATTCTATTGGATGAGTCCATCGCTTCTTTTGTCTGAGTAAATTGGATTTGTTAAAGCCCTATATTTAAACTAATCATGTGATAACTGTTCAACGGCTATATTAGCAACAGTCAAAATTCTTAACATAAAACCAAAGATGTTGACATTTTATATAAACATAAAGAGACATTTAATTAGATCAAGAGGGATTTCCATTAATGAATCTTTGGGTCGTTACGAAACCAATATCAGTAAGGGAAACTTCTCTAGTTTAGAGGAGTTTCCATAAATTGAAAGAGGACCATCCATGGGATGATTTATGACCATTCAAAATTCCCCATTACATTCAGAACACTGGAAAATTGTCCTATGACGGAATGGATGATGGACTCCCAACATCATCCCCAACTACTTGTTCAGGTTCCTGTGAGGTCATAACTCCATATGTCACAACTTACCTTAGGAGGGAGTAAAGGGACCTTAGAAGAACCTTTCCAGGTTGAGGATGCTCACCCACTTCCTATTGCTTCACCTTTCCCTTCACCATGGATGCCCTAGGAGTCGCCACAATGGGCACTAATTATGTCAATTGGCTATCAGGATACGACCTAACCCAGTCATGAGCGTAATTATTTATAAGGAAGGGCATGATATCTGTAGAATATGGATGTTTTGCATTGCTTTGGGGGGCCTCCTGAGTGTACATTTTCCATAATTAGATAGCTATCATCAAATTATTCTCTTGGAGAGTGTTGTTAACAGAAGAAGGGAATAACATTTTAATGCAATTGAATTTATGGATAAACCTATAGGGTACATAGCCCTCACAGATGAGTTCCCCTCCAATACGCACAACCAAAACACCTTCTCACAATGAAAAGAAGTAACCTCAATTGAAAATGTCTTCTGATACATTGTTTTTAATGGTACCAGTGGGGGATTAATAAGGGTGGTAAAAATGTTCACAAACATTGAGGCAAGCCATTAAGTTTTTCTTTTTTCCTTTCGGTATGCTCTTCCTTCTTATCCTGCGAGGCCCAAGCTAATGGTATGACCCTGATGGTGCTTTAAAGGTGTGGTTGAATGGTTGAATGCGGGATTGGTAAGGAATTGATAAATTTAAATCCCCCTATGTGGGCTCCCATCTATCCCCAAAGAATTTTACAAGGGCCAACCATCCTGTAGGGGAACCCGCCTCGCTGATGCGGCCTAGCGAGCGATATATCTTAGCCAACACGGGGATAGCCAAATTGATGCATTTACTAGTAGCCAACTGAGTGGACATGATAAAGTTTGAGGCCCTTACACCACCATATTCCTACACTAGTAGAAGCCAACCACTCAGGAACATGGCTAAGAAAGCCGCCAGTCGAAATAACCGATTGACATTAGGGATGATACCCCATCCCCATTTCCAAAAAATCCCCCTCTTCTAAGGTGGGCCAGTAAGTACCTGCTTTCATGCAGGTGTCTTTGGTTGGATAATCCTTGGGAATCCATGGATCGGGCTCGAGACCATTATTCTTAGAAAATGAACCAAACTAGCAGTCAAACTGATCATCCTGTTTCAGAAAGGGATCAATTTCCTTCAAAAGCGCCTTCGCTTGGATGATGAGTTTCCTAGGCATAGGGGGGATTATTTCCTCATCACCCCAAATAGTTGATGGGGGGAGAAATTCATTGTACATATCCCCAATGATATGGACTCCTGTAATAAGACAGATGTCCCAAAGGATGATGCCATCCTCCACATGGGTCAAATGGAAGGTGTTGGTATCTATACTTCAGCTACATAAAAGCTGTGAAATAAGGGAAGTAGGATGATGGGTATATGTCTGAGAAACCCAGGAGGTCTCTTACAGTCCCAGAAGTTGTAGCTTGTCTTAGAATTCTTCACAACTCTGGAAAACCCAAACGGGCCACCCCCAATCCAAGCAAAATGAGCCTCCCAAGAGAAGGTCCCATTGAGATGAACCACTATGCCTCTCATTCATTGTAGCCTTCCTCACGATCCTCTAATAACAGCGGGCCATCAGATCAGGTTTTCGCTGCACCCCATCTAAGGTCTCTGGTTCATAATGTAGAAAAGGACCAAAAGTGGTCTCTCTTTGAAGGTACCTTCCCTTGTAAGAGATCAAGGCCTTCAGAATAGAAGAATTAATTATCCATGTAGGCGGATGATCAACCAGGTTTGGTGCTGGGATCACTGTGTCAAAGAAAAGGCCAAACTCGTAAGAAGGAAGCATGTCTGAGACAGGGTACTTCTGCTGACCCACAATGAGCAGATTTATAAGGGAATGGTGAAATAGAGCTACCATAGTAATTTATTCAACCGAAGCTATAATATCGCTTGATATTTCGTCAGTAGAAAAAAGAGGGGAAACAATAGTAGCGTCAAAAGATGCATCGATGTTTTCAACAGTCTGTGAATCATCCATTGTAACCTGTATAGGAAGATCCAGAAGATGATGAGAATTTATTCCGATAATAAATGTTGGGAAAAGCTATGAAAAAATGAATAAAGAACATAAAACATGTCTGCAAAAAGGCTACACGTATTGTTCATAAAATCACTACATGGAAAGGGAATTTCGCGTAAAACATAACACATGGAAGCTACTCCACTTATATCTGTGGTAAACAGATACTATTCATTGTGTACAACCATGGTATGCAGAGTGACCATGAGGCGTAGGCCCACAAACTATTGGTCGACGAACAGAACGGTCCACAGAATATAGAAACCGCAAACCTCGGCCTTGTTTATGTTTCAATTTAGAAGTTGTGGATTAAAATTTAACTATGTATTAATTGTTTTTGAGGATCAGTTCCTCGATCCAAATTTTGGTATGTGAATAAGTTAGTGGCATGGCCTTATTCTATATAGATTCTGGATTTTAATTATTAAATTCCACAGTCATGTTTGTGGAAACCAAAATTTGGTATGTGGATGGGGAAAATGGCGGGGAAATTAGTTTGTGAAACGTATAGAACTGTTCGTGAATGTGGTCTTCACAAGGAGAACAATACACAAAGGTGAAGGAGGCCAAGAAATCAGGAGAACTATTCACCATGAGAAACGGTAAAAGACAAATGACACGGGCCCCTATATATAGTTTTGGTCCCCTCCTACCGGGTCTACCTATTCTACCATGAACCATTTCAGTTCCGGAACGCTTCTATATTCGAATAGTCCCCTTTTCATTCCGAACGGACACCTTTCTAATGAGGGGAATTTGTAGGGTCTTGAAAATTATTCAAAGGAGAAGAAATATCATTGAAATCGCATTGCAGGAGGAATTAAGCACTTATATAATTTTATCAGGGCGAAGGGAATGAAATTGAGTTGTATTTCTTTGAAATAACTTGAAAGCATTCATGTTTGACAATGGACCACATACCATCATTGACAAAGGTACTTGAATAAGATGGACCATGAACTGCTAGCCGAAGAAACGATGGCCATCGAGCAGGGTAAACCATGAACCACACCAACTGAAGGAGTTATACACAGAAAACCTTTCGCATACCGTTTCGTGAACCCCTCAGTTCATAGATAAATTGGGCGAGTAGGGTTCCAGAAACCATTATCGTGAACCAAAGTCTCTAAAAACTTTGATTGACCGAGTCTTCTACAGGTTAGAAAATTGATTCAATGGGCCTCTACAAGTGGTGATGCATGCCTAGTAGATATGATCTCTCTAATTTTCTATAAAAGGAGCATAATAGAGAAAGAAAAAATGCATTGAGAGGAGACAAATAGAGTGAAGGAAAAGCGATGAAATATTCAGGGAAACATAGAGTTTGCACTTCAGCTTCTGTCTAGTTTCATCGGCAATGAATAAACCACGAACCACTTATTCCATAGGTACAATCGGCCGCAAACCATAGAAATGGGGAATTGAATAAAAATAGAAAGAACAGCAAACCCAATTGGTGAAACATGAACCGAAGACTTCTCGCATATGAATTTCCCACGAATGATATTTCCTACGACCCTCCTTCAATATGGTGCTCCGCATAGCGTGCCACTATGTGGACTGAACCCGGTGCCTCGTACCCAATCGGTATGCGGTTATAACACAAAGTGGCATAGTGAGCCACATACCACATTGGTATGCAGTTGGTGATACCCAAGCCTGTATACCACACTGGTACGTAGATGGGCCTTTATCCTGCATATCACTATGGTATATGGAGACTTCCCTATACATATAAGAAACCAATAGGTGGAATGGGGTATTTTCAAGTATCATTGCCTCAAGTTCAAACATCACCCCTCCATTACTGTACAATCATCTATAATCCCTATGCTAACTATTCTCTGGCACTAGGAAAAAGCCTCTTCTAAAGCCACCAGACCCATATGATCAGGTCATCAGGTGCATCAACCCCCCTTATTTAGTCTACATACCCACAGTAAGCGGAGTCACGAAATCCCTCCCAAAAAAAGGTGTGGTATTTGGGAATGCCTATAAATGCTACATTCCCATGGTAACCTGGAGTCCAACCACAAGATGCCGATATGAACCTCCACATTCTCAGGATTAATGGTGATCACTTTCTTTTCCATGTAATGAGGAATATTGATTAGTTGAGGGGGTTATGTTCGCTCCCACCTTTGATGAGAATAAAATTCCCCCTTTCCCAGAACTTGCTCGGGGGATATCCCACTAAGGTAAGTCCCCAATATTCTAAGGTAGGTTTGTGTGAGCTTTAATGCCATTTCACATGGAAAGGTTCATCGCTCCACACCCTTGCCCGCAATCACCCCGACCTCTTATGTTGCGGGCTCTCCCTCCCCCACAAGCAGGGGAGGAGGCATGTGCATTGTTGAATCATTCAAATACTCTTGTTTCTCACACCAAGCATGAATCACGTGGGATTAGAGTTTTGTGATGATTACAACATGAAAACACCATATGATCTATGAGAACTCTAATTCCTGATTAAAAAAGGATATGTAGGATGCCTACTAGAAGGCCCGATCTCAAATGGGTGCCTATTCCCAAAGGGTACACCCAACCATCTAAACTACAAGAACTCTAATTACTAATCATGTCAGGATACATTGGAAGCCTTCCAGAAGGCCTGATCTCAAAAAGGTTCTCATCTATAAAACGTACACCCAATCAGGTTTCTCAGATGGGATGCTTCCATGCGTAAGCCCCACACAATCCAAAATATGTGGGTTCTGATTCCTCTCTCAAGGATACATAGGAATCCCTACTTGTGGGATCGATCCCAACATCCATTCACCTTTCATCCCCACTAGATTATGATAAATTCCAGACTGTCAAAACAATACATCTAAGTCAAGGTCTCCTCCAGGGCATCGAACATATGAATGCTCATGAAGATCATGAAAACCAAGGGTTGCCCGTAGATACACTCTCTGGGAATGAACCAAGGATTCACATAAATATGAACACAACTTAAATCTATAAGAGAGTCCGGTAATAGGAAACAATCCTCCCCTTGAAGGGTGCGGTGATCCTGACCTCCCATCCTCTAAACAAATAGAGTCCTCAATTTTTTTTGGAAAAATCGTCATCTGACGAGCGCCTGACTTTGGAATGTAGGTCCACGAATCATGGATACCATGGACATTGGGATTTCTTGGCTCCACGAATAAACCAATTTGTGACCATTTGATGATGTTATATCCATGAAGGATAGATTTCATGAGTGTTTCACCCCCACACAATCACCCGTTGTGACCAACATGTCCCCATAGGGTTAATTCAGCCTTATTTAAAGGATAATTATGAAGAAAGGGTCAAAAAAAGGAATGTTAAATTAAAAGAGATCATGTCTCTATGGAAAAAGGATAAGTGATTATCCTCATCATTACATATCTGCACTGCCCGTAAATGCTCCACCCTGGAGGTAGAAAAAATGGTGAACATGACGGGAATCCTTAACCAAGGTGGCAGTTCTACACACAATGATAAAAGACAAAAGCAGACTATAGGTCGGACCATTTTGCTCACCCAGGTACGTGAAACATGTGACACCTCAGAGGTGGAATATTCATCACTTGGTAAACCATTTTTTTGGGGAAATTTCATACCCTTATCCATCCCATTTTTAAGGGGGAAACTCTATACCCATATCTACCCAAATACACATTAACACATGCTAACCATTATTTGAAAAACCAATTACAAAAAATTATACCTAAACATCTAAAGGAAAAACAAATTTTAAAATCTTACCACAAAACCATTCCCCATGTTTGAAACCAAAAACTGTATAAAATCGTCATGTTGAAGTCATTCAACAAGTCACTTTGAACAACAATTTCACAAACTGACAGTAAAGAAGGTTTCTACCAAAATTTTTACAAATATTTCCCAATGAATTTCAAGAAATTAAAATAATTTTTAATCAATATTTCATGTTCTAATAATAGGAGTCAAGTGTGAATCCACCTACCTCAGAAAATATGGACGAAACAAAGAATGACACAAATTATTCAATTAAATCAGGTTAAAACTCAAAAACATCACATTATATCTCATTCCATAACATCAAAATAGAAATATATCATCATTATTTGAATTAAATATCATATATCTATCCCAAATGTACTATATATATGAATCAAAGAGTTTTAAGTAGAATTGATCTACGGAAGCCCACTAATAAAGGAGACTTACCAAGCAATTCATCCTTCAACGCACCATGATTTTCCAACTGATCACTCCTAGATTGAATGTAAGAGTCTCTACTACCTTAGGAAGGGGATAAAACTGAGTTAGGGTTTAAATATATAAAAAAGATTTTTAGGATCAATTCTGAATGAGACCATCATTTTTAGGATCTAATTTTTAACCTTGCTTGATTAGGGAGCACGATTAGGAAAACTATGTGATAACCATGCATATGACTCCATATCCAAAATCATGATTTATCCTAGAGAGAAGAATGGTTTTCCAATCCATGAACCTGACTAAAAACAAACTAGATCCCACAAATTCACTTTTCACAATTTTCTGTAGGAGTTGCACGGTTTTCAGTATGAGTTGCACAATTTTTACTAATTGTGAACCTCTTGAAAAGACCCAAAACATTCCAAAAGTCACCCAAACACTCAAAAACATCACCGAAACACTTTAAAAACTTAAAATAACTTGAGATAGGGAAATTAATTGAAACTGAGGGTGCTACCATTTTGATCCCAACCAAATTTTAATTCCATAGAAAAAAATCGTAGCATATTCTCTAGGGTTTGAATTGTTCTCTAAGGCTCATGATTAGTGTGAAGATGATACAAAATAATGAAACTAAAATTTATATAAAGATGTTTCTGAATACTTTTCCAAATCATCAGGGTAAAATTCAAATCCCCATCATATACAATTAAATGTGGTACTCCATGAAAACTTACCACTTTCTTAATGTATATTATGTAAAGAGGATCTTGAGAGGAATATCCACCAATAGAAATGAAGTGTGTTGACTTTATAATGTGATTAAATAAAACACATAATTATCCCAACTTCAATGATAATATAAACCTTAATGATACCATTTCCATTAATCATATGTTCATAACGTGGAAGAGTATTCCACCTCAAATAATTTTGTCACTAAAACATATAAGAAATCAAAGGGTTTCATTTCCATAAATGTCTCTTAATATATCCTTAATATTGAAAAAATTCCATAACATAAAATTATAATGGGGGTGTTAATGAATTTTATATTATGATCAACCTTAATCTAAAAAACCCATTACAGAATCCATAACTCTTATGTTAATCCCACACATATACATATACAATTCCAAGAGTTAGTACACCCTTTATTCCTTATATAATCTCTAATCTTATACAAAATAATTTTCATTAGATTATTTGGTCCATATATGTACCAATAGAATATAACATTTTATTTCATTATTCCATAATTGATATAGTTGGATATAATAACATGGGATTTCAATGAATGATGAAAAATAATATTTTCATTGGGCCAATTCAAACAAAATTTAACATGAAACTCCCAACTAAGGTGGGGAGGATATTTTTTACCAAATTATCTTGATTCACTTCATCCATTATGATTATAGAATATTTCTATTTATCCTATGTATTCAGAGGCTGTTATAGATTTTCATCCACATTAGCCCTTGTAATGGGGAATTAATTCACATAATGCCTAAACTCTTTTCATTTGAAAAACTATAGTGTGGTTGGTGTGTTATATTGGGATCTCTCTCCTCTAATTTCATTTTTTGTACTCTTTACATCACTTCTATATATTATCTTTCTCAAAGTAAAAGATTATCACGCTTGTAACACCCTCTTGTTCCATTCATGCATTCACGTGAGTTCTTATTACCTCATTTCAGCTATGTAGGTGACTGAATTTTCTTCCAACTGTGTGATTTATTCAAGTGATCCTAAGAATTGTTGATAAATTTCTTATCAAAACCCTAGGAATAATCAGAATATCTCATTTCCATTTGTACCTTCAGTGCACAGTGAATGACTTCTTCAATGTTACTAAATTCTCTCATAGACAATTCTTTTCGAAGACTTGGTTTTACACCACCAAAGAATTAATCAATTTTTCTTTATGAACAAATCATTTTACAAGAAGCATACTGTGAAATTATTGTAAAATTAGCTTCATAGGTACTAATAGATTCACCAATCTTCTATTGGAGCTTGATATTTTTTTTATCTATCATTGTTTATAGAATATGAGGGAAGTAGTTACTGAAAAATATCCTCTTAAAATCATCCCATTCCAAGGAGTCAATTACCTTTTCTTGACTCATATTCATAAAAATGTTTCACCATTGGTCTACATCTCCTTCCAAACAATAGATTGGATAATGGAAAATATCTTTTCAATGGTAATAATACATTATGCAGTGGATAGTGGATAAGTAGACCCACTAAAAGAGGGTGGATGTTTCCTTTTGAATTAATCCATAGATTTTTGTTCCATATTTCTCTGATATATATGTTTATAATGATTCATATCTCAAGAAACTTATGTGATAATAATTTTATGTTTTACAATATAGCTTCTATAGAATTATGTTTATTAAATGGAAAATCAGTGCATTGTCCATGGAATTCAGAACTAACATGGTCCCTTTGGGTTCCTTACATTAACTAAAACCATAAGACATGGAGTGAGAAACATTAATCATATTAGAAGACCACATAATCATGATAAATAACTTATAGCTTGTCTATGTAATGGAATATTCATTGTAATCAAGGACACTTTAGGTTTATCCTAGTTCATTAATTGTTATAATCTATTTAAATCCTTATTTATTGTTCATAAAGTTTTTTTAAATTTAGAAATATTATCCCCATGGAGTATCAAACTAGATGTAGAGAAAAGATCTTTTTCATGCACTAGGTGACGGTCGAGCCCAACTAAATATTCCCTTTTCGGAGTTATTACCCTTAAAAAACTCTATTCCATATCTACATCCACTTGTTTTATCCATAAATTGATTTAATTTCTAGAAACCACTCACTCTATCCTTTACAAAAATACCAGTACATTTTCATATAAATAGAATTACCTTTAAACATATCATTGGACATATCCTTAGAATTATCATCAAAAAATTTAATAGGAATCTCAATAAGAATTTATCAACCTAGATTATAATGTTTAACAAAACCTAACCTATAATACCAATTGTAAATATCCAAAATTCTATAATATATAATTTATATTTTTAGATAAATATTCATTTTATCACAAAATAACATGCATGAGGATCATAAAGGTATAGTTTCTTTTGGAACATGGACACATAAGAACTGGTCTATAAGTGCGATATATCATCTCCTGCTATGTTCTTCATAACTTTAACCCTTCTTAAACATATCATACATAATAAATTTCCTCATAACATGATGAAGGGAATCATAATGAAGGGTTAGCTCAGATTATCAGTAAGGGTAAACTAGGGAAATGTCAATATATCATGAGCATAATGGAATGGAAACATGATAATAACATTTGAAAAAAATACCATGCATACTATATATCATAAACTTGAGTTATGTAATAAATATTTTTAGTTCATAACACCAGAATCACAAGGGAATCAACGTACATGAACCATAAGAATATAACTTTGTTATAAGACATATATTTATGGAATACACAAAAGATTATAACATTGTGAAAATGTTTAAATATAAAAAGGTTCACTCATTATGTTAAGGACATTAAATGAAAAACTAACATTAACCTATCAACTTGAGACCAGGTCCACACATAACCTTATATACATGAAATCCAGGTCCATGCATAATACTATAAACATTTAATCACATTCACACATAATATTTTAACCATGTCATCAAGTTTATTTATAACTTTTGAACAAGTAAGAAAGTTCATGCATAAAAAATTTTACTCATTATTTATACGTATTTAACCAATTTATTAGAGAGATATATATTCCCCACCCATCAAAACATCCATACATATGTGTTCCACAAGATCATAAATCATTCATAATATCATAAAATATGAAAATGGGTTCGGTTTCACAATATTTTTTTATTATAGTATAATGCATGTAAACAAATATTATTCATAAAAATATTGTCATCATAATTATAAACCATATAGAGAATTAATAAATACGGTGTCATTGGATCATATCCCCATTAACACATACGCGACATAAAATGATGTCATCATAGATGGAAAATGATTTTGGAAAATAAATTGGAATATTTCATGAGGAAAATATAATTTTCACTTTGAATTTTTTTTTAAACCTATTTTGTTTTTCAAATCCTTATCTTGGTAAATAACCTTTGAATCTTATAATGGAATCCTCAAAATCAGGTTAAAAATTTCTTGTGGAAAACATCCTTTCAAATTTAAAAATCAAATTTAAAAAATATACATTCAAAAAATATTGGTAAAATACTTTTTAATTGAAAATGAAATCTAAAAGATATATTTAATTCTCTAAAATATTGAAGGGTCGTGACAATTGAAAATAATTTTCGTGCCATTTAGGATAAAATAAGGATTACATTCACATTTTCTATAAAAAAACAAACAATCATTGTTTTCTTAAAATGAAACAAGGTTTTTGTTATAAAAACTAAAAATGGGAAAAAATTATATCACAAATCCTTTGGAGAAATTTAAAGAAATTAAAAAAATTATATGATACAGATATTAAAGGAAAAAGGTTTTTTTGATAGAAAAGGGAAATAATTTATTTTCATAAGAAAAACAATATTTTTGAGTCCTGAGTACTTAAAGAAATGAATATGATGGAAAATTAAATCGTCATGAAAAAAACAGATTAGAAGAAGCCTTATTATTTTATTTAAAAGTATATCATAAGTGTTCATCATTGGATGTATAATCATAAACAATCATAATAAATAATTATTTTTTATCATAAAATTATACCACTTTGGTAACATTGAATTGTAATACCAATGAAAAAATAAAATTAAATAAAACATAAAATATAATGAGAATAAATATATTCATGATATTACATGTCAAAGGGGTTTTATATACACCTCATAAAATGTTATAGGTGTATAACATAATGTATTTCCCAGAGAAGAAAAATTAAGATAAAAATCCCTTACTGCTTTGGTAACATTAGATTCATAAAGCCCATGGAATAGAGATCCTAAATGGGTATTTAAATCCCAAAACATTTCAGTACAAGAATCATAAAATACATTCATAGTCAGTATATAAATCACATAATTGAAACATGTGGTGAATATGGAATGTGTCTCGTAGAAAATAAATGTGGGAAGAAAATCCATTTCCTTAAGTATCAACTTCATTCATACACATTGAAAACTAATTTATAATAAATATATGTTCATTATAAATCTATTATGAAACCATAATTATATATATATTATAACATATATTATTTAATTATGATCCCTTTATTACATTATTAATAACAATTAAATGTCAAAGTCACGTTTCATGCAACAACTACTTTGTATTTTAGGTAAGTTTTGAATTTTTATCATCGAGGTGCCCTTACTTTTATCATAGTTCCATCAAATAAAATTTTTCAACCATGATTTAAATATAATATATATTCATTATTTATGTATTTAGAGTAGTCCATAAAGGTTAGAGATATAAGATAAAAAAGGTCATTCATTTTGATGGTAGGTTGTACGCACGCATGAATAATGTTTCTGTTTTATCGATGGATTCAAGAAAAGATAAGTAAATAATGTATTTATATTATAGATTCATTTTTATGTAATATATATCACATATATTTAATTATATATCCCTTATTACCGTACATATAAAATTTAAGAGTAAAATGAATCACATAGCTTTGTGAGGTAGTATGTTGTTGTACATATGATCAATGTTATCATATTCCTCATAGAATAAAAAATAATAATTTGTATGTGATTTCATAATTAAATACATATAATTATACAAAAAATATCCAATTAATTCATTTAGTCTCTCATAATTACCATTCAAATAATAAAATGAAAAAATACATCACATATGTTCACAAGATAGTCATCCTCCGTACACACAAGTGAAGTTATTGTTTTCCAAAAAGTTTTTAGATAAGAAGATATGTGTTGTATGATAATTAAATTGTTATAATAATGTCATAAATATCACATATAAACTTTAAATACATATTTATATTCATTTGTAAGAGGTGGTTATGGAAAATGAATAACATCTGTTCACAAGGAGGTAGTCCACCATACACAAAAATGATGATTTTATAACCCATTTGATGGAATAAAAGAAGGATTTAGGATATTAAATTAAAATAGTAACATATCAGTATTTTTACTTCCCTGTTCCGGGTGCCGCCCAAATGTTCCCCGTACCTAGTTGTTCACATGGCCTCAAGCACATTTTTCTAAATGCCATAGGCTACTAACTAGAAGCGAGGGCCTTGGGTGCGATTGTGGGAAAACTATGCCCTCATTAGCAGAGTAACACTATGGAAAGAATATATGACAGTGGTGGAAGTAGTAATACCATACAATAAGTAAACACTAGAAGAATGAAAGTAAATAAACAACTGGAGCACATATATAAATGTTGCATGTCACATATGTCTAGGAAAACAGCCAAACAAGTATCAATGCTAGAAATATTGTACTAAACCAATGTAAAAAAGAAAACAAATAATCAATAACACCATATCAAGCCTTATCTTGGCCCCATGCTCTCTATCTCTACAACAATCAAGTACCTAACATATAAGGGAGATTTCCCTTATCTATACATGCAACAATATAATCTGTTTAGGCCCAAAAGCATGACCCAAATAGGGTGTGAGATGAATCCCAGTAGGCAACAACCAAAATATCCGTGCCTAACTATCCGTGAATATATATATATATAGAAAGAAATATGAAAAATTATGTAATAAATAATGAAGTGCTCAAAATTAAACAATCATATAGTTTCAATCTATATTCATTCACATTTATTAATTATTCAACCAATAATTCACAAGAAACCCTTGGGGAAAGTTCTCTCAGGCTAACCCCTCTAGTTAATGTTTCCATTTAAATAAATATCGAAATAATGACCCTTTGGGAATGCTCACACAGTCTAACCCCATTGGTCACATGTAAACAAACATTGTTTGAGGAAACACTTATCTTCAATTACCCCTCTGGTCTTTTAAAAATAAACTGAAGACTCTATGAAGAATCACTCAATATCAATTCCCCCTATGGTCTGGTAACGGTATACTACAGACACTGATGGAGAACTCACCATCAATCCCCTCTATGGTCTAACTACACTAGGTTCTCATAGCCCTGTGTAATACAATCATGCACAAACAATATCTAGTAGCTAAATTAAATCTCAAATACTACTTGGATAAACAACTACAATGCATATCATAATATTTTCATATAAAATCAAGTCCATCCTAACAACACTGGGCTTGGAAAACAAAATAGCCTGACAGGAAGTCATAGACCCAATGGCCAATATCCAACAAACATGGGAAACACATATGTTAGCAAGGTAATAAACCTAATTTATAATCAAAACCCTTACCCAAGAAAACAAAAAAATAGCAGACATCAACATGGTTAAAGTTACAAGATGCGCAATACCCTAAACTAGGTTATTCGACACTTTTTGCATATATAATCCAAAGAAAACCATAGAAAGGAACAAACCACCTAACTCGACATTGTACGATTGATATAGTTGAATGTGATACTTTGATTTGGCATGGAACTTTGTAGATCTACAAAACATCAAAAACACTCAAACATGAATATCTCACGAAAGAAGAGAAATTAAAAGGAGAAGCTCTAGAAGAAGGAAGAACTCACTTATTCTATTCCAATGTATTTGAAAGTGTTTGTTTCAAAGTACGAACGATAGATCGGGGGCTTAGAAAAGATTCAAAAATCCTCGTCTCTCTTGGACAAGACAGGGCTAGAAGAACGTGTTTCTAGCAGTTAAACACGACCCCGGTCTAATTTAACAAATAAAAAGAAAAGTACATGACATGTTTGTTTAATGTACACACCGTGTACATACCTTAATTGGCTCCCAATTTAGGTGTTCTCTAGGTCACCTCACTTGACCTTGTACTTGGCCATTACAAGGCTAATACACAACTACCCATGGAAACCATGTACAAAGGGTGTACTTTTAAGTACACGACATGTACTAATGAATTTTACAAATTATAACTTTTTTCTCAAAAAAACCTGAAATCAAGATACATACTTGATATGCTGAACTAGGTTCCTACAAGTATATTGAATATACTGAAATTATTATATAATCATGTTTTAATAATAATTTACGGAGGTTTAGGATGAAAGAAACAAAACTCTCAGTTAGGGGTGTTACCTTTTCTTCAGATAATTTCTTTTGGGTTACACCAAAAGCCTTCTTTGATTGGATTTGTGGAGATAAAAAAGAATATATTATGATGGTAGGGAATTTATTATGTTATTGGGGTATTTTTGTCCAAAAAATGTTTTTTTATGTTTCCAGAGGAGTAGAGAAGGGTGGCGTTTTATATGTGAGGTGAGGGGGACACCTATAATTTTTGTAAAGAAAAAGGTCTACTAATATTTTTCACATGAAATAATGAAAAAAATGGCCCATTATCATCTATTATTGGCTTTCAGGTATAAATATGTCCATCCAATATGTTTTGGAAATGTCTCAATGTCAGTTACCCCCTTATCTTTTTAGTTTAACACCCAGGTAACACATTTTCACCATAACGAAAATAATTAATTTTTACTAATTTTTCTATTAAAAATAGAAAAAAATATTTACCTTGTTATTAAATATATATAATTATTCTTATAAATATATAATCTATTTTTCCAAAAATTATATTCAGAAAAGTGAAAAAAGTTAATTTAAAATTGATTTTATAGGCACGATGAGAATGCAATTTCTAAAGAAAAAAATGTTCAAATGTTCAAAATGTTTTTATATAAACATTCAACATGTAATTAATTAAAATGACCTAAATTGATTAATTGATATATAATTGAACTTATTTTACTTTTTAAACCATATTAAAATAGTTTTTATATTTTTAAATATTTTAAAAGAAATGAAAATTCATAATAAGAACCATTTATTCACTATTTATTAAAAAGTTATCTTCTCATAAAGTACCCAAAAATTTACCCTAATATATATTTTACATATTTATTTAAAAAAATAATGTATTTTTTAAAAAAATTCTAAAAAATTGAAAAAACAATTTTAAATTTAAGTGCTCAAAAAGTGACTAAATGTTTTTTTAGAAAAATAATGTTTTTAGCATAAAATTGGATTTATTATTATTTATTTTCATGAAAACACATAAGATTATTTTTAAAATTTTGATTTAATATATAATTTATTAGATTAATTAAGATCATTCCCCATAATTTATTTGTTCCATTTATTAAGGTAATACATGTTTGCATGCATAAAAGTAGTTTTTTTTCAGAAAAAGATTTAATTCATTTTCAAATAGTTTTTATTTTCATATATAATTAATTGGTCACTGAAGAATTTATTTTATATAAATATGTAAGGAATATTTTTTTATTATTTTTCATACCCACCATTTCAATGAATAGGTTATAACTATCATATTAAAAAAAATTAGTATTTCATGTTTTATTTAAACTATTTTGTCACGTGTAACAACTGCTAAACATAGCATTCTGGGTAACCCAAAATATCAAAAATATTAAATTTATTTGAAAAAATATATTCAACAAAATATCATGTTTTTTGACTTTGGATTTTTTTTTAAATTTTATAAAAGGGTGTTCAAGTGATGTATGAATGATTGTTATGGAGTCATGTTAATCCGTAATTTATATGAATTTACTTAATGTTATTGAAGAAGAGGTCTATCTGGAAGATAGAACCCAACACCATAGACCCTACTCCATGACTTATGGTGTGTAGTGTTAGGGAAATGTTCACCATAGATAATTTAGCTAGATTTATAGGTGATAATGGGAATATTTTCCACACTGTAGAATTAATGGTTTCACCATAATAGTGAAATATCGACTGGGAAAATCTTTAAACCTAGCCAATCCCATTGAAAGACATCAGTCAGGTAACCTCCAGACCAGCTGTTGGAATATCTAAGGTTCTATATTGATGATTGGGCTGACGAAAGTGTATGAATGTGAGAAACCATGCATGTCATAACAAGTGTGTGTTAAGGAAGGCAGAGGCACAAGGTGGCACCATAGTGAAGAGGTTTTAGAATGGGTCACTACCATAAAATATTTTTTAAACCGATGTTTTAAAATGTAGTGTATATAGATATAGTTTTTCATATGAATTTCTGATGTGGAATCATGAATTTTTAGACCATGATATATTCAAGTGTACAATGATATGTGGGCCTCTCATAGGAGTTATATTGAGTTTAAGTGACACAATAAATTTTGAGTTGTGCATATTGTGGAAAAACGACAACTCCATAGATATATTGAATGAAATTTCCCCACACCATAGTTTAAGTGGTTATGCCACATGATGTTCGGTGAGTTAAGTGATTTTAAGGGGGAAATGAAGAAATTTTGAGAGAATTAAATGGGAAATGGTTTTTTCAGATCTGGTCAACTGTAGGTTCCCATGAAGTATTGTGCTAGACCATGCCATAGTGAAGCCTTAGGAAAAGTGGGATACACCATACTGGAAGTTACCATGCTATAGTGGATGGGAAAATGGGAATACAAAGTCATATAAAACCATATCATTATGTATATTGGTAGTTTTCTTCAATTGGTAGTATTAATCAAAAATTGAAAGAGGGATTCATTTTTTAGATCTCAAAGTGACTTATTTGGATTTTATGGTACATCATAGTCCCATAAATCATAGGGGATACTTGAAAAAAATCCAATAATAATATTGAATTACAGCCATTTTATTAAAAGTAAATGAGAGGATTTCTTCTTAGATTATAGATGAATAATTTTCAAATCTACTGTAATATATAAAGATAAGAGTAAGAATGGAATTCCTTGAGCTTTATCTCACGGAATATTATCATTGGGTGCTGAGGAGACACACCATATTAGATATAACATAAATATATTTATCTTGGGAAGAAGATCAAGAAGGTTACAAATTGAACAATGAGT
This sequence comes from Viscum album, assembly GCA_963277665.1. Taxonomy (NCBI): domain Eukaryota; kingdom Viridiplantae; phylum Streptophyta; class Magnoliopsida; order Santalales; family Viscaceae; genus Viscum; species Viscum album. The sequence goes on from OY728163.1 coordinate 211,627,836, forward strand.
TCATATCATTATCAAGAGGTATTATTATTTATCATCTTATTTAAATGTTTAGGCCTCTATATTGTACAAAACAAAGTAGTGCACACTATTGTTTTGGTGGGTTAACACATAAACGATCACCTACTCCATGGACAATCCGGGTTAGGTATAACCAAGTAAAATTAATGGTATTCCATTTATTTCATTCATCACTTTTAAAGAGAATGTAAGGGAGAAAAAAATTAGTGTTTCTTACATCTAGTTCTCAAGAACATAATCAAGGGATTCATGGTATAAAATCTACATTACCCTGACTCACCCCCATCTCTCAGGGTAATTACTTGGTAATATATGAATAAGTGGTATCAAAGGGTTTGTTTTATGGGTGATATTATATCTCTCAAAGAATCATGATAGAAGTAATGAGGTTAATAAATAAGGAATAAATATTTATAAAGGTAAAATTTTCTAATTCTGAAAGAATATAATACATCAATACTTTGGGTAATTTGGAATGTAAATATAAAAAACAGCTATTTGTGGGATTATAAAGAATATGGAAACTAGATCATTATCTGAAAAATATCACAAGTAATTAGATGATGATTTATTAGTGATAAATGTGTTAGGGTGATCCTTTTCCGACCCTATATACACTAAGGAAATGTCCTACAAAACCTTTCATTACTTACAGAAAATGTCTTCAGTATTTATGAAGGTGATTCCAAAGTTTGAGATGTAAATTTTTGAGTGATTTGTAATAAATACAATGATATAAGTATGAATTAGGACAAAATAATGGATTCATTTTTAGATCACATGAATTATATTTTTAAGGTATGTGAGGTCTTAGAGAAGATATTTATGATACCATGTTAGTGAAATGAATATTGAGGATATTTTAATCACAATTTAATTCCATGGTGTATATACATGAGTATAAGGATCCATATGACATATCGATGGATAACCTCCATGACATGCTTATCACATGTGAAGTGAGAAATTATGAAAGTGATTCCATAGTGAAGGAATAATCATACAAATTTGTGTTTATGTAAATTCATAATATTTATATTAAATTAGATATAAATAAAGATGTGGTAAATTATGTGATAGACTTTCCTTCTTCCATCCTCTATTGGGGAAAGGAAAATTCAAAGTCAAGCTTAATCTTTCGGGTTTTTAATGTAGAAATTTAGGTCACCTCATTACTAAGAGTTTAGAAAAAAATCAAGATGATGATTATGATGGTTATATGAAAAAAAAATTTAATTGTTATAAAAGTAATATAGAACCACAATAAAAATATTCATAATGATAAATATGTTATCTCATGAAGATGAATGTTTAGATGAATTAGAAGAGGAATAAATTGAACATTATAGGGATCATATTAATGATTATTTAGTGGATATTTTCAATAGGCTACAAATTGATGAGAGCAGTGCTAAAAATGATAAAGTTATTGAAATATTTGATCCAAATGTTGATATTATGCCTTCCATTTAAGGATACTAAAATATGAGTGCTAAAACTAAGAATTAAATTATAGTTTTTCATGACTCAAATTTTGTATAAAAGAGGAGGAAGATAATTAAAGATTTAATTTTGAGATTTGAAAATTTAAATCTATAATTTAGGAAAGCATAGGTATGGAAGTGGAGATCATGATCAATGTGTACTGAAAGACTGAAATCATTAATGACCTGGAAAATATAGTGAAATAACATGCCAAGAAAAATGATGAACATAAAAAGAAGTCAGATATTAACAGATAAAGTGCACAGAATAGGAAAGACTCATTACACACATCATGGTATCGGGTTTTTCAAAATAATTTCTATTATACAAGGACAAATATGTCACTAGTGTAACCACTATAGAGTAAATTTCAATTATAATGGTGTAGTGTATAAAAAATTAAGGTAAAAATATTTTCGAGTATGATCAAATGGGGAAGATAGTTATTCAACATGTTAATCTATAAGTATCAATGACCATGAGGAAATTGAACTTGGGATAAGCCTTCAAGACTAAATTTTATAATAGAATTAAATTATATAATGACATGATAATCTAGGTGTTACTTTTATAAAAAATTTGGAAACATCCAATATATCGACAGCATTGAAAAAATATATTTTTTTTAAAAACAACAGAACAAATAGCAGGATATTTTCGATCATATTCTTAAGATTTTAAACTTTATTTTTTTGTGAATGATAAGAGAAAAGGTAGAATTTAGTGCCTCTAGAGTACAATGATAGGAGAATCATGAGACTTTTGAAGGAGGAAATCAACATCACAGATCATCAATTAACACATTGAATGATGAAAACATGTTTTTATAATTTTCAAGAAAAGAGTGAAAGTGATTATCTAGAAGATTCATTGAAGTATACATATTCAAAATAAGTTATTTAATGGTCATGGAAGAAGAATAAATTTTATAAGAAGTAAAATTTAGCTGATGTTTCCTTGAGAACATCGAATGGGTCTGTTTTGTGGGCCTTTGATATATGATCAACTTTACACATGAATGAAAAGATAAATCTTTTTCCCAATACTATATATAAATTCAGTAAATTGGTTTATTTTGTAAATTATTTATGAACAAAAATAATTTCCTCCAAGAATGCCAAAATTAGTGGAAAAAGTATTAGGAAGATTTAAATGCTCTTTATAGAATGTCTTGGTCACAATCTATTGAGTGTGACTGAATTGTATAACTCAAGGCAATCTATAGTATTTGGAAATATGGGTATATCCTTAAATCAAATGATGGATCAATTGTCCTTCAGGGATAATGAACCAGAGGTAATATCTATTTTATTGGATATTAAAATTGGTGCATATTGTCAAAATATAAATAAAATAGGATATGAAATAAGAGACATGTGCACTTATTTCCATGATCTATAAAATACCTGGTGAAGGACATGATATAGAATTACTTTCCATGTCTAACATGTGACAAAACACATACATGTGGATCTTTTCCAAAGGGTTAAATATATTGAAATAATAACAATATGAAAAATGGAGAGTCATCAAGAGTTTTTTTGAGCTTGTTCATTTTGATGTTTGTTAAACGAATACCCCCAAATCTTTTGATGGAAAAAGTTATTATATTTTTTTGTTGATTATTATAGTAGGACAGATTGGTTTATGATGATTACATGTAATAATGATGTGTACAAGTGTATCACTTGATACCAAAGATAAACTAGAGGAATTATGCAGATAAAAATTAAAAATTTACTCACCCTCAATTTTATGGAATATAGAAAATCTAATGTATAGAATTATAAAAATACCTAGGACTACCCATAATTCTTTAATATTAATATCTCCACAACAAAATAGAGTATTTTAAATAATAAGTCACCTCATTAACAATATGTATAAAACAAAAATCATTAAAAAATATTTACCAAAGAAGTATGGGAAAGAAGAAATACTAACAATGGTGTATATATATAACATGGGATTTCTATATCCAAATAAAGACAGTACTCTAAATAAAATGTGGTATGGGATGATGCCCTTAAAAAATAAATTCGAGTATTTGGAAGTAAGAACTTCATAATTAATAAGTAAAAGAATTGAATATTTGAAGTGTGGAGAGATAAAGATATATTCCTGGAATATTCATCCAAGGGAAATTAATATCGATGATATTAAAACATTTTGTGGAAAATATTTGAATTTTATGTTTCTATCATGACTAAAAATGGGCATATTTCATATTCTAGTGAGCATATTTTAGTATCAGATGGACGAAATTCGAAAGAGTGAGTCTTGAATGTAATTTAGAAAATGATGTTGATATGTCCGACTCATGGGGAGTTCAAAGGTCTAAAAAAACTAATGATGGCTCTGATGATGGGAAGAATGTAGAAAAACAACTACTATATGTAAATAGTGAAATAGAGAGTAAGTCACCAGTAACAACATAGTGGGTGACCAGATAGCCTAGGTTTAAACCTAAATGATGAAGGTGCATCAACAAATATTGTTTTTATCTTAGGCGGAACCAAAATATTTTTATAGTGATGCTTTTGATGCTTTTTGTGTCAAATAAATGAATTTGGAACATGATGAAATTGAGAAAAAACCTGGGAAGTCATCTAAATGCTGGTAATTTTAAAAGTGATCGAAGAAAAATGTGGTTTATAAAAAATTTCATTGAATATTGAACTATGATATGGAATAAGGCATGCCACATGTTGAAGGGTTGTTCACAAATAAATGGGGTTGAAATTGATGAAAATTATTCACTGGTGGCTGGACTTGATAACATTATATTATTTTAATTGATGGACATGAAAAAAGGTTTTTAATGTATATAAAATTTCTATCAAATCATAATTATTAAGGATTCCATGAATATCAAGTATAAATTACGAAACCATATGGGTTTCTCATTTATGATGATGATAAGAAAGTTTACTGATTGAGGAAATATTTATATGGGATGAAACAAGAACCAGAGGCTTAGTACTAAAGACTGGATTAGTTCATTAGAAATATTGGTTATCATATATGATGGGTCAATCATAACCTCTACATAAATAAGTAGTCTTAAATGATATATAATACAAACACATTTTATATTTTATGATATTTGAATTTTAATTGTATTTAATTTTTGTATTTTTAGTATTCCTTGGGTTGTGGGTTATTCAAAAGAGTAAAGATTCATTAATCCCCAAACAAAATTTGTAAAGGATGTTTTGAAATTATTTCAAAATTGGAGTTTCCAAGTCAATGGATAAACCATAGGAGGTCTTAATAATTTTTTTTAAATATGGTGAAGGTGATAAAGTTGATTTGACACTCTATATAAAAATTACTAGATACATACTTTACATGATGGTCGTCCGTCTAAAAATTATGTTTTCCTTGTGTCAAGAAATAATATATCATATTTTTCCAATATAAATTCATAATAAATCAATGATTGGCATACTTTGATATATTAACCAAATAATATATTATGGTATGTATTATTAAATAAATTTACTGAATAAATTGATGGGATATACATTTTTCAAATGTGTAGTTTTAGTGGATGAATAAAAATCTACCTTAGGAGTTGTGCTGAATAATAACATCGCTTGTATTTCTTGTAAAATTAAGTTGTGGGAAATCATATCATTAATCACAATAGTAATATAATATGTCAGAATACACAAGAATTCACTTATTTGATATGAATACACCAATATCTTTAAGACATTAGCATTGATTCTGTGTCTCTAATTATGATTATGTGTGAATACTATATTTCTTTAAATATTAGTAAAAATCACATTCATCACAAAAGTATGAATCACATCAAAATAATATACCATTTCTTGATAGAGAATATTGAACAACAAGTTTTTTAAATAGTGTTTTTAACCTTAAATCAAGTTGTGGATGTCATGAAAAAATATTTACTAAAAGTAGGTTTTAAATGACATATGTTAGCTCTTATAGTCAAACTAAACCCATATTTAGGATGGACTCAAATACAGGTATCCCACTCACCCAAATTAAATTCTTAAAGAGAATGGCATTTTTTTCATATCTCATCCCAAGATAAGTGTTTCCAACTCTCCATTGTGTTTCTTCAACGAAGTGATCATTGGGTTTATTGAAAAAGAGGTAGAAGATATATTTGGAAAAGGTGGAGAATCACCATTTTCGGGGAGAGTTCGTTATTTTTATATATGGGGTTTAAGGTCATTTTATAGAGGTTTTCAAATTGAAATGCAGTGATTTTGTATTATATGAGAATTCACTCATTTAACTCTTTCTTATAACATCAAGCATTGTCTCTCATGAGATAAGAGTTTATGATAAATTAACTATTGGTTCCCTCTATGAAGGGGATATAACAACAATATTCTTCGGTTTTTTTTGTGAAATGTAAATTTTGATGTAAAATTTGTCTTTATTTGATCTGAATTTTCAACAAACCCATTCGGGGTTATTTGAAAAACCCCATTTAGAGGATTGAGCAGGTTGTGTTTGTTGATAATTTGAATAAGGACGTTGATGTGATACTAGGAAAATTTATTCGGATTTGATGTATTCCAACAATTATATGAAGTGTTGAGAAGCTTTTAATAAAGAGATCTATTTAGAAGTCTGAACCCCTCACCACCTACCCTACTCCATGCAATATGATGTGTTGCCTTCAGGAATTATAAATCATAGAGAATTAAACTATTCTATATATGATTTTATGGAAACATTGTATATTCTATAAAATAAATGGGTTTTCCACAATTATGGTTGGATGAATCTAAAAACATAGTCAATACCTATAAAGACCTAATTATGAGTATCCTCTAGAAAGCAAGGTTACCAATCTCAGACACCATATATCCAAGTAGGCCGATAGAGGTGTGTGTTTATGAGAACTCGTTCATATAGACACATGTGTGCATGGATTCAACCATGACATAGAGAGGAACCTCTATTATGTGTCCATGACATGGGTTATTACAACGATAGATTTTTTTAACTAATTCAAGGGAATGATAGAAGATATAAGACTAGTCTTCTAAAGGAATTTCTAATATGGCATATAGCATTTTTAGTCCATGACCTAGGAAAGTGTACCGTGAAGAAATTGTCACTTAGAGGAGTTTTTTTTTTGTTCATGTACCATAATAAATTTTGGGGTGTCCACATCATGGAAAGATGATTGCGGCATCGTCCTGTTGAATTACGGATGTCCACTACATATTTGAAGTGACTATGCTGAATGTTTTTCTTTAAGTTAAAATGAGTAAAGAATGAAATTTTGAGATCATGGGAGAAATGAATGGGTAGATTTTACTATGTATCTAGTAAAATGTGGGTTCTCACACCATGGTGTGCTAGACCATGTCGTATTGAAGTTTAAAAAAAAGGTGGATTCTCTGTATTTGATTTTGCCATACTTAAGTATATCTAAATAGTTAATTAATAAACCATAGAACATTATACCATTCCATAACTATGTATTTTCAATCAAATATAAATTTTAGTAAAAATTTTAAATAAGAAATCATTGGATGTATATATAGTTGTCTAATTTAGATTTTATGGAACATTTTGGTCCCCTTAATCATAGGACGCACTTATAAAAATATTGGAAAATGGATATTTTTAATTAGAACCATTGGAATAAAAAGAAAATAATGGATAAGCTCTATTCACACAATATTTTTTATAGATCTGTAGGAAGAGAGGGATAAATGAAGAGGAAATAAATTACATGATGTTTATTTCACTAAAAAACCAAGAGAGGGTACAAAATAGACACACCTTGTTGGGTTTATTTTATATGTATTAATCCTGTGAAAAGATCAAGGAGGGCACAAAGGGAAAATTGAGCTCATCTCTTTGTTGAGAGGTAGTGATCTTACTAATTTTGTTTAAATAGTATGTCTGGAGGGCCAGGGAGACCGCTCCATTGTGAAAACCTAACGAAGTAGTGTGTTATATGATTTTATTGCATTGACACATCATTGAGCACATTCTCCATAGAATATTAATGTTAGGGTAAACCATGAAAAAATTGTTGGGTTATATTTATTTCATTCATCACATCTCAAATGAATATAGGGGGTATAAAATAAATTTTCATCACATTGAGAGATAAAGAATTAATGAATGAATTAAAGGGTTAAAATCTATGCTACACCGATTCACCCCTATCATGGTAATTGCCCTGATAATAGACCATTAAATACTATGATAATTAGTGCTCTAGACAAATTCATTGAGGTTTGTTATAGGGTGAAATAGTGGATGACACATCGGTTTTATGTAATGAACCAAATTAAAGTGGAGGGATGCTACTTAAGTAGTAGAGGCTAATAAATGATCTTTGAGGCAAGTTGCACATAATCGATGTGAGGCCCTTGGGGTGGGAACACCTATTGGTGGAGGATGCCTAGGAAAGTGGTTCTAATTGAATGGAGAACTTATAGAGTCATTAGAAGTTTCTCTTAGTGGGGATCTAAGGGAATATCTATGTTTCATTATAGGAATACCTATAAATATGGATTTCCTAGGGGAATAGAATCCCTTAGACCATCGTAGTCTATACTATATACTATGGGATATTTAAGGGTTTCACTAGAGAAGATGTATACTTATTATAGAAATTAGGAGTTATAGATTAATACATATGGAACCCTAGTTAAAAATTGTGTATTTCATACAATGTTTGAGAGTTATAGTATAATTTCAGTTCCTAGGAGAAGTATTCACAGACCAAGTGATTTTGAATCTTGGATGGAAGTGAGATGATGTATCCAAAGATAAATTTTTATATGGGGATACATATCTGAGGTAGTTTATTATAAATAATCAAGAGAAGAAATACATAGTACACATGCTATTCAGATCACGGTTGAGAAGAGGCCACAAGTATAGAAGATTAAAGAGAAATCACTCCATACTCAATATCTCTAATAACCTAGAATTGTTTTTGGAATATTTGAAAAATAAATATATCAAATTTATAATTCCAAGCTTGTTCAGGAATCTATAGGTGGAAAATATTTTATGGAAGCACTAAATAATGTATGGAATATCTATAATGAGAAGCCCCCATATTCCATAATTTGGGATCTATATAACCTAACTTCATAGTATTCCATGTAAAACCCAGAGATTTTATGAGATATATTCTTTTTAATTTCATTCATATCTTTTTTTGTATGCTACACCAAGATTATCTTGCACTATACACAACCCCATATTATCTTCTAGTATATGCAACACTATTCTTGGATCGTGTTACACACAATTTCAAATTTGTTTGATAGTAGTTATTCTACACAACATTGATTATGTATATATATATATATATTCAATGTATAATGAAATATGGTTGGATTTTTTTATACGCAACAACAAAGGAGTCTTGCACAACACAGAGCCGTGACTTGGCTTGCATTACACGTAATCGTGACCTTTCTCGATAGCGTGTGTTGTACGCAATACTGAGTTTCACTAAACAATGATATATTATTATAATATTATTATAAACTAGCCGTTATGAATTTTATTAAATAAAATTTAAATTTTATGACAGTATAATTCATCTTACACATTTTCTAGAACATGGTATGACAATAAAATAAATTTTCGGGTAAAATAAGTATTTCTCAAAAAATGCAGTTTTGCCGGCTTTTGATGGCGCTCCCACAATTAAATCTAGTTTTTGACATGTTTATAAGTTCAATTTTACAAAATAAAATTATTCTTTGGAATTAGGATATAAAATTTTACCTTGGATAAATTTTTCATATTATTCTGATAACTTTAATATTTTAATGAATAGTAAAAACACGCTATATTTTAATTAAAAACAACTTTTTTCATCGAAATAATTTATGTGGTAAAATTATAATATTTAATGGTTTTAAAGTAAAAATAGAATATATTTTTACCATATAATATAATGTATGTCATTATCATTGATTTTAAATTGAATTCAAATCAATTCAATCTTTTGCAATCTTTTAAACAAAAACCTGTTTTCTTTCGACAACGGGATTAATTTTAATTTAATTTCTGCAAATTATGTGTATTGAATTTAAAAAAATGGATTAAATATTTGGAATCAGAGGGTCTAAATTATGTTAATAGGCTAATTTTTGTTTTTGGCAATTATGAATAGTAACTACGGTAAATTTTATTTACCGTAGTAAAAGGTAAATCAGGTAATTAAAGGTAAATATAATATTATAAAATTACCCTAACACATGTCATAATATAATTGGATTCTTATATTTTGTCCTAAGTCATATTATGGTCGAAATGGAATCAATTATAACTCACTTGGAGGTGATTAAGACGGTTAGTTTATTTTATTTAAAGGAAAGTGAAATCTATCTCACTGAAACTTTATTAATTAAAGTATTTTTAATATGAGGATATACAGAATATAAATTAGGTTATAAACAATAATTTGAAAGCTATAATGGTTTTATTTATCATGGTAATTTATTTGTAATTTTCTAGAGTTATTTAATTACCTTATTAGTTTATACATTAATGATGCAGAAATTATTTATTTAGTAAAAAATCAATAATATTGTTTTTATTGAAATAGTAATACATATTAAAGGGCTCAAAAACCTGACCAAAACATATTTGTAGTGTATATATACACCATAATCATTCAATTACCGAATATATGACCATTTGGAGTCTAATAAAAGTGATTATGACACTTATATTATTTTATTTTATATGATGTCAAAGTTGTCACCTTCATAATTTAATAAATATAACATTTTAAAATTTTGGTGTCTTAAAAGATAAATCCGACTAAATGTATTCTTATGAAATTTATAAGATTTATATTTATCCTAGTATTTTATTTTTAATTTTTATGCCACAAATAAATATATTTAATAATTATACAAAAATGTTGTAGTAATTATTTTATTAAGAGAAATATCAAATAAATAGTTTTACAAATAGTAAAATAAATATTATATGAACTATTTAATGCGCTCCAATAATTTTATAGATTATTATGACATGTTAGTAACCTCATAAATATTTTAGTTTGAATATATCCTCTCTGTGGATTTAATGTAAATTCAAATAATTTAGTAGTGTCAAAATTGACACTATTGTTATGTTATAAAAATAACATATTATTAAATTGTTTAAAAATCACAAAAATATTTAAAAATTATAAATTAAAATTTAGATAGTCTAGAATATTATAAAGTATCCAATTATGGAAAATTAACAACATATAAGTGATTATTTTTAACCATTTAAAATTTAGAAATTTATTACAACAAATAAAATTAAATAGATTAAAAAGGATAAATCAAAATGATAAGGTTTAAAATAAAATAAAAACATGTCTAAATTTAATTGTTTGTAAATATTACAACCCTATATCATCTAATATTCTAATTTGAGTCATTTTTGTAGGTTTTTAAGTTGGTTTAGATTTATTATAAATTAATATTTTTAAGATTTCCAAAGGTGCCCCTCTCCTCCCTTATAAAAGGGAACCTCCACCCTCTCATCTTTACATAAATTTGAGCCTTAAATCTCGGCCAAACCCTGACCATTTTCCTTCTCAACTTCCCTATAAATATTCTATAGGTTCTTGTCTTCTTCAAAGACCAATTTTAGTTCCTTAAGAGGTGGTTTCAAAGAGGCGTGTCGAAGAGGAGGTAATCTCCATTACTGATTCTTACAAATTTATTTCTTCTTCTTCTACCTCTAGTTTAGTTGTATAATTATGATGTAATAACATCAGTATCACTAATATGCAGGTATGTTATTATAAATATGAAACAACACTATTTCACCTTCTATCCATCCTACGGAAAACGAAATCACTTCGCGTGCGTACGTACGGAATACCGTCTCCACGCCGTGGTGTAATCTGTTTTCGACCACCACCTTACTAGGATGGGTATAATGGTGTAAATAAGTAACTATATATGATTATTGTAAAGTTATATTGATTCTGAAATATTATACATACACTTCAATACAATTCCACGATCATGGGAGTGATATCATCAATCGTGCGTAGGTACGAACTACCGTCTCCACGATGCGATGAGATTCATTCTCAATGATTAACCATTAATGAATGATTATAAATTATATATAATAATTAATCATAAAATATATGAAATAATAATGATACTGGATTTATTTATATATATATTTATTTTATCAACTTAATTCCATTCAATTCTATAAGGAAACGAAAACAGTGTTCATGCGTACGTACGGCCTACCGTCTCCATGAACGGTGTGTTTCTTCCTATTTATCGATCTATTATATATATTTATATTCTGAATATATATTTTATATAAATCATTTTTACATTCTGGATGTAAGTAATCATGATCTAAGTAATCATATGAATAATTACAAGTTAAAACACGAACGACAAATGAAACAATTTTACCCAAAACGCTACTTTAACATGGAATTGACAAATGAACAGGTAATATAAATACCTAAGTGAACCATATATGATATAATAAAAATGAATATGATTATGTAATAAGACAATGACATTATTTAAATCATTATACAGGAGGTTCGGATACATAAGAATCATATCAGACATAAGGTAAGGGATAATTATTCCAATCTCGTTCTTATCCGAGATTGTTTATTCGTAAGTATTTACTAGGGTTATGTTTATCATACATGTCTATGTTTTCTAAAAATGTTTTCATAAAATGTTATTATTATTCCATGTATTTTTAAATTCATTTATACCTTTTTTTTACTTTTACCACATCGTATGGAAGGATTCTTTCTTTTGTTTACCAAACGATGTACTTTTTGACTTTTATGACAAAAGTACGAGAAGAATGTTATTTTTAACTTATATGGCATGAACAGATTTTTATTGTTTCATAACGCCTCATTTTCATGAAGCTTACACTATAATATTTTATGACTATTGTCAACAAAATACTTTTCTTTTAAAATTTCATGTAATTTTGTGAAAAGAAAATGATTTTGAAGAAGAAATGCTATTTTTCTCAAGAATTCATTTCAAATGTTTTATCAAAACCATTTTTCACCTAAGATGACATTATTTAATATGTGTATGTTTCAAGTATAATGTCTCTATTATTTACATGGTATGATTCTTATTATGATGAAATGATATCCACTTGTTTCATATGGATTCTGTGATGATGGGATGATGTTTATGAAACCCATTTTATTCTTTGGGTTATGATGAATGTTAAAAGTTTATTTTGTGGCACATGTAAGAATGATTTTATTATGAGATGGGTGGGAACTATATCTCCCTCCAATTCATTGTGTAAAGATTTATATCTCATGAGATAGACATGTCTGGAATAGAAATTTAACCCGGTTCAGTGTTACAAGACTGAAACGAGGAGTGAACTCGATTCAGAAAGGGACTTTGTCCACTATGATGGTCTTAGTAGCAATGCCTTGGCTACTATGGAAATCATAACATGTTCTGAATGGTTTCCAAAATTACATGTTTTATTCCCATTATATTTTGTCATTTTTGATGTTCCTTTATGATATATTCCTTACATACTTCCATGATTTATGTCTTTTTTCAAGATTTTGATGTTTAAATTTCATGTTCATGTTTTTCCTTTCAAATGTTTATGGATTGTTTTATGTTCTCTATGTTTTCCCTTACTGAGCATTTGAGCTCACCCTTTTTATGTTTTATTTTCCCCAGGAAATAAAGAAAGTATTTAGGTAAGGAAACAAAAAGGGGAAGATCATTATGGGAGATGTTGAAGATCTTTCAACATGATTAGAAGTTTATATTCCAAGTTTCCAAAGCTACTAAACTATTACGGTCCTTTGGTGTCTATTTTTGTTATGTATTAACTATTCTGCAAAAGTAATGTAATGTCCATGTACGTCAAGATCTGGGTCCCTGCAGTTTGTATCAGAGGAAAGGTTTAGTCAACCTTTGGAAACAAGGATGCAAGAAGTTTAGTGAGATCCCTAGAGATACTTCTAAGGTATGTATAGGGATGTACCTAAGGTTAAGTATAAGTATATGCTATAGTCCTAGAATTATGGTAACGATCATAGAATTTGACCTAAGATGTTAGATATTGAAGTTAATCCCCCTTGATTATGATTTTGGCCTCTCACACTATTCTTTTTGGGTTTTAGAATATGGCTGGTAACAGGAAGATTCATGATAATGGAAGATATGATGGAAAATGGAATGCTACTCTTCATGAGAAACCAAATGAAATTGGATCTAGAAGTCCACATATCGTTATTATTCCAAATCAGCAATCTCATAATATGATCAATAATCTCAACTTTGGTAAGTATCCCAACTCAGCTAATAAGAGAAAGATTGATTTTCATGGTGATCATAGAGGAAAGAAAGTTCAATTCCCCTTATGTAAATCATGTGGGAAGAGGCATTAGGGGGAATTTTTCAAAGGAACTGGAAGATGCTTTGGGTGTGGAAAAGAAGGACACAAAGCCAGTAATTGCAATGGAAAAGGTTTAGTTAATACCATGGACAAGGATAATGGTATTTCTATGAAATCAACAACGGTTAAATGTTTTAAATGTGGAATGTAAGGGCATTATACAAAGCAATGCCCTAAGGGAAAGTCTCATGAAAAGAATCATCATGACTGTATGGGTAGTATTTATATTAATGATGATTAATATACTAAAAATAATATGTGAGATAAGAGAATTTTTGAAGCTCTATCAATGGTTTAAGAAGGTAGTGTAATGATTTTATGTTTATCAAGAATAATGTATGGTACTATGGAATAAAGAAAAAAAATCTAAGGATTGTTACACTATTTCCTTTGCTTGAGTTTTGAAAGTATATGATGAATGGTACTGGTAACCATGAAAAGTGATTCAAATAATTTAGAAAGTATATGATGTGCGCATAATAAACGGATAAAGAGAAAATAAATTGTTTGATAGACTTAATGAGCTCATGATTGGTATATGGACTAAGTTATATCATGGTTTGAGTATATAGAATTTTTGGGATTTTGGTATGTGGAAAGATTTAACTTTTGACATCACTCATGTTTTCACTAAGGTTCTATGGTAATTCATGTTTCAAAAGAATACAGGATTAAGGTATTCAGATCTTTGGAATGTGACCAACAAGATATATCTTATGATATATGGGGAATAAATGATGGTATTCACATGATCGGTAGATGACATTTCTAGTAATTTATTTATTTATACTATGAGCTTGGTCATAAGTATTTTAGATAAGCCTAAATATTGGAATGGATTATGTTGGACATAAATTAGTATTGTCTAAGGCTATAACTTTTTTTTCAATATTATTGATGGGTTGTTATAATAATGTAGTTGTAGAAAAAGGACAACCTGCAGGATGGGCGACAACCCATCACGTCGGACTAGGTTGCGAGAATCGAACCCACAACTGAAGTGCAACATGCCTTTATTACCTACCACTTACCTACAGAATTTCCATGGTTAGTAGAAACTAGTTTAATTTTATTAAGTGGTATGATAGATGAAGTATAAGTCCATTTTTGGAACGATATACGATAGATGGACTTATGTATATAACTATTACTAAACTTTTGTTTGAGACAGATGGAATAACCCATCATTCTATCACATGATCTGCTAATACTTCACTAATGACAAATTCAACTTCATTTCTTTAAGAGATAAAGTGGAAATTGTTCAAGGAACGAACAACGGTGAGATTATATAGAAATAAAGTAAGTATTTCTTCTAATTCAAATTCTTCAACTTTAGGGAAATGATCTTGAACACCAAAAATGTTGTCCTAGTGCCCTTATATCTAATTAATCAGATGCTACCTTAGATCATCACAAATTTATGTCTTTGGGATTGTTGTCTTTTTCGTAGCCATGTTCTCTACCACTCTCCATCAGAAATTGATGGTTAGATTTCTCTTCCATATCCATATTTTCACCTAGGTTATCCTATGTGGAAACCCAGTGATTAGTTAATTTGGGTAACTGTTACGTTTCATAATTAAGTTTTTAATTTTTAGTTTTGATATTCCTTTTTACGATGTGGGTTTCTAATAAAGAGACTTACAAATAGTAAATCATTTATAACCCCGACGAATTTCGAGGGCGAAATTCATTTTAAGGGGGGTAGAATGTAACACCACGAGATTTTATGAGATATATTCTTTTTAATTTCTTTCATATCTTCTGTTGTACGCTACGCCAAGATTATCTTGAGTTATACCCAACACCATATTAGCTTCCAGTATACGCAACACTATTCTTGGATCGTGTTACACACAATTTCAAGTTTGTTTGATAGTAGTTATTCTACGCAACATTGAGTATGTATTTATATACATTCAATGTATAATGAAATATGGTTGAATTTTTTATATGCAATAACAAAGGAGTCTTTCACTTTACGCAACCCTGACTTGGTTTACATTACACGCAATCACGACCTTCCTCAATAGCGTGTGTTGTACGCAATACCGAGTTTCACTAAACAATGATACATTCTTATAATATTAATATGAACTAGCCGTTATGAATATTATTAACTAAAATTTTAAATTTTATGACATTATAATTCATCTTACTCATTTTATAGAACATGGTATGAGAATAAATTTTTTTTTTGGGTAAAATAAGTATTTTTAAAAAAATGCAGTTTTGTCGCCTTTTGATGGCGCACCCACAATTAAATCTAGTTTTTGACATGTTTATAAGTTCAATTTTAAAAAATAAAATTATTCATTGGAATCAGGATATAAAATTTTACCTTGGATAAATGTTTCATATTATTCTGATAACATTCATATTTTAATGAATAGTAAAAACCCGCTATATTTTAATTAAAAACAACTTTTTTCATCGAAATAATTTATGTGGATAAATTATAATATTGAATGGTTTTAATGAATAAATAGAATATATTTTTACCATTTAATATAATTTATTTCATTATCATTGATTTTACATTGAATTGGTAGGTTAAATCAATTCAATCTTTTGTTATGCTTTAAACAAAAACCTGTTTTCTTTCGACAACGGGATTAATTTTAATTTAATTTCTACAACTGCTGTGTATTGTACTTGGAAAAATTGATTCCATATTTTTAATCACTGGGTCCAAATTATGTTAATAGACTATTTTTTATTTTTGGGCATTATGAATAGTAACTACGGTAAATTTTATTTACCATAATAAAAGGTAAATCGGGTAATTAAGGGTAAATATAAGATTATAAAATTGCCCTAAAACCTATCTTAATATAATTGGATGCTTATATTTCGTCCTAAGTTATATTGTGGTTGAAATGTAATCCATTAGAACCCACTTGGAGGTGATTAAGACCTTTAGTTTATTTTATTTAATGGAAAGTGAAATGTGTCTCACTCAAACTTTAATAATTAAAGTATTTTTAATATAAGGTTATACAGAATATAAATTAGGTTATAAATACTAATATGAAAGTTAAAATGTTTTTCTTTATCATGATAATTTATTTTTAATTTTTAAGAGTTATTTAATTATTTTATTAGTTTATACATTAATGATGTAGAAATTATTTATTCAGTAAAAATATTAATAAAATTGTTTTTATTGAAATAGTAATACATATTAAAGGGCTCCCGAACCTGACCAAAACATATTTTTAGTGTATATATACACCATAATCCTTTAATGACCTAATATATGACCGTTTGGAGTCTTATAAAAGTGATTATGACACTTATATTATTTTATTTTATATGATGTCAAAGTTTTCACATTCATAATTTAATAAATATAACATTTTAAAATTTGGGTTTTTTAGACGATATATCCGACTAAATGTATTCTTATGAAATATATAAGATTTATATTTATCCTAGTATTTTATTTTTAATTTTTACTCCACAAATTAATATATTTAATAATTATACAAAAATGTTGTAGTAATTATTTTATTAAGCGAAATATCAAATAAATGGTTTTAAAAATATTAAAATAAATATTATATAAACTATTTAATGTGATACACTACTTTTATAGATTACTATGACATTTTATAAACCTATTAAATAATTTAGTTTGAATATATCCTCTCTGTGGATTTAATGTAAATTCAAATAAATGAATAGTGTCAAAATTGACACTATTGTTATTTTATAAAAATTACATATTATTAAATTGTTTAAAAATCAAAAAAGTATTTAAAAATTATAAATTTAAATTTATATAGTCTAAAATATTATAAATTATCCAATTATGGAAAATTAACAACATATAAGTGATTGTTTTTAACCATTTAAAATTTAGAATTTTATTACCACAAATAAAATTAAATAGATTAAATAAGGATAAATCAAAATAATAAGGTTTAAAATAAAATCAAAACATGTCTAAATATGATTGGTTGATGATATTACAACCCTATATCATCTAATATTCTAATATGAGTCATTTTTGGTGGTTTTTAAGTGGGGTTAGATTTATTATAAATTAATATTTTTAAGATTTCCAAAGGTGCCCCTCTCCTCCCTTATAATTGGGAACCTCCTCCCTCTCATCTTTACATAACTTTGAGCCTTCATGCTCGGCCAACCCTTGTCCATTTCCCTTCTAAACTTACCTAGACGTTTTTAATATGTCCTGGTCTTCTTCCAAATCCAATTTCAGTTCCCTAAGAGGAGGTTTCAAAGAGGCGTGTCAAAGAGGAGGTTATATCTGTTACTGATTCTTTCAAATTTATTTTTTCATCTACTACAAATTCATTAGTTGTTTCATTATGAATTAATAACATCAGTATCACTAATATACTGGTATGTTATTATAAATATTAAACAGCCCTATTTCACCTTCTATCCATCCTACGTAAAACGAGATCACCGCACGTGCGTACGTACGGAATATCGTCTCCACGCCATGGTATAATCTGTTTTCAACCACCACCTTACTAGGATGGTTATAATGGTGTATATAAGTAACTATATATGATTATTGTAAAGTGATATTGATTCTAAAATATTATACATACACTTCAATACAATTCCATGATTATGGGAATGATATCATCGCTAATGCGTACGTACGGACTACCGTCTCCACGACACGATGAGATTCATTATCAATGGTTAACCATTCATGAATGATTGTAAAATATATATAATAAGTAATAATGAAATATATGAAATAATAATGATATTTTATTTATGTATATATTTATGTATGTCATCTACTTAATTCCATTCAATTCAATAAGGAAACAAAAACAGCGTTCATGCGTACGTACGACCTACCGTCTTCATGAACGGTGTATTTCTACCTATTTATCGATCTATTATATATATGTATATTCTGAATATATATTATATATAAATAATGTTTTAAATTTTGGATGTAATTAATCATGATCTATGTAATCATATGAATAATTACAATATAAAACACGAATGATAAATGAAACAATTTTACCCAAAACGCTACTTTAACATGGAATTAACAAATGAAGGGGTAATATAAATATCTAAGTGAACCATATATAATATAATAACAATGAATTTGATTCCGTAATAAGTAAATGGAATTATTTAAATCATTATACAGGAGTTTCAGATACATACGAAGCATATCAGACTTAAGGTAAGTGATAATTATTACAATCTCATTCTTATCCGAGATTGTTTATTCATAAGTATTTTCTGGGGTTATGTTAATCATCCATGTCCATGTTTTCTAAAAATGTTTTCATAAAATGTTATTAATCTTCCATGTATTTTTAAAGTCATTTATACCTTTTTTTTTGAATTTTACCAGATCGTATAGAAGGAATCTTTCTTTTGTTTACCAAACGATGTACTTTTTGACTTTTCCGAAAAAAGTACGAGAAGAATGTTATTTTTAACTTATACAGCGTGAAAGGATTTTTACAGTTTCATAAAGCCTCATTTTCATGAAGCTTACTCTACAATATTTTATGACTATTTTAAACAAAATACATTTCTTTTAAAAGTTCATGGCATTTTGTGAAAAGAAAATGATTTTGAAGAAGAAAGGATATTTTCCTCATGAATTCATTTCAAATGTTTGATCAAAACCATTTTTCACCTAAGATGACATTATTTCATATGTGTATGTCTCAAGTATAATGACTCTATTATTTACATGGTATTATTCTTATTATGATGAAATGATATCCATTTGTTTCATATGGGTTATGTGATGATGGGATGATGTTTATGAAACCCATTTTATTCTTTGGGTTATGATTAATGTTCCAAGTTTATTTTGTGGCACAAGTAAGAATGATTTAATTATGAGATAGGTGGGACCTATATCTCCCTCCAATGCATTGGGTAAAGATTTATATCTCATGAGACAGACATTGATGGAATGGTAAGTTAATCTGGTTCAGTGTTACAGGACTAAAACGAGGAGTGAACTCGATTCAGAAAGGGACTTTGTCCACTAAGATGGTCTTTGAAGAAATGCCTTGGCAACTATGGAAATCATAAAATGTGCTGAATGGTTTCCAAAATTACATGTTTTATTCCCATTATGTTTTATCATGGTTGATGTTCCATTATGATATATTCCTTATGTACTCCCACGATTTATGTCTTTTTTCAAGATTTTGATGTTTAAATTTCATGTTCAAGTTTTTTATTTCAAATGATTATGGATTGTTTTATGTTCTCTATCTTTTCCCTTACTGAGAATTTGAGCTCACCATTTTTATGTTCTATTTTCCCCAGGAAATAAAGAATGGTTTTATGTAAGGAAAAAAAGGGGAAGATCATTATGGGATATGTTGAAGATCATTCAACATGATTAGAAGTTTATATTCCAAGTTTCAAAAGATATTAAACTATTACTGTCCTTTGGTGTCTATTTTTGTTATGTATTAAGTATTCCCCAAAAGTAATGTAATGTCCATGTACGTCAAGCTCTGGGTCCCTACATTCCAAGTGGTTTAGGGGGGTGCTTCCCCCCAGTTCTAGGGGTTATATATAATCATTGAAGACGTGATGTTTCCAATGAAACTACCAATAAATATTCTATGTGGATCAGAGTTAATATATATATATATACACATATAACTCTTTTTTCATTTGGGACCTTTTTCCATTTTGTATTGATATTCTTGGTTTTCTCTTCACATAGCTTGTATGACCGATTGATAATTGATTGGTGGGGATCAATAGGCTACTACTGAATTCCAAGGGGTAGCTTATAATAGAAAATGAATTTAGTGCCTCGTTCCACCCCATGATGGTAGGTGAAAAAATGAGTAGTGTTAAGAAATCAGGTTTCTCATTTTCCAACAGTAGGGGAATACAATCTCTTGAATACCTAAATAGACCAGAAGTCATCATCCCATTAATTCTAACTATGTTTTTATTACAATAATTAACTAGAATAATTTCTAAATCCAGCATATTTTAATAGTATTTACCTTGGAGGATAATGAATTTGGGGTGCCAATGTGACACGAGGAACCCATCACCAACCTGATAAATGATGATTTTTCACTTGAAGCAACTACTTTTCATTATGGTTATGCCCCCATAACACTGATGTCATGGAAGGAATTAGAGTAACCTATTATTCAATACAACCCTTAAATTATTTGAGAGGTTGAGCCATTGGTTATAGAGGAGGTAACTAAAACTTGTGTCCTCCTTTCATGTTGAATCCTGACTCAATTTAGGTTGATTATGAATTTTAGAATATATTGGAATTACTCATATAGTTTCCAGTGTATGATCCCACATAAAAATATGATTATGGATTAAGGATAGAAACATCTAACAGAGACCATGTTATTCAACCTAGGTAATGATAGAAAATAAAATACTCTATCAGAAACACATTTCATGGTTAGATGGAGAGCAAAATAGAATGACTAAACCCATTACTAGTGAAACTAGAAGGTATTGGGGTTAACTAATATGAATTCAATGTGATGGTTCAGGACTTCCCAATTGAGAGGGAGTGACTGGAGGCATGTTATTTTGAATCTTCTAGGGGAATGTCTCAATCCCATGGTGTAGTGTATCTTTAGGAACCTCAATAAGAGGTAGTTGAATGTAATTAAGAATAACATTAGATGAAATCCCTCTCTAAGATAAATGATAAGGATGACACATGCCTTTGCAATTTTCCTGAGGTAATTTTATAAGAGTTGTGAAAATTTTCATATTTATTTGGCCAGTGAAGGGATCAATAAGATGGGTTTCAGATGCGGGTGGCAGAGGTGTTCCCACCAGCATTGGATGAACATGATGAGATAGCTCGGCTATGTTAGGCTATAAAATATTCTTATAAAGTGTTGAATAAAATCTATAAGGTAATTTAACTAGTGAACCCATAGGATAATTTTTATTCAATGAGAAGTTATATTATTTGTATGACCCTCCCAATTCATTACAAGTAATAAAATTAGAATTATTTGTGCTTCATGTGTTGAAATTACATCATTTCTTGGTTATGTTAAGGAAAAAACCAACTAAAGTATATAACCCACATGATTCTTGATCTTTTTCAGAAATAATAGATAATAGAAAATCATTCATATTGCATGAGAGTGTGTGATATGGGTAGATAGGTCATGGTCTGAATGCCACATCATCCACTATTTGTAAACTAATAAAGATATAGGAATTTGGTTGGTGGGATTAAAAATATATTATTCACTCTTACAACATAAAATTATTCACATTGGTACAACAAAAAGGGTTTCAGAATTATATTTGAGAAAAGGTAAGTGGTATAAAGGGATCATGTGACTCTAGGGGTTTGAATTGACTGATGATGGGGATGATTGGCTATAAGTACCCAACCTTAAGCATTTCATCATATTGAGTTTTAATTCAATAATTCAATCATATAAATTCTAGGATATTTACATCTTATAGTTTTAAATAATTAACAAATCATTCTTACATAAATAATTTTTACTTTATAAAGTGGAAACATCCACTCAATATCCAATTTCCCCCAAAAAATAAAACTATAAATATATAACATGTTTTTTAGAAATATCATCACATTCCATATATTAACCACATTCATTCCACTAATATTCCTTAAAACCATTTAAAAAATGTTTTGAAATAGTGGACTTGATTTAAATTCATAGTAAGAAAAATAAAAAAATAATAATAGAACTAGTTAGTTTGTGAATACATAAAATTTTTACATTTTTCAAAATTAAACATTTTGTTCAAAATAAATGTTTTATTACCAATTAAATCAAAATTTCATAACAATGTTTTCATAAAACATTTCATTGTCAATCATTAATTTAAAATTAAACTCATAAAGATAATTTGAATGAAAATGAAAACATGACCTAATCATAATTCTAGGATAAATAAAATGAAAACATAAAATAGTAGATAAATTCCCATCATGGACTATTTTTAATCACTAATCCCACACATAAAGTCTCATGATGCATAATTATTACCCAAGTCACTTGAGGGCAAAAATAGTTCCCCATCCATGGATTATAACCAAACTACTTATCCATGTCTTATATTGGAACCACCGATCCTTGGTTTATAGAAGAACCATGTGTCCTTAGTCTATAATGGAACAACATATCACTATAAAAAATCTAATGAACAATAAAATAATCATAACACTTGTAAGATTTCATCATAAAAACATTTTTTCAACCCCTATGAAAACAGTTTAGGATTTTAATATATCCATTTTCTTTACAACCCAATTTTAAGAACTAAAGTTCACATAATAAGGGTTATTGAGGTTTATCTTTGAATAAAACATGGTTTATTATAAAGGAAACCATAAATAATATATTTTTTGTGGTGGTGGGAATTTTTTTGATGAAGTATTTCTTAAAAAGGACATTCCTTTTGTGTTTTCTAATGAAATTCAAAGCATCCATTATAAAAATATATTAAAAGATTCCTATTGAAAATGATTTAAAAAAGTCAAAAGAGACATAAAATATGATTTATAGATCATAAATAATTCTGTAAATTAATTTTAAGAATATATACATAGAAGATAATTATTTTCAAAACAAATCATTAAAACATTTTAAACATGGTTTTTAAAATAAAGTATTTGTTAACTTTAGTCGGACTCTCCACATAAATTATTAATCTTCTTGAATAATATAATTATGTTAATTCATTTATTTATTAAGATTATTTTTCCATGTTTATTATCCATTTTATTTTATTTTTTTACCATTTGATTTAGAATTACTTTTTATTTGAGTTATCATCATATGTTTTGAAGATATTTGGCTCATATATCCAAAATGGATTCGTATGGTAGACTATGGTCAAAGAGGACATAATTCTATCATCTATAGAATAATAATCATGTCATGATTTTCAGTCTTATACATCAATTATAATCTTTAAACCATCCATGAAATATTGTCAAGAAAAATTAGCAACATTATAATCATGGGGATGATAGGTCATACATACACATGAGTTTCATTTCCATTTTTCAATGATCATGTTGGAAAGGAGGTAAGTATTATATTATCCTTATATTATTATAATTATATCAAAAAATTCGTATTATTTATTTAAATAAACTTATATATACCACCCATGTTATGTGTTAATGAAAAATGGTCATATTTATTTATGGAGGTGGTAATCCACACGTACACACAAACAGACTTATCATTTTTCAATTAATAGAAATGATAAAAATATGATATATTAATTTTAAATAATATAAATATAATATTAGTAACATATATATATATACACACATTAAATCCATCATCATAAACATCTATGATAGGTGATTATGTAAAATGAATTATATCAGTTAACGAAGCGATAGTCCACCATACACAGAAATTATCATTTCATTTCCCATTTTATTCAAGAGGAGATGGATATGGGTTATTTAAATAACATAAAAAACATATTTTTATGTGGAATATAATTTTGTTTTTACTTCAGTGTTTTTGAATAATATTTTAATTATAAAGAGGAAGAAATAAAACTAGAACATTCGATTAAAGTTTATACGTATTCTTTAGACAGCATCCTTATAATTATAACATAAATACTATAAGGATAGTATCAATTAAAAAATAAGACCTAAATAACAAAGTTTGGGATGTTAGGAAATAATCTTTCTTAATATTCTCCATTATAAAATACCTTTTAAGTACCAATAATAGAGGAGAGGAGGTCCCCTTTTATAAGTGATAGGAGAGTCACTCTTAGAATTACATAACATTGTAAATTAATATAAATTAATTTTTATGGGAAAAAATATCTAAATAGATATAATTTTAATATTGGATAAGTATGGGTAAAAATACTATCATCTAATAAAAATTAGGCAAGTTGATATTAAATTTATACACTTTCTTATTTTTTTTGACATGAATTAATCCTTTCTTATAATTACCATGATAATGAAGTTTTTTATTTTTAGGGGTTAATATAGTTACTGTAAAAGAAAAATTGTACCTTAAAAGGAAAATAGTTTATATGTTAAATCATATAAAAATCATGTAACCAATGATAGGATTTTTAGAAAATTTTATTCATTTAATAAAGTATAATTTATTTTAAAATAACAATAATGTCACTTTTGGAACAATTAATTTAATTTGACATTGATAAAAATATAAAAAAGTGGAATTAAAATATATTTCATAAAAAAAATCCATATAATGTTATAATTATCTAAAAAAATTGCGTAACATAATAATTCCTTCAAATTACATTACATTTATTATTTTTTAGTATCATTTTTATTTTTATATTAATTTAATAAATAATATGTTGGCATTGTGTAATTTTTTTAAGTAATTTATTGATTATTTATTATTATAAATAAATTATGATGATAAAAAATATTCAATTCCATTTATAACTGAGCATATCCTCTGATTATCCCTAGGTTATAAAAGAAGATAAAATAATACAAAGATAGTTTTGTTTTTCAATTTTCATGACATAAAATAATATAAAGGTTAAAAATCAAAGAAATATGGAACCAAGTTTCTATATTTTCAAAACATGGATGTCAATTTACCATCTATATTGATAAAATAGGATAAAAAAAGTGTTATAGTCATTATTTAATATGTTTCATATTATTTATATCCTCAATTGCAATATTTACCCCTACCATGAGTTTCTTCTGGAAATGGGGATGACCTCATTTGTTTAAGGTTCAAACATTCCAATCGGTTTCTAATGGGTTTTTTCATAGAACTGAAAACATCCAATGATTCTATATCCATTTGGACCTACTTTCCAAAGGTAGGTGCTCATTAGTTGTGAACCGATGAGGCGTAAGAATTTGCATTGGTTGAGAGGATGGGAGTTTGTACTCATCACACTTTTGGGGGGAATTATTGTCTACTCTGGGACTCTCTTTATAGATTTAAGTTATGTTCGTGAATCCTTATTAAATTACCAAATATGAAAATGGGATTTCCTTTAGATATGACAATCAATGATTGATATGTATGATATTTAGAGAGTCTTTTATATGTATTAGAGGTTCTTCATCGATATAGATTCATCTGTATTTCTTAGAGATTATTAGTTAATGGTATTCTTTAATACATTGTATAGAGATATCTTGGTCATCATGATAACCATACTTGTTTTATAGCCACTGAGTGGGGCACTTGACGTTTATTTTCATTCAGAAGGACATGGATTATTTCAGAGTTAGGATTGTACCCGCAGATGGGCTACCTACGTATCCTTCGTTTTAGAAAAGTAATCAGAATCCATGTAGTTTGAGTAATGAAGTATGAGGTTTATGCATGATTTATGGATCAAAGAAATATTTCATAATTACTTTTACGATCTACGATCACGTGAGTCATGCTCGGTGTGAGAAACAAGAGGTATCGGTAAAATCTGACGATTGTGCCATGAAAGACGCAATCATGATTTGGGGATTCTATATATATAACAACCCAGATAGATTAAGATTGGGATTTACGTCAGGGAAGAAACCCGAGAACAAGGTCCATAAAGGTATATGTTCTTTATGGAGATATGGATACTTAACTTAGGGCTTAATCCTGAGAAGGATTCCCAAATTAGAGGGGACTTATGATATGGTTTTACTCATGATATGGAAGCCCAAATAAAAATTAAATTAAGAATGGTTAAGAGGAATTATGAATGGGGCTTACTCCTAAAGAGGATGCCCACATTTTGGAACTTGGGGATTACTCCTGAGGAGGATTCCCATATTGGAGAACTTGTATTGGGGATTACTCCTAAAGAGGATGCCCAAAATTTGGAAACTTGGGGTTTACTCTTGAAAAGGAGGCCTAGGTTAGGGGACTTGAGAACTGGGGTTTATTTCTGAGGAGTCTCAGGTTAAGGGGAACTATGACTAGGGCTTATTGTTGAGAAGGATGTCCAGGTTATGGGGAATTATGTACGTGGCTTACTCTAGAGGAGGATTCCCATATTAGAAAACTTGTGTTCTACTCTTGGAAAGGAGGCCCAAGTTAAATATCTTCTCATCTTAAAGGATGAGGTTGAATGAATGAAATCTCAAACCTTAGTGACATAAAGATATGTAAATCACTAGGTTTTAAGAGATGTTCCACAGAATTCCTTTTAGATAAGGAATCCAACAAAAGAACCATGCCAAAAATGTCTTTGAAGAGGATTTTGATGGCTATGTTTTAAAGGGGAGAGGTGGATTTGAGGAAAATAGCTGAATAGGCAGGAGGGGTACCCAAAATGAGGCAGGTGCGCAGGTTATGTTTGGGTGCATAGGTGCTGGTCCCGCAAGTGTACCTGTGCAGCACATGTGTACATGCGCGCCGGAAAACCCATAGGTTAATACTTGGGAAAGACTTGGCTCAAACCCTTAGTACTATCCCTAAAGGCTTACAAAATAGTGGCACACAGGTTCTGTTGAATGGATAAGGTGGCATGCAGGTGTGACCACTTCCCTTAAGAGTTAGACACTTAGGCGCGCAGGTGTTGGTGAATGTCAACACTTAGGCATTGTTCCTCCTCTTTAGATCATCCATTCTATGTATGAAATTACCTTATAAGTGTTTGTAAGACTTGAAGAAGAGATTAGGGCACTGGGAGCTCAAATCTGACGTTTGGAATTTTCCCATCCCCGAAATAGGGGGTCTACAAGGGGTATTTATAGGCTGCTGAAGACCTTGGGAGAAAATTATATAGGGCACACAGGTCACATTTGCACCCAATATTTGGCACACAGTTACCCTGCATGACCATCTTGAAACATGCGTGGCCCATACTGATGCAAATCCTTGTTCATGCCATTGTCAATTTTTGATGTTTCTTCAAAGGATGAATCACTTTGTGTTAAGGTATTTCTATTTTCAGTCGTTAGACTCTATGACAGAAAGGATCATCAACAAAAGTCCCCCCCTCATATTTGGATCCGAAAGGAATGAGGATGTGACTCTTAGGTAAAAAATAAAACCAAGGAAGGGCGGCGCGCAAGTTTTGAGCACGCAGATCACGGCGCGCGGGTGAGAGGCGCACAGGCTTGGGTGCGCAGGGGTGCTACCTAGCCTATAAATATGCGCCTTATTCTCGCGCAAAGTACCCGGATTTGAATTCTTCTGAGCTCTCTCCATGATGGTTGCTCCCATCGCACAGGTTGCTTATTTTATGCGGTTTCATTGCTTATGTTCTTGTCACGCTACTGCATAGGTATTTTGACCTGCACAGTGACACCTGTGCGCCAAAACCTGCGTGACACAGTTACAATTACACGCCATCTTTGGACTTTCGCTCCTTAATGACTTAGCCATTTTTTCACTTTTCTTTACAAATTTTATAAAAAATAAATCACTTAAGAGTTAATTATTTGACCTTTGTACAGATTCAATGGCTCCTAGAAGAATTGGAACGGCTGATGAACTGGCTAGCAAGCGGACTAATGATATAATAAATGTTATTGGCCATGATTACTATACTATCTGCAACAACACTCTCCCATATTTGTCTAAGTACTTGAAGAAGTATCATCTTAACTTTCCAGAGAGAATATACATGCCTTTGTATGGGCATGGTCATCTGCAAGACATCAACATTCCAGAGGCAAATAATTATCTCCCACATTCATGGTTTTAGAATTACACCAATTTTGCTTCAGCAAATATCTCAAGTGGAGGAGAATTTGTAAATACTGGAATAGTGGAGAAGGCCTATATGATGCATCATAGCCCTTGGGCGCCAGATCGGAAACCTCACAAGCCTGAGCTGCAACCACATTGTTATCCTTCAATCTTCCGAAATTCTTAGATGGATCAATCCAAAGGACGGAAGAAGAGTTGGGACTTCTGTCATGGAGGAGGTGTGAAGCCAACTTGGTTGTGGGCATACTGTGTGAGACAAACCTATGTAGAGTTTGTCGAGGATTTGAAAGGAGCTGTGATAAATGAAGCCATCTGGGCTGGGAAGACATATGACTAGAATAATGATGATTCGTGCTGGAGCTAATCAGTCGCTGGAGCCCAGAAACCAATTCTTTCCATCTGAATCATGGAGAAGTAGGCATCCATTTGTGGGTTGTCTACAAGATCTTTGGGGTTCCAATTTTGGGCGATATGTGTGATGAATTCATCCCCCCAAGGCGACTTGGAATAATTCTGAGAAGACTCCGGCTTTGGTTGGGGAATTATTGATAATCTTATACAAGTTAAAGAATTCCAAGACCTCCAAAACTCATTCCAGAAAGGATATTCATCCAAAGGAGTGTATGGATATGTTTATTTCCATGAAAAAGGGGGAGTGGCCCAACTGTACTCATCCTACTATTTTCCCCAAAATAGAGAAGAGGGGTGCTTCTGGCACATTCTGGCCGACTCTAGAAGCAGGAGAATTTGGTAAGTGGGGGTACGAAGTAGATCAAGGAATCCCAAAAAAGACCCATCTGGCGGGCTTATTATCATTGTGGCTAAGTGTTTATCATCTTCCAGTCATGGATTCAAAGGGAGGCTCCAGGCCAGGGACCTTTGTTGTGGCAGCCAAGTTGGCTGAGAAGAAAATGGTTGGGTTGGCCACCCCCATTTCGGCGAAGATTCACAGGAGATTACTCCATGTATTTATGGGTAAGTCTCCTTTTATAGTAGTGGGACCATTCCAAGTTTTTTGGGGATGGATCTCCACTCATTTCAGGACATATAATGTATAGAATGGAGTACAGGTTCTTGGATGCTCTTTCAGATCATCAATGCAGGCATTTTATGGAGTTGCTCCATTATCTCTCAACATATATGATATGAAGGTGAGGCTGAGCATGTACAAGGAATTAAATTTTTTTCTTTATGGATACCCTCCAACCGGGGAGTTTGTTGATGATGGAACATACGACCTGGAATTTAGGTCATACATGCTGGCTTGTAGAGATGGTGTACTGGACACTAGGATTTATGGAGAGATTATATTTGAGGCCTATGATTCATATAGATTTTCATGCCAATTCAATTGTCTGCAGTAGACTGTTGTATCTCCTCCTATGCATGTCAGGTCAGAGCAGCATCTGATGGTTTCCCGACAACTATAGTTGCTGACATCTATGGAGAAGACTGGGCCAATGTTTGATCTACCAGTTGATAAAGCGGTGAGTAACCTGACTACATGGAATACCTAGAACTGGATATCATCATACCCTGAAGGGGTATTGAATCATCCAGTTTATCGGGTGGGGAAAAAGAAAAGAACTGTAGAGAAATAAACCCTTCATCGGGAAGGTGACGCTTCCCCGCCTAGAGATGATTCACTAGGTTCCTCACTTAGGGATGACTCGCCAGATTCCCAAGATTGGGATGATGAGGCATAACATGCGGAAAATTGGCCTTATTCCAGATATAATCCTCCTGTCAGAATCAAGAGAACAACTCCATCAACTCCTAGTGAGTTACTTAATTGGGGAAATTTAATCATCATTACTTTATAGAGAAACATGTTTCATTTTCTTATTCTCTATCTATAGTTGCAAGAGCTGGGAAGAAGCTAAAGTCTAAGATTGTAGGACCCTCCTCGCAGCCTTCTGGTACACAAGCTGAATATCTACGACCAAAGGCTGTCCAGACATGGCAGAGTTTATATTGTGATGCTGAAACTGCCTCGATAGATCTGTGCGAGGGGATACACATCCCTGGAAAAAGGAAGCTTCGGGCCTCCACTGATATCCATTTCGAGGATACCCCCGATGAAGTGCGGGCTTACATCAGAGAGCATGAGATGCTCATATATGCCACTAATGATTCCATTCCTATCACCAAGCGGTTGAAGGAAATGATAGATCGTGGCACCACTAAGGGGACTGGTGCTTCCGAATATGAAGATTGGCATAATTACGTGGCTCATGAATATGTAAGTCTCTTTTCTTATTTTCTCTGTCACGTGATTCCAGTTAAATATTTGTTACTCAAGAAATTATTTTCTTCATCCTGCAGCATGCAAAGAAAGGAACTACTGAGGTTCCTTCACCATAGTATAGCCCTGGTGGTACTGCCATCAAGGCTAAAGAATCTCCTCATGATCCAGGCGATATATCTCCAGGCCAGCAGGCCATAGAGATGGAGTTAGACATGGATTTTCATTATCCAATTCTTGTATTTGGAGATGATGATGTCAACACTCCTAAAAATCCATAGAAGAAGAGGAATTGAAGGAAGAAGTCCACAGATAAATGCTTCATCAGTAGTTGTAAGTTCTTTGGATAGTCATGAGTCTTAAACCATGAAAAGATTTCTCATACTTATTGGAATTGCAGGGGATTCTTCAATTTCCCCTTTGAGATAGAGGAATGACCCTCCTCTGAAAACAACGGAGAGTGCTGGTGAACAATCAAAAGTTCATGCTGGCTTGGCTGCTCCTAAAGAGGAACAAGTGTCATTTCCCAGTACCGCTCATGCTGCTGCTGTAAGAAGAGAAGAGACTTCTTCTGATAAATTAGCATTTCTTCATAAGATATTGAATCAAAATATCAACTGACTTTCATTCTGTGATACTTTATGTTCAACCCCGGCACCAAAACATTTAGCGATCACTGAAACCGATGCTGCAATTTTATTCTAAGAAGCTATCCGAGGTCAGAGGCTGCAGAAAGAGGGTCACCAAAAAGATGTATCAAATGCTCCCACTGGTGAGAATAACAAAGAATCTGATATAACATTGGATGAAATTATGGAACTTGGCGCATTTGTGAAGATTTTTTAGATCATGTTAAATTACTATGTAATTTATAAGATTTTGGATGTGAGTGTTATCTTTCTCTGGTTAAAATAACTTCTTATTACATCTCTGACCATGATTGGTTCAAATGTGCAGTTCCATCTGAGCAAGCTGCTGAACTGCCAATGCCTGAAGGGGGTACAGACAACCCTACTATTGCAGATACATTAGCTCAAGTGGAGCCTAACCCAGCAGAGCTTCCTGAAATTCATCCTGAAAATCCTGTTGAAGCTAGGAAAGATGGGGAGGAGCCTTCTCAGGTTGCTGATCTACTGTTGGGTAAGGGATAACAATATTTGCGACTATACATAATTTTCAATAAATCCAATCAACTTTTGTTACACTTTGAAACTAACCAAAGCTTTCAATTTATTATGTAGGGACATCAATTTCAGTGACTAGATCTGGAGGTGAACCTTAGTCTCCACCCAATGGGAATAGAAAGTGAAGTAACATGGGTCAGGGGGGAGGAGAAGAATAGGGCACTTCCCTAGGTGCATTGATCTCAGATTATATTCCCCCCTGTGACAGTGATGCTGAGTCAGACCCAGAGGTATAAAAGGCACTCCAGTTTTCATGATGCAAGGCATGGAAGATCATATTTGAAGTGCCTCTTGAAGATATGTCATCAAAGATCCCCCTACTATCATTCCTATTCGTCATGTTGGGACTTGGTGGTTTTGGATATCAAAAGATCCATGCCACGGTGAAACAAGTCATTTTAAGAAGGGAGTAGGAGCATAAGTACCATCAAAATTTGACCAGGGTGAGGCTGTTGACCAATGTCAGCAAATTTGAGGCTGTAGTGTCCTGAGCTGAGACTGATCATGCTGCCAAGTTAAAGGAGCTGAAGTATAAAATCAAAGAGAATGTCGTCCAGAAGATGCACCTTCAGAAACAGTTAGATGATGTTACTAGGGAACTTGATCAGCTTAATAATTCACAGGAAGGAGTTTAAATGAATGGTATGAAATCTATTGTAGATGCCAAGAAAGCACTCCATCAAACTGAAAATGGTGAAGCTGGTCGAGTGCATGAGCTTCAAGTGGCTGCTGATGAAGCTCGGGATGCCGTGAATCAAGTGAAGAGTTATGTTGATAGCCTTTTTTAATTATCAGAAAAGAGAAGATACTTCAGTCGGTGGATGTCCTTCAAACTCTTGTGCATCAATAAAGAATACTTTTATCTTTAATCATTTTTGCCTCAATTTTCTTGCCGCCTACATTAAATTTTTACCTATGCCAATGGGCCTAGTAATCATAGTTTTATTAATACTGGGATTATAAAAAAACCCTACAAACCTTGAATATTTTTAATTTCTCAATATTACCTAAATCATACAAATTGTATGTTTAGTGAGATAGGACTTTATTTTTATTCATAGATATTTTGTCTTTTTTGAGAAGTTTAAAGTCATGCATGCCGGACATAAAAAAGGCTAATGTTTAAGGTCAAAATAGCTTTGAGCGAATGGATTAAAATTGAATCAATTCCTTGATAATTTATCTGAAAACATATTACCACACTCATGTATAGGGGAAAACATGTAAACTATGACTTAAGAAAATTTGAATCTGATGAATGATATGAAAAAAGGACTAAGAGGCATTAAAAGAAGTATTTCCCAAGAATGAAGTTACCACTATTTAACAAACCCGTTAGGGGGTTGAATTATGCAGGGCCAGTTAAGGGAATTGGATGCATAGTAAAATAATAGCATCTTTTGGATGATAAGTCCGTTATGTAGACTTCTTATGTAAGGCCGCCTAAGGGCACGTGCTGCATAGTCAGGAAAAAGAATTCTCAGAAATTTCACATTCCTATTGCTAAAAATCCAGTTAAAGTTTATGGAGATTCAAATTTTCCAAAGCATAGAGTCTGCTGTATAGAGAGAGGTACTTGAATATGAAGAGGATATTTCCAATCAATATTATCAAAGAATTGGACGAATGTCAGTCCTACGAAGGTCTGAACCAAACTTAGGGAAGGGATATATAAACCATAGACTTGAATAATTTCAAATCATGAAAAATAATATGGGAAAAATATGTTATGGATGGCTATTTTTTTAGATCCCTAAATATTATCATTAAGACGAATAAGGAGAAAAATAGGTTCTTCTCCCAAAAATGAAGTTACAACTATTTAACAAACCCATTAGGGGGTTGAATTATGTAGGGCCACCTAAGGGCATTGGATGCATAGTTAAATAATAGCATCCTTTGGCTTACAAGTCCGTTATGTAGACTACTTATGCATGGGAACCTAAAGGCCCTTGTAGCATAGTCAAACAAAATAATTCCCGAGTATCAAACATTTTGTGACCAGAAGTCAAGAAAATGGTTATGTAGATCTGGAAGTATTTAATTTTAAGAGTATGACACATCAAAATGGTCATTGTTCAATGCATGTAGAAATACACAGACCAATGCTAACCATAATCATGTTGTGGATGGGTCCTAAATTGTGATGCTGGACTTCACTGCATATCTCATTAGAATTAGAATCACGCCAAATGTAGTTCTTAAAATACAGTTTAATGTCATGTGGGATGAGAGTATAGGAAATTTTAGTTTAGGGTCATAGATCTCGGACCATAATAATGAATACACAGTGTGTGTTTTTAATAAACATTATGTGAATGAAGACCAGGGTTTTCATACCACATTCATGTTTTCACAAGGGGACTTTTCAGCCAAGGGACTGAAAGTGGAATTTGGGGTTAGGCCCAAATACATGGTGCTGGATTCGAGGGACGCTCGAATGTTCTGACATATCCCATAAGGATGGGAATCAAGCCACACGTAGTTCTTGTAATACCCTCTGTACAGATTTGGTTTGTACATATGAAGGGAGAAAGGGAACTTTAGTGCAATTATGGTTTGACCCAATATAAAACATTCAAGCATTGCCATGTATGCACATAGTCTTTAGAATATAACATGATTGGAGATCAATGTAAATAATGATTCCCCCTCAGTTGAGGGTGTCAGAGAATGTTGTAGTTTATTGTCGTACAAGACAAAAGTGTTGTATAGTTTAACATCATATAGCTAAGAATATGGTAAACCAATGTAAGAAAAATTGGGTTTGGGGGCGGTTTCTCGAATCAACATCGTATAAGACAGAGGTGAACCGATGTGAAGAGATTGGTTTTGGGATTGAACCTCGAGAGGTTTCCTACGTACCTAGCCTAGAAGGCAAGGATCAAATTACGTGTAGTTCAATTGACGAATTAATTTGTGATCAAGTTGTTTTTGAGAACAACGACCTAAAAATTGGTGTTGGGACTTATGCATGGCTAGCGGCCCAGAGAAGCTATTATGGTTAAAGTTTACTCTAAGATCACATGATTCATACTCGGTGTGAGAAACAAGAGGTATCAACAACCCTAACGGTGCATAGTTTAATGTCATGTTGGACATATAAGGGTCTGAACACAGTTTAACGTCATGTTGGACAATGGGGGACTATGCAGTTTAATGTCATGCAGTAAGGACAAAAGGGGAGATTATGCAGTTTAAGGTCTTATAGTAAGGACTTTTGGGACTGTGAAGTTTAATGTCATGTAGTAAGGACAACACAGTTTAACGACATGTTTAATGAAAAGGGACAATGTAGTTTAACATCATGTTGGATGATGGAGTGATGTATAGTTTAGTGTCATGTAGCTAGGATGTATTAGGGATTTTTTCACAGTTTAACTTCATGTGGGACGAAGAGGTTCACAGTTTAACGTCATATAGATAGGATGATGGTTATGTAGTTTAACATCTTGTTGGACGTAAGGTACTTCTATACAGTTTAGCATCATGTAGCTAGGACGTCATAGTTTAACGTCATGTTGGACGTATAAGGGACTGTTTAGTTTAAAGTCTTGCAGCAAGGACAAAAAAGAAGGGTTGTATAGTTAAACATCATATATAAAGGACGGGTGTTGTACAGTTTAGCGTCATGTAGCTAGGATGTGTGGATATTCAACAATACAATTTAACGTTATGTTGGACGATAAGAAGGGACTGTGTAGTTTAATGTCACACAGTATGGACAACACAGTTTAATGTCATGTTGGACGAAAAGGGACAATACAGTTTAACATCATGTTGGACGATGGAGTGTTGTATAGTTTAGTGTCATGTAGCTAATATGTATTAGGAAAAAACATAGTTTAAAATCATGTTGGATGATGGTGCGAATAGTTTAAGGTCATATGCATAGACCGTAAGATGTATTTTTGTTATACAAAATACTTCTTCAGAAAGATGGCATTGGTTGGAGTAGTGATGAGTTCTCCATCCATTGAGATTAACAAGTAAGTACTATTGGAGTAGACCTTATATATTGAGTAAAGTCCTTCCCATTTTGGTTCATTCTTAGGAGGTTTCTTTCCTGGTATCATTGGAGTTCTGAGAACCAATACCAATTCTCCCTGAATTAATGAATACAGATGAACATTTTTTGTTGAAAGCTCGTGCTATTCTATTCTGATAGACTTCCAATTGGTGCAGGGTGCACAATATTTTTTCATCTAATCATTCCAATTCATCAAATTTCTTTTGAGATTGTTCATATGTTATTGATTGATCACAAATGGCTAATCTGAGCGGGGTTAATTTAACTTCAATGGGCAAGACTGCTTATGTTCCATATACTAATGAATATGGAGTTGACCACGTTTCAGTGCAGGTGGTGATCCGATAACCCATAAAGTATGAAAGAGTTTATCATGCCATGATTTCTTATCTTTATCCACCATATTTTGTAGTATGTTTGAAAGAGTCTTATTGAAGGCTTCTATTTGGCCATTGTCTGCTGCATGATACATTGATGAATGGTTTGATTTTATCTTGTATTCATGATAAAACTTCCTTACCTCGGATGAACAGAAGTTGGTGCCATTGTCCGTCAATATGGTATGAGGGACACCAAATCCGGTAATGATGTTAGACTTGATGAAGCTAACAATGATTTTAGAACTAACTTTTTTGATAGGTATTGACTCTGCCTATTTGGAAAATAAGTCAGTAGCAGTAAGAATATACTTAAGCTACTTGGATGTAGCCGAATGGTAGGTTCCCACTACATCCATTCCCCATGTGGAAAATGGCCACGAGTATTTAACTGTATGAAGCAACTATGGGGGTTGATGAATGAAGTTGGCACATACTTGGCATGAATGAAATTTCATCATGAAATAAACACAATCTTGTATCATTGAAGGCCAAATGTATCAAAGTCTTCAAATTTGATCATATAGTCTATGTGCAGACTGATGGGCACCACAGACTCCAGAATACACTTCTTTTATGATAGCCATTGTCTCTTCACCATCAATGCATCTGAATAGAACTCCATCAAAACCTCTTTTGTAGAGAATTTTCTCTAGGTGATTTGGGCTATCATAAAGAGTAAAATTGACCACACGTCGCCAGACTTGTTTTTTCCCGGCTCTATCAGGTGGGAGTGTTCCATTTTGAAGGTATTCCCTGATAGGTGTCATCCATACTTTAATATGACCATATGGTTTAGGAATGGGACTAGTTTCAATAATTTCCTCTGTTTTTATTTGAACAAAAGGTGAAATTGTACAATGGTGGGAAATAATGATGAATGTATCATCCTGATTTGGATCTACCGGAGCTGTGGCTATATTAGCCAGTGCATCAGCTTGGGCATTTTGTGATCGCGGGACATAATAAAATGTTGGTTCCAAAGTAAATTCCACGATTAACTCTCTGACGTAATCATAAAAAGGGATTAACTCTTCTTTTCTGTTGGCATAATCCCCATTGAATTTTTTGATTACCATGTCTGAATCACCTTTCACTTTTAAGTGATTCACTTGTGCCTGAAGTGGCCACTCCAATCCCGGATGAGAGCTTGATATTCTGTTTCATTATTTGTATCACCTTCCAACAATAAGAAAGAATAAGGTTGCACTAACTTTTCCGTATAAATGAGTACAATTCCTAACCCAACTTTGTTGAATTTAAAATCTTACATTTTCTTCCCCGTTGGACTTCTGGAAGAACCATCAAAGTACATTTCCCATGGTTGAAGATTATCTTGAATAGAAAAGACTTCTTCATCAGGAAGTTCAATATCTAAAGATGTATCTTCTACTAAAGGATGTTTAGCAAGGAAATCACCCAGAGATTGGCCCTTTATTTCCTTTTGAGACACATAATGGATATCAAATTGATGCAATATAACTGCCCACCATGCCAGACTTCCTGTAAGAATTGGACGACTAAGGATAAATTTGAGCGGGTTATTGTGAGATACCAATTGGACCTCGTGATGTTGCAGGTAGTGTCTCAACTTTTGAAATGCAAAGATTAATGCTAGGCAGCACTTTTCAATACTTGAATATCAGGTTTCTGCTTCAACCACAGTCTGACAGAGATAGTAGAGGCTGTTTTCATTTCCATCATCATTCTTCTGGTCAAGGAAGGTTCCCAATGATCGCCCTAAATCTGTCACATAAAGAATAAGTGGCCTTCCTTCAACAGGTGGCATTAATACCGGTGGACTCAAGAGATATTTCATGAGAATATTGAATCCTTATTGACATTCTTCCGGCCACTGGTAAGTGACTCCCTTCTTCATCAATTTCGTGAAGGGTAAACTTTTGCCTGCCAAATTGGCGATGAAACGCCGAATATAGGCTAAGTGTCCTTGATGTTCTCTAAATTCCTTAAAATTTCGAGGAGGTGACATACCAAGTATTGACTTTGTCTTCTCAGGATCGACTTTGATACCACGATGGCATACAACAAAGTAGATAAATGTTCATGAGGTTACCCAAAAAGAAAATTTTAAGGGGTTAATCTTCAAATTATGTTGCCGAATTTTGAGGAATATGACTTCAAAATCATCCATGTGATTAGAAAATTGTATATATTTAACTACCAAATCGCCCACATAACATTCAACATACTTCCCTTAAAAGGGTTGGAAGATACGATGCATGGCATGCTGATATGTTGTGCCTGCATTCTTTAGGCCAAAGGGCATTACCCGATAGCAAAAAAGACCCTGAGGGGCTCTAAAAGCTGTAGATTAATCATCTTTTGGAGCCATTCAGATTTTATTATACCTGGAATATCCATCCATGAAGGAAACTGCTTCATAGACATCTGTTGCATCAATTAAGAGTTCTATGATCAGAACTGAAACATCATCCTTGGGACAATGCCGATTAAGATCTCTGAAATCAATGAAAACTCTAATTTTTCAATTATTCTATTTCATAGTGACAATATTAGCCAATTATTTGGGATATTTATCTTCCCTAACGAAGTTATATTTGATAAGATTATCCACTTTAGCTTCAATTTTGGAAGCCTAAGTTGGGTGTGTTCTTCTTGCGTCTTTCTTAAATCCTCGATGTTCTTCTGGAAAACCCAAATGATGAGTAGCAACATCAGGATGAAGCCCTGGAATTTTTGTATAGTTCCAAGAATATATATCTTGATTTTTCTTCAAAAATGAAATATACATTTTCTGCTCTTCAAGAGTCATGGCCACACTAATTAAAGTGGGACATGGATCTTCTTTTGTAACCAGATTTATTTCTCTAAGTTCATCCAAAATGGTAGAGATAACCTCTTCAAATGATGGAGGAGCATCCCTAAGATATTCCTCTTCTTCTTTAACATGTGTTATTTCTTCTGTTTCTACATGCATAGTAGATTATGAAGCAGAATTTCCAGGATCAAGAGAGATGTTAAAATTTGAACATCTTGAAGAAGAGTATTCCATTTCTGACCCTATTGATGACGAAGGGTCTTCCTTGGGTAATAAAGAAGAGATGATGGATTGACAATCGACATCATCGTTCAACTCTTCCATTGCTATAACTTCTTGTGACCTGGTTGGTGAAGTATATACTTGCTTAATTTCTACGGATGAAATGAAGACATCTCCATTTGAGCTTTCATCATTGCTTGGTGAATCACCAATTTCTCCCATGCTGTCTGGCTTGTTTGCCATAATTGACATTATGGAAGTTTCTATAAGAGTATTTATATTTGGGTCCATCCTGTCAATTTGACTGATAGGCAACACATAATCTATACTCACATGTATGAATGGGTTTACTGGAATCTTTTCCAAAACATATGGATCATTAGATTTGGTAACCTCCCTTTTTGTGGAATTCTCCTTACCCTCCATGTGACAGAATTCTGCCTCAATGTATTGAGATTCACATGATTTTAATGGGGATTTATCACTATACAATGTCCCAGTTTGATAGTTGAAACAATATTTGGGACATTGATGGTATGATGAGGGTATAACAGCATTTTGATGTAGCCGAGGTCTTCCAAGAAAAATATTAAAAGATGTGTCATGTCGAACAACCATGAAATATGAATTGGATACAAGATCTCCAAACTAAGTTCTGAGTGTGATCTCACCGAGAGGTTCTAGTTCATTTTTATCATATACTTGCAATAACAAAGTAGAAAGAGATAAATCAGATTCAGTGGGGCCCAATCGATGAAGTGTACGAATGGGGATGAGGTTGACTCCTGAACCATTATCAATGAAATATCTTCGGATGTCTACATCATTGAACTTTCCAGATAAGTATAAAGGTCTAATATGTCCATGCACGACATCATCTTCATCTTCATTTGTAAAAGATATAACTGCATGGAATTCTGTAGGATTATTCTCTACAAGGTAGACTTCAGCTGCAACAATTTCAGTTTCGAATTCATGAGGACTTGACAAAGCCTTGATGAGTGCCCCCCGAAGATCCTTTGAAAGATTCATGGCATCCAGAATTGATAACTTGGCTGGTAATTGGGTGAAATGTTTCAAGGCATCATAATTTTTATCCAAATGTCTATTTTTTCTAATAGGAACATGTGGTTTCACAAGTTCTTTAGAAGTTGATGCTATGGAATTAGATGCTTCTTGTATTGGGGCAGGAGTTGGAAATTCTCCTAGCATTGGAAAATTAGACTGACTAGGTCTATTTACTTGCTGAGAGGAAGAAGGTGTAACCTCCAACCGATATTTCAGAATAATTGTGCCAGGACAGAATTTTCCATGCATAGAAGAACATTCTTGTTCTTGTTGAGCTTGCTGAAGGGCTCTGCCATGATTTTATGATGCATACATAGTTATAGCAGGGGTAGAATTGGAATAGTGGATTCTGGTATATCCACGTCTTCCTCTGTATCCCAGACCTCTAGAAATCCCTCTAATTCCTCTATTTGATATAGGGAATTCAGACTCATCAGGATCGAAACATTGATTGGAATAAGGATTTGTTAAGAGAATCATGTTAACATAACAAAATATTGACTCTTCGTCTGATGAAGACTCTGTCTGATTAGCTAGTTTAGGTTATACCATTTGGTGGGACGGTGCCTGTGGCTTTGAAGTAGATTGCATAAAATCTTCCAGAGTCAAAGATAACATAGGCTTTGACACGATCCCATCTTCTTCTAGCTGCTCTCCTTTCTTTGAATTTTTCCGTTTCTTTGAAAATTTCCCTCTGATGAAGGTGTTTTTGATGTGGCATTCATAGCATAAGGAACAATTTGCTTCTTCAATTACGTTCATAAAATGGCATCAGTTTGGTTGGTCATTTTTCTGACCATCCAATCATCATATTTCTATGCATTTTTTTCTTTTGACTTCTTCACACTCGCCTTCTTCTTCTGGATCTGTAGCAGTAACACATTCTACCTGAGCTGAAGAACGTTTTAATTTGACTTTCCCGAGTCCACCATTTTTTGTAGGAGGTATATGAAGACAAAACACTCTTGAATGGGATGCCCCAACATCTAATGAAATGGGAAATAGTTGGGATGGTCTTCATCTCCTTCCTTGTTCGGTCTTTTGGGCCTTATAAATTGAACCAAATTATTTTCCAGAGACAAAATGAAGTAACTAGGAACCTGTTCATTTCGTAAAGAGTAAACCTTTCTCTTTAAGTCATCAAATTGATTCCATCATTGATCTCTTTGATCATCTTGATGTAACGTCCTCTATTGTTGACACTCAAGAGGTGGATCCCTTTAGAAAGATGAAGGTTTTGAAGTGGAAGCAGGTCTAGGTGCTTATTTAATATTAATTGTAGCAGTCTCTGCTCTACCCATTCTACTTCCTGGAGTTAATGGAATTACACAAGCATTATCCTTAGTCTTCATAAGAGAGTCTTCAATCTGCTGAGAGATCTAAGTAAGGTCTCGAAACCCTCATGTGTATTTCAAAAAGATCAATGATTTGCGTAACTCATCACGCAAATTTTCCACATAGATTTTCAACAACTCTTCTTAAGGGAGTTCTAACCTTAAGGAATATGTTAATCCCTTCCAATGAGAAATGAAATCTGAAACCCTTTCATTCTTCCTTTGATTACAATTTGTAAGATCAAAAACTTTTGCCTTTGACAACATTAAGATGAATTGAAGAAGGAATCTTTGGAAGAGATCCTCCCATCTAGTAATTGACCGGGATTGCAAGATTGTATACCATACAAAACAGTCCCTTGTAATGACTGTTCAAAAAACATGAGCTTAACTGCTTCATGTTGTTGTGTGGTTCCTATCATAGGATTACAACGAGAAAAAAAATGTGTTATGTGTTGCTCTGGGTCTCCCGAACCATTAAATATTGGGAATGTGGTACTTGAAAAATTTGATGGGGGAGGAATTACATCAACCCATTCAGGGTAAGCTCTCTTTTTTGGTTAAATTTAAGCATGTTTCCCTCCATAGCTTCCAACCAAGCTGTTAATGACTCGATAGTACTTATTAACTTCTGAGAAACATCCGGTTGATCTTGGACCTGAGAAGGTGCAATAACTGGAGTTTGGAAAGATGTGGTGGCTGGTACTGCAACTTAGGATAACACCACCGGTTGTTGTTGCACCTGACCTATAGGATTAGACTTGTGAGGGAGTACTGATAAAGGAGGATATTCTTGATCCATCTCAGTAGCTGAAAAAATTCCCTTGGTTGACTAACTCAAGCATGCTTATGAGGAAGACTACCTTGTAGTAGTTTTGTATTCAACCTCCTTAATTCCTTCATTTCATCCCTTTTTTGTGCGAATCTTTTCTCTAGTGAGAGTAATTGGCCTTCTCCAGAC
Source organism: Viscum album (assembly GCA_963277665.1). NCBI lineage: Eukaryota > Viridiplantae > Streptophyta > Magnoliopsida > Santalales > Viscaceae > Viscum > Viscum album. The sequence continues at coordinate 211,670,664 of OY728163.1, forward strand.
GAATGGTATGTAACCTGATTCTTTCCATTCCCCCTGTGGATGCCTTTCATAGAGGAGGAAGTTGGTTACTTGAATCAATACCTAGATTCTGAGTAAGCCTTTGGTTACATGTACACACACCTTCTTCATTTTTTTTTGTGTGTACAAGTTCTTAAGTAGGAACTCTTTCATTTGATCCCTCTGAATGAGCCTCATCTAGGGGATCAGCAACAACGGCATTGATGACATTAATTGATTCATAACGCATTTCATCCCTTCTATCGGCATTTCTATGATATTGTCTTCTTCCATGTACTTGATGAGACATTGCCTTTTGTTGATTTGATCACTCTGGAACTTCATGATGAATCATAATTTGGAAGGAATCTCCTAATAATTCGGATCTATGTTCCTCTTGTGGGTTCTTCCCTAATCGAGAGAATACTGAATTTCTCTGAGGAAGAGATTGAGGATTTGAAAAAGTCCCCAGTCCGGTGGACTGGGGCTATTCCTGTAATTTGTGCTCACCTCCTCGAATCCTATTTGTTGATTCTGAGGGTTGGGTTAAAAGAGTCCCCAGTCTGGAAAGATGGGGTGGTTCTTGAGCTACTACATTTGGGACATTTTTAAAAGCTCTCTTGATCTTGCAGACTTTAGTTTGGAAATTGGATGGATGCATTAACCTGCATCGACTCAAATCACCTGGCTCAAATGAACGCTAGATGACTTCTGACACTTCCTTCACCTGGGGATGCGCTTTCTCTAAACGTAAGGCATGTTCGATATACTCATTTTCTTGATGCAAGAGTAATTTGACAACATGTTTTTTGTATACCTAACTTTGGGAAGAACTAGTTGAGGCATGTTCTTGAGCAAGCCTTTGATTACAAACAAAGCCAATTGGATGTGGCCAGCCATGGGTAATAACATTGCATGTGACCATTTTCGGCGGGCTTTGTTGACTAGAGAGTACAGTGAAATGCAGTGCTCGATGAACACCCCATCCCTTGATATGAATACCAGATGGGGCATTGACAATTAACTGACACAATCTATTTAGTGCGCCAAGTCATGAAAGTTGAAGGGCTCTCTGCTGCTTTTTATCCTTTCGATATCGAGAAACTGAGATAGATGCCATGTCAATTTGGCGTTGTAACCCTTCTATTATCTTGACATGATTTTCATATTCATCATAAGATAATATTTTCTGTTTGAATTAACAAAGAGTTTTCCACATGTTGAGACGAATATTGTGAATACAATCTTCTGTCAACATGTATGGAATGTCATAATGAGAGTCAGTGAAAGGCCAAAACATTACCAGCACTTCACCTTTCGCCAGTTGTTTTCTCATATTCAGCACTTCCTCTATATCATTCAATGAAGATTCATCTACCTGATTAGACCAGAGCTGGTTCTTCCTTGTTGCTTCATCAGATTCAACAATATTGGTAGAGAATTCACTTATCAGACTAGAAGATGAATGACCCAGGGGTGGTTCGGATAATGACCTACACCCCGGGTTATATTTTTATTGAGAAAGTATTTCACCTGGTAGTGGTAAATCATCATACATGACTGGCTTCACATTTGTATTTGCCTCAAGATAAGAGGGATTTATCGTCACTACATTGTGCATTTGAGAATTTTCCAGGAAATGCTAATTACTACTGCGAGAGGGCTTTTTCATCTAAATTCATCATCATGGGGAGGACCACCATGATGGGTTACAACAAAAGATGAAACATTTTTCTCCTTGGTCTTCGGGCCGCACAGAGGGTTCTTATGGCTCTCATATGAAGATGAAACTTCGAGATCGATCGAATAGTCATGAAGCAAGTCTTCATGAGGAAGTGTTTGATGAAGACCTTCAGAATTAATATTCCCACTATTGGGAAATGAGAGAGTGGAATCTTGAATTCCAACAGATAATTGTCTGAGGGCTTCCAGAACTTCAGCATCGAGAAATGCCTTTTTACAGATTGGATCCTTATTTCTTGACTGTGATAGACAAGTATTCTTCTTAGACACCTTCTTACTCACTTTAGGAACCCCTTGTTGACAAAAGTGGTTATTATGGGAAGGTGTATGTTCCTGCTCAGGAGAAATAGTCAGGTTAGACTAATTATCTCCTCTCAAATCAGGTGTATGTGCCTGACTTGGTTGTCTATATGACATGGAGGAGTATGCCCCACAACCCTCTTGGACTATAATAGAGGTGTGTGTCTATTCCATAGGGATATGTTGATGTGTCACTCCACTGGTAGGTATAGATTTTCATTTATTTCCCTGTGATGCTACTGAAGGTGTTATAATATTCTGATAGGCATCCAGAATATGAGAAGGGATTTGCTTATGCTCTTTCACCATTGTCAAAATGTGCTTGGTGACTTCAGCTACCGAAACAGGAATACATATCCATTCCATGACTGGAGTAGGTGTATGTGCCTGCTCATGTCCTTTTTTCCAATCAGTATATTCTGACAGTACTCATGTGTGGGGGCAGAGAGTTGAGTCTGCCTCCTGTTTGTCATTAGGGCTTTCCAATTGACTTCTCTGGGTGCTACCAAACGACATTATTGGTAGACTTGATCAATACTAGAAGTTGTATGTTCCTACTGATTGCCCTCCGCCAAACATGGTTGATTAACTTCCTTAATTACTGGAAGATGAGGTTTCTGGCAGGATTGATTAGTGTAAGATAGTATATGTGCCTATTTTCCAGTTTTCAACACATTAGGTTGGCGGGCTTCATCGTATGTAGTCAGATGATCCCACTGACTAGATGATGATTTATAAATAGGTGTATGTTCCTGTCTATAGTACTCCGCCGGAATTTCCTGGAGGGAATGGCGTGTTGATGCCAGACAAGTCTGCTGGACAACAGAATTAAAACGGACGGGTGTGTGTACCCGCTCATTGATTTCCACCAAGTTAGGTTGGTGGACTTCTCTAGAAATGGTAGAGATAAGAACCTGCTCACTGTTGATTGTTTTTCACCTCTGGTGGTTTGTGTTGCCTGCTCGGGTTTGAGGAAACTGAGCCGAATGCCTGGAGACGACACCCTCTTCATTTTGAGGGCGCATTATCGCACGAGTCTGGCGATGATTGTTAATGGGATCCTTCCGTAAGTACCCTTGTCTACTTGAATTAAGGCCTTTAGTGACCTTCTCATTCACCTATACATAATATGGGAGGGATTGGTGGGTGAGTTCTAGGGATAATGACCCAAAACGGTTGGAGACGGTGGTTGGTACCACCTTTTTCTTGATTGTTGGTCATCACTGTCCAGACAACCAGTGTGAATTATTAACTTGGAGGGCTTGTCGAGCGGCCTCCAGAGTCAGAACGGTACCGTGTTGATGGTATTACATAACAAGTTCATTTGATACCCAGCGTTGAAGACTCCGTGTAGGTGATGTCATCCACAAAGAGGACGAAGATCCAGCAGAAGTAGTGGCAGATGCATTTACAGCAGAGGTATTCACAGGTGTGAACTTAAGAGAAGCCATTTCTGTAATGGAGAAGATCTTGGAAAAGAGTGCATGTTTGATATAACTGACATAATCACGATATGTTTGTCCACTACATCTTTTGGATTAGAACATATGTTATTGATTGTTTTTTGTCCCTCTTAATGGGTTTAAATAGGGGCCTAACAAATAAGTAAAACATCATTTTAACTTGGTTAAGGATTCACGTCGGGTTCACCATTTTTTGTTTCTTCTGGAAATGGGGATGACCTCATTTGATTAAGGTTCAAATATTCCAATCTGTTTCTAATGGGTTTGCTCGTAGAACCAGAAACATCCAATGATTCTATATCCATTTGGACATACTTTCCAAAGGTAGGTGCTCATTAGTTGTGAACCGATGAGGTTTAAGAATTTTAATTGGTCGAGAGGATGGGAGGTCGGACTCATCACACATTTTGGGGGGAATTATTGGCTACTCTGGGACTCTATTTATATATTTAAGTTATGTTCGTGAATCCTAATTAAATTACCATGTATGAAAATGAACTTTCCTATAGATATGATAATCAATGATTGATATTTATGAGATTTAGAGATTCTTTTATATGTATTTGAGGTTCTTCATCGATAGATAATCATCGGTATTTGTTAGAGATTCTTAGTCAATAGTATCCTTCAATACATTGTATAGGGATCTCTTGGTTATTATGATAACCATACTAGTTTTAAAGACACTAAGTGGGCACTTGATGTTTATTATCGTTCAGAAGGACATGGATTATTTCAGAGTTGGGATCATACCCGCATATGGGCTACCTATGTATCCTTCATTTTAGAAAAGTAATAGGAACCCACGTAGTTAGAGTAAAGAAGTATGAGGTTTATTCATGATTTATGGCTAAAAGAAAGATGTCATAATTACTTTTACACTCTAATCTCACGTGAGTCATGATCGGTGTGAGAAACAAGAGGTATCAGTAAAACCTGATTATAGTGCCATGAAAGATGAAATCATGATGTGAGGCTTATGTATATATGAATACCCAGATAGATTAAGATTGGGATTTACTTCAAGGAAGAAACCTAGGAACAAGGACCATAAAGGTATATGTGCTTTATGGAGATTTGGATACTTAACTTAGGGCTTACTCTTGAGAAGGATGCCCAAATTAGAGGGGACTTGTGATTGGGTTTTACTCCTAATAAGGAAGCCCAAATCAAAATTAAATTAAGACTGGTTAAGAAGAATTATTAATGGTGCTTACTCCTAAAGAGGATGCCCATATTTTAGAACTTGGGGATTACTCCTGAGGAGGATGCCCATATTGGAGAACTTGGATTGGGGCTTACTCCTAAGGAGGATGCCCAAAATTTGGGAACTTTGGGAATACTCAGGAAAATGAGGCCCTTGTTAGGGGACTTGAGAACTGAGGATTATTCCTGAGAAGTAGGCCCAGGTTTAGGGGAATTATGACTGGGGCTTATTCCTGAGTAGGAGGCCCGGGTTAAGGGGAATTATGACTGGGGCTTACTCCGGAGGAGGATTCCCATGTTAGAGAACTTAGGGCTTACTCCGGAAAAGGAGGCCCAAATTAAATATATTCTCATATTAAAGGATGTGGTTGAATTAATGAAATCTCTAACCTTAGTGACATAAAGATATGTAAATCACTAGGTTTTAAGAGATGTTCCACAGAATTCCTTTCAGATGAGGAAGCCAACAAATAACAATGCCAAAAATGGCTTTGAAGAGGGTTTTGAAGGCAAAGTTTTGAAGAGGATAGGTAGATTTGGTGAAAACAGCCGAATAGGCAGAAGGGGCACCCAAAAAGAGGCAGGCGCGCATGTTTTGTTTGGGCACACAGGTCCTAGTCGCATAAGTGTACCTGCACGGCACAGGTGTACCTGCACGCTGGACAACCTATAGGGCAATAATTGGGTGAGACTTGGCTCAAACCCTTAGTATTATCCCTAAAGTCTTACAAAATAGTGGCGTGCAAGTTCTGTTGAATGGATAAGATGGCGTGCAGGTGTGACTACTTCCCTTTAGGGTTAGACACTTTGGCGCATAAGTGTTGTTGAATTTCAACACCTAGGCCGTGTTCATCCTCTTTAGATCTTCCATTCTAGGTAAAAAATTACCTAATAAGTGTTTAGAAGACTTCAAGAAGAGTCTAGGGTGCCGGGAGCTCAAATCTGTGTTTTGGAATTTTTCTGTACCCGAAATGGGGGGACCACAAGGGGTATTTATAGGCTACTGAAGACCTTGGGAGAAAATCATATAGGGCGCGCAGGTCACCAGTGTGCCCAATATGTGGCACACAGGTACCCTACGTGACCGTCTTGAAGCTTGTGCGGCCCATGATGAAGCAAATCCTTGTTCATGCCTTTGACAATTTTGGATGTTTTTTCAAAGGATGAATAACTTTGTGTTAAAGTATTTCTCTTTTCAGTCATTAGACTCTGTGATGGAAAGGAGCGTCAACACCGTGTTGACAATTATTTCCTATAGTTACTATTCATAATGACTAAAATAAAATGTAATATATTTAACAAGTTTTGACCTTATGATTAAAAATATGGAATCATTTTTAATGATTAAATTTATATTAGTGGTAGAAATTAATTTAATATTAAAACATAAAATCCAAATACAAATATTTTTTCATAAAAATGCATTTTTTTGTATAATTTTTTTATACCAAATTATAGTAGATAGTTTATTCGAAAAATTATAATGATATTTTTTAAGATAAAGGAATAAACTAAATTTAAAATTAATCAAAAATATAAATTTTCACTATAAATACAATAAAATAATACATAGTTTTCAATCGTTATTTTTTACAATTCATTGAAAAATCATAATTTAAAAAAAAATCTCAAAAATCCATCAAAAGATAATTATTATATGATTATTTTAAAAATGATATCCTTTTTATCAATTTTTTTAATGTTCTAGAAGTTAATTATAATATCTTATGACAAAAATAAATAAAATAGTTTTTTAAGAAAAACATTTTTTTGTGGAATAAAGTGACTGTAATGTAAAATAATTGATTACTTACTAAGAATTTACCAATATATATAAATTGAATTTTAAATATATATATATTTAAAAAATTAGTTACTTTTATTCAGAACCGCTAAATTAACATCAAGGTAATAATAGTTATATTTAAGTAATAATATTTCATTGTTTGTTTAGGCTTGGTGTTATATGTTGTATATTCTATCCGATAGAATTTTCTTTTTAAAATATTAGGTTGTTACATTGGATGAGGATGAAAATTGAATATGTTTTAAAATTGTGTTCCACTACCATATCATTGAATATAAGGGTAAATAATATTTAGGATTAACATTGCGCATGTTAGATATATTGGTTCCATTATATTGAAATTGAGAATGCTTCCTATAGAACATGTACTCTATATGGGAGGCTAGTTGAGATTGGAAAAATACACCATAACTATAGACCAAGGAGACTATGTTTATAAATAAAGGATATTAGTTTAAACTAAGGAACACAAATTTTTATTCAAGAACAAGGAGGGATGCACATAAAGGGTTTGATCAATTTTAGGGTTATGTGATTATGCATTGAAAATATCGATTGATCATTCCAAAACTAATAGAGGGAATGTGAGATAAATGTCCATACATAGAGGCCACCCATGAGATGTAATTGAAAAGGTTCAATCATGCTTTTAGAAATTGACCACTTCTATCTCATAGGATTCTAGTTTAATCTCATATAGCTTCGACATTAGGACACTAGATTTTATGTTCTTACAACATAGATCATGGTATGAGTATTTATATTTTTCAATAAGGGAGTAGAAAAATATGAATGAATTAGAAGCCTACATGGTAATATAGACAACCTTGGGAAAATTTTCACACAGTTTTATTTCATGATTCTTATTCCATGGGGAGGATTATAGTATAGGATCATAGAGTTTAGACCATATGAGTGATACATTTTTATGATTTATTGTATGGAAAACGGGGTTGTTCCTAGTTTAATTTCATGGACCTCATATAATGATTTTTTACTAGTTTAGGGTCATACAACATGGACCATGGAAAGATAAATTCTATATAGTAATAAAGGAATGATAAACCAAATGTAAAATGGTATCTAAATACTAATTTAGGAAACTTCAAGAATAAATTTATATGATTTAATGATTTGATTCGTTAACCATAAAGGTGAGTCTTAAAGTCACATAAAATTTATTTAATATAGTATAATATTTTATGGTCATATATCTTAGACCATATCCTTAAAAGGGTTTCATATTCTCATTTCTTGGAGGGAAGAGGTAACACAATAAAGGTATCATATTTCATGTTTGTGAGATGAGGTAATAAGAGATTGTATATTTAGCCAAATAAATTAGATCTATATTCCAAAATATATATTCCATGGGTCAAGAATAAATTCACATATATATATATGGAGAATGTATTTATATATAGATTTTGTTAATTATCAAAATGGGGGAGATACATGGGTTCTTTGGTGAGAGAGAAGTGGGAACCATAATATATTAAAAATTGGTGAAGGTATCAACATCGAGGAAAAAATAGGGCATCGTTCTAGTACTAGGAATTGTATTAGGACATGATTAAGGTCACAAGAGTAGAAACAACACTATGATGTAATTATGTTTATTGTTTATATATGATCAAATGATAATTCATCTAGGTGTCACAGTTTATCAAATAAAATAAGAATCAAGCTACCCATAGTTTAAGGGGTTGTGTAGTAGGTGACCAACACAAAAGATTGATATTTTAGGAGGCCAACACCACTATGAATGAGGGATTTACTTTCAAGTAATGATGAATAAATTATATATTTTAAGTCAAGAGAATGGGATGGTACCATAGAGTTTAATTCCATTCCAAGAGAACATTTTCCATGCATTTTAATTTTAAAAAAATTACGATGAATACCATGTTGTTAAACATCATACGAGAGGGATTATTATGATTCATTTTAACATTATATATTCTAAATGATATACTATATATTTTAAATCCATGTGTAAATGAAGACAATTGGTTCATTATCTAAATGTGTTGAAGCAATGAATTTTAGGTTTCAATGATTTTGGTTTGGTACATCTCAATCAAGTAAAAAAAGTGATCAATTAATTCTTTTAATCCAACTTGAGTTATTATTTTTGTGAGAAACAAGGGGAAATAGATGTTTTATTCTGTTACATGATATATCACAATAATGATGATGTTTTGGGGTTATAATTTCATTTCAGGACCCATCCTAGTGGGGATCTGTCCATGACTCCCCAAGCCCTCCTCCAATAGGCTAGGGGCCAGTGACTAGCATTGAGTAGGCATATCACTAACATGAGAAGAATTGTCTATGTACCTATACACATGAACACATATACAAAGTCACAAAATGCTAAAATGTAAAAAATACCTAAGAACCAAATGCATGCATAAGAATTTATTCCAACTAAAGTACGATAGGAAAGTAAAGTGCAGTAATGTAAACTGGGCGAGAATACAAGTCCACCAAAAATATGTATGTAACCACAAGTCCAAACTATAATAAAAGGTACTAGTACTTTTTTATTTAGTCGTAGGAATGCACCTCAGATTTACTAATCTCACAAAGATCCATCTCATCCTGGTCCACATTGGACTCTGTCAAAAGGTCACCCATCTTCACAAGACATGACACATGCAGGAAAAGACCATACATGGGTGAGTATAACAATACTTAGTAGGACACCCCAAAACCACAAATAAATACATAATGTAAAGATAAATTCATCTCTACACAAGTATATTTCTATATCACATATAAGAATATATAGTTATACTCAATACAAGACATGTTGTCTAAAGAGAAGTAAAAAATACTGTATACGAACACTAGGGATTCTATTTGATCATTCCAAAAAGCACTCATCTAGGAGAACACACTTATGAGTCCAATATCACTGGTGTCATCTCTCTAAGAAGTATTGTTCATAAGGAACCTTTATGAGAGATATACGTTAAATGAATCTTAAGAGAGATATATGATACACAAATGGGGATCATAGCTTGGGCCATGGGGTGATACTTAAAACTCTATACGGATTATCCTGTTATGTAGATGATAGACGCTCGATGAATTTGGTCACATTAACACTAAATACTATACCTAGGGAATGAATAATGAATAGAAGGTCCCACTACATGCCTCTTAGGGTGGATTCCAACAGCTCTGTCCAAGAAGTCATGCTGAAGGGATCATAGTACCATGAGTAAGAAATAATTCATACATAATGTTAGGGAAGTTATAAAAGAATGAAACCTAATGAAACTTGTCCATGATACATATTAAAAGAGAATAAATCCATATAGAAAGTGATACACAGGGTGTAGTAGGGTCACATGCCATGTTCCTTGACCCTAGGCACTGCCTGTGTACAACAACCCATGTTATTCCAAACTATTTCATATAGAATATTGGTATATAACATGTAGAATAAGCCACATGCCATGTCATTCCATCTGAGGTACACCCATGTACTCTGGATTTGTTATAGTACATGGTATCAACCTATGTTTCTCTTCCCATGTAACAATATATGGGGTAGTCTATGCAATTGGAATAGGCCACGTCATGTGGTAGGTTACATGCCATGTAGACAATCTATGTACTCCACCCAGTGTATTTTTATTTCTCAAGATAAATATCAAGTCCATGGGAAGGTACTACACACCGCGTGACATTTATCTATCTCCTGAAACCCCTTCCACCACTAAGTGGTGGACACATTCTATGTAACCCAGGGTTACATGTCGTGTTCATTGAGATTTTCCAGAAATTATAGTTGATTCACCGCATGGTTCATCCGATTTCTTGGGTTCCGATTCTATAGAACATTCACCTCCAAAATTAATATTCAAGGTCATTTTATAACCCTAACACTGAATCATTGTGTTTTAGGCCTTTAATTACCCCAGAAATCAACTTTAAATCCATTCGATGAAAACCTCCCAAAGAATAATATCTCCCAAATTTCTCTGATTCATCCATCTTCATCGCCACCAAACCTCTTTTAGGTTGTCTCGATGTTGGATCTTCAATTTCAGATCATTGTGCAAAGAAACAATGGTGCAACGATTGATCATTTAGAAACCCATAAAATAATGAAGAATGCAATGAAACAAGGGATATTAAACACAATGAAAAAATTCAAGGAAAGAACCTCAATTTTTGTTCATTCTAGAATCTATCCATTCCTGTAGGAATGCATATCAAAAAAAATCTCAAATAATCAAACCCTGGTAATCCCGCAATGTATCACCCATCCCGTAAAGCACGATGAAAACTCAAATCAAACTCTTTGTTGGTTGGTCCATGTTCATCATTGAATTTAATAATGGGGAAGGAAATCCAAAATAAAACATCATACTAAAAGATTGGATCATTCAATTTTGAATATCGATTTCCTCAAGAAAGATATGTTATGAACGGCCCTCGTTGATCCTCGATCCGTAATTCTGTCATCTCCTGCTGAGAAGAATCAATAGAGTTTATCTCCAGAGACTCTACAGAAATTACAATGTTATGATCCTAACCCTAGAACCCTTTCTAAAAGCGTACTTAATATAATAAGCATCACTACATTGATGAAAAAAAAATATTCAATTTATTTTATTCACTAAAAATATATGAAACTAATTGTCATAGATGATCCATGTCATCTAATGTTAAGTCATTCCTAGGGTAAAGTAACTACTTTAAATGCAATGATTCCCTCATATTTTTGATATGGACACCTATTTAGAAGATATTCCACTTTTTCACTAAAACTGTGTGTGTGTGATATTTAATATTATTATATTATTCAAACATTTATTTCGAGGACACCGGGTATCAAAATTGCATATCCTCTCAGTTCCATATCTTAAAATTAATCCATATAATATTTCAAAATAATAGATAGAAAATTTGGAAGATTAAGTTCTCCCCACCCTGGGTATTTATGTCCATATAAAGACAAAATATGGATACTCATAAAGATTAGGGTACTGAGAACGAATATGAGTATCCTGATCAGAAGTGATCTCTTGGAGATTCCTCTATGGCCATTGGACACAAACAAAAGGAATTTATCACCCATAAAGGATCCTCTCATTCTGATCCTTGACTTCCACTCGGTAATCTACAAAAGTATCTCCATCCTCTCTATCCAACTCGGTCGAGTCAATGATGTGCAATGATTTTTGCACGTACCTCTACAACTGTGACACATGGAATATATCATATACCTGATCTAACTATGGAGGTAGAGATAAGTGGTATTTCACCCCTCCAACTATACATAGATCTAAAAAGGGCTGATAAACCTTGAAGATAATTTTCTACCCCAACAAAATCTCCATAATCCTTATCGAGGTGAGACCCATTGTAATACATGGACTCCGTCCATGAAAATCAAAGGCCTTCACTACTAGTAAAGATGATACATCTGATAGATTGGTCCCTCTTCATCCACTCCAGTATGATCTACACCTTCTCTATAGTATCTCACACCAACTTCGATCCCATAAGTGATGACTCTCCTATGTCAGTCCAGCAAAGTGGTGACCTACAGGGTCTCCCATAGAAATCCTTAAGTGGTTTTATACCAATGGTGGAATAGTAGATATTGTTGTACGTCAACTCCAGCACAAAACTATAGTCAAAGTGCAACATGCAATCCCATAGCTTGTCCTCTAGAACCTAAATGGTCTGCTCAATCAAGTCGTCCGTCTGTGGGTGAAACGATGTGATAAAGCATAACTGTGTCCCAAATTCCTCTTGTAATCCCTTATGTATTATGGATTTAAAATGAACATCATTATCCAAAATAATCGTTGATGTAACTCCATGGATCTGAACTATCTTCTGCACATAGAGGCATCCCATGCTCTCTACAGAACTCTGCACTTGAATATCTAGGAAGCGACCCAACTTGGTGAGTTAGTCAATGATCACCCTGATGGAATCATTTCCCCTAAAATTACATGGTAAACCCATCATGAAGTCCATTGATATCCCATCCCACTTCAATTCTGGCACCTCAAGGGGTTGATCTAAACCCGCATGAATGTGGTTCTAACACATCACTTGATGACAAGTAAGGAATATTGAAATAAACTCTGCAACTCCTTTATTCATTCTTAGCCACCAAAAATGACATCAGAGGTCTTGGAACATATTTTACACAACCGGATGTACCACCAAAGAGGACGTATGAAACTCCATCCGAACCTCCTACCACAACACCATTGGTACAATTGTGTGACCTCTAAAAATAATTACCTACTCCCCACCTTTATAATATCCATCAATATCTTTCTATGTAGATATCTAAGCATATAGAATATCATAGTAGATATCCCCAAGTTGTTCCTCCCTAACTAACAATATGAGTGGATGGGTATCAATCATTGACCAGAGGTAAGCTAATCAATTTCCATCCACTAAGGATAATTTTAATGAGGTTAAATAATCTGATGCCTCGTTCAGATACTGCACACTACATCTCCTTCAGAGTAAATTATCCAACATCTTCCCCTTCCTAAGAGTATAGAAAATCTCAATGTCATATTCTTGGTGAAACTCTATCCATCACCTTTGTCTCATGTTTAGATACTTCTAAGAGAATATATAATTCGGAATCTTGTGATCAAGGTATATGATGAATCATCTACCCATCATATAGTTTCACCACATATTAACATGAAGACTACCACTGCTAACTCACGATCATGGGTCAAGTAGTTCTGCTCAGGTGGTATCAAATGGTAGGAACCATTAGCAATCACCACTTTCTTCTTCATGAGGACACAAAAAATATTTGTCCCTAATGAATTGTAGAACACAACATACTCAACTCCCTCCTCTAGAACTCTCATGATCGTAGAACTCATTAATCTCTATCTCAACTATTTAAAAGTCTATTAGCACTTCTCTGTCAACATGAATGGATGGAATTCCTATTCAAATATTGCATTGGTTCTTATATACTAGATATATTAATTATTAATCTATGATAAAAGCCTACTATCTCGAAGAAGCTTCTCACCTCCATCATGCTCCAACGTGGCTCCCATGCTAACACTGCCTCAATCTTGGCCGGGTCCACAACCACTCCACCCATAGAGATAACATGTCCCAGAAAATGGACCACCTAAATCTAGAACTGACACTTCCAGAGTTTCCCATAAAGCTGGTTCTTTGAGATTATGCCTAGAACTATCCTTAATTGTCTTGTGTGATCCTCCTTGGACGCCGAGTACACAAGTATATCCTTGATGAAGACTACCATGAACTATTCTAATTATGGTTAGAAGATCTGGTTCATGAGTAACATGAACACTACTGGGGCATTCGTCTCATAGAATTGAATCACCACGTACCCATAGTGACCATAACAACATATGAAAGTCATCATCGGTATATCCTCATTCTGAACTCACAACTGGTAAAAACCTCATCTGAGGTCAACCTTTGAGAACCATCATTCCCCTCTAAACAGATCAATGAGGTCATTTATTATTAGAATTGGATATTTGCTCTTCAGATTAATATATTTCAAGTGTTTATTGTACACAAAAAACCTCAATCTCCCATATACCTTTTTGAAAAAAATGGGATCACCCAGGGTGAAACACTGGGTCTCATGAAGCCATACCTCTTCAAGTGCTCGAAATACACCCTCATCTCATGTAGCTCTGTGGGAGAAATCCAATATTTTGATGAAGATATCTGTGATGTACTATGGTGAAAATCAATGCAGATGTCTATTTCCCAGTGGGGAGGTAATCCCGGAACATATCCAAGAAATACATCATTGTACTCCCCCACCACCACTGGAAACTAGAAGCTCATATGATCTACTAAACCGAGGGTTAGGATATCCAACGGATAAGTAATTGGTTGGAACCTCATATGCATGAGCCTATCCTATGCCTCATGGGATTCCTTTTCACCAATAAAGGAAAAACATGTTTCATCACTAAGAATACACCGTACCATTCACCTAAAATATTCAATCTAGGAATGAAATGTGGATAAAAATCACATAGTAAGAATTATTTTGTAAGGCCTCAACGGTACCACCGATAGGTTCGAACTGAAACTCTCGCCTCCAAGGGTCAGGTAAAATTTTTGGCAGAGATGTGTGAACACTATGTCTTCTACAGAAGGTAAATCCAAACATAAGGGTTGAGTCAATGGTTCAAATATAATATATAGTTATCGAAGAAGATATGTGGTGAGAAAGAAACGAATAACACCTGTGTCAATCTGTAATGCAGCTAAAGTAAAAAATACATAGATCATAACTGAAATCATTCATGGAGCCACTAGGTCATATGCCTCGACAACATGTAGTTTTCCCCTCCCATTTCCTCTAACTCTCAAAGCCTAGCATGGGACACCTAGGTGTGGTGGTGGTAAAAAGTCAAAACATCGACCACCACCTCCTACTCTCCTAGATCTTCTGTCTTGAATGCCACCCTACATATCTCCCTACCCAGGTCATTGTCTCTACCTTGTTGGTCAATTTATTGACTCGCTATTAGAAATAGGGTGGGTTGGACAATCTCGAGCAAGATGTACCCTTCCATCAAATGAATAGAATCACCTCTCCATAGATTAATTGGATCCACCCGATGATCCTTGAACTGTAGATCCTCTATCCTAGAAAATCCTCTTGAAATATTTCCCACATCTAGATAACTGAGACTAACATCAAATCCTTGCTACTGAGGTCTCTATACCTACTCATCCACTACTGACTATCACTGACTGTATCTAATCATCTAAGAAGATTTCAACCACTAAATCATTCTCAAAAACCCCAACATACATTGGAATGAATAGATGTATAATGTTGGCTCAAATGTATCTATACAAACCTCACTCAAAGTCAGATCCCTAGAGTACCAATCTCTAACCATATCTATCTAGTACCTAGAAAGGTGGGTGAACATCGATTAATAATCAGCCGATATCACGCTACCCAACTGGAGCTGAAGAAGCTCATGTATACGCACATCTATAGAAATAACCAATGATAAATACTATTTGAAGAGATTCTTGAACTCTACCCCTGAATGAGTCACCTCTTCATGAGTCTAGAGAGACAAACTCCACCATCGCCCATGCCGAGCTATGTATAAGGCTGGCCACCTTGACTACCATCTAATCTACTAGTGCCCTGACTATATTGAAAACTTGCGTAACTACCTCAAGTCATCCATAAAATTCCTTCGGGTCGGGCTCACCTAATTACCCGAGGAGTCTCTAGCTATAAAACTCATGAAGCATGCTTAGACTATGCTCATAATCTACAGGTACTTCTGGTACCGCGTGGTTCTGCATAGGTGGTGGTATAGCTGGTGATCCACATGGAATTGACATTTGGGGAACTTGTCCCTATATCAAAGCCTCATCACTGAGTGGTTCATCCTCATGACCAATATGCTGAATCCTAACTAGCATTCATCTTAGGGGAATCCAGTAAGTAAAAAAAGATTTACCATGGTCAATGAGTATATCTAGAGAGATAACTCAAAAAGGACATGGAACCACAACCCATTATTATATGATGCATAATCTATTATTTTCCCTACAACTAATTCTCTCATGTACCATGTTGATAAGAAGGTTATCAGAGTCCTAGTGTATGGATACGTCATCCACTCGCAACAATACTGGAGTCCCCATCATGAAATATGAACTCTAAACCTTTAACATTATTTCCCCAACCCAATCTCACATACTGCTGGTCCTATGGTCGAACTAACCTTCTTTGATACAACTTTTTCACAACCCTTCCAATTGGGGCCCATGTTGCAACTCCCCAATCCCACCTTCAATAGGCCAGGGGATGATGACTAAAATTGAGTACGTGTATAACTAACAACAGAGGCATTTCCTATGTACTTGTACACACACACACACACACATGCATCTCCAGGTTCACAAAATTATGAAATGTAAAAAACCACTAAGAAAAAAATGCATTCATACCACTATATACTAGAAAGAGTATGACAGGAATGTAAAGTGTAGTAGAGTAAAACAGTCCAGAATACCATCCCACCAAAAAGAACTCTGTAACCAAATTTCCATCTTATAAGCAAAGGTACCGGGACAACTGCCTGTAGCAGTATGAATACACATCATCCTGTCTAATCTTACAAAGCTCTATCTGGTCCTAGTCCAGCTAGGTCTTTGTCAAAAGGTTACTTTTCAGTAGAAGGCATGACACATGAAGGAAAATACTGTGAAGGGGTGAGTATAACAATACTCAGTAGGAAACCCAAAACCAAAAAATCAATACACAAATGAAAGATACCGTTAGGTCAACATAAGTATATGTCTACTTGACATAAAATAATACCCATATATACTCAATCCAAGACACGTAGTCTATAGGTAAGTCACAACTACCACATTCCAACACTAGGGATTTAGCTCTAAGATTCAACAGATCTGTCATTTGGGAGAACACAATCCAAAGTCTAATAGCACCGATGACATGCGTCTCAGAAGTACTGTTCACTAGGAACCATCATAATAGATATATGCTAATAGATCTAAATGCAGGGATATGATACACATATGAGGATAACATCTCGGTCTATGGGGTGATAACAAAAACTCTATCTGGATTAACATGCTAAGTAGAGAATCGACGCCCGGTGAATTTGGTCACTTTAATACAAAGGACCCTACCTAAGGAATAAAGAATGAATAAAGGATCTGGGTCCTTGCCTCTTGGGGGGAGGAATCAAAGAACTCTATCCAAGAATTATTACTGAAGGGATAATAGTCCAATAAGTTGGAAATTATTCATACCTACATATAACAAAACAATAATGGAATGAACCCTAACAAAACATGTCCACGATATGGAGGATAATAGAATCAAGCCACGTAATAAATAGATACACGACATGTAGTAGTGTCACATGTCATGTTCCTTGACCGTAGGTACCACCTTTATACAATGACCCATTACATTCCAAACTGTGTTGTGTAGAATATGGGTACACAGTGTGTAGAAGAGGTCACATGGCATGTCCTTCCATTTAGGTTCCACCTATGTACTTCAGTCGTGTTCTAGTACATGGTGTTAACCCATGCCTCTCTTCCCATGTACCAATATGGGGGTAATCCATGCACTTGGACCAGGACAATTTGTGTGGTGGTTTACACGCCATGTAGGCAACCCATGTAATCCACACCGTGTCTATGTATCTCCTAAGATAGATGCCGAGTCTATGGGAAGAGACTATATGTCATGTGATAGGGTCAAATGTGATGTGAAATTTAACTATCTCCTAAAACCCTAGCTGTTTCTCAGTGGGGGCCACACATCATGTAACCCTGCGTTACACTCCAAATTAATTAGGATTTTCCAAAAAGTCTAATTATTCCTCTACACACTTCAGCTGATCTACCAGGTTCCAATTCTATCACCTTTTCACCTCAAGACTCTAAATACAAGGTTGTTTTATAACCCTATAACCGAATTGATGTGTTTCAGGTCTTTAATTGGCTTAGAATTCAACTTTAAATCCATCTAATGAAAACTGCCTAAAGAATGATTTACCTTGAATCACTCTGATTCATCCATCTTCTTTGACACCACACCTTTGTTAGGTTTTCTAAATGTTAGTTATTCAATTTCTCATCATTTTGACAAGAAATTAAGTCACAATGATCATTCATTCAAATCCCTATTGTAGAATAATGAATGCGTAAAATGGGGGAGAGAAAACACAAGGAATAAATATGAGGAATGAACCTTGACCGTTGTTCATTCTGTCTATGATCCACTCCAATAATAATGATCCAAAAATAAAATAAATTCACAAATAATTAAACCCTGATAATACCACAATGTATCACCCATCCCCCAAGGAATAATCGAACCATAGTTCAACTTGTTCGTTGGTTGGTCAATGTACATAATTGAATTTAAGAATAGGGAAAGTAATCCAAAATAATGCATCCTATATAGTAATTTGATCATTCTCAATTGAAGATCTATTTCCATTGGAAAGATCCATCAAGAATGGTTCTCATCGATATTCGATCAGCAGTTCCTTCATCCACTACTGAGAGAAATATCTATTGTTTCTCTCCAGAGCCTCCAAGGAATTTCTAGAGTTATGAGCCTAACCCTGGATCCCTTCCTAAAGGATTACATAAAATAATAAGAATATTTTCATTGATTCATCAACAAAAAAATAAAATAAAATAAATATTCAATTTAGTAAAAAAATTCAAAACTAATTTCACATATAACCTATGTCGGCTGATGTAAGGTTATGCCTACAGTAATGTTACTTCTCGGAATGCAGCAGAGCCCTTAGATTTCTAATCTGGGAACCCATTTATATTTTATTCCACTATTTCATGAAAACATCACAGGTTATATTTAATATTTTAATATTATTCAAAAATTTATTCCATGAACAAAGAGACTTAGAATTTCATGTCATCTCAGTACCCTATCTCTAAATTAATCCACATAATATTTAAAAATAATTCATGGAAAATTGGGGAAATTACATTTCATGAATACCAAATTAGAAAAACCAAAGAAGATTTGGAACTAATTGGGTGTGATTTTATATGTTTTATTCCCTCTAACTATATGAAGATATTCACAAGAGGGTGATACTTATAATGTTAAAATTAAACATGAGCAAAGGGTATTGAAGGAAGAGTAAAATTCGGCTCAAGGAGTCTAGATAATAGAGTGAAAAGATAAATATGTAGATAACTATAATTTAACACATTCAAGTTAGGGTTTCTACTATGATATTATAAAAAATGTGGGAAACGTTTTTGAGGATGACAATTGGTCATGGTAGAGAAATGAGATACACTATAGTGATTCTGAGGTTGTTTCCTCTAATGTATTTACCCTGGATGAGAGGAGGGATGATACTAGAATAATGGGTTTTCACTATGTATGAAGGGGAGTCCATTTGGAAATGAAAGATTTATGGTACAATTCAATACTTAGACAAAGGATATGGAGTAGAATGAAAGGAAGATGCTATAGAGGGATTTGACTAAACAAGAGAAACACTGTTTTGAATTGAGAATATCGATGGGGGACATTGAGATTAATGGAGATCCAATACCATGATAAATATAATAAAGGTTAGATTATGCCTTGTGGAAACTATTTTTCCCATTATTCTATATATTGTTTGATTATATAGATCAAACTATAGATTTGTAGTTTTGGGTCATAAAGCATCAACTGTTGGATGCTTCATGTTTATGGTCATGGAGATTACACTATAGAGATAAAGCTGTGGGTTGTACAAAATAAACCACTTAATTCTTCTAGTTTAAATCCATGGTGATTAGATTATTAGTTTTATATAATCTATATAAAAATAGGAAAAGTAATTATGACCTGAATGGGGAGCAAGTTTTAGTATATAGCAACATGGAGTGGTGTTTACACAACCTTAAATTCATGTTTCTTGAAATAGATGAGATAGATAACTAAGGTTGTGTAGTTTATATTAGGTTTAATATAATATATATTTTAAAACATATGTGTTGGGGTTTAAGGCCATAAAACATTAACTATAAGATGGGTGATTCCATACTAAAAAGGAAAATACACACTCAATGTGAATTAAAAGCCTATATACTAATGCAGATATCCCCAAGGATGAGTTCACATAGTTGTAGGTCATGATGCTTGAAAGGCATAGACTAAATATTAAATTTACAAATCTTATAACACCTATTATGAAGATAAAACCATATTGGTGATTGGAGGGAAAAGTAAATCCCATGGAAGTGGCATTGAACACAAAGACTAGGCTGGGGAAATAAGAGACTAATGGTTGGGCCTGAGAAACGTTATCCAAGTGTCACTATATATACCATGAAATTATAATCAAGACAGACAATGATATGAGAATGTGGTGAAGTAGGTGACCAACACAAGGTTAAAAGGGTGTCCTCTTGGAAAAGGACTCAAACTTAGTTAAGTATTTTTAGTGTCACAAAAACTGATATCACATATATAGTTGAATTTCTTATATAAAGGAATAAGGCTAGAACAATTTAATGTCATCTATAAAAGATGTTGACAACACATTTTAACATCATATTGTGAGATATATTTTCTATTTAGTTTAACTTCATTGAACTAGGATCGATGTTCCATGAATTTTATGGTCATACAATTAGAATCTATTCTATAACAGTTTAGATTCATGAGGAATATGCTTCATTTAAAATTGTTTATGGGTACATTTAATGGACTACATAATGAGTAGTTTATATATTTTTTTAATGGACTAAATTCATATTAGTTTAGATTCGTGATAAATGGAGTCGATTTTGAGAAGCTTAAAGTCATGTGGAATGGAATATCGATCCCAATGTGATGTTATGGAAAATATTTATTGAGAAAATTAGCAATGGTGAGAGGTTTAATGAACTCCCCATCCATGTGGGCCAACAATTATTCCCAATTGGAGTAATCTTTATAAAAAATTAATGGGTACCTCCCATTTGAGCTCCAACATTAATAGTTTTACTTAGGGTATCAATAGTATCCTCAATGTTAACCAGAAGTCATCAAGGATGAATTATTGAAGTTTAACCTTGTTATTGAATTATTAGGCCCTTCGGTCATAATTGCACTCAATATCGTGCAATTACTGGAGATTTTTTAATTAAGGAATTTCAAATCAGTTTGGTTTATTGGATAACATTCATCTTTCATCTAATGTTATTATATGTTTGTCCAAAGAAATGGTATATGAACCTCTAATGGACAACTTATTATGTTCTATAAACAAGGGATTGTGGCATTTCATAGGTGGAAGTACAGGTCTTGTTCTAGTATTACCACATCCTATTAGTATATAAATGTGCTATTTGTTCTTGTTTTTATCCACCATAATGATGGGAAGTATGTTTAGAAGAGTTACTAAACATAGTATATACCTTAATCAATTAATATGATCAGAAGTTGGTTCAATTATTTATGAGTATAGTTTTTGGGATCCCAAACTAATGAATGGTATCAGATTTTCTAAACACTATCATAGACATAGTCTTTACATCTATATGTGGTTATCTTCAACCAGTTTCATAAAGAATCATTGGAAGTAATAATAAACATGAGAACCCATACATTCTCTGCTGTTTAGGGACCCATGAATGAAATTACCTATTTTACGAAAGTCCAATGGTTCTTTTTTTTTGTATAGAGAATCTATATGCGATGATGCACGATGTTAGATAAAAACTATCATGTGTGAAGCCTCTTGGTGAATTACAAAAATTCATAAACAATGGTGGGATATATGTATCCCAACATCTAGATCTAGTTTGATAACTTCAATCCTGTCCAATTAACTCCCCATTCCCTTATGTGGAATCCATTAATACTCAAGGAGTTTTCATTTTCTTGATATAATAAAGGACTCCAATAACATTGTTCATGTAGAGGACATAATCTAAATTTGGGCTTTTGCAAGGAAGTAAATTTCCATTCAATAATTGGAACTATTCCAACTTATCCAGGGTTTATGGAAACATATCTTCTTAGAGGTACAAGATAAAGGGATCTATCTAATTTAATGAAACTTCTATATTGGGATCATTCAACGGTCCTTTTTGGGGAACCCCATATTGATTTCATTCACCTATTAACCCTCGTTACCATGATCAGTGAGAGATATTGCTCTCCAATGATCATAATGTATGATCATATATTTTTTTTTCTTATCCAAAAGGGATAAAACCATGTTTCCTAGAGAATCTAACCGATCATTTTATAATATAGTGAGACAAGACACTTTATTTTTCGGGAAATTTCATCCATTAGTTCATAGGTAAACTCATGAAGGGGGAAATCTCCTTCTTATTAATGGTATAGGGTATAGTTATTTTTTATGACTGGATATGAGTCGGTTCTAATATGAAACCCAAGAAATTAGATATAAAGGTCCAAATCATGATAGGTAATTATGGTGTGACATTGAGTCTCATTGTTTGTTAACCCCTACAAAATGTAAAACGAGTACAGAATTAGGGCTCCTGAGGTTGTGATGAATACAAATCCTAGGTCGACCATATTGTGTTTGGGGTTGTTCATCCTCTTCCTAGTTACGATTTTGGAGGCACTGTCAAAGTTAATCTTACATTATAGTGATGCATTATCAATGGATATAACTTCCTCATTTGGAAACATGACATACAATGGATGATTATATGGGTTTGGGTGTGCAACATGAAAATATTATAGTTTTTGGATCATTATATCCATCTAATTAACATACCTAATGTAGAATTACTAAAGGATCACCTCCTACTATGCCAATCATATAGTCAACATCAGATGATTGAGTACATTCTTCAACATGTTGATGCAGGAGATCAACTAGACCACATGATGAGTCAAATAATGACATAGATTTTGAACTATGAAGACAAAGGCAAGGCTACTCATCTTTATGAGAGTGTATCCTACACCAATCTCTATCATCATATTACTATGAAGGTAAAGTCTATTCTCTGTAACCTTATTATTCTTCTTGGATAGAAGGGTTTCGATGGATCTGCCTATGGCCACAAATAATAGGATTAATGGTCTCCCCTAGATAAGAAGCCTCATAATTGAGGCACATTAATTAATTCTTGATTTAATCAAATTAACATTGTAATTATTTATCCCACTAGTAGGTGGCACATTTCATTATCAATTTCATGAAGAATACACACCATCCACTAGATTGGAATTTTTTTATATAGGATAAAAACACAAAAAATCCCCTCAACTATGATAAATTTAATATAAATTTCATCAAAATGATGGACATGATCATATTCAGGATAATATAAATGAATCTGTTCTAGAAAATGAATCTAAATAATTTTTTTAGGTGTAATCAGAAATCGATATTTCTTTGGGTTCATATTTTGATTATGGGAAATAAGAATTGAAGACACTTTCTCAAGATTGATGGTATGGTTTTTGAATTGGTTTAATTATTCCTCTATATAATATACATATCATTGAAATTTTATCCCCATAAGGGGCATGAAGATACGATGAATAGCCAACTAATGGTTTTCTCCAATGTTATCTATGATAAAGGGAAAATTTAGTTGTTTTATATTCCCTGGGGTTCCCTAATTCCATGGATTCTTTCCTAGGGGTTTTCCACCATGAAAGAGAGAGCATAAAATGAACTAGTATCATTAATTAGTAACTCTATAACTTTTATGAAAAATCACTCCTTTGAGTAACGGTAGATGACGTCTTGGAAGTAGATACAAAATTACTCCTATCAGTTCACCTTCCAAAATAGAACAATTCAATCATCCAACTTGGTATACTAGACCTTCATGAAAAAGTTTTATTTAATTATATTAACAACTTCATCCTTGAACATGAAACTATAGGAGGGGTGAATTATTCATGGTGCCTATTTATAACTGTGGTGGCCAGTGGTAAGGAATGACAATAATGATCAATACTAACATTGGGTCTATTCTTCACCAAGGTTCACCTGTATTTTATCATTGATTCTTGTATAAACTACTTATTAAATTGAATGATGGGATGGATCCAAATATCAGTTAGTAAAATAATAAGGGAAATAGGGAGAAGAAAATTCATTCAAAATTGGTAGTAGAGTAGAATAACCCTTTTATATAGGGTAATAATACATAGATGTTTTTTTACCATTTTAGTTTTCAGATATTATGGTAACAGATGTTTTGGTTCCTATCCCTTGTGATCTTTACATGTACAACCCATGTAATATGATGAAATTCCATGGTTTAGTTGACCCCCAATAGGTTAAACCTTATCTCTAATATATATATATATATATATATATATGAGGAACCAATTGACCAAT
This sequence comes from Viscum album, assembly GCA_963277665.1. Classification (NCBI taxonomy): domain Eukaryota; kingdom Viridiplantae; phylum Streptophyta; class Magnoliopsida; order Santalales; family Viscaceae; genus Viscum; species Viscum album. Next base: position 211,695,080 of record OY728163.1, read on the forward strand.
ATAAGTATAACCCTTGTATGTCTTTTATGAGAGGTTTTTATGAATTTGGGTGCACTTCTCCCTCTTATGAGTAGAAATTCGACAAATAGATCAAATTTTTCTCTAACATGATGAAGTGGAGATTGATATCTAAGGTTTTTTATTAAATATAATGGATATGTAGTAGAAAAAATATCCTTACCTAATCATAATTATTCTTTGAGGTAATTATCATTTCATTAATTCCATTGATGAACTTAGTGCCTTTGGCCTTGGTCTTGTTTCCTCTCCTCTAGTAATACTAGATTTCAAGGTAATTATTTTTACATGAGTGAAAGGTTGAATCATCAAAATGGAGTACCCCACTCAAAAATTGGGTGAGTATTAAATGCACTCATGATAAGAAAATGGAATATATACATTTTGGTTTTTCGAAGGCCTTTATAGTAAGGAATTGAAAGTATTTTCCTATGAGAAAACTATAAACAAGGAATTACATAAAAAATCACCAAACTAATCCTTCCCTTGGATCTTACCGAGTGGATCCTGCTCAATTTTGGTATACCCCTATGTCATTAGATTTTATGGGGATTGATCGGAATCTATATAACATAGATTATGGAGCATATTTTATGTGGAAAATATTGATCCCACTAAAATTTTCCACCATGTATAAGTTCACCTTAACACCATTGATATATCTATATAGGTAGAGGGGGTGTATGTGGAACTATTTAAATACATTGTTGTCTTCTCTAAAAATAGAGATGATGGAATATCCCTCTTATGGATCTCCCACTTATTTTTGATAGGATTTAATGATATAAATGTGACTCATAATCTCTAACAGTCTATTTAGGGTCTCTATAAGGGCCTCACAAAGTGGATTTGATAAAATAATCATTTTATATGTTGATAGTTGAGATGGGATAATGATAATATTGTTGAGGACATCGTAATTTCAGGATGACGTATTGTTTTTTTTCCTAAACGGCCAATTCCATGAATGAAATTATAGAGAGAAAAATGGTTGGGGAAATAGTGCTTAGTTTGAATTCGTAGAATTCTATTTAGGGTTGGGTGGCAGTGGATGAGAAAGATGATCAACATGATGAATGGGAAATAGAGATATATTAGATAATACTTCCACTGGTATTTATTCTATCCCATATAGGATATATCCATTCCATCGTATCTCAACAAAAAAAAGATTTTTTTTGGGGGGGGGGGGATAGGGCCTCATACATTTTCTTTCCAAAGGAATATATTATCATAGCTTGAGAGTGTTGGTGAATGTCTCTTGGTGGGGTTGAAAAATAGGAATCACTGATGGGATCTATGTAGTAATCAACCAATATAATGATATTGATTTAGGAATATGGGTTTTTCTCATCAAAATATTCCTCTAATGACTCTTAAACCATGGAATTCCATCCAAATGTTGAGGGAATAGAGTCTAGGAGAGTATATAGTTGATTTGACACTGACAATTAGTCATTTTCATCTTTGTGATGTCAACATCGACGCCACAAGGCATGATAGGGTTGTAGAGATGATGGTTTCAATATAATGGATATACTATATAAAAAATGTGTTGTATAGTTCATACACACATAAATGACTCCATGGTATTTAGTTGTACATTTTCATGTCTTCCAATCATCGAACTTTTATGCTACTGGAATTGAGTGACATTGTTAATCCTCATAATATTTATCACCATTAGGGTGGTAGAATTTCTAAAAACACATGCCTAAGGATTTTGTAACTCGACCATGTCATTATATACCATGTTTTGGGGAAATACGTCAAAGAAAATTGATATATCCATTTCATGGATACATGTTTTACATTAAAATTCATTTATTTTGGATTTAAATTCTAAATTATTAGAAGAATATTAAATAAGATTGTTTATCTTTGGTAGGATACAAAAAATTATTGAAATTAAGAAAAAGAAAAAAATGGTAAATATTCCCACTAAAAATGGCTCCATTGACATGGGGTGATCATATGAGCCACCAGGGGTTGAAACAACATATTAAGGTTGAAAAAATGTTTTACACTTGGAAGATCATATTTTATGTCATAAATTTTCATTTTACAATGTCAAAAATTTACAGAAAATCCCTAAGAACAATTCTGGAGGAGAAAATGAGCTAGAGAGAAGAATTCCACATGTCACATAGGCACCACAACATGAAACACCACATTTTTTTCCAGATTTCATTTTATAATGAAATGACACTTGTGGGATGTTAGGCAATGGATTCTTACATCGTAAAAACACTATTCATAGTGTTAAAAGATGTAAAGGTGCCATAAATGGAATATTCAATGTATATTTCATTATAGAACTGACATTTATGACCCAAGACTACCTTTGATTACCTGAGACCATTCATGACTACATTTATTTGTGAATTTACAAAAAACCCAATCACCCTGAAGATCTATAAATTGATAGCTTCTATGCCACTACAAATTATAATATCAAAGACTAATGCTTGGGGTGAGTATATAAATTATTAAGGGTCCTCTATCAGGTTTACTCCACCATTTCTATGGGTTTTAGTTTCCTTATTTTTCTAACCCTCTAATTTTTATCATGAGGCGATGATGTCTTTTGTGTCAAACAAGTAATTGTAGGGGTGATTTATTAATTTAATTTTTTGTTTTATGGTTAATAAAATTTGGATTTTCTCATTCCAAATCTCTTATAATCTTCCCTCATTAATATTTCATGAATGATCATTGAAAATAAATTTAAAAAGAATTCTATGGTGATAAACTAGAATTCAACCATCACTATGAACATTGCAAGAAAATTGATTCTATGTTTAAAAATGATATGGGTTATCTCATTCACACAATAACTGAAGTATTTTACCCCATCAAAAGGGGTGTTAGTGAGGGGGAAAGTGATCATCTAGACCAATGATATCCCTATTTAATTAATTCCAAAAACATCAAGGAAAATTCATTAACCCCAAATCCATAATATTTGAACAAAAAAATTGCATGTTAGTACATTTTGTTTTATTATTTTCTTCATCAGTTCCATACTTAATAGCTTAGGATTAATTTATAATAATCATAAATAAATTAGATATTTATTATACAATTAAAATAATTCTCCAACCCTATCTTTTTGGGTTATCCCTAGACTTTCATATCCTATACTACCCTATAGTTTTGTGATTTTTCTATTTCATGCTTTAAATTTTGAAATTTGGTACCCCTGTGGGAATTAATGAATCCATTTGGGATATAAAAATTTAGACACCATTATTGAGGATTGGTGCAAATATTATAGAATTTAATATTTTATAAAAACAATTTTCTTTGATTTTATATTTCATGATTTTATCATAGGTTTTTTATTTTTTAACAAATTATTTTACCGCACTTAGTATTTTTGGGAATAAGGGCAGGGCTACATTACACAATTACTACCAAGGATAGGTTTTCCTTTTTTACTATAGGATATAACGTAGTAATTTTATGAAACTAAAATTATGTTAAATCAATTAAAAGAGCCCCAAAAATCATAACTGGTCTTTAATGATGCAACATTCTAGAGTATGGTGATAAATTTTGAAGAATCTCATCACATTAAAATAAGGACAGACATAAAATAAGATGTTAGTACCACATCCAAAGATGAATATGATCCTGTTCCCAAATCCATTTATTATTTTGGTTTAGATAATGAAGAAGTTTGTTATCATACTGCTAAACATGAGCAAGATAATGAAAAATTTAGATGACAACAAAAAGAAGAATAAAAAGAGAACAATAAAAAAGAATCCCACTTGGAGGTTTATTTCTTTCACATCATCATTGTTAAACATAGATTGAATCTAGAGGATGGAGAAAATGAAAAAGAAGTAGATTAGAAATAGAAAGGGAGAATTTGGAAACAATAGTGTTCAAAACATTTTAAGAAGATTTATGATAAATAGAGTAAGAGGAAGATGTAGCAAAAGAAGAAGAAGATAAAAAATTGGAAAATATTGTCGCAAGTTATTTTAATAAATTTATTGATAACATAAGTGTGTTTATAGAAGGAAAAGAAGGGCTAGATATAATCTTCACTGACTATGCAGATGGAAAATAAGATGCAACAATAGAAGAAGTTAAGGATCCAACTTCAGAACCCAACGCAATCATTGAAGAAATTATACATTCACTTCCAGCTATTAAGGTAGAATAAAATTACCATGTTTATATAGAAACATACTTTTTTCTCCTTATCATGAAACTATATTGTATTTGGTTAATACAAATGTGATTTACAACCATTACATCAAGAGTAAAGGAGTTGAGTGAGAAGAATAATAATGTTATAATTGGGTTAACACGTGAAAGTTAGCTATATGACACACACCAATTAGCTATCCTAGGTATGGCCTAACAAAATAACCATTAAAAAAGAGAATATTTTGAGATAGAACCTAATATTTTTTTGTTGTCTAGGACTTTAGGTTTATTTTTTTCTAGAATTTAATTTTATATTTGTATTTATTTTCATTTTCCTTTTATTTTTTATCATTATTAAATATGCCTACATTTTCACTTGATTATATTTATTTTAACGTCAAAATTGAAAGAATATTAAGTCGAAGTAGGGTAAAAATGTTTTAAGATTAATTGAATTATGATTAATCATTTCAATTCTATTTTATTCATTTTTATTCCCCCCAATTTTAAATTTGCTTTATAGTTTTTTTATTTTTAATTGCATGATCGCATTTAATTTTTTATTAATCAATAGATCTAAGAGACATAGTATTAATAGAATAATTTCATTCCATGTTTTTAATTTTATTTTCAAAAAATTTAAATCATAAAAACGAGATAAATTATTACTTGAGTTAAAAATGTGGAATATGATTCGGTAAATCATGATTTAGGGGAGCATGTTGTTTTTTGTAAATGAAATTTTTCTTCAATTTAGACATGATTTTTGATTTTTATATTTTCATTAATTGATTTAATAATTTATATATATCGACATGGGTGATTATCACAATCCATCATTCTCATACCCAAGATATCATTTAAGCCAAATATTTCCCATTATTTGTTATATTTCTTAAGTGTAACTTGGTAATGAAAACTTCTAGAACTTTATTTTCATATTTTCAAAGGTGTGATTGTAAAAAGTCACATTTAATATGATTGAGCTATTTTTATTGATTAGGAATTTTTATTTAGACCCACCATAAATTCATCATATTGAACCCATGGAATCCATTGATAATATGTTTTGGTATTGAGTCAAGTTACAGACAAATTTTATCCATTCCTACCCTACTCTAAAATGTTTTTCTTGATTTTAAACAATAATTATGGGGTATGAGGCCAAGGTGGAAGGGATGTGTTTACTAAAATGGATAAGTGTGGGGTTCCTTTATTATGATACTTTGGGAGAAACTAATGTTTTTTATACAATATAGTTTTTGAAACCCTCTTTAAAAAAATTGGTTCGTGACTTGGGTAATTAAAAAACCACAATTACTTTACCAGTTATCTTATTATAACTATTACAAATAGTTTCTTGGGGAGATCATTTGGGGTTTAGTGATGGATGCAAGATTTTTCAAAATCATAACATTAACAAAAATACAAGATGTTGTTTCATTCATTATGCTTTATTTCATCAGGAGTCTACTTTGAGTTTATGAGGGGATATGACTTTTGTGAAGGGTGAAATTATCAATTCATCTCTTTTTGATTATCATTAAAATACCATAGATATAACCAAATTTTTATCATTAATTTGTTTACATAATTTACTAACAATACCTAATATTCAGATTCATTTGAACCTAATTATGAATCTATCATGATAATCTATTAATTTGTATCTATGGGTTGGAGAAAGTAGATCTGTTGCAAGCCCATAGTAAAGAGAATAATTAATGGTAGGTGCTAAATTTTAATGACACTTGTTAACATGAAGAGGACTGTAAAAATTAAAGTGAGGTAAATTAAAAATGACATTAATATTAATAAATAATAGAAAAATTGAAATGGATGAATGAAAATTTATGGTTTTTAAATATAATAAATGTAAAATACTTGGTTGAATTATTTCTTTAAAAAATTATAAGTTAATGATTTTTTTCTATGAGGTGATTGAATATTTAATTTCCTAATTTTTCAATTGATTATATTAATATTATATTTATTACATGGTAATGTGATCATCCATTTTATAATGTTAATATTCCATACTTGATGAAAAGTGTGAATTCATGTGTGGGAGATTTGATATATCCATTTCATGAATGAATTTTTGATATTAAAATAAATTTCAGATGGATCTAAATAATTAATTATTTAATTTATATTTAATGAAGTTTTTTATATATAATAAAAAGAAAAAAATATGAAATATGATCAAAATAAGATAAAAAGAAAAATATTTCCATCAAAAGATGGATTCTTGCGACAAGGGATCATCAATGAAGTTTTCTGGGGTTTAGAAGTGATGAATTGGGATGAAACAGTGGTGTAAATGATGTAAGAACATGTTTTACATCATAAATGTTCTTTTTACGATGTAATTGTTTTTAGATACAATCATTAAGGCCAAGCTTGGGGGTGAAAACAAACACATGGGAATAATTCCACGTCTCACGATATAAGCTATTGTAATCACACCATGAAATACCCGGATTTTTCAATATTTCATTTTATGTTGAAAACAAACATTTTAGAGTTTGTTCCATCAATTCTTATGATATAAAAACACCATTCATGGTGTAAAAAGCTATGATGGGTCTATAAGTGGTATATTTGACATATATTTCACTTGAAAACTCTTATTTATGACCCAATACTATCTTTGATTTCCCGATACCATTTATGACTACATTTATGGATGAATTTTTAACAACACGAGAAACTCAAAGATCAATAAATATATAGCTATTATTCCACCATGATGGATGTATCAGAGGCCAAATCCTAGGGAAAGTAGTTTCTCTATCTGGGGCCCTCCATAGGGTTTACTCAACCTTTTTTATAGGTTATAATTTCTCTTATATGGCTAGAATGAGGGGGTGATTTTTTTGTCAAACTTGTTCTTATAGAGATATTTTATTAAGGTAAATTTTTGTTTTATAGATAATCCCAATTTGATTCTTTCATTTTTAATATCTTCATCCCTTCCCTCATTTATCTTTCATGCATGATCATTACATTTAAATTTAAAGCTCATTCTATGATGAAAAACTAGAATTAAACCCCCACCCTGAACATTGGGTGGAAATCGGTTATATGTTTAAAAATGGTTTTGGGTTACCTCTTTATCTAACTAATAGAAGTATTTGACTATCTAAAAAGGGGTTTTAGTGAGAAGGTAGAGTGATCATCTTAAAAAAGGATACATATTTTCACCTAATTCAGAGAACAACAAGGATAAATCATTAACCTAAAATCCATAATATTTTATCATTGAAATTAAATGTTTGGTATGTTCTTTTTAATTTTCTTCCTATATTTTCTTCATCAATCCCATTCTCTCTATATTATATTTAATATTCAAAAAGCATAACTAAATTATGCCTTTGTTATTAAATTAATTCAGTTCTCCAACCCTATCTTTGTGGGTTCAACATGAGACATACATATCTTGTACTAACTCGTACATTAGTGATTTTTATGTTTTAAATATAGTAACTCATTAAAACTGTGAGAATTAACAATTACCTCAGGGATATCAACAATCATTTCCTAGATGGTGTGTCCATATATCCTGTTGTAGTGGAAATACTTGGGGTGGTTCTTCAACTCAACTTTATGTAGTCTCTTGATTTATGGAATTAAGAGAAATTTATTTTAATTAGAACAAATAAAGAGGTTAGGTACTTTCTAATCCATTAAGTACTATAACTAATTCATTCTACCAATGAAGGTTTTCATTTCCTTCCTTCGTTGGGGTCCTTGGACAACATTTCTATCATGATATTGTAGCTGATAGGTCTTGTTTTGGGGGTCCTCCTGTAATCAGATCACGTGAGGGGCCTAAGTATACATAAAAAATACTTATTTAAGATTCCATAATTTCACATGGATGTATGATGTGTAATGAAATACCTTTTACCTTTCTAGTGTAGTAATTCCTCGAGACACTACTCCATTTTGACGAACTCTTGAAACCCACCGTTTTATTTTAGGGAGATGAGATTTGGGACTAGATCATCCCAAAAAATCTTAACACACATTAATAATAGATATTTATATGGAATTTGGAAATCAAAAATGTACATCATGATCTTCCACTAGGTGATGAAATCATTGATGCATAATCTCTACCACTTCTTAAATATGAAAAAGATAGTTATTCTCATCTTACACGTTGTGGATATGACTAGTAAATAAACTATAGAAAAAAAAATCATTATAGTTTGTGATAAACAATGTATATATATTATTTTAGTAGATATAGGTAGTAAATTCATGTTTCATAATGAATTAGTGGAGTTTTGATAGCTCCTATTACACCGTGATACCTAACATTGGCTTTCATAGAGAGGAAAAGTGAACAGGGTAATGATTTGATTCACCCAGTCCATTGAAGAAAGAAAACATCTAGTTACTAGAATTTTATTAAGGGAGGGGGGGGGGAATGGTCCACCCAGTTTGGGTATAGGTTTCTTTTAAGCCTTTCTAATACATCCCCATAAATTCCATATTAGTAGATTGTGCACTAATCACCCTAGTATGGAATTCTTCTTCATGTGCTTTCCCCTTGTCGAATGGGTCACTCGTTATGTGAATACACCATAGTAAAATGGTAGAAAGTGTTTTTGATATAATAGAGAGATATACATGAAAGAATGTTGAATTATTCCTCAGGTTTGTTGAACCCATATCCCGATCCTCATTGATCTGCTGAGGGGTTTCCACTATCTAGAATCCATGGGATGTACGATGGGATTGTGTTGAACATACTACCAATAAAGAAGGAATTCATGGAGGATATCGACATAACGTTGTTATAAAATTTCAATGTCCTACATAGAATAGACTATTTAGCTATCCAAAATGGTTTTCTCAAAAGATTTAGGAAGACTAAAAGGATCAGACACACCTTTACCACTTTCAGGGCTTCAAATGGGGTTTTGGAATGATATATGAGCTAGACTCCAAAGGCTCGTAGTATATCAATAATTATGTGTGATGATTCCACAATGAAGGATAATTGGAATGTAAAATCCTATGGATACATATTTTCCACACTTTCTTTGAAAGTTGTATCACTCTCCAGACTATCAGTTGGACTGTATGTTATAAAAATTACCATAGCGGTGGTCATTGTCAAATAATTATTAATATATTTAGGAGGACTATATTTATGAAACAATGTTTAACATCATAAAAGATAAAATTTTATTATATGGAACTACCCCAATCCTCTTCTACACATATGGGGAGATTCTTATATAATAACTAAACATGGTTTTGTTAAATTCTTTATAAATATCTATAGTCAGTTTTCATGGTATCCACTATAGTTAGAATTCTTACCCATCAAGATCACCAATAATTTTCCCATTAATTAATATAGATTGATGTCCTAAAATTCCTAATAGATTCCAAAATATATAATCTATCAGATATTATGGTTATTTTATAACACACATTTATTTTTTAAGATGTGCGTTGTTTTGTTTGAGAAACCATCTCTAGAAAGGGGAATTGTATGGATGCATGTTTCCAAAACATGATTAGAATCCTTTTAGTAGATGGATCATCCTAGATGCTTTTGTTATCCTACTCATCTTTTCCAAAGGGTTATTTCTGACTTCTTTTACTCTAAAATAGTATATTTAGTGGGTATGAATCAAGAGGAGGGGGATTGAGGATCAATTTTGTTAGATCAATTCATACTTCACACTTATTATAATAAATGAATATCCACAGGGAATTTTTATTTTTTAAGAACTAAAATTAATATTTAACATATCATTAGCTCAATAAAATAATGATGATTATTTCCTACTCTCTCTATATATTTAATGAGACCAAAATGGTTATCACAGGTTATCTAATAACACACAAAGTTCAACTTAATCCATTTCATAAATTGGTAAGCTTAAGACTCATCCAAAATATGTCTAACCAAATTCATTGTCCATAAATTTATAAGAGAGTTCACTAAATAAAAATTATTTTCCCATGAAAATATAAAGTGTCACTTAATGTCACATTCCAAATATGTGAATACCTTGATCGCAATAAAATCATAATGAAAACATGCATTCTTTCAAAAACAAATATCACGCTGTTGAATATATTCCATATGTCTAAATATTAAGTAAACTCATAAATCACTATCCAATTTCAAGGTTACCAATAATATCCTATAAACATATCTTTATCAGTATTATATCAATGCAATCCATATATTAAGTGTCATCTTCCCTCAATCGTGTGTTTTCCAAAATCATCATCTTTCCACAAAATTAGAGTTCTTGGTTATCAGTAATATTCATATTTTTCTTTTGGGTACTAAAATAAAAGTAATGTAATACAAACCTTATTCATTTTATTATTCTTATAATTAGAATATCATTGATAAAATACTTATAAAACATATTTCTTGAATAAAAAGTTAGGAACATTAATCATTCATCTTTGGTTGTATCAACAGAATAATCCTTACCCTGACCCCTAAGATCATTCTATGGTATATTCCCTTGATGGTTGAACATTCATTTTTGTATTGTCCCATCGCCTTATAGTTCAAGAATTGGACATTGGAATATTCTTTATTACCCATGTAATCATGAGTTTGGTGGCCTTTCTCTACATAGTCACAGAAAACTATCATTATTTTAAATAAAGTACCAGGGTGTTTCTTTCCATAATTGTCACATGTGGGAAAATAATTCCATCCATTCTTCCCATTATCCATCTTTTTAGTGCTATTTTATTTTATCAAACATTACTTCAAAGACCTAAGTGTTTAATTATTTACCCATCATGATATAACCTGATATTATGTCCTAGTATAATGGGAATGTTTGGGAGAATAATTCTCTTCAAAGGATTGTCTTTAAACCATAAAAGAAACTATCAATATAACTCTGTGGATTGCATATGTAGTATGTAGTATTACTTATTAAACTTTTAAATTTTGATTCATACTTAGAAACATTTTTATCTTAATTTTTTCCCCGACTTGGGAATTATCTCCCTATATATTCTCATTGTTCATTAGGAAAATATTTTTACAAAAAGAGTACATTAAAATCCTTTCATTCAATATGTTCTATTTATTATTCTTCCATAGTGTTTCGAATAATTTACCACTATTGATATATATATATATATATATAAAGATGATAAATTTACATAACATCATTCTCCCTTTCATTACTTCCCAAAGAAATAATAATATTCTCTAACAAACTTATCCATTAACGAGCTATAAATGGATTTATAGTCCCATTAAAAGATGGAGGTTATTGATGCATAAATATGTATAACATTGTTACACTATTATTGGTAACATAGGATGATTCATATTGGAAATGTTATTGCATGTACATTGATCCAGATGTCTTAATATGGATATAATTTCTTCAGTTCCAGCTACAGCTCTAGATCTAGCATTATTATATTTCCTAGGAGAATAGTCCATACATGTGGTATGTGTGTTGATATAGTCACTGTTAATTTCACCAGTAACCATTTATAAATAATTTAATACAGTAGATTAGATCATAATAATATAAAACATATTATATTATCCCAATAATAGTGAAATAATTAATATAAAATGAATTATTTATTCACATATAATCTCATAATCATAAACATGACCTCATGGTATATTTTCCAATACATAAAAATATTTTCAAATCCATCAAAATATTGTTTTCATAGAAATTTTGAATTGTCCTAAGAATACCCCCCCCCACTGAATGGAAAATTAAGTACACAGTAGGCCCCATTTTTAGGCACTAGGAGATGATCTGGTCAAGCCCAATACACCATTTTAAGAGTCATTAGTCCTAGGTAAAACTATTCCAGAACCATGTCCACTTAGAATATCTAGACAGGGATGCATTCGTTGGAGAAACAAAATGATATCATATTTACCAAATAATTTTGATGTTTATACATACTTACCCTCAAATTTTATCATAGGGTTATGTTACATAATATATATTTTCCTTAATCCTTTTCCAACGGTTTTTAACAAACTTCCTATAATACCTACAATATGGACCCCAAAAAGTGGCGCCCAAAGCTGGTGGTTCATTTATTACAAATGAATATGATATAAGGAATCATATCACAATAGAATGAATAGTTTAGAAGTCCTGAAAAACTAGATACATACTTGAAACCCACATTACAATTGAAAACATAAAATAACATAAGCATTTTCTTTGAGAACACTATTATTCCTCATATGGCATCTATGTATATAAACCACAAAAAACTTCCTATTATCTTGGGGGAAATAATACATAAGAAATGGGTGAGATCAAAGGCTTGTTATTGGAAATAATATAGTGAAATATCTTATGAATAAATAATCATAATCAACATGTAATGGTAAATAACAAAAACACATTCAATTTAATCAATAAAATGAGCATAATATTCAAAAAAGAAATGTTGATCAGATAAATCCATATAAATAATCTTATAATCTAGTAAAATATCCATAGATATAATAATTAATATAATAATAATATTGACACCAATAACGGATCCTATAATTTGTTAATGAATAATGATTTATATCTAAAACATACTATCAGACCTTTCACAATTCACTTTAAATTCATGGGTATAAACTCATCTAATTTGGCCAACTGATTTGTCTCATGATGTGTGTCAATGCATCATGGGGATATCTATAACCAGGCCAAACCAATAAATTACTAATTCCAATGAATTTCTCATATGAAATTGGTGAAACATAATAAATATAAACCTTCATATTGAAAAAAAAAATTAAATGTTAATACTAACCCTAGTCAATAAAAAATAATCATAAACTATCTAGAGTAATATAATTACTGGTAATTAAATTATTTATCCTCAATAAAAATGATTTTAAACCATTATAATAAATAATAAGTATGATATCAATACAACATATCTCCATGGTATCATAAGTACAATAAAGGTTTGATGACAATGACAAATAGAAATACTATAAAAATGTCATTAAAAATGTTTTTGAGGAAAATATCCTTTTCACTTAAAAATATTTTTAAATAAAAATATCTAATTTATATTATTTTTTAAATTAAATTATACTTTTAAAACTTTAAAAATAGTTTTTGAATCATTTAACAGTTATTACGAAATAAAATTTGGCCATGTTGTACACATTAAAACACAGATTCCATTAATATTTTTCATAAAAGCCAAACAATATTTATTTTGAAAATGAAATGATGTCTCCTTTAAATAAATTCTAAAAAGTAAAAAATGGTAAAAAATTATTTATTAAATAATTTTGAAAACATTATAAACATTATTGAAAAAAACATTTTATAAATCATGGATTTTGATGAACAAATATTTTTTATCAAAGAGAGAAATAAAGGGGAGTTTTCTTTAAAACATTTGCTCAATAATATTATGTATCAAAGAGTTGAAAATAGAAATATTAATTTGAAAATATAATTAATAGTCATATTATGATATGTTATATTTATTTTATGTTAGAAATGTGATGTAATTCCACCATTAAAATCTTAAAAAAAATTCATAAATAACGATGAGACTGTGAAATAAACCGTTACTACTATGGAAAATTTTTAATCATGTGCCCCATTAAGGAAAAACATAAAATTAAACTCCAAATAATATGAATATAAATATTTTAATGATATAACATATAAAAATGGGTAGTATAAACACCCAATAATTAAATAATTGTTGAATATGGCGTATATTTTAAAGATGTAAAAATGAGATGATAAACCCATACCTTGGGTTCGACTTCCATCATATGTGTCAAAATCTCATGTATAATCAATATAAGTTCATTATAATTAAATTCAATATCTATATTAATATATTTAATTCCATATATTACTTCTTTGTTGTAATTTATGAACCATTAATTAATAATTATTTATTAAAATCATTGTTTCTTGTAATAATTGCTTCATTTTTTCTTGTATGTTTTTGTTCAGTAATTTTGGTAATTTTAATTTTATAATGTTTAAATAATATAAAAATATTTATATATAATATAAATAACATATATGATCATAATATTTGTATATATAGTATTATATTAAAGTTAGATAGAGAAAATGGATTACGTTGTTTATGGTGACAGTAGGTCGTACATATGCTTCAACACTGTTTCCATTTTTATCAATAGACACAATAAAAGGAAAATAAATATTCATTAATATTTATAGAATCAATAATGTATAATATATTTCACTTATATTGATAAAATAAATCATTAATAACATCCAAGAAAAAATAAAATCAAAAACATTTCACACTGTTTTGTGGAGGAGGTAGTCCACACGTACACATGATAAAAATTAATGTTTTATAATGGATTGGAATTAAAAACGTTATTTGTGATATTATATTTCAATAAGTATGTTGAGGTCATAAATATCATATATATTAATTAATTTTAACTTGAATACCTTCCATGTAATGAGTAATTGAAAAAAAATCACATCTCTTAACGAGGTTGTAGTCCATTATACACACGGACGACATTATCGTATCCCCAACTGAATAGAGAGTAAGAAGTGATATGTGATATCATAATTTTATAAGTATAATAATTTATGAAATGTTATATAAAAATATTAAATCCATAATTATATGATTCTTGAATGGTGGTGTTGGAAAACGAATTATGTCATTCTGTGAAGAGGTAGTACATCATACACATGATTGAATGTTTTGTTTCTCATTTCATGGAAGTAGAGAAAAATATGGGTTATTAAATTAACATAATAACATGATAGTATATAGTATACAATGGTGTTATTATTTTATCATAGTTGGAGAAGGTATCATGTAGTTGGAATATGAAATAATACAATCACACATGTTTAAGGATTTTACCTCTACTTCCGAGATCTTCTTTAGAATTATACCTAAATCTTTCTTAGAAGGGATTAAAAATTCAAAAAAAAAGGACTATATGATGTGGTGAGGTATGTTTTTAAGTTATTTTGTAATTTATTTTCTGAACTAATTTTTTTTTGTTTGTTTGAAGAGGGGAGGGGGTGGGTGGCCTTTTACAATTGTGGGAGAGGGCACACATGAAAATTTTGAAACGAAAAAGTGATTCTAACATATTTTTCATACCAAAAACCTCAAATATGGTTTATTATCAAATTGTATATGTTATAAGGTCACTATAATTCCATCAAATTGTGGTTCAAAATGTTTTGATACATTTTAACCCTTATTTTCTCAGTTTTACCACTGGTAAACCCATTTTATCTTAACCATAATAATTAACTTTTACCATTTTCTCTATTCATTATTGTAATGAATTATGTTAAACATATTAGATAGTATAAAATATTTTTATTCCAATTATTTAATCCATTTTTATAAAAGAAATTCACAGAAGTGGTAGAATTCTATTAATAATTAAACCACAAACACGGTGAAAGAGCAGTTTCCCAAAGAGAAAATTCTAATAAATATAAAATTAATTAATAACAAAATTAATTATTAAATTAATTCCATTGACCTAAATACGTTAAATATTATTATAATTTAACTTATTTTTTTTCAAAATAATTAAACATATAATTTTACCTTTTTTAATAAATTTAACGAAAAGGAAGCCTTCAAAAAATCTTTATTTTTCTCTATTCAACAAAAAACAATCATTTCAAAAATTTATACAAAAATCACTATAATATAGTTATTTCATATAGTTTCTTAAAAATAAGTTTATTATGAAAAATATTTCCTTTTATAAGTGGTAAAAATTAATTCTAATCTATATTTGCAAAGCATGACTAATATGCCTTTTAGAAAAATATTGTTTTTTTATAAAACATTTATCTCTCTTTAAAATAGTTATTATTTAATTTATAATCAATAAATAAAAAGTAAACTAATTTTATACATGTCTGAAGAATATAATTTCCATTATTTAGTTATTACTATTCTTACTCATCATCTTAATAACTATGTTATAATAGTCATGTTTGAATAATAATATTTTAACAAGGTCACCTATTTTATTTAAACCTGACATTGTGTGCGTCACAATCTATTGAAGAATTTTAATTTTAAAAAATAAATCATAAATTATTGAGGAGTTATCTTCTTTTATAACCATGACTTTCCACTTTTAAACATTAAAGGTGATATAATAGTGATGCTATGTGTAGTATAACATAATGTGGTAAGGACACTAGTTTCTTAAAAGAAGCTATTATGAGAGATTGAGTAAGGATTATGAATTGGTTATTCCCAGTCTATTTCAACCTAGAAGGTAGAATTAGTGGATCTAGGTTACTATAATTACACATAGTAGGAGGCCTAATGGGTGGTTATACTCTTTTAGTAAATCATTTATATGACACTTAATGAAGAAATGGTTGGGTCTTAAACCTTGTGAGAATCTAATAATATTATTTTAAGAAAAAATATACATTTTTGGATTATAAATTAAGTTGCATGAATATTTTGCAATTCAAAATTCTCATAGGTGGGATACCAAATTTATGGTCATGTTTATTGATTTTATATCACCCCAAACAAAAATAAATAAATTATCTTTAAAGACATGCTAACATATATTACACATAACACTAAACAAAAAGAAACCATGATATTTTTATCGAGATAAAATATTACAATGAAAGATAAAAATTATTACATTATGAGAGTGGAATATAAAACATTATTAAGAAAAATAGAGGTGGAATAAAACCATAATTAAAATACTATGAAAATAAAATATTCATCCTCATGGTTTTCAATGGTTATAATACCTTCAAAAATAACAATGGACTAATGAAACAAATTCTGAAAATAAAAGTCAATTTGAAAAATAATTAAAACAATATGATGATTGATTTTAGCGATTTATGTAAGGCTTTATGTAATAATGTTATATGATAGTTATTTATATGGACATCAGGAATATGGAATTTAGATATATGACTGTTGGATAAATATAAATCCTTTATACGGTCATTGGACCTACATATATTCAATATATTCAATAGTATTGTGTAATTGTTATTAAGAAATTAAAAATAATGTAATTCTCATATAATAAATGTTATGGAATGAAATAAAAAGATAATAATGAATTAAAGGTCTATATTTTCATTTTTATTCATTATATATTTTTATTATCAAATTATGTAAAAAAATATTCCAATACCATGTGATTGAAACAATTTAATGGTTTTAAGATAAAAAATAGAATGTGATTAATATCATTTAATCTTAAAAAATCCTATTCTATGAAGTTTTTTTTCAAGATTATATTAATTTTTTTCAATAAATTCAATAGAATTATATGAAGGAATGATTTCAATGAAATTATTTTTTTATAAATATTATATAAATTTAAAAATAATATAATGATTATTACTTGGTATGTAATAAGAATAAATTCATTTTTTAACTTCAGAATATTTTTATAAAAAATATTATTTACATGTTATTCATTTTTATTTTAAAAAAATATATATATCATGGTTTAAGGATATTTTTATTAAAATATAATTTTTATAAGTATAACAAATAGTTTATCACTGATGTGATGCCTATAGATATATATTACATAGGAATTAGAACACTTACTATTTTGAAATTCATTTTTATAAAAAAACATATTTTTCTTAATATATACTAGTTTAAATCAAAAGTAACATTTATCATATTTAGAAATTAAATTAAATTTAATGTAGTCTAAATCTAGAAACAAAATTTTAAAATATGATAAGTGGGTCGATCAAATTATTTTATTATAAATATTATTAATGGTTCAGATAATTAAACAGGGTAAAAAGAGATAAAAAGGGGAAAAAATGACATTGATCAAAATTTTTGTAATTAAAATTATATAAACTGGTTTCACAATTCATTTTCTTTGTGTACGGGTAAAAAAATAAAGTTACCACAAACATTTTATTATCTAAATACATAACTTCAATATGATTTAATTTTTACCCTTTACCTAAATCATGTTTTCCTTGGAATGTCCCTCATTCTCACATATTAATGGATATCTTTTCCACCCACTCCAAACCACTTCGTTAATTTTATTATATATTCAATCCTTCCAAATACCCAATCCTAACGTTTTCGTTCAAATTTGGTGAAATATTTCAAAATAATGAATCTTAATTTCTTTATTTTGAAGATATTATGAGAACGATTAATTCCATTAAAGAGATTATAGTGCGTCTGACCAGGATAGAACCCAAGGTAGTAGTTTTTCATATAAAATAATCTTTTTTTATTTTTATTAAATATTATGAATTTTTTTTAAATTATATGGTTTATATAGTACCTCATAGAAATATTTTATCATAATTTTCTATTTATTCAAGGTTTTTAATGTCTAATTTCATGTTCCCTCATTTTGGGTATTTTAATAAAAAATTCACCTAATCCATAAAGATATATCTAGGGTGAATCCTTATTCAAGGAGACATAATTAATTTTTGTGACTTCGTTATTCTATTTATCTTATATTCTATATTTTATATACTACATATGGTATTTTATCTTCCCCTCTATGGGAATTTCATTTTCAGGCCATAATATACTTCATTTTTGACGAATTGCATCATAAAAATATGATACTATTAAAAATAGTTCCCATCATTTATATTGTCCTACTATTCTCTAAGTAAAAATAATTTATTACTTCAATGGTTTCTTTCTATTACTTTTAAAGATAAATATGTATTCACTTTTTTACCCTTCATTTTCTTCTTTATATCATATTAATTGGAAATTTCATAACTCTTTTAAGAATACATAATTTATAAAAAATAAAATAAACATCATAAGAATAAATTTATATTCACTTTTTTGTATTTGGTATTATTAATTATACATTTAATAACATAAAATTTACTTCATTACAAGGTTTCGTTATTGGAGATTCCATTTAAAACAATGTTGTCAAAGATCCTCTTATCACCCTCTCAAAATGGATTTTAACTGACTTCTATTTTCATAACATCATAACTATTTAATAAAATCTTTTTTATGGTTTCAATTCATTTTTATATTTATCTATATAATATCAATCTCCTATATAATTAATTTCAATGATTTACCTTCTAAAATACATTATGGTTTGATTCATTTTGGATATTTAATTTTTTTATCAACCGACCTAACTTTTGATTCCATTTTATTAAATATCATTTTTAACATTCATGTAACCCATTTTATTTCAATATGTTTTTATGATAAGATTAATTATTGACTACAAATGGAAAAATTAATTTTTATCATTAAGCGACTAGTGGGTCTTATATATCCCTCCAATGAATTTGGGTAATGTTTTATATGTCGAGTGATGATATTGTTATACATGGATGTTTTTAATCTATTAAAAACTATATATGTGAACCTTATTGATACATTTATAATAGTATTCATGAATATTATTAATTTTTTCACAACTCTCTACATGAACCATATTGATAGGGTCATAACTCTATGCCTGAAACTTATAGATATCTTAATAAATCATTTCCTTAACTTTGTCATTACTTTCATGACTCTATGCGTGAAACTTTTTGATATTTTCACAACTCTATGTTTGGAACATATTTATTTGTTCACAATTCTATGGGTGGAACTTATTGATATGTTGACAACCCTATTGGTGAATTGTCATGAACCAACCCTGTTCGACCCCAGATCATTCACCCAAGATAGCCTAAAACAAGGCCCGAGTGGCATTCCTAATCCTCCAGGGCTGGTAACTAGTTATGTGCATGAAATACATTCAATTGTGAATGATTTAGTCTATAAAATATTATATAATAATAATAAATAAAAATAATAAGATAAACATAGCTATAGGAAATAAATAAATCTAAAAATACATCTATATGACCTCATGGGTTACCACTAACCATAGAACTAAGCTTGATCCATGAGTGAGTTCGAAAATTTACCTGAGATGCAAAAGAACCCTGGTATTCCAACATCGAGTGTCACAAGTTGGGTGTGATCATAAAAAAAATCAAAGGTAATCACCAAATAATATATACATTTCTTTTCTCAAAATTATCTACAAACAATAGTTCAAAAATACAGAAATAAAAAAGGGTTGTTATTATTTAAAAGACTAATAATAGCTTTCCAAAAATCCTCTTTCAAGATAAATAAAAGGATTTATATTTAATAAAATTGATCTATTTTCAATAATTTCTTGAAAAATAAAATCCAGAATAAAACGTAGGTTAGATAAAATTCAGAACAAAAAGAATCAAGGAAAAAAAAGAAAAATGGAAAGGGTAAGGGGAAAACCCATTTATAAGGAGAAAAATACTAGTGAAACATGTAAACAAGGTAATGAAAAGTAGAACAAGAATATAATCATGAAATGTCATAAACATATTGATATTTGACTATATACATACTTAGTTTAATCCTATATTTCAAATCATGATGTAATCCATATTCAATAACCAATCTGGATGCTCTAATTACCCTCCCTAGTGGCATGTCCTACATGACTTATCACACACTCGAAGGGAATATATTCTACATAATTAGAAAATTTATAATAACCATAACTCAAACCACTATATTAAATCTAGGAATCCCATCATAATAGTATAAAGGGAATTTGAATATGTCATCACATGCTTGAAATTAAAAAACCCATAGTTTCCACTATGCAGGTGTTTCCCACTCCATGATATTATTTAAGGAAAGAGCCTCTACAAAGGAGGAAACCCATAGGTGTTCCTATAACATTGAAAACATCTCTCAAGTTCTAACTAGGCCTACACATCAAGTGAGTTCAAATCCAATTTTCAATGCATCATAAGGCATCAATTGGGCCATAAAATTTATAGATTGAGAATCATTTCCAATGAAAACACCACACATTTCAAAATAATTTCAAAAAAAAAATTCCAAAACCAATGTGATTGTATAACCAAAATTCTATGATGAAAAAATTCCATGATTTAGGAAACACATTCAATGCCACATCTGAATTCAAATATAAAAAATTTTGAATTTTAGGAAAAACCATTTGAAAAAAATGGTTTTAAAAAATATACATTCAATGGAATATACCGTTTATATGCATATGTACCACTATTTGAGAACCCTGTGAACATATAGATTTAAACATTTCACACACTCATAAATATAGAAATCCATGTGGATGAAAAAGGTTAATTTTAATGGAATAAAAGAGAGATCATAATGAAACAAAAAGTGTTTCACACCCAAGTACCAAGGTTTTCAAACATGAAATAATCCTAAATGGGTACCCAAAAAAAACCAAAACCCACAATTCCAAATATGAACCAAGTTATTAAATCCTAGACATGGTAAAAAACAATCCCTGAATAACAAAAATTATTTTAATAGAAATATGAAAGTTTTTTGACCACATAACATACATATAAATTTGATATATATAGGCGTAAATATGGAAATACATTAAAAACCCATTTTCGACAAACTTCCATCAAGGAAATTTCTAATAAACAATATCATCACAACACATGTACGATGAAAAAAATTTGACACTAATTTTGAAATATGAATAATTGTTTAGAATGTTTTAGAAATTAAATGGTTAGAGACTCCTACCTCAATAGTGTTCGAACACAAAAAAACTCTAGATGAGGGAATAACTAAGCCTAAGTGAAAAACTGTACACCATAGAACCATGTATGAAGAACCAAAATTGGAAGGACATCCAAGGGAAAATGGTTTTGGGACCCACATCATGTACCAAAAATGAGTGTGAAGGGAGGATGGTTGAAATGGGTATAAAGAGAAAGAAAGAAGAAAAAATAAATTCAAATTTTTTAGAACCTATGAATGTTGCATGGTTAGGATACATGATTTAGAAAACCATACACAAACCATAAAGACTACAATAGAAATACAACCACCCTCCCATGGTCTAGTGGAATGCTTTGAGAAAATTTGTTCAAATAGTAAAAAGTAGATCTATCAAAATGACAGAGCCCCTTTAATGCTTACCACATAGTTTCCTTTAACCATGTGTAAGAAAATAAACATGTAAAATACACCCTAAAACGAAAATAAAATTAATCATTTGTCTCATATAGTTTTTTATGAACCATGCACATACCATGAAAGGAAAACTATGTAAGAACAAAATGAATTAGAAACACCCTTTTCATCCAACATCCACAAGTTTTCTATACAATCCATGAAAAGTGAAAATAACAGACCTACACCACAAAAACAAAAAAACAACCACTAATTACCTAAGTAAAACATAATCTAAAAGATCATAAAATAATAAAAGAAAAATCAAGGTTAGGGTGTAAATTTTTCCCCAGAAAAAAACATTCTACCCCCTGAAAGCCATCCACTAAACAAAGAACAATTATAGAACCCAAAATCAAAAAAAATGAAATGAATACATGAACAATTTAGTGACCTTTAAACATAAAAAGTCACAATAGACCATCCCATAAGAAAACCACAAAAGATCCACGGTGGGTCTCCCCACTATTTAAGAAACCAACTAGTACTACAACACTAATCCTCTAGGATTAGGGGAACCAAATGAAAGAAGTTAAAAAAACATCAAACCAAAAAATGATTCCCAATTTCCAAAAGACACAATAATTTCCAAACAATAATCACATAAAACAAAAAATGATCCACAAAAGGTTAGATATAAATATTTTTACAGCTAATAAGTTAGATTAAAAATATATCAAGAAAAAAAATTCTATGAATATCTTCGAGAAAAGAAGGATTTAAAAAAATAATGAAAAAATAAAATAAGGAAAATATAAACTTTACACACTTTAACATCATTGAAAGAAAAGTTTGTACAATATCCCCCAAACCTAAAAATTCACCAACTATGTGAAAATATTCAATTTGGGTCTTATGGATGGTACATTGATGTCTTATAGAATTTTCTTCCCTAATGTTAGGATCTAGAATCCTCTGACTAAGACATTCTATTTTGGAGAAAAAATATAATAAATTCTCCAGATGACCCACACAACCACATCATTGACAATACTTTATAGAATTATAGTAATATGGATTTAAATTTCTAAAAAGACCATACCAGAATCACATGAGTTAGTAACCCAGTGTACAAGAACCAGAAAGTAATCAACGAGACTCCTTGGGAAAGGGTTCCCCTAGTTCTCACTTCTAACTAGGTGGGATTAATTCGTGATTTCCATGAATGACTGGGGTTACAACCACAATAAACTACCAATTAAGAACCACCTTTTCTAAAAATGCCTCATCTACAAGATTCCTTAATAGAACTTTCCGAGATGATAAAACACGATCTTTAATCTATGGATAAAGACTCCAAAATAAAAGAATATCTATTAGTAGATTCCTTAAATATACTTCTGTAGAAAAAAAACTATTTAAATTGATCAATATAGTCCTTCTCCACCCATTGAACTTGATGAACACCCAATTGCTCTGCCACTTCTTTCACCTTCACCTCCTCATGAATAAAACATTATGTGAAAGTGGGATTAAAAACCTACAAATGTATACCAACATTTAATGATAAACGGATGAAAACCATCCCCCAATTCAACCTTTATCACTCAAATGAACTTATGAAGAATCGCACCCTCTCGTCCTTAGAAGTCTCTAAATTCTTAAAAACATTCTATCATTTCTCAAGACATTCCTAGCCTCTAGCATACCTCAATCACCATAAAAAAGTTTAAAAAAATGTATCACATGGCTCAAAAACACCATTGGGATCATGGGTAAAGACAACATTATGAAAAAAGTCACTAGAAACTATTGGGAACATTCTAGGTGACATACTATATATAATAAAAAACACAATAATGAATCAACATTGAACCAAAATTAAACCAATAGACCATCCAAAAAATTCAAAATTCATTAACCAAGCATCATAAAATAGAAAACAAATATCCCATTTCAAAAACCACTATCACCATTCTAGATTCAAATCCATTTTAATCCAAGGCAAGATTCCAAATAACAAACCCCATTTAAAAATACAATTTAAACACTGAATCCCACATTTAAAATGAACCCATTTCCCAAAATTATTTTATTTTCAAAAAAGATTTTACCACACCAAAAACCATTATAAAAAATTAATTTACATTTAAAATACACTTAAACCAATGAAAATAAAAATAGAGTATCACCCACACAAAAAACACCTAAAATAGGGAACTGATGGTCATTTATAACACATCCACATGGTTTAAAAGACAAAACCATGGACTTTCACCAACCTCTAGAAGAATTTAAACTATAAACTCAGTCTCGACATGGTTCGTTACATCATGTAATCACACCTTGTGACACCTAATCACTTCAATTTTTATCACCCATTATGAAAAAATAAATTAAACTAAAGAGGCACCAAAAACATAAACCCAAAAAAAAAATTAAAGACTCAAGACACAATAATCCCAGGTAACTTAAGGACCAGGAAGAGTAAGAGTTCATGAATCTTTTCATATTCCTATCTATTGATATATGATATTCCTTTGTACAGTATTCTAGACAACCTAATTAAACAATGGGTCCTTTGGTAACCTTTTTAATGAACCAACATGGTTTGACATCTAATTCGTCACCTTAGGTAGCTTGCAACAAGGCCCGAGAGGCATTCTAGATCCTTTGAGATGGATGCTTGTTTTTGGAATCAAATATACTAAAATGGGAAAGATTTTTCCAATAAATCGTCCAATACTAAGAAGTAAAAAAAATAATAATAAGGGGAAAAGAATGAAATAAAATTGATATACCTCCACATGACCTCGTGGGTCAACACTAACCACGAAACTAAGCTCACTCCTTGAGAGAGTCCGAATAAGAATCTAAACCATAAAAACATCTCAGGTCTGCAAACATGTAGTGGAACAAGTATAGTGTGAGAATAAAACAACATAACAAGTAAGAAACATAGAATCCATACATTTTACATTCTAAAATATTCTATAAACTGTAGTTTAAAAATACTGATAAGAAATATGTTTTTTTATTATTTAAAGGAGAAATAAAGTTCTCTAGAAATACTTATTGAAAAAACAACGATTTATATTTTTTTAAAAAAATTAATTTTAAATCAAAATTTGAATGAAAAACTTTAGAATAAAACACACGTAAGATAAAATGAAGAACAATAAGAATCATGTATAAATATGGGTTATGGGGTATAAAAACGAAAACACCAAGAGCATGGAAATAATACAGGTATAAGTAGAAATTTATCAGTAGAAAAAGTTACCAAGGTTCTTCAACATAAAAAATTATCTTATATATATGTTATCATGTGAATGTTCTAAATATCTTGAGAGGTGACCCTAAACATACTCAGTTCAAACCTATCGATTGGCATTTGAAGCATTAAATAATTAGTAACTATCCTGGATAATCTAACTAACCTCAATAGTGGCGTGACCTTGATAGATTATAATTCTCTCCAGAGAGATCTATTCCATATAACAATGACATAAATTGTAACCATTAATCGATCATCATGTTGAAATCCATGAATCCCATGATAATATGATAAAGGGAAAGTTAGTTGGTCATCACTCAATGTAATTTATAAAAAATTAACAACAGTTGAAACCATGTATGACTTTTCCACTCTCTAACACCATAAATGTGAATACCCTACCTAAAGGATGATAACAATGGGGGTAACCATCACACAAATCATTTCATAAGTTCCAACTCGGCCTTAGCATTTATAAGTCCAAATCCATTTCCAAAGAAATCACCTTTCTTACCCAAACCATTTCCAAAACCAATGTGATTTTAAAAACTAACGTATAAGCTTCCAAAGAGGGAAAAATTTTGGAATAAAATTAAAAACTACATCTTAATTGATTTTAAAAACATTTGACCTTTTTTAAAAATCCATTTTAGAAAAAAAAGGATTTCGAAAACTAAAATTAAATGGAATCTACAATGTGAAACTCTATTTGTGCACCTTTTATGCATATGGAGTCACACATGTCGCACTAATATATATATATATATACATACATGTAAATGACTAGGGTTTATTTTAATGTAATACCAGATACATTATAATGAAACACAATGAGTGTCATACCAATTTAATAAGGTTTTGCACACATGAAACAAACCCAAAATGGGAACCAAAATCCACAAATACCAATATTAAAGATGTAAACCTAGTTACTACTGCTAAAAAAGATCAATAAACATCCCAAAATACTAGAAACCATTATAGAGAACACATGTAATTTTATCAAACACATATCATACATTTACATTTGATACATATAGCATAACTATGGAAATCCATTAAAAAATCACTTTAAAAAAACTAACCTCACAAAATGGAATGATAAATCATATCAATACATCACATGCATGAAAAAATATAATTTGAAATTAATTTGAAAGGTTTAAGAATTATATATACTGCTCTAGAAGGGAAATTGAATGATACACATACCTCAATAGTGTTTGAATGCGACAAAACACCAGAGGGATGAACTAAGATAGGGAGAAAACCCAAAAACCTTATAACCAAGGGAGAATCGTTAACATAGGTAGTATATACAAATGAATTTGGGTTTGGTACCCCCATCATGTTCCAAAAATTTGTGTTATGATAGGATGGTCAAAATGGGGTAATAATATAAGAAGGGAAAAGGTGGAAATTCACTTTTTTGGATCATGGGAAAGGCACATAGTTATGATTCGTAGTTTACCAAATTGTGTAGAAACTATGTGAAACCTACTAGAAATACAACCTCCATATCAAGATCTAGAAGGAAGTTTTTATAAACTATGTTCTAATATTAAAAACCATCTCTATCAAAATGACATACCCCTAATATACTTGTTGTAGAGTTTCCTTGTGTCATTCCCAAGCCATATTCCTAGTCTCAGACACTCCAATAAGACAATAGAGTTACTCATTTGTCACACAATGATTGTTCCAAAACATGAATTGACTATGTAATTCAATCCATGTAATAAAAAATAAACTGGAAATATCATTTAAAACCATGAGCTGCATAGTGTCATCCCAAACCGTGCACACTAACCATGAATAGGGCCAAAAATAGACAGAAACCCCCAATACTTAGAAACATCCACCATGAAATAATCCCTAATATCATTAAAAATATCATGAAATAATAAGATATTTAAATAAAATATAAATAATGGTTGGGCTATGATATGAACCTTATTGATATATTCTCAAATCTATGCATGGACCTCATTGATATATTTAGAAAATCCATGTGTGGGCCTACTTGTTATTAATAGTGTTCATAATGTTATGGTTTACCTTTATTGTGTTTATTCTATATTCTTAGGTTATAGTAAATGTCTAATGATTTTTTTCTCATGTTTCCACATTTTTATAACATGATATTTTTAATTATTCTATGGTGATCCCTTTAAGGTTATATTTCATTCTATTATGCATTATGAAGAATTATTATGATTAAATTTTATTCTTATTCTTATATATCAACCATGTTGATGTTTCCTCGCATTCTTATTGTGTAACCCTATATAATTCATTAATAATGTTTCCCTTATAGAGCATTTGAGTTAATTGTTTTCATTTTTCTCTTTTCCCCAGGGAATTTTAATCACTATATGTTTAGGAGGAATTAATGTTATTAAAATATTAATTAGTGATGATGAAGAAATAATTTGCAATAATACATTTATGTATCTAATCCCCAAAGACACAAAACATGGTGTTTTGGGATTGTATGTCTATTGTTCATGTGAAATGTTTAAATTATGTAAATGATACAACATATATGAATGTTATATTTAGGTCATCCCAGTTTTCTTCAAAGAAGATTTGAGTTATTATTTTGGAATATGTGACGAAGTATAAGAGAACCAAAAAAAAATAAACCTATGTTCAAATAAATGTATCATGAGAAAAAATTAAGGATTCTTAGAGAAATACAACTTAGGTTTAATTTTTTATTTTATTTTATTTTCATAGATATTTTTTTCATGTTAACCATTTTGAGTTTAGAAAATTATTTAAACCTTACACACTTTAACATCTTAGAAACAAAAGTTTGTACAACATCCCCACACCTAAAAAATCACCAACTATGTGAAAATATTCACTTTGGGTCTTATGGATGGTACATTGATGTCTTAAAGAATTTTCTTCCCCAATGTTAGGAACTATAATCCTCCGACTAAGACATCATATTTTAGATAAAAAAATATAATAAATTCTCCAGATGACCCACACGACCACATCATCGACAATACTTTATAGAATTATAGTAAGATGCATTTAAATTTCTAAAAATACCATACCAGAATCAGATGAGTTAGTGAACTAGTGAACAAGAAGTAGGAACTAATCAACGAGACTCCTTGGAAATGTGTTCCCCTAGATCTCATTTTTAACTAGGTGGGATTAATTCATTATTTCCATGAACGACTTGGGTTACAACCAAAATCAACTACTATTTGAGAACCATATTTTCTAGAAATTCCTCATCTACTAGCTTCCTTAATAGAACTTTCCCATCTGATAAAACACAGTCCTTAATCTATAGATAAGGACCCCAAAATAAAAGAGGATTTATTAGTAGATTCCTTAAATCTACCTCTATAGACAAAAACTATTTAAATTGATCAATATAGTCCTTCGCCACCCATTGACCTTGATGAACACCCAATTGCTCTGCCACTTTTTTCACCTTCACCTCCTCATGAATAAAACATTTTGTGAAAATGGGATTAAAAACCTCTAAATGTATACCAACATTTAATGATGAACGGAAAAAAACCTTCCCCTAATTCAACCTTTATCACTCAAATGATCTTATAAAGAATCACACCCTCTTGTCCTTAGAAGTTTCTGAAGTCCTAAAAACATGCTAACATTTCTCAAGACATTCCTAGCCTCTATCAGACCTCAATAACCATAAAAAGGTTAAAAAAATGAATGACATGGCTCAAAAACTCCTTGGGATCATAGGTAAAGACAAAATTATAAAAAAAGTCACTAGAAACTGTTGGGAACTTTCTTAGTGACATACTATATATAATACAAAACACAATAATGAATCAACATTGATCCAAAATTAAACCAATAGACCATCCAAATAAATTCCAAATTCATAAACCAAGCATCATAAAATAGAAATCAAATATCCCATTTCAAAAACCACTATCACCATTCTAGATTAAAATCCATTTAATCCAAGGCACGTTTCCAAATAACAAACCCCATTTAAAAATATAATTTAAACACTGAATCCAACATTTAAAATAAACCCATTTTCCAAAGTCATTTTATTTTCAAAAAACATTTTACCACACCAAAAACCATTATAAAAAATTAATATACATTTAAAATTCACTTACACCAATGAAAATAAATATATAGTATCTCCCACACAAAAAACACCTAAAATAGAAAACTGGTGGTCATGTATAACACATCCACATGGTTTAAAAGACAATACCATGGACTTTCACCAACCTATAGAAGAATTTAAACTCTAAAATCGGCCTCCCCATGGTTCGTTACATCATGTAATCACACCATGTGACACCTACTCACTTCAATTTTCATCACCCATTATAAAAAAATAAATTAAACTAAACAGGCACCAACAACATAAACCCAAAATAAAAATTAAAGACTCAAGACGCAATAATCCCAGTTAACATAAGGACTAGGAAGAGTAAGATTTCATAAAACTTTTCATATTCCTATCTATTGATATATGAAATTCCTTTTTCAATCTTCTAGACAACCCAATTAAACAATGGGTCCTTTGGTAACCTTTTCCACGAACCAACTTGGTTTGACCTCTAATTAATCACCTTAGGTTGCTTGCAATAAGGCCCGAGAGGAATTCTAGATCCTCTGAGATGGACACTAGTTTTTGGAAACAAATTTAATAAAATGGGAAATATTTTTCCAATAAATCATCCAATACTAAGAACAAAAAACAAAAAATAAAAAAAATCAGGGGAAAAAGAATGAAATAAAATAGATATACCTCCACATGACCTTATGGGTCACCACTAACCACAATTCTAAGCTCACTCCTTGAGTGAGTCCGAATAAGAATCTAAACCATAAAAAATTCTCAGGTCTGCCAACATGGAGTGGAACAAGTATAGTGTGATAATAAAACAACATAAAAAGTAAGAAACATAGAATCCATAAATTTTCCATTCTGAAATATTCTATAAACAGTAGTTTGAAAATACCAATAAGAAATATGTTTTTTATTATTTAAAAGACCAAATATGTTTTCTAGACATACTTACTGAAAAAATAATGATTTATATATTAAAAAAAAATTTAATATTAAATCACAATTTGAATTAGAAACTTTAGAGGAAAACACATGTGAGGTAAAATGAAGAACAATAAGAATCATGCATAAACATGGGTTGTGGGGTATAAAAACAAAAAAAACCAAGAGCAAGGAAATAATACAGGTATAAGTAGAAAAATAATAGTAGAAAAGTTACCAAGGTTCTTAAAAAAAATTATCTTATATATATGTTATCATGTGAATGTTCTAAATATCTTGAGAGGTGACCCTAAACATACTCAATTCAAACCCATCTATTGGCATTTGATGCATTACATAATTAGTAACTATCCTGGATAATCTAACTAGCCTCACTAGTGGTATGACCCAGATAGATTATCATTATCTCCATGGAGATCTATTCCATATAAAAATGACATAAATTGTAACCATTAATCTATCATCATGTTTAAATCCATAAATCCCATGATAATATGATAAAGGGATTGTTTGTAGCTCATCACTCAATGTAATGTTTGAAAATTAACCACAGTTGAAGCCATGTATGACATTTCCACTCTCTAACACTCTCTATGTGTATACCCTCTCTAAAGGATGATAACAATAGGGGTACCCATCCCACAAATCATTTCACAAGTTCTAAATGGGCCTTAACATTTACAAGCCCAAAACAATTTCTAAAGAAATCACCTTTCTTACCTAAACCATTTCCAAAACCAATGTGATTTTCAAAACTAACATATAAGCTTCCAAAGAGGGAAAAATTTTGGAATAAAAATAAAAACCACATCTTAATTCATTTTTAAAACATTTGAACTTTTTTAAAAATCTATTTTAGAAAAACAAGGATTTCAAAAACTAAAATTAAATGGAATTTACAATGTGAAACTCTATTTGCACAACTTGTGTGCATATGGAGTCACTCATATCGCACTGATATATATATACATAAATTTAAATGCCTAGGGTTTATTTTAATTCAATACAAGATACATTATAATGAAACACAATGAGTTTCATACCAATTTACTATGGTTTCCACACAAGAAACAATCCCAAAAGGGGAACCAAAACCCACAAAACCCAATATTAAAGATGTAAACCTAGTTACTACTGCTAGAAAAGATCAATAACCATCCCAAAATACTAGAAACCAATATAAATAACACATGTAATATTATCAAACACATATCATACATATACATTTGATACATATAGGCATAACTATGGAAATCCATTAAAAAATCACTTTCAAAAAACTAGCCTCACAAAAAGTAATAATCAATCATATCTATACATCACATGCATGAAAAAATATAATTTGAAATTAATTTGAGAGGTTTTAGAATTATTTATATTGCTCTAGAAAGGAAATTGAATGATACTCATACCTCAATAGTGTTCGAATGTGACAAAACACTAGAGGGATGAACTAAGATAGGGAGACAAACCAAAAACCCTATAACCAGTGGATAATCATTAACGTAGGTAAGATATACAAATGAATTTGGGTTTGGTACCCCCATCATGTTCCAAAAAAAAATTTATGATTGGATTATCAAAATGGGGTAAAAATATAAGAAGAGAAAAGTTGGGAATTCACTTTTTTGGATCATGGGAAAGTCACATAGTTATGATTCATTGTTTACCAAATTGTGTAGAAACTATGTAATACTTACTAGAAATACAGCCTTCCTAACACGATATAGAAGTAATTTTTTAGAAACTATGTTCTAATATTGAAAACCATCTCTATCAAAATGACATACCCCTTACATGCTTGCCGTAGAGTTTCCTTTAATCATTCCCAAGCCATATTCCTAGTCTCAGACACCCCAATAAGATCATAGAGTTACTCATTTGTCACACAATGATTGTTCTAAAACATGAATTGACTATGTAATTCAATCCATGTAATAAAACATAAACAGGAAATATCATTTTCAACCATGAGCTGCATTGAGTCATCCCAAACCGTGCACACTAACCATGAACAGTGCCAAAAAGAGACCAAAACCCCCAATACTCAGAAACATCCACCATGAAATCATCACTAATATGAATAAAAATATCATGAAATAATAAGATATTTAAATAAAATATAAATAATTATTGGGCTGTGATATAAACCTTATTGATATATTCTAAAATCTATGCATGGACCTCATTGATATATTTAGAAAATCCATGTCTGGGCCTACTTGTTATTAATAGTGTTCATAATGTTATGGTTTACCTTTATTGTGTTTATTCTATGTACTTAGGTTATAGTAAATGTATAATGATTTTTTTCTCATGTTTCCACATTTTTATAACATGATATTTTTAATTATTCTATGGTGATCCCTTTAATGTTATATTTCATTCTATTATAAATTATTAATAATTATTATGATTAAATTTTGTTCTTATTATTATATATCAACCATGTGGATATTTCCTCACATTCTTATGGTCCAACCATATATAATTCATTAATAATGTTTCCCTTATAGAGCATTTGAGATCATTTTTTCGCATTTTTTCCTTTTCCCCAGGGGATTTCAATCACTATATGTTTAGGAGGAATTCATGTTATGAAATTATTAATTTGTGATGATGAAAAAATAATTTAAAATAATACATTTATGTATCTAATCCCCAAAGACACAAAACATGGTGTTTTTGGATATTATGTGTATTGTTCATATGAAATGTTTAAATTATGTAAATGATACAACATATATGCATGTTATATATGGGCCATCCAAGTTTGTTTCAAAGAAGATTTTAGTTATTATTTTGGAATATCTGACAAATTATAAGAGAACCAAAATAAATAAACCCATGTTCATCTAAATGTATCATGAGAAAAAATTATGGTGTCTTAGAGAAATACATCTTAGGCTTAATTTTTTATTTTATTTTATTTTCATAGGATATTTTTTTCATGTTAACCATTTTGAGTTTAGAAAATGATTTAAAATAAATTCATGAAACTTATTTTAATATGGTTATTCCTAATAATGAAAAAATATGACTTTATTTTATAACTAATTATTCTTATATGTCTTGCATAGTATAAAATATTATTTATTTATCTCATCAAACAATAGATGTTGAATTATTGGATAAAAAATAGTGGGGTTGGATGATTTCATACAAGGTATATTATAATTATTTGATCGTTGTTCTTGGGAAGATACTTAATGTAGATCTTTTTTTCTGCATTTTTTAGAATTAAATGTGATTTAATAATGAATAATATATTCCTACAAAGAAATCATATCAATTTTCATGATGGATACATCTCATTTCATATCCAAAATCATCCCATCATTTAAATTATATTCAATTATTATTATGAATTTTTTTGGCTAAAAATTTATTAATATGGGGTTTCCTAGAATATTGTGAGGGATACATGGCTCAAACGATTAGGAGGGAATTTACAATTTATTTCAAGCCAATTATAATAGAATATATGAATATATATTATAAAGAACCATGTATAATTTTCTTATAACATGATATTGAGATTTCAATGGAATTCATTATTCCTTCTATGCTAATATCAATGTGTCCTTATAGAATAGACTCTATTTAATTGATATAATTAAATAAAAAACTCTAAGAGAATTTGGAAAAGATTTTTATACACAATTGTTTCAACATTGGATGCACATGTCCTTTTTTCCATAATAAAGTCATGTTAATGAATATTTTTATTTATTATCATGAACTTAGTAATGTAATGATCAATGAAAAGCATCCTAAACCATGTAATAATGATATTTTTGATCAATTTATAGGGGTTAAATACTTATCATGTAGGATCTTTGGTCCAAATAAAATAAATTAATGGTAAATAGATATGATATACCAATGATATAATTCCACAAAAGACATGGACACTATGAATTCAGACTGAATCAATTTAAACTTATAAATGGAACTTCTATATTCATAGATTTAATTAATTGAGTTTGAAAATATTATCTTAAATCATTTTTGGTAGTGTTTATTGAAGGTATTATAATAAATTATAAGATTTGTGATGATCATAGATATCACATGGGGATTATTATAAAGACCTTGATAAGGGAGAAAAATAATTTATTTTAACAAGTGTGTATTATGGATACAATATGTATCCTTCTTAGGTCATGTAATCACAAGTGAGAATATATCAGTGGATCTTTCTTAAACAATAGTGATTGAATATTGGATCAAATTAACCATAGTTATTGTTATCCTTTGTTTTCTTATATTAGGTCTTCAATATTGATGTTTTATAACAAATTTCACATGATTTTGAAATCTACTGGCTTTGTTAACAAATAAGGGAGTAAAATTCCCATGGATATAATAATGCGAAGATAACATTAAAGAGCTTATGAGAAGTTTTGTTATAACACATAAACTTACATTAACCTATAGTGGATAAGAATATCTTATTATAGTGATTCTTCAACAAAGGGATTGGGATGTTCCCTTATATATATTAACAAGTTTACAGATTATTCCTCACGTCATGTAAGGTTTTATGTGAAAATTTCATGACATATGATCTTGATCTGTAAATAGTAATCTTTCCATTATTGATTTTGATTCATTATTCTATAGTGAAATGTGTGATATATACATATATACTGATCATAAGAGTTTAAATTAATTATTCACCAAAAAGGATTTACACATACACTAATATAGATTTATATAGTTGATCATGTACTATGAGATTTGGATACATTAAAATTGTGGGATGGCAAAGATGGTGGCTGAATATCTAAGAAGAAAGTGCCTTGATAACTTATCCCTGATGAGGATTTAAGGGGGCTTAATATTTATTGATATTAAAATAATGGATATGAAAGTCATAAATGAAAGAATAAAATCCAGACCTTCCAAAAAAAATATTTCTCATCTATACATCTAGGTGAAGATTAAGGTTGACTAGAAAGATGACATAATGCTATAATAGAAGGTATAAAATATTATAGAGGTCAAAATTGATAGAGATGTTGTAATAAAGTTAGAACTCAGATATATATACAATCTATATCAGAGATAAAAATGGATCATTTTAATGGTACACACAACCCATACTTCTCTATTCACCTAGGAATCACAATGATGTATAAAGATATCTTGTGAAATTTCTGGTAGGAAAATATGATGAAGTAGATTGTGGAGTAAATATATTGATTTTTAGTTCACCATAATGAAATTTATTACCATTGAAAATATAATGTTATGATGGAGCTATTAACTATAGTTGGGATAAAATGGGATAAAATCACCATAAATTTTATTATAGGTCTTCCCAAAACATATATAAACATTAATTACCTTTGGTTTGTCATTAACAAAATTTTTCTCTCTGCATATTTAATATATATTCAAGAGGATTTATCCCTTGATAAACATATCGAGTTATACATAAAATATATAGTATGTCTCCATGGGGTACCACTCCGAATTATATCTGATCGAGATTTATCATTCATAAAAATTTTATGGAAAATTATCAAACAATTATTGGATAAAATGTTTAAATTTTACACAAATTATCATCCTCAAACCAATGGTTAATCGTAATGGAACATTTATAAAATTTAATATATTCAATAATAATGATAAATAAGATTTAAAGGATATTCGAATTGATATATTCCTTTTATCAAGTTCCATATAACAAAACATTCCAATCTAGCTTATGATGGCCCTATATGAGGCTCTATATAAGAATATATGTATAGCTATGATATGCGAGGATAAATTTTGAGAAATGAATTGTTTAGCACCTGATATTGTTCATGAAATTAAATAAAAGTTTCAAATAATTTCATGACATATAAAAGAATCATAAGGTCAATAGAATAACTATACTGATAATAATAGATGTTATTTATCGTTTCAAGTAAATGATAAATAATTATTTTTAGTAACTCACTAGAATAGGGTTATAATATTTAGTAATAAGGTATAGTTCATCCCTAGATACATCAGTCCCTTTGAGATAATAGATCAAGTAAAGACTATGGTTTGTTTCTTAAATATTCTAATAAACCTCACATAGGTGAAATATGGGTTCTATGTTATAATTTTGAGGTAGTACATACCAGATCCATCATATATATTGAACTCAGAATCAATTCAATTGAAACATGATCTATCTTATGAGGAAGAACCAATGGAAATATTAAATCATATAGATAAGGTTCAACAAAACATGACCACCAGCCTATTCAACATTTTTTTTGAGAAATCATAAGTTTGAGAAATATGCATGGTAACCTCAAGATGTAATGAGATATAAGTACCCTTATTTTTTATTTGAGTAATGAAATTTTTAGAGATAAATTTTTTTAAAGGGGTAGAATTTAATCCCCAAAACATAATGTTCTAAATTATCTTTTAAACATATTATATCTTCCCTTAAACCAAAAATCATACAAAATTAAACCATGTTATATTTTGTTAATATAAAATATTACAATATAATATAGACATTAATAAATTATGGGTATGAATTTTAAAACATCATTAAGAAAAATACCTGGGGAATAAAAACATGAGGAAGTATGAAGACCATGAACATGAAATATTCATCCTGGTGGTATACCATGAAGATCATATGACTCATTTTTGACTAGGTAAATAAAGAGAAACATTATAAATATAATATATATTTTGATAAACAAGTAGAAAAATATGATATATTATTTTTTAGATGTATGTAAGGATATGTTTAATAATGTAATATGACTGTTATGTATATGGTAACTAGAAATATGGTCAAGAGAAACATATTTATTGGACACATTCTTATTGAATATACCTATAAAAATAATTATATTATAATTTTGTATGTTTTAGTAAAAAATTGAAAATAATTTCATTAAAACATAATAAATAAATTTTTAGTGAAATAAAAAAGATAAAATTTAATTACATTTCATTATATGAATTTTAATTCCTTACAAATTATTTTTATTATCATTAAATTATTTTTAGAAAGATTAAAATATAATGTAATTTATAAATTTATTGGTCATAAGTTAATTAATTAATATAATGTGATTAAAATAATTTAATTTTAGAAGTATTATTTTTTAAAAAAATATTTTTTCTATATATTGTTTATTTTTATTTTTATAAGTTCATATAATCTCAATTAAATAATTTTTTTATAAAATTAATCTTTCATATATATTCCAAAAAAGTAACAATCGTCTAATTATTATTACTTAGCATGGAATGTGAATAAATAAATTTAATTTTTAAAAATTTATTTTTCTAATAATTATATTTTATGTTTAATGAATATTTATTTTAAGAATCTAATTTTTTTAGGGTTTAGCGATGACTTTATTGAAATGTAATTTTTATAAGTATTAAAAAAATAAATTCCCCCCAGAGATTATTTATAATTGATATAAAATAAATATAAGTACTCTGAATGTTAAAATTGTAATTTTAATGTAAGATTAGTTTTTATATACATCTTATATTTTCATTTAAATGTAAAATTTATTATATTTAGAAATTAAATTAGATTAAATGGAGTCCAAATTTGTAATAAGAATATAAAAAATAGGTAACATGAGTCAAATTATATTTTTATTAATGAAATAATTACCATGGAAAATAACTAAACTATTTAAAATGAGTTAAAAGATGTAAAAATATCATGGCTTGAATTTTATATAATTACAATGATATAAACCCACTCCAAAGGACCTTTGTTATGTGTGGGAGTAAATAATATAATTATTACACACATTTAGTAACCTATCTCACATAAATCCCACGTTTTTCCATATTTACCCTTTACCTAACTCATATTTTAAAATAAATATCCCTCATTTTAACATATAAAAGGAACTCTCTTCCACCCACTCAAAAAAATCAGACCTTCAATTAAATATTTAATCCCTACCCAAATTACCTCTCAAAATTTATTATTATACATTTTTCTTACATTTTTAACTTTAAGTAGTCCTATTTTCTTCACTCCAAAAGAATATATTGTTATGAGAGACTCTATCAAAGAAGTTTGAGCATGTCTGGTTGGGTGACAATGTAGGGAAAATGTTTTTTAGGTTAAATTACATTTTTTATACATGTTATATATTATTTAGTTATTTTCATTTATAAATTTTACATACTAACACTATGAAACATTTTAGCATAAGTCTATTTTTATTCATAGTATTTAAAGATCCTTTTCAGGTCATCTCTTTCAAGGACTTCAAATTTAAATGTTACTGATGTCATG
Source organism: Viscum album (assembly GCA_963277665.1). Taxonomy (NCBI): domain Eukaryota; kingdom Viridiplantae; phylum Streptophyta; class Magnoliopsida; order Santalales; family Viscaceae; genus Viscum; species Viscum album. Next base: position 211,733,843 of record OY728163.1, read on the forward strand.
AGGAATGTTTTTGACTCATACATTGATCGTTGATTCACAAGACCTCTTATAAGACTATGTTATACTATGTTGGTAATATTATTCAATTTAGATATATTATATGGTATTTTATCTTTCCCTCTTGGGAAATTACACTTTATTTTCATAATTATCTTTTTTGATGGATTTCATTTTTTATAAGAAAATGTAATTGTAAAGAATAATTAGCATACTATCTATTTGATCTTTCTCGTTCATGTAAGAGTAATTTATTTCCACATAGTATTTAATTAATTATTTTGAATGATTAATATATATTCTCTTTTTCACTCTTCATATTTCTCTTTATCTCATTTCAAAATAAAATTTTACAACTCTTTTATCAATGTGGATTATATCTAAAACTGAAAGACAATTATTAAAATAATTTTCATTCAAATTTTATATATTTTTTATCTTAACCCCATAAATTAATCACATAACCATTTTCCTTCTATGAATCCATTATTAGATATTCCTTTTAAAATTAATGTTTTAAAATTATTATGGTAACCCACTCAAAAATGTTTTTAACATGATTTTTAATATTGTATTTTCCCCAAAATGTTAAAAATGTTTGATGAAAACCATTTCTTTGTTTTTTGGTCAATTTTACATTCCATATATGAAATATTTACCATTTATTGAGTTATGACTCAAGAATTTCCCTCTAAATACCAATGCACTATATATCCTTTGGGGGATTTAATTTTGGTATCAACTGATCCAATTCATGATTCCACCTTATGTGATTAAATTTTAAACATTAAAGAATCTCATTTTTTTCAATGAGTTTTTATAATAATATTTAGGATTGATTTAATATGGAACATGTATGAATAGTTTATCACTCTATGATAAGTGGGTATTAAATAACCCTCATTTGAATTGGGTATTGTTTTATTTCCCATAATACAATTATGTTATATGTCAACCTTATTAATATGTTCATAAATTTATCCATGAATCAAATTAATATATTCAATACTCTATGTGAACCATATTTATTTGTTACAACTATATTTGTGAACCTTATTGATATTGTAAAAACACTATGCATGAACCATATTTATATGTTCACAACTATGTGTCTGAACCCTATTGAAATATTTATAAAATATGTGTGAAAATTATTAATAAATTCAGAACTCTATGAATGTAAATTTTTTATATGTTCACAAAAATATATGTGAAACATATTGATATTTTCATAACTTTATGAATGGAACTTATTTATATGTTTATATCACTATGTGCGGTCCATATTCACCTATTCATAAAATAAACACATAGACCAAAATGTGTTTTTATATGTTTTAAAAGTTATTTTTTACCTATGATGTTTTAGTCTAATTTCCTTTATTATGTTGCACGTGTCACAATTAATTATCAAATGTTTTATACTGCTTATTACATGGTATATTTTATGCTTCCTTGATGAAACTTTGGAGGTTTTATTAACTTTTATCATATATTATGGAAAACGATTATGGTTACATGTTCTTCTTAACCATATATTTCTTCTTTGTTCAAGTTTTCTCACATTTTTATGATGAAAACCATTCTGGGTTATTGATATGTTTTTCCTTTTTTGATAATCTGAGAACACTCTTTATGTATTGTTTTTTCTCATGCAATTACATGATGAAATATGTCTAGGAAGAAGTAATTTAATGATAATTTTGTGGATGATGTTGAAAAAATAAAGAAAAATTTGTCATTTATGTATCTTGTCTCTAAATACAATAAACCTTTTGGATTTGGTATTTTGTGATTATTTTCTAGATGTAATTTTTGAATTATAAAAATTATGTAAAATATATTAATTTTATAATATACTCATCTTAATATTTTTTGAGAGGTCTCATAATATAAACATACAAGTCCCATGGTCCATGATCTCTCAAGTATGTATGTCATGGATAATATGAAGCAATATGGGCTTCAAGAACACTAATTCACAAAATATTGTGGTGTTATATAACATTTAATTTCACAAGGTATTATGCTTTTGTGTGAGAAGTGTTCTTTTTCAAGATGGATTTTCTTAAATCATTATTAAGATGTTTTAAATGTATTAAGTGTCCAGTGTGAGGGAATTCATATATGTTTCTCACCATCAAGATGACACAATTTTTTCTTGCATTGTGTGAGGTTCAAAAGATTAAATTACGAGATATTAGATCATTGACTTCTATGAAATAAAAAATCAAAAGTATAAACCCTTTAAAGAGTGTGTTTAGAGGTATCTGTAAGTCACTAGATTGAGGAAGTGGGTGGTTTGGGGATTATATTGTGTGCTCATAGAACATATCTATTGTGTAATGTTCTAGATATGATCTTGCAAAAATATTTCATTCACCCTGTAAACCTGGGTTACATGATATATCTCTTAATAGGTTCCCACAACTTTAGTTGTGGGGAAATTCTTCCTTATGGTTAAAAATCGTTTCTTTTAGCTACTCTTACTGCATAATCCATCTTTTTTTGTGTGTTTTTTGTAATTGAAAAAGTGTCATGATATAAATTTTTTACTAAGATATACATTTTCCACATTCATTATCGTTAATTCTCTAAATTTTATTATAGATTTCTCACTAATGATGCACCACACTTGATAACATGTAAATAATTATCTAGTGAGGTTAATTCTCATCACAATTAAAAGTTTATACTTTTATATTACTCTCCCCAAAAAATTAAAATACGAAAATTAAATTATATATTTAAGTAAAAGATCACTCCCATTAAGAATAAAAAAATCCAAATAAACTTTACAATAAACAAGAATTAATTATTCAATAATTCAATTTATAAATTAAAATAATATTGAAAATAAAACTAAACTCAACGATGAATTCCCTATTAAGTTAACAGATTGATATAAAATTAATTTTAAAGCATATTTGGTTAGGAATATGGATACATTCTGTTTTTCATAAAAAAAATTCATTTTTTGTAATGTTATTCATGTAATTAATATCCCTTAAATAAATTTAAATCAATACTCTATTAATAAATTCAATTCATATGACTAAATTAAATTATATAAATTTGGATGAATCCATTAAAAATATTAAAAACCAATTAAATATGTAGGCTACATTCATACTTGAAATCCCCCTTCATCATATTAGTGGTCCTTTTTAATAATGCATTTATGAAATAATTCATAGGGAATGATGTATGAAATATTATCCCAACACAATAATTAACAAAAACCATTCATCATGAGAAAATATAACCATCAATTATGAAATAATTATTTTAATATTATATCAAGATAACATAATGAGACTAATTACTCAAGATTAAAAAATAATTTTTCATCAAGAAATATATCATATTAAAATAATTAAATATGATGAATATAAATTAATAATTAGACATATTCTTATGATAATCATGAAACTCCACTTACAATAAATCCACTATACAAACATCCATAATATTTTTCCAAATAAATTTGAGCTTTCAGAAAAGTAAAAAATTATAATAGGTCTCCATGTAACTGAAAATAATTAAATATAAAATCAATATAAAATCATCATATAATGAGAGGCATTGTAGTATAATTAGTGGATATCCTCATCTCCATATATCTTTTCTCCATGATCACATCATTATCTCTTTTCAAAACCAGTATATCAAATCTATTATGTCATTATTCATTGATGATTAAATCTTAATATTTAGTAATTTACATTTCTTATTAGCTTGATCACTTCATCAATAGGGAATGAGATCTGATTCTCCTACCAAAATTTTCCATCAAAGTATCATTATCTTTGCAATAGTTATGACATAATGGGAATAAATTATGACATTATTATTATAGTTACTCTTTATCCATTACATCATATAAATTACATCATTTCTTATTCCATGGATTCCATAAATTTTCATCTTATACTATATTCACACTACAATTAGAATTTTGTTAATGTATAATAAGTTATTAGTTCTCCCTTCAGGTGTATACACAGTTGAGTCTTGTGAAATTATAATCGTTCTTTATGTGGTAATATTACAGAATAATTGCATATATGATTTTTAAATATCAATGAAAAAATGAATTTGTAATGAGGTTCATTTTTTTAAATCATAAAAATCATCTAAATATATTAAAATTTATACTTAATATCCATCTCACATAAAAATATTAAAAACATATTCAACTACATTGTATGAATCACATTTAATAATTAAATTTATAAAAAAGTTGAATATTTTAAATTTATTTTATATAATTTCCACCCTAAAAAAATTTAATATCATTAAGAAAAATATCAACATTTGATAACAAAGAAAATCCATATATTAAATGATTTAAATATCATGATTGAAAAAATATAGAAATTATTAATGAGGAATAACCATTCCAATATCGTATATAAACATATTTTTAACACCTATCCTTTGAATAAAGTCAATCATCCTTGAATTTTTGTTTTCTTTAAAATATATTTTGAAAATGAACTTGTCTTATCTTTCAATAATTCTATTCAATCTTTCATAAAGATACCTGCTCACTTGTGACCCCCCATAACTGAAATCATTTCACTCATCACTCAAGGATAAATTAAATCTTATCATTCTCAATTTTGTTCAAAATATATTTGTTACATTGGATTTCAATGCATCAAAATAACCAATTTTAATGAAAAAAGTCAAAACAAATATTTATGACTTTCAACATGGCTATTCTAAAGTTATGGATTTGTGGGTATTTTTATGAAATTTAAAATGAAATAATGATGGGGCATAAATACAAATATATAATGAATGACTCAAAATTAAAATTTAATTAATTTTTATCTCTTATTACACTATAATAAATTATTATCTATCTTAAAACCTCTAACTTTTATCACTTTGGATCAAAACTATTCATATGGGAAACAATTGAAAAACAATTCCTCTAATTTTAATTTTAATTTCTTCAATTTTTTTTGAAATAATAGGAGGAACCAATAGATTATTGTCTAAAATAATATATGAACCATTATCCTAAATAAAAAATACTCCTCAGAATCTTCAAATAACAATATATTATATCTGAATCCTTGACCATGAAAAAACTTATTCCTTCACACTTAGTCAGAATTTACAATTTCATAATACTAATATATGGGTATGTATAGGGAAAAAAGTCTTGTAAAACATCTTACCTGTAACACCCCAGGTAAATAAAGAATATGAAATTTTCATATTTATCCATATTTGTGAATAAAATATTAAGATTACGTTAAAGGGGATGCTATGCACGATGGCGTACCCAATACGCAACAATGAGTTTCTTGGGAATCTTGCATTGCACTCTAATAATAAAATAATATTATTTTAAATGGTAGTTAATGCCTAGCCATTGTAATGGCGAGAATGAACAGAACTAACTAAAAAATGATTATATATGTTTGTCAAATATTTTTACTCTTTAAAATAAATTTTATAGGATTAAAGATGTGAATCAATCCAATTTTAAGCGTAAACATTCAAATATTCTTTAAAAGCTCAAATAACCGCCTTTTGATGGTGAACCTCTTTTAAATCCAATTTTTGACAATTTTATGTTTTATATTTGATAAAATAAAATTCTTCTTTAGAATCGGGACCTCAAAATTTACTTTGTGTAAATTTTTGGTATTTCTTCGAAAAAGATCAATTTCTAATGAATAGTGAAAAATGTTGTATTTTAATTCAAAACCACTTTTTAATATAATTTATTTATATGATTAGATTATCATTTTAATTTGTTTTAATTTGAAATTAGAATATATTTTTACCATTTAATCCAATAGTGTTCGTTGGAATTAATTTCACTTTGAAATCGGACTTAAACTAGTGTCAATCTTTTGATACATTTTGTTTCATAAAAACAAGCTATTTGTTTTGTCAGTGGGAATTAATTATTAAATTAATTAAGGAAAATTATATGTTTTGAATTTTGTAAAATAGACATAATTTTTGAATTCGTAATATCAAATATAGCTTAGGGTGAATTTTTGGTAATTTTCTGAAAAACTTCAATTTTTGATGAATAGTGAAACCACTAAGTGGTAATTATAAAAACTAATTTTTCCGTTTAAATGAAAATTTTCCATCTTTGTTTTTTGAATTTCAAAAATCTGACATACATGGTTTTAATTAATAAGTAAAATTTCGTTTAATGGGATTAGAATAATTTTTTGTTGAATAGTAACTTATTATGTTTTTAATCGCGATTAGAGGTAATTAGTGTAGTTTAAGGTAAGAATAATGTTTTAATAAAATTAAATGACCTAGAAACATATCCTACCCTCATTTGATGTGTCATGGATGACCAAGAAATTCCATGGGTCAACTTGGGGACCCCATGGAGCCACTTGGGATGGAAAATGACATAAATACCTTTTTCTTTAATGTTAAAGTAAAAATGACACAAACATGAGATGTTTTACTAAAACAATTTTTACAAGAGGTTATAAAAGTCATATTTTTGACTATAAATATTCATTGGAAAGATAAAACTATTTCCTACATCATAGTAGTTTTTTTATAATTTTTAGACATTAAATAAATTAAATTATTTATGACATCATGATGATGCAGCGATGACCTCATTATTTATCGATTTAAATAAAATGGAAAGATAATGTAAAATCTAAGACCTACACATGTCCAAAACCTATTTTGTGGGTGGATTTAAAACCCTTATCACCTTATCCTCGAAACACATCAATGTGGGACCATTAAAATCCGAAACGCATTCTAAAATAAAGTAACATTTCTTTACTTTCCAAGAGTGCCCCTCCTCCCCTTTTATAAAAGGCCCCCCACCTCTACCTCCTTACCCACACTTCCAAAGCCTTTAGCTCGGCCAACCCCTGCCAATTTTTTCTCTCCACATCCCTCTATAACTCCTTGAAGCCTCACTTTTGGCAGATGTCTTCCCAAGGAAGCCTTTGTGCTCAAACCAAAGGGAGTTACCCGATTTTAAGGTAATGTTTTCACTTGTGTCCTTTTGTGTTATTTTTCTTCTCAAACCCCCTAAACTCTTTTTATTCATTTCTTTTGTAAAAAATACAGTATCTTAAATATACTAGGATTTTTTTATAAGAAGGATTCTAGCTACACTTACACACACCTACATCTAATGGTTAAAGAACATACTGTTTCTGTGGATGGCGAATTGCTGCATCACGAAATGATGATTGTTCAACATTCTTCTAACACATTAAAAGGTGGCCATTAAGATGACACTATATTTATATATGATATATAATATGTTTATGTTTTACTTAAGCTTCTGTATTTTCCATTTATGGAATACTTTTATGGTTTCCATTATGGGTAAACACGATATCTTCATTTAAGGAAGTGCGGACTACCGCCCCCTCAAAGTGATTTGATTCGTTAATACCATATGTGGTATGTATAAAGGATATATTTAATGATATTATATATGATACCATACTGGAATTAAAATACTATTATTTATAATTATGTGTTAAGTCCATTAACTATGAAATAGAAATGGAAGTAGCGTTAATGCGTATGTATGGCTTACCATCTCCATGAACGGTACATTTCATTTCTTATCTCAAAATGTTATGTACTATTATAAGTTCATATATATAATGGATATATATGTAATATATTACATATAAATGATGGATATAATTCCGGAATTATAACATATATTTATATATCTCATTTTGTTTTAATTCCATTAGTATGACAAAAAATGAAAGTAGCGTTCATGCGTATGTACGACCTACCGTCTCCATGAACGGTGATTTTAATTTTTATCTCCAAATGCTATGAAATAGTATAAAATGAATATATACTGGATATATATGATATTTAAAACATCAATACTATTCTGGATATGATGTACCTATAATTACATGGAAAATTATTTTCCAACAAATTCAATTTTGGACTCATGTACCAAACATCGACAAAAACATCTGATATGAACTCATATTATTAACCAATTATTATAATATTAAAATATATGATATGAACTGAATAATAACCTTTATATGAGGTCCTTAAGAAATTATAAATTGACCAAAGTTTATTATTCAGAAATATAAAGAAACGAACATGACAAGTTGGACTTGAGGTAAGGGACCCTACCCCTCTCTTTCTTTTTAAGTACACTCTTTTATGTCATTCCTTTTAAGCTCATATTTCTTGTGATCGGGATGTTATTTTATATTAATAATACTATAATTTTTATGTTAATATGATGAGAGAACCTATTCTCTCTCATCAATCCGTTTTGGAAGTTTTGAGTGGTGCCGTTAGGCTGCCGAATTTTTGTAAGAGATCTAACTTCTCTCTTTCTTTTTAAGTACTCTCCTTTATGTAATTTATTTTAATATACTCTTTGTTATGTTGGGGGATGTTATTTTATATTCATCTTGCTGTAAACATTATGTTAATATGATTAGGGACCCCATTTGATCTCATCAATCCATTATTGTATGTTTTAAGTGGCGCCATTAGGCTCTAGAGTTTTCGTAAGGGATTTTTCATCTCACTTTTATTACCGTGAGATTTATGCTACATTTTCCACAATTTCCTTTGAGTGGTGTATGTACTGCCCATTATTTTACTAATTGTGTAATATACTTTCATTTATTAGTATTTTCATCAATGTTTTATTGTCCTTCTTTCACGGGGTGCATGTCTTGAAAGATACCAATGTCGGTAAGGGAACCTTTCACCCTCCTCTTTTTAAAAGACTTCTTTTTTTATGTCTTTTAATTCACATAATATTATGTTGGGATATGTTATTCTATATCCTTATTGATTTAAATTTTATGCCCATGTGATGAGATACCCTTTTTATCTATCATCAACTCATTTTCTTAATTTTGTAGTGACGTCGTTAGGCTGTCAAATTTTTGCAAGGGAACTTCTTAACCCAAATTGGATTCTTTGGGATAAACTTGTACACCTTGAATATGTCGTTCTATGAATATGTGTGAATAACCTCTGATTGTTTTACACTTAATATCCACTTATATTTTGTGTATTCATTTGTCATACATAATTATGTAATTGATTTATCCTTAATCCAAGGATACCATCTTTGTATGAGAATTCATATCAATCTCCATTCATTGAGGCATATTTCGTTTTATACCCAACTTTCTTTTATATAGTGTATAAACCCCTTTGACTTTTACGTTTATTCAAAAGGAATATTTTTTATACGAAGCGTTTACTAAATGACAAAAGGGAATGTTTTTGTCATACGTATGCCACGACAACGACTTCTCCGCCGCCGTGACCACTATTTGAGTTTCGGCTTCCTTTACAAACCATACCTTCTATTTAAAAGAAAAATAAATACCATGTTTTACATTTCATTTATTTTTGTATTGAAAATGGTTTTCGTAATGTTTTTATATCAATGTGTTGTATTGATATCTTGTGATTGAAAGGTGGAAATGTTATGTTTCCTTTATGCATGTTTTATGTGATACGAATATGTTATGGTTCTTGGGAATTGTTATTAAGACAGGTGGTTCCGTGATAAACTAAGGGCGGGTGAGCCCGATATAGCTCTCCAATGCATTGGGTAATGCGAAGGAGTGAAACATTATGGTTTCCCTAAAGAGATTTAGGGAATATACTGTGGTGGGTATTCCAAACGTAACCAAGAGGGTTACTCCCTACGTAAGAATGTTATGAATGCCGCAAGTTACCTTTTGTGTCTTATGATTTCTATGATTTATTCATGATTTGATGAGGTATCTTAAAGTGCCTATGTTTTATGGGTAATGTATGATTTCATTCTTATGTATATATGAACTCATGTTTCCTTTCCATATTTTTATAACCCTTACTGAGCTTTTTATGCTCATCCCATGTTTTTTTGAAATGTTTTTCACACGTCAAGGGAAAGGTACATGATATGATGATAGTGACAAGTAAGTGTCAAGAAAGAATCCATGTTTTATTTTAAAGATGTTTCCGTTGATGGGATAAATGAATACTATCTTTATGTAACCACTTTGTTTAAATGTGGAATGTAATGCATGTTTTATGATCTAATTCTCTGAAACTCTAAACCTGAAAAGATCCTCAATGTGTAATCTTGTAATAACTCAAGATTAAGTAAGGTTTAAGGATGGGGCCTTATATTACCTACCAAGATATTAATTAAATATATGTTCATAATAAAGGAAACAATGTTATTATTATCTCACAAAACTAAGGTTTAAAAATTAACCATGTTCTTCATCATCACAATGTTATTTGAGCTAAATAGTTTTTCTAAAAGGAAACATGGAATGTTGTAGTTATCTAAATTCTCTTATATTCTCTTAGGAAGTGGATCTCATGAATCATATATTTAAGAGTTTATAATACATATCAAAAAATATAATTAAAAATTTTGGAGAATAAATTATATCTTGAATAAAAGTAATAAACTATTAAATATAAATTACATTGAACTATAATATAAAAATATGTGAAAAAAATTCATTTACGTAAATAATTCATTCACAATAGATCATGACTGATTAAATAAATGTTATCATGCATATTTTAACTCATACATACATTATATCTATGTTTATTATAAATAATATTGTTATCCATTATTTTAAAAATCATAATAAACATTGCATTATTAAAAAAAACTAACATGAAATGTTGTCAAGTATTCTATGAGACATTTATATTTACTGATCATCGGTTATAAAGAAATAATCTGAATAATCAAATTAAAATACATAATCATGATGTATAAAAGTGATATAATAGAGTGATTATAGTAGTTATGTCATGAAATAGATAGAATAATATAAGTAGATGTAACTACATCTTTGTGGAACCCTGATGGATCGTATTAGGTCATTGAGAGGGGTAGGTGAATCAGTGTACTTGATCTTTACCAAGATTAATTTTTGTATTTAAATTAAACCCTATAACATTCAATCATATAACCTAGGTAATATAAATGGACCAATTTTATTTCCACTAACTATTCACCTCATAATTAAATGTTGAAATAGATCAAAACAACATTAGACTATATTTTTTTAGGTTAGACCTCAGTTCGAGATCCTACATGATATTATTCTCGACTATTGTCAAGTAAACTAATTTTACTGTCACTATAAAATTATAATATCAGTGAAATTAAAATTACAAAGAAATTTTGGGAATGTATCATCCACTTCAGTGATATAAATTTGATTATACAAGTTCCACTAGTGCTTCAATGAAATTATTTTGATAGGTACCACTTATTGTTCAAGACTCCTTGAACCACTAAATATGAGATCAAATAGTAGGATTTGATAAATTGAACTTAATAAACATTGTATTATCTCTCTAATCAGACTGATTCTAATTTTAAGTCAAAATGGTTCTTCAATATATAAGACTCTCAATGTAAGAATATAAAATAATAAAAATATCAAACTCTTCTAAAAATATAAATGTTAATCTATTAATGAGAGAGATAATTAATACATGAACACAACCAAATTACTTCCTAGAAATGGTCTTGATAATAATATCTTAAATAGAAGAAACACCATTAATACATTCTCATCTTCATTCTCTTCTATCATACTTCATTAAAAAATGTTTTTTTATTTTAGAATGCACCATAATAAGGATTTTCTTCTATTTCTATTCACTTTCTAATATTTAGTTTTTACATGAATAGAATATAGCTTGAATTAAATCACCATGAGTTATTTACAATAACATATTTATAAAATTATAATTCTTTTCATTTTCTTATCAACTATAAATTTACATAATCTGTATTATGAATTCATACTAAATTACATGCATTGAGTTCTCAAAAACAACATTATCTTTCATGAAAAATAGGGATTCTCTACTCACATGACTTAATATTCATGAAAAACATATCTTATTAAACTCACTCAAAATACATTTCATGAAACTATAAAAAACTGCATTTTATATACAGGGGCTTTGTAAAGCACCTCAAAATAAAAAACTCACGCTTATTTCATGAACTATAAAAATCAATATATGAGATTCACTTTCACCTCACACAAATGTGTCCATGGAATTCTATTATCTATGTAAAAATTAAGAATCGCATATACTCTATGTTTTTTTGAAATTAGATAGCAATTAGAAAATTATCATCATGAGATTGTACCCACCCTCGATATTTTTACAAAATGTTTGCTGACTTTTCATCATAGAAAAATGTCTAGGTAACCTTTCTTTACTATTTTAAAAACTTATGATGTAATCCCCTTAGGCTATACAATGTGGAACTGAAAAAAATCATTTCAATATACAATGTAACAACCTCACAAATAATGAATTTCATATTAAAAAATCACAACATTTTCAATATACACACATTATTGAAAGTGAAGGTATATGTATGTATCGAGACTATTGAACTCACACATGAAACAAATTCTTGAAATCAATATGTAACTTCCTAATAAAATTATTTTTCCTTGACAAAACTCATCATCATTCTCAGACAAACTTTCTAAATTTTCTAATGAACTCGTATAATGGAACATAACATTGTTGAAATGATCATAAGAGCTTCAATGTGAGGTCTTTGGTGCCAGCTCCTTCACATGGTCATGAATCCCTAGCCCATCTGTTGAGGTTATCACGATTCTGAAAAGAAATCCAGGGCACCTATTTTTTTTAATCCCATGTGACCATATATTAAAATGTGAACATCTTTTATATGAGACCATACAACATTAATATTTGGCTTGGAGTGGAACTTAGTAATTAACCTAGATGCTCCCTAACAACAACAATGAATTCTAAATGACTATTATCTCTCACCCTTGATATCCCAATCCACCCTTAACATATAAATCTAAGTACCACCATTCCTCACATGTTCTGAACTACATGCTCCATCATACAATTTTTCCTGACCATGCGTCTGTTATGTCTCTCATTAAACTCTCCTATAGCTGACAAAGTGTTGACCTATTTCAATTTAGGCCATGATCCCCCTTTTTTTAGTCTCATTTTTCTTGGGTGATTAGACATAGAAGGCAAATTTGTTTTAATAAACTTAAAATAAAAAATTCCATTGTGAATATTCTACCCTTATCATTAAAATTCATTATCCAAATAAACCGCCCCAAAAAACATCTCTCATTCACAAAACATGTAATTTTTTATTTCTTCTTAAAAAAATATTTCATTACTTAAGACACAAAAAATAAAATCACCCATTCTTTATGATATAAAAATGAATTCATCCAAGTGATATATTTATGATAAATCAATCACCCTAATTTAATTTTTAACTGGGATTGATTCTTTATTCACGTCACTAAAAATATCCATTCCAGGATATAGTATCTAGACACATCATATTTACACCACACTTATTATGAACTCTGTGACATCTTCAAACGTGATTAGAACTTTCCTTTTCATTATGAATATTTCAACAGTAATCACATATTAATATAGGATGGTCTTATCAATAATGATATCCAATGATCAATAACCTTCATCTATGAATCACCCATACACTTCATGTATCATAACTCTACTATAAACCTATTGAACTATTTTTACTCAATGACTATAAAATTCATCAATATTTTCTAATTCCATGATAATAATCAATAGTGAATAAATCTATATTACTTTTACATTGATTTTTTTGCTCATGATATGTTATCCTCAAATACAACATTACATATCATCCATCCATATGGGTTCTTCAATGTCCACTTTGGATTTGTTTTCAATAACACATCACTATATTTTTTTAGTTTCATTCTACCTGTTAATGAAAAAAATGAAAATGATATAATGTTTTGAAATCTTACTCATGTTATCCTTACTCTTCTAGAGAATATTATTTTTTTTCAAAACAAATTCTTTCCCAAATTTTTTTGAGTCTTCATCAGATCCACTGGTATAGGGAAGGATGATAACACTATTTTCTTAGTAATAATTCTTTAGTAAGTCAACTATATATCTATATGGCCAAAATTGGTGTAGAAAATAAGGGTGATTTAACTAAGAAATCAAATATAATCATTAAAAATTTAAAAATGGGATACCATTCCAATCATTTCATATTCTAAGTAGTATAACCAATTTCATAATGAATCATATAAATTATACTCTATTCCAAAAATACATAAAAAATTTCATGTAGTAAATAATATAATCCCACTTTCTTGGTTCCTACTTATCAACTAAAACTACCCATTTATAAATATCTTTTATATAACTAAGAAAACTATAAAAATTCGATTGGATTACCATTTGTTTTGAATTTTATAGAGATGATTAGAACTATAATTTTTTCATTTCAAAACTCGTAATATCATCTCATTCATGTCATATCACCCTCAAGGGGTGGAATACCTTTCACATCATCATTTTGGATATTTTCATCTAATAAAATTCAAGATATTCGGGTTGATGATCCACCTGTATGTTGCAATTCATGATTTTATCAGATATTGAATTGTTATTATATAATGATCTTTTCAACATAGTTTTACATTATTAAATAGTCAGTTATCCCCTTGATAACTTAGGTCCCCTTCAATTTATTTCATCATAAGCATGAAAATATAACAAAAAATGAAAGAAAATAAGGTGGAATTATAATGTGTTTTGAAATAAAAATAATTGGGATGAGAAATTATTCATAACCTAGAGACTCTGTTCCTTGAATATCTAATGTATATATAGATCTGCATCATTATATCTCCTTTTCTCATAAAATATTTAGATTTATTGGGTAATAAGGAATCCTTTCTTTCATTAATCATCAAATTTTGTGAATTTTTTATCATTAAGTACGCTGTTAATATAAGTGTTTCTCCTAGTTCTTGATTTTCATTCATTAATATATCTTTTTCAGTTGGTAGATGCGCTATACAGTTTTTTTCATTACTTCCATTCTTATTTCACCTTCAACAAGAAATTTCTAAAAAACTCATGTTTCTATTTTTTCGACATCCCATGAAATTAAAGTGATTCATCATGTAAAAAACTACTACCATTTACCATTTTCAATTACTTCTTCTTTCTCTAATTTTTATCCATTTCAAGTTGTTTATTCCAAATAGTTATTAAATGAATTTTACCATACTAATATTTATTGGAGTTACCAAATAACTCTTTAAATTTTTTTTAGGATACTCGTTTTATGAAAATACCTCACTTTGTCTTCAATGATGTATTCAATCACATAACCAATCATATTTTCTCTATAAAATATTGATCCATCTCTTTGATTTTAATTTATTATCTTAATGTTTACATCCATTTCTTTCTTGCAATGATTCGTGGTGTGGCATTTTTTACTAAAGTAAAATCATATTATATTTGTTGAGTAATCCTTAAAAAATATTTAACTATATTTATAGTGTTTTTATTACATTTCTTATCTTTTAAAACATATTTATTCTTTTACTTTACTCCCAAGAAAGCATCATTTTTTGCCTATATGCTCTTTATTCATATATCATGGTATTATTTTTTCATTATCATTTTATTTGTGGTGGACTTGTTCATAACAAATATAAATACCTAATATTTTAAAATAATTACATTATGTATCATAAAAAATATGACACGCAACATAGAGGCTAAAAAAACAATGAGATATTATTTCTCAAATATGATTATGATAACATAGTCATTAAATTATAAGGTGTGAATATGAATAAATAAGTTATGAAATTATTATATGGTTCTTTATCAAAATAAATTTATTCATAAATACTTATTAATTGATTGATAAATTTTTAGAAAAGTTATTTTATTCACTGAAAATAAGTTTTATTCAAAAAATTATTTTAAATACTTTTTGTGAGAAATTAATATAATTAAATATTTTTTACAATTTTATAAAATGTATCTTATAAAATGGAATTAATTTATTAAATCATCATATATATTTTAACTTAGGTTTAATTATTTTCATTTTTCTATAACCTATTAATTTTCTAGTGAATAGTGAAAATACATTTTTTTTAAATTTTTTTTTCTTTTTAATAAATTAAGTGATTTTAAAGTCTCATTATCCATTTAATTTAACTCCAAATTTACATAAGTATTACTTAGTTATAATAAATACAATTAATTACATTTAAATAATCTTTATACCTAATGTTAGTATGCGTTTTTTCTTAGTCTTAAAAATGAATTTTATTTTAAAACTTTTTAAAAGTGTATAATGTTTCTCTACATTAATTATTTAGAATAATACCTAATGGGGAATGATGTAAATGAAATTTATATATAATATTTATATAAATATGAATATAAATTCTTTTAATTATTTTTACCTATAATATATTTATTATATGATCATATTTAGCGTGAATGATTCATTCCTTGAAAACTCATTCTTTTGACACATCTTCTTGATTAATTTTAAATGATATTCATCCAATTTTTTGAGTTAGATATGGAAATATGGAATCCATATTTCTAAGAATAATAATAATATATATTATCTAATAATTTCACCATAATTTCTTAAAATAATGAATAACGAATATAGTAAAATGTATTTACATCGGTTAAGGAAAAACATGTTTATAAGGGGGTTAAACTAAAAAGGTAAGAATTAAAATTTACCCAAAACTTGGGTAATTCCACTTTTATAGCCATATTTTAATCCCATCTCTTCTAAGGTATGAAAATGGTCCGTTTGGGATCTTTTTGTATTGTGAAAATCATGACTGTGATTCATTATTTTTAAAAATTCTATGTGTGTCCTCTCCCAAACATTTGAAAGGCCACCCACTCTCCTATTATCTTCAAACATCCAAACTCATTGATTTGGACAAGACCTACCCAAATAAATTCCTTCATTCCCTCCCTTAATCCTAGAATCCATGGTTTGATTATAAATCCTACCTATGAATGCTTATAGTACAAAGCTAAATATTTTGTTAGAAGAAGAGGTAATTTCTTTAATCGAGCATTTTATTTTATTTTTCCATCCATATATGAAAATAATCTATTCTTTCTCATTTGTACAATATACTACTACCTCATAAATATATGTGATTAATTTTTTTTTATGATTTACATGGAAGGTAATAATGATTAATTTCATGTTTATAAATGATATTAAGGACATATTAATCATTTTTTAAAAAAATATATCATATACTTTCTTACCATACCATCCATTGAATAAATCATAATATTGTTCGTGTGTATGGATGACTACCTCCATAAGAAGTGATGTGATTATTTTTTATTACCACATAACATGGTTGGTATATATAATGTAATTTAAGGAAATATTAATATATTTATGATATATTTATCATCATATAATGTTAAAATAACACTTGGCTTCTTTCCATCAGGCTCTTTGAAAAATGGAAATGTTACTCATCTGCACGTATGACCTGTCGTCATCATGATTTCATCATAGTTAATTTTTCATAAAAATATATCATTTTTTTATTAAAAGTATAATTTATTTATTAAATTGATAATTATTAAACAATTACCATTCTATAGATGATTTAACAATAATCTATTTTACCATATTCAACTTACGAAAGTGATTTTGGAAATACGATCAATTTATTGTTAAGTTATTAAGCATGACATTAATTGGTTAATTAATTGAGTAAAAAATGGTAAAAAATAAGATAAAAGTAATAATAAACTTGAAATAGTTTTTTTATGAATGAAAAAAAAATAAATATATTCTTATTTTCAGGAAGATAAGGAATGCATGTGATGATTCAAGATCAAGGATAGGGTTTTTTCTCATTTTTCCATCTTTGAGACATATATTATTCCATGCACCTATATTATTTTATAATGGGTAAAAACATTCCATTTTTCTAGTTAAATCATGAATATACTACTATTCATGATATTTAACATTTTATTTGGTTTTATGATTTACTAGGGTTTTTGATTCAGAAGTTAGCATATTGGTAGGGGTTTGATGTTACAATCACATTGTTTATAATAATTAATCATGATAATGATTTCAATGAAGGAATATTATGATAAAATTCCCATGAACTTAAATAATTTTTTTATACACTAGTTTTTCAATGAGAATACATTTTCTTCTTTATTTTTCATTATTTATGTACTCAAGATTCCAAAAAATAGTTTTTAAGGGAAACTAACTTTATATCTATCTTTGGTCAAAAACCCATTTTCTTCAATATCCATGTTTTTTAAAGATATTTTTGAAAATATTTTAATGGTCATATATGAATTTTAAAGTCAAATTTACCCTTATTTTAATTTTTATAAATACAAATTTAAATTAATATTCATTTAATTTTAAAAAATAAGTTATGTTTGGATTTCATTGAAGATATGAAAATAATATTTCTTTTAAACATCTAAGAGATGAATAAGATTTCCAAACAACTTGGAAAATAAATTTTTTAACATTATTTTATAATAATAAATCTTTATTTTAAAAAATTAATTTCTATAATATTTTTTGAATTTTATTATTTAAAAACTGATCTTTAGAGTGGAATGATTATTTTCTTTGTGACTATTATTGTAATATTTTTAAAATTATTTCTATTTATCCACAATAATTTTTTAATATTATGTAATTATTTTAAATAATATATATATGTCTCTCACATATGTACTGAGATAATTCTCCCTTAATTTTATTGGGTAATACATGCCTTATGATTATTTCTTAAATGAAATCACTATGAAATTTCATTTTGTTATGATATGAAGCATGATTATGAAACATTTTTTCTTTCCATGGGTAATTCTTATTTTATGACTTATGATTGATATCCTTTTTTGTACTTAGATCATTAAAAGTTTATTATGGTTGTGTCCAAATAGCGCTCCAAAACACTAGGTAAACCTTTAACCTCTTAAGGCATAATGTATGGGATTAGGGTGTAAAGCTAATCTCTTTTGGGACTTTTTTAACCATGTGATATTGTCATGGTAGTTATCGTTGACTAATCACCATGTTATTTTTTGTGCTGCCACCACATTTCATATGATGTCATGATCTATTTATAACATGTTATTTATATTATTATAACTTATTATTACACATGTTCCTTATCTTTTATGATATCAGGTTATAGATTTGACTCTCCTGTTATGGATCATTATCATGTTTATTTCAAAAATAGGATTTTTAGCTCATCCCTTCCATTTTTTATTCACTAGGTTTTTCTAAGTAATGTTAGGATCAAAAAAGGTCTTAGGACACTATTATAGATAATAAAATTAAAATCAATAATAATAAGGATGTCATGTTTTAGTTCCCTTTTATGTGTCATGATCCTAGTCTTTCAAAGACACTAGGCCTCATGATCTTTGGGTGATAATAAATATATTTTTATATTGATGAATAATGTAATAATATGTTTAAAAGGAATGGGTTTATGTAGTGGGCATTAGATAAAAGGTTTAGTTACACTTATTAAAATAGGGTGATAAAAATATAGTGACAATGAGAGGGATAATTCTAAGAAAAATACTTTTTATAGAAAAATATCCAAGAATCTTGGTGATATTAAGATCGAGTTATTATTGAAAATTTCATCCATTTCAATATACTACATGTGGCTGTGGTTCTGGAATAGATGTTCCTTGGGGTAACACCTTTGAAAAGACATGTTGTACTTAATTCAAACATTACCTGGTACACAATAATGGACCTTACTACTGACATGGTTTGACAGTAATAGAGGATACGCATTGGAAATTCAAGAACACTTTACAAAACATTATAATGGACTTTAATGAATCGTTATGTTAGAATAGATAATAATAATCATTACTATGGATAATTTATATTCAAACCTAGAATACCATAAGATAGTATATACAAATAATTTATAACTTACTCCTTCTATGATTATATGTTTCCATTTGGTATGAGAATGAGTTATTATCTTGTATCTTTTAAAATTTTTAGTTAATGGTGAGAAATAAGAGAAATAATACAGAAAACCAATGTGATGAGAAATGTAATGATTTATCTAATGAGATTAAAAAACTACTAGGAACCATGGTTGGACATCTTATGATCATGAAAATGATCTATCTATAATTATGATCAATAATTGAAACATAGTTAAATTTCAAAACACATAAAAGAAGAGAATGATGATGTATCCTGGAAATTCAATTGATAAAAATTGAAATGTAAAGAAAACTAAATTTCATGCATGTCAATAACGTTGTAATAATAACTTAGAATAATATTGTAAATGGAGTGTAAGATGTTTTCTATGTGTAAATTTAGGGAATAGAGAAATAAATTTCAAAATAATTCGACGTATTATTTATGTGAAACATGGTAATTATCCAATTCAATGCCTTAATATAAGGATTTTTTTCTCTCTTCCCATGTTATGAAAGTCATTGATGTTGATTGATTGACATTTTTAGGTACTAGAATTATAGAATCATTTTATCGAGGTGTTTTAATTGTATTTTAGTTATAAGAATCATGAAACTTCGTAGGGGTTTTCTCTAATAGTTTCATTTAAGGTTTTTTAGGAATAGATTTATTGATTATAGTGACATAGATTGCTGATTTAATGGTAAGGTGATATTTTATGGGAAATCAAATTATTTAAAAAAACATAATATTTAATATATAATTGAGGTTGAGGTAACTATAGTCAATCAAAAATATTTTTTCTTGTAGAAAATAACGAGATTGATAGAAAGCCACATTGTTTTAAAAAACATTGATTTTATGATTTATTTTATTTTGAGGATGTTCATCATATTATTGGGAATTATATAATATTAAGGTGAATTATGTATATCATAAACTCTTTTTTCCATATATTTTGGAAAAATGCCATCTCTCAAGCCAGGTGACAACCCATGACATCTTGCTAGGTCGTGGGGCTTGACCGCATAACTAAAGGGTGAAATTGGTGCAATTCCTACCACTAGACTATTTAATGTATTGGTTAGTATGAAATTGTTTTTTACTGGAATAATTTTATGAATAAATATTAATTTGATCAAAAATTTTTTATGTAATTAATGATATTTTAGTATATTTTTTATTAGTTTGGGTACTTTTAACCTTTAGGTTAAACATAATGGATTATTTGGGAAAAAATCTATTATGATTTTGGAGATTTCAATTGAAGGGTTTTAATGATAGACACTTATGTAATAGATTATGTTGAAATTTTAGAGTTACTATTATGGTATTAGAGATTAATGTATTATATTGGAAAACTTATGCTAACCAATTTACTTTTACTAAATGAAAGATTAATATCTTGTTATTATTTTTGGGATTATGTGAAGTTTTAGAATTTTATTTTAGTATTTTAGGTATTAAAAAACATTTATAATTATCATAAATTGGAGAAAAGATAAGATTTTGGTAGGAATGATTAAAAGAATAAATTATACATTTCATATACATATTTTTCCCTTAATTCATAGTATGGATAGTAAATAGATCTCTATAATATTGGAAAAGTATGTTTAAAAAAAATTACCCCATTACATTCATATCCCATGAGTAAATAGCCTTTTAATTCATTATAGATTTATTATATTATGGTTGTTGAATTTATTATGATCATTAATATTATTATGATCACTGATTTGAATCACTCTCCATAATTATTTATTATTTTATTAAATGTTTGTATCTTCACTTTACACTAATTATTTCTATTTAGAAACCAATTTATCTAATAAATTTCATATTTCCCTTTCCCCCTTTTTAGGAGGATGTTTTATTAACCAATTTTATGCTATGGTTTTTCCAAAAAACAATTTTTAAATGTGTATCCCTTTATTAATGAGAAAATATTTAAATTTTGTGGGTGAAATTTATTTAGGGGGTTCTTTTTAGAACATGATATTTTAAGAGATGAGAACTATATTGGATAACATATATGAAACGCAACATCAATTCTAAACTAATAATGAAATACTTTTATTTAAATAAGATAGTTATAACCTAGAAATTAAATTGGTGTGTATGAATATGATTAAATAATTTAACAAATCTATATAAATGTCCGAATCAATATAAAATTATTTATAAATACTTTTAGACCAATCACTAAATTATAATCAATTATTTTTTATTCATCAAAAATTCATTTTTGTTAAATCAATTATTTTACTAAGTTGTATGAGAAAACAATGTATTATATTTTTAAAATTTTATAATATATATATAATAAAATTTACTTCCTTTTTTCAAAAAACATATCATTTTTAAATTAGGTTGAAATTTTGGGGTTTTTGGAAGAATTATAATTTTTCAATGAATTGAGAAAAATATCGATTTATTTAGAATTTCCATTTCTTTTAACGAATTAAGTAATTTAATTGTCCCAGTACTATTCTAATATGATATAAAATTAAAAGAAATATTAATTAATTATATTAAATCTAATTCATTACTTTCAAATCATATTTATACTGGATTTTGTATAATTGTATTCTTCATCTTAAAAACATATGTTTTCTGAAAAATATTTTAAAGTTTATATTGTTTATCCATTTTAATTAATTAAAATATTTCATATAGAGGAATCATTTAAAATAAATTTATAGTTTATATATATATATGAATTAGAACTCATTTATTTATTATTACTTATCATATTTTTATTATAATATCATTTTCTTCATCAAAAATAGATTTCTTTAAAACCAGTTTTGTTTTTCAGCACGTTTGTGGGTTTAAATTTAAATTTAATTTTGAAATTATGTAAGTTTAATTAATATAAATGTATTATTTATTTTATATCATTTTAATTTATATTTTATAATAAGTTCACCTTAATTTTTGACCATGATTAATACTAAAAATAGTGTCAATTATTTACCACAGTGAAAGAAAATTTAGTTTATCATGGGTTAAACTAACATATACGGGTCAAAGATGACCTAAAACACCTATAATTCCTATTCTAGGGTCATATTCATACATTATATTATATAATATTCAAAAATAGTTTATTTTTTTAGAATCTTGACCTGTTAAAATTTTTAGTGTAATTCTTTATTTTAAAAAATTCTAAGTACGCCCTCTTTCCCACTTATAAAGGGCCATCCCTCTCCCCCTATTCACACTAACAAAATCCATTGATTAAAAACATAAAGCCCATATAAAATTCTTAAATACCTCCCTTAACCATATTATCCTTTTTTTGATAATAAATCTAATATAACGAGGCTTTTTCTTTATACCTAAAGAAGTTTCCTGAAGAAGGGCAACCTCCATAACTGAGAATTTAATTTTGATTTTAATTCTAAGTATTTCAAATATTATTAAACCATGATGGTATAATAACTTTAGTATCTTCCATAAAATGATATTTTTTTAATGTGATGATCTACAACCATATCATCCTTCTTTAAATGGGAAACAAAACTATTGATCATATTGATGGAAGACTACAACCTCACGAACCAACTTAAATCATTTCCAATATCATTTTTATTTTCTAGATATAATAATTTATTTAAATATTATATAAAATATTTAAGATATAATTATACTTATTTAATTATAATATCACATTATCCTTACTTTCCATTCCATTGGGAATACAACAACAATGCTCGTGTTTACGAAGGACTACTATCTCGCAAAGAGATGTGATTTATTTTTATATTACATTTTACATGAAAGATAAAAAGGATTAATTTGAAATTTATATATGAATTTAATGAAATATTAATAATTTTGGAGAACAAATATATAATATATGTTCTTACTTTATCATCTATTTAATAATTGATGACATCATTCGTGTCTACGACATACCACCACCTCGTGAAGCAGTGTGATTCATTTTTATTTCCAAATCACCTGGATGGTATATGTAACTATATTTAAAGAAGAAAAAATGATATTTTTGATATAATTATAATCTGTTAAAGATTAATTGAAACTCGACTTTATTCTATAATGATCGTTGAAAAATTGAAATGTTATTCATTTGTACATACGGTGAGCCCTCTCCATGATTTCAAAACAGTTAATTTTTCATAACCATATTTAATAGTCAGTTTTAAAAATATAATTTATGTATTAATATTATAATTATTTCACTATTAAAATTCATTATAATATTTATTATTACTTTCTTTGACATTAGTCAACTCACCAAAGTGATTTTGGTTATATGAGTCATTTATTATTAAAACATCAGATATGAAATTAATTTGTTAAGTGATTGATTATGAAAGAGTAAAAATAAAAATAAAAGTAATAATAAAAATGAAAAAGTTATCTATAGTTTTACATAATTAACATAAGTATATTTTCGAGGATGATAAGGAACCCATGTAATGAATTGGGCTCGAGTTAGATAATTTTTGTCTCAATTTCCCTTCTTTGAGGCATGTGTTATGTTATGCTCCAATATTATTTGAGGTTGTGTAAAAACATCACCTTTGAAATTTTATCTCATGAATTTAAATCAATTAAATATATTTAAATTTTAATATTACGTTATTATTTATGAAGGCTTATGATTCAATAGTTACCAAATAGGTAAGGGTTTGATGTTACAATCTCATTGTTTATCGAGATTGTTTATGATAATGCTTTCTGTGATAAAGAATTATAATAAACTTCTCAAAAAAAATCATGACTTATCATATACTATATTTATTATTTATGATTACATGTTTTACATTATTATAATTCTATTTAAATAGTAATGATTCCAAAATCAGTTTTTTTAATAAATCCCACTTTATATCTCTATTAGGATAAAAACATTTTTTATTCTATAACCATGTTATTTAAAAATGTTTTCAATTTTTTCTATATTCCTCTAGAAATTTTAAATCCAATTTTATAACTATCTAGATTATTAAAAAAATAATGGGAATATTCTTGTCATATAAAAAAACAAGTCCCATTTGTTTATTACCGAAAATATGAAAATAATCATTGTTTTAAATGTGTATGAATTGAACAAAATATCATATCATCCTTAATACTAAATGTTTTAATTATTAAATGATATCTTTCTAATTTTATTTTCAAAAAAATGGATTTCCATAATATTTTGTGAATTTTATTTTTTAAAAAATGATTTTCAAATTAAGAAACTTTATTTTCAGGAATATTTTTTCAATGTTTTTAAAATTATCTATATTAATTATTTAAAACAACCATTAATATTATGGAGTTCTTATAAATATTGTATACATTCCTCTTATAAATATACCTATATAATTATCCATTCTTTTGATGGGTCAATATATTAATTAGGATCATTTCTCAAAATCCTTCATCAGAATATTTATTTTAATTATTACATGAAGCAAGATTATGGAACCCATTTTATTTCTATGGGTAATTATTATGTTATGCCTTATTATTTATTTACATTTATATGGAACATATATATATCATGAACAGGATATGATGGGTGTTCATAGATAGTTCTCTAATACATTGGTTGAAGCTTTAGTCTCCTAAAGCATAATGTATGAGATTAGGGAGTAAACCTAATCCATTATGGGATTTTTCCCACCACATGACATTGTCAATGATGTTAGCTTTGAATCAGGCTTATGTATTGTTTTTGGTTTCTGCATCATTTCATATTATTCTATGATTTGATGATACCATGTTATTTACATTATGCATTTGGGTTATTACTCATGTTCCATCTCTTTTATGATATAATGTTATACTGTTGACTAACATGTTATTCTTAATCATCTTTTTTATTTAGACAATGATATTTTTAGTTCAACCCTATATTTTATACATTCCCTAGGTTATTGAGAAAGTTTTTGAACATGAAAGTATTCCTGAGCTCATTAGGGAGATCAAAATTAATTAAATAATAATATTTATTCCATGTTTTTGTTCCCTTTAATGTATTATGATGGTAATATTCCAAACTCATTTGGCCTCATGATATTTTGGGCATAATGAATAGAGTTTATAATGAAGAATAATGTAATAATATATTTAATATACTTTGTTTTCTATACCTTGATTTATTATCATAGAGATAATAAATGCAACAAAAATCAATGAATTTTTCATGTGACTTAAATCTATTCAAGGTGGATAGATGTAAATATTTCTATATATTCTAGTTTTGAACTGGAGTTATGGTCTTTGCTTCAACTCCACTCCCCCTAAATTATTTCCCTGTATAATCTTCTTTAATTGTCATGTCATGAAAAATTTTAATGGACTTAGGCCCAAATTTTTATCTATAATAACAATACCCAATAAAACTTTTTCATTTACCATCATCTCGAATATAGTTAATTTTGGACTGTTGTAGGTTTTGGGAAGCAGTACCCTTCTTTTGAGACTTTCGTGGGGATTCACGATTAATGGATTTTCCTATAACTACTTGTGATGTATTGGTTGATTTTATGATATTTCCCACCAATATTTTCTTATATTTAAAATTTGAACATATAATATCATATAAAGCGGTATTAGTATGACCAGATTTAATAGGATGGTGGGTTGTCTTTTACAAAGGGATTCTTATAGATGTTTATCCTGATAATATAATTCATTTTTTTTTCAATTATTATGAGTCTTTTAGAGATTTTTATTTGATTTAATGTATATATAAAACATATCTATTGTGAATAGTTCTGGGATGTTCTAGATTTTGTAGATTTCAAATTTCGTATTAATACCAATATCTCAAAAAAATTCATATTGATGAAGTTCTTATCATAATCAATTAATATCAATTTATCTTCCTAATATATTATTAAAATCTTAATTTATTCTCTATTCCTTAAATGTATTTATTTTATAGAAGTATCAAGTTCCACGGGCCTCCTGATTTTGATTTCATGTTTTGAATCTTTGACATTGATAATTTTTTTGCTATATTTTCAAAATCACGGACAACTTATTGATGTAAAATATCTATTACTTTGTTATTAAACACATTCCCATGAAACATTTCCTTATTCACAGTAATCCTTTCATTATAATGACTCAATGATTATCATATTTCTACTAAGATTTCTATGAGAGAGTTTCACCTTTTCATTTTATTTCCTAGTGCTTACTCAATTTTTCAACTTCATTTATGGAAATACTTTTCCATCAAGAATATTTTTTAATGGAAATTATATATGTAATTAATTAAATAGTAACATTATTCACACACTGTAAAAATTGACGGTAGTAATAACCAAGAATTTTAATGAGTTAATCCTACCCTCACTATTTATAGGTAAAACGTAATTCTTCAAATGGATCAATATCAGTAGATTTTACAGATGGGTAGTTATCACATTGATCAGTATCAATTGATTATTAACACTTATTTCCCTTATTTTAGTTATTTCTCAATATCTTTTCCTCCTCCTTCTGCCTATTTTTCATTGTTTTTGAAGATAACGTTGTGCAAACATCTATGAGGGTAAATAAAGGTTTTCTACTTAAAGAACATCTATATTAGCTTTTAATTTTCACTTAATATAGTGTAACGCCCTGACCCGAGTTACCCAGAGTCGGTGCATTATTACATAACATTGGCATGATCACAAGAAAGATCAAGTCTCGAAAGACCTATTAGTTTAGTAGCCTTGGAGACACTAGATATATTCATAAGTCTTACATTACATCATAAAAATGAAAACTACAACAACAACTTTTCTTCATAGTCCACACTCTTATCACCTAAAACTATCCTTGCAGGTCATTCATAAATTACTTCTTCACATCCTGGGAAAAATAAAACATAGAAAAGGGGTGAGCTCAAATGCCTAGTAAGGATAACAATATAGCAGAAACTTTCATAAATAATAATAAACATTTAAGGCAATGAATAACTAATGAAAAAGCCTTTTAAACTTGAACTTCAACATAGTATGGAAAAAATAAAATGAAATAATGCCATTTAATAATTCACATGGATATTCTACTAATCGAATAATCACATGAAATATCAATAACCACTTTTATAATGATGGAATTCATAATCCCAGACTATCATAACCCCATATCCAAGGCCTCGTGCCAAGACTACAAATAAGATTTTTCCAAGGCCTTGTGCCAATACACTAGTTTGTCTCATGATACCTACCGATGCATCGAGGAGCTATAGCGGGCTCCACCCGTCACTTACTAAGTCAAATTCTTTCCCATATGAAAAGGTTTAAACATAACATAAACATTCGTATTAAAACAAGCATAATAAATGTCAATACTTTCTCCATAAACCATGAATAGTATAAAAATAAAACATCCATAGTAAAACATATCACAAAAACTTCAATACAATACAAAAGTTTTGTATCATAATAAATCAACTTCAAATAAGCCTAAAATCCATCAAAGGATGTTGACATAGATGAAATCAAAACTATTTGAGAGAAATATCTCTTTTCTCGAAACCATTGAAAAGTCACACAATTATAATGGAAGTAATTTAAAAGATATTTTTGAATCTAAGTGTCCCATACCACTTTGAAACGTTTTAAAATAAATATCATTTCAAAACCTTCATGCCCATATAAATAAATCCTTAAAAATATTTTGAAAACATGGACATTAATTAAAAAGATTTAGAAAGATAAATCTTTAAAACATTTAAAATTATGATCTTGATAAAGAGTACCTTTCACAAATTCTTAAAATATTAATTTTGAAATCATTTAAAAGTCACATTTTTAAAAAATAAAACATTTACATTGAAAATATTCTTATAAGATTGTAAGGGATGATTTGAAGATTTTATAATGGCGGTAAATAGCCGCACCCGTCGTATAAGTTAAAAAAAGACAT
This sequence comes from Viscum album, assembly GCA_963277665.1. Taxonomy (NCBI): domain Eukaryota; kingdom Viridiplantae; phylum Streptophyta; class Magnoliopsida; order Santalales; family Viscaceae; genus Viscum; species Viscum album. Next base: position 211,762,611 of record OY728163.1, read on the forward strand.
CCTTTCCTTAAATTTGTTGAAAAGGATAAAAGTGCCTTGTTTGAAAAACGACGGAAAGATTCCTTAAAAAACACATAAGGGTATAAATGAATTTAACCCATTGTCTAGTAAATAGTAAAAAAAATTAAATACATTTTTAAGGAACAAGGATGTGGATGATAAAAAGCTCCCAGTATATAATTACGTATAAACAACCTCGGATAATGAAGAGATTGTAAAATAAACCCTTACCTTGTACTTTTCCTTGGTTGGGGGTAGTTTAACCTCCTGTATAATGGTTAAATAATTGTTATTAAATTATACCAGAATAATATATATTAATATGATATCAAATATGTTCTTTTAACATTTATTTGTTAATAATATCTTAGTATTATCGTTGTTTCGGGTGTTAATTTACTCGTTTGGTTTTATATGTTTTGTTACGTAAGCCATGTTTGTCATGGATAGGTTGTATCTTATTCCTATCCATAATGATATAAAGTCCTTAAACACTATTTTTAAATCATAAAATGATAATTATACTTGAATGTATATGATGGAGAATGAATCTCATCGCGTTCGTGGAGATGGTAGTCCGTACGTACACACGAGCAACAATATAATTTTTTGATATTAAAATAATATATAATTGGATGGTATATCATATATAAAGAATAATTATCATGTTATATTTATTATTTACATGAATTATAAATCATTATTATACCCATCCAAATAATAGTATATTGAACAACAATTACACCACGACGTGGAGACGGTAAGCCGTACGTACGCACGTATGGTGACATGTCATTCAAAGGATGGATATAATACTGAATATGGTTGTACCATATTTATAATAATATTACAGTATATATGAGATATTTGATTCATCATTTTATAATGGGAAAAACAAAGAAAGAAGTAGTTGAAGAAGAAACGAATTTGAAAAAGGGTGGTGAAAACATTGCTACTTCTTCAGGTTCCTCCTTTTGATTTGATCAAAAGGGCTCCTTAGGTTGGATTTATGATCACTCTAAGTCCTCTAGGATGTATTTAGGGAAGTTTAGAGAGTATTTTGGAAGGGTTTTTCCGAACCAAAAGGCTTTGAAGGTGTGAATTAATGAGATGGGGGAGTTCCCTTTTATAAGAGGGGTGATGGGCATCTTTGGAAAAGCTAGAAATATTATTTTATAATAAATTCATATTTGTTTTATAATGGCTAAAAAGTTTATTATTTAAAGGTTAAGGTGGGGATGGGTCGAAAACCATTCAACCAATATAATTTAGACAGGTTTGGGTCATTATATTAACCTTATCATTTAGTTTTAACTCTTAGTTAATTAGTTTGACATTTACCATGCCACTTTGTATTTTTATATTATATAGTTAATAAACTTACTATATACATCCAAGAAACCCCAAGTGGTCCATTAATGATACAACTATCATGATATAAGTCTTTTGGCTGAACCTTATATTTTTATGAATTTAATATCAATTAATAATATAATAACTGTTTTAAAAACTCTTTTATGTCAATTTTGACACTATTCAATAAATAATTTTTTTGAAACTCATAAAAGAATTATTACTTCGAAAAACATTAATTACGTCACTAATAACATGTCATATTAACCTAGAAAATTATAGTAATTCATAAAAAATCTCAAATTATATTTATTTGGGTATTTATAATATCAATTATTTTAATTTTTCACTATTATCGTAATTACTGCATCATCATTGTGTCATAAATAAATTAAATTATTTAATGTTTAAAAATTATAAATAAAATATAATTATGTGGGAAATCTTTTTATCTTTCCAATGAATATTTACAATCGAATTTCTCTTATGTATAACCCTATATTAAAAATTTTATAATAAATAAACATTGATTTTAACTCTTTTAACTCTTCTTTGAATTAAATAATAATAAATGTCCTAATGTAATCCAAGTGGACCTAAATGATACTATTTTATTCCTAAGTTTGTTTTTGGTCTAGATAAACTTTTCCAATAGAATTAGGACATGTGTTAGGGTAATATTAATATCATTTTTACCCTTAATTACCCTATTTACTTTTAAACGTGGTAAACAAAAGTAAAAAGTTATTATTCACCAAAAATTATTTTCATCTCATTGAACCACATTTTAATACTTGATATTAACCGTGTCACTATGATTTTATAAATTCCATTCACAGAAGAAGTAAAATTATGATTTATGAAAAATTCAGTTTTTTAACTACCACTTAGTAATTTCACTATTCATCAAAAATTGATGTTTATCAGAACAATGCCAAAATTTCACCCTAAGCTATAATTGATATTCCGAATTCAAAAATGATGTCTATTTTACAAAATTACAAACATATAATTTTCATTAATTAATTTTATATTTAATTCCCACTGTCACAACAAATAGCATGTTTTTAAGAAACAATATATATCAAAAGATTGACAATTGTTTATGTCCAATTTCAAAGTGAAATTAATTATAATGAACACCATTGGATAAAATGGTAAAAATATATTCTAATTATATTTTAAAACCACTCAATAGTATAATTTATCACTCTAAATTATTTTGATTAAAATAGTTCTTTTTAAGTATTTGTCACTATTCATAAAAATTGGAAGTTCTCAGAAAAATACCAAAAATTCAAATTAGGATAATTTCGACATTCCGTATCAAAAAATGAATCCCATTTTGAAATATAAAATATATATAATTTCAAAAATTAGGTATTACTACTCATAACAGCTAGTTTTATTGGTTGTGATGTGTGTTAGAACTCGAAGTTGCGTACAACACACGCTACTATATTATATTAAGGAATGAGTACCATTGAAGCTTGGGATGTTTCATTATAAATTTTTGATGTCCCCATTCTAAAAAGTAAATTTATTTAGTCAAATTGAATATATAAAATTTTAAAATATTGGATTTAAAAAGGGTTCACTATTAAAAGTTGGTAAAAGTGCAATACTAAAAATGAATTTGTTCTTACATTATGTCTAAGAAACTCATAATATGGATTCTAAAATTATAAGGATTATATAAAGTTTAAAATTCAGTTAATACTATTCATAACCTCTTTCGAACGGCTTTTTTGGTAAGTCATGGTGCGTTTGAACTCGGTGTTTCATGTATGAAAGTTATTGAATTACTATGAAATCTTGGGGTGTTAAATTCTCCCCTCCTTCAATAAATTTCGTCCCCGCAATTTGAAATTGTTCTTCAAAAATAAAAGGTTGAATATAGAAAATATCTATGTGGGAAAACCCACATCAAAAATTGGGTTGATAAAATTTAGTCTTAATAAGAGGAAAAGGGAAATGAAAGGATCACCACCAAATTATGATCTCTATTCGGAGAACATTGGTGGCAATTAGAGACATATAATTGGAGGAAAACATAAATATATATAGATAGTGATTGAGGTCATCAATCACAAACATGTGTAAAATTGAGGGCCTTAAATTCATCAATCTATGATGATCGGTTCAGCAAAACATATGGTATTAGGATAACACATTTTTTTGTTTTAAGATCCCTTCACTAAAGTATAAGAATTAATTTCTTCATTGAATAAGAGAAAAAGAAAAATATATACTTGACCAGTAGAGCCTCAACCTTTAACTAAGTTATACCACAAACTCATCTTTCACTCTAAAAGATAATAGAACTTAAAAAATATATTCTATTTATCCTATTCGTATAGGGTTAAAAAATAAATTTATAATTCATCTTGAAGAACCATTAAAAAATGACATTATTCAAACCAGGACATCACGTGGGTCAGTGGTAGGTGATAAACCATTATCGCCCTTTGGTTGTGGGTTCAAGTCTCGCGGCCTTGCCGGACGCGACGGGTTGCCGCCTGACCTCCGGGTTGTCCTTTTATGGCAATCCAAAATAATCCAAACTAGAATAATTCAAAATATTTCAGTCCAAAATTTATAAGGAAGGTAAACACAATGAAGATCCTTTTTTTTGCTGGGTAATAACTTGTGATCACCTTCATCATGTATTCTTTTAAAACACTGCAACATCCCGAATTACCATAAAACCTTATTGATTACATTCATGATCCCTTATTCCTTATAGAATAATAGATATACTCCTTCAATCCAAAAATGTTGTAAACCCCAACAATGATGGAATATACACATCATTAATTTGTTTCAAGGTAGTCAAGAATATCCAATATAATTTATCCAAATCAATCATGTATTATTCTAAAATCACTACCTCGGTATCAGAACAATATTATGGTTTATCTTTCCATCAGCCATATATTTTCCAAAAATTTAACCTGCTATTGAGTCACTTTTCTTTGTTACACACAATCTCAAGTCCTTAATGAAATAGTACTATAGTACAATCCTTATATATGCCATAATTTTTATAACAAGTACATTGTCGATACAACAATCAAATGACATAATCAACAGAATAACACTAATCATTCCTCTTCATCTATGGTAGTATAAAAACATGATTATTATCCAATAGAATCATTTGCGGCATAGTCTAATGACTGAGACATAGGTTTGCGTAGTGTCCAAACTCCTTGAAAATGAAGCATTGTACATTTGAAACCATTTTCTTACCCTTGCAGTCACGTAATTTGTTCCCTTTTCCTCCACACTTATAACAAACTCCCATTCCTTTCAGGCAAGTTCCAGGGTGTTTCTTTCCACAGTTATCACATATGGAAAAATTCTTCTTTTCCCTCTTCCCTTTATCCATCTGTCTCTCTTCCATCCTTTTCTTCTCTTTATTCCCTTCAAAGCCATAGGACTCAGTAAACTCTTTACTTATCTTATCAACATATAATATTATTTCTTCATATGATGATAATACATGCGAGACTATTTCTCTTATAAATTCTGGCTTAAGACCATGAAATATATGATCCTTCTTTCTCTTTGTGTCATGTGCATTGCTGGAGTTCTCATTCCTTCTACTGGGTGCCATTTCTAAACAATGGCATACACTAGATTATTTTATCAATAACAATACCTAATCCCAAACATGTAAAACACATAACATAAATTAAATAGTTTATGGATATATTCCATAATCATAAAAATGTCTCCTTTAAGGAAGTATATACACATAAACACTTCATAATGTTTTGTAAAGAAAATGAGAATTTTCCTATGCATATCCCCCGGGCGTGTCGTAACCAAGAGTGCAGCAAGGCCCGTTGTCGTGCACCAGTTCCTGTTCGAGTCTATCTCAAAGCGGTGTTTTCATGTTTTACCCCTAGGTACATCTGTGCTAGAGCCGCCTCTACCTGCTAGTATCCAGACAGGGATGTATTGCTCAGAAAACTCACAAAATCTCTATAATACCAAAATTCTAGGAAGTTCTTCTATACTAATCCTCAAAGTCCATCTTAAATCTCTGTGCTCTAATCAGATTTTATCTAAATCTAGATTCCAAGGTTTGTACTAAACATCCTCTGATACCAACTATCATGCCCCGACCCCAGTTACCCAGAGTCGGTGCATTATTACATAACATTGGAATGATCACAAGAAATATCAAGTCTCAAAAGACCGATTAGTTTTGTATCCTTGGAAACACTAGACATATTCATAAGTCTGACATTACATCATAAAAATGAAAAATACAACAACAATTTTTCTTCATAGTCCACACTCATATCCCCTGAAACTATCCCTGCAGGTCATTCATAAATTACTTCTTCACATCCTGGGAAAAAATAAAACATAGAAAAGGGGTGAGATTAAATTCCCAGTAAGGATAACAATATATCAGAAACTTTCATATATAATAATAAACATTTAAGGCAATGTATAACTAAAAGAAAATCCTTTTAAACATGAAATTCAACATAGTATGGAAAAAATAAAATGAAATAATTCCATTTACTTATTCACATGGATATTCTAATAATCCAATAATCACATGCAATATTAATAACCACTTTCATAATGATGGAATGTATAATCCCAGACTATCATAACCACATAGCCAAGGCCTTATGCCAAGACTGCAAATAAGATTTTTCCAAGGCCTTGTTCCAAGACACTATTTTGTCTCATGAGACCTACCGAGGCTTCGAGGAGCTATAGCAGGCTCCACCGGTCACTTACTAAGTCCAATTCATTCCCATATAAAAAGATTTAAACATAACATAAACATTCGTATTAAAACAAGCATACAAAATGTCAATAATTTCTCCATAAACCATGAATGGTATAAAAATAACACATCCACAGTAAAAAATATCACAAAATCATCAATACAAAACAAAAGTTTTGTATCAGAATAAATCAACTTCAAATAAGCTTAAAATCCATAAAAGGATGTTGACATAGATGAAATCAAAACTATTTGAGAGAAATATCTCTTTTCTCGAAATCATTGAAAAGTCACACATTTATAAAGGAAGTAATTTAAAAGATATTTTTGAATCAAAGTGTCTCATACCACTTTAAGACTTTTGAAAAGAAATATCATTTCAAAACCTTCATGCCCAAATAAATAAATCCTTAAAATCATTTTGAAAACATGGACATTAATTAAAAATATTTAGAAAGATAAATCTTTAAAACATTTAAAATTATGATCTTGATAAAGAGTACCTTTCACAAATTCTTAAAATATTCATTTTGAAATCATTTAAAAGTCACATAATTATAAAATAAAACATTTACTTTGAAAATATTCTTATAAGATTGTAAGGGAAGCTTTGATGATTTTATAACGTCTGTAAATAGCCGCACCCGCCGTATAAGTTAAAAAAAGACATTCTTACCTTAAATTTGTCGAAAAGGTTAAAAGTTCCTTGTTTGAAAAACGACGGAAAGATTTTTTTAAAAACACATAAGGGTATAAATGAATTTAACCCATTGTCTAGTAAATAGTAAAAATGTTTTTTAATACATTTTTAAGGAACATGGATGTGGATGATAAAAGGATCCCAGTAGATAATTACGTATAAACAACCTCAGATAATGAAGAGATTGTAAAATAAACCCTTACCTTGTACTTTTCCTTGGTTTGGGGTAGGTTAACCTCCTTTATAATGGTGAAATAATTTTAATTAAATTATACAAGAAAAATATACTTTAATATGATATCATATATGTTCTTTTAACATTGATTTGTTAATAATATCTTAGTATTATCGTTGTTTTGGGTGTTAATTTACTCGTTTGGTTTTATATGTTTTGTTACGTAAGCCATGTTGGTGATGGATAGGTTGTAACTTATTCCTATCCAGAATGATATAAAGTCCTTAAACACTATTTTTAAATCATAAAATGATAATTATACTTGAATGGATACGATGTAGAATGAATCTCATCGCGTTCGTGGAGACGGTAGTCCGTACGTACACACGAGCAAAAATATCATTCTTTTGATATTAAAATAATATATAATTGGATGGTATATCATATATACAGAATCATTATCATTTTATATTTATTATTTACATGAATTATAAATCATTATTATACCCATCCAAATAATAGTATATTGAACAACAGTTACACCATGACGTGGAGACGGTAAGCCGTACGTACCCACGTATGGTGACATGTCATTCAAAAGATGGATAGAATAGTGAATATGGTTGTACCATATTTATAATAATATTACATTATATATGAGATATTGGATTCAATATTTTATAATCTTAAAAACAAAGAAAGTATAAGTTGAAGAAGAAACGAATTTGAAAAAGGTTGGTGAAAACATTACCACTTCTTCGGGTTCTTCATTTTGATTTGATCAAAAGGGCTCTTCAGGTTGAATTTCTGATCACACTAAGGCCTCTAGGATGTAGTGAGGGAAGTTGAGAGAGTATTCGGGCAGGGTTTTGCCGAACCAAAATGCTTTGATGGTGTGAATTAAGGATATGGTGGAGTGCCCTTTTATAAGAGGGGTGAGGGGCATCTTTGGAAAAGTTAGAAATATTATTTTATAATAAATTCATATTTGGTTTATAATGGCTCCAAATTTTATTATTTATAGGTTAAGGTGGGGATGGCACAAGATAACTTTGTGATTTATGATATATATTTGTTATTCATAAATCTTATGATTTCATGAGGTATGTTGAATATATAATGTTTTATAAATGAAAATTATGAGTTTATGGATTTTTATGTGTTGATGGACTAAATATTTCATTCCTTATTTTAAATCCTTTATACTGAGATTTTTATGCTCATTCCAAATTTTTGAAATGTTTTTCAAAGGGTATAAGGAAGGGTAAGAGAAAAGAATAATTCAAGAATATTTATATCAAGAAATTAATTCATGTTTCATTTAATGAGTTTCATTGTTGTGACATAAATTGGTTAGAGTAGATGTGTATACTTTGTAATATTTGATATGTAATGTATTAGTTATTGCCTAATTCTCTAAAACTCTAAACCTAAAAATATTCTCAATGTGAATTCTTGAGTTCAGTCAAGATTATTTAATTTTTAAGGCTGGGGATTTATACTTGGTATTAAATGTTGTTTTAGTTAACTTTAGGAGTTGGGATATTGTTAAATTAATATCCATAAATTAATTTATGGTAATATTGAAATAATATAGAATTTTAATATTACCTTCTTTCCTAATGTAAATTATTTATGTGTTCATAATGGTTTTCCATAGAGGAAACATGGAAGCTATGATGGGACGACATCAAGAGGAAAACAACCTTCCAAATCAGCAACCTAAGATGGTCAGAATTGAAACTGGATAGTTTGTTGGAGTGATGGAACAATTGACTAAGGCAATATATGGTGGTGTTATCCATTCATGAGATCATCCAGATCAACCACAGAAGAACATTTTAGTAGTGGAGCATTTCATGAGGCAACATCCCTTATAATTTAGAGGATAATCTGACCCTGTTCTAGATGAATGGTGGATTTTATCACTAGAAACTATTTTTGATGGCATGGGGTGTTCAGAACATCAAAAGATTAGTATTTTTGCTTACTGTTTTGAAGGTGAAGTATATCAGTGGTGGTATATTGTTAAAAATAACGGGGATAGTGAGGTGATTTATTTTCATTATTGGAATGAATTCTAAGGTATGTTTCTTGTGAAATATTTTCCTAAGGTAGTTCAACTTAGGATGGAAAAACAATTCATGGAATTGAGGTAGGAGGATGACTCAATGGCTACTTATGAAGTAAAATTAACTTTACTGGAAAGGTTTTTTCCAAATAACATATGGTATCTTGATAGTAAAATCAATCATTTTTACACCGGATTAAATCCAAAGTATCTAAGGGATTTAGCATCTCATGAGTTCAAAATTTATGATTTTTTGTTGTTGTACAGATAAGGTAGAAATGGAGTTTATTGATTATCATGTGTTCTTTGACAAACAACAGAATAAGAGGTCATGGTGGAAGACCAAAGGGATGACCTCTTAAAAAAATTATGAGGGTACGAAACTAAAATTTACAGTTTGGGAAAATTGTGGTAAAAGCACACTAGGGAATTCCTTTTGAATTATAGTAAGTGCTTCTAATGTGGTAAATTGGGACATAAGGCATGTAATTTCACTAAAAAATTAGTTTAATGGTAAGAAAAAATCTGATTTATAGACAGTAAATTTTTTTTAAGTACAATTAAATTGTTCATTATGAAAATGAGTGTCTAACTATGAACTAAAATGATGGAAAGTAGCTAGAATAAAAGTAGAAAAGGGTGGTGAAATCCTTTGAAACTACTTCGGTCGATGTTGGGACATTAAATTAAGTAGTATCAGGTACATTGTTTGTTTATTAATATTATGACAATGTGTTTTTTGATTCAGGGTCTACATGTTCTTTCATTTTTTTAGAAATTGTCTAGTAAATTTAAAATTCCATCTCAAGATATGAATCCTAAACTTGTGGTAAAAACATATGGAAGAAATATTTAGATAAAAATAAATTAGAAGAACCTTCATTTTTCTTGTGTGAAGAACGAATCTACCTGCAACCCTTATTGTTTTGCCTCTAGTATAGTTTGATGTTATTTTGGGTATAGATTGGATTTATGATTATCATGATATGATTGATAGTTGATCTAACAATATTTCTTTTCAAAATGAAATTTAGTTTGTGTACAAGAATGAACCCTAAATTTTGATAACATATCAAGAAACCGAGAAACTAGTAAAAGATGGAAATGAATGTTACCATTCACATATTTCTGAAAATAAAGAAACTGTTTATATTAATGATTTTATAGTGGTAAATGAGTAACTTTATGTTTTTACTGATGAGTTTCCTGGTATAATACCTTATCGGGAAGTTGAATTTATAGTTGACTTAGTTTATGGTGCTATGCCAATTTCAGAACCCCCTTATCGAATGGCTCAAATTGAACTTTTATAGTTTAAGAAGCAATTGCAGGATTTATTAAATAAATGTTTCATTTGACCTATCACATCACCATGGGGTGATCCTGTCTTGTTTGTTAAAAATAAATATGGTTCAATGAGACTTGACATTGATTATAGATCCTTGGATAATATCACTATTAAGAACAAGTATCATTTGCCTCATATTGATGATTTGTTTGATTAGCTCAAGGGAGCTCAATATTTTTCGAAGATTGAATTGAGGTCAGGGTACCGTCATTTGAAAGTAAAAGATGAAAACATACTGAAGAACACGTTTTGTACTAGATATATCCATTATTAATTTTTAGTTATGCCTTTTCGGTTAACCAAATAGCCTGCAATATTCATGGATCTTATGAAAATAATTTTTCATTAGTTCCTGGATAAGTTTCTGGTTGTGTTTATTGATGATTTTTTTCAATATTATAAAATAAAATATGATCCTTAAAGTCATTTAACTGTTGTCTTGAAAACCTTAAAAGAAAATAAACTGTATGGGAAATCCAGCAAGTGTGAGATTTGGTGACAAAAAATTTCATTCCTTGGTCACATTGTTTCTATAGATGCTGAACAAAAGTTGTTACAGAATGAAAAATACCCACAAATATAACTTAGATTAATAGTTATCTTGGTTTATCATGTTATTACTAGAGGTTTGTTGAGAATTTCTCATGGTTATCTAGCCCACTGACTAAGTTAACTCAAAAAGTTGTTAAGTTCTTCGAGAAAAAATAATTTGATGAATGTTTTTAGGAATTAAAAAAAATAATGGTGAATGGTCTATTTTTGGTACTACCTTCAAAAAATGGTGAATTATTTTTCTATAGTGATGCTTCGTTGAAATGAATTGGTAGTGTCAATATACAGAAATATCAGGTAATTACTTATGCTTTATGTTGGTTGAAACCTCATGAGTTAAATTACCTTACACATTATTTTTAATTATCTACTATTGTTTTTTGCATTAAAAATAAGGATGCATCATTTTTGTGGAGTAAAGTGTGAAATATATAATGATCACAAAAGTTTGAAGTTTATATTCACTCATAAATAATTGATCATGAGACAGAGGAGATAGATAGAATTAATCAAATATTATGATTGTATGATCTATTACCATCTGAGAAATTCAAATAAAGATCCTTGTACTTTGCGTCAAAAGAGTAATTTTACACTAACCATTATATGTTGGGAATGAGATCCTTTGTTTTTTGATTTGATGAATTTTGTATTGGAATTTGTTGGTGCATGGAAATCCTCTATTTGTTTTCGGTGGAAGTGAAATCATCTCTAGTAGATAGAATAAAGAAATACCAGAAAGCAGATACTGATTTGTAGAAAAAGGTATAATTTGTTCATAAGGGTATTTTTCCTAATTTTAACTTGGATAATGATTGTGTTTTGTGTTTTGGATGGAGGTTATATGTGCCTTGTGATTCACAGTTGAAGAAAGAGGTGTTATGTGAAGCTCATAGTTCTCCATTTTAAGTTAATTTTGGAAGTACCAAAATTTACATAGATCATCATGAGTATTACTAGTGGGATGGAATGAAAAGAGATATTTATAACTTTGCTATGAAATGTTTAACTTTCCAACAGATTAAATCAGAATGGTAGTTACCTAAAGGGATGCTTCATTCTTTTCCAATGCTAGAGTGGAAATGGGAAAATGTGTCCATGGATTTCATAGTGGGATTACCAAATACTTCTCAAGGTATCAATGTAATTTTGGTTATTGTTGATTTATTGACTAAATCTTCTTGTTTTCTTCCAATTCAAGATACTTTGCCTCTAGATCAACTTTCTTGATTTTATATTATAAGGATAGTCAGGTTACATGGAGTTCCCCTCTCCATTATATCTGATCGTGATCCTAGGATCACTTCTAACTTTTTTAAATGCCTTGAAGATTCATTGGGAACTAAATTAAACTTCATTATAGATTTTCATCCTCAATTAGATGGGCAGTCAGAACGAACAATTTAGACCATGGAAGATATGTTACATTCTTGTTCAATGGATTACCATGGAAGTTAGGACAAACATCTTTCTTTGGTTGAGTTTTCTTATAATAACAGTTTTCATTCCAATATAAAAATGGCCCCATTTGAAGCATTATATGGAAATTTGGGTCTAGATCTAGCTTTTTGGGATGATGTAGGTGAAAGTAAGTTGATGGGAACAGAATTGGTAGAAAAGACGACCGAAAAGGATTATTTGATTCAAAATCACATGAGAATAGCTCAGAGCATATAGAAAAGTTATGTAGATAACTGGAGGAAAGATATTTTTGTTAGGTAGGTGATCATGACTTTCTCAATGTTTCTCCATGGAAAGGTGTGATGCGTTTTGGTAAGAAGGGAAATATGATTTAGTGGTTCATTGGACCCCATAAAATCCTAGAGAAAGTTGGATCAGTCTCCTATAGAGTTGCTTTACCTCCAAGATTATCCCAGGTACACATATTTTTCATGTTTCGATGTTGAGAAAGTATATTCCAGATCCATATCATGTTTTTAGTCTAGAGGTAGTTCATTTGGAAGAGAATATTTCTTATGAGGAACAACCAGTCCAGATTTTTGACCGAATGGAAAAAGTGTTGTGGAATAAGGTAATTTATTTAGTAATGGTTTTTTGGGAAAACCATATGGTTGAAGAGGTAACATGGGAATCTAAAAACCCTATGAGGGATAAATACCCCCACTTATTTCATAAGTGAATAGAATTGTGGGGATGCAATTCCATAAAGGGGGAAAGATGTAACAACCCGATTGTTTATTTAATAATAATTTTTCATTTCTATTAATATTTATGAATAAGATATTATTTTTACATTAAATGGGATGCTTTGTCTGATAGAGGACTCAACATGGAACAACGGGTTTCTTTGAAATCATACATTGCACACAATATTGAGTTACATTGAAAAAATAATGTAATAATAAAATTATTTCAATTGGTAGTTAATGCTTAACCGTTGTATTGGCGGGAATGAATATAACTATCTAAAATATGATTAATCATGTTTTTTTAATTTTTTTAACATTTATCCAATGAATATTAGAGGCTTAAAGTAAGAATGAATCTGATTTTAGGCATGAAATACTCTAATATTTTTAAAAGATCGGTTTATCGCCATTTGAAGGTAACCCTTTTTAAATCTACTTTTTTTCACTTTTTTATGTTATATTTGAAAACATAAACTTATTATTAGGAATCATAACATCAAAATTTACTTTGGATGAAATTTTGGTATTTTTCTTATAAAATTTTAAAAAAATTAATAGTGAAAAATACTGCAAAACAACATTTTCACCTAATTTTTTATACAATTATATTATTATTTTAATCGGTTTTTAGTTGTAATTTGATTATATTTTTATAATTTAATAAAATGTTGGTAATTGGATGTATTTTAACATTTAAATGACATAAAAACATCTCAATCACTTGATAGTTATTACTTTTTAAAAACATGTTTTCTGGTTTTGACAACATGAATTACTTTTAAATTAATTTCGGCAAATTCTATGTATTCAATTTGGGAAAATGGATTCCAGATTTTGAATCATGAGGTTTAAATTGTTTAAATAGGTACCTTTTATTTCTAGATATTATGAATATTGACTTCAATAATTATTTTATTTACCTTGGTTAAAGGGTAAATCTTGTAAATAAGGGTAAAAAATAATATTAAACTACCCTAAGACATGTCCTAATCCTATTGGATGAGATATTTCCAACCATGGTCATCCTTGGGTTGATTTTTAGACCCCGTGGATCCACCTTTATTTGAAAATGACACTTTATATGATTTAATTTAAATTAATGAAAAATATAACTTAAACATATTTTTTTAATAATTTTTTTATATATGGTTATATAAGTGATATATTCAAATATAAATATTAATTAGAAATATAACCATATGTATTACATAATTTTATTTTATTTATAATTTTTAGACATCAAATAAATAAATATATTTATGACTTAATGATGATTTAGTGATTACCTTATTAATTAATGATTTACATAAATGAGATTATAAATACTAAAATAAAATTATTTTAAAAACTGTTTATACCATCCACGAATTTTATGGATAACAATTACTTGTTATATTTTATTTAATGGTGTTTTTTTGATAAAATCATGTTGTTAAAGATTTTAAAAATTCCTTATATGAAAAGTATAAAAATTGATATAAATGAGTTTTTAAAAAAATACTATATTATTAAATAATATAATGGTCCTAAAAATATAGTATTTTGAAAAATGAATTAGATAATGTTGAAAATATCATTAATGAACCACTTGAGGTTCAATTTTAATATTAATGTAACTATATTAACCATATATTATGAATATACAAGAAGACATGGTAAGAGTTAAATTAGTTAACTAATGGTTTATGCTAAAAGATAAGGTTAAATTTATGATCTATACTTCTCTAAAACCTATTGGTTGAGAGTTTATTGACCCCAAAAGAATCTTATATTTTAAATAAATTTCTTTGGTCACTTTTTAAATCGAAAATAAATTTATAATAAAATAATACATAAAAACTTTCCAAAAGTAACCCTCTTCCCTCTTATAAAAGGGCATTTCCCCTACCCATTTAATCACACCTATCAAGCCCTTGGATCATAAAATCTCTTCCAAATTAAGCTCCCAAAATTTCTCTCTTCCTCTTATAAGACTTACCTTTTAAATAAGGAAATTCAAGAGAGCATTTTGGTTCAAATCAAAGGGAGTTACACGTTTTAAGAGGTAACATCTTCTCTAAAGTTCATTTCCATTATTTTACTTCTTCACTACCTATTATATTGTTATACTTTGATTATATAATAATACTAGTAACCTTAATATACTAGGATGTTTTTATGATATGTATTATAACTACACCAACCTCCATCTAATGGCTATGAACATTAAGTTTCTGTGGATGGAAAACTACTGCCTCACAAAATGATGATTGTTCGATTTTCTCCTACCATCTATCATGGTGGCCATTATGATTGTACTATATTATGAAAAATATTATATTAATAAATTATCTATTCTTTATTTATTTTCTTAAATTATACCTTTATGCTTTCCATAATGTTTAAATAGGATAATTTAGTTGGAGGAAGTGCGGACTACGACCCCCTCAAAGTGATATGACTCATTCATGCCAAACATGGAAATTATAAAGGATGGCGTTAATGAACTAATGTAATCGATATAAAATTTTATATTATTCTGGAATTATAATATACCTATGTATAGTTTAGTTTTCATTCCTATAAAAAATTAAAAAGAAATGAAAGTAGCTTTCATGTGTACATACGACTTACCGTCTCCATGAAAAATGCAATTCATTTTGTATCTCTGAATGTTTGTACTGTTATAAATACATATATATAATGGATATATATGATATTTAAATCATGAATATCATTTTGGAGAAAATGAAATTTTGACCACATGGACAATTTGTAATTATAAAAATTTCATTTTTGACCCAAGTACAGAATATCAACAAAATGACCGATATTTACATAAATAATTATTTAATGTTTATTATGAGGTAAAAAGTGATATAAAAGGAATAATAAACTTGAAAAAGGTTCTTAAGAATGTATAAATTTACTTAAATTAATAATTTAGGAAGAATAAGGAACATACGTGATGAGTCATACTCAAGGTAAGGGAACTTCATAACCCAATTTCCATTATTTGGGTTAATCATTTACTTTATTATTATGTCGTGCTATGATTATATAAGAAATTACCTTTTTCATCTAATCATGTATTTATACATTAATTATGTGTACTTATAGTGAATAAACAAAATCGAACTATTTTATTTAAAAAACAATCTTTTTAAGGGACATCATCTCAACCTCCTTTCATTGAGTAATATTTTGATTTTTACATGACTTTATTTTATACGGTGTATAATTATACCCTTTTTCATTTAATTTCATTAAATAGTTTTCAAAAGGAATATTTTTTCATGAAGCATTTTAGTAAATGACAAAGGGAATGTTTTTTTAACGTACACGGAGACAACGACCTTTCCGCCCCAATGAGTATTATATGATATTTAACTTCCTTAACAAGATGTAATGTTTTTAAAATGAAAATAAATACCACATACCCTTTTCATGTATTTTGGTATTGAAAATGGTTTTTGAGGAAGCATTCATTATGTCAATATCTTGAAATGTTATATTGTGATTGGAATGTAACACCCCAACCCCGCGAGACTGGATCCTGTTCATTACTTGTTATATTGGAATGGTTAGAAGGAAAGAAATTCTAAAGGAACGATCAGTTTAGTAGTCTTGAAAAACTAGATATATTTATGTAACTTAAATTACATTGGAAAGGGTTACAAAATACAATACATAACAAAAACAAAAAATTGCATCCACAGAAACTCAATAAATGATCTCCTCTTCATAACTGATTGAAGGTAAACAAATGAAATGGGTGAGATAAAATTCTCAGTAAGGGTTACAAATAGTGGAAGAATGAATCAATAATAACTAAATCATAAACAAATATGGCATGGTGAATAAATGCAAAACCCGCACCATTAATAAACTGAGAATGAAACTGCATCCATGGATTTTTTCATATTGAAAACCTGTTGGATAGTAATTAATGACAATTAATAAAGAGAATGATTATTATTTGGATGTCATGTATCTTTCACATGATACCATAATACCATTAAAATAGTTTTGTTTGGTTTGTAGAAACCCATCTGATTTTTGGAAACAAACTCGAAAGGTTTTTTGCCAACTGATTTGTCTCATGAGACATGTCGATGCATCGAGGGGCTATAGAGATCCCCACCCACTATTTCATGTAAAATAATTCTTTATACATTTATTTAATACAAGAGGAATATGCCTTTTTTATATCCTTATAGATTTGATTATATATATTCTTCAATATTTCCACAGTTAAAACAACATTCCAAATAAAAACAGTATGTAAAATGGTATACAATTTAGACAATAAAAATATCCCTGATATGAGAATATTTATATTGAATAGAAATATAATTTCAAATGATAAGTGATCTCAAATGGGTAGTAAGTACACCACATAAGGATTATTATGTGGAAAATACAAATTTAGTCACAACAAAATGGTAATTGAGACAAAGTCCCTTACCACAATGTAATCAGTCGAATCATATGACCAGAATGTAATAACCATAAAATGATTCATTTAATAACATTAATATAAATTGAATCATGATATTATATAAACAATGGCAGTATATATACACCATATACATGAAATAAGCGGCAAATAATGGAAATCTAATGGAAATGAAAGTGAGATGAGAAAACCCCTTACAAACATTTCGGAATGGTAACACGTGTTCTTGTGAGAGATTAATGAGAGGTAAAGGGGTATACCATTATTTATATATCATAATTAAAGTATGGGGGAGGTGAATAAACATACCCCATCATTAGTAATTAAAAATAAAAGGACACAACATTGGGGGAATTCTTTATTAAATGTGAGAGAGAGGATCCATTACAAAGAACGTATCATTAGATTGAGAACAAATCAAGGACATAATTATGTGTGGAAAACATAAACCCACAAAATAAAAGTTGATATGTAGAATAAAAAAATAATAGGTCATTCACACATATTTTGAGAAAATACAGAACCAATGACATTGATGTTTAACTCAACGAATGGAAATTGAGTTAAGATATCCCTTACCTTATGCTCAAGTGTATTATTCATTTGTTTTAATGACCTGAATAATAAATTTTAGCTTCATTAATTTATAATTCAAGAACATTATATACTTGTACTATATTTAGTATAACCTTATTAGGTTCATTCATGGTATTTTTATGGGTTTAATAGGTTCACTATTATTGTTTTGGAAGAATTTTTCTCTTTGGGTTTCCTGATTCATTTACTTGTCTTCATGAATGGAAGTTTGATTGAAATGTGGTTAAACATCCATAATTGTTAAAATATATTATTAGTGAAATTAAATAGATATAAATTATCTTATAATGATTCTAGATTATATACTTGAGGATGAATCATTTGTTAAAAGTTGTTGATAAACGCATGGATTTATCTTGGCGGTTTTGTGCACTATGAACTTGTTTTGTATTATTATTCCATATTATGAGTGTGTAGGGATTAAAAAAAATTAATGAGAGGAAATAAATATATTATGATCTTGTTCAACCATAAAAATATTTTCATGACCAGAAATGAAGATGTTAACGAAAATTGGGAACCCGTCGTCCTTGAATATGATAAATCAACACATATTGGACAATGTTTTCATTTTTAGTGTAGAAGAAGGGGGAAAGAGATGATGATGAAATATTCCATTAGCATAATATAATTACATTTAAAGTGAGGTAATATAATTATCATAGCATTTTCATAGGGAAATACGAGGAAAGAAGTATAAAAGAAAGGAACTCAAAATAGAAGAAAAATTGAGAAATCTCTCATGAAAATACGACCGCCTAACGACATCACTTAAAATTTAATAAAATAGTTTAATTTGAGAAAGGTCATATCTCATCAGTCTTGCATAATATGGAAAGTGGGGGTATATTGGATAACATATACCAACATAACACACTATAAATTTTAAAATAATAATATAAAATGAATGAAAATAATGAAAACTAAAGAGGATGTTTACCTTTTGAACTATTCTCCTTGAGATCCGTCTTAAGGCCTTTGGTTTTGGCCTTTTAGTGAAACAAAAATCTCTAGGACGTGGGGAATAGGGCTAGGGAATACTATTTTTAAGAATTTAGTTATGTATCAAGGCTTGAGAGGTGTGGGAGGTAGAGGAGAATGAGGGTGCTATTTACAGTGGAGGAGGGGAGGTATTTTTCATTATTTTAATCATTATTTTAATATTTTTGCCCAAGAATATGGATAATATTAATTCATGTGACCCCAAAATGTAATAATGGAATTTTATTTATAACCATGTGGTCTTACATCACTTATGATGTCATAAGTAGTGTATTATACTGATAATTTTTATATATGGTATATAACCGTATTTCACTATCCATCAACAATTCAAGGATTTCAGAAAAAATCCCAAAAATTCATCGTAACCATTTTTTTATGTGTAGAATTCAAAAATGAACTCCATTTTTCAAAAATAATTTTCTAAATATTATTAATTTAATTTTCTAATAAAATCAATGTTAATTCAAAAAATAACAATGTTACAGGTATAATTAGTTGTATATCACATTGAAAACATCATTAATATCTCATCATATTATTACATTATGAAAATAAAACAATATTCTTTTTTACTATTCATACGAGTCATATTACTATTCATAAGGGTATGTTACTATTCATCAAAAAATCATGTTGGTTCTATCAGACACCAAATGACTTACTAGTCACAACTCTAGATGATCATTGTTTGAAATCCAAAACATAGAAGTAGAAAATTTATGTTTTATGGCTAGGTTTTAACTATCTTCTAAATAACCAAGTGTCGTTTTGAAGGAAAACAATTCATTATGAAATATAGGCTATGAATAGAATATATTTAATAGAAGCATACCATAAAATGTTTGGGGTGTTGTATTATTCCCTCCTTCAGAAATTCCATAATCTAAATTTCATGTATAAAGCCCACCAAAAAGATATGGGTGGTTCTTCTTCATAACAACCTCATGTTCCAACGTTACTTCCTCCATATTCTGGTTTTTCCAAAGAACCATTACAAGAAGAGTTGTGTAATTTATCAATACCTACTCCCATGTTTCAAGGATCCCAATAGGCTCTTCATAGTGTGAAAATCTGGTTCCAGTTATATTTCTTCATTGGTGAGTACTTGCATTGGGTCTAGCATGTATTTATTCAATAATGACACATGGAACACATCATGATCTTTTGAATGACATTGAGGCATTGATAAATGGTAAGCTTTATCACAGATTCTTTCCATAAATTCAAAGTGTCATATATACCTAGGGCTTAGTTTCCCTTTCTTACCGAACCTTTAAACACCCTTCCATGGAGATACGTTCAGAAAGACGTGATCTCCAACATAGAATTCCAAATCCTTTCTCTAGTTGTCATCATAACTCTTCTACCTACTTTTGGATTCTTTAATATGGGCTTGGATTGCCTTCACATTTTTCGTGGTCTCTTCAATGATTTTTGGGCCTATAAGTTTCCTCTCACCAACTTCGTCCCAACAAGTTAGAGTTCGACATCTCATTCTATATAATGTTTCATATGGAGCCATTTGAATACTAGAATGGAAACTACTATTATAGGAAAATTCCACCAAAGTCAATTATTGACCCCACATACCTCGGAAGTCAAGAGAGCACAACCTCATCATTTCTTCTAGAGTTCGAATAGTCATTTTGGATTGTCTGTCTATTTGGAGGTGATAAGAAGTACTCATATGAGGCTCAGTATTCAAAGCCTTCTGGAGACATTTCTGGAATTTTAATATAAATTGAGGATCTTGATCAGACACAATCGATAGAGGATCACAATGAAGGATTACAAATTCATTAATATAAAGTCTTTCCAGGTGCTCAAGTGGTAAATCTTCTATTATATAAAGGAAATGTGCTGATTTTGTGAGACGATCAACAATTACCCATATTTCCTCATTCTTTCTAGGTGTCCTCTGTAGTCTAGTGAAACAATCCATTGTAATGTTATCTCAATTCCACATAAGAATAGGTAGAGGTTGCATCACTCCTCTAGGATGTGGTCTCTCTACCTTCACTTGTTGAAAAACTAGACACCTTGAAACATAGTCAGCAATTTCTTACTTCATATTATCCCACCAAAAAAATCCCTTCAGATCTCTCTACATCTTTTTGCTACCCAGGTGTATAGAAAAATTTGAACTAAGAGAATCATCTAATAGTTCCCTTTTTAGCATAGGTACTGATGGAACACATATCCTCTTCCCAAACATCAAAAATCATTCCTCATACATGAAGCCTTCTAGTCTCACATCTTTAACATCAATAATTTTCTAGTGTAGATTTTCATCATCAGATTGAGATCTTTTTATCTTCTCTAGTAAATATGGTTTAAAAATAATTTGAAAGAGGAGAGATGTTTCCCTTCCTGAACAATTCCCATATCCATATTTAGTAGATCCATGAATATAGGATCTCTCTCAATCCTCATTTGATTCATAAGTCCATGATCTTTCATGATTAATGCATCTACCACCTTATTTTCATTTATTGGGTGGTAGTGTATCGATCAATCGTAATATTTGAGTAACTAAAGCCTCTTACTTTGCCTCATGTTGAGGTATTTTTGTGTGAACATGTATTTCAAACTCTTGTGATCTATGTATATCTCACATTTTTCACTGTAAAGATAATGTCTCCATATTTTCAAAAAAAAATATTATAGCTGCTAAATCAAAATCATGAGTCAGGTAATTTTTATCAGGAGTCTTCAACTACCTTCATCCATAAGAAATAACATTATCATTTTTCATAAGGACACAACCCAGTTCATTCTTTAATGCATCAATGTATATAAAAAATAAATTATTTCTTTATGGAAGAGTAAAAATTGGATCATTGACCTTTATTCTTTCCAATTATTCAAAGTATTCTATACATTATTTCTTCCATACAAAGTTAGCCCCTTTACGTGCGAGCTTGGTTAGAGGGTTCGCTGGTAGGGTGACATTCTGAATGAAACGCTGATAGTAACCTTCTAAGCCAAGAAAACTACATACCTCAATTATGTTTGTTGGCTTGGTCCATTCTTGTATAGCCTTTTTATACACAGGATCAACTAGGATTAGATCCTTAGAGACAATATGAACTAGAAAAGAAACTGATTGATGCCAGAATTTTCACCTGCTAAACATCCCATACAGTTCATTTCTTCTAAGATTTTTTTGAATAATCCTCAAGTGATTCTCACGGTCTTTATAGATTTTTGATTATACTAGTATATCATCGATGAATACCACAATATAGTTATCAAGATATTCCTTGAAAACACTATTCATTAAATCCATGAAAATAGAGGGTGCATTAGTTAGTCTAAAAGTCATCACTGTAAACTTGTAATGCCCATACCTAGTTTGAAATTCTATCTTAGTAATATCCTCCTTCCTCACACGCATTTAATGATATCTAGATCGAAGTTCAATCATTGAAAAGTATTGATATCCATGAAGCTGATCAAATAAATCATCAATCTGGGGCAGAGGATACTTATTAGTTGTGGTAATAGCATTTATTCCCCTATAATAAATGCATAACCTCATGGATCCATATTTATTCTTGAAAAATAGGTATGGGGATCCCTATAGAGAAACACTAGGTCGAATAAATCCTTTGTCACTCAACTCATCTAGTTGTTTCTCTAGCTCCACTAACTCTATAGTGACCATTATATAGGGGTTCTTTGATATAGTTCTTTCATTAGGAATTACGTCAATGGAAAACTAGATTTCCCACTTTGGAAGATGTCTAGGTAAATCATCTGGAAATGCATAAATGTATTCTTTCACTATATGCACATCTTCAATTTGAATATTTTTTTCCACACCCATATATATTGGGTTCTCTTTCTCTCCAAGAATTGCATTCAGTAGAGTTACTGGGGGTGGGTATAGATAATAATTAGATGATGAGGTTTCTACTTTAAAGGTAATAGATTCTACACCATTTTCAAAAACTGTAACTTTTTTTCTTCCAATAAATCTTTGCATCATAGTTGGTTAGCCAATTTATACTAAGAATTATATCAAAGTCAATCATTGGTATGAAGATACAGTTAGAAATTAATGCACATTTATGTGTCATAAGGGGAACTAGTTGACATGACTTTGTTGGAATGAGGCATCCCCAAGGATATTTGACCAATAACTCCTTTTTAAAATCAAATTGGACATGTCTAATTTTCTGGGAAAATTGGGAAGATATAAATGAATGCAATGATCCAGAATAAAAAAAGTGTTGGAAAAGTTGGAGGAAACATTTAAAGTACCTGCCACCACATCATTAAGAACATCAACCTTTATGGTTATAATCACATAAGCTCCCCTTTCTCTCATGGCCTTTTTTTGTGGAAAATTTCCTTGGTGCTTAGGACACTCATTTTAATAGTGTCCCATATCTCTAAAATTATAGCATTAAATATCATTGAATCGTTTCTTCCCCTTGCATTCATTGGATCGATGACCCTTTTCTCTGCCGTTATAGCATAATCCCATGCCTTTTAGGCATTTTCTAGGATGATTCTTTCCACAGTTTTCATGGAACAGAAATTGCTTGAGTCCCTCATTCTTATTTGGAGCTTCACCTTTTCCATGGTTATCAGAGTACCTCTTCTTATCTTGGTTTTCCATTAACAAATTTGATCTAGAAAACTCCTTCTATTTTTTATGGCACTTAATACAATTTCATCATATGATGAAAATGTTTGAGAAGACTGTTCCCTTCAAAGAGTTGGCTTAATACCTTCAAAGAAATGATCAATCTTGTCTTCCGTGTCATGTATGTAATCTATGGCATACCTAGCTAGTCTTTTAAATGTATCCTCATACTCTGCAACACTTTCTTCTTCCCTTTTCTTCAAGCCAAGGAATTACCTCTCCATCTCAGTCCACTGCTCATACGTGAAATATTTGTCAAAGAATATTCTCATAATAGTACTCCATTCCATATCTTTTATCTCTTCTTCCTTTGTGGTATTATGGATCAAGGACCGCCATTGATCAGTGTCACTCTTGAGACAATACACTGCCAACACTACCTTTTCATTATCATTGCATCTTAACTCCATGAACATCATTTCAAGGGACTTCATCCACTGCTCAACTTCCACTGGATTATTAGTCCCACTAAAATATAGGGGTTCTATAGCATGAAACGATCCAACATAGGTGTAACATGGTTATTCATCACAACCTGAGTAAGTTGTCTTAATATATTCATGATTCCAATAGTGACTATGTTGACTTGCTCATTAGGGAAATCCCTACATTTTCCATGAGTATTAATTCCCCCTTTTCCATAAGGTTCCATTTTTAAATATTGTCTTACACTAGGTTAAGATATAAATCATAATTTATAATCATGACTACCAAAGTACATGGAAAAAACTGAAATCCTATGCATATCTAATATCATATACATGGTTTCTCTAAGGAAATATTTTCATTAAAATCATTCATAATTGCTTGTAAATAAATTGTGAATTATACTATGCATATCTCCTAGGAGTGTTAATACCAAGAGTGTATAAAGGGTCGTTGTCGTGCACCAGGATACCCTAGGTCAAGACCGAAACTCCTTGTTAGATCTTTTACTCCTAGGAACATATGTTCCAGAGCCACCTCTACATGTTTGTATTCAGACAAGGAAGTATTTTATATAAAAATTCACATAATCGATTCCTTATCAAAATACTTGGACGTTCTTGTACATTTATCTTCAAATACTACCTTATGGATTTTTTCCCTACTATAAATTTCCTACTTTAGTTTCCATGTTTTCTTCTAAAATTCCTCTGATACCAACTGTAACACCTTGGCCACTCTAGACTGGAACCAGTGTGTTACTTGTTATATTAGCATGGTTAGAAGGAAATAAATCCCAAAGGAATGATCAGTTTAGTTTTCTTGAAGAAACTAGAAACATAGATGTAACTCAAATTACATTGTAAAAGGTTACAAAAAAAATACATAACAAAAACTAAAAATTGCATCCACAAAAACTCAATAAATGATCTCATCTTCATAACTTTTCGATGGTAAAAAAAATAATGTGGTGAGCTCAAATTCTCAGTAGGGTTACAAATATGGAATCATGAATCAATAATAATTGAATCATTAACAAATATTGCATGGTGAAAAAAATAACACACACCATTAATAAATTGAGAATGAAACTACATCGATAGATTTTTTTTCATAGAGAAAACCTCATGGATAGTAATAACTAATAAATAATAAAGAGAATTATTATTAATTGTATGTCATGTATCTGTAACATGATACCATAATACTACTAAATTTGTTTTCATATGTGTGTAGAAACCTTTCTGCTTTTTTGAAACAAACTCCAAGGGTTTGTCGCCAATTGATTTGTCTCATGAGACCTATCGATGCAACGAGGGGCTATAGCAGGCCCCACCCACTACAACATTCCCAAATAATTCATTATACATTTATTTAATACAAGATCAATATGCCTTTTAAATATCCTTATAGAGTAGATGATACAGATTCATCAATATTTTCATAGTTAAAACAACATTCCAGATAAACAATGTATGTAAAATGGAATAAGATTTAGAAAATAAACATTTACATAATATGAGAATATATATATTTAATATGAATATAATTTCAAATAAAAATTGGTCTCAAATGGGAATTAGGTACGCCACATAAGGATTATTAGGTGCACAATACCAAGTTAGTCACAGTGAAATGGTAGTTTAGACAAAGTGCCTTACCACAATGTAATCAATCAAATCATATAACTAGAACATAATAACCATAAAATAAATCATTAAATACCATGAATTTAAATGTAATCATGATATTATATGATACTTTTCAGTACAAATACACCACATACAAGAAATAAGCAGTGAATAATTGAAATCTCATGGAAATGAAAGAGAGATGAGAATACCTCTTACAAACATTTCGACATGTTAACAGGTGTTCTTATGAGGCCTTAATGAGAGGTAAATGTAACACCCCGAGATTTTATGAAAAATATTCTTTTAATTTCATTAATGTCTTGTGTTGTATTCTACATCAAGATTACCTTGCTCTACACGCAACACCGTATTAGCTTGCAGTATACGCAACACTATTCTTGGATCGTGTTACACACAATTTTGATAATAGTTATTCTACGCAACATTGAGTATATATATATATATTAAATGTATAAATGAAATATGGTTGGATTCTGTTTTATGAAACAACGAAGGATTCTTTCACAACATGCAACCCTGACTTGGCTTGCCTTACACTCAATCACGACCTTCCTCGATAGCGTGTGTTGTACGCAATACCGGGTTTTAATAAACAAAGATATATTATTATAATATTGTCATGAACTAGCCGTTATGAATAGTATTAACTAAATTTTAAATTTTATAACATTATTATTCATCTTACACATTTTCTAGAACATGGTATAAGAACAAAATAAATTTTTCGGGTAAAATAAGTATTTTTCAAAAAATTCAGTTTTGCCACCTTTTGATGGCGCACCCACTTTAAATCTTGTTTTGACATGTTTATATGTTCAATTTGACAACAATAAAATTCTTCTTTTGAATTAGGATATAAAAATTTACATTAGATAAATTTTTGGTATTTTTCCGATAACTTTCATATTTTAATGAATAGTAAAAACAAGCTATATTTTAATTAAAAACAATTTTTTTCATCGTAATATCATATGTGGTTAAATTATAATATTGAATGGTTTTAAAGTATAAAAAGAATATATTTTTACCATTTAATATAATTTATGTCATTCGCATTGATTTTACGTTGAATTCGTAGGTTAAATCAATTCAATCTTTTGCAATGTTTTAAATAAAAACCCGTTTTTATTCGACAACGAGATTAATTTTAATTTAATTTCTCTAACTTATGTGTATTGAATTTTAAAAAATGGATTCCATATTTGGAATCAGTAGGTCCAAATTATGTTAATAGGCTACTTTTTATTTTTGGGAATTATGAATAGTAACTACGGTAAATTTTATTTAACATAGTTAAAGGTAAATCGGGTAATTAAGGGTAAATATAATATTATAAAATTACCCTAACACATGACAAAATTCTATTTTATGGATAAAAGTAAACCCATATCAACTAAGGGTCTGATTAGATTCATTTTATGGACTTTTGACCATGAAAATAATTTAATTATTATTAAAACCAAAGAAAGTGACAACATGTCACTTTCTTAAATATTATAAGTATAATAATTTCAACTTAGTGATAAACATCATAAAACTTCGAACATGAATAGTCTACAGAAAGATAAAAATATTATCTACATCATGAGAATTTATCTAGAATTTTTTGGGATTAAATAATTATCATTAATTGTGACACAATAGTGATGCAGAAATTATTTATCTTGTGAAAAATTAAGAATATAGTTTTTATTAAACTAATGGTGACCATAAAAGGCACCAAACCATGACCAAAACTTATTGGTCATGTAAATAGAAACTATAATCATCCAAGGGTCGAATATATGACCATTTGGAGTCTTATAAAAGCAATTAGGACACTTATATTGATTTATTTTAAATGATGCGAAAGTTCTCACCTTCATAATTTAATAAATATAACAATTTAAATATTATGATTTTAAGATGATAAATTCGAGTAAAAGTATTATTGTGAAAGTTAATATATTTATATTCATCATAGAATTTTATTTTAAATTTTTATGCAACATATAAGTTTATTAAATAATTATACAAAAATGATGTAGTAATTATTTTATTAAGAGATAAACCAAATAAATGGTTTTAAAAATAATAAAATAAATATTATATGAACTATTTAATGTGATACACTAATTTTATAGAAACATATGACCTTTTATTAATATATTAAAGCTTTTATTTCGAATATATATTCTGTATATATTTTATTTAAATTCAAATAAATGAATAGTGTCAAAATTGACACTATTGTTATTTTATAAAAATAACATATTATAAAATTGTTTAAAAATCACAAAAATATTTAAAAATTATAAATTTAAATTTATATGGTCTATAATGTTATTAATTAAACAATTATGGAAAATTCACAACAAATAAGTAATTATTTGTTATAATTTGAAATTTAGAATTTTATTACCACAAATAAACTTAAATAGATTAAATAAGGATAAATCAAAATGATAAGGTTTAAAATAAGATACAAACATGTCTAAATTTGATTGGATGATGAGATTACAACCCTATATAATCTAATATTCGAATATGAGTCATTTTTGGAGGTTTTTAAGTGGGGTTAGATTTATTATAAATTAATATTTTTAAGAATTCCAAAGGTGCCCCTCTCCTCCATTATAAAAGGGCACCTCCTCCCTCTACTCTTCACACAAATTTGAGCCTTCAAGTTCATCCAAACCCTAAAAAATTATCTTCTCCACTTCCCTAGAAACATCCTAGAGGTTCTGGTCTTCTTTAAAGACCAATCTTAGTGCCCTAAGAGGAGGTTTCAAAGAGGTGTATCGAAGAAGAGGTAATTTCTTCTCCCGATTATTTCAAGCTTCATTCTTCATCAACTTATTCTTCATTAGTTGTTTCATTATAATTTAATAACATAAGTATCAATAATATACTGATTTGTTATTAGAAATATGAAACAACCCCATTTCACCTTCTATCCATCCTACGGAAAACAAAATCACTGCGCGTGCGTACGTACGGAATACTGTCTCCACGCCGTGGTGTAATCTGTTTTTCCACCAACACCTTACATGGATGGGTATTATGGTGTAAAGAATAACTATACATAGTTATTATAAGATCATAATGACTCTGATATATTGTATCATCCACTCCAATTCAATTCAATAATCATGAAAATGATATCATCGCTCGTGCGTGCGTACGGACTACCGTCTCCACGACGCGATGAGATTCATTCTCCACTTTAACCATTCATGAATGATTATAAAGTAAATATAATAAGTAATCATGAAATATATTACATAATAATGATACTGGATTTATGTGTATGTCATCTACTTAATTCCATTCAACTCAATAAGGAAATGAAAACAACGTTCATGCGTACGTACGGCCTACCGTCTCCATGAACGGTGTATTTCTTTCCATTTACTGATTTATTATATATATGTATATTCTGAATATATATTATAAATAAATCATGTTTTATATTCTGGAATTAACTAATCATGATCTACGTAATCATATGAATAATTATAACTTAAAACACGGACGACAAATGAAACGATTTTACCCAAAACGCCCTTTAACATGGAATTTACAAAAGAACGGGTAAAATAAAGTCATAAGTGAACCATATATGATATCATAACAATTAGTATGATTCTGAAATAAGTCAATGACATTATTTAAATCATTATACAGGAGGTTCGGACACTTATGAAGCAAATCAGACCTAAGGTAAGGGAAATATCACAATCTCATTTTTATCCGAGATTATTTATACTTTAGTATTTACTGGGGTGTATTTTATCAGCCACATCCATCTTTCCTAAATATGTAATATTATTTCCATTCTCCTACAATTGTTTAAATCCTATTTTACCCTTCGGTGAGTTTTTAGTAAAAGATATGAAAGGAATCTTTTGTCGTTTTTCATACGAGGTACTTTTTGACTTTTCCGACAAAAGTACAAAGAATGTTTTTTTAACTTATACGACATGAATGGATTTTTAAAACATTATTTCCAAGAAGCATACTTTACAAGATTTCAAGTTTATTTTTAATCAACTTCTTTTATTTTAAAGTTGTATGACATGTTAAGAAAGGAAAAATGTTTTTGAAGAAGAAAGGATATTTTCCTCAAGAATGGAGTTCAAGTGTTTTATCAAAATTATTTTCCATCTAAGATAATCAAGGGTTATGTTTTTATCCCTATTATTACATAGATTTGATTATGTTGTGATGGAATTATTTTTATGAATTACTTTATCTTATATGATTTGTTTTATGATGTCACGATGTTTAAGATTCCCATTTTTATTACATGGGTTATGCAATGATGTATGATTTATGATTTTGTGGCACACATAAGAATGGTATCATTATGAGATGGGTGGGACCTATATCTCCCTCCAATGAATTGGGTAAAGATTTTATATCTCATGATATATACATGGCTAGAACGGTTGGTTATACCGGTTCAGTGAAATAGGACTGAAACGAGGGTAACTCGGTCCAGAAAGGGACTTTGTCCACTATGATAGTCTTGGCAATGAGTCTTGACTAACAAGAAATGATTCTATATGATTATGTGTGAATACCACAAAGTTTCATGTTTTAAGTTATGATTATTGTGATTACATTTCACTGCCATGATTTATCCCATGTTATGAAATTATGACCTCTTTTGTAGGTTAAGATTTCCAAAAGTTATGTGCTTATGTATATGATGTGATTGATATTTATTTTGTTTACCCTTACTGTGAATTTGAGCTCACCCTTTTATGTTTTCTTTTCCCCATGATATAAATAAAGGTTTTAGGTAAAAAAAGGAAGATCTTTATAGGAGATTTTGAAGATCTTTCACCACGATTAGAAGATTATATTCCGAGTTTCCAAAGACACTAAACTATTACGGTCCTTGTGTGTGTGTTTTTTTTATGTACTAAGTATTCTGCAAATGTAATGTAATGTCAATGTACGTCAGGCTTCGGGAATCTATAGTTGGTATCAGAGGAAAGGTTTAGTCAACCTTTTGAAACTAGGATGTGAAAACGTTAGTGAGATCCCTAGAGATATTTCTAAGGTATGTCTAGGGATGTATCTAAGGTTAAGTATATGTATAGGTTATAGTCCTAGAGTTGCACTAAAGATATTAGAATTTAACCTAAGATGTTATATATTAAGGTTATTCCCTCTTTTATTATGTTGTTTTCCCTAGCATGATTTTTGCATCTCACACTATTCTTTTTGGGTTTTAGAAAATGGCTGGAAACAAGATGATTCACGATAATGGAGGATATGATGGAAAATGGAATGATATTATTCATGAGAAATCAAATGAAATGGGATTTGGAAGTCCAAACATAATTATTATGCCAAATCAGCAATCTCATAATATGATCAATAAAGTAAAATTCGGTAAGTTTCCTGACTCGGCTAATAAGAGAAAGATGGAGTTTCATGATGATCATAGAGGAAAGAAAGTTCAATTTCCCCTATGTAAATCATGTGGGAAGAGGCATCAAGGAGAATGTTTCAAAGGAACTGGAAGATTCTTTGGGTGTGGAAAAGAAGGACACAAAGCCATTAAGTGCAAAGGAAAATGTTCAGTTAACACCAGGGATGAGGATAATGGTATTGCTACGACATCAAAAATGGTTAAATGTTTTAAATGTGGAATATACGGGCATTATGCAAACCAATTCCCTAAGGTAAAGTCTCATAAAGAGAATCAGTATGGTCGTAGGGGTAGTATTTATGTTGATGATGATGAAGAGACTACAAATGATATTTGAGTTGAAAGAATTGTTGAAGCTCGGTCAATGGTTTAAGAATATAATAGAATGATTACATGTTTATCATGTGTAATGTTATATAAGTAATCTCATGGTACTATGGAATAAAGAGACATCTAAGGATTGTTACACTGTTGCCTTTCCTTGAGTTTTGAATGTGTATGATTAATGTTACCAGTATCTATGAAAGGTTATTCATATATTTTTAGAATGTAGATGATATGCACATAATGAAGGGATAAGGAGAAAATTAAATGTTTGATAGTATTCATAAGATCATGACTAATATAAGGAGAAGGTTATATCATGGTTTGAGTATATATAATTTTTGGATTTTGGTATGTGGAAAGAGTTAACTTTTGACAGCATTCATGTTTTCGCTAAGGTTTAATGGGTATTCATTTTTCAAGAGAATACATCATTAAGGTATTCACATGATTGGAATGTGACCAACAAGATATATGGGGGATAAATGATGGTATTCACATGCTTGGTTGATGACATTTCAAGTTATCATTTTCTTTATACTATGAGCTTGGACCGAAGTATTTTAGATAAGCCTAAAGATTGGAATGGATTATGTTAACCATAAGTTAGTATTGTTTAAGGATAGAATTTTTTTCAATATTTTTTATGTGATGTTATAGTAATGTAGTTTTAGAAAAAGGACAACTTGCAGGACGGGAGACAACCCATCGCGTCAGACAAGGCTGTAGGAATTGAACCCACAACCGAAGTGCGACTAGACTTTATCACCTACCACTGGCCTACAGGAAGTCCCTGTTTAGTAGAATCTAGTTTTATTATATTAAGCAGTATGATATATGAAGTATAAGTCCATTTTTGGAACTATATATGATTAATCTCACAATAGATGGACTTATGTATTTTTTGATAACTTTTCTAACCTTTTGTTTGAGACAGATAGAATGACCCGTCATTCTATCACATGATATGCTAACACTTCACGAATAACAAATTCAACTTCATTTGTTTAAGAGATGAAGTGGAAATTGTTCAAGGCACGAACAACAGTGAGATTGTACCAAAATAAAGTAAGTATTTCTTCTAATTCAAAATTTTCAACTTTAGGGAAATGATCTTGAAAACCAAAAATGTTTTCCTAGTGCTCTTATATCTGATGAATTAGATGGTACCTTAGATCATCACAAATTTATGGCTTTGGGATTGCTGGCTCTTCCATAGCCATGTTCTCTACCACTCTCCATCAGAACATGATGGTTAGATTTCTCTTCCATATCCATATTTTCACCTATGTGGAAACCCAGTGATTAGTTTATTTGGGTAACCATTATGTTCCATACTTTTGTTTTTAAAGATTGGTTTTTGTATTCCTTTTTACGATGTGGGTTTCTATTAATGAAATTTTCAAATAGCAAACCATTTATAACCCCAACGAATTTTGAGGGAGAAATTCATTTTAAGGGGGGTAGAATGTAACACCCCGAGATTTTATGAAAAATATACTTTTAATTTCATTAATGTCTTGTGTTGTATTCTACATCAAGATTACCTTGCTCTATACGCAACACCGTATTAGCTTGCCGTATACGCAACACTATTCTTGGATCGTGTTACACACAATTTTGATAGTAGTTATTCTACGCAACATTGACTATATATAAATATATATTCAATGTATAAATGAAATATGATTGGATTCTGTTTTACGAAACAATGAAGGATTCTTTCACAACATGCAACCCTGACTTGGCTTGCATTACACGCAATCGCGACCTTCCTCGATAGCGTGTGTTGTACGCAATACCGGGTTTTAATAAACAACGATATATTATTATAATATTGTCATGAACTAGCCATTATGAATAGTATTAACTAAATTTTGAATTTTATAACATTATTATTCATCTTACACATTTTCTAGAACATGGTATAAGAACAAAATAAATTTTTCGGGTAAAATAAGTATTTTTCAAAAAATGCAGTTTTGCCGCCTTTTGATGGTGCACCCACTTTAAATCTAGTTTTGACATGTTTATATGTTAAATTTGACAAAATACAATTCTTCTTTTGAATCAGGATATAAAAATTTACATTAGATAAAGTTTTGATATTTTTCCGATAACTTTCAAATTTTAATGTATAGTAATAACACGCTATATTTTAATTAAAAACAAATTTTTTCATCGTAATATCTTATGTGGTTAAATTATAATATTGAATGGTTTTAAAGTATAGAAAGAATATATTTTTACCATTTAATATAATGTATGTCATTAGCATTGATTTTACCTTGAATTCGTAGGTTAAATCAATTCAATCTTTTGCAGTGTTTTAAACAAAAACCCGTTTTTATTCGACAACGAGATTAATTTTAATTTAATTTATGCAACTTCTGTGTATTGAATTTTAAAAAATGGATTCCATATTTGGAATCAGTGGGTCCAAATTATGTTAATAGGATACTTTTTATTTTTGGGAATTATGAATAGTAACTACGGTAAATTTTATTTACCATAGTTAAAGGTAAATCGGGTAATTAAGGGTAAATATAATATTATAAAATTACCATAACACATTCCAAAATTCTATTTGATGGCTAAAAGTAAACCCATATCAACTAAGGGTCTGATTAGATTAATTTTATGGACTTTTGACCATGAAAATAATTTAATTATTATTAAAACCAAAGAAAGTGACAACATGTCACTTTCTTAAATATTATAAGTATAATAATTTTAACTTAGTGATAAACATCATAAAACATCGAACATGAATAGTCCACAGAAAGATAAAAAAATATCAACATAATGATAATTTATCTAGATTTTTTTGGTATTAAATAAGTATCATTAATTGTGACACAATAGTGATGCAGAAATTATTTATCTAGTGAAAAATTAAGAATATAGTTTTTATTAAACTAATAGTGACCATAAAAGGCACCCAACCCTGACCAAAACTTATTGGTCATGTAACTATAAACTATAACCATACAATGGTGGAATATTTTACCATTTTGAGTCTTATAAAATCAATTATGACACTTATATTATTTTATTTTAAATGATGCCAAAGTTGTCACCTTCATAATTTAATAAATATAACAATTTAAATATTGTGATTTTAAGATGATAAATTCACGTAAAAGTATTATTATGAAAGGTAATATATTTATCTTAATCATATAATTTTATTTTAAATTTTTATGCAACAAATAAGTATATTAAATAATTATACAAAAATTATGTAGTAATTATTTTATTAAGAGATAAACCAAATAAATGGTTTTAAAAATAATAAAATAAATATTACATGAACTATTTAATGTGATAAACTAATTTTATAGATACCTATGACCTTTTATTAATATATTAAAGCTTTTATTTCGAACATATCTTCTGTATATATTTTATTTAAATTCAAATAAATGAATAGTGTCAAAATTGACACTATTGTTATTTTATAAAAATAACATATTATAAAATTGTTTAAAAATATCAAAAATATTTAAAAATTATAAATTTAAATTTATATGGTCTATAATTTTATTAATTAAACAATTATGGAAAATTCACAACAAATAAGTAATTATTTGTTATAATTTAAAATTTAGAATTTTATTACCACAAATAAACTTAAATAGATTAAATAAGGATAAATCAAAATGATAAGGTTTAAAATAAGATACAAACATGTCTAAATTTGATTGGTTGATGAGATTACAACCCTATAGCATCAAATATTCGAATATGAGTCATTTTTCGAGGTTTTTAAGTGGGGTTAGATTTATTATAAATTAATATTTTTAAGAATTCCAAAGGTGCCCCTCTCCTCCCTTATAAAAGGGCACCTCCTCCCTCTCCTCCTCACACCAATTTGAGCCTTCAGGCTCAGCCAACCCCTGCCAAATTATCTTTTCCACTTCCCTAGAAACATCCTAGAGGTTCTTGTCTTCTTTAAAGACCAATCTTAGTGCCCTAAGAGGAGGTTTCAAAGAGGCGTATCGAAGAAGAGGTAATTTTTTCTCCCGATTCTTTCAAGCTTCTTTCTTCTTCAACTTATTCTTCTTTAGTTGTTTCATTATAAAGTAATAACATCAGTATCACTAATATACTGATTTTTTATTAGAAATATGAAACAACCTCATTTCACTTTCTATCCACCCTACGGAAAACAAAACCACCGGGCGTGCGTACGTACGGAATACCGTCTCCACGCCGTGGTGTAATCTGTTTTTCCACCAACACCTTACATGGATGGGTATTATGGTGTAAAGAATAACTATAAATAGTTATTATAATATCATAATGATTCTGATA
Source organism: Viscum album (assembly GCA_963277665.1). NCBI lineage: Eukaryota > Viridiplantae > Streptophyta > Magnoliopsida > Santalales > Viscaceae > Viscum > Viscum album. The sequence goes on from OY728163.1 coordinate 211,798,557, forward strand.
TATTTTATCATCCACTCCAATTCAATTCAATAATCATGAAAATGATATCATCACTCGTGCGTACATACGGACTACCGTCTCCACAACGTGATAAGATTCATTCTCCACTTTAACCATTAATGAATGATTATAAAGTACATATAATAAGTAATAATGAAATATATGACATAATAATGATACTGGATTTATGTGTATGTCATCTACTTAATTCCATTCAACTCAACAAGGAAACGAAAACAGCGTTCATGCGTACGTACGGCCTACCGTCTCCATGAACGGTGTATTTATTTCCATTTACTGATTTGTTATATATATGTATATTCTTAATATATAATATATATAAATCATGTTTTATATTCTGTAATTAAGTAATCATGATCTACGTAATCATATGAATAATTAGAAGTCAAAACACGGACGACAAATGAAACGATTTTACCCAAAACGCCCATTAACATGGAATTTAAAAAAGAACGGGTAAAATAAAGTCATAAGTTAACCATATATGATATCATAAAAATTAGTATGATTCTTGAATAAGTCAATGACATTATTTAAATCATTATACAGGAGGTTCGGACACTTATGAAGCAAATCGGACCTAAGGTAAGGGAAATATCACAATCTCATTTTTATCCGAGATTATTTATACTTTAGTATTTACTGGGGTGTATTTTATCATCCACATCCATGTTTCCTAAATATGTAATATTATTTCCATTCTCCTACAATTTTTTAAATCCTATTTTACACTTCGGTGAGTTTTTAGTAAAAGATATGAAAGGAATCTTTTGTCGTTTTTAATACGAGGTACTTTTTGACTTTTCCGACAAAAGTACAAAGAATGTTTTTTTTAACTTATAAGACATGAATGGATTTTTAAAACATTATTTCCAAGAAGAATCCTTTACAAGATTTCAAGTTTATTTTTAATCACCTTCTTTTAGTTTAAAGTTGTATGACATGTTAAGAAAGGAAAAATGTTTTTGAAGTAGAAAGGATATTTTCCCCAAGAATGGAGTTCAAGTGTTTTATCAAAATTATTTTCCATCTAAGATAATAAAGGGTTCTGTTTTTATCCCTATTATTACAATGATTTGATTATGTTGTGATGGAATTATTTTTATGAATTCCTTTATCTTATATGATTTGTTTTATGATGTCACGATGTTTAAGATTCCCATTTTTATTACATGGGTTATGCAATGATGTATGATTTATGATTTTGTGGCACACATAAGAATGGTATCATTATGAGATGGGTGGGACCTATATCTCACTCCAATGCATTGGGTAAATATTTTATATCTCATGAGATAGACATGGCTGGAATGGTAGGTTATACCGGTGCAGCGAAACAGGACTGAAACGAGGGTGACTCGGTTCATAAAGGGACTTTGTCCACTATGATAGTCTTGGAAATGAGTCTTGACTAACAAGAAATGATTCTTTATGATTATGTGTTAATTCCACAAAGTTTCATGTTTTAAGTTATGATTATTTTGATTACATTTCACTGCCATGATTTACCCCATGTTACGAAATTATGATCTCTTTTGCAGGTTAAGATTTCCAAAAGTTATGTGCTTATGTATATGATGTGATTGATATTAACTTTGTTTACCTTTACTGATAATTTTAGCTCACCCTTTTATGTTTTCTTTTCCCCAGGATATAAAGAAAGGTTTTAGGTAAAGAAAAGGAAGATCTTTATGGGATATTTTGAAGATCTTTCACCACGATTAGAAGATTATATTCCGAGTTTCCAAAGACACTAAACTATTACGGTCCTTGTGTGTGTGTTTTTGTTATGTACTAAGTATTCCGCAAATGTAATGTAATGTCAATGTACGTCAGAATTCGGGTCTCTACAGTAAATGGGTTTCTCATTATTTATATATCATATGTTTAGTATGGGGGAGGTGATAAAACGTACCCCATCATTAGGAATTAAATATAAAATGACACAACATAGGAGGAATTCTTCAATAAAAGTGAGAGAGGGGATCCCTTACCAGGAACGTATCATTAGATTGAGGACAAATCAATGACATAATTATGTGTGACAAACATAAAACATCAAAATAAATTTGGATATAAATAATAAAAAATTTATAGGTAATTCACATATATTATGGGAAAATACAAAACCAATGACATTGATGTTTAACATAATGAACAAAAATTTAGTTAAGATATGTCTTACCTTATGCTCGAGTGTGTTCTTAATTTGTTTTAATGACATGAATAATAAAATTTAGATTCATTAATTAATAAATAAAGAACCTCCTATATATTTATTTGATTTATTATAACCTTTTTAGTTTCATTCATGGCCCTTTTGATGGGTTTAAAAGGTTTAATTTTATTGTTTTGGAAGCATTTTCTTCCTTTGGTTTCATGATTCATTTACTTGTATTTATGAATGGAAGTTTGTTTGATATGTGGTTAAACATACATAATCATTAATAAATATTATTATTGAAATTATAGAGATATAAATTATCTTATTTGTATTCTGGTTTATATATGTGAGGGTGAAACATTAGTTAAAAGTTATTGATAAATGCTAGGATTTAGCTTAGTGGTTTTGTGCACAATGAACTTGTTTTGTATTATTATTCCATATTATGAGTGTATAGGGATCCCAGAACATTAATGAGATAAAATTCATATATTATTATATATTTCAACCATAAAAATGGTTTCATGACCACAATTGAAGATGGTAACGAAAATCAAGACCATGTCATCCTTGAATGTGACGAATCAACACATCTCGGGTGGTGTTTTCATTTTTAGTATAGGAGGAGGGGGAAGGAGATGATAATGAAATATTAAATTAGCATAATATAATTCTAGTTCATGTAAGTTACATGAATTATCATTGAATTTGGATGAGGGGTGATGAGGAAATAAGTATTAAATAAAGGAACTCAAAATAGAATAAAAATTGATAAATCTTTCATGAAAAATCGGCAGCCTAACGTCGTCACCTAAAATTTCATCAAATTGTTTGACAAGGGAAAGGGGGTATCTAATCACTCTTACATAATATGGACTGTAAAGGGGGATATTTAACGACATATCACAACATAATCCAAATGAAATTTAAAAATAATAACATAATATTAATGAAAATAATTAAAACTAAAGAGGATGTTTATCTCTTGATCTCTTCTCCTTGATATCCTTCTTAAGGGATTTGGTTTTGTCCTTTTGGTGATACAATTAGCTCTATGATGAGGGTAAGAGGGATTGGTAATAGTATTTGTCAGAATTTAGGTATGTCTCAAGGATTCAGAGGTGTGCGAGGAAGAGGGGAATGAGGGTGGTATTTATAGTGGAGGAGAGGAGGTATTTTTCAATATTTTAGTCATTATGATAATATTTTTACTCAAGACTATGAATAAGATTAGTTCATTTGACCCCAAATAGTAATCATGGAATTTGAGCTCGAACCAAGTGGTCTTACATCACTTATTATGTCATAAAAAGTGTATTATATTGATAATTTGTATATATGGTATTTTACCGTATTTCACTATTCATCAAATATCCAAGCATTTTAGAAAAATACCAAAAATTCACCCTAACCATTTTGAGAAATTTAGAATTCAAAAACGAACTCCATTTTTCAAAAATAATTTTCTAAGTATTATTAATCTAATTTTTATATAAAATCATATCTAATATGAAAAATAACAATGTTAAAGTTATAATTAGTTTTATATCACATTCAAAACTTAATTAAAATATCATAATCTTATTACCTTAAGAAAATAAAATAATATTATTTTATACTATTCATATTTGGTCATATTACATTTCATTTTAGTATTCATAAGGTTATGTCGCTATTCATCAAAAAATCAAGTTGGTTCTATCAGACTCCAAATGACTTACTGGTCATAACTCTAGATTATTGTTTTTCAAAATTCAAAACATAGAAGTGAAAAATTTAAGTTTAATGGGTAGGTTTTGATTATCTCCTAAATAACCAATTGTAGTTTCAAAGGAACACATTTATTTATGAATTATAGGCTATGAATAGAAATTATTTAATTTAATCATACCACAAAATGTTTGGGGTGTTATAGGAACATGGAAATGTCATCTTTCCTTTATGATTGTTTTATATGTGTTATGGTTATGTTATAGTTCGTGGGAATTTTTTATGTATACGGGTGGTTCCATCATAAACCAAGGGCAGGTGAGCTCGATATATCTCTCCAATGCATTGGGTAACATGACAGTGGTAAACATTAATGTGTTTCCTAAGATATTTAGGTAATATACTGTGATGGGTATTCCAAACGTATCTCCCAATTTAGCTGTGAAAGCTACAATGTATGTATGTTATGGATGCCACAAGTTACCTTTTTGATTTATGATTTATATGTGTTACTGATAAATCTTATTATTTCATGTGGTATTTAAAAGTGATTATGTTTTATTATTGAAAATTATGAGTACATTTATTTTTATATATTGATGGACTAATGTTTTCTTTCATTATTTTATATCCCTTAATGATCTTTTTATTCTCATTACATGTTTTTAAAAAAAATTCATAGGTTATAAGGAAGGTTAAGAGAAAGGAAGAATTCAAGATTATTTATATGAATAAAATAATTATTTTTTTATTTAATGAGTTTTGTTGTTGTGAAAAAAATTTGCTAGAGTATACAAGTATACTTTGTAATATTTGAGATGTAATGTATTACTTATGGCATATGTATCTAAAATTTTAAACCTGAAAAGATCATAAATATGAATTCTTGAATTAACTTAAGATTACGTAATGTTTAAGGCTAGGGCCTTAAAATCTATGTCTTGGGGACACCTTTTTCAAAAATACACAGTATTCCCCATTAGTCTCTGCATAAGTTTCCCAAAAAGGGGGGATGTCAACCAAATAAAAATATATCCCCATGAGAGGATTCTTTTACCTCCACACACCCAAACAACATCATTTGGAAACCATTATATTGGTTACTCCTTGCATTTTTTCCCCATATCATGTCCCATATTCAGAAATCACAAAACTAGGGTCAAGAAAAATCCACCGTTCATGACTGAAAATATTGGTACTTTCTCAACCATTAACACCAATTGGGGTCCTCACCCTATAATTCATGGTTAATTTTGTTCAACCTAAAATATCAGTTTCATTATTCTGAATTTCAAGACTCTATGCTTCCCAAAAAAGGAGATACAAGACTCACAATGTGGAAGACCTATAAATGGAACCCTGGACAAAAGTTTAGTACCATCTTGCTAAACATTCACATTTCATAGTTAGGAAACAATCTAGAAATCAAAAGAAAAGTAAAAATGGAAAAAAAATTGTTAGGTGGAAAATAGACAGTGGTTTGTCTAAGAAAAAGTAATGTTATTCTCTCTAAGACCACACTATAGTGGACTTCAGAAAAAATTAGGGTGATAACAAAAAAAGACACAAAATCTATAGGGTTTTTCTTGTACCACAATCAACATTCAAAACTATGCTCCCTGATTACCTTTGATCAAGAAAAAATTAGGTCATTACAAGATCATGTTAATTTGTTTATCCCGAATTGTGATGGAAATTGATATAAACTGGTGATTATCTTTTATGATATGACTAATTTTTATTGATTGGAGTTTCTAGAAAAGATAAAGGATAAAAATCATAGAGGATAAATTTTTTTATTTTATTAAATGAGAATGGAAGAACATCCATATCCTGGAGTATCTACCTGAAACTACCAGAAAAAAAAAGAGTGTTCTTCGAAATACCCTCTTGAGGGTTAATATGATGTTGAAGATTGTATTCAGAATTATTATCCATGGTAGTGTGTCTCCTAGTTGTAGTTTTCAAGGTGGAATATAGTTCCATTTTTTCCCTGTGATATGTTCAAAAAAAACATATGAGATCTATTAGTGAAATGAATATTAAATTCTAAAAAATTGTGTTATTTATCCCATAAACCATCACATCAGAAAGCACAGATTGAAAAACATTGTCTATAGAAGAATATTTCCATGAGGTGTTCATCTAGAGAGGCATTCATTCCTTGGGATAATCAATCCACAAAGTATCCACTATGCATGTTAATGATCAAAATTATTGTTCATGGGCATTGAATTTTAGTGTGTGGAAAGGGATTCCACAAAGTAAATGTTACACAAAAGTAGTAGCTGATCATAGAGTCTATGAAGTCCTTGGTTCACTGAGAAACCTGGTAGATGTAAAATGTTTTAGGCCCCCTATTTATAAGAATGATCCCCTCTTTCGGGTCCACATTCATACCAAAAACTAGTTCAAAATAGGACCAATTTATATATCAAAATAGCCACCAATTCATCTCGATCAGAACCCATTATAATGGAGGAATTTACAGGGTCCAGACATTTCTTCATACAATAATACAAGAATTTCATTAATTTGGAAAAGGGTAGAAATAATACACAAAGAAGAATTTGAAGAAAAATTTTAACAGGGGTGACCCTATAAAGGTAGGATTGAACCCATGAAGAAAAAATCACATCAAAAATGGATGCTCGACATAGATTTTTGATGCATCACAAAGTACCCAATAAATGAAATAATTTTATGGGAGAGACAGACCACTAACTCCACTGAATGAAAACCACATTCATTTGTAGGGCCGAACTGTGATTTCCACCCCAACGAATGACCATACCCGTGAATGAAATAATTTTTGGGATGAGGAGGTACCGCAGACCCCTGGGAATGAAACCACATTCTTTTTTGGGTTCGGATGGTGATTTCTATCCACATGAAAGGACACTCCATGTGTTAAAGTTGTTCACATTATGGGGTGTTCTTCATGGGATCCCACAGAGGAAGGCCCATGTCCCACCATGGATGACTAGACATTCCTATATCAGGTCCCTCTATTCATATATAAAGAACCTAGATGGAAAATGTGATAAAAAATGAAAGGGAGGAAAAAATAGATATTTCTAATGGAGAACCCAAATGAGAGCTGAATTATGGAGGTTTTTATTCACAATAGGTAAAAAACTGCTGCATTGCATTAAGGAAGAATAATAAATCATCCATCCATCTGTGAACAAAAAACCCCTTTCCAGACAACATTCCATGGGTCATAAATGGATGTCCCCTTTGCGGCCCATCACCACGCATAGAAAAACACTGTGTGGGTGGAACCCTACCTCGTGTATAAAAATGGTATGTGGGAGGAAGCCTTTCTTACATAGAGAAACACTATGTGAGAGGAAATTGACCCTGCATAGAGACCCATCACATAGGTGGAACCCATTCCCACATAGAAACACGATACCCAAGAATACCCCTGGTCTATATAGAACCATGATATACAGACGATACCATTACCTGAAAAGTGAAATTCTATGCATAGGGATCCCCATAATGCATAATAATATGTTATGTGAGATTGGGAATCCTAGGGTGTTCCACATTTGAACCCCAATCACTCCCTTACATTATCTCATTAGGCCCCATATTGGCCCCTCCATGAACCAGTCCCAAATTAACTAACCAAGGCCTCTACTAAAGCCTTATAATAAGTTTGATCGGGTCATCCGGAATATTAGCATTCCCTCTTGGGTCTACAAGCCCTTGGTAATAGGATTCATGTGTGTGACTTCTGCAATATGTAGGACTCTCAAAATGTCTTCAGGTCAACATTCCCCTTGTAAAGAGGGTTCCAAACTCAGGTTTATCATGTAAACCCACTAATTATATGTGACACATGTGAGTATCACACTTGCCTTTCCCTTTAACATGGAATGAGATCCTCCCCTAGAACCAATTTTGGGGAATCCCTCATGGAGTAATCCCCTATCATTTCTTACCATAGGTGGAAGTATTACTCATATTTTCTTCAAACCGAGACATATCTAGATAGGTCACCATATTATACATTACCAGTTACCAAAATAACAGTGAATATAGCACACTCAAATCCCTCTCCCTTTCCCTTTGGGCTTCAGTTCTCGTCCACTTATTGATAGAGTCAATCATGTGATCTTCATATGTAATACTTCATATTTTTTTCTTACACCAAGAATAACTTGATTGGGATTATATTATATTGGTGATCATGACATCAATATGATCCCTAACCTACAAATAATATCCTTATCCAAAGCTGTAATCCTTGAACACTCTTCAAATGGTTAGCTTCTATGCATAACCCCCAACCACATGGGCATCCCTTGAGTGTAAACCCCATCCATATCTACTCAATCGAGCCTATTATAAGGTGTAATAACTGAACCCATGCCTCAACCATCAAAGGACTATATTCCTAATGAAAAATCACCTCATAGGCATCCATCCATGTGTTTTCCCCAATCCATTCGTTTCATTAAAAAGGGCCACTTTCATTTTAAAACCCCAAAAAATTTAACTATATTGGATTTGATTCATAACCAACTGAGATACGTAGAAAGACTCTCTAAGGTACAAAACCAACACCAAAATCCATCCAAATTTTATTTGGGACACATCCCTATAGGTTCATATCCACCCAGAATACTATATCTCTTTGGGGTCCATTGGACTTCCTTAGCTTTAGTCCCACACCATCCTTAACAAGGCACTATTTTCCTGGATGTCCTTGATGCGTGATGTTAAACTAGATGGTTTTGTCCTTCTCACATGACATTAAAATGTGATGATCCATGTTAAGTTTCACCAAACTATGAGGGTTCTTATTCTTATCATAAGGATACATATGATTCCTATGTTTGGGGTTTGATCCCAACATCAAAATAACTTCCTTCTCTCTAGAAAACAAAAAAACTCAGGAGTGCCTCACTCCATGGCTTAAAACAAGATTTTTCATAAAAAAAGATTAAATAATCCCGATTAAATTCATATATAGGGTACCATTAAAGGGAAACCAAGGATACATAAAAATATCCCTATCAAAGGGGAACCTCGGTTACAATCTAATTATTCTGGACCAATGTGTAATAATGATTAATCATTACCTTAGTGTAATCCATATTTTACCCACTTGGGAATGAAAAAAGGATGCCTGAACATATTTTAAATCTATAAAAGAGTCTCATAATGGGAAATATTTTCCCCAAATGGATGTGATGAGCCTGAATTCGCATCATATCGACCAATGTGAGTTTTTAATAATCATTGGAACAAATCCCAAAAAAATGTCTACCTTTGGAATGTAGGTCCATGAGTAATCATAGATATTAGAGTTTTTGGGAGTTTTCGGCTCAAAGAACAAAACCCAGTTGAGATAATTTCAATATGTTGTACCTAATGTGAGTGATTTCAAACAATTCAACCCTCAACTGTAATCATCTAGCATGAATAGTTTTCGTTGGAAACAAAATGGAGTACCTGATAGGAAAAAAAATAACTACGACATCACATTCACAAGATAAAAAATATTTACTACCCATATTTCATTGAAAAAATTCATTCTGAACCCGAAAAATCTTCATAAAAAACATTTACTCTCTATGTTTTTGGAAATAATTGTGATCTCAAAATATTCTTTAGTATGAGTTCATTCTCACACTTTGTGTTTATAAAATATTCTAACTGATTTTTCTTCTAAGAAAAATAGTGATTCAACCATCCTTGAATATCTCTAAAACTCACAAAATATAACTCTAGTTATGGATATAAAAAATGATTCTAAAAAACCTAAAATTAATCCTTCATGTAATAACATAAAGTCCTAAGTATTTCATATTTTAAAATATCATGTCTTCAAGATACTCACATGAATGTTAGTGAAATTATATATATGTATCTTAATTATCTAACTCACGTGTGTATCTAAATACATATAATCTTAATGTAACATCAAATAATCCTTATTATATGATAGTATAAAACCTAAAATTTCTTGTATTATCCTTATTTATCTTATAATGAACTCATATAATGGACATAATCTCTATTAGAAAGATAAAAAATTCAATGATGTGAGGTCATTTGTGTGTGATCTACCTCATGATCAAGATACCCTATCTCAGAGGTATCAGATGACTTAAATCTAGTCATATCATTTTTATACCATATAATCTTGTCTAAATATTGTAAAAATATGTATTAAAATGTTAATAGTGTTCACATACATCTATAGAATTTATATTTTTTTGTATTTTTGATTTTCAATTGTAAAAACAACTCCCAAATAGTGGCAATGAAATTTTCATGGGTGTTGTTTCTCACCCTTGATATCCCATGATTCCCACATATGTCAGGATAATTAAAACATTTATTCCTACATTATGACCCAAACATTACAAAATAAAATAATTCAAGAAACAATACATGACATGGCCCTCAATATGCTTATTTATGGAAGTCCTAGTGCTATCGACCTTTAATTTTGGATGGGTTCCCCTTCTCTGGGTGCTAGGATACATTGGTGGTAGACCAATGTGGGGAACTTTTTTAATAAAATTAAAATAAATAATCCTTTAAGGAAACATTATACCCTTCTCAATAACATTCCTCTATCCATACATCCTTAAAATCTTCTACCCTTACCAACACTGATAATTTTCCATTCCTTCTTCAAAAAATATTTCATGAAATGAGATACTAAAAATGAAATAAAAACCAATCCTTAATATAGAAATGAATTCATCAAAGTGATATTTTTATGATAATTTAATCACTTTTATTGAATTTTTTACAATAATGTATCCTTTATTCTACATATTAGCTATATCACTTCAATGAACCATTAGAAAAAAAAATTCATTTTCACAAAACACTTTTTTCAAACTATGTTTGATTTCAATAAATCATTGGCAGATGTTTTGAGTTTTAAGAATAGTTTAATAATAGTTATATGTTATGAAGAGATTATATTATTTAGAATCTCAACCAATGAATCTATAAAAACCCTATAAGCATCATCACTTTATACCAAGTATCATCACTCTATTATAATCTTGTGAAAGTCAACTTATATATTTAAACCTATTACTCATGGTATATTGAATCAATATACAACATCAGTCATCATCCATCAACATTGTTTCTGTAATCTTATCAGAAGGTAGAGCTATGTTTCATCGTTAAATTTAACTATGTTATGTCTGATGGTAGAGATAAATCCATCAGTTTCTATTTGAATTTTACCAATATAATTTTTAAAAACTAATGGTATAAATTCGACTAAAGAATTTGTTGAGTAAATGATATTGAACTATAAAGATCTTACTTACTGTCATGTTGAATTTTTCATCATCTAGATTCTTCGAGTGATTTAAATAATAATTTTTCTTTTATTATGTTTTTCTATAAGATATACCATTGTGTGAGTTATAATAGTAAATATATTAAATTATACTATAATTTTATATTTATAGATACTTTGGATTGATGATATTCTAGGGAGGAATCTGTATATTTTGATCATTATTATTGAATAGATTTGAGATGATGGAGTTATGCCTTTAGAATAGTCTATTTGATGAAGTCTAGGGTATTGAAATTGTTTCTATTAATGAGATCAAATATGTGATATGGTATAGAGAAAATTATTCCACATATTTCATTAAATATGTTCTTAGGTTGGAACTTGGAAACTTTTTACAAGTCTGTAGTAAAAGAACTTCATTATTCGGGAGGGGTGTCACTCCAAAGCTGGATTAAAAGGAGGAAAATATTTTGGAACTATAAGGTAATAGCCAACACTAACACTTTGAGTTACATTCGGCTCAATTTTGGTAAATAAATACCCAAAATAATTGACTCTATAAGCCCAAGAAAAATATCCTTGACCAAGACACTCCCCTCTCTAGACATGGTTTTTTCTTACATGGAAAAAATCAGACAAACAGAAACACTGGTAGGCTTTGCCTCTTGGTTCAAAAGGATGTGGTTAATCCTTCAATGGTCATTGAAAATGATAATTCTATAACATATAGATTAGATAATGATAGTAAGAGAGTTTTATACATAGTTTGTTATGCCTTCAATTCCTTTGTAGATAGGATATAAATCTAGTCACATCTGAATCATCTTTCAAGAACCATTACCGATCCCTGAATTTTTATTAGAGACTTTAGCTCAATACTTCAAATTGATGAGAAAATTGGAGTAGTTTCACACTATATATTTTTCAAAGACGTCATGGAATGTATTGAATAATCAAATCTCACAGATTTCAACCTTGTTAGGGAGAATTTAATATGGTATAGAAAGAACCTCATTGGTATAAATTCTAGCAGAAGTGATACATATTTTTTCAACAATTCATCACATTGAAACTGAAACTCATTATCATTTTTCACCCTTTCTCAACACAAATTCGACCACCATACTATTATTTTGAACTTCCATGAAAAAGGATGATGTAATATTGTACCCTTTACATTAACAAAAATTAACTGATTACCATGAATGCAAAAAATTGTTCATGAAAATTGGGGTTCATTGGATGGAAGTAACATCCATATGGAATGTATCACCAAGTTTAAAATGCTCAAAATAATACTGAAGGATTGGATAAAGAAAATATTAATCTTTCTTGATAATGAAATTGAATCCCTTGAATTTTCTCTCCACTCTCACCAATATCCCATCACTAAAAATGGATTCCCTAGGAACCTTACACAAGAATCTGAATTTCCATCCAAAAATCAAAATCTTATCAGGATAAAAGATAGTATTCAAATGGATATTTTCAAATTTAGATGGCTCAATCAAGGGGACATAAACATCAAATTGTTTAATTCCCTTAAAAAAACTAGAAGGTATAATTGGCCTCTCTCTTCGCAAAGACAGAGATCAAATTATTGAAAAAAGGCAAACTCTCTCTAAGAATGTTGTTTATTTTTATATAAAATTATTTAATGTACATATAAATATTCATCTATCAGGGAATATTTTATCCCTAAACTCAGTAATGGAGAAGAAAAAATCATTCTCACAACATCTCCTGTGGAATTTGAAATTAAAGATGTTATTTTTGGTCTAAATAATAGATTCTCCCCTGGTCTGGATGGCTTTACGAACAAATTCTTCTAGTTCTAACAGGATGTCATTTAGAGAGATATTTTCAATATGGTTCCATATATGTTCAAGAGTAGATCTCTAGAACATGGAATTAATTCTCAATTTCGATCCATATTACCTAAAGTGGACAATGAAAGTTAAATCATTAAATTTAGGCTAGTTCCTCTAGTAACTACCTTACATGAAGTGGTACTCCAAATCTTATCCAATATACTTCCCATAATATCATTCAATATTGTGTCTTGGAATCAACTATATTTTATCAAGGGAAGAAATATCCAGGACTATTTAATAACTTCCTTAGAATGTGTGAACCTTCTTAGGAAATCAATCGGGGGAGGAAATGTTTCCCTCAAGTTGGATGTCAAAAAATCCTTTGATAAAATGGATTGAAATTTCATTGGTATTGTGTTATTTCACTCTGGATTAAACATGAAATTCATTATTTAGATCAAAACTCTTCCTTGGATCTACACATTAATTTATTCTCACAAATGGATCACCAGAAGGGTAATTTACGTACTCAAGGGACTTAGGAAAGGTTATCCCATCTCATTGATTATCTACGCCATTATAGAAGACTACCTTAGTAGACTTTTTATTCAAATTGTTGAATAGGTGAAATGAATACTATCAAAGCTGCCAAAGGTACCGCAGAACCCTATCATATCCTTTTTGCTAATGACATTATTATTTTTACTCAAGGTGAATGTAAAAATATAAACATTATCAAGAATTCTCTTTAGCACTATGAAACTGTATCAGGATAAGAGATCAACTTGGGAAAATATTTCATCTACATTGGAAAATATTGCAATCCTACCAGAAGAGGGAACATTTTTAATTAAATGGGTATAAAGGAGGGTTCAATTCCTTTCAAATATTTAGGTTTACCACTATTTTGGGAATGACCTAATTATACCAACTTCTCCAAAATTTTGTGCGATATTTGAAGAATACTTTCTACATGGTAATGGTAATCTCTTTAAATGGAAATAAGAATCTATATTTTCAAACACATTGTGATCTACAAGCTATTTTACTCTATCATGGTGTATTTATGGTTGGCCTATTAGATCAAAATCATCAATACATTATTGAGGAACTTCATCTAGGGAGGAAACATATCAGAGAGAAAAGTCATCACTATCAACTGGAAACAATGTTTCAAACCTTGTATCCATGGATGGATAGGCATAAAAAACCTGGAAATTTTCAACCAAGATCTCCAAGACCAATTCATATGGAAGTTGGAAAATAGCAACTTGTAGTCCCTAGAACTCCCTAGAACCATATTGATGGAGTGTTTAAAGTCTAAAAAGCTTCACTGTATGGAATCATCCTTATGGAATTGTCTTAAAATCGTGTTTTACAAGGTATATAGGCACTCTCATTGGTTGGTGAATGTAAACACTTCTCTCAAATTTTAGAAATAGAATTGGATGTGGACTCCCCTATTTCATATGAATAATATTGTAGATCAACCCAGTGATCTTAATATCACCATTAAAGATCAGCTAAGAAACATGGATCCCCATTTGTATTAACTCAAAGATGTCATCTCAAATATTTTTTTTATGTCCTGTGATTACTTCTTGGTTTGGGAACCATCTCTAAATGGACTACTGGATTCTAAAACATTCTACACTCATGAGATGAAAGAAACTCCTAGTTGGATTCGTGAAATTATCAACCAATTGATCCAACCATCTTTATTCACACTCCAGTGGAGAATTGAATTGAATAGAGTCCCAATGGATGCATTCCTGCAGCACATAGGTATCACTTGTTACTCTTAGTGAGCCTTCTACCATCAACATAGGGAATATTTGGACCATATTTTCTTTTGATGTGAAATGGATGCTTCATTATGCAAAGAATTATTCGATCTATTTGATCTGCATCCCCTATACACGGAAAAAATTGATAAACTATTACAGGAAGTTATGAATCAGCAGATTTCTAGGTAACTAAAGAATCTATTCAGCATCACCTATGTGGAGATATTTCATGTAATCTGTCAAGGGTTAAATAATTACATCCACGATAATGCACATTTAATCTTTAATCCTTCTTTTGTGGATATTAAAATTTCTTTTCAAAATGAAAATCAATCTCCAAAATGGTATTGTAGTAATATTGTTTGGGACTTCATTGTACTGATATGCCTTAGTATTTTACTACCCCCCCCCCATCATGGTCTACTAGAAGTGTTTTGGATTCCACTTTTTGTTGGATGGATAATTTAAAATATCAATGGAGCCTATAAAGTGAATCCTTGTCCAATAGGCTTTGGGGTTGACATGGGGGATCACAATGGATATATCATTGACTGCATATGTGGGACTTATGGAAACTACATACCACTTAAACATGAAATTATTTCCATTATCAATGTTGTCCACATGGATAGGTATAAAAATTGGAATAAGGTTTGGTTTGAATGTGACTCGACTTCTATTGTGCAAGCGGTGAGTCTTCGTACCATCCATTTGTCAAAGAAGCTCCTTGTAATATGGTTTGACTGCATGGTCATGATTTCCACAATGACATACATTATCACACATGCCTTATACAAAGCTAATTATCTTTCTAATTCTCTTGAAAATAAATAAGTTGTCAATTATTACTTCACTCATCCTAACACACTCACTCTTGATCTTACACCCATTCAGAAAAAAGGAAAATTCCCTCTTTTCGACTAGTGTAACCTTCATTATATTAAATAATAAGAGCCAATGTGTTCATTTTTATTAAAAAAAATTCTTCATTGGGGATTTGATACTGAGGATCATGTATACAAATCAACCTATCTCTTTGATTTAAAAGCGAATAATTCCTTTTAGTTGAATTTTGTTTAATAAAATATCCCAAAGGGGTAGTCAAATTTTTATCTGATACACCAAGCATTATTTTATCTTCGATATCATATTTTCAATTTCTTTATTACTTATATTTGAAATTTTTTATATTTTGATGGTTTATTTTCCATTTTATTTAATTTTTCATATTCTAATTTGATTGGAAATTTTAACTTCTTATCAACTAGATTATTATGTGGAGAAATAGTGCTACTCAGTTTTGAACTATAATTAACCACTCTTATAGTTTCCATATGATGTATTTGTCTGATACAACACTCTATCATTCAACCCTTCATAATATAATTTAAATAAATGTATGAAATTATTCCATATAAATTTTATATACAAGATCAAAGAATGAAATTACAAAAAATAAGGTCTAAGGATCCATAACAAACAATTAAATTATACATTGTACCTAATTTTAAACTAGTTTGTGAATGATAAATTTTTTTCTATGAATTATGAAAAATAAATTGCTTAGGAAAACAATTAATGGTTTGAAAAACTATTTTTTGGATTGTGAATGTTTTTATTCAGTGATCATTCAATTATAATTATTTGATAGTCTATAAGTCGCATGTGAAAATTCCTGGATCTTCTGTATCCACTAAAAGTTTATATTCCAAATTTTTATTACCATTACTATATAATAGATATTGTATAGTCAACATAAGAAAAATAATAATTATATATGGTAGAAAAATTCATGAATAAAATATCGAAAATTGATCATTTGAATTCATTAAAATAAATAGAAGACTAAGACGCCTTAGGCAATAAATCAAAATCAATATTTTTACTAAATATTTCCATCTTATCATCTAGATGTTTATAAGACCAAAAAATATCCCAAAATTCTCAATTATTTCAATTTATTTTCAAAAATACTTCTAATCAATTTTATTTCTATTTGTACATTTTATATCAATTAATAACATATGTAAATATATGTTCTCCTATGATAGTAATCAAAAGGAACCACCACCTATTATGGATAGATGATAAGGGTACCAAATAGATAGTGATAATTAATTTAGAGGTGGGCTAGATTAATAAATTCATTTTTCTTTTAAATTTATTCTCTTTGAAACCATTTACACCCTTTAAAGTGCATCAAAATATATTTTTAAATAACCGTCACATAATTATATGAATGAACATCGTAGGAACAATTGATTTTAAATTTTTTCTATATTCATAATGAGTAATTATATACGTGGAATGATCTAGTAAGTTCTTTTCCCACAAATTCCAATAGAACCACCATGTGGATTATAGATAAGTAGATATTATCAATGAAATTTTAATTAAAAATATGTCTTGGAACCTATGTAATTTTTACCCACACAAACAGTTATAGATATCTTGAAATTAGTAAAAACAAATGATTCATCGTTAAAAATTTACTTCTATCGAGTTGTCATTGTGATTCTTTCTATTTATCTTCTTATTCTTCTTCTTCTTTATCTCTCATTCATTTTCAAATCTATATGCATAACCATTACACATTTTCTCAATTATTACAACTATAATTCCTTATTATTATCTCACAAATTCTGTAAGCAATGAAAAAGAACACTCTTCAATGGATTCTACGAATTTCAAATTAAAATTAAAAATAATATATTCCATAATCATCACCTTGTTATTTTATATACTTCGAATCATAATAGATCTTTTAGTCATATCTATATGTAATTTAGGGACTTCATGATGTTGTTTGATAAGTATTACGTAAAACTAATGAATAAAATTAATCAAAACTCTATATTTATAAAATATTTCCATGACCATGGTATGAGGTACAACATAAAAAAATTTTGAAATCCCATTTCAATTTAATTACTCCAAAATTCATTAAAAACTATATAAGATTACCACATCACCCTCAATATGATATATGTTTAGAACTTTTCACTTAAACACTCATGAATATTTCCTTATTCCATGATATATTTCTCCACATTTTAGATTTATAAAAACATTTCATTATTCACTCAGGCCATTTCACCTCCCTAGGTAAAATCATCTTCAAAGTTTCCATTTCTTTTGATCATGACTACTATTTATTATCCACAACACGATCAATCCTATATTGATTCACATGAAATTTCCTTTTAATTCTCATTGATTTTTACATCAAGTACATTTTATTATTCCTCTAGATTAATTATATGTATTGGTGAGTTATTTATATATACCACCATGACATAATCCATGACTTGTATGTGATTCTCCATTTTGGAGAGGGAAATTTTAAAATATAAATGGCATGTGCCACGCTATATTCCATGTTTAATTGCCAATTTTACTTTTGTATAAACAACGCTCTGTCATACCATGTCATAGTTGTATCTTCCTCCGTAAACTGCATCATATCCTCCAAATCATATAAAACAAAACCATTTCATACATGTAAATTTGAATAAATTAACTCCCTGAAAAATTCAATTTAAAAATACTTTAATCCATTTTTTAATTTTTGAAAAGTACCATGGGAAATGTGAAAATAGCCATGACATGGTAATTCCCACCTTAATTTTAGTCATCATTAAACACCATTAAGATTCTTTAAATAATTTTTAATCACTTACAATGACTCACAAACTATAGATTTAACTTTACCCTAATTGAAATAACATAAATCAACTGAGATTGAATATGATCCATTTATGTATAGATCAGAAACAAAAATAACTAAGAAAAAACCATTGAATCACATGTACATGAACTATATTTCACTAAACAGAAATTTTTAAAAACAATTTCATTTGGGGAAACATTATCACTTTATGAACTCCTAATCTATACAATATTCTTCAAAATATATTAGTCTCAACAATGACCCACTTTTTTTTTAAAGAATACCATTAATAATAAATCAAAATTTACATATAATCAATGAATCATCATGAATTCATAATAAACCTATGATCATTCTCCGTATAAGAAATAAGAACTACGAATAAAAATATAAATGTTTTCCATTAAGATAACTTATATCATCTTACAATCTTTTTTTCCACTAATTCACTTCATTTTTATATCATATAGAAAAAATATTATTAAATGTTCTTAAAAAACATTCATATCAAAAATATTAAAAAAATATTTAAAACAAAAAACACACTCATATGGTAAAATCACAAATTTACCCTTTTTATAAAATATTGTCCAAAATATATTCTCCCCCTTAAGAAAAAATATATTATTTGAGTGTATGGTGATGTAACCTCCATTTGATAAAAAATATAAAGACTGGAATTTAGGAGTAAAATTCACAGTACTTGAGTATTGAGTTGATTGAGTTTTATCTCTAATTAACAACATAATTTTATAAAATGATTCCTTCAAAAGTGGTTTACTGAACGAATATACTATTTTATCCTTGGGTAGAGAAAACTATTTCTTCAAAACTTCATTCTCCCCCATCTATTTTATAATTTCGTATTTTTCATCAATGTTACCAATCAACAATGGTAAATAAATTTCTTGAGAAATAGGTAGAACTTCAATTATCACATCCTATGAGCAATGCAAACTTCACCACCATGTAAATATATTAGAATTGTATTTTCATTAACATAAAATGGTTTTTTTTTGAGTTTTAATAATATATTTATCCATGGTAGTACATAAGTTCATTGAACTATTTTTCTCTGTATTCCAGGTAAAAACAATTTCTCTACAAAATAAAAATTCACCAGATACATATAATCTATCATCCAAATTTCTAGTCCATTCGACATATGTATATCAAAATAGGTTAAGCCTTCATTTTTTCTAGTATTTCAAAACATAGTTCACCCATTAATTCATATAATAAATAAATCTATTCGAATCCAAAATATGTGTTTCATTTGGTTCACTTTGAAATCTTGCACCAAGTGTAACAACATAATCATGATCTAACCGTGAAGTTTGAAATTTGATTGAAATATAAATATGTTTTCTAAAATCTCTTAAATCAACTTTCATTCCATTTTTATCCTTAAAAAACATGGTACTCACTAAAATTTATGTATAAATGTACTTTTAATTATCCATACAAAATTTCTTCAAATTCTTCTTGAGTATATATCTCCTGGGAAAAGAAGACATGATCCTCATATTGGTAAATTTTAAATCCTATGAAAGACTTCAAATATAAGAGAATAAACATGTAAAATATATTCTTAATATAAAAAAATCCTCAATAAAAATTCATTTACAATAAATATAGTAATTTAAATACAGTTAATAATAACTAAATATACATCGTTATCTTCTTTAATATAGTGGATAAAATCCATTATTCCCTTTATGAATTTTAGTGGATTTGAATAAGTGTCTAACATGGGATACCATTACCGTGGTAATTTTTTTAACCTATATAGAGCATTATTCAACATTAAAATATGTTTTTCATGTTCTCTAATAAGTATTCCTTAATTTTTTTAATATACTTTTCATCTTATAACTCTATAGTAAGTAATAAGAAAGTGACATCCATATCAATGATATTTTATCTTCCTTGTGTAGTGATAGAGTGCAAAATACTATTTTTTACCCAAGTATCCAATGTCAAAATATCTTTGAAATATTTTTATTCCACTTTTTATTCAACATCTCACATGACTCTTCCATTTTTATCCTCACATCTCTTTTTCCATTCAAATTGTTTTAGAACAACCACTTCATATCAATAATATTTTTATTAGTTTCTTTGGTAACTTAGTTCCAATTGTTTCCCTCCTTGATCAGATCTATCTTCTTATTCATAAGATTAGTCCACTTTTTGTACTCTAATTATTTTTTTTCATATCTTTTGGTTAAACCCCATAAAACAATGAAGTGTATATGGTTTTCCTAAAATTTATCTCTGTTTTAATTGTATATCCTTGATATCGAATTATATTTCTAACATACAACTACTTTATTAGTACTAGATATGTTTCAAATGACCATTATTTATCACTAGTAGCGGCTAAATCATCATCCTCAACATGAAATTTTTCTAGATTTACATAATTTTAAACAACTTCATCTTGGTTCTTAATCATATTTAGTTGTAAAACATACTTATTGAGGTATAAACTCATTCATGGGGTGCTCCATCACCTTCACTTCATCATAATCCATAATAATCCCTATTAAGACCACTTTGTGTGTGTTTTATTTTTTTAATGATTATTCATAATTTTCAATGAATAAAAAACATTCAATAATATAGATATATTGAAAGAGGAATTTATGTTTTGGAGAATGTAATTAATTATATCAACTGAAATATTTTATAAGGAAGAGATATTATGTATTGTGTTGATTTTTTCATGCTTAATGATTATAGGAAACTTGTATTAGATGATTAGTTTAAATATTTATAGTTCCATGTATATGATCCTATTATCTCTATGATTAATATCAATATTGGTATATCTAGATTTAGTCCATTTATGAAGTCAGAAACGGATTTTATATATGATAGTAGGGTCATTACGTGACGAAGGATCTTGGGAAAAAGGATATATCATGATTGGTTGTTCATGATTTGAGCATTTCTGATTTTTAATGGAGATTATATTAATGATAGAAGGTTTAAAAAGTGTCAAAAGCTCTTGGATGAAAGGTGGTATGATACAAGAATACCACACCCATGTGAGAGAGTACTTTGATGTGAATATTTCCCAATATATAAATTTTATGATCTTGAGGAGGTTTTGGTTTAGATGGAGAAAACTTTTAGGTGAGTCCACTCCTATAGAGTTGGGAGGGTTGATAATTACATACCCAAAACATATAATTGGAAAGGGACTACACCCTTGGTGGTTTTCTATATGGAATTAATGTGTAATTGTGTAAAATGGGAAAGTAATTGTGTTCATGCGTTTATCAAATGAGATTATGGTTTAAATATATAGTAGAAAGACAAAACAGGTAGTGTAAGAAGACTATACCCATGTCAGAAGAATCTATTGTCAACTGGTGGAGTAGCTGAACAAAATTCTTATATACAATACACAATGTTTGTAGCCCACTGTGTTTTTTGGAAAAAACAAATTGATGTTTTTCATGATTAAATAATGCAAGTTTAATCGATGGGTTACATGTTGATCTAGAAGGAGAACATTCACAAGATTCATACATTATGTATTTAATGATAATTTGACATGTTTATTATTTTTCAGACCTTGATCCAAAAAAGATAGCCAAGGAAATATCCTTGTCACTCAAGTGTATTGAATGAAATTAATTATTGCAAATAAAGGTGATATTTTGTAAACTACATAAAAATTATAGTTCTCAACAATTATAAAGATCATGAATGGTGTTTTGGGTATTTATAATCATATTTAATGGTCCAATATGTTGTTGAAAAGTTTCTAAATTTTTTGCACATGATTCCATGATTTTGAAAACGGAGTTTACAATTGAAAATATGTTGCAATGTGAAGAACATAGAAATAATTGAATATCCAATAAGAAGAAGAGTGATGAAACAAATGTGTGGAATATAATCACATATCTTTATGTTAAAGAAGAATGTAGTCATAATGCACTATTTGGGAAGATAAGTTCTTATCTTTTGATGTAAAAGAAGAAAAAACAGTTTAAGTAACTATACACTTAAGTTAAAGAATAGGGAAGAAGGAAATAGGTGATGTGAAAAGATATTTCATGAGAAAATGAACAAGACAAGGAAGATTGATTTTTCAACACATAGATTTTATACAGAAAGAATAGAGAGAAATAATTCTTTCATCTAATCAAGAAAACTAAAACTCATGTCTTGCTACTATGATTAAAAAATAAGTTTTTTTTGAATTTTAATATTCATATACTATATGTAGTCCAATATTTCAACAATGAATGTGAAAGAATAATATAAAGGGAAGAAATAGATCAATTATTGTATTTTAGTTTTTATGAATATTATTTTTTTGTTGTGTTTATAAATGTGAAACTTTCAGGATGAAAATATAATGATAAAGAGGTATTTTATATAGTGTTTTATAATCCAAACAAAGGTACAAGGATAAACCCAAACCAATTGTATTCATAGGATTATATTAATAGATCATATGATCCTGATTAAGTCTATATCATACCAAGGAAAAACCATTCTTTTTTAATGGGAAAACATGTAAATTTTTCTTATCTCTTTTGTGTGTATGTGTGTTCAGATGTGTTTCATGAAAAAAACAAGATATATAGACATAGGGAATTACAAAATTTTCACCTAATAGTGAAATATTTAATGGTTGGAATAATGGATTGTAAAAGGTGATAATTTTTACATCTACACCAGTTCACCCCCTATCAGTGTATCACATATCACTAACGTTTTCTCTCAAATAGTATCACATCCTAGTTCACCTATATAGGATTTTCATTTTAAAGCTGTTATCTTTTATTATTTTATGTTTCTTTCCTAAAATCATTATAAATTTTAGTTTTATAGATATTTATTCTATATCACATTAGAACATATATTCTTATAAGACTTTTAGAAACTATAAAACAAAGAGAAATAAAAGATGATAAATATGTCCCACTTTTCAATATAGGAATAATATTTAAGCATTCCATGAAAGAAAGATAGATATATATAAAAATGGTAAGTATTATTGATAAAAAAACATTTTTATTTGATATTTTATTGTTGATAAATTATATTATTTCTTCACATTGTGGTAAATTTGTTTATTTAATAAATATTTGGGATTAGATCATTCATTTGAAAATTTGATGAAAATTAATGTTTTACCCTATAAAATTCACTATAGAATTTCAGACATAAATATTTTGATATGTATTATTTGAACATAAAATAATTTAAATATGTTCCTGAATTAATAGGATAAAACTTTAATTTAGGTCATTAGTGAAATATCACGCATTTGGTTGGTGCAAATGGGCCATGAAATCAAAGACGGGTTGGACTTAGTTGATTGGATATGGATTCTTTATTTGAGTCATACCGTCTTCATACCTACTTTTATTAGCCCCAAATTTATAGAGGCTCTCGAAAACTCAGTTTCACACAAATCATCCTTTTGGAAGGACAACTGATTCTCGCATTTTAGTGGTCAAATTGGAAGTGAAATTTGGCTTAAAATATTTGACCGAGATTCCCCATTCAAACTTGAAACTACATTGGACCTAGCTTCCCCACCACTCAATAAATTGGTGTTTTTCTCATTTGAAGGGGTTGGGACGTGAATTAGGAATTTTATGGAAGAGGATAAGTTGATCCACTCCAATTATCCCACCATTTCAACAAGGGTACCTCTTGAAATAAGGATCTCTTTGATGAATCCTTCTTCTTCTCTTTTGTGTGGTAATACTTTTGTTTGTGTAATAATCTCTTTTCTATTATTTTATTTGTTAGATTTTCTTTTGTTTTTTTAATTTATATTACTCTTTATTCTTCTTCTTTGGGATATAAATCAATATTAGAAACTAGATTGGATTATACCCTTTCTAAACCTTTGCACATGTAAAACATTTCTACGATAACTACACCGCCCATGGAAAAGTAGTTATTTTTAGTGATCAATATACCTCTAACCACCTTCATTCATTTATTTTGAATCAATGAGCTAATATAATTCATATAATATGATCTATTAATTTAGTTTGTAATTTAAACGAAAATAATAAAGCAATTGAACAGTTAACACAAAAACACGTGAGGTTGAGAGTTTGTGTATATTGTGACTGCTCGACCTTAATCAGTAATAAAAACCCACATGGGATAAATTTTTATGGTTCAAATATAATCCCTCAACTCAATTAATCCTCATTTACCGAGCAGATATGTAATTATTTAACCACTAAGCATAAGCTAACCTAAGAATATCAATAAAAGTAGGGTGATGCGATTGAATGTTCCGAAGCTAGCTGAGGGTTTAAGTAATTTCATCTTTGTGGTTAAGTTAACTCCTATATGGTTTGAGGGTTAACAAATTAGGGGATTATAATTGACTAAATTTTAAACTAAATGATAAAGATAAATAAATTATTTAATTTATAGAGATGGATCAATTACACTTTCTAAAAATAGTTTTTAAAAAAACATCTTCTTGTAGTTCATTGTTAATCAACATTCATATCAAAATTTTAAAAATTTAATCTTATTCATGAAATCTTCATTTAGTTTTATAAATTATAAACAACCCCCCATACTTTCTAGTAGTGTTATTATTTCATTTTATGTAATTTTCAAAATAAATTTAATATGTTTTCAAATTTACTACCTCCTTTGAGAGAGGAATTTGGTTAGCCACTCTACTACACCTAAGTACGCAAAAACCACTAATCATTTGAGGGAACCCCCGACAGTGCCTTTCAATTATGATTAAATTTACATCAAAGGCAGTGTAAAACACTTTAAACTGAAGGGATTATTGGATTCGTTTGATCCTAAGGTATGTGAAAATTATTGTTAAAACTGTCCATAAAAAGAAGAAACAAGTGGGTGAGATCATATGTCAATAGATTTATCTATTGAATCATTAAATGATCTATTCAATTATTATCCCCTAGAAATATTTCCCATCATCTATGGTATTTTTTAATGTCATTTGGAATAATTCACTCATCTTGTGTATGATGAATTAAACTTTGAGAAATCTTTGATAGAAATATCACTAACTTGTACAAATCTATCTAAATAAGTTATCTTAAAAAAGAAGAGTATCATGAATTTGAATATATACAATCAAAATTTGTTGAAGATTGGATCAATGAAATCCACTAGAATGATGGGTCCACTAAAGAGTTTGATTATAAAATTCATTCATTGGAAGAAAAACTAAAATGAACCATTGATGTTATGATTGCATAATTGGATAATAAATCCAATAAGATTTAATATATTGATACATTTTAAAATAAAAAAGTTAAAATTCACGATGATTAAGTTTATAAAATAATGATTTATTTTAAATAAATATCTTCATTTATTAAAGATCATAGTAAATCCCTCAATATAATGTATCTATAATTAGAAATGGAATATATTGAGTCTTTTTAATCAATGAAGTGTGAAACTACTATCACAAATAGTTATACGCACATTTTTTATTTCAACAGTCCTCTATTATGGGATAATAAGTTCATGAAAACATTTTATTATCTTTATTAAGTAGTTATAAACAAATAGGTGACATCAAAATTTTCATGTAATGTTTTTTCAAAATCTATGTCTATACTATTCTGTGATTAAATAATATATATATATTTATAAATAGGTATGATGACAAATTTACATGATCCAACAACCATGAATATTGTATATAAATGAATATATATGACTTTTGGTTCCCCAAGTGTAGCTATAATAGTGACAAAGAAGTCATAATAATAACATGGTACTAAATTTAAAAAATCCGGTCAGCCTACACTAATAAAGAAAAGAAGAGTGATCATTGGGAAATTTTGGTCATAAAATCAATATGGGAATTGTGAAAAGGATTGTTCATAAAATCCTTTAAATTTAATAAGCCCATAGAAAGCCTATTTTAAGTATAATTAAGATAATGAATAAGCATAATTCATAGAATATGAGTTATCTGTCTTGTTTGAACAAATTTAAAATTCATGAATATTTCAGCGTTGTTTACACTTATGGTGGTCACAAAAGTGATTCATTTTCTATAAAACGTGAATCTAAGGGAAACTAGAAGATAATACCACAATATTTGGTGATGAAAAAGGAATATCCAGCCTTAGGTAGAAATATAAAGTTCTATTCAACGTAGATTACACTTAATATGTTTTAGAAGAGGTCATCTTTGTACACAATGCACAAGAAATATCATATAAAAAGGAAGTCCTAGAAGACTAGGGTAAACAAAAATCATGGGTTAATGGGGTAAATAATTACTCTAATACATTTCTATATTGATAAAAAAAATAGTTTTTCAACATTCCTAAGGATATATTACTTGTTTTTCAAGTGAATTTATAAATGAAAAGGATGATAAAAGTTACACAAGTAAAATAATATGCTAAAAGAAAGAAGAACATCCTACATGATGATGTCTAATTTCATGAGATTTTTTTTGAGAAATGAAAATACATTTATTTAAAAAGATTTGTGTGAGTGGTGAGATATATTTGAACACACTCATAGATATTTTTATATAATAATTCCATAAAAAGGGGTTTTTTTAAAGAAGATAATTGTTACACCAGCTGAGAAAAGTGACATAAAGGCTCTTGATAATAGAAAATTCTCACATAATCAAATTGAAGAGGTGATGAGTACCATATAGTGTAAAAATAAATAATAATTTAAGATTTGATGTGAAAGCACGAATAATGGATGAAATGAATAAAATTGCTTGAGAAAATATCATCATCACTATTCACATTGAAGGATAAAAAAGATCCAACTTATTCGGTTTTATATTTTATACATTGTATTTTCACATAAAATAAATGGAATTGAAGGTGATGAAAAATATGAAGTGGAGTTCATAAGGAATGAGGATTGTTATATCTTAATAATTAGAAGAAGGAGACACCATCATGTAGGTGATTCCTCAAATGGTATATTGAAAAAAAATCATAGATAAATACCCATGAGGAAGTTGAAGAATGTGTTTTTAATATTAGAAAACAAAAAAGCTGAAGATTCCATTCATGTCTGATCCATATACTCTTAAAATATACATTAAAAAAAGATCATCTTTAGTTAAGATGTGTGTAACACCCGAGACTTTTATGAGAAATATTTTTGTTTTTATAAATCATAAAAGGAATATTTCACTACACACAACACTATATTGGCTTGATTTACATGCAATCCCGACCTTCCTCGATAGCTTGCGTCGTACGCAATACCGAGTTTCACTAAACAATGATATGCTATTAAAATATTATTAAAACTAACCGTTATGAATAGTAATAACCACTTTTTAAAATGTTATAAAATTTATTCTTCAAAATGGACTTCATTTTTGGATTCGGAATATCGAAATTAACCTAGGGTGAAATTTTGGTATTTTTCTGAAAACTTTTAATTTTTGATGAATAGTGAAACCACTCAGTGGTAGTTAAAAAAACTGAATTTTTCATAAAACATAATTTTACCGCTTCTGTGGGTGGAATTTCAAAAATCCAAGAGACACGGTTGATGTCAGTATGTAAAATGTGGTTCAATGAGATGAAAATAACATTTGGTGAATAGTAACTTTTTACTTTTATTTACCACGGTTAAAAGTAAATAGGGCAATTAAGGGTAAAAATGATAATATTATTACCCTAAAACATGTCCTAATTCTATTGGATAAGTTTAATTCGACCAAAAACAAACTTAGGAATAAACATTGACCATTTAGGCCCACTTGGATTAGATTAGGACATTTATTATTAATTTATTTAAAGAAGGGTTAAAATAGTTAAAATCAATGTTTAATAAGTAAATAATTTTTAATATAAGTTTTTACATAAAATAAATTCGACTATAAATATTCATTAGAAATCTAAATATATTTCCTACATAATGGTATTTTATTTGTAATTTTTAGACATTAAATAATTTAATTTATTTATGACACAAAGATGATGCAATAATTATCTTATTAATGAAATATTGACATAATTCATGTTATAAATACCAAAATAAATGTAATTTGAGACTTTTTATGAATTCAACTACTTTTATAGGTTAATATGGCATGTTAGTATTGATTTAATTAACTTTTTTCGAATTAAGCATTCTGTTATGATTTTCACAAAAATCAATTACTAAATAGTGTCAAAATTGACATAAAATAGTTTTTAAAACAAATATTATATTGTTAATTGTTATTTTATTCCTAAAAATCTAAGGTTTGGACAAATGACTTATATATGGTTATATATATTAATAATAAACAACTTGGGGTTCGTTTGGCTGCTTATAGTAAGTTTATTAACCTTATAGTATAAGAACACAAGAAGACACGGTAAAAGTAAATTTATTTAACTTAATGTTAAATCTAAATGATAAGGTTAAAATAGGAACCTAAACTTGTCTAAATTCTATTGGATGAGATTATCGCGACCCATCCTCACCTTATATTCGAAATAAATCAATTTGGAGCTATTTAAAACCGAACTTGACTTTATAATAAAATAATATTTTTAGTTTTTCCAAAAGAGCCCCTCTCCTCCCTTATAAAAGGGCACCTCCTCCCCCCTCATTCTCACACCACTTTGAGCCTTCAAGCTCGGCCAACCCCTGACACTTTCTCCTATCCACTTCCCTAGAGACATCCTAGAGGTCCTGGTCTTCTTCAAAGACCAATTTTATTGCCCTAAAAGGAGGTCTCAAAGAAGCACTTCAAAGAAGAGGTAATGTCCGTTACCGATTCTTTCATCTTTATTTCTTCTTCCACTTCTTATTCTTTAGTTGTTTCATTATGTGAAGTAATAACATCAGTATCACTCATATACTGATATGTTATTATAAGTATGAAACAACCCTATTTCACCATCTATCCATCCTACGGAAAATGAAATCACCGCGCGTGCGTACGTACGGAATACTGTCTCCACGCCGTGGTGTAATCTATTTTCCACCACCACCTTACTTGGATGGGTATAATGGTGTAAATAATGAATATATATGATTATTGTAATGTTATATTGATTCTGAAATAGTATAGATACACTCCAATACAATTCCATGATCATGGGAAAGATATCATCGCTCGTGCGTACGTACGGAATACCGTCTCCACGATGTGATGCGACTCGTTCTACATGATGTTCATTGCATAATGATTATATAAATGAATTGAATGAATTAATATGAGATATATTACACTAATAACATTCTGGAAATGAGGTATCTATAACCTAAAGATAAGAATAATAATTTATTCGACAAAACACGCATAAGAACAAAAAGTAATAAACACCTGAATAACAAGTTGTAATGAAATATTACTAATAAGAAGATAATAATATGACCATATGTGATATCATAACAATGAGTAGGATTCTGGATTAAGTCAATAACATTATTTAAATCATTATACAGGAGGTTCGGACACGTACAATGCATATCAGACCTAAGGTAAGGGAAAATATCACAATCTCAATTTTATCCGAGATTGTTTATACTTTGGTATTTACTGGGGTTTATTTTATCATCCACATCCATGTTCCCTCAATATGTAATATTATTCCCATCCACCTACAATTTTTTAAATCCAATTTTACCCTTCGGTGAGTTTTTATTAAAAGATATTAAAGGAATCTTTTGTCGTTTTTCGTACAATGTACTTTTTGACTTTTCCGAAAAAAGTACGAGAAGAATGTTTTTTTAACTTATACGGAATGAATGGATTTTTAAAACACTATTCCCAAGAAGCTTCCATTACATGTTTTCATGTTTATTTTTAATCAACTTCTTTTAGTTTAAAATTGTATGACATGTTAAGAAAGGAAAAATGTTTTTGAAGTGAAAAGGATATTTTCCTCAAGAATGGAGTTCAAGTGTTTTATAAAAATTATTTTCTATCTAAGATAATAAAGCATTCTATTTCTATCCCTATTATTACATGGATTTTATTATGTTGTGATGGAAATAGTTTTATGAATTCTTTTATCTTATATGAATTGTTTTATGATGTCACGATGTTTAAAGATTCCCATTTTTATTACAAGGGTTATGCTATGATGTATGGTTTATGATTTTGTGGAACACATAAGAATGGTATCATTATGAGATGGGTGGGACCTATATATCCCTCCAATGCATTGGGTAAAGATTTTATATCTCATGATATAGACATGGCTGGAACGGCAGGTTAAACCGGTTCAGTGAAACAGGACTGAAACGAGGAGTGAACTCGGTTCAGAAATGGACTTTGTCCACTAAGATAGTCTTGGCAATGAGTCTTGACTAATAAGAAATGATTCTCTATGATTATGTGTTTATGCCACAAAGTTTCATGTTTTAAGTTATGTTTATTGGGATTACATTTCACTACTATGATTTATCCCATGTTATGAAATTATGATTTCTTTTGCAAGTTAAGGTTTCCAAAAGTAATGTTCTTATGTATATGATGTGATTGATATTTATTTTGTTTACCCTTACTGGGAATTTGAGCTCACACTTTTGTATGTTTTCTTTCCCCAGGTCAGGAAGAATGTTATTAAGTAAGATATGTCAAAAGGGACTATAGATATGATGAAATAAATTGGAGACAGTGTAGACGCTTTATAAACCAGTTGTTTATGTTTCCCAGTTTCTAAAGACACTATACCTATACGGTCCTTTCCTGGTTTTGTTATATGTTGTAATAAGTGTGCTTCAATTATGAAGTAATAACAATGTATGTAAAGTATGGGTCGTTATAGTTGGTATCAGAGGAAAGGTATAGTCAACCTTTTGAAACTAGGATGTGAAATCCTTAGTAAGAATCTGAAGGATAAGTCTAAGCATAGAACACAATCTTAGTGTTTTAGAAATGGCCATGAATAACCTAGGATAAGACCTTAAGTGTGAAATTTTATTCTTGATTATGGGGTTTTCCTATTATAATTAGTGTTGCTCACACTATTATTCTTGGTTTTAGTCAATGGCTGGAACCCGAAGGAACCGTGTTAATGGGGAATGCGACAGACAATGCAATGATTGTCCCCATGAGCAACCAAACATTATGGGAGCTGGAATGCAAAATCTTGTAGCCATGCTCACACAACTTTCTCAAGCTATGAATCATACAGAACTTCTAAACGAGCAAAGGAAGGAGCAACATTCTGTTGAATCCTTCATGAGACAGCGTCCACCTTCATTCAGCGGGTCTACTGATCCATTAGTTGCTGAACAATGGATTAGTACTACTAAAAAGTTATTTTCAGTTCTTCAATGTTCTGAACATGATAAAGTCATCTTAGCAGTGTATCGTTTGGAATGTGATGCTGATCAATGGTGGAATCTTATTAAGAATACGAGGCAAAGGGATGAAATTGAGTACATGGAATGGGACGAGTTCAAGAACTTATTTTTCAAAAAGTACTTCCCTCATATTCTCCGAACAAATATGGAGAAGGAGTTTCTTGAACTAAAGAAAAACGATGATGAATCTGTTGGTACCTATGAAGAAAATTTTACAAAACTTTCAAGGTACGCTTCTCGTATTATTATCCAACCTAGGAGTAAGATCGATCGATTCATTAGTGGCTAAAAAACAAGTCTTCGAAGGGTGTTAGCCATAAGGGACTTCAATAGCTACGAGGAAATCGTTCGATGTGCTCTCAAAGTCGACATGGAGATTGGAGTAACCCATCAGTCATATGGGTTTGATAAGAAGGGGAAAATGGAATTCAAAGGAAAATCTAAAGAGCACACTGAAAAGAAGATGATCTTTCCCTTATGCTCAAAGTGTGGAAAGAAACATGGAGGCAATTGTCTTAAAGGGACAAGTAAATGTTTCAAATGTGGAAAGGAAGGTCATAGGTCATTTGAATCCCGCAATGATGGGAAGAAGATGTCTAATGATGCAAACAAAGTAAGGGATACACAGAATGAACCTACTACACTTCAATGTTTCAAGTGCAAGGAGATGGGGAATTATGCCAATCAATGCCTAAATCCAAGGGTTGATGATGATGGTCGACGTCAAAAAACTCTTAAGGCTAAAGACAAAGGAATGTCACATGCAATTTCTATCAGTGATGTGGAGTACGATAACGATGTGGTGAAAGGTAAACATACCATCCACTCTAAAGTAGAAAATGTTTTATTTGATTCTGGATCCACCCACTCTTTTATTTCTGAAGAATTTTCTAAGGATATCACTGTATTACCTCAACAATTAGATGTTGAGTTAGCTGTGACAACCCCTAATGGCACAACAGTCACATCAAAAGTTTATAATTCTTCTCCAATCAATGTTTGTGGGAAAGTGATTCCTGCAAATCTTGTGATCCTTCCTATAGTGGAATTTTATGTGATTCTTGGCATGGATTGGCTTTCTTTATATGGAGCTCATATCAATTTCCAAAGAAGGGAAGTCACATTTCATATTCCAGATCAATCTATGATCGTCTATCAATGCAAGGATGAACATAACCTTCCAGTGGAAATTTCTTCCATATTATGGGTCTTGATTCAACTAAATGAAGGTTATTTAACTCAAATGGTTGGCGAGAAACTTAAGATTTAGAATATTCCCATTGTACGGGAGTTTGATGATGTCTTTCTGGAGGAATTACTGGGTCTTCCACCAAATTGTGAAGTTGAGTTTTCAATAGAACTTGTACTGGGTTCTTTGCCTATTTCAAAGACACCTTATAGAGTGGCTCCAATTGAGTTGCAGGAATTGAAGAAGAAACTCCAAGAGAATCTTGATAAGGGGTTCATATGCCCTAGTGCATCACCTTGGGGAGCACTTGTTCTGTTTGTTAAGAAGAAAGATGGATCATTGAGACTCTACATTGATTATCGAGAACTTAACAAGATCACTATCAAGAACAAATATCCTCTCCCGCGCATTGATGACCTATTTGACCAACTACGCGGAGCTCAATACTTTTCCAAGATTGATCTTCGTTCAGGGTATCATCAATTAAGGGTCAAAAGGGAGGATATACCAAAGACGGATTTCCGTACAAGGTATGGACACTATGAATTTATAGTGATTCCATTTGGTCTTAATAATGCCCATGCTATCTTCATGGATCTGATTAATAGAGTCTTTAGAGACTATCTTGATCAGTTTGTGGTAGTCTTTATAGATGATATTCTTTTCTATTCAAAGAGAAAGGAAGAACATGAAGATCACTTGATAATTATATTGAAGACCCTGAGAAAGGAGAAGCTTTATGACAAATTTACCATGTGTGAATTTTGGCTTCAAAAAGTTTCATTTTTGGGTCACATAATCTCAAAAGAGGGGATATATGTGGATCCAGCAAAAATATAGGTTATCGAAAGATGGTCGTGACCAACAAAAGTAACTGTGATCCGATGCTTTCTTGGTTTTTCTGGATATTATCGACGTTTTGTGAAAGATTTTTCACGATTATCTAATCCACTCACCAAGTTGACTCGGAAAGGAGTTAAGTTTGTTTGGATGGAGGAATGTGAAGAGAATTTCAAGGAGTTGAAAAGAAGGTTATCCAGTGCACCTGTGCTCACACTGCCTTGTAGTGGAGAAAGGTTTGTGATCTACAGTGATGCATCCAAGAAGGGATTGGGGTGTGTTCTTATGCAAAATGATATGGTGATAGCTTATGCCTCACGAAAATAGAAAATACATGAGCAAAATTACCCAAATCATGATTTAGAGTTAGCTGCGGTAATCTTTACATTAAAGATTTGGAGGCATTATCTTTATGGAGAAAGGTGGGACATTTATACTGATCATAAAAGTTTAAAGTATATTTTCACACAAAATGAGCTGAATATGCGCCAAAGAAGATGGTTGGAGATGATTAAGGATTACGACTGCTCAATCCATTACCACCCTGGGAAAGCAAACAAGGTAGAAGATGTATTAAGTCGACAAGACCATGCCAGTTTATCCATGATGAGGATCACAAAAGATCCAATATTTATGGATTTACAATGGATGGATCTTGGAATTATAATGAAAGGTGAAAATTGTATCTTTCTCAAATGAATGTTCAACCATCTATACATTTGAAGATTAAAGAGGCACAAAAAGAAGATGTCGAGTTACAAAAGAAGGTGAGAAATGTTCCTGAATTCATCCTTGATTGTGATGGGATAATAAAGTTCAGGAATCGGGTTTGTGTTCCTCCCATCCCCGAATTAAAGAAGGAGCTACTGGATGAGGCTCATAGTTCATCATTCTCCATTCATCCTGGATGCATGAAGATGTGTAGGGACCTAAAATAGTAGTTCTGGTGGGATGGCATGAAAAGAGATGTTGCTGAATATGTCTCTTGATGCTTGGTTTGTCAGCAAGTTAAAGCTGAGAGACAGATGTCTAAGGGGATGTTACAACCATAACCCATACCCGAATGGAAATAGGAAAACATCACTATGGACTTTGTCACCGGACTTCCTAAAACATCCAAAGACAATAATGCTATCTGGGTCATAGTTGATCGTCTTACAAAGTCTGCATACTTCATCGCTATTAGAGAGGATTTCTCTCTGGATCAGCTAGACAGGATATATGTGATGGAAGTGGTAAGATTGCATGGAGTACCACTTTCTATTATATCTGATTGGGATCCGAGGTTTACCTCAAAGTTCTGGCGAAGTCTTCATCATACTCTGGATACAAAGTTGAGTTTCAGCACTGCTTATCATCCTCATACAGACGGTCAGTCTGAGAGGACGATTCAAACTCTAGAAGATATGTTGAGAGCTTTCTCTATGGATTTCAAAGGTGGTTGGGATCAACACCTACCTTTTGTGGAATTTTCTTATAATAATAGCTTTCAATCCAGTATTCAGATGGCTCCTTATGAAGCTCTCTATGGAAATAAATGCAGGACTCCAACTTTTTGGGATGAAGTTGGGGAAAGAAATCTATTAGGACCTGATCATGTTAATGAAATGGCAGAAAAGGCCAGATCTATTCAACAACACATAAGAGCAGCTCAGAGTCGACAGAAAAGTTATGCCGACAACCGAAGAAAATACCTAGAGTTTGAAGTGGGTGATAAAGTGTTATTACGAATATCTCCCTGGAAGAGGGTCAAGAGATTTGGAAAGAAGGGGAAGTTGAGCCCTAGATATATCGGTCCTTTCGAAATACTGGATCGTGTTAGGAAGGTAGCTTACCGATTGGCGCTTCCACTGAATCTCTCTCATGTTCATGATGTGTTCCATGTATCTCTCCTGAGAAAGTATATACCTGATCCTTCATATGCACTCAGCTTAGAAGTTGTACCACTGGAGAAAGATCTTTCTTATGAAGAATAGCCGATAGAGATTCTGGATCATAGCGAAAGAGTCCTACGAAACAAGACCACTCGATTGGTGAAACTTTTATGGAAGAACCACCAATTAGAAGAAGCTACATGGGAGTTTGAGGATATGATGAGGGAGAGGTATCCTCATCTGTTTGTTACAAAGTGATGAATTTTGAGGGTGAAATTCATTTTAAGAGGGGTAGAATGTGACACCCGAGACTTTTATGAGAAATATTTTGGTTTTTATAAATCATAAAAGGAATCTTTCACTACACACAACACTTGCTTGGCTTGATTTATAAGCAATCGCGACCTTCCTAGATAGCTTGCGTCGTACGCAATACCGAATTTCACTAAACAATGATATGCTATTAAAATATTATTAAAACTAGCCATTATGAATAGTAATAACCACTTTTTGAAATTTTATAAATATTATTTTTCAAAATGGACTCCATTTTTGGATTTGGAATATCGAAATTATACTAGGGTGAAATTTTGGTATTTTTCTGAAAACATTCAATTTTTTATGAATAGTGAAACCACAAAGTGGTAGTTAAAAAAACTGAATTTTTCATAAAACTTAATTTTACAACTTCTGTGAGTGGAATTTCAAAAATCCGAGAGACACGGTTGATGTCAGTAAGTAAATTGTGGTTCATTGAGATGAAAATAATTTTTGGTGAATAGTAACGTTTTACTTTTATTTACCACGGTTAAAAGTAAATAGGGTAATTAAGGGTAAAAATGATATTATTATTACCCTAAAACATGTCCTAATTCTATTGGATAAGTGTAATTCGTCCAAAAAACAAACATAGGAATAAAATATGACCATTTAGGCCCACTTGGATTAGATTAGGACATTTATTATTAATTTATTTAAATAAGGGTTAAAATAGTTAAAATCAAAGTTTAATAAGTAAATAATTTTTAATATAAGGTTGTACATAAGATAAATTCGACTATGAATATTCATTAGAAATATAAACAAATTTACTACATAATATTATTTTATTTGTAATTTTTAGACATTAAATAATTTAATTTATTTATGACACAAAATGATGCAGTAATTATCTTATTAATGAAATATTGACATAGTAGATGTTATAAATACCAAAATAAATGTAATTCGAGAATTTTTATGAATTACAATAATTTTATAGGTTAATATGACATGTTATTATTGATTTAATTAACTTTTTTCGAACTAATAATTCTGTTATGAGTTTCACAAAAATCAATTACTAAATAGTGTCAAAATTGACATAAAATAGTATTTAAAACAAATATTATATTATTAATTGTTATTTTATTCCTAAAAATATAAGGATCGGCCAAATGACTTAGATAAGGTTATATATATTAATAATAAACAACTTGGGGTTTGTTTTGCTTCTTATAGTAAGTTTATTAATCTTATAGTATAAGAACACAAGAAGACACAGTAAAAGTAAAATTATTTAACTTAATGTTAAATCTAAATGATAAGGTTAAAATAGGAACCTTGTTAGGTCCACAAGGCTGAATACCCTAAGAGGGTGGGGGTGAATCAGGGTATGACTAATTTTCAATTAATGCCCAATCTGATCTTGTTTCGCTGTTGAGAAAAACTCTAAACTCTCTTCTCTCTTTTTCCTATTGCACAAAGTAAATAGAGAGCGAAGTATGCACATGACACAGCAATTTTACTTGGTTCACCGCAAAGGGCTACGTCCAAGAGGCATACGCCGACAAGTTGTCGGTCGTAAAAAATTCTACTAATCTTCACTAGCTGTGGATTACAAGGTTCGGGCTAGATCACTTCTAAGCACAGGCTCACTGCATTTACAAGTTTAGGGTCAGCTCACTGCTTTCCCAAGGGTCACTCCCTATTTCTATCTCTCTCTGGCTCACTGCTGGTGGAGAGGATCACCTTCTTCCTCTTCCTAAGCTCACTTCTCTTGGAAGGAATCTTCTCCCAGTTTATAGACCTGTAGGTCTCTTCATTTGCATGAATGAATGCATCTTCTTCTGTGTGTAGATGCTCTGTTGAAGTACAACTTTCACCCGTAGATGAATATCTCTTTGCACCGAAGGTATCGGGAAACGTACCAGCTTCCACACAGTCCGAGAAGCACCGCTGGATCAAAACCTTACTTGGCGCGCAAGTCTATCTCGGCGCGCAAGTCACAACGGGCGCGCAAGTCCTCCTCAGACACTTGCGCGACTCAAGCTTCCTCAACTCCAAACTTGCGCGACTCTCTTCCTTTTACGCCCAAACCAATATTGGTGTGCAACTGCCAACCGGCGCACAACTTCTAACACCGGCGCACAACTTCAACTACTGGCGCGCAAATTCACCTGCGCGACCCACACTCACCACTTGCGCGACCACCACACCTGCGCGACGGGAGCTCTGATTTCTCAAAGTGTTGAACTCCGTTGAAAATGAGGAGGGGTGGTCCAGTATTTATAGGCAATCTGACCACCCTGCGCGATAGCGCGCAAGTCACCTGCGCGACCCAGTTTCGGCACGCAAGTCCCCTGTCATTTTAGACACTTGTGCGACCAACTCCCAAACTTGCGCAAACCTCTTTACTTTGACATATTTTGATCTTATGATCTTGAGAAACATATGGCGCGCAAGTTTCCTATACTCCAAGTCCTAGGCGCACAAGTCCTTTTACCAAAAACACTTTTCTTCATTTGCCGATTTTCAGGCCCTAAAATTTGGCAAACACTGGAAAACGGCGCCACCTTGTATCGGTTCTTTTGTACCGCCTCCAGATCATCCATTCCTTTTATCGACGTTCTTGAATCAAACATGGATCGTTGCCCTCAGCTCTTGAACTCAACATTCCACCATGAAATCCTCTTTGTCAACAAATTTGTTTGTCATTGTTTTGCTTTGTCAACAATCACTACTCATATGTCCACTTTGTCAACAAACACAATCACCTCCAAAATGCTTCAATGATACCTTGAGGGATTTTTGCCCAACAATCTCCCCCTTTGGGTTTGTTGACAACTCTTGCAAAACAAAGATACGTCGTTGATTCTTCAGCCTCCATTCGCCTCATTGCGATTCTAATAGTGATCAAGGATTTACTCAACACATACTCTAAGCCCACATGAGCAATGCTCGGCATGAGAAACAAGAGTAAATGAAAAGTTCATCAATGAATCACTTTATCTCTGACATCCAATGTTGACACCAAAATGATACCAATTTGTACTAAACTGATACCAATTGTTCATGGATTTGTTGTAAGACCAATGTTTGGTTTGGAAATAGTCTTACCACTTTCCAACACCACTCTTTTGCTTTTATCACGATCATCAACTGTCGTGATATCTATTCTTTGATCGATCACTTCTAGCATCATCGGATTTAATACACTCTCCCTTTCTCATTGCTCCCCCTTTCTAGCTGCTCCACCTATCAGCTTCTCCCCGTATCTGTCATTATTTCTCAAATAGCCACACTGTCTCCCAATCACTATTTTCTCCCCCTTTAACAAACACTATTTTCTCCCCCTTTGTCAACGAACCCAAAGGTCACTCCTTTGTAGTTTGTAACAGTGTAGAGAACACAAATCAGCACATTAGGGAAAAAGACATCATACCTCGGGGAGAGGGGGGGTCCCACATCCACACTATTTCAAGTGTGGGGAATCGACTGAACTCCCAGAGCTAGTCGATGCCTCTCAAAAGCTTCCTTGGGTAAGGCCTTTGTCATAATGTCTGCAACCTGTAGCTCTGTAGGCACATACTCCAACTTCATGATGCCCTGCCCAACCTTCTCCTTGATGAAATGATACTTGATCTCAATGTGCTTTCTCCTGGAATGATGGACAAGATTTTTTCTAAGATTTATAGCACTTGAGTTGTCACACTGGATTCTGATCGGAGACTTTACTTCAACTCCCATATCTTCAAGCTGTTGCTTCATCCACAATAACTGTGTGCATGCTTGAGGGGCTGCAATATACTCAGCTTCGGTGGTGCTTAATGAAATGAAATCCTTCATTTTTCTCAACCAAGCAATACATAGTCCGCCAAGATAAAATGCACCTCTAGATGTTGATTTCATGTCATCTGCTGAACCGGCCCAGTCTGCATCAGTATATCCCAATAATTCTGTCTGAGACTTGTTGTTATATGTCAGCCCGAAGTCCACTGTGCCCTTGATATACCGAAGTATTCTTTTCACTGCAAGAATGTGACTTTCCTTGGGATTACTTTGATATCTCGCTGCTTGGCATGTGGCGAAAACAATATAAGGCCTTGTCATGGTCAAGTACAACAGACTTCCGATAATTTGCCTATATTCTGTGATATTAACTGCCTTGCCATCCTCATATTTTGATAATATCATCCGGGTAGCAACCAGAGTCTTCTTCTCCTTGGAATTATCCATTCCAAACCTTCTTAGAACCTCCTTGGCATATTTGGATTGAGAAATAAAAGTGCCATTACTTCCTTGTGTCACCTGTAAACCAAGGAAAAATGTTAGCTCTCCAATCATTGACATTTCAAACTCATTTTTCATGAATTCGGAGAACTGTCTGCATTGAGCTTCATCTGATCCGCCGAATATTATGTCATTAACATAAACCAGCACCATCATCCGTTGATTACTTTTATTACTAAAATAGAGATTGTAATCAACTCCTCCACGCTGAAAACCAAGCTTCTTCAAATATTGATCAAGCCTTGAGTACCATGCTCGTGGTGCTTGTTTCAGCCCATACAATTCCTTATTCAGCCTGCAAACTTTGTTCTCATCCTCATGAATAAGAAAACCATTTGGCTTCTCAATGTACACCTCTTCTTCCAGAACCCCATTCAAGAACGCGGATTTGACATCCATCTGGAACACTTTAAACTTTCTTTGCACTGCTATGGCCAAGAATAATCTGATTGTCTCCAGCCTTGCAACTGGTGCAAATGTCTCATCAACATCTATTCCTTCGATCTGGGAGTACCCCTTGCACACTAGTCATGCTTTATTTCGAATCACAGTTCCATCTTCATTCATCTTGTTGTGATAGACCCATTTAGTCCCAATGACATTCTTGTCTGCTAGTCTCAAAACAATCTCCCACGTCTGGTTCTTCTCAATCTGATCAAGCTCTTCATTCATAGCTTGAACCCAGTTTTCATCTTCAGCTGCATCGGAAAAACATTTCGGCTCCACCTGAGATAAAAACGATTTCTGCTGTAATGACTTCATTCTTCGAGTCTAAAATGGTGCTGTCTGGTCACCAATGATATTCTGCCTATCAATTTCAGCTCGACTCTTTGCCTTCCTTGCAGATATAGACTTGACACTTTCTTGTTCATCATCAGTATCTTCTTCTGAGTCAGCCTCTGCAACTTCTGCCCCCCCTGTGTTGCTTTCCTCATCATCACTTTCATCCAAGAACTATTCAATGGATCGTTGAGTATTCTGTTCATTTTCAACTATAGTGACATCATTTCTCTCAATGATTTTTTACAGCCTCTTGTTGAATCATTTATATGCTTTACTTTTCCCTGAGTAGCCAAGGAATATCCCTTCATCTCCTCGTGCCTCAAACTTCTAATGATTTTCTTTGTTGATAATGAAAAACTTACTTCCAAAGATTCGAAAGTATTTAAACGTTGGCTTTATTCTGTAACATAGTTCATACGGATTCTTCCCTTGCTTCGGACACAACAGAGACCTGTTTGAAACATAGACCGATGTTAAAATGGCTTCCATCCAAAATTTCTCTGGTAGGTCCTTATCAATAAGCATTGTTCTGGCCATGTTGTTGATGATCTGATTTCTTCTTTCAACCACTCCATTCTGTTGGGGAGTTCTTACTGATGATACTTGATTCCTTATCCCATGTTTCTCGAGATAGTTTTCAACCTGACAGTTTGTAAATTTTGTACCATTATCAGTACAAAATTTCAGGATTTGCTGCCCAAGCATCTTTTCTGATTCCCTCCTTTACTGCTTTATACAACTGAACACCTTTGTCTTATGGGTAATGATGAATACCTAGGCCATTCTTCTATAATCCGCAATGAAAAGAGCATAGTACCTTTTCACATTTATATCTCGTGGTGAAATAGGTCCACATACATCAGCATGAACCAATTCGAGCACTCTAGTTGATTTCTGTTCCTTTGGCCTGTATGTCTTTCTGATGATCTTCCCTTGTTGGCAAGCATCACACGTATGAGTGCGATCACGTGATAGTTTGGGAAGGTCTCTAGCAGCATCACATTTTACAAGATCCTCCATAGATGGTTGGCATAGATGACCAAGTTGCTTATGCCACAACTGGTTTTCTTCCTCTCTAGATAAAAGACAAGTACCTTCTTCCCCACCTACAAGGTAGAGATTTCCCTTTGGCCTTTTTCCCTGCATAACAGATGCTCTATATTTTTCTTTCACAACACACATCTTCTTGGTAAATTGGATAGAGTGCCCAGAGTCACATAGTTGACTGACACTGCGTATGTTATGACTGAGACCCTCTACTACCAAGACATCAGCACGTCTCATCTCTTTTCCCCCAAACATGGCTTTCCCAGATCCAACAATCTTTATCCCTTCATCATTTCCAAATTTGACAACTCCTTTGTCATATTTGATTCCTGTAACAAGATCTTTATTACCCTTCATGTGGGATGTGAAACCACTATCAAGAATCCAAACACCAGATCGATCTGATGCTTTAAGGGCAATCTCTGCCACCACAACCTTCTCATTTTTATTCTTCTTGGTCCATACTTTTTATTTCACACTCGGCATGGATTGAGACTTCTGTTCTTTCTCAGAATATGATGGACCGCCCTCATCTTGAAGAGCTGCAAATCTGTTCTGAACTTTTAACTCACTTGTTGGTTTATTGATATGCTACTTCCGAACATTTTTATTCTGCTTTGACACATTTCTCTAAATGGTTGAAGTGCAATACCTAGCCATTTTTCCAAATCCTTTGCACCAAAAACAGTGTCCTTCAAAATGTGTTCTGGAAAACCGTTCTCTGTTTGGCTTCCATCTCTGTTCATGTTCCCTTCTATATCTCTTGGATATGGAACACACATACTGTGAATGTCCTATTTTCCCACAGCAATAACACCTGATATAGGATGCATTCCCTCG
This sequence comes from Viscum album, assembly GCA_963277665.1. Lineage (NCBI taxonomy): Eukaryota > Viridiplantae > Streptophyta > Magnoliopsida > Santalales > Viscaceae > Viscum > Viscum album. The sequence goes on from OY728163.1 coordinate 211,841,443, forward strand.
TGATATTTCAGCACTACGATTTTCCCTTTGAGATCTCTGAATATTCTGATTCTGTTTTGTGCTCAAATCAACCTTCACTTTCGGGATGAGTGCTTGCGGTCTGACTGCAATTATCGCAAATTTTTGTTCTTGACTAAGCCCAAAAATGACCTTAACATCTGAGCTCAATTGCTGCTTCTTCCCTACTAAACTGCTAGGCTCTGCTTTCATCTTCTCTGCCTTCTGAATGGCCTGCTTTTCGGATATCACATTGGGGGTCAAGAGTTTATCTTGATCCTTAAGTTTTTGTCGCAGACTGACCACTTCTTCTTCAAGCTCTTTGATACGTCTAACCTGATCTTTTCCTGTGTTGGTCAAATAATCAATTTCCTTCTTTTGTTCCTCAACTTTAAGCTTATCCTCAACAATTTTTTCTGAGTTCTCTGGTGTTGAGGATTTTAGTCTTTCAATTTCTTCTAACAGCTCAGACTTTTCTTCATCCTGTTGTTGCATATAGAGTTTGGCATCACGAACCACTTTATTGGCTTTCTTCGTTTTGGCTCTCCAAAATTCTATCTCCTCAAGAGTTTCTTCCAATTCGGCTTCCATATCAACTCTCCCTTCAATTTCTTCTTCTTCTTTAGAATCAGCTTCTTCTCCCTTTTGGGAACTACCAACAATCGCCACCAAGGCATTTACCCCACGATCTCGGCAATTTTCAATTTCCTCAACCTCTTCATCCTCAGACTCATCTGAACTTTCAAGTTCTTGTGAGAGAAGATTCTTTTTCTTGAAGAAATTTCTCTTGAATTGCTTCTTCCCTTTCACAAAAGCTGAAGTTTTCTTCTTGGGAATTTCAACTTCATCATCATCATCATCATCTTGAAACTTCTTTGGGCATCTTGCCGCAAGATGACCAACCTTTCCACATCAAAAACATGCTAGTGGAATTTTACCTTTAAATTTTCCTCTTCCTCTTTGTAGATTTGAAGAAATAAATGACATCACCTCATCTGTCTATTCTTCTTCATTAGAATCTTCAATGGTGAGCTTCTACATGGCCTTAAATGCCACCTCTTTAGACTTCCCCTTTTCCACAGCCTAATTATCATCGTTCCTCATTTCATATGCAACTAAGGTACTATGCAAATTGTCCAATGTCATCTCTTTTGGATCTTTATCTTCTAGTACTGAAACTTTCGGATTGAACCGAGGTGGAAGTTTCCTCAAGATGCGCTTTACAATCTTTATGTCTTCAATGACTTCTACAAGACCTCGCATATCTTCCACAACAATGTTTACCCTGTCAAAAAATGCATCAACAGACTCATTTGGGTTCATTTTTAGATCTTCATATTTGTTCCACATCACCTGCAGCTTTGCCTCTCTGACTTTTGTGTCCCCTTCATATATATTCAAAATCTTTTCCCACATGGCATGTGATGTTTTGCATGACATCACCTTCGTGTAGATGGTATTGGAAAGGGCTCCCCCTAAGGCATTGATTACTTTGGAATCAGCATCTAACTCTCTATGCTCAGCTTCTGAAAAAGCACCACTATTAATATCAGTTGTGATACCATGCATATCTACTGAAAACACATCCATTCCCAAGGATTGGAAATAGTGTTGCATCTGATTCTTCCATATCTGAAAATTATATCCGTTGAAGATCGGAATCCCATTATGATTGGTCACCTCCATTGAGAGCAGAGCAACATTCAACCTGGCTCTGATACCAATTGTTAGGTCGACAAGGCTGAATACCCTGAGAGGGGGGGGGGGTGAATTAGGGTATGACTAATTTGAAATTAATGCCCGTTCGGATCATGTTTCGCTGTTGAGCAAAACTCTAAACTCTCTTCTCTATTTTTCCTGTTGCACAAAGTAAATAGAAAGCGAAGTATGCACAGGAAACAACAATTTTACTTGGTTCACCGCAAAGGGCTACGTCCAAGGAGCATATGCCGACAAGTTTCCAGTCGTACCAAATTCAACTAATCTTCACTAGCTGTGGATTACAAGGTTCGGGCTAGATCACTTCTAAGACCAGGCTCACTGCCTTTACAAGTTTAAGGTCAGCTCACTGCTTTCCCAAGGTTCACTCCCTATTTCTCTCTCTCTCTGGCTCACTGCCGGTTGACAGTATCACCTTCTTCCTCTTCCTAAGCTCACTGCTCTTGGAAGGAATCCACTCATAGTTTATAGATCTGTAGGTCTCTTAATTTGCATGAATGAATGCATCTTTCTCTGTGTGTAGATGCTCTGTTGAAGTGCAACTTTCACCTGTAGATGAATATCTCTTTGCACCGAAGGTATCGGGAAACGTACCAGCTTCCACGCAGTCCGAGAAGCACTTCTGGAACAAAACCTTACTTGGCGCGTAAGTCAATCTCGGCACGCAAGTATCGGCGCGCAAGTATCGGCGCGCAAGTCACAACGGGCGTGCAAGTCCCCCTCAGACACTTGCGCGACTCAAGCTTCCTCAACTCCAAACTTGCGCTACTCTCTTCCATTTATGCCCAAACCAATATTGGCGTGCAACTTACAATCGGCGCGCAACTTCTAACACCAGTGCACAACTTCAACTACTGGCACGCAAATTCACCTGTGCGACCCACACTCACCACTTGCGCGACCACCACACCTGCGCGACGGGAGCTCTGATTTCTCAAACTGTTGAACTCCGTTGAAAATGAGGAGGGGTTGGTCCAGTATTTATAGGCAATCTGACCACCCTGCGCGACGGCGCGCAAGTCACCTGCACGACCCAGTTTCGGCGCCCAAGTCCCCTGTCATTTTAGACACTTGCGCGACCAACTCCCAAACTTGCACGAACCTCTTTACTTTGCCATATTTTGATCTTCTGATCTTGAAAAACATATGGTGCGCAAGTTTCCGATACTCTAAGTCCTCGGCGCACAAGTCCTTTTTCCAAAAAGACTTTTCTTCATTTTCCGATTTTCATGCCCTAAAATTTGGAAAACGCTGGAAAATGGTGCCACCTTGTATCTGTTCTTTTGTACCACCTCCAGATCATCCATTCCTTTTATCGACGTTCTTGAATCAAACATGGATCGTTGACCTCAGCTCTTGAACTCGACATTCCACCATGAAATCCTCTTTGTCAACAAATTTGTATGTCATTGTTTTTCTTTGTCAACAATCACTACTCAGATGTCCACATTGTCAACAAACACAATCACTTCAAAAATGCTTCAATGATACCTTGAGGGATTTTTTTCCAACAAACCTAAACTGGTCTAAATTATATTGGATGAGAGGATTTCAACACATCCCCACCTTTGCTTCGAAATAAATTAATTTGGAGTGATTTAAAACCGAACTTTACTTTATAATAAAATAATATTTTTAGATTTTCCAAAGGAGCCCCTCTCCTCCCTTATAAAAGGGAACCTCCTCCCCCCTCTTCCTCACACCACTTTGAGCCTGCAATCTCGGCCAACCCCTGCCAATTTATCTTCTCCACTTCCCTAGAGACATCCTAGAGGTCCTGGTGTTCTTCAAAGACCAATTTTAGTGCCCTAAAAGGAGGTCTCAAAGAAGCACTTCAAAGAAGAGGTTATGTCCGTTACCGATTCTTTCATCTTTATTTCTTCTTCCACTTCTTCTTCTTTAGTTGTTTCATTATGAAGTAATAACATCAGTATCACTCATATACTGATATGTTATTATAAGTATGAAACAACCCTATTTCACCATCTATCCATCTTACGGAAAATGAAATCACCGCGCGTGCGTACGTACGGAATACCGTCTCCATGCCGTGGTGTAATCTATTTTCCACCACCACCTTACTTGGATGGGTATAATGGTGTAAATAATGATTATATATGATTATTGTAAAGTGATATTGATTCTGAAATAGTATACATACACTCCAATACAATTCCATGATCATGGGAACGATATCATCGCTTGTGCGTACGTACGGAATACCGTCTCCATGATGTGATGCGACTCATTCTACATGATCTTCATTGAATAATGATTATATAAATGAATTTAATGAATTAATATGATATATATTACACTAATAAAATTCTGTAAATGAGGTATCTATAACATAAAGAGAAGAATAATAATTTATTCGACAAAACACGCATAAGAACAAAAAGTAATAAACACCCGAAAAACAAGTTGTAATGAAATATTACTAATAAGAAGCTAAGAATATGACCACATGTGATATCATAACAATGAGTATGATTCTGGAATAATTCAATAACATTATTTAAATCATTATACAGGAGGTTCGGACAGGTACAAAGCATATCAGACCTAAGGTAAGGGAAAATATCACAATCTCACTTTTATCCGAGATTGTTTATACTTTGGTATTTACTGGGGTGTATTTTATCATCTACATCCATGTTCCCTCAATATGTAATATTATTCCCATCCACCTACAATTTTTTAAATCCAATTTTACCCTTCGGTGAGTTTTTAGTAAAAGATATGAAAGAAATCTTTTGTCATTTTTCGTACGAGGTACTTTTTGACTTTTCCAAAAAAAGTATGAGAAGAATGTTTTTTTAACTTATACGACATGAATGGATTTTTAAAATAGTATTTCCAAGAAGCTTCCTTTACATGTTTTCATGTTTAATTTTAATCAACTTCTTTTAGTTTATAATTGTATGACATGTTAAGGAAGGAAAAATGTTTTTGAAGTAGAAAGGATATTTTCCTCAAGAATGGAGTTCATGTGGTTTATCAAAATTATTTTCCATCTAAGATAATAAAGGGTTCTGTTTCTATCCCTATTATTACATGGATTTGATTATTATGTGATGGAAGTATTTTTATGAATTCTTTTATCTTATATGAATTGTTTTATGATGTCAAAATGTTTAAAGATTCCCATTTTTATTACATAGGTTATGTTATGATGTATGGTTTATGATTTTGTGGCACACATAAGAATGGTATAATTATGAGATGGGTGGGACCTATATCTCCCTCCAATGCATTGGGTAAAGATTTTATATCTCATGAGATAGACATGGCTGGAATGGCAGGTTAAACCGGTTCAGTGAAACAGGACTGAAACAAGGAGTGAACTCGGTTCAGAAATGGACTTTTTCCACTAGGATAGTCTTGGAAATGAGTCTTGACTAATAAGAAATGATTATCTATGATTATGTGTGTATGCCACAATGTTTCATGTTTTATGTTATGATTATTGGGATTACATTTCACTAATATGATTTATCCCATGTTATGAAATTATGATTTCTTTTGCAGGTTAAGATTTAAAAAAGATGTGTTCTTATGTATATGATGTGATTGATATTTCTTTTATTTACCCTTACTGAGCATTTGAGCTCACCCTTTTGTATGTTTTCCTTCCCCAGTTCAGGAATATGGTTATTAAGTAAGATATGTCAAAAGGGACTATAGATATGATGAAATAAATGGGAGATAGTGTAGATGCTTTATGAACCAGTTGTTTATGTTTCCTAGTTTCTAAAGACACTATACCTATACGGTCCTTTCCTGGTTTTGTTATATGTTGTAATATGTGTGCTTAAATTATGAAGTGATAAAAATGTATGTAAAGTATGGGTCATTATAATGTGGATGTTTTCAATTATTAAGAAATACATAAATAATTCCATTTTCATTTATTCTCTATATTGTGAAATGGTGAAATTAATTCAAAAAGTGATTTACCATTATAAAGATACGAGAAGTTTTTCCCTTGAGTGGGATACAAGTTTAGAGTGAATAATAAGCTTCCAAAAAAATTATCTCAGGTAAATATGGATTTGTTTCTGGAATTATCTTTAGGATGGTTTCATTAAAAAGGTATGATATTATAATATAACATTATTTATAATCCATTTTAGATTATATCATAAATGGGGATAATTTTAATCAATGAAAAAAGTGTAAATATAAAGAAGTTACAAGTCTATATTCAAATCATACTATGTTGGAAATATACACATTTTTTTATTCAAGTGATTTAATAAATTTATGATTGAAATATCTTAGGATAATATGTATATAAAATGATATCTGTCTCTTGGATTAGGATAAATACATTTTGAACAACTCCTAAATATATATTGTAAGTGAATCATTTCTTATTTTTATCAATTATATTTTTTTTATTAGTTTTCTATATCAATTTCTCTTGTTTTCTATATCTAGAATGGCTTAGTAGACTTTGAGTGGAATGGTTAATGATAAATATATAAGTATGAATTGATACCATTTCCAAAATACTTTTTACTTTATGTAAATAAGGGGGATATAAAGTAAATTGAAAAATTCATGATAAAGGGGGAATGAAATTAAATGAAATTTGACAAACATATTTTATGATTACATATTAAAATATCATTATAAGATGGGATGGAAAATAAACACAATGGGGGATTTTATTAATCCCATATTGTGTCAGTTGTATTTATTTTCAATGAGTTATGATGATTTGAGTATTCGTTGATGTCAATATGTATAATATGGATTATATGTGTCAAAGAATCTTTATTTTAACCACATGATGTTTTAAAAAGATAACTATATCCAATATTATATATGGGACACAACACAAGACCTAAAAAATCATGAAATATTATTATTTAAATATGAAATTTATAACCTAGACATTAAATTGGTGTGAATTAATATTATTAACTAATTTATGAACTCTATATAAAGGTTCTACTAAAAATAAATGTATTAATAAATGATTATTAAACAATCACTCAATTTTTGTGATGACATTTTATTCATAAAAAATATTTTTTGAAAAAAATGGATTTAATTTATTTTTGTGAAAAAAAATATGTTAAGTAAATTTTACAACTTTTAGATTTTTTTGATAAAAATGATATCATTTTTGAAATTTTTAAATAAAAAATGTCTTATGGTGAAATTTTGATATTTTTCTAAAAAGTTTTATTTTTCTGTGAGTAGTGAAACTACTGATTGAAATCATTATTGTCATTTAAATTATATATAATGTAAAATTAAATTTTGGAATAATTTTAAATTGTTTTTAGTAATATTTGATTAAATATAATCCAATTATTGTTTTTTGAATAAATATTATACCATGATTTGGAATTAAACATTTATATACTTAAAAAAGTGTTTTTTTCTAAAAAAGTATTTTTCATTGCATTTTTCAATTTAATATTAAATTATTTTCTTCCACCTTAAGAATTTGAATATTTAAAAATTTATTCCAAATTTTAAATTAGGATATCCCAACATCAAAAATAGGTTCCTTTTATTTTTTTCATTATGATAGTAACCATAATAAATAATTGTCAGCATGGTAATGATAAATCAGGTAATTAATGTTACAAATAATATGATAAGAACTAAAAAATGAACCTAACACAGTGGATTTATTCCATGTCCAACTTTGTTTTAAAAAATAAGGAAACATGGTGCAATATTTCTTAGATTGTAACCTTTATATTATTATAATGAAAAGTCAAATGATTATTCTCTTTGTTTTATTATTTCAAAAATTTTGACATAGATATAAACAAAGGATATGTTCAGTAATTTGAGATAAAAATTATTTCTTTATCATGATAAGTCACTTCTATTTTTTATTAGTGAAATAATTAACATAATTTCTTATGCAATTTCGACACATTGTTTATTTGATTAGTATACTAATAAAATAAATTATTCCAAAATACTAAATTTAATATAATATAAATTAATTTTTGATTGGAACTAGTTTTTTAGATTAATAAAACAGGCATTGGATGTTTTAATTATATTATATTCTGATTCTATTATTTTCATATTGTCCTCAAAGAAACATTAAATAAATGGTTCCAAAAATGTCATTAATTTTTTTGATAATAAATAATATTTTAATATTTAATTAAAAATTCCTAAAAATAATATATTCTTCAATTTGATTTATATATGTATTTACATATAAACTATAGTTCACATATTTGATAATTATCCTTTAATACTAACCATATTCACCCATAAAAAGTTAAAAACAATGTTATCACGGTAATTGTAAAAAAGTATTAACTCAAGATAAAATAAAAAAATAAGGCTAAAAACATAATCTAAAATTGTAAATAAATTATTTGATGATATAAATTAAATATATGCTAATAATATAATCCTAATATATCAGTTTGGATACTTTTTTCAGGAAAAATAATTTACTATAATTTAATATTTTATGTAATTCAAATAGTTCCCCTCCCCTCACTTATAAAATGGAACCTCACATCCTCTTTTTTTCATAGTTAAAAACCCTTTAGTTCAAAAAATACATGTCCAAATTCATTATTAATATTATCAAGGAAGTTCTTGTGGTATTATTTTCTGAATAATACCATCTTTATCAAGTTTAAGGTATAAATATAATGAAGTTGTCTGAAGAATAAGTACAGTCATTAAATAAATGTTTTAGTTTTATTTATTCTTATACCTTGATCAATTATTCTTAAAATTTGTTTAAATAATAATAAAAATATCATACATGTACTAAGATGTTTTACTTTTAATTTAATAACCTATATCCATATCCTCTCCCATCAAACGGTAATTGAAGCCTTGGTTCTTGTGTATGAAGGACTACCACCTCGCGAACCGATGTGATTATTTTTCTATCATTGCAGCTCATGATGGTTCATGATGATAAATATAGTATATATATTTTATTTTCTTGGAATATTTATCATTCTAGAAATTTAATATATCATATATTTTCTTACCTTTCCATTAATTGAAAAAGGATAATGTCATTCATGCGTCCATGTGGATTACCACCTCCTTGAAGTGATGAGATTAATTTTCGCTACCGCATCACAGGAAGATATTGATATGTATATTGAAATAAATAATATGATATTTATTATATAATTATCTTTCCATAATGATAAAATAATACTGAACATATTTCCATCATTCTCATTGAAAAATGGAAATGTTACTCATGGTTACATATGACCAACCATTTCCTTGATTGTAACGTAGATTATTCGTCATATCCATAATTCATTGTTGGTTTTAAAAGTGTAATTCATATATTAAAAAATAATTATTTAATGATTATTATTTTGGAGATGATGGAACAACGAACACTTTGATCACAATCAACCTACTGAATCTCTTTTGGACATACAATCCAAATATCATCAAAACAACTGATGAGAAATTAATTTATTAACTAATTGTATAGAAATTGTTAACATGTAAAATAAAATAAATAATAAACTTTAAACAAGTTAATTCTGAAAGAAAATATTAACATATATTTATTATTCAGGGTGATAAATAATTTATATGGAGAGTTGTACTTGAGGTAAGAGACACTTTACATTAGAAAACTTATTTAAAATGATTAATGCTTTATTTTATAAATATTTCACTTCAATGTCTCTATTCATAAAATAATTTTATGGACATATTTATTAATTATAAAGGAATTTTTTTTATGTATTTAATTCTTTTAAAAGGCTTTTAAAAGGAGTCTATTTCACATATTTTATATAGAACATTTTAAATTTATTAAGAAAAGACAAAATGAATGTTCTCTTTTAAATATATGACGTCGATAACATTTCAAACCTCCAAAACAAGTAATTTTTTTCATTTTTTTTATTCCTCCATGTTTTCTTCCAAGAAAAAAGAATATTTCCACTTATTCTGGTAATTTTACTTTTGAAAATTGTGTTTTAAATAAATGGAATACATCATGATTCAAAACTGTTTTCTTATGGGTGCCTATAATATTTTTATGATGCAATATACAATTTATTTAGATTATTTTATGACTATTTAACATTTTTTATGGATAATGTGGTTCTATTATAATCTAAGTATAGGTGGTTCTGTTATAAACCAATGATGGGTTGTTCCATTATAAACCAAGGATAGGTGGTTCCATTATAAACCGAAGTTGGGTTATTAACTTATAAACCAAGGATAGAGGGGGCTATTATAGACCCATAATATAGTGGTAAATGATTTTGTCTCATGAGATGTTGTATATGGGACTAGGGAGTAAAATCATTCAATGATGGTACTTTTCTATCCTTGTGATGTTGTCTTTGAATTAATCATTGACTTATACTTATGTTATGTTATGTATTACTACCACATTACCTTTATGAGTTTTATTTTTTCCATTATTATTTCTTATAAAATGTTTTATAGTTTATTTGGAGGGAAAATTTTATTTCTTGGGTAATAAAATATATATTTTGGGCTAAAATTTATTTCTAAAATGGAATAAATATAAGTATTCATCAACTAACAAATTATTTCAATCTTTTTATATCTATAAATAAAGGTTTTCCCCCGCCACATTTAAAAACAATCAAATGTTTTTATGGATGATTAAAGAGAAGGATGTGGTGAAAATGATTATTTTGATGATATGACCTAAAAATAAAACTTTTTATATCTTATATTTTTTATTTTGTGGGTAAAATGGATACTATGTAGATGTTTCCACGTTATGATGTAATATTTATTTATTTAATAAATATGGATAATTTCGTTACAACTATAAACTGTAAAGATCCAAAATTTTAATATAATAATTACCTACCTTAAAACTCTAGATTTTTTTTTGGTTATGATTTCTTCATTATATTTGGTATTAGAGGAAATTTTTAAAACATTGGAGATTAGAATTATAGACCTTTAGAGAGAACATTATAGATAAGCCTCATTATAGTAAAACATCCTAATGTTTTTATAACATGGATATTGTGTAGTTTTCACAGAAATGCATACATAATAGGACACTATTAGTGGATTTGGGTTTTGAACAAAATCATCTATAGGTAATAACCCCAAAAAGAGTTAGTCAATTTTTCTCGAACATCGTTCTTTTTCACAGTGCATGTGCTCGTATTGTGCACCTCGTTTGAAACATCTATTGGATGTAATTAGGTTAAGTCATATATTATTTATGAACCATCATAAATGATTTAAATATATGATGATAATTTATGATCTATTTTTAATCTAAGGTTTCATAGATTGAAAACAAGTTGACATGATTTAAATATCCTATCAATGATATTTCATAATTATGATTATTGATTCTTACACTATAATTTTTGTTTTTATTATATGTATAGAACTAGGTGTAATGGTTATAATTATGAATTTTTTGGAAAATATAGTGATTCTGATAAACCAAATGGGATGATTCCATAAGTTAAAGATATTGTTATTATTTTTAATAAATTTTCCTGATATATGATTAATAAACTATACCTTATACAAAACTTGTATTCACCAATGAAGTGAAGGATATAGTCCACTAAGAGATTATGTGGAAGAAAACATGGAAGAAATAATGCACAATTTCATTCATATCATAAATTTGGAAAGAGGTACATTACAAAATTTCTTAAAGGAATAAGAAAATGCTTTATATACAGAAAAAATGAAATAGTTAAATCAATTTCTAAAAAAAATGAGGAGTTAAATGGATTGAAATAAATTTAATCATATAGATCCATTTATAGTTCATTTTAATAAATATCTGTAACATTGTAAATATATGATTAATTTCTCTCTTTTAATGGTTAAAACCTAGACTAAGGAATTTCCTATGTTAATTAATCATTGAATTGAAAAGAGTATACTATTTATGTATCATATATTATGGAAGTATTTTTATCAAGGATATATTGGTTATAATAATAATGTAATATATAAGGGTTGTTAAAAAATAGTTTTTATTTAAGTATTTTAAAACTTATTTCGAATGGTACTGAAAAATAATAAATGTGATTTAGTGTCAATGTTATATTTTTGGAAAACACTTGATTAAGGGAATAATAATTCTTAGTTTATTCATAAGGTTGAGTTAAAAACATTTAGTTGGGATAAATATATAATTTATATTTAAAAATTAAATGGGATAGTGTTGGTAACCATGAAATTGGTTAGTGATTTGATGAAAAAGTGATTTAGGTCATCATTGATCATGTTTATTTCATTTTTGGATTTTTAGAATATATTAAACTGTTTATGAATAATAAATATTGTGATAATTTATGGAAGCATACATGTATACCTATAAGATTTAATTAAGATTTATAGATATCATCATGAGTTTATATGTTTAAGGTTTATCATATGTTTAATAAAATATATACATATTTTAAGGTTTTATGTGATGGTAATTTAAGGAGATTCGAAACTTTTAATAGGTTTTATGAAGAATACCCTATAATGGTTTAAATAACACATTGGGTTAGAATATTATTTTATGATAAGATACATGGACAGTGAGATATAGATAATCTTGATTGTTGAGAAGTGATTCATTTACAAGGTGATATTTTTGGAGATATTTATAGTCATTAGAAGGGTTACCTTTCATGTTAGTTTCTAAATTTTATTCATGATATTTTTTTATGTTCAAAAAATTTTAAGAATAAATTTTTATTTATCATGGTTATTAATGATATTTTGGGAGTTTATTCTTTAGTTTGAGATATATGTAATCTTTATATTTAACAAGTGACTTACCATGAATGCTTATTTTGGAAGAATGCAATTAATATTTTTTTGAATGTGATATGAAAGGTATTGGATAAACTTTGAGGATAAAATATTCTTTTATGTTGAGTTTGTTAATGTAATTTGTGATGTAGGGTTATCTATAAAGTTATCTAGGTCAATCCACTGTTATTATTATGGAAATTTTGATGTTGATCACATCATTTTATCATTTCAGGGTTTATACATTATGGATATTGTATTACCCTATGATAAACCTTTAGTTTTGTATAAAATATAAAGATATCAGGATTATATTGATATTATTTTTTAGATTATGAAGTTTATTTTAGCATTTCATACATATAAAAATGCATTTTGAATATTCATTACTTGGAGAAAAAGATGATATTGTAGTTGAAATTGTTTAAATGATGAAATTCGAATTTTTAAGTAATTATATTTCATTATGTTCTTATTCTTGATTGTAAAATAACTTCTCATCTTTAGTAAAATTATATTTAACCAAACATATTATCATATGAACATTATTTCTACTAAATATACGGTCTTTTTCACACCTCTTTGGTTTACAGTTTGGTGGCCATTAACATTCTCATGATCATTCAATTTCTTATTATCAATGATCTCAATAAATATCAATAATTTTTTTATGCATCATGTTTTCTATCCTTGTCCATATTTTTTCTTCCCAATAATAATATCTTATTTGAAAACTGATTCATGTGTTATTCTAGATTAAATTTGTATTCCCTTTTCCGTCTTTTAAAAAAAATTATTAACACTTTTTTTGATGTTCTATTTAAAAAATGATATTTTTAGATGTCAAACAATTTATTATAATGATCAAGTTAAAATTATGGAAGTTATATTGATTCAAACGGAAGAAAAAAACCCTTATATTTTAAAAATAAAAATATATCTGATAGTTTATGCAATATGCACCACCGAACTAAAAAGAACCAGGAAATATTAATACTTAAGTATAAATGTTATAACCTATATTTCAAACTGGTTGTTTTAAAAAATATTAACTAATTAATTAAATATATATATATATAATTCATAATCAATATAAAGGTATTGATAAATTATTAATAAATAATTTGTCATTTTTTTAAAGTCATTTAACTATTCAAAAATGGGGTTTATTTCTTTTTATGAGAAAATTATATAACTAATATTAGGAAATTTGAAAAATATTATTCTATAAAAATTATATCATTATGAATTCAACATATCAAAATTATATTATGGTGAGTATTTGATAATATTCTAAAAAGTTTTATTTTTCAATGAATAATGAAAAATACTGATTGAAAACTATATTTTGTTTTAAAGTATTAAAAAACTAATATTATATTTTGGATTAATTTTAATATTGTATTAGTTAGTTTTTATTAAACATAATCTAATTATTGTCTTTGCAATGAATTTTTTATGAAATTTGGTATAAAACATTCTTAAACATCAAAAGTAATTTTTGTAAAAAAAATTCATTATGTGTTATATTAAAATATTAAATGAAATCCTACTACTCCTAGAAATTTAGTCATTAAAAATGGTTTAGATGTTTTAAATTAAGGTTACAAATTTTTTAAATAGTATACTTTTCTTTTTGGTCATTCTGAATTGTAACCATATTAAATAATTGTTTCCAAAGTATGGGTTAATCTTGTAATTATGGTAAAACATCACATGATAAGGACTAAAAATGACCCTAACACTTGTATTTATCCAATTGTATGAGTGAGGTTCATCCATGTCCATCCAAGAATTAAAAATATGGAAACTTGGCACCATACTATTTTGATTTTGACCTTTATATTATTTTTTGTAAACATTAGTTAAAAATGAATTTTTGTTTACATTATTATCTCTAAACATTTAACATTGTGATAAACAGTGTACATATTAAGATCTAAAGATTTGTTGTAGTGAAAAATTATTTTTTCCCATGTAAATTTATTTCAAATTTTTATTAACGAAATAATTATATTAAATTCTTAAGAAAAACTAACACGATATTTATTAAATTAAAAAAATGATTCTACAAATATTAAAAGTACTCTAATTTGAATGAATTATTTTTGTTCAATGTATTTTTTATAATAATATAACATAAAAGGTATTTATTAATGGATTATATTCGAATTAAATTATTTTCATGTTCTTTCCAAAGTCAAATTAAATGAGTAGTTCAAAAATTACTGCAATTTTATTTTATAACCAATATTATATTATGAAATGATTCAAAATTACTGAGAATACTAAATTTGGAAAATTTATTCAAATAATTTTTAAAATATCAACTATGTTCCATTTATGGTCCAATTATGTAGCATACTATACCCAGTTCACTCATATGTAATCAAGTCTGGTTGGCCACATGACCTCAAGCACATCTTCCCATACACTAGAGGTCGCCAACTAGTAGTGAGAGTCTATGATGGTATAGTGGGGAGACTATACCCATGTGATAAAATTTTAATTTATAGGTATATAATAATGATAGGAAGAGTAAATAAAAAATAAAAAACCATTAGCCGAATAATAAATCATCTAGATATAATAACCATCTAGATGCTGAATCAATGTCGGATATAAAATGACGATCATGTCATGATGATAATCGAAAGGGGATATATATGGGATACAAAGGCACAGAAAATAAAAAAAATGCTATACATAAATATGAAAAACCCAAAAATTTACTCACCAAGCATCACAAACATAAACTCGATCCTCTACTACCATAATCCATCCTAAGAAGACAATCGAGCATCCATTACCAGACACTTATTTTTGTCAATACCATTATACATATGTTATATTTAGCTACCAGTTGGTGGCCCAAATAGTGTGTGAGATATACACAAAAGGACACCACTAACAGTGTCTAGTAAAATCTAGTAAGTTCATATTAAATGAGTAGTTTGAATGTAGAATAATATAATAAGAAATTTAATTTTAAAGGGGTCGACTCTGGTTCCTAAAGGATAATAGGCTGACACTACCTAAATTGATATAAGATGAGATTTATCTAAACAAGAGACCTTATGTATATATATATATATATGTGTGTGTGTGTGTGTGTGTGTGTCTGTGTTCAATATAAATATTGAATTTTATATCCATATACAGAGGTACTTCTACTATCCTGGACCCAAGGTGGCACTCAGTCATCCATGGATAGTAGTAAGAGTCTTGTATAATGTCAAGGTAAGTCATGCTTATGTGTCATGAATCACACGAGTCACCATAACCTTTTATCATAGTGTGGGACACCATTCCCAGTTATCACATTCAATTAGAAACATTATTCCCACATATCATATTTCATTGTGGATGTAATTCCTAGTTATCACATTTAATTTGGGATTCAATAACCATAAATCATATTTCATTGGGGACACCATGCGTGGTAATCAAATTTAATTCGGGACTCCAAGACCTTTTATAATATTTATATTAGGTAATCCATGCATGTATATCACATTTCATTGGGGAAACCATGACTATAGATAACATGTAGATGGGGCTACATGCCTAAGTATCACCAATTTAAGGGATTTTTTGCCCGTAGTTCACATTTATATAATAAATTCTAGTAATTTTTTAATGTATTCAGAAGGATGAATTACAATAAATTTAAAATACAATTTAACTATGTGTAATTTACATTATTCATATGTATGTTATGTGAAGTGGTCATACCACTCACTCCCAATTAATTCTAGGAAATCTATTTACATGGGCATCAATCCAAGACAATTTTGGAGGTGTTTTCTCCATATAAACATTTATATTTTCATGGTAATCACATAAACACGACACAAGAAGTTTAAATTTTTATGTTTTTATAACATTAACCGTAAATAATTGTATATGGGACATTTCTAACATGGGTAAAAATTTAGGTATAGGAAAATACCAATTTTAAGAAAATAGATAGAATGTGTGGCATGTGGAATAAAGAAACATGTTATAAAATGACTCTGATTTGGGGAAAAGTATTATACCATATACCTTAGGTTGGTAGATGAACCCTAATCTACAATAAGTATCAGATTTAATATAGAATGGGAGAAATCAGAAAAATAGACAAATGCCTTCCAAACAGAGCATATTAGTTCACACTAATATAATGAAATTATAGTGATATGAACCAACTATGGAATTAGGGGGATGAATGATTTACCAATACGCATCCAACACAACTAAAAATAATAAAAATGGAACATTTATGAAGAAGGAGGCTCAAAGCTCAAGGAGAGCTGAATGGGGAATCTCCCACATGGCCATCTATTGTTGAAAAAAGGTGGAAGTGAGGTTTTAATTTTTTTAAATAGAAAGGTTAATAATAGACTTTTCACTTAGTTTTTAAAGGGTTAATATTGTTTGGATGGATGGACTGTGTAATTTTACTCCTAAATGTGCACTTATACTGGTTAAAGGGAACTAAGGGTACAACCTTAAGTGCATGGTTTGGAAAAATTGTGTGGCCCCTTCAAGCCAACTGGAAGGCCCCACATTCCCATACAGATGAAGGTTAATTCTTATAACTAATCATTCACCCATTTATTTCTTATTATTTCACCTTCATGGTTGATTCACACGGTTATCACTAACCATGAACTAACTGTGCTACTCAATTTCTCTTTCCAAAATCTAGAGCTCTTGGCTCAAACAAGCCCTAGACACTCTTAAAACAGTACCTAGTATCTCAATAAGAATACTAGTATAAAATTTAATAGTTTTATAGTAAATAAATCATTTTAACTTCATTTAAAACCCCATGATTTCATAACCATCCCTCTTTATAATAACTCATCCTTGGGTTTCCCTTCCAAGGGTGGTAAAACATCACCTGAGAAAAGTTTCTTCCATTAAGAACATACATAAACCTCTCGCTCTAAGTTCTTGTCATGGAGGTGGTTGTGCTTTCATGTCACACGTACTATATGGTATCACCTACATAAATGATCCCTTTTTATCCAATCAATGATGCACCTATGATTCTCCTCAAATGATGCACCTACCACCATCTTAAGATCCTAAAGATAAAATGAATGAGATAGGTTCGGATAATAATAAGGAAGTTGTGATAAATGGAAGATATTTTTCATTTTCTGGTTCCTATGAAGTAAATAAAACCAATAGGCTAGAGCGAAAAATCCCTCCAAGATCCTGAAAGATCCGAAATAATGAAGATTTATATGTTCCCCATCTCTAAATCTATCTATAAACAATCTAGGAGAAACTCACAGAAATACCCAAGTTCCACCTTAAACTCTAGAGGATGGTGTTGATGATTTTTATAAGGAATCCAGCTAGACTAAGCTATATGCATACACTTATGAATAAGTTTCACTTATTATGATGTTTCCAAAATGAGACGAGGTCTCAGTAGCAATACCAAGCCTACCTCTAAATAGCACAGGGCTGAATGGAATGACCTACCATCACTACAAAAAAATGACTTATACCAACAGAAATGTATTGACAGATATTATATGTATTTTTAAAAATAAACAATTTCAATAGATATTATGTTTTATTGGTATTTATTTTAAGAACTAATAGTTATTTTTACCAATAGATCCATATATTGGTATTGATTGTTCATCACCAAAAAAACTTTTTCAAAAAATTAAATCTATTTCTTTATTATACTGTTACAAACACTTTTTTACCAACATTTGAATTTATTATTAATAATAACTATTACCATCAAATATTTTATCATCAATAAAATATGTTACAATAATCCATTCAATGATAATCAACAATTAAAAGAAACCAACTTTCTTACATAGTTTATTATTTTTATGACCAAAGTCAATATTTATGGTTTTATTAAAAATATATAATTAATTTATTTTAATTTTCAATTTTATCTAAATATCAATAGTTATTTTATTGTATAATTATTTTCATTTAATAATCATTTGAATACTATATATAAAAAATTAAAATCATTATGAAATTTGAATTTTATAAAAATAATAAATATAAACATGATAATCAATAAAAATATTAATAAACATAATTGAAATATAAGTAATAAATAATTGGTATAAAAAAAATTAAAATTTATAAACATAATTGAAATTTTATTTTAAATTATAAAAAAAAATTAATTTTTAAAAGTTTAATATTTATTATAAAACAATAAACTATGTAATTAGAAACATATTGAAATTTTATTTTGTGTCATATTTTTTAATATATTTAGTTTTATTATATATATATATATATATATTTATTTATTTAATTTTACAAAATTAATCTTATTTTTTGATCCATGGGTGCTTTTATGGTCCTCTTCCATTCACCCACACATATGGTTTATCTCCCAAGAACCTGAATCTTTATCGCGGAGGTTTCATTACTTCAATCCACCCACTAACAGAACCAAAATCATCTTCATCTAGTCCCATTCATGCCCTGGTGATTGGAACTGATTCCCTTTGTTCTCCTCCAATAAGTACACCTAAAACCCTATCGATTCCCCTTATTTTCCCCATGAGAGGAATCAAAATATTCTTCTAATTTCCACAAGTTCTGCATCCCCTCTCCCATCAACTATCTGGAACTCTGATATTGCATCTTATCCTCACCAATTCCATGACCAATCTTTAACTCAGCCTTATCCTAGTGTATCAAACCCGTCATATTGAATGGCTTGAAACCCTAATTGGATGGATTTCCCTAATTAACATCTGGTAAGATAAGGTTGATTGCAAATCCATCCCATTACATTGACAATATTTCACTCTCACACTTTCCTCCTCTAGTCAGTCCTAACTCCCTCTAACCCCTCAAAATACTTGGTATCTTTTTAGATGACGGTTTAATATTTCCGATGTAGATCCAAATAAGTTTTTTTTTCAGGGTTTCTATATAATTCAATATGTTCTCCTCATCGATCCACATCCAACAGGAGACCATAAGGGATGCTAATAAGGTCATGGTGTTCTGACCAGCCAATTCAATGACACACATCTATGTTATGGGTACCCACAATTTACCTTTACTCCCATTCCAGGCTTGGAAAATTAATTTTAATTATTTTTTTTCACTACATATGCACACATTAGGTTTTTACATGCCTAGATTGGAAATTAACGGCTTCATTTTGTTCCTAAGATCAACTAAATCCACATTCTCTATAACAACCCTACTTTTTATTACACACATAAACATGATTTATTACATAAAATATTCAATTGATACAACATGGAAGATCTAGAGGTCTAGTGAATTTGGGGCTTAGGAATATTACATAAATATTTAAAACATGAAACACATCATCTTTATTGAAAACTTCCTTTACATGACCACTACATTCCCTCATGCTTAGCATTGAATGTGATCACTTGAGGACATGCATAAGAAAAGGGTGAGCTATAAATCCCAATAAGGTAGTAAACATAGAATAACATGAAGAACACAATAAATTTTAGGCAATAGGCATATAAATGGAGCATAAGAGAAAATGAACATAAAGGTATGATATAGTATGACTATCATAACATAGAAATGTGGCGACAACACTAAACATGGTATTAGCATGATCGAAGGCACATTGCACATGGTGCATGATTAAACACTCATTTCCCATTAATTAGCATGATTAAACCCTCATTGAACTAGACTTATCATGATACTAATATTTACCCAATGCATTGGAGCGCTATCAGGGAACACCCTTCTTAAACATTTCATTTCACACATTAGTGTTCCACAAGATCATACATCATTGATTCATTAAATATCATAATTTTTTCCCAAATAAAGGAATGTGAAATTAATACATGAAAATATTACATCAATAATAAAATGTGCAAAAATTTTAATACCCTTGATAGAGAAATGGGCATGGTATTCAGTACACAGATATATTCTCTTGGAAAATGGTGGTACAATTTTGGCTGCATAACGGCATAACATAAGACTTCATAAAAAAGGTAGATGAGAGAGAAAAGGGTGTCTCATCATATGTATATTACATGGATAGTAAGGGGGTCATATAGATAGATGTCCCAATATAATTAATGGAATTTGGATTCATAATATAAAATAATTTCTTGAATGTAAATTAGGAGAGAAAAATTCATTATGGAATTTCGGCATGGTAGCGGGTGTTCATGGGAGGCATTAATGAGAGAGAAAAGGGGTCTCACATCATTGAAACATAAATAGGGCAGTATTGGGGAAGTGAAAAATCATACCCCAACATTTATAATTGAAAATAAAAGGGCATAACAATATTAAGAAACATAGATAAAATGAGAAAGGAAGGAATCACTTACTTCGAAGTGTGATCCCAAAGGCTTGTGAGGGTCTTGAGAGAGGATTATTGGGATTTTGGGGTGACTTGGTACAATTAAAAAGAGAATAGTGAAGAGTTTGGACGAACTCTAAAGGCGTTTAGTGAATAGGAAGTGAGATCGTGGGTAGGTTTTAATGAAAATGAGAGGGAATTCTTTATTATTTAGGCTTGAGACACCACACATTAAACTAATAAAAAATACAAACCAACCCATGGTTTTTTCCCATGGGTTTTTACCATGGTTTTTACAAAAAGGGAGTGGAAAACATTATTTTATATGTCCATTGGCTGAACGTCTTACAATAATAGGGTATCTTATGTGGAGTTGAGTCACAATCTCAAAGAAATCAATTTAAAATGTAAAAATGTTTTATAAGTCTTGAAGGGTCCACTAAAGCATTGTTATATAAATCAAAAAAACCTAAAATCACATTATTTTAATGTTAAAACATATATTGGCTGAACATAATGTTTATAATATTTTATTACATCACTATTGGGTCATTATGATGTCATAAAACACATGATATATTTAAACGGTAATTAATTTTTACCCAAGAATTCGACTGTCACAAAAAACTAGGAAAAATTAACCATTGGATAATTTTGATGTCCTGATTCCAAAAATAATATTCATTTTATCTAATTGTTTTTTCAAATATGTGAATTTTTACTTTTAAATTAAAAACTGATATTTATCGAAAATTCATGGGTTTTGAAAAAAATTGATTTCAAACCTTAATAAAAATCACAATCATATTCATAATAGTTATAATGTCATTTATTTTATATAATAATTAATTTATTAATAATATTTAAGTAAAATATTTTTTAATTAAAAAATCCATTAATTCATCAAAATGGATTTCATAATTAACTAAAATTATTATTATTGCTTTAAAAAACTATTTACAAAGTAAGAATAATGAAATTAAAGTATATTCTCTATAAAAATAATGTACATAATCATAGTAATAGGGTCTTGTCAAATAACCACTTATAACACCTGTATAGGACTGAAGGGTAAGGTGTTCGATTTTGATAGACTCTTGGGGTGGCTCTAATAACATCGCTTGGGGGGGTAATCTCTATCAACTTCCACTTCTCCCGTATGCAGTTCCATTCGAACTGAACGTCTTGAAGCCCAGCTTGGTCTTGGTCAAGGGAGAATCCAAATGATTCCACCTTCTTTTGGAGCTCTAACAAATGGTCTTTTATGGAGTAATTATACTCGATGATTCCATCTCTTCCTTCGTCTGAGTAATATGGATTTGTTAACTCCCTATATTTATACTAATCATGTGATAACTATTTAACAACTATATTAGAAACTGTCACAATTATTGATGGTATTTTAATATCCAAAAACATAAAACCAAGGAAGTTCACATTTTATATAACCATTTTACATAATAATACATTTAATTGGATCAAAAGGAGTTTTCATTCATGAAAATTTGGGTCATTAAATTCTCAGACCGTAGTTACCTTAATTGCGTAAATTTCATTACATCACATAAACCCATATCCTTCCCCCAAATCCCTCAACCTAATCTAATTTTCCTATCTTCATGTTTTTCTATATAATTATTTACTTGTATACTAACCATGGAAATTTTAATTAATTGTTAATTGTAATTTTTTTTGTTTATGTATTTCCTCTATAAATGTTAACTACCACCATTCAATGATCATTAAATTCACACATCAACAGTGCACAAACAATTATCCTTATTTTCTTCCCATGATAAAATTTCATTGTGGTATGATTTTTGATCTCTGTCTATTTAGGTGCTTGTTATTGTGAGTACCCTAAGAATTTTTAAATTAGGATTTACCATGGACTGCAAGTTTATTACATTAAAATTTATTTACATTGGTACTGGTGATGTGATTGTGTTACCTTACTAGTATGGTTTCCTTCATTTGGAAATGACCATATATTCTATAAAATCATGGATTTGATATATATGAAATAGGGTTTTGGTAAATTAAATTTCTTTTTTGAGTTTTTTTGGTCAGTCGTCTCAGCACTAACCAGTTGATCCACATTCAAAGTATGAGTCCTCTATGGGTGAACCCACTATCAAATTTTCACCCTCTAAATACTTATATATCAACTACCTTGGATAGATGGATATCCAATTTGGGACTAAATAAAAAACCCCAAATAAATTTAATACATTAAGTTAACATAATAGTTGGATCAATGGAACTCTTCTTGAAACCAAAAACTAAACTATATCAATTTTACCTCATATTCATGCACAATATGATGCCATTTGTATAATCATGTAACATAAAAACTCTTTCGAGATGCTTATGGATGAATTAGTTTTGTTGTATCTAGATAGGGTTTCTTCATGGACATTACTGACATAACATTGATCTGATGGTCACCAAAGACATGGTAATATGAGGAAGCATAGGATGATGTTGTATAATGCAATTGACTTATATTCTATTTCTTTAAATTCATTTAAAATATTTAAATCTTATGTTTTTTTAGAAATAAAATTTTTTATACTAATTTTCCTAAACTTTTTGAGGAAACCAAATGTTCTATTCTGTTACTATTAACTAAAGAGGAAAAACAAACAAAAATTCCCATTAATCTACCTTAAACTCAGGAAACCCACATCTTAATATTTATCAAACCAAACACTCTAATATTTTAACCAAATAACCCCTTCTGAGTAGTTTTCTAAAATTACACCACTTATTAAAACAAATTATTTTCTTAAAATGGTTTAAAATATAATATGATCATCAAGAAATAATTACCAAGGCTTTAAAAATTTATAACATAGGATTTAAATACATGTTAAAGTTTAAATAGATAATAATTTTCTTATTTTTTACAATGATAATCATGTATCTTTTAATAACCAATAACCACCCCTTTTGAGTAGATTTTAGAAATTCCAGCACTTATTACAACCAATAATTTGTTTAAAATAGTTTAAAATTAAATATAATCACCATTAAACATTACCAAGGATTCTAAAAATTGTAAAAAAGTATTTAAACACATGTAAAATTTTAAATACATAACAATTATCGTGTTTTTCACAATGGGAGTCATGTTACATTCAATAATAACTAACCACCAATTTTGAGTATATTTTATAAATTACAGCACTTATTACAACCAATTATTTGTTTAAAATTGTTTAAAATTCAATATGATCATCAAGAAAACATTTCCAAGACTTTGAACAATTGTAAAATGTTAAACAGTGACATAGAATCATTTTCATGCAGTCTAGTCATTTAACAATTTTGAAGTGGGTTACCAGACAACATAGTTGAGTTGACCACTTCTTTGAATTTTAGTGTGTTTTGGAATGTTTTCTGAGTTTTGGGTAATGATTTGTATATATAGTATACTTTATTTTGATATATATGATGTTATTTGGATCACCTTTAAGGGAAGATACATAATCCCTTGATGTGCTTTTGAAAGGACCTTCTTAGAGTTTTCTAAAGAATCATTTGTTCAAAATTTTCAAACTAAATTCCATGACTGTTAGTTGTACCTCTGGAAACTCTCCATTTTTTTGTCTATATTATTATGAATTTGTACAAATGTTGAATGTGTTGATGATATTATTTAACACATGTTTTTCAATGTTTTTCTGTGAGTTTTGATTAGTTAGGTGCTTTAATGAGAACTTGATGATTGTAGTTGCTGAACATTGTCAAAGTAGTCTCTTTATGCACTTTGATGATACATAGTTCTTTGATTAAGCTGACTTGGTCTGTACCCCATCACCTACATCTGCTGATTGGTTCATTTAATTATTAGTATCATCTTCCTATGTCAAAGTTGTATCCTTCATTTTATAAAGTCTATTGTTCACATATAATGGGAATATGATGCCTTACACCTAAAGATGATTTACTATGAAGGATTAGATTTTATGTCCTTATCTTTTGTTTTTGCTGCTAGATGAACATTGGGATGGTTTTATTGGGATATCATTTCAGAATTCTCTGTGATTAGATTTTAGATAACAATCTTCAAGGGTTCTCTCCTTCACAAATTTTCTAATTTTCCATGGAATTGAGATGTTGATATTGATTGGGGTTTTAAATGTCCACTGGAAGGTGAATTTGAAGGATGTATGTTGCGGTTGGAGAGGATTTCTATGGAGTATGCTTCCAATTGTTTATGGGTTGGTTGGAATGAAGAGTACTTCTTCAAGATTTCAGTGAAGTACAGTGCGAACATCTTGAGGCTGGATTTACGATTTTTAGTTTTGAACTTTTTTCATTAAAGTTTTTATTTTAGTATATTCTCAGATGGTGTAATCTCTTTACACCTCTTGTGTACACTATATACTTATTTTTCATTAATTTTTTTTGAGGATATGGGATGGTCATCCATCTCATATGAATATATTTTTAAAAATTATGAGGTCTTTTATCATCTATTTGTGTGAGGACTATTTTTTTGATACTAGAAGATCGTGAAGGAATCCATTTGATATACTTGATGTCTTGCTTTGAGATGTTGTTTGATCTGGTTTTTTCAATAGTTATAATTAATTTAACTGTAGAAATTAAATTTATCATTTTATGAAATTTTTATTCTATGGGTCTTGTATTTTAGGCTATAAATACATAAAAGTTTCATTTGACAATATTTTTTACATGTATTTATAGTAGTACTATTTTGAGAATGTTTTCTAGTATTGGATTTCAGTTATGTTTTCCTCTAAATTTCCATTGATGTGTGGCTTTTGGGGTTTTTGTGTCATGTATTTTGAGAGTTTTTTGGCCCAATAGAGCTTCGGATACTGCATATTTTATTGATTCATTTCACTTACTTATGGATTTTTTGGTCATAGGATTGGATGGGCTTCACCAATCGCAGTCTGAGCCTAGATGAATGTCACATGAAGAAGGTTCTACCATTGATGATGTGCTTCTGAACTCTCAAGAAAATGTTTTTTGAGATTAAGACTTAACATATTTCACATGGATTTTTCAATCAAGGTAGTCGATGGTCCTTATCTTTTTTTTATCTGTCTTATTGAGGCTTGGGAATTTACACTTATGAGTTTTAATTCCCTATTTTGAACAGGTATGATGCAATGTATTTTTTATCACTAGTATATGTACTTCCATCAATTCCATATCGTGTAAGTGTATTTCTGTCACATGTTTTTGTACCTTCATCAATTCTATTTGAGATCTTTTCTCAACAGTTTGATCATCTATTTTTTCATTGGTTGGAGATGGTATGGATGAGGCTGGAGATGACATGGATGGGACTAGAGATGGATCTGGCATAGACTAGAGCTGGCATGGATGGGCTGGAGGTGGAGGTGACATAGACTGGAGTTGGCATGGATGGTGTTGGAGCTAGCATGGATGGGACAGTGCTAGAGCTGACTGGATAGACGGAGTTTCTGGGGCTAGAGGTGGCATGTATGGGAAATATCTATTGGTGATGGAGTCACTGGCCATGATGGGTTGGAGATTCTGGGGTGGTTGACCCAGCATGGAGGGTGGAAAATTGTCTAGAAGCAAAATTAGGTGGGACATAATTTTGGAAGGGTGGGGATCCAATATTGTAATGAATTTCATTATTAATATAAATAATTCTTGTTCCATTATGAACATTTGTTAAAAACATATTTGGTTTAATAATTAAAACATATGTATTATATATGATAAATTAATAAATATAATATGAAATTTTAATGGAAATAAAAAATTATAATTTTTATTTTAATATAATCTATAATCAAATATTATATATTGGTAATATTATTACCAATTGATAATTTTTGTCACCAAATCCTATTTTTAAACACCTTAACCAACATATATATTATCTGTCAGTATTATTATAATTGCAATAGAACTATTTTTTCTATCATAATTTTTTTATCTATATAGATTTTACCAATAGTATAGTGACAAGGACATATATGTTGGTAAAACGTTTTACCAATAGATATGTCCCTGTTGGAGAAAGTGGAATATTTTTTAGTGCATATAGGGCCTCATAAGGATCCATATGAATCATTTGCTTAAATATGTTATTATAGGAAAACATGATGATTGGTAGGTTTCATTCTTAAGAACCTAAAAAATCAAGGATGCATACTTTGAGCATGTCCCTAACATTGGTATCATATGCTCAGACTAAATGTTTGTCCGAGGGTGGTGTGATGTGCTCAGACACACCTATGAACCCAGTTCCTTCTTAAAACCCTTCCATAATGAAGATTTAAATTGAGAATCTCTATCTGAAATGATAGAATAAGGAACACTATGAACAAGTACAATCTCCCGAATGAAAACCCTCCCGATCTCATCTACTAAAAAGGTATACTTGATTTGAAGAATGTGTGTTTCATTGTTCATCCTTTCATTCATAACCCATACTATATCACTACCTTTAGGGGATCTCAGAAATCCCATTATGAAATCCACAGTTTCATTATCCCATTTCAACTAAATAATATATTGAGGTTTTAAAAGTCCATTAGGCCGATGGTTCCCCCCACCCTTAACTTGTTTACATGTGGAACAACATGTGATAAAATTGGTGATCTGTCACTTCATACCTGGCCCCAAATACTAGTGATGTTTCTATCAATACATCTTGGTAATCCCAGGTTTTACTACCCAAATAGAAGCATGATATTCCCACATAAATTCTTTGTCTATCTCTACAAGCACTCAGGAACACCCCTGAATTCCAATGACCTCATCCTCATTAACAAACTAACTATGTGGTGGGTGTTTAATTGAGATAGTATCACACAAGATTATGACCACCGGGTTTGACAGTTTTCTCATCCTTATGAATTCTATAAGGTTAGATTTCACTAATAAATCTTCTAAAAAAGGATTTCCATGATATTCTTAAACCTCCAAAGAATATCTTAGAAAATAGTTCCATTAACTATCACTCACTATTATCTTTAGGAATACCTTCTGTTTGAGTCTTCTAACTCAGTGTGTCAGCTACTAAATTCCCCTTACCTTTTTAAGTTACCAAAAGGTTGAATGACAACAGGAATTCATCCCACTCGAGAAACCTGAGATTTAATACATGATGTTTGGAAATGTATTTGAGATTTTTAACTTCCATGTAACTTTGAACCTGTACCCCAATAGATAATTCCTCCAAGATCATAAGTCATGAACCACGACTACTAACTCAATCTCATGCATATGGTAATTCTACTCATGATATCCAAGATGGAGAGACCTATATATTATAACTCAAAGTCCATACCTTAGAACTTTTCCTAGACCGATGCCTAACATAACATAATAAACTATATATATTCATCCTAGATGTAGTAGAATCAAGACTGGAACTCATTCTGGTATCCCTTTTATCTACTAAAACGTTTTCCCATCATCTTTGGAGCATAATAACATCATACCCTTATCAGTGAAGATCGTGAGAGGTGCTTCTAGGTGTGAGAATTCCCAGATGAAACTACTATAGTAGCCAAACATCACCAAGAATTTTTGTATATAAAATACATTATTGGGATTCTCCTTTGAAAAAAAAAACATTCTCCTTCTCAAGATCAACAAAAACTCCTTCCATTTAGATT
The DNA here is from genome assembly GCA_963277665.1 of Viscum album. Taxonomy (NCBI): domain Eukaryota; kingdom Viridiplantae; phylum Streptophyta; class Magnoliopsida; order Santalales; family Viscaceae; genus Viscum; species Viscum album. Next base: position 211,869,865 of record OY728163.1, read on the forward strand.
ATGTGACCCATGAATTGTACATTATCAATCTAAAAGAATCATTTGAAGAGATTATGATATATTCAATTATATATTAATATATTCAACATGATCTAAAGGTATTTTTCAGAGTCATTTCAAGTAGGATAATACACCAAAATATTGTCCTTAGAGACTACCTCAAAATAAATGAGATATAGGTGGAAACCCCAATTCATTAGGGAGATGAAAACGGATGGCACATTTTTAATACTGAAGTACATAACTAGATACTCTTATATTCCATATATACTATGGAATGTCATGCATCATGTATGATGGTCTCACATACACCTGATGTTAGCCTATCATAAAATCAATCTTCAAAAAACTATCGCTCCCAAGAATAGTTTGAATAGATCATCAATACAGTGTAGTGTATACTGGTTATTAACCTTAATTTGGCCAAAAATGTGATAATCTACACAACTATTGAGTCTCCCATACACCTTATTGGGAAATAGCATAGGTGTACTTGATGAAAAACTGATGGGATGTATGAAACCCTTAGATTAAGAATCCTATATCTTCTTTTTGAGTTTCTAGACCTCATTTATTTCTATAATATAAGGAGGAATATAAATTGGTGCTTCTCCTAGTATTACCTTAGTGGTGAACTACACCTCTCTCATAACAGGTAATATAGGATGATAATCAAGGAAGACATACCTGAAACAATCCACAATGAGATGGAATTATATACATTTTATTTCCTAACCAATCTTAGAGGATATCTATCTAGGATATCAATCCAACCATCCCATGATGCTTAGGTCCATTTTGAATCACCTGGACATACGATTTGATTATATTAATGTAGGTACTACCCTCTGGTGATGTAATGGAAATTGTCTGAGGATAAAAATAAATGTAAACATAGTAATATTATAACCATCCAATTTTAAGTATGATGTTGAAACCCATTATCTCTAGGAAGAATAGGTTCTATAAGAATATGTAACCACCCATCTCAAGGGAACCCCTTCCACTGGTGGATTCTCTCTGATCAAAAACCCAATAGTGTGTCGAGATTCATCATGGTATAGAAGAACTATATTTCTAAGCCCATACTTTATATAATTTCCATGTATATAAAGAAATGTGAAGCTCTTGTATCAAATAAGGAGGATATTTATGTATAGGATACTAGAATAATTCTTATTTATATCAAAGGTTTTGTTCTCTACTCTTTAGAAGTAGGTTACACTACATATATGTGACCATACCCATGGCATAGAGATACAAAAAATCTACCATGAGTAGGTTTAGTCTACTAGTGTTGAATTTTTAGATCCAAGATGACTCAGTCATAACCACCTCCTTGTCCGTAATGTTATTTAGTAGTCCTGATACCTACCTAGTGGTGTTTTACTGATCTTCATCCTAAATATGGGGCTGATATATATACTCTATCACTAGATAGTGATGGGACGGTCATGTAAAAACACTATAGATTCCCAAAACAACTATAGCCTTGACACTGAATAAGGTCTTTGGGACATTGGGGATTCTTATTCCATGAGTTTACACACTAGCAGCAGACATTGAGACTATTAGTAGGTGTCATATGACTACTACCAACACCTCTATATACTTCAAGAGATGCTTCCTTCCGCTCAAAGAAATGCTTCGCCATATCGGTATAGAACCATCATCACCTACATCGTAAGATTCCATTAGGGTTTTCTCAGTGATGAGGGACTAAATAACTATCTCAGAAATGGTGGTCAACCAAAAAAAATTCACCCATGATCATATGACATATACAAGCCCATCCCCAAAATGCCTCACAATTATCAAATTGTCACCATCATGTGTCATTACAAAGGGCTAATGTTCAGAGAAATTTTCCAAATATTCCACCACAGAAATAGCAACCTACTGTAGATGAAAAAACAAAAAAAAATATTGAATATTATTTTTTTAATTTATTACTTATGAATATAATATGGATTACTTTAAGCGGATGGTTTTGAGACAACATTTTATTACAAGGCTATGTGAGCCCATAATTGTTCTTTGAAAAATATTAAAAATATTAATAACAAACACACATTTTTCCTGAGAAATTAGAATAACTCTAGAAATAATTCTCAAGTTAGAAATATAAGGCCTCCATTTAGTTTGAAGTGTGGTATTTACCCTATTAATGACATAATATTTTTCATCATTGGGAATTTGGTTAAAAGTTGTTATAGGATTAAATAATGAAATATTTTTTTTATATTTTTATATTAACACAACGACCTATTTTACTCTCTAAATATATGGTTATGATTAGATCCAGGGGTAGGATTCTTAATCCTAGATATATAAAGGATGATTGGAGTAGATCATTATTGGAAAACAACATCGGATAAGATCGGATCATATCAATATAGAGGATCATTGCACCATCAGAGTTTGTGGATATCACCAAAAATGGAAATATAAGACCATTATTTATCAGATATCAATCAAAACACTATTTTGGATGTTTTATAAATGTGATTTTATCCATTTATTTTATCCTAGACAAACATTAATTAATTATATGAACAAGAATGGATTCATGCATCAATAATTGATTTTATTTATGGTTGGTTTATTTGGTCATGTCATTTATTCCATATTAATTAATAATTTTTTTGAAATTTGATAAAGGATGAAAATGAAAAAATTGTAAGATCATTCTATTTTTTATCATGTTCATCCTAGGTATTTCATTTTCCCCACAGTTTGACAAATAGACAGTATTCCATCATTATATGACCACTATTTGGAATAACAAATCAATACCATTTGTATGGATAGATATAAAGGGTGGGATATTGGAGAGATTAATATTGGGTATGATTGATGGTAGATTAGAATAAATCAATAGTTCATGATCATCCAAGTTATATGGTGTTGTTATGGATGGCATGCGGGGATGATTCCCAAGTAGTTTCAAAGACTGGATCCTAATGGTTGGTAAGGGAAAGGGTGGAATGACATTAGATATACGATTCAATAATAGAATAATTATGGTTTTGGTTTATTTTATAATGTAGAGAAGGACGAGATTGGTTTAGAAAATACCAAGTTACACGGTGTGTAATCCAGAGATACATGCAGTGTGAGACCCCTTGAGCAGCACTAGGGTTTCGATATAGAATATGATATCGCACGCTGTGTGTCACCTATCACATGTCATATTATCCACACTAGAATATCAACATTTATCTCTAAGGAAACATGGGAATAGAAATGTTGGGGTACATGGACATGGACAAGGTATATGGGAAGAGATATATACTCGGACACGACATGGTGTACACAAGCACGACCAAGTATTCACGGGTCGGTACATGGGAACAGATAAAAGTATACAGGAAAGGGAATATGACATTGGAAGGGTTCTTTAAGACCTCTAAAATACATTTATACTTACTTAAATTCCATTTATTTTATATTTACACGTTGGGTTAGGTGGTGAAACACAGGAAGACTAGGGTTTGTCTATACACTTCATGTACTCCCAAGTAAAATTTGTGTACCCCCTTTGAGGGTGCTTTAAGAACATTATTTCATAAATCTAGAATAGTATTGGTTGAGTGTGTTCCCTTGGTCCATCCACTAAAGGGTACAATGTGTCATTACATCTACAACTCTAGATTGAGATCCCTTATAGAGGATTTTTCCATGATAGATATTGTAGTGTCTCTCTATAAGAATGGGGTGTGATCCTCTATCATTCCTTCTTTGACCCTAGGTGAGATTCCTTGAATTTGAGTAACTTATATGTATGGGGAATTGATTCTCCATCTATTAGGATGTTTCTATAGTGTTTTCAGTATCATTTTCATACAATCCCTTATAAAGATGGCTAATTCAAATTATGATTTTAGTTTCCCATAAGTAAATGTTTTGACTATAGCTATGACCTGAAATCGTGGATATAGGGGTAAAAACATGAATATAAGCTACATAGCTACAGCTATCCTTGGGAGGTATTGGAATGGCTATAGAAAAATTCAATATCCATGGTTTTAAGAGGTTGTTACCATGGTTTGCACCACGGAAGTAGAACATATATCCACATTTTTGGAAACTATGGCAATAGCTCCCACAGTTTTTCACTGTGGCTATAGAGTATATTTCCCTGAAGGAAAACCATGTCTATAGCCCATGTAAATCATGTTTATAGATTAAAATTGAATTTATACCTTCCATATTTGATCTCCAAACCACCATTATCATGGAACTGAAAACTTACAACTACTCTACGAATATCTTTTTATATATACTTATATTGTTATTTTTATCATTATGAACAATGGTAATAGAAGAAACAACAATGGTCATTGATATTACAGCCAAATCTAGGAATTATTTTTCCAATGATATGATGGGAAATTTGTTTCCATGGTTCTATGAAACCATGGCTATAGATATAGTCTATGACCACCATTTCAGATAATAGTTGGTAAAGCCTTTGAAAAACTACCCTAGAGACCTAGTTTATAAAAAACCATGGTTATATCCTTGGTTTAGATACATATCAGCACAAATTTGACAAGATGTAGCTATATTTCTGTGGCTATATCCCAGTTTTCTAGTAGTGTACCCCATTAGTCTTGGTTTTGATCCCCTGTTTGAGTATTCAAGTATTTAGAGACCATTTAACGTTCTTGGGTGGGGACCAATGATCATGACATCTTATATGAGTTTATTTAATTATATTAAGGATCTTGGAATGAGTTATTCCTAAATGATTATTTCCTTAATGATATAAGAAGAATCATATGGATGAAAATTTGGTTGAGGACACCTAAAGGTGATGTGTCCTTGCTTAGTATTTCTGCGGTTTTCCATTGATTTATATATACTTTTTATGAGATTAATATTATTTATTTTTCATCTTTAGTTTTTTCGTGGTGTCCTCAGGTGTATTGTTATACTCACCCCTACATGGGATCGTCCTGCACATGTTGTGTCTTATCAAGATGACTACCCATTTAACAGTGTCCTGGGAGGATAGTGAGATCATAGATCATATATTAGGCTTGACAGTCTAAGGTTTTATCCAAGTGTTTGCATTTAACAATAGTCACCAATATCTGAGAAGGTTGTACTCTGTACAATTTTTTATTGGAATTGTATTTGATCCCTTTATCGCTTTTAGTGCTTTATTTTAGTACTATGATTTTGGTAATATAGATGTATTGATTCATTAGTTTCAATGCACTTACATTTCAGCATTGTACAATATTGGAGATGTGTGTGTGTGTGTGTGTGTTTATAGGTATTTTAGGTTAAGGATGCCCATGTGTATGACTTACTTACTCGGCACTGGTCACCTGCCCCTACCCATTGGAGGCGGGCATGGGGTGCACATGATTTGGACCCCATAGGGATGGTTCATAATAGAGTGGTATTGGAGATGTTTTTTGTACCTTTGGATTGGAGTCGATGATATTGGTTTGGGTTTTATGGAAACAATGTTTACTATATCAATTTCATCTTTACGGCTAGGGAATTCGATGTTGGTGTGGCATTCGAAATATCGTTACACCAGGACTTTGATCACCTTCATTTCAACATGGTACATGTAGCCATTGGTTTCATGAAAAACATAGATACTTCTATCATAGAGGAATGGGATGTGGTTACTATACCCATCTTGAGTCAACTTCCCATATATACTCTTTGATTGTGGTAAATCTTGTTTATTTAAGGATTCCTCTATAAAGAAAACCAACCAAGATTCCAATGTGTGATCACGAGGATGATCTGTCAAATGATGAGGCTTCAGTATAGAGGCCTATACCATATATAGTAATCAGGGTGGTTTACCATATATACATCCTCCAATTTAATATAATTTAGTGCTTCTAGTATTGACTGAGGAATTATGCTGTAAGAGTGAGTTGTAGGAGTTCTTGAGGTAGTTATCTCAAAGGTTTTGGTGTGACCCAAACCCCCAGGCAGATGAGGAATGGCTTAATGCAATCAAAAAAATCTTTCCTTCTTGTGAGGAATCCAAAATATCATATGGAAGTCTTCACAAAAACACATACTCCAGACTCTATTGGGTGGTGTTGGAGTCTGGTGAATCATTCACATGATGTGACAACACTATCCTGGTCAGAATTTGAGCATCTCTATAAAGAACAGTTTTGTCTGTCCCTATTGTGATAAGTGTGAATCTAGGGGATTCTACATATATAGAAGGGAAATATTGTTTTGTAAGAGTATTCAGTGTGTTTCTATGATCTATCATGAAACTCTATAGATATGGTGAGAGATCTATTCTTTATAGAACTTAAATATGAGAATATGCGAAGGGATGACACCAATATATCCAAGATTCAATGATATCTCCTTTTATTCCCACATATGATGGAGTTATTGAGAAGACCTTATTAGTGGAAATATTCCTTAAGGAGTAGACATTGTTAGTGTGTGTTTGTTGTGGGAACCATAGAGTTGAGACCTTAGAATCAAGTAAAAGATGGTAGTTATAGTTATTTAGGTGTATCATATGCTTTAGAAGACATTCACATGATAGAGGATCAGTAGTATAGGCCTCCCAAGATGGATTGAATCAACTGAGTGAGAGATTTTTTTTCTCATTTGATAGTCAGGGACATGTTGGATTGGATTTTATTACCTTTTATATAGTTTCTTGGAAGACAGTTGAGGTACCTCCTAGGTAGAGACTGATGTAGGAGCCAGGAGGTCCATAGTGAGGCAGACATGTAAGTGGTGCAGTTATATAAGTATGATGTTGTTCAAGGTTTGGAATATTACTACAATCACCCCTAGGTGGTCCATTATAGATTCAAGTTGATGCATTTTAGGGATGAGGATAGTTGCAGGATATGGAATCCTATGAACCTAAGGCTCTAGGGAAGATATAGGGTATGATCTATAAATTTTTTACCATATTTGTAGTGCTGATAGAAATAGGTTCAAGACATTTTGTTCTTTCCCCTTATCTTGTTTTATAATTAGATTTCATAATTGAGATTTTTTCTCTACCCTTACACTTGGAGACTCATACAATAAGTGACTCAAATATTGGAGACTTTTACTAATAGTGTGATCTAACACATGGTGGTGAGGGCTTTGTAGGACATCTCTTTGTAGTAATGATGATTCCTTATGATGTCATCGTAGGTCTTGACTCTCTATCCATAGTTCATGCCCAGATAGACTATTTTAGGTAGAGGATGTGATGTGTCCATAGTGATGGGATGAGGTTTCCCATTGTGGATGTAATAGAAAAATTGGTGGAATCAGATGAGCTCAAGTATAGAAGACCGCAACTGATTACTCAACAGTTATCTAGAATGACACTTGGAGCTGGGAATGTTATGAGTTACAAGTTACATGTGGTGGGACTGGATTTTGATTATGTATTTCATGAAGAAATATCTATCATAACTCCCATCAGAGAGAAAAAATTATGCATTAAATTACACCCCAAGTTGACCTCAATATCTACAAAAACATATGAGATGGCTCATGAAAAACTTAATGAGTGGAGGGTGTAGTTATAGGACATAAATAATATATTCATTATGAGAACTAGTGGTTTAACATGTTTAGCCCCAATGTTTTTCTCCAAGAAATCATATGGAAGGTTGAGGTTATATGTGAATTATTGGGGCTTCAACCAGGTAACCATGAAGAATAAGTATCCACTACCATGGATAAATGACCACTTCTATCAATAGAGAGAGGCGTGATGGTTCTCTATGATTGACATTGGATCAGGATATCACCATAAATGAGTACAAGAAAATGATAAATACAGGATGTCATTAAAATGTTTCTAAGGTCAATATGATACTTTGTGATTCTTTTAGGCCTTATGAACACCCTGATAGTTTTTATTGGACTCATGAAAAAGATATTTCAATCATTCATAGACCAGTTTGTGGTGGTCTTCATTGATGACATCCTAGTGTACTTGGAATCCAAAGAGGAGTATGAAAGACACATGGGGATTTTATTAGACACACTCCATGTCCACCATCTTTATATGAAGCTCTGAAAGTTTCATATTCGGATTTTATAGGTCCAATTCCTGGGACAAGTCATCTCAGAGGTTGGATTAGAAGTGGATCCAAAGAAGGTTTAGTCATTGATAGCATTGGATTAATCCAAGAGTGTTATTGAGGGGTAGAGTTTTCTTAGGTTGGTATTTTACTATTGGAGGTCAATACACAATTTCTATATAGTTTCAACAACCTTGAAATATTTTACCTAAAATGTGAATACTTTCATGTGGATATAAATATTACATTAGTGTTTTCAAGAGTTAAGGATGAGGTTAATGAGAACCCCATATTAAAATTTCCAAAGGAGGGTGTAGATTATATATTTTTCTATGATTCCTTGGTGACTGGTCTTGGTTGTGTTCTGATGTAGAGGTAGTAATTGATTTCTTATACACACAAGAAATTGATACATCCTGATAAAAACTACATGACCCATGATCGTGAGCTAACAATGGCAGTTATCATCCTAAATATATGGAAACACTACCTTATGGGGGAGAAATTTATAATGTAATCTAACCACAAGAGTCTCAATTATATTTTCCTTCATGGTGATCTTAACATGATATATAAATGATGGATATAGTTCCTCCAGTACTATGACTATGAGATTCATTAAACTCTTTTGAAGGGGAATGAGGTCAGATATTCTCTCAGTATAAGATATTGTTCTCATTTGTTGGATGAGGAATCAGAGCAGTCAACCTCATTTTAGTTTTCTTTTATGGATAAGGATGGTTCTTTATTTATTCAATAGATGTTTGTTAATCCGATGATTTTACATTATGTTAGATAAGAACATCATGAAGATACGGACTATAAGATCCTACATACTTAGATATCCAATGGACATGCTCTTGATGTATTTTCTAAAGGTAGGGATAACAGTATCATTTTCAGAGGATGGATGATGGTACCAGTGAAATTATAAGTGGAGTTGTTGAGGAATTATTATACATCCTATTTGGCGATACATCCAGGTGTGGCAACGATTTATAAGGACCTCTGACATTAGTTTTGTTGTCCATGAGTTAAGATGTGTGTTATAGAGTTTGTCTCTCGACGCCTCACATATTAATATATGAGGGATGAGCACTAGGATCTAGTGGGGTTAAATTAACACATTGAAGTGAAAGAGTGGAAGTATTATGGTATATCCACTGATATCATGATGGGGTTACCACATATGTTCAGAGGACACGATTCCATTTGGGGGATCATAGACGGACTCACAAAGTTGTCCCACTTCCTAGATATTTCGAAGTAGAGTTTAGTTGAGTGCTTGGGATTATTATTCATTTAAATGATAGTATGTCTCCCGGGAGTTCCCTTGATGGTCGATTTATTCCATGATGCTCTGTTCACGTTGCAATTATGGAGAGGATTTTATGAGGCCTTTGGGACTTAGTATTGTTAGAACATGGAATTTCACCCCCAAACTGACGGCCATACTAAACATACCATGAAATTATTGGAGGTAATGTTGTGGTTTTGTATGTTGGATTTTGGTGGTATTTGGGAGGATCACCTACCCTTGGTGTAGTTTTTGTACAACAACACCTACCATTTCAACAATGGTATGCCACTAATTGACGCCTTGTATGGGCGACACTATTGGTCACCACTTTGTTGGACTAATCTTGGTGACTCAACACATCTGGGCTTAGAGTTGGTGTAGGCTAAGACATTCAAGGTGAATAACATCTAGAAGAATATGAGGATTGTACAAAGCTATAAAAATTCTTATGTTGAACGATGAGAGATGCCTCTGATGTTCATGAAGGGAGATTATGTGATCCTGAGGGTCACACCTCAATATGAATTATAGATATTTTTACATGGAAGAAAGTTATCTTTTAGTTTTAGTGTCCCTTTATAAATATCATGTAGAGTTGGAGTGTTTAGATACCTCCTAGATCAATCTAAAAAGTTAGACCAGGTACATGACATCTTCTCGATGTAACAACTTGGGAGGTATGGGCATGAACCATCAATTGTTATCAACTTTTGAGAGTTGAACAATGGGGATGGTGATACCTTTAGTGAGTACCCAGTATATATAGAGGATTTTTTGGGGAGGATCCATCATGGGTGATCAGTTACCCTAGTGTGTGTCCAATGGTGGCACATGAATCTTTAGGAGAGCACGTGGGAGCAGGGGACCCAAATGCAAGCTTCGTACCCTCTTCTTTTTGAGTAGATTTTCACTATTTGGAATGGAAATCTATATGTTGGGGGGAATTTAACGACTATATTTTCACCAAATATTACTTTTTAAAATAATATTGATTTTTTTCAGAGCTAGGTGCAGAGACTATGTGAGATTCTATGTCCCTGTGAGCCAAAAATGGATATTTGAAAAATATTAAAAAATATTAATAATGTGTGAATGTAGTTTTCATAAAGTACTCGAATAAAAAACCATTGGAGGATCAAGCTATAAATATGACTCCATCATTGAGTTTATAGAGCAAGATTTACCCTAGGTGTGACATTAATTTTTTTGGCATTAGGCATTTGGTTAAAAAGCTATCATGAAAATAAATAATAAAATAAATAAAAAATTTATATATTTTATTATATTGACACAGTGACCTATTTTTGAAAAATAAATATATGGTTCTGATGAGATCCTAGTGTTGGGTGATTAACCCTATAGATATATATGAACATTGGAGGATATCATTCTTGGTGAACGACATAAGATTAGATCATATGGAGATTGAGGATCGTTGTGCCATCAGAGTTCATGGGTCTCACCAAAAAAAGAAATGTAGGACTGTTATTTATAAGTGATCCATCCAAAGTCCATGGAGGGTGTTTTTTTCACCCTTTTCTTCTATCCTGATCGAACAAGGATCATTTCCACAAAAAATAATTGATTCATGCATTGATGGGTGATATTATTTATGGTTGACTTATTTGTTTGTGTTGTTTATTACTTCTTCATTCTCTAAATTCTTTGACAAATGATTGGTAATAAAAATGGATGAGGTCTATTACTCACATTTTATGGTTTATTTATTTCAACCTTTTTTCTTTTTTACATTCATCGTGAACAATTATTTTGGCCATAGGTTCCACGAGTACCAAGTATTTGATCGTTGCACAAACGTTCTTTGGAGAAATGGATTGAGACTATGCATATAGATTTTTATTGATGTTTTGATTAAGGTGAGATAATGATGATGTATTATCAATGAAATATTGGAATGGTAAAAGGTTCTCATTTTTTCTTTTTTTACAGTGTGACTATATACGACACTTGTGGGAATTTCTAGAGCGGTTTTGAAGACAGATCACAGAAATAATTATTGAAAAGGTTTGGATGACCTCATACCTATAATTAATTAAAGTAATCATAGTGTAGGTAGAATAGATAGGTATGTGGGTAAGGACCCGACAATTCTAGAAAATCTGGAGTTACACGACATGTAATTAAGAGATAAATGTCGTGTGGGACCCTCTATGTGGAACTAGGGTTTCTATGGAGAATAAAATATCACACACCGAGTGACAAATATCACATACTTTATAATCCATGATGGAGGATCAAAGTGTATCTTAGAGGATACACAGACACTACTAGGTTGAGGTATAAGGACATAGCTAGAAAATCAGGGCAGATCGGTGTACTTGAACATGACAAGGTGTACATGGGGACGACCTGATGTGCACAAGTTGGTACACGAGCAAAGATAAAAGTACCCAAGAATGGGTAGAAGTCATATATAGGGTGTTAGTGGACCTCTAAATAATATTTTTACTTATATACATGTAGTTTATTTGTGTTTTATATTTTTTGTGAGTCAATGACACATGATCACATAAGGGGATGGATATAAATGTTATCTAATCACTAGTTCAAACCATTCCCACGTTTTAGAGTGTTTGGAGACCTTCATTTCTTCACTATAGACTACTATCAGTTATGTGTGTTCTCATAGACCATCCCCTTGAGGGTACAGTATATAATTACATCCAAAACTCTAGAGTTTTATCCCTCTATAAGATGAGTCTTGGAAAGAGTTTGTGGTGTCCCTTCGTGGGACCAATGTGTGATCATATATAATTCATTCCTATACCATTGATGTGGTTATTAGAATCAATGTGACCACTATGAATGGGGAACTTATCCTCCATATTGAAATATATTTCAGTGGGGTTTTGGTATCATTGGATTACAATACCCTGTATAGAGGGTTGATCCAAACTAGGTTTGAGGTGTCCCCTAGAGGTCTATGGTGTGATTTCATATCTGAGTATTAATGTATTTAGAGACAAATAAGTTTTCATGGGTGTTTCATAATGATTATGAAATATATGATTAGTGTTTCTGAAGATAGAATGGTTTTTGGTGTGGGTTTTCCTAGAAGATAATTTCCTAGACTATTTTTTAATTTCAAATGGATGTAAGTTTGGTTGAGACTTTCTAGAGGTGTGGTGTACTTATTGAGTATATTTGGGGGTTTCCATTTAATTTTATATCCATTTTTTGAGATTAATATTCTTAATTATTCATTTTTAGTATTTTTAGGGTGTATTAATTTGTATTTTTATACTCACCCCCATATGAGGTCTTCTGAAATGTGTCATGTCTTAAACAGATGATGTCCTATTTGGTGGTACCTTAGGAGGACATGGAGATGGTGGAACATAAATTAGGCTAGAGAGTCCGAGGTGTTTTACATGTGGTTTAACATGATATTATTCTCCACTATTTATGTAGGTTGGACTATCTTTAGTTTTTTTGTTCCTGTATTTAGACCATTTACCTCTTTCAGTGCTTTATATTCATACACTTATTGTGAGATTATAGATATATGCCTTAAATGGTTTCAATTTTTTTAACATTTTAGCATTGTATGGGCTTGGATGTGTGTGTGTGTGTGTAGTTACTTTTGGATAAGGCCTCCCAAGTTAATGACATACCTACTCGAACTGTTCACCATCCATTGGCCACTAATAGGTGAGATTCAGGTAGTCTTAGTATAGTCCCCATAGGTCTAGGTTGTGAATATTGTTTTTCACTCATACTGTTTGTGGAAAAAATTAATCATATAATTTTGTTTGGAAGTCCACCCAGACTATATCCTAATGACAACCATATTGAGTAATCATGTCCTTCCCATGCTTGGCTGAATCCTAAAGAATATTGGTTTAAATCTTGACCCTCTGCATTAGAGGAGTCTTAAGATGTTTGAAGATGTATAAAATGGCCTCTACCCATTTCTTAGTAGCCTAGGGGCCACTTTCTCCCTAGAAGGTGGGTGAATGTTGAAGGTAAAATTTACAAGTCAACTCTTCCATAGTAGGGTCAGGTGATGGATCTTCTTGCACAAACTACATAAAGTAAGGGAAACTCTATCAGAATTGAGCATTGATTCACAACTAAGGAATAATAGGTGGTTCCTTAAATGGAACTACTAGAGGTAATTATGGTGGCTCAATACCCACCAACATTGGAGCATGAGGGTCTCCACCTTCCTAGAGTATGAATTTAGGATGTCATGGATGCATAGTTTTACAATTTCCATGTAAAATCCTTTGACGAGATTCAATAATAGATGGGATCAAAGATATCAGAATATTATAGTTACATTGCCTTCTAATAAACAAGTCACACCTATTTTGTTTTTCCTAAGGCCAGGTCTAGGTGATAAGATTGATCAAAATAGATCATAAGAGTCACTACCTACTACCCACTACTAAGGTTAGGTCGGAGTCAAGGACTCACATCACATAGAATAAGTTCGGGTATATGGAGTGTCAATGGAATGGTATAGAGGAAAACACCTTTGACGTTGAAATTGGAATCCCCGTATATCGATAACTATTTTATTTAAGGATTCAATTTTATTTAACTTAACACTCATTTAGGTGTATATATTTATATATATTTCATGATCCAGTTAGGCAAGTTTCTATTCCCAATTTATAATGGTGTATATTATTTATAAATTTCAATTGGAATATCTTTTAAAAGAGACATGACTCTTAAATATAGCATCATGATGTAAGAGTTCATATAAAATGATTTTTTAAATTAATTACCATTCCCAATTTATATAAGTAAATTCTTACGAAATTAAAATGGGAATTCATGTAATCAAATCAACTAACACTTCAACACATGGAACTAGTTTTCTATAGATCAAACATGTCATAATTGGTTAATTAAGGTCCCACCATCAAGCTATATGGTAAAACACCATTTAGGGTGATGAAAAAATATTAATGAATACGATTATTCTATCTTATAAATAAAATTTAACACGTTTTAAACACATTGATCTAGAAATTTAAAAATATTTCATGTACCACAAGAAATGAGATACCTCAATATGTCATGGAATAATGCCTAAAATTTGATTTCCCAAGTTCCTTTAATGATGAATTGTGTGATACCTATTTTCCATACCAGGCCATGTAAAAAAAAGGAAGTACATAATAATAATATCAAAAATAATAATTCCAGAAAACATGTGCCACACCTAATAGAGAAATCAATTCAAATATAACTGGAACACACAAAATAGAAATATCTTGACCCTTGTAATTTGGATTTCCCCTATATTTAGATTAGCTGCCATGACCCCCTACCTCCAATGATACCATAATGATTGGGGAGAGATAATAACCCCTAATTCCTGCCTCTAGTTGCCCAGAGTTGGTGACTATCATCGAAGTTATAAAAATATCATGTATTTGATGAATTACCTTCTATAATATAAATATGATTATGAGATAAGGTGAATCAACCATAAGAAACTCCATAAAATATTATAAAAAAATCCAAAAACCACCGCAAAATTAATGTATAAATAAAATTGATATATATAAAAGTATACAAAGTAAAATATCCAAAAGTAATGCTAAAGGATAAACGTGACTACTATCCAAAGATCTGAGATATTAATGTCTAGTATCATCCATGAAGTCCTAATAATCAATTCACTAGTATTTTTTAAAAAAATAAATACAAAGGAAAAACAAAAAATCATGGTCCCAGCTAAGGGGGCCTGTAATGTTTCAATATTTGGGTGCCTCCCCTAACAAATTTCATTCCCTTGGGGGGGAAAGAGTTAATACAATAGATGCAGGTGATACCAGTGACATGGACTACCAAATAGGAGAGATAGTTCTTGACCTGATTACCTTCCCACTAAGTGTGAAGGATTTCAATATGGGGATAGATAATTCTTTTACACCATCGAGAGATATATGTGAATTACTAAGGTCGTTCTCTCACCGCATAGTTAATTTTAGAGAACAATAGATTATATCTCTAAGACTCAATAATATTTTGTTTCCTTGCAATGTTAGATACTGATGAGAAAAGAAAAATGTTCATCTTGAAGGGAGTGTCCATGGACTAAGATCGAGCTAAAGGTGAGTATGAAAGATCCCCTTATGTCGCACACAATTCAGCCACCATGAATAACCCCTGAGAAACATGATCCATATATGTTAATCTTGAGGCCTGACTAGGGGAGGGTTCTAGCACACCTAATGACCATGAGGGGTTCCAAGAACTGAGGAGCAAGGTAGGAATCCGGTCTTAAAAAATATTAGAGTGGGGGAATCATCCCAATTCATTTAAATCTTGTTTAGGTCATCTGGGATGTTTTTGGTGTGAATGACTAGAGACATCCTCCAGATAACTTTCCCATCAAAGTGTGCTATGTTCTACATGTGCCAAATGCACCAGAAACAAGAAAATAAGACCATCATTCTTTCCTTTATCTTTGGTCTAGTAGTACCAGCATCATGGAACCATCGATTGAGTAATGATAGACGTTATAGATTTGAGAAATGGAAGGCCATGAAGTTTCCAAAAGAGATCCACATTGATTGAGACCAGTTACTCTCAAATAAGAGGTGGTTTGTTGTCTCTGTCCTATCAATGCTATGTAACAGATGTTTAAATGTCAAGATGATACCATTGTGTTGTATATTCTATTACATAAAAATAACAAGGTTTCTTGATTATACACCCCATGAAATTGTATTTCACAGGTAATTATTTTCTCCAGATAACCTCCCACCACTAATCTATGATCCCATTGGATATGAAGATCCTATAATAATATTTAACATTAAAGGCCCCCGAAGCTGGCCCAGAAAAGACTCATTTTTTTCCGGCTCCACAATCATATCATTCATGTCAATGGTCGAACAGTAGATCTAGTCTTTAATGATGTTGATGAATCTTAGAAATTTACATACATCCCTGAAAGTGAGATTGGGTGTAGGACGAACTGTGAAACCAAGATAAGATCTAACCCAATTTTAAAACCAAAATGATATATATTCCCTCCCCATTATCCTACGAGAATGGTTATAAAGGATCTAGATGTGGGGGAATACCTCTAACTATATTGTGTAAGAATTACCCATCCAGATCTTCTCTCCCTATTACATTTATCCCCCATAAAATTTCCCCACAGGGTTTGCTCCGCCATCAATTCCCAAGGCACACCCACCAGAGCAGAGCTAAATGGACTTTGGAAGAATGAGAGGGTATGGAATTTTCCATCAGTAACGCGCCTGTGCGCCCCTACACATGGACATGCTAGCCGAACAGTCATGAAATGGAGGAGAGAAAATCATGATGCAGATGCTAGGGAGGATTAGTTCCAAGTAGTCATAATCTAAATGATTTTCTTAAGACCTACGAGTCATGTAATGTCTCCAAACCTATGGGAAATGTAATTACTTAAGCCTACAGGCCTTTTAAGGGTTCCCCATAATACCTTGAAAGGGGGGTTATCAAAAAATCAATAAAAAAGAAGGCCTTCAGGACATTAAGTCAATACAGTGTTTCCTTGAGATTTCTAATGCTGATACCTCCCGCCCCAAGGGTCTAGCCATATACTCCTACAATAACCAATTATTCCTTCCATAAAAGTGGGAATCCAAAATGAAATTGGATAGGAGTTTTTAAATGTATTAAATGACCCATTTTTGAACTTTGATAGTGGAGATAGCGTGAATCTGTATTGTTGTGAGTACACAGTTCATGAGAGAAATTCTATATTCAATGGAGAGATAATTATTCTTACCTTTCAAAATAATATCAGTTATCTTCCCAAATATATGATTGAAGTGATGGATGTGAAGTCATCATGACAAAATAAAGTCACTAGGGTAATTTATGGGGAAGCTTCCATGCTGCATGTTTTTGATGGTCATGAGGAAAAGGTCTCATCTGCCCGATCATTTATCATATACATAAATGTTTCTCATTGAGAAGTTAATTAGTTTCCCACTCCACTTGAATTAGTCTTCATGTACAATTGAGATAACATGAATCTAATTTTTTCTAGTGTTCTAGAAAATAATAGATTTGTTTGCATATATAAGGTAGGATATTCTATTTGAGTGTTGAAGCATTAGTAGGGGAGGATGTTTTTGTTTAAGATACTCCTATTGATGATATAGTTAATGAAATCCTATGTGAGGATGAAGATGCTCTAAAAAAAGGTATCTCCCTACCTGAGTCTACGTATGGACTAGAATAAGTCATGGTAATTTTATAAGAAAGAGATAGAGAGCTAGGAAGAACTAAAGCATATAAAGTGAATGTATGTAGCCCGGGGGGAGAAAAACACCCTTGAAATAACATTGATAATAAAAAACCATTAAACTCTCTCAAATGATTTATCTATGTTGAGATTTAGGTCCATGTTTAAACCTATCATCTTATAGTTGATGTCACTGACTAACTCCTGGGCTATAACAATCGCACCTTGGACTAACCATCCCTTGATGAAACCATGGTTCTCAGTGGAGTTCTCCTGATGAAGATAGATTTAAATATGACTGTCAATAACAATTTCCAGTATCTTGTATGGAAAATTGCATAATCTAACTGGTATTTAAGGGAAAATGGATGAAGGATTCATGATTTTGGGAATACAAAATAGGATCATAGCACAAGAAACCCATGGGAGAATTCCCCATCAAGAGAATATTTACCCTCTTTAACCAGCTTAGGAACAACCTAGTTTATGGACCCTCTATAGAATTCACTTGGAAAGCTATTCTGCCTTGGTGCACTCTCTGGGTAGAGACTAGAAAACAATTTTTAAACTTATTTTTTGGTTGTATTGGCCTCAAAGGCCATGTTGTCAGCGTTGAAAAAGTATTGGGGAATAACTTCAAGATGATCCTTGAAGCCACATAGATACCCATTAATTATGTTTTCTTTAGAGATATCTAGAACATCTTTGTAGTTAGAAATGACCATTGCACCAACTACATTGTGATCACCCGTGTGGGAGCCAATTTCTAGAATGATTTCGGGTCTGATGATATGCTTTCTCTCCTTGATTCAATAATGGAAAAAATTTGTGTTCTAATTGCCATTGTATACCCATTTTACATATTCCCAACCCTGATCCAAATGTTTGTGTCATAGAATCATGTTGGATAGTATTTCCTTCTTGTTGGAGATATAACTAAACATAGAGATATCCTAGTTTTATTATAGTCTGGTTTTGAGAAGTTCAATATTCATTGTGACAGTATCCATGTATTTATATCGTGGGGGTTGTTTTCTGGTTGATAACATGAGGTCATAATTTAGGCACCAATGATTTTTATGAAATACCATCCATGAACACCCATGGGTTGGTTGGTTCAACAATATATCCCCTTATTTGTGATATACCATCATCCTCATTATATAATTATTTATTCAATGGGATAGAAGACAAAGAAAACAAGGGGACACCGTGATTAGGGGGGCTAAAGTAGTAGAGGATGAGGGAGTCGCATCTAATGATATTGACCCCTACCGGCTTCAGACTATTCATATTGTGTAGGAAAAGGCCTTCAGAGACAAGGATGTCCAGCGAGGCTAGGTATTTGGCTACTTTATTAACCTACCTCCTAGAATGCATCACTCTAGTGTTTCTATGAAGTATACTATGAAATTTAGTACTCATGTACTCTATCGACCATCAGATGACACCAAGACCATATAGAGCATTGTACAGGGCCCGTGATTCTGTTTCAAAATCTGAGATGTCCAGACTTCTCTGGATATATACTGTAAGTCCTGTTAACATGGCCCTTGCCTCAGCCTGGAGGAAAAAACCCAGACCTAGCTGGACGAATATGGCGAGGACGACCGACCCGTATCAATCACAGACAACACCCCCGTGCATAACCCCTGATGCATAAGACCACCAGAAAACCCGCAAACACCAAAAAGAGGGAGGGATTGGTCTGGAAGCACTACAAGGATGGGGCATTCTTCTAGTTTTCTAGGACACTAACCGGATCAATGAGTAAATTATTGGAACAGTTGATGATGGAGCAACCAGTCAAGGCCACCCCCTCATGAACCCATTTATTCCTTTCTTACCACAAACACCGAAAACCCGCATGTTGGAGATTAGTGAGAGAAATCATCTCCATTCGCCCTCACCAAAACATTCGAACAAATATTTGAGGAAGGTTTGATCATCCATGATTGGACTGGAAAAGGTAGTGAAGTCACTGTAGTAAGACCAGACCTCATGTGCCCATTCTCACTCAAAGAAGAGGTGACCCGAAGGTTCTGACCATATCTTTCTTTGCTGTATGTGAGTGAAAAGAGAAGATGGGAGTGGTTTGAGAGACTTATATCAAGGTGAGATAACATTGTATTTGAAAAAGGTCAACACTACATGATCATTGGCTAGGAGCCTATCGAGGTGACACCAGGTGTGGAGGTTTCCCTTCCTATTGTTTCTCCAATTAAAGTGGTCTCCAGATAATATGAGTCCATAAGACTGGAGAAATCGAGTAAATTAGAAAAGGTTTCCCTCTCCATCTAAGGGAAACACTTATTACTTTCTTTTCTTGAGGATAAAAATGATGTTGAAATTCCTAGAGATAAGCCATGCATAATCTCAAGGATCACATGATCTGAGGTCATGCCATATGGATTTTCTGGCATGTCCTTTTTAGTTTCCATAGAAACAATGAGATATAGAAGCTGTGAATATTTTTGTATAATTTATTGGAGATACACTATTATGAATCCCTAATGAGGTACACATATATGTGAGAATTTCATAATAGCCTGATGTGTAATATTTGGGTGTTTTTGAGAAGATACTGACTCATCTTGATTCAAAGAGGAAATTTTTAGAGTTTAAAATGATTTTTATTGCGATCAAGTACCACTAAAAGGAAGATTTTTTTTGTACTTATATGGATATATAATCAGTTTTCACCCAGACTCTCTGGCCCCAAGCACTGTTTGTGAAGAACGGAATCATTGATAAATGAAGCTTCTAGATTTTTCCCCAGATGAGCCATCCCTTTTTGTCTCAAAAGAGAAAGGGGGAATTATTCATGGAATTTAAGTTTCGATCTTGTGAAAACTCTATCAGACAGAATAGGTGAAGCCCCAATGGGTGAGGTTAGAGGAAGTTGCAGGTAAGGCTTAGACCCTCTCGGGTAAGTGATCAAGACCTTCAAAGTTGATGAATGATGACCTGGGTTCAAGGAAGGACAAGAGGATGATCCCAAGTAGGGGATATATGGAAAGATCCTCTTGAGGGGGGTAAAATGGTGAGATAAGAGGAGGGGTAGAAAATAGAATAGGATGATATTATTGGGAATAAAGGGGTAAGTTTAAAATGACTAGCGTAAGAAGAGAAAACTTCACGGAGTGAAAAATAAGTTTATGAAAAGGATGTTGGAATCTAGGATCTACTTCAATTTCCTCCCATCTATATTTCCTTCTAGAAATAACCTGAGTGGTATGGGGATTATGATAGTGCTTGAAAAAGGCTATTGTAGAGAAAAAGGAACTATGACCAAGCTGGGTGAGGGCCTTTGGGTTGGGTAAGGGGATTCTGGGAAATAAATCAACAACAAGGATTCCCCTTTCATAGTAATTATGGGAAAAGAACACTTCAGAGAAGGATGGAGAGGGATTTGATTAATTTCTAAGAGGTGGAAGAGCTTGACAGAGACACATATATATAGGTAAGGAATGTCCTTGAATAAAGAAGTGCATGAAAAACAAGGGAGGCATTGGGAAGGGAAGATCCTGATTCTAGAAAAGAAGAGTATTGAATGTAGATGTTGATCTAGTCCAGGAGAGGGAGAAGGATGTCCATATCGACATGGATTTGGGTAATAAAAGACTCTTCCAAATAAAGGTTTTTCTCATAAGAACATATTAAGGTTCTAATGGAGTTACCAATAGCTCACAGGAAGGAAATGTTATGGAGGGGAAATTGAGCCCAGGGTGATTGAACCAAACTGCTGCATGAGGAGATTCATGCACGCTATGAACATCCATTTCCCTATGAGAAAGGTTGAAGTGACAGTGGACCATTGAGTGAGGGGCTTCTCACTAGGCTAGAATAAAGACATCCTCCGAGTTTAGGACCACACATAAAGATCTAAGGTTAAAAGAAAAACATGATATGGTGAATCTAGCCTCTAGGTGTCAAAAAAATACCTTAATACGTGAAGCGATGACCAATACCCCCATGAAATGAGAAAATCAAGTACATTTAAGGTGAATCAAAACCTCACTAAAAGCTAACATAGCAATGTCAATTACCAGAAGCTTTCTATCTATGGATCAAGGAAATATCTTCAAATAGAGCATGGGAGAGATGGGTCCGAGAGAACTCAGGGAAGAAGCACAAGGAGAATATTTGACCCAGATGGGATGGAGAAAGGCAGGGTCCAAAGGCCAAAGGAGATCATGATAAGTAACAATTAGGGATTAAGAAGGAGATATTTCTTTTTCAGAGGGTGACCACATGGTGGCTACCTCCTAGGATGAGGTGGACGAAGAAAAAACAGTTAGAAATTTTTTAAATGTAGGTAATGCATGTTGCGTGTCCCATGGAGCACAAAGATCCATTTCACCTTATTACCATGTTGTCCTCCTAGAATCCTGAAAACAATTTTATATTAATTGGGTGATCATATAAGTATACTTCGTATGAAAACCGAAGTACCTCATTCACATGTAAAAAGAGTATACTAATACAACCATGAGAAAATAGTAGAACCAAATAGCACCTGTACAGGTACACTAACTAAACCCATCATCACCATGGCATAGTCACCAAATAAGGAATCCAAGTTTAATAACACATTATGAAACATTTTGATGAAGGGTACACCACAATTATTTACAATTGATTTTCCACTCTCACATCCTAATGAAAATCATCCTAGCACTCCATCCTCTTATTTATCACATCACATCACATCACATCACATCTTACCTACCAAAAACTAGGTCATCACATTACCTTAAATCTTACAACCAATATAATAGAGTATTGTAAACATGAAGGACATCAACATTGTTTCCTCCTCCTACCATGAATGACCCCCATCATAAGTAATCTCATCAAATCTCACTTGAAGAAACCAAGGCTATCATATCTCATCACATTAGATATTTATAGTGGAGCTTTTAACATATGGATGTCACAACCCATGCATGTAAACAATTCCTGGAAGAGTGAGAGAGGAAGAAAATGTTTCAATCCATCTATCCTTTCACTAGGAAGTTGGGAAAACAACCCCCCCCCCCCCCCACACACACAATATTTCTATAAATTTTGAAATATTTGTGTGTGTGGGTGGGTGGGTGGGTGTCGTGAAATGGTACCCAATGTGGGTGGGGTGCATATGGAAATCACAGGGAATACACAATGGTATTGATAAATAATATCAAACAAGGAAGCCCAATTCTATGGCTTCACAACAAAGTCCCTAGCCATATATCAACATAGCCTAATCACAACACAACCTATAAAATAGACACTATAACTTCTAAATGCACAACACCCCACAACAAGAAACAATCCACATTCAATAAACCAACCCCCATTTAAAATTAAGAAAATTTCCATATTTTACATTATAATAAAATTTCATTTAAACAAAAAATTCATTTCATTAATTCTATATCATTGGATTTATATTTAGTAGCCCACCATTTTAACACACATCTTGCGCACCATCATAGCCAAAAAACGACCAAAACCTTGTTAAAAAAGGAATATAATTCCAAAAAATATAATTTTATAGATTATGAATAGAGTATTTTATTCAAAGACACTTATTTATTAAAGGGATTTATCACACAGTACATTAGATCTTATGAGATCCAATTCATTATCCTGATATATGTGATCATACAATTACATTTTAAGTGTAATAAAAAATCCTAAAACTTGTATTCAATAATCCACATCATAATAGTGTAAGAATGGACACCCAATAGCCACAATTTTCAGTGGGGGTTTAGACCATACATTTCCAAACTTTAAAATAATAACAACAACAACATAAGATCATACATCACATTCTCCTACACCATTAAGTTTAATTTAGAAAATTTATTTATCTTCATTAACTCAAATGAAACCATCTCCATAAGGGATAAAAATAATAAACCCACCCTCATGATACAAATAAAAAGAAAAAAAGAAAAATTCTATCTAGAATAAATAAGTTTTACACAAAATTTTGCACCAGAAATAGGGGTGCATGCATAAGAGGGAAACCACCTTCAAAAAATAATTTAAACCAACACTAGAAATATGGATCTAATACTATTAGGGAAAAGGTATTGGGAACCTATAATCTAAAGAGAAATTAATCCCAATGGAATGAATGAATAGTTTTATATTTAGAATGAATAGATTGAAAAGAAGTGGTATTTGATATGGTTTTAAGTGACTATTTAAGGTGGATATCATCAAATCCACATGGTATGTCCATTGAAAGAGATCTAGAAATTTTAGTAATATATGATATAATTATAATCCTTTAAAATAGATATAATATATTAAATAATTCATTGAAACCATTAATCATGATATAAAATTCCAAAAGAAAAAAATTTTAATTTAGGGAAAATTAGATTCACTGTAGATCCACTGTTGGGATCTACCACCAGAGATCAACCATTGGTAATATACTTACATAATGATATTCCATTAGTGATATAATGCTAGAGATCTACAATTGGTGATCTACCTCTAGAAATATCTATCATTATTGATCTACCATCAGATATCTAAATTTGCGATCTACCTCCAGAATGATCTATCATATTTGATCTACCACCAGAGATCTGCCCTTAGTGCTCTACCACCAGAGATCAACCAATAGTGATATACCACCAAAATGATCTTCTAATGGGGATCTAATAGAAGAGATTTATAGTTAGTGATCTACTTCCAAAATGATCTATCATTTGTGATCTACCTCCAGAATGATCTATCATATTTGATCTACCACCGGAGATCTTCCCTTAGTGCTCTACCACCAGAGATCAACCAATAGTGATCTACCACCAAAATGATCTTCTAATGGGGATCTAATAGAAGAGATTTAGAGTTAGTGATCTACTTCCAAAATAATCTATCATTTGTGATCTACCACAAAATATCTATCATTGGGGATCCATTTCCAGAATGATCAACCATTGTTGATTTAACACTAGAGACCTACCATCATCCTCAAACACCCTTTTCCTTCTAAACACCAAAATAACATTCTCTTATTTAACCCATCCCCTTTTGAATTTCCTTACACTATAAAATATCTATATTTATCATAATATAACAGGTAGGAGAGTCCATTTAATTACAATATATACCTTTAAAACTATTCTCTCCCTCTAGAATTAAAAAACCTTTTAGGAAAGAGAGAAAAGTTTTGTACAAACATCCCTCGAGATACCTCTCAAGGATCTCATTACATCCAAAACATCATTAAAACAAAAACAGTCCATCCATAATCCACATAACTTCCACATAACCACTTGAAAACCCTTTTTAACCCCCACATACCCCAATCCAAAATCCACCACACCCAGAAAATAGATGATCCTTAAGTAAAAAAAGTCAAGGAATTCTATCTCACAATTCATGATAATATCTAATTTAGGTGTCACTTACCTGCTTTCATAGTTTCAATCACATTAAGTATTAATTAATCTCATTATGGATCATGTTTTCCCTTCCTTGTATGAATTGAAGTATTAATCACACATCATTTCAACAATGAAGAATCACATCTCATATAAAAAAATAAGGTCTAAACAACACATCTCAAGGAAATGAAGAGAAAAAAAATTCTCAAAAAAACTTCAGGTATTGGGAATGAATAATTGTATCATTCTCCCAAGTACTCTCCTTTAGGATGCCATACATCCAAAAATCACAAACCAAACGAATTGTTAACCTAGGAAATCCCTACTCTTGGTGTCCCTAGATCTCCACTAGTTATTCCATGAATGTCACATAATCCTTAATATCTAAATATACCGATTCAATGACAAGAGAGTCGTCATAAAGACATCAACTGAGTTAAGAAATTTTGAAGATTCCATGGATATGGTCTAATCAAGGAAGAAGTACCATCTTGTAATCCAACTCACCAATGCACCCCAACACCTCAAAGGGACCAGAAAACTGGGGATGGAACTTAATCTACATTTAGAAACACCATTTCCAACATTGAGTGGAATACTAATACAAAAAATGATCTCCCAAATTGAACTCCAAGGGTCCCCTCATATCATCAACATAATAACTCTTCCTATTCTGCATTACATTCATCTTCTCTCAAATGAAATGATCCTTCAATGTTGTGCTTTGAACCATATTGAGTCCAAGAACTATTAACTCACCAAACTCTACCCAACACAATCTAAAACCACACAAGAACCCATAAAAAGCATAAAATAGGTTCATCCCAATAGATTATTGATAGCTACTGTTATAATAAAACTCAACCAAGGGTAGGTTTCATGCCCACTATCCTCAAAAGTTTATGATACATGTTTGTAACATGTGCTCCATCATTTGGATAATCCACTCAATCTTTCCATCTATCTGAAGTTGGAATGTAGTGATAAGGTATAACTGAGTGCAAAAGGCATGTTGTAATACACTCTAGACTCATGAGGTAAAACCCACATCCTAATCTGAAACAATGAACCATGGGATTCCATGAATATACACCCCCACATCCATATTTCTTTTTGAAAAAACATACATGGATCCAAACTCCTTGATCGCTAGTAAGTGATCCAATTTCATCAACTGATCATGATTACCTGGATAGAATCCCTAACTCCCAGAGATTAGGGTAATCCTGTGATGAAAGACATTGATATTTCATCCCATTTCTAATTAGGAACGTCCAATAGATATAAAAAAATGTCAAAAAAATATTTTTCATCCTTTACCTATAGGAAAAACACACATCGAACCATAAACTCCACCAAATCTCATTTATTTATATTCCACCAAAACCTAGTCCTCAAACCATGTTACATATTAAAAACTCTTGGGAGTAACTATAAATTTGAGCTTTGAAACGCATGAAGGATCCCCTAACACATCGCTAGTGGAATAAATAACCTCCCACAAAGCATCATCTAGTTTTGACCATCAATCTAGAATGTTGTTATTGCCAACATAATTGCACATAACCTATCCCTATGAGTATTTCCATTGAGATTCCTATTCCTAATGCATCAGGTAAGCCTAAATAGTAATTTGAAACAAGAAACCTCCTCCATCAACCACCATTGTATCGAACTATAGTGCTTCCTTATCATTCACTCTCTAAGAATCCCCAAACACCTAAAAAACATCCTTCTGTGACTTTCTATTCAATGAATCGACAACAAGATTAACTTTTTCTAATGTGTAGGAGATATCCAAATAATAATCTTGAAGAAACTTCATCCACCACCAATGTTGAAGGTTTATATTACGCTGATTAAAGACATACCTCATGCTCTTATGATACGAGAGGATACAAAAGAACTCCATAATGAAGTAATTACACCATAATTTCAGTTCAAGCACAACTTATTATTTATCCATATAATTTTTGGAATAGTTATTCTCATAGAGACCAAAATTCCTAGACCTATAAGAGATTTTATACCTTTTATGCATCTGCATACATCCCAACCCAAGACAAGAAGCATCCCAAAACACCTCAAATATCACAATCTCTTCCCAAAACTGAAGCATTAGAGCACTAAACAACTTCCCCTATAGGTAAATGAATTATACCTAGAACTGATCACTCCATATTAAATCCTATTCCTTCATAGTGAAAACTTTCAATAGGGTTTCATATCGAGAGAAACCAAGAACAAACCTTTGGTAATATCATGTAAAACTAAGAATAAAATGAACCCTTACCATGTTCTTAGGTGTTTACCAAGAAACAAATTTCTCAACCTTTAATGAATCTATATTCAAAACTAGATGAGACACAAAATTATTGAGAAAATACAGCTCTTGTTAAAAGAACATACACTTGGAAAACATTCCATAAAGATGGTTTCATTGAAGGACCTGTAATATAGCTCTGAGATGATTAACAGGATCCTCCATTGACTTCGATTTCACCAAGATATCATTGTTTAATACAATGATGAAACCCTCCAGGAAATCATGGAAAAAATAGTTCATAATACCCATGAACATAGAGGGTTCGTTCATAACACTGAATGACATAAATAAAAACTCAAATTTCTTATACTTCCATCTGATAGAAATCTTCATGATATCAAAATCGTTCAACCTGAACTGGTGATATATAGACTATGGAATTATCTTACAGAATTAATCATCTCCCATCCACTTGTTGAAAAGATCATTAGTCATCAGAAGAGAATATAGGTTCATGATCATCACATGATTCATCATCCAGTAATATATACACAACCTTAGACTATTATCTTCATTCATGATGAATAGAACTAGAGAACCCCACAGTGACACACTAGGATAGATGAAACCCTTCTGAATTAGATCATCTACCTGAATCATGAACTCCTACAACAATAAAGGTGTTATTTACTACATAACTGTAGAAATCAGAGAAGAAGCATGCTATAAATCTATCCAAACACAACATCACCTTGAGGGGGTCATGCCACAACCTCATCATTGAAAAAATCCCGGAACTCCATTAAGACCCTAGGGAACTATGAATTCCTTGTATCCCCTAAAACAGTATATAAATTAGCCATCAATAAAATAATAGGCTAAAAATTTATACTTCACACCTAAAAAACCTACTCAATAACAGCAACCATATGTTGGCCATCCATATTCGAGAAAAGTAATATCCTTCAGAAGTATTTTCTAATAGTATGCAACAAATATAGTCATTAATTATCAAGGATGAAATTGTAAGGCTATATATGAAGAAATAAAATATCCCCATGGGATATATGTGGACCCATCTTCAGTCTACACCCTTATCATATATAAAAAAATGCGTTCTGAACTCTGACTAGTATAGTCTACACTAGGTGCATAAGAAGCTTATCTATGTCTATTCCTAGAGTATGGAATAAAGTTAGTGAAAAAAATAAGTGTGAATCTCCTAAATAAAATAAATCACATAAAAGGATATATGATAAAAAGATCATACCTCTATTGATATTTGGACCCTTTGGCAGTGCTTCCTCCACTTCTTGCAATTGGACGCAACCAAATCATCAACTTCTATGCTGATGGATGCCTCCACGGACATGCTCAGGTCAAGGTCCTTGAGCCTAAGGAACATCCTGCAGTCTCCCTCTTCCTTCTCCATCTCGACTTATTGGATCATAAGACTACATCCCCTACTGCTGAAATGGCCTCGCGGGAAACTGTTTTTGAGGATGGAACTAAACCCGGCTGCCTCCACCAAATTGATATTAAGAATCTACATGGAACAGATCCCGATAATGGATACATACCCCATGGAAAAAACACCAGTTTGATGTCCCTAGTAAGAAAACAGAAAAAACTAGGGATAATGTGCCTCCTAAAGATGTATTTCACGAGAATCCATGTCAAGAAAATGATCTTGGGAAATTTTCAGAAGTCCCTTGAATATGATCCTAAAATCCAATAGAGAAATATGATTGATGAAAGGAACTCTTCCTATAAATCCTTCTAAAAGTAGACCCATGAAACAACTTTCTCCTTCCACTCACCCTGGTAAAATTCCCCCCACTAATGTGTATCTACTCACATCGTACTAACTACCATGGGGAAACAATACTCCATCAGGGCCTAGATAAAACTAAAATTGATCTCTAGTTCTTCTAACTATCTCAATGTCTCCACATTGTAAACACTACCATTTTACTTCCCCATCTACTACTATTGAAAATATCAAAATGTCTTATATCACTGATCATCATCCTTTGCCAAATCAACCCTATGGAGATCAACTAGGTGAGCCTGTTGAACCTCCACTACCTAAGCCACAAACAAGAAAAAACTACGATCTTTATCAGCAAAGGGGAAAAAATATTTCGTTATCCCAATAATATCTAATATTATTAATTTCCATTTATTTATTTTGAAAAAAATTAAAGCTTTCCCAAAACCAAAACCACCAAATTCAAATAAGAACAAAAGTCATCATGATCCATGTAACTTTCCAAAGTCTCTACCCTACCATTCGTGGCATCTCACATTGACATTCAATAAGCTTAGAGTCTTTAAATAGAATCATGGGGGGCTTTAAAATCACATGTCTAAGGAGGTCTCTCTTGCCTATGTCACATACCAAGGTCAATTGACACTATTTCAATACCAACCAATGAAATCCTCACTATGCCTAACTCTAAACATCATCCTTTATCTCAAATGTCATCCTATGATACACTTATGTCATTACCCCATCCCTTAAAATATACCTCAATGAAATGATTGAGATAATAATCCCAGAAGTCACGCCTCTAGTAGGACCCATGTTGCTGACTAACACGGTGGGTATAAAAATCTCATGTATGGGAGGTATTACCCTCTATGATATAAATAGGATCTATATACAAGATAAATAACCCGCAATAAACTCCATGATATAATATAAAATAAATCTAAAAACCACCCAATAATGAATGTATGAATAAAACTCATATAAAAATGTATTTAAAGTAACATACCCAAAAAGTAAAGCTAAAGCAGTGACATAGAAACTATCCAAAGATCTGACCTGGTAATTCCTATCATGGTCTATATAGTCCTCCTAGAAACCTGAAAGAAATTTTATATATATAGGGTGAGCATACATGTATAATCTATAGGAAAACCAAAGTATCTCTTGAACATGTGAATAGATCATACTAATGCACCCATGTGTAAAAAGTTGAAGAAAACATCATTTATACAGGTATACTAACCAAACCCTTCGTCGTCGTGGCTCAGTCAAAAAATAACTCATCCATTTTTAACAACATAATATGAATCATATTGATAAATGCTACCCCTCAATCCTTTCCCATTGATTATCTTCTCTCACACCCCCAATGAAAAATGCCTTGGCGCTCGCCCCTCTTTTGTATCACATCTTAGAATATCACATCACATCTTTCTGGCAGACACCCGGGCCACCAGATCACCTCACATATCGTAACCAATGTTGTAGGGTAACATGAACATGAATGAAATCAACCTCATTCCCTCATCATGTCATGTATGACCCCCAGCATAATCTATATCATCACATCTTGCCTGAAGACACCAAGATCACCACATCTCATCACATCTCATCACATCTCATCACATCACATCTAGACAGTGACACTTTTGACTTCTAGCTATCAAAGACTATGTATTTCACCAACACGTAGAAGAGGGAGTGGGGGGAAGATCATGAAGCTAGACATCCAACCTCCCACATGGATGTTGGAAAAAACTCCCCCACAATATATATATATATATATTTATATATATATATATACATGGGTTTCAGCACATGGTTCTTGAAGTGGGTGGGGTGCATATAGAAAACACACGGAATATGCAATGGTATATATATATAATATAAAACATGTCATCCCAATCCTATGGTTTCAAAAATGAGGCACTAACCATATCAAAATGCCATCGCATCAAGTTTCATCATCCAAAACATACACTACAACTTTTACATGGATAAAACCATAGAAAAAATAGAAGCTACATTCCACAATCCAAAACCCCATTCAAATTAAGAAATTTTACATATTTCAAATTATAATACAATTTCATTTAAAAACCAAATTTGTTACATTAATTTTGGGCCATTTATTTTATATTTAACATCCCACAATTTAAACACACAAACTTTTATAATTTATTCAAATTTGTTTAATTATTTAAAGACAATTAGTCTAACCATGTTAATCCAAATACAAAGTATAAAACTAAACTAACACAACAGAAAATAGGCATCAAAACACAATAGAACAACAATGACATCAACTTCCACCTTCCATCACATCACGACAACTTTTTCAACTCTAATAAACAGGCACACAACAACCACCACCATAACCCCACTAGACAACCACATCACATCCACTATACCCACACACATCACAACATTTCCATTACCCATGAATCACACCAAAAAAACCAAGACACAACACACGACGTCTTTTAAAAAACACATCCCATACCACCCATATAGAATTTTCCATATTTGGAATAGGTTATTTCATTCAATTCCACTTCATTATTTAAGGGTGTTGTTAGACAAGCCATAAGATCTCGGGGAATCCAATTCATTAACCTGGTATACATGATTTTACAAATACATTTTAAGTTTCATAAAAAATCACACAACATTCATTCCACAATACAAATAATAACTTTTAAAGAAAGTACAACATTTTTTCATGATTTTCAGTGGGAATTTAGCCTATATAATTTAAAACATTAAAAAATAACAACAAATCCATAATATCATACTTTACATTCCCCTATCCATTTAAATATAATATAAACCAATTCATATATATTCTATAAGTTAGATGAAACACTCTAAATAATGGATTACTATAATAAGCCCATACATCATGATATACATATATATAAATTAAGTAAAATGGTATCTAGAATAAAGATGATTTTTAGAAAATGGTGCACTAAAAATTAGGGTTGCATTCACAGGAGGGAAACAACCCCCAGGGAAGAATAATAAATCACAATAAAAATAGGGCTCTATGAATCCATGTTAAAACGAATTGATAACTTACCATACCAAGAAAAAGTAATCCTGAATGAATTGATGAAAAGTCATATCTTGATAATGAATAGATCCAAAACAAATGGGATTTGATATGGTTTTATTTGAAAATTTATGGAGGATATCCTCAAATACACATGGTATGACAGATAAACTAGATCTAATGTTTTTAGAAATAGATGATCTAATTGTATAACTTTAAAATAGATTTAAATTAAATTAAATAATGAATTGAGACCATTTTTTCAAAGAAAACACCAAAATAGAAAAAAATAGAAATTAATGGAAATCTAGATTCATTTTACATATACTGTTGGGATATTCTACCAAAGATCTACCATTGGTAATATATTGTTGGAATGGTCAAGAATTGGATATCTTCCACCAGAGATCAAATGTTGGCGATCTATTACCAGAAGATCTACCGTTAGTGATTGACTACCTGAGATCTACCATTGGTGATCTACCACCACAATGATCTATTGTTAGTGATAAACTTTAAGAGATCCACCATTGGTGACCTTCCTCTAGAGATATACCATTGGGGATCTACCACCATAATGACCAACCATTTGTAATCTACTACTAGATATCAACAATTTTTTATCTACCACCAAAATGATTTTCCATTGGCAATCTACCACTAGATATCTACCATTGGTGATATACCACTAAAATGATCTACCATTGGTGATCAACCACCAAATATCTACCATCATCGTAAAAACACCCCATTTTCTAAAACATACTTATCAAACAATTCATTTATGAAACACCTCTAGAATTTCTGTAAATACCTTACTCCCTCGATTTCCTATAAAGTAGTTGGTCTGATGGTCTGAGCCATTACATAAGAAACTCCCAAGAATAGGCTCACTAAACAATTGTGATTCATTTCTTGTATCCTATATAATACACAAAAATTAAGAAAAAGTAAAAAACACTCATCTGATACAACTTTTTAGGGTCCCAACCCCACTTCACTCGTAATCGAATTGAGTTTTTCGCATGACCTCAAGCATGCCACCCCGTACAACAGAGGTTATCAACTAATATCAATGGTATTTAATGGTACTATGGGGATACTAAACTATAATGATCAGAGTTTTACAAGAAGATATAAAACAATGATACACAGTGAAAAAAATCATCAATAGAATAATAAAAAACCCAAATATAATAAATAGGTCGAAGATGAATCAATATCAAATATAAAATTTTGATCATGTCATGATGCTAATAGAAATGGGATATACATGGGATAGAAATGAACATAAATATAAAACATTCTATAAAAAAATTAAAAAAATTAAAAAATATCTCTTATAGCTCCATGAGTATAAGCTCAGTCATCTGCTCCCATAATACATCCTAAGAATAAAATCAATCATCCACAACCAGATTCTTCTATTTATCCCTAGCTTCATCCATAAGTTTTTTTCAAGCACCAAACATAGAAATAAATTGGGTGTGAGATATAATCAGTAGTTCCCCAATAATTTTTTCTCTTAAAATCCATCTAATACATAAAAAATGGAATATTTTCATGTATAACAATGTAAATAGAAATGAAAAAAGTATAAGAGTCAACTCTGGTTCCTTAAAGGACACCTGGGTGACATGACATACTTTTTTCTAGAAAAGAGACCATATATATATATATATATATATATATGAATATATATATATATATATTCTATATACATAGTTATTTTTATATCTATATGCATAGATACTACTACTATCTTGGACAATAGGTGTAACTCAAGAGTCCATGGATAATAGTAAGAGTCTCGTAGAATGTCAAGGGATTCCATGTCTAGGTGTTATTAATCATATGGGTTTCCAAGATTTTGTACCATAATGTGGGATTCCATGACTAGTTATAAAATTCAATAATGTATTTCATGCTTGTATATAAAATTTCATTGGGGACTCCATGCCCAATTATCACATATAATCAGTGACACAATTCCAGTAAATCATATTTCATTAGGGATACCATGTATGGTAATAAAATATAATTAAGGGATCCATTCCCATTTATCACATTTATATTAGGGACTCCATGCCTATATATAAAATTTCATTAGATATTCCATGCCCATATATTTTAAATATATGGGATTCCAATCCTAAGTATCACTAATATAAGGGATTTCATGCCTATAAATAACATTTTTATAATAAAGGTTGATCATTATATAATAAATTTCAAAATATGAATTAAAAATCATTTAACATACCATTCAACTAAGGGGAATAAACTTTATTTCTATGGAAGTCATGTGAACTGGTTTTACCAGTCACTCCCATTTAATTTAAGGTAGTCGTTCTATTTGGGCAACAATCCAAGACCATATAGGTGGTGTTTTTTTATATAAACATTTAATAATTTAAGGGTATCATATAAAAACACCCATAAGGGTAAAAAATGTTGATGTGAGAGCCCTATTAAAATAAGTTAGGTAATACGGGGAATTTATAATTAGGGTATCAATTTTGGTAATAGAAAATTACAATTTAAAGGAAATGCACATAAAGTCTGGTTTACAGAATGACAACACAATTTATAAAATTACTTGGGTTTTGGGAAAATTACTAGACCACATACCATAGGTTGGTATATAAAATTTTATACATCCTCAAATTAATATTCTATGTAGAATAGGGGAAATCAACAAAATAGACAAATTCCCTAAAATTTTGGTATATTAGATCACACCAAAATAACACTGAAGATAGACCGATAAACTGAGGAAGGAAGGAGGAGTAATTAAGATCATAGTGATATGAATACAATGATACTTTGGGTGATGAAAACATATCATATATGTATAAGGAGGCTCAAATATTATGGATAGGAAAGGAGGGATCTCATGTTCATCCAGCTGTTGGAGAAAACAAAGGACGAATAGGTGTTTAATATTTTTAAGGATAATAGGGAAAAATAATCTTTTTACATAGTTTTTAATGTGGTTTATGATTTTTCTATATGGTTTTCTATAACTTCTGACTAACCATGTGCCTATACTAGTTTAGTGGAACTAAGGGTGTTGCCCTATGTGCACATTTTGGGAAAATACTTTCACCCCTTCTATCCCACAAGAAAGTCGTGCATGATTGTGGGACCATATATACATGATTATAACTAACCATGAAACCCTATAAAATGTAATTTAGAAACCACATGGATGATTCATATGGTTATCAAAAAACAATGTTCTAACCGTGAAACTCATTTTCTCATTACAAAATTTGGAACTATGGGATCTAGAAGATCCCCAAAATATTCCAAACATCTCCTTAGCCTCATAAGAATATTACTATCATAAAATGATCTGTTTTTATTTTAAATTATGCATACATACCTCTTCCAAAATTATTAATTCACAAGTTTTCATTTATAGTAAATATATTTACCACTAAATGATAAAAAAATAACATTATCACTATAATTGTAAAAAAAGGATTAATGCATGTTAAAAAATGAAATAAGTTTATCAAGCCATTCTAAACATATCAAAAATTTATTTTATGATATAATTTTGACACATAATCATGCTATATTTTTATTATATTAGTTTGGATAATTTTTTCTTTGAACATTAATTTATTTTATATTAATATTTTATGAAATTCTCGGTGTTCTCCTCCCCTCACATATAAAGGGAACATCCTATACCAATTTCAAAACAATTTAAAATCATTTTAGTTTGGAACATACCTTACAAAATACCTTTTTGGAATCCATCCTGATGTTCTAGAGTGTTTATTTTGGGCGGGATACCATCCTTAGAGTGTTTAAGGTATAAAACAAAGAATGTTTTCTAAAGAAGAGTTACAGTCTAACCAAATAATTAAGTTTTATTTCTTCTTCTACATCATTCAACTCATCTAAAAACATGATGAAATAATAAATATAGTGAATTCCATATAATTATATATTGTTATGGAATTTTTATAATCTGTATTCTTCTCCCCTTCTATCAAATGGGAAATGAAACCGTCCTTTGTGCGTATGACAGATTGTCGCCTCACGAATCAATGTAATTCATTTTCCACCATCACCTTTCACAGATGTTTGCGATGATGGATTTAATATATATACATATGTAACATTAATTAAATATTTATCATTTTGGAAAATAATATATCATATATTTTCTTAATTTTCCATTTATTGAAAAATGATAACATAGTTCGTGCGAACTTGTGGATTACCACCTCCATGAAGAGATGCGATTCATTTTCCATTACCACATCACCCGAATGGAATATATAATTTTATTAAATAAATAATAATATATTTTTGATATAATTATCATTATATAATGGAAAAATAGTACTTTCTTTCATTCCATCATGATTATTCATGAATGGAAGTGTTATTCATGCTTACGTACAACCTACCGTCTCCATGATGGTGAAATAGTTCACTATTCACAACAATCATTCATCATTGGTTTTAAGATTATAATTTATGCATAATAATGATAATTATTTTATGATTAGTATTATATATATGATTTTATAATTTCTTATTTGACATTAGTCAACCTACTGATGCTATTTTAGACATTCGGGCCAAATATTTTCAAAACATCTGATTAGAACTGGTTGATTAAGTAATTATGAAGAACATGATATCAAATAAAATAAAATTAATAATAAACTATAAAAATTTTCTTAAATAAAAAAAATTAACATAATTTTTTATTCAATAAGATAAAGAACAAATGTCGAGTGTCGGACTCGATGTAATGAGCTATTTTCTTTAAAAACATTGGTTAAAATGTTTTAAGGATTTACTCTCCAAATATTTGTATTTCATATCCATATTAATAATATATTTTATGTATGTATTGATGAATTATAAAGAAAATTTTATACTTCTTTTTTACATTATTTCAATAGTTTTTAAAAGGAATATTTTAATATATTTTATTCAGAATTCTTTGACTTTATTTACTACATACAAAATGGATGTTTTATTTTAACGTATTAGACATCAATAAATTTTCCAAACTAATAAAACATTACTCTATTTATGGATTAAAATATAATATTCCATGTTTTTTTCGAAGAAAAATTTTCCTTCCCTTTTCTCAGAATTTATTTTTGAAAATTGGGTTTTAATGACAATACATATATCAATATATAAAAATGTTCTCTTATATGTGGAGTGAATTCTTCTATGATGAATTATTACATTTATTATGATATATTATGGTTATTTTTTATTTTTTTATGTGTATGGATTGTTTCACTATAAACCAAGGATGGTTGATTCTATTATAAACCAAGGGTAAGTGGTTCCATCATAAACCAAGGAAGTGTAGTTTTGTTATAAACCAAGGACTGGTTTTTATGTTATAAATCATGTAAGGGTGGGTCTATTATATCCCTCCAATTCATTGGGTAAATATTATGGATTATGAGAATTATGTGTGGGATAAGGGAATAATCTTAATCCAAGGTGGGACTCTATCAACCATGTGATGTTGTCGTGGTAGTTGTTCTTGACATAGGATTACATTACGTTTGGTGTTTCTTCCACATTACCATTATTAGATTTATTTTTCATTTAAAACATATAAGAAAATATTTTATTAAAATATTTAGATATAAATGTCGCTTCCTTGGGTAATAAAATACTTCTTTTTAGCCCAAATTTTATTATTTTAAAATTAATTTTTCTTAATTATTCATGAAATAATGAGTTTGTTTCATTTTTTATATCTCTTAATACAATTTTTGTGTGGATCAAACAATTTAAATTTTTCAAAGGTTTTTTTTGGATATTTAGGGAGAAATATTAGGTCATTATGAAAATTGTGAAGATATTCTATGAAAGTATGAATTTTCATGTCTTAAAAGATTTATTTTGTTGGAAAATAGATACTAAGTGTAAGTGTTGACTTTGAGATGTAATATTTATTTATATAATAAAGATGTATTGATTATCTAAAACACTAAAAAATGAAGATCATCAATTGAAATAGAATTAATTCTTGACTTAAAAATAAATATTGTTTAATTTTTATGGCTACGTCCTTATAAACTTTATCAGAAGAAAGGTTTACAAAACATTGGTGATTTGTATTGAATACCTTTTGGTGAAAACTCTAGGGATAATCCCAAATATAGTATAATATTCTAATGTTTTGGTAAGATATATATCATTTGATTTTCTAAGAAATAATTCCCTTTCCATATAACGACCCATACTTTACATACATTGTTAATACTTCAAAATTGAAGCACACTTATTACAACATATGACAAAACCACAAAGGACCGTATAGGTATAGTGTCTTTAGAAACTGGGAAACATAAACAACTGGTTCATAAATCTTCTACAGTGTCTCCCATTTATTTCATCATATCTAGGGTCCCTTTTAGCATATTCTACTTAATATCCATCTTCCTGACCTGGGGAAAAGAAAACATAAAAGGGTGAGCTCAAATGCTCAGCAAGGGCAAATAAAGGAAATAAAAATCATATCATATCTTTTTGAAAATCAAAACCTGCAAAAGAGATCATAATATCTTAACATGGAATAAATCATAGAAGTGAAAATGAGATCCCCATAACATAAAACTTGAAACTTTGTGGCATGCACACATAATCATGGAAAATCATTTCTTGTTAGTCATGACTCATTGCCAAGACTATCTTAGTGGACAAAGTCCCTTTCTGAACCGAGTTCACTCCTCGTTTCAGTCCTGTATCACTGAACCGAAATAACCTTCCATTCCAGCCATGTCTATCTCATGAGATATAAAATTATTACCCAATGCATTGGAGGGAGATATAGGTCCCACCCATCTTATAATGAATCCTTTCTTATGTGTGCCACATAATCATAAATCATACATCATCGTATAACACATGTAACAAAAATGGGATTCTTGAAACATCATGACATCATAAATCAATTCATATAAGATAAAGGAATTCATAAAAAATAATTCCATCATAACATGATCAAATCAATTTAATAACAGGGATAAAACAGAACCCTTTATTATCTTAGATGGAAAATAATTTTGATAAAACACTTGAACTCCATTCTTGAGGAAAATATCCTTTCTTCTTCAAAAACATTTTTCCTTTCATAACATGTCATACAACTTTAAAATAAAAGAAGTTGATTAAAAATAAACTTGAAAACTTGTAAAGGAATCTTTTTGTAAATAATGTTTTAAAAATCCATTCATGCCGTATAAGTTAAAAAAAACATTCTTCTAACTTTTGTCGGAAAAGTCAAAAAGTACCTCGTACGAAAAACGACAAAAGATTCCTTTCATATCTTTTACAAAAAAACTTACCGAAGGGTAAAATTGGATATAAACTATTGTAGAAGGAAGGAAATAATATTACATATCGAGGGAACATGGATGTGGATGATAAAATACACCCCAGTAATTACCAAAGTAAAAACAATCTCGGATAAAAGTGAGATTGTGATATTTTCCCTTACCTTAGGTCCGATTAGCTTTGTACGTGTCCGAAGCTCCTGTATAATGGTTTAAATAATGTTATTGACTTATTCCAGAATCATACATATTTATATGATATCATATATGGTCATATTATTAGCTTCTTGTTAGTAATATTTCATTGTTACTTGTTACTCGGGTCTTTATAACTTTTTGTTCTTATGCGTGTTTTGTCGAATAAATTCTTATTCTTATCTTTAGGTTATAGATAATTCATTTCCAGAATGGTATTAGTGTAGTATATACCATATTCATTCATTCAATTCATTTATATAATAATTATGAAATGAAGATCATGTAGAACGAGTCGCATCACATCGTGGAGACGGTATTCCGTACGTACGCACGAGTGATGATATCGTTCCTATGATCGTGGAATTGTATTGGAGTATATATGTATTATTTCAGTATCAATATTACTTCATAATAATCATATATAGTTACTTATTACACCATTATAACCATCCTTGTAAGGTGATGGTGGAAAATAGATTACACCACGGCGTGGAGACGGTATTCCGTACGTACGCACGCGCGGTGATTTCATTTTTCCGTAGGATGGATAGAAGGTGAATTAGGGTTGTTTCATATTTATAATAACATATCAGTATGTAAGTAATACTGATGTTATTACTTTATCATGAAACAACTAAAGAAGAATAAGTTGAAGAAGAAAGAAATTGAAAAGATCGGTAATGGATATTACCTCTTCTTTGGAACGCCTCTTTGAATCCTCCACTTAAGGAACTAAGATTGGTCTTTGGAGAAGACCAGGACCTCTAGGATTATTCTAGGGAAGTGGAGAGGAGAAAATGGCAGGGGTTGGCCGAGCTTGAGTGCTCAATTTGGTGTGAGGAGGAGGGGGAGGAGGTGCCCTTTTATAAGGGAGGAGAGGGGCACCTTAGGAATATCTCAAAATATTATTTTATATTAAAGTCAAAATCGGTTTATAATGGTTCCAAAGGGTCTTATTTCGAAGATAAAGTGGGGAAGGGTCGAAATCCTATCAACCAATAGGATTTAGACAAGTTTAGGGTATTATTTTAACCTTATCAATTAGATTTAACTCTAAGTTAATTAATTTAACTTTTACCGTGTCTTTTTGTTTTCTTTCACTATATGGTTAATACACTTACTATAACATGCCAAACGAACCCCAAATTGTTTATTATTAATATATATATCCTTATCTAAGTCATTTTGCCGAACCTTAGATTTTTAGGAATAAAATAAAAATTAATAATATAATATTTGATTTAAAAACTATTTTGTGTCAATTTTGACAC
Source organism: Viscum album (assembly GCA_963277665.1). Taxonomy (NCBI): domain Eukaryota; kingdom Viridiplantae; phylum Streptophyta; class Magnoliopsida; order Santalales; family Viscaceae; genus Viscum; species Viscum album. Next base: position 211,910,741 of record OY728163.1, read on the forward strand.
TATTTGATATATGATTTTTGTGAAAGTCATAACAGAATTATATGTTCGAACCAAGTTGATTAAATCAACAATAATATATCATAGTAACCTAGAAAATTAGTGGAATTCATAAAAAGTCTCAAATTACATTTATTTTGGTATTTATATTATCAATTTTTCAATATTTCATTAATAAGATAATTACTGTATCATCTTTGTGTCATAAATAAATTAACTTATTTGATGTCTAAAAATTACAAATAAAATACCATCATGTAGGAAATCTTTTTAGCTTTCTAATGAATATTTACAATCGAATTTATCTTATGTATAACCCCATATTAAAAATGATTTACTTATCAAACTTTGATTTTAACTATTTTAACCCTTCTTTAAATAAATTAATAATAAATGTCCTAATCTAATCCAAGTGGGCCTAAATGGTCATATTTTATTCCTAAGTTTGTTTTTGGTCGAATTACACTTGTCCAATAGAATTAGGACATGTGTTAGGGTAATATTAATATCATATTTACCCTTAGTTACCCTATTTACTATTAACCGCGGTAAAAAAAAATTAAAAAGTTACTATTCACCAAAAAATTATTTTCATCTCATTGAACCACATTTTAGTCCTTGATATTAACCGTGTCTCTCGGATTTTCGAAATTCCATTCACAGAAGCGGTAAAATTAAGTTTTATGCAAAATTCAGTTTTTAACCTACCACTTAGTGGTTTCACTATTCATCAAAAATTGAAAGTTTTCAGAAAAATACCAAAATTTCACCCTAGGCTAATTTCGATATTCTGAGTCCAAAAATGAAGTCCATTTTGAAAAATAAAATTTATAAATTTTCAAAAAGTGGTTATTACTATTCATAACGGCTAGTTTTAATAGCATATTGTTGTTTAGTGAAACTCGGTATTGCGTACGACGCAAGCTATCGAGGAAGGTCGCGATTGCGTGTAAAGCAAGCCAAGCAAGTGTTGTGTAGAAAAAGATTCCATTGATGATTTATATAACATAAAAGTCTCGGGTTTTACATTCTACCCCCCTTAAAAAGAATTTCGCCCTCGAAATTCGTCACTTTGTAACAAACAGATGAGGATACTTCTCCCTCATCATATCCTCAAGCTCCCATGTAGCTTCTTCAAGTTGGTGGTTCCTCCATAAAACTTTCACCAAGCGAGTGGTCTTGTTTCGTAGGACTTTTTCGCTACGATCCAGAATCTCTATCGGTTGTTCTTCATAAGAAAGATCTTGCTCCAGCGGTACAACTTCTGAGCTGAGTACATGTGAAGGATCTGGTATGTACTTTCTCAGGAGAGATACGTGGAACACATCGTGAACTTGAGAGAGATTCGGTGGAAGCGCCAATCGGTAAGCTACCTTCCCAACACGATCCGGTATTTCAAAAGGACCGATATATCTAGGGCTCAACTTCCCCTTCTTTCCAAATCTCATAACCCTCTTCCAGGGAGATATTCGTAAGAACACTTTATCGCCCACTTCAAACTCTAGGTCTTTTCTTCGGTTGTCGGAATAACTTTTTTGTCGACTCTGAGCTGCTCTTATGTGTTGTTGAATAGATCTAACCTTTTCTGCCATTTCATCAACGAGATCAGGTCCTAATAGCTTTCTTTCCCCAACTTCATCCCAGCAAGTTGGAGTCCTGCATTTCTTTCCATAGAGAGCTTCATAAGGAGCCATCTGAATACTGGAGTGAAAGCTATTATTATAAGAAAATTCCACCAAAGGTAGGTGTTGATCCCAAAATCCTTTGAAATCCATAGAGCAAGCTCTCAACATATCTTCTAGGGTTTGAATTGTTCTCTCAGACTGACCGTCTGTCTGGGGATGATAAGCAGTGTTGAAACTCAACTCTGTATCCAGAGTATGCTGAAGACTTTGCCAGAACTTCGAGGTAAATCTCGGATCTCGATCAGATATAATAGAAAGTGGTACTCCATGAAATCTCACCACTTCCTTTACATATATCCTGGCAAGCTGATCTAGAGAGAAATCCTCTCTAATAGCAATGAAGTGTGCAGACTTTGTAAGACGATCAACTATGACCCAGATAGCATTATTGCCTTTGGATGTTTTAGGAAGTCCTGTGACAAAGTCCATAGTGATGTTTTCCCATTTCCATTCGGGTATGGGTAATGGTTGTAACATCCCCTTAGACTTCTGTCTCTCAGCTTTAACTTGTTGACAAACCAAGCATCGAGAGACATATTCAGCAACATCTCTTTTCATGCCATCCCACCAGAAGTACTCTTTCAGGTCCCTATACATCTTCGTGCTTCCAGGATGAATAGAAAATGATGAACTATGAGCCTCATCCAGCAGCTCATTCTTTAATTCGAGGATGGGAGGAACGCAAACCCGATTCCTGAACTTTATTATCCCATCACAATCAAGGTTGAATTCAGGAACATTTCTCACCTTCTTTTGTAACTCGACATCTTCTTTCTGTGCCTCTTTAATCTTCACATGTATAGATGGTTGAACATTCATTTGAGAAAGATAAGATTTTTCCCCTTCCATTATAATTCCAAGATCCATCCTTTGTAAATCCATAAATATTGGATCTTTTGTGATCCTCATCATGGATAAACTAGCATGGTCTTGTCGACTTAATGCATCTGCCACCTTGTTTGCTTTCCCAGGGTGGTAATGGATTGAGCAGTCATAATCCTTAATCAGCTCCAACCATCTTCTTTGACGCATATTCAACTCCTTTTGTGTGAAAATATACTTTAAACTTTTATGATCAGTATAAATATCACACCTTTCACCATAAAGGTAATGCCTCCAAATCTTTAATGCAAAGATTACCGCAGCCAACTCCAAATCATGTGTTGGGTAATTTTGTTCATGGATTTTCAACTGTCGTGAGGCATAAGCTATCACCATATCATTTTGCATAAGAACACACCCCAATCCCTTCTTGGATGCATCACTGTAGATCACAAACCTTTCTCCACTACAAGGCAGTGTGAGCACAGGTGCACTGGATAACCTTCTTTTCAACTCCTTGAAATTCTCTTCACATTCCTCTGTCCAGACAAACATAACTCCTTTCCGAGTCAACTTGGTGAGTGGATTAGATAATCGTGAAAAATCTTTTACAAAACGTCGATAATATCCAGCCAAACCAAGAAAACTTCGGATCTCAGTTACTGTTGTTGGTCTCGACCATCTTTCGATAACCTCTGTTTTTGCTGGATCCACAGATATCCCCTCTTTTGAGATTATGTGACCCAAAAATGCAACTTTTTGAAGCCAAAATTCACACTTGGTAAATTTGGCATAAAGCTTCTCCTTTCTCAGGGTCTTCAATATAATTCTCAAGTGATCTTCATGTTCTTCCTTGCTCTTTGAATAGACAAGAATATCGTCTACAAAGACTACCACAAATTGATCAAGATAGTCTCTAAAGACTCTATTCATTAGATCCATGAAGATAGCAGGGGCATTAGTAAGACCAAATGGCATCACTATAAATTCATAGTGTCCATACCTTGTACGGAAAGCCGTCTTTGGTATATCCTCCCTTTTGACCCTTAATTGATGATACCCTGAACGGAGATCAATCTTGGAAAAGTATTGAGCTCCGCGTAGTTGGTCAAATAAGTCATCAATGCGTGGGAGAGGATATTTGTTCTTGATAGTGATCTTGTTAAGTTCTCGATAATCAATGCAGAGTCTCATTGATCCATCTTTCTTCTTAACAAATAGAACAGGTGCTCCCCAAGGTGACGCACTAGGGCGTATGAATCCCTTATCAAGATTCTCTTGGAGTTGCTTCTTCAATTCCTGCAACTCAATTGGGGCCATTCTATAAGGTGTCTTTGAAATAGGCAAAGCACCCGGTACGAGTTCTATTGAAAACTCAACTTCACGATTTGGTGGAAGACCCGGCAATTCCTCCGGAAAGACATCATCAAACTCTCGTACAATGGGCATATTCTTAATCGTGAGTTTCTCACCAACCATTTGAGATAAATAACCTTCATTTAGTGGTATCAAGACCCATAAGATGGAAGAAATTTCCACTGGAAGGTTATATTCATCCTTGTATCGATAGACGATCGTAGATTGATCTGGAATATGAAATGTGACTTCCCTTCTTTGGCAATTGATATGAGCTCCATGTAGAGAAAGCCAATCCATGCCAAGAATCACATCAAATTCCACTAAAGGAAGGATCACAAGATTTGCAGGAAGCACTTTCCCACAAACTTCGATCGGAGAAGAATTATAAACTTTTGATGCGATTGATGTGCCATTAGGTGTTGTCACAGCTAACTCAACATCTAATTGTTGAGGTAATACGGTGATACCCTTAGAAAAGTCTTCAGAAATAAAAGAGTGGGTGGATCCAGAATCAAATAAAACATTTGCTACTTTAGAGTGGATGGTAAGTGTACCTTTCACCACATCGTTATCGTACTCCACATCGCTGATAGAAATTGCATGTGACTTTCCTTTGTCTTTAGCCTTAAGAGTTTGTTGACGTCGACCATCATCATCAACCCTTGGATTTGGGCATTGATTGGCATAATGCCCCATCTCCTTGCACTTGAAACATTGAAGTGTAGTAGGTTCATTCTGTGTATCCCTTCCTTTGTTTGCATCATTAGACATCTTCTTCCCATTATCACGGCATTCAAATGCCCGATGGCCTTCCTTTCCACATTTAAAACATTTACTTGTCCCTTTAAGACAACTCCCTCCATGTTTCTTTCCACACTTTGAGCATAAAGGAAAGTTCATCTTCTTTTCAGTGTGTTCTTTAGAGTTTCCTTTGAATGCCATCTTCCTCTTCTTATCAAACCCATGTGACTGATGGGTTACTCCAATCTCCATCTCGACTTTGAGAGCACATCGAACGATTTCCTCATAGCTATTGAAGTCCCTTATGGCTAACGCCCTTCGAAGACTTGGTTTTAAGCCACTAAAGAATCGATCGATCTTACTCTCAGGTTGGATAATAATACCAGAAGCGTACCTTGCAAGTCTTGTAAAATTTGCTTCATAGGTACTAACAGATTCATCATCCCTTTGCTTCAGTTCAAGGAACTCTTTCTCCATCTTTGTTCGGAGAATACGAGGGAAGTACTTATTGAAAAATAAGTTCTTGAACTCGTCCCATTCCATAGACTCAATTTCATCCCTTTGCCTTGTATTCTTAACAAGATTCCACCATTGATCCGCATCTCCTTCCAAACGATACACTGCTAGGATGACTTTATCATGCTCAGAACATTGAAGAACTGAAAATATCTTTTCAGTAGTACTAATCCATTGTTCAGCAAGTAATGGATCAGTAGACCCGCTGAAAGATGGTGGACGCTGCCTCATGAAGGATTCAACAGAATGTTGCTCCCTCCTTTGTTCGTTTGGAAATCCTGCATGATTCATAGCTTGAGAAAGTTGTGTGAGCATGGCTACAAGATTTTGCATTCCAGCTCCCATATCGTTTGGTTGCTCAGGGGGACAATCATTGCATTGCCCATCGCATTCCGCATTAACACGGTTCCTTCGGGTTCCAGCCATTGACTAAAACCAAGAAGAATAGTGTGAGCAACACTAATTATAATAGGAAACCACATAATTCAAGAATAAAATTTTCATGCTTAAGGTCTTATCCTAGGTTATTCAAGGCCATTTCTAAAACACTAAGATTGTGTTCTATGCTTAGACTTATCCTTAGGGTTCTTACTAAGGCTTTCACATCCTAGTTTCCAAAGGTTGACTATACCTTTCCTCTGATACCAACTATAACGACCCATACTTTACATACATTGTTAATACTTCAAAATTGAAGCACACTTATTACAACATATGACAAAACCACAAAGGACCGTATAGGTATAGTGTCTTTAGAAACTGGGAAACATAAACAACTGGTTCATAAATCTTCTACAGTGTCTCCCATTTATTTCATCATATCTAGGGTCCCTTTTAGCATATTCTACTTAATATCCATCTTCCTGACCTGGGGAAAAGAAAACATAAAAGGGTGAGCTCAAATGCTCAGCAAGGGCAAATAAAGGAAATAAAAATCATATCATATCTTTTTGAAAATCAAAACCTGCAAAAGAGATCATAATATCTTAACATGGAATAAATCATAGAAGTGAAAATGAGATCCCCATAACATAAAACTTGAAACTTTGTGGCATGCACACATAATCATGGAAAATTATTTCTTGTTAGTCATGACTCATTGCCAAGACTATCTTAGTGGACAAAGTCCCTTTCTGAACCGAGTTCACTCCTCGTTTCAGTCCTGTATCACTGAACTGAAATAACCTTCCGTTCCAGCCATGTCTATCTCATGAGATATAAAATCATTACCCAATGCATTGGAGGGAGATATAGGTCCCACCCATCTTATAATGAATCCTTTCTTATGTGTGCCACATAATCATAAATCATACATCATCGTATAACACATGTAACAAAAATGGGATTCTTGAAACATCATGACATCATAAATCAATTCATATAAGATAAAGGAATTCATAAAAAATAATTCCATCATAACATGATCAAATCAATTTAATAACAGGGATAAAACAGAACCCTTTATTATCTTAGATGGAAAATAATTTTGATAAAACACTTGAACTCCATTCTTGAGGAAAATATCCTTTCTTCTTCAAAAACATTTTTCCTTTCATAACATGTCATACAACTTTAAAATAAAAGAAGTTGATTAAAAATAAACTTGAAAACTTGTAAAGGAAGCTTTTTGGAAATAATGTTTTAAAAATCCATTCATGCCGTATAAGTTAAAAAAACATTCTTCTAACTTTTGTCGGAAAAGTCAAAAAGTACCTCGTACGAAAAACGACAAAAGATTCCTTTCATATCTTTTACAAAAAAACTTACCGAAGGGTAAAATTGGATATAAACTATTGTAGAAGGAAGGAAATAATATTACATATCTAGGGAACATGGATGTGGATGATAAAATACACCCCAGTAATTACCAAAGTAAAAACAATCTCGGATAAAAGTGAGATTGTGATATTTTCCCTTACCTTAGGTCCGATTAGCTTTGTACGTGTCCGAAGCTCCTGTATAATGGTTTAAATAATGTTATTGACTTATTCCAGAATCATACATATTTATATGATATCATATATGGTCATATTATTAGCTTCTTGTTAGTAATATTTCATTGTTACTTGTTACTCGGGTCTTTATAACTTTTTGTTCTTATGCGTGTTTTGTCGAATAAATTCTTATTATTATCTTTAGGTTATAGATAATTCATTTCCAGAATGGTATTAGTGTAGTATATACCATATTCATTCATTCAATTCATTTATATAATAATTATGAAATGAAGATCATGTAGAACGAGTCGCATCACATCGTGGAGACGGTATTCCGTACGTACGCACGAGTGATGATATCGTTCCTATGATCGTGGAATTGTATTGGAGTATATATGTATTATTTAAGTATCAATTTTACTTCATAATAATCATATATAGTTACTTATTACACCATTATAACCATCCTTGTAAGGTGATGGTGGAAAATAGATTACACCACGACGTGGAGACGGTATTCCGTACGTACGCACGCGCGGTGATTTCATTTTTCCGTAGGATGGATAGAAGGTGAATTAGGGTTGTTTCATATTTATAATAACATATCAGTATGTAAGTAATACTGATGTTATTACTTTATCATGAAACAACTAAAGAAGAAGAAGTTGAAGACGAAAGAAATTGAAAAGATCGGTAATGGATATTACCTCTTCTTTGGAACGCCTCTTTGAATCCTCAACTTAAGGAACTAAGATTGGTCTTTGGAGAAGACCAGGACCTCTAGGATTATTCTAGGGAAGTGGAGAGGAGAAAATGGCAGGGGTTGGCCGAGCTTGAGTGCTCAATTTGGTGTGAGGAGGAGGGGGAGGAGGTGCCCTTTTATAAGGGAGGAGAGGGGCACCTTAGGAATATCTCAAAATATTATTTTATATTAAAGTCAAAATCGGTTTATAATGGTTCCAAAGGGTCTTATTTCGAAGATAAAGTGGGGAAGGGTCGAAATCCTATCAACCAATAGGATTTAGACAAGTTTAGGGTATTATTTTAACCTTATCAATTAGATTTAACTCTAAGTTAATTAATTTAACTTTTACCGTGTCTTTTTGTTTTCTTTCACTATATGGTTAATACACTTACTATAACATGCCAAACGAACCCCAAATTGTTTATTATTAATATATATATCCTTATCTAAGTCATTTTGCCGAACCTTAGATTTTTAGGAATAAAATAACAATTAATAATATAATATTTGATTTAAAAACTATTTTGTGTCAATTTTGACACTATTTGATATATGATTTTTGTGAAAGTCATAACAGAATTATATGTTCGAACCAAGTTGATTAAATCAACAATAATATATCATAGTAACCTAGAAAATTAGTCGAATTCATAAAAAGTCTCAAATTACATTTATTTTGGTATTTATATTATCAATTCTTCAATATTTCATTAATAAGATAATTACTGCATCATCTTTGTGTCATAAATAAATTAAATTATTTGATGTCTAAAAATTACAAATAAAATACGATCATGTAGGAAATCTTTTTATCTTTCTAATGAATATTTACAATCGAATTTATCTTATGTATAACCCCATATTAAAAATGATTTACTTATCAAACTTTGATTTTAACTATTTTAACCCTTCTTTAAATAAATTAATAATAAATGTCCTAATCTAATCCAAGTGGGCCTAAATGGTCATATTTTATTCCTAAGTTTGTTTTTGGTCGAATTACACTTGTCCAATATAATTAGGACATGTGTTAGGGTAATATTAATATCATATTTACCCTTAGTTACCCTATTTACTATTAACCGCGGTAAAAAAAAGTAAAAAAGTTACTATTCACCAAAAAATTATTTTCATCTCATTGAACCACATTTTAGTCCTTGATATTAACCGTGTCTCTCGGATTTTTGAAATTCCATTCACAGAAGCGGTAAAATTAAGTTTTATGCAAAATTCAGTTTTTAACCTACCACTTAGTGGTTTCACTATTCATCAAAAATTGAAAGTTTTCAGAAAAATACCAAAATTTCACCCTAGGCTAATTTCGATATTCTGAGTCCAAAAATGAAGTCCATTTTGAAAAATAAAATTTATAAATTTTCAAAAAGTGGTTATTACTATTCATAACGGCTAGTTTTAATAGCATATTGTTGTTTAGTGAAACTCGGTATTGCGTACGACGCAAGCTATCGAGGAAGGTCGCGATTGCGTGTAAAGCAAGCCAAGCAAGTGTTGTGTAGAAAAAGATTCCTTTGATGATTTATATAACATAAAAGTCTCGGGTGTTACATTCCAGATACTATAAGATGATGTGGTTTTGGAGGAGGTACATCTAGTGGTAATATCCCTGTAAATACTTGGTAGAGTATGTCCCAACCATAATTCTAGTTCATAGTGAGTGTTCCCTTACTATAAACATGGATGGAAACTCCCTGGGGATACGCTTGGGTTAATTCATTTTTTCATTATGGACCATCATGAATGATTTGAATATATGATAATCATGGATGGCCTTGGTTAAGACAAATGTGTCATTGATTGAAAATATGGTTTTTTGATTTATAAATCCTATAAATGATTTTTCAAAATTATGATTATTATTTATCAACCATTATTTTTGTGTCAGCCAGTTATTGGAACTAGGAGGTATGATGTTAATGTTTAATGTTATGGAAATGTTGATGATTCTAAGAAACCAAATCGGATTATGACTAAAGTGAAATATATGGTGATTATTCCTAATCAGTTTTCCTTATATATGATTAGAAAATACCTTAACCAACTCTTCGAATCACTAAATAATTGAAGGATGGATTCTACTAAGATATTGGATGGTGAAGACCATGGAGTAAAGAAGGATCCATTTCATTATTTTCATAAATTTTAAAACAGACAACCATGATAATGTCTCAAAGAAACATGAAAATGTGTTATGTATGGAAAATAAAGGAATAGATAACCAAATTTCTGATGAAAAATTAGGAGTTCAATGGAGTGAAATAAATTTCATCTTAGAGATCTATTTATAGTCTATTGTATTAAATGTGGGAACCTTGGACTTATATAAGTCAATTCCATATATTAAAGGTTAACCTGTAGTCCGAGGAATGACATATGTTACAATAATCATTGAAGTGAAAGGATTGAAGTATTTATATATTGGGATTAAATAATTATGTTGTAATATAATATTTGTAAATGGTATTTTGGTTTTAAGAATCATGAAACATATAATTATTATTTCGAAATAGTTTTCTTTAAGTATTTTAAAATATTTTTTGAATTGTACTTATAACCAATAAATTTGGTTTAGTGTTAATGTGATATTTTTGGGAAACACATAATTAATAGAAAGATAAACCATAATATATGTCTATTATTGTGTTTATAATGTTTAATTGGGAAATATAATTGATTGAAATTGATGAATTATAAGTGATAGTATTAATAACCTTGAAATTGGTTAGTGGTTTGATTAAAAATTAATTTAGGTCATCATTTATTAAGTTCATTTCATTTTTTGGATTAATGGAATATATTTAATAGTATTTGATTAATAATTATTATGTTATTTTCTTAAGTATATATGTCTTTATGTGAGGTCAGAATATGATTTATAGATACAATCATTGATTTATAATATTAAGGTTCATCATATATTCAATGGAATAAACACGCCTTTTAAGGTTTTAAGTGATATAGTTTTAAGGAGATTTGAAATTTTTACTCGGTTATAGGTAGAATACTATATTGAGGAGTAAATGGAAATTTTTGTTATTATATGATTTAATGTTAGGATAATTGGATTATGAGATATTGAAAATATTTTTCTTGAAATGTGAATCAATTACATGGTGATATTTTTTGAGATACTTATGGTCAAGCTAAGGATTTCTTTTCAGATTATTTTCTAAATTTGATGCATGATATTTTTGTTAAGTGCACCATATTATAATATTCTATTGTTATTTATCATGGTGATAAATGATATTTTAGGATATCATTATTTGGGTTGAGATATATCTAACCTTTATGGTTAGCATGTGACTTAATATTAAATATTATCTGGGAAGAGTGCCACTAAATTTTTGGGATTGTAAGATTAAAGGTATGAGATCAACTTTAAGGATAAAACAATTTTTAATGTTGAGGTTATTATTTTTATTTGGGATGTATTGTTATTTATGAAATTCTCTAAGTAGAATGTTCAGTATTATTGTGGAAATTTTAGATTTAAAAATATTATTTAAATGTAAGGGGGATTAACCATTTTGAATATAATCATACACTACGCTAAGAATATAATTTTGGTTAATATATAAAGAAAGGATTTAAGGACCCCAACCCGTGTATCTTATAGTTAGTTATTACTTTATTACACTGGTATAAGATTCAAAGAATCTCATCACTAAGGACCTAATATCTTATCAGTCTTGGTAAGGTAGATACATAAATTAAATTCACATTAAAATTAAAAATATAAAGTTAAAAAGTATTTTCTTTGAGAACTCGATATTCCCCTTATCATATCCCTGCTTATCAATCATAAAATACTTCGTGGTATCATTTGGAAAATAAAACATAAAAAAGGGGTGAGTTCAAATTCCCAATAAGGGTACGCATACAATGGAAGATAAAAATAAATTAAAAAAATCAATATGGAAAGATAAATAACTAAAAAACATTCTATTTAATTAATAAATTGATCATAATATGGAAGGAATAAATCATAATCAGTTAATGCCATATATGTAATCACATTATCATGAGAAATTTACATGGATATTCTATCTAATCGAATGAGCACACGAACAACAATGATTAATCTCATGTTGAGGGAATGCATAATGGAATACATATAAAACATATTTTCAACACCTTTCACAATATAATTTATAGCTATTGGTAAAATCCATTTGACTTGGCCAACTGATTTTTCTCGTGATATATAACGATGCATCAAGGACCTATATAATTTAAGGAACCACCCATCGCATAATTATTCCAATTCATTACTTATATAAAAGTAGTGAAACATAATAAAAATAAACGTTAGTAATGAAAAAATATCATACAAAATGTTAATAATTACCCCAACAAACAAAAAATCCTAAAACATCCTAATAACATTTACTAGATAAAATGCATCAAATGTGATCACTATAAAAAATATTTCAACAATAAATTAACATTCATATTCTATAGATAACGAACCATGGTTTCATCATTATATCACAAGATAATATTTTATTTAAGCATATTATGGTGTAAAGAAACCATTTATGAAACAAAAACACTTGATAAATCATCCTCATAAATATTTTTTACATTGAATGTTGTATCTTGAATGATAGCATACTTTTCTTCTTATTAATGAAATAAAAAACATCAAAACATTGTTAAACAAAACATTTATATAAGAAAACATCCTTGACCACTAGTGATATTTTTAAAACAAATATATTTGAAAAAAATAAAATAATTAAACATTTATCACCTTTCTTAATTTATCTCAAAAAATAATTAATTCAAAAACATAATTTTAATTTTTTTATCAATAATAAATGGATCGAGTATCATAAAATATTACTTTCATTAGAGTTTTTAATTCTTGTAATATCAAATTTTCATACTTTTGGGAATCTCAAAATATCAAAAAACAATTGACCTTGATATTACTCTTATAAAATATCATAGTTACTATTCTAAAGTTCTAATTAAATTCAATGAATTTTCCAAACTTTTCCTGAATAATATACTAGATATACTTATAATTTCTTGATGTACCTTTTAAAATTCTATAATTAACTATGTGATGTCTCATTTACTCCATCTAACCCTTAGTTAAAAATTTAAAATTTTACAACCATCCTTATGAAGTCATCATGATTCTTACAAACAATAGTTTGATCCTAAGAAACACATGAATCATCTGTATGAATAATCAGAATCACCCTTATTAAATAAAGTATTAATCCCTATAAACTCAACACATACCTATAATTCCATCCATTACCCTTAACAAATTAGGGAATAGTCCTTAAAAATCCACTCATCATCCTTTAAAACTATAGAATTTGTCATAATTTCAGCCAGATTCATAGGATAATATTTATGAGGATAGGATTCATCATTAAAAAAACATTCCATTTTTATTTGTATACTCATTTTTTGTATTCCATATTTCTTTATATATTCATAGAATCATTTAAAATCACCCCATGTTTGTTTAAATATTATCAAAACATTCTAATAAAATCATAAAAATTACAATACAGTTTGTTATTATTCAAATTCATGATTAAAAACAAATACATCCCCTAAACATTTATAGTGATTCTTTAATCCAAATAGTAAATTTTTTTACTTAGGTTGAGAATGGGTCTTTTTAAGAGGTTATAAAAGAGTGATATTTTATCAATTCAGTGAATTAACAGTTATATATAATTTAAAAAACTAGGGTATCGTAGATTTTGAATATAACACATCAAAACTAATTGATTATAATAAATATGGTGATGTAGAAAAAACATTTTTATTATTAAAATTTATTTATAAATTACAATCAAATTGAATTTAATTTCTATACCCAAGTTAAGGAATTTTATGTGGAATAAATTTTTTCACTAGTCGAATACCTTGAATCCATTAATTTAATCATTGTAGATATAATAAAAATTATATTTTGAACAAAAAATGGATGATTAGAAGAAATTTTTATTACTGATGTTAAATAAAATGTATTCATTGGATAAAAAGATGGATTTCAAACTCCATGATAATGAAACAATGGAATATCATATAAATAAAAAATTATAAGGCATGGTGATTGGGGAGTGAGATTTTTATTCATGGTTATGACATTATATTAGGAGGTTTTAATTATATATAGTTAGTGCTGACCTTAATTTATTTGATAAGAAATTAGGGGATGAATAATTATTTGCATGTTTTTATGAAAGATTTAACACAATTTGTTAAAGTAAATTTATGTCATTTAAGACGTTTTCATGCATGTTTATATTGGAGTTCAAAATTTTAATGATCTAGAAAGTATATTATATTCTTAAGTTTTACAAAAAACAATTATTAGAGTACAGATTTATTTCATAGTTTAAAATTATTATAATTCATGGATGAAATGTATAAGGATATATAGAAGGTAAGTTTCTTCAACCATTATCGTTGAAAAAAAACTTTGGATAATGGGGATAAAAATACCCTTGTTCCAACAATATAGTGAGTGAAGATTGTATGTTTTATTTAATTTATTATCAAACAACCTAAAAGGATATAAACAACATGTGTGGTGGATTATTTTTAATTTTATCCAATGTAATAACACCACATTATTTTGAAGTGAATAATAACTTATATTAAATTAACTCATGAATACACATTGTCATATAATTTATGAATGAATAAATATGTAATGAAATATAAATATACTAATTTGGATGGATATATAGTGGATAGAAAATCCAAATATGGTTGAGATTTGTTCATTGGTAAAGAATTTATTCAATGGTTGAATAAGAAATATATGTTCTCTTAATATAATATTAAATCAGGGTGAATTTTTTCTTATGAATAATATACCTAACTAATTTGGATTAGTCAATAATTAATGGATCAAATTTAATAACTATAGATATCCATGGTGATATTTTTTCACCACAAAAAGTCTTACCGATTTAACGGAAAACATATTACAACACTCATACATGGGGAATATTAATAGGTGACACTAATTTATTAATGATAAAGTGGAATAAAACATTTTCAATGTGGATTACACAAATAAAAATTAATATATAGAAAATATTTTTATAAAATCAGTATAAATATATGAATTTAAAATCATAAAACATATTTGGGTTGGACCAAATCTCTTCAGATATGGTTATTTTGATGTATCCCCCTTTCCCTAGTGTTTTATAATATAATAATTAGCTAATTTTATTTACAATTATTATGCTAATACCCGTTGGTTTATTATGAAAGGTAGACAAGTTAGGTGTATAAATAATCCATTGAAAAAATATATAAAGGGAGAGAGATGAAATATAGGGTGATAATACATTAAAGTGGAGTTTTGAATTTTATACAACAACAAAAATACATTGAATTGGGGAATACCCTTTAGATTTATTATGTGTTGTTTTTTTGTTCCATATGAGACATTATTTCCATTTGTCAACAAATTGTATGATTATGCATTCATTAATGTTTAATAGATGATTTAAATCATTAAAGTGTTCATAATTCATTAAATTAATGAATCTGGACATTATAAAAAATAACATTCATACGTTAAATGACTAATTTTATAAAAATCATTAAGCTTTTATGCTTCTTATTTAGCAAAAAATTTATTTGAATGTGCATTTATGGATTCATTGTTTTACACATTAGAGAAAAATATGAGTTACATTTGTGTAATATTTCTAATCCTCCTTATTATCTGTCCATGTTGGGTAAAATAAGACCTCTATAAATCCAATATTTTCCTTCAAATGAGTTTTATTATTCCATATTAGTTAGATTACATTTATAAGAGTAAACCCATTGGTTTTTTCAATATAATGAGAAATGATTTTAAAAGTTAAATTTTTTCAAAATATATGGAATTGTTTTTTTATAATTTTCGTTCATTTATTCTATCCTTCTCAGGTATATCTTATGTATTTGGGTTTTATGTATCTCTTTATATTGGATATGATTGATTTTGTTAAAAATATTTACAATATCTACCCATTGAATATAAAAAAAATATATAGGTCTAATACTGAACACCACCTATGAAACCAACAAACCTAAAAGATTATGGATTAGTATCCATCATATGAATGAAATTAAGTATGATTATACCACACATAAAATAAAGCAATATTAAGATAAATTGATCAATTATAACACCCCATGATTCTAGTATATAATTCTATTTAAATAAACCTTGTGTGTTTGATAGGCAGTGATGCATACAACACTGTACTAAAAGGAATAATTATTTATTACTATATAAAATGAAATAAAATAAAAGATATTAAAATGAATAATAAATATATAAAAATATATTTTGTAAAATTAAAAGGCTTCCAAATCATTTAATAAAATACCAAATATTCATGGGATTTTTTTTAATTACATGTTTTTGTTCAATTCATTATTTTTATGAATGATATTAATAAAATGTATTGATAAAATTAAGTGATTTATTATAAAAATAAATTAATAAGATCTATGAAATTACTATATATCTATATGAACACTGACTTAATTATAAATGGATAAACAAAAAACTTTTTTTCAAATTTTTTTTTATTTTATATTGTACTTTTTAAGTTAAATTTATCATATTTGAAGTTTTAATTTTAATGAAATTAATTCTTTATATATATATATATATTTTAAAACAATGTATCAATTATTTAATGATAAATATTTTTTAACAAATAAATATAATTTCATTTTTAAGCTTAAAAATACATTTTTTATAAATATTACGTGTCATGCGTTATGAATAAATATATTAAAACTCATTTTGTCTCTTGTATGAATTTATTCTCTTTTAATGGTTTTCAAAATTTGAATCATCATTTCTAAATTTTTTAATAAGGCCACAGTTATTTTTATCCATAAAATAAGTTACAGTGGAAAAATTGTGTTACCATGGTAAAGGTTAAAATATAGTTAAAAGGTTTAATTAAGGGCTAAAGTCACAAAATATCATAAAACCAAATCTTTAAATGGAAGGATACTGTATATATTAACCTCCCCTTATTTATTATTTATAATTTTTTCACTTTTTCCAACATTCCATTTTTAAAATTAAATTTTGATACATTAGATAATGGGTATTTACAAAAATTCCACTCAAGGTCTTATATAATAAGATCCCTCCTCTACCCACATCATAACATAACATTCCTTAAAATTCCTCTTTAGTACATACCAAAATTATATCCATTATAGACCTCAATCATGTTCTGGAACCTCCTTTTCAAAGAAGTATTCTAAAATACCAAATTTAAATGTTTATCACTAAGATTAGATTCAAAATTTCAATGTAATTTAAATCCTTTTTGTAACATCTTGATATGATTTGTAATATTTCATCTTGAATAAATTTAGTAAATTTGATAGCTTGAAATACATGCAAACTAGAGTCTAAATGAATGGTAGTATATAATAATGTTATAACGAAGATGTTAAATTTTTTGTTATAATATCAATAATGAAATTTTTAAAATTATTAATAATGGTTTTACATAAATAAAATATATTGATAAATAAGTACTCAATTAGTTGTAATTTCTTTATATGGATTTAAAATATATTTTTCCTTAAAATGGATTTTATTACTTTTTGTGAGAAAATAATATAATTATTTTTTACAATTTTATAAACACTATTTAATAAAATTAAAATTATATTTTAAATAAAAATGTTAAAATTATTAGAGAGTTATTTATTTATCATATGAAATTATCTTCATTTGGACAAATGTTATTTTATAAGCCCATATTATTTTATGAGATGAATATAAAAACTCTTTTAAATGTTATATCATGAATATTATTATGTTCATAACATTTAAAGTTTCATTTGATGTTATTCTTTGATGATTCTTATTATTAAAAATTTACCAAATAGATAAGGGATTTTTATTTAAATCTCATTTAATTAGGATAGTTTATGGTTGAATTTACATTAAAGTAATCTATATGATAATTTTATGATAAACCAATTTAATTTTTTTATCCTTTGTTTATCAATACAAATTTTAGGGTAATATTTCAGTTTTCCTCTCTTTTATAATTAATATGAATGTGAAAATATTTAAAAAAATAAACATTATTTCTTCTTTGGTTGAGAATATTTTTCTTTCATGTCCATGTTTTGTTTAAAAAAATTTCAAATTTGTTTTTAATATGCTCAAGTGATTGTTTAAAGTCATTTATACCTATTTTTTACTTTTTAATAAATGGTTTAAAAGGAATATTTGTATCTATTCATGAATAAATTACTTTTGAATTTATACCAAAAATGAGAAAGTTTTTTTTTATTTTTAAAGTACATGACATGAATATAATTTTCTATTGTCATGACCACATTAATATTTTAAGAATATATTATAATATTTCTTGGTTATTTTCAAAGAAAAAAACTTCCATGATATTTTCTAAATCTTTATTTTTTGAAGAAGTCATTCCATAATGAAAAGGGTATTTTTCTCAAGAAATATTCCTGATATTTTAATGGGATTTTGTTATGGTTGTTCACTTTGATGTTACTTATGATTTTCTTGGGATTTGATCAATGATTTGATCCTTATTATTTCTATGGATGTATTATGATAAGGATAATGAGATTTTTATAAAACTCAGTTATTTTCTATGGTTTTTTCATTAATGAATTGTTGAAATGTTTATAAAACTTATTTATTTTCTATAGTAATTATATATGATGAATGTTTTATGATATTATAGAACACATGTGAATAGATTATTATTATGTTATGGTTGATCCTATAATTATATATCCCTATAATTAATTGGTTAAAGAAGTATATATCATGAGATAATAAGGCGAAGAATGGGGAGTGAACAAAATTTAGTAATGGAATTTTTCAATTATGATGGTCTTGGGAGTGAACCATCACTAGGTATATAATGGAAAAGGGAGTGAAACCAAAAAACTATGATATACCTAGTAGTGATCCTTGAATAAGAATTTTTTTTTCAATGATTGTGAATATTTCACATACTTATGTCTTATTTCAATGTTATGCTCTCATGGTTCATGTTCTTTGATTCCATTATGATTCTTGTTGTTGGTGCTAAGAAAATGTGTCCAATAATGGGAAAAATTCAGATGAACCTTATTCAGAAGAATAGATTATTTTTTATGATTTAGTTTGACTAGTTTTGGAGACCTAATGAACATAGAAATCAAATGTTATGGATATCTGAAGTTGGACTTCCTAAAACTAAAGCAAGGGTGATCCTATAACAATGTATAGAATTTCGGAAAACTAAAAAATTCACTAAAGTAAAAACAGTAACAAAACCTGAACTTTATTGAAGCTCATTATTTAGAAAAACTCAAACATTAGTAAAATATAGTAAATTTCAGGCAACATATATTTTATTCATGAAATTCACCTAACTGCGTGGAGGCTAAGGCAATTATCTCTATGAAGTGTGTAACTATTGGTGGAACCCCTTAATTTATGAAAGTATTAATCATTCATGAATTCATATATAATTTTTGAAAATGGGACCGTCTACTCCAATAATACCATTAATACCCCGATATCATCATTTTGGAAAGGAGATGCCAAGTTGTGACATCATTATCTTGATTGGAGAAAATCCAAAGGGATTCGTGAATTCACGTAATTAACTACCACATTGGTAGTATTTTGAGAATTATCTCTTGTGGAAATTCAATATACGGGATAGTGTTTGAAGATGATTCGTGAAAAATCCATCAATGAAGAACATTACTCTCTTAATATGGACATGCCTCACAAAACTCCATTTTTTTCATGAAAACAATGTTTCAAAAAACATTATTTTCCATATCTATTTAGATCCATCCTTTCTCAAAACATACATTCGAAATAGTTGAAAATATTCAATAAACTGTTATATTTCACCAAAACCCTACATTTTATTCACTAGCCCATAATGTAGGGGATAAACCCACACATCCCCCTTAGTATAAGTGTCATGATGTTGTCCTAGGCCTCCATCACAGTCCCTTCATTACTATCACTATCCCCCATGAAAAATATAAAACCACTCTTTAAGAATTTCAGTCTTTGTCAAAAAGATTTTTAGTTGTGACACATACATCCACTACCTCCCATCGCGAGTGTTACCATGAGTTTTCATTTTTCTATACACTCCCAAAAAATTCCTTGAGTCGACATACTCCTCTTTATCTCATTCTTATTCCACTATTTGAGAGTATCCACTTGCATTCCCCAAATAACTTGAGTCAAAATACACCATAATAAACTCTTTAAATACCATCACTTGAAAACTATGCCAATTTAAACTAGAGAGGTATGATCTTTCATAAGTTCCACACCAGCCACTTCTATGATTCTTCTATATAATAGTCCTCACGATATGAGGTGAAACTAAAGTATACACTATGTGAAATATATAGTATTACATGAAAGGAAATCATGAGATACCATACATATCTAGCATAATATTCCTTATTCCATGATCAGGAGACAACATCCATCATCCTAACAATAATATATTTAAATCTAGTATACCTTATATGAAAAGCATAATATTACTAATGTGGAAAACATGTGATTCCTTATATATCAAGCATAATATTCCTATTGTAATGATTATGATATGACCCCCAAAAAATCTACATGGGCCTACACCTTAGGTTTAATACCCAATAATATTCCCCATCCCATAAGTGGGACCAAATTTCTTCATGTCTTTACATGAGGAAGATAATGGGAAACATAATGTGTAAGCCCTACACACAACATCCTTTCACATGGAACTAAACTATATCCTTACCCTATAAAAAGAATATGGAGTTCCTTATTTAATAATCATATGATAACTCATCTAATATTCTTGATATTCTAGCACCATCACCTTGGAATATTTCTTGAGTAAGCCCTAATAACCCCATTGCTTCTCCATTGCATTACCTAGGAATCCCATACGTGTAAGATGCATTCATACCATCACATCCCCATAGTTATTCCCAAGAAGCCCATATGTGTAGGCCCTACTCATAATATCATTGATAATACTATTTCCTATGAATAAAAGCTACATCATTCTCAATCAAACATCAATAATCCTACCTCTAGATGGGAAACATCCATGCATAAGACCCAATCACACCATCACTTCCCCAAGCAGCACCCGGGAGGCTTCCACAGATAACCCCCAACCACATCATCACTTATCCTTGAAGAACATGGGAATATTTGCATAAGATTCAATAAAACCATGACTTCTCCTAGAAACACCTAGGAATATTTCATTCATAATCCCAAAATACATCATTTATGCTCTTATCTCTACCCGGGTAGCTTGAATTCATAAAACCCATTCATACCATCCATACTAACACATGAAATTGAGAATATACCACACATAAGACATATTAATACTATCTATACTCCAGGAAGCACTTGGGTATCCTTAGGAATAATCCCCATCCATGTACGAGTTTACCGGTATAGAACTACATAGCTCCATGTCCTTGTCACATAATGTTAATCTCTATAACAGCATCCCCATTACATGAAGATAAAATATAAGATTACCCTATTTTATGGAAACATGATTCCTCATGTATGATCATCATGAGATTCCACATTTTCCCCCACCATGGTATGATCCTCCTCCTTTGGTAGGATTCAATGAATATTCCCTAAACCAACCCTTTTTGATTATCTTTCTTCGATACAAACATCCTTACCGCATGATATTAAACTCCATGGACTTGTACTTCCACACTAAATTAAACTAGTTAATCGAACTATGTGGGGGTCTTATCCCATTCTCTTAAACAAGGTGCGTAGGATACCTCCATGTGGTTCAATCCTAACATCCATATACACATGTGTTACCTCTATGATGTTCAATCCTAACACACAAAAATCACTATCAAATCCCTATGTGTGATCATCTCCCCCCATATAGGTACACTTTATCTCACCACCATCAAATCCCAATTGTGAAATTTCCCCCCCTAGGTAAACAATAAACCAATTTCTCAATTATGATCATATTCCCCCATGGGTACAACCTTGACCAAACCCTCATGAGTTATCCTCTTCCTCCCTGGGGACACAATTAACCACCCAACTATCCACATAATACATAAAACCAATAAACCAAAATGAATATTTACCCCATATAATAAACATGGTAAGCCTGATGTAAAACCATCAGAAGTATTACAACACTGGCATTAACTACATCGTGACCAAAATCGGATTACATGGGATCTACAGCTATGATTCCTTATACATGAGATGATCTCTAAAATAGAAATTATTTAATATTTCCCAACAAACAAAATGTCCATAAAATCTCATACATTCATGACATTTCCTATAATATCCCGCCCTTCCTCATTGGCTTGAGAAGTAAGTAGAACACTATTGGTCCATAGGTTACATCCCCAAGACAAAATAGAAAAGAAATAAATGATCTGGGATTCAATACAGTTGGGGTATTATTTTCCCATTGAAAATAAAACAATCACAACCATGTATGCCATAACCCAACAACATGTATATGATTCATGAGAACAAAGCATGAAACTCAATAATTCCAACTGATAACCACACTAAACCATAACTAATCCCAAAATCAGAGTATAATGTTGAAGAAAAAACTAACAAAATAAAAGGATCCAAAGACAGCAACTCCATAACTCCCAAATGCTCTAATATCTAACTCCACAAGTAATGATTAATGTAATATAATTAATTAATAAATAAATGAGATACTTTTTCCATAACTTGTTCCTCAGTACACAGTAGCTGCAAAAGCACCAAAGTTACCAAGTAGGGGTGAGTAATGAAGCTCAGTAGGTTTTCACAAAATTAATTACCTATACACACCACTAGGATATAAATAGTTATAACATCTATATAAAACAATTTATATATACCATTTGAAAGAATTTAAATAGTTTAAAACAAATCCAAAGGAATTAAAACACAGAACATTTTTTTACACCAAAGTAGTTTCTAAGGAATGAAACAAATAATATCTTTAAACCCATTTCACAAATCCATTTGTTATAAACCATTCTATTCCACATAACCACACACACACATAACATTGGTGTTACCATTTATGATTGAACATCACGTCCATTCTCCATCCCTTTAATGATGGAACTTTATAACCATTAACCATCCCATTCAACTCATACCCATCCATTAAAGAAACAAACCATGCCAACCAATTGTTTCAAAAAAATTAAAGAAAACACATTTTATTGAAAACAAATTCCAACCAATTTACATGCATTAAAACCAAATAACCATTTTAAAATCATCCTTTTAAAATAATGAAACCAATTTAACCTTCCACCGAAACAACCAATTTCCACAATTCCAAAAACTAATAAAAAATAGGGTTTCCAACAACCTTTGCCCAAAAATTTCACAATTCAATTAAATAAATATAATAAATTTTAAATCAAGCATTCAATTTATTATAGGAGTAGTCGAGAGTTAAAACACCTACAACGAAACATAGGTAAAAAAGAAGTGTGGCATAAACTCTTCAACAATCCATGATGAAACTCGAAAAACCCACCTTAGATCATGTTACCTATCAACCAATCAATCATATATCATCACTATTGGAATCAACAAACATAGATCCATCCCTAATAGATTATATCTATGAATATAATAGAGGTAAGATGATGAAATCAAAGGAAATAAACCAATAATGGAGACATACCATGGAATCTGGGCCACCAATCCCCAAAGAATCACAAAAATATTACTCCCAAATCAAGGGTACGGGTTTCCAAATCCTTTGGGATGATAGGAAAATTTTTTAGGGCCTTCTTAGGGTGAAAATTATATTTTTAGAGTCAAATCATAATTTGAACCGAAAAAATTGGATCTAATTTTCTACATTATATGATTTAGGCACACAATTAGGAAAACCATGTGAAAACTATTTTCTATCCACTTCCTCTCAAAAAGTCTCACACGGTTGGATAACATGGGTAAATACCCCATGAAGAAACCATGAAAAACATTCATATTAAACTTTTAACAGTTACTCTTAGGTGGCTGCATGATTTTTCCAAATCGTACGCTTTACCTTACACCTACCTAGAACCCACTATCTCCCTTTAATAGTTACCTAGAGGTATTTCGTGGTTTCTGCTAACCATTCTCAAACTATGAACCTCAAAAAATAACCAAAAAATTCCAAAAATCCTCCAAACCCTCTCAAATATAACTCAATTACTTTATATAATTAAAATTCATAAATAAAGGGTTAATTACCCGAAAAAGGGGTGCTATATTCTACTCACCATTTTCCTTTCTTTCCTGGAAAAGTAGATAACCATTATTGTCTTGAAAGAGTTCATGATATTTCTCAACCATTTCGTAATCCCTTCTCATGTTTCTTCTTGAATATGACCATGTTTTCATGATACCCAAACTAGACTGATGCTTCTCCTAGGAAAGACTTTCTCTTGGCTATCCAAAATCCATACCAGTATGTGAATCAATGAATCATATGGATGTAGTTCAATGTAATCCCATAAAATCATATAGTCGGGATTAGGATGATAATTTTTCAACTGAGATATAAGAAACACATTACGAACTAAACTAAACTGTTGTGGAAAATTCAACTGATATTCCACCTCACAAACCCATTAATGTATCTAAAAAGGTCTAATGTAATTAAGAGATAACATTCCATTATTCCCAAAATGATGATGCCCAAGACATGGATAGATTCTCAATAACACATAATCATTAACCTCATATGACGATGACTGTATAATATGATCCTCATATGTTTTATATGACTCTAATCCATTTCCTACATTTTCCGGATAAATAAATCTCATTCATTGCATCTTAGATAAGTCTTGACCTAACCTGTGATGTATCACCTATTTCCACTAAAAAATTTGAGAATGATATAGAAAAACATACAATGTTTCAAATGGATACATGTGTATCGTAGTCAAATAACTATTGGTATATGTTTAATCTACTAACAATACGTGCTCCGACAATGATCCACCAAAATCCATTACATAATACCTAATAATTTTTTCAATGTTTTTATCATCCTTTTATATTTTTTACCCATCTAAAGATGATATTCCATAATCAACGTCAACTAAGTACCTTGGGATTACAATATGGATTTTTAGAAATAGTATGTAAACCTCATATCCCAGTACGATACTATCGAAACTAGTACTCCATACCTATTTACCACAACTTAGATGAACAACTCATCTTAAATGATGGTGAGAATGAAGAATCTGTTCCACACAAGACAATGGTACAACCATATGAGCTTGAAACTAAAAAATTGATCTTTAACCCAGCTTCTCTCCCACAATGGTATCCGCACCATTAAGTTTTGACCATATTGACATAGCTTATGAATCAGATGTTTGTGCCTTTTTAGCTATCTCCACCAAATTAGGAACCAAATAATCTAGAATTTAAACCACAACATTATCTTATTCTTCACAATCCTAGTGTGTGTCAGCAGTCACTAACATTAACTTCAATTGATCAGTAGAATCCTTCATTAACTAATTATACTACTTCCTGCTTAATACATATTTCACTAAATTTACATCACCCACTATGTACATAGAGTTGAATTTGGAAATTTAGAGATACTGAATACATCTTGTTTTTTAACATTTTCAAATCTATTTGGAAATTTTTTTTTAAGATTTTATGATTTCTAAACATAGTGAATTTATGACCAAAGATTTAATGATGTCCTGTATTAAAAAGAATGGACAGAAAAAGCTAACTCTGAATCATGTGTTGGGTAGCTATTTTTATTAAAATATAATTATCATGATCCATAATCAATGATATGGTCTCATTTCATGAGATAAAATCCCAAACTAGATCCCAAATAATCACAATACACCCCATAACCTTATCATAATTCTAGGAATATCATGATTAGT
The DNA here is from genome assembly GCA_963277665.1 of Viscum album. Taxonomy (NCBI): domain Eukaryota; kingdom Viridiplantae; phylum Streptophyta; class Magnoliopsida; order Santalales; family Viscaceae; genus Viscum; species Viscum album. The sequence goes on from OY728163.1 coordinate 211,936,546, forward strand.
GATGGTGTAAGTTGAACTTTAATCACTTGACAAGACTTTTGAAATTTATAATTCAATTAGAATGCAACATTTTTCCTTATCAAAGTTATTATTATTGAATCTAGTCATTAAAATTTCCAAGCGAGGCATTGATAATAATCAAAAGGCCAAGGGAACTATATACCTCAACGATTTTATTTGGTGGTTTCCAAGAGATAACTACCTATATCTTTTATGGATCCATAGAAACACCCCATTTAGAGACTACATGTCCAAAGAAATGTACCTCTTGTATCCAAAAATCACAGTTTGATAATTTGGCATACAAACGATGATCCCACAAGACACCCAGAAATTTCTACAAGTATTTCTCATTCTCAACCCTTTTCCTTGAATACACAAGTATTTCATCCATAAACACCCCCAAAAAATCAAGATATCTCTGAAATATCTAATTCCCAAATTCTATAAATACATAAATTGAATTACTAATGTCGAAAGGCAGAACTACATACTTAAAATTTCCATATCTACTTCTAAAAGTTGTTTTTGGAATATCCTCCTTCTGAACCCACAATTGGTTATATCCTGATTGTAATTAAATTTTATATAACTAATGGGATCCCTATAATTGATAAAATAGATCATCAATGCATTGAAGTAGATACAGATTCTTTATTACAACATTATTGAGATTATGATAATTCACACACAACCTTAGAGTTCTGTCCATATTTTTCAAAAACAAATGTGGTGATGCCCATAGATATTTACTAGGTCGAGTGAACCCATTTCTTTCCAACTTGTATAATAATATTTTTAATTACCTTAATTATATTGGTTCCATCTGAAGTGAGAAGGTACTTGTCCCTAGTAATATATCAATCATAAACTCTACTTCTCTTGTGGGTGGGAACCTTGAAACATTCTCGAGAAAAACATCTAGAAACTGATAAAAAATTGTAGGGAAACTATTATTCTTGATCTCATCCATCAATTAAAAGATCAATACTACCACCTTGTACTAGATAGTTCCAATATCTGGTTCTAACAATCCCGTTTCATCTACCTTCACATTCTTTTCTCCTCTAAAGATATGCTTGATGACATCATCCATTGAAAAAATAACCTTTCATATGTAAGTGTCAATCTGATACTTAAACATTGTTATCTAATCCCTACCCAGGATTATTTCATAGGAATCCATCTCATGAACATAGAAATCCCATATCAAATCATCTCCATCAATGATTATAAAACATAATTTTAACATAAAGATGTGACATTTTTTTGTCCAAGATGAGTTTAAAGATTCAAACTAAAAGGAATCATCTCTACATAAAATCATATAAGATCAAAAACATGAGAAATAATAAACTAATGGGATTAACTCATATAAAAAATCATGCATAATGGTGGAATTAAACATAATGGTACATCTTGTCATCGAAGGTATAGACTGATCATCCAATAACACTTTCTCATCTCCATACACCTTCTTACTCAATGAACATTATTCTTTGCTTCCATATTGATATTTCCCATACTGAGGATTAATAGTATTCCAAGAATCAACATGGATTCCTTAACTGTATTAATGAGTGGTTTTCTATAACCCTCCTCTAATCGATGCATACAATGTATGAAAAACATGATATGTGTCCCTTACACATGATCATGGATCACTGTGACAATATTACTAAAGATTTCCCATCTATTTGAAATCGTGGGATTCTCTAGGTGGTTTCATATAATCTTCTTGATGTGATCCAATGAAAAAAATTTAAAACATATTTTTATAGTCTTGGGTCTTGGAGTAATATTCACTAATCCATTCATTTAATTCTGAGTCATTCCACTACTTTGGAAATAGGTGTCCCTCTTTCGCTTGTTCCCAACATTAGAGTTCCCAAAAAAATTATATGTATCAATAAGATTCCTCCACTAGTAGTTCCTAATATGTACCTTATTTCATCACCTATATATTTAATATTTCTATATAATCCATCATACAAAGCACATAAATCATTCACTTGGTTTCTTTCATCACCCCTGATTCAAAAATTCTTTCTTTTCATGATGAACCTTCAACAAAACAAAATTGTGGGAAAAGTAGACTAAATCAATAAATTTATCTACATACTATATACCTGAGAGATTATTATGCTTCATGCTAAAAAATTCCATCACTCTACCAATTCTAAATGTGTAAAGATATAATTTTTTATTAAACAATTTTCAAAAATCCTCTCATGAAATTCTATGGTGAAATTTATCCTAAACTACTAAATTATAGCACTAGCGTGCCCAATCTTCTAGAATATACATAACCAACATGATTTTAGCTCAACTGATGTGCCTATGGAATCGAATATTTGATTCATCCTCTTCATCCACACCTCTATGTTCTATGGATTTTAATTACCCTAAAAGATTTGTGGATTTTGATTCTTCAACTAAATGGAATAAGCCACTTTCCTTTTTTATCCATTCAATTCCCTCTATCCATAGCTTGTAAATACTGGGAAATAAATTGAAATAATTTTTGGTTCAACTATGACTTAGGTGAAATCACATTTTCAGTATATCCCTCCAGTTAGTTTCTTCAACACCTAATCGATGCCATTTTCAATAACAAAAAAATTCCATTAATTACCACTCTGTTGAAATTGAAGACTTAATAATTTCAAATTTTCCAAATCAATTATGTCACATTAAACTTACCAAAATTCAACATTTTCTAATTTAAACCCATTTTTTAAAATTCCACCATAATTATTAAGACCAAACCAACTCAAAATTACCAATACCATTCTTTTTGAAAATTTCACATTTGAATACAATTTCAACCCACCAAAAATAAATTCTCTTACCCTAAATCGTAAATCATTACTAAAAATGAAATATACACTTCAAGTGGGAAGTCATTTCTAAAAATTCATGTCATTATATTATCATCTGATAAACCCACGATGAAGAGGTTATGGCTCATAAAAGTGTCTCAGAACACTTATGTGACCAACTCCTTGGTAACTTGAAGTTCAGCATAAATGTTGGAAATGATTACCAATGGCATCAATAGAGTTACGGGATAATTTTCCCTTTTAATATAAATAAACCACAATAAATTACACCATAATTAAACAACCACTATATGATTCATGTGAACAAAGTATGCAACTCATGAATACCAATTGAAGACAATACCAAACCATAAAAAATCACAATATTAGTGTACAATTCAGAAGGAAAAACTAGAAAAAATAAAAGGCTCTAAATTCAACAAATCCTCAAACACCAACATGTTCCAAGATCCAACTCCACAAGTCATGCTAAAATGTAACAAATCATCACTAAATAAAAGAGAAAATTTTCATTTACGTATGTATCAGTACAAAATATCTACAAATTCAACTAAGTTACCAAGAAGTAGGTTAGTAATGAAACTCGGTAGGTTTTACCCAAATGACTTACCTACCCTGGATTCTAGGATAGAACATGTTACAACATTTATATAAAAAAATTATATAATAAATTTGAAATAATTTCAACAACTTATATAAAATATAATGAAATTTTAATGAAAAATAGTTTTATATACTAAATCAATTTTCCAACAAAACAAACCAATCATATCTTTAAAAAAAATTCACAAATCAATTTGGAATCACCCATTCCGTTCCACACAAACACACACACACACACATGCTTGGTGTTACCATCGATAGTGGAACATTAAATCCATTATCCATCCCTTTGATAGTGGCACTTCATGACCATTATGCATCCCATTCAACCCACACCCAACCCTTAATTCCAAAAAACATACCAACCCATTTTTTCAAACTAATTCAATAAAACAACTTTTATTGAAAATAATTTTCGAACTAATTTTCTTACATACAAACTAAAAAACAATTTTAACATCACCATTTTAAATTCATGAAACCAATTTCACTTTACCCCAAAACAAAAAATGTCAACAATTCAAAAAACCTTCACTAAAGAGTGTTTATAACAAGATTTGAACAAAAAATTCACAATTAAATTAATGATGTTTAATAAATTTTAAATAAATAATTAATTTTATAATAAGAGGAGTTTATATTTAATCCACCTACCTCACAACTTAGGTGAAAAAAATAATGACACAATATCTTCAAAAAATGGGTGGAAACATCAAAACCCCACCTTATATCTTGTTCTGTATCAACCAAAGAATCATATATCATCGTGAATAGAATAAATCAACCTAGATATATCACCAAAAGATGAGATCTATGAACCAAGAGAGGGACGAAGATGAAATCTAAGGAAATCAACCAAGAATGGAGACTTACTAAAAAATTTGTGCCTCCAACACATAAACAATAAATAATGGATTGCACTCAGATCAAGGGGTAGGGTGTAAACCGCCTTTGGGTGGAGAGGAAAACGTGTAGGGGGTTTTTTAGGGGGAAAATGAGAGGTTTATAGGAAAATATGAACTAGATCCACAATTTTTAGATCTAATTTTTAATGTTACACGATTTAGGGGCACTGTTAGGAAAACCATGTAAAAATTATAATACATAAACTGCCTCTCAAAAACCTCTCACACATTTGTCTAATATGGTTAGAAAAACTACTCACCAACCCTGAGAAACCTATTTGTTTATATTTTCATGGTTACTCTTAGGTGGTTGCTCCATTTTTCCAAAATGTGTCCCTAATCGTGTGCCTACCGATAGAGCAGCAACTCCCTAACATGATTTCTGGGAGGTATTTCATGGTTTCTACTAACTGTTCTAAAACTATGCACCTCCATAAAAGCACCCAAAATATTACAAAACTCTTAAAAACATTCTCAAACATAACTCAGTTTCTTAATATAATTAAAATATGTAAATAAAGGTTTAAGTACCTGAAACTGGTGGGGATATATTACCATTTACACCAATATCATTTTATTTCCCTTTTAAGATATAATAATCATAATAAACAAGTGTCCACATAAAGATGTCACTAGGAATGAGTTTAACGAGCATATTTTAAAAATTAGAGGGTGATCTAGATGAGGGGAAGAGATCCAAGGAGGAATCCATTATATAGGGAACTGACATACCATCATCTCATTTTTAACAAGGAACTGATATCAATAACTTTGGAGGTAGAGGTTTCCTACCTATAGAGTATAGGAATGTGGGGAAAGAATAGCATGGCGCGACCGATGATGCACACACTATCTTGAAATCATCAGAAATGCATGTCTTGTAAACTAACTTAATTTATTCCATGACTGAACATTATGATATATGATAAGTTGGGTATGGTTTTCAAATGGTATTCGTTTTTTATCATACCATTATTCTCATAATGTTATTTAATGAAACTTGATGATTTTGGAGTAGATCATAATGTTATTTAATGAATATTGATCTTTTAAGATGTAACATAAATGTATTAAATGTTTGGGATTATATAGTGGGTATATTATTAGGGTTTAGTTGATCTATGGTGATTTTAATTAAAGAACATTGTTAAAAATCTATTAGATATTTCCATGTATAGAATAACAACCTAATGCTTTCTTAAAGAATATATTATGTGATTTTACTAATAATGCATCCTTATATGGATACTATAATTGGATACGGGTTTTAGTACAGATGCATCTATGTGTAATAACCCCCTAAAGGGTTTCTTGGGTATATCATGACCATCACTCTAGTGAATAATTATTGTTACCTTATTGTGCACTTGGTTTTACACTCTGAGGGGATATTCTTAGGTATATCGCATTTTCCTTATGAACTATTATGATTTATTTCAATAAATAATGACCATGAATGACTGATTTTAAACCTAATGAGTCATAGATTGAAAATAATGTGTCATGATTTAGATATTCTGTAAATTATTTTTCATGATTATATGGGTTTCAACTATGATTATTGTTTCTCACACTATGAATTTTAGTTTTAGTCAATGGAAGAAACCCAAAATGAACTATTTAAATTAATAACATGATGTAGAATGAAATAATTTTCCACTTTAGAAACCAAATTTTATGGGATATGGAATATTAAATCATGTTTACAGGCTTGCACAAATTTTTCAATACATGACTCATTTATTGAATTCAAATGAGAAATAGAGGGAAAAATGTTATATTTATCCCTTTATAAGGAAATATCAAACTAATTTTAGTGGGTCTATTGAAACACTAGTTGTTGATAAATGGATATGTACCATTGATAATATATTTTCTATTATCTAGTGCATGGAACAAAAAAATACTAAATTTTTCCTATTATTTATACGTAGAAGAATATCAATGGTGGAATCATACCAAGAACATCAGGAAAAGGATGAAATTTACTCAATTGAGTGGGATGAGTTTAGGAGATTATTTTTTCAATGCATACATTCCTAATATTAACCATATAAAAATGGATATTGGATTTATTGTACTAATTAAGAAAGATAATGAATCCATTAGTGCCTATAAGTACGAGACTTATGAGGAACACATAGTATTATCATCCAACACAAATTTAAGGATAGTGGATTCTTTAGTGGATTGAAACCAAGCATCTAAATAAAGATATCTATAAGGGACTTTAGTAGTTGTGAAGAAATATCTTGATTTGAGATCAAGGTGGAAATGTATTTTTATGTCACCCATTAATCTCATTGTTTCTATAAGAAATAAAATATGGAATTTAAATTAATTTATAATAAAAAATACACGGAGATAAAAACATGAACTTTTCTTTATACTTGAGGTATAGAATGAACCATAGAGGAAATTTCCTTAAAGAGAATGCTAAATGTTTTATGTTTGAAAAATAAGTTTATTGTGAAAATTAATTCTAATGTGATTGGAAAAAAATTAATCTAATGATAGAGAGAAATAACCACAGAATACACCACACAAACTGTAGTGTTTCAAATGAAAGGAGTCTGAGAATTGTGAAAACTAGTTCTCAGAACCAAAGGTTAATGAAGATTATGAATGGAATTAGAACAATCATAATATGAGAAAAATAGGAAAATCTAAACTTATCACTATTTTCAATGTGGAATATGATATCAATGTGGTTAAAGTTACACTTACCATCCATTATAGATATGCTAATTCCTTATTTTATTCTATATCTACCTAATCATTTTTATATGAAATGTATTCTAAGGGAATCAGAAAACCAACTCAATGATTAGATATTGAATTAAAAGTGAAAAAACCTAATCGTATAATGATCACATATCAAATATATGATTCTTATTTGATCAATGTCTATGGGAATTTTATTCTTTCAATTCATGTTATTCTCCCTCTAGTTGAATTTGATGTTATCAATTTCAATTATTTTCCTTCTTTAAAAAAATACCTTATCAATTTTTGAGGAACGGAGGTTTCATTTTATCTTATGAACCATCCTATGTTCATCAATCAGTGTAATTTTAAATATAAAACTATAATGTAAATTATATCCATTATATGGGACTTGATTCATAATAAAAAGGGTTTATTATCTCATATGGTTGAGGATAAACCCAATATCTATGATATTTATATTTTATGATAGTTTGTGAATGTTATTTAGAAGAGTTTCTTATTCTTCCTCCATATCATTATATTGATTTTCAAATATAACTCATACCTTATGACCCTATTATTTAAAATAATCCATATATAATTGACCTTATTGAGCTGTAGTAATTGAATAAGGAACTCTAAGAGAATATGGAAAAATCATTCATTCATCCATGTAAATCACCATGGGGTACACTTGTAATTTTTTTAAGGAGAAATATGATCAATGAGGCTGTAAATTGATTTTTGGGTACATAACATGATCATAGTAGATAATATGTATCAACTTACATATATTGATGATTTATTTGATCAATTATGTGGAGATGAATATTTTTCCAACATTGAATTTTGATGTGGGTAATATATGTTTAGGGTCAAAAGTGAAAACATCCCAAATAGAACCTTCTATATGGGGTATGGAAAATATAAATTTATAGTTATTTCATTTGGTTTTATTAATTACCCCAATATCTTCATGGATTTAATGAATATAGTCTTAATATATTACATTTATTAGTTTGTGGTAGTCTTTATAGACACCTTATTATATATTCAAAGACTATATCAGAGAATTAATATCACCTATAGATTGTACTGAAGACCTTAAGGAAGGATTATATGTAAGAAAAATTTACCAAGTGTGAATTTTTTATATAGAATGTCTCACTTTGTCTTATATAATCTCAATCGAGGGTGTATATGTGGATCAATAAATGGTACATGTTTTTAAAAATTGTCTAAAACCATCCACTATTATAGAGTTGCATATTTGTTTTGGTTTGGATGGATATTATCCATTCTTTTTTGAGAATTTATCTTAGTTTTATAATCCACTCAACAAGTTTACTAGAAAGGGGCCAATTTCCTTTAAAAGATGAATATGAGAAAAAATTTCATGTAATTGAAGAGAAGTTTATTCATTGAAAATTTTCTTACACTGCTCTATAGTAGAGCATGGTTTATCATTTATAATGTTGAATCAAAGAAAGGACCTTGACGTTTCCTCGTGAAGAATGATATGGTTATATATTATTCCTCCTTAAAATTTCAAGTTCATTAGAAATATTACCCAACTCATGATTTTGAATTTGTTTTGGTAAGTTTTTCATTAAGGATATAGAGGAATTATATTTATAGATAATGTGTGATGTATATACTGATTATACAAGTTTAAAGTACTTATTTGACCATAAAGAGATGAATATGAACCATAGAAGATGGTTGATGATGATTAATGATTATTAATACTAAATACATTTCCAAACTATGAAACTGACCAAGTTAGTAGATTCTTTGAGTCGAAAGGATCATGCTAAATATTTTATGATAAGGATCATGAAAGATAAAATATTTTTAAGATTATAAAATGATAGAAAATGAAATCTTGAAGGAAGGAGATGAATATTATATTTCTCAAATGAGTATACATCCATATATCCATGTTAATATTGAAGAGGCACAAAGTATAATGTATATAGGAAAAATAAGGTGAGAAATGTTCCTATGATCAACCTTGATTATGATGGAATGATATTGTTTAGTAAATGTATATATTGTTTTCCATAAAATATTTTTAGAGTGAGCTATTTGATGAAACTCATAGTTCATCATTTTCTATTCGTACTCAAAGTATAAAGATTAATAAAGATACGAAAGAGTATTTCTTTTGGGATTATATAAAGAGTGAAATTTCTGAGTATGTATCCTAGTGCTTTGTATGTCGGTAATTTATGGATGATTTATAGAAGCCTAATGGAATGTTATAACCATTTATCATACTAGAATGGAATAGGGAAAACGTCAACATAGATTGTTTTTCATTAGACTCATTAAAACATATAAATTCAGTAATGTTTTTTGTTTTATGGTCAATCAAATTATGATTTAATAATAATTAATAATTATAAGAGAAGTTTTCTCTTTTTATTAGATAAAAATAATATAATTTAAGCAATTTTTATTTTTTCATGGAGAACCACATTCTATTATATATGATAGAGATCGTAGGTTTACATCAATGATATAGTGAAGTCTTCAACAATATTTACATTCAGCATTATCTTTCAGTAATTCTTATAATCTTCATATATATATAGTCAGTCTTAGAGAAATATTTAAATCCTAATGGATATGTTGAGATCATGTGAAATGAATTTCAAAGGCGTTTGGGATCAAAACCTTCCTCAAGTCAATTTTTATTACAAAATTAGCTTTCACTCGATCATTTAGAAAGCTCCCTATAAAGACCTATATAGAAAGAAGTTCAAAACTCCAATTTTATTAGATGAAGTTAGATAATTAACGCTATTATGAGATAATATATTTAATGAAATAAAATAGAATGTTTGTTCCATTCATCGTTACATCATGGAAGATCAGATTCAATAGAAAAGTGATGGTGACAATAATTAGAAAAATCTAGGATTTGAAGTTGATGAGATGGTATTCTTATAAATATCCCTAGAGAGGAAGGTTAAGAAATTTGGAATTAAGGGTAATTTTATCCGTAAGTATATTAACCCATTTTAGATTCTTGATTCAGTATGGATTGTAGCTTATCGCATGATGCTTGAATTGAACCTATCTCAAAGTCACAATGAGTTCCAGGTATCTCTCATGGGGATGTACATACCTAATCCATAACATATATTGAACTCATAGGTTGTATCCCTAGATCATGATCTTTCCTATGAATAATTTTTTTAAATATTTGAGTCATAGAGATTGAAATTTGGGGAAAAAGACTACTAACTAAGTTAAAGTTATCTAGTGTAATCATAAATTTATAGAAGATATATAGGAATATGAGGATGTGATGGAAAAAGATATATCCTCATTTTTTATATATTAGGGTTACATAATTTCAATGGAGAAATTTATTTTCAAGGGGATATAATGTAACAACATGATATTTTATGATATATTTATTTTATAATAAATTTAATTCTTCGACAACTTGTAATACATGCAAACCTGAGTCTAAATGTAACATAATATAGAATATCATTTTATCTAAGCTATTAAATTGGTGGAGTAAATAGGAATAATCAGATTTTTAAAATTATATATATAGTATTTAGATAAGGTAAATAGTTTTCTAAATAAGTTCATTTCTTTAAATTATCTATTCTTCAAAAATACATGTTTCTTGAAAATGACTTTTAATGATTTTTTGAGAAAAAAATTAATTATTTTTCTTCTACTTTTGTTAATTATAATTTAAATATTTTAAATATTTTAAAAAAAACATTTAAATATTATCAGAGAGATTATTTTTTTGAATCATTTAAAAAAAATTATCGGTAAGATGAGACCCCTCCCTGAAAAATTATTTGAAAAGATTGTTTTTTCATGAATAGTGGAATTATTATTTTTATTAAAAATTCCCATTTCAGATAAAGAATTTATAAAGGTACAATTTGTTTTAAAATGGGTTTAAAGGTAAAATTACTTCATTTTTCTTATTAAAAATGAAATTACAGTCCTTAGAATTAATTTTATGTTATATTTTGGTATAAAAACGCTTTAAACTTAAGAAGAAAGTTTTTAGAAAATGGTTTTTTTTCTTATCTTACAGGAATAATTTTAAATTAAAATTTGAAACATACATGAATTTAATTTTACAAAATTAATTATATGTCTTTAATCATTATAATTGATATATTTTAATATGTTTAACTTAATATTTGGTCACAGTGAATATAAAAAAAATCTATTACCACGATTAAAGTGAGAATGAGTTTACCGAAGTTAAACCAATAGATAATTGTAAATTTTCCTGTTAAACATGTCTAATGTGTAACACTCTAAGATTCCATGATATGTTTCCCTTTTAATAATACAGTAGCTTGTGTTGTACACAACTTCGAGTTCAAACACACCACAACCAATCAAACTATCTATTATGAATAGTAAAACACACTTTTTAAAATTTTATCAATTTTATCATTTAAATTAGACTTCATTTTGGGTTCAGAATATTGAAATTATCTTAGGGTGAATTTTTGGTATTTTTCTGAAAACATTCAGTTTTTTATGAATAGTGAAAAATACTAAATTTTAATTAAAAACAACTTTTTTAATCAAAATATTTTATAGTGATAAATTATACTATTGAGTGGTTTTTAAGTATAATTAGATTATGTTTTTACTATTTAATACAATTTTGTTCATTGTATGTAATTTCACATTTAAACCAAACATAAGCATATTTTAATCTTTTGAAACTTATTATTTCTTAAAAACACGATTTTTGTTTTTACAACGGGAATTAATTTTAAATTAATTTCTTCCACTTCTATGTTTTGAATTTATAAAAATGAATTCCATATTTAGAATCAGGAGGTCAAAATTATGTAAATAGTAACTTTTATTTTTATACATTTTGAATAATTACTTTGGTAAATATTTTATTTTCCATTGTTAAAGGGTAAATCCAGTAAATAAGTGTAAAAATAATATTATAAAAATATTAAATTACCCAAACACATTTTCTAAGCCTATTGGATAATACATGTCTGAACATGGGCCTCCTTGTGTCGATTTTGGGACCCCATGGAGCCACTTGTAAGTGATAATGACACTATATATTAATTTAGTTAAAGAAAATAAAAAAAAGACATAAGCATATATCTTTTTGTAAAAATAATATTACATAGGTTTATAAATTTTATCTCTTCGACTATAAATATTCATTGAAAATCTAAGAATATTTCCTAAATAATCATATTTTATTTAATAATTTTTAACATTTAATAATTAAATTTATTTATGACACAATGATGATGCAATTTTTTCCTTATTAATGAATGATTCAAATAAATAGTATTATAAATGTTAAAATAAATATAATTTGGAATTTTTGATGCCATACACGAATTTTATAGGATAATTTGACATGTTAGGATTGATTAAATTATATTTTGTTGCGAAGTAATAATACTGTAAGAAATTTAACCAAAACAAAATAGAAAATAGTGTCAAAATTGACATAAAATAGTTTTTTAAAAAAATATTATATTATTAGTTGATATTGTATTCCTAAAAATCTAAAAATTGGCCAAAGGTCTTAAATAATATTATATATTTCATTAATTAACCACTTGAGGTTGTCTTGGAAGTTTATAATAATTTTATTAACCATATAATATAAAAATACAAAGAGACATGGTAAATGTCAAACGAATTAACTAAGAGTTAAATCTAGAAGATAAGGTTAATATAGTGACCCAAACCTACCTAAAACCTAATTGTTGAGTACTTTTTGATCCATCCCCACCTTATACTCGAAATAAATCATTTTTCATCCATTATAAACCAAAACTTATTTTATTATAAAATAATATTTCAATCTTTTCCTATGGTGCCCATCACCCCTCTTATAAAAGGGAAATTCTCTTTCTCTCAAATTCACATCATCAAATCCATTTGGATCGGCCAACCCTGGCACAAATATAATATAAAATATCCTCCCTTCATCATAAAGGCATTACTTTAGTCAGAAAACCAACCTAAGGATCTCTTTAGAACAAATAAAAAGGAAGTACCTGAAGAAGAGGTAAATATTTCATCACCTCTTTCAAGTTCCTTTCTTATTCCACATCCTATTTCTTTGTTTTTTCCATTATAAAATAATAACTTCAGTGTATTATATATACATTGATGTTATTATGAATTTGGTACAACCATATTCATTATTATATCCATCCTTTGAATGACATGTCACCATACGTGCGTACTTACGACTTACCGCCTCCACGTCGTGGTGTAGTTGTTATTCAATACATTATTATTTGGATGGGTATAATAATGATGTATAATTGATTTAAATAATAAATATAACATGATAATGATTCTGTATATATGATATACCATAAAATTATATATTATTTTAATATCAAAATAATGATATTGTTGTTTGTGCGTACGTACGTATTACCGTCTCCACGAAGGCGATGCGATTCATTCCCCATCGTATCCTTTCAAGACTAATTTTCATTTGATGATTAAAATTAATTTTTAAAGTATTAATATCATAATAAATATTAATAATATACAACATATCCACAACAAACATTACTTACATAAAAAATCATATGACGGAAAAAATATCAGTCAATACCCGAAACGATGATACTACTGAAATATCACTAACAAGCAATATTAGAAGATCGTATATGATACCATATTAATGTATATAGTTCTTGTATAATTTAATAACAATGATTTCAACATTATACAAGAGGTTAACCAACCCTCTACCTAAGAAAAGAACAAGTTAAGGGTTAATTCTACAATCTCTTCATTATCCGAGGTTGTTTATACATAATTATATACTGGGACCTCATTATCATCAACATCCATGTTTCATAAAAAATGTATCTCATTTTTTTTAATAATTACTAGACAATTATTTAAAGACATTTATACCCTTATTTGACATTATATGTTTTGAAAGGAATCCTTCCATCATTTTCCAAACAAGGTACTTTATGACATTTTTAACAAAATTAATGTAAGAATGTTTTTTATCTTATACGGCAGGTGCGGCTATTTTCCGCCATTATAATATCGTCAAAGCTTCCCTTAAAAACTTATAAGAATATTTTAAAAATGAATTTTTTCTTTATAATTACGTGACTCTTAAATTATTTCAATATAGAAAGAGATATTTCTCTAAAAAAAGATTTTTGATTTCATCTATGTCCACATCTTTTGATGGATTTTAAGCTTATTTGAAGTATATTTATTATGATAAAAAATTCCATTATTGTATTTAAGGTTTTGTGATATGTTTGACTATGGTTGTGTTATTTTTACACCATTAATGGTTTATGGATAATTTATTGAAATTTCGTAGGCTAGTTTTAATACGAATGTTTATGTTATATTTAAACATTTTCATATGAGGAAAGCATCAGACGTAGTAAGTGACGGCTGGAGCCTGCTATAGCTCCACGATAAATCATTATGTCCCATGAGACAAACTAGTGTCTTGGAACAAGGCCTTGACAAAATATTATTTGTAGTCTTGGCACAATGCCTTGACTATGTGGTTATGAAGTCTGGCATCATGCATTCCATCATTATGAAAGTGGCTATTGATATTGCATGTGATTCTTCAACTGTTATAATATCCATGTGAATAAGTAAATGGAATTATTTGATTTTTTCTTTGTCATATTATGCTTAATTTAAAGTTTAAACGGATTTTATTTTAGTCTTATACATTGCCTTAAATGTTTATGCTTATTTATGAAAGTTTCCGCTATATTGTTATCCTTACTAGGAATTTAAGCTCACCCCTTTCATTGTTTTATTTTTCCCATTATGTGAATAATTATTTTATGACTGAACTATAAGGGTAGTATGAGAGGATATGAGTGTGATCTATGGAAAAAAAATTTGTTGTTTTTCATTTTATAATGTAATGTAAATCTTATGAATGTATCCAATAATTCCAAGGCTACTTAATTGATTGGTCTTTCGGGACATGATTTCCTTGTATCATGCCAATGTTATGTAATAATTCACCGACTTTGGGTAACTAGGGTCATGGAATTACATAAAGTATATTAGATAGAAATATTTAGACTACATCTTATCCTAAAATTTACTCACAATCCATTTTTGTCATTTTTATTGAGTATGGAATTATTATATTTTAGTCTTTTAAAAAATTCTATCTGTTTCATCTCCCCCACTCATAAAATGAATCCCCTCCTTCATCTAAATTACATAACATTGAGAAATATATATCAACCAACAAATTACCAATTATCTTCTAGATTTCCCTATACACAATGTATAAGTTTTTTCATCCTTAAAATACCATTCAATGTGTAACATCCCTTGTTTTAAACCGAATGAAAAAATAAAGGAAATTAAATTTTTTTCATTAGTTGGGCAGGTCGGTTTTGAATGTAACGCCCCGACCCCAGTTACCCAGAGTCAGTGCATTATTGCGTAACATTTTCATGATCACAAAAGATCATGTCTCGAAAGACCGATTAGTTTAGTAGCCTTGGAAACACGAGATACATTCATAAATTTCACATTACATCATAAAGTGAAAAACTAGAATAACAAAGTCTCCATAGTCCACACTCATATCCTCTTCTGAATATCCCTGAAGGTCATTCATAAAATACTTCTTCACATCCTGGAAAAATTAAAACATTGAAAGGGGTGAGCTCAGATGCTCAGTAAGGATTACAATATAGCGGAAACTTTCATAAATAAACAAAAACATTTAAAGTAATGTGTAACTAAAACAAAAGCCTTTTAAACATGAAATTCAATATAATATGGCAGAAGTAAAATGAAATAATGCCATTTACTTATTCACATGGATATTCTACTGGTCGAATAATCACATGCAATATCAATAACCACTTTCATAATGATGGAATGCATAATGCCAGACTATCATAACCACGTAGCCAAGGCCTTGTGCCAAGACCAAAAATAAGTTTTTTTTCAAGGCCTCGTACCAAGACACTAGTTTGTCTCATTTGACCTACCGATGCAACAAGGAGCTATAGCGGGCTCCACCCATCACATATTAAGTCCAATGAATTCCTCACATGAATAGGTTTAAAAATATCATAAACCATAACATAATCGTATCACATAAAACATGCATAAAGGAAACATAACATTTCCACATTTCAATCACAAGATATAAATACAACACATATATATAATAAAAACACTTTCAAAACCATATTCAATACCAAAATAAAATAAAGTTAAAACTTTGTATTTATTTTTCATTAAAAAAAAGTTATGGCTTGTAGAGGAATCCGAAACTGAAATAATGGTCATGGCGGTGGAGAAGTCGTTGTCGCTTCATATGTACGGCAAGAAAAACATTCCCTTTTTGTTGTTTAGTAAAACGCTTCGTATAAAAAAGATTCCTTTTGAATAAACATAAAAGTCAAAGGGGTTTATACACCGTATAAATGAAAGTTGTGTATAAAACAAAATATGCCTCAATGAAAGGAGATTGAGACGATGTCCGTAAAAAGATAATTTTTAAAATAAAATAGATCTATTATTTGTATTCACTATAATTACACATAAAGAAAGTACAAATACATGATATGCCATAATAATATCATGACATAATTTGAAAGTAGGAGATTAACCCAAGGAACGGAAATTGGGTTAAGAAGTTCCCTTACCTCGTGTCCGACTTGACTCGACCGCTCTTTAACCTCCTGAATAATAAAATAGAGTTAATCTTTATCTTATTAAGAACCTTTTTCAAGTTCATTATTCCTTTTATATCACTTATTACCATGTCATAAACATTATGTAATTATTTAAGTTTATAACGGTCGTTTTGTCGATCTTAGCTACTTGAGTCAAAAATAAACTTCTTATAATTACACTTTGTTCATGTGGTAATATATCCATTATATCCATAATTATATTCATGATTTATATATCATATACATCATATATATCAAGTATATACATTCATTTATAATATTTCATAACATTTAGAGGTAATAAATGAAATGCACCGTTCATGGAGACGGTAAGCCGTACGTACACATGAATGCTACTTTAATTTATATTACGTATTTAATGGAATGAAGTTATAATTATATAAAGGTATAATATAATTATAGTATAATATAATTTATAATACCATTTCCTCCATCCTTTATACATCCCACATATGGCATTAACGATTCAAATCACTTTGAGGGGGCGGTAGTCCGCACTTCCTAAAATGAAATTGTCGTGTTTACCCATAATGGAAATCATAAAGTATGCCATAAATGAGAAATACAGAAGCATAAGGAAAACATAACCATAATATATATATCATATATGAAAATAGTTTCATAAAAATTTCCACCATTAGATGTGTTAAAAGAATATTGAACAATCATCATTTCGTGAGGCAGTATTTCGCCACCCACAGAAACAGTATGTTATTTAACCATTAGACGAAGGTGTCTGTAAGTTTAAACAAAATACTTATCATAACAACATCCTAGTATATTTTAGATACTGGTTTCGTTACAAAAGAAAGGAATAAAAAGAGTTTAAAGGGTTGGAGAAGAAAAATAAAACAAAACAACATTAGAGAAGACATTACCTTAAAATCGGGTAACTCTTTTTGATTTGAGCCAATGGCTTCCATGGGAAGACTTCATCCCAAAGTGAGGCTTATAAGAGTAAGGGAGGGAAGTTGGGAGAGTATTTCGGTAGAGGTTGGCTGAGACAAAAGGCTTTGAATGTGTGAGTAAGGTTGTAGTGGTGGGGGCCTTTTATAAGAGGAGAGAAGGGGCACTCTTGGAAAGATTGAAATGTTACATTATTATCAAATGCTTTTTCGGATTCTAAAGGTCCCACACTTGTATATTTCTGGTATAAGGTGATAAGGGTTCTAAATCTACTCATACAATAGGTTTTTTACCAGTTTAAGTCTTAGATTTTACGTTATCTTTTCATTTTATATAAATCGTTAATTAATGAGGTAATCACTGCATCATCATGGTGTCATATGTAATTTAATTTATTTACTGCCTAAAAATTATAAAACAAATATCATGATGTAGGAAATAGTTTTATCTTTATAATGAATATTTATAGTAAAAAATCTAACTTGTATAACCCCGTTTGAAAATTGGTTTAGTTAAACAACTCTTGTTTGTGACATTTTTATTTTAACATTAAATAAAAGGTTTTTAATGTCATTTTCCTACCATAGTGGCTCCATGGGGTCCCCAAGTTGACCCATGGATTGTCTTGGTCGGCCATGATTCATCAAATAGGGTTAGGACAAGTTTAAAGGTATTTTAATTTTTTTATAATATCATTTTTACCTTAAATTTCACTAATTACCTTTAATTGTGATTAATTAAACTTAAAAGTTACTATTCACCAAAAAAAATATTTTAATCCCATTGAACCACAATTTACATCCTAATGACAACCATGTATGTCGGATTTTTTAAAATAAAAACACAGAAGTGGTAATGTTTCATTTAAATGAAAAATTAGTTTTTTTTTAACTGTCACTTAGTGGTTTCACTATTTATCACAATTTGAAGTTTTTAAGAACAATGCCAAAATTTCACCGTAAGATATAATTGATATTCTGAATTCAAAAATGATTTCTATTTTACAAAATTCTAAACATATATGTTTCATTAATTATTTTTATAACTAATTCCTGCTATCACAACAAATAGCGTGTTTTTAAGAAACAATATATATCAAATGATTGACAATTGTTTATGTCCAATTTCAAAGTAAAATTAATTATAATGACCACCATTGGATAAAATGGTAAAAATATATTCTAATTATAATTTAAAACCACTCTATAGTATAATTTATCAATTTAATTTATTTTGATTAAAAAATTTGTTTTTAAGTATTTTTCACTATTCATAAAAAATTAGATGTTCTTAGAAAAATACAAAAAATTACACATAGGCTAATTTTGATAGTCTGAATCCACAAATGAAGTCCCTTTTGAAATATAAAATATATATAATTTCAAAAAATTGTTATTGCTTTTCATAATGGCTATTTTGATTGGTCGCGGTGCATTGGAATCTCGAACTTGCGTACAATGCAAGCTATTGCATTATTGAAAGAGAAGCGTATTGTGGAAGTTTGGGGTGTTACATTGAAACCGAGCATCCAAATGTTTTATTTATGATAGTTAACATTGTGATGTGTCTTATAAATAAATTTTATTAAATTAATTAGATTGAAATTAAAATAAAAACAAATTAAATTAAGGTTAAAAGACTTAGTAAAGCTTTGGAATATTGTATAAAATATTTTTAGAGTTTTAAGGTCAGTCAGAGCATGATTCTAAGACCCATAGACTCTCGGCGTTGATAGAATAAAAATATTAAATTTATTTTATTCATACTTCAGTATTATTTTAAAAAAAATTACCGTTAAACGGGGCACCGTATGAGAACTTTTTGGCCACCATTAGGTCTGGAATACCTGGTTTACCCTATGCAAGGTATAACTTTGTTGTGCTTCAGGTGTTTGGAAAACCCACATGTGATAATACCCTCTTTATTTTTAATTAATTTATTATTCCATTTTTATATAATAAATAATTATTTTCTCACAAATGGTAAGTCGAATGAGAAATATGGTACAGCTAATAGGTTTGTGATGTGGGGTTTACCCTAGGCAGGGTATAACTTTTGCGACCACCAGATGTTTTGTTAGATTGCACCCAAAGATAATTTATTTAGGTTATAAATATTTTTGTTGGCAAGTTATAAATTATAATTATAATTTTATTATTAATATTATTATCTGTGTTGACGACAAAAAATGAAAATGCACTACGATATTAATAAATTGGGTCCCGCTGTAAATAATAACTGGGAAATGTAATAAATGTGATAATGATAATTGTCCAGTTAAATATAAATGCACAATAAATATTTATTTAATAACATTTATCCTTTTTTAAGGGTTGTTATTTTAAAATCATTAATGGTGTCATTGATGAGTTGTATTAAATAATAATAATTTTAAATTTTTTTTTATTATTAGTTTGGGTCCAAAACAATTTTGTTTATATATATGAGATATATCTATATATAATGGGATTAAATATATATTAGTAGTTATATATACAAGTACATGTGTATGTATATGAATATACATATGTGTATATATATATATATATATATATATATATTTCACACATATATATATGGGTCAATATTTATTTCTGAGTTAGATAAAACAATATTAATTTACCAATAAATGTTTGTAACATATCTACATAAATCAATTTGCGGACTATTTAGGTTTGTAGTCCAAATCGTTAAAGTGACCTAGGGAGTGCACGTATACACCCTTTTGTAGGTCCTGAGAAGCTATGAGAATTAATTAAATAATTTATTGAGCTATATGTAAAAAATTTACTTCTCACACTAGAATTGTGTTTAGGCTAAATATAATTTAAATTAATTAAAAATAAATAAATTAAATTAATAAAAATTAATGGAATTTAAGGGGGAAAAATAATTAATAAAATATAAATAATTGGAGAGAAATTAAAAATAATTTAAATGGGGTAAATCCTTTTTCATTAATTGTGTCATTTCTTCCACCATTTTATTTTTATTTGATTATTTATTTATTTATATTTTTCTTTATTTTTCTTTATTTCCTTTTTTTGTCCTACTCCCATCCCTCTCCTTGTGCATCGCCCATGTAGCACCCCCCTGGTAGTGCACCTCCTCCCCTCCCCTCCTCTACTCCTTCGGATGCCCGATGCGACTCCATTTCTCATCTGTTTTCTTCACCGTTAGTTGCGTAGTAAAGATATTGGTAAGGCTAACCTCATGCACCAAGAATCGTATGATCTATTTTTATATCTGTCACATGATCTTCCATCAAAGGTTTTTACTTGAAATTTCGGATTTTCTAAAATCATCTGATTTATTCTATTTTTGGTCATATAAAAGATTGTCTCAGAGAGTAGGATCATCTATGAGTATAAGATTGGTAGTTTACTCTCTTTCCCTTCATTTAATTATGTCATTTAAATAGCACCTTGTACTGCTTGTTGGTGCTTATCAGTGAAGTTTAATTTTTAACGTTTCTAAATAAAATAAACTGATTTACTAAAACATCGCACCTTCATGTGAGACTTTTTTTAACCTATTTAAAATATTTCATCATCGTTGGATACCCATTTGGGTGTGACAAAATTTCTAACCTATTTTTTGTTAGCCCTAAATTAATTAAATTAATAAATTTCACATGTTGTGTGATCTCTTTTGTTGAGTTTTAATTAAATAATTTATTTTGGGTAATAGTGAACAATGATCTTTGGTTGTGTTGGTTAATTATTCCCTAATGAATCTCTTATTTGTTCAATTATTATCTTTTTGTGCCTTTATAAATTTATATGTGTGTTTTATTACTTTTTCTAATAAATGTCTTTGGCTATAGCTACTCGATATAAATTATCATTTGTTGTGTTAGATTTACCAATATTGTTTAGTTGCAATTATAAATGCAATTATGTGATACATGTTCTATGACATCTAATTAAATCTAGAGTAGGGAGAGAATGTGGGTTCCATATTAACGGCCACACATGGATCCTATGTTCATGATAGATTACCTCTACACACTAGGGGGTGGTGTCTTAGGATTTGTCAGACTGAGACTTCCCCGAGATTTCTAAATACTTATGAGTGATACCAGTTTCAAAAAGGGCCCATGAAGGGTGGATCTGTTGGAAATGTGGCTATGCCAAGCCTTGGATGATACTCGATCCCTTTCTTTGCGAGAGTGGGATGGGATCATGGTAAATCCATGCCTCGTGCGATACTTGGTTTTTCAAAAGGTTTCCTTGGATTGGCTCAGTGATATTGGATTAATTTAAGGATATATCGTAGTGATACCTTCAGGACAAGATCAGACTCTAACTATACAACTTGAACATAATAATAATAATAATGATGCATGGAAAGTATTTATTTATACATCCTTTTTATCCTTTGTAAATATTGAAACTTTTATAGTGCTTGAATCACACTCTGCTGACACATAAACCAGACCCCATCATGAAGCACATGTTTGGGGTATTGTTCCTTTTTTTTATATCTTTTTATTTCTAGCCTTTATATGTGTGTGTGTGTGTGTGTTCATCCTGCTTATTATAAATACCTTATATAGATTCATGGCTTAGGCCAAAGCAGGTGATATGGGAATAATGTCATTGAGAACCCATACCAAGTTATATTTGTTTTATTATGGTTATTAAATTGCTAAGATTTATAATATATTGTCACACTAATTTTGTTTACATCGTGAAATGTAAAGTTTTAGACACCATGGGTGCCGGCCTAGTGGGATTTAATCTCACTCCCTGGTTGGGCGTTGTTTGGTAGATGATTAGAATTTATGATTGTAGGTATGGCTAGATAGAAACATGCTTCTTTGGGTGTTTGAGTGTTTCTTGCTACTTAGGATGGAGATTAGGGGAAGAGGACTAAGCCTTTTCTCAAGATGTAGTTGTTTTCGTGGGTCATTTCCTTATACCTTTGATTGCATTCTTGTATTCTTATTTTCAGAACCTTTACTATAGTACATACATCATAGCATGGCATCATTTTTTATCTGGTTTTATTTATCAACTTCCATATTTATTATCTATTTAATTGGGATTTATTTATTTGCTTATACTACAGTTTTATTGTTTATACACTTCCGCTATTTGTTATAAATTTTTTTCCCTTCCACTGTGAATTATCTTCACCTATGAGGGCATAGTCTCTCGCACAGAAATGTTTAAAAGGCTCTCATTGCTAGTCGGTAGCCTCTGGAATTCGGGGAGACATGGTTATGGTCATGTAACCCACCAGTTTGGCAACAATATTAGAGGTGATCTGGATCTGGATGTTACAAAGTGGTATCATAGGTAAAATTTTCCATTTCTATACTATTTTGGGTTGGTATACAGGAGACTAGGAATGTTTTGGCACTTGGTTAATAGTTGTTCCTAGGACTGATCAACCCCTGTACGGGAAATGACCAAGTGGATTGTGCTAGGAATTAATGTTCATGCTTTTCAGTATTACAGTTGATATGATTTCACCTCAAGTGATTGGTGTAATTTCTACTGCTTATGATTTATGAACCTTTTAGTATTTTACCCTTGGTATGTTAAGGTAAGGATGAAGCATTGCATGCATCATACTAGGAACATTGGAATTAACATTCCGTGTATAGTTACATCCCATGTAGTTTCATTTTAGGCTGCCTATTGATTCAAATTGTGTTCCTTAATGTATGTCATGTGTTGTAATTATTTAGCATGACTTATTAGATACCATGTTTTGGTGATATATTTAGCATGATAGCATGTTGTCATGCTACCTGTTTAATACCCTGTTTTCCTTGTATCATGTTTTTGATCCTATTAGCATGTCTCTATGATTAAGATGCTATGATTCTATGATTACAACATTACTCTCTCGGTTAGCTTCTTATAGTGACTTGCTATCTTTTTTATTATGTAATTGGTTTCTTTGATAAAATTTATTTGTTGCCTTTGAATGAGAGCCAAATACCAAAAAACTATAAAGTGTATAGTAAATTTATCGGTTAATATCCACCCATATATCTACGCAAATATGTGTTTGAGAATTTTATAATTTCAAATTAATTGGTTAACTACTTATAGGAACAATTGGGTACAAGTAGGATATTTGGTGCATTTTTCTTATAAGACAACCAGATATGGGTGTTGTGCCTCTTAATAATTAAAAAACTATTTTTGGGTTGCACTGTAATAAACCCAGGCCATCTTAGTGGGACCATTGAAGGTCATCTTATCTTCTTAAAAAGTAATTTATTTGATAGATTGTCTAATTAAGGATAGGATGTAAATTAACGTAAATTGTTTTAAAATGTAGTTTTATAAAACTTTCCTATTCTTCCCTTGAGGCATTGTTTAAGATCATGTACCTTGTGTTTTGTTTTTAAAATGGTACTTGATGTTTTGATTAAATATTTTGATGATTTATGATTAAATGTGATTAAATATAAAGGGCATGGATATGGAACCTACAGTGATGTCTTCTATTTAAGACCCTGGTATAAGGCTAGTTTGAGTTTCTCCTAGAGTTTCTTTGGAACAAAACCATTCACATTTCATTGTCCCTAGTTGGACCCCATTGCTTAAAATGACACCCTTGTTCAGACAAGTGGTCTTGTTTTCCTTGACTTTTATTTTGGTCTTGAGCATCGTGTAATGCTCATTTCCATTAGGTTAAGCATGCCTTATGAATGTTCATTTGCTTCATAGGTCATTTAACCCCCTATTCTGTACAACGATGGATGACTTGGTATGTCATCATTTGAGTCAAAATTCTTATTGCTTCTATATCACCTCGAGGTAGTATACATTCACATATGTGTTTCCATCAAGTTCTTATCATTTTTAAAAATTGGTTGAGTTTAGTGTAATCATCAATTCGTGTGCTTTAAATATATGTCATGTCATCTCTGTAGTATAGGGACTTCTGTGTTAAAAGAATCAAGTTCATCCCAATTATCAGGATGACTTCTAGAGACTCGGGTGTCTAAACACACTGGTAAGTTTGGCTGGGATTTCATGACAATTGTTTAAACATTTTCCTTCTAGTAATATCCAAATCATCTTAGTGTGATCTTCCTTAAGTGATGAGCATGTCCCCTATCTTGCCTTTATCCTTGATGTACTAAGGGAGAATCAGTCTCACGTCATGCTAATGATTTAAAAGTTATTGGTCCTTTTTAGGGCCGTTTTCTTAGTGTTTCATGCTGACGCATCATTCTTATCGAGGCTTTAGTAAGTCTTGAGTGACCCTAAGCCTTCTGTGTAGGAATTATTTGGATGAAATCTTGTACACCAGCTGTTTCTTTTGACGTGACCATAAGGTGGATGTTGCTCTGGGCTCAGTCAGTGACCTATTTTAGACGTTTTATCCTAATACAAATGTAACACTCATAAAAAAGGTGTATGTACTACCTTAGGTTAGTTTCATATACTAATATTTTGTTGATTCGAGGTTACCCCAGTTTTTTTTGTTGAGATCAGTGATGCCTAAATCAAGGAATTTCACCTGAATTTGGATATGAATTTTTGTGGATGTGTTCAAGGGTGAATGTGAGATACCATGGAAGAAATAATCATAGTTCAGTTCATAGAACATTGGTCTTATAAGTAGAGAATATTTTTAAATGGTTGGTTGGGGTGGTTTGAATATTTCTCTCTCTTGTTCAATGAATCGGTCGGGGTGGCTTGACTATTTCTCTCTCTTGTTCAATGAAGCGGTCGGTGAAGGACCTTTTTTGGAACTTCTTCAAGTGAGACGAGTGTGGTTTGGTCCAGCCATGGATTTTAATGAAAATATGGAATGAATTGGGATATTAGATAAATGGGGATCAACCTTTTATCTGTTTTAGAAATCATGTGACAAGCCTCGCTATAATGCTTAAGAGTGTTCCTTGTAACAAATTCTGATGCTAGAAGGGTATGTGAATCAGAATTTTTCTGATTCTAACTTTAAAACCGAAGGTGGGAATTAAATTTGGCCAGAAGTTAATGAGACAATGACATGGTCCTGATTCTAGCTGAACGTGTTTGGATAGGTACTATCTCAGTGTTTCAGTTAGAAAATGAGTTTTGGATCAGATCTTAATGGTATATATTCCGCTTTCCTATCCAATGTTTGAAC
This sequence comes from Viscum album, assembly GCA_963277665.1. Classification (NCBI taxonomy): domain Eukaryota; kingdom Viridiplantae; phylum Streptophyta; class Magnoliopsida; order Santalales; family Viscaceae; genus Viscum; species Viscum album. The sequence continues at coordinate 211,962,355 of OY728163.1, forward strand.
ATGCATTGAGCGTTTAGAGATGCAACATGATCTTTTGTATGACACAACATGACTCTCTAGATTAGGTGAGGGTTATGTTGTTCCTGATGTCTTCTTGGGAATGAGAAGTTCTAATGAGGAAGGTTGTAATGTCATGTGTTTTGAACCGAATAAAAAAAATGAAGGAAACTAATTTTTTTCCCATTAGCTGGGCTGGCAGTTTCAAAACTGAGCATTGGAAATTTTTATTTCTGATAGTTGACACTACAATGTGTCTTTTAAATAGATTTTATTAAATAAATTAAATTAAAATTAAAATTGAATGAAATTAAATGAAGGGTAAAAGCTTTATTAAAACATTGGAATATTATATAAAATATTTTCAGAGTTTGAAGATGAGTTCATGTGGGATTCTGAGACCCATAGACTCTCGATGTTGATAGAATAAAGAAAATGAATTCATTTTATTCATACTCATGTGTGTTTTTAAAATTAAATAACTCTCAAACAGTTCATCGTATAAGAAATTTGAGACCACTATTAGGTCTGGAACTCCGGATTTACCCTAGGTAGGGTATAACTTTTTTGTGTATCGGGTGTTTGGAAACCCCACATGTGATAATACCCTCTTTAGTTCTAATTAATTTATTATTCCAATTTTTATATAATAAATAATTATTTTCTCACAAATAGTGTGTTGTATTAGAAATTTGAGACCACCGATTATTCTGGGAGGTAGGGTTTACCCTAGGCAGGGTATGGCTTTTGCGACCATCATACATTTTGTGAGATCACACCCAAAGATAATTTATTTCGGTAATAAATATTTCTTTGGGCAGTTATATATAATAATAATAATTTTATTATTATTATTATTATTTGTGTTGATGACAACAAATGAAAATTCGCTACCACACTTAATAAATTGTGTCGTGATGTTAATAATTAATGGGGAATGTAATAAATGTGATATTATTAATTCGTCCGATGAAATAAAAATGTGGAATCAATATTTATTTAATAACTATTATCCATTTTTTTAGTGGTTCTGGTTTTTAAATTATTCATGGTGTAATTGATGAGTTTTATTAAATAATAATAATTTTTATTATTTTTATTATTAATAATTTTGGACAAAACCACTGATGTATATATATAAATATATGAGATATATCTATATATAATGGGATAATATATATATATATGTAGTTATATATACAAGTGCGGGTTTATTTATAAGAATATATATGTGTATATATATATAGCACACACACACACACACATATATATATATGGGTGAATATTTATTTTTGAGTTTGATAAAACATTATTAATTTCCCACATAAATGTTTGTAACATATCATCATAAATCATGGTTTAGACCGTTTATGTTTTTAGTCCAAATCTTTAAAGTGACCTAGGGCGTGCACCTATACACCCCACTGTAGGTCCCGGGAACCTATTAAAATTAATTAAATAATTTCTCAGGCATTATGTAAAAATTTTACATTACACTCTAGCACTATGTTTAGGCTAATGATAATTTAAACGAGTTAAAAGGAAAAAAATAATTTAAAGATAATGAATGGAATTTAATGAGGGGAATGAAATAAATATTAAAATATAAATTATTAGAGAGAAATTAAAAATAATTAAAATGGGGTAAATCTATTTTAATTAATTGTTTCATTTCTTCCACCATTTTATTTTTATTAGTTTGTTTATTTTTTTCCTTTTTTTATTTTCCTTTTCTTTCTTTCCTTTTTTTTCTCCCCTCCTCTCCTCCCTCTCCTTGTGTGTCGCCCATGTAGCACCCCCTTGGTGGTGCACCTCCTCCCATCCTATCTTATACTCCTTCAAAATCCCTTTGTGACTCTGTTTCTTATTCGTTTTCTTCACCGCGAGTTTCATATTAAAGATATCAGTAAGTCTAACCTCATGAACCAAGAATAATATGATCTACTTCTCTATATGTCACATGATTTTCCATGGATGTTTTTTACTTGAAATTTGGGATTTTCTAAAATTGTCTGATTTCCTCCATTTTAGGTCAAATCATAGATCATTGTGGAGCATAGGATCCTCTACAAGTATAAGTTAGGGTGTATACATATTTTCCCTTCGTTTCATTGCATCATTTAAATCGTATGTTGTGCCGCTCGTTGGTACCTACTGGTGAGGTTTAATTTTTAGTCTTTTTAAATAAAATAAACTACTTTGTTAAACCTTTGAACCTTCATGTGATATATTTTTAACCTATTTAAATTATTTCAATGTCATTGGATACCCCTTTGGGTGTGATAATGTTCATGGCCTATTTTCTGTTAGCCCCGAATTAATTAAATTAATAAATTTCACATGTTAGGTGATCTCTTTTGTTGAGTTTTAATTAAATAAATTATTTTTGGTAATTGTCAACAATTATATTTGGTTGTTTTTGTTAATTATTTCCTAATTAATTTATTCTTTGTTAAATTATTTTTTTGTGGTGCCTTTATAAATTAATATGTGTGTTTTTTTTTTGTTTCTGATAAATTTTTTTGGCTATAGATACTCGGTTTAAATGATCATTTTGTATGGTAGAGTTACAAATACTATGGATTTTCAATTATAAATGAAGCTCTGTGATACATGTTCTGTGACATCAAATTAATTTTAAGTCAGGGATAGAATGTGGGTTCTGTATTAAGGGCCACACATGGACTCTCTGTGTAAGGACCCGACCCCAGTTGCCCGGAGTCGGTGCCTTATTTGATTATGTTGGCATATATACAAGGAAAAAAACTCCTGAAGGAATGATTAGTTTAGTATTATTGGAAACAAGTTACATACATAAGTTGATCATTATAATATGAAGGGAAAAACAACACTAATTTTTTCCACTAGAAACCTCATGTCTCCTAGATTATGATTGCATGTCATTCATAATTTACATATTCATATCCTGAGAAAAATGAAACATAAGAATGTGTAATATCAAATGCTCAGTTAGAGTAAAAAATACAATGGAAGATAATATAAACATTAGACATGGTGTATAATTTATAACACATGCCTTTAATAATAAACATGAACACATTATGGTAGGAATATGAGATGAGTAAATAATTCCATAATAAAACATAATCATGGGTATTCTACAAGTCGAATAACCATAAGAAATATCAATTGCTAAACTCATAATGATGGAATGCATAATTCCAGACATTCTGAAACAATCTGTCAGGGGCTCAGCCAAGATGTCTAATGATTAAGGCCTCGGCCAAAATCTATATCGCATTGGGAAAGGCCTCAGCCAATTCCACGTCTATTTGTCTCATGAGACCTACTGATGCATCTAGGGGCTATAGAGGGCCCCTTTGTTACATAATAAGTCCAATTCATTCCCCATATGAGCGAGGATAAACATAAACAACAAATACATTCATATAGAAACTATCATATGAAATGTAACTGTCTTTCCCCAATCATTAAACATAAAACACTAACCATTCAGAATAATATGGTGAATGGTTTTAGGATAGATCATCCAAAATAGATTTAGTCATAAACCATTAAATCAAATATGGTATATAACTTCAAAAATTATTAAACCCAATAATACCATGGAATCAAAAAGAGTGTTTAATTAGATGAAAGCACTCTTATAAAATCTTTAAGCAATTCTGGAGATAAATACTCTTTTATTTTGAAAAGAAGAGTTCTTTTGGAAAAATATTTGCATAAAACAAGAATTTAAGTAAGATTGTATTTTTATTAATAAAATTAGTGATATTATAAAGATAATGGGTTCCAAAAGCAGATTATAGAGTGACCTTGAAAATAGGTATGAATTTGAGAAATTTCCTTGAATCGGGCTTGTATTTTTGAAACAGTTTTGAAAGATCCTTTTAAAACATGTAACTATCCATAAAATAAGGAAGGATTATGTTTGGTGTAAATATATAGAATACTCACACAGAATTTATGAGGAGTACATTACAATACATAAGAATTTCATATAGGAAATATACAATAAAAGTAACCCGAATGAAAATGGAAGTTCGGGTGAAAAACCCTTACCACTTTGTGATCAAATGATTCGTATGATCCAAAATTAATAATATAAAAATGATAGATTTAATACCATGAAGATAAATATATTCATGATATGTGAAAAAAATGGTCAATATACATACACCATACAAAAGTATTACTAGTAAATATGGAAAATCTCACGAAAATGGAAGTGAGATGGAGAAACCCTTACCTTAACTCCAAACGTGTTCCGCTCTTGTACTTAAGCTCCTGGAATATGGAATTATACTTGTTAATTACTTATTTAAAAACCTATTAGACATGTATTTAGTTTACCATAATTCTGGTTAGTTCATTTATGTCGTTATTGAAAAGTTATTGTATTGAATTTCGTCATTCTGGAGTGTTCATTTCTCTTATTTTCATATTCGGTTCACTTGTTTTTAAGTAATGAAGTGGAGTGGACGTAAATCTCCAGAATTGAAATTATATATTATTTATGAAAATAAATAGGTTTTATTGTTCATTTATATAACTTGGTTATATGGAACGAGGATGAATTGTCATATAGAACTTTAATGGTTATTGTTTCCGTTAATTTGTGGTTTTTGATTACAATGAAATCATTTTTCATTATAACCTAACACCATTTGAACAAAGGGATGACAGAATATTTAATAGGTTATATTATATATAATAATCTGGTTCAACTATAACAAGAATGGTTTCATGACCAGAATTTAGAAAGATAAAAGAAATCGAAAGTCCATCGTCCTTGAATGTGTGACACATCTCGGATGGTGTTCTTGCTACTAGTATAAATGAAGGTAAAAAGGGGGAGATGATGATAACTTATTCCACTATCATGAAAACATTAAGTACATATAAGGTATTGGAATCATCACAACATTTGGATAAAGATAGGTAATAGAAAAATAAAACATATGAACTTGAAAGGAAAGACAAAGAATTGAAAAGAGGAATTTACCTCTTGAACCAAACTTCCTTGAGAACCTCTTTAAGGGAGAGGTTTTAGTGTTTTAATGAGACCAAAGCTAACTGGACGTGGAAGAGGAGGTTGGGAGGGTATTTGGATAGAATTTGGAAATGTTACAAGGCTTGAGAGGACTGATTGGAAGAGGGGTTGAGAGGGGGGTTTTATAGTGGAGGAGAGAGGGGATTTCTTAATATAAAACTCATTAATTTATTATTTTTCACAAGACAAGTAATTGTAAGTATTCCATGACCAAGAATAGTAATTTTATCATGTGAATTCGGATTAAGGGTGGTGACATCATCCATGATTATAGGAATAGTCTATTTAGCTTATAATGTATATATACGGTAAATTACAGTATTTTACGATTCCTCAAAAAATCAAGTATTTCAGAAAAATACAAAAAATTCACCTAACCATTTTTCGACATGTAGAATCCAAAAACGAAGTCCATTTTTTAAGAATAATTTACTAAATATTGTTAATTTAATATTTAATTAAAATCATAATTTATTATCAAAAACCAGTTTTAAAACATTCATTAACTTATTCTAAAATAGAGCTATATCATTCATTCAAAATGAATATTATTTATATATTATCATAGGTAAGGTTACTATTTATTAGGGTATATCACTATTCAAAAGGTTATGTTACTATTCATAAGGGTATGTTACTATTCAACAAAAATTATGTTTTCCTTATTGGACTCTAAATAACATACTGATCGCGACTGTGTATGTCGGATTTTTGAAATTCACATCACAGAAGTGACAAACTTATGTTTTAAGGGTCCCATAGCACTTATTAGTTAATGTGATTATGACATATTTATAATAAAGTAATTTACTTTAAAAAATATTGGGTCGTTACACTTTGTTCATGATTGATTACCTCTAAGCACCAGGGGGTGGTGTCTTAGGATTTTCTAGAGCAAAACATTCCCAGGCTTTTTAAATACTTATGAGAGATAGAAGATCCAAAAGGGCCTATTGAGGACGGATCCCTTGGAAATTTGGCTATGCCAAGCCTCAGATGATACTCTACCCCTTTCTTTGCGTGATCGGGACAAACTCCCGGTAAAGCCATGCCTCTAGTGATACATGCTCTTTCAGAGGATGGCTTGGATAGGCTCGGTGGTATTTGATTAATTGAAGGATGTACCATAGAAATACCTTCGAGACAGACTCAGAATAAAACTCTATAACTTGAACATAATAATAATTAAGATTCATGGAAAGTATTTATTTATTCAGCCTTTGTATCCTTTATAAATTGTGATACTTTTTTAGTGCGTGAATCACACTTTGTTGACACATAAACTAAACCCCAATATAAATCACATGTTTGAGGTATTATTCCTTTTTTTCTACCTTTTTATTTCTAGCGTTTATATATATATATATATGCATCCCGTCTATTATAGGTACCATATTTAGATTCCTGGTTTAGGATGAAGTAGGTGATATGGGACGTGTGTCGTTGGGAACCTGGACCAAGTTATATTTGTTATATTATGGTTATTAAATAGCTTTAATTTATCATATATTGGCACACTACTTTTGTTTACAGCACAAAATGGAAAGGATTAGACACTGTGGGTGTCAGCCTACTGGGATTTTATCTCACTCCCTGCTCGGGTGTTGTTTGGTATCCGAGTACACTTTATGCTTGTAAATATGGATAGTGGGAACCATGTTACTTTTGGGGTTTTAGTGTTTCTGGATTCCTATAATGGAGATTGGGGTTAGGACACTAAGCCCTTTCTCAAGATGTAGTTGTTTCCTTGTGTCATTTCCTTACATCTTTGATTTCAAGCTTGTATTCTTATTTTATGAACATTTACTTTATTAAAGACATCATAGCATGGTATCATTTTGTATATGGTTTTATTTATCAGATTCCATATATATTATATATTAAATTGGGATTTATTTATTTTCTTCAGCTGCAGTTTTCTTGTTTATAGTCTTCTGCTATTTATTATAATTTTTTTTGCCTTCCGCTGTGAGTTACATTCACCTATGAGGGAAAAGTATATCCCACAGACATGTTAAGAAGGCTCTCACTGCTAGTCGAAAACCTCTATCATTTGTGGAGATAATCCTAAGGTCATGTAACCCACCGATCTGGCCACAATATTTGAGGTGATCCGGTTTGGGACGTTACACAATCAGACTTTATGATAGGATCTCAAGGTGGCCAATCTAAGAAGAGGTAATAATCCCACCTGACATAATTCAATATATGTCTTCTAGTACCACCTCTAAATCATTTTTATTGATCATAGAATAATAAATTCAGAATCTTCAATATAATTAAATTTCATTATGTATACATAAAACACATTATTTATCCACTTTTCCATCAAATTGGTAGTGAAAGCGTTGCTCGGGCATACAGGTGGTATACTTCCTCCACGTAGTGATACCGTTCTTTTTCCATCACCAACCTCAAAGGATAGTTATTATTATGATATTAATGTTCATAAATGATATTCATGACATAATTATACTTTTATCAGTATAATATCAAAACTTGATTCTTACATTCTCATTCGTTAGGAAATGATAATATGGCTCGTGTGTACGTAAAGAATACCACCTCTATGAAGTGATGTGAATCTTTTTCACTTAATATTTACATATATGGTAATAAGGATATATTTAATAATTATTTATTGTATATATGATATAATATTAATTCTGTAAAAAGAGAATTATTATTTTACTTTCTTTTGTCCCATCAGTTGAAAAGTGAAAAAAAATGTTCATGCATACATATAGATTACCCTATCCATCAATAGAGTAAATAAGTTTTTATTTATAAATTTTATATATAAATATAAATATAAATATTATAATATCTATATATTTTAAAATAGAGATCATGTTTGATTTGTTCAAGATACTCAACCCCTATTTGAATTGAACCACAAAATATTATACATGATCATTCTAACATAGCCATTAAATTGGATAGTATGAATAATATTAATCACATTTTGAAATTTATAAAGGTAATAATCAATAAAATTTTATTTGTTAATTATTTGAAAATAATCAATTAGTTTTTAGTAGTCATTTTATTCATCAAAATTATAGTTTATACAAAAATGGTTTTTATTTATTTTCATGAGAAATTATTTTATAAAATTTAATTGATTAAATTAAAATATTTTTTGAGTCCATCATGTAAAAAAAATATTATAATGAATTTTTGACAGTTTCAGGCTATATTTATTTTTCAACAAATAGTGAAAAAATACTGATTTAAATTGAATGTTTTATTTTCTTTACAGTTATTTACAAAGTCAAATTCTATTTTGGATTAATTTTAAATTTATTTTAGTTAATTTTAATTTAAAAAAAATCCAATTATTATTTTTAAAATTATTTTTTCTCATGAATTTAGCATTAAAACTCTTTGTATTTAAAAGACTATTTTTCTAAAAAAACTATTTTTTATTGAATTTATTTGATATATTTTTAAGTTAAATTATTTAATTAATGTGTTTTAAACTCTTAAAAATAGATTTTACACATGGATAAATTGTGTCCAAATTTAGTAAATATCACCCTTTTATTTTAGAATGTTATGATTACTAATAATAGTAATTTTTGTTATACTGGTTAGGATAAATCAAGTAATTAAGGGTTAAAAATAATATTATAAGCACTAGAAAATGAACATAACATTAAATTAAGTTTATTTTTTTATAAATATCTGCCATAATTATCCATTATTCCATTATGTGAATGTTTTGGTCTATTGGGATGTGATTATAACCTTTATATCATTTTATGTCAAGAAAAGTAAAAAATGTCACACTCTTGGTTTTAATAACTATAATATTTTTAACATGTAGGATAAATAGAGTATATGTTTGGTTATAAATATTCATTTGGAATATAAATTATTAATACAAATCATGGTAATGTTTTTATTGAATAAATAATTACATTAGATTCTTACACAACACTAGCAATGTAAATATTCAATTAATGGAAAAATAAAATAAAAGATATTAAAAAATTTAGAGGTAATATATTTGATATAATTAATGATATAAATAAATATTATATATAAATATATCATTTTAGTGATGTATTGAACTTTTTTACCCTAATCTCTTTCGTCTTAGTGATTTTGTTAATGTTAATGTAAATTAATCATTTTAAAATTGACATTATTAATAATTTATGAAATTATTATTTTATTAAATGATTTAAATTATTTTAAAAACTATTCATAAAACAAGTGATTATTATATGGTTAAAAATATAATCCATATACAATTTATTGTACTTATTCTATTTCTAGTAACTATATTGACCCTCAAAGTGTAAAAAACCTTGTTGTCATAGTAAGTGTGAAAATGCTTAACGAGGGGTTAAAACCAAAAGATATGGGTACGAATATTGTAAAAACATGAGAAGATTTCATTATGAGATTATTTATTATAATATTCATATTAAATTTGAATATTATAAATCTTTTTCCAAATGGTCATAAAAATTATTTTAAATTAATTAAATATTTTTTTAAATTCCAATAGTGCCCCTCCCTTCTCATATTGAAGGTAACCACTTGTTCTAATTTATTCACTACTAAAAAGCCTTTTTTATCCTATAACTATCCAAATAAGATCATTTCATCTTTACTCATATATTGTATTATTTTTTTGATTATAAAACAATCCTATAACATAATTTGGTGTAAACCTTAAGAGGTTCTCTGAAGAATAGGTATCATTCTCAATTGAGTGTTTTTGTTTAATTTCTTTTTCTAAATAATTAGAGTATTATTTAACTATAATAAGATTTCAAGATAAATATCTACCATATAATGAGATATTATTGTGTTATTTTCCAAACCGGTATCCATCTGCAACCTCTATCAAATGGGAATGGAATCCATCATTTGCATGTATGGCCATCTATAACCTTGTAGACTGATGTAATTTGATTTCATCACAATCACTCAGGGTATGTGATAATGATGCAATAAATACTTATATTTGATATTAATTACATATTTATCATTTTGAAAAAATTATTTTATATATTTTATTACATTTTCCATTCTCTAAAATATGATAACATCACTCATGCATATGTGTGGACTAACACCTTCACAAAGTGAGTGATTCATTTTTAGTCACCAAATCACATAGATGATATAAATAATTTTATTTAAATAAATAATATTATATTTGTGATATTATTATAATTATATATATAAATTCTATTATTTACATTCATTCCATAATGATAGTTGAATATGAAAGTGTTACTCTTTCGTATGTACAACCTACCTTCTACATGATTGTAATGTACTTTATTTTTCATAACCATATTTAAAGGTTGTATTTAAAAGTATATTTTTTTAATAAATAGAGATGTATTTCATTATTATTATTCTTGATATGGAGGAGTATTGAATTATTTAATCATAGTCAGTCAACTGATGTCATTTTTGAATTATGATGAAAATATCATCAAAAATTTTAAGGTGAACTTAAATGATTAAATAATTTTTATAATATGGTATGAAATAAAATAAAATTTATAAAAAATGAAAACATATCTCAATAATATAAATAAATCAGTATAAGTTTTTTATTCATGAAGATATAGAACACATGTGACGAATAAGATTCAAGTTAAGGGACTCATTAACTTAAAACCATGTTTTAAATGATATAATGATTTATTTTCAAAATAATCACCTTACATGTGCATGTTTTTTAAATTATTTTATGAATTTATTTCTATGAACATAAAATAATTATGAATGTAATTTTATTTAACTTTATTTAAATGGTTTTAAAAAATTAATCTTTTTAAGGAAAGTTAGTTTTTTTACAAAAGAATAAAATGGAATGTTCTATTTTAACATATACGACAACAATGACTTTTCCCATCAACAAAACCATTATTTGATGTTTTTATTAAATTAAAATACTTAAATCTTTTTCAATGAAAATCCCCATTTCCATTTTTCTAGTTATTTTTTTATTGTAGAAATTATTTTAAGAGAAAATTATATAATGATATCGAAAGTGTTTTACATAGAGGATTAAAAGAGTTTTTGAAGGGTTTTATTCCGGATAAGGTTGTTTGAGATTTTTTAAAAGGGGGTGATCTCCTTTATAGGCCATCAGTGAACATGAATTACATTGATATCCATCTACATGATTATTTCAATTGTAAGTATTCTTGTAAGGGTTTTTCATGTGTTTTATGAAGATGATATCCCAATGCACCCGCATTAATTTTCTAAAATGATAATGATTTTTAATGGAAATAGTTTTATTACAATATGAAAAATATTTAAATTTTTTAAAATGATGTATTATTCCACTCTATGGTAAAAGGTATTTTTGATGAAAAGGTTTTCATGGGTTTCCATGTTTTCTATTGAACTAATAGATTTATTAATTTTATTTCTCGTAATAAGATTTCTTCTATCATCCAATTTTTTTAAAAATGTTTTTCATAGGGTTTAAGAATGGGAATTAGAAAGGAAGAAGTCATGTTGAAACTCATAATGTCTTTTCATGAAAATAAATCATGTTATTTTTATAAAATTTTTATATTGTGTGAAAAATGGAAACTGATTAGAAGTGTATGCATTTTAAAATATGTGATGATTAATACTAGTTACTTACTGTTGGTATCAGCAAAGGGTTTGTACAAATTTGGAGATTTTGATTTTTTTTCATATGAGGTTTTCATACGAGAGATTGCCACCATCATGGGTTTACAATATTACGGTTGATTTTAATTTCAAAGTCATATACACCAATTTTGGGGTTTTAAGTGATGGATTTTGAGGTGATTAATGACACTTTTGGAAATTGTATTTTGAATGGTAATAAACATAGTTAAAAAGTATTTTAATGTTAAAATATTATTAAATTTCTAATGGTATTGTTTTTATAAGGACTATTTTCATTTTAACTGGAAGTAATTAATTTCTTATTTTAATGATGATCATTTATACAGATTAATGATTGTTTGTCAAGATAAAATGTCAATGATATCACATAAGATTATTATCCATTAACTATGATTTAATCATAAAAATCATGTAAAAATATTGGTCAATTGAATTTTTAATCTTTTTAAACATACAAATCACATGCAAGAAACTATTTGATTTATCCAAAACTGTTTCACTTATTCAAAATTTATATGTATTATGGTGTCTCTTTTAACTAAGTTTAAATCTCAATTTATAAATTTCATTAGATGAGTTAAATACCACGTAGTACAAGACTATTTATTTTTTAGTGATATCTATTTCATGGTGGATGATAAAGGGGATATGAATAGCATAAAAGAAGACCTTGATGTCTAGATTTATGGTATGGAATATTTTCTTTTTTTATTATGAAACATGATTTGCATTATATGGAAAAATAATTGGGAAATATTTCATATCATTGTTTTATGGTGAAAAATTATTAACTAATAAGAAAAAGAATCATGGTTAGTGGTTTAAGGATGTATTTGCATAGAGTTTTCTGAATTATAATATAGTCGTATTTTATCAATTTGATGAGAATTAGTAAAAACCTAGGAAGTATAACATAACAGGTTCTATTTTCAAAACTTGTAAACATATAATACATGGAATAGATACCTTTGAAAAATGGCATAGTTAAATGGTGATAATTTTTAGGGTACTTAATTTAGTTTTGATAAATGTTTGACGTATATATAACCATTAAGTATAACACATGAAATTTTTTATCTGAGTAAGAATTACTTTAAATTGTGATGGAATAATTATAATGGTATTGGTAACCCTTAGGGTTAATATGATCTCTGATTTTGAGGAAATTATTGTTTATTACAATCTGGGAACATATGTTTAATCATATAGATTTTTATAGGATTGGAAATTGATTAGTTATTTAATTGTTAATTTTATTTTAAAATAATATCACTGTAAATTTTGGGAACAATACAGGATTAAGGTATATATAATATTGTAACACCACAATCTTCCACGGTACACTTCTCTTTGAATAATACAAAAGCGTGTGTTGTATGCAACACTGAGTTCAAGTACACCATGACTTACCAAACTAGCCGTTCAAAAGAGGTTATGAATAGTATTAAATAAATTTTAAATATTATATTATCCTTATAATTTTAATCGATATTATGAGTTTCTAAGACATGATTTATAAAAAAATTCATTTTTTCAGATAAAAGAAGTATTTTTTCAGAAAATGAAATTTTACTGCCTTTTAATGGCGCAGCCTTTTTAAAACCAATATTTGAAACTTTTATATATTAAATTTGACAAAAATAAATTCTCCTTTAGAATCGGGACATAAGAATTTAGTATCAATAATGTTTTGGTGTCTTTCTGATAACTTTCATATTTGGGTTAATAGTGAAATTTTTTAAATTTTAACTGAAAACAACTTTTTTAATCAAAATAATTTATATTGTTAAATTATACATTTTAATGGTTTGTAAGTATAGATTGAATATATTTTTACTATTTAATCCAATGATGGTCATTTTATGTAATTTCACCTTGAAATTGGACATAAACAAGTGTCAAACTTTTGATAGTTATTATTTCGTAAAAATACGCCTTTTGGTTTCGAAAGCGGGAATTAATTTTAAAATAAAACATTTATGTTTCAAATTTTGTGAAATATACTTCATTTTTTGATTCGGAATAATTAAATTTGTCTAGGGTGAAATTTTGGTACTTTTCGAAAAACTTTTATATTTTGATGAATAGTGAAAATTACTAAATTTTAATTAAAAACAACTTTTTTTAATCAAAATAATTAATTGTGATAAATTATGAATTTGAGTGGTTTTAAATTATATTTAAAATATTTTTTTACCATGTAATACAATGTGGGTCATTGAACATAATTTCACATTCAAACCAGAAATAAACAAGTGCCAATCTTTTGATAGTTATTATCTCTTAAAAACAAGCTTTTTGTTTTAGCAACGGGAATTAATTTTAAATTAATTTCTGCCACTTCTGTGTTTTTAATTTGGAAAAATGAATTCAATATTTGGAATCAGGATGTTCAAATTTTTTAAATAGGTAACTTTTATTTTTAGACATTTTGGATAATTACTTCGGTAAATATTTTATTTACCATGGTTAAATGGTAAATCTGGTAAACAAGGGTTAAAAAATAATATTATAATAATACTAAATTATCCTAAAACGTGTCTTAACCCTATTGGTTGATACATGGTCGACCATGGTCTTCTTTGGGTCGATTTTGGGACCCCATGGACCCACTTGTAAGTGATAGGGACACTTTATTTTAATTAAGTTAAAATGAATACAAAAATGACACAAACATATATCGTTTAGAAAAACAATTGTCACATAGGGTTATATATGTTGGATTTTAGACTATAAATATTTATTAGAAAGAGAAAACGATTTACTACATAATTATATTTTATTTATAATTTTTAGACATTAAATAATTTAATTTATCTATGACACAATGGTGATGCAGTAATTACAATAATAGTGAAAAATTAGAATAATTGATATTATAAATACCCAAATAAATATAATTTGATACTTTTATTGCATTACACTAATTTTCTAGGGTACTATGACATATTAGTATTTATTTAATTATCTCTTTTAGAATTAATCATTCTGTTATGTGTTTCAAAAAAATAAACTATTGAATAGTGTCAAAATTGACATAAAAGAGTTCTTAAAACAAATATTATATTATTAATTGAAATTAAATTTATAAAAATCTAAGATTCGTCCAAGAGACTTATATCATGATATTTGTATCATTAATGGACCACTTGGGGGTATCTTGGATTCATATGGTAAGTTTATTGACCATATAATATAAAAATACAAAGAGACATTGTAAAAGAGAAACTAATTAACTAAGAGTTAATACTTAAAGATAAGGTTACTTTAATGACCCAAACCTGTCTAAATTCTATTTGTTGACTGTTTTTAGACCCATAACCACCATAAACTTTAAATAATAAACTTTGGAGGTATTATAAACCGAATATGAATTTATTATAAATTAATATTTCTAGCTTTTTCAAAGGTTCCCCTCACCCCTCTTATAAAAGGGCACTCCTCTTTCTCATTTCTTCACACCTTAAAAGCCTTTTGGTTCAGCAAACCCCTACCCAAATACTCTATAAACTTCCCTCACTACAACCTAGAGACCATATTTTGATTATAAAGCCATCATAAGGATCCCTTTTGATCAAATCAAAAGGAAGAACCTGAAGAAGAGGTAATGTTTTCACCACCCCTTTTCAAGTTCCTTTCTTCTTCCACTTATTCTTTATTTGTTATTACCATTCTAAAATAATAACTCCAGTATCATATATATTCTGTGATGTTATTATAAATCTGTTACAACCATATTCAGTATTCTATCCACCATTTGAATAACATGTCACCATACATGCGTACGTACGGCTTACCGTCTCCACGTCGTGGTGTAATTATTATTCAATATATTATTATTTGGATGGGTATAATAATGATGTGTAACTCATGTAAATAATAAATATAACATTATAATGATTCTTTATATATGATATACCATCCAATTATATATTATTTTAATATCAAAAGAATGATATTGTCACTCGTGCGTACGTACGGACTATCGTCTCCACGAACGCGATGAGATTCATTCTCCATCGTATCCATTCAAGTATAATTCTCATTTGATGATTAAAAATAATATTTAAGGACTTGATATCATTATGGATATGAATAATATACATCCCATTAATAAAAAATATGGCTCACATAATAAAGAATATAAAGTAAAATGAACCCGTTAACACCCAAAATGACGATAATTCTAAGATATTATTAACAAATCAATGGTAAAAGATCATATATGATATCATATTAATGCATATGATTCTTGTATAATTAAATAACAATTATTTCACCATTATACAGGAGGTTAACCTACCGTCGACCAAGGAAAAAGTACATAGTAAGGGGTGTCTTATCTCACTCTTAATCTCGTGAAAATTCCATTGTTCACCACTTATTTATTGCATGTGGTGTATGTGTACTACCCATAATTGTATAAATTGTGTATTATAATTTAATTTATGGGCATTTAAATCATCATTTTATGATCCTTCATTCATGGGTGTATGTTTCATAAGTTACCTAATCGATAACGGAATTTGAAATTTCAATTCCCATTTATTCGGCTTTACGCAAACTCCATTGATTATTTTACTCCGAGATTATGTGTGGAATCACTATTCATTTGCTTATGTCTAAATTTCCACTCCCCTTTTCTGTGGATATACTTTTGATACACATAATCACTCCATTGATAATTTCTCTCAAGTCATCGATATGAATTTGATAAGAGTAATTTTAATTCATTCTCCATTTGTTGTGTTAAACATCCAATTCATTGGTGTTGTTTTTACAAGATTATGTTTGAATGTTATTTGATTCTTTTACACTGAATATCCAATCATATTTAGTGAATTTATATTTTTCACACATAACTATGTCGTTGATTTATCCTTAATCTAAGGATACGGCCTTTATGAGAGATTTCATCTCAATTTACATTCCATTGAGACTTCTTTGTTGTTATACACCAAATCACTTTTATGTGGTGTATATAATTTACTTTGACATAGTATATCATGAATTCCTTTATTCTCATGATATTACAATGTTTTTATTACCTCAGTTATTTGTAGTCAAATATCTCTCTTTTGGTTAGAAACTCTAACTAAAATACCATTTTTAAATGTTTTAAAGACTTATTCTTTTAAATCTTTCCCATTAATGTCCATGTTTTAAAAATGGTTTTAAGGATTTATTTATATGGACATTAAAGTTTTAAAATTAAAAATCCTTTTATATTTTTCAAAGTGGTATGGGACACTTTGATTCAAAAATCTATTTTTAAATGGCTTCTTGACAAATAGTGTGACTTTTAAATGATTTCAAGAAAAAGGGTGATATTTCTCTCAAATAGTTTTGATGATTATTTTCATCTATGTCAATATCCTTCATTATTCTCTATTGAGGTTAATATGATACAATACAATATTATATATTGTATCTAATGAGTTATGTTTGACTGTGGATGTGCTATTTGTATACCATTCATGGTTTGTGGATAATGTATTGACATTTCGTATGCTAGTTTTAATACGAATGTTTATGTTATGTTTAAAACTTTTCATATGAGGAATGCATTAGACATAGTAAGTGACGGGTGGAGCCCGCTATAGCTCCTCGATGCATCGGTAGGTATCATGAGACAAACTAATGTCTTGGCACAAGGCCTTGGCAAAATCTTATTTGTAGTCTTGGCACGAGGCCATGGCTATGTGGTTATGATAGTCTGGCATTATGCATTCCATCATTATGAAAGTGGTTATTGATATTGCATGTGATTGTTAAAATAGTAGAATATCCATGTGAATAAGTAAATGGAATTATTTCATTTTATATTTTCCCTATTATGCTCAAGTTCAAGTTTAAAAGGCTTTTGTTTTAATTATAAATTGTCTTAAGTGTTTATGCTTATCTATGAAAGCTTCTACTACAATGTTATCCTTACTGAGCATCTGAGCTCACCCCTTTCAATGTTTTATTTTTCCCAGGATTATGAAGAAGTAATTTATGAATGAACTGCAGGGATAGTATGAGTGGATATGAAGACAATATGTTTTTTTATGTAATGTAAAACTTTATGATTGTATCTAGTGTTTCCAAGGCTACTAAACTAATCGGTCTTTCGAGACTTGATCTTTATTATGATCATGCCAATGTTATGTAATAATGCACCGACTCTGGGTAACTGGGGTCGGGGCATTACATTTGTTATCAGAGGAAGTTTAGTACAAATCGTGGAAACTAGATTTAGATAAACTTTGATTAGAGCACGTAGACCTAAGATGAACTTTAAGGATTAGTATAGAATAACTTTTTAGAATTTTGGTATTGTAGAGATTTTGTGAGTTTTTCGAGCAATACATCCCTATATGGATACGAGCAGGTAGAGGCGGCTCTGGCACAGATGTACCTAGGGGTAAAACCTGAAAACACCGCTTTGAGCTAGACTCGAACGGGAACTGGTGCACGACAACGGGCCTTGCTGCACTCTTGGTTATGAAACTCCTGGGGGACATGCTTAGGATAATTTAAATTTTCTTTACAAACCGATTAAAAGTAATATATATATAATATGAGAGTAAATGACCTTGGTTAATCCTAATGTGTTTCAAATTGAGAATATGGTGACATGTTAATCTCTAAATTATTTTATGACTACTGTTACTCACACAATGCTTTCTGGTTTTAGTCAATGGCTGGATTCCAAGGAAGTCATAGTGACTTTGAGAATGATGTACAAGGTGGGAATGGTGGTGGAAATGAGCAAGAAAATGGAATGTTGATAGGCATCAAATATATTGTCTTTATTCCAAATCAGTTTTCCAAAAATATGATCAACAGCATATATATTAACCAACTTCCGGACTCAACAATGAATAGAAAGGTGATGAATGATAAGAGCTCCAGCAGTGGAGACCATGGAGAAAAGAACCCTCACTTTCCATCATGTAAGAAATGTGGTAGGAGACACCCGGTAAAGTGTATCAAATGGACCAAGAAATGCTTTACATGTGGGAAGTAAGGACATAAAGTGATGAATTTCTAAAGAAAAATGAAGAGTACTATGGAAGAAGATAAAAATGGTCCCAAGAGTCCATTTAAAGTCATTTGCCGTAAATTTAGGGGACCTGGCTATTACCCGAGTGAATGACCTATTCTATAGGATATTTTCTTGTTCAAAGAAGAAGATATGTGGAAATAAATAGTTTGAGAAATGTTTAAAAAGTATTAGTGCTCCTTGTTGATGGGTTTACTTTGGAATAATTTTCTCTTGTGTTTGTAACCCCGCAGTTTGCCATGTGAGAATGATATTTGAGGAAAAATTATCTCTTCTCTTGTGGATATAGGTATAAATAGCCATTTGGTTTTATATGATCACTGGGGTTTGAGAGAATTATAAGTTATTATAATTTGGGATGAAAATGCAAGGTATGATATAACATTTGTGGTTAAATTATGTTATGTTATTTTGAGGAATTTATCTCATTTTGGTAATATTATAAAATATAGTTTTTGAAAAAGGACAACACGCAGACCGCGTGACAACCCGTCGCGTCGGATAAAGCTGTGGGAATCGAACCCACAACCAAAGTGCGATTGGGATTTATCACCTAACACTGGACTACGTGAAGTCCCTGGATAGTGTGACTAATTATTTTTAGTTAAATGATTTTATTGATCAATAATAAGTTAATTTGGGTTCTTATGTCTTATCAAGTGAATACCCTTGGTATAGGAAAATGATTTGGTGATTAAGTGATTAATGTTATTTTGGAAGATGTTCGCTTTGTTGGGAACACTATATGACCAAGGAAAATATAATAATATGGGGTTTAATTTGAGGAGTAATGGTATATTTTTATCTACGTTTTTATTGTGGATTTATAGTGATTTGGGTTATTTAGGGAAATGATTAACCTATAATAGAGAATATGTGATGAGGTTAATTACTTTTAAGTATGTGACTTTAACAGTATTTGATGTCATTTTGAGATACAATTTAACATGGGAGACTACATAATCAAATTATTCTATGTTTTGGGTTTCAATATTAGTTTGGATTATATTGAAGGATTTTAAGGACAATTGATTATTGAATGGTATTTATTTAACTTTGGGGTATTGTTGGTTTAATTTTAGAAATTAAGATTAGTGTTTATTTCTCTCAAGGAATATCATTTTGGGGTATCATTAGATCTTGTACTAACCATTTTGGTTTTGATTAATCTCTAAAGACAATGTAAATATATAGTTTATCCTGCATGGATCATGTGATTCTATAGAATTTTATTCTTGCTCTTCCAGTGTGACCAAGTCTTCTTGAATACTCATCATTTAAAAAAATTGATTTGTGGTGGAAATTTATTAAAGAATGAAACTCTACATAAAAATTAAGTATATATCTTTATATTCTTAGTCAATATCATATATTAATTCCTCATCCTTATGTAATGTAACTTAAAACAATAAAATGTTGTCCGTTTACATTTACGACTAGGAGAATAATGATCGTTTGTCCCAACACAAGTTTGTGGTTTTATTATTGTTAACTTTCTCCTGATCATGATTTATATCCCTCTCCATCAGAACTTGACACTTAGTTTATCATCCATATCCATGTTTTCCTAACTAGAATCCTAGTATGGGTTATCTTGGGTGACCTTTATACCTCTCTTTCTTTCTTTTAAAGTAATAGTTTTATTGACTCTTTTTCCGATGTGGGAATTTACACTATATTCTCAAGCCCAATTTTTAAAATTGCGAGGACGCAATTTATTGAAGGAGGGGTGAATGTAACACCCCAATCTTCAACGGTACACTTCTCTTTGAATAATACAAAAGCGTGTGTTGTACGCATCACTGAGTTCAAGTACACCACGACTTACCAAACTAGCCGTTCAAAAGAGGTTATGAATAGTATTAACTAATTTTTAAATATTATATTATCCTTATAATTTTAATCCATAATATGAGTTTCTAAGACATTATTTATAAACAAATTAATTTTTTCAGATAAAAGAAGTATTTTTTCAAAAAATGAAATTTTACCGCCTTTTAATGGCGCAGCCTTTTTAAAACCAATATTTGAAACTTTTATATATTCAATTTGACAAAAATAAATTCTTCCTTAGAATCGGGACATAAGAATTTAGTATCAATAATGTTTTGGTGTCTTTCTGATAACTTTCATATTTTGGTGAATAGTGAAAAATTATTAAATTTTAACTGAAAACAACTTTTTTAATCAAAATAATTTATATTGTTAAATTATAAATTTTAATGGTTTGGAAGTATAGATAGAATATATTTTTACTATTTAATCCAATGATGCTCATTGTAAGTAATTTCACTATGAAATTGGACATAAATAAGTGTCAAACTTTTGATAGTTATTATTTCTTAAAAATACGCCATTTGGTTTCGAAAGCGGGAATTAATTTTAAAATGAAAAATTTATGTTTTGAATTTTTTGAAATAGACTTCATTTTTGGATTTGGAATAACGAAATTAGCCTAGGGTGAAATTTTGGTACTTTTCGGATAACTTTTATATTTTGATGAATAGTGAAAATTACTAAATTTTAATTAAAAACAACTTTTTTTAATCAAAATAATTAATAGTGATAAATTATGAATTTGAGTGGTTTTAAATTATATTTAAAATATATTTTTACCATGTAATACAATGTGGGTCATTGAGCATAATTTTACATTTAAACCAGACATAAACAAGTGTCAATCTTTTGATAGTTATTATCTCTTAAAAACACGTTTTTTGTTTTAACAACGGGAATTAATTTTAAATTAATTTCTGCCACTTCTTTGTTTTGAATTTGGAGAAATGGATTCCACATTTGGAATCAGGATGTTCAAATTTTGTAAATAGGTAACTTTTATTTTTAGAAATTTTGGATAATTACTTCGGTAAATATTTTATTTATCATGGTTAAAGGGTAAATCCGGGAAACAAGGGTTAACAAATAATATTATAATAATACTAAATTACCCTAAAACGTGTCTTAACCCTATTGGTTGATACATTGGAGACCATGTGTATCTTTGGGTTGATTTTGGGACCCCATGGACCCACTTGTAAGTGATAGGGACACTTTATTTTAATTTAGTTAAAATGAATACAATAATGACACAAGCATATATCTTTTGGAAAACCAATTGTTACATATGGTTATATATGTTGGATGTTAGACTATAAATATTCATTAGAAATATAAAAATATTTACTACATAATTATATTTTATTTATAATTTTTATACATTAAATAATTTAATTTATGTATGACACAATGGTGATGTAGTAATTACCATAATAGTGAAAAATTAGAATAATTGATATTATAAATACCCAAATAAATATAATGTGAGACTTTTATTGAATTAAACTAATTTTAGAGGTTAATATGACATATTGGTATTTCTTTAATTAACTTTTTTAGAAGTAATCGTTCTCTTATTTGTTTCACAAAAATCAACTATTGAATTGTGTCAAAATTGACATAAAAGAGTTTTTAAAACAAATATTATAGTATTAATTGATATTAAATTCCTTAAAATCTATGGTTCGTCCAAGAGACTTATATAATGATATTTTTATCATTAATGGACCACTTGGGGTTCTCTTAGATGTATATGGTAAGTTTATTAACCATATAATATAAAAATACAAAGAGACATTGTAAAAGTGAAACTAATTAACTAAGAGTTAATACTTAAAGATAAGGTTAATTTAATGACCCAAACCTGTCTAAATTCTATTGTTTGAGTGTTTTTGGAGCCATACCCACCTTAAACTTTAAATAATAAACTTTGGAGCTATTAGAAACCGAATATTAATTTATTATAAATTAATATTTCTAGCTTTTCCAAAGGTGCCCCTCACCCCTCTTATAAAAGGGAACTCTTTCTTCTCATTTCTTCACACCTTCAAAGTCTTTTGGTTCGGCCAAACCCTGCCCAAATACTCTCTCAACTTCCCTCAATCCAACCTAGAGACCTCTGTTTGAACAGAAGTCCATCCTACGGATCCCTTTTGATCAAATCAAAAGGAAGAACCCGAAGAAGAGGTAATGTTTTCACCACACCTTTTCAAGTTCCTTTCTTCTTCCACTTATTCTTTATTTGTTATTACCATTCTAAAATAATAACTCCAGTATCATATATATTCTATGATGTTATTATAAATATGATACAACCATATTCAGTATTCTATCCACCCTTTGAATAACATGTCATCATACGTGCGTACGTACGGCTTACCGTCTCCACGTTGTGGTGTAATTATTATTCAATATATTATTATTTGGATGGGTATAATAATGATGTGTAACTCATGTAAATAATAAATATAACATTATAATTATTATGTATATATGATATACCATCCAATTATATATTATTTTAATATCAAAATAATGATATTGTTGCTCGTGCGTACGTACGGACTACCCTCTCCATGAACGTGATGAGATTCATTATCCATCATATCCATTCAAGTATAATTCTCATTTGATGATTAAAAATAATATTTAAGGAATTGATATCATTCTGGATATGAATAATATACATCCCATTAATAACAAATATGGCTCACATAATAAAGAATATAAAGTAAAATGAACTTGTTAACACCCGAAATGACTATAATTCTAAGATATTATCAACAAATCAATGTTAAAATATCATATATGATGTCATATTAATGAATCTGATTATTGTATAATTAAATAACAATTATTTCACCATTATACTGGAGGTTAACCTACCTTCGACCAAGGAAAAAGTACAAAGTAAGGGTTTTCTTATCTCACTCTTAATCTCGTGAGAATTCCATTGTTCACCACTTATTTATTGCATGTGGTGTATGTGTACTACCCATAATTGTATTAATTATGTATTATACTTTAATTTATGGGAATTCACATCATCATTGTATGATCCTTCATTCATGGGTGTTTGTTTCATAAGTTACTTAATCGATAAGGGAATTTGAAATTTCAATTCCCATTTATTCGGCTTTACGCAAACTCCATTGATTATTTTACTCCGAGATTATGTGTGGAATCACTATTCATTTGCTTATGTCATAATTTCCACTCCCCTTTTCTGTGGATATATACTTTTGATACACATAATCACTCCATTGATAATTTCTCATGTCATCGATATGAATTTGATAAGAGTAATTTTAACTCATTCTCAATTTGTTGAGTTAAACATCCAATTCATTGGTGTTGTTTTTACATGATTTTCAATGAATGTTATTTGATTGTTTTACACTGAATATCCACTCATATTTGGTGTATTTATATTTTTCACTCATAACTATGTTTTTGATTTACCCTTAATCTAAGGATACGCCCTTTATGAGAGATTTCATCTCAATTTACATTCCATTGAGACTTCTCTGTTGTTATACACCAAATCACTTTTATGTGGTGTATATAATGTACTTTGACATAGTATATCATGAATTCCTTTATTCTCATGATATTACAATGTTTTGATTACCTCAATTATTTGTATTCAACTGTCTCTCTTTTGGTTAGAAACTCTAACTAAAATACAATTTTTAAATGTTTTAATGGCTTATTCTTCTAAATCTTGCTCATTAATGTCCATGTTTTATAAATGGTTTTAAGGATTTATTTGTATGGACCTTAAAGTTTTAAAATTAAAACTCCTTTTAAAAGTTTCAAAGTGGTATGGGACACTTTGATTCAAAAATCTATTTTTAAATGGCTTCTTGACAAATAGTGTGACTTTTAAATGATTTCAAGAAAAAGGGGGATATTTGTCTCAAATAGTTTTGATGATTATTTTCATCTATGTAAATATCCTTAATTATTCTCGATTGAGGTGAATATGATACAATACAATCTTCCATATTGTATCTAATGAGTTATGTTTTACTGTGGATGTGCTATTTTTATACCATTCATGGTTTGTGGATAATGTATTGACATTTCGTATGCTAGTTTTAATACGAATATTTATGTTATGTTTAAAACATTTCTTATGAGGAATCCATTGGACTTAGTAAGTGACGGGTGGAGCCCGCTATAGCTCCTCGATGCATCGGTAGGTCTCATGAGACAAACTAGTGTCTTGGCACAAGCCCTTGGAAAAATATTATTTGTAGTCTTGGCACAAGGCCTTGGTTATGTGGTTATGATAGTCTGGCATTATGCATTACATCATTATGAAAGTGGTTATTGATATTTCATGTGATTGTTCGACTAGTAGAATATCCATGTGAATAAGTAAATGGCATTATTTCATTTTATCTTTTCCATATTATGCTGAAGTTAAAGTTTAAAAGGCTTTTGTTTTAATTATAAATTTTCTTTAGTGTTTATGCTTATCTATGAAATCTTCTGCTATAATGTAATCCTTACTGAGCATCTGAGCTCACCCCTTTCAATGTTTTATTTTTACGAGGATTATGAAGAAGTAATTTATGAATGAACTGTAGGGATAGTATGAGGGGATATGAAGACAAGATGTTTTTTTATGTAATGTAAAACTTTATGATTGTATCTAGTGTTTCCAAGGCTACTAAACTAATCGGTCTTTTGAGACTTGATATTTCTTGTGATCATGACAATGTTATTTAATAATGCACCGAATCTGGGTAACTGGGGTTGGGGCATTACAGTTGGTATCAGAGAATGTTTACTACAAACATTGGAATCTAGATTTAGATAAACTATGATTAGAGCATGTAGACCTAAGATGAACATTAAGGATTAGTATAGAATAACTTCCTAGAATTTTGGTATTGTAGAGATTTTGTGAGTTTTCTGAGCAATACATCCCTGTCTGGATACGAGAAGGTAGAGGCGGCTCTAGCACAGATGTACCTAGGGGTAAAACCCGAAAACACCGCTTTGAGCTAGACTGGAACAAGAACTGGTGCACGACAATGGGCCTTGCTGCACTCTTGGTTACGACACTCCCGGGGGATATGCTTAGGATAATTTACATTTACTTTACAAATCGATTTAAAGTAATATATATATAAGTTGAGAGTAAATGACCTTGGTTAATCCTAATGTGTTTCAAATTGAGAATATGGTGACATGTAAATCTCTAAATGATTTTATGACTACTATTACTCACACAATGCTTTTTGGATTTAGTTAATGGCAAGATTCCAAGGAAGTCATAGTGACTTTGAGAATGATGTACAAGGTGGGAACGGTGGTGGCAATGAGCAACAAAATGGAATGTTTATAGGCCTAAAAGATATTGTCTTTATGCCAAATCAGTTTTCCAAAAATATGATCAACAACATATATATTAACCAACTTCCGGACTCAACAAGGAAGAGAAAGGTGATGAATGATAAGAGCTCCAGCAGTGGAGACCATGGAGAAAAGAACCCTCAATTTCCATCATGCATGAAATGTGGTAGGAGAAACCCGGGAAAGTGTCTCAATGGGACCAAGAAATCGTTTACATGTGGGAAGGAAGGACATAAAGTGTATAATTGTCGAAGAAAAATGAAAAGTACTATGAAAGAAGATAAAAATGGTCCCACGAGTCCATTTACAGTCATTTGTTGTAAATGTAGGGGACCTGGCCATTACCCGAGTGAATGACCTATTTCTATAGGATATTTTCTTGGTAAAAGAAGAAGCTATGTGGAAATAAATGGTTTGAGAAATTTTTAAAAAGTATTACTGCTCCTTGTAGATGGGTTTACTTTGGAATAATTTTCTCTTGTGTTTGTAACCCCGCAGTTTTCCATGTGAGAATGATATTTGGGGAAGAATTATCTCTTCTCTTGTGGATATAGTTATAAATAGCCATTTGGTTTTATATGATCATTGGGGTTTGAGAGAATTATAAGTTATTATAATTTGGGATGAAAATGAAAGTTATGTTATAACATTTGTGGTTAAATTATGTTATGGTATTTTGAGGAATTTATCTCATTTTGGTAATATTATAAAATATAATTTTTGAAAAAGGACAACATGCAGACCGTGTGACAACCTGTCATGTCAGACAAAGCTATGGGAATCGAACACAGAGCCAAAGTGTGATTGGTATTTATTGCCTACCACTAGACTACGTGAAGTCCCTAGATAGTGTGACTAATTATTTTTAGTTAAATGATTTTATTGATCAATAATAAGTTAATTTGGGTTCTTATGTCTTATCAAATGAATACCCTTGGTATAGGAAAATGATTTGGTGATTAAGTGATAAATGTTATTTTGGAAGATGTTCTCTTTGTTGGGAACACTATATGCCCAAGCAAAATAGAATACTATGGGGTTTAATTTGTGGAGTAATGGTAGATTTTTATCTACATTTTTATTGTGGATTTATAGTGATTTGGGTTATTTATGGAAATGATTAACCTATAATATAGAATATGTGATGAGGTTAATTACTTTTAAGTATGTGACTTAAAGAGTATTTGATGTCATTTGGAGATAAAATTTAACATGTGAGACTACATAATAAAATTATTCTATGTTTTGGGTTTCAATATTAGTTTGGATTATATTGAAGGATTTTAAGGACAATTGATTATTGAATGGTATTTATTTAACTTTGGGGTATTGTTGGTTTAATTTTAGAAATTAAGATTAGTGTTTATTTCTCTCATGGAATATCCTTTTGGGGGATCATTAGATCTTGTACTAACCATTTTGGTTTTGATTAGTCTCTAATGACAATGTAAATATATAGTCTATCCTGCATGGATCATGTGATTCTATAGAAGTTTATTCTAGCTCTTCCAGTGTGACCAAGTCTTCTTGAATACTCATCGTTTAAAAAAATTGATTTGTGGTGGAAATTTATTAAATAATGAAACTCTACTTAAAAATTAAGTGTATATCTTTATATTCATAGTCAATATCATAAATTAATTCCTCATCCTTTTGTAATGTAACTTAAAACAAAATAATGTTGTCCGTTTACTTTTCCTACTAGGAGATTAATGATCGTTTGTACGAACACAAGTTTGTGGTTTTCTTATTGTTAACATTCTCCATATCATGATTTTTATCCCTCTCCATCAGAACTTGACACTTAGTTTATCATCCATATCCATGTTTTCCTACCTAGTATCCTAGTATGGGTTATCTTGGGTGACCTTTATACCTCTCTTTCTTTCTTTTAAAGTAATTGTTTTATTGACACTTTTTCCGATGTGGGACTTTACATTATATTATCAAGCCCAATTTTTAAAATTGCGAGGACACAATTTATTGAAGGAGGGGTGAATGTAACACCCCAATCTTCCAAGGTACACTTCTCTTTGAATAATACAAAAGCCTGTGTTGTACGCAACACTGAGTTCAAGTACACCATGACTTTCCAAACTATCCGTTCAAAAGAGGTTATGAATAGTATTAACTAAATTTTAAATATTATATTATCCTTATAATTTTAATCCATATTATGAGTTTCTAAGACATGATTTATAAACAAATTCATTTTTCAGATAAAAGAAGTCTTTTTTCAAAAAATGAAATTTTACCACCTTTTAATGGCGCAGCCTTTTTAAAACCAATATTTTAAACTTTTATATATTCAATTTGACAAAAATAAATTCTTCTTTATAATCGGGACATAATAATTTAGTATCAATAATGTTTTCGTGTCTTTCTGATAACTTTCATATTTGGGTGAATAGTGAAAAATTATTAAATTTTAACTGAAAAAACTTTTTTAATCAAAATAATTTATATTGTTAAATTATAAATTTTAATGGTTTGGAAGTATAGATAGATTTTATTTTTACTATTTAATCTAATGATGGTCATTTTAAGTAATTTCACCTTGAAATTGGACATAAACAAGTGTCAAACTTTTGATAGTTATTATTTCTTAAAAATACGCCTTTTGGTTTCGAAAGTGGGAATTAATTTTAAAATGCAACATTGATTTTTTTAATTTTGTGAAATAGACTTCATTTTTGGATTCGTAATAACGAAATTAGCCTAGGGTGAAATTTTGGTACTTTTCGGATAACTTTTATATTTTGATGAGTAGTGAAAATTACTAAATTTTAATTAAAACAACTTTTTTAATAAAAATAATTAATAGTGATAAATTATGAATTTGAGTGGTTTTAAATTATATTTAAAATATATTTTTACCATGTAATACAGTGTGGGTCATTGAACATAATTTCACATTTAAACCAGACATAAACAAGTGTCAATATTTTGATAGTTATTATCTCTTAAAAACACGCTTTTTGTTTTGACAACGGGAATTACTTTTAAATTAATTTCTTCCACTTCTGTGTTTTGAATTTGTAAAAATGGATTACATATTTGGAATCAGGATGTTCAAATTTTGTAAATAGGTAACTTTTATTTTTAGATATTTTGGATAATTACTTCGGTAAATATTTTATTTACCATGGTTAAAGGGTAAATCCGGTAAACAAGGGTAAACAAATAATATTATAATAATAATAAATTACCCTAAAAAGTGTCTTAACCCTATTGGTTGATACATGGTCGACCATGGTCATCTTTGGGTCGATTGTGGGACCCCATGGACCCACTTGTAAGTGATAGGGACACTTTATTTTAATTAAGTTAAAATGAATACAAAAATGACACAAGCATATATCTTTTAGAAAAACAATTGTTACATAGGTTTATATATGTTGTATTTTAGACTATAAATATTCATTAGAAATATAAAAGGATTTCCTACATAATGATATTTTATTTATAATTTTTATACATTAAATAATTTAATTTATGTATGACACAATGGTGATGCAGTAATTACCATAATAGTGAAAAATTAGAATAATTGATATTATAAATACCCAAATAAATATAATTTGAGACTTTTATTGAATTACACTAATTTTATAGGTTAATATTACATATTTTTATAGATTTAATTATCTTTTTTAGAAGTAATCATTCTGTTATGTGTTTCACAAAAATCAACTATTGAATAGTGTCAAAAATGGCATAAAAGAGTTTTTAAAAACAATATTATATTATTAATTGATATTAAATTCCTAAAACTCTAAGGTTCGGCCAAGATACTTTTATCATGATAGTTGTATCATTAATGGACCACATGGGGGTCTCTTGGATGTTTATTGTAATTTTATTAACCATAAAATATAAAAATACAAAGAGACATTGTAAAACTAAAACTAATTAACTAAGAGTTAATAATTAAAGATAAGGTTAATTAAATGACCCAAACCTGTATAAATTATATTGGTTGAGTGGGTTTATACCCATACCCACCTTAAACTTTAAATAATAAACTTTGGAGCTATTAGAAACAGAATATGAATTTATTATAAATTAATATTTCTAGCTTTTCCAAAGGTGCCCCTCACCCCTCTTATAGAAGGGCACCCCTCTTTCTCATTTCTTCACACCTTAAAAGCATTTTGGTTCGGCCAACCCCTGCCCTAATACTCTATCAAATTCCCTCACTATAACCTATAGACCTTATTTTGATCAGAAATCCATCCTATGGAGCCCTTTTGATCAAATCAAAAGGAAGAACCCGAAGAAGAGGTAATGTTTTCGCCACCCCTTTTCAAGTTCCTTTCGTCTTCCACTTCTTCTTTATTTGTTATTACCATTATAAAATAATACCTCCAGTATCATATATATTCTGTGATGTTACTATAAATATGGTAAAACCATTTTCAGTATTCTATCCACCCTCTGAATAACATGTCACCATACGTGTGTACGTACAGCTTACCGTCTCCACGTCGTGGTGTAATTATTATTCAATATATTATTATTTGGATGGGTATAATAATGATGTGTAACTCATGTAAATAATAAATATAACATGATAATGATTCTGTATATATGATATAACATCCAATTATATATTATTTTAATATCAAAAGAATGATATTGTCGCTCGTGCGTATGTACGCACTACCGTCTCCACGAATGCGATGAGATTCATTCTCCATTGTATCCATTCAAGTATAATTCTCATTTTATGATTAAAAATAATATTTAAGGACTTGATATCATTTTGGATATAAATAATATACATCCCATTAATAACAAATATGGCTCACATAATAAAGAATATGAAGTAAAATGAACCCGTTAACACCTGAAATGACGATAATTCTAAGATATTATTAACAAATCAATGCTAAAAGATCATATATGATATCATATTAAAGCATATGATTATTGTATAATTAAATAAAAATTATTTCACAATTATACTTGAGGTCAACCTACCGTCGACCAAGGAAAAAGTACAAAGTAAGGGGTTTCTTATCTCACTCTTAATCTCGTGAGAATTCCATTGTTCACCACTTATTTATTGCATGTGGTGTATGTGTACTACCCATAATTGTATTCATTGTGTATTAAACTTTAATTTATGGGCATTTACATCATCATTGAATGATCCTTCATTCATGGGTGTATGTCTCATAAGTTACCCAATCGATAAGGTAATTTGAAATTTCAATTCCCATTTATTCGGCTTTAGGAAAACTCCATTGATTATTTTACTCCGAGATTATGTGTGAAATCACTATTCATTTTCTTATGTCATAATTTCCACTCCCCTTTTCTGTGGATATAATTTTGATACACATAATCACTCCATTGATAATTTCTAAAGTCATCGATATGAATTTGATAAGAGTAATTTTAACTCATTCTCCATTTGTTGAGTTAAACATCCAATTCATTGGTGTTGTTTTTACAAGATTATGTGTGAATGTTATTTGATTGTTTTACACTGAATATCCAATCATATTTAGTGTATTTATATTTTTTACACATAAATATGTTGTTGATTTATCCTTAATATAAGGATACGTCCTTTATGAGAGATTTCATCTCAATTTACATTCCATTGAGACTTCTTTGTTGTTATACACCAAATCACTTTTATGTGGTGTATATAATGTACTTTGACATAGTATATAATGAAATCCTTTATTCTCATTACCTTATAATGTTTTGATTACCTCAATTATTTTTATTCAAGTGTCTCTCTTTTGGTTAGAAACTCTAACTAAAATACCATTTTTAAATGTTTTAAAGACTTATTCTTCTAAATATTGCTCATTAATGTCCATGTTTTAAAAATGGTTTTAAGGATTATTTATATGGACATTAAAGTTTTAAAATTTAAACTCCTTTTAAAAGATTCAAAGTGGTATGAGACACTTTTATTCAAAAATCTATTTTTAAATGGCTTCTTGACAAATAGTGTGACTTTTAAATGATTTCAAGAAAAAGGGGGATATTTCTCTCAAATAGTTTTGATGATTATTTTCATCTATGTCAATATCCTTCATTATTCTCGATTGAGGTTAATATGAAACAATACAATCTTCCATATTGTATCGAATGAGTTATGTTTGACTGTGGATGTGCTATTTTTATACCATTCATGGTTTGTGGATAATGTATTGACATTTCGTATCCTAGTTTTAATACGAATGTTTATGTTATGTTTAAAACTTTTCTTATGAGGAATGCATTGGACTTAGTAAGTGACGGTTGGAGCCCGCTATAGCTCCTCGATGCATCGGTAGGTCTCATGAGACAAACTGGTTTCTTGGCACAAGGCCTTGGAAAAATATTATTTGTAGTATTGGCACGAGGCCTTGGCTATGTGGTTATGATAGTCTGTCATTATTCATTCCATCATTATGAAAGTGGTTATTGATATTGCATGTGATTTTTCGACTAGTAGAATATCCATGTGAATAAGTAAATGGAATTATTTCATTTTATCTTTTCCATATTATGCTGAAGTTCAAGTTTAAAAGGCTTTTGTTTTAATTATAAATTGTCTTAAGTGTTTATGCTTCTCTATGAAAGCTTCTGGTATAATGTTATCCTTACTGAGCATCTGAGCTCACCCCTTTCAATGTTTTATTTTTCCCAGGATTATGAAGAAGTAATTTCTGAATGACCTGTAGGGTTTGTATGAGGGGATATGAAGACAAGCTGTTTTTTTATGTAATGTAAAACTTTATGATTATATCTAGTGTTTCCAAGCCTACTAAACTAATCAGTGTTTTGAGACATGATCTTTCTTGTGATCATGCCAATGTTATGCAATAATGCACCGACTCTGGGTAACTAGGGTCGGGGCATTACAATATTATGGGATTTTATTCGAGGAGTAAATAATGAGTTATGTTTTGAAATAATATATGATTTTATTGTGGATTTCTGGGATTCAAGTTATTTATTGAAATAATTATCATATTTTTTATATTATATTGTTAGGGCATATACATTTTTTTATGAGATGTTAAGATTGATTAATGTTATTTAGAGATAAATTATATATTTATTTTAGAAGAATATATAATCATTTTTTGGGTTTTAATAATATCCATGAATATTTTGAGGAATTTTAAGGATTGTTATTTATTAAATGATCTTAATTTAACTTTAGTTATTACCATTGAATTTTAGAGATTCGAGTATTTTTTTCCTCTTTTGATGGTTTACGCATTTTGGTAATTAATTTACTTTATGATAACCATATTTTTGGTCAATATCTAAAGGTAGGGGAATAAATTGGTATTATCTTATGGATTATTTGATTTGTTAGAAAGGTATTATATTTCTTCAAGAATTAAAAAATCATCTTCAATACTCATCATTTGTATCGAAAGACGAGTTTGTGTTGGAAGTTGATTAAAAAATGAAATTTTACTTTTGATGTAAGTAAATTACCCTATGTAATTTGTCTATATGATAAAAAAATTTATCAACATTAGGAAAAAGATATCTAGAAAAACTATATCTAGCTAGATTATTGTTTGATAAATGGATTTTCTTTTTTACACCTCATCGGGTAATAGTTTTTTGGTCGTTAACGTTCACAACATCAATAAATTTCTAACGTGAATGTTCTATACTACTTTGATTCAACATTTGTACATTAAAATTTTATTCTATGCCAATATATTCACTTAAAACTATTTTTCTCATACTTGGAAACCTAATTATGTGTCATTTTATATGAACATCATACATTACTTTCTATCTAATCAAGATGAATTTTTTATTAATTATTTTTATAATGGGGGATTTATACAAACGTATTTTTGAAATTTCAAAAAATTTACTGATTATATAAATTTAATATTTCAAATAATTATATTATTAAATGCGGATAATTTAATATCCTAAGATTCTAAAAGAGAGACTTTGTTCAATAGCATTCAATGTATACAACACCAAGCAAAAAATAACCATAAAATATTATATATAACCCTTATAAATTTTCCATTAAATTATAGGGTATGAATAATAGTAATTTAATTTTTAATTATATAACATTTATAATCAATATAAATTTGTTAATTAATTCTTATTAAATAATTAATAAAGTTTTAGTTAAGTCATTTTATTCATAAAAAATATGTCTTCTTCAAAAATGGTTTTTATTTACTTTCATCAGAAAGTATTTTATAAATTTTATTCATTAAAATGAAATTATTTTTTGAATTCATCATGTAAAAATAATATTATGATGAATTTTTTAATTTTTTTTTAATTTTTTTGAAAATATATATTTTTCAAGGAATTATAAAAAATACTGATTTTTTAATTTGTAATTAATTTTTTATTATTTAAAATTTAAAAAACCATTTTGGATTAGTTTTGAATTTTCATTGGTTTAATTTATTTTAAAATATTTAAATTGTTGTTTTTAAAATATTATTTATATTTTTATTTATTATAAAAAATTATATTTAAAAAGGGAATTTTTTATTGAAAAACTATTTTTTTTCTATTTTACAGATTTGAATTTAAATTAAATTATCTCACTTCTTCGTTTTGAATTTTGAAAAATTTATTTCATATTTGAAATAAATTGGTCCAACTTTTTTGAATTTTATCTTTTAATTTTGAATACTATGAATAGTAACATTTGTAATTTGTGTTACCACAACATGGGTAAATTGGGTAATTAAGGGTTAAAAAATGTGATAATGTCTGAAAAATGACCATAACACTTAAGAAAACATTATTAGATGAGGCCAATTATATTATAAACTTCAAATATTTAGTTATATGACATCTTGATTCCATTTGGATGTGATTATGACCTTTTTAATTTTATATGTAATGAAAAGTCCAAAATGTCATACACTTGATATTAATAAATGTATTATTATCAAAATTTGGATAAATATATGATATATATTTTTATTAATATTAATTTTAATTCTAAATGCTTTATATTTTTAAGGTAATTTCATTTTAGTTTTAAGTTAAGAAATAATTATCTTAAATTATTACATAATACTTATGCAGTAATTATCCAATTAATTGAAAAATAAAATAAATGATATTAAATATATTAAATATATATAATTTAAAAAAATTAATGAGATAAATTAATATTATGAATACATATGACATGTTGGGAATGTATTGAATGTTTTTATTCAAATTTATTTCATTTAATTTATGTTTTTAAAGTAAATGTAAATGAATTATTCTAAAATTTCTATTAATAATATTATATAAAAATAATATTTTATTAAATTATTTTAAATTATTAAATTCATATATTTTTTCGATTGCGTTTTATGTGCTTTAAAATATCATCTCTGGTCCATTTATGTTCCTTTTTCTATTTCTAGTGACTATCTAGGCCCTCAAAGTGTAAAGAACATTATTGTCATGTTATGTGTGAACATGGTTAATCTGGGTGTGTCGTTGGGGTTTGGAGTAGTGGTAAGCACCCCATATTCCTATATGAAAAATGGGGGTTCAAAACCAATTGGGTGCAGTTAATGTATCATTACTCTAGCAGTGGAGGTACTGTTGTGGTGGTAAGACACTGTAGCAGCGGCGGGTACTGAGTGGTATTGTAGTAGACTGGTACTGTAGCAGTACTATTCACAGAATGGGATTTGGGCGAAAAAAATGGGCCTACGGGCAATGTAATGGGATACATGCCCATTGGTCCTTCGTTCTATGTAATGGGTCTCCCTCTACCCAGTTAAAAGAGGTCTTTGATTTGCTTTAATAATAAATGAAGCTTTGGCCCCAACGTTTAAAAAAATGGTTAATGGGTGTTAAAATTGAATGATATGGGTAACAACCTAGTAAATCAATTTCCAAATTTTATTTTATGAGATATTTTAGAATCAAAATCATTGAATACCTAAATATTACCAATTTTTATCTTTTTAGACATAAAAAGTATTTTTTATTAATTTAATATTTTTAAAATATCAAAAAGTGCCTCTCCCATTCCTTATAAAAGAGAATATATTCTTCCCATTTATTCAAACTTAATAATTAATTGCTTCATTAAATACAAACCCAAACACCTTAAATTAATCATTCATCACATAAAAGAGTCTTTTTTTATCATAAAACCATCATATCAATGATTTTGGTGTAAACCTTAGGAGGTTGTTTGAAGAAGATGAATCATTCTCTACCAAATGTTTTTGCCTTATTTATTATTACACATACATAAAATAATAATAAAACAACGTGAGATAATAACATAAGTATATCAAATATATTTAAATTTTAATATATTAATGACATAACCTATATCCATCTCTAAGCTTCATCAAATGGGAATAGAATCCATTGTTTGTGTGTCTAGTGAACTACTGTATCACGGACTGCTGTAGTTTTTTTCCCTTCATCATCTCTCATGGATGGATATAATGATGTAATTAATATTTATTTATAAAATTAAAGAAATATTTATCATTATTTAAATAAAATATATTATATGTTTTCTTACCATTCCATTTACTGAAAAATGATAACTTCGTCTGTGCATACATGTGAACTACCACCTCCACAATGGGATATGATTCATTTTTCATCACTAAATTACATGGATGATTTATATAAGTTTATTTAAATAAATAATATGACACTAATGACATTTTTATTATATAAATTTAAAATAATACTTTTATTCTTTCTATAATAATTGTTCAAAATGAA
This sequence comes from Viscum album, assembly GCA_963277665.1. Lineage (NCBI taxonomy): Eukaryota > Viridiplantae > Streptophyta > Magnoliopsida > Santalales > Viscaceae > Viscum > Viscum album. Next base: position 211,998,999 of record OY728163.1, read on the forward strand.
AACATTACTCATTTGTACATATGGTCTACTGTCTCCATGACTCTAACATAGTTCATTTTTTACAACTATATTTAATGGTTTTATTTAAGAATATAATTGATATATTAAAGTGATTACTAGTATTCTTTATATGGTTAAATAAGGAACTATTTGACTATAGTCATCCTACCAATGTCATTTTGGATTTATGAACCAAATATAGTTAAAACTTACATGCTAAACTTAAATAATTAAATTGTTCGATAAAAAATGATATTAAATAATGTTAAAGGAATAATGAACATGAGAAGGGATATTAATAAAGTAAAAAAAATAACATAATTTATTTATTCATGAATATAAGTATATATGTCTTGAGTTGTAATCTATATAAGGAACAATTAAACTTAAAAATTCATTTTAAATTTTTTAATGATTTATATTACAAATAATTATCTTCGATGAGAATGATTTTAAAATTATTTTATGAATTTATTTTCAGTACATAAATTAATTATAAATTGAAATATATTCCACTTTCCTTCAAAGGATTTCCAAAAGGAATATTTTTATGTAATATTTAACCTTTTTTTAGAGAAGGAAAAAGGAATATCTAGTTCAACATATATGAAAACAACAAATTTTCCCACCTACATTAATATTATTTAGTGTTTGTATTCTATTAAAAATATTCCATGTTTAATTTAATAAAAATACCAATATCCCTTTTTCTAGGTATTTTTGTACTCGAAATAGATTCCTAAGAGAAAATGATATTGTGACATCTGAAAGTGTTTTACATAAAGGTTTAATGGATTTTTTCAAGTGTTTTATTCATGATATGTTCATTTGAAATTTTTTTGAATGGAATATCCCCATTATATATAATGGATGATCTCTATATGGATTATAAAATGTGTTGAGCCCCATTATTTCTCACAGGTGATAATGATATATCTTACATGATGATTTCTCTTAGATATTGTTCCAATATAATGGGAAATGATTATTTTATCTAGAGAATTATATTGGATATCATTCATATGGTTATTCTGATTGTATGGGTTATTTTAGGGGTTATATAAGTGTTTTAATAATATAATGTCCCGAGGCACCTACATGATGTTTCTATTCTTTCATATGAGTTTTCATGGAAATTATTTAATTTCATAATGTAATAAAATGATTTTTTAAAAAGGATATATTATTCCCTTTTTAGGTAAAAAGGTATGTTTTTTAAGAAAATAGTTTTCATGGGTTTTGATTTTTTTAATGAAATAATAAATCTATCCTTCTTATGTCTCTAACTAAGATTTTTTGATCATCCCACATTTTAAAAAAAATTTCACAGGTCTTAAGGATGGGTAAGGGAAAGGAAGAAGTCAAGTTTAATTTCATTAAATTTTTTTTGGAAAGAAAATAATGATTTATTTTAAAAGTTTTATATTTTTAGAAAAATGGGTACTGATTGTATGTGTCTAATTTGTAAAATATGGGTTTTTAAGAGTTATAACCAAATTATCTAATACACTAAACCTAAAAGGTCATTGGGAATGAAAGGAAGTGAATTCTAGTATAAAGGCACTAAATTATTTGATGTTTATAGAATGTTACCTACAAATTTTTAATATATATCAAATCTATACCACGAATAAAATTATAAATATTATTCAAACATGATCAAAATTCAAGGACCTGAATTGTCAAACAGAAACCCCCATGAAAAACAAAACAGCTTAAAGACAAAAATGATTATTTTAGTAAGGAATTAATAATAAAATGGTGTTGAAATGGTATACATAGATCGTGATTGATGTTATAAGTATGTATATGATTATATTATAGAATTATAATAAATTTTAAATTATTATATATGAGGTTTGGGATATTTTGAAGTTAGTAGATCTTGAGGAAAAAGTTTATCATCTCAAATTGTCTTTTTTGGGAAATATGTTATGTTAAGAAACTATATTATTTTATGACGTGTATATATATCCCATTTGACATGTTATATCAATAACACTATTATGTTAATTATAATTAAAGTTTCATTTGATTTAATTATTTCATGGTTCTTATGATTCAAAAGTTACCAAAGCTGCAATGGATTTATACATTAATCTCATTTTAATAGGGAATTTTTAGGATTTAATATACATTGAAGGAAATTATATTATTCTTTTTAAATAAAAACATTTAATTTTGTTCTAAAATATTTCTCCATTAAAATTTTCATCTAATAATACCATTTCTTCTCATTGTTACTTGAAATGACCGGGAAAATGTTTTTGTAAAAGGCATTATGTCTTCTTTGATCCTGAATCTTTTTCTTACATGTCCATACTTTCATTAATATATTTTCAAAAAAATTAATTTTCTCCTATTAATGTTTAAAATAATTTATAATAAAGTTTTACATTAAATAAAATAGTTTAAAATAAATATTCTTATCATTTTCTAAAGATGGTACTTTTGACTTTATTATATAAAATGTGAAATTAATATTTGTTCTATCACACGGGGAATAAACATAATTTCCCTCCATCATGACCAAATATTTTAAGATCCCTTTATAAGTTTCCAGGGTTCTATTTAAATAAAATATTTTATAAATTTTTTTATTTTAAATAATTTATTAAAAAACCAGTGTCATTTTCCTAAAGAAATATTTCAAGTGATCTAATCATGGAACATACATTAATGATAAAATCATCTCATGTTACTTATGCTTTACTAGGGATTTTATCCATGCATTTCATACTTATTATTTAATTGAATGGTTTAGGATTAAGATAATGAGATGTTTGTGAAACCCTTTTATTTTAAATCGATTGTTCTTTGATGAATTGTTGAATTTATTATGAAAACCATTTCACTTCCATGGGTATTGATATATAAAGAATATTTAATGATATTGGGGTACACATATGAATGTACTTGGATTTTGAGATGTGTGGGATGGAATTATATAGTCTTCTTATTCATTGGGTAAATATATATCTATCGTTAAATTATAATGAATATAATGGGGAGTAAACAATGTTTAGTAAGGGACTCTGTCCACTTTGATAGTCTTGGGAGTGAACCTTGATTAAGGATATGATGAAATGGGGAGTGAAAAAAATATACTTTGATAGTCTTGGTCATGAGCCCTGACTAAATAAATAATTTTCTATGATTATTGGTACACCACAAACTTATGTCATATTCCTATGTTTTCCTATTTTGGATCATATTATTTGAATATCTTATGACTCGTATCTTATAAACACCCAATCATTATGACATGATTTATGATTATACTCTATGATATATTGGGTATTTGCTTCTAATGTGATGCTTATGGTATCATACCATATGGTCATTTTATTATTAAATGATTATAGATATCTCCCTTATTGAAATTTACTAAGTATTTTAACTCAACCTTTCTTATGATTCCTTTACCTGGAGTATGAATAAAGATCATAATTAGGGTATATATAACAATAGTTCTATGTGGGAATATATTTAGGTAGATGTTGAATGAATTTCATGAAATAAAAATATTGTGAATCTAGTCTCTAAAAAGATTAAACCTTTATAGTTTTGGAATGGCATCCAACGGCCTGAAGGCCTTCAAATGTTTCTCATAATAAAACCCCTTTTAATGGAAGAAGGGGGAACCCAAATAGAAAAAAAAATTCAGATATATGACAACTCTAAGGTCTTAGAGAGTAAAACAAAACTAACAACAAGAAGATGCCCCTCGCTAGCATTTGATCTTGATGACGCTCTCCACCATTGCATGGCTATTCAGTTAGAAAATTTCATGTATCAAAGCACAGGCACGATCCGATGGAAAGAGCCATAACCTCTCTAACAACCAAATCCGAAAAGCTCTGCAAATGTGAAACACCAGCTCTAAAACATCCTCTAGGGCCTGATCCATGTGGACCAGTCCAGCATAATCCCCAAAACCAAAGGGTACAGCCATACAAAATCCAAACTCGAAAAAACTGCCAATAGTCAAAATACCAAATTCCAAAATTAAAAGAGACCACGAACACAAGCCCACTAGTATTGCACCTACACCAACATACGCTTCACTACCAACAACCATCATCATCAACATTAGAGTCATACCATACCACGTCATCGCCAATAAAATGTTGCCACTGTCAACCACCCAACACTGCCCGCTCAAGGTCACATCCCATAGAGACTTGAAACCACTGCCCAAACTCCACCTCCGAGAAAACAATGGATGCCAAGATCTAGAGCAGAGATAAAATTGTCTTGTGCAGGGAGAAATTGTGGCCAGAACATTGTCGACCGGAAGACCACAAACCCGTCCAAACACCACTCGATAGAGGAATTAAAACAACAAAAATCAGAAGGAAATAATAGAACCCAACCATAAAAATGTACCAAAACCAAAAAAGTATTAACCCTATTGAATAAGACATAAATCTAAAAAACAAAACTAGAGCTGTAGACGTCGCTGCAGACGCCAACAGAACAAACTGTCGATTCACCGCAACACCTTCACTGTGAAATCCCCAAGCCTAAACCACAAACCTGACATCACCTTCGATACTGCACATTCAACAAGATCCATCCAATGCCCCCAATCCAACTCAGACATGAAATTTAAACCTTCACCACAGCAGCTGGCAACTCAAACATGGGACCCTCACTGCGCTGCCATGAGAATCCCTCTCTAGATTGAAGTGTAGGGCGTGGAAGAGTCCAACATACTGTGAGATTTCCAGGATGAATGAGCCCAAAAAGTCAATATGCCGCCATAGGAATAGACATCGTATGCCTGAAGCACACCTAGTGTTGAAGAGAGGAATATGGCCCACAGCGTGGGGGAGGGAGGCAGTGGCAGGGAGAAGAAACCCTAAAGGAGCCCCTTACGGGCGCATTCATTTTGGAATGGATCGTAATATTATGTAATGAATATTTATCTATTAAAATATAATATATATGTATGAAAAGTACATATCACTATACTATAATTAAATGTAAATAAACTCTCTCACATGTTGGTAAGAAAAATTACCCTTAAATAGATTTCTTACCTCATATGAAGGTAAATGATGTCTTGCATGTCTGTATTTTTCAAATTTGGGTATTTCCTTCCCTACATGTCTGTATGATGAGTTTTATAAGGCTCAAATAAATCTAACCAGATCCTCATGCCATTGTACAACGTGTTTTCCAAATTCCACATGTGTTCAATCATTACCACACATGAAGCTCATTCATTTTTATGTTTGGGTTGTGAACACTCGCATTATGGTAAGCCAAGATTTCTAAATCTCATAAGAGGGTTGTCTGGTCCCCCATAAGTGGGTGGATAATTTTCATGTCATTATTATTACCTTATCAATTAATTACCATCTCATGTATGGTAAGCCTATTTAATTTGAAAAAAGATTATTACCTTTAGAATGATTTTAAAATAAATTAAAAATATGGAAATAAATGAATGAAAATCATGTATTTTAAATCTTGATTGGAATATGATGAATTATATATTTATTATAGTTAATATTAAATGTTTTAATGTGTAATACTATTAAATTTAAATCAAAGTAAAATTAAATAACTTAAATAACAAATATTTAATAGTTTTTGGAAATACCAATGACAATATATATCTATACATTACATACCAAGAGTTCATTCCCATCATTAGATCTTATTTATTTCTCTTGAACCCATATGACCAGAACAACTTCATTCAATGTTTATAGGCCTTCGGAAAAAAAAAATTGTTCCTCCTTCATGTTTTCAAGAAGATCATATTTTTATCCCTCCATTAATTTTAGTGTTGTATCATGTTCTTCATGTTCTTATAGGTGGTGGATCAGATTCCTCTTTTTTTTGTAAGTTTATATTTATTCATTATTTACCTTATTTCAATTAAATTATATTTTTAAATTTTTGTAGGACAATAATTTGAAAAATCACATGATGATTTTTTTGAAAATCTGTAAATTTATTACAATGGTGAGATAATGAAAACATATATATTGTAATGTAGTTAGTATATTATTATTATTATTTTAATAATTGAAATAGAAGTAATATTTTAAATTGTTATTATAATTTTAACATAAATCTATATCATGGTGTAGATTGTTAATTCAAAATCTGGAAAATAGAATGTAGTTCCTTCCTTTTGATATCTAAAAATTTATAGGATTTAAAGTGAGAATTAATTTATCATATTCTTAATAATTATATTATTTTTCGAAAAAACAAAGAGACTATATAATTTAAATAGAAGAATAATATAATGTTATTGATAATTAATATTTCAATATTTAGATATTAAATTAATGGTTGGGATATTATGATCACATGGGTTTATGATATGATGTATTACTTCTAGATTTAAAAAATACTATTATATCTATTACTTGTGTTATGGTTTTTATGTAGCATAAATAATATATTTGAAAATATATGAATAAAATAAAATTATATTGGTGAAATTGATTAAAGGAAGAGGCTTGTAACATAATTATTGTTCTTCATGGAAATTAATATAAAAATGTGTGATAAATGAATATTATTACAATTGATTTATTGACATGTTTAGATATTATTTGTATGTTTTTTTGAACACCTAAGATTAATAAAATGGTTAAATAAAGAATATAATTTATACGGTTCCTTGTTAAAGATAATTTATTAGGGATGAGCTAATAAATTTTTGTTTGTGAGAGGATTGAATTCCTTGATGTTATAGACTTTGTTTCCTTTATTTTTGTGTTGAAATTTATAATTTATTTAAATTTGTAAATGATATGGTGATATTAGATCCCTAGTTTTATTTCTTGATGGTTAGGTATAATCAAAATATTGATAATAAATAGATAGTGGGACCATAACTATATCGATTGTTGATGTTTCCAATAGAGGATTGATTGTGTTATGAACAACTGTTTTAGGGATGGAATCAGTGTGGACAGGAAGGGTAAAGTGCAGGTATTTATCATCTATATATGTCTTCTTGATTCTTTTAAATGTTTAGTTAGATGGATATTATTTTTTATGGTTTCCAAATTCTCGATGTAGTTTGACACAATGAATGACAAGTGTATCATTTTAGTGGGTGCAGATAATGAGTCATATAGTACATGAATAGATATAAATGATAAACTTATTTAATAAAAAAAGGGAAGGTTCTCGAAGATCATAGATGATGATGAAATGCTTGAATTTAAGCGATTAATTATAGTGTCGAAGGAACTTTTCATTTAAGACTATATTATTAATATAGTAAATGAATACATAATAATATTAAAAAATTTATAGCCAATAAATATTTAATATTTAACTTTGGTTCTTTTGTTTTCATTTGAGACCTTGACCTTAGTGGGTGAAGAAATATTTCATGGGAAACGATAACTACAGAAGAATATATATGTTAGTAATCTCCCTTATTTTTTTGTGTGTGATGTATCTTATATTTTCTAATTCCATACGCTTCACCACACAAGACTCTAGGAGAACTCAAAAAATTATTTTGGGGTGGTTTTCCCTAACATATTAGATGGTGAGTGAAGGTTTGATTAAAATATCCCAATATATCATTGTAACCTTGTACATAGTTTAAATGTTTTCATGCCTACAATATAAAGGATTAATTATAAGTTAAATCACACGGGTTTTGATGTATCTAGGTTTTACTGCACTTTTATGCATTGGATATAATGACTTTAGATTATTTGAAATGTTTATATTTGGTTATGGTGACTATGGATTCCCATCCATGAACATTCCTGGGATGTGATAGATTGAGTTCTAATGAATTTACATGAGTTGTAGTGGATTCTTAAAATACACTTGGATTCCGATTTGATGATGATTTGGTTGTTCCTAGATGTAGGAGATGTTGATGGATGTGATATTTTTTTCAAAATATAAAGGTTGACTTATGTAATGTATGATAATATAATGTGATCAAATGGTATCTTCAGGTGAAAACAAGTGGGAAAGTGAAATCATGGTAAAATCAATTATATATATGCTTTTTATATAGAATTATTATCTTCTATGTGTTACATGGTGAGTGATCCATGGTGAGGATAGGAAAATAGTTTTAGTTGATTTAGTGATGAGTTGGTTTCATTTATTTCAAAATTAGTCTTTAGTATTCTGGTTTCAAAATTTTCAAGAGACGTTTCAGGTAAGATCCCACTAAGTATTCATATTATCCTCACCCTGGATATATATAAATTGTTTTCTAGATCCACAATAGTTGGCTAGTGATTGAATTAGGAATTATTGGTTTCAAGGGTTTTTTAAGAGCTAATAGAGTTTTGTGGTTATTTTCAAGGATTTATTTTGGTACTTTTTAGTTATATCATTTTTTTATGAAATTATATGTGTTGATATTTATTATTTATTTTTGAATTGTTTTGGTATGTGGTTTATCATATTATCCTTTATTACCTTAAATATTATATATGGTTAATGCCTCCCATTTGTGGGAATTACATACCCTCAATGAAAATCACCAACATATGGCCTATTAGAGAAAAGATTTATGTTTCATTATCCCCCTTTATTCACTAATAACCTAATAGGGGTAGCTTCGGAGAAATAGGGACATGAAAAAGTTGTAATATAGATGATAGTTGAGAGATATGATAGAGTTTTGTGTAAGTAACTAGTAAATATTCTTGGGTTAGTAGGGGAAAATAATTCATTGGAATTATTAAATGATTCAAAAAGGTGATTTTGGGAAAGTATCCAGATTTTAGGGACCCTTGTGGTCCATTTTAGGGACCTTAGATTCAAATAAACATGTTACGTGAAGTGATATTTCATGAAAGGTTGAGACCTGTGTAAGGTTCTTGTATTTTGATTATCTATTTTATGTTTTAATTAAGTAGAAAATAGGGAATCAAGTTAAAATGAATTAACCGATTAACCTTAAATGATTGAAATCCGAGATTTAGGAATCCCCATCTTTTTTTATTTTGCAGATATGTCTCCAAGTAGACATCCCCATTATGTTCATGTTAAATAGTTTTAGCATCGTATTTCAATATATCATCGTACAGTGGAGATCAATGAAAAAAAACATATAGGAGGACGCTATAAGAGTTTAAAATATTGGGTCTATAGAAGTATGATGGCATTGTTTATGAGTTGGAGATAGAGGATTGGTATTTGGAATTGGATATTTCATTTAGTTAATTTCATTATGAAAAGGATCATTGTGTTTCATTGGCTATGATAATTTTTTATAGGCAAGACCAAGTTTTGTGTATTTTTTCCTCAAGAATATTGAGTAGTTAGTTGTTTTCAGGTAAAATTTATGTGATTTTTTTAGTTAATATTCATTTCTTAATCTATAATTCTATCTTGTGAGGAGAATATTATTAACCTTCAATAGGGTAGTTCCTATTTTTGAGAGTTTAACATCTGATACAATAACCACTTATGTAATTATTTATACTTGGGATAAATGAGGAGGCTTGGAAGAGGAATTTCAATGGGTCTTTACATACAAAGCTTCAGTACAACATAATCCCCTTTATGAGGAACACATATCTTGAGGTCCTGTGAATAGTAGTGGTTATTGAGAGACACTAGATATACTAGATCATCAAGAGTTGGTAGATGTTGACATTTTCAGAAGAGTATGTCTTTTAAAATAAGTTATTATTTTCCTTGTCAGAATAATAATGTTTAGCCACAAGGGTGACTCTTTTGGCTTAGTTCAACTAATTGTACTGGAGAAAGTGGTTCAAAGACCCCTAGTAGAGTGTCTCGTATGGTTTATTATTCATGTTTATGTCTTGACCTTTATAAAAAAGTATCTAACCATCATATGTCGTCAGTTTCAGGTTTTTGGGTTGTTTTAGGATCAACCATTATAGCGGTATGATTAGGGGAAATAGTAGAAGTAGGGTTCTAAAACTTATTAATTGTAGAGTGGGGATTGGAAGGAAGAGGGAATCCCTATGAATCAAATTTTCCTTAGGGAATTTGAGTATATAATGACTATGGATGTTGTGTTGATTAGAGTAAAGTAGGCCACATATCATCTCGTTGCTAGATTCGTGACTTTTCATTGCTAGTTCCAATTGATCCAAATGTCGTGCGTGGTACTACCTTACTATTTTCAACTTGGTTTTATGCCTTATTTTATTTAGGATCTACACACTTTTTTATTTCCCCTACCATATTCCATCATTTATGATATAAGGTGGAGAGATATAATGTTTCCTTGGTGTTGAGTACACTATTTAGATGTCAATCTAACTTGTATGATGTGTGTTGTCATTTTGACTAAGTGTTTGTAAAAAACCAATCTTATGGAAACTTCTTATGTTTATGGATATAATAATATGATATTATCTGCATCATGAATAAGATATATGTGGAGTTTTTATAATGGATTTATTTAAGAGGCATATCATAATCTCTGAAACTAAGGGTGTTTAGGTGGGGTTTGTTTATGAATGTGACCCTCTGATGGGATGGAGTCATGTTTAGTCTATGTCTTCCTTGATGGATGGACTGATACTGATTTCAATGGGGGACCTATTAGTGGTTTTTTCAAGGGTGGTACAATAGTACCTTGTTACCCTCTCTTAATAGTTTTTGATGCTACACCCTCTATGAGAGATCATGTTTTGGATAGATCCACAACTAGGTGATTCACATATATTGATTTCATCCTATTTGATGGTGCCTTAAGATTTGAAATTGCTACTGATTAAAGATAATGGTCTCTTATAGAGGTTATTCATTAAACCTACCATGTTGGATTATGGATCTCTAGTTATTTTTATAATGAACATTGACTGCGGTTAGCAATTTCATGTTGATTATCACATCTTGAATATGGTGATGAATAAGAACATTTACCTCTATTTGTAATTAATGATTTATTCAATTATCTAGAGAGAGTTATCTAGTTCAAGAAGATTAATCTATAGTGTAGATATTGTCATATGCGAGTGAAGGATGAGGATATCAAGAATACTGGTTTTAGATGTCTTGACGGGCAGTACAAGTTCATTGTAATTTCTTTAGTGTTTCAAACTATCCATCCATATTCAGGATAAAAATGAATCTAATGTTCTGAGTGTTTCTATATTGATCCATGGTGGTTTTTATTGGTGACAACTTAGTGTATTCTGAGATTGAGGAGGGGTATAAAGATCATATGCGATATGTTTTTCTAGTTATTCATTATCATAAGATATTCTAGATGTTATAAAGTGCGAGTTTTGGGCCTAAGTGGTAAGTTCCTTGGGGTATGTTTTCTCTTGCTGTAGAGTAGCCCTCAATCCTTTAAAGATATTGGTCTTTGTTTCATGCTAATCCCCTATGAATTTTGTGTAGGTGGGGATTTTCTTTAGTCATGTTGGTTATTACAAGAGATTCATATCCAACTACTTCCATATTTTGAATCATATTGTAGCCTTAACATGAAAGGATCAGCTGTCTGTGTGGAATGAACAATGTAAGCCAATTTAAAGTATTTTTTGTAGAAACATTTACGTGATCTAGTTCATACATTTTCAAATGAGGGTGTTTCAATTGAGGTTTATAATTATTATTCAATTATATGATTGGCTTTCATATTGATGATATATAGTGTATTTATCTCTAATAGGTCTCAAAGGTTATGGCCTCATGAATATAACTACACCACCATGATCAGGGATTTCATCAGGGTAATTCACTTTTACGTTTTGGAAAAATTACAACATTGGTGAAAGATTTTTTATCTTTATGGTTTATAAAACCATGAAGTATGTATTCTCCCAATATTACTTTAATCAATAAAAAAATGGATTTAATTCTCATAATACTATGGATTTGATAATTCATATATCTGCAATAATGGGAATTTTTTGGCTAATGTATTGATTAGGAAGACATATGGTGGTAGTGTGTGTGGGTATATATAATCATGGAGAGTTATGGAATAATTGGTTATAAATCACCTTAATATGGAAGTATATAATAGTAGAAGATGTCCTCATCATATGGAAGTTCAGTTTTCCATTGTGAAACAGGTGGAGGAATCTCGTCTGTAGGATTATGAGGGAGAGGTTTGGAATTGTCAAACTTTTATGGAAATTACCATAAGGTATAGTTATAGGATGGTTTGGATCAGGTGTTATTTTAGGGGAAGTTTTTTATTCCTTAGGATGTGCAAGATTTGGTTCTCCTTGAGTTCCAATATTTTTTCATTAGTGGTATATCATGGAATGATGCAGATGTATCATGCTATGAGAATAATGTTTTTTTGGTCTAGTATGAATATATCAGTTGTAGAGTTTGTCTCACATTTTTTGGTTGGCCAAAAGGTGAGGGTTGAGCATCACGTTCCATGTGTCCTTCTTTAACCACTTGACATTCCCCTATGGATGTGGTTAGACTTCTACATTGAATTAAACCCTAGTATTCTTAGAAATTAGGGTGGTTATGATTCTCCATGGGTGTCTATAGAGTAATTGATGAATTTATATCACTTCTTAGTTATTAAGGAGTCATTCTTAGTGGAGGTTTTTCTGACGTTGTATTTAGAGGAGGTGGAAAGGATTTATCGATATAAAAAAATGATACTTTTTCATTATCCCTTGTTCACCTCCAATGTTTGTATAGGTATATATCATGATTTTGGAATGTAATTATGTAATAGTAAGGCATTTCATCCATAGAGTACTGATCAGAGAGTGAAAACTATCAATAATTTAGAGGACATGTTGTAGAAATGAATTATAAATTTTATATAATCATTGGTAAGGAATATAACCCTGGTGAATTTTTCATAAAATAATAGGTATCAATCAACTATTAGCATGGATTCATTTGAGGCATTATTTGGAAAACGTTTTTGATCTCTATTGTATTACACAGAGGTCATAGAGTAAACAATTCTTAGATCAAAATTGGTACAGATCATGAAAGTGAAGGTATGTGTGATTTGTGAGTGAATTATTTTAGTGCATGATCATCATATTTCTGATGATAATCACTATAGGATGCCTCTATAATTTTATGTTCGATATCATGTGTTTTTTAAAGTGTCTTCACATCATGGGAAGTGAATGTTCAGTCATAATACTAAGATTTATCCTTATATTGTTGGACCTTTAGAGGTGATCGTCTGTGTTATAGATGTTATATATAGATTATAATTTACCTCTCAAATTAGTGAGATTCATGAATTTTTCCATCTTACATAGCTTCCCGGACATCTTCATGACGATTCTCATGTCATAGATTGGTTAATATGGATATTGAACATGGTTTTTCCTTTATGGAGTGGCCCATCAAGATTCAATAATGTTAGGGTAATATGTTTCATGGTAATATTTTTCATTTGGTTGATATCCAATGGTAGCATAGGATCTTGGAGGAGTGCACTAGAATAAGGAGTCCCAAGTGAATTCTCAATATCACGTGTTGTTTGATTAGCGACCTTCCTTGTTTGATGCTTTGTTTAATTATTTTATCTATTAATATTATAATTTTGACTACATGTTGATTTATTACATTTTTCCTCTTTCATATAGGGTGCATGTTGATTGATGTGTTCTTCATTGAGATTTATCATCCTCAGGAGTGTGTTTTGAGATTGGTTTATGGAGTTTCATATTTATGCTCTCTATTCCTCCAATGTGTGGTTATATTAATTATTTATAGATATACTTTAGAGGTATATCATGGTATTTTTTCATAAACCATTATCATATTTTTAGGTTTTATTTTCATGTCCAAAGGTTGATATTTTTTGGGCGGTATCTAATATAATTTCATTGATTTCTAAAACTGTTCCTCTTTTATTTCTCGGAGCTTTAAGGTGTCTAGTGGGTTCCTGGATATTTTCTCATTATGAATTTATAGGATTATTTGAGTAAAATTATTATTTTTAAAATTTATATACCCTTATATATATACATCCTCCCACATGTGGGAAAGTCCAACTATCCTTTCATAGATACCCTACCTTACATGAAGTTAGGTCTTATCATGCGCTTGGGTAGATCTCACATGTTTTATAGTTATATTGTTTCCAATTTGTAATCTTAATTTTCAAAGGCTTGTATAAATGTAATTGGATCCATGTGTTAAGGTATTATGAATTTTCCAAAGCTATAGTGTGGGTAAGTATTATATTTTTTGATGTTCTTTCCTTTTTAATGTGGGGTAAGTGTAGAATCATGTTAGGGTAAGATGATATTTATGAATCACATGTGTAAGTAGTTTTCTTCATTGTGTGTTGGTTTCTTTTGTGTAGGTAATTGAAATAACCCTGTAGAAACATGACCATATTGCATATGTGTAACATTTTTATACAAATAATCACATATTTCTCATAGAATAACATAAAACTCATTATAAACAAGGAATAAAAAATGAATTAAAATCATGGGTTAAAAATTAATATATATTGAATATAAATTATATCCATTTATTTATTAATATATGGAGTAATTAATAGGTCATTCATGTTAATTTAAAGAAAAAATATAATTAAGTAAATTAAATAGGAAATTTTGATTGATTTTTTAGAAATACATCATTGAATATATGTATATAAATTATAAAATGATTTTTCATTCATATTATTCAGTCAGCTTTCATTTTCCCAAACATTGATAACCTAAAATCCTTAATAAGTGCCTTAAGAGACTTAAACTATTGATTTTATTACCTTTTTTTTGTTTCTAGGATTATTATAGTTTTCTCTCTCCTTTGTTTTTTTTTGTTGTAGAATATTCTAAAATTTTTTCCTGGTCAGGGATCTGATTCTTATATTTTAATTTATGGATGGTTTTATTTCATCATACTTTATATTATTTGGATGAATTGATGTGATTAAATTTATAAAACGTAATTATTTGTAAAATTTCACGAAGAATAATTTCTTTTACAATCATCAAATTTATTAATGGGGGAAGGATATGACAAAAACATATATAGTGTAATTTTGGTAATATATAAATATTATTTAATGAATTGAAATAGAAGTAATATCAAAAAAAGTTTCAATAATTATTTCTTTAAACTATCACTTGAAGTAGAGAGTTATTTCAGAATAAGGAAAATCGCATGTAGTGTCATCATTTTATTATCTAGAAATTTAAAGGATTTAAACATATAATGAATTTATCACATCCTATAGAATGATATAAATAAATTTATAATTATGAAAATTAGTGAATTAAAATAGGATAATTATATCATATTGTAGATAATTATTATTTCAATATTTAAAGACTTAATAAATGTTTGGGTTATTTTTGATCATTTCTATTTATGATATGTTTATGTTTTCATTTGATTTACTAGATAATGTGTTATCTATTAGTTTTGTTATCGTTTTTATCTTTTATAATTGTTATTATTGGAAATTAATAAATAATTTAAATCTATAAGGGTGAAATTTAGTAAAGTATGTGGCATGTAACTTACCTACCATTCATCTTAAAATTTAATAGAAAATAAGTGTGATTATTAAAACTTATTATTTTAGTTTTTAGATATGGTTTCTTATTTATTATAGGTTGTTGTTTTGAACACCGATTTATAATAAACCGGTTCATTAGAAATGGGAATTAAAATGTATATATGATAAATATAATTGATTTGTTATGATCAATCTCATTCTTGTTTATGGGTGGAGTCATGATTTCTTTAATGACATGACCATAGTTTTCTTGATTTGTTTGCTGCAATTTATACCCTATTCTTATTTGGGAATTCTCTTAGAAATTCACTCCTTAATATGATTTATTGATTTTTGGGTATGATTAGAATATTGATAAGAAAAACACTGGAGGGATAGGACTATATTCATTTTTTATATCATTGATGGTGGATTGAGTTTATTTTGCAAAATTTTATCTAGGATGAAATCATGGTGGTTGTAAAGATTTATGAGTGGTATTTCTCATTCATATATTCTTACATGATTCTTTTAAATGGTTGTTTGGATATATATTATTTATTATGGTTTCGAAAATATTTTTGTTGTTTGACTTAATTAATGGCTAGTGAATTATTGATGTGGTACCTGCGGATTATTGTTAGAGTAACTTGAAATTTATAAGTGATAAATTAGTTTAATAAAATAATGTTGGTGGTTCTCATTAATCATAAATGATGATGACATACATAAACTTATGTGATGAACTATGGTTTCAAGGTAACTTATCTTATAATATGGAATTATTAATCTTGAAAATGAATATAGAATAATAGTAATTAATTTATGGATGAAAATTAATATTGAACTTTGATGCTTGTGTTTACATTTGAGACCTCATCTTTATTAGTGTTAGTCAAGTGTCTTGAACAATGAATACTGTAAAGAATTCTAAATCGTGGTAATCTCCACCAGTGTGGTTGAGTGTGATATATCTTATCTTTTTGATCACATACACTTCACCACTCTTGTATGTAGGTAAACCAACACCCAATTGTTTTGGGGGTATTTTCTCCAACATCCAAGGTGGAGAAGAATGGATTTTTAACTTATATCTCTCCTATATTATTTATTTTCATGTAGTTTATATGGTGAAATATCTAGTCTTTTATGGATTAAGTGATTGGTTCTAGACTCACATGAGTTTTTATCGATATTGTTTTTACTTTACATTTATGTGTGAGCTATAACAACTTCATTTTTTTAGAACATTGATGGTTATGGTTAGAGTGTCTATGGATTCCAATAGGTATACATTCATGGGTAGTGATTTATTATGGAATAATGAATTGAAATGGTTTTTAATGGATTCTTAAAATATATTTAGTTATTGACGTGATGATAATAAGGTTGTGTCGGGCTACATGGGATGCAAAATGGTTGTGATTTGATTTCATGATATGCATGTTGACTAATGGAAGGAGTGAACACAAGATCTGATTCATTGGGGAATGGGAATAAAAAACCGGTGGGAAGTTGAAGTAGGGTTCTTTCATCCATATATATTCTTTTGATATATAATGGTTTAGTTTTATGTGTTATTTGGTGAGTGGGCCATGGTGAGGATGGAAACATAAATTTATCCACTTAGGTGATGATTAGGATTCATTTTTTTATTCAATATGAATCAGTATACATAATTCATATATTTATGTGAGTATTTAGAGAGTATCCCACTAAGTATACATATTATTCTCTCCCAATATTTAAAAAAACTATTTATAGGGTATGTATGAGTTAGTTAGTGATCAGGTAAGGCATTAATATCCTAAATATTTATTCTTTAAATGTTATACTTTAGTGGTTCCTACTGAGTATTTATTTTGATTCAACATATCTTCATTGGATTTGGTAAAAAATTTAATGTATTGGGATTGATTCTTTAGTTATGGATTGTAATGGTTGGTTATTTCTCATTATATCACTTATTCCTTATATATATATATATATATATGAAGGTAATAACTTCCATTTCTATGGATATATACCCTCGATGATTGTCTCCAACCCATATCACATTAGAGGTGGGAATCAACATGCACTATATCTCTTTATTCATTGGAATACAATGATGGGAACCATGGGTGGGAGGAGATCTTGACACATTCAATTATTGTACGATGATCTTATTTTGTATGGTTTTACCACCTATATGAATGATGGTATGATATTTATGACTTGAATGACTATGAAATCATAAATATTAGTATTAATAAGAAATAATGATTAATTTATGAATTTTTCATAAATATGGAATTTTAATATATATATATATATAAGTGTGTGTGTGTGTGTGTGTGTTTTCATTAATAATATCATCTCTTTTATTGAATCAAAATTCACCAAAAAATAAGCATTTTAGGAAAAACATCACCATTAATTTCAAAAAAATGTCCTTGAGACTCCAAAACTATTTCAAAAACATATTTTACATATTAATTAACAAGTTGGATATGATTAAACCATGATCAATGAGTATTTATCTGAACCACCAAAAAAAACATGCAAGCAAAATGGAACATCTAGCATGTGGATAATAATTATAACTATAAACGAATAATATATTTGTAAAAATTGTTGGGGTCAAAATGAGTCTATTAATAATTATTAGACTCAACATAAAGAATTTAAATAAAGCACCCAAGGAACATTATGGATTATATATGAAAACTTCATATATTTACAGGAATAGATAACATTTTAAAATGACACACCATTCACTGAAGAATCTGCTATAACTTTTTGATCTTCATCTTCAGATTTTTTAAATATCAAAAAGTGAAAAAAAAATCTTCCCACATCTTGAAGTATCCATGGGTATATAAAATCTATAATTGTTTGATATGGATCCTAATTATCTTGTGTTATGGAACCTCTTAGTGAAAATAGTAAATATTATGGTAGCTTCTGGTTATAGAGAGGTTCTACCAAGTATAAGGAATTGCACACACAACACAGCCATCACATAGTAGTGATATATATAATCACCCAAGAATGTTCCATAGGTTTTGAGTAATTTTTTCATGAATTATAATAAATTAATATTTTTTATTCCTATTACATAATTTCCTCACATGAATTCATATCTTCCTAAATGTTTCTTTTTTTAAATGGTTTAGATAAATGATAACATAGGTAGATGATAGATCAAGTGACTAGGATTCATTGAATAATATACCTTATTTGTTCTTGAAAATCATAATTTGAACTCATGTTTACATAAACATTATATATATATATATATATATCACATATATATAAGGACTTAGGGAATATATCCATCAATCTCCCACATTCACTGAAGCTGAAAAGACTTTGTGTGATTTCACCTTATATTGTATCATATATAATAACTTTTGAAACCACATCCAAAACTAAATTTTGATATCTTAATTTTTTTTGGATGTTTATAATAATCTTCACCTCGTATTACTTAATATGTAATATCATGTCAATAATATTCAAAAAAACATTTTTTATTAACTCTAAATACTTTTGTTATAGCTCTCTAAGTCAAAAATGAAGCCCCATTCAATCGAACACAATGTATGAACCCATGATACATAATATAATTGATAAAAAAATAAGAACGTCGTGATTCATATATATAAGAAAAGTGTGGCCACTAGTAAATAATCAATTTTACTCAAGGTATTAAGTTATCTAGCCAAATCTTGATCAAATGCATGTATCAATATACCAATTTCCACCAGTCTATATCATATAAAAAATGAATTCTCAAATTTTACCTTTTTCAAATACATCTAGTGGATATGGGACATGGAGTATGTCAATCCCATAATTCCTACTCATTTTTATTTATTCTTAGAGTATTGATTGACTTGTTTGATAAATAAATCATATTTCATTCATCCTTATGAATATATGCATTATATGTCCCCAATATAGATAGATAATGACATAAAATGTATGATATAGGAGTAACTACATAGTCTAATATATAATTCAATCAACAGATCATATTTCATACTCAACATACAAGAGGAAAAACCACATCTTATATGAGCTTTAATAGACGACATGATTAGAACCTACCCAACCACCCATGTATTAGCTCAGTAAATATGTTGACTTGTCTAATTAGGGTTTAATATTATGAATTTTATCCTATGATTTATCACATAAGCATCGAGTATTGGGTACTCAAATTTGATATATGATCCCCTAGTATATCAACAACTTCTACATGAAACTCTATGTGGTAAAATTCATGGGCCATTAAGTGAACACAAAGAATGTTATTCTTTATTTTATGCCTCATGATCATATGCTATATATTAATACAATAATCATACTCACACTAACCTTATAATTTTATAATAATATGTTATACCCAATGAAAAACATCAATTAGGTATAACTCAACGATTCACTTTGAGAGATCAATTATCATTATTCTTTATAAAATGAGTGTATTTATATACTTTTATACAGCCAATATAAAATAATGATAAAGTATATATTTACTTTTATATTATACATTTTATATCCTTAAAATACTTCTGTGAATATTTATTAAACCTAATATATGTTCCTATCTATCATATCATATATGATAAACTGCCATATCAACCTTTTGTTTGTTGCGTATTTAGGGGTTTTGTTAACTTATTACATCATATGTAATTATTTTCACATCTCTATGTGATTGTATGATAAAACCAACCCACTAAACTCTTTTAATAAGTATAATCTTAAAATAAATATTTTTTGAATAATGGATATATTTATAAATCATATTCATGTTGATCAACTACTTATTAAACTCCATAACTTTACAACATTAAATGTTATGACGTCAACTCCAATTTTATACTTAAAACCACTTCTACATTCATTATTTTCATCATTATAACCCTTTACATAAAAATTATCTTTCTAATTTAAAATAATCTAATAACATACATTGTTGGTTTACCTGCACATAGAAAAAAAAATTGGATAAACTTATATTCATTTTGTTACAAATACTAATGTGAATTTTTTATTTTTTATTTACCATTATATCCAAAATTATTTTAGGATAAAGTGATATCCACTTATTTATCAAAACAAAGGTCACTATTTATAATACACTTTACTGAAATACCCTAAACTATTTTAGGACACCAAGTAGAAATCACTCTAACTTTAGACCACTACTGTCCTTTATTTGTTTACTTTAAACATCACTATGTCTAAAAAAACATCCAATAACATATTTATCACTATATTATTCTCAGAATACTAGGAAAAGGAAAAAAACTCATTTATGTTTAGGAAATAAAACTTAATTCCTCTTAGTTTTAATATTTTGAAATTAAATTATAGCTTCAATATCATATTTAGTTTTCTATGTGGCTTGGGTAGTTTACTTAAAAAGAATATTATTCTTCAAAACACACCATTGATGGGAATAAATCACACTCCATCACACATTATCAAAGTTTGATAAATATTATATCTTAAATTAAACACAATTAACCTTATCATTTTTTCAAAAAATATTATAAAACCCAATGAATCAAAAACCATTTCTAATAAATTAATTATATTATATTGTTCACAAAAAAAATTATTAAAAAACGTACATTATCTTATAAGATAAATGAGGTTAAGATACATAACATTAAAATAAATTCCTCAAAGATTGATAAAATCATTTATAATCAAATATTTTTTGTGAGAACTCATTACTTCATCGTTTGAAAATAATATACTAGATCTGTCAATTAAACCACTAATTGTGAACACCTTTTTATTCAATAACCATTTAAAATAAATATTTTATATTATATACATTTCAAAATTGAATAATGTATTTCTATAAAATATAAACATGACATGGAAATTATAGGGAGATTACAAAAATCCTTCAAGTGTTTTGGATAGTACAATCATATAGATATGTTATTCCAACATCCTAAAAAACCCCATTTTTCAATGACCTTCTTGGATAATTGAAAAAAATTATTGGACCACTATCACATTCTTTTCTTCTTTCGTTTTTACCTTTTACATACTTGTATTAGTCATACAGTACCGGAATCAAGAAATTGTGATCCCAGTTAATATATTATAAAAATTTTGAGAAAATCAATTATATGTTTATTGAACTCCTTTGTATTATCATAACATTTCCATGGATGAAAATAAAATGAATTATTTAATATGCAGAATAAATTTTAGGCTCCCTTTAACCATTTTATAGAATTCAATATGTCATAAATATTTGTATTAAAAACACCCATGTATTTTCATTTCGAAAAAAATGATTACATGTTATTTCCAAGAAAAAAAGAGATAATATCCATATTATGAAATGTTCATATAATTATGAAGTATCTAAATAATAAACACATTAACATCACTGCTCTATCACTTGAGTTCCAACTTCAAGCTCGATCATTCATTTCATTATTTCTATTTTACTTATATTTTAATTTATATTTACCACACTTGTAAAATATTATTTGGGTATCACATACCATAAAAAGAAAAAAAATCTATTCTATAACATTATTACTTATTATTTATACTCTGCATGGTATCTTGTAGATATTTATATAATCAATACAGTTTATTCTCTAATGGATTATTTTTCATAATGGAATAATTTTTCTTATTTCTTATTCTTTGTATTAGATAGTTGTGTAGACATCCCATTTCCTTTTTTCTTCCCATTTTTAGAAAAACTAATAAATTTAACCTTTTGTACCATCAACATAGTACTTGAGCCTTTACCACCCACTGCCTACATATAAGTCCCCAATATATTTAGGATTTCTAGTACTAATTTACTATGTTATTTCAAGTAATAATCTAGGAACATTGGTAGTTTTTATTTTAGAATGAAATATATATAGCTAATTAAATATTAATAAGTTAGAGTAACATATCTATGTCATTGTTTTACCCAATCAAATTGAGTATATGATTGGAGGATAAGGTTAATTTTTTAATCGTGCACCAAAAATCATTTGTACGGACATTATACCACTGATTCCTAGCCTTCTATTGATATAGACTTTTAAGGTTTTCTCTAATTTGATAAGTATCCAACGTCTCATGTTTTTATTTTGAAACATCAAAACCATGGTGTAAAGAATTTCTTTACAGACTTATTTTTCATTGTTTAGATGATTATTATATTAATATAAATCCTTTTATTGAATGTATTAATGAGTTTATTTCTTTAGAAAATATCATTCCTATACATATAAAAATCCTTCTAATTTGAGTACTATTCTGAAATTAAGATACAAGTTGAGGAATTTTATACTATTTAATTTCTCCATGTTAAGGATTGATCTTAAGGTAAATTTTTATGGTGATTCAAATTATCTAAAATAGAATATTTTATAAGATGAGTATCACATGATATAAATATTTAATAAGGAAATTAATTAAATGGGTTTCAAGTAAAATGATGACCACGTTTGTAAATTCACCACACCCATTAGTAGACCACAATCAATACGTCCCTATGTAACTAGTTAACTATAGATTTTCTCTATAGGATTAGTCATTTAGGTGGGTAATCATCCCAATCAAATCATATATGTCTCTTGGATAGTTGATAGGATCACTCTTTGTATAAACCATCATATGGATAATCCCAGATCTACTCCTCTCATATAATAACTATTAGGGTTTCTGGGATATCGTAATCTAATGAAAACACAATGAATATGATAAAAACCCATTCAAGAGTACCCATATGTGGGAAAAAACTAATCATCGATGATTCAGTGTCTCCCAAACATTATTTTCATACACAAGATAATACATGGGAACCTGTATATGGCATGAAACTACCTAATTGGATAATTGAGGTCTTGAGAATTATCACTATAGAAGGAATATAGTAATTAGTATTTATAGTGGATTTAATATAACCATGTTATCTCATGTAATTATTATTTATGTGTACCTTATTATAGAAATTTATAGTATAAAATCATATTACCTTCTCTCACTAAATATGGTTAACCCATATTTATGTGTAACTCTTCATACAACAAACATGTTTGTGTTACTCACCTAAAAAAAGTAATGTACATACAAACAAATCTGAATCAATAATATGTATAAGGTATATGAAAATTTCATATAAAGGGATATAATTATTTGAAATTGAGAATATATACAATAGTAAAACTTAATGATTGATATATTACCTCATTCTTTATTTTAAACAATGAATAAGCCTCCAAGCATATAGGTAGTCTGACCTGAATTCTCTCTACATAGGTAGACATTACTTAAGTGAGAATTCAATTCATCTTTACTCTATATACTAATATTCATAAACTATAATAAAAATCTAAATTCTTGTTCATAATATAATCTACAAAATGAATTCTAGGAAAATGAAAAACTAAATTCATTTTCCATACCAAGCATGTAATAAAATTTTCAATTTCCTAAAAGTAGTTTAATTTTTTAACTTGATGAATACACATTCATATTATACAAAATTTATAACTATGAATAAAATATGGAATAACCAATAAATAAATGAACAATTCAAATATTTCAACATTAGTTACCTATTTATAATAAAATCATAAAAAAAATATTATTATAAAGATTTCACATTTTTAGAATTATATTATAGAGATTACTTAATTTTGAATATAATAAATTTAAATTAATTCCAATGCCATCAATTTCATATTATTCATTATATGGAATTTCACTTTAAATATTTGATAATTTATGAATTATAAAAAATTTCTAATCCAATTTCTATTTTATAAACATTATAAAAAACTTAATATCATATACATAACATTATTTATACCATGATCAAATCAATAATAAAATCTATTTTAATATAGTTTAAATAATATCAAAATAAGGCCCCTTTAATTAGAGTAAATCATATTAATTAATTATAAATAAATTAAAATTTTAAATAAAAGAAATTTTTTTTTTATTTATTTTTTGTAATTTATAATACCTTATAAATTTCCCCCATAGTTTCTAAGTAAACCCAATTATTACTAGATCACAATAAGTGAAATATAATTTGATTAAAAGTTATTTAAAACATTAACAATTAATATTTAAACAATATTTAATAATTAATGATTCATTAAAAGTAATTAATTAATTATATACCATTTATAAAAAATTAATAAATTAAATCTATTAATTATTAAATATACAAAAAATAAATATTATTATAATTTATAAACAATTTATAAGTAATAAGAAAACTTTATAAAATTTAAAAATTCTAAAGTTTATTATTACCCATACGGGAGGCATCCCCTGATTGATGGTAAAATAATTTACCTTTACGTGTAGGACATTCATGATGATTACTTGTTCATAACATTACATAGACCATATACAAATTGGTATGTGGAGATGACTGTTATGTAGAGTTATCAATGAAAAATTAATACTCAATGAGTCTTTTATAGACCTCTCTACATAAGGGTAAGTCCAAGTAACCCTTCTATAGACCTCTTTATGTAAGGTTAAGTTGGGATTTCTATTACATAGGACTCTCTATAAAAGGGTAAATATGGAATACCCTTACATATACTACTCTATATAAGAGAAATCCTAGATGAACCTTATATAAAAGGTTTCTATGTAAGGGTAATCATATTAATGTCAAAAAATCATAAAGTGATTATAGAATATCTCTTTTTTTAGTTTATTCATTATTTATACATTATTTAATAGATATAAACATGGATGTGTCTATGATACCACTATAGAGTGTTAGAAAAGACCATTAAAGATAATAAGAATTATGGGAAATGATTCAATTCCCTAGTCTAATGACCTCAATTCAAGATATATGAAAACTGCATATATAAACAGAAATTAAGAACACTATAAAACCATAACCATTCACCAAATAAGCTACCACAACATATTGATATTCATATGTTGATATGGATGAAGATCACAAATTTTAAAAAAAAATTCTAACCTATATAGGTTTACACATGAGGAAAAACAATTCATCATATGAGAAGGACCCTTCTTCACTTGTGATGTGGTAGATTCTCATTGTGAAAAGAGTGAAAAATGTGAGAGATTCATATTATAGATAAGTTTAACCAAGTATAAAAAATCACACAAAAAACACTATCATCACCTAGACTTTATTTATATATAATCATCAAAGAATTTGAATGGACCAATCAGGTTCTATGTGATCTCTGAGGGGTGGAGGGGTGAATAATTGATCTTCTCCTTTTAATTTTTCTTACTTAAGAAACAACCTTCACTTGATAGTGAGTAATTAATATACCAGAATATAATAAATAAATACAACGATAGGTAAAAAATTATTTGCAAGGTTGACTACTCAATAAGTGGACCTAGTCCTTGGAATTTTTTAGAAGTAATCCAAGACCACAAAAGAAACTAGAAAAGAATTCTTTTAGTGGTTCAAAAAATAGGTAAAAATCATAACTTTCTTAATAATATATTTATTCTCACAATTCATGTGATCCTTACGCATATAATATTATATATCAATTTTTTTAATAATGTTATGAAAATTCACTAACATGCTTCAATACATTATCATTATACTGCTTATAATTTCTCCACACTTTACATCCTTGTATATTATTCTTCCTCTTCAATTTATTGTATAGTGGTGAGCATGAAATTATTCATGGACATTTTTAAAATAATTTCTATCCAATCACTTCTTTTCCGAATACACCTAGTCCCATAAAATCTTACTTATGCCCTTTTTCCTAATACAAAATGACTCCTTGTTCATATGATAACTTCTCTACAATCTCTATTTGATTCCTCTATTCACTTTTTATTTGGTATTTCTACACATTATTAATTTAATACCTAATTATTGGAACAATATGGCTGATATCTCTTCCTCAATCAAAATATTCCTTGGTTTTAAACCAATTCCAAAAAACCTTCAAAATTACTTCTATATTATGGATAACAATAAGGTAAATTTTTATAATTCCTTCAACCCATTATAAAAGAGCCCAAATTTCTGAATAATTAATAGAAATAATAGACCTCTAAGAAATCAAATATGAATTTTTACACTCAAATTTTTAGAATTCTGCTTAAAACATTAAATGATTGTCTATCTTCAAACAATGTAAAACTTAGGATATTTCCTTAACATTTTTCATAAACTATATTATTCAAAATTCCTACAAACTCTTCTATAATCATGACTATCACTTTGTGATTAGTGAAATATTGAACATCCATCTCAAAAATATCACATTAATGACTTTATGAAACTTCATAAATATCATTAATTATTCCATTTTTTGTAACTTCATAGAAACTATTTTTTCAGGTGAAACTTCATCTAGTGTTCCTTCCACAATTTCATAGGATCAAATCCCAAATATTTACATGATACATCCAATATTTTATGTACTTCTTCAAAACTATTTGACTATTACCCTTTCTAGGAAACGTTTGTCTTCTAAACATCATTTAGAATCATTTTTTCGATTAATTCATATGTTTAATTTTATACAATGATTTAGATACATCTATTTGATCATCCTATAACTTCTTCACATCAAATAGTTTTACAATTCCATCCCATAGTCTTCATACTCTGGAAAAAAATTATGTTTTGTGAACATATAACAATCATTTTATTAGGCACATAACATTATCTGTTCTAGTTAAAGTAACATGCTATGGTTAATATAGTGGGATTTGTAAAATGAATTTCTATAAGTATGTTTGACTGAAACCATATGATGGAATTAACCATAATCCTATATCTAATATTTCTTCAAGAATCCTAATATATTTAGACTACATAAATTTCAATCTGATGACACTTTATATAGTTGTAAATCCATATCAGCATAAACCACAAACCATGAATCATGCATCATTACTACTTCATGATTTGAATATTTCAGAATCATTCATTTGTTTAATAACACTAGACTGGTGTAATTCTTAACACTTAGAAGCAAAAAAATTTTACAGTCGCACCTCAATATCCCCCTTTAATCTTATTTCTGGATCATGAGAACATTTAGTGATCGTGATGAATTGTACATTGATTATTATATAATAAACTCTTGATTTGTTTGTCTATATGTCACTTTCAAATGGAATTAGGGATTAAAATGATCTATCACTTGGTTCCATCCTATTTGAGGGAATCTCAGTCTAGTTAATAAAAATGTAATTATTGTGGATTCATAATGTTCATGGTATATGATACTTTTTCTTTAAAATTAAATTAATTTATTTCCCTATAATCAATACATGACCTCATTGATCATTATTTATTATTAATGAAATGAATGAGGGCTTCCCAAGGTAAAATTCATGGGCATATAAATCTGTTATCACGTAACTCATTTTTCTGTTTCTATAACTCATTTATTTTCATAGTGGAAATTCTATAGAGGGTCTTTGATATAGGTCTTACATCAGAGATTAAATCAATGGAAAACACAAATTCACATTATATTGGATGTATAAGTAATTCCTTACGAAATACATCAATATATTATTATAGAATAGGTATTGTTGAAACTGAAAATCGCATCCCCAAAATTTCTTAAATGCTCCCATAAATTATCCTAGAGCGTAGCTCAATCCGAAAGCTTTGATTTGATGGGTCATGGATCCCAAACGGAGTAACGGATCAGAAGTTATGGTTGTTCGAAGTCAGGCTACTGGAAATGGCCATCAAGGACTGTTTTGAGGCAATGTATGTATTTTCACATAAAAAGGGAATCTCACGCGGAAAACCATTTGTGCGTGTGGAATTTTACGCACACCGCCTCACGCGGAAAACCACTTGCATGTGTGGAATTTTACATGCACCAATTTTTACACGAGGAATTTTAAGCGCACTGATTTGTGCGCGTGGAATTTTATGCACACCGCCTCCCTTAGTTATGCCTATAAATACAACTACACCCCCCCTTCTTTAGGAGGGACCCCAGAGGTTGGATGCCGCTCTAATGCATGTAAGTCCGAATTTTCCATTCCCGTGCGTAAAATCCCCTCTCTTGCGCACAAAACATCACTTTTGCACATAAAGGTGGGCAGCCCTCCCAATTTTTCATGCAAAACTTTATTTCTGCACACAACAGTTCCACGGTGCCCAGTTTTTCACACACCAAATGTTGCCCCTATCCAATTGCGTGTCAGTCCTCCCTATTGCATGTGTGGACGCCCTATTGTGCACGCGACTGCCTATTGGATGCCCATCTCCCATTTTTCACACCTAGTGTAACACCCCAAGCTTCCACGGTATGTTTCCCTTTGAATAATGTAATAGCTTGCATTGTACGCAACTCCAAGATTCTAACACACTACGACCAATAAAACTAGCCATTATGAATTGTAATACCCACTTTTTCAAATTTTATAAATTTTAGCTTTCAAAATGGACTTCATTATTGGATTCGAAATATATAAATTAGATTAGGGTGAATTTTTGGCATTTTTCTGAAAACTTTCAATTTATGATTAATAGTAAAAAAACTGAGTTATAGTTTAACAATTAATTTTTATTTAATTAATAATTTACATTATTTAAATTTATTTTAGGTCAAAATAGATAAAAAATACCTATATAAGTTCAATTTAATTCATTGGAGTCCGTTTATAATAATTTTAGATATACAAACATTTTATTGAACTTTTCACCGTCTTTTACCCACCTCCTAGAAGAATTTTCAAATTCACATAAAAATGAATTTACCGCTTCTATGAATGGAATTTCAAAAATCAAAGAAAAATAGTTGATTTCAGTAAGTAAAATGTGGTTCAATAAGATGAAAATAATTTTTGGTGAATAGTAACTTTTTACATTTATTTTCCTCGGTTAAAAGTAAATAGGGTAATTAAGGGTAAAAATGATATTATTATTACCATAAAACATGTCCTAATTCAATTGGATATGTGTAATTAGACAAAAAACAACCTTAGGAATAAAATATGATCCTTTAGGTCCACCTGTATTATATTAGGAAATTTATTATTATTTTATTTAAAGAAGAGTTAAAAGAGTTAAAATCAAAGTTTCATAACAAATGTTTTTTTAATATAGGGATATACATAAGATAAATTTGACTATAAATATTAATTAGAAAGATAATACAATTTCCTACATAATTGAATTTTATTAATAATTTTTAGACATTAAATAATTAAGTTTATTTATGACACAATTATGATGCAGTACTTACCGTATTAATGAAATATGAAAAAAAATTGATATTATAAATATCCAAATAAATGTAATTTGAGACTTTTAATGAATTAAAATAATTTTCAAGATTAATATGACATGATTGGGTCGATTAAATGATTTTGTTCTAAGTAATAATGTTGTTATGAATTTAGCAAAAACAAAATACCAAATAGTGTCAAAATTGACATAAAAGAGTTTTCAAAACAAATATTATATTATTAATTGATATTGTATTCCTAAAAATCTAAGGATCGGCCAAAAGACTTATATAATGATATTTGTATCATTAATGTACCCCATGGGGTTCTCTTTTAATTATATAGAATGTTTATTAACCATATAACATAAAAATACAAAGAGACATGGTAAATGTCAAACTATTTAACTAAGAGTTAAATCTATACGATAAGGTAAATATAGTGATCCAAAACTATATAAAACCTATTGGTTGAGTGTTTTTAGACCCATACCCACCTTATCCTTTATATAATTCATTTTGGAGCCCTTAGAAACCGAAAATGATTTTATTATATAAATAATATTTCTAGATTTTCCTAAGGTGACCCTCATCCCTCTTATAAAAGGGCACTCCCCCTTCTCTCAAATTCACACTGTAAAAGCCTTTTTCTTGCCCAAAATCTTCTCAAATACCCTCTAAATTTTCTTTCCTTCATCCTAGAGGACTTCCTTTAGTCATAAAGGCAACCTAAGGAGCCCTTATGATCAAATCAAAAGGAAGAAGCCGAAGAAGAGGTAAATATTTCATCGCCTCATTCAAGTTCCTTTCTTCTGCCACTTACTCTTTCTTTATTGTTTCCATTATAAAATAATAACTCTCCAATATTCTATATACATGGATGTTATTATAAATATGGTACAACAAATTCATTATTCTATCCATCCATTGAATGACATGTCACCATACAAGTGTACGTACGGCTTACCGTCTCCATGTCATGGTGTAATTGTTATTCAACACATTATTATTTGGATGTGTATAATAATGATGTGTAATTGGTGTAATTAATAAATATAACAAGTCAATGATTTTATATAAATGATATACCATCCATTTATATATTATTTTAATATCAAAAGAATGTTATTTTCACTCGTGCGTACGTACGGGTTACCATCTCCACAAACACGATGAGATTCATTCCCTATCATAATCCATTCAAAACTAATTTTCATTTGATGATTAAAAATAATATTTAGATACTTGATATAGTTCTGGATATGAATAAGATACTTTCCATCCATAACAAATATGACTCACATAAAAAATAATATAAAGGAAAACAAATCCTTTAACACCCAAAACGACGATAATACTAAGATATTATTAACAAAGAAATGTTAAAAGATCATATATGATATCATATTAATTTATATGATTCTCGTATAATTTAATAACAATTATTTCACCATTATACATGAGGTTAACCTACCCTCGACCAAGGAAAATGTACAAAGTAAGGGGTTCCTTATCTCACTTTTAATTCCATTAGATTTCCATTGTTCACCACTTATTTATTGCATGTAGTGTGTGTACTGCCCATGATTGTATTCATTGTGTAATATAATTTAATTTATGGATATTTACATCATCATTTTCTGATACTTATTTCATGGGTGTATGTTTCGTAAGTTACTAAATTGATAAGTGAACTTGAAATTTCAATTTCCACTCATTCGGCTTTACGCATACTTCATTGATTATTTTACTCCAAGGTTATGTATGGAATCACTATTTATATGATTAGGTCATAATTTCCACTCCCCTTTCTTTGGATATAATTTTGATACACAAAATCACTCCATTGAGAAATTCTCAAGTCATATATATGAAATTTATAAGAGTAATTTTAACTCAATTTCCATTTGTTGAGTTAAAAATCCAATTCATAGGTGTTGTTTTTACAAAAATATGTGTGATTTTACTCTGATTGATTTAAACTGAATATCCAATCATATTGAGTGTATTTATATTTTTCACACATAATTATGTCATTCATTTATCCTTAAACTAAGGATACGGTCTTGATAAGAGATTTCCTCTCAATTTACATTCCATTGAGACTTATTTGTGGTTATACACCAAATCACTTTTATATGGTGTATATAATGTACTTGGATGTAGTATATCATGAATCCCTTTATTCTCATGATATTATAATGTTTTTATTACCTCAATTATTTATATTCAAGTGTCTCTCTTTTGGTTAGGAACTCTAACTAAAATATCATTTTAAATTTTTTAAAGATTTATTCTTTTAAATCTTTCTCATTAATGTTCATGTTTTAAAAATGGTTTTAAGGATTTATTTATATGGAAATTAATGTTTTAAAATTTAAATTCCTTTTAAATTTTTCAATGTGGTATGGGACACTTTGATTCAAAAATCTATTTTTAAACACCTTCTTGACAAATAGTGTGACTTTTTAATGTTATCAAGAAAAGGGGGATATTTCTCTCAAATTGTTTGGAAGATTATTTTCATCAATGTCAACATCCTTTATTATTTTAGATTGAGTTAATCTATAACAATACAATCTTCCATATTGTATTTAATGAGATATGTTTGACTGTGGATGTGCTATTTTTATACCATTCATGGTTTGTGGATAAAGTATTAACATTTCGTATGCTAGTTTTAATACGAATGTTTATGTTATGTTTCAAACTTTTCATATGAGGAATGCATTGGAATTAGTAATTGAAGGGTGGATCTTTCTATAGCTCCTTGATGCATCGGTAGGTCTCATGAGACAAACTAGTGTCTTGGCCCAAGGCCTTGACAAAATCTTATTTGTAGTATTGGCACAAGGCCTTGAATATGTGGTTATGAATGTCTGTAATTATGTATTTCATCATTATGAGATTAGATATTGATATTTCATTTGGTTATTCGACTAGTAGAATAACCATGACTATTTTTTATTTTGATATTATTTACTCAACTCATATTCCTACCATAAAGTTTTCAAGTCAAAAATTTGTAAACGCATGAGTTCTCAATTATTCACCATGCCTAATGATTATGTTATCTTCCACTGTATTGCTTACTATTACGGAGCATTTGAGCTCCCCCCTTTCTTATGTTTAATTTTCCCAGGATATGAAGATGTTAGTTATGAGTGACTTTCAGGAATAATCTAGGAAGCTTGGATGTTACTAATAGAATAATTTAGTGTTGTTTTTCTTTTCAAGTTGTAATGTTGACCTTATGAATGTATCTATTATTTCCAAGGCTACTAAACTGATCGGTCTTTCAAGACATTGTTTCCTTGTATCATGCCAATGTTATGTAATAATGGAGCGACTCTGGGCTTCTGGGGTTGGGGCGTTACAGTTTGTTTCAAAATAAGTTTAGTACAAACCCTGGAAACTACATATAGATTAAATCTGATTAGAGAACATATCCCTAAGATAGGATTTGAGGATTAGTATAGAAGAACATCCTAAAAAAAATTATTGTAGATATTTTGTGTATTTTCCAATAAATACATCCTTGTCTGGATACGAGTAGGTAGAGGCAGCTCTGGCACAGATGTACCTATGGGTAAAACTTGAAAACACTGCTTTGAGCTAGAATCAAAAAGGAACTAGTGCACGACAACGGGTGTTGCTAAACTCTTGGTTACGACACTCCCGAGGGATATGATTAGGATAATTTAAATTTTCATTACAAACTTATTTTAATTATTTTAATATAAGATGAGAATAAATGACCCTGGTTAATCATAAGGTGTTTTAAATTTAAAATATGGTGTCATGATTGTTACTCACGCAATGCTTTCAGGTTTTCGTCAATGGCTGGATTCCAAGGAAGTCATAGTAACATTGAGAATGATGTAAAATGTGGGAACATTGGTGGAAATGAGAAACGAAATGGAATGATGATAGGCATAAAAGATATTTTCTTCATGCCGAATCAGTTTTCCAAAAATTTGATCAACAAAATATATATTAACCATCTCTTGGACTCAACAAAGAAGAGAAAGGTGATGAATTATAAGATCTCCAGTAGTGGAGAACATGGAGAAAATAATCATCAATCTGCATCATGCAGGAAATGTGGAAGGAGACACCCAGGAAAGTCTCTCAATGGAAAAAAGAAATGATTTACGTGTGGGGAATAAGGATAGAAAGTAAAGAATTTTTAATAAAAAATGAAGGGTAATATGAATGAAAATAAAATTAGTCCCAAGAATCCATTTACAGTCATTTGTCGTAAATGTAGGGGACCTGGCAATTACCCGAGTGAATGCCCTATTCTATAGGATATTTTCTTGGTCAAAGAAGAAGGTATGTGGAAATAAATGGTTGGATAAATGTTTAAAAGTATTAGTTCTCCTTGTTGATGGTATTACTTGGGAATAATTTTCTCTTGTATTTGTAACCCTGCAGTTTTTCATGTGAAAATGATATTTGAGAAATAATTCTATTTTATCTTGTGGATATAGTTATAAATAACAATTTGGTTTTATATGATCATTGAGTTGGAGGCAATTACAAGTTATTATATTTTGGGATGAAAATTCAAGGTATGAGATAACATTTGTGGTTAAATTATGTTATGGTTATTTTGAGGAATTTATCTCATTTTGTTAATGTTATAAAATATGGTTTTTAAAAAAGGAAAATACACAGACTGTTTGATAACCCATCGCGTCAGACAAAGCTATGGGAATCAAACCCACAACCAGTATGTGATTGGGATTTATCACCTCCCACTAGACTATGTGAAGTCCCTGGTTAGTGTGACTAATTATTTTTAGTTAAATTATTTTATTGATCAATAATTAGTTGATTTTGGATCTTATGTCTTATCAAAGTAATACCCTTATTATAGGAAAATGATTTGGTGATTAAGTGATAAATGTTATTTTGGAAGACGTTCGCTTTGTTGGGAACAGTATATGCATAAGGAAAATAGAATACTATGGGATTTAATTTGAGGAGTATCGGTGGATTTTTATCAATGTTTGTATTGTGGATTTATAATGATTTGGGTTGATTATGGAAATGATTAACCTATAATAGAGAATATGTGATTAGGTTAATTACATTTAAGTATTTGACTTTAAGAGTAGTAGATGTAATTTGGAGATAAAGTTTAACGTGGAAGACTACATAACCAAATTCTTCTATGTTTTGGGTTTCAATATTAGTTTGGATTATATTGATGGATTTTAAGGACAATTGTTTATTGATTGAAATTTATTTAACTTTGGGGTATTGTTGGTTTAATTTTAGAAATTAAGATTAGTGTTTCTTTCTCTAAATAAATATCCTTTTGGGGGATCATCAGATCTTGTACTAACCAATTGGGTTTTTATTAATCTCTAAAGACAAGGTAAATATATAGTTTATCCTTTGTGGATCATTTGATTCTCTATAAGTTGATTCTATCTCTTCTGGTGTGACCAAGTCGTCTTGAATACCCATCGTTTGAAAAAAAATGAGTTAGTAGTAGAAATTTATTAAATAATGAAACTATAATTAAAGAGTAAGTATATCTCTTTATGTTCTTAGTCAATCTCATAAATAAATTCATCATCATTATGAAATTAAACTTAAAAAAACATTGTCCATTAACTTTTCCTACTGGGAAACAAATAACCATTTTTCCCATCACAATTTTGTGGTTTTCTTATTGTAAACTTTCTCTTGATCATGTTTTCAATACCTCTCCATCAGAACTTGACACTTAGTTTATTTTCCATATCCATGTTTTTCTATATGGAATCCTAGAATGGGTTATCTCGGGTGACCTTTGTACTTCTCTTTCTTTCTTTTAAAGTGATAGTTTTATTGACACTTTTTCTGATGTGGGACATTCAATTATATTCCCTAGCCCAATGTTAAAAATTTTGAGGATGAAATTTCCAAAATGAGCGGAGAATGTAACACTCCAAGCTTATATGATACGTTTCCCTTTGAATAATGTAATAGCTTGAAATTTACGCAACTTCGAGATTCTAACACATCGTGACCAATCAAACTAGTCATTATGAATAGTAATACCCACATTTTTAATTTTTATGAATTTTATCTTTCAAAATGTACTTCATTCTTGGATTCATAATATTGAAATTATATTAGGGTGATTTTTTGGTATTTTTCTGAAAACTTTCAATTTTTGATGAATAGCGAAAAATACTGAGTTATAGTTTAAAACCAAATTTTTATTTAAATAATTATTTACTTTATTTAAATTTATTTTATTTAAAAATAGATACATAATACCTATATAAGTTCAATGTAATTCATTTGAGTCGGTTGATAATAATTTTAGATATATAAAATATTTATTGAACTTTTCACCTCTTTTACCCACCTCCTAGAAAAATTTTCAAATTCACATAAAACATAATTTTACCACTTCTGTGAGTGTAATTTCAAAAATACAAGAGACACATTTGATATCATTAAGTATAATGTGGTTTAATAAGATGAAAATATTTTTTGGTGAATAGTAACTTTTTACTTTTAATTACCAGGGTTAAAAGTAAATAGGGTAATTAAAGGTAAAAATGATCCCTTAACAAATGTCCTAATTTTATTAGATAAGTTTAATTTGACCAAAAACAACTTTAGAAATAAAAATTATCCTTTAGGTCCACTTGGATTAGATTAGGACATTTATTATTATTTTATTTAAAGAATAGTTAAAAGAGTTAAAATCCAAGTTTAATAAATAAAACATTTTTTAATATAGGGATATACATAAGATAAATTCGACTATAAATATTAATTATAAAGATAAAATTATTTCCTACATAATCGTATTTTATTTATAATTTTTAGACATTAAATAATTAAATTTATTTATGACACAATGATAATGCAATAATTAAGGTATTAATGAAATATTAAAATAATTGATATTATAAATATCCAAATAAATGTAATTTCAGACTTTAAATGAACTAAACTAATTTTCTAGGTTTATATTACATGTTAGGGTTGATTAAATGAATTTTTTCAAAGTAACAATGTTGTTATGAATCTCGCAAAAACAAAATACCAAATAGTGTCAAAATTGACATAAAAGAGTTTTTTAAACAAATATTATATTATTAATTGATATTCTATTCCTAAAAATCTAAGGATCATCCAAATGAATTATATAAGGAGAGGTGTATAATTAATTAATCACTTGGAGTTATCTTTTAAGTATATAGTAAGTTTATTAAACATATAATATAAAAATACAAAGACACATGGTAAATGTCAAACTATTTAACTAAGAGTTAAATCTAAAAGATAAGGTTAATATAGTGACCCAAACCTGTCTAAAACCTATTGTTTGAGTGGTTTTAGACCTATACACACCTTATCCTCTAAAGAATTCATTTTGGAGCCTTTATAAACCGAAAATGATTTTATTGTAAAATAATATTTCTAGCTTTTCCTAAGGTGCCCCTCACCCCTCTTACAAAAGGGCACTCCCCCTTCCCTAAAATTCACACCTTCAAAGACTTTTGTATAGACCAAAATCTTCCCAAATACCCTCTCAACTTTCCTCCCTTCATCCTGTTGGCCTTCCTTTAGTCATAAATCCAACCTAAGGATCCCTTTTGATCAAGTCAAAAGAAAGAACCCAAAGAAGAGGTAAATATTTCATCACCTCTTTGAAGTTCTTTTCTTCTTCCACTTAATATTTATTTGTTGTTTCCATTATAAAATAATAACTCCAATGTCTTCTATATACTTCTATATTATTATAAATATGGTACAACTAATTCATTATTCTATCAATCCTTTGAATGACATGTCACCATACGTGTGTACGTACGACTTACAGTCTCCACGTCGTGGTGTAATTGTTATTCAATACATTATTATTTGGATTGGTATAATAATGATGTTTAATTGATATAAATAATAAATATAACATGATAATTATTTTCTGTATATGATACAACATCCATTTATATATTATTTTAATATCAAAAGAATGATATTGTCACTCGTGTGTACTTACGGATTACCATCTCCACGAACGCAATGAGATTCATTCCCCATCATAATCCATTCAAGACTAATTTTCATTTGATGATTAAAAATAATGTATATAGACATGATATCATTCTGGATATGAATAAGATATATCCCATCCATAACAAATATGACTCACATAGAAAAGAATATAAAGGAAAACGAATCCGTTAACACCCAAAACGACGATAATACTAAGATATTATTAACAAAACAATGTTAAAAGATCATATATGATATTATATTAATGTATATGATTCTTTTATAATTTAATAACAATTATTTCACCATTATACAGAAGGTTAACCTACCCTCAACCAATGAAAAAGTACAAAGTAAGGGGTTTCTTATCCCACTTTTAATTTCTTGAGATTTCCATTGTTCACCACTTATTTATTGCATGTGGTGTGTGTACTGCCCATGATTGTATTCATTGTGTTATATAATTTAATTTTTGGATATTTTAATCATCATTGTATGATCCTTCTTTCATGGGTGTATGTTTCGTAAGTTACCAAATCGATAAGAGAATTTTAAATTTCAATTTCCACTCATTCAGCTTTACGCATGCTTCATTGATTATATTACTCCAAGATTATGTGTGGATTCATTATTCATTTTCTTATGTCATAATTTCTACTCACCTTTTTGTGTATATACTTTTGATACACGTAATCACTCAATTGGAAAATTCTAAAGTCGTCGATATAAACTTGATAAGAGTAATTTTAACTTATTTTCCATTAGTTGAGTTAAACATCCAATTCATTGGTGTTGTTTTACAAGAATATGTGTGAATGTCCTCTAATTGATTTACACGGAATATCCAATCATATTGAGTGTATTTATATTTTCCACCCAAAATTATTTCTTTCATTTATCCTTAACCAAAGGATACGGTCTTTATAAGAGATTTCCTCTCAATTTACATTCCATTGAGACTTCTTTGTTGTTATAGACCAAATAACTTTTATATGGTGTATATAATGTACTTTGAAAAAGTATATCTTGAATACCTTTATTCTCATGATATTATAACTTTTTTATTACCGCAATTATTTGTATTCAAGTGTCTCTCTTTTTGTTAGGAACTCTAACTATATTATCATTTTAAATGTTTTAAAGATTTATTATTCTAAATATTTCTCAATAATGTCCATGTTTTAAAAAATAGTTTGAAGGATTTATTTATATGGACATTAAAGTTTTAAAATTAAAATTCCTTTTAAATGTTTCAATGTGGTATGGGACACTTTAATTTAAAAAACTATTTTTAAACGGCTTCTTGACAAATAGTGTGACTTTTAAATGTTTTCTAGAAAAGGGGGATATTTCTCTCAAATAGTTTTGATGATTATTTTCATCTATGTCAACATCATTCCTTATTTGTGATTGAGTTAATCTACTACAATAAAATCTTCCATTTTGTATTGAATGAGTTATGTTTGACTATGTATGTGCTATTTTAATATGATTCATGGTTTTTGGATAAAGTATTAACATTTCCTATGCTAGTTTTAATACGAATGTTTATGTTATGTTTCAAAAGTTTCATATGAGGAATGAATTGGACTTAATAAGTGATTGGTGGGACCCGCTATAGCTCCTCGATGCATCGGTAGGTCTCATGATACAAACTAGTATCTTCGCACAAGGCCTTGACAAAATCTTATTTGTAGTCTTGGAACAAGGCCTTGACTATGTGGTTATGAAAGTCTGGCATTATGCATTCCATCATTATGAGATTAGCTATTGATATTTCATGTGGTTATTCTACTAGTAGAATACCCATGACTATGTTTTATTATGAAATTATTTACTCAGCTCATATTCCAACCATAAAGTGTTTATGTTAATTATTTGTAAAGGCATGTGTTTTCAATTATTCACCATTCATAATTTTCATGTTATCTTTCGCTATATTTATTACTATTACTGAGCATTTGATCTCACCCCTTTCTTATGTTTCATTTTCCCTAGATATTAAGAAGTCAGTTATGAGTGACTTGCATGCATAATCTAGGAATCTTGGATGTTTCTAATGGAATAATTTTGTGTTTTGTTTCTTTTCAAGTTGTAATGTTGACCTTATGAATGTATCTAGTATTTCCAAGGATACTAAACTAATCAGTCTTCTGGGACATTATTTCCTTGTATCATGTAAATATTATTTAAAAATGCACTGACTCTGGGCTTCTGGAGTCAGGGTGTTACACCCAGCTCCCCTATTGTGTGCTTGCATCCCGTATTGCGCACACATCTCCCATTTTGTGCTCCCAATCTCCCCTATTTCATACCGAACAAGTGCTTTCCACACACTTGTCATGTATTTCACGCACCCCCGCCCTATTGTGCGCATGCCTTCCCTATTGTGCTCAATCCCTCCTTCACTGACCCCCATAAAAATGGAGGGTCGCACCGTGAGCTTTTCGGGCTGGGACATCTGGATTTTCCATTGTGCCCTTGTTTGTTCCCACCTTCCACCTATGGAATACCATGATTTGAGATACTCCTCTGCACACCATGAAACACCTTGAGTCGACTTATTCCACTTGGTTTCTTTCCGATGTCATGAATTGAGATTCTCCTCATTAATTCCTTGAGTCAAACCATTCCTCAAGTACTCATCCAAACCCCATCACCTGACTCCTATGTGAGGTTGAACTAGAAAGGGACGCCCTTGCATAAGTCCCAACACCATCCATTGTTAGGTTCCTTATGCCAAATAGTCCTATCTACATGACTATAACCAATAGTAACCCATATGTTCCAAACATAGGGTGCCTCTTGCTCCAAACAAGAGATTCCTTATGCTCTATGTATGAGATGCCAATAGTCATATCTACATGACTATAAACTATAGTACCCCCTATGTTCCAAACATCAGATGCCACTTCCTCCAAACAATAGATTCCTTATGCTCCAAGCATAAGATGCCAACAGTCCTATCTACGTGACTATAAACTGTAGTACACCATATGTTCCAATCAAATGACGCATCTTGCTCCTAAAAAGAGATGCTTTATGCTCCAAGCATGGGATGCCAATTTTCCTATCTATATGACTATAAACTATAGAACACTCTATGTTCCAATCATATGATGCCTTTTTCTCCAAACAAGAGATGTCTTATGCTCCAATCATATGAAGCCTAATAGTCCTCTCTACATGACTATAAACTGTAGTACTCCCTATGTTCAAATATAGGATGCCTTTTTCTCCATGTAAGATATGCCTTATGCTCCAAGCATGAAATGCCAACAGTCCTATCTACATAACTTTAAATTGTGGTTCTCCGTATGTTCCAATTATAGGATGCCTCTTTATCCAAGAAAGAGATGCCTTATGCTCCAAGCATGAGATGCCAATAGTCCTCTCTACATCACTATAAACTATAGTTCACCCTATGTTCCAAACATAGGATGCCTCTTTCCCTATACGAGAGATGCCTTATGATCCAAGCATAAGATGCCAGCAGTCCTCTCTACATGACTATAAATTGTAGTATTCCCTATGTGCCAAACATAAGATGCCTCTTCTCCAAACAAGAGATTCCTTATGCACCAAGCATAAGATGCCAATAGTCCTCTCTACATGACTATAAACTGTGGCATTCTCTATAATTCAATAATAGGATGCCTCTTGTTCCAAATAAGAGATGTCTTATGTGCCAAGCATAAGATGAATTATTCCATGATCACAATGGTATAACTTCAAGAGCATTGGAATCTATTCAAACATTCCATCACACCACCTCATGCTTTCTGTGTCCTTCATTCAGATCTTCATCCTCTTCCATGTCTGAAGGTACCCCCTAACGGCCTAGTCCCGTACCGCCTCCGCTCACCTTCCATCCTGGGCTAATGCTCCGTAAGACTTTGGACAACACTACCAGTCAGGTACTGTGTTTCGAACATGGTCAACTGTCGACCCTCATTTGTTTGTACCAATTTCAGGATAATGTGATATGGATGTTGTGTTTCAAACATAGTCAATAGTTATCCTCTATCAGCACACCACCCTCATTGTGTTCCGAATGTCGGACATGTAATTCACACTTTTCATCTCCCTTTTTTCGGACTGATTCCAATACCCCTTGGCGTTATCCCTCTTGTGCACAAGTGCATAGGTGTTGGCCAAAATTATATGCCCCAACCCACCAGTGAGTTGGGATGCCCTCATGGCTAGACATGGGGAAGACATTACGGGAATCTAACCATGTGTAAGCCCTATTCACTTTTTATGCTTCATAGCAGCACCCGGGAAACATCTTTGTGTAATCCCCATTCACTATTTCCACTCCATAGAGGCACACGAGCAGCTTCCATGCATAAGTCCAATTCAGCATTTCTGATCCGCAGCAACACCCAGACACACTAATAGATATTGCTTCTTCACATAGCCACACTAACAAGGACCCCAAAATGGTTCGCTCCATGACACCCCCTAGCCATGACGTTTCCTGTCCCTTCTCTCAACCAAGGTGTAAAGGTTACCAGTATGTAAGTCCTAGGGGTGCAAAGTGAACCACCTCGTCCAAGTTGTAGGATGTTAAACTGCCAAGAACCATAATCCTCCTCGCATGACATTAAACTGTGACCTCACCCCATGCCTCGCATGTGGGGTCCCACCACCGTGGACATTCTGCATTCCCACTAGTCTCCACGGGAGTGAGATCGTTCCTCACATGGAATGAGATCCTCTTTATCGGAGCGGCGTCTGTCCGTGGGGAAAGGGAAACCATCTAGGGGTAAGCCTCTATTTTTTATTACAGGAGGTAGCTCCCTTCTCTTCCTTTATTCTTCGGTCCCTAGGACCAGATAGGGGGAGGGGAATAGACGCCAGACCCCTCCTTTCTTCAGTACCAAATCCCTCTCCCGCTGGGCTTTGTCGCCATCGGGCCTCCATCCTGGAGTAATTCCCAATATCCATCACCTTGGGCTGCTAACCAGGCATAATCCCTTATTTTCTCTTTGGGATACTAACCATGTGTAAGCCCCACTCCACTTTCCACGGATGCAGCATTTGCGACATGCTCATCAGGTCTTTGTTGTCTCTTATTTCTCACACCGAGCATGACTCACGTGGTTTTAGAGAAACCATCGACCATGACATTCTGTCTGGGCAGCCTAGAGTGTAAGCCCCACACCCATCATGAACTACGTGTACATTGATCATTACATGGTGAGTTACGTAGGAAGCCTCCATGAGGTTCAAGCCCAACACCCCATTGGTTCTGACCACCTTCACATCATTTCCCACAATTTGAACTATGAGGAATTTGATCTTTGCCAAGGAAAGGTACATAGGAAGCCTTCAGGATGTTCAAGCCCTAAAACCATTGGTCCTGACTACTCCAAATCAGTGCATCAATACCCTTCCCATCCTGAACTACATGGACATTGATCCTTGCCAATACAGGGTACGTAGGAAGCCTACCTACGGTTCAATCCCAAAAACCACTTGGACACTAGGTCCACCTTCAGGTTAGTTCACTGATCCTCATGAACTACATGGTCTTTGATCCTTGCCAAGGTAGGGTACGTTGGATGCCTCCCTGAGGTTCGATCCCACCATTCACCTGGTCATTCCGACCCCTTCACGTCGGTTCACCAACACCTTGGGCAGCCCATAGTATAAGTCCCACGCCACTAGGAACTACATGGACTTTCATCCTTTCCAAGGCAAGGTAAGTGGGAAGCCTCCATGAGGTTCAATCCCACCATCCATTAGTCATTCCGAACCCCTTCACGTCGGTTCACCAACACTTTGGGATGCCTCAGTGCATAAGCCCCAAAATCCCCCCCCCCATATCCTGAACTATGTGAACTTTCATCCGTGATAATGTACGGTATGTAGGAAGCCTTAATGAGGTTAAAGCCCAACACCCAGTAGTTTTGGCCCCCTTTCACGTCGATTCACCCCCGTCCTGCATAACTATAAATTGTGGGCCTCAATCAACAGTAAGTTGTTGTGACCCTATTCAGTGGTAAGCCGTTGACATCCCTATTCATCGGTAAGTCGTTGACATCCCTATTCAGTGGTAATCCATTGACATACCTATTCAGCGATAATCCATTGAAAACCCATCTAGGGGTAAGCCGTTGTGACCTCAATAAGGGGTAATACGTTGACAACCCTATCCAGCGGTAAGCTGTTGTGACCTCATCCTGCGATAATCCATTGAAAACACCAATCCGTGGTAAGACGTCATCAGATGAACTATGTGGATTTTGATTCCCTTCCATGGGGATACGTAGGAATCCTCTTCAAGGCTCAAGCCCAAAACCATCATCATCCTCATAATGGTTCCATCCCATTCACCCTCCACTTCATCGAACCTTCCATCATCCATCCTGGTTCTTACCCAGGCTGCCAAATCACGGTGGGATCACGCCACCCCATTCCCCGATTTATTTAAAAAGCAATCTAGAAGCCAACCACACGTTGACCCCAGCATCAGTGTTCCCTCTAGGGGTCACACCCATTGGATCCAATCTAGTCAGTGTTCTGGTCAGATCGATCTATCTCCGCCAGATATTAAACTTGCGGTATACCCTGTGTTAAACATGGGAAGCTGAAGAAAACCTCAGATACATGCCCATGGAATATGATTCCCAGCATTTGATGGGGGGTTCCTTGGGCTTCCACACCCTTGATAATACCTATAATAAGGGAAAGAAACCCAGAAGCACAGATCCCCAACCGTCCAGACACACCAGTGATTCCCAACATGACTACTCCCCTAACTGAAGGTTGCTGCCCTGACTAGACCCCTTGTACTTTCCCGACATAAGAAGTGTAATTAACTAGTGTCCATGAATATATGGAACTAGGAAGAGTTTCACTAACAACGTCTTAAATCTATGATGGATACCCAGACTAGGTGATAAGTTCAG
The DNA here is from genome assembly GCA_963277665.1 of Viscum album. Classification (NCBI taxonomy): domain Eukaryota; kingdom Viridiplantae; phylum Streptophyta; class Magnoliopsida; order Santalales; family Viscaceae; genus Viscum; species Viscum album. The sequence continues at coordinate 212,043,560 of OY728163.1, forward strand.
AGGAGGCATCCAAGGAAGGAAGAACCGATATCCCATCATCCCATTTTGATCAAGGAGAAAACATCGCTAAACAAGGAGAATATGTCACCCACCTTTGGAAAGTGGGAATGTAGGGGGGAAAACAGTTCCTTTCGTACTCATCCATATGGATGCGCGCGCCCCGACGAAAGCATCAGAAACAAGAATATCATCAATTTGAATATTAATTATCTCGTATTTATATTTTTTCTTCTCTTATTCCACAAACATACTATTTAGAATAGATACTAAAGGTGTACATGGATATGACATAGATGATGAAGTATTCCCACTGAAGATAAGTAATTTAATATATTCATTATAATTCAAAATTTCAATCACTTGGAAAAAAATATTTTACATTATATTTTGAAATCTATTCCATACTAAGGATTATATCATACTAAATCATAGGAATAATAATAAAGTATGTAAATGGGGAATTTTTATGTGTATTAATGAAAAATTATTGAGACATAATTATTTTTGTAATATTTCCACTGGGATGCTTGACTGAAAAATACCTTATTAATGTACTGGGGAAATATATTCTTATAAAACATAGAATATATAAAAGAGTGTGAAGATACTGGACTAAGTAAATCAGTTTATAAATTTGATTCTATGATTAAAGTAGCCTCTAATACATCTTTCAGGTCTTTAACCTCTTCTTTAGTGATTGCATAAGCTTGGACTTCTCCCATAATCCTCTACTGTGAAATTTTCCCTTTATGCTTAGGAAATTGGTATGAATAATCCTAAATTTATCTACAGTTTAAGAACTGGATAGTAGTGGTCTATTTATTCATCTTGTATTCATTATCAATATGAATCTTATCTCTAGATTTTTTAAACTCCCATTACCTTCAATAATTTTCCATGATAATTATTCACAAAATATCCACATGATATAAATTGATTAATTACATTATTATTATTTTAAAATTTTCCTTTTTATTGTTTCATAGAACAATTATACTTCTATTTATATCCCTTGGGAATATAGAATCTATAAAATTCCTTCTTTATTTTGATTGCACAAAATACTATTCCATCAGATGATGAAAAAGTTTTAGAAACATGTTCAAATCAGAGGCTTGTCTTAAGCCCATAAAAGAATGGTGAATATTGATTTTTGAATAATGTATGTGTTCCATATAAAAACCTAATACTATTATAAATGTAGCCACATACTCTTCAACACAATATTCTTCTTTTCTCATTAAACTATAGAACTTTCTCTTCATTTCATTCCATTATTCGTGATGAAAATATTTTTTTGAATAATGTTAATCTATAAGATCTCAATTAAATATTTCTTATTTCTTCTTAATCTATACTATCTTAGATCAACCAAAACAATTTATTAGAATTTGCTTCAATAAAATACACTTCCTATATAACTATTTAACTTATTTTCAACCAAAGACCAAAAATACCTTTTCAAGGGACGTCATCTATTACTCTGCTTCCACTAGGTTAATATCTCCACTAAAATATGGAGGTTTTAATTTCATGAAACTATCCAAAATAGGTGCATTATGTGTGAAATAAGTTATTGTTATATATATACGAAGTCATTATTCATAAATAGGGGTGGATTCTCTAATATGGCCATGGTAAACATAGCTCCAACCATATTTGTATTGGCTTACTCAGTTGGGAAATAACTATGTTGTCTATGAGTATTGATACCATTCTTTCAACCATTAAATATTTCTAAAATATGGAATAAATAAAATTATCTCATAGCATTAATAATTTAAAATCATAGTACATAAATAGTGTAATTCCTGACATAAATTGAAAATTCATGCATCTATAATCTCATAATAAAAAACCTACTATCTTTTGATATGCCCTAAAATCATAAAAATATTTTCAAATAATTCATAATGGTTTGCAATGAAAATTTTAATTAATTAAATCATATCCCCTGAGAGTTGAAAACAATTTAATAAGTGATGTACCATTCACCTTGTAACATATTGATAGTCGAGATATACTCTACAAACTCTATTCAAGGTTATTACTCATGGATACAATTGTTCCAAATCCATATCCACTTCTAGTATACTAACAATGTTTAATTATTATTAATAAGACATAATATATACCTTACAAAAACTTATATGATATTATCCTTCAATTAGAAATATCCTCAAAATATACCTTATAGCTTTGTCCCTTAATCTATGTTTTTTTAAATCTATTTTCAATGTATCCAACTAAGCATACTTTGAAGCCAACTATATTAGCCGCAACTCAAGTAACTCAAAGTTGGTGTATACTTTATTATGTTTTCATAAGATACAAAGGATCGCATCACCAAGGATTCACCATTTGAGTAGTCTTGAAGAACTAGACATATACATGATTACCATTTTTACATTTGAAATAAAATATAAAACATAGTAATAGTAAACATTCTACATCCTTAAACTCACTTAATCATTCCTTATTCATATCTTGGGGAGTGGAAAGAAAAAATAATATTGAGCTAAAATACCCAGTAATGGTTACATAGTGTATATTTTATCATCTTTAAATAAATAATAATCAATATGGAATGGTAAATGATTGAAAACAAGTTCCATTTAATCAAGAAATTGAGCACAAAATGCATCCATGGATAATGTCAATTTAATAATCTCACAAATAATAATGAATGAATTCTCAATAAAGGAAATTCATAATGTCAATTGTCATAATCTGAAAATTTATGATATCTTCCATTAAAGTCTTTATGATAATTCAATTTATGTTTATGGGTAGGAATAAACCAAAACCCCATTTAATAAGGCTTTCCAAATTATTTTTCTCAAGCGACCTATTGATGCATCGAGGAGACATACAATTATGGGACTCACAGATCATAGCATGTCAAACGAATTTCACATATATTTAATGATCAATTTATTTCATAAACAATATACATTATAAAAAATATCTATACTGATTAATGAATACTGAATATTATGATTTCCCTATTCAATCAAATAACATTCACAGTAAAACTCAATATATAGAGATAACACATGATTAATGAAACATCCATATATATGATAAAAAATATGGACATAGAAGAGATATATAATTTTCAATGAAATATGATAAAAATAAAGTTAATATTTTAGAAGAATTTTAATAACAAAAAAATGAGTCAAGAGATGATTTATGTCTATTAATTCATCTAAAAAGTAGATTTTATAGTAAAATCAAGTATTTTAGAGAATAGAAGAAAATGGAAGAGAAAAGTTTCAAATAAATATTCATTAAATAATTTACTTTGTTAAACTAATGAAAAATTATAGAAGAATAAAAATATTGTGAAATGGTTATGGAGGTAGGAAAATTCATAAACATTATCAAAATTAAAATGAATCAATCCTTTATTTATTTTTATAATGAATGTCAAAAATGATCCTCCAAGAATGTATTATAATGACTCCATTAAAACATTGTAAAAAATTAATGGTAACATAATAACTCAAAATAAATAATTTTATTTTATTAAAATTAATTTTCCAAAATAATTTTTCAAAATATGGGCATTGAAGAAAAATATACACAATCAGAAAAAGAAATACGATTGGATTTTATTTTAAAAATTAACTTTATTTATTCAATTTATAAATTGAAAAAAGTTTGAAAGAAAACATGGAAAATAATTAAATTTCTGAAGTATAAGAAAATTAGTGGATTCATTATAGGATAAGTTATAATATTCCTTTAGAAAAACTAAAATCAATCCAAAAAATGTTATTGTAAAATAAATTCTCACATTCTTGGTAACTTTTAAATTATAAATCATTCAATGAATAAACATGAATAGAAGCTTTAATTACCATTCAAAAATATATATTAATGTTAAATACATCGAATGATAATTATATACACCAAATAAAAGAAAATAGGCGCATATTTCAAAATATGCCTCAGTTGATTGGTAATTGAGATGAAATCCATTGCCTCTCATTTCTATTTAGTTGAATGTGATTTAAAATCCTATACAGTAAATTTAAATTTATTATAATCACATACTAGAATGATATACATTTTTATAATATCATGTATGATCTACTAATAACATTTTATCACCTATTTTTAAATAACATTTCGTTATTATGATTTTTTTCGGGTGTTACCTGCTTAATTTTTCATTTCAATTTTGATTCTAAAATTATGGTAATTATGTATTGATAATTGTTCTATATTATAAAAAATTATAATCATGGTATAAAAAACATAAATATTCATTATATACATAATTATAATTATCTATGAAATACATACCAGAAAAATGAAATATATCTTTTCTTGGAGGTGGTGGTCTACATGTACACACAAGCAATGATATCATTTTTAATGGGTTTAGGGGTAAAGAAGTATATGATATTTTAAATTTATAAAATCCAAATTATGTGATTACTATATAATATATTCCTTAGTGCCACCAATATTACTATCCATGTTTCTTGAATTGACTTACTCCTCCATCCCACTCGACACCTGACACTGCTTGTGGCATTTTCTGAAGGGAATTCTCGATCCCTATGGGATGGAGGATAGTATATAGTTATAGACGATGTAATTTTGGAATAACATTACTAAAATAATGATAATTTATAACAATAGATACCATTTATAAAACATATACATAAAAATAAAATTAAACATCTGTGACAGTGCTACCAAAGAGAGGGGTGTACAAGTCTCGACTCTAATTTTAAATTATAACAAAAAACCAAAATAATCAAAAGGTAAGAGAAAAAATAATTAAATCCTACATGTTTCATGAGTACTATATTCAATAGTGCCACTATAATCAAATCTTTATAATAGAGACACTATTAATATAATAATGTGTCATCTCTAAAAAATTTATTACCTATACCTAAATTAGACTACATAAGATCTAGATATGCCCATTGTGTATATTTAGGGTGTGATATCACATTCCTTGTAGGATCCCACCATGTTTTCTATACAAAACTACTATAATATGAATAATGATTCAATTTTTCAAGGAAAGTAAACAAATAAATTTTAAAACATTCTTTACCTTTAAAGGAAAGTAAAGACACAAGAATAAAAGATCATAGGTAAAAACTAAGAGTAAGAACTATGGGAAACCTATGTATTTCTTTGATGGTGTGCCCTGGGTATATTACATCTCATTTATCAAGTGAATTTATACCAATTCATGAGTTGTTAAGGGGGACTCACCCAAGGCCTAATGGTAATAATATATATCACATTATTTAGTTATCATTACATCAACAATCCTACTAGAGATACCTAAAACACAATCTTTATAGATCATCTTGCTACTAGCCTACACACCTACCTAGGTATCCAAGGCTCCAAAGTACATAATTCAATTTCAAAAACCATGCCAAACCCATTTCAACAAAAATAAATCCAACACATTTCATGCTCACCATTTTTAACCACTCCTATAAGGGATAACCATTTCAAAAATGACCACCATATTTAAATAAACATACATACATTGAAAACCTTTAAATAAAAATTTACACACAGATAAAATTTTATAACACCTTAAGGAAAAATTTTATGGACATTTAAATCATAAAATAATAGCACACCATAAAACCACCTACCCATCTTCTAGAAGTCACTGCTAATCGGTTTCAAACCACATGCCAAAGAAATAAAGGATCCTATGGAAACAAGAACAAAACACCAAAAACAATACCCAAAAAATTCATATTTAACCTACTCTAAATCAACAATTCCACTAGAGGGAAGATAACACATGAAGTAATGGATAAGAGGTCATATAATGAGAATATTATGGACTTACTTGAGGATTTCATGAAGAAATCAACCTGAATCTGACAAGGATTTGATCCAAAAAGGATAAGAAGAGAGGATGTGTATATATTGGGATACAAGAGATAAATGAGTCAAATGAGGTGTGGATAAGTATTAAAACTTGGTAGGGGAAATGTGAAATATCAAAAAAATTAAATTTCAGGTTGGTTGTACAGTTTAGATGTATAGTCTGATAGACCATGCACTAACCATGAAAAACCTATAAATAAGGGGTGGCTAGGCCGCACACTTTTCTAGGGCCTAGAATATATTCATGCACCTATAAATGAAGGCTTGATAAGCCCACTATTTGGGATACATGGTTTGTAAATGGTTAGTATACATTTCTACTAACTATGGAATGAATGAAATATGGAAAAATAAGAAATACGAGAAAATAACATCATTGGTGTGAATATTAATCCCACTATGAAAGCTTTCTTCCCTTAAAAAGTAAAACTATAGTTTGATTATAGAAAATTGAGGGTACTCCACCTATACCTAATACTAATACCCACATATCAAATTCATATCATTCTAGTTTTTTCCATAGGACCTAGTTTAATTTAATATATTTCAACCATTGAACATTCACTTGGTAATCATCAATATTTACCAGTTTCTTGGCCAATGTTATATTAGGTTCCAACTCAAGATCTTCCTAAATCGGCATGTGAGAAGGATCTAGATTAGACTTATTAAACTGAGATACATGGAATAAATCATGTATCAAAATCGACTAGTAAGGTAGTTTCAAGTGAAATTACACCATAAAGATTCTCTCATTAATCTTGAAATATACCTCATACATCATCTTATGATTCCCGTTCTTCATAAGATGGAGATGTCCCAAGATGGGTGTCACCTTTAAAAACACCCAGTCACCTGCTAAGAACTCTACATCTTGGTGTCACTGGTCGGTATAATATTTTTGTTGGACCAGTGATATCAAAAATTATTTTCTAAATATTTTTACCTTACTAGTCAACTCCTATACAATGCTCTATCCTGGAAAGGAAGTTTCACCTACTACCATCCAACAAAGAGGAGACCGACATAGTAAATAATAAAATTCATTTAAAGGATCCATCCAAATCTAGTATCAACAACAATTATGGTATGAAAATAATAACAACCCATGATGGTGTTCCTGTGAATCTCCAAAGTCCACGATGAAGGCATAAATCATGTATTCTAGAATCAACCTCTCTCTCCCTTTCTAACCATCATGTTTGAGGATGGTATATAATTGTAGGCTTGACTTGTAACCCCATTTACTTTTGTAATACTTACCAGAAATGAGAGGTAAAATGGGTATCCCTATAAAAAATCTATTTATATAGAACTCCATAAATATCAAAATCTTTTGAATTTAAAACACACATAATTCCTCCACATTAGTCAATCTATTCATTGGGATGAAAAGTTTGATCTCATTTATCTTGATGATAATGTCCTATATCATGTTCTTTCCAAAGGTTGTATGGGGTAACCCATTAATGAAATAAATTTATACCTCATCCCACTCACAGGTAGGGATGGGAAGAGGATGATGTACTCCAGGTGGATTATTATGTTGAGATTTAACAAAATAAAAAACATAACATTGAGATAAAAATTCAGCTATATCATGCCTTACAAATTCCCACCAGAAGTGGATAAACACATCATAAATCAGTTTGGTATCACATTTATGGATATCCTACTGAGACTGATGTAATTCATGCACCAAAAAATTTCTGTGATATGGAGACACAACAAATCGGCCTCGTAAGTTGATAAAACTCATAGAAGGCAAAACAAATTCACTCAACACCTCCCCATAATTTAGAAACCACATATAATGCTAACATAGATTATTTCTTGATTATTAATTCTGAATCAAATATAAAAGAAAATTCATCAACTATAGGGAAGAAAAGAACATATGTCTACAATATTCTCTGTATTCTAGGTGCATAAAACTAAACAACCCCATCTGGACCCATTCATCACTAGATTTCATCAAATCCAAGGTTGAAATTTTCTCATCAAGTCATCAGAAACAATATTTACATTACCTAGGGTTTTGATGATATCTAAATTGAAACCTGAAAATAACATGATCCATCATCCCTATCTCAGGTTCATATCATTCTATGAGAAAATATTTCGCAGTATTTTTTTTGTCCGAGTAGACCTTATATCTCTCCCCAAATAGATAGTGACACCAAGTTTTTTGGGCATGCATCACTACCACCATATTGAGTTCATGATTTGGATAATTCTTATCATGTGGTTGTAGTTATATATAGTCATAATACACTACTTTGATACCTTTCATAATCAATAAAACCAAACATATACCAAAAGAATCATAATAGACTACATTTCCCTTTATAACATCAGGTAAAATTAAGACGGGTGCAGTGGACAATCATTACAGTATCCACTCAAAAGATTCTTTTAATTATAGACTAAAGAGGAACTTCACCCATTTCTGGGTGAGATATTTCATTGGGGATGTGATTTGAATGATGTATCATGGAATACACTAATAATACTATTCTAGAACTAGAATATCTCAAAAATATTACAAGGATCCAAAAAATACATAACTAACTGGAAATTCTATAAATCAACTAAAACCCAATGTTCAAATATAAAATTCCCTAAAAAATAAGCTTTGATATCGAGAAAATTCACTTAGATAGTTTATAATAAAAACAGTGCTCGTATATAATTCCAAAAAAAACTGTAAGATACTTCCTATGATCATCCTATGATATCAAATAAACCAAAATTTCGTCTAACAACACCATGAAAAATGAGTCTAGGAATCTATGAAAAAATTAATTCAAATGATCCATGAATGTTTTGGGTGCATTTATAAACATGAATGGAATAACCAAATACTATAGGTGATCATACCAACTTCATAAGGTTATCTTAGGAACTCCTAATTATCTCACCCTGACCTAGTTATACCAAAGAGATGGCCAATCATCAAGAACCACCATTCCTCTTTGAGGGGGTTGTAGAGGTCATTGATATAGTGCAAGGGGTATTTATTCTTAATATTAACGTTGTACAGCTTTTTATAGTTAATTCAAAACTAGAAAGATCCACCATCCTTCTTAGAAAAAAGTACTGGAGTGGACCAATGAGAGATGATTGGGTGAATCCATTTAGATTACAAATTGTCCAAATTTATCTTTAATTCCCTCAACTCTATGGGTTACATAATATATGTGGAATGAAATATCAACTATGTCTTTAGTGGCAGGTCAATGGTGGCCTTAGTATCATGTTTATGTGGCAAACCTGAGAAATCCTCTACAAATATCCTAGGGAACTCACATACCAAAATAGTAAATCCACTTTCTAATAATTTCCTATAATCCTATATCGTCATATAGAACATCTATATAGAAAGTATGTATAAATATATAGGTGGAGGTCTAGATCACCATAACTGTGGATCCTATTTCCCTTGAAATACATGATTTCTCCCATTAGGGTCGTGAAAGTCACTCGTTGATGATAAAAATATATATGGGCCTCAAATAATATCATCCTATTTATTTAGAGGGTTACATAAATGTGGTCCATTTATAATAAAAATAAATCCCATTTGGGATCATACTATGAAAGGATGACATCACAAGATGGGCATTAAAACCCCACTCCTTTCTTCTTTGAAGAGTTGTAACCTGCCCCATAGTATACGACATAAGCTTGGTTTGAATATTCAAAAAATCAACAAGGTGATTAAAAATGAACAAGTTAGAAGAAAACATGAAAAAAAATTAGTTACCCTGGAAGATTCAATAAGAAAAAAACCTCAAACTATTACAAGTCCTGCATCTGATTTTGTTGTTGCTAAATCCATATAATGATGGAGCCTCGCCTCTAACTACACATGTGGTTGAGTGATGACATGTGGATCTACCTTAGAAAAACTCTATCCATAAGTGGATCCAAAACTACCCCGAAATATTCCAGAATGAGACTCCATATCTATGGATGCATCAAAAAAAGATGTTCCACCATATAGTCGGTAGTTCTTGCACCACTTAGAGGAGTAAAAACCATAAAATAAATATTGTAGATAGACCATATTTCTATAAAGATTTCACAAATTTAGTGGGTCCAAAAATGTGGAACGAACATATCCATAGCTTCCACATTGATGGAACACAAAAAATACACCACCTTGAGTTGAGGATGACTATGGTTGTGATGGATTCCCATATCCTCTTCCACCCTTATCCACCTACCCTTAATGATTTTTATTCTTTTTAAATAGGCCACTTCCATTCTATATTGACATTGGATGTGTCCTAGATAAACATGGATTAAATTTTTGGAAACTATCCACCTTCATGTCTAAATTAACCAAATAAATATACATATTTAGCATAAAAATACCTAAGATTGAATATCTATCCACCACCCCATTTTAAACATTTATTCTTTCATTTGTTCATTTAAAACAACCTCGGAAGTGAAGAAGACTTGAAATGAAAAGTGTTTGGAAGATTACAAAACTAGAAAATATCACTAATATAGGTCTAGAAATTCTTGAATTAGTGGGGATGGTCATGTCTCAGGGAATCACAAATCAATAAATATGTCCTTGAAATCCTCCCATCCCTACAACACATCATGACATTCTTAAACCACTGAATCCCACAACCAGTGGCTTGGGAATTACAAAAATAATGTGGCATAGTTGACTTAAACACTATCAAGAGTCATGAGGGATCCAAAGATCCTCTTGAATTTCTCCACCTGGTCCTAAAATTCATAGGGTATAGTACTTCATCAAAAGGTAGGGGTTTCTTCTTAGGTAACTACTAATCCTGATCCCCACCCAGACCTACTTTATCTTCCTTAAATATAGTAGGACAAGATCCCTCTCCCTAATAAAGAGCTCAGATATCATGAATCATTTGATAAACTACACTCTGACCAATAGGTGAGGGATAAATCTCTTCTTCCTCCCCTCGTGTATATACAAGAGATATCTGGGGAGGCATGATATAAAAAAATTCAACCAAAAAGAAAAGAAAACCCAATAATAAATTAACCCACAATGAATCACTAAAAATCATAATAATATAAAATTATAAATCCCATAGAAACATGGTCAAATAATCAAAAAAACACCACCCTAACTAGGTTCCCATGACTAGTCCATAGCTCGTCCCTTATACATGGAGGTTGAGTCGAACCAGATTCCTAACATCCCTTATTGACCCAAGGAGAGTCAGAAGTTGTATTAGCTAGACAACCCACTTGTAACCATATCATCAATCATTGATAGTCCAAGATCCTATATATATATATATATATACTTTTCCATATAAAAGGCCGAATAAGTGGGTATAAGTGTCTGTGACACTAATTTTTAATGGACCGACCTAGGATTCTATCCAACCTGACACCTAACCCAACATATGGAATGGCCTGATCGGTGCTCCTGATGCCCATTGGCTATAAAATTGATCTTGGGAATTGATGAACTATTTTGGGAAATGTTTTTATGAAATAATAATAAGTCATACCCATATAAAGAATCCATACTACCTGAAAATAAACATCATATTAAACATCCATAACAAAGCTACAAAAGATAAGAATATAAAATTTTCATGTCCCATTTACAATTATAACAACAACCCAAAACAAATAGAAGGGAAGGAAAAAAAAAGATAAAAAGACTCAATGGGGCATTATGTCCATCAACTACTATGACAACACAATCAAAATCTTCTAAAATAGAAACTTGTAAAATTATTATCCCCCATGACCAAAAGATGACTATTTTATCCAAATTAGAAAAACAAGGTCTACAAATACCCATTCAGAGATCTCACTTTCCTATCAGGATCCCACTAGATATTCTATTTCTATCCACTCTAAGATAAATAAGTATTCTAGTATTCAAATAAAGTAAAAATATAAATTAAAACATGATTTGGATTTATAAAAAAGTATATACTCAAGAGAAAAATATTATAAGTAAAAACAAAGAGTAATAACGAAGGGTAAAATCTAGATAGCTAAGTTAGTAGGTCTTAGGTACATATTATCTTAGCGATTAGAAGAATTCATTCCCATGAAGGATCCATTAGGGGGGAATCCCCAAATACCTAACAGTAATAATCCATATCACATTTTTTAGTTAGTGTTGCATCATCAATACTGCTAGAGATACCTAGGCCACAACCCTACCAGCTCATTTAACTACCACTCATAGACACCCACCTTTATACCCAAGGTTCCTAAGTGCTTTATTCCTTTTAAAAAGTGATAAAACCACCTTTCATAAAACATTAATATAAAACAAGACACACTTACCATTTACAACAACTTCTATAGGGGATGACCATTACAAAAGGGATAACCATCTTTTTAAAACATAAGCACACCAAAACCATTAATATTACCCATTTTCACACACATCACAATTTATAACACATTTTGGAAACTAGTTAATCACATTTAAATCATAAAATAGCAGCACAACATCAAACCACATACATTTCTTGTTGAAATCACTTGTAAAAACTCGAGATTTTATAAGACATATTCGTTTTAATTTCTTTTATATCTTCTGTTGTACGATACACCAAGATTATCTTATGTTATACGCAACACCGTATTAGCTTTTAGTATACGCAACATTATTCTTAGATTGTGTTACACACAATTTCAAGTTCATTTGATAATAGTAATTCTACGCAACATTGAGTATATATATATATATATATATATTCAATGAATAATTGAAAAATGGTTGGATTATGTTATAATGAAACAAAAAAGGAGTCTTGAACAACACGCAACCCTGACTTGTCTTGCATTACACGCAATCATGACCTTCCTCGATAGCGTGTGTTGTACGCAATACCGGGTTTTACTAAACAATGATATATTATTAAAATATTATTAGAACTAGCCGTTTTGAATAGTAATACCCACTTTTTGAAAATTTTTCAATTTTATTTTTCAAAATGGACTTCATTCTTGGATTCAGAATATCGAAATTAGACTAGGGTGAACTTTTGGTATTTTTCTGAAAACCTTCAATTTTTGATGAATAGTGAAAACACTGGGTTACTATTTAACAACCGACTTTTTATTTAAATAATTATTTATTTAATTTCATTTCATTTTAGGTCAAAATTGATACATAATACCTATATAAGTTCAAAATAATTCATTGGAGTCATTTTATAATAATTTTAGATATATAAAAATTTTATTGAACTTTTCACCGTCTTTTACCCACCTCCTAGGAGAATTTGCAAATTTACATAAAACATAATTTTACGGCTTCTGTGAATGGATGTTAAAAAATCCAAGATACACATTTGATGTTATTATGTAAAATGTGGTTCAATGAGATGAAAATAATTTTTGGTGAATAGTAACTTTTTACTTTTTTTACCATGGTTAAAAGTAAATAGGGTAATTAAGGGTAAAGATGATATTATTATTACCCTAAAACCTATTGTAATTATATTGGATAAGTGTAATTCGAACAAAAACAACCTTAAGATGAAATATGACCATTTAGGCGCACTTGTATTAGATTAGGACATTTATTATTAATTTATTTAAAGAAGGGTTAAAGTAGTTAATCAAAGTTTAATAACTAAATCATTTTTAATATAGGGTTATACATAAGATAAATTCATCTATAAATATTAATTAGAAATATGAAAATATTTCCTACATAATTATATTTTATTTTTAATTTTTAGACATTAAATAATTTAATTTATTTATGACACAATGATGATGCAGTAATTATCTTATTAATGAAATATTGACATAATTGATGTTATAAATACCCAAATAAATGTAATTTGAGACTTTTTATGAATTAAACAAATTTTATAGGTTAATATGACATTTTAGTATTTATTTTATTAACTTTTATTGAACTAATCGTTCTGTTTTGATTTTCACAAATATCAATTACCAAATAGTGTCAAAATTGACATAAAATAGTTTTTAAAAAACATATTATATTATTAACTGTAATTTTATTCCTAAAAATCTAAGTATCGGCCAAATGACTTATATAAGGTTATATATATTAATAAGAAACAACTTGGGGTTCTTTTGGCTTGTTATAGTAAGTTTATTAACCTTATAGTGTAAGAAAACAAGAAGACACGGTAAAAGTTAAATTATATAACTTAAAGATAAATCTAAATGATAAGGTTAAAATAGATACCTAAACATGTCTAAATTCTATTGGATGAGAGAATTTATAACCATCCCCATCTTAGCTTAGAAATAAATCAATTTGTAGCTATTAAAAACCGAATATGACTTTATAATAAAATAATATTTTTAGTTTTTTCAAAGGTGCCCCTCTCCTCCCTTATAAAAGCGAACCTCCTCCCTCTCTTCCTCACACTACTTTGAGCCTTCAATCTTAGACAACACCTGACAAATTCTCTTCTCCACTTCCCTAGAAACATCCTATAGGTCTTGGTCCTCTTAAAAGACCAATTTTAATGCCCTAAGAGGAGGTCTCAAAGAGGTGCTTCAAAGAAGAGGTAATGTTCGTTACCGATTATTTCAACTTTATTTCTTCTTCCACTTCTTCTTATTTAGTTGTTTAATTATGAAGTAATAACATCAGTATCAGTAATATAATGATATGTTATTATAATTATGAAACAACCCCATTTCACCTTCTATCCATCCTACAGAAAACGAAATCACTGCGCGTGTGTACGTACGGAATACCGTCTCCACGCCGTGGTGTAATCTGTTTTTCCAACACCACCTCACTTGGATGGGTATAATGGTGTAAAGAATAACTATACATAGTTATTATTACATAATAATGATTCTGATATATTATATCATCCACTCCAATTCAATTCAATAATTATGTAAACGATATCATCGCTCGTGCGTACGTACGGACTACCGTCTCCACGACGCAATGAGATTAATTCTCTATGTTAACCATTGAAGAATGATTATAAAGTATATATAAGCAATAATAATGAAATATATGACATTATAAAGCTACTGGATTAATTTATATATATATTTATTTCATCTACTTAATTCCATTCAACTCAATAAGGAAACGAAAACAGCGTTCATTCGTACGTACGGCCTACCGTCTCCATGAACGGTGTATTTCCTTCCATTTATCGATATATTATATATATATTTATATATGTATATTATGAATATATATTATATATAAATCATGTTTTATATTCTGGAATTAAGTAATCATGATCTAAGTAATCATATGAATAATTACAAGTCAAATCACGGACCATAAATGAAACGATTTTACCCAAAATGCTACATTAACATGAATTTACAAAAGAACGGGTAATACAATGTCATAAATGAACCATATATGATATCATAACAATTAAGATGATTATTTAAATATTAAATTAAATTATTTAAACCATTATACAGGAGGTTCGGATACGTATGAAACATATCAGACCTAAGGTAAGGGATAATTATTCCAATCTCATTCTTCTCCAAGATTGTTTACTCGTAAGTATTTACTGGTGGTTATGTTTATTATCCTTGTCCATATTCTCTCAAAATGTTTTCATAAAATGTTTACATACATCCATGTATGTTTAAGACATTTTTAACCTTTTATTACTTTTACCACATCGTATGGAAGGAATCTTTCTTTTGTTTACCATACGAGGTACTTTTTGACTTTTTGACAAAAGAATGAGGAAATTGTTATTTTTTAACTTATACGGCGTGAACGGATTTTTACGGTTTTATAAAGACTTATTTTACTAAAGCTTCCTCAAAAATATTTCATGAATATTTTCAACAAAATATATTTCTTTTAAAATTTCATGACGTTTTTTGAAAAGAAATTGATTTTGAAGAAGAAAGGATATTTTCCTCAAGAATTCATTTCAAGTGTTTTATCAAAACCATTTTTCCATCTAAGATGACATTATTTTATATGTGTATGATTCAAGTATAATGTCTCTATGATTTACATGGTTTCACTTTTCTTATTATGAAGTGATATCCATTTATTTTATATGGATTATGTGATGATGGGATGATGTTTTTGAAACCCATTTCATTCGTTGGATTATTATGAATGATTTATGTTTATTTTTTGGAACAAGTAAGAATGATTTAGTTATGAGATTGGTGGGACCTATATCTCCCTCCAATGCATTGGCTAATGATTTATATCTCATGAGATGGACATGGCTGGAACAGAAAGTTAAACTGGTTCAGTAATACAAGACTCGAATGAGGAGTGAACTCGATTCAGAAAGGGACTTTGTCCACTAAGATGGTCTTGGCAGAAATTCCTTCACTACTATGGAAATCATATCATATGTTTAATGGTTTCCACAATTACATGTTTTATTCCCATGCTATTTTATCATGATTGATGTTCCATTATGATCTATGCCTTATGTACTCCCATGTTTTATCTCATTGCTCAAGATTTTCATGTTTAAACATTATGGTCATGTTTTTAAGTTCAAATGTATATGGTTTGTTAAATTTTATACATGCTTACCCTTACTGAGAATTTCAGTTCACCATTTATATGTTTACTTTTCCCCAGGATTTAAAAAAAGGTTTTAGGTAAGAAAACCAAAAGGGGAAGATCTTTATGGGAGATGTTGAAGATCTTTCACCACGATTAGAAGATTACGTTTCGAGTTTCCAAAGACACTAAACTATTACATTCCTTGTGTGTTTGTTTAAGTATTCCACAAAAGTAATGTAATGTCCATGTACATCATGCTTCGGGTCTCTATAGTTGATATCCGAGGAAAGGTTTAGTCAACCTTTGGAAACTAGGATGCGAAAACGTTAGTGAGATCCCTAGAGAGATTTCTAACGTATGTCTCAGGATGTCCCTAAGGATAAGTATACGTATAGGATATAGTCCTAGAACTATGGTAACGATCTTAGAATTTAACCTAAGATGTTAGATATTGACGGTACTACCCCTTTACTATGTTATTTTAACTAGCATGATTTTTGCCTCTCACACTATTCTTTTTGGGTTTTAGAAAATGGCTGGAAACAGGAAGATTCACGATAATGGAGGATATGACGGACAATGGAATGATATTCATCATGATCAACCAAATGAAATGGTATTTGGAAGTCCAAACATCATTATTATGCCTAATCAGCAATCTCATAATATGATCAATAATCTCAACTTTGGTAAGTTTCCCAACTTAGATAATAATAGAATGATGGAGTTTCATGATGATCGTAGAGGAAAGAAAGTTCAATTTCCCTCATGTAAATCATGAGGGAAGAGGCATCGGGGAGATTGTTTCAAAGGAACTGGAAGATGCTTTGGGTGTGGAAAGGAAGGATATAAAGCCAGTAAGTGCAAAGGAAAAGGTTCAGTTAACACCATGGACAAGGATAATGGTATTGCTACGACATCAACCATGATTAGATGTTTTAAATGTGGAATTTACGGGCTTTATGCAGAACAATGCCCTAAGGGAAAATCTCATGAAGAGAATCAGCATGGTCATATAGGTAGTATTTATGTGGATGATGATGAGGAGACTACAAATGATATTTGATATGAAATAATTGTTGAAGCTCAGTCTGTTGTTTAAGAAGGTAGTGGAATGATTATATGTTTATCAAAAGTTATGTTGTATAGTTAATGGTAATATGGAATAAAGAATCATCTAATGATTGTTACACTATTGTTTTTCCTAAAGTATTTGAAAGTATATGTTGAATGGTACCAGTAACCATGGAAGGTTATTCAGATATTTTTGGAAAGTTGATGATATGCGCATAATGAAGGGATAAGGAGATAATGATATATTTGATTGTATTCATGAGTTCATGATTGATAAAAGGATTAAGTGATATCATGGTTTGAGTATATAGAATTTTGAGGATTTTGGTATCTGGAAAGTGTTGACTTTTAACTGCATTCATGTTTTCACTAAGGTTCAATGGGTATTCATTCTTCAAGAGAATACATGATTAAGGTATTCACATGTTTGTAATTTGACCAACAAGATATATCTTATGATATATGGGGGATAAATGATGGCATTCACATGATTGTTATGTGACATTTCAAGTTACCATTTTCTTTATACTATGAGCTTGGACCGAAGTATTTTAGAGAAGCCTAAAGATTGGAATGGATTATGTTGGACATAAGTTAGTATTGTTTAAGGATAGAACTTTTTTCGATATTATTTATGGGATATTATAGTAATGTAGTTTTAGAAAAAGTACAACCTACAGGACGGGTGACAGCCCATTGCGTCGGACAAGGCTGTGGGAATCGAACCCACAACTAAAGTGAAACTGGCCTTTATCGCCTACCACTGGCCTACAGGAAGTCCTTGGTTAGTATAAACTAGTTTTATTTTATTAAGT
This sequence comes from Viscum album, assembly GCA_963277665.1. Lineage (NCBI taxonomy): Eukaryota > Viridiplantae > Streptophyta > Magnoliopsida > Santalales > Viscaceae > Viscum > Viscum album. The sequence continues at coordinate 212,061,836 of OY728163.1, forward strand.
GGTATGCTAGATGAAGTATAAGTCCATTTTTGGAACGATATTCAATAGATGGACTTATGTATAAAACTATTGCTAAACTTTTGATTAAGATAGATGGAATGACCCATCATTCTATCACATGATCTGCTAACAGTTCACGAATGACAAATTCAACTTCATTTCTTTAAGAGATGAAGTGGAAATTGTTCAAGGCATGAACAACGGTGATATTATATCAAAATAAATTAAGTATTTCTTCTAATTAAAATTATTAGAGAAATGATCTTGAAAACCAAAAATGTTGTCCTAGTTCTCTTATATCTGATGAATCAGATGCTACCTTAGCTCATCACAAATTAATGGATTTGTGATTATTGGTGTTTTCATAGCCATGTTCTCTACCACTCTCCATCAGAACTTGATGGTTAGATTTCTCTTACATATCCATATTTTCACCTATGTTCTCCTATGTGGAAACCCAGTGATGAGTTAATTTGGGTAACCGTTATGTTTCATACTTTAGTTTTTTATGTTATGTTTTGGTATTTCATTTTATGATGTGGGTTTCTATGAATAGTAAATGATTTATAACCCTGACGAATTTCGGGGGGAAAATTCAGTTTAAGGGGGGTAGAATGTTAAAACCCGAGATTTTATAAGATATATTCGTTTTAATTTCTTTCATATCTTATATTGTATGATACACCAAGATTATCTTGTGCTATACACAACACTGTATTTTCTTGTAGTATACGCAACACTATTCTTAGATTTTGTTACACGCAATTTCATGTTCATTTGATAATAGTCATTCTACACAACATTGAGTATATATATATATATATTCAATGTATAAATGAAAAATGGTTGGATTCTGTTATGACGAAACAACAAAGGAGTCTTTCACAACATGCAACTCTGGCTTGGCTTGCATTACACGCAATCGCGGCCTTCCTCGATAGCGTGTGTTGTACGCAATACCGAGTTTTACTAAAGAACGATATATTATTAAAATATTATTTAAACTAGCCGTTATGAATAGTAATACCCACTTTTTGAAATTTTTTCAATTTTATTTTTCAAAATGGACTTCATTTTTGGACTCCGAATATCAAAATTGGCCTAGGGTGAAATTTTGGTATTTTTCTGAAAACATTCAATTTTTGATAAATAGTGAAAACACTGGGTTACTATTTAAAAACCGACATTTTATTTAAATAATTATTTATTTAATTTCATTTAATTTTAGGTCAACAATGATACATAATAACTATATAAGTTCAAAGTAATTCATTGGAGTCATTTTATAATAATTTTAGATATATGAAAATTTTATTGAACTTTTCATCGTCTTTTACCCACCTCCTAAGAGATTTTGCAAAATTACATAAAACTAAATTTTAATGCTTATGTGAATGGAATTTCAAAAATCCAAGAGACACGATTGATGTTATTAATTAAAATGTGGTTCACTGAGATGAAAATAATTTTTGGTGAATAGTAACTTTTTACTTTTTTTACCACGATTAAAAGTAAATTGGGTAATTAAGGGTAAAAATGATATTATTATTACCCTATCACATGTCCTAATTCTATTGGATAAGTGTAATTTGACCAAAAACGACCTTAGGAATAAAATATGACCATTTAGGCCCACTTGGATTAGATTAGGACATTTATTATTAATTTATTTAAAGAAGGGTTAAAATAGTTAAAATCAATGTTTCATGACTAAATCATTTTTAATATTGGGTTATACATAAGATAAATTAAACTATAAATATTAATTAGAAATATAAAAATATTTCCTACATAATGATATTTTATTTTTTGTTTTTAGATATTAAATAAATTAATTTATTTATGACACAATGATGATGCAGTAATTATCTTATTAATCAAATATTGACATAATTGATGTTATAAATACCCAAATAAATGTAATTTGAGAATTTTTATGAATTACAGTAATTTTCTAGGTTAATATGACATGTTAGTATTAAGATTATTAACTTTTTTTGAACTAATCGTTCTGTTATGATTTTCAAAAAAATCAATTACCAAATAGTGTCAAAATTGAGATAAAATAGTTTTAAAACAAATATTATATTATTAATTTTTATTTTATTCCTAAAAATCTAAGGTTCAGATAAATGACTTAGATAAGGTCATATATATTAATAATAAACAACTTGGGGTTCTTTTTTCTTGTTATAGTATGTTTATTAACCTTATAGTGTAAGCAAACAAGAAGACACAGTAAAAGTTAAATTATCTAACATAAAGTTAAATCTAAATGATAAGGTTAAAATAGATACCTAAAATTGTATAAATTCTATTGGATGAGAGAATTTCAACCCATCCCCACCTTATCTTCTAAATAAATCAATTTTGAGCTATTGAAAACCGAATATGACTTTATAATAAAATAATAATTTTAGTTTTTTCAAAGGTGCCCCTCTCCTCCCTTATAAAAGGGCACCTCCTCCCTCTCTTCCTCACACCACATTGAGCCTTAAAGCTCGGACTAACACTGCCAAATTATCTTCTCCACTTCCCTAGAAACATCCTAGATGTCCTGGTCTTCTTCAAATACCAATTTTAATGCCCTAAGAGGAGGTCTCAAAGAGGCGCTTCAAAGAAGAGGTAATGTTCGTTACCGATTCTTTCAACTTTAATTCTTCTTCCACTTCTTCTTCTTTAGTTGTTTCATTATGAAGTAATAACATCAAAATCACTAATATAATTATATGTTATTATAATTATGAAGCAACCCCATTTCACCTTCTATCCATCCTACGGAAAATGAAATCACTGCGCGAGTGTACGTACGGAATACCGTCTCCACGCCGTGGTGTAATCTGTTTTTCCAACACCACCTTACTTGGATGGGAATAATGGTGTAAAGAATAACTATATATAGTTATTATAACATCATATAGATTATTATATATTGTATCATCCACTCCAATTCAATTCAATAATTATGGAAATGATATCTTCACTCGTGAGTACGTATGGACTACCGTCTCGACGACGTAGTGAGATTCATTCTCCATGTTAACCATTAAAGAATGATTATAAAGTATATATAATAAATAATAATGAAATATATGACATTATAAAGCTACTGGATTTATGTATATATATATATGTAGGTCATGTACTTAATTCCATTCAACTCAATAAGGAAGCGAAAATAGCGTTCATGCGTATGTATGACCTACCGTCTCTATGAACGGTTTATTTCCTTCAATTTATCGATCTATTCTATATATGCATATTATGAATATATATTATATATAAATCATGTTTTATATTCTTGAATTAAGTAATCATGATATAAGTAATCATATGAATAATTACAAGTCAAATCACGAACCATAAATGAAACGATTTTAACCAAAACGCTATATTAATATGAATTTACAAAAGAACGGGTAATATAAAGTCATAAATGAACCAAATATGATATCATAACAATTAAGATGATTATGTAATAATTAAATGTCATTATGTAAATCATTATACAGGAGTTTAGAATACATACGAAGCATATCGGACCTATGTTAAGGGATAATTATTCCAATCTCATTCTTATCCGAGATTGTTTACTCGTAAGTATTTATTGGGGGTTATGTTTATTATCCATGTCCATATGCTCTCAAAATGTTTTCATAAAATGTTTACATTACTTCCATGTATGTTTAAGAAATTTTTACCCTTTTCATACATTTACCACATCGTATGGAAGGAATCTTAATTTTTTTACCATACGAGGTACTTTTTGACTTTTCCGACAAAAGAATGAGGAAATTGTTATTTTTTAACTTATACGGCGTGAACGGATTTTTACGGTTTTATAAAACCTTATTGTCATGAAGCTTCCTCCAAAATATTTCATGAATATTTTCAAAAATATATCTTTATTTTAAAACTACATGATGTTTTGTGAAAAGAAATTGATTTTGAAGAAGAAAGGATATTTTCCTCAAGAATTCATTTCAAGTGTTTTATCAAAACCATTTTTCCATCTAAGATAACATTATTTTATATGTGTATGTTTCAAGTATAATGTCTCTATGATTTACATGGTTTCACTTTTCTTATTATGAAATGATATCCATTTATTTTATATGGATTATGTGATGATGGGATGATGTTTTTGAAACCCATTTCATTCGTTGGGTTATTATGAATGATGTATGTTTATTTTGGGTCACAAGTAAGAATGATTTCATTATGAGATGGGTGGGACCTATATCTCTCTCCAATGAATTTGGTAAAGATTAATATCTCATGAGATAGAAATGGATGGAACGACAAGTTAAACTGGTTTAGTAATACAGGACAAGAACGAGGAGTGAACTCGATTCAGAAAGGGAATTTGTCCACTAAGATGGTCTTGGCAGCAATGCCTTGCCTAATATGGAAATCATATCATGTGCTTAATGGTTTCCACAATTACATATTTATTCCCATGCTATTTTATCATGATTGATGTTCCATTATGATCTATGTCGTATGTACTCCCATGTTTTATCTCATTGCTCAAGATTTTCATGTTTAAACATTATGGTCATGTTTTTAAGTTCAAATATATATGGTTTGTTTTATTTTATCCATTCTTACACTTAATGAGCATTTGAGATCACCCTTTATATGTTTTCTTTTCCCCAGTATTTAAAGAAAGGTTTTAGATAAGAAAACCAAAAGGGGAATATCTTTATGGGAGATGTTGAAGATCTTTCACCACGATTAGAAGATTACGTTCCGAGTTTCCAAAGACACTAAACTGTTACGGTCCTTGTGTTTTTGTTTAAGTATTCTGCAAAAGAAATGTAATGTCCATGTACATCAAGCTTCGTGTCTCTACATCACTACCAATCAGTAGAAAAGTGAAATCAAAATCATGAATGGATCCTATGGAAACATGAACACAACACAAACATCAAGGTAAAACACAAAAAATTACAATTTAACCAACTATAGTTCAACACCATCACCATAGTTAATATAACCCATTGAATAATGGATAATATACAATGAAAGGAGAAGTGGAGTGAGTTACATGAGGATTTATATATGTGCCATGATTGATTCGCTCAAGGATTTGAGCTAAAAGGGTAGGATGATAGGGGTAGGAGCGCCTAGGGATATAGGGGATAAATTGGTTAAATGATGGGTGGATAAGGGTTAAAAATTAAAAAGGGAAAATGTAATTTCAAAAAAAATTAAACATATGGTAGGTCATATGTTTTTGACACACCATTTTCCAGATCACGCACCAACCATGTGGTACCTCTATCCAAGCGGAGGAGAGGTTGTATAGTTTAATAGTCACTGGATCATGACCATGCGCTTATCCATGCATCCTGTACAACCCATTGTTTGGGCCATATGATTTATAGAGTGTTGGGGCATGGTTTCTACTAACTGTGTTCCACCCTATGTATGGATTGAAACCCCATTTTTTATAATAAAATACAAATAAAATATACATAATTAAATAAATAAAAAACTAAAAAAAATATGGGCATGACACCATGTGAGGTGATGATGTAAAAAAATACATCAGTTTGTGAGGTAGTAGTCCACTGTTTGCATAAGAGATGGATTTATTTCCCATTTAATGGATAATTATGTAAAAATTATATTATTCCAAAAAAAATAAAAAAAAATTATTATATGGGATAAACTAGTTTTATTATATTATAATGGTTTGGAAAAAAATGAATGTGGTAAAAGAAGAAATGGAATGAAGGAGGTTGGCTAAAATGATTACCTATTCTTTGAAAGATATCATTTTGATCTCTAATTAAGGGACCTATGATTAGTATTTTTGGAAAAATACACCTCTCAAATATGGATAAGGATATTGGGAGATAATTTGGAAAGGTTTTCTTTTTATAAATAACTCCATGTCTGTGAATAATTTTGGGTAGGAGGTGCCCAATAGAATTGTTGTGAGTGGTACAATTGTAATTTTTGAATGTCTTAAAATATTATTAACACAATTTTTTATTAAAATGACTAAAAATGATTAATATTATAAGTTGATGAAGTTATGATGAAAATAAAACCATCCAATAGAATTTATACAAGTTTTTACTTCATTTAAACCCTTATCATTTTATATTAACCCCATAGTAAACCCACTTTAATATTAACTGTGATAATTGTTTTTTATTAGTTTTACTATTCACTGTAAAAAACGTTATGTTGAAATTATTACCTAATATTAATTTGGATGACTCAAAATGTGTATTATATTTTAAAAAAATAGTATATTACAATAATTTTAAGGATTTAATTCAAAAAATAGTAAAATGTGTTTAAAAAGGTTTTTTCATGAAAATGATTTTTTCAAGTATAAAATGATCTTACATTAATTATATAGAAATTAATAATAATTATGTGGATTTAAATTAATATAGTAATATATATAATATATATTTAATTTCAGAAAATAATTATTAGAGATCTTTTTCATTTATTAAAATAGAAAAACATCAATAATACAAGAAGAGTTTTCTAAAAAAATATCTTTTTTACCTCAAAATGAAATTTTCTTTGTTTTTTTAAAACAAACAATATATACATGGTGAATTATAAATATTATAAAATATTATTATAAATAAAATTTAAATTTCTTAAATATTATATTTTCATTTATTCATAAAATATTTATTCTAAGGGAAAATTTTTAAAATTCATTCAAATCTTATTTTGACCAAGTATGTTCAAAATAAATATGTATCCTATAAAATTATATTTTTTTACCATGAAATATTAAAATGTTCATAATAATATAGTTCCCTGATAATTAAAATTTTCACTTAATATAATTTGATCTTGGGTGTTACAGTAGTCATAGTTATTTAGTATGAGATTATTCCATATAGAATTGGCCAACCTATAATGATTATTGTATTTTATGATAGTATAAACACCATGAGATTTATCATCTCATAATGAGGAAAATGTTTTGAATAGTTCACAGTCATGAAAATTTGAAATGGTTATCTTGTAGTTTAAGATTCATTGACTCAGACCTGAAGTATTGGGGAAATTTTTACAAAGGAGTTAATTTATAGATATAAAACCATGCCTTATAGGTTTTGCGTTGATCCAAATCATAAAAAACATAAGCTAGATTTGTCCCAAAGATGGACTCATTATTCATAAGCATAACAAAAATGGAAAGGAACCAAGAATAAAGATGAAGATAATATTTGACCAAGATTCATGGTTATGCCTAGTAAAGTAATAAGTGTGTCCCTATGTATCATATAATAAGAGGAATCAATCGACATGAATTTTTGTAAAATATGGATAACATGTAACTTTGGATGTATTAGTAATCGTAGTAAGAAATATTATAAGGATATGGAATTTATGTAAGGAGATAATGTGTAACACCTCAATATTTTATAATATAATTCACTTTAAATAAATTTAATTTCTTCTATATCCTGTGATACACGAATCACTGAGTTTAAATGAACCACGATATACAATTGAAATATTTTTAATTATTGAGATAGTCATATGATTACTGTTGTATTAGAGGGTATGAATATGAATAAGAAAGTTATAATGTTTTTTGGGTTTAAACATATATAAAATGAATTAATTGGTTATCAATTTATTACAATAGAAAATAAAAATTATTTGAATGCAAATGAGAAGTTCTTATAAAAAATAGTTTTCATCCGTGCAATGTCATTTTATTATAATAAATTAAGTTAGTTTATTTTTATGAATTATTTTAAATAAATTTAAATATTATATATTCAATAAAATGGTTTAACATTCATATTATATATTTTCTAGGTATTAGATAAGAATAAATTTAGTTTTTTGCTTAAAAATATACTTTTCAAAAAAATGATTTTCATCGCATCTTTCACAATTATTTAAAAATGAATTTACAAACCTTATAGAAATGTAATCTTGAAAATTGATCTTACATCAGAAATAATCATATTTATGTTTATTAAATATGACCCCTTTTACTTTTGGTCATTTTTAATAGTAACCAAATTATATTTTTTTCACCACAGTAGGGGAAAAATGGGTAAAATCATGTTAAAACATTTGGATAAAGCTTTAAATTTTTTATAACACTTGAATTTATCCTATTGGATGATTTTAGTTTTTCTATATCCATACAAGTATCAAATATAATTTTTATTGTTGCAATTTTTTCTTTTTTAAAGCCCATATATTTATTAAAGAAAAAAATAAATACAAAATGTCACTCTCTTGACATTAATATCATTTATATTTTTTCATAAGGATAAATTATTAGAACCCCAGTTTTTTGTTATTTTTTTCAAATAAATTTAATATTATTTATGCTCTTCATTACACACAACACCAATTTTAGCTTGCATTATATGAAAAACTCTGTTAAAACAAAATGTGAAATATTCTTAAAATTTTATTATTTAATACGATATTTATCACATAGCCATTGGAATGGTGGTAGTTAATACTATTAAATAAATATATTGTTAAAAAAGTTGTATAAAATGCATTCATTGGTGGATAAATATTTATGAATGAAAAAATATATTTGAAAATAAACGGAATGTTTTTAAAAAAATCTGTTTTTATGCATAAAATATGTTTTACCATATTCGCCATGTATTACTTTTAAGTGTTGTATATACTAACCATGAACTTATTTTATGTTGTATCTCAGGAACATTATTTGTATTTACAGATCCATTTTATTATATCTCTTTCATAGTGTTTATGATTCAATAAATACCAAAGAAGTAAATGATTTTTTCCCAATTTCTCGTTTTCGGGATATATATTATGTTATGCACCTATATTCTTTTATGAGGTGTATGTAAAACCCATTCGACCTTTCATATCATATGTTTTTATTCCTAGGATACAATATATTTTAAGTAATGTTATTATTGAATGTGGATTATGATTCAATTTTACCAAAGTGCTAAGAGTATTATGTTTAAAAACCATCCTTTAAAGGGATTGATTATGATTATAATTACAATGATATAATCTTATGATATATCTCTCTATAAACTCATGAATTTTATCCCCCTATAGTTTTTTCATGAGAATAAATTTTTTCTCGCAATTTTCCTATCCTTTTGTACACCGTATTCTAAAAGGATTTTTTTAATTTAAAATGGATTTATTTTTCTATTCTATCGAAACCCCCATTTCCATATAAATATTTTCTAAAAAAATCTAATTTTTTTTTAACATTAACTGAAGTAATTATTAAATTAATATTTACCCATGTTTTAATTTTTTAAAAAAATAAAAGGATTCTTTATGTTGTTTTCAACAACCATTCCCATTTATCTTTTACTGAAAATCTGAAATGAATCTTGGTTTCAACCTGTACGACAGAAAAATTAATTTCCACCATCATTACCATTCAATGTTTTAAATATTCGTTCATTTCTATTACAATTTTATTTAAAAAAATATAAATATTATATGAATTTATAATTTTAAAAATTTATTTTCAAAGTGGAAAGGAAATTTTACTCAAAAAATGTTTTAAGTGATTTTTAAATCATCCTTTTTATGTTTTAAACAATATTTTAATGGAATAAGATATTAAAACTATTTTATATTTTAACTAGTTTTTTCAAAGAGGAAAGGATATTTTTATCATGAAATGATCCAAGTGATTTTTCAAAATCCTTTTCCATCTAATATGACATCCTTTAACGTTACATAAGCATTGCTTGGGATATGATCCAATGAAAAAAGCATTATTATTTATCTGGTAGGATTATGATTATGATAAAATGATGTTTATAAAACCCATTTACTTCCATGGGATATAAAATAATGAACTTTTTATGAAAGTAGACCCCTTTTGCGGTTTATGATAAGATGAAAGATTTTTTATCTTATGGAATTTAAATATATGGATTATGTGATGTGAGGGACCAATATCTTCCACAAATGAATTATTAAAATATGAATAAATCATTAGTAAATATGTTATGTGTGAAACTCAATACATGATCCTAATTTTATGCATCAACTTGATGACATGTTTACCATTTTATGAGTTAACTTGATTACATGATCATTGTTTTATACTTGGACCTAGATTTTATGCCTATAAGGTCATGTATGGACCTTGTCGCATGTCCATAAGCTTATATGAGGGATTGATTTCATATTCTTAACATAATTAGTTAACCTATTTATATTTATACATGTTCACAATATTATAATATTTTGTATATTCCACAAATCTATGTCTTATTCTGATGATATATTCTCATGGTTCAGGATCTTTGATTCCATTATGATAATTGACTTATGAACTACAAATATTTATGAAATGACTCAATTTTATGATATATGATATATAGGGTACAGTTTCCAAATGTCATTATCATGTTATCATAATGTTATGCTCATGATATATTGATATGTCCCTTGTTTACCATTACTATGAATCAGATATCACCCTTTCTTATGTTTTCTTTCCCAAGGATAGGATGAATGGTATTTTGTGTGATATTTCTAAGAATGGTTCTAGTTAGGAATAACATAGTGAGAGATGATGAATATCACTTATGTTTTATTTGTTTATGTGTCTAAGCTTCCAAAGGATATATACTTTTTCAATCCATGGGCATGTGTTTTGTAATATAATAAATATTCATCTAAAAATATGTAATATATACATATATGAAGTTTGGGTTAATAAAATTTGTATTAGAGGATAGGATTTGTTAACCTTTGGAGATTAGGATGAGGAAACCATAGTTAGATGCCTAGAGATATGTATATGGATATTTCTAGGGATATGTATAAGGATATTCCTAAGGATAATTCTATATATAATAAAATGTCCTCGGATTTTAGTAAAGTATAGAGTGGCTGGTTTCCTAGAAATTGAATCGTTTTATAGAAATAAAAGTTGATGTAGATCTCACATAGAAGTACCTAGTGGAAATAAATTTGAAAAATTTTCATTGAGATAGACTCGGTCGTCACCAAGTGCTTGAAAATGGACCATTTTTTACACTTGGACACACACTCTCAGACGATATGCTTTGGAAATTTACAAAAATGTTTATTTACCATTATGAAGAACTTAAAAAGATGATGACTATGAATTTCCAAGGATAAAATTTATTATCATGTATTGACATGATTGTTTCATTATTTATCTATCTTATAATTTATTTTTCATGATTACGTGATTTTCTAATATGATTAGTGTTTCTCACATTATACATTCTGGATTTACACATTAGTTGGAACCTAAAGGAATCATGTTACTACAAAATGAAATGAAAAATAAAATGATTGTCCACCAGAGTAACTGAATATTATGGGATATAGAATGAAAAATCTCATTTATATTCTCAAACAAATTTATCAAGTAATGAATCATGCTAAACATACAAAAGATCAAATGAGGGAACAACATTCTATTGATTTTTTCATTAGGCAATGCCCACCCTCATTTAGAAGGTCCACTAATTAACTAGTCAAAGAGAAATGAATCAATACCACTGATAATATATTTCCCATTATCCAGTGTTCAAATCAAGAAAAATTCATTTTGGATGTCTATTATTAGGATAGTGAAGCAGATCGATAGTGGAACCTTATTAATGTATATGAGCTAAGATGAGGTAATTTATTCTACTGAGTGGAATTAGTTCAAGAGGATATTATTCATTTAGTAATTTCTTCATATTATATGAGAAATGATAGGTAAGGAAATTATCATGATAAAATATAAGTATGGTGAATATATTCGTACCTATGAAGGAAATTTTACAACACTTTCATGATATGATTCAAGTTTAATCATGAGTTCGTAAATAAAATTAATCAATTTTTTGGTGGATTAAGACCATGTATTCAAAAATAATTGGATATAAGATATATAAGTATCTATGAAGTAGTCATTTTAGATTCACTATATGTAGAAATAGAAATTAGAGATTCCAACCATTGCCATGGTTTTTATATGACAAAGAAAGATCAATTCCCATGAGAACATGAATAAATCACATGGTTGAAATAAATTTCAGTCACCTACATGACCGAAATGTGTGAAGAATAACCCATAGGTATTGTTTAAAGTAATGAGAGGTTTTTACAAGTGTCTGAAGCCATTCAAATGATAAAAATAATTTATAAGTTATTTAAAGCGGTCATTCAATGATAAAAATAGATAGAGCTCAATAGAATGAACCAATCACACTCTAGTGATTCAAATGAAAAGATTTTTGGAATTATGTGAAACAATTTCCAAGTCCAAGTGATAATGTGGATAATAATTCACAATAACCTCTAAAGTCATTAGAAAAATGGAAAACATATGCCATCACAATGGATGAATTGAATCATGATAATTAGGGAACACTTATCCTCCCCTCTATATTTATAAATTTCATGTTTTATTTTGTATGAATGATCCCTCTAAAAATATTATTATTCACCCATTCAATAAACTTCTTGTGAATATATCTCTCTATATGGATACTAGAATAATGAAATTAATTTTATATTGTCTTGGTAAAAGGATGAACCTAGGTTTCCAAAAAATTTTGTTTTAGATAATAGATTATATATGTAATAAAGGATGAATTACCTTTTGGAAGTGTTTTTCTATCCAAGTAATATTAACATAAGTGTTTTAGATACCATCATGGGTTTATAAGTTCTAGGTATGTCAAAAGTTCAAAGTCATTGACTCCCCTTTTTAGGTTTTATATTTTTATAGTTTATCATGATTAAGGTTATTTTAAGAGATATTTATGGAAATGTAACCCATTGGTTTTTTATATGTTTTAGTGACAAATTTATTTTAGGAGGAATTTCTTTTCACTTTTTAGAAATATGATTAAAGATACTGGGAAAAATTAGGATTTACCTTATTTTATATTTTCATGTAATTATGGGTTGTATTTGATCATGTTATGAATTCATCACACTTCATTTCTATTAGAGAAGATTTCTCTCTTGAACCGCTTTCCAGAATATACATAAACGAAGTGGTGAGGTTTCATATAGTACCATATTCAATTGTATCTGATTATAATTTGAGGTTCACCTTAATGTTTGGGTGATTACCTCAACAATATATTTATATGGAGTAGAGTTATAGAATTGCATATCATCCTTAGAAAAATTTTCAATTTGAGAGAATAATTAAAACCTAGAAGGATATTATATGATCCTGTTCTATAGATTTTAATGTTTTTTATCAACACCTTCCTCTAGTTGAGTTTTCCTACAAAAATATATTTCACTCAAGCATTCATATGGATCCTTATGAAGAATAATATGAGAATAAGTGTACATCTCCAATATACTGGATTGCAGTTATAAATTGAATGTTTTTGGGATTTGAGCTAGTTGATGAAATGATAGAGAACATTTCATTCATTTTGAAAAACTTAAGGGTATCATAATATAGATTGGAAGGTTATGCTAAAAATAATATATTCTATCTATAATTTTATGTTGGTGATATTGAATTTATATTAATTCCTCCATGGATGTAAGAAGGGAAAACATATCCCTAGGTATATTGGTCCCTTTGAATTTATTGATCGTATCAAGATCATAGTTTATCTATTGTAACTCTCACCGAACCTCAATCTGGTTCAGGGTGTGTTCAATGTAACTCTCTTGAATATGTATATGACTGATCCTTCACATGTAATAAAATCAGAGGTTGTACTTTAAGGCATGAAATTTCTAATAAGTATTAATCAGTTGAAATTATATACTATATAGAGAATGTTCTATGGAACAATACCACTCACCTAGTCAATGTTTTTTGGTGAAACCACCATCTGGAGGATGTTACGAGGGAACCTAAGGATATAATGAGGCATAAGTATCCTCAATTTTGGGAACAAAAGTGATGAATTTCAAAGGAGAAATTCATTTCAATAGGGGGATAATGTAATACCCTTAGATTTTAAGACATATATTTTTTCAAATAAATTGAAGACTTTTTATATTTTTTGTTACACGCAACACTATGTTTAGTTTACTTTACATGGGGCACCAAGTTTAAACCAAATATGATATGAAATTAAAATATTATTGTTGAATATTATAGTTATCACCTAACCGTTAGAATGATGGGTATGAATAATATTAAATAATTATATGGTTTACAAATGTATATAAAATGATTTTTTTGGTGACTAATTATTTATAATTGAAAGTAAAAACTATTAGAAAATAAATAAAATATTTTTTTTAAATAACTATCTCTGGGCATACAAACACATCTTACCATAATAATTTAAACAATTAAATTATATTGAATGATTTTAAGTAAATTTATATATTATATAATCAATATAATTTTTAACTATCATATTACGTGTTCTATAGACATGATATAAAAAGAAGTCCAATTTTACCTTTAAAAATGTATGTTTCAAAAATCAGTTTTTTCACCTTTTTCACAATATATTTTTAAATAATTTTTTTATTATTTTAGATTTTTTTTAAAATTAAATCATTTATGAAATCGAAAATTCAATTTTATATCAGGGTAAATTTTTTAGAAGATAAATGTTATAATGAATAGTGAAAATACATGTTTTTATTAAGAATTGTCATTTTTCAAACATTTAGAAACATAAAATTTATGTTAAGATGGTTTTAAAAGAAAAATTAGTTCCATTAAATATCTATTAATACAATTTAGTTAAATGGAATCCATTTTGTAGTGAATTTTTATATAAAAATATTTTAAACATTTGAGCATTTGTTTATTGGAAAACTGTATTCTCATCATGTTTATGCGTTAAATATTAAATTTAATCTTACCACTTCTATGAATAGAATATAAAAAATTAGATTCAATTATTAGAATAAGTATAGTTTATATTTTATAATGGTATCAAATTAACTTTATAATATTATTAAAAGTAAAAGTAATAAAAATTAATTATCCTGATTAAACTGAAAATGGTTTTATCAGGGGGTTAAAATAAAAATATAAGGGGTAAAAAGACTAAGAGACTTTTACAAAACCAATTTTATGTCTATTTTGTGAACCTATAAACACTTAGGTGAGATAATGGAAATTTTTTTATAATTTTGTAATGTGAAAATATTGGGTACTCCTATTTCTTTTCCACAGTTACAAGTGTGCCACTCACCTAACTAATGAAAGGCCACTCCTATAATCTTCTCTTAACACATATAAAACCCATTGGTTCAGCAAATAAATTCATTACATCCACCATATCATCCTATAATCCCTAGGTTTTTTCTAAATCAACCCTATAAATTATATTGGTGAAAACTAAAATAAATTCACAATGTGTTCTAGGTATCACTCCTATGGAAGTAAATACATGATCCTTCACATATACTAAACTCATAGGTTTTACCATAAGAACATGATATTTCATATTATGAAAAATCGGTTGAAATATTCTGTCCTAGAGATAATTTCCAACATAATAAGAAAACCCACCATGTTAAATTTGTCTAAATGAAGAAAATATCTGATGAAACAACTTAAGAATTTGAGGATGTGATAAAATGGAGATATCCTCATTTGTTTGTATCAATGTGATAGAATTTCAAGGTAAAATACATTTTAATGGGTTTATAATGAAACACCATGAGATATTATAAAATTTGTATCTTTAAATAAATTTAATTTCTTTAATATATTGCAGTGAATGCACCAATAAGTTTAAATGAAATGTGATATACTATTGAAATATTATTATCTAATTAGATAGTTTCACCAAGAAATTTGATTCTTATGTGTGAAAGGGAATAACTAAGTGATGAAAAATTTCAATTTTACACATGAATTAATGAATTAATTAGTTATAAATCGATTATAAATAAAAAATAAAAAATAATTTGAAATAAAATGGGATGTTTTTTTTTCTAAAAAACAATTTTCCTAAGCGCAATGTATTTTTATCCTCACTAATTTAATTAATAACTATTCATGAATGAATATAATTAAATTTATATAATATATAGTCAATAAAATATTATAACATTTATATAATTTTATTTCTAGGGATTTGACAATAATTAATCTAGTTTTATGCTTAAAAAATATATTTCCAAAAAATGATTTTCTTTGCATTTGGAAAACTTATTTTGAAAGGGATTTCTACCACTTATAGAAAATGAATTTTGAAAAATGGATCTCATATTTGGAATTAGTAGATTTATATTTGATAATTTTGTCTCTTTTATTTTTTATCTTTATTAATAGTAACCTCATGATTTGTTTAACACTTTCCATTACCAATAGGATTAGTGGAGTATCAATATGTCCATACCAGTCAGGAATGTCTGCCCATTTGGTTCCATTTTTCACTAATTATCATCTTTAAATTATTTTAGGAAAATAATCTGTATAAAACATCACTCTCTTGATTGTAATATCCCAAATTTGTTTCTATAAGGATATATAGACGATAATTTTGGTTATAATTATCTATTTTAAAGTTGAATTAAATTTTTTTTATCATGGTATTTTTTTAAAAAAAATGATTTACTGAATAGTTAAATAATTTCTTATGTAATGTTGGCATAGTATTACTTCAAAGAATAGAAAAATTAAATAAATTATTTTAAAAATATTAAATTTCATTCAATTTGGATGAATTATTGATTTCTATGAATATTTTAGATTAATATAACATATTAATTTATGTGTAAATTTTTCAATTCCAATTACATTTCTATAAATTTGTTTTCTAAGTAAAATTAAATGAATGGTTACAAACATAACATTAATTCTATTTTATAATTAATAATATTTTTTAATTATTTAAAATATATAACAATATTATATCAAACTATGTGAATGGGATTCAGTTAAGCATATAAAAACTTTTAAATTTATTATTCAGTTGTCATTATATGGTAGTATTATTGATATTTAATGAGTTAAAAACTTTGATTTTGTGGTAATTGTCAATAGGGTCAAATGGGGGTTAAAACAAGGAGACAAAGGTGAAGAAATATCCTCAAATTATTTGAATTTCTTTGGATGAGATTATTTATCATAATCCTTATATTAAAATTACATTAATTTGGATCCATTTTTTTAGAAAATTTTTTTTGTTAATTCAATAATTTAAGTAATTCCAAGACTACCCGTCCTCTCACTTATAAAAGGGAAAGTCATATCCTTCATTATTCATATTGTTTGAGCTCTCTAGATCAGAAAAGACCTACCATAATACCTTACTAGATCCCATAACCATATCCTTGAGGTTCTATTCTTTCCAAAAGAACCTCCTTTCAAGGATTAAGGTATAATATAATAAGGTTTCTCAACAAAGAGGTATAACATTTAACTTAGTATTTTCGATTTTTTATTTACATACCTCCTATAAATACATAGTATAAGTTATAAAATAATTAATTAAGTGTCTTAAATGTAATTAATTTTTTTAATATTATTTAAAATCAATTAAAAACTTCTTACCATTTATTTTAAAATGATAATTCTGCTCATGCGTATGTGTGGACTACCACCTCCACTTAGCAATTTGATTCATTTCTTTCCATCTAATTTATATTGATAGTAAAAAGGATATATTTTTTGAATATTATATATATATATATGATATAACAATAATACTATATATATGAATTGTTATTTACTTCTTTTTTATTCCATTCGTCAAAAAGTGAAAACAACATCCGTGCATACGTACAACCTACAATCTCTTTGAATGGTGTCATTAATTTTTATATCTCAAAACATTATTAGTTATTATATATATATACATATGAATTATTTTATATGATATTCATATAATGATTTTATTTCTAGAAATGATGAAATCATGATCAAAGTACCATGGTTGAAATTACGGAACCAAAATTCTCATGAAAAATGAAACGGTTAAAACCTGGAAACCACAATTTTAATAAAGAATTATTAATAAATGGATGGTTTCATGTTTTAAGTGGATGTTATGTGATATTATAAGTATATACATGTATATTTTATAGAATTATAATAAATTCAAATTTATTATACATTAGTTTAGAGTTCTTTTGACCCAATTTGAACTTAATTTAAGGGATATATGTTACAATGACATTGTTCATAAAGATTGTTTACGATTTAATTTTCAATGATAAACATTTATGAATTATTAATTAAGAATCCAATTAATTTTATTATAATATGGTTACTTTTCTAGAATATATGTTTTCCTTTCATTCCTTCACTTTAGAAACTCAATAGAGTGGATATTTGATGTAAGAAAATCTCAATTTATTTATCTTATTAGTTCAAAACCATTTTTATTCCAATTATATGTTTTCTAAAATAACGTTTTCAAGAAATTTTTACTATTATCATATGATTTTTGAAATTCATTTCATCCCATGAATATTTTTTAAAAAAAAATTAAGTAGAATTTTATTGTCATTTTACAAATGAGGTATTATCTCTTTTTAATGAAAATGTGAGAGGAATATTTGTTTTTACATATACATTATGAATTGAATTTTCCAATATCAAGAACAATCAATTTCATTTTAGAATACTTTATAATTTTCCATGGTTCTTTTGAAATAATTTTTCTTAATAAATTTTTTAAAATCTTTATATTTAAAAGAAGTGATACCAAAATGAAATTTTTTTTTACCCATGAAATATTCAAATAATATTTTAAATTATATTTATATTATGATAGATTAATTTGATGTAAGTTATGATTTAATTGGGATAATATCCAAGGATAATTGCCTTATTCTTCAAATGGATGGTTTTCAATTATGAGGATGAGATGTTTATGAATCCCTTTTATTTTCTAAGGGTTAAGTTGTGTTAAAATGTTGAAATGTTTATGAAACTAATTTCCATTACATGGGTTATAATATAAGACAATTGAATTAGGTACTTATGGAATACATACAAAAAGATTATAAATATGTGACAGTTGGGATCAAAATTATATATCCCTCCTATTCATTGGGTAATGATGCATATCTTATGAGATAATTTTTACATGAATGTTTTGTGAACTAATTTCAATAAGGGAATTTTTTCAACATGATAGTCTTGGGAGTGAACCTTGATTAAGAATATAATAGAATGAGGAATGATTGTAATCCACTATGATAGTATTGGATATGAAACTAGACTAAGGAAATGATTTTCCAAGAATATTTGTATTCTATAAACTTATCTATCATGTAAATATTATTCTCTCACGGGTCATGTTTTGTTATTCCTTTATTATTAATATATTATGAGCTTCCGTGATTTATGTGATGACTTAGGATAATAAATATTATATATATGTTATGGTTTTAAATTATTATTATCATTTTATCATACCCTAATGATAATATTATGTTTAATTGATCATCGATATATCCCTTTTTACCCTTATTAAGAATGAACACTTATCCTTTATTAGGTTTACGTTCCCTTTGTTATGAAGATTGGTTTTATGTATGGTATGTATAATAGGGGTTCTTGTTAAAAAGAACCTAGTCAGAGATGACAAAGTTCACTTATGAACCAATTATTTATGTATCCATGTTTCCAAAGATACTAAAACCTTATTTTTTGGATTAGATCATAATGTTTTGTTATGAATAAACACATAATAAAATGTGATCTATTTGTGTGAAATGTTTTTGTTATTATATTAATGTCATATGAATAGACCTTCCAATGAAACTTTCTAGATCATGTATTGTGTAATTTCGTACTATGTGGTTTAACATCATGTAAAAAGGATAAAGATGGTTGGTGTGTTTTATTATTTTTGTGTACTAAAGGAAAAAATAAAGATAATACATCAAAAATTATTATATGTACCTCTCACTCATGTAAGGAGAAGGGTATTTAAAGTGTTGAGAACTCACAATCAATGATATAGTAAGATATCCATGTTTCAATATAGATTCTTTATCATCTGGAACTATTAAATATATATTTCTCATATATAAAGTATGTTTCATCTCAATATAGAGACTAATGTAACAAGACCAGATGTTAATGGTGAGACCATACACTTATAAGTATTAAAATATTGAGTAAATTGAGGTTAAACTAAGAATATGATTTTGAGCATCATAATGTATCTCATTATGTGGGACTCACGACACATGTAGTCTACTATATAAATGGGAATTTTTCTTGAATTAAACTAGAAAATTAATGTAATTATATCTCTAGTAACTCTTGTAAATATCAATCTATTTTATAAGGGAAATTAGTTTATGTAGAGTAGGCCACTCTACATGGTTTAAATTCTTGAAAGGTGAAATATACTTCATATAGTTTATCATCAAATGATACAGACTTTATTTCCATGTAGCTTATAGTCATACTGCTCTTAAATATATATTGTACCATACAAATGAATGTACATTAAGGAGTCATATTCACATAAGGAGACACACATAGATGGAAAAAAAGGGTAGAATTTAACTTATGTTGGGTTCCCAGATAGAGGGACCTATATTGAAGGGTGGCTCTTTCATGGATTAGGATAATACACTAGGGAGTGAGATTTCACAAAATGGGTTACTCTATAATGTTTAAAGATATGTAGTATGGACCATGGTATGGTATTTTAAATTGATCTGCCTCATGTGAAAAAATGTTATAGATTCACCCCAATGATGTAGTCTGGGAGGAAATCAAGATGTTATTGATAAGGTCCAATTGTTGAGATGAAGTGAGTGATTTGGTTGGAAATAATGTCTTAGAAAAAGATATAATATCTTGGTTTCCTTATGTATCCATTATTAATAGTAATCATGCCACATGTGATTCTTAAAATATGGGTCTCTTTGTACAACTCTTTATTGTGTAAAAAAATATTCAAAGTGAAATTATTTCCCTAGTGAGAAAGGTATGGATACAACCTAAAGTGAATTAGAAAGTGTCTCATCACTTTAGTACAATAACTTCATGTGAAATCTACATTTTTTTCTAGGATAAGTTCTCTTTTTATGATTATGTATATTAATTTAATAGTAATAACTCCATGTGTAGTTCTGATATAGAGGGAAAAATATGGTCACATTGACTTGCTGTTGAGGAATAAGAGGGAACCCAATATGAATAGATATTTCTATTACAAGAATATTTAGGGAAATAATTTTGATTAGGTTATGGTTGTATTGAGTAGTTTAGATTTATATACATATCCTAAAATAATACAAATCCAGAAACACATGGTTATTATGAGGGTTATTTTATTCTGATGATTTACATCATATGAAGAAAACAAACACTAAAAAATATTACATAGGTATGTCTATAATTTCAGGAGAACATGTATCACATAAATTCTTAAATAGTCCAAGATGATATGTATGGTGGACAAAGCATGCACAAGTATTTCAGGATAGGATTAATTTTCCTTTTCAATAATTTTTTGAGTATATTATACATAGTCTTGTTAAAATAATATATATATCCATTCGTCATCTCATTTAAAAATAAATCATAGTTATATTTAATATTATATTATTGATATATCCTTTCCAATTTAGAAGGTCCAATGTTGGTATTTGTTCCATCAATATTTTATGTGAGAAACCAAATCTAGTTTTTATTTTCTAATTTAATAAATTTATCGTAGCCTTCATTCTGATTTCCTTGATGGATACTACCTAGGTTAACATGGAAGTGATGTTTATGAAAATAGAGATATACTTGACCATCATAGAAATAACTGAATGATATGGACCCACAAAAACTATTCCCCAAATATAAAATGACCAAAGAGTATTTCATAGTATGAAATAGTTCGGGGGGTTAATGGATGAAATTGTTAAGAATATGTCAGGAATAATGGAAACCCATATTTTCTATACACTAAATTTCATGTTCTATTACATTAGGATAAAAAAATATAAGGATTGGGAGTATTATTGAATTTGGGTAATTAGATACATATCATGATAACTTGAAACATGGATACAATGAAATTATTTAAAAACTCATTAAATTCCCTTAAAAATATATTGATCATATAAAGATGCATGGGGTAACCTGGGGATCAACAAAAGAATGAGTGGGATATAACGTTCAGTAAGGGAATAATAAAAGAATATAATGATGTACATTTATACATGTGATTCAGGGGTATAATATGGAGAATTATAAGGGAGAAAACCATAATCCTAATAAAAAAATCTATAGCATGATAACATCAAGGTATCATCAGAATGTGGAAATAAGATAAAGCATGAAATCATAATCATAAGTAAAGGATAATAATCAAAACATCATGTCACCATGTGAGTAGGACAATATCTCATACACTATACATAGTATCTCATGAGATAAAAACATTACCCAACACATTATAGGGCTATCTATTTCAGTTCCACTCGTCACATTAAAGTTATGTACATGCATTTTTGTTCCACATAGATCACAGAACATAAAAATTTATTTCATCACATTTAATCCAATTATTAAGGAGTACAGATTATATACATTGAGGTCTCAAATCAATAAAGGATAGGTAAAACTACACGAATACCCTCGAGTGGAAATTTGGTCGGGTTTTCAAAACAAAAAAATGGTTTTGGAAAATCATAAAATAAATTTTTCTGCATAACAGGTGTAGATAAAGGTTCATAAAAGGTATTATGGATTAAGAAAGGTTGTTTCTCATTACCTAGTAATCCCATGAAACATAAATAGATGCCTACAAAAATATTCCCACATAAAAAATAGGAAATAAAATGGCTTAATACAAAAAAAATAATCAATAAAGAGGAGAAAGAGAGTATCCCTTACCATTAATGGGTGATTATAAAAGAATATGAGGATATCCTAATGGGAATGGGAACACTTTGTGAGGAATTTATAGAGGAATAGAGAGATGGAGACAAAATTAAAACACAATGTTCTTTGAAATATGTTGAATGGGGTATTGGGTGGGTATTTATAGAAAAAGAGAGAGGAATAATTTATTAATATATAAATGTAGGTTTTCACCTCTAAGTGATAAAATATCAAACCACAAACCTTCCCATGGTTTTTACAAAAGAATTAGTGGTCTTCTTTATTTTATTATGATAATATTAAAACTTCATAAAATAATACCGTTTATGATATGGGATTTAGTTACATTTATGATAAATCATTTTTAAAACTTTAGAAAATAACATAGGTTTTTGAGGATTTATTATATTGTTGAAACATTTATAAAATAACTTCAAAAATACATTATATTATGTTTAAAATATATTTTTGTTCATGGTTTCACTTAATAATATATATTCCAAATCTTTTGGTCTATTATGATGTCATAATGTAAACCGTATATTTATATCATAGTTAATTTTTCCCTAAATATTTGACTAATTCAAAAAATATGAAAAAATAGCCATTGGAAAATTTCTATGTAATTATTTAAAAAAATAATTGAAAAAAAAATATTTCCAATATATGAAAATTTACACTTTTAAATATAAATCCTTATTTTCTGGAAAAAAAATAGTTTTTATGACACAAATAATTTATGACCATTATAAAAATTACATTGGACTTAATTAAATGAAATTTTCATTTATATTTTAATACATAATTAATAATAGTATTTCATTAAAATATCATTTATTTCAATGTTCTTGAATTTATCAAAAATAATTTTTTAATTAAAATGATATATACGATAAAAATACAATTTCAGTTTCTTTATATCAAAATATATTTTTTACTAAACTCATTATAGAATCATGTGTATAAATTAATAATGAAAAGGATAAATATAATAATTTATTTATTAAAATGAAATAATAATAATTTAAATGAAAATGGTCAAGATACACATCCCTTATTACACCAGAATAAACCCCCAGGTTATGGTACAAAATGGTGGTACTTTCTTAGGGTGGTTTAGCGAACATTGTCTAAGTGGTGATATTGACAAGAATATAATTATCTTGTAAATGGTTTCAATAAAATTTCAGTTATTGAATTATGGAATATTATTTTTTATGTGTAAATCCCAATAATTCCATCTCTCTCAGAAGATATGTAAAATGGGATTCATAAGGTACGGTCCTACTAGTCAAGGCCATCGTTTCTTCCTTATTTCTAAATTAGACTTTATAATAATCATTAATATATAATAATATTAATGGTGATGATATAATAGATTTATCATCAATGGTTAGGATTCATATCAATCATTTATGTATGATAAAAAAGTTATAGATATATTCTATAATAGTCCAAAATAACAAATGATATATTGTGTATGTGTTTTATATTACTACATTACATAATAAAGAATTTATTTATACATGATGGAATTCCATTTATAAAATATTGGGTCTTTATATTATTCCCCATCCAGAAATTTATCCCTTGAAATTTCCTTTTATATATTATAATAGTTTAGGGTACTTCTGTTTCATTACCTCTTCCAGTTCCCAATTTTCTTCCTCAAACTTATTGTTTCACTATAGTACCTTGACCAGGTGAGTTGTCTTTTTCCATATAACATTATATCAATGATCTACTATCTTAATAAGTATATCTTTGTATAATAATTTATTCTCCAAAGGCAACACCTACAGATTTGGTATAAGTGATGGGTCTAATATATAAGGATACAAGGAACCGATCATATACTTTAGATAGTTTAGGTGTTTGTGTAGAAAATAGAAAATAGATCTAAAGTGATAAAGCATATAAAAAGGTATAATGTATCATGGATTAATATTTAACTTCTTGTAAAACCTCATGAGTTTATTCCATGTTAATATAAGAATGAAAACCTTATCTCTGACCTCAAACTCGAGGTTCATTGATGATTGTATACAAATATATTATGTCATCTTTTCATAATCTATATATGTTTTGGATTGGTTTAAGCCATATTTTTTATATCTTGGATAATATCATGTCCCATCATCTTTCACTCTCAAAATGCATCATAGCATGTTGGATTCTGACACCTCTTCTCATACAGTTCCTCATAAGGTGTCATTTTAATGCTATAATTTAAACTACTTTTATATGAGAACTCCACTAGGGTAAGTGTAACACCCAAAAGTTTTGAAAATAAATATTTAATGGATGAAACACTAAGTCCCTAAAAAACAACACATTTTGTAATCTATTCCTTAAACACAGCTTTGCCTCTACTATGTTTCAAATTTCAAAAAACGGTCATCTAGAGTTGTGATCAGCAAGTCATTTGTAGTCTGATAAATTCAAATTGATATCTAATGAATAGTAACATACCCTTGTGAATAGTAATATGACCCTTATTAATTTTAAATAATGATATTTTTTTATTTTATTAAGTTAATAAGATAATGAGATATTAATTAATTTTTCAATTTGATATAAACCTAATTATACCTTTAAATTTTTTATTTATCGAATTAACTTTGATTTTACTTAAAAATTAAATTAAAAATATATTGAAAATTATATTTGAAAAATGGAGTTCATTTTTTATTCTACACATTGGAAAATGGATAGGGTGAATTTTTGACATTTTTCTGGAATTCTTGAATTTTTGATGAATAGTGAAATACGGTAAAATACCGTATATATAGATTATCAGTTAAATACACTATTGTTGACATAATGAGTGATTTATGGCCACATGGTTCGAATTAAAATTCACTTATTACTATTAGGGGTCACAAGAAACTACACTATTGGTTGTCTTGATGGAAATAACAAAATAATGAATAAAATATACCGAATTCACTCGTCTCCTCCACTATAAACACCCCCTCACTCCCTCTTCCCCTCACTCATCTAAGCCTTTAAGCACCTCAAAGTTCTGCCAAAATACCCTTTTCATGTAATTCCTCACATCCAAGAATCTTTTTTTCATTCCAAAAGACCAAAACCCCTTTCTTTAAAGATATTTTAAAGGAGGTAGATTCAAGAGGTAAATTCACATTTTAGTTATTTCAGTTTCATTTCAAGTTCCTTTATATTGTTATCATCTACTTACCTCCTCTTTAAAAATGACCATGATAACTCCATTATCATATATATACAAGAATTATATCATTTTAATGGAATAACCATCATCAAAATTCTAACTCTCTCTCATTTATTTTACATATGAAATCAACGTCAATTAGGTTCCAATTTACAACATTCATGGTCAACGAAGTTTCATTCTTCAATATATCCTTAATTACTGGTCATAAAACCATTTTCATGTTTTAAAAATAATATTATATATGTATTATAACCTATATATTGTTTGAGAACCAGTATATGAACATATAATTAAATCATATGTCCAAACTAGTTTCTAATAATAAGAATATCACTTAAACAATCTAAGTGAATGTCATTAATATTTAATCTAATGATTAATCATAATTACATGTAACCAAATCATATAAATTAAAATTAACACATATTTATGTTCCTAAATAATATTTAAATTTAATTCTAGAGATATAATTCTTTTTCACATGAACTCCATTACACAAAAACAAGTGAACAGATTATGAAAATCAAGAAAATGAACACTCCGAAATGACAGAATTCAATCTTATAACTAATCAAAAAGGAATTAATGGACATAATAAAATCATTATAAACTATATAAAAGACTAATGGGTTATGAATTAATATATTAATAATTCAAATTTCATATTCTAGGAACTTATGTTTAAGAGAGTAATAAATTCAGACAAAAGGTAAGGGTTTTTTCACCCGAACCTCCATTTTCATTTGGGTTAATTTTATTGTCTAATTAACTCAATGAATTTTTTTTTATTATTTAATCCTCATAAATTTTGTGTGAGGTTTCTGTGTATGGGAGTTACACACTTTAAATGTAACTTTCAAAATTATTTTTGAAATACAAGCCCGATTTAAGGGAATTTCTCAAATTATTACCTATTTCCCAGGTCACTCTATAATATTTTTTTGGAAACCATTATCTTTAAAAAATATCACATTTTATTTTTAAAATACTATATTACTTCACTTCTGGTTTTTTTCAAATACTTATCCAAAATAGCATTTCTTTTTAAAGTAAAAGAGTATTTATCACAAGAATCGCTCGATGATTTTATAAAAGTGTCTTTATCTATTTCAAAAACCTTGTTGATACATATTTATGATATAATATACCATATTTAATTGAATGTTTTATGATTATTTTGATTGTGTATGTTCTATTCTAAAACTATTTACCAAATTACTCTAAATGGTGATGGTTTTTTCTTAATGTTTGGGGAAAGTTATTTACATCTCATATGTTAGTATAAATATAAATGTATATGTTGTTTATGGTGATACTCACTCATATAAGGAATTAATTAGACAAATTATGTGATGGGTGGGGTACTTTATAGCCCCTTGATGCACCGGTAGCTCTCATGAGACAAATAGACTTGGACTTGACAGATGCCTTGCCCATTTTGAGTTATGTTTTTGGCCAAGGCCTTAATCATTTTAGACCTCTTAGTCGAGGCCTTGATGGTGTATTTCAGAATGTCTAGAATATGAACTCCCCTCGTTATGAAGCTAGAAAATTAAAGTTCATGTGGTTATTAGACTAGTATAATGCCCATGATTATGTTTAGTTATGGCATTATTTTCTCAGCTCACATTCTTGCCATTATGTGTTCAAGTTTATTATTTTTAAAGTTATATGTTTAAAATTATTCATCATCCCAAATTTTTATGTTATATTCCACTATATTTCATACTCTTAATTAAATTTTTAGATCAAACCTTTATTATGTTTCATTTTCCCAAGATATGAACAAGTAAATTATGAATGACTTGCAAAAATAATCTAGGAGGCATGTATGTTTCTTATGGAATAAATCAGTGTTGTATTTACTTTCATGATGTTATTTTGAACTTATATATGTATCTTGTTTCTAAAATCTCCTAACCTAATTGATCCTTTGGGATACATATTCGGTGTTTATATGCCAATGTAAAAAAAAGGCACCAGGCCTGGGAAACTAGGGTCGGGTCCTTAAAGTTGGTATCAAAAGAAGTTTAGTAGATAACATGGAAACTAGATTTAGAAAATATAGATTAGGGAAAAAATACCTAAGATATTCCTAGAGGATAATAATACAAGAAAATCCTCATATTTTGATAAGGAATATATTATGTACATCTTTCTAGAAAATACATCCCAATATAGATACTACAAGTGGATCTTGTTCTTGTATAGATGTACCTAGGAGTGAAAACTCCAACAAGGAGTTTCGAGCATGACACGAGGTGTAACAGTACATGAAAATTAGCCTTACTGCACCTGGTTTGACACTCCTAGAGGATATGCCTAGGATAATCCACATTATATTTACAAGCTGTTATGAAGGATTTAAATGTAAATCTTCCTCAAAGAAACCATATTTTTGATTATGGGATATGCATTAATAAGATTTCAATATATGATAATTATTTTTCTAATTTAAAATTTTACATTATGATTCATAACTTAGTCTAGTTTATGCTATTATCTGAAAATGGAACCTTGTGGAAGGAATCAAAACTACATGAACACGCATATCACATATAGTGATTTCCCTCTAATGCAAGATAATGATGTTGGATTTGGAGCTACAACTCGTGTGGAGAAACTTATAACTATAATGGGATAACATACTCATGTTATGAACAATAAGCTTTCTCGTATGGAGCATCCAGACCTACTACCCAGAGGAGTTTTGTTAGATCAATTTATGTGACAAGAACCTTCATCATTCAATGGGACTACAAACCCATTTTTAGCAGAGTAGTGGATAAGTTCCCTAGAAAAGATATTTCTCACATTGGGATGTAACAAAAGAGATAATTTCATCATGGTAGTATATCGTCTATCAGGAAATGCGGACTAGTGGTGTTCGTTAATACAAAATAGAATGGAGGAGGAAGAGATAAAAGAGATGAAATTGAGGGACTTTAATAAAATATTCCTAGAGAAATACTTTCCTCGTGAATAGCAAGCGGATATGGAAATGTAGTTTCTGAATTTGAGGAAAAAGGAAGATGAGAATGTTGTAAAGTATGAAGATAACTTCAAAATTTTATCAAGACATGTTGTGGACTACATAAATAATCCAAGGAGAAAAATTTATCAATTATTTAATGCCCTAATTCCATTCCTCTGACGCGCACTAGTCTCCCAAAGTTTTTCATCATATGAGGATATTGTTTTATGTGCAATCAAGACAGAAAAATAATTCTATAAGTTTTATTACATTAAGGAAAAGAAAGAGAAGAAAATTGATGCTAAAAAATATGCGAAAGGAAATAAGGAAACATGGAAGAAGGTAATATTTTAATTTCCACCTCGTGCAAATTTTGTAAGGAAACACCCTGATGCATGATTAAAGGTAAAGGGAGTATGCTATAAATAAGCATATAAATTCCATCTTACTAGTGTTTTCTAGGGGAAGAAAGAAGATATTAATGTTCAATGCTATAATTTTAGGTAGATGGGACACTATACCAATGATTGTCCAAAACATCAAGGAAACATGCCACAGAAAAGGCCAAGGGATCAGGGATAAGCATATGCGATCACAAAAGCTGATATTGAAGTTCCTAATGATGTGGTGGCATGTAATATAATTATTTCTTAAAACTTATTTAGTGTTTTATTCGATTCTAGATCATCTTATTCTTTCATATTTTTAAATTTTTTCCAAGAAAATTAGATATTTCTAATTTTATTTAATAAGGGATCTGGTAGTAAAAACTCTAAAGGGAAGTATTATTGAAACAATGTTGTGTAAGGTATTCCCCATTATGGTGTTTAAACATTCTTTATCTGTTGATTTTATTGTCATACCCATGATGAACTTTAATATAATCCTTGGTATGAATTGGGTTTTGAACCAAGATGAAAACATTTATTTCAAGTGGAAGGAGGTTACAATCTTTGAAGATGATATGGAATCCCTTGTCTTTAGGGTGGAAACATCACCCTCTTATTCTCATCTAGATACACCCCCAGTAGCTCTGTTAAATTCAATTATTAGGTAGGAAGGGAATGAAATAACTATGGGTGAGGAAAGGAATATTCGAATTGTGGACGTATTGATTGTGCAAGAATATGTTGATGTGTTTCTATAAGATTAACCTTGATATCCTCTAGAGCAAGAAATTGGGTTTTCCATTGAAATAATTCTTGTTTCAAGGCCTATATCAATGTCCCTTTAAAGAATGGACATAGTGGAATTTGTGGAACTAAAGAAACAATTAGGGGAATTGAGTGATAAAGGATTTATTCTCCCTAGTGTTTCTTCATGGGGATCCCCTGTTCTTTTCGTTAATAAGAAATATGGATCCATGAGGTTATGAATTGAATATAGGGAGATAAATGTTATAACAATAATGAACAAGTATCCCCTACCTTGCATTGATGATCTATTTGATCAACTTCATGGAGCCTAATAATTTTTGATGACTAGTCTTCAATTTGGATATCATCAATTGCTTATGAGGAAGGAAGACATTCCAAAAATATCATATTGAACTAGGTATGGGAATTAAAAGTTTACAGTAATGCCTTTTGGACTAACCAATGCACCCTCTATTTTCATAGATCTAATGAATAGATTTTTCATGGAATATCTTAATTATAAAATATATTAAGATCATGAAAATCACTTGAACACTATTCTTAAGACTGTTAGATGAAATGAATTATATAGTAAGTTCAGAAAGTATGAATTTTGGATTCAATTAGTTTCATTTCTAGAACACATTATATCTAAATATGGAATATCTGTTGATCCGACGAAGATAAATGTTGTGAAATAATGTACTAATCCAACAAACATAACTGAGGTACTTAATTTTATTGGTTTAGCAGGTTATTATCATCATTTCATTAAGAACTTCACCCATTTAGCCAACCCAATGGCTATGATTACACAAAAAGGGGTTTAGTTTGTATGAAAAAAGGAATGTGAGGACTATTTTGAAGAATTAAAGAGGATATTAGTGAATTCTTTTCTCCTAACCCAACCATCGGGGAATGATGGGTTTGTGATCCATAATGACGCATCAAAGAAAGTACTTGGTTTTGTCCTTAAGTAGAATTATATTGTTATTTCATATACATCAAGGCAGATAAAAATTCACGAACAAAATGATCCCACTCATAATCTTGAGTTAGTAGTGGTAATATTTTCTTTGATGATATGTTGACATTATCTCTATGGAAACAAATGTGAGGTATATATATGGATAACAAGAGACTAAAGTATATCTTCTCACTGAAAGAACTCAACATGAGGAAAAAGAGATGGGTCTAACTACTCAATGAATGTGATTTTACGATACACTACCATATAGAAAAGTAAAACAAGGTAGCTGATTTACTAAAAAGGAAGGATCATGGAGTTCTCAAAAAAATGAGGATTGAAAAGGATCTTTGTACATGGATCTAGTAAGGATGGACATGGGAATTATCAAAAAAGGTGAAAAATAAATACATTTTCAAATGTTTTCCTGACCATATTTATTAGAAAGAATTAAATCTTCTCATCCTAATGATTAGAACCTTCAAAATTAAATTAATCTTTTCAAATATGTGAAGATAAATGAATTTCTATGTGAATACGGTGTTCTAAAATTTTGGAAGAGGCTTTCTGTTCTGGCTATACCCGAGTTAAAAAGGGAGTTATTGGATGATGCCCATAGTTTGAATTTCTCTATACATCCGAGTAGCACTAACATGTATAGAGATTTGAAGGAACATTTCTGGTTATATAACATGAAGAGGGAAATTTCGGATTATGTATCAAGATGTTTAGTATGTCAACAAGTGAAGGAAACAGAAAAAAAGACACATGAAACATTTACTTATTCCTACATGTAAATGGGATGAAATAACCATGTATTTTGTTATTGGATTACCCAAAACTACATGAATGAATGATGTGATATGTGTAATTATGGATCGACTTACAAA
This sequence comes from Viscum album, assembly GCA_963277665.1. Classification (NCBI taxonomy): domain Eukaryota; kingdom Viridiplantae; phylum Streptophyta; class Magnoliopsida; order Santalales; family Viscaceae; genus Viscum; species Viscum album. The sequence continues at coordinate 212,093,752 of OY728163.1, forward strand.
ATCTGCACATTTCATCTTTCTAAGGGAGTATTTTCCACAATAGCACATAACAAGACTCCATATAAATGATGTTTTTATACTTTATGGATCATATCTCTCCATTGTGATTGATCGTGACCCACGATTTACATCGAAATTCTAGAAAAGTCTTCAAGAAGCTTTGGATATTGAACTTTCATTGAGTACCGCTTACCACCCACAAACAGATAGGCAATCAGAGATGACGATCAAATCCTTAGAATACATGTTGATATCATGTTCACATGAATTAAAAGGTATGTGATATCATTAATTACCTTTAGTGGAGTTTTCCTACAATAATAGTTTCCATCCAAGTATTCAAATGGATTCATATAAAACATTGTACATAATGAGATGTCATACTCTGACTTGGTGGGATAAATATAGAGAAAGGAAAATTATGGGAACAAAGCTTGTAGAGGAAACAACAATGAAGGTAATGAATATAATATCCCAGCCTTTTCTTACATTACTATTACATCATTTTAAAGATAAACAACATAATATTATTACAAATAGAGGATCCAACAGTTTAGTGTCTTTGGAAAACTAGGACCATACATAGCAACTACAACATCAAGCATAAACATTTATTTAATTTCGTCTTCTCTAGATTCTTATTGTCACTCGTCCTCTACTTAGTATATGTAGCCACATGAGGATATACATTAAAAGGGTTGAGCTAAAATCCTAGTAATAGGATAGATAAGAAGAATATAGCATGGGGTGAGCATAATCATGACATAGGTAAAGAAATCATGAACATTAGAGGAACATAAATAAAATACATGAAATGTGGAAATGCATAAAAATGAAACATCATGTATTAGTGGTTAAATACCACACATACTTGTCAACAAAGCTAGAATCTTGTTCACACATCATTTCACATATACTCATGAGATTCATCACTTCACCCAATGCATTGGAGCACTGTATAATTTCAGGCGCACCCGTCACATCATAACATTATCATTATCATGATTGCCACATAGAACACATATCAAAAGTGAACATAACTAACCCATGTAAAGGAATGGGTTTAATCTCATAAGAATACATTCATATGCATTGGGTTCCCAAAATAAAGAGGGAACAACATACTTGATACAAGAACCATTAACCATGAATGAGAGGTAAAAGTTAAGTTCTTAAAAGAAGAGTCATTTTGGAAAACATTTGGTTTGGGATAAACTTCATTAGAAAACATTTATATCCTAGAAAAGGTAATATAATTATGACGAAATTATCTTTAAGGAGCAACCATATCAAAATAGAGTGAAAGAGGGAGAACCAGAAGGAAGAAAATGGGGTTCGAGATTTCCCCTTACCTTGTATCCATATGCTTCCTTCTCTTTAATGTCCCGTATAATGACATTATAGTCATTAATTAGAAATTAAATAACATTTTATACATTAATAGGGTTCATTATGGTTTCATTATGTGATTTTATGTGCCATTGAATGAGTTATAGGGTTTAGAAACATTATTCGGGAATGTTTGTTTTTATGGTTTTCTTGAGTGGTTCACTTGTATTCTTAAATTGATGTTCAGGTAGAACATGGGTAAACATCCAGAAATGATATTACATGTCATTGATGATATTATAGGAGTTTTATTATCTTATAATGAATTATATTAGATCCATGTTGATTAATCATTATATAATAATTAAATGATGATTGTTTGGGTTAATTTGGGTGGTTGTTCGATCACAATGAGCATGTTTTAATTTATCACATAGTAGTATGTACATAATTCAGTTCCATAACTTTAAATAGGGCATAATACATATAAAATAAAATGTTTCAACCATAAAAATGGTTTTAGGACCATATCTGAAGGTATAAATGATATAAGAAAACATGTCATTCTTGAAGGTGATAAATTAACACCTCACGAACAATGTTCTCTTTAATAAAATAAAATAAAGAGGGAAAGGAAGGTTGGATGATATAATATCTGCTTAGAATCATAACATTCCATCATATTTATAATACGGGAGTTACAATACCATTTGGTTGAAGATAGGTGTGGATAGATCTTGAAATGAACTTGAACATGAAAGGAAATTAAAGGAGAAGAGGGAGAGAAATTACCTCTTGAATCCTTCTCTTGAGAACCTCCTTAAGGGCCAAAGCTTGGTCTATTGATGAGACCGGAAGCTCTTTGAAGTGGGTGAGAGGATAGGGAGGATTTTTGGGTAGAGTTTCTAGAAGTCTTGTAGCTTTAGAGGTGTGAGGGAATGAGGGTGTGAAGGGTGGTTTTTATAGTGGAAGGGAGGGGTAAATTTTGAATATTTAATTCATTATTTTATTATTTCCCTCAAGATAACCAATATTATTGTTTCATGTGACCCCTAATAGTAATATGTTCATGTGAGTTAGAACCAAGTGGCCTTGCATCACTTGTGATGTCATGAATAGTGTATTTCATGATTAAATTTTATATATGGTATTTTACCGTATTTCACTATTCATCAAAAATTCTAGTTTTTTAGAAAAAATACCAATAATTTACCCTAACCATTTTTCGACATGTAGAATTAAAAAATGGAGTCCATTTTTCAAAATTAATTTTCTAAATATTATTAATTTAATTTTTAAATATAGTCATAGTTAATTCGAAAAATATCAATCTTAAAGGTGTCCATAGTTTTATTTCTCATTGAAAATTTTATTAAGACCTCATTATCTTATTTCCTTAAGAAAATAAAATAATATTATTATTTACTATTCATAAGGTTCATATTACTATTCATAAGGGTATGTTACTATTCACCCAAAAAACAAGTTTTTTCTATCAGACTCCAAATATCATCTTAAACACAACTGTGTATGTCAGATTTTCAAAATTCAAAACACAGAAGTGACAAACTTATGTTTAAAGGTCACTTATCACTTAGTAGTTCATTATGTTGTGCATTCATGTGATTTTATGACATAATTTTATGCAGGGAATATTTATTGAAAAACTTTGGGTCGTTAAATATTTTCCCCCTTAAGAAATTTCTCCCTCGAAATTTCGTTTTACATAAACACGTGAGGGTACTTCTCCTTCATCACCTCTCCCAGTTCCCAACTTGCTTCCGCAAACTTATGGTTCCACCACAACACTTTGACAAGGTGGGTTGTCTTGTTGCATAGAACCTTATCACTTCGGTCCAGAATCTTTACTGGCTGCTCCTCATATGATAGATCACCTTCCAACTGTACCACCACTGAGTTTAGTACATGTGAGGGGTCTGTTATGTACTTCCACAGTAGTGATACATGAAACACATCATTAACATGAGCCATATTCGGTGGAAGTGCAAGACGATAGGCCATGGCTCTTATGTGGTCAAGGATTTCAAAGGGGCCAATATACCTTGGGCTTAGCTTCCCTTTCTTCCCAAATCGCATGACTCTCTTCCATGGAGATATTAAAAGGAAGACTTTATCTCCAACATCAAACTCCAAGTCCCTTCATCAGTTGTCAGCATAGAACTTTTTTCCAACTTGGAGTAGCTTTGATGTGTTTCTGGATGACTTGAACCTTCTCTGTCATCTCTTGAATAAGATCGGGTCCAAGTAGCTTTCTTTCTCCAACTTCATCCCAACGGATTGGAGTTCTACATCGGATTCCATATATAGCTTCATATAGAGCCATCTGAATAATCGAGTGGAAGCTATTTTTGTATGAGAACTCAACCAATTGGAGATGCTGATCCCATCCACCTTTGAATTCTATAGAGCAGGCTCTAAGCATATCTTCAAGAATCTGAATAGTCCTTTCAGATTTTCCATCAGTTTGGGGGTGATAGGCCGTGCTGAAATTTAATTCAGTACATAATGCATGTTGAAGGATCCTCCAGAATTTAGATGTGAACCTCAGAACACGTTCAGAGTCAATTGAGAGTGGAACACCGTGTAGTCTCACCACTTCCTTCACATATATCTTTGCAAGTTGTTCAAGTGAGAGATCTTCCTGAATAGCGATAAAATGGTCAGTCTTGGTGAGTCATTCAACAACAACCCATATCGCATTATTTCCCTTTGACTTATTTGGGAGACCCGTGACAATGTCCAAAGTAACATTTTCCCATTTCCACATGGGTATAGGCAATGGCTGCATCATACCTTTGGACTTTTTTCGCTCATCTTTAACTTGCTGACATACCAAGCACCTTGATATATATTCCACAATCTCCTTCTTCATTTTATCCCACAAAAATTGTTCCCAGAGATCAGGGTACATCTTGGTACTCCGAAAATGGATAGATGAATTTGAGCTATGTGCATTGTCCAATACCTCCTTCTTTATCCCGGGTGATGAAGGTACACAAATCCGCGTTCCAAACCGAATCACACCATCATCGTCGATAAGGAACTCATGTAGCTTCCCTTCCTTTACTTCATTCACCCTCTTTTGTATCTCCACACCATCCCTTTGTGCTTCCTTAATCTTCTCCTGGATGGATGGTTGCGCAATAATTTGGGAAAGGTAGGATGTATCCCCTGTCCTTATGATTTCCAAATCCATTCTTTGCATATCCATGAAGATAGGGTCTTTCTCAATCCACAACATGGATAGAGTAGCAGGTTATTTTCTACTTAGAGCATCAGCTACCTTGTGTGCCTTTCCAAGATGATATTGAATAGAGAAATCGTAATCCTTGAGTACCTATAACCATCTCCTTTGACACTTTTTGATCTCATTTTGTGTTAATATATACTTTAGGCTCTTGTGGTCGGTGTATATGTCACACTTCTCACCATAAAGGTAGTGCCGCCAGATTTTTAGGGCAAAAATCACTGCTGCCAGCTCTAGATCATGCATCGGGTAGTTCTGCTCAGGGATCTTCAACTGTCGTGAGGCATAGCCTATCACATTATCATTTTTCATGAGTACACAACCGAAGACTTTATTTGAAGAATCACAGTATATCACAAAACTCTCTCCACTTTCGGTAGTTTGAGTACAAGTGCAGTGATCAGCCTTCTCTTTAGCTCCTTGAAGCTTCCCTCACATTCTTCCATCCAGACATACTTTACCCATTTCCTTGTTAACTTAGTTAGCAGGCTTGACAATCGTGAGAAGTTTCTCACAAAACGTCGGTAGTAACCAAGTAATCTAAAAAACTATGGATTTCTGTGACACTAGAGGGCCTAGTCCATTCTTCAGTCACCTTTTCCATTGAAGGATCCAGAGAAATTCCCTCACTTGTGATCACATGTCCCAAGAACATGACCTTCTTTATCCAAAAGTCGCACTTTCTGAACTTGGCGTACAACTTCTCCTTTCTCAATGTCACCAACACAAATCTTAGATGTTCTTCATGTTCGTCCTTTCTCTTAGAGTAGATGATAATATCATTGATAAACACTACCACAAATTTTTTGAGGTAATTTCTAAAGACTCTATTCATCAAATCCATGAAGATTGCAGGGGCATTAGTAAGTCCGAAGGGAATCACCAAAAACTAATAGTGCCCATACCTTGTACGGAAGGCAGTCTTCTGAATATCTTCCTTCTTCACCTTTACCTGATGATATCCAAAACAAAGATCCACCTTTGAGAATTATTGAGCTCCTCTTAACTTATCGAACAAGTCATCAATCCTTGGAAGAGGATACTTGTTCTTTATGGTGATCTTGTTTAGTTCCCGATAATCGATACACAACCGCATTGTTCCATCCTTCTTCTTCACAAAGAGCACTGGTGAACCCCAAGGTGATGCACTATGGCGTATAAACCCTTTGTCCAGATGCTCTTGCAGCTTCTTCTTTAACTCCTCCAGTTTGATAGGAGCCATCCTATAGAGACACTTCGAGATATGAGTTTCTCCAGGTATGAGTTCAATTGAGAACTCTACCTCATGATCCAGGGGAATTCTGGGTAACTCTTCATGAAATACATCACCGTATTCCCTCACAATGGGAATTTCCTCAAGGTTAGCAGTTTCCTTTGACTCAACCATTTGGGAAAGGTATGATTCTTCATAGTGAATCAACACCCACACCATTGAAAGATTTTTCAAAGGAGATTCATGATCTTCCTTGCATTTTTAGAAGAGCCTGGGATGGTTCAGAATATGAAAAGATATTTCTTTTTCCCGAAATTTGATATGTGCTCTATATGAAGAGAGCCAATTCATTCCCATTATACCGTCGAATTCCACCAAGGGAAGTACTACGAGATTTTCCAGAAGAATCTTCCCACATACGCCAACAGGAGAAGAGTCAAACACTTGGGTTGTATCGATTGAACCACTTAGTGTTTTTACAGATATCTATACTTCAAAGTTTCGAGGCTACGATTCTATAGTTCTAGAAAACTTTCAAGATATAAAGGAATGTGTAGAACCAGAATCAAATAAGACTTTTTCCATTCTTAAATGAATAGGAAGTGTACCTTTTACATCTTCATTATCATGATCCACCTTCGTAGTAGTGATGGAATAATCCTTCCCATGTTTTTTTGTCTTTGGTGGTTGTTGACGCTGATTACCCTTAAGAACTCGAGGTTTAGTGCACTGGTTTTCATAGTGCCCTAGCATTATACAGTTGTAGCATTGAACCATGAGTGGTTCTATCCTTTAATCTTCTTCATCATCCTTCCTTTTCATTTCTTTTCTACACTCTTGGGCATAGTGTCCTTTATTCCCACACATGAAGAATTTCCCCGCCCTTTTGAGGAAGTTCCCATGGTGCAACTTCCCACATTTTTGGCATGTGGGTTGTTGATTTTTCTTCCCACCTTTTTCATTAGATCCACCAGCTTGAAACTCCATCTTTATTTTCTTATCACCATATCCATGGAACCATTCTCCAAACTCCTTATCTACATTGAGAGCACATAGAACTACTTCTTCATAACTCCCAAAGTCTCGAATTGCAAGAGCCTTTCGAAGGTGTGGTTTTAATCCACTAAATAATCTATCAATTTTTCTATCATTGTTGATAACAAAACACGAAGCGTACCTTGTAAGCCTTGTGAAATTTTCTTCATAGGTTGTGATAGATTCTCCTTATTTTTTCTTGAGCTCTATAAATTCTCTCTCCATCTTCATACGAAGAGTTCGTGGGAAATACTTATTATGAAACATTATCTTAATGTCTTCCCATTCCATCTCTTAAATTTCCTTCGTTGGCTTGGTGTTCTTAATCAAAGCCCACCATTGATCAGCTTCTCCATCTAGATGATAAATGGCTAGGTTAACCTTCTCTGTCTCAGAATAGTGAAGAACAAAAAAGATCTTCTCTATGGAGTTAACCCACTATTCTGCAACTAGTGGATTGGAAGATCCACTAAATGTCCGTGGTCGTTGCCGCATAAAAAATTTGATAGCCAGTTTCTCCCTCTTTGGTGAAGGAGTACATTACCCATTATTATGGTTATTGTTCATAACCTAAGATAATTGGGAAAACATCGCCATGAAGTTTTGAACTCCACCTCCCAAATCATTAGGGATGTCGTTTGGGTAATCGTTGCATTGGCCCTCGCACGAGTTGTTGGCCTGATTTCTCCTGGTTCCCACCATTTTCTAAAATAGAAAAGTTTAGATCAAAATATAAGTAAACAAGTTATGAATAACATATTCATTTAAACAATTTATACCAAAAACATAACATATGGGATTCCTATGTAAATATTCTTGTGTGATTATTTATACTTAGTCTCATGATAGAGGTTTTCTCTAGGGTTCACTAATCCTAATTCCCAAATTAACTAAACCATTCCTCTAATACAAACTATAACATCTGATCCTTTTCTTACATTACTATTACATCATTTTAAAGATAAAAAACATAATAGTATTACATATAGATGATCCAATGGTTTAGTGTCTCGGGCAAACTTAGACCAACATAGAAACTACAACATCAAGAATAAACATTCATTTAATTTCTTCTTCTCTAGCTTCTTATTGTCACTTGTCCTCTCCTTAGTAAATGTAGCCACCTGAGGATATATATTAAAAGGGGTGAGCAAAACGCCCAGTAAAGGGATAGATAAGAAGAATATAGCATGGGGTGAGCATAATCATGACATAGGTAAAAAATCATGAACATTAGAGAAACATAAATACAAGACTTGAAATGTGGCAATCCATAAAAATGAAACATCATGTTTTAGTGGTTAACTACCACAAATACTTGTGAACTAAGCTAGCATCTTGTTCACACAACATTTCACATATACTCATGAGATTCATGACTTTACCTAATTCATTGGAGCACTGTATAATTCTGGGCACACCCGTCATATCATAACATTATCATTATCATGATTGCCACATAGAACACATATCAAAAGTGAAAATAACTAACCCATGTAAAGGAATGGGTTTCATCTCATAAGAATACTTTCATAAGCTTTGGGTTCCCAAAAGAGAGAGGGAACAACATACGTGATACAAGAACCATCAACCATGAATGGGAGGTAAAAGTTGAGTTTTTAAAAGAAGAGTTCGTTTTGAAAACATTTTGTTGGGAATAAACATCATTAACAAACATTTATATACTAGAAAAGGTAAGATAATTATGAAGAAATGATCTGTAAGTAGTAAGCATTTCAAAATGTAGTGGAAGAAGGAGAACATGATGGAATAAAATTGGGTTCAAGATTTTCCCTTACCTTGTATCTGAATGATTCCTTCTCTTTAATGTCTTGTATAATGACATTATAATAATTAATTAGAAATTAAAAAACCTTTTATACATTAATAGCGTTCATTCTGGTTTCATTATTTGATTTTATGTGCCATTGAATGAGTTATAGTGTTTAGAAACATTATTTGGGAATGTTTGTTTTAATGGTTTTCTTGAGTGGTTCACTTGTATTCTTAAATTGATGTTCTGGTAGAACATGGGTAAAAATACAGAACTGATATTACATGTTATTAATGATATTACATGAATTGTAATGATATTATAAGGAATTATATTATATCCCTGTGGATGAATCATTAGATAACAATTAAACGCTGATTGTTTGGGTTATTTGGGCGGTTGTTCGATCAGAACGAACTTCTTTTAATTTATCACATAGTAATATGTACATAATTCTGTTCCAAAACTTTAAATAATACATAATACATATAACATATTCTATTTAAACCATAAAAATGGTTTCATGACCAGATCTGAATGTATAAATGGAAGAAGAAAACATGTCGTTCTTGAAGGTGATAAATTAACACCTCACGAACAACATTCTCTTTAATAAAATAAATGAAAGAGGTAAATGGATGTTGGAAGATATATGAAAGTGCGGCCGATTGTCGCCTATCGACCGTTCAAGGTTCTGGTGCTCTGCTAATGTGTATAGCAGCACTCGGGTCGAATCCTCGGCGATGATACTTTGTAGTAGTCGTTTGTTTTTAGTTGATTGTGTTTTGATTAGGGGGGTTTGTTTGCAGAGCTTAATTGAAATGATTTATGGATGATGTTTGATTTACCAAATTGATAAAGATTGGGGTGAGTTCATCATTAGGTTAGTTAAGCTTGTGATATCCTCGAGCTTTGCTTTATATTGCATTTAAATTAACACACATGTCACAAGATGATGTTGATTAGAATTCTTAAGTGTTAAGGCTTTAAACCAAGACTTAACTTAACTTAAGGTTATAATCTAAATCAGATCTTATTTATGTTTGTGTATTTATGGTTCCAATAATCCATGGAAACCACATGTTAAACAAAACAAGTCATTAATCCATGACATGTTAAGTCCAACATACAGAATGTTAATTCAAAGAATATTCATCGAGCAGAAGCTCTCAATCACTTAACATACCTAAATTATAACTCACCCCAATGAGAGATTTACTCAGCCATTTGGGTGATTAATAATCTGGTAATATATGTTTATGGTGATGAATTATAAAGAGAAGAAAAAGAAAGGGACAAGATAAGAGTAGTGTGCCGAACACACACACGAAATAATTTAAGAATCAAAAATGGAATTTCGATTGAATGAGGAAGCTTAAGAAGGGAAGGGGATTGAACTGAATTTAAACTATTTTAAGAACATTAATATTAAAATACAGAAGGTGGAAGAGAATAAGAGATATTGAAGAAGTAACTTGCATTAAAACAGAATTACAAAGAAAGAGAATTACAAGATTACAAAAATGAAGAACACAAAAGTAAGTGAAAAGAAAGAGAGGAGGAAAGGTCTCTCAAGTGAAAACATGAGTATGGCAGGTCCTCCCAAGCCTTTGGAAAATCTTTGTTCGTGCCAATGTGATCTCCTCTCTTCTGAAATTCCAACCCCTCTCAAGGAGAGAAGGGGAGAGTATTTATAGCCCAAGGAGTGGACTGTTTGCATTCCCAATCTGTCCCTCCACTTGCATCGCCAATTTGGAAATTCAGACAGCCGAATCTTCAAATATCTTCTTCTTAAAAGTTGTAGGCAATAATGTTTTAAGACTACTCTCAAAATTTGGAGTCATTTGGACTTAAGGATAAAAAGTTATGGCCGGTTGAATAAACAAACATAAACTGTCCATTTCAATCCAGTCTTTTTGAAGTCCATAATGTGAAAGGGTTTTTGAATATTAATATTCCTTCAAATCCGAATGGTTTCTTCAACAAAGTCTGCCGCATACATCCCCTCTTTCACACTGCAAAATCTCAGCTTTCTTGGATGATTACATCAGGAGATATGTCATGCATACTATACTGATTTTCATTCTCGGCCAGAATGGTGGGCTGGACTTCAAAGATTCATTTGGGCCCCTTGTACTTGGATTTGGGCCATGAAATTTTTATCCAAGATGAAATGTAGTGTCCCACAAATTATGGTGGAGATTTAAGGTTTTTTAACTTCTGGATGGAGCCCAGTAAATCAATCTTCATGAATAGTCCAGTTTCTTCACAGATTCTTTGGTCTTGTTTGTGAGGACCATATGACCCTTCAAATGGCAGAATTGGATCATGGTTCCTTCTAATGAAATGTTGTATATTGAAAATAGAATCCTAAAAAACAAGAACCACACAATTTGGATCAGTATAGTGATAGTTATAATTAAAACATTAAACTGACTCAATTTGACTACTTCTAAAAATGCTCAAATATTATACTTAATATTAAAACATTAATATTTCACACAAATTATGCACATTTCATATAAAATAAGTAAAGGGGGAATATAATAAGTCGTGAAAATATTAATAACATCAACTCCCCCACACTTAGATTTGCGCGTGTCCTCATGTGCAACAAATATAAAAACATGACAAAATCATTTTCACTCACCAACAAATATTAAAATTTTGTTTTCTCCAATCAGGGGAGATTTAGAATATTTCACTCATCCATATTGAATTCCATCACAAATTTGGTTCACAATAATGCATCAGAAACAATTCATTTTTTCATGTTCAAGGTTTGAATTGGAAAATGTAGGCACTCAAAACTTACTCCTCTCAAGATGATAAAAATGTATTTTAGGAGGTTCACTCATTCACCAACAAAAAGTGAAAATCAAGAGTTTGTAAGAGCTCTCAGCTTCCATTCCCAAATCTAATGTGTACAAGAATCAAGAGGTCTTTTAAGGGGTTTTTCAGTGGCTATGAGACGGTAGGTATATAATGTCCAAAGGAAAAGATGGGATAAAAACACCAACATGGAAAAATCAATGCACATTTTTTTGAAATTTGATTTGAAAGGAAATAGAAACACATATTTACAAGGGCATGAATGTGTGATGAATGAAAAGTGATGGAGATAGAAAATAGAATAGGGTGAGATGATGGAATATGTACAACATGGAAGACTTCCAATAATGACACAATACAAGATGATTCAAGTGTTCTTTTTTTTTCTTTTTTTTTTCTTTTTTTTCGAAAGTTGTGCTTGAAACAAGTCTCACAGTCATCTCCCAACCCATGTTTGATCTTCTCATGGAACTAATTTTAGTAGTTATAACACGATCAAAGGTTGAGGATGAATGATTTTAGACCCACCCAAGACACAACCCATTCCTTTTTTTTCATTTTTTTTTAATATAAATTTTTTTCATTTTTTTTGAACACTTTTCAATGACTTTTGTACAAATGACAATTACACATATACACCCCAAAGCTCACAGAATTACAAAATCTCCCCCACACTTGAATGGATGCTTGCCCTCAAGCATATGATGACACATTGGAAATCAATGAAAGTACGCCCAAAAATGAAGTCCATTCCCCCCACACTTAAATTTCAATAAATTGTACAATGAAAATCCATGAAGATGTTGGGTGGGACAAGGTAGGCTTGTAATGTGGCTATCAAAAGAAAGGTTTTCATAGGCTCAAAGGGGCTTTCAAAAGTAGGATCAATGTAAGGGTAACGGGAGGCTATTTGGCTATTCTGATTCTCTTGTGGCTTAGAAAATGCCTCTATCATATTAATGCATACAAAAGATGGAAATTCAGCTCGAAGGTCCACAAACTCAAGACTCACAATCAGTGGTGAAGACACACAATGAAAAAGATGGCCATAGATGACCTTGGCATGAAGGCTAATGTTATTCCTCGCGGTAGGGGAGAATCATTTTCCACCAAAAATTGTTCATTCAAAATGTTTGTTATTGACACAAAATTGTTTACCCAAGTTTGAGATAAAAATTCAATATATTTGAGTTTAAAACAAGCCTTTTGACTCCCCAAAATGGTTGGACAAAATTTCAAAACTAGATGGTGAGTAAGCATGACTCTTTTTTTGTAATTTTTTTTAAGTAATTGTGTTTTTTGTTTTTTTTTTAGTTTTTAAGGTTTTTTTTTAAAAAAAAATACACACCCACACAAGAAAGATAAAAAGAAAGGGTTTGATGAAGAAAGTGGTAACAAAATTAAAGAGAGAGGAAGAAGAAGAAAGAGGTAGAGAGAGGAAGAGATAGAGAGAGAGTTAAAGGGAAAGAGGTGCCCCCTGGTTTGGATTTGGTGGGTCGCCATTTCCATCTAGTGGTGGGTCAATGGAAGTCGATGTGGAACCTGAAGTGAATGGCCTCTCATGGTGATGCTTTAACCGGTGTCCATTTACCGTGAATGTTCTTTTTGAAGAAGGGTCTTTGACTTGCACTTTTCACCTTCATGAAATACCTTTCGAAGAATGTACTTGTCATGGAGTGACTTTGCCTTTTCTTTGTAGAGAATGGAGTTCTCATACGAATCGAGTCGAAGCTCCTCCAATTCAGTCAACTGCAACAATCTTTCTTCACCAGAGTTTTCACAATCAAAATTACATGTTTTGACAGCCCAAAATGACTTATGTTGGATTTCAACTGGTAAATGACAGGCTTTACCAAAGACTAGCCTAAATGGAGACATCCCAATGGGTGTCTTATAGGCTGTTCGATAGGCCCAAAGTGCTTCACCAAGTCTATCGGGCCAGTCTTTTCTTGTGGGCTTAACAATTCTTTCAAGCACTCTTTTCACTTCTCTATTAGAAAGTTCAGCCATTCCATTTGTTTTAGGGTGATATGCAGTGGATGTTTTATGTACAACCCCATTCTTTTTCAAAAGTGACTCCATGGTTCTATTACAGAAATGAGTTCCTAAGTCACTTATCAAAGCACGTGGTGTTCCGAATCGATGGAAGATATGGGTTTTGAGGAACTCACTCACAGTTTGAGCATCATCTTTCCTAGTGGGTTTGGCCTCGACCCACCTAGAAACATAGTCAACAGCAAGGGGAATGTAGGATAATCCATTGGAAGGGGGAAAAGGTCCCATGAAATCGATGCCCCAAACATCGAAAAGATCACAGAAGATTAATGGCTTTTGAGGCATTTCGTTTCTTTTGGAAATTGTGCCAAACTTTTGGCAAGTGGGACATGATTGACAGAACTCGTGTGAGTCCTTGAAGAGTGAAGTCCAAAAGAATCCAGAATCTAGGACCTTTCGAGAAGTCCTTTGTGGTCCAAAGTGTCCACCTCCAGGCATTGAGTGGCAGAATTCCAAGATGGAGAATTGTTCAGTTTCATCAACACATCTCCTAATTACCATGTCAGCCCCAGTTTTCCAAAGTTTATTATCTTCCCACAAATAATGCTTTGAATCACTTTTCATCTTTTCTTTTTGTTCTTTTGAAAAATATTCAGGGAAAACACCAGAAACCAAGTAATTGACAATTGGGGCATACCATGGTAACTTTGGAGTGAGAGATGAGAGGTGTTCAGTTGGAAATTCAGGATCAATTATTTCAGAATGAGAAGAATTAGAAATTCTACTCAGGTGGTCACCCACAGGGTTTTCTTTTCCAGGTTTATCTTTTATCACAAGGTCAAACTCTTGGAGCATTAAAATCCATCTTATTAGCCTTGGTTTGGAATCACTTTTCTTAAGTAAGAACTTTAATGCTGAGTGGTCCGTGAAGATGATGATTTTGGCACCTAAGAGATAGGGCCGGAATTTATCCAAGGAAAAAACCACAGCTAAAAGTTCTTTTTCAGTCACAGTGTAGTGTGATTGAGTTTCATCCAATGTTTTTGAGGCATAAAAGATGACATGAGGAATGTTTTCTCTTCTTTGACCAAGAACAGCCCCAATGGCCCTATCAGAAGCATCACACATCAATTCAAATGGTAAGGACCAATCTGGGGGTTGGATTATTGGAGCAGATGTGAGAGCAGATTTGAGTTCAATGAAGGCTCTCTTGCAAGCCTCGTCAAAATTGAATGTGACATCATTTTGAAGTAAACGAGTGAGTGGGAGGGAAATCTTGCTGAAGTTCTGAATGAATCGCCGATAGAAACCAGCATGACCAAGGAAGGACCGAATGTCTCGAACTGATTTGGGTTCAGGAAGTGATTGGATCACCTCAATTTTGGCTGGATCAACTTGGATACCCTCTTGAGAAATGATGTGCCCTAGAACAATCCCATTTGAAACCATGAAGTGACATTTTTCAAAATTCAGCACAAGGTTGCACTTGACACACTTTTGAAGGACCAAAGAGGGTGAATGTAAGCAAGATTCAAATGACTCGCCATAAATGGTAAAGTCATCCATGAATACCTCCATGCAATTCTCAATGAATTCAGAAAAGATACTCATCATACACCGCTGGAATGTTGCAGGAGCATTACAAAGGCCAAAAGGCATTCGCCTATAGGCATAGGTTCCAAAGGGGCAAGTGAATGTGGTCTTTTCTTGGTCTTGAGGTGCAATTGGAATTTGGAAGTAGCCGGTGTAACCATCAAGAAAGCAATAGTGTGACTTTCCGGCCAATCTCTCAAGCATTTGGTCAAGGAAAGGAAGTGGGTAGTGATCTTTTCGTGTTTCAGCATTCAATTTGCGATAATCGATGCACACACGCCATTTGTTTTTCACCCGAGTTGTGACCACTTCTCCATGTTCATTTTTGACAACTGTTATCCCGCCCTTCTTAGGAACGACTTGAATTGGACTAACCCATTCACTATCAGAAATTGGGTAGATAATACCAGCTTGAAGAAGCTTGGTAATCTCTTCCCTAACTACCTCAAGTATGAGTGGATTGAGTCTTCTTTGAGGTTGCCTAATTGGTTTGGATGATTCCTCTAGATGGATGTGATGCATGCAAAGGGCAGGGTTGATTCCTGGAATATCCTCTAGGGTCCAACCTAAGGCATTTTTGTTTTCCTCTAACACTTGAACAAGTTGGGACTCCTCAGTTTCAGAAAGTGAAGCAGAGATAATGACAGGGTAGGAGGGATCATGGAAAAGGAATGCATACTTGAGGTGTGAAGGAAGTGGTTTTAGATCAGTTTCAGCCTTGATTGGAGAGCTAGACAAGTTAGGAGTAGGAGAAGGGATTCTAGATGGGTTTGGATCATTTTCCTCAACACTGTCCAAGGTGGAGCAGTAGAGATCAGAGTTGATGTGGGATTCAAGAGAGTTTTCAAGTTCCTCTAGATTGATGGAGTCTATGAATGAGAGGTCCACATCAACTTCACCATTTATGACTTTGTTAATCATGGTGCATATTTCACAAGATCCTTTATCATTAGAACATGAAGAACATGGTGGATTGGGGTTCGATTGAATCTTAGAAGTGTCCTCAAAAGCATGGATTGAGAATGCAGAGTGATCCTCAGATGGGTATCGCATGGCTTGGAAAATGTTGAACTTGACCAGTTGGTCACCAAATTCCATGGATAAGATGCCTGAGTGGACATCAATCTTGGTTCTCGCAGTCATGAGGAATGGTCTTCCTAGAATTAGGGGAGATTGAGAAGAGGTCGTCTCACCTTCCATGTCAAGGACATAGAAATCAGCTGGGAAGATAAGATCATTGACCCGAACAAGAACATCCTCAATTATCCCCTCAGGACTGGCAGTGCTTCGATTGGCTAATTGAATGACAATACCTGTTGGGTGCAAGGGACCTAGACCAAGGTTGGAGAAAATGGATTTGGGCATGACATTTATTGAGGCTCCAAGGTCTATGAGTGCATCATCAAAGTTGGAACTCCCTATTTGACATGGAACCGTGAAGGTCCCTGGATCTTTGCACTTCATGGGAATGGACTGTTGAGTTGAAACATTTTCAATGTTCTTAAGTTGCCTCTTATGGGTGCACAATTCCTTAAGAAACTTGGCATACTTAGGGATTTGTTTGATGGCCTCTAAGAGGGGGATGTTCACTTCAACACGTCTAAACATGTCAAGCATTTCCGGATCAGGTTCAAAGGACTTCTTAGGCTTGGAGATGGCTTGAGGAAAAGGAATTGGGTTCCTTAGAGGAATGGAAGGAGGTGAAGGAGTGGATTCAAGTTCCTTTTCCAGCTTTTTGTTCTTTTCATTTTCTAGATCAACATCGAAAGGGGAGGTAGGGCAATCATTATGGGGCATAGCAATTTGCTTTCCCGATCTAAGTGCAATTGCACTTACATTACCCTTAGGGTTGGGTAATGGTTGAGCTGGGAGTTGGGATGAATTGGATGGTTGTTGCTGGCTAAGGTGGGATGCAAGTTGACCTATTTGGGTTTCAATGTTCTTGAGGCTAGAACGGGTGAAGGAAGCAAGATCCTCTACAGCACTTTCCCATGGTTGTTTAGAAGAAGAGGCTTGTCCCAAATTGGGTTGGCCTTGATTTTGGTTCTTGGGAAAGCGATTGTATTGGGTGGGGAATTGGGAAGGCTCGTTAGGATAGTGGAATCCAGGAGGAGGATTGTTCCTTTGGGGTTGAGGAACAAAAGGATAAGGTTGATGGATACCACCACTTTGACCATATTGGAACTGGTTTGGATTTTGAGGAGGGAATTGAGGAGGATGAGAAATGGGATTACCATACCTCAGAGGTGGGTTAAAGGTAGAAGAGAAGGGCTCAGAGTGGGGTTGGTTGAAGTTTCTAACAAACTGACCTGATTGTTGAGGGTTGAAGTTTCGCTGAGCATATGCCGCATTGATCTCCATTGGACTAGATGAATCAGATGGATCATCTTGAAGTTGTGGACATGTGTCAGTCGGATGAGATGGAGAGTTTCATATTCCACAATTCTTGATAGGTCCAGGGAATAGTGACTGTGGAGAAGATGAGGTTGGGGCTTTGGTAGCCACCGCTAGTTGACGCACAAGACCTGTAAGTTCACTCATCCACTCAGTCATCTTGTTGGGCTCTATGGATTGATTATCTTGGGCTTGTTTCACTTGAGCATGTGCTCGAGTATGGAATTGCTGCGTGTTTGCAGCCATGTTGCTTATGAGTTCTCGTGCAGCTGCAGGAGTTTTGTCAACAAGAGCACCACCACTTGCGGCATCAATGAGAGTTCGCTCCATAGCCAATAACCCCTCATAGAAGTATTGGATCAGGATTTGGTCAGGGATTTGATGGTGTGGACAAGTTGCCACAAGCTTTTTGAACCTCTCCCAATACTCATGGAGTGATTCATTAGGGAATTGACGGATGCCGCTTATTTCCTTTCGGATAGAAGCTGTTCGGGAAGCGGGAAAGAACTTCTCAAGGAAAAGTCTATTCATGTCAACCCATGAGTTTATGGAACCAGGTGGGAGGTAGTAGAGCCAAGACTTGGCAGAATCTTCTAGGGAAAAGGAAAAAGCTCTAAGCTTGATTTGTTCTTCAGAAACCCCTTGAGGTTTCATGGTTTAGCAGACCACTTGGAACTCTTTGAGGTGAAGATGAGGATCCTCACCGGCTAGCCCATGAAAATGAGGGAGAAGATGAATCAAACCCGACATGAGTTCGAAGTCAGCCTCTATGTTTGGATATTGAATACCAAGAGGTTGGTAATTCATATCAGGGGCAGCAAGTTCTTTCAATGTTTGTTCCCTAGGATTGGCCATATCTAATTCAATTGGTAGGGCAATGATTGGTTCTTGGGTGATTTGGTTATCTCTAATGGTCCTCCTAATTCGACGAAGAGTTCTATCAATTTCAGGGTCAAACAAATCCGAGGGATTGTTTGGAAGGCTACGGGGCATTCAGAGAGATTTTGGAAGAAAGAGGAAGACGGGTTTTTCTTTGTATTTTTTTTCAGTTTATGATTTTTAAGAGGAATACGGGTTTTTCTTTGTGTTTTTTTTCAATTTTTTTAAACTTTTGTATTTTTTGGGTTTTTTTTACAATAACCAGAAACTAATGACTACTTAAAGCACCATCCCAGGCAACGGCGCCATTTGAAAGTGCGGCCGATTGTCGCCTATCGACCGTTCAAGGTTCCGGTGCTCTGCTAATGTGTATAGCAGCACTCGGGTCGAATCCTCGGCGATGATACTTTGTAGTAGTCGTTTGTTTTTAGTTGATTGTATTTTGATTAGGGGGGTTTGTTTGCATAGCTTAATTGAAATGATTTATGGATGATGTTTGATTTACCAAATTGATAAAGATTGGGGTGAGTTCATCATTAGGTTAGTTAAGCTTGTGATATCCTCGAGCTTTGCTTTATATTGCATTTAAATTAACACACATGTCACAAGATGATGTTGATTAGAGTTCTTAAGTGTTAAGGCTTTAAACCAAGACTTAACTTAACTTAAGGTTATAATCTCAATCAGATCTTATTTATGTTTGTGTATTTATGGTTCCAATAATCCATGGAAACCACATGTTAAACAAAACAAGTCATTAATCCATGACATGTTAAGTCCAACATACACAATGTTAATTCAAAGAATATTCATCGAGCAGAAGCTCTCAATCACTTAACATACCTATATTATAACTCACCCCAATGAGAGATTTACTCATCCATTTGGGTGATTAATAATTTGGTAATATATGTTTATGGTGATGAATTATAAAGAGAAGAAAAAGAAAGGGACAAGATAAGAGTAGTGTGCCGAACACACACACGAAATAATTTAAGAATCAAAAATGGAATTTCGATTGAATGAGGAAGCTTAAGAAGGGAAGGGGATTGAACTAAATTTAAACTATTTTAAGAACATTAATATTAAAATACAGAAGGTGGAAGAGAATAAGAGATATTGAAGAAGTAACTTGCATTAAAACAGAATTACAAAGAAAGAGAATTACAAGATTACAAAAATGAAGAACACAAAAGTAAGTGAAAAGAAAGAGAGGAGGAAAGGTCTCTCAAGTGAAAACATGAGTATGGAAGGTCCTCCCAAGCCTTTGGCAAAGCTTTGTTCGTGCCAATGTGATCTCCTCTCTTCTGAAATTCCAACCCCTCTCAAGGAGAGAAGGGGAGAGTATTTATATCCCAAGGAGTGGACTGTTTGCATTCACAATCTGTCCCTCCACTTGCATCGCCAATTTGGAAATTCAGACAGCCGAATCTTCAAATATCTTCTTCTTAAAAGTTTTAGGCAATAATGTTGTCAGACTACTCTCAAAATTTGGAGTCATTTGGACGTAAGGATAAAAAGTTATGGCCGGTTGAATAAACAAACAGAAACTGTCCATTTCAATCCAGTCTTTTTGAAGTCCATAATGTGAAAGGGTTTTTGAATATTAAGATGCCTTCAAATCCGAATGGTTTCTTCAAAAAAGTAGGCCGCCTACATCCCCTCTTTCACACTGAAAAATCTCAGCTCTCTCGGATGATTACATCAGGAGATATGTCATGCATACTATACTGATTTTCATTCTCGGCCAGAATGGTGGGCTGAACTTCAAAGATTCATTTGGGCCCCTTGTACTTGGATTTGGGCCATGAAATTTTTATCCAAGATGAAATGTAGTGTCCCCCGAATTATGGTGGAGAGTTAAGGTTTTTGAACTTCTGGATGGAGCCCAGTAAATCAATCTTCATGAATAGTCCAGTTTCTTCACAGATTCTTTGGTCTTGTTTGTGAGGACCATATGACCCTTCAAATGGCAGAATTGGATCATGGTTCCTTCTAATGAAATGTTGTATATTGAAAGGAGAATCCTACAAAACAAGAACCACACAATTTGGATCAGTATAGTGATAGTTATAATTAAAACATTAAACTGAATCAATTTGACTACTTCTAAAAATGATCAAATATTATACTTAATATTAAAACATTAATATTTCACACAAATTATGCACATTTCATATAAAATAAGTAAAGGGGGAATATAATAAGTCGTGAAAATATTAATAACATCAATATAATTTCCCATTAGTATCATAACATTCCATCAAATGTATAATACTGGAGTTGCAATACCATTTGGGTGATGATAGGTGGGGAGAGATCATGAAATGAACTTGAACATGAAAGGAAATTAAAGGAGAAGAGGGAGAGAAATTACCTCTTGAATCCTTCTCTTGAGAACCTCCTTTAGGACCTATGCTTGGACTTTTGATGAGACCAGCAGCTCTGGGTCGTGGGGGAGGGTCTAGGGAGGATGTTTTTGTAGAGTTTAGAGAAGTATAGGTGCTTTAGAGGCGTGAGGGGATGAGGGTGTGAAGGGTGGTTTTTATAGTGGAGGGGAGGGGTAAATTTTGAATATTTAATTCATTATTTTATTATTTCCCTCAATACAACCAATAGTATTGTTTAATGTGGCCCCTAATAGTAATACGTTCTTGTGAGTTCGAACCAAGTGGCCTTGCATCACTTGTGATGTCATGAATAGTGTATTTAACTATTAAATTGTATATATGGTATTTTACCGTATTTCACTATTCATCAAAAATTTGAGTTTTTCAGAAAAAAAATACCAAAAATTTACCCTAACCATTTTTAGACGTGTAGAATTCAAAAATGAATTCAATTTTTCAAAATTAATTTTCTAAATATTATTAATTTAAATTTTAAATAAATTCATAGTTAATTCGAAAAATAAAAATCTTAAAGGTGCACTTAGTTTTATTTCTCATTGAAAAATTAATTAAGATCTCATTATCTTATTGCCTTAAGAAAATAAAATAATATTATTATTTACTATTCATAAGGTTCATATTACTATTCATTTTACTATTCATAATGGTATGTTACTATTCACCCAAAAAACAAGTTTGTTCAATCAGACTCCAAAAATCATCTTAAACACAACCTTGTATGTCGGATTTTCAAAATTCCAAACACAGAAGTGACAAACTTATGTTTAAAGGTCACTTATCACATAGTAGTTCATTATGTTGTGCATTCATGTGATTTTATGACAAAATTTTATGAAGGGAATTTTCATTGAAAAACTTTGGGTCATTACAATGATTATTCTAGTTCATATCAAAGCATCTCAAAGTAGACAAAAGAGCTACCCTGATAATTGAAGGAAGAATCTCGAATTTTAGGTGGTAGATCACTTTTTTCTGAAAGTATCTCCATGGAAGGGTGTTATAAGATTTTGGAAGAAATGGAAATTTAGCCCTAGGTACATTAGAAATTTCTAAATTCTAGAGAGAATTAGAGTTGTTTCATATTGTTTGGCTATACCACCTATCCAGTTCAAAGTACACAATGTGTTTCGTGTCTCATTGCTGAGAAAGTACATTCCAAACCCAATGCATGTCCTCACTTATGAATGTATAGAGTTGGAACCTGACCTATCTTACTGTGAAGAGCCTATCTAGATTCTGGACACTAAAAAAAGTTTTGAGGAATCATACGACTCATCTAGTAAATATACATTGGAGGAATTATAAAATATAAGAGACAACATGGGAACTTGAGGAGCTTATGATGAAGACCAACCCAAATCTTTTTGTGATGTAACATTTTTTGAATTTTGAGGATGAAATTTTTGTAAGGAGGGGAGAATTTAACAACCCAAGGTTTCGAAAAGAAATATTGAATACATGAAACACAAATTCCCTTAAAAACAACACATTTTATAATCTAGCAGTTAAACACAACTTTGCCTCAACTATTTCTTGAATTTTGAAAAATATTTATCTGGAGTTTTGATTAGTAAGTCATTTGGAGTCCGATAGAACCAACTTGATTTTTGGGGAATAGTAACATACCTTTATGAATAGTAATATGATCCATATGAATAGTACATAATGATATTATTTTATTTTCTTGAGTTATTAAGATAATGAGATCTTAATTAATTTTTCAATGTGATATAAAACTAATTATACCTTTAAAATTGTTATTTTTCAAATTAACTATGATTTCATTTAAAAATTAAATTAATTATATATAGAAAATTATTTTTGAAAAATAGAGTTCATTTTTGAATTATAAATGTCCAAAAAATATTAGGGTGAATTTTAGGTATTTTTCATAAATTCAAGAATTTTTTATGAATAGTGAAATATGATAAAATTCTGTATATACAAATTATCAGTTAAATGCACTATTTATGACATTATGAGTGATGTACGGCTACTTGGTTCGAACTCACATGACCTTATTACTATTAGGGGTCAGATGAAACAACACTCTTGGTTTTCCTATGTTAAATAATAAAATAATGAATAAAATATTCAAAATTCACTACTCACCTCCACTATAACCCCCCCCCCCCCACTCCCTCTTCTCTTAACTCATCTAAGCCATTAATATGATCAATGTTCTTCCCAAATACCTTTCCCTAGTCACTACTCACTTCCATGAATCCCTTGTTCATTCCAAAATACCAAAACCCCTTTCTTTTAAGAGATTCTCAAGGAGGTGGATTTAAGAGGTTAATTCACATTTTATTTCTTTTATTTTCATTTTAAGTTCCATTCTATTATTATCCTATCCTCGCCTCTTTTATCCAAATGACCATGATAACTCTAGTATCATATATATACTAGAATTATATCATGTTAATGGAATAACCACCATCATTATTCTTACTCTCTCTCTTTTATTTTATAATCGAAATCATCATCCAGGAGGTACCAATTTACAACCTTCATGGACGACGAAGTTTCATTCTTCAGTTTATCCTTCCTTACTGGTCATGAAACCATTTTTATGGTATAACCAGGATATAATATATATATTATAACCTATATAATGTTTATTAACTAGTATATATAGATATTATTAAATTATATGACCTAACTAGTTCTTAATAATCAAAATACCACTTAAATAATCTAAGTGAAGGTCATTAATATTTCATCTAATGATTCATATGAATTCCATGTAACAAAATGATATAAATGACCATTAACAACTATTTATATAAATAAATAATATTTAAATTCAATTATGTAGATATAAATCCATTCCACATGAACTCCATTACATAAAAACAAGTGAACTAATTATGAAAATCAAGAAAACGAATACTCCAGAATGACGGAATTCAATCTTATAACTAATCAAAGAGGACATAATGGACTTAATTAAATCATGATAAACTCAATAAATATATAAAAGTTTCTTAATTATGTTATTAATAATTCTAATTTCATATTCCAGGACCTTATGTTCAAGAGGAAAACACATTTTGACTTCAGGTAAGGGTTTTTCCACCCGAACCTCCATTTTCATTCATGATACTTTTATTGTCTAATTAACTCAATTAAATTCTTGTGTATTATTATGTAATACTCATAAATTCTATGTGGGTGTTCTATATATGTTTACCAACCATAACCCTTCTCAATTTAATGGGGATATACACATTTTGAAAGGAACTTTCAAAATTATTTCCGAAATACAAACCCGATTCAAGAGAATTTCTCAAATTCTTACCTATTTTCATAGGAACTCTATAATAGTTTTTTGGAAACCATTAACTTTATAAAATATATAATTTTATTGTAAAAATAATATCTTACTTAACTTTTAGTTTTATACAAATACTTTTCCAATAGAACTTTTCTTTTAAAAGTAAAGGAGTATTTATCACAAGAATTACTCGATTATTTTATAAAAGTATCTTCATTTATTTCAACAATATTGTTGATACTTATGAATTATATTATCTACCATTCTTAATTTAATGTTTTATGATTGTTTTCTCTGTGTATGTTCAATTCTAAAACCATTCACCAAATTACTCTGAATAGTTAGTTTTTGTGCTTTTTGTCCAGAGAAAGTCTTTTAGATTTCAAATGTTAGTTTCAATAGGAATGTATATGTTGTTTATGTTTATCCCTGATCATATGAAGAATTCATTTGAATTATTATGTGATGTTTGGGGCCCGATATAGCCCCCAAATGAATCAGTAGGTCTCATGAGAGAAATAGATGCGTACTTCGCCGAGGCCTTTCCCATTTTGAGTTATGGGTTTGGTCGAGGCCTTAATCATTTTAGATGTCTTGGTCGAGGCCTTGATGGTATATTTCAGATTATCTAACATACACACTTCCCTCATTATCAAGATAGTAAATGAATGTTCATGTAGTTATTAGACTTGTATAATACCCATGATTCTGTTTTATTATGGAATTATTTACTCAGCTCATATTCCTTCCATCACGCGTTCATGTTTATTATTTTTAAAGTCATATTGTTTCAATTATTTACCATGCCTAATTTTTATGTTATATTCTGCTGTATTTCTTACTCTTGTTGATATTTTGAGCTCACCCCTTTCTTATGTTTCATTTTCCCAGGATATGATGAAGTAAATTATGAATTACTTGTACGAATAATCATGGAGGCATAGATGATTATAAGGGAATAAATTAGTGTTTTATTTCCATTCATGATGTAATTATGAACTTATATATGTATCTTGTTTCCAAAATCTATTAAACTTCTTGGTCCATGAGGATTCATATTCATTTTTTATATTCCAATGTAAAAAAATATGGCATCGGCTCTAGGAAACTGGGGTCAGGTCCTTCCTGTAATGTGTCATACAAACATCCATGTAAATCCTTTAATTATGTTCTCTATAAATCCTGAATAATTTAAATAATTAATTTCGACTAACCATCCATATGAGGGTGATAATAAGTACATAAACTCAAATATTAATGTCAAACAATGAATCTCGCTCAAATAAAATTTAGAGTGGTACTCCATGTATTATTACGACTTCTCAAATGTATATATTGGAATTTTGGTCAAGATATAAATCACTCTTTGTTATAATGAAATGTGATGACTTTGTAAAGTGATTGACTACCAACCAAATGGTGATATTACCTTTATATATCTTGGGGAGTCTTATAATGAAATACATGGTTATGTTTTCTCAACTCCATATGATTATGGGAAATAGTTGCATCATTTCCATACTATTATGGGAAATTGTTGCATCATTTCCATAGACTTCCTTCATTTGGACTTGACAAATTGTAAGACCAATCATCGAGATGATAATTATATGATCTCCCTCTTCATGTTATCCTGCCATTAAATTTTCATTAAATCTATATGCATCTTAGTTATTCTAGGACGAATCAATATTGTTTAGGCATTCACATCATCCTGAAATTCCCAATTTATCCCTAGTTTTTATGAGACATATATTTATTTTTCAAACCCTATGGATAATTATATGGAAAATTTTAACATTAGAATATTCACTACTTTCTCTATGTCTTCTTATCATCTTAATGGACCACCTTGATCCTATCCAGAATGAATTGTTGAGTAGTAATTTGATCAACTTAGGATGACATTACTTTTATTATTACCATTTACAACCTTTTCATGTCCTATAATATTGGATCCATTTCTATCATCATCATGGATAGGGTTGCGGGATCCTTTATACTCAAACATCTTCCACTTGGTTCACCTTCTAAGGATGGTAATGGATTGAATAGTCATAATACTCAATCATCTCTCACCAAATTTCCTTCCATATAGTGTTCTCTTTTTGAGTGAATATATACTTGAGGCAATTATGATTTGTATATATGTCACACTTCTCCCCGTAAAGATTATGTATCAAAATATTCAAATTTAATATCACTGGAGAAAATTCTAGATCATGTTTCAAGTATTATTTCTCTTAGATCTTTAATTAGTGGGAGGTATATGTTATCACCTTGTCATTTTTAAATAGTATACAACCCAAGAGATTTTTTTTAAACATCATTGATGAAGAAAAGGCCTTCCTTTCTGGTGGGTAGTGTGAACATAGGTATGGTGATTAACCTTTTATTTAACACTTTAAATATATCCTTTCATTCATAAACCCATAGAAATTCACCCCATTATGAGTTTACTTGAATAGTGGACTTGATAATATTGAAAAAATTCTCACATATCAACAATTGAACCCAGCTAATTAAAGGAAAATTTGGAAATCTATCTCAAAATATGTTCTATGAAATCCTTTTGTTGCCTCTCTCATTTAATTATCCATATATATTCATTGTTTGTGATAACATTCCAAAGTAATGTTATTGTCTCCAAAAAAATCTTGAATTTTTTTTACTTCACATATACCTTTTTGGTTTTCAAGATCATTAGTACAGTATTCAAAGTATTGGGCCCCATATAGTAGGTTAAACAAGTCACCATTCTATGGAAGAGGATAGTTGTTATTTATTGTGATCATGATGAGATCATGGTAATCAATATAGAGTCACATTGAACTACAATTCATATTGATGAAAAGGAAAGGTTAACCCCATGGTGAAGCACTTGGGTGTAGAAAACCTTTTTACAAATTTTCCGATAGTCTATTCGTTAATTTTTCATGTTCGAAATACTACATTTTTTGGAGTATTGGATATTGAAAAATCTTATAGTATATTTTTGATTAATAACTCAACCTCTCAGATAAGAAGAAGAATATTAAATTCTTTTGGGAACACATCATTATATTACCCTATAATTGGAATTTCATCAAGGATAATATTTTCCTTAGTATCAATCATTTGAGATAGATAAAATTTATTATAAAAAATAATATCCAAGATTGAGATGATTATTCCAAAGAATATTCATCTTCCTCCTTACAATTATATCGGATTAATGGGTGATTCACGGTATAGAGGGTGATTTCCTTCTATAAAAAATTTATGTTGGATTTATACAAGGAAACCAAATCTATATCTATAATAGCATCAAATTCCACTAAAGGGAGTATCATAAGGATTACATTGAAATTCATCTTATAGATATTTATAGGGGATAAGTTATATACATTTTATGAAATAATATTTCTATTTTCCATTTTCACCAATAACTCAACTTATATGTTTTGAGGTGGTATTTGATTAGTTCTACTAAAATTTCTAGATATGGAAGAATGTGTAGAACCAAAATCACATAAGACATTTTATGTTCAAGAATGGATGATAATATTTCATTCAATATTTTATTCTGGTTATGAACATTTACTTCATAAAAAATAGTATTATGGATGGTAATTTTAAAATTATAAAACATATAAAAGGGAAAATGTGAATATAGAAGGGATAACTCATAAAATTCAAGTATTCATTAACAAATTAATTTCTTGTCTTTAATTTACATTTTACCTGGTATGTTTCGAAACATAATATTTCATATGAATTATTTCCCCTTCATAATAGTTAAAAAATATATTGTGAATTTAATAAATAATATTCCATAGTATTTTCAAAAAAGGTGTAGAGTAAGGCCTATTTATTGTGCACCATGCGATGATCAATTTAATACCCAATCACCATTTTTGGTGTTATTACCCCTTGGTACAACTAATTCATAGACAAATATACTTTTAGTTTGATGACATGGATTTTATTACATGGAAAACAGATTATATTTACTTAAAAAAATTAGTGATGTTTCCTATGTTTAGTCTTATCCATATGGTTTTCACTATGGTTTTTTATCCCAATATCCAAAAATAACTCGACCTTTCTGTAATACCAATTGGGGAAAAAATGTTTTTTATACACATTATTTTAGGATCTATTAAATTAGGATAAATAAGACAAATATTAAAATATTGAGAGGCCTAGTGTCTTTGATTAATTAGATACATGCAATAATAACCCAAAATTGGGATACAATGACATTAATTAAAAACCCAAAAAATTTGCCTTAAAATTCCATTGATCTTCCAAATTTACATATGATAACATGGGGATGTACATAAGAAAGGGGTGATATACAAAGTCCTTTAATTGAATAAGAAAATCATATAATGTAATAAAGAAGAATACATTAGTTAAGTGGAATAACATTATTAAATATATGGGTTAGAATAATAATCATGAACAATGAATAATGCTATAATATGATAACATCAAGGAATCATAGGAATGTAGAAACAACATAAAACCTGATTTCATGAGAATAAGATAACATTAACTACCAAAAAATCATAAAATAGTGTTTTTAGTGTAACTACAAATTCACCATACATTGTATCCCATGAGATAAAACATTATCCAATACATTGGAGGGATATATATATTTTTACCCACCTATTACATTCATATTATGTACCTTCATTTTGGCGCCACATGGATCATAAAACATAAGAAAACAATTAATTAATTTTAAACACCTTGATTATTGAGTTTGGATTATATATATAAAGGTCCCCAACCGATGAAGGATTGGAAAAACTATGTGAATACCCTTGACTGGAAAAGGGGTTGGGTATTTAAAACACAAAAGATTAGTGTGTAAAATCACAAAAGGATTTTAGAAGCACAAAGGGTGTACATAAAGGTTTATAAAAAGATTAAAGAGAATGAAAGGCGGTGTCTAATTACTTGATAATAAAAAATAAATTTTATGGTAGGTGTAAAAACATATGCAAACAATAAAAATTGGAAATCAAAAGGCTTAATATAAATAAATTACATGAATATAGAGGAGGAGGATAGAATCCCTTACCTCAACTGGGTGATTCTAAAAACATAGGAGGAGCAATTAAAGAGATTTGGAAAACCTTAGGAAGACTTTAGAAAGATATGGGAAGATGAAATTAATTATCAATAGGTTTTTAGTGAACATTAATGGGAGGTTGGGTGGGTATTTTTAGTAAAAGATAGTGGAATTAATTATAAAATTATTAATGTACGTTTTTGAATCTAAGTGACAAAATAATCAAAACTAAAAACCATTCCATGATTTTTTGCCATGTTTTCTACCAAATAGGATTGGATATAAATATTTCATTAGTATAAGAACTAAAATCCTAAAAATAATATAATTTAGGATGTGGATGTGAGTCATATTCATAAATAATTATTTCAAAAAACTGTGAATATAATATAAGTTTTGGAGGACTCAATATGTATCTATAAAATTAATCAAAAAACTTATAAAAAAAGTTACATTAGAGTGAGGATCTATTTTTGTTCATAAACAATTTTTAGAGTTTTTTTGCATCACTTTTAGGCTATTCTGATGTAATAATACATACTATATATTTATACTATATCAATTTTTTATCTAAACATTTGTATGTCTTAAAAAATTATTATGAAACCCCCATTGTGTAATTAAATAATAATGACTTAAAAAATATTAATTTTTAAAAAATAGTAATATATGTTTTAGAATTTAAACTATTATGTAAAAATACTTATTTACTAGAAATTACTATTTTTATGACACTAACAACATTCTGGCACTTATAAAAATTACAATGGACTTCATAAAAATTATTTTATCATTTATATTTTAATATTATTTAATAAGAATATTTCCTAAAAATATTATTAATTTAAAAATTATTTAATTTATATAAAAAATTAGTGTTTTAATCGAAACAACATATTTCCCAAAAAATACAATTTTTATTTATTTATATCAAAATCTAGCTTCTATTGAACTCATTATATAATCATGTTATAAATTAATAATGAAAGGGGGTAAATACAATAATTATTTGACTAAAATTAAAATATAAAAATTCATACTGTGAGGTTCAAGATACATTACCCCTTATTACACTGGGGTACACCCTAAGGGTAAGGTGTGTGATGGCCATACTTTCTTAGGGTGGATTAATAAACATGGTTTAGATGACGATATCAATAAGCTTAAACTTCTTACATTAATGGTTTAACTCAATTTTATATAATAGATTCTCCATTTGGTCTTTATTAAGGGAAAATTCTAATGATTCCATCTCCCTTAGAAGATTTGATAAATGGTTTTCATAAGGAATATTCCTACTCATCCAGGATATTGTGTCTTCCTTATATGTCAATTGGACATTATCATAAACCTTAATATATACTAATATTAATGGTAACTATAGAATTTACATATTATCAATGGTTATGATTCTTAATGGTATTTTATGCCCAATATAAAAATTGTGGTGATATATTATAGTGGTCACAAATAACAAATGAAATATAGTATATTTGTTTTTTATTAGTGAATTACTTAATAAGGAATTTATTAAATTTTAAGGGAATTATATTTATAAAATTTTAGGATAGTATAGGAATTGTATTTCATAGTTAACTCTATATAGTCTTGCATAAATAATGGAAAAAAGTTTCAAAGCATTATGATTTTATGGGAGATATTGGTTTATGACTTATGAGCACAATAAGAATTCTCATGTACTTCCTTCATAAAAGTGGGTATCTCTCTTCCTTCAATTCATCTAAGGAGGAATCACTCAAATACCTATTTATAAAGGACTTTATGAAATATTGGTTCATCATAAAAGAAAAATTTCACTATTTCCTTCAGATATACTCTCTCTTGGATCTATCTGAATGGATAATTTCACTTTAATGGTAGTCCAAAATCAGGGAAATTCATCCAATATCAGTATCAATCAGTGATTATTGCGTCTCATCTTGATCATGGGTGGGGTTTATCATTTTTTCCTTCATTTCATTTCTAATGAATAGGGATACATTTATTCAATGTATAATGTGAATGACTATTGCATCATATTCAATATCTTATTAGGTTGTGGATGAATTAACCAAAAAAATAGTAAGGTCATTCTATAAAATCAAGATGCGGTCTAGTGTTAGCTCAGTGAGGAAATATACTAACAACCTTTATATATAATCATGTAGTGATATTGACTCTAGATTTCTAGTGGCATATTCACCATCATTCTGCATGATCACCAATTCAGAATCATACTTGTTAATAAAGAGATCCATTAGTATATATATGGACATCTCCAAACAGACAAATGGGGATTCAAATTCCAATTTCTTATTTGTACATTCTTCCCATTTAAGGAATGAGTATGGCATAACTAATTTGGATTGGGAGATGATTAAAATCATCAGGATAACTCTATTATTACATGGAGTTTCAAACCTTATTCACATTAGGATTCTAGAATAACCATCAAAATAAAACTCACACATATAGGGAGTGTCTTAGATTGTGAAAATATATTCATCATGAATCTATATACTCTGTAGTTACTCTTATTGGATAGGATTCTCTATGACGAAATCGGTGAAAACCTACCATTGGGCTTCCCTTTGACACATAAACATCATTCCAAACTACTGTAGAATAACTAAAAAGTTTATCACATGAGCCGCATCCCTGTTGGTGAGGTATCCTCAAGTGTATCCATAAGACCCAGGTTCAAAACCAGGTAGAGGCATATTTCTAGGGGCACTGTAGCAGTACTGTAGCAGGGACTATAGCAATACTGTAGAAATAATGTACACTGTGTCGGTACTGTAAAAGAACTGTACATTGTAAAGGTACTGTAGTAGTGCTATACGCTGGGCGGGTACTGTAACAGTTACTATAGCAGGTATTGTTTGGTATTGTAACAATTGGAACTATTAACCTTGGGCCACCAGTTTGGGATTCGAGTCCTTAAGGCTTTTGGGTCACCAAGACCTTCGGGTAAGTAGGGCTTTTGGGCCACCTTTATGGCCTTTGGGCCACCTCAATGCCTTCGGGCTGCCTCAAGGATTTCGGGTCACATGCAGTTTCCCCAGACACACTACAAAAAAAGTATTATCCCCTGAAGAGCATTTAGAGTAGGTGCACTCACCCGAGAAGAGCCAAATGGATTTTTCAGAATGAGAGGGTATGGCTATGCCATAAGGACTAGAATTTTATTACACGAGAAGCCTAGCCAGACGGCTATGCGAAGGTGGAGAGAAACTATCATGATGTAGAAGCTGGGGAGGGACAGTTCCATGTAGATAGTCTGGTTGAATTCCCTAAGAACATTGGGTCATGTAATCTCTTAAGCCTACAGGCCATGTAATCTCTGAGCCTGTAGGCCTTGTATGGGTTCCCCCTCATCCCTTGAAATGGGGGTTATCAAAATCAATAAAAATGAAGGGCTTCAGGCAATTCAAGAAAATTAAAACATTTCTAAATTTTGTGTTACCATAATAAGACTATGGATTTATTTAAGAGGGTCCATGAAAGAGGGATAATATTCCTAGTGTTTTTTAGGTAATACCTCATCATCTTCAATGAAATGATCTATTTGAGGAATTTATTCTCATGGATGTAGTATCAAATCTCTATATTAATAATTGTTTTATTTAGATAAAATAGGATTTTCTAATTTATTATGTTATTTTTATGATAAAGGATATTGTTTAGTGATTACTCTATGGTAACCCCACAAATGATGAGAGTTTTTACTTCCTCAAGTGGCATCATCATATATAGTAAAATAAGATACTACTTGATATTATTCAAGGCTTATCAATTTTGATCCCACTTGTAGGTCCCCTTATTCATCAACCCCATGATGGGTAGACATTTTCTAAAAAAAATCTATAAAACCTCTGATATTGGCTAGATGACTCTAGAGTCCTATTAGTTTGTTAAGGTTTCATAGTTGTTTCATATTTAGTGTTTCATTTTATCTCTCATGTTTGTTTATGATATCATAAACATACACCATAATACTAAGAAATTTTACCAATTTCAACACTAAATAACATTTCAAGGGCTCATTTTCAAGAGGGGTTTCAGTAGTATTTTGAAGAATATTTCAAGATCAATAAGATAATCACAGTGATGCTGAAACATGGCCACCAAATCATTCACATAACACCTTTTGATTTTCCCTAGAAGGGGTTTTAAGATTTTGTTTATGGATCATTGGTATGTAAACACAGTGTCATTTGGGACAAAGGGTATCACTGGATAGAAATAAATCCCTATGGATTCCCTAAAGGTGTTGTCCTTATCATCATTGGGGTTCATTTAGATCAGTTTACAACTAGGATACCCATCCATAATGGAATGTTCCTGGAAACATGCAATTGAATTGATACATAACTCCTTAATCAATACTTGGATATAATCCTTTGGTTGTGTCAGTTGAAACCCCTAAAATTAATCTATACTTGGATTTGATCATTTTATTACTGAATGGTATGATATTGGCAATCCATTTTAAGTATTGAACTTTATAAATGATGTTCTCTTTTCTGATCAGGTCAACATTGGATTTTACCTTTGTGGCATAATTAAAGTGCATTATTTTTTCTACATGTATAAAAACATAATGACATTTAGGTAAATCCAAATGTTGGGTTGAAAAATTAGGATCATGTTTTGTAATTTCTATATAATTATATAAAATATTTATCAATTCTACTTGATGAAGGAAATGTGTCTCTATTTATCTTTTGAATACATGATAACATTAATTTATGTAGGATATGGGTCTTCTTATATACTTGACAATGATTGTTAACAATGGTAAAAAGATCTTCCAAAAATTCTGGAGAGGCATTTATAAGGTCTTCTTCATTATCTTCATCCATTTCAATTTCATCATAGGTTGAAGATGAAGGAAAAGTATTGGATCTAGGGGATCAACTGAGAACACTTTCACATCCTATAAATGATGAGGAGGTTTCTGAATATCCCAGGGTAATTGATGCATGAACATCATTATCAGGGGAATACTATATTATCTCTCCCTATACTATCATTAGGGATAAATGATTTTTTCAATATAGTGAGGCTTGTGGGATGTTGTAGGGAAACTATAAGGCTCTATGAATAATTTAGAAGAATCTTTGGGTCCATGAAATTACTAGGTGACAATATTTTAGATCAAATAGATGACCCTTATCATTTTTTTAGGATGGTGGTTTTGTTCATCACTAGAACACATATACACTATTTTGAATGGTTCATCGAAATAAACTAATGTCATAAATAAGTGGAAAAGGATAAAATATATTTTTTTCTAATAATGAAACTTGCATGACCAGGTGATCAAATGAATATCATGTTTTTACCTCAATTTTATTGATGAGATATATGTAATATTTATTGAATTCACTCTATAAGCAGGAAAACATAGCCTCTAGTACATTAGGGGAAGTCAACCAGATGGAATTCTCTACCATAGGGGTTTTCCCTCCTTTTTATAGAGTCAGAAATGTATATATTTCGAGTTACAAGATGCAAAGGTGGTTCTATCACCATAAAACACTATGTATTTCCCAATGATGTAATATTTTTGGACCATGTTTTATGATTAATTCATCATCTCATATTTATGGTGCTCCACCTTTCTATAAATACATTTAAGGTTATGACTTGGTAAACCACTATTAATTTATAGTCAGATGTGAGATCACAAAACTAGAAACTGATTTTTGTCCTCTTGAGCGGACTCTAATCAGTATTTACAGACCATTAAATGATTAGGATAGAGGGAGTTAGGTCCTCATCACTATAACTTAAGTGATGACGGTTCTTTACTGGTTTCAAGTTGATCCTATAGAAATTATCAATTATGAACTGATGAATATCAATGTCATCATTTTTTAGAGAGATGTACTAGGGAATTATATACCTGGGTATAGTTACTTTATTATCTTACTTTATAAAGGAAATACTTGTGTGACACCAGGAAGGTCCAATATCTTGATGATAAGATCTGACATTTATAAATTCATCATCAAAATATTAAGGGGTGGAAAGGGACTCGATGATGGATTATCTATGCTCCATAGAGGGGTATAGACCATCTATAACATTGATATTAGCTAAAATTATAGTTGTCTAATATAATATGTCATATTTTTGGACGATGGGTCTATGCCTCCTATTAGGGGGTTGGATCTTGGTCTATGTTTTAGATGTATCTAATAAATATATCAGTGACACATTTTCTTGATCAAAAATATGGAATTATTATAGCTCATGAGTCGGGTTGATTTGGAATCCATGTATATTAATATTGATTACACAACTCCACATATACATGTTAGTCCTTTAGTATGATCAGATTTGTTCTATATCTTGATGATTTAGGGTCAAATCAGTTATCTTGTTGGTCTCATTGGAAGGATTATCTATGGGATTAGAAATTTTATATAACCACAGTGTATGTAATGTCTAAATTTTAATATCCCTTACATCCAATTTTCTCATAACTTTTATAGCCTCTATGACCACATCCCCTAGAAAGGGTCCATCAAGTGGATAATGTTGACTAAATTTTATTGATATTACAAATCTAATGGGTATTATGTTTCATTGAGTGGTTCCCATTTTATCCTTTGATGGGATTTTGTAATCCTCCCAATGATTTAGGTAATAATTTCTAAAGGGTTTAGACAGAATTAGGCAATAGTGATGAGTTTTCCTCTATAATCTAATATTTTTGGAAATTATCAAACCAACATTTATAAGAATAGGATAATGGAGACATCATATCTACTATTGTAGGGGATTTAGAGTCAAAAAAATATATATATTAGTTGTGTCCAGGGAAGAGTCCTTTCATAGTTGATTGATTATCTAGTCATCCCATCATCAAATTTCTATGCATTCATGATCTTGACTTCATACCACCATCCCTCTTCCTATAGTAATGTTTTAGAAATATGGGTAAACAATTTTTGTGGTTTCCCTAACTTAAAATTCCCATAGTCGACCAGATTCTGAAAAGTATCCTTAAAAAAATAATATTTTTAGATATTTTGGTCAATAATCCTATAGAAGGGGTGTTAATCCTATATTTTATTTGTTTTAAGAGTTTATCATCTATATATGCAATGAAACACCTATAAAATTTCTCTTTTAAAAAGGAATAAACATGAATATGCAAATCCTCACATAGTAGGTGACTTTTCTCCCTCATCAAATCCTGATGCGGAAGTTGTTATTTATGTTCAGGGGAGGCACAATGTGATAATA
This sequence comes from Viscum album, assembly GCA_963277665.1. Classification (NCBI taxonomy): domain Eukaryota; kingdom Viridiplantae; phylum Streptophyta; class Magnoliopsida; order Santalales; family Viscaceae; genus Viscum; species Viscum album. The sequence goes on from OY728163.1 coordinate 212,130,077, forward strand.
TGTTGGACTAGTTATCTGAGATGGTATTGTTGTTATATTAAACATGATAGGTTTGTCCTTTAGTCCACTAGAAATCATCCCTTATTCCAAATTTTTAATTTGGGTTTTGTCATCATATTGTTAGATGGAATCCTACAAGTGTAGGTCAATAGATAAAAAATCCCAAAATCCATAATGATATTTATACAAAAATTTTGGTGTTTACTATTCATAAAAGTTTTTCTCATGATAAATATATTGTAGATACTCTCGAGGAATATGGATATTGAGAGTTTAAGTTAATCTCATTAATCTAGAGATGAATTCTACAAGTCTCTCATTTTATCATTATTTATAGTTCAATATGTTTAGTATAGTTGTCTTCTTAAGTGTTGAGATGAATTGATAAAAGAAATTTCATTATAGATCTTTCTAGTTGGTGATGGATCCTAGTGATAGTTTGTTATAATCAATTAATGTAGTTCCCTATATGTTCTGGTTGAAGTGTCTAAGATTTTACACTTTTTTATTACCCCATGTTACTATAATAGGACTACATCAAGACATGAAGTATGTCAGGTGATATTATTCTCTCCCATTCCATTTAAAATATAGAATGTGGGGTTCTATATTTTATGTGGTGGAGGAGTGTCGTTTACCAACATAGGGAACAACTTCCTCTCTAGTTTTATTGTTATATTTCACACATCCATATATTCAACTTGGGAAGTGGGGGAATCAATGGAGTCATGTATATATAGAGGTAATGTATCCTAGGTAGATCCCCTTGTAGGATCTATGAGAGGAACTTGATATGGGAAGTCACCATGTTCCGGTTTTCAAAATCCTATTTTTTCAGCCTGGGTAGCTTTCTTGAAAGTTCATTGGTTGTTCAAATAAGATAAATTCATAGTATTCTTCAACCACCTAGTTCAAATAGATAGATGGTTTGGAAGTAGACCTAGTTGGGTAACTGAACACTTCTCCTATAGATTAAGTGGCTCCATACAGTTTCTCATTTACTAGAGGAGTTGTTTTGGCCTCCTTATGTGAATTATAGTTAGTATGAATATTTTTACTTAATAGTTCAAAATTGATTTAGTTCAATTATTATAATTTATCGTTATATCGGGAAAATATTTACTCAAAGAAAGGGATTGGAATTATTCATGATGTGGGTGAGAAAAATATGTTACTACACATTTTCCATTCTCTTTAGTTAAAGCACGTAGAGTATTCGGTAACTAGTTAGTTGGTGTAGTTATAAAATTGTGATCTGGCCTCTGGTTTTAGGTATGCATAACTTTATAATCGGTGTGGACAATATCTGAAGTGGAATAATATTTATCAAGCCCTTCAATATCAAGATTGTTCATGGAATTTTTCTCAATAATGAATCCCATTACATTAATTTACTCATATCATTTAGTATAAATCATTTCCTCACATTACTCAAAGTAGAATGTAGATTCCACACCCTCATAATATCTTCCATTGGGGGATTATGATCGTCTTTAAAATTTAACATCTTAGCATTCCGACTTGTCTTACAGACCATGTGAGTCAGTGGGTTCCACCCTTGTGGTATGGTAAACTTTAATTAATATCAAATTAATTTTACTGAGAATTCTTCTAATGAAGTGAATGGATCATTTAAGGGGAGTAACTATGGGTTTTCTCCATCTTTTAAGACTTCCGCCATTTGAATGAAATCTAATTTCATAGGTGGTGGAGTGGAAGGTAATATAAATGTCCCCATCCTTATGTGTTGTGGCTTTCTAGGTTTCTCCATAACCACATATTGTATCCTTTGTGGATTTTATGATCCAAAGGATGGTGGTGGTGGTAAAATATCTCTTGGTCAAGCAAGAATGGGTATCTCCAATAATCTAGTGGAACTAGTGTCTATCATGGAATTCTAGAGTTTTTAGGCATATTCCCCTAAATATGTTAGGCTTGATACTAATTTTTGTTTAAATATTGTTTTTATATAGGGTTTATCCATATATGTGTGATTCTCATAACATAGATGGGATTCTAGCTTGTATTTATTCATTTTGGTTCATGAGACTGGTGATGGGCCACTCCGGTTGGGTTTTATGTTTCAAGGTCATAGTAGTGGTAGGGAATCGACTGATATACCCCCTAGGATATTTAGAGCATGTTCTTGAGATTTGTGTAGAAGTGATGACTTTAAAAATAAATTCCCTATAATGAACTATATTTCCCAAAAGGTTGTGTAATATTTAAGGATTCATATTCCACATATCCCATTAATATATACGTTTGATGAAGAATTAAAAATTATTAGTAAATGTAAATTTTTATCATTGAGAATTTATCATAAGTGGTATTCTATTTATTCCACAAGTTTGGATGTCATGTAACTTATGTGGAATCTTAGTCGATTTGGTGACAAAGATCATTGACTACCATAATTTATTTGGTGTAATATTCTTAAGAAAAATCCCATTTTATGGATGAGAGAGAGTTTCCACAATTTGAGGTGATGATAATGCATTAATTCATCTTTCAAAGGGTTATGAATTTCTTACTATGAGGTTCTTATGGTCATGAAAATTTCTGAGTTATCTCTTTATCACTCTATTTGCACATAAGAATTTTATTTTCCCTATTCTAAAAGAGTGTTTCCTTCACCAGATTTCATCATAGTGTTTGATTTACTATTTCATTATCAAAGTAAATGAGTTCATTAAAAATTAGTTATAATCCATCAAATTTGAACTATTCTTAATCTGGAACAATTGTCGACTTCTTCATCAGACTGTACCTTAGTAAGGATAAAATACCTCCTGTCAAGAATGAGGAAATATTTTTTATTGAACATGAACTCCTGAGGGCCTCTCGATATTTGGAAGGAATCAATGTAGTCATTAAAATAGGAGGGACATATTTTTTAGGATTAAATCCCACTACATAGAGGACCTTCATAGTTAATTCATTGTGGAGGACCACCATTGTCATTTTCATATTGTACATCATAGGGATTACCTTCATTTTGGATCATTGTATGAATGTAGGGAGGAAGTTTGAAACATATACCCAAAGGGGTAAATTTTTAGTGGATAGAATAATATTATTTGGGAGGACATTCATGGATAGTTAAATAAGGTTACATATATATTTACAAATATTATTATCATGGGTAGGAGGTCTGTGACCATATCCACTATTATTTGTGGATGATGAGAAATTGGGATCCTGGGATGCTATTGAGAGGCATTGTAAGGCCCTAAAGATATAATAATTTTATAGGGTGGGAATGTAATCCCACTCATGATGTATATGTTTTCCTAGAAGAGACCTCATGTATTTTATTAGTTTTGTGAATAAGACTGTATACTTGATCATGTAAGTCACATGATTCAAGTAATAATGTTCTCACATAAGAACCATCTCAGGCCACCACTAGCTCATCATTGGGATATGATGTTGACTATCTTGAGAAGATGCTGGAATATTTCAGTGTGATTTAAAAGTATGAAAAGGTATAAGGATATGGAAAATTTGGTTATGATTAAATACCATCAAAATATATTGATGGTCCTCCCAGACAAGGATAGAAATAAGATCCCACTCATCAATCATTTTCATTGAAATATATCGACGAGACTTCTGTTCATTGGTAGGAATATAATAATGGCCCGTCATTATTTCCCAAACATACCACTAATATCCTATTGAATGAGAAAGGATATAATACTACTACTAAGAATCTATCAGAATATTTATGTATTCCCTTTTGGTATTAGCATGGATATGAACCTTTTTAATGTTTCTATTAGGGAAAAATGGTGAGAACAAGTTGGAATAGAAATATTGGCCTAATGATGATCTCTATCTATCATTGGCATATATCAATGAACCTCATGAATGATATTGGGAATATGATCCCAACCCAGAGTGGTTATAGAAATATGATGATGACTTTCCAAAATATTAGCGGGATAGTGAGTATAAGAATTCCACTTAGTGACCTGCAATATGTCGATGATTCTCTTATGATGCACCTAGAATATTTCACCAACTATAAACGATGTTGGAAGGGATATAAGACTATTATTCCAATGTCACCAATGTGTGTAGATGATATTTTACTACAAGAATGGGGATATGAAAATGATCTTCTATTGGAATGGTAATATAGACCTATTCCTAACCTATGACCACTATAGTAATATGTGGATGAACTTATTCTACTAGGGAAAGGAGAAATGCATTGTCATTTTCTATTGTCATAATATCCCAGCATGGTCCAGTTGATACTTCCATGTTACACTAGAAAACAAATTTAGTGTAAGAAGGGATATAGGACTACTATTTAATGGTAGTTAGAATATGTTGACTTGACCATTTATTGGGAATGGAGATATAGATTAGCTTCCTCCTTTCTACAATATTTTTCCAAAATGATACATCCTCCTAAATATCAAGGTCTAAGTTACTAGTGAATGGGTTTCCAGGGTATCCTCCCCAAATGATTCATGATGAGAAGGGGATACATGATGTTGTATATCATTTCGATTGATGAGATCCCTCCTGAGATACTCATAAACCATAGTGGGGATGTCATTTTCCTCCTTGTCCATCTACATTGGATAATGGGTATTAGCATTATCTCACTACAATAAATAGATTCTAAAGTGGTTGAAAGTTGATGTAGGATCCACATTCAACCCCATAACAAGTCATTGAGAGGATGACTGGAATGGATTCTTTTCTAATAGGATTTTGTGATCTATCTACATTGTTATGATTTATATATTTAAGTGGTATTCCTAGATCAGTTCATTCGCTACTTGGTGTTGGAGGTGTTGTGTCCATGACAACATCCTCTTGGTTGGTGATGCCACACCCTTTGTGATGTCCCATGCATGTGTTTGATGCCTCGATGACTTTATTTATTTTTAATAAAGAGTGTCCTTGTAAGAATTTATATTTCTGGAAAGGATTAGTATGGAAAATCATTAAATCTCATTAGTTTACTAGCACTATTAAAATAATACCCAAACAGTCACTTTCATGGGTAAAAGTTTCACATCAATTTCACTATTTTTTCAGATGTAAACCACAATATGTCTTCTTCATGACCATTTTGAGTCATCATAGACCTAATTTAAAAAGTAATGTGGTTGCTAGGAATATACAACTGACTCCTTGGAACACTTGTTAGTCAAGAGGATGGGAGTTTGGGCTGACTGAACCCCTTATGAGAGAATTATAGCATACATTGAGACTCTCTTATATATTTAAGACATATAAATAAATATTTCATGAATCCTAATGTAAGATAAATTACCACTATGCCAAAGATTATATCCACATCATGTAATGATGTGAACTCCTATATATATGTTGGATTTGGTACCCTATAACCAACTTCTATATACATTATGATTACAATTACTCATTGTATTTAATATTAATAAATTACTTATCAGATAATTATTTTTCTTCTGTGTAACATAGTATGTTATAATTTCATATAAGTATCTCTCACACTGAAAGGACATAGCATCTCCCTATTATGTTGCAAACCCAAAATTTCTACAAATGTATTCTTAAATATATATCTTATATCCAGATTAAATCATTTGAGGGACAGAAATGATATGGGCTATTAGAAGTGAAGACTCAGGGTAAAATGAGGAAACTTCTCATTGCATGCACCCTGGGTTCTAGTGTATGAGATTATGTGAATGATACACTCTAGTAAGAAATATAGATATATAAGTGACATTATATTTCCTTATATATGTGTGTGTATTATTACTTAGACTCTATTATTATTATTAATGGAAATATTAGCCATGTAATTTGATGTATTGATGAAATCAATGAAGATATATATTAACAGAGAAGTAGAATACATTGTGTGCATCATGAATAATATATCATTAATGAATAATGAGAGAAAGGGTTTGTATCTTATTTTCTAGAATTTTATATCATAGGCCATTTTATGGAAATTATATAGCCCAAAAAAATCCATGTCCATTGTATTTTATAAAAATTTTAAATTTCCAAAAAGTCAAATAATGAGACATCGAGCACATAGGTTGATGGCACCAACATGCAACCTATTTGATTAGAGATATCATGATAAATGGATTATATTTCATATTAAGAATCCATGTGAGGTATTATTTCATTTTTATGTGAATAAAATTCTCTATCAGTGCCTTGTAATGTTGTTAAATGATATCATTGTACATTGGTATACCACAGCTATTTCCACTTAGAAAGTGTCCTAAAGGGTCACACACTAAGTGTATCTAGATCTTCATTAAAATAATATTATTATTTATTATTTGAAAAGTTGAATAAATTTTATTCTTTAATGTGGTTTAATAATTATTCATGATTTCATGATCATATATATTTTTCACTGGTTATTCGAGAGAGTATTTTTTGAGAAAAATATTTAATAACTATTTATTTTCTATTTAGTGAATATATTATTTATATATTTATTTTCTAATAATGCAATGATATTTATTTATTAAATAAATATTAATTATTCAATGTCTAATAAATAGTTTTTAGTAATGGAAGAACATGTTTAATGGCCTGGTGACAAATAATATATATTGGATATTATTTTAATAAATAAACTTAAATTTACTTCCCTAGCTTATAACATGTAAAGAAATAAAAATAATATTATTATTATTAAATACATGGGGTTTTGTAGGGATTAAAGAAATAATAATGGGCTATAGTAAAGTTATTATTTTTGTTATCCTAGTGGTATTATATTAATTCTTAAATAGGTTTTAATTTGTTTTGATGTTTATAATAAAATCTAGAGAATACCCTAAAGGCCTTGGAGATATAATTTCTCCAAGAAAACTCTCAATAATGAAGATCAGTCCTCCACCACCACAACTCTCAAATATATAGGGAAATGTGAGAAACCTTCTTGAAGAAAGTCTTAGGGAAATCAAAGGAGAGCAGTATGAGCATTATAATCTATTTCACAAGCACCATGATATTTCTATAGATACATTCATTGGTTCATGGAACACATGTGGATCATTTTTGGAGGGAATACACACTTGATTCCTATAATTGAAAGATCATATGAAATATATACATTTTTGGATTCATGAACTAAGAAAGAATTTACCATAAGGCAAATCATTAATTGTTTAAATTATTTACAAATAATGTGTGATGATCCTAAAGTTTTGTTGTAAAGTTCAATATTCAATTAATATTTGATTCAATTCTATTGGTCCTAACATTTATTAGTGATGTAAATCTTGGATTAATCATAAATAACTACAAAAAGTTGATTTGGATATGCCTCATCTAGTGATTCCATTATACACAAAACCTATAAGCGGTATTAAATAGATCACATAATTATTTATATTTATTTATATTTTTTATTAATTTATGAATTTATCATTAGTTTCTAATTCCAGTTTAAAAATTCTTTAATATGAATCTTGATATCAACACTTCTTCCTCTTCACTATCATAAATATAATTAAATTGATTAATTTAATAAATTAATAATATTTGAATAACTATCTGGATGTTTTGAGGATTCAAGCCAAATAGCACAATAGTACACTCTATGTAACCCATTGGTATATGATGTGTTCCAGTATTTAATTCACTATTAACTAATTTCTAATTAATTCAAGAATAGTGAATTTATTATATGTAGTGTTTATTTAAATACACCACATGTTTATCAGGATGGGATGGTGCATGATCTTCTAGACTACACAATGTGCAACATTCAAAACTAACATGTTTCCATTAGTCTAAGATGAGTTGTGCATTCTCTTATACGACCAACATGTATGGTGATCATGTAAGTCAGATACCACACACCATGTATCCGATGTAAATTCCATGTAGTCCATTATTTTCTATTGAATTATTACTTGCTTATTCCCTTGAAGTGTTCTGCAGATGGACGATGAGAAATATACATTCCATGTAGCTGGAATGTACTTGCTGTGTATATTACCAAGTTACACAGAATTAAAAATTAATTTATTATACGACAAATAATTATAAACAGGTGTTCTTTGTCTCATTTATTGAACTATGTACATGTCATGTTATGGGTTATATATATATATATATTAAATGTTTCCTTAATTTCTATATAATGTTTGAAACTCCATATTCTGTATAAGTTGTAATACTTTTATTACACTACACACATTGAAACATAATATGCAGCATAAGTACCATATGATTCATTTATCATTTATTAGATTATATAATTTATATGAACTTATTTGATAAGTGATGTATGCCACATTCTACATGAATATTTTGTACATAGATATAATACATTATAGGTATATTGGATGGGTACTTGTCGTGTTTCCTCTACGGTATATGTTTTTGGAATAGTTAATTGTAAATATTTTTAATTAATGTATTTGAAATTATGATGTATGAGAATCATAATAATGTTTGGATAAGAATTAAGAAAAACTAATTGATTGATAAAATAATATAATTTATTTATTTCAGTGTGACTTATATTAAAAAATAATTATTAGAATTGAATTTGTTTTTTTAAAATTTGTAACTCATTGCATTTATGTGGATAATTATGGGAATAGACAAGACATTATTATGTGATTGTTTTATTTTAATTTATAATTATGTTAATTTTATGGTTTGTGCCTCATCCCACGTCTCATTATATATGATCCTACGAGCCCATTGTTTTTTATGTAAACCCCTTAACCATTCCTTTTTTCTCCCATCGCTTGCATGGGAGTAAAAGAATATATAATTAATGTATCTCCAAAACTAATGGATTCAATTAATGTTTTAAGTTATGGTGAAACCAATCCAAGAGGTATATGGGTAGACAGGTGGAAATATACAAATCGAGCTAATTAATGACTCAATGTGTTTTTTCCACTAAGTAGATGGTTAGTTTATCATCCAATTGATAAACTAACAATCTGGAAAAACTCATGATCATAAAAAAAATTATTTTATTTATAACAACTGGGTAATTAATTTCATTAAGTGTGTTTAGTAGTGATCAAATGAATCAATGAATTTATGAGCATACAAGATGGAACTAAAATAAATTAGATCATGTGTAGTCATTATCTATGATATGGTTAATCACATAAGTAATTCCACTTAAGATTAAAAATTAGTTAATAAAGATAAAATGTAAAATTTACACATTAAAGATATAAATAAATCAATTATTTATATTATATTGTTATAGTATTCCTCTACATAAAGTTAAAATCAAACCATAGTTTAAAGAGATTGACCAGACCATATTACGGTGATTTAAATGATTAGGGAATTCAAACATGAACTTTTGGGTTGAAATTACATAGTTAGCATCAATGGTTGACTTCCCAAGAAGGAAATGGTGTGACTAAATAGAAAAGGTTGAGGAAATAAAAATTAAATATTTCATTATTTGGGATTCCACTCAATAGATGAAGGAACTATGAATTAATTTAGTTGGCATTTAGAATACCCGCCTAAAATCCTTGACAAAAACATTTACCCCATTGTTGGGGTTATGATTAGTGAATATGGGTCCTTTAAACTAGAATATATAGGAAATAGGATATTATGAAGCCAATATTAAGGGAAATTGTGTTCCAATAAAATAGTGGGAGATTAATAAATATAATATAACAATTATTTATCAACTTTTATTATACAAATTACTAAAATTATGATCATATTATTTTTATAAATGGATATAAAAATAACCTCAAAAATGTCTCTGTGATCCATACATGAGAAGGATAACCTTCTCATATAAACTAATTTGTATAAATAGAAAATTTCCTTATGAATTATCCTATTCCCTGATAAAAAACTATATGTATTGAAAAAACTATTCTATAAGTTCCTAATAAAAAATCTAGGGGCAATTTTTTTCTTTATATGAGAAATATTTTAATGATTCTATATATGTTCAATAGTCTATAATTTCATCCATGACCAATTTTCATCTATAGAAATAAGAGGAAATGGATATGTATAACATGAGAAATAATGAGAATATTATTTCCGAAATTATTAATCTAATTATCCAAGATTACATGAACATGGAGTGCACCAAACCAATGGTCATTATAGTGAATAAGAAAAGGAAGAATAAGGAAAAGGGCCCCAAGACTCAAAAAAAAGTATAAGGATTCTGAGCATCTTCCTTCCAAGAGGACTAAGATCAAAATGTAGGTGAATAAAAAGGAAGAAGTGTGTTTATCACGTGGAAAACAAGGACACTGGATGAGGAACTACACCAAGAATAAAAGGGACGCAAAAGGTGAATTATTATTGAGTAAAATATTTTAATATCTATATATTCGTTATTATATATAGCTTTTAGGGATCACATATGTATAGACATACAAGAAATAAGAAAATATTGAACGACTTATAGAGGAGAGGTTTGTTTTTTCAATATAAATGGAGTGAGGATGGATGCTCTATCCATTGGAAACTACCACCTTTAATTTATAATAGGAATGATATTTTTTTAAGAGACTGATATTATGTACTGACTATTACCAAAAACATAATTCATGTATCCTTTCATGATACCGATGGTTTTTCATTCATGTATGGAAATAAAATATGTTTATTTTATAAATACATCATATGTTATGTTATGAAATATCTAAATAATGGTATTTATATATTAAATTATCATAAAAAGGTATTGTAAATTCATAAAAAATCATTTTCACACAATTCATAAAACTCCCAACTATGAAATCACTATATTGGTCCAGTAAACAAGAATCACTTGAAAAAAAATATTAATATGGTTATTTAGAATCTTTTTGAGATAAAACCCCTCAAAAGATATCATACTTATTTAAAATTTAAAATTACCAAACCACCATTCCGTGGATTTTTTGAATGGGACACAGAGCTACTATGATTGGTACACACTGATGTGTGTAAAAAATTTCCATTTGAATCTAGAGGTCGGTATTCTTACATCGTAACTTTTACTGAGTACTTGAGTAGATATGGGTATTTCTACTTGATGAGGTATAAGTTGGATTAATCTAATAAATTCAATGAATTCATGAATGATGTAAAATATCAAAATAGAAAGAAAATAAAGTATCTATGATTAGATCAAAGTGGTTAATATATTAATAAGGATTTTATTGACTTTACATGGGAGTTTTTGATTATTTTTCTACTTCATACACCTTACATGATATAGTGGAATGGACTAAGTGAAAGGATAAATATATAATTTATAGACATGGTAAAGTAAATTATAGGTTATTTAGATATTTTATTATAATTTTTTGGATATAAATTACAAAATGTATCATATACACTAAGTTGAGTACCCACTAAAGTGGATAATATAATTCCCTTTGAGTTATGGAGTGGGAATAAATATGTTTTGTAACATACACATGTATGGGATTGTGAGGAATTTTTTAAGTCCATCTAAGGAAACTAAATAAAACCCTAGGGGAATAAAGCATATCACTATATTATATCCTATGGAATCAAGGGGATGATATATATACAACCTCTCAGAAAAGAAGTCTATTATCCCTAGGAAATTTGTCTTTCTATAGGAGGGTCACATATTAATGTTGGATAGTGGAAGAAATATTTAATTTGATGAATTTTATGATCAAGATACATAAGTGATGGTATATAAATATATTCCATAGGTCCCCATAGAGGAAGTAGTTACTAATACTCAAGTACTATATAGAAGCATTAGAGAGGTAAAAGAAGTAGAGAGATATGGATTTCTAGTCACTGAAGATGGTGACTCATTATTAGATGACAAAAATGAACCTCTCTCAAATAAAGAGGTAGTATAGGGATCAAAATATATATGATGAATGAAGATATGAATTCTGAAATGAATTCAATATATCAAAGCCATTTTTTGTTGTTGGCCAATATTCTAGTTGATGTAAGTCCATTTGTGTAAAAATGGGTATTCAAGATAAAAATAGACATTAATGTTATTGAACTTACCTATAAAGAAAGGTATAAGTTCTTTAATTATCATCAAGTCATTGGCTATGATTAAACATTTTCTCTAGCTTCCATGTTTATTTCCATCAGAATTCAACTTTATATAGTAGCTTAATGTGAATATTAAATTTGGTAGATGGATGTAAAAATATAATTCTATAATGGTAATCTTCATAAATATGTATATATGACACAAACATAAGGGAATATAATTCTAGGTGATACCAAAAAGATTTGAAAATTTCAGTGCATTTATCGATTTAATAAAGAATCCATTTTATGGAATATTTAATTTGATGATGTTATAAAAGAATTTGGTTTCATAAATAATGAATTCAACCCATGTGTTTATAGAATTTTTAGTGGGAATGTGTTCATTAACCTAGTAGTATATGTTAACATCATATTAAATATAGGAAATGATATACTAGACCTATATTCAGTTAAGGACTAGTTAAAAAGTGTTTCTCTACGAATAAATTAGGTGAAGAATCATATACTCTAGTGATCTAGACCATTCAAGATAGATCCCAGATTCTTCTTAGGTGAAGTCAAAGAAAATAAATTTACTTTATACTAAATAGATTTACTATAGAACAATCAAATATGGGATTACTTTTAGTTTCACATGGAATACATGTCTCCAAGAAAATGTGTCCAATGAAAAAATAGTAGAAATAAAGAATGTGTATGATCCCATGCACATTGATGATAGGATCAATCATGCATGTCATGTTATGTTACTGACAAGATATTTCCTATGAATTTATCATGCTAGGAATATATAAAGTCGATCCAGGGGAACAAAATTGGTCAGCTATAAAGGCTATCCTTAAGTATCTGAGAAGAACTAATGATATGATCCTTGTGTATGGAGGAAATGAAGAGCTAGTGGTCAGGGGTTATAGTAATGATTATTTTTCAATAGAAAATAATGATCCTAGGTCATAGTTAGGATATGTTTTCAGTCTCAATATAAGAGTTTTTTGATGAAAGAGTTTAAAGAATACTATAATCATTGAATCTATAGTGAGTTATAAGTATATAAACTCTTGTTATGTAGAAAATAATATATTTTTATATTAAAATTTTCATAAGACCTTTATTTGGAACCTATAAGTGAAGCCCCTCTCACATTATATTGTGATAATACTATAGTGGTGGATTTTGAAAAATATATAAGGTCATACCAACTAAAAAAGTATATACTATAGAATTATCATCTCATGTGGGATTTTTCTCAAACGGGTGAAGTAATAGTATTAAAATATTTTATTTAAGAAAAAATGGAAGAACCCTAGACTAAAGCAATATTACAATACAAACATGAGTATAATGTGTGAGTTAGTGGACTGAATGTTGTTAGTAGTTGACTATAGTGAAACTGGGAGTCTATTTGAGTTAGTTCCCAAGATAAATTTGGTGTAACTTTTGATTACTTTTATTTATTGTTTTGGATATCAATTAACAAGTTATCACATCATTATTTTTCTTTTTTGTAACATAGTATGTTTAATATACTACGAGTATCTATTGTCGTGAATGGTCATAGTAGTTACCCACTATGATGAGAACCCAAAAGTTCCGTGGAAAATATTATTAAATATATTTCCTATAGTTGGATAAAGAAATTTTTGGGAAAAAACTGATACATGATATCATTGGTGGAGACTCAAAGGAATTTGACGCACCTTCTCTTGGTGTACGGCCTTGGTAATTTTCGATGTAAAAAATTGTGTTAACGAGAATACTTGTAGAAAATCCAGATTTATAGGTATCATTGGATGATCCTAACTAAAATAAGGCATATTGTTCCTTAGTCTATAATATTATAATTAATAGATGTTATGAGTCATGTAATTTTATGTATCGATGAAATCAATTTTGACATATGTTCCCAAAGAAGTAAGATACATTGGGTGTGTTACAGGTAATATTTCATGAATGAATAATGTACGAAATTTTTTTTTTACCTTCTTTGACATAAGTTGATACCTCATTACCTTTTATAGAAATTATATAGTATAAATAATTACATGTCCATGGTGTTCTTTAAGAAGCATTATTATCTAAAATTTTAAATAAAGTGACATTGATCACATAGGTTGATGAGACAAGAATGCAACCTATTTGATTTGAAATACTTTGATAAAGGTATTATATTAAATAGTGAGAATCCGTATGAGGTTTTATATCATTATAACATTAGATTATTCCTCTATGGGTGCCTTGGTATGTTACAAGATCCTAACCTAGAGCTTCGGGTTGCTTCGCCAATTACCACTGAGAATGAGGCATAGAGGGTCAAATACTATTTGTATATAGAACCTCAATTAAATAAAATTATTATTTATTATTTAATGTTTTGAATAAATATTATTATTTCCCATGATTAAATAATAATTCATGTTTTCTTGATCATATATATTCTTTCACTGATTTTTCTATAGAATATTTTTTTAGATGAATATTTAATAGATATTTACATTCTATTTATTGAATATAATGTTTATTTATCTATTGATGAATAATTGGGTGAAATTTATTTATTAAATTAATATCTATTATCAATGTATGATAAATATTTATGAGGAATGGAATACCGAGTTTAATGGTTTAGTAAGAAATAATATATATTGAAAATTATTTGATTAAATAATACTTAATTTAACTCACCATATTTTAGTATCTTAAGAAATAAAAATAATAATATCATTATTATGGACATGGGGTTCTATAAGAATTAATTAAATAATAAAGGAAACTTTCTCATTATTATTTTATAACCCTAGAGGTATATAAAATCAATTATATTATTTCATAAATAGGTTTCCATTTGTTTTTTTGTGTAAAACAACATCCGGATAGTACTCTCAAGGCCTCAGAGAGCTCCTTTCTTGAAATTTTTTTTCAATAATGGAGAAAGATCCTCCCCTACCACCACTCTTACCAATAGAGAGATCAGAGAAAATAATTCTTGATGTTATTCTCAAGGTGATCAAATCAAATGACACAAGTGTTAGGATCTGTCATACCAGAACTACGATATTCCTGTGGAGAAATTTAGAGATTCATAGAGCATGTGAGGATCACTTCTAAGTGGGAATGTACACTTTATTCCTATGACACAATGATGGTGTGAATTTGAGACTCTATCAGATTCATAAAGAAAGAAATAATTTACCACAAGGTAATGGTTTAATTCTTTAAATTGATTATAAATAGTATGTTATGATCATGAATCTTGGTTTTGGTGCTTAATCATAATTAAATCATCGGTAAAATTTCACTATTTAAAATTTTTTGTTGATTTGCATCTCATATTTATCATGGATTATGACAAAATTTCAATTTGGGAATTCCCAAACAGATGGTTCTATTGTTCCTGAAACCTACAATATATTAGATGTTTCTATTTCCATTATGTTACATTGATTATAATTATATTTTCATGATACACGGATGGTAACTCAAGAGTTTCTTACCATCCAAGGAGGTGGAGCGAGTTTATGGTTTTGTTATCAGGTTCTTAAAAAGAGAATCATATGTATCTGTATTAATAGAATAAGAACCCATATACTTTGGTGTCTCTTAATGGGACACATCATACCTTTTATGGTTGGGTGATGGGGACAAATTCCATGTTGATAAAGTTATGGGGAGGGTAATTATAGGTGAAAGGTGACTAGTAGTGGTTGGTGTATGACTAATGTAAGAACATCCATTTATGATAGGCCAAAAAGTGAATATATCCTAATAATGATGGTATTATTCACAAGGAATATGTCCCTATGAGATATTTATTTAATTTTTCAAGTTAATATATCCCACTGAATAAAATATATACTTGTTAGGAATATAGCATAATGAGAAATTGTTTCATGGAATATCACTCTAGTGAGAGGATGTTTAGTCTCACATGAAATACAACATATTAAGGGATAATATTGGTTATTTCATCATGGGAAATATGGAATCATAAATATATGTGTATAGGTAATATATCCCTATTGATGGTGGAAATGAACCCTTAGAGGGAAAACGGGACAATTTTTGTGGACATAATAGCTGACAAGGGAACTAACCTAGTGAGGAATGATATTTTTTGAGATGATGGGTTTGGAATTCATTTAAGCATCCATACTATCCTGAAAAGGTATTAATAAATCCCTTGTATTTAAAGTATCATATTTTACGGTTATGTGATGGGAATGTACCATTCTGTTCAACATCATGAAACTAGGATTTTGTTTTTTAGTTTTATGTTATGCAATGAGGATGTTGTCTTATAATTTTATTTTTTTTTGTGACTAGGACATCATAATGATGTCTTATATGATGTGAAAAGGGATTCTATTTTGAAAAAATATGAAAATAAAGGAATGAGTGGGGATTACACATGGGAAAAACTAATTCTTTTCCTAGTTGGTGACTTGGTTTAAGGTGGTAGGTTTAATAGGGGCTTTCACTAAGTATGTGGCCCATGCTGGTATTTGATTTTTTTGTGAATGAGTTTGGATTAAGCATGAATTTTTGTATCCTTGATGTGTCTACCTCAAGTA
This sequence comes from Viscum album, assembly GCA_963277665.1. Lineage (NCBI taxonomy): Eukaryota > Viridiplantae > Streptophyta > Magnoliopsida > Santalales > Viscaceae > Viscum > Viscum album. The sequence goes on from OY728163.1 coordinate 212,146,633, forward strand.
AATGAATAGTAAAACAAATGGATGACTAGGCTCATTAGGAATATGTCCTCATGAGAAAGGGATCGGGGCTTATGCATAGGTTTTACTAGCATGGATGTTTTTGGTTTATTGATGTCTCCTGGTGATGAAATTAGATGAAGATCATATTTTCATACGTTTTATCTATAATAAAAATTTTCCAAAAGAGAATAAAATATATTTTATGGGTAACTATGAAATTTTTAGGTTTTTAAAATACATTCAATAAAAATGGACTAATTAATGATTTTTTATTTATTTTATGTTAGTTTTTTATTTATAGAAGAAACATTTCTAAACTAATCTTAATTAAGTAATTACTTAATTTAGGATTTAATTATTTTTTTGGATTCATTTAATTCAAATTGGCCAAATATTGAGTCGTTCACATTATTCCCCAAATAAATATCACAACTCAATCATTGGAATATAAGACTAGTTTTGATTGTAACACCCGAGACTTTTATGTTATATAAATCATCAAAGGAATCTTTTTCTACACAACACTTGTTTGGATTGCTTTACACGCAATCGCGACCTTCCTCGATAGCTTGCGTCGTACGCAATACCGAGTTTCACTAAACAACAATATGCTATTAAAACTAGCTGTTATGAATAGTAATAACCACTTTTTGAAATTTTATAAATTTTATTTTTCAAAATGGACTTCATTTTTGGACTTAGAATATCGAAATTAGCCTAGGGTGAAATTTTGGTATTTTTCTGAAAACTTTCAATTTTTGATGAATAGTGAAACCACTAAGTGGTAGGTTAAAAACTGAATTTTGCATAAAACGTAATTTTACCGCTTCTGTGAATGGAATTTAAAAAATCCGACAGACACGGTTGATATCAGTAAGTAAAATGTGGTTCAATGAGATAAAAATAATTTTTTGGTGAATATTAACTTTTTACTTTTTTTACCGCGGTTAATAGTAAATAGGGTAACTAAGGGTAAATATGATATTAATATTACCCTAACACGTGTCCAAATTCTATTGGACAAGTCTAATTCGACCAAAAACAAACTTAGGAATAAAATATGACCATTTAGGCCCACTTGAATTAGATTAGGACATTTATTATTAATTTATTTAAAGAAGGGTTAAAATAGTTGAAATCAAAGTTTAATAAGTAAATAATTTTTAATATGGGGTTATACATAATCTAAATTCGACTATAAATATTCATTAGAAATCTAAAAAGATTTCCTACATAATGGTATTTTATTTGTAATTTTTAGACATTAAATAATTTAATTTATTTATGACACAATGATGATGCAGTAATTATCTATTGACATAATTGATAATATAAATACCAAAATAAAGGTAATTTAAGACTTTTTATGAATTCCACTAATTTTCTAGGTTAATATGATATATTAGTGTTTATTTAATCAACTTGGTTCGAACATATATTTCTGTTATGACTTTCACAAAAATCATATATCAAATAGTGTCAAAATTGACACAAAAGAGTTTTTAAATCAAATATTATATTATTAATTGTTATTTTATTCCTAAAAATCTAAGGTTCGGCCAAATGACTTAGATAATGATATATATATTAATAATAAACAATTTGGGGTTCGTTTGGCATGTTATAGTAAGTGTATTAACCATATAGTGAAATAAAACAAAAAGACACGGTAAAAGTTAAATTACTTAACTTAGAGTTAAATCTAATTGATAAAGTTAAAATAATACCCTAAAGTTGTCTAAATCCTATTGGTTGATAGGATTTAGACCCATCCCCACTTTGGCTTCTAAATAAGACCCTTTGGAACCATTATAAACCGATTTTGACTTTAATATAAAATAATATTTTGAGATATTCCTAAGGTGCCCCTCTCCTCCCTTATAAAAGGGCACCTCCTCCCCCTCCTCCTCACACCAATTTGAGCACTCAAGCTCGGCCAACCCCTGCCATGTTCTCCTCTCCACTTCCCTGGAATAATCCTAGAGGTCCTGGTCTTCTTCAAAGACCAATCTTAGTTCCCTAAGTGGAGGATTCAAAGAGGCGTTCCAAAGAAGAGGTAATATCCATTACCGATCTTTTCAATTTCTTTCTTCTTCAACTTCTTCTTCTTTAGTTGTTTCATGATAAAGTAATAACATAAGTATTACTTAAAAACTGATATGTTATTATAAATATGAAAAAACCCTAATTCACCTTCTATCCATCCTACGGAAAAATGAAATCACCGCGCGTGCGTACGTACGGAATACCGTCTCCACGCCGTGGTGTAATCTATTTTTCCACCATCACTTTACAAGGATGGGTATAATGTTGTAATGAGTAACTATTTATGATTATTATAAAGTAATGTTGATACTGAAATAATATATATATACTCCAATACAGTTCCACGATCATAGGAACGATATCATCACTCGTGCGTACGTACGGAATACCGTCTCCACGATGTGATGCGACTCGTTCTACATGATCATCATTACATAGTAATTATATAAATGAATTGAATGAATAAATATGATATATGTTACACTAATACCATTCTGGATATAAGGTATCTATAACCTTAAAAGAATAATAAGAATGTATTCGGCAAAACACGCATAAGAACAAAAGGCAATAAAGACCCGAGTAACAAGTAACAATGAAATATTACTAACAAGATGCTAAGAATATGACCATATATGATATCATATCAATATGTATGATTCTGGAATAAGTCAATAATATTATTTAAACCATTATACAGGAGCTTCGGACACGTACAAAGCAAATCAGACCTAAGGTAAGGGAAATATCACAATCTCATTTTTATCCGAGATTGTTTATTCGTAAGTATTTACTGGGGTGTATTTTATCATCCACATCCATGTTTCATCAATATGTAATATTACTTCCATCCACCTACAATTGTGTAAATCCATTTTTACCCTTCGGTGAGTTTTTAGTAATATGTATGAAAGTAATCTTTTTTCGTTTTTCGTACGAACTACTTTTTGACTTTTCCGACAAAAGTACGAAGAATGTTTTTTTTAAACTTATACGGCATGAATGGATTTTTAAAACAAAATTTCCAAGAATCTTCCTTTACAAGTTTTCAAGTTTATTTTTAATCAAATTCTTTTATTTTAAAGCCGTATGAAATATTATGAAAGGAAAAATGTTTTTGAAGTAGAAATGATATTTTCCTCAAGAATGGAGTTCAAGTATTTTATCAAAATTATTTTCCATCTAAGATAATAAAAGGGTTCTGTTTTTATCCCTATTATTACATGGATTTGATTATGTTGTGATGGAAAATTTTTTATGAATTCCTTTATCTTATATGAATTGTTTTATGATGTCATGTTGTTTAAGAATCCCATATTTATTACATGGGATATGCGATGATGTATGATTTATGATTATGTGGCACACATAAGAAAGGATTCATTATAAGATGGGTGGGACCTATATCTCCCTCCAATGCATTGGGTAAAGATTTTATATCTCATGAGATAGACATGGCTGTAACGGAAGGTTATTTCGGTTCAGTGATACAGGACTGAAACGAGGAGTGAACTCGGTTCAGAAATGGACTTTGTCTACTAAGATAGTCTTGGCAATGAGTCATGACTAACAAGAAATGATTTTCCATGATTATGTGTGCATGCCACAAAGTTTCAAGTTTTATGTTATGATTATGGGGATCTCATTTTCACTTCTATTATTTATTCCATGTTAAGATATTATGATCTCTTTTGCAGGTTTTGATTTTCAAAAAGACATGATATGATTTTTATTTCCTTTATTTTCCCTTGCTGAGCATTTGAGCTCACCCTTTTATGTTTTCTTTTCCCCAGGTCAGGAAGATGGATATTAAGTAGAATATGCTAAAAGGGACCCTAGATATGATGAAATAAATGGGAGACACTGTAGAAGATTTATGAACCAGTTGTTTATGTTTCTCAGTTTCTAAAGACACTATACCTATACGGTTCTTTGTGGTTTTGTCATATGTTGTAATAATTGTGCTTCAATTTTGAAGTATTAACAATGTATGTAAAGTATGGGTCGTTATAGTTGGTATCAGAGGAAAGGTATAGTCAACCTTTGGAAACTAGGATGTGAAAGCCTTAGTAAGAACCCTAAGGATAAGTATAAGCATAGAACACAATCTTAGTGTTTTAGAAATGGCCTTGAATAACCTAGGATAAGACCTTAAGCATGAAAATTTTATTCTTGAATTATGTGGTTTTCCTATTATAATTAGTGTTGCTCACACTATTCTTCTTGGTTTTAGTCAATGGCTGGAACCCGAAGGAACAGTGTTAATGCGGAATGTGATGGGCAATGCAATGATTGTCCCCCTGAGCAACCAAACGATATGGGAGCTGGAATGAAAAATCTTGTAGTCATGCTCACACAACTTTCTCAAGCTATGAATCATGCAGGACTTCCAAACGATCAAAGGAAGGAGCAAAATTCTGTTGAATCCTTCATGAGGCAGCGTCCACCTTCTTTCAGTGGGTCTACTGATCCATTAGTTGCTGAACAATGGATTAGTACTACTGAAAAGATATTTTCAATTCTTCAATGTTCTGAACATGATAAAGTAATCCTAGCAGTGTATCATTTAGAAGGAGATTCTGATCAATGGTGGAATCTTATTAAGAATACGAGGCAAAGGGATGAAATTGAGTCTATGGAATGGGATGAGTTCAAGAACTTATTTTTCAATAAGTACTTCCCTCGTATTCTCCGAACAAAGATGGAGAAAGAGTTCCTTGAACTGAAGCAAAGGGATGATGAATCTGTTGGTACCTATGAAGCAAATTTTACAAGACTTTCAAGGTACGCTTCTGGTATTATTATCCAACCTGAGAGTAAGATCGATTGATTCTTTAGTGGCTTAAAACCAAGTCTTCTAAGGGTGTTAGCCATAAGGGACTTCAATAGCTACGAGGAAATCGTTCGATGTGCTCTCAAAGTCGAGATGGAGATTGGAATAACCCATCAGTCACATGGGTTTGATAAGAAGAGGAAGATGGAATTCAAAGAAAAATCTAAAGAGCACACGGAAAAGAAGATGAGCTTTTCCTTATGCTCAAAGTGTGGAAAGAAACATCGAGGGAGTTGTCTTAAAGGGACAAGTAAATGTTTTAAATGTGTAAAGGAAGGTCATCGGGCATTTGAATGCCGTGATAATGGGAAGAAGATGTCTAATGACGCAAACAAAGGAAGGGATACACAGAATGAACCTACTACACTTCAATGTTTCAAGTGCAAGGAGATGGGGCATTATGCCAATCAATTCCCAAATCCAAGGGTTTATGATGATGGTCGACGTCAACAAAATCTTAAGGCTAAAGACAAAGGAATGTCACATGCAATTTCTATCAGCGATGTGGAGTACGATAACGAAGTGGTGAAAGGTACACTTACCATCCACTCTAAAGTAGAAAATGTTTTATTTGATTCTGGATCCACCCACTCTTTTATTTCTAAAGAATTTTCTAAGGGTATCACTGTATTACCTCAACAATTATATGTTGAGTTAGCTGTGACAATACCTAATGGCACAACAGTCGCATCAAAAGTTTATAATTCTTCTCCGATCGAAGTTTGTGGGAAAGTGCTTCCTACAAATCTTGTGATCCTTCCTTTAGTGGAATTTTATGTGATTCTTGGCATGGATTGGCTTTCTCTACATTGAGCTCATATCAATTGCCAAAGAAGGGAAGTCACATTTCATATTCCAGATCAATCTACGATCGTATATCAATGCAAGGATGAACATAATCTTCCAGTGGAAATTTCTTCCATCTTATGGGTATTGATTCCACTAAATGAAGGTTATTTATCTCAAATGGTTATTGAGAAACTCGCGATTAAGAATATGCCCATTGTACGGGAGTTTGATGATGTCTTTCCGGAGTAATTACCGGGTCTTCCACCAAATCGTGAAGTTGAGTTTTCAATAGAACTCGTACCGGGTGCTTTTCCTATTTCAAAGACACCTTATAGAATGGCCCCAATTGAGTTGCAGGAATTGAAGAAGCAACTCCAAGAGAATCTTGATAAGGGATTCATACGCCCTAGTGCGTCACCTTGGGGAGCACCTGTTCTATTTGTTAATAAGAAATATGGATCAATGAGACTCTGCATTGATTATCGAGAACTTAACAAGATCACTATCAAGAACAAATATCCTCTCCCACGCATTGATGACTTATTTGACCAACTACGCGGAGCTCAATAATTTTCCAAGATTGATCTTCATTTAGGGTATCATCAATTAAGGGTCAAAAGGGTGGATATACCAAAGATGGAATTCCGTACAAGGTATGGACACTATGAATTTATAGTGATGCCATTTGGTCTTACTAATGCCCCTGCTATCTTCATGGATCTAATGAATAGAGTCTTTAGAGACTATCTTGATCAATGTGTGGTAGTCTTTATAGACGATATTCTTTTCTATTCAAAGAGCAAGGAATAGCATGAAGATCACTTGAGAATTATATTGAAGACCCTGAGAAAGGAGAAGCTTTATGCCAGATTTACCAAGTGTGAATTTTGGCTTCAAAAAGTTGCATTTTTGGGTCACATAATCTCAAAAGAGGGGATATCTATGGATCCAGCAAAAACAGAGGTTATCGAAAGATGGTCGAGACCAACAACAGTAACTAAGATCTGAAGTTTTCTTGGTTTGGATGGATATTATCGACGTTTTGTAAAAGATTTTTCACGATTATCTAATCCACTCACCAAGTTGACTCGGAAAGGAGTTAAGTTTGTCTGGACAGAGGAATGTGAAGAGAATTTCAAGGAGTTGAAAAGAAGGTTATCCAGTGCACCTGTGCTCACACTGCCTTGTAGTGGAGAAAGGTTTGTGATCTACAGTGATGCATCCAAGAAGGGATTGGGGTGTGTTCTTATGCAAAATGATATGGTGATAGCTTATGCCTCACGACAGTTGAAAATCCATGAGCAAAATTACCCAACACATGATTTGGAGTTGGCTGCGGAAATCTTTGCATTAAAGATTTGGATGCATTACCTTTATGGTGAAAGGTGTGATATTTATACTGATCATAAAAGTTTAAAGTATATTTTCAAACAAAAGGAGTTGAATATGCGTCAAAGAAGATGGTTGGAGCTGATTAAGGATTATGACTGCTCAATCCATTACCACCCTGGGAAAGCAAACAAGGTGGCAGATGCATTAAGTCGACAAGACCATGCTAGTTTATCCATGATGAGGATCACAAAAGATCCAATATTTATGGATTTACAAAGGATGGATCTTGGAATTATAATGGAAGGGGAAAAATCTTATCTTTCTCAAATGAATGTTCAACCATCTATACATGTGAAGATTAAAGAGGCACAGAAAGAAGATGTCGAGTTACAAAAGAAGGTGAGAAATGTTCCTGAATTCAACCTTGATTGTGATGGGATAATAAAGTTTAGGAATCGGGTTTGTGTTCCTTCCATCCCCGAATTAAAGAAGGAGCTGCTGGATGAGGCTCATAGTTCTTCATTCTCTATTCATCCTGGAAGCACGAAGATGTATAGGGACCTGAAAGAGTACTTCTGGTGGGATGTCATGAAAAGAGATGTTGCTGAATATGTCTCTCGATGCTTGGTTTGTCAACAAGTTAAAGCTGAGAGACAAAAGTCTAAGGGGATGTTACAACCATTACCCATACCCGAATGGAAATGGGAAAACATCACTATGGACTTTGTCACAGGACTTCCTAAAACATCCAAAGGCAATAATGCTATCTGGGTCATAGTTGATCATCTTACAAAGTCTGCACACTTCATTCCTATTAGAGAGGATTTCACTCTAGATCATCTTGCCAGGATATATGTAAAGGAAGTGGTAAGATTGCATGGAGTACCACTTTCTATTATATCTGATCGGGATCCGATATTTACCTCGAAGTTCTGGCGAAGTCTTCAGCATACTCTGGATACAGAGTTGAGTTTCAGCACTTCTTATCATCCCCAGACAGACGGTCAGTCTGAGAGAACAATTCAAACCCTAGAAGATATGTTGAGAGCTTGCTCTATGGATTTCAAAGGAGGTTGGGATCAACACCTACCTTTGGTGGAATTTTCTTATAATAATAGCTTTCACTCCAGTATTCAGATGGCTTCTTATGAAGCTCTCTATGGAAAGAAATGCAGGACTCCAACTTGCTGGGATGAATTTGGGGAAAGAAAGCTGTTAGGACCTGATCTCGTTGATGAAATGGAAGAAAAGGTTAGATCTATTCAACAACACATAAGAGCATCTTAGAGTCAACAGAAAAGTTATGCCGACAACCGAAGAAAAGACCTAGAGTTTGAAGTGGGCGATAAAGTGTTCTTACGAATATCTCCCTGGAAGAGGGTTATGAGATTTGGAAAGAAGGGGAAGTTGAGCCCTAGATATATCGGTCCTTTCGAAATACTGGATCGTGTTGGGAAGGTAGCTTACTGACTGGCACTTCCACCGATTCTCTCTCAAGTTCACGATGTGTTCCATGTATCTCTCCTGAGAAAGTACATACCAGATCCTTCACATGTACTCAGCTCAGAAGTTGTACCGCTGGAGCAAGATCTTTCTTATGAAGAACAGCCGATAGAGATTCTGGATCGTAGCGAAAAAGTCCTACGAAACAAGACCACTCGATTGGTGAAAGTTTTATGGAGGAACCACCAACTTGAAGAAGCTACATGGGAGCTTGAGGATATGATGAGGGAGAAGTATCCTCATCTATTTGTTACAAAGTGACGAATTTCGAGGGTGAAATTATTTTTAAGGGGGGTAGAATGTAACACCTGAGACTTTTATGTTATATAAATCATCAAAGGAATCCTTTTCTACACAACACCTGCTTGGATTGCTTTACACTCAATCGCGACCTTCCTCGATAGCTTTCGTCGTACGCAATACCGAGTTTCACTAAACAACAATATGCTATTAAAACTAGCCGTTATGAATAGTAATAACCACTTTTTGAAATTTTATAAATTTTATTTTTCAAAATGGACTTCATTTTTTGGACTCAGAATATCGAAATTAGCCTAGGGTGAAATTTTGGTACTTTTCTGAAAACTTTCAATTTTTGATGAATAGTGAAACCACTAAGTGGTAGGTTAAAAACTGAATTATGCATAAAACTTAATTTTACCGCTTCTGTGAATGGAATTTAAAAAATCCGAAAGAAACGGTTGATATCAGTAAGTAAAATGTGCTTCAATGAGATAAAAATAATTTTTTGGTGAATAGTAACTTTTTACTTTTTTTACCGCGGTTAATAGTAAATAGGGTAACTAAGGGTAAATATGATATTAATATCACCCTAACAGTTGTCCTAATTCTATTGGACAAGTGTAATTCGACCAAAAACAAACTTAGGAATAAAATATGACCATTTAGGCCCACTTGGATTAGATTAGGACATTTATTATTAATTTATTTAAAGAAGGGTGAAAATAGTTAAAATCAAAGTTTAATAAGTAAATCATTTTTAATATGGGGTTATACATAAGATAAATTCTACTATAAATATTAATTAGAAAGCTAAAAATATTTCCTACATAATGGTATTTTATTTGTAATTTTTATACATTAAATAATTTAATTTATTTATGACACAATGATGATGCAGTAATTATCTATTGACATAATTGATAATATAAATACCAAAATAAATGTAATTTAAGACTTTTTATGAATTCCACTAATTTTCTAGGTTACTATGATATATTAGTGTTTATTTAATCAACTTGGTTCGAACATATAATTCTGTTATGACTTTCACAAAAATCATATATCAACTAGTGTCAAAATTGACACAAAAGAGTTTTTAAATCAAATATTATATTATTAATTGTTATTTTATTCCTAAAAATCAAAGGTTCGGACAAATGACATAGATAAGGATATATATATTAATAATAAACAATTTGGGGTTCGTTTGGCATTTTATAGTAAGTGTATTAACCATATAGTGAAAGAAAACAAAAAGACACGGTAAAAGTTAAATTATTTAACTTAGAGTTAAATCTAATTGATAAGGTTAAAATAATACCCTAAACTTGTCTAAATCCTATTGGTTGATAGGATTTCGACCCATCCCCACTTTATCTTCTAAATAAGACCATTTGGAACCATTATAAACCGATTTTGACTTTAATATAAAATAATATTTTGAGATATTCCTAAGGTGCCCCTCTCCTCCCTTATAAAAGGGCACCTCCTCCCCCTCCTCCTCACACCAATTTGAGAACTCAAGCTCAGCCAACCCCTGCCATTTTCTCCTCTCCACTTCCCTAGAATAATCCTAGAGGTCCTGGTCTTCTTCAAAGACCAATCTTAGTTCCCTAAGTGGAGGATTCAAAGAGGCGTTCCAAAGAAGAGGTAATATCCATTACCGATCTTTTCAATTTCTTTCTTCTTCAACGTCTTCTTCTTTAGTTGTTTCATGATAAAGTAATAACATCAGTATTACTTACATACTGATATTTTATTATAAATATGAAACAACCCTAATTCACCTTCTATCCATCCTAAGGAAAAATGAAATCACCGCGCGTGCGTACATACGGAATACCGTCTCCACGCCGTGGTGTAATCTATTTTTCCACCATCACTTTACATGGATGGGTATAATGGTGTAATGAGTAACTATTTATGATTATTATAAAGTAATATTGATACTGAAATAATATATATATACTCCAATACAGTTCCACGATCATAGGAACGATATCATCACTCGTGCGTACGTACGGAATACCGTCTCCACGATGTGATGTGACTCGTTCTACATGATCATCATTACATAGTAATTATATAAATGAATTGAATGAATAAATATGATATATGTTACACTAATACAATTCTGTATATAAGGTATCTATAACCTTAAAAGAAGAATAAGAATGTATTCTGCAAAACACGCATAAGAACAAAAGGCAATAAAGACCCGAGTAACAAGTAACAATGAAATATTACTAACAAGAAGATAAGAATATGACCATATATGATATCATATCAATATGTATGATTCTGGAATAAGTCAATAAAATTATTTATACCATTATAAAGGAGCTTCGGACACGTACCAAGCAAATCGGACCTAAGGTAAGGGAAATATCACAATCTCATTTTTATCCGAGATTGTTTATTCGTAAGTATTTACTGGGGTGTATTTTATCATCCACATCCTTGTTTCATCAATATGTAATATTACTTCCATCCACCTACAATTGTTTAAATCCATTTTTACCCTTCGGATAGTTTTTAGTAATATGTATGAAAGGAATCTTTTGTCGTTTTTCGTACGAAGTACTTTTTGACTTTTCCGACAAAAGTACGAAGAATGTTTTTTTTAACTTATACGGCATGAATGGATTTTTAAAACAAAATTTCCAAGAATCTTCCTTTACAAGATTTCAAGTTTATTTTTAATCAAATTCTTTTATTTTAAAGTTGTATGACATATTATGAAAGGAAAAATGTTTTTGAAGTAGAAAGGATATTTTTCTCAAGAATGGAGTTCAAGTATTTTATCAAAATTATTTTCCATCTAAGATAATAAAAGGGTTCTGTTTTTATCCCTATTATTACATGGATTTGATTATGTTGTGATGGAAACATTTTTATGAATTCCTTTATCTTATATGAATTTTTTTATGATGTCATGTTGTTTAAGAATCCCATATTTATTACATGGGATATGCGATGATGTATGATTTATGATTATGTGGCACACATAAGAAAGGATTCATTATAAGATGGGTGGGACCTATATCTCCCTCCAATGCATTAGGTAAAGATTTTATATCTCATGAGATAGACATGGCTGGAACGGAAGGTTATTTCGGTTCAGTGATACAGGACTGAAACGAGGAGTGAACTCGGTTCAGAAAGGGACTTTGTCCACTAAGATAGTCTTGGCAATGAGTCATGACTAACAAGAAATGATTTTCCATGATTATGTGTGCATGACACAAAGTTTCAAGTTTTATGTTATGATTATGGGGATATCATTTTCACTTCTATGATTTATTCCATGTTAAGATATTATGATCTCTTTTGCAGGTTTTGATTTTCAAAAAGACATGATATGATTTTTATTTCCTTTATTTGCCCTTGCTGAGCATTTGAGCTCACCCTTTTATGTTTTCTTTTCCCCAGGTTAGGAAGATGGATATTAAGTAGAATATGCTAAAAGTGACCCTAGATATGATGAAATAAATGGGAGACACTGTAGAAAATTTATGAACCAGTTGTTTATGTTTCCCAGTTTCTAAAGACACTATACCTATACGGTCCTTTGTGGTTTTGTCATATGTTGTAATAAGTGTGCTTCAATTTTGAAGTATTAACAATGTATGTAAAGTATGGGTCGTTATATTGATGTAATTTAAATGTGGACCCATATCTCACAAGTGGCTAGTGAAAAATATCTTATATATCACACGGATATATATTGAATGATAGGAAACATTTTCTTCCATTTTGGATAATTTAAATTATACCACCTTCATGGTCATATATTCGTGGGAAATACTATATTGGAATTCAAACAGTCTACTGTATAGAAAGGTATTCCTGGCTAATTCTATCAAAACATTGGTTTCACAATGATAATGATGTTTTTTAATTTTTTAGTTAATAACAAAAAAATTGGAACACCTTTAAAGAATAACAACTATCTAAATTATTCTATTTATTGTGTAAAAAAACCAAATTTTTATGCAATGGTTTTTTATAGAAAATCTATTACTATCATTCTATAAATATTCATCTCAACTCCCTCTTAAGATTTGTCCATTTATGTATCCTCTTTCAGTAGAAAAAAATTTAATTCGATGATTTAGTGGCATCATTTATTTGTAAAATATATTATTGGGGTTCTTATTTATTTATTTCTTATAATTTTTTTTCTTTCATTACTTCCCTCTCAGCTCCATAGAAATTGAGATTTGTCTTGATTTCTTCTCAAAGGGATGTAAGCCGAGTTGTGTGAGTTTTTAAAATTTCAATATTTTCTATTAATTATGCTTTATGAATTCAATGATGGTAAATAAAATTATGGATATAATTTTACACCCTTTCTATATCATTTATTTTCTTATTTCTTGATCATAAATATTCTTTCCCTTAAAATTTAAGTCATTCAAATGATGGAGTTTGGATTAGGATTTTATGTGAATGTGATTACTCTATAATAAATTGGTATTTATGTAGTGTAATTCCATTCTAATGATAGTGAGTGGTGTGATAGTTCTGAATCTCCAAATTGAATAGATTAATGAGAAATTCCTTTAAAAATGATTGCATCTCTGTAGACACCTAAAAACAGTCACTTCTTCCCACATAATAGTTTATGTGTTGTGTTTTTATTTATATTTTTCATTGTAATATATATATTTTTATCATATAAATTCATAAATCCCCTATTATATTATTTATATTACCTTAGTATATTTTAATTTTTAAATAGTGAAAATGTAAATTATTTATATTTTATGTGGACTCCTCGTGAGATCGAGCTAGGTTTTCCATTATAGTGCATGAATAAGTGATAAGAAATTTATTGATCTTGGATCTATGAAAAAACAATTTTTTTCAATTTTGATCCTTTTTATAAGAGGCCCAATAAATTTCGCATATTTTATCATAAAAAAATTAATATTTCAAGACCTAAAAATAAAACATTAGTTATATAATTATTTTTATAAGTTAGGATGGAATTTCATAGATATATTTACAATGAATGTCTTTGTAACACCCGAGACTTTTATGAGAAATATTTTGTTTTTATGTTATATACATCATCAAAGGAATCTTTCACTACGCACAACACTACCTTGGCTTGCTTTACACGCAATCACGGCCTTCCTCGATATCTTGCGTTGTACGCAATACCGAGTTTCACTAAACAACGACATGCTATTAAAATATTATTAAAACTAGCCGTTATGAATAGTAATAACCAATTTCTGAAATTTTGTAAATTTCATTTTTCAAAATGGTCTTCATTTTTGGATTTGGAATATCGAAATTAGCCTAGTGTGAAATTTTGGTATTTTTATGAAAACGTTCAATTTTTTATGAATAGTGAAAACACTGGGTTACTATTTAAAAACTGACTTTTTATTTAAATAATTATTTGTTTTATTTAAATTTATTTTAGGTCAAAATTGATACATAATACTTATATATGTTCAATTCAATTCATTGGAGTCATTTTATAATAATTTTAGAAATATAAAAATTTTATTGAACTTTTCACCGTCTTTTACCCACCTCCTATGAGAATTTGCAAAGTTACATAAAACATAATTTTACCACTTATGTGAATGGAATTTTAAAAATCTGAGAGACACGGTTGATTTCAGTAAGTAAAATGTGGTTCAATGAGATTAAAATAATTTTTGGTGAATAGTAACTTTTTACTTTTTTTACCACAGTTAAAAGTAAATAGGGTAATTAAGGGTAAAAATGATATTATTATTACCCTAACACATGTCCTAATTATATTTTATAAGTTTAATTCGACCAAAAACAACCTTAGGAATAAAATATGACCATTTAGGCCCACATCGATTAGATTAGAACATTTAATATTAATTTATTTAAAGAATGGTTAAAATAGTTAAAATCAAAGTTTAATAAGTAAATCATTTTTAATATAGGTCTATTCATAATATAAATTAGACTATAAATATTCATTAGAAAGATAAAAAGATTTAATACATAATGGTGTTTTATTTTTAATTTTTATACTTTAAATAATTTAATTTATTTACGCCACAATGATGATGCAGTAATTATGTTATTAAGGAAATATTGACATTATTGATGTTATAAATACCCAAATAAATGTAATTTGAGACTTTTTATGAATTAAACAACTTTTATAGGTTAATATGACATCTTAGTATTGATTTAATTAACTTTTTTCCAACTAATCATTCTGTTATGATTTTCACAAAATAAATTACTAAATAGTGTCAAAATTGACATAAAATAGTTTTTAAAACAAATATTATATTATTAACTGTTATTTTATTCCTAAAAATATATGGTTCGTAAACATGACTTAGATAAGGTTATATATATTATTAATAAACAACTTGGGGTTCATTTTTCTTGTTATAGTAAGTTTATTAACCTTATAGTGTAAGAAAACAAGAAGACACGGTAAAAGTAAAATTATTTAACTTAAAGTTAAATCTAAATGATAAGGTTAAAATAGATAAACAAACTTGTCTAAATTCTATTTTATGAGAGGATTTCAACCCATACCAACCTTATATTCTAAAAAAATAAATTCGGAGCTATTTAAAACCGAATATGACTTTATAATAAAATAATATTTTTAGTTTTTTTCAAAGGTGCCCCTCTCCTCTCTTATAAAAGGGCACCTCCTCCCTCTCTTCCTAACCCCACTTTGAGCATTAAATCTTGGAAAACCCCTACCAATTTCTCCTATACACTTCCCTAGAAACATCCTAGAGGTCCCGGTCTTCTTCAGAGACCAATTTTAGTACCCTAAAAGGGGGTCTCAAAGAGGCGCTTCAAAGAAGAGGTAATGTCTGTTACCGATTCTTTCAACTTTATTTCTTCTTCCGCTTCTTCTTATTTAGTTGTTTCATTATGATGTAATAACATCAGTATTACTGATATAATGATATGTTATTATAATTATGAAACAACTCTATTTCACCATCTATCCATCCTACGGAAAATGAAATCACCGCGCGTGCGTACGTATGGAATACCTTCTCCACGCTGTGGTGTAATCTATTTTCCACCACCACCTTACTTGGATGGGTATAATGGTGTAAAGAATAAATATATATGATTATTTTAAAGTTATATTCATTCCGAAATAGTATACATACATTCCAATATAATTCCACGATCATGGGAATGATATCATTGCTCGTGCGTACGTACGGAATACCGTCTCCACGATGTGATGCGACTCGTTCTACATGATTTTCATTGAAAAATGATTACATAAATGAATTGAGTGAATAAATATGATATATATTACACTAATACCATTCTAGAAATGAGGTATCTATAACCTAAAAATAAGTATAATAATTTATTCGAAAAAACACGCATAAGAACAAAAAGTAATAAACACCAGAATAACTAATAAACACCCGAATAACAAGTAGCAATGAAATATTACCAATAAGAAGCTAATAATATGATCATATATGATATCATAACAATGAGTATGATTCTATAATAAGTCAATGACATTATTTAAATAATTATACAGGAGGTTTGGACACTTACGAAGCAAATCGGACCTAAGGTAAGGGAAAATCTCACAATCTCAATTTTTATCTGAGATTGTTTATACTTCAGAATTTACTGGGGAATATTTGTAGAGAACCTAAGCTTAACGTACATTGACATTACATTAATTTTGAGGAATACTTAGTACATAACAAAAACACACACACATAAGGACCGTAATAGTTTAGTGTCTTTGGAAACTCGGAATATAATCTTCTAATCGTGGTGAAAGATCTTCAACATCTCCCATAAAGATCTTCATTTGTTTTACCTAAAACCATTATTTATATCCTGGGGAAAATAAAAAATAAAAGGGTGAGCTCAAATGCTCAGTAAGGGTAAACAAAATAAATATCAATCACATCATATACATAAGAACATAACTTTTGGAAATCTTAACCTGCAAAAGAAATCATAATTTCATAACATGGGATAAATCATAGTAGTGAAATGTAATCCCAATAATCATAACATAAAACATGAAACTTTGTGGAATACACACATAATCATATAGAATCATTTATTATTAGTTAAGACTCATTGGAAAGACTATCTTAGTGGACAAAGTCCATTTCTGAACCGAGTTCACTCCTCGTTTCAGTCCTATTTCACTGAACCGGTTTAACCTTCCGTTCTAGCCATGTCTATCTCATGAGATATGAAATCTTTACCCAATGCATTGGAGGGAGATATAGGTCCCACCCATCTCATAATGATATCATTCTTATGTGTGCCAAAAAATCATAAACCATACATCATATGTAATAAAAATGGGAATCTTAAACATTGTGACATCATAAAACAATTCATATAAGATAAAGGAATTCATAAAAATAATTCCATCATAACATAATCAAATCATTGTAATAATAGGGATAGAAACAGAACCCTTTATTATGTTATATGGAAAATAATTTTGATAAAACACTTGAACTCCATTCTTGAGGAAAATATCATTTTTACTTCAAAAACACTTTTCCTTTCTTAACATGTCATAAAATTATAAACTAAAAGAAGTTGATTAAAAATAAACTTGAAAACTTTTAAAGGAAGCTTCTTGTAAATAATTTTTTAAAAATCCATTCATGCCAAGTTAAAAAAACATTCTTCTCGTACTTTTGTCGGAAAAGTCAAAAAGTACCTCGTACGAAAAATGAAAAAAGATTCCTCTCATATCTTTTACTAAAAACTCAACGAAGGGTAAAATTGGATTTAAAAAATTGTAGGTGGATGTAAATAATATTACATTTTGAGGAAACATGGATGTGGATGATAAAATACACCCCAATAAATACCGAAGTATAAACAATCTCAGATAAAAATTAGATTGTGATATTTTCCTTACCTTAGGTCCGATTTGCTTCGTAAGTGTCGGAACCTCCTGTATAATGATTTAAATAATGCCATTTACTTATTCCAGAATCATACTCATTGTTATGATATCATATATGGTTCACTTATGACTTTATTTTACCCGTTCTTTTCTAAATTCCATGTTAAAGAGCATTTTGGGTAAAATCGTTTCATTTGTCGTCCGTGTTTTGACTTGTAATTATTCATATGATTACTTAGATCATGATTACTTAATTACAGAATATAAAACATGATTTATATATAATATATATTCATAATATACATATATATATAATATATTAGTTAATGGAAATAAATACATCGTTCATGGAGACGGTAGGTCGTACGTACGCATGAATGTTGTTTTTGTTTCCTTATTGAGTTGAATGGAATTAAGTAGATGACATAAATATATATACACATAAATCCAGTATCATTATTATGTCATATATTTCATGATTACTTATTATATATACTTTATAATCATTCATGAATGGTTAACGTGGAGAATGAATCTCATCACATCGTGGAGACGGTAGTCCGTACGTACGCACGAGCGATGATATCATTCTCATGATCTTGGAATTGTATTGGAGTGTATGTATACTATTTCAGAAACAATATAACTTTACAATAATCATATATAGTTATTTTGCACACCGTTATACCCATCCAAGTAAGGTGGTGGTGGAAAATCGATTACACCACGGCGTGGAGACAGTATTCCGTACGTACGCACGCACGGTGATTTCATTTTCCGTAGGATGGATAGATAGTGAAATAGGTTTGTTTCATACTTATAATAACATATCAGTATATTACTGATATTGATGTTATTACTTCATAATGAAACAACCTAAGAAGAAGAAGTGGAAGAAGAAATAAAGTTGAAAGAATCGGTAACGGACATTACCTCTTCTTTGAAGCGCCTCTTTGAGATCTCCTTTTAGGGCACTAAAATTTGTCTTTGAGGAAGACAAGAACCTCTAGGATGTTTCTAGGGAAGTTGAGAAGAGAATTTGGCAGGGTTTGGATGAGATTGAATGCTCAAAGTGGTGTGAGGAAGAGAGGGAGTAGGTGCCCTTTTATAAGGGAGGAGAGGGGCACCTTTGGAATAACTAAAAATATTATTTTATTATAAAGCCAAATTCGGTTTTAAATAGATCCAAACTGATTTATTTCGAAGCTAAGGTGGGTATGGGTCTAAATCCTATAATCCAATATAATTTAGACAAGTTTAGGTTCCTATTTTAACCTTATCATTTAGATTTAACATTAAGTAAAATTAGTTTACTTTCATCGTGTCATCTTGTGTTCTTATAATATAAGGTTAATAAAATTACTATAAGGAGCCAAACTAACACCAAGTTGTTTATTATTAATATATATAACTTTATATAAGTCATTTGGCCAAACCTTATATTTTTAGGAATAAAATAACAATTACTAATATAATATTTGTTTTAAAAACTATTTTATGTCAATTTTGACACTATTTAGAAATTGATTTTTGTGAAAATCATAACAGAATGATTAGTTCGAAAAAAGTTAATTAAATCAATACTAACATGTCATATTAACCTATAAAATTATTTTAATTCATAAAAAGTCTCAAATTAAATTTATTTGGGTATTTATAACGTAAATTATGTCAATATTTCATTAATAAGATAATTACTGCATAATCTTTGTGTCATAAATTAATTAAATTATTAAAAGTATAAAAATTAAAAATAAAATATCGTTATGTAAGAAATATATTTATCTTTCTAATTAATATTTGTAGTCAAGTTTATTTTATGTATAACCCTATATGAAAAATGATATACCTATTAAACTTTGATTTTAACTATTTTAACCCTTCTTTAAATAAATTAATAATAAATGTCCTAATCTAATCCAAGTGGGCCTAAATGGTCATATTTTATTCCTAAGTTTTTTTTTGGTCGAATTAAACTTATCTAATATAATTAATACTTGTGTTAGGGTAATAATAATATCATTTTGACCCTTAATTACCCTCTTTACATTTAACCATGGTAAATAAAAGTAAAAGGTTAATATTCACCAAAAATTATTTTCATCTCATTGAACCACATTTTACTTATTGACGTCAATCGTGTCTCTCAGATTTTTGAGATTCCACTCACAGAAGCGGTAAAATTAAGTTTTATGAAAAATTCATTTTTTTAACTACAACTTAGTGGTTTCACTATTCATCAAAAAATTAAAGTTTCCAGAAAAATATCAAAAATTAGGCCTAAGATATATTTGATATTATGAACTAAAAAATGATGTCTATTTTACCAAATTCAAAACATATCAGTTTCATTAATTAATTTAAAAATTAATTCCCGTCCTCAAAACAAATAGCGTGTTCTTAAGAGATAATAACTATCAAAAGATTGACACTTGTTTATGTCTGGTTTAAATGTGAAATTACATCCAACGAACAACATTATATTAAATTGTAAAAATATATTCTAAATATACTTCAAAACCACTCAAATAAATAATTTATCACTATTAATTATTTCGATTAAAAAGGTTGTTTTTAATTAAAATTTAGTAATTTTCACTATTCATCGGAAAATGAAAGTTATCCGAAAAGTACCAAAATTTCACCCTAAGCTAATTTCGATATTCCAAATCCAAAAATGAAGTCAATTTTGAAAATAAAATTTACAAAATTTCAAAAAGTGGTTATTAATATTCTTAACAGCTAGTTTTAATAATATTTTAATAGCATGTCGTTGTTTAGTGAAACTTGGTATTGCGTACTACACACGCTATCGAGGAACGTCGCGATTGCGTGTAATGCAAGGCAAGTCAAGGATGCGTGTTGTGTAAGCTTCTTTTGGTGTAGCGTACAACACAAGAAATTAATGAAATTAAAAGGAATATTTTTCATAAAATCTCAGGGTGTTACATTTTACCCCCCTTAAAATGAATTTCGCCCTCGAAATTCGTCGGGGTTATAAATGGTTTACTACTCGAAAGTTTCTTTAATATAAACCCACATCGTAAAAATTAATACCAAAACCAATCTTTAAAAACAAAAGTATGAAATGTAATGGTTACCCAAATAAACAAATCACTGGGTTTCCACATAGGTGAATATATGGATATGGGAGAGAAATCTAATCATCATGTTCTGATGGAGAGTGGTAGAGAACATGGCTATGGAAAATCCAGCTATCACAAAGCCATAAATTTGTGATGATCTAGGGTACCATCTGATTCATCGGATATAAGGGTAGTAGGATAACATTTTTTTGGTTTTCAAGATCATTTCCCTAAAGCTGGAGATTTTGAATTAGAATAAATACTTACTTTATTTTGGTATAATCTCACTGTTGTTCGTGCTTTGAACAATTTACACTTCATCTCTTAAAGAAATGAAGTTGAGTTTGTTATTCATGAAGTGTTAATAGATCATGTGATAGAATGATGAGTCATTCCATCTATTCCAAACAAAAGGTTAGCAAAAGTTATCAAATATACATAAGTCCGTCTATGGTGAGGTTAATCGTATACAATTCCAAAAATGAACTTATACTTCATAAATCATACCGCGTAATAAAATAAAACTATTTTCTACTAACCAGGGACTTTCTGTAGGCCAGTGGTAGGCGATAAAGGCCAGTCGCACTTCGGATGTGGGTTCGATTCCCACAGCCTTGTCCGACGCGATGGGTTGTCGCCCATCCTGCAGGTCGTCCTTTTTCTAAAGCTATATTATTATAACATCCCATCAATAATATCGAAAAAAGTTCTATCCTAACTTATGTCCAACATAATCCATTCCAATCTTTAGGCTTATCTATAATACTTTGGTCCAAGATCATAGTATAAAGAAAATGATTACTTGAAATAACAATCATGTCAATGCCATAATTTATCCCCCATATATCATAAGATATATCTTGTTGGTCAAATTACAAACATGTGAATACCTTAATCATGTATTCCCTTGAAGAATGAATACCCATTGAACCTTAGTGAAAACATGAATGCAGTTAAAAGTTAACACTTTCCACAAACCAAATTCCTGAAAATTATTTATACTCAAACCCTGATATCACTTAGTCCTTATATCAATCATGAGCTCATGAATACAATCAAACATCTCATTATCTTCTTATCCCTTCATTATGCACATATCATCTGCTTTCCAAAATATTTTAATCACTTTTCATGGTTACCGGTACCATAAAATTATTGAAAACCACAATAGACTAATACCAAAGTATTCTAATACACCATAAAAGTACCTCAACATCATTATTCTTGAATACCAATACATAAACACTTCAATCCATCCTTTTCAATGATTTTCCTGGAATAATTCCTTCCTTGATTTAGAAGTAACTTTTTTGGTCAGGGCATTGAGTTGGATAATGCCCATGTTCTCCACAAATAAGACATTGAACTCCATAATAGTCTTTCACTCTATGACCCTTTTCTCCACACAGATAACATCGGTCCCTCCATTTGATGTATTCCTCGAGGTTCTTCTTCCCTTCTTTATAAATCTCAATCTTCCTTTCTTTATGCTCCTCAACATGCGAACATGCATAAAAGTCAATCTTCCTCTTATTTGATGAATTAGGAATACCCCTAAATTTCACCTTGTTAATCATATATCGCGACGACTGATTCGGCATAATCACAATATCTTTCTCTCTAGGAATTACACATTTTTGTTGCTCATAGTCACCAATTTGTCTATTGGATTCAATGTTAACCGAATTCCTTATGTTTCCCTCCATTGACTAAAACACAAAAAGAATTCTGTGAGAGGCAAAAACCATGCTAGGGAAAATAACATTGTAAAGGGGGTGTACCCTCAACATCTAACATCTTAGGTTAAATTCTAAGATGGTTAGTGCAATTCTAGGACTATAACGTATACTTAACCTTAGGGACATCCCTAGAAATACCTTAGAAATATCTCTAGGGATCTCACTAAAGTTATCACATCCTAGTTTCAAAAGGTTGACTAAACATTTCCTCTGATACCAACTGTAGAGACCCTAAGCTTAACGTACATGGAAATTACATTACTTTTGCGGAATACATAGTACATAACAAAAACACACACACACAAGGACAGTAATAGTTTAGTGTCTTTCGAAACTCGGAATATAATATTCTAATCGTGGTGAAAGATCTTCAACATCTCCCATAAAAATCTTCATTTTTTTACCTAAAACCTTTATTTATATCCTGGGGAAAAGAAAACATAAAAGGGTGATCTCAAATGCTCAGTAAGGGTAAACAAAAGAAATATCAATCACATCATATACATAAGAACATAACTTTTGTAAATCTTAACCTACAAAAGAAATCATAATTTCATAACATGGGATAAATCATAGTAGTGAAATGTAATCCTAATAATCATAAATTAAAACATGAAACTTTGTGGCATACACACATAATCAGAGAGAATCATTTATTGTTAGTCAAGACTGATTTCCAAGACTATCTTAGGGGAAAAAGTCCATTTCCGAACCGAGTTCACTCCTCGTTTCAGTCCTGTTTCACTGAACCAGTTTAACCTGCCGTTCCAGCCATGTCTATCTCATGAGATATAAAATCTTTACACAATGCATTGGAGGGAGATATTGGTCCCACCCATTTCATAATGATACCATTATTATGTGTGCCACAAAATCATAAACCATACATCATATGTAATAAAAATGGGAATCTTAAACATTGTGAAATCATAAAACAATTCATATAAGATAAAGGAATTCATAAAAGTCATTCCATAATAACATAATCAAATCAATTTAATAATAGGGATAGAAACAGAACTCTTTATTATCTTAGATAGAAAATAATTTTGATAAAACACTTGAACTCCATTCTTGAGGAAAATATCATTTCTACTTCAAAAACACTTTTCCTTTCTTAACATATCATAAAATTCTAAACTAAAATAATTTTATTAAAAATAAACATTAAAAATTTTAAAGTAATCTTCTTGGAAATAATTTTTTAAAAATCCATTCATGCTGTATAAGTTAAAAAAACATTCTTCTCATACTTTTGTCGGAAAAGTCAAAAAGTACCTCGTACGAAAAACGACAAAAGATTCCTTTCATATCATTTACTAAAAACTCACTGAAGGGTAAAATTGGATTTAAACAATTGTAGGTGGATGGAAATAACATTACATATTGAGGAAACATGGATGTGGATGATAAAATACACCACATTAAATACCGAAGTATAAACAATCTCGGATAAAAATGAGATTGTGATATTTCCCTTACCTTAGGTCCGATTTGCTTCGTAAGTGTCTGAACCACCTGTATAATGATTTAAATAATTTCATTGACTTATTCCACAATCATAATCATTGTTATGATATCATATATGGTTCACTTATGACTTTATTTTACCCGTTATTTTGTAAATTCCATGTTAAAGAGTGTTTTGGGTAAAATCGTTTCATTTGTCCTCCGTGTTTTGACTTGTAATTATTCATATGATTAATTAGATCATGATTAATTAATTCCAGAATATAAAACATGATTTATATATAATATATATTCATAATATACATATATATATAATAGATCAGTTAATGGAAAGAAATACAATGTTCATGGAGACAGTAGGCCGTACGTACGCATGAACGCTGTTTTCGTTTCCTTATTGAGTTGAATGGAATTAAGTAGATGACATACATATATATAAACATAAATCCGGTATCATTATTATGTTATATATTTCATTATTAATTATTATACATACTTTATAATCATTCATGAATGGTTAACGTGGAGAATGAATCTCATCACGTCGTGGAGACGGTAGTCCGTACGTACGCACGAGCGATGATATCGTTCTCATGATCGTGGAATTGTATTGGAGTGTATGTATACTATTTCAGAAACAATTTCACTTTACAATAATCATATATAGTTATTATTTACACCATTATACCCATCCAAGTAAGGTGGTGGTGGAAAATCGATTACACCACGGCGTGGAGACGGTATTTCGTACATACGCACGCGCGGTGATTTCATTTTCCGTAGGATGGATAGATGGTGAAATAGGGTGGTTTCATACTTATAATAACATATCAGTATATTATTGATACAGATTTTATTACTTCATAATGAAACAACCTAAGAAGAAGAAGTGGATGAAGAAATAAAGTTGAAAGAATCGGTAACGGACATTACCTCTTCTTTGAAGCGCCTCTTTGAGATCTCTTTTTAGGGCACTAAAATTGGTCTTTTAGGAAGACCAGAACCTCTAGGATGTTTCTAGGTAAGTGGAGAAGATAATTGGGCAGGGTTTGGCCGAGCATGAAGGCTCACAGTGGTGTGAGGAAGAGAGGGAGGAGGTTCCCTTTTATAAGGGAGGAGAGGGGCACCTTTGGAATAACTAAAAATATTATTTTATTATAAAGCCAAATTCGGTTATAAATAGCTCCAAATTGATTTATTTAAAAGATAAGGTGTGGCTGGGTCTAAATCCTCTCATCCAATAGAATTTAGACAAGTTTAGGTTCCTATTTTAACCTTATCATTTAGATTTGACATTAAGTAAAATAATTTTACTTTTAGCGTGTCTTCTTGTGTTCTTATACTATAAGGTTAATAAACTTAATATAATAAGCCAAACGAACCCCAAGTTGTTTATTATTAGTATATATAACTTTATCTAAGTCATTTGGAAGAACCTTAGATTTTTAGGAATAAAATAACAATTACTAATATAACATTTGTTTTAAAAACTATTTTATGTCAATTTTGACACTATTTAGTAATTGATATTTGTGAAAATCATAATAGAATTATTAGTTAGAAAATAGTTAAATAAATCAATAATAACATGTCATATTAACCTATAAAATTAGTTGAATTCATAAAAAGTTTCAAATTATATTTATTTGGGTATTTATAACATCAATTATGTCAATATTTCATTAATAAGATAATTACTGCATAATCTTTGTGTCATAAATAAATTAAATTATTTAAAGTATAACAATTACAAATAAAATATCATTATGTAGGAAATATTTTTATCTTTATAATTAATATTTATAATCGAATTTATCTTATGTATTACCATATATTAAAAATTATATACTTATTAAACTTTGATTTTAACTATTTTAACCCTTCTTTAAATAAATTAATAATAAATGTCCTAATCTAATCCAAGTGGGCCTAAATGGTCATATTTTATTCCTAAGGTTGTTTTTGGTCGAATTGAACTTATCCAATAGAATTAAGACATGTGTTAGGGTAATAATAATATCATTTTTACCCTTAATTACCCTATTTACTTTTAACCGTGGTAAATAAAAGTAAAAAGTTACTATTCACCAAAAATTATTTTCATCTCATTGAACCACATTTTACTTACTGACATCAACCGTGTCTCTCGGATTTTTGAGATTCCACTCACAGAAGCGGTAAAATTAAGTTTTATGAAAAATTCAGTTTTTTAACTACCACATAGTGGTTTCACTATTCATAAAAAAATTAAAGTTTCAAGAAAAATACCAAAAATTATGCCTAAGCTATATTTGATATTATGAACTAAAAAATGATGTCTATTTTACCAAATTCAAAACATATCAATTGCATTAATTAATTTAAAAATTAATTCATGTCGTCAAAACAAATAACGTGTTCTTAAGAGATAATAACTATCAAAAGATTGACACTTGTTTATGTCTGGTTTAAATGTGAAATTACATCCAATGAAAAAAATTGTATTAAATTGTAAAAATATATTCTAAATATACTTTAAAACCACTCAAATTAATAATTTATCACTATTAATTATTTCGATTAGAAAGGTTTTTTTAATTAAAATTTAGTAATTTTCACTATTCATCAGAAAATGAAAGTTATCCGAAAACTACCAAAATTTCACCCTAATCTAATTTCGATATTCCGAATCCAAAAATGAAGTCCATTTTGAAAATAAGTTTTACAAAATTTAAAAAAGTAGTTATTACTATTCATAACGGCTAGTTTTAATAATATTTTAATAGCATATCGTTGTTTAGTGAAACTCGGTATTGCGTACTACACACGCTATCGAGAAATGTCGCGATTGTGTGTAATGCAAGGCAAGTCAAGGATGTGTGTTGTCCAAGCTTCTTTTGGTGTAGCGTACAACACAAGACATTAATTAAATTAAAAAAAATATTTTTCATAAAATCTCAGGGTGTTATAATATTTTTCATCTACATCCATGTTTCCTCAATATGTAATGTAAATTATATCCTCCTACAATTGTTTAAATGAAATTAACCCTTCGATGAGTTTTTAGTAAAAGATATGAAAGGAATCTTTTATCGTTTTTCGTACGAGGTACTTTTTCACTTTTCTGACAAAAGTACGAGAAGAATGTTTTTTAACTTATACGGAATGAATGGATTTTTAAAACATTATTTCCAAAAAGCTTACTTTAAAAGTTTTCAAGTTTATTTTTAATCAACTTCTTTTAGTTTAAAATTGTATGACATGTTAAGAAAGGAAAAATGTTTTTGAAGTAGAAAGGATATTTTCCACAAGAATGGAGTTCAAGTGTTTTATCAAAAGTTTTTCCCATCTAAGATAATATAGGGTTTTGTTTCTATCCCTATTATTACATTGATTTGATTATTTTGTGATGGAATTATTTTTATGAATTCCTTTATCTTATATGAATTGTTTTATGATGTCACGATGTTTAAGAATCCCTTTTTTATTACATGTGTTATGCAATGATGTATGATTTATGATTTTGTGGTACACATAAGAATGGTATAATTATGAGATGGGTGGGACCTATATCTCCCTCCAATGCAATGGGTAAATATTTATATCTCATTAGATAGATATGGATGGAATGGCTGGTTAAACCGGTTCAGTGAAACAGGACTGAAACGAGGAGTGAACTTGGTTCAGAAATGGACATTTTCCACTAAGATAGTCTTGGAATTGAGTCTTGACTACTAAGAAATGATTTTCTATGATTATGTGTGTATGCCGCAAAGCTTCAAGTTTTAAGTTATGATTATTGGGATTACATTTCACTACTATGATTTATCCCATGTTATGAAATTATGATCTCTTTTACAGGTTAAGACTTCCAAAATGTTATGTACTTATGAATATGATGTGATTGATATTTCTTTTGTTTACCCTTACTGATCATTTGAGCTCACGCTTTTGTATGTTTTCTTTCCCCATGTTAGGAAGAAGGTTATTTAGTAAGATATGCCAAAAAGGGACTCTAGATATAATGAAATAAATGGGAGGCAATATAGATGCTTTATGAACCAGTTGTTTATGTTTCCCAGTTTCTAATGACACTATACCTATACGGCCCTTTCATGGTTTTCTTATATGTTTTAATAAGTTTACTTAAATTTTGAATTACTAACAATGTATGTAAAGTATGGGTCGTTATAGTTGGTATCAGAGGAAAGGTATAGTCAACCATTGGAAACTATGATGTGAAAGCCTTAGTAAGAACCCTAAGGATAAGTCTAAGAATAGAACACAATATTAGTGTTTTAGAAATGGCCATGAATAACCTATGATAAGACCTTAAGTGTAAACTTTTATTCTTGATTATGTGTTTTTCCTATTATAATTAGTATTTCTCACACTATTCTTCTTGGTTTTAGTTAATGGATGAAACCCGAAGGAACCGTGTTAATGCGGAATGCGACGGGAAATGAAATGATTGTCCCCCTGAGCAACCAAACATTATGGGATCTGGAATGAAAAATCTTGTAGCCATGCTCACACAACTTTCTCAAGGTATGAATTATGCAGGACTTCCAAACGAGAAAAGGAAGAAGCATCGTTCTGTTGAATCCTTCATGCGGTAGCGTCCACCTTCATTCAACGGGTCTACTGATCCATTAGTTTCTAAACAATGGATTAGTACTACTGAAAAGATATTTTTAGTTCTTCAATGTTATGAACATGATAAATTCATCTTAACAGTTTATCATTTAGAAGGTCAAGCTGATCAATGGTGGAATCTTATTAAGAATACGAGGCTAAGAGATGAAATTGAGTCCATGGAATGGGATGAGTTTAAGAACTTATTTTTCAATAAGTACATCCCTTTTATTCTTCGAACAAAGATGGATAAGGAGTTTCTTGAACTAAAGAAAAAGGATGATGAATATGTTGGTACCTAGGAAGAAAATTTTACAGGACTTTCAAGGTACAATTTTGGGATTATTATCCAACCTGAGAGTAAGATCGATCGATTCTTTAGTGGCTTAAAACCAAGTCTTCGAAGGGCGTTATCCATAAGGGAATTCAATAGCTACAAGTAAATTGTTCGATGTGCTCTCAAGGTTGAGATGGAGATTGGAGTAACCCATCAGTCATATGGGTTTGATAAGAAGAGGAAAATGGAATTCAAAGGAAAATCTAAAGACCACACTGAAATGAAGATGACTTTTCCCGTATGCTCAAATTGTGGAAAGAAACATGGAGGGAGTTGTCTTAAAGGGACAAGAAAATGTTTCAAATGTGGAAAGGAAGGCCATCAGGTATTTGAATTCCACAATGATGGGAAGAATATTTCTAGTGATGCGAACAATGAAAAGGCTACACAGAGTGCACCTCCTACACTTAAATGTTACAAGTGCAAGGAAATGGGGCATTATTCCAATCAATGCCCTAATCCAAGGGTTTTTTATGATGATCGATGTCAACAAACTCTTATGGCTAAAGAAAAAGGAAAGTCACATGAAATTTCTATTAGTGATGTGGAGTACGATAATGAAGTGTTGAAAGGTACACTTACCATCCACTCTAAAGTAGAAAATGTTTTATTTGATTCTGGATCCACCCGCTCTTTTATTTCTGTAACGCCCCAACCCCAGTTACCCAAAGTCGGTGCATTATTACATCACATTGGCATGATCACAAGAAAGATCAAGTCTCGAAAGACCGATTATTTTAGTATCCTTGGAGACACTAGATACAATCATAAAGTTTTACATTACATAAAAAACATCTTGTCTTCATATCCCCTCATACTATCCCTGCAGGTCATTCCTAAATTACTTCTTCATAATACTGGGAAAAATAAAACATTGAAAGGGGTGAGCTCAGATGCTCAGTAAGGATAACATTATAGCAGAAGCTTTCATAGATAATCATAAACACTTAAGACAGTTTATAATTAAAACAAAGGCCTTTTAAACTTGAACATCAGCATAATATGGAAAAGATAAAATGAAATAATGCCATTTAATTATTCACATGGATATTCTACTAGTCGAACAATCACATGCAATATCAATAACCACTTTCATAATGATGGAATTCATAATGCTAGACTATCATAACCACATATCCAAGGCCTCGTGCCATGACTACAAATAAGATTTTTCCAAGGCCTTGTGCCAAGACACTAGTTTGTCTCATGAGACCTACCGATGCATCGAGGAACTATAGCGGGCTCCACCCATCACTTACTAAGTCCAATGCATTCCTAATATGAAAAGTTCTAAACATAACATAAACATTCGTATTAAAACTATCATACGAAATGTCAATACTTTATCCACAAACCATGAATGGTATAAAAATAGCACATCCACAGTCAAATAGAACTAATTCGATACAATATGGAAGATTGTATTGTATCATATTAACCTCAATCGAGAATAATGAAGGATATTGGCATAGATGAAAATAATCATCAAAACTATTTGAGAGAAATATCCCCCTTTTTCTTGAAATCATTTAAAAGTCATACTATTTGTCAAGAAGCCATTTAAAAATAGATTTTTGAATCAAAGTGTCCCATACCACTTTGAAACTTTCAAAAGGAGTTTTAATTTTAAAACTTTAATGTCCATATAAATAAATCCATAAAACCATTTTTAAAACATGGACATTAATGAGCAAGATTTAGAAGAATAAGTCTTTAAAACAATTAAAAATGGTATTTTAGTTAGAGTTTCTAACCAAAAGAGAGAAACTTGAATACAAATAATTGAGGTAATCAAAACATTTTAATATCATGAAAATAAAGGAATTAATGATATAATATGTCAAAGTACATTATATACACCACATAAAAGTGATTTGGTGTATAACAACAAAGAAGTCTCAATGGAATGTAAATTGAGATGAAATCTCTCATAAAGGCTGTATCCTTAGATTAAGGATAAATCAACGACATAGTTATGTGTGACAAATATAAATACACTAAATATTATTGTATATTCAGTGTAAAACAATCAAAGAACAATCACACATAATCTTGTAAAAACAACACCATTGAATTGGATGTTTATCTCAAAAAATGGAGAATGAGTTAAAATTACTCTTATCAAATTCATATCGATGACTTGAGAAATTATCAATGGAGTGATTATGTGTATCAAAATTATATCCACATAAAAGGGGAGTGGAAATTATGACATAAGCAAATGAATAGTGATTCCACACATAATCTCGGAGTAAAATAATCAATGGAGTTTGCGTAAAGCCGAATAAATGGGAATTGAAATTTCAAATTCCCTTATCGATTATGTAACTTATGAAACATACACCCATGAAAGAAGGATCATACAATGATGATGTAAATTCGCATAAATTAAAGTATAATACACAATGAATACAATTATGGGTAGTACACATACACCACATGCAATAAATAAGTGGTGAACAATAGAATTCTCATGAGATTAAGAGTGAGATAAGAAACCCCTTACTTTATACTTTTTCCTTGGTCGACGGTAGGTTAACCTCTTTTATAATGATGAAATAATTTTTATTTAATTATAAAAGAATAATATGTATTAATATGATATCATATATGATCTTTTAACATTTATTTGTTAATAATATCTTAGAATTATCGTCATTTCGGGTGTTAATGGGTTCATTTTACTTTATATTATTTATTATGTGAGCCATATTTGTTATTAATGGGATGTATATTATTCATATCCATAATTATATCAAGTCCTTAAATATTATTTTTAATCATCAAATGAGAATTATACTTGAATGGATACGATGAAGAATGAATCTCATCGCGTTCGTGGAGACGGTAGTCCGTACGTACGCACGGGCGACAATATCATTCTTTTGATATTAAAATAATATATAATTGGATGTTATATCATATATACAGAATAATTATCATGTTATATTTATTATTTACATGAGTTACACATCATTATTATACCCATCCAAATAATAATATATTGAATAATAATTACACCACGACGTGGAGACGGTAAGCCGTACGTACGCATGTATGGTGACATGTTATTAAAAGGGTGGATAGAATACTGAATATGGTTGTACCATATTTATAATAACATCACATAATATATATTATACTAGGGTTATTATTTTAGAATGATAATAACAAAGAAACAAGGAGTGGAAGAATAAAGGAACTTGAAAAGGGGTGGTGAAAACATTACCTCTTCTTCGGGTTCTTTCTTTTGATTTGATCAAAAGGTCTCCTTAGGATGGCTTTCTGATCGAACTAAGGTATCTAGGTTGTAGTGAGGTAAGTGGAGAGAGTATTTGGGAAGGGTTTGGCCGAACCAAAAGGCTGTTAAGGTGTGATGAAATGAGAAGGAGGAGTGCCCTTTTATAAGAGGGGTGAGGGGCACCTTTGGAAAAGCTAGAAATATTAATTTATAATATATTCATATTCGGTTTCTAATAGCTTCAAAGTTTATTATTTAACGTTTATAGTGTTTATGGGTCTAAAACCACTCAATTAATATAATTTATACAGGTTTGGGTCATTATATTAACCTTATCTTTAAGTATAAACTCTTAGTTAATTAGTTTCACTTTTACAATGTCTCTTTGTATTTTTATATTATATGGTTATTAAAATTACCATATACATACAAGACACCCCCAAGTGGTCCATTAATGATACAAATATCATGATATAAGTCCCTAGGCCGAACCTTATATTTTTAGGAATTTAATATCAATTAATAATATATTATTTGTTTTAAACACTCTTTTATGTCAATTTTGACACTATTCAATAGTTGATTTTTGTGAAACACATAATAGAATGATTAATTCAAAAAAAGTTAATTAAATCAATCATAATATGTCATATTAACCTATAAAATTAGTTTAATTCAATAAAAGGCTCAAATTATATTTACTTGGGTATTTATAATATCAATTATTCTAATTTTTCACTATTATGGTAATTACTGCATCACCATTGTGTCATACATAAATTAAATTATTTAATGTCTAAAAATTAAAAATAAACTTTATTTATGTAGGAAATCTCTTTATATTTCTAATTTATATTTATAGTCTAAAATCCAACATATATAACCCTAGGTAAAAAATTTTTTCCTAAAAGATATATGCTTGTGTCATTTTTGTATTGATTTTAACTTAATTAAAATAAAGTGTCCCTATCACTTACAAGTGGGTCCATGGGGTCCCAAAATCGACCCAAATATTCCCATGGTCGACCATGTATCAAAATATAGGGTGAAGACATGTTTTAGGATAATTTAGTATTATTATAATATTATTTGTTAACCCTTGTTTACCGGATTTACCATTTAACCATGGTAAATAAAATATTTACCGAAGTAATTATCCAAAATGTCTAAAAATAAAAGTTACCTATTTACACAATTTGAATATCCTGATTCCAAATATGGAATCCATTTTTTCCAAATTCAAATCACAAAAGTGGCAGAAATTAATTTAAAATTAATTCCCGTTGTTAAAACAAAAAGCGTGTTTTTAAGAGATAATAACTATCAAAAGATTGACACTTGTTTATGTCTGGTTTAAATGTAAAATTATGTTCAATGACCCAAATTGTATTACATGGTAAAAAAAATTTAAATATAATTTAAAACCAATAAAATTCATAATTTATCATTATTAATTATTTTGATTAAAAAAGTTGTTTTTAATTAAAATTTAGTAATTTTCACTATTCATCAAAATATAAAAGTTATCCGAAAAGTACCAAAATTTCACCCTAGGATAATTTTGTTATTCCAAATCCAAAAATGAAGTCTATTTCACCAAATTCAAAACATCAATGTTTCATTTTAAAATTAATTCCCGCTTTCGAAACCAAAAGGCGTATTTTTTAGAAATAATAACTATCAAAAGTTTGACACTTGTTTATGTCCAATTTCATGGTGAAATTACTTAAAATGACCATAATTGGATTAAATAGTAAAAATATAATATATCTATACTTCCAAAACATTAAAATTTATAATTTAACAATATAAATTATTTTGATTAAAAAAGTTTTTTTTCAGTTGAAATTTAATAATTTCTCACTATTCACCCAAATATGAAAGTTATCAGAAAGACACCAAAACATTATTGATACTAAATTATTATGTCCCGATTCTAAAGAAGAATTTATTTTTGTCAAATTGAATATATAAAAGTTTCAAATATTGGTTTTAAAAAGGATGCGCCATTAAAAGGCGGTAAAATTTCATTTTTTGAAAAAATAGTTCTTTTATCTGAAAAAATGAATTTGTTTATAAATCATGTATTAGAAACTCATAAAATGGATTAAAATTATAAGTATAATATAATATTTAAAATTTATTTAATACTATTCATAACCTCTTTTGAACGGCTCGTTTGGTAAGTCGTGGTGTACTTGAACTCAGTGTTGCGTACAACACACGCTTTTGTATTATTCAAAGAGAAGTGTACCATGGAAGATTGGGGTGTTACATTCACCCATCCTTCAATAAATTGTGTCCTCTAAATTTTAAAAATTGTGCTTGAGAATATAACATAAAGTCCCACATCGGAAAAAGAGTCAATAAAACTATTACTCTAAAAGAAAGAAAGAGAGGAATAAAGGTCACCCAAGATAACCCATACTAGGATTCTAGGTAGGAAAACATGGATATGGATGATAAACTAAGTGTCAAGTTCTGATGGAGAGGGATGGAAGTCATGATCAGGAGAAAGTTAACAATAAGAAAACCACAAACTAGTGTTGGGACAAACGATCATTAATCTCCTGGTATGAAAAGTAAAATGAAAACATTTTTTTGTTTTAAGTTACATTACATAAGGATGAGGAATTCATTTATGATATTGACTAAGAATATAAAGATATATACTTACTTTTTAAGTAGAGTTTCATTCTTTAATAAATTTCCACCACAAATCAATTTTTTTTAAATGATGAGTATTCAAGAAGACTTGGTCACACTGGAAGAGCTAGAATAAACTTCTATAGAATCACATGATCCATGCAGGATAAACTATATATTTACATTGTCTTTAGAGATTAATCAAAACCAAAATGGTTAGTACAAGATCTAATGATCCTCCAAAAGGATATTCCTTGAGAGAAATAAACAGTAATCTTAATTTCTAAAATTAAACCAACAATACCCCAAAGTTAAATAAATACCATTCAATAATCAATTGTCCATAAAATCATTCAATATAATCCAAACTAATATTGAAACCCAAAACATAGAAGAATTTGATTATGTAGTCTCCCATGATAAATTGTATCTCCAAATGACATCAAATACTCATAAAGTCACATACTTAAAATTAATTAACCTCATCACATATTCTCTATTATATGTTAATCATTTCCATAAATAACCCAAATCACTATAAATCCAAAATAAAAACGTAGATAAAAATCTACCATTACTCCACAAATGAAACCCCATAGTATTCTATTTTCCTTGGGAATATAGTGTTCCCAACAAAGCGAACATCTTCCAAAATAACATTTATCACTTAATCACCAAATCATTTTCTTATACCAAGGGTATTCATTTTATAATACATAAGAACCCAAATTAACTTATTATTGATCAATAAAATCATTTAACTAAAAATAATTAGTCACACTATCCAGGGACTTCACGTAGTCCAGTGGTAGGAGATAAATCCCAATCGCACTTTGGTTGTGGGTTCGATTCCCACAGCTTTGTCCGATGCGACGGGTTGTCACGCGGTCTGCGTGTTGTCCTTTTTCAAAAACTATATTTTATAATATTACCCAAATGAGATAAATTCCTCAAAATACCATAACATAATTGAACCACAAATGTTATATCATACCTTTCATTTTCATCCCAAATTATAATAAATTATAATTCTCTCAAACCCTAATGATCATATAAAACCAAATGGATAATTATACCTATATCCACAAGAGAAGAGATAATTCTTCCTCAAATATCATTCTCACATGGAAAACTGCGGGGTTACAAACACAAGAGAAAATTATTCCAAAGTAAACCCATCAACAAGGAGAACTAATATTTTTTAAACATTTATCAAACCATTTATTTCCACATAGCTTCTTCTTTGACCAAGAAAATATCATATAGAATAGGTTATTCACTCGGGTAATGGCCAGGTCCCCTACATTTACAGAAAATGACTGTAAATGGACTCTTGGGACCATTTTTATCTTCTTCCATAGTACTCTTCATTTTTCATTGCCAATTCTTCACTTTATGTCCTCCATTCCCACATGTAAAGCATTTATTTTTCCCATTGAGACACTTTTCCAGGTGTCTCCTACCACATTTCTTGCATGATGGAAATTGAGGGTTCTTTTCTCCATGGTCTCCACTACTGGGGCTCTTATCATTCATCACCTTTCTCTTCCTTATTGAGTCTGGGAGTTTGTTAATATATATGTTGTTGATAATATTTTTGGAAAACTGATTTGGCATAAAGACAATATCTTTTACGCCTATCAACATTCCATTTTGTTGCTCATTTCCACCACCATTCCCACCTTGTACATCATTCTCAAAGTCACTATGACTTCCTTGGAATCTATCCATTGACTAAAACCAGAAATCATTATGTGAGTAATAGTAGTCATAAAATCATTTAGAGATTAACATGTCACCATATTCTCAATTTGAAACACATTAGGATTAACCAAGGTCATTTACTCTCATCTTATATATATATATTACTTTAAATCGGATTGTAAATAAAATGTAAATTATCCTAAGCATATCCCCCGGGAGTGTCGTAACCAAGAGTGCAGCAAGGCCTGTTGTCGTGCACCAGTTCCCGTTCGAGTCTAGCTCAAAGCGGTGTTTTCGGGTTTTACCCCTAGGTACATCTGTGCCAGAGCTGCCTCTACGTGCTCGTATCCAGACAGGGATGTATTTCTCAGAAAACTTACAAAATCTCTAAAATACCAAAATTCTAGGAAGTTATTCTATACTAATCCTTAAAGTTCATCTTAGGTCTACGTGCTCTAATCAGAGTTTATCTAAATCTAGCTTCCAAGGTTTGTACTAAACTTCCTCTGATACCAACTGTAACGCCCCGGCCCCAGTTACCCAAAGTCGGTGCATTATTACATAACATTGGCATGATCACAAGAAAGATCAAGCCTCGAAAGACCGATTAGTTTAGTTGCCCTGGAAACACAAGATACAATCATAAAGTTTTACATTACATTAAAAAAAACATCTTGTCTTCATATCCCCTCATACTATCCCTGCAGGTCATTCATAAATTACTTCTTCATAATCCTGGGAAAAATAAAACATTGAAAGGGGTGAGCTCAGATGCTCAGTAAGGATAATATTATAGTAGAATCTTTCATAGATAAGCATAAACACTTAAGAGAATTTATAATTAAAACAAAAGCCTTTTAAACTTGAACTTCAACATAATATGGAAAAGATAAAATGAAATAATGCCATTTACTTATTCACATGGATATTCTACTAGTCGAACAATCACATGCAATATCAATAACCACTTTCATAATGATGGAATGCATAATTACAGACTATCATAACCACATAGCCAAGGCCTCGTGCCAAGACTACAAATAAGATTTTTCTGTGACCTTGTGCCAAGACACTAGTTTGTCTCATGAGACCTACCGATTCATCGAGGAGCTATAACGGGATCCACCCGTCACTTACTAAGTCCAATGCATTCCTCATATGAAAAGTTTTAAACATAACATAAACATTCATATTAAAACTAGCATACGAAATGCCAATACTTTATCCACAAACCATGAATGGTATAAAAATAGTACATCCACAGTCAAACATAACTCATTCGATACAATATGGAAGATTTTATTGTATCATATTAACCTCAATCGATAATAATGAAAGATATTGACATAGATGAAAATAATCATCAAAACTATTTGAGAGAAATATCCACCTTTTATTTGAAATCATTTAAAAGTCACACTATTTGTCAAGAAGCCATTTAAAAATAGATTTTTGAATCAAAGTGTCCCATACCACTTTTAAACTTTTAAAAGGAGTTTTAATTTTAAAACTTTAATTTCCATATAAATAAATCCTTAAAACCATTTTTAAAACATGGACATTAATGAGTAAGATTTAGAAGAATAAGTCTGTAAAACATTTAAAAATGGTATTTTAGTTAGAGTTTCTAACCAAAAGAGAGACACTTGAATACAAATAATTGAGGTAATAAAAACATTTAATATCATGAGAATAAATTAATTCATGATATACTATGTCAAAGAACATTATATACACCACATAAAAGGAATTTGGTGTATAACAACAAAGAAGTCTCAATGGAATGTAAATTGAGATGAAATCTCTCATAAAGGTTGTATCCTTAGATTAAGGATAAATCAACGACATGGTTATGTGTGAAAAATATAAACACACTAAATATGATTGGATATTCAGTTTAAAACAATCAAAGAACATTCACACATAATCTTATTAAAACAACACCAATGAATTGGATGTTTAACTCAACAAATGGAGAATGAGTTAAAATTACTCTTATCAAATTCATATCGATGACTTGAGAAATTATCAATGGAGTGATTATGTGTATCAAAAGTATATCCATAGAAAAGGGGAGTGGAAATTATGACATAAGCAAATGAATAGTGATTCCACACATAATCTCGGAGTAAAATAATCAATGGAGTTTGCATAAAGCCGAATAAATGAGAATTGAAATTTCAAATTCCCTTATCGATTAGGTAACTTATGAAACATACACCCATGAAATAAGGATCATAAAATGATGATGTAAATGCCCATAAATTAAATTATAATACACAATGAATACAATTATGGGTAGTACACATACACCATATGCAATAAATAAGTGGTGAATAATGGAATTCTCATGAGATTAAGAGTGAGATAAGAAACCCCTTTGTACTTTTTCCTTGGTCAAAGGTAGGTTAACCTCCTTTATAATGGTGAAATAATTGTTATTTAATTATACAAGAATCATATGCATTAATATGATATCATATATTATCTTTTAACATTGATTTGTTAATAATATCTTAGAATTATCGTCATTTCGGGTGTTAACGGGTTCATTTTACTTTATATTCATTATTATGTGAGCCATATTTGTTATTAATGGGATGTATATTATTCATATCCAGAATTATATCAAGTCCTTAAATATTATTTTTAATCATCAAATGATAATTATACTTGAATGGATACGATGGAGAATGAATCTCATCGCGTTCATGGAGACGGTAGTCCGTACGTACACACGAGCGACAATATCATTCTTTTGATATTAAAATAATATATAATTGGACGGTATATCATATATATAAAATCATTATCATGTTATATTTATTATTTACATGAGTTACACATCATTATTATACTTATCCAAATATTAATATATTGAATAATAATTACACCACGACGTGGAGACGGTAAGTCGTACGTACGCACGTATGGTGACAGGTTATTCAAAGGGTGGATAGAATACTGAATATGGTTGTACCATATTTATAATAACATCATAGAATATATATGATACTGGAGTTATTATTTTAGAATGGTAATAACAAAGAAAGAAGAAGTGGAAGAAGAAAGGAACTTGAAAAGGGGTGGTGAAAACATTACCTCGTCTTCGGGTTCTTCCTTTTGATTTGATCAAAAGGGCTCCTTAGGATGGTTTTCGGATCAAACTAAGGTATCTAGGTTGTATTTATGGAAGTTGAGAGAGTATTTTGGCATGTTTTGGCCAAAAAAAGGCTTTTAAGTTGTGAAGAAATGAGAAGGAGGAGTGCCCTTTTATAAGAGGGGTGAGGGGCACCTTTGGAAAAGCTAAAATATTAATTTATAATAAATTCATATTCGGTTTCTAATAGCACCAAAGTTGATTATTTAAAGTTTAAGGTGGTTATGGGTCTCAAACCACTCATCCAATAGAATTTAGACAGGTTTGGGTCATTATATTAACATTATCTTTAAGTATTAACTCTTAGTTAATTAGTTTCACTTTTACAATGTCTCTTTGTATTTTTATATTATATGGTTAATAAACTTACCATATACATCCAAGAGACCCCCAAGTGGTACATTAATCATACAACTATCATTATATAAGTATATTTGCCGAACATTATATTTTTAGGAATTTAATATCAATTAGTAATATAATATTTGTTTTAAAAACTCTTTTATGTCAATTTTGACACTATTCAATAGTTGATTTTCGTGAAACACATAACAGAATGATTACTTCGAAAAAAGTTACTTAAATCAATCATAATATGTCATATTAACCTAGAAATGTTTTTTATTTCAATAAAAGTTTCAAATTATATTTATTTGGGTATTTATAATATCAATTATTCTAATTTTTCACTATTATGGTAATTACTGCATCACCATTGTGTCAAACATAAATTAACTTATTTAATGTCTAAAAATTATAAATAAAATATAATTATGTAGGAAATATTTTTATATTTCTAATGAATATTTGTATTCTAAACTCCAACATATATAACCCTACGTAACAATTGTGTTTCTAAAAGATATATGCTTGTGTCATTTTTGTATTCATTTTAACTTAATTAAAATAAAGTGTCCCTATCACTTACAAGTGGGTCCATGGGGTCCCAAAATCGACCCAAAGATGT
The DNA here is from genome assembly GCA_963277665.1 of Viscum album. Lineage (NCBI taxonomy): Eukaryota > Viridiplantae > Streptophyta > Magnoliopsida > Santalales > Viscaceae > Viscum > Viscum album. The sequence continues at coordinate 212,187,239 of OY728163.1, forward strand.
CGATGGTCTACCATGTATCAACCAATAGGGTTAATACATGTTTTAGGGTAATTTAGAATTATTATAATATTATTTGTTAACCCTTATTTACCGGATTTACCCTTTAACCCTGGTAAATAAAATATTTACCGAAATAATTATCCAAAATGTCTAAAAATAAAATTTTCCTATTTACACAATTTGAACATCCTGATTCCAAATATGGAATCCATTTTTCCAAATTCAAAACACAGAAGTGGCAGAAATTAATTTAAAATTAATTCCCGTAGTAAAAACAAAAAGCGTGTTTTTAAGAGATAATAACTATCAAAAGATTGGCACTTGATTATGTCTGGTTTAAATGTGAAATTATGTTCAATGACCCAAATTGTTTTACATGGTAATAATATATTTGGAATATAATTTAAAACCACTCAAATTCATAATTTATCACTATTAATTATTTTGATTGAAAAAATTTGTTTTTAATTAAAATTTAGTAATTTTCACTATTCATCAAAATATAAAAGTTATCCGAAAAGTGCCAAAATTTCACCCTAGGATAATTTCATTATTCAGAATCCAAAAATTAAGTCTATTTCACCGAATTCAAAACATCAATGTTGAATTTTAAAATTAATTCCCGCTTTCGAAACCAAAAGGCGTATTTTTAAGAAATAATAACTTTCAAAAGTTTGACACTTGTTTATGTCCAATTTCAAGGTGAAATTACTTAAAATGACCATCATTGGATTAAATAGTAAAAATATAATCTATATATACTTCCAAACCATTAAAATGTAAAATTTAACAATAAAAATTATTTTGATTAAAAAAGTTGTTTTCAGTTAAAATTTAATAATTTTTCACTATTCGCCCAAATATGAAAGCTATCAGAAAGACACCAAAACATTATTGATACTAAATTATTATGTCCCAATTCTAAAGAAGAATTTATTTTTGTCAAATTGAATATATAAAAGTTTCAAATATTGGTTTTAAAAAGGCTGCGCCATTAAAAGGCGGTAAAATTTCATTTTTTTAAAAAATAATTCATTTATCTAAAAAATGAATTTGTTTATAAATCATGTCTTAGAACATCATAATTTGGATTAAAATTATAAGTATAATATAATATTTAAAATTTAGTTAATACTATTCATAACCTCTTTTGAACGGCTAGTTTGGTAAGTCGTGGTGTACTTGAACTCAGTGTTGCGTACAACACACACATTTGTATTATTCAAAGAGAAGTGTACCGTGGAAGATTGGGGTGTTACAATTTCTGAAGAATTTTCTAAGGGTATCACCGTATTACCTCAACAATTAAATGTTGAGTTAGTTTTGACAACCCCTAATGGCACAACAGTCGCATAAAAATTTTATAATTCATCTCTGATTAATGTTTGTGGGAAAGTGCTTCCTGCAAATCTTGTGATCCTTCCTATAGTGGAATTTGATGTGATTCATGGAATGGATTGGCTTTCTCTATATGGAGATCATATCAATTTCCAAAGAAGGGAAGTCACATTTCATATTCTAGATCAATCTATGATCGTCTATCGATGCAATGATGAACATAACCTTCAAGTGGAAATTTCTTCCATCTTATGGGTCTTGATTCCACTAAATGAAGGTTATTTATCTCAAATGGTTGGAGAGAAACTCATAATTAAGAATATGCCCATCATACAGGAGTTTGACGATGTCTTTCCAGAAGAATTACCAGGTCTTCCACCAAATCATGAAGTAGAGTTTTCAATAGAACTCGTACCGGGTGCTTTTCATATTTCAAAGACACCTTATAGAATGGCCCCAATTGAGTTGCAAGAATTGAAGAAGCAACTCCAAGAGAATCTTGATAAGGGATTCATATGCCCTAGTGCGTCACCTTGGGGAGCACAAGTTCTGTTTGTTAAGAAGAAAAATGGATCAATGAGACTCTGCATTGATTATCAATAACTTAACAAGATCACAATCAAGAACAAATATCCTCTCCCGCGCATTTATGACTTATTTGACCAACTACGCGAAGCTCAATACTTTTCCAAGATTGATCTTCGTTCAGGGTATCAACAATTAAGGGTCAAAAGGGAGGATATACCAAAGACGACTTTCCGTACAAGGTATGGACGCTATGAATTTATAGTGATTCCATTTGGTCTTACTAATTCCCCTGCTATCTTCAAGGATCTGATGAATAGAGCCTTTAGAGACTATCTTGATCAGTTTTTGGTAGTCTTTATAGACAATATTCTTATCTATTCAAAGAGCAAGGAAGAACATGAAGATCACTTGAGAATTGTATTGAAGACCCTGAGAAAGGAGAACCTTTATGAAAAATTTACGAAGTGTGAATTTTGGATTCAAAAAGTTGCATTTTTGGATCACATAATCTCAAAAGAGGGGATATATGTAGATCCAGCAATAACAGAGGTTATTGAAAGATGGTAGAGACCAACAACAGAAACCGAGATCTAAATTTTTCTTGGTTTGGCTGGATATTATCGATGTTTTGTGAAAGATTTTTCACAATTATCTAATCCACTCACCATGTTGACTCGAAAAGGAGTAAAGTTCGTGTGGACAGAGGAATGTGAAGAAAATTTCAAGGAGTTGAAAACAAGGTTATCCAGTGCACCTGTACTCACACTTCCTTGTAGTGAAGAAAGGTTTGTGATCTATAGTGATGCATCCAAGAAGGGACTGGGGTGTGTTCTTATGCAAAATGATATGGTGATAGCTTCTGCCTCACGATAGTAGAAAATACATGAGAAAAATTACCCAACTCATGATTTGGAGTTAGCTGTGATAATCTTTTCATTAAAGATTTGGAGGAATTATCTTTATGGAGAAAGGTGTGATATTTATACTGATCATAAAAGTTTAAAGTATAATTTCACAAAAAAGGAGGTGAATATGTTCCAAAGAATATGGTCGGATCTGATTAAGGATTACGACTGCTCAATTCATTACCACCCTGGGAAAGCAAACACGATGGCAGATGCATTAAGTCGACAAGACCATGCTATCTTATCCATGATGAGGATCACAAAAGATCTAATATTTATGGATTAACAAAGGATGGATCTTGGAATTATAATGGAAGGGTAAAATATTATCTGTCTCAAATGAATTTTCCACCATCAATATGTGTGAAGATTAAAGAGGCACAGAAAGAAGATGTAGAGTTACAAAAGAAGATGAGAAATGTTCCTGAATTCAACCTTGATTGTGATGGGATAATAAAGTTCAGGAATCGGGTTTTTGTTCCTCCTATCCCCAAATTATAGAAGGAGCTACTGGATGAGTCTCATATTTCTTCATTCTCTAATCATCCTGGAAGCACGAAGATGTATAGGGACCTGAAAGAGTACTTCTAGTGGGATGGCATGAAAAGAGATGTTTCTAAATATGTCTCTCGATGCTTGGTTTGTCATCAAGTTAAAGCTGAGAGACAGAAGTCTAAGGTGATGTTACAACCATTACCCATACCCGAATGGAAATGGGAAAACATCACTATGGACTTTGTCATCGAACATCCTAAAACATCCAAAGGCAATAATGCTATCTGGGTCATAGTTGATCGTCTTACAAAGTATGCACACTTCATTGCTATTAGAGAGGATTTCCCTCTAGATCAGCTTGCCAGGATATATGTAAAGGAAGTGGTAAGATTGCATGGAGTACCACTTTATATTATATCTGATCGGGATCCGAGGTTTACCTTAATGTTCTGGCGAAGTATTCAGTATACTCTGGATACGGAGTTGAGTTTCAGCACTGCTTATCATCCTCAGACAGACGGTCAGTCTGAGAGGACAATTCAAACTCTAGAAGTTATGTTGAGAGATTTCTCTATGGATTTCAAAGGTGGTTGGGATCAACACCTATCTTTGGTGGAATTTTCTTATAATAATAGCATTCACTCCAGTATTCAGATGGCTCTTTATGAGGCTCTCTATGGAAAGAAATTCAGGACTCCAACTTGTTGGGATGAAGTCGGGGAAAGAAATCTATTAGGACTTGATCTTGTTGATGAGATGGTAGAAAAGGTCTGATCTATTCAACAACACATTAGAGCTACTCAGAGTCGACAAAAAACGTTATGCCGACAACTGAAGAAAAGACCTAGAGTTTGATGTGGGTGATAAAGTGTTCTTACAATATCTCCTTGGAAGAGAGTAATGAGACTTAGAAAGAAGGGAAAGCTGAGCCCTAGGTATATCGGTCCTTTCGAAATACTGGATCGTGTTGGGAAGGTAGCTTACCGATTAGCGCTTCCACCAAATCTCTCCCAAGTTCACGATGTGTTCCATGTATCTTTCCTGAGAAAGTACATACCTGATCCTTCCCATGTACTCAACTCATAAGTTGTACCACTGGAGCAAGATCTTTCTTATGAAGAACAGCTGATAGAGATTCTGGATCGTAGCAAAAAAAGTCCTACAGAACAAGACCACTCGCTTGGTGAAAGTTTTATGGAGGAACCACCAATTATAAGAAGCTACATGGGAGATTGAGGATATGATGAGGGAGAGGTATCCTCATCTTTTTGTTACAATGTGACGAATTTCAAGGGTGAAATTCATTTTAAGGGGGGTAGAATGTAACACACGAGACTTTTATGAGAAATATTTTGTTTTTATGTTATATACATCATCAAAGGAATCTTTCACTACACACAGCACTAGCTTGGCTTGCTTTACACGCAATCACGGACTTCCTCGATAGCTTGTGTTGTACGCTATACCGAGTTTCACTAAACAACGACATGCTATTAAAATATTATTAAAACTAGCTATTTTGAATAGTAATAACCACTTTTTCAAATTTTTTAAATTTTATTTTTCAAAATGGACTTCATTTTTGGATTCAGAATATCGAAATTAGCCTAGGGTGAAATTTTGGTATTTTTCTGAAAACTTTCAATTTTTTATGGATAGTGAAAACACTGGGTTACTATTTAAAAACCGAATTTTTATTTAAATAATTATTTATTTTATTTAAATTTATTTTACATAAAAATTGATACATAATACCTATATAAGTTCAATACAATTCATTGGAGTCATTTTATAATAATTTTAGATATATAAAAATTTTATTGAACTTTTCACCGTCTTTTACCCACCTCCTAGGAGAATTTGCAAATTTACATAAAACTTAATTTTACCACTTTTTTGAATGGAATTTCAAAAATATGAGAGACATGGTTGATGTCAGTAAGTAAATGTGGTTCAATGAGATGAAAATAATTTTTGGTGAATAGTAACATTTTACTTTTTTACCATAGTTAAAAGTAAATAGGGTTATTAAGGGTAAAAATGATATTATTATTACCCTAACACATGTCCTAATTCTATTGGATAAGTTTAATTAGACAAAAAACAATCTTAGGAATAACATATGACCATTTAGGCCCACATGTATTAGATTAGGACATTTAATATTAATTTATTTAAATAAGGGTTAAAATAGTTAAAATCAAAGTTTAATAAGTAAATCATTTTTAATATAGGGATATACATAATATAAACTCGACTATAAATATTCATTAGAAAGATAAAACGATTTCCTACATAATGGTATTTTATGTGTAATTTTTAGACTTTAAATAATTTAATTTATTTATGACACAATGATGATGCATTGATTATATTATTAATGAAATATTGACATAATTGATGTTATAAATAACCAAATAAATGTAATTTGAGACTTTTTATGAATTACACTAATTTTATGGGTTAATATGACATGTTAGTATTTATGTAATTAACGTTTTTCGAACTAATCATTCTGTTATGGTTTTCACAAAAATCAATTACTAAATAGTGTCAAAATTGATATAAAATAGTTTATAAAAAACATATTATATTATTAATTGTTATTTTATTCCTAAAAATATATGGTTCGGCCAAATGACTTATATAAGGTTATATATATTAATAATAAACAACTTGGGGTTCGTTTGGCTTGTTATAGTAAGTTTATTAACCTTATAATGTAAGAAAACAAGAAGACGCGGTAAAAGTAAAATTATTTAACTTAAAGTTAAATATAAATGATAAGGTTAATATAGATACATAAACTTGTCTAAATTATATTGGATGAGATTATTTAGACCCATACCCACCTTATCTTAAAAATAAATAAATTTGGATCTATTTAAAACCGAATATGACTTTATAATAAAATAATATTTTTAGTTTTCCCAAAGGTGTCCCTCTCCTCTCTTATAAAAGGGAACCTCCTCCCTCTCTTCCTCACACCACTTTGAGCCTTAAATCTTGGTCCAACCCTGCCAATTTCTCTTCTCCACTTCCCTAGAAACATCCTAGAGGACCTGGTATTCTTCAAAGACCAATTTTAGTGCCCTAAAAGGAGGTCTCAAAGAGGCGTTTCAAAGAAGAGGTAATGTCCGTTACCGATTCTTTCAAATTTATTTTTTCTTCCACTTCTTCTTCTTTAGTTGTTTCATTATGAAGTAATAACATCAGTATCACTCATATACTAATATTTTATTATAAGTTTTAAACAACCCTATTTCACCATCAATCCATCCTATGGAAAATGAAATCACCGCGCATGTGTACGTATGGAATACCATCTCCACACCGTGGTGTAATCTATTTTCCACCACCACCTTACTTGGATAGGTATAATGGTGTAAAGAATAAATATATATGATTATTGTAAAGTTATATTGATTATTAAATAGTATACATACACTCTAATATAATTCCATGATCATGGAAATGATATCATCGCTCGTGCGTACGTACGGAATACCGCCTCCACGATGTGATGCGACTCGTTCTACATGATTTTCATTGCATAACGATTACATAAATGAATTGAGTGAATAAATATGATATATATTACACTAATAAAATTATATAAATGAGGTATATATAACCTAAAAATAAGAATAAGAATTTATTCGACAAAACACGCATAAGAACAAAAAGTAATAAACACCTGAATAACTAATAAACACCCGAATAATAAGTAGCAATGAAATATTACCAATAAAAAGCTAAGAATATGACCATATATGATATCATAACAACGAGTATGATTTTGGAATAAATCAATGACATTATTTAAATCATTATACATGAGGTTAGGACACTTACGAAGCAAATCAGACCTAAGCTAAAGGAAACTCTCGCAATCTCAATTTTTATCCGAGATTGTTTATAATTCAGAATTTTCTGGGGAATATTTATCATCCACATCCATGTTTCCTCAATATGTAATTTTAATTATATCCTCCTAAAATTGTTTAAATGAAATTTACCCTTCGGTGAGTTTTTAGTAAACGATATGAAAGGAATCTTTTGTCGTTTTTCGTATGAGGTACTTTTTGACATTTCCGACAAAAGTACGAGAAGAATGTTTTTTTAACTTATACGGAATGAATGTATTTTTAAAACATTATTTCCAAGAAGATTCATTTACAAGTTTTCAAGTTTATTTTTAATCAACTTCTTTTAGTTTAAAATTGTATGACATGTTAAGAAAGGAAAAAAAATTTAAGTAGAAAGGATATTTTCCTCAAGAATGGACTTCAAGTATTTTATCAAAAGTATTTTCCATCTATGAAAATATAGGGTTTTGTTTCTATCCCTATTATTACATTGATTTGATTATGTTGTGATGGAATTATTTTTATGAATTCCTTTATCTTATATGAATTGTTTTATGATGTCACGATGTTTAAGAATCCCATTTTTATTACATAGGTTATGCAATGATGTATGATTTATGATTTTGTGGCACACATAAGAATGGTATAATTATGATATGGGTGGGACCTATATCTCCCTCTAATGAAATAGGTAAAGATTTATATCTCATTAGATAGACATGGATGGAATGGCAGGTTAAACCGGTTCAGTGAAACAGGACTAAAACGAGGAGTGAACTCGGTTCAGAAATGGACATTTTCCCCTAAGATAGTCTTGGCATTGAGTCTTGACTACTAAGAAATGATTTTCTATGATTATGTGTGTATTCCACAAAGCATCATGATTTAAGTTATGATTATTGGGATTACATTTCACTACTATGATTTATCCCATGTTATGAAATTATGATCTCTTTTGCAGGTTAAGACTTCCAAAATGTTATGTACTTATGAATATGATGTGATTGATATTTCTTTTGTTTACCATTACTGAGCATTTGAGCTCAACCTTTTGAATGTTTTCTTTCCCCAGGTTAGGAAGAAGGTTATTAAGTAAGATATTCCAAAATGGAACTCTAGATATGATGAAATAAATGAGAGGCAATGTAGATGCTTTATGAACCAGTTGTTTATGTTTCCCAGTTTCTAAAGACACTATACCTATACGGTCCTTTCATGGGTTTTTTATATGTTGTAATAAGTGTACATAAATTTTGAAGTACTAAAAATTTATGTAAAGTATGGGTCGTTATAGTCTTGGTGATGATTCTTGTTGTAGGAAAGACTCATTTTAGGTTATAATATAGAAGAACATCTAATTGATGGAATACTTGAATAAAAAATAGAGGTCATTAACAATTTTCAAAATGAGATAAGACATTTATAGTGGGATAAGAAAAAATAAAAAATTAAAGATGACATAAATCTAATTCCACCAACTATCAAAATTTAAGAACCTGAGGAGGCCTTGAGAGACACACACAAAGATCCATCCAGCCTATCTAAACTATTTATTGAAGTTGTTCATGAATAATAAATTCTATTTTATGTACTTTAATGGGATCAATAATATTTTTATGAATATTGGGTAGTCTTTGTTAAATATAATTAGGTAAGTGACACTATCATATGTGGTAATAAAAAAATCAACACCTATCTACCTCTATCTATCTATAGAAGAAGAAAACTATAAAGTTGTGAAGTTAAAATTATGCATGTAATAAATTGACTACCTTACTCTATAAACAACAATTATACTCTATGTGAAGTAAAGAAAAAGAAGTTGAATATGGTCAAAATAAGGAAGATAAAATTTTCTTGAAATTTTTTCATTATTGTTTTATTTAATCACAATTGAGTATACAATTTTTTTTGGATTTTTTGGATACTAAAAACATATAGATGTATTTAAATGAAAAAGAAGAATAAGATTACCCTACTAAGACAGAGTTCTAACTCAGATTTCCTGAAGAGATCACGTTTCATGTCAATTTACATATAGGGGAATACTTTTATATTAATTATTATTATTTTAATTTTATTCAAATTAATATTTTCATTGACTTCCCTTTCCCATTAATTTATAACTTAAGACAAACATAATGTGTTATATGAATAATTCTTTTTTTACCCCAAATATAATAATATTTACACATTATTATGGGAGGGAAGTGGAGACTAGAAAAAATACATTCCATGGGATTATCTAAAACTAATGAAAGCTAATGGGCCCTCTAAGGAAGAAGATTTTATGGTTAGGAGCAAGAAACTACACCAACCATAAGATTAAGGATAACCCATTGAAACTTTATGACTATGGGAATTAAAAAACCTAAAACCAACATAAGGGACAAATCCATGTTCTATCCCTTTTCATCTTTATTTTTTTCATCATTTTTATTAATTTTTTGTTTCAATAAATTTCTTATTTTAAGATCCTTATTTTTATATTAGGTTAATGTGGTAGTGGATAAGAGTTTTACTCAAGTATTTCACTACTTACATAAATATGGTTTGGGTCTCTCCTTGTAATAGTCCAATATTTTAATCGAATGTAGAGCCTCATAGCTTACTTAATATGAAACAACGAGCAGTAAGAAAATTCTAATATACTATAAAATTATTAAAATTGCTAACTTTGACCATTATAACCTAGAAGTTTAAGTATAGGTATAAATAGGAATAATAAAATTTTGAAAAATTTGTATAAAGGTTTTATATAATTATTATTTTTAATTCACAATAATATGTACTCAATTTTTAGCAATGTCATTTTATTCTTTAAAAATATGTTTTCTTAAAAAAATAGATTTTATTACGTTTAATAAGTGTATATTATAATTAATTCATTAAAAATTAGAAAATTTATTTGATAAAAATTATATCATTTTTTAAATTAGAAAATCAAAATTATCTTTGTGTCAAATTTTAGGATTTTTATGAAATGATTGATTTTTCCGTGAATAGTGAAAACTTCCGATTTTTGAAAAACTATCATTTATTGTTATTAAATAATATAATTTAAAAGTACCACTTCCCAAGAAAATAAAATAATTATATTTAATTATATATAATATAATCAATTGGAAATAAATCATCATTATACATAATTATTATATAAGATTAATTTTTGGTTTAAAATTCATTTTTTAATTTTTTTGGTTTTTTATGTTTTTATATTAAATTAATTTATCTCACTATTATAGATTCAATATTAAATGAATGGATTCCATATTTTGAATCATTAGTTTAAAATTTTTATAAGTTTTCCCATTTATTTATGGCCATTATGAATAGTAACTGTAGTAAATATTTATCTCCTGGATAAGGAAAAATCAGGTATTTGAAGTAAAAAATAATGAAACAGGGCCTAAAAACCCCAAAAAATACTTAAATCTATTTTATGAGTGGGTTTCTACCATAATAAAAAATATATGATTTTATGGAAATTATTTTTTGTTCTACGTTAAAAATGTCTTATATGTTATCTTTTGTAATGAAAAATACAAAATGTCAATCTCTTACTTTAAAATTTCTATTATACGTTCACATAAGGATAAAAATTAATTCTCAGAGACTATTTAAGATTATAGGGAGAATAATGAAATTAGTTTTATTATTTTAAATTAGTTCTAATTTTTAGTGATTGTATAATTACCTTGAAATCATATACAACACTAACACAGTGTTTGTGCATGGAATAGAAAAATCAAAGTAAATATTTTTAAAAAATATAAAATGTAATATTTGTTGGATGAATTATGGTATCAGTAAAATTTAATGCTTAATTATAATTTATAATTATTTTTCAATTGTGTTATATTGTAATTGAAGATGTGTCTTGATGTTTTTAATGTCATAATATATGAATAGTCACATAAATTACATTAATGATTTTTTGTGTTATATAATATTTTATTAAATGATTAAGAAATAATAAAATTCATGACATTGGAAGAGTGGAAAGGGATTTGGTCATAAGAATTTCCATATACAATTTTGAACCAATATTTTACTAAGAATAAAATTTATAACATTAAGGATTGAAAAACATGTTAACACAGTTACGGATAAAAAGAGTTAACATGGGGTTAAACTAAATAGATAAGGGTAAAATGATCTAAAATATTTCATAAATAATATTGGGTGAATTTATTTCTGTCATATATCATTATGAATTCGAAATTTATCCAAAATTTGAACCATTGTTTCATCTATTTGGCAAAAATATTTTAATGTATTATAAAATCACAAGAGTGCCCCTCCCTTCATTTATAAAAGGAACCCGCATCTCATCCATTAATAATGAAATTTCAAAACTATTATTTGGAAAATACCTATCATAGTCACTCTCAATAATTCCTATTAACTTCTTAGATTCATTAGTCTCATCAACAGACCAACCTAAAAGGCTTATGGTGTAATTCAAATTTGGTTTTCTAAAGAAGAGTTATAACTCTTAATTGTATGTTCTCATTTTACTTCTTCTGAAACATCAATATAATCTTCTAAAACCATGATTATATAAAAAATAAATAAAAAATCTATATTTATATGTTATTTTTACTATGTTATGACCATTTTTCATCTCATTTTCCATAAAATGGGGACACAAAAGATCTTTTGAGTGTATGTGGGCACTACCACCTCCATGAAAAAATGTGTTTTGTTTTCCATCAAAAAATTAAATAAATTATTAAAATTGTTGATTTAATATATATATATATATATGATATTCATGATTTAATTATTATTATGTAAATATACTATATCATCTATTATCTTTTCGTTCTATCCATTTAAAAATGATAACATCATTCATGCGTATGTGTGGATTACCAACTCCAGGAAGTGATGTGATTTTTTTTCATCACAGAATCACTAGTCTGGTTAATAAACATTTATTCAATGATATAATATAATATTTATTAAAAAATAATCATTATATAAAGTTAAAATAATAGTTTTTTTCTTTCTATCATGTTCATTGATAATGGAGAAGTCTTCTCATGAATATGTATGACCTACTATATCAACAATTGCATCATTAATCATTTTTCATAACCATATTTCATGGTTACTTTTAAAAGAATAATTATTTTATAAAAATTATAATAATTTCATAAATATTATTCTGGAGATTATGTAACAATTATCACTTCTACAATATTCAACATATAGAAGTAATTTGGAAACTATGAACCGAACACCCTCAAAACACATGATGTGGACTAACTAAAGAGGTAATTAAATATTCCATTGAAATAAATGAAATAACCGGTTCAATGGTAAATTAATAAACCTATAATTTTTTATTAATAAATTAAAAAAAATTATATAATTATATTATATAAGTGTTAAAGGACATATATAGATAATTTGGACCTAATGAAAGGAATTTCATCTTAATTTCCCCTCATTGAGGTGTGTCTAATGTCATATACCTATTTTAATTTATATGGTGTATATAGTACCATTTTACATGATATATCATTAATCCTTAAAACATAATTATATTTTATGTTACAATTCATGTTATTTCACCTAATGTGTTTTGATTTGAATGTTACCAAAGTGGTAAGAGATTTCATAATATTGTTTATTTTCATTTGGTTATATTACCACTATATTGCCAATGTTATTCCAAGAATATGTATGTAACAACCTATTATATTTTGTTTTATATTTTAAATTTGTTTTAATTTTATTTTTTCACACATTATTTCACCATTTATTATTTCTCAATTCAATGATATGATCATTGTAAGGCTTATTCATCTCAAGATTTTCTTCTTCTGGACATATTTTTATGTTATGCACATATATTATTTTATGATTTGTATATACTAAACCTTGTAAAATTCATATCATAAATCCAATAATACTAAATATATTTAAATTTTCATTTGAAGTTATTATTTCATAGGGATTATGATTCCAAATATAACAAATTGTTATGGGGTGTATTTTTTAATCACATTTTAATCGGGATTGATTATTCCGAAATTTACATTGAGGAAGTTAAATGATATTTATTTGATAAAACCATTTAATATTTTTCCAACTCTATATATTTATATAATTTTTATGTTTATATCCATTTTCCTCTCTTAAGAACACAAAATGGTTCAGGAAATGTTTTTACGTGATGTTGACCTTGTTTCTCCTCTTTCGATTGGAAATTTATTTTCTTTTATAGACTTTCCCTCTAAAATGTTTTCAATAATGTTTTTGAGTGCTCATCAATTATATTTTAATTTAAATTTTCCCTATTTCTATATTTTTACTAAATGTTTTAAAAATAATATACTTTTCATTTTATGAACAAGGAACTTTTTACCGAATGTGTGAACTAAATCGTTATTTTAAAAATTATGGAATGAATGGAATTTATCACAGTCAAAAAAGAATAATTCATTGAATCTTAAATTAAAAATTTATATGGTACTTTTCTATTAACTTTTATTCCTGATAATATAGAAATTTATAGTTTTTAAGGTTTTTTTAAAGTGTAAAAAGGGGTTTCCTCAAGATCGATTTTAATGGTCTTTTAATTGTATTTTTATTCATCAATGACAAAAATCCTTGATTTTAATTATGATCCAATGGGGATATTTTGTAATTATACCATCCTTATTATTTATCTACATGTATTATTATGATTTTAAATATATTTACACAAAAAAATCCATGGGTAAATTGAGCTACGAAAGAAAATTTGTTATCATTATCTCAAAAAGTGAAAGCCATTTTTTCTCATTCTAAGGTACTTGGACATAAATATAAATGATTTATGGGTGGTTTGGTAATAATCCAAGGGTGGGTGGTTTTATTATAAACCAAGGATGGGTAGTTACTTTATAAACCAAGTATGAGTGGGTAAGTTATAGCCCTCCAATTCATTGGATAAAGAGTCAGGGTTAGTTAGTTATATGTTTGTCGTATGAGGTTATAATAATTTACCTGGTATGTTGTTCCATTTATTAGATTGATTGTAAGAGTTCTATGATAATAATGTTATAGGATACCAACTTGTTTTATTTATTACTTCTATGAGCTTTTAAAGGTATCATTGATCATGATTTATATCACATGGATCATGATTATTGATTCTTATGATCATTTCCTTTATTGATACTTTATGACCTGTCACATGTTTAATGGTCCATGTTTTTATGGGTATGAATTCTCTTATGTCATGATCCTAAAATTTTATTATATAATCATACACTTATCCTCATCTTATTATCACTAATTAAATTCAATTATTAATGGTTATGGTTACCCTTACTACATATTTGAGCTAACCATTATTATGTTCTCCATCTACCTAGGTTATAATTAATAAAGTTAAATGGTTTAATTAAATAAATGATTCATGTGTGATGAATTTTATGGGATATGTTAAAGAGATAATGTGTAATATTAATTTATGGGTATAATAGAAACAATTATCAATTGAAGACATTGGTGTTTTATATAGTTTTTGTTCCAAATTCTCTAAAACTATAATCTTAAAATTTCCTTGTTTATGTCTCTCATATAATATTTCAGTTTGATGTTTCATGTTTTTGATGGCCAAAATTGCCTCATGATTATCAGTATTAAATCCATAAATGTTAAGATTATATTTTTAAAACCAAATCTAAGAGTACATGTTTGGGGTTGTAGTAGTTAGTATCATGTCATGGTTTAGATAACTTTGGAGAATATAAAATTTTTATGAGGTTAATATAAAATTTATGCTTACAATTACAAGTTTATAAGTTTAAGTTTTAACATAATTTTAAATAAATAAATACCCATTTTTTGGTCTAATTTATTATATTTTAAACAGATTAATGATATTTTGGGAGACATTTTATTGGTTTGAGGTATATGTAACCCTTAGGTTTAACGTGAAGGATTATTTTAGAAAAAATCTATAGAATTGTTAGGTATAGTAGACAAATTGTATGATAGAAACATTAAGGTTAAAAAATATTTTAAAATATAGTATGTTAATATTATATCAGATATAATGAATATTTTTTACGCAATTATTTTATTTGAACTTTAGGCATTACTATTGGTTTTTAGAGAGTAATGTATTATTTCTTCATATGAAATTTTATTCATTTTTGGTGTTATATTATATTATACTAAATATTTTGGGTTTTTTAAACATGGGATGAGAATATTTTCATCCTTTTATATACCTCATGGTTAATCATAATTTTATTATATAGATTCACATAATAAATATCCAAACACATCATTTCGAGTAAACTATGAGATAATGGTGGGAACTGATTGAAACACACAACGAAAGGATGAAATTGAGTTTATGGATTTGGAAAACATCATGTATTAATATTTTATTATTTTTTTAGTCAATATGGTAAGTAATTCCTTAAATATTGGAAAATTGTATGAAATAAAAATATTGTATTATTACATTTATTTTTTTATAAATCTATGATCTTTTTCACACCTCATTTTTTTATGGCTTTGTGGTCAATGAATTTCTCATAATCATTTAATTTATTTTGATCAATGTTCTATATCAATATCCATTATTATTTGGACATTAATTATTTACGCTATTTATATATTTCCACTTCCCCCTAATGATCTCATATTTGGGAACATAGTTATGTGTTATTTCACATGACCTTTATCTTTACCATTCTATCTTTTCAGAATGAAGGTTAATAACCTTTTCTTCAATTTGGGTTTTTAAAAAAGGTATTTTAAAATGTTAAACCCTTGATTACTGAGATCAATTTAAAATTTTAAGGATGAAATTTATTAAATGGGGGATATGTAACAGCCCAAGTCTATTACAACACTATTCTCGATATCTTTCATAATACATTTTCCTCAAAAATGATTTTTATTGCATTTTGTTATTGAATATTACAATTAATTTATACCACCATTTTAAATTTTATATGATAAAAAGGATAAAAAAATTAAATCGGAAGATTAATATTATTTTAGGGTGAATTTTTTTTGGGTTTTTTAGAAAATATTGAGTATTAAGTTAATAGTAAAGGTAAAAAAATTTAAAATAAAATAATTTGTTTTCATTAGAAAATGTAATTTTAAAGTCCCATTTTACATTAAAATGAAATAATAATCATGTAATTATAAATAATATAATTAATTAAAATTTAATCATCATTATATATAATTTCATTATATATCCATCTTTGGGTTTAAAAACACATTTTTTTAAATTGTTTTTTGTTGTGATTTGGTTTTCTATCATAAATTAAATTCATCCACTCCAAGAGATTGAATTTTAAAAAATGGATTTCATATTTATAATTAGGTTGTTATGTTTGGTAAAGTGGGATATTTTATATTTGGACATTATGAATTGTAATTGTATTAAATATTTGTTACCTAGATGAGTGTAAATATGGTAATTAAATTTCATAATAATGTGAAAAGGCCAAAGAAACAACCCTAGAAATTTTATTTAATAGATTAAATTATTTTATTTCAACGATCCACATATATAATTTTAATTTTAAGAAATTTCAAGCTATTTTTATTTTAAAATTACTTAAATAATATTTTATGTAATGGAAAGTACAAAATGTCACACTCTTACATTAAAAGGTATCTCATATGTTCATTAAGGGAGAAAAATTAATTTTATGCAAATATTAATAGATATTTTGAGGTTAAAAAAATTGTTTTATAGTAGTAATTAAATTTTAATTTTTAGTAACTATATTATTTCCTTAAATGCTTATAGGAGGTTAACACGGTTCTTGTTCAAGCAGTATAAAAACAAAAGTAAATTGTTAAAAAAATGAAAGTAAATTTTTTTGGAAGAATTATGGAATCACATGATTTTTAGGGTCAATAAAAATGTATAACTTATTCTTATGTTCTTTGTATTCTAATTACGTACCTATGATGATGTTTTTAATGTCGATTTATATAAATAGTAACAGAAATGACTAGAATGATATTTTTCGTGACATAATATTTCATTAAATGAAAAAAATAATAATAAAAAGAATGAAATATGTGTGTTGGAATGGTATATGATTAAAAATTTAATTTATGTGACATTTTGGAACAAATTGTTACCATATATTAAAATTTATTAATGATTTTAAAATGTGTCACCGCATTAAGGAGAAAAATGTTTAATGGGGGTTAAACTAAAGAGATAAAAGATAAAATAGCCTAAAAATGTTTAAATCTAATTGGATGAGTTTATTTAAATAATATATCTTATATAATTTTAAATTAATTCAATTCGGAACAGATTTACATGAATGTGACCTTATAAAAATTTAACATTTTGAAACATTAAAAGAGTGCCCCTCCACTCACTTATATAAGGGAACCCCCTCTCATCCCTTCCTCGTGACTTTTTAGCACTCTTATTTGAAAAATACCTGATTATTTATCTCCCCATTACACCCCTCCATGACCAAGAGGATCTGGTCACATCAAAATTAAAACCTAGTAGTCTTAATGTGTAATACAAATATGGTTTTTTAAAGAATATGTATAACTCTTAATTATGCATTTTCATTTTAATTATTATTCAGCCTAATTGAAATATTCTTAAACCATTATAATAAAATAAAATTTTTATCTAATATAAAATAATATTTTATTATCACCATGTTATAACCCTTTCTAATATCTATTCCTAGAAAAATGGGGAATGAAAACTTCATTTATGTATTTGGGTGGACTACCACCTCCAATAGGTGATTTTATTTTCTACCATCCCTGACTCTCATGGGTTGTAATAATAATGGATTTAATGTATATATATTATATTTTTGACATAATTATCATTATTTAATGATATTATACTATATATATTCTTACATTTTCATCCATTGAAAAATGATAACGTTGTTTGTGCGTATGTGTGGAATACCATTACCATGAAGCGATGTGATTTTTTTTCATCACTGAACCACAGGGATGGTATATAATTTTTTTTAAAATATATTATATTATAATAATGATATAATACTAAATTTATAAATGTGAGAAAATAATTACATTCTTTCCCTCGTGTTCGTTGAAAAATTGAAATGTTACTGAGGCGTATATATGCGATACAATCTTGATGACCGTAACATAATTCATTTTTAATAACCATATGTAAGGGTTAGATTGAAAGTATAATTATTTTTTAAAAATTATAAATATGTCATGATTATTATTCTAATGATATTTAATAGTTACAATTTTTCTATATACAATATACAAAACTTATTTTGAAACTATGAACCGAACATCCTCAAAACACACGGTGTAGACTTAACCGATTATGTAATTTAATATGTCATTAGAATAAATGAAATAAATTATTTAATAATAAATTTATAAAACTATAATTTTTTTTTAAATAGTAAATAATTAATATAATTTTATTATACAGGTGTTAAATACATACATAGAAAATATGAACTTTAGGTAGGGGATTTCATCTCAATTTCCATTCTTTATAGAATGTTTTAATGTTATTTGAAAAATTTATTTTATATGATGTATATAATACCATTTTTATTTTATTATAAATAACAGTAAATAAATAATTTTATTTCATGTTACAATTTATGTTACCTCATCCAAGGGTTTTTATTCAATATTTACTAAAGCGTTAAGATATTTCATAAATCATTTTTTTCTATTAGGCAATATTACCTATTCATTATATATGTTAGGCCAAGGTCTTATGTGTGATTAAATTTTATTTTTTTATTTTGTTTTAATTTTATTAAATTTAAATTCATTAAACATAATTTATCCAATTATTAAATCTCAATTCAATGATACGGTCCTTGTAAGGGTTATTCATCTCAAATTTTCCTTTTTTGGGACATATGTTTATGTTATGAATCTATCATAATTTATGAGGTGTATATACTTAATATTTTATATTTCATATTAAGAATATAAATATTTTCATGATATTTAATGTTTCATTTAATTTAATTCTTTCCAATGGATTACAATACAAAATCAACCAACGTGTTGAGGGGTTTATGTTAAAATCACATTTTAATTAAGAGTGTTTATACTTGGATTTTCATTTGTGAAATTATATGATCCATATTTGAAAAAACCATTTAATTTTTTATTATCATATAGATATGTATAGAATTTTTATTTTTTACTACCATTTCCCTTTTTGTTACACAAAATGGTTTGAAAATTGATTTTAAGAGAATCTGATATAATTTATCCTCTTCATCTAGAAAAAACCTTTTCATCCATGTACATGTTTTCCAAAAAAATCAATAATTATTTTGATTATTAATAAATTATTTTTTAATTTTATCTTTACCCATGTTTTTCTGTTTAATAAAAGGATTAAAAATATTATTCTTTTCATTTTTTGATCAAGGTAATTTTTACTAAATTTTAAAAGGTGATCATTATTTCAATAATTATGGAATGAATGGAATTTCTCATCCTCATGACCTATTAATGATTTTAATATTTGTTTACAATAATATATGGTTATTTTCAATTAACTCTTTTTATCATAATATTCCAAAAAATAATTAATTTTTAAAATTGATTTTCAATGTGGAAATTCACTTTTCCTGAAGAATGTTTTTAATGATCTTTTAAAGGTATTTATATTTATTAATGAAGACAATCCTTGATATAAATTCGTATCCAATAGAGATATGTTGTAATTATAAAATTATAATTATTTATTTGGACATATTATTATTGTTTCAAATATATTTTCGAGAGACTCATTTGTTTTCCATGGGTAAATTAAACTATGAAATAATAATAGCTATTATTATGTTAAAAAGTGGAATCCTTTAATTATTTTCTCATTATATCATACATGATAGAATTTATTGTTGATTTATGGGTGGTACCATTATAAAACAAGGATAGGTGGTTCTATTTTAGGCCATGTATAGGTGGTTATTCAATAAACCTAGGATAAGTGTGACCGTTATACCCCTTGAGTTCACTAGGTAAAGAAATAATGTTAACTTATATAGTTTTCCCCAAATAAATTATTATAATTTACTAGGTAGGTTATTTCAATTTTAAGAGTGATTGTAAGAGTGATATGATAATGATGTTCCAAGATACCAATGAATTTTCTTTATGTTTTCTATGATTTTTTAAAGGTACCTCTAATCAAGATTGACATCACATGGCTCATGATTATTAATTCTTATCAACTATGAATTTTCAAAAACTTTATACCATGTCACATATTAAATGATATATGTTTTATGGGTGTTAATTATCTTATGTTATTATCATTCACCTTGATTATGTTATTATACATTTTATATCATTTTATACTCATTGATGACTATAAACCATTAATGCTTATGTTTACCCTTCATTATCATTTGGGATCACCCTTATTATATTTTATATTTCACCAGGTTATGAAGAATAAATTTAATTGAATTATTTCAATAATGGTCTTAGTTTTGATGAAATTTATTGTAGATGTTGAAGTGTTAATGTGGAATATAAAAATCTAGGTATAATAAAATAAATAATAATTTGAATACATGGGTGTTATTATGTAAAAGTATTTCATAAATATTTAAACCTATAAATATAAAAGTACCTTGGTTATTTAAGTGATCAAATATTTTTTGTTGTATAATATTTGGGATTACCAAAATTGAGTGAACATTGTCGATATCAAAGCTAGAAATTTAAGGATTATATTTTTATTAATAGATGTGAGAGTAAAGGATGGGGTCTATTATAATCCTCTTTGGTTTTTATAGCCATATATTTTTATTTTCATGAGCTAAAAAAAGATTAGTTAAAATTAAGTATAGGGGGAGTGTTAACCTTTTTATAAGTTTGTGGCTATTTTTTTCTTTTTTCTTTTTAGGGATTTTTAGATTTATTTAATATTTCTTATCATTTTTTAATATTGAATTTATTTGGAGAAAGTTTCTATGTTTTTTGGAAAAATAGATTTTAAAAGGTTTTTTTTATAGAAATTGTTTCCTAGAATATGATTTTTAAACATTTTTTTTATTTTGACTAATTTTTTAAATTCATTCCCTAAATCACTAAATCAAAATTTTGTTCAAGTACTATGAGGTATTGTAAAACCCTTTATCATATTCTTCATAATACCTATAATTTATAGAGAGAAGATTTTTTATGTGTATGCACTTGAAATTATAGTTTTAATATTTCTAAATAGTTGAGTTCATTAATTTTTTTAATTATTGAAGAATTTTTTAGATAGACATATTTTAACTTGAGAATTGCCTTTAATTTACCCTTTTATAGACCACAAAATCCATGAATTAATATATAGGTTTATACTACATTACAAGACAGTTTTTCCTTAACTAGATTTAATCAAAATATTGTTTCCAGGATATTTCAATTTTGAGTGTGTGGAATTGCCTTTCATGTGTATTCTGTAGGATAAATCTCATTGTGGTCTGTGTAAGTTGTGTGTAAACATTCATGTAATTTAAATAATGGGAATGAGACATTATTTCATTATACTTAATTCATATCATTTGGATCTACAAATAAAAAAGGAAAAAGGAAAAATGGGAGTTGGGATTGAATATTTCATTGAGAATACTTTTGGGACTCATGTATGTCTCAAAATCAGTGGTATAAAATGGAATTAATTTATTTACTTTTATTTTCGACTAATACTACATGGAAAAAATCAAGAAAATCAGAAAGGGTGATTTATTGTGAAATAATTCATTGTATTCAGTTTTTGACTAATACATAACATTAAAATGTGTGTGGATTACTTTTTTAATGGGAATTGAGTTATACTTATTTGTTGGGTTTTCACTTTAATATTAATGAAATTATACATAAGATTTCAACCTCAACTTTTCAATAGTGGAATTTATAATGACTTTGCACACTAACCCTTAGACACAAAATCACCTTGAAAACAACTTAGGATTTGAAATAAAAATTATGTCTCTTGATATGGAGAGATGAGAATTTTCACAAGCCTATGGTGAAACATGGATTTTTTATGCATAATCATTACTCTAGTTTTGTTATTGAGGGAATAATGACTTATAAATACATGTGATATATGATGTGAATGAGCCATAGATGGATTTTTGGGGTTGAATGAACTTAAATGTATGAGATGAAAGTGAAGTGGAATTTTTTTCAAAAATGATCCATGATGGGATTCTATTTTGGGAAATGTTATTGATATTTTTCCACTTTTGATTTTCATGTGTATTTTGATTTAAATAATTGATTATTATTTACTGGTGAAAGGCTTAATTGTTGGTTAATGATAGAGATCATATTTTCAAAATCTTTTTCAATAATTAAATGATTTAAATAACACCAAATTTTAATTTTAATGGTAATTTTCATATTTTTATGTTTTGATAATAAATTGGTTTTTATTATGAAAATGTCTTAATTGTTGATTTTTTGTTATTTTAAATATGTTTTTTATTTCATCCAAAGAAATTTCCTAGACTAATATAAATTGTGAAATTACATTATTCTAGGATTATATGATTGATTAGTTATGTTTCATTCAAAATGGCCAAATAATGGATCTAATTATTTAAGATCCAAATATAACTCATAAGATGATCATTGGAATATGTTACCTGTTTCGATGAATTTTAATGATTCACCCTAATCCTATAAGAATATGGTAAAAAAAGAATAAAATTCTCGTTGCGATATAGAACATGGATAGGAATATATTCAATATTTTTGGCTACTCCTGATTCAACCATTTCAAGTTTATAAATGTATAGGTAATCAAAACATTGTAAATCAAGCAGTCCCCAAGATAAAAACGTTTTAATAAGTAATCTTATCATAACATCGGCTACATGTATCCAATTAATAGAAAAAACATATGATGATATATAGGAAATATAGAAATAACTTCACATAATTCCACATTAACAAACATGGCCATTAAATGGATAAAACACAAGAATACATTTGAATATAATATTTTTGTAACGTCCCGGTTCCAAAAGCCACCCAGAGGTGCCCCGTACCTGGTTGGTGACATGGCCTCAAGAATATTTCTGCGAATGCCAGAGGCTTCCGACTAATAGCGAGGGCCTTGGGAGTGATAGTGGGGAAACTATTCCCTCATTGTCAGAGTACACAGTGGATGTAAACAATACATACAATAGTGAAAATAGTAATAACACCAAACAATAGTAACAGCAGAAGACTGATAAAGAAACAACTGGAGAATATATATATATATATATATATATATATATATTAATGATTCATGATACATATATGTCTAGGAAAGCATCCAAGGAAGTAACAATGCTGAATACAACCAGTACTAAAACAAAGTACAAAAGAAAAATATAAACAGATTCTCAGCATCCCAAGCCGAAGCTTTGAAAATCAAGTACCTGAAGTAGAGGGGTGCTTGCCCTTTTCTATACCTACAACAATAAAATCTGTTTGGTCCCAAAAGCATTGCCCAAACAAGCTGTGAGACGAATCCCAATAGGCAACCACCACAAGATCAATGCCTCATAGTCAGTGAATATATGGTAGGTAAAAGTACAGAAAGCAGTAAACAATGAAGTACTCAAATGCAACAATCCACAGGTTCAGATATCAAGAAACAACTAAACAAGGCAGATAATCAAAACAGGTAACCCTCTGGGAAGTACTCACAGCCTATCCCCTCTGGTCCTACTTAACAGATACAAACAATCAGCTAACATACAGGTAACCCTCTGGGAAGTTCCCATAGCCAATCCCCTATGGTCCTACATATCATGTACAAGAAACCCTCTGGGCAGAAAACTTAGTATAACCCCTCTGGTTCATCTTAAGTAATGACTCTCTAGAGAATCACTCATCTTCAATTCCCCCTATAGACTCATGTCGTACTAAAGGTGCTCTGGGGAAGCACTCAACATCAATTCCCCCAGTGGCATGCGTCGAGGAACTACAGACACTCTATTGAAGAACTCAACGTCAATTTCCCCAATGGTATCACATAGTATAATTATGAAGACACTATGGAGAAGCCCTAAATTTCAATTCTCCATATGGTCAATACACCATGTTCTCACGGCGCTGGGTAAGTCAATCAACTGTATCAGCATATAACGGCCAAGGTAAACCTCATGAACTACTTGGATAGAATTCTACAGTACAACAGCATAACAGACCAACAGTCACACCATCCAACAGTACTATGCATGGGAACAAAAAAAGAAGCCTAACAGGCTTAGCAGAACCAAACGGTCATAAGAAGAACAGGCATGGGCAACACCTCCAAAGAATAGAAATCATCCCCATTCACATACAAATAACCTCTACTCACACACACCAGTAAATCTGACAATTAATAGGGTTAAAAATGGTAAACGCGCAATGCCCCATTCATGGGTATTGGTGATTTTTCACATACAATTCGAAGACCTTAAACCAAAAGGAACAAACCACCCACCTCTTAGGGTTTGGAAAAATAAACCACTTCGCCCAAACGCGCTCCAAACTGGGTGAAGGCCTCCACAAAACCACTTCAAAAACCCTTCCCTAACATCAACAAGGTCAAACTTTAACACACAAAGGCAACACAACACTAGACCTACATGCAACCCTTTTAGATCTAGGAAACTAAGAGAGGAAGAGGGCCAACCCTAACAAAAACCTCAAATAACCAAAAGAGGGACTTACTCGAGGAGAACCTCATTCGATCCGCCAAGAAACCCCTTCGATTTTCCTTCAAAACGAGCCAAGGAGATCCCCCAACCCCCGAAAATCACAACTCCTGTGTGAGCCATGAGTGGGAGGAAGAATGGGGGAGGAATGGGAAATCTAGAGTGGCTCGGGACTTAAAAACCCTAAATTTAAATGTCCTCATGGTTACCTCTCACGGTTTGGAAAATGGTACGCCAACTGTGCGATTTCTACTGTCTCACCCAGGGACGTTTCACGGCTTGCGCACATGGTTTGACAAACTGTGTGTAGCCCGTGCGGAGCCCACTGTCAAGGGTGCACGGTTTCCTGGGTTGGCCGCATAGTTTTTTCAGACTATGCGCCAACTGTGCGCCCCTGCACAACCACCAAAAACACCTCTTTTTATGAAAAATTACGAGAAAAGGAAAACATAAATGAAAGGATGGTTTGTGTTATTACAAACTCCCCCCCCCCCTTAATGAAATTCGTCCCCGAATTTCCCTAGAGCGGCGTAGAAGAAGAAACCCTGAAAAGTTCTAGCCACTGTGCTCGTACATCGGCCTCCCTCAACCAAGTCTCGTCCTACACCCGATCGTGCTACCATAGCACTCAAACCAAGAGAACATATCGGCCAGAGAGAACCTTCATACTGCGATCCATAATCTGGATAGGATTCTCATCAAACGAAAAATCCACTTTGAGCTCAAAATCCTCGGGTTTAAAGACATGACACGGGTCTAAAAAGTAATGTCGAAGCTGTGAAACGTGGAAGATGTCGTGCATAGCCCGGTACCTCTGAGGTGACTGCAACTGATAGGAAAATGGACCAACTCTCTCAAACGCCTCAAATGGCACGACGTACCTTGGCGAAATCTTACCATGTCTTCTAATCCTCTTGTGTCCCAACCTCAGTGTGACATGCATGAAAATATCATCCCCGATCTCGAACTCTAGAGGTCGTCTCCGCTGATCATCATAAGACTTCTCTCGAGACTATGCAATAGCCATCCTCTTCCGGATCAAATCTATCTGCTCTATGACCTCTTGAACAATACGAGGTCCTAGCAAAGCTTCCTCACCAGCCTCCAACCAAAATAAGGGTGATAGGCATGTCCTACCGTAAAAAGCCTCATAAGGTTCCATCTGAATAGTTTCTTGAAAACTATTGTTATAGGAAAACTCCAAAAGAGGTATATGCTTCTCTCAAGAACCTCCAAAATCTAGGATGCATGCTCTGAGAATTTCCTCATGCACCTAAATCATATGATCAGACTGACCATCTGTTTGGGAATGGTAAGATGTACTCAAAAGTACCTATGTACCCAATGCCTTCTGAGGCCCCAACTAGACCCGAGAAGTAAAGCGTGCATCCCTATCTAAAAAGATAGAGTGTGGAACTCCATGAATATGTTCAATCTCTTGGATTTATAACCATCCTAGCTCATCAACACTAATGGTCTCCTTGATCGGCATGAAGTGAGAAACCTTCGTAAGCCTGTCAATGATAACATATACTACATCATTTACCAGAGGCAACCTCGGCAATCTGGTCACGAAGTACATCATGACATCATTCCACTTCCACTCAGGAATGGGTAACTGCTGTAAAATCTCTACTGTTCGTTGATGATCCGCCTTCACCTGCCGACAAGTGGAACACCTCATGAAGAAACCAGCAACATCCTTCTTCATAGCTGTCCAACAATACTGATAGTGTAGATCATGATACATCTTGGTGACACCAGGATGAACTGCCCAAACTAAGGAATAAGAATCCTGCATCATCTCCTCGCGTATATCTGTTGGCACCCATACGTGCCCCTGGAAACAGAATGTCTCGTCCTCGCCTATGGTCTGTCTAGGAATAGGGTTCTCTCCTGACATGCTTTCCCTTAGGACTAGGCCTTCATAGTCTGATTGATACCTCATTCTCACTCGATCAAGAAGAGTAGAGGTAACTGCTACAGAAGAAATAAAATTCTACCCCTGTCTATCGTGAACCTCTAAATGCATCTCAGAGAACAAAGCCATAAGCTTCCACTCACTACTGGCCTCCTGAACTACCTATATCTGAGTCCTCTATCTCAACGCATCAGCCAATGCTTTTCCTTTACCAGGCATGTAGGCAAGATCAAAGTCAAAAGACTAAAGGTACTCAACCCACCTTCGTTGTATCAAATTCAGATCACGCTAAGTGAAGATGAACTTGAGGATCTTATGGTCGGTGAAAAACACAAAATTCTCTCCCAGAATATAATTTCTCCAACCCCGTAAGTCATGTACTACAGCTGCCAACTACAGATCATGTGTTGGGTAATTCCTCTCATGTGGCGTCAACTGTCGATACCTGTACGCAATGACTCCATCTCCCTACATAAGCACAGCTCCTAGACCGATACTTGAAGCATCAAAATAAATAGTATAGCTCTTGCCCAGCTCTGGAAAGACTAGTATCGGTGCTGAAGTCAGCCTCCCTTTCAGCTTCTGAAAGGTTGACTCACAAGAATCTGACCATAAGAACTTCGTACCCTTCTTATTCAGACCTGTCAGCGGTGCTGCTAAGCGTGAGAACTCTTGTATGAAGCGCATGTAGTATCTTGCTAGCCCTAGAAAACTCCACACCTCAAATACATTTTTCGGCTGCTCCTAGGAAACTATAGCCCTCACTTTCTCTGGGTCTACTGATACTCTTCTTCTAAGATTACATGACCCCAGAAGTGAATCTGATCCATACAAAAGTGACATTTTGAGACCTTATCATTTAACTGATTCTCTCTCAGTGTACTCAGAACAATCTTAATATGGGTAGAATGGTCATTTCAAGTGTGAGAGTAAAGCAAGATGTCATCCATGAAAATAACCATGAAGGAATCCAAGTATGGATGGAACACTCGGTTCATCAGTGCCATGAAAACTACAAGCGCGTTAGTGAGACCGAACAGCATAACCACATACTCATATAGACCATAACTTCTCCTAAAGGTTGTAATACGTATATTTAATGGTCTAATTTGCAACAGATGATAACCGGATCTCAGGTCAATATTTGAGGAGACTCGGTCTTCTCGAACCTGATCAAAGAGATCATCAATCCTCAGCAAGGGATATTGGTTCTTGGGTGTCAACTGGTTCAACTTCCTGTAGTCCACAAAAAGCCTGAGGGCACCATCCGCATTCTTCGCAAACAGGATAGGTGAACCCCAAGGAGAATTATTGGGTCAGATGAAACCCTTTGCCTGCAACTCCTCCATATGCTTCTTGAGTTCCTACAACTCAGTTGTAGCAATATTATAAAAATAAATGGACATCAGTGTCGCTCCTGGAACAAGCTCAATCGATAAGACTACCTCATGCTCCGGTGGAAAACCTAAAAATTCCTCTAAAAAGACATCTCTGAAATGATCCACCATAAGAGGAAAGTCCAATTGTGAATTCCCTTCATCATATGGATAAAGAATAGAAATATGGGTTGTAACTCCTTGCAACCCATGATGCTCTAGACCCATTCTGCTCGCCTAGACATCCCATTCTCCCTTATGAAGAAATGATCCACCCTCTAGTGATATGAAACTCACCCTACGGCGATAACAGTCGACGACTATCTATAAGGGAACTAGCCAGTCAATTCTGAGAATGAGATCATAACCTGTCATCTCTAGAACATAAAGATCCCAAAGTAAGTGACACACACCAACCTCAAGAGGTAACTCCTTGCACTGATGTACACCATATGTTCTTTTCCCCAACGGAGTTTCTAGTGTCAGAACATTGGCAGAAGAAAAGATACAGAGACCAAATCCCCCTACAACAGTCCCAAATATAATGTTATGCATATCACCAGTATCGAAAAGAGATGAAGATAAAATCAAGGAAACGAGAAACGCTCCTTTAACTATAGAAGGACCGATATCCTAATCCAGATGGGTCTACTCCACAACAAAATTCTGGATAGTTCCGCAGACCTGCGACCCTACTTGACTACTCTGAGTTGATCTACCCTGCTGTCACTGGTAGCCTGGTGACTGACCACCACGACCGCGACCTCCACCTCGGCCTAAATGACCGGAAGAACTCCATTTCCCAGACTGGTGAGAAACTGGTTGAGCTTCTCTTGTACAAGGAGTCATAGATAAACCCCTTTCAATAGCTTCTAGTGAAAATAACAGAAAAAAACTCTAAAGGTGTCCCAACTTGCCACAAGATCGGCACTCCATCAGGTCCCTCGGGCATTGCAGCCTCGTATGCCCGCTTCTCCCGCACGAAAATCACACCACCTGGATACCAGAAGATGCATCCCCCCTACTTGGATCTCCTTGTGTAGTCTCCATGTGTTGCTTCCTACTATTATATGGCGAAGCACTAACTCTAGATTTCGAGATACCCTAGCTCACAACTCCAGATTCCCTCAGATTCTACTCCAGGATTAGTGCCTGGTTGACGATGGAAGCGATAGATGTCAACCTGAATATATTCACCTGAGAGAGGATGTCATGTCTGAGGCCATCCTCAAACTTCCTTGCCATAAATAAACCATATCCTCCAAGGTAGGGTGTGAAAAGATGAAGTTTGGTGAAACGAGAGGAATACTACATAACAGAAAGAGTACCCTTCTCCAGACTCAAAAACATCCGGGCTCGGTCGGCCCTCAGGGTCTTCGAATAGAAAATTTCAAAGAATATGCGTTGAAACTCATCCCACCACATAACTTGCTGGCATCCCGCCTGTGAGATCACATCCCACCACCTCGTGGTGGAGTCCTGAAGCATATAGGTAGTGAGAGTGACCCTCCTCTATAGAGGCATCTCCAGATGCTTGAAGATCATCAACATGGCTTCTAGCCATGAATCTGCAGCCTGGGTCCCCCATACCCTGAGTAAGTGGGAGGATGCTACTGCTGAAAGACCCGCATCAAATCTGTCATCGATGGGGTAGGAGGCGGTGCTCCCTGAAAGGTTTACATCATCCTCATAATCCCTTCCATGAACTGTGCATCAGCACTTGCGTCAGGTAAAACTGCTGGTTCCAAGACTGGCACAACATGAGGATCTACAGGAAGTCCTTGATCATCCATATCTACTATCTGATAACTGCCATGTGACTAGCGTACAACCGGAAGGACGTCTTGGTGGCATGACTCTGCAAGCTCAAGTGCATAACTTAGATCAGAATTAACAGGGACTAAAACAAAGGAGTACATGGCGTGTACAGAGAGTATACAACGTGTACTTAAGAAAGATAGTTTCTTCCCAAACAGAAGAACACAAGTCATGTAGTCAAAACTACATGGCGTGAATTCTGTGTTTTTCTGAATAGTAAGACTTGGAAACTACTTCAAAACCTAGAGAAACACTAAAATGAACATTGAAAATTCAAAATTCTAATCTGTGAGGGCCCATACTCCCCATGAATCAAATATTGGCATCTTACACATGTTATAAACAAGCAAAGACAAGGCGATGATCCACCAAGTTCTGGTCCATGAGGGCCTATAACACCTCAGGAACCAAAATTTGGCATACATCCTAAACCAATCATTATTCAAACAATACCCTATCAAACAGAATGTATTTTCATATCACCTATCACAACAACATGCATATTTTACACAACATATTTCACAACAAAATGCAATTTCTAATGCACCCTAAATGGCATGGTAAAAATGCATGACATGTGATGTCTAACAAGTGCCTATATGATGCATGAAATGGCAGACCCCCATCTCATCGGGTTTCGATAGAAGTAGAACCTCAATAACATCAACGATAATAGCACAAAACATGTGAATCACCCAACAGTGAAATCTATTCAACTGTAAAATTGCAAATAAGAAAAATTGCAATAAATGAGGTAGATTGGATTTTCCCTATACCCGGGTTAGCTACTCCTGGGAATATCTTATTACCAACCACCTATTCCATCCTATCTCTGGAAAAGGCTCCAAATCGTAAGTCAAGAGAAAATAATTCTTCTGATACCACTTTGTAATGTCCCGGTTCCGGAAGCCGCCTAGAGGCGCCCCATACCCGGTTGGTCACTTGGCCTCAAGAGAATTTCCCCGAATGTCAGAGGCTTCCAACTAGTAGCGAGGGACTTGGGTGTGATAATGGGGAAACTATGCCCTCAATGGAAGAATACAAAATGGAATTAAACAATACATACAATAGCGGAATCATAAATAACACCAAACAATAGTAACAACAGAAGACTGATAGAGAAACAACTGGAGAATATATATATATATATATATATATATATATATCTGTGTGTGTGTGTGTGTGTGTGAGTGTGTGTGTGTGTGAATGATCCATGATAAATATATGTCTAAGAAATCATCCAAGAAAGTCACAAAGTTCAATACAACCAGTACTAAACCAAAGTACCAAAGAAACAGATAAATACCTCCTCAGCATCGCAAGCCTAAGCTTGGTCCCGTGCTCTCTAGCTCTAGAACAAATCAAGTACCTTAAGTAGAGGGGCACTTTCCCTCATCTATACTTGCAACAATATAATCTTTTTGGGCCCAAAATCATGGACCAAATAGGGTGTGAGACGAATCCAAGTAGGAAACCACCAAAAAATATGTGCCTAATAGTCAGTGAATATATGGCAGGTAAAAGTGTAGAAAGTAGTATACAAGGAAGTACTCAACAGTAACAATCCACAGGTTCAGATATCAAGCAACAACTAAACAAGACAGATAATCATAATAGGTAACCCTTTGAGAAGTACTCACAAACTATCCCCTCTAGTCATATCTAACAGATACAAGCAAGTAGCTAACATACAGGTAACCCTATGGGAAGTTCCCACAGCCTATCCCCTCTGGTCCTACTTATCAAGTACAATCAACCCTCTAGGCACCACACTCAGTTTAAACCCTCTAGTTTGGCTTAAACATAGACTCTATATAGAAGCACTCACCTTCAATTACCCCTATAGTCTCATATCGTACTAAAGGTGATCTGGGGAATCACTCAACGTCAATTCCCCATGCGGCCCACGTCGAGGAACTGCATACACTCTTGGGAACCACACAATGTCAATTCCCCATGTGTTCTCGCATCGTATAATTATAAAGACACTCTGGAGAAGCCCTCAACGTCAATTCTCCCTATGGTCTATACACTAGGTTCTCACATCCCTGGGTAAGTCAAGAATGTGTAGCAGTGCGTAACGGCCAAGGTAAACCTCAGGAACTACATGGCTAGCATTCTACTGTACAACAGCATAATTGACCAACAGTCACACCATCCTACAATACTAGGCTTTGGAACAAACAAAGTATCTTAATAGGTTGTGTAGAACCAAACAGTCATAAGCAGAACATGCATGGGAAACACCTCCAACGTATAGCAATCAACACCATTCACATACAAATAACCTCTAATCGTACACACTAGCAAAGCAAGAAATTAACAGGGTTAAAAATGGTAAACGCAAAA
Source organism: Viscum album (assembly GCA_963277665.1). Taxonomy (NCBI): domain Eukaryota; kingdom Viridiplantae; phylum Streptophyta; class Magnoliopsida; order Santalales; family Viscaceae; genus Viscum; species Viscum album. The sequence continues at coordinate 212,219,534 of OY728163.1, forward strand.
CACCTCATTCATGGGTATTAGTGATTTTTCACATACAATTAAAACACATTAAACTGAAAGGCACAAACCACATACCTATTAGGGTTTGGTGAAATTGACCTCTTCACCCAAACATGCTCCAAACCGGGTGAACGCCTCCCCGAAACCACCTCAAAAACCCTTCACTAACATCAACAAGTTCATCCTTTAAAACACAAAGGAAACAAAACCATAGATCAACATGAAACCCTTGTAGATCTTGGAAACTAAGAGAGGAATAGGTCTAACCATAACCAAAACCTCAAACAACCAAAAGAGGGACTTACCCGAGGAGAACAGCCTTCAATATTCTATGAAACCCCTTTGATTTTCCTCCAAAATGAGCCAAGGATCTCCCCCAACCTCTGAAAATCGCAACTCCCACATGATCCACGAGTGGGAGAAATAATGGTGGAGGAATGGGAAATCCTGAGTGGCACAGGACTTAAAAACCATAACATTAAGTGGTCGCACGGTTACCCCGAACGGTTTGGCAAGCTGTGTGTCAACCCTGCGGTTGCTACTGTATCACCTAGGGACATCGCATGACTTTCCCGCACGATTTGAAAAATAGGGCGTACCCCGTGCGGAGCCCACTATCAAGAGTTCACAGTTTCCTGGGCTAGCCGCATGGTTTGTCCAGACCGTGCGCCAACCGTGCGCCCCTGCACAACCTCTAAAAACCCACTTTTGCTCAAAAACTCCCAGAAAAGGAAAACATACTTGAAAGGAATGCCTAGGTTCTTACAATTTTTGATTGAAAATCAGCCACCCTCATCCAATAAATTTATACATCCACTCACTCCCATGTTTAATATATTAAATTATCCATTGAAGTGCCTTATTGATGTAGTATTATTCATTTATTTAGCCATTTTCTACCACTAAATGTTGTTGTTTGATATTTTTAAAAGAAGTTTTATGTAATAAACTAATTTATACATAGAAAAAATAAATTATGTTTTTTTTAATTTTAGTAGTAGTTTTTCTATAACTACATCTAATTGTTTTATTTAGCAATGGTTTTTAAAAAATATTTTAATAATTTATTTATACGTATACGTGTGTATATATGTATGGATCCTAACTCTCTAGGAAATGTGAACCGCTCTCCAAGTGCTTTATAAGTTCATTCACAGTGGCGTTCAATATTTTCCTTCGCTCGTTTTTATAGGAGGAGTTTTGGTGGTAGCTTCATGCTATAGATCTGGTGGAAGATCCATCCAAAAATCGTTGATGAAGACTTCTCCCATATCTGGCTCCGCCTAATTTCATTCATCATCATCATCTATTTTACCTTCTTCCATGGTTGTGCTTAATCTCTCAGACACACTCTCCTCTCCTTTAAGCAATGTTGGTGGAAGCACCATCATATTTCCCTATCTCAGATTTTGAGTGCCTTTGTCGTTTTAGTGCATGTTTCATGGATGTGTATTTTAGGTGGTCGGAGAGTGTAGGTCAAGGAATCCGATGTTTGATTTTATTTCTACAAAGATATATAGATGTGATGGAAGTCATCCCTTGACATTCATTGAGTGGGATGATTTCTCTACCTTGTTTTTTTAGACAAGCATGACACAACTTCTTGGCAAGAGGGAACACATTTTCTAGGACTGATTTAATAGTTTCTTTTTCTATGGAGGGGATGAGACTATTTCTATTTATTTTCTTGATTTTTTCCCTCAGTGTACACCCTATGGGTCATTTTTATTCTATTTGTTTGTGTCTTTTCCATGTAATGTGTTGTCTATTCTTCTAGCATTCAAAAGTGGTTTTTCTTTTGTGTTCATTATTATGGGGCTTCACTCTCAACCTTTTAAAAAAAATATGTGTGTGTATATATTATAAATAATTACTAATTAATATTTAGTATTTAGTTATTTATAACTATTAAGAATTAATTATTATTGTTCTAAGAGAAATAAAAAATTGGACGTCATCATGAAATGATAATAACATTTGATCCGACTGTCTATTTATTATACAGGACTGGTTAAATAGAATCTTATGAAAATAAATAATAAAAAATTATTTATATTTTTTTAATAATTAATAATAATAAATTCATCTCTATTCTATAAGAAGTTTAAAATAAAACATTAATTTCAAAAAAAAATTTGATCCATGTGTCTTTTTGGGCTCCATGTGATGTCAAATCGAATATGGCTACTAGCTCTACATCGTTTAGACCAAGCAGGGACATGTTCTTTGTTTTTACTCTATTAAAAAAGTCTTTAGATAACTCTAAAACTGAGTTTTTAGTTGGGATACAGTGATTTGTCAACATTTTATTGAACTTCAGCCTCATTTAAGGGGCTCTTCTTATGCTTGTTGGGTTATCTATGATTTTATTCTATATGTTTACATTCATATAGATATAAAAGTGTTATAATTGTAGTGTTCTTCCCTCTTTTGATGATTTAGTATTTATTATATATATTTTTTGTATGTATTTTGATAAATTTATGTATATTTATTTATAATAAATATTTATTTTTCTATGTTATGTGGGAATATATATGTGTGTGTGTGTGTGTGTGTTTAAATATATATATGCATAATTGTATTTATTTATATATTTATTTATATATTTATTATATACATATATATTATATATATTTTAATATATTTACATATTATTTATTATTATTATTAACTTAGTATTTATTTTTTAATTTATTATTATTTATTAATTTATTATTTACAATTAATTTATGTATGATTAATTTATATATTATAAAATTTATTTATTATATATTTATTATAAAATATTTATTTATCATTTATTGTTTATTTATTTTTAGTTTATTAATGACTATTTATTATTTATTTACAATTTCTGAGTCAATACTGATTACATAATCATTATTTATCTATTGAACATATTTATAATTGAAAAATTATTATTTATTTATGGAATATTTATTATTTATTTATTATTTATTATTTATGTGTTATTTATTTGTAATTTGTTATATGTTATTAATATATTATTTGTCTATTATATATTTATTATTTACTTATTATACATTTATTATTTATTTATTATTTATTATTATTTATTTCTTATTTATACATTTATTATATATTTGTTGTTTATTCATTGTGTATTCATTATTTATTTTATATTTTATATTTCATCATTAGTTATTATTTATTTATTATTTATTTATTATTTATTAACTCTTAATTATTTAAGAATAATACTATTAATTTATTCTAATTTATTATTTAGTTATTATTTAGTTATTATTATGTTATTATTCATTTATTAATTCACTATTCATTATTCTTTATTCATCATTTATCATTGATTATTATTTTCTCTTTTTTCTTTTTTCTTTTTTGTTTTTTGTTTTTTATTTGTTTAAATTTTATTTACTATTTTTTATTTATTATTTGTTACAGATTATTTTATTATGTATTATTTATTATTTACTATTTGTTATTTGTTATTTATTTTTTGTTATTTGTTATTTATTTTTTATTTAATTATTATTTAATATCTATTATTTAATACTTATTATTTATAAATAAAATTAAAATATATGTACACTTATGTATTTAAATATATTTATTTATGTATATATATATTTATTTATATTAAGGTCTATTTAGTCGCCATAAGAAGAACTTGTCGGTGTTTTAAAGTCATTACAGAATTAGTAAGAGGTATGGGTTAAAAGCTCACCCTACAAATATATATATACAATAATTTTTATATGGAAAGATAAATAAATATTTTAATAAGTAAGCACCTAAAAATAAGAATTTTAATAAAAAACTAAGTAAATAAATATTAAATAATAAATAAAAAATAAAAAATCATGGATAATTACTAAATAATAAATCATAACTAACTAATAAATAAAAACTAAATGATAATAAATTGTAAAATAAATAATACGTAAATACATAATTATTAAAAAAATAAATCAAAATAAAATATGGTCCCTATATGATTAACATCGGTGTCAATCACCACTAAGAAAGGGTCATGAAATAAAATAAACCATTTCAAGAAACCTCTATCAATTAATTAGCGATACGGGTAGAAATGACAGTTTCTTGAAACCATTACACGCCATTTAGCAACATCTTAACAACTTCTTAATGGTGTTTTTGGTGTATTGTCTCATTCATTATTTTCCCTTCCATGTTTTTCCACTCTACCCTTTTCAACTCTATGAAAGTGGAGATCTAACCTCATTGCTTCATTTGGGGAGGGAAGTAGTAATTGATTTTTCAATTTTTCAATGACTTCCCTTAATTCTATTCCAGGTATTTGGTGATAGTTAAACTGATTTGGGTGAGCATTTCCCCCATTTCCTAATCATATGTTTTAATCTTCCTTGTTCAAAAATATTCCTTCCATTCAATATTTAAGTCAATCAAGTTGTAAATTTTGTCTTAGATATTTGTTTCAAAGATATTACTCCTTCATGTAGGTTTCTCAGTGTAGTAAACATCATTTCAATGTGAGGGATTAGGTTAATAGCTCTTGGTCTCTACAGTGAAGAGTGTAGTGAGAATATTCTTCAAAAAACAATAATTACGTTACTCTAAACTTGTAAGAACAAAAGAAACTTCTCACCGAATTATTTATGTATTGTGTCCTTTTTATTTTTCATTCATATATATATATATATTATTAATTCCTAAGTCCCCATATTATATTAGTAGATTTTAATTTATAAATACTGAAAATTGAAATTTAGTGTTGTTTAAGTGGCATCCTCATGAGATAGACCTCAGTAGTTCCAATTTAGTTCATGCTTTTCTAATAATAAAATTTGTGATTGTGGATCTATAACAAATACTTGCATATAAAAATCACCAATGGGATCATGGAAAAGTCTTACACCTAGAAAGGAAACTCGGACATGCATGGTTCATTGAGTGGACTCGGTCATCGGATGGGATACTCTAGCAGCTATGGTAGGCAGCTTAACATAGGAGAGACTTCCCCAGCTTCCTCTTGATAAATACCCTTTTAATTAAAGGGATACATAGTTTTGATCACCCTGAGGGTTCTATTTATTGGGGATAATAATTCAAAAGCACCCTGTTATCAAGTAAATACTTGATCGAAGGGGTTCTTAGTGATGTGCATGTCTTTTTCATGTGAATCCCTTGATTTTTTGGGAGTCCTCGATAATTTGATGCATAGGTAGGAGATGTGGGGAAGATATAATTTACTATTATAATTAGTGTGGGAGTGGTTCCTTAGTGTGTGATTAAAATAAAGGGTTTCACCCTAGTGCTGGTCTTAGATGAGGCTTCTCCCATGTGAGGACAAGGCGAGGTACATCGCCATATTGAGTGCTAGGTGTGGTGATTCTTCCTAGTGAGGGGTAGGTGATTTTTTTCATCCAAGTTATTTATAGGATAATTGCCTCTCCCTAATTAGGGTGAATGAAAGGAGATCTCCCTAATGATCAGAGAAAATACTTCACCTTAGTGAGGGTAGAGTAGAAGGCTCAACCATGTAAGGGTTTTGTGAATGAGCTTTACCTAGAAATGGTTCAGTGAAGGGATAACCCTAGTGAGGGAAAAGAAGAGAGATTACCCTAGTTAGAGATGAATTAAGGGGAACTTCCTAGTAAGGGAAGAACAAATGGGTTCACCCTATAAAGATTCTTTCCTCGGGTATGTGGTCATGTTTCACCCTAGCACAATGCCACCCCAAGAATCTTAGTGCATGGTGCTCTTTTATAGCGGATGAGGTGGATCCTTCTATCTTATGTAAGAAGACTAGGGGATAAGTGGACTTTTATGAAGGTTTTACCTTTATATAGCTCAAGTATGCTCCCTTTTGTTTAATTTCATTTGGTTTTAAGCATCATACGAAACTTGTTGCGGTTTATGGATACTTTGTTGAAGGGAGATTTGAGTGTCTTTTTCCCTTATAGTTATTGGAATTTCAAGAAAAAGTGGGAGTCCAAGGGTTTTATTTATAGGAAAAATTGTTACATGGGTGAAAGGGAATCAGGTTTAGATGTTGTTTTGTAAAGGTCCACTAGGGCGTGACAGTCTGGACGCATGCATAGGATCCTAGAAAAAATGATCTTTTCACATATCCTGGTACATTAGTGTAATTTTTGGATTATTCTCAGGTACCATTATCCTTCTCATCATTATTCATTTTCTAATTAAAGGATCCACAACATTTTATCGTCACCAGTTACTTCCAACAAGCCATAACATATACACATTCCATCACTGCATCCTTCATAATTTCTTGCTCCTCCTAGAAGTTACCCATTTTATCTAAATCAATTCTTTCTATGGACATGACTTACCCACAAGTGTATGCATACATAAAATAAACCATCCATTTCCCTCACCCAGGATCTATAATTATTCCATGTCCACTGAGATATCCTTCATTAATCTTCATCCATTATGTTTTGTCTTCTCAAACTCTTCTGTTGAAATTATTATGTTTAAAAGACTCTACTGTGACTGCTAAACACTATCTGTTTATCTGTATCTAATGAAGTATTTATTCAAGCCTAATTCTAGAATATCCATGATGTTGGTTTATTTTCCCCTAGTAGCCTCCAAATTTTCATTCTAGAACCTTTTCATATGGTGCATCCAATACTTTGTTTATAAATATTTTTTTACACTAAAACTCATTTATCTACCACATTATAATTTTTTTATGGTAAAGTACAATATTCTCTCACTTGAATACCATCCATATCCATTCACCAAAGTCCTACCAAATTATATTCTTTTTACCCTTCACCACACCTTCATGGTTCTCCTCTATGAACCTTCTTATCATCCAGCTCCATCTAGAGAAATTCCTCCATGGTACACCAACCATGATCTCATCTGAATGACTCCATGGAAATCTTATAAATAAAACATCCCTAACATTTTGACTAAATCACATAGGAAAATTCCACGAACTATTTATTAATCATTTCATTTCCACGGCCCTGATCATTTTGAGAATATATACCTCTAAAGACCCCGTCACTAGTCATACATATAAGTGAGAGGTATCTGACACATCAAGCTCCAATGATATCAACAATACTAAACATTATAAAAAGATTTAACTTTTATAAAATCTGATATCATCTATTGTATGAAAAATCCCACTGAAAACCATCCTTCAATACAATCATTTCATGTATGGTCCTTTTCTCTCACTAAATTATAGCCTTGACCCCAACACTTTAAGATAAAACCTTCATTACTGAGGTCCTTCTACTATTATGTTGATCTTCTGATGATCTTTTCCAAAAAACATGGAAACCACTAAAGTCTTCATCATCAACCTCGGTAAGGGAAATCATGTCCTAGAAATGAATATACACATCTTCTAGACTTATCATAGACACGATAATCTTTTCCAAATAATTCATATATGAGTAAATAAAAATAGCCCATTAAATAGACTTTGGAGTGCCATTAGAGGATACAACCCTAACTAAAAATGAAACATCTCTTCCTAATGATACAGAAAAATCAAAACATCTTAAATCCAAACATTATTTCAATGGAATGATCCTTAAATCTATGACTCCAATTACTAATAAACCAGGTCAGTATCCTCAAACATTAGTTATTCTCATCCAATATACCTTTTGATCAAATATCTATGTACTAGTAACTCTCATCTTCAAGATGGTTATCTCTTCTGCATCACCTACAATGGTTCATCATGATGAAGGCTCTAATAACTCCTCACAACTTTGTTCTAAGGAACAATGCCCACACTATTTTGAAAACTCATCGTTGATGGTGCATTACGTATAATGGATCATGTGATATCATAAAAAAATTTCCATCTTCTAATTCTTCCTCTCACTTATATGCACTCATGATAACCATTCCAATAGACTTCAACATCACGTATTATGATTCTCAGTGTTCCCATTCCCTATATAAAAATCCTTTTTATCCAAAAAACATTTCCATACTCAACCATAACCATTAACCCCTTAGTGTGAATCCCAAAACCTTCTAAAACCACTCCTTATTTCTAGTTAATTGTCTTATGATGAATCACCAATTGTTCCACACACCATCTGATCAATGATTGGATATAACCACAACAACCTTATATTCTCTAGAACATTCCAACCGATCCTTCTTTTACTTTGGTCGATAAACCAAGGGGCCCCTTTTCAATTATAAAAGTGGGTTGGAGAACACATAGTAGCTATGGAAAATACCTTGTTTAGATGATAAGATTTATGGAAACTCAAGTAATTGTACTCTCCTAGAAATGACTATCTAGTCCTAGTCAATAGAACAACTTGAACTTCCACCACCTAAAAAAGTGGTTCATTCAAATGTACTATTGAATCCTCCTTCCATTAACATGCATCTAGTCAACTAAATATAACCATCTAGAAAAATAAATTTCTTTGTTATTGTTGACTTATATTCTACTAACAAGTCTCTTTTGGTGTACTAAACATCCAGAAGAACATAAAAAATCTACAAGAGTGGAAAATCAGTATACTCCAAAGGTTGAAGAATACTCTGTAGAACTATTATACCTAACCTTACCCACCTAATGATATCTTTTTTAAATCAGTTATCTCCCACTAAATCTATATATCATAGAGGTCATAACTGATTGTGGATATCATTAATAGTTTTCCCAAAAATCTATTAGATGACACCAAGATGAATATAACATGCCACTTGACTCGCAAGGGTACTAGTAATTATTTTGAAAAAACCAGAATCCTTGGTAACACCACCATATAAACTGGTAAAAATCATTCTAGAGTATTTTAAACTACCACACTATAGGGAACCAAGCAGTCTTCTGATCAATATTGAATGTCAAAAATAACGAAAAAAACCTAGAAAATAAAATTTTCATAAAGGAGTTTCAATATCCTAACTATATGAAAGGAATCACCACTATCTCTTTGTAATATCCTTTAGATCCCTTTATAAAATACTCCACCAGAATATTTGCAGATTGCATTGATACCACTTATTGGGAATCATGAACTCTATTTGATAATTCCATCATACAATATCATCTCTAACCGACTGAAGCATTTCATAAACCATTATGTATTTCATAATATAATATTAGACGCTTTAATGGTCTAATAATTCTATATAAAATCAGTGTTCCGAACTAGGAAGATCAGACAACACATCTACCAAACTATGTCACCCTCCTATGGTCATAGATACGCCTACTAGATCACATCAATTCCTTTATTCCAAAAAACAAATAAGAATGAAAATAAAATTTCATGAAAACCCCAAAGACCTTAGGAATTCCATTTTTCAGATAAGGCAACCTACATGAACATGATAACTACATTTATATTCGAGGTAACCTAATTTTTTGTTAAAATTTAATGACATAATAATTTTCTGAATCCTACCTTAACAACTAGATATTGAAATATCATATTTTTCAGCTCATTCCAATCTTACACCTTTGGATTGTGACCTCCTTCCCCTAACCCGAAGTCCTTCAACCTATGAATTTTTAACATAGTACTCCATATTTTAATACATGATAATTTTCAAGAATACATTCACACATGGTCAAACCCTATTCATTTAGAGGGTCCCAACTAGTTACTAGGTTCCATCACCTTCCAAATTTCATGTTTAACCTCTTCTTGGAATATGAAAACTCTATTTCATTGTAGTATTCATTTATGTGACCACCAATATTCAATGAGTAAAGCAAGTCTCCATTAAAATCCACACTTTTAACTTCAAAAAATCATTTCTATTATAATAATTCCATAAATAAATTCATCTATGTTTCTTCACCAATGACATCTTGCAATCCATAACATTTTTATATTCCACCACTACATACTTTAGAATTACATGATGCACCTAGAATCAAACCCTTCTTTTTATCTCAGTTTTTCTCTAGATATAGATAACCACAAATTTCAAGAGTCGATAAAATTAATTATGTGATTCCTAAACTCAAGATATATTATTTTTCTATGTCCACTTAAATTTCATTCTCTCAACCACATCTATTAAGTGTCTCCCACTCAACCACATCCATTGAACTCTATCCATTCAACTGACATTACTGTATCTACTAAACACTATCCATTCAACTATGTTCAATGAACTATGTTCATTCTTCTGATATAATATTATACATGATTATCATGAATTTTATCTATCCAATTTCCAAAGTGTATATTTTGTAGAATTACCATACAGGTAACCCATGACTCTATCCAAAAACAAATTTCACACCAAAACCCAACAAAAGGGTATAATGAACGAATAAAATATTTAGGAGATGTTGAAAACATTATAAAATAAGTCGGTCATGCATCTAATCTATAAATCCAATAAAACTATTGATTTTGGGATGTGATTTATTATATTTTTAATGAATAATAACATAAAATGATATAATATGCATGTATGTTATGGTTTGGTCATCTTAGTTGGTATCAGGGAAGGGTTTAGTAATTTTCATCGATTAGGTTATAATGAATAAAATGAAAAAACATAAAATAACAATTTTTGTACCAAAATATATGGGAGATGTACCTAAAATTTTATACGATATAATATAGTTTTCCTAATTTAATATTTCATACTCCTAATTTACTATATCACATATGATTTCTTTCAGTTATTATTTTCTAATACCCACACTAAGGTTTTGGTTTTATTAAATGGATGTAACATGGTGGAAATGAGTTAACAATGAGTGTAAAATGACCATATTAATAAGCAAAAATGGAATGGGGTCTAGAAGGAAAAATATCAATGCTATTCTCACATAATACTCTCAATGAGTGAACTAAAAAATGAATTATTTTTATCTATTAATGCTTAAATGAAAGAAAAACTCACAGTTGAGTTCTTCATGTAGAAACATCCACCCTCCTTTAGTGGTTCCTTCTATCAAATAATTTTCGAGTAATGGTTCAATAAAATGAAAAATATAATAACTTTTCCCTAGTTATATGAACATGACAAGTTAAATTAGTTTTTTATCACTTGGAAGGTGAATTTGATTAATGATAAACTCTTGTTTAGAATATAGGGAAGGGTTAATTCATCATACCCTGGAAGGGGAGGTGTTTAAGAATCTATTTTCTATTAAATATATTCCTTGAACTATTCATACTAATATGGAGAGAGAATCATTGAAGCAGAAACCAATACATGAAGAATCCATTGGTTCTTATAAAGAAAACTTTATAAGGATTACAATGTGAACTTATGGTTTTATTAATGAACCTAATTGGAAAATAGATCATTTCTTTAGTATCATATGAACATGAATCTAAAATGTTTTGTCCATAAAGGGCTCTATAGGATATGATGATTTTTTATGTTATATCAAGATTGAAATGGAAATGAGAGACTCTAATTATTCTAATGAATATGGAGACAATAAGGGAAATGTAGAGTTTTGAGGAACCTCTAATGATAAAAACTATAGTGTAAAGAAAACCAATATTCCTACAAGTATAAATTGGGGGAAGAAATATAAAGATAATGTCCTAAAAGGGATAAGTAAATTATTCTAATATAGAAGAGAAGTCCACCAGGAACATGAATGTTGAAGAGACATGAAGAGGACAACTGATGATATAGATAAAAATATGTCACGACCCGTCCTCGGGGCCCATGCCGTGACTACCCCACGCCCACCTTCCATAGGCCAGGGGCTGGAGACTAGCACCAAGGCGTAAATCCCTGTAAAAAGGGAAGGCATTGCCTTTGAAAAGTAAACAAGAACCACAGAATAAGCAAGCGGAAAAGTAAACACTAAGTGAAAATAGAGTACAACTGTAAGTGCGGAAAAGTAAGTGGGCCAGTATACAAACCCAAACTAAAAGTAAAGTACAACTCGAAAGGGAAAACAACAACTGAAAAGTAAAAGCCGCTACACTGATCTATCCACTGGAAATCCCACCTGAAGGGTGGGTACAGATAGCTCCACTGCTCCTCGGGTCCCGCCGTCCGCTCCGAGTACGTCCGCCCAGTGGTCCACCTCTAGGTACTGTCCTGCTCAGTAAGCCTCAACCACGATCAACGTTGTCAGTCGTCTGCAACCAACACAACGTAGTGCGGGCATATCCCGTGTAGGGGTTAGTATAAGCTACTCAGTAGGGACCCCGAGACCCCCGAAGGTCCCCCAAAATCCACACAGGATAAACCAAAAAGGAAAGATACAATCACGAAGTAACAACCGACACTGCTTAGGTATATGCCCATACATATACCTAAGTCATAAATTCCAATATGCTCCAACCTCTGAGCCCAAGTACAACCCTGTCAACATAGGAAAGTATTCGTATTCCACACAGGAAAGAAAAACGTAATCCACATAGGATAGCACAACACAATCCACATAGGAAAGCAAACAGGTTTCAGCTCACATAGGTATACATCTTCGAAGATGATAGAGATGATCACTGATCCATATAAGTCATCGGACCCACAAAGGATTGATATGTACTAACCCGCGCAAAGACCCACACATGATCGGTAGGAAACTAACCCCCGCAAAGACCCACACAGGATCGGACCCACACAGGATCTATAGGCGCTGGCTCACACAGAACCGCTGAGCGTTGACCCACACAGGATCGGACCCACACAGGATCGGTAGCACTGATCCACATAGGATCACTGAGTGCTGTAGTCATCGTTGTCGAATCCACTGAGGATCTCTGCACAGTCGTCATCGTAGTCACAGTAGCAGTCGCAGCCAGCACTAGGGTTCCTGCACAAAGCAAGCTCGTTTGGAAGGGTCCGATCCATGAGCCGAGAGGCTGATACATCAACTGACACATAGTCCAGATTTGATATATCCAAAAGATCCATATCGTCAATAGGAACTCAACGCAACATACGGCGCGTCAATCAGACGCCCGGTCTGAGAGTTATTGGTTTTTTCGTCCTAGGGGCACGGTTGGTTTTTAAGGCAAACCCAACCCTACCGTACTCCACCTGCATCTAAACCTCGGGCGGAGTATTCCAAAAGATCCATCTCACTAAGAGGAACCCAACAAAGTCGGCGGAACGTCATTCGGACGTCCGTAGCTCAAGATATGAGCGTTTTCGCTCCGAGGGCCCGGTTGGTTTCGTGTACGAACCAACCCGGCTGAACTCAAAGTATTCCGAAACCATGAGTGTGATATACCAAAACGACCATCCCGATCCAAGGATCGCATCGCCGCTGACGGCTCGTCGTTTGGAGGTCCGTAGCCCGAGCTATGGGCATTTGAACCCAAACAGTCCGATAACGGGGGTTTTGGGCCCGGACCGACCCGGCCCGTGACCCCCCGGTTGGCCCAACCGGGTCGACCCGCCCCGGAAAATTTTGGCCCGGCGCGGCCCAGCACGGCCAGGCCCGGCTGGGTGTGGCCCGACCCGGCGCCGGTCCGGCTGGGGGCAGCGCGCCCAGCGCGCTCCCAGCTCGGCCTTTGGCCGAGCTGTTGGAAAAAGGGGGGGCGCCTGCCCCCCTTGTGTAACTGCGGCCCCCCCGCAATTAAGGGGGGCCGTTTTGGCCAGTCGGCCGGGGGTTTGAACCCCCGGTTTCACACCGGTCCGGCCGGCCCGCCCTGGCCGGCCGTTTCCAACCTCCACGGTACCAGCGACGGCCGGTCCCCTTCCTTGCCCACACCGGCGGCCCGGTCCGGCCGCCAGTCTCCTTGCTCCGCCGCGGCCCGGAACCGGCCGCGGCCTATGTCGTCCGGCGCAGTGCGACAGCACCGCGTCCCTCCGCCGCGGCCCCGCTCCGGTCGTGGCGTCTTCGGTTTTCCTTTGACGCGGCGTGACTGTGTCACGTCCTTGAATTTCTTCCCACGACACGGCGCGACGGCGCTGCGCATATCTTCCGCATGAAACCGCGTGGTGCGACGGCACCACGCTTCCTCGTACCAACCACAAAGAAAACATTCATGAAATAAGGAGGAGGGTCGGCCGTGTTTGTGCGGACCGGCCCCCCCTCGCGTTATTCGATAACAATTAGTCGAAAACCACGAAGATCAACAAACTAGAATCATGAACGGAATTAATTAAAATAAAACCCCTACCTCGGTTTAGGAATGGTGTTCGTCAACGAGCCGTGGAAGATGAGCGTCGCGGATGTCGGGCGTCACGCGAGAACGTCGACGTCGCGAAGCGAGGATTCGAAGTCGTTGACGGCGATTCCGTCACGGAAAACCGTCGTGGAAGAGACGACGTGGAAGAAGAACGCCGTGTCGCGGTTACGGCGTCCTGGAAGAACCGTGTTCTTCGGCGGAGAAGTTCTTCGTTGAAGAACGGTGTTCTTCGCGTTTTTCGTCAAGGAAGAAGATGTTCCTTAGCTTTTTATCCAAAAATCTCTCAAACAACCCAACACCAACCCCTAATAAAATAAGTTCTAATCTTATTTTATTAACACAACAAATCATTTGAAATTCAATTGTTTGAATTTCAAAAACTTACATGTAACTCACCATATTAAATTCATAAGTTAAGTAAACTTAAGTTATCAACATTAAAGTGGGAGTTGAGAGGGGTTAGAGGATATAAAGGGGTGGGGTTCGTGTGGGCCCCACCACCCTCATAACCTCCCAAGGGAGGTTGGGTGGTTACCCAACTTCCATCAAGAACTAAACACTTAGAAAAAGATAAAAATTTGTAGAATAATTATAAAATTACTACCACAATTTTTATCATCCACACCCGTGACAACGCAACTCCGGAACAGGAGTTCCTACGAAATTACCGGTGCTGCGGTTCCATCGGTGCCCTCAGAATTCGATTCCGGGCACCGGTTCAAAAGTTAGAAAATCCCGCTCATTCGTTCACTGAACGTACCCGAGCCAAACTTCAGAAATTGATTCCGGGCACAACGGGCCTCGGAATCAGGTTCTGTCAGAAACCGCGCTCTTTTAAAATTCCATAGAAAATTAAGAAAAAATTTCCCTTGAATTTTACGGGTCTTTACATTACTCCCACCTCAGGGCTTTACTTCCCCGTAAAGATACATCAAAACTAGGGAAACAAATGAGGGTACTGAGCACGCATCTGAGCCTCCCGTTCCCAAGTGCTCTCTTGGAGGTTTCCATGTTTCCATCTGATGCGCACTAGAGGAATCGACCGTCCACATAGGACCATCTCCTGTCGATCCTCGATCTCCACCGGGACCTCAGTAAAATTCGCCCCATCGTCAATGTCAAACTCCCCATGGTCAATGATGTGTGTCGGGTCGTGCACGTATCTCCTCAGCTGAGATACGTGGAAGACATTGTGCACCCGGTGCAACTGAGGTGGTAGAGCTAGACGATAAGCCACCTCTCCAATCCTGCTGATGACCTGGAACGGTCTGATGAATCTTGGAGACAACTTTCCGCCTCAGCCAAATCTTCATAATCCACGTCGAGGTGAGACACCCAAGAAGACGTGGTCGCCATCCTCGAACTCTAGTGGCCTTCGCCTCCTGTCAGCATATGACTTCTGTCGGCTCTGAGCTGTCCTCATCCGCTCCTGGATGACCTGGACCTTCTCTGTCATGGCCTGGACCATCTCTGGTCCCACAAGTGCTGACTCCCGAGGGTCTATCCAGCACAAAAGAGATCTGCAAGTTCCGCCATACAATGCCTCGTACGGTGCCATCCCGATGGTGGAGTGGTAGCTATTGTTTTACGCAAACTCCACCAAGGGTAGGTGGTCCTCCCAGCTACAACCAAAGTCGAGGACACATGCGCGGAGCATGTCCTCGAGAGTCTGAATGGTCCTCTCCGTCTGACCATCCGTCTGAGGATGAAAGGCTGTGCTCAAACGTAGCTGCGTCCTAAATGCCTCCTGCAACCCCTTCCAAAGCCGGGAAGTAAAGCAAGCATCTCGATCGGAGATGATATAAGATGGCACACCGTGAAGCCATACAATCTCCTGAACGTAAAGTCGTCCCAAGCTCTCCACTGAGCCCTGCTCTCTGATGGGTAAGAAGTGAGCCGACTTGGTGAGTCAGTCGACAATCACCCAGATGGAGCCGTGACCTCTGGAAGTGCGTGGAAGTCCAGTCACGAAGTCCATAGATATCCCATCCCACTTCCACTCCGGGACCTCCAAGGGTTGTACCAAGCCTACTGGTACCTGATGCTCTGCCTTCACCTGCTGGCAGGTGAGGCACCGAGAAACGAACTCTTCCACAACCTTCTTCATGCCCGGCCACCAGTGCTGTCGTTTGAGATCCTAGTACATCTTCGCCACTCCGGGATGAACCACCAAAGGAGAAGTGTGAAACTCTCTCAGAACCTCCTCCCGTAAAGCGACTGGTACCATGGTACGTCCTCTGAAAAGGATGTCGTGCTCTGCTCCAAAGGAGAATCCATCAGGTGCCTGTCCTGAGGATATCTGTGCATGCCGCGTCTCACAGTCAGTGTCCCCTCGCTGTGCCTCTCTGACCCACTGCAGAAGTGGAGGAGTGACTATGAGAGACTGAAGGAAGGCTGTTCCATCTCTATCCACAAAGGATATCTGCAAAGCGGCTAGCTACTCTGTCGCCTCCTCAAGTAGTTGAATGCCCGTCCTCCTGCTGAGAGAATCGGCTACTACGTTTCCCTTCCCATGAGTATATATTATCTCAAAGTCATAGTCCTGGAGGAACTCGAGCCATCGCCGCTGTCTCAGGTTCAGGTCCTTCTGCGAGAAGATGTACCTGATACTCTGGTGGTCAGAAAAGACTGTAAAGTGCTCGCCCATCAGATAGTGTCACCATGTCTTTAGAGCGAAGACCACTGCTGCTAACTCCAGGTCATGGGTAGCGTAGTTCTGCTCATGTGGCCTCAACTAACGTGATTCATAGGAGATCATTGCCTGCTCCAGCATCAGGACACATCCGAGTCCGGTCCCTGATGCATCACAGTAGACTACGTACCCTACTCCCTCCTTAGGCATCCTCAAGATAGGTGCGCTGGTCAATCTCTGTCTCAGCTCCTGGAAGCTCTACTAACATATGTCTAGCCACACTAAGGGTTTCCCCTTCTTCATCAAAGCTGAGAGTGGTGCCGCAACTCTGGAGAAGTCTGGCACAAATCTCCAGTAGTATCCAGCTAGACCCAAGAAACTTCGCACCTCCGTCACGCTCCTGGGTGGCTCCCAAGCTAACACTGCCTCGATCTTCGCAGGATCCACTGCAACTCCCGCCTCAGAGATGACGTGTCCCAAGAAGTGGACCTCACATATTCAGAACTGGCACTTCGAGATCTTACCATAAAGCTGGTGATCTCGAAGTGTGTCTAGTACAACCCGTAAGTGGTAGGTGTGCTCCTCCTCAGTCGTCGAGTAAATAAAAATGTCGTCGATGAAGACCACGACAAATCGATCGAGGTATGGCTGAAAGATCCTGTTCATGAGGGCCATGAACACTGCTGGAGCATTGGTTACGCCGAATGACAAAACCAAGAACTCATAGTGACCATACCGACATCTGAAGGCCGTTTTATGTACGTCCTCGTCTCGAACTCTGAGCTGATGATAGCCTGGACTGAGGTCTATCTTCGAGAATCACCATGCTCCCTTGAGCTGATCAAAGAGGTCATCAATCCTCGGTAGCGGATACTTGTTCCTCACTGTCACCTAGTTCAGGAGACGATAATCGACACACAATCGCAAGCTCCCGTCCGCCTTCTTGGCGAACAATATTGGGGAAGCCCAGGGTGAAACACTGGGTCGAATAAACCCCTTGCCCTGCAAGTCCTCCAACTGTACCCGTAGCTCTCGAAGCTCGGAGGGGTCCATCCGATATGCTGGAGTCGATATCGGGGTTTTCCCGGGGTATAGGTCAATATAAAAGTCTACCCCTCTGCGAGGAGGTAACCCTGGAATGTCGTCGGGAAAAACGTCCGCAAACTGGTCCACCACTGCAGGAAAACCAGGACTCAGCACGTCAACTGCTCCTAGGATGAGGCTAGCCAACTGATGAGTGATGGGTTGTCCTCTCCTCCGCGGAAGTCCATCATGTGCTGCAAAGGCTCCCTTCTCACCGGTGAAGGAGAACCTGCTCCCGTCGGTGCGTACACATCGCACCTTGCACCTAAAATAGTCAATCTGTGCATGGACCATAGATAACCAATCCATGCCCAAGATAACGTCGTAAGGCCTCAACGCTACTACAAGAAGATCCCAGTCGAAGCTCTCGCCTCCTAGAGTAAGCTCACACTGCCGACACCAGTGTGTAATCGTCGAGTCTTCTCCCGTAGGAGTCTCTAGCCGTAAGGATCGAGCCAACGGCTCTGTCGGAATCTCCGAGATCCGAATAAGGGCAGCGGCTATGATCTATGTCTATAAGTACTGCAGAAAGGGTGGAATAGACACAAATAGTATCTCGAATCATCTCGGGCGTGCCGTGGTCGTAGGCCTCTGCTGCCTGGAGTTATGCCTGTCTCTGCCCGCCAGCTCCCTGTGGTCGGGGTGGACCTCCTCGTGGTGGTGGTGGTAGAGCCTCAAAGCGTCGCCCACCACCTGCTGCTCGGCCAGCTCCTCTGCCTCATCCGCCTCCTCCCTGCGGACCGCCACGGTCGACCCCCTGCCTCTGCCTCGGTGGTCCCTCAACCGTCTTCTGCTCCTCGGCACGGCGGGTCGGGCAATCACAATCCATGTGGCCCTGCCCGCCGCACGAGTAGCACTGTTTGCCTCTCGAAAGGCTGGCTCCGCGTTGTGTGCCCCGCACTGCTGAGCCAGTGTCTTGAGGTCTTCTGCCTGAGGGTCTGGTCTGCCTGGACCCCTGAGTCATCCGTCGACTGCATGCTGCAGAAGACTCTGCTACGTGCCGCCCTACGGTGGGTCTCGGCGCTGGTGTAGACTTAGCAAGAAAGCTCTCGATCAAAAGGGCCCGCTCCAGTACTCCTGTCTGAGTCGGAATGATGAGGGAGATCAACGATGCCCTGATCTCGTGTCTCAAACCATGATCAAAGGTCCGGGCCTGGAAAAACGGGTCTCGTACCATGTCGGTCGAGTAGCGTGAGAGATCAGTAAATCTCGCCGAGTACTAAGCGGTCGTCATGCTGCCCTGCCGCAGCTGAAGAAGCTCCTGAATGCATACCGCACAGAGGGTGGTTGGGACAAACTCTGAGCGGAAGAGGCTCTCAAAGTTTGTCCAGAGTAGAGATGCCTCATCGTGCACCTGGAGCATCAAGCTCCACCATCGGCCCGCTGTTGCGTGCAGTAGGATCGCAGCGAGGATCACCAGGAGGTCTGCTGGTGTCCTCACTAGCCTGAAAACTCGTACGACTGCCTCTAGCCAGTCCTCAGCAGCCTAGGGGTCCGTCTCCCCGCGGAACCTGGGCGGTCACTGGCGCTGAAACTCATGCAGTGCGCTGAGGCGAGGTGCATCGTCAACGGCTGGTGCTGGAAGTATCGGTGGCTCGACGGGTAAAGCTACCGCCAGTGCCACTGCTGACAAAGGGCCCTTCACCGAGGCCTCGTCGCTCGGTGGTCTATCGTCACGCTCGACTCTCGGAACCCTAGCTGGCTACCATCGTGGAGCCATCCTGAAAAGGAAACAGGTGCGCCATGGTCAAAAAAGTATACCTGGTGAGCTGATACAAAGTAATCACAAAGAAAACTTGAAACACTCATGCAATCAATGTTTTTGTGCATTAAGTCGGAAATCAGAAGTCAGGGTCCTGGTGTATGGATACGTCGGCCGCTGCACCAACACTGGACTCCCTGGACTGATAACCACACTCAATATGTTAAACACAATTGCTTCACATAGAAAAGATTAGAGTTCGTGGTAGAACTGAACTCCTCTGATACCAATTTGTCAGGACCCGTCCTCGGGGCCCGTGCCATGACTACCCCAAGCCCGCCTTCCATAGGCCAGGGGCTGGCGACTAGCACCAAGGTGTAAATCCTGGTAAAAACGGAAGGCATTGCCTTTGAAAAGTAAACAAGCACCACAGAGTAAGCAAGCGGAAAAGTAAACACTAAGTGAAAACAGAGTACAACTGTAAGTGTGGAAAAGAAAGTGGGCCAGTATACAAACCCAAACTGAAAGTAAAGTACAACTCGAAAGGGAAAACAACAACTGAAAAGTAAAAGCCGCTACACTGATCTGTCCATTAGAAATCCCACCTGAAGGGTGGGTACAGATAGCTCCACTGCTCCTCGGGTCCCGACATCCGCTCCGAGTACGTCCGCCCAGTGGTCCACCTCCAGGTACCGTCCTGCTCAGAAAGCCTCAACCACGATCAACGATGTCCGTCGTCTGCAACCAACACACCATAGTGCGGGCATAGCCCGTGCAGGGGTGAGTATAAGCTACTCAGTAGGGACCCCGAGACCCCCAAAGGTCTCCCAAAATCCACAAAGGATAAACCAAAAAGGAAAGATGCAATCACGAAGTAACAACCGAAAATGCTTAGGTATATGCCCATACATATACCTAAGTAATAAATTCCAATATGCTCCAACCTCCGATCCCAAGTACAACCCATTCCACATAGGAAAGTATTCGTATTCCACACAGGATAGCACAACACAATCCACACAGGAAAGCAAACAGGTTTCAGCTCACACAGGTATACATCTTCGAAGACGATAAAGATGATCAATGATCCATCTAAGTCGTCGGACCCACAAAGGACCGATAGGTACTAACCCCTGCAAAGACCCACACAGGATCGGTAGGAAACTAACCCCTGCAAAGACCCACACAGGATCAGACCCACACATGATCTGTAGGCGCTAGCTCACACAGAACCGCTTAGCGCTGAACCACACAGGATCGGACCCAAACAGGATCGGTAGCACTGATCCACATAGGATCGCTGAGTGCGGTATTTGTCGTCGTCAAATCCACTGAGGATATCTGCACAGTCGTCGTCGCAGTCACAGTAGCAGTGGCAGCCAGCACTAGGGTTCCCGCACACAGCAAGCTCGTTCGGAAGGGTCCGCTCCACGAGCCAAGAGGCTGATACATCAACTGACACATAGTCCAGAGTTGATGTATCCAAAAGTTCCATATCGTCAACAGGAACTCAACGCAACAGAAGGCACGTCAATCGGACGCCCGATCTGAGAGTTATTGGCTTTTTCGTCCCAGGGGCCCGGTTGGTTTTTAAGGAAAAACCAACCCGACCGTACTCCACCTACGTCTAAACCTCAGGCGGAGTATGCCAAAAGATCCGTCAAACTAAGAGGAACCCAACAAAGTCAGCGGCACGTCATTCGGACGTCCGTAGCTCAAAATATGAGTGTTTCCGCTCCGAGGGCCCGGTTGGTTTCGTGTACGAACCAACCCGGCAGAACTCAAAGTATTTTGAAACCTTGAGTACGATATACCGAAACAACCGTCCCGATCGAAGGATCGCATCGCCGCTGACGGCGCGTCGTTTGGAGGTCCATAGCCCGAGTTATGGGCATTTGAACCCAAACAGTCCGATAACGGGGGTTTCGGGCCCGGACCGACCCGGCCCGAGACCCCCCGGTTAGCCCGAACCAGGTCGACCCACCCCGGAAAGGTTCGGCCCGGTCCGGCATGGCCCGGCCTGGCAGACCGGCCAGGCGCCAGTCCGGCTGGGGGCAGCGCGCCCAGCGCGCTGCCAGCTCGGCCTTCGACCGACCTATTGGAAAAGGGGGGGGGGGCGCCTACCCCCCTTGTGTAACCGCAGGCCCCCCGCAATTAAGGGGGCCATTTTGGGCAGTCGTCCGGGGGTTTGAACCCCCGGTTGCACACCGGTCCGGCCGGCCCGCCCTGGCCGGCCGGTTCCGGCCTCCACGGGACCGGCGACGGCTGGTCCCCTTCCTCGCCGACACCGGCAGCCCGGTCCGGCCGCCGGTCTCCTTGCTCCTCCGCGGCCCGGAACCGGCCGCGACCTCTGTCGTCCGGCGCGGTGTGACGGCACCGCATCCCTCCGTCGCGGCCCCGCTCCAGCCACGACGTCTTCGGTTTTCCTTCGATGTGGCGCGACGGTGTCGCGTCCTTGAATTTCTTTCCACGGCGCGGCGCGACGACGCCGCGCATATCTTCCACATGAAACCGCACGGTGCGGCGGCACCATGCTTCCTCGTACCAACCACAAAGAAAACATTCATGAAATAAGGAGGAGGGTCGGCCGTGTTTGTGCGGACCGGCCCCCCCTCGCGTTATTCGATAACAATTAGTCAAAAACCACGAAGATCGACAAACTAGAATCATGAACGGAATTAATTAAAATAAAACCCCTACCTCGGTTCAGGAACGGTGTTCATCAACGAGCCGCGGAAGACGAGCGTCGCGGAGGTCGGGCGTCGCGGGAGAACGTCGACATCGCGAAGCGAGGATTCGAAGTCATTGACGGCGATTCCGTCATGGAAAACCGTCATGGAAGAGACGACGCGGAAGAAGAACGTCGCATCGCGGTTACGGCGTCGCGGAAGAACCGTGTTCTTCGGCGGAGAAGTTCTTCGTTGAAGAACGGTGTTCTTCGCATTCTTCGTCAAGGAAGAAGATTTTCCTTAGCTTTTTCTCCAAAAATCTCTCAAACAACCCAACACCAACCCCTAATAAAATAAGTTCTAATCTTATTTTATTAACACAACAAAGCATTTTAAATTCAATTGTTTGAATTTCAAAAACTTACATGTAACTCACCATATTAAATTCATAAGTTATGTAAACTTAATTTATCAACATTAAAGTGGGAGTTGAGAGGGTTTAGAGGATATGAAGGGGTGGGGTTCGTTTGGGCCCCACCACCCTCATAACCTCCCAAGGGAGGTTGGGTGGTTACCCAACTTCCATCAAGAACTAAACACTTAGAAAAAGATAAAAATTTGTAGAATAATTATAAAATAACTTCCAAAATATTTATCATCCACACTCGTGACAACACAACTCCGGAACAGGAGTTCCTAAGCAATTACCGGCAATGTGGTTCCATCGGTTCCCTCGGAATTTGATTCCGGGCACCGGTTCAAAAGTTAGAAAATCCTGCTCGTTCGTTCGCTGAACGTACCCGAGCCAAACTTCAGAAATTGATTCCGGGCACACCGGGCCTCAGAATCAGGTGCCGTCAGAAACCGCACTCTTGTAAATTTCCAAAGAAAATTAAGAAAAAATTTCCCTTTAATTTTACGGGTCTTTACAAAATAAATCTCAACTTAATACACCATCCAAACTCTAAGGATTAAATTTTTATGTTAATTGACATGAAATAAACAATTTCATGAATCTAAGGGTTAATGATGAAAATTGACAGCAGTAACCACCTAATACATGGGGGAACATGAAATCTTATGAAATCATAGTTGAAGAAGTGGGTCACCAAAATGAAGCTATAAAATATACACACATCTTATACTCAAGAACTATAATTGTTTTATTTGAATCTAGATCTAACCATTCCTTAATATTATGAATATTTTATAAATTCATTAAATCATCTCTATACTTGGTAAATATTGAATTATTGGTGATAAATCCCAATGGTTTAATAGTTATATCCCAAGTCTAAAACTCTTCTCTAATTCAATATTGTGGGTATGTTCTTAAAATAAATTTATTATCCATTTATAGTCAAATTTTATGTGATTTTTTGGAATGGATTAGATACCTCTATATTGTGATCATATAAATTTCCTTGATGGGGAACTCACATTTCATATTCCAAATAAACCCATGATTTTTTATCGATTCAAAGATGAACATGAACTCCATATAGAATTTACATCCATTTTATTGGCCTTATTACCTATAAATTTGGATTATATAGATCAAAATTTTGGGTAATAACATAATATTTAGTACATGTTTATTATTTATGTAATTTTCAAAATATTTTCTTTGTATTCACCTGGAACATGATTCTATATTTTATATAGAACACAGACCTAATGTTATGTCTATATCAATGAATATTTATAGAATTGAGTAGATTGAGTTATACGAATTAAAGAATAATCTCCAATAGAATATAGATAATAGTTTCATATTCCCATATTCTTTAATATGGGGTGAAATATTCCTCTTTGTTATGATTAAATATAGATCAATCCATCTCTATATTGATTACCATGAACATAATAAGTCTAGAATCGTGAAAATGTATCATATAACCTATATTAATAACTTGATTGATCAAATATAAGGGGGGTAAATAGTAATCAATGATTGACCTTTGATCTAGATATCTTCAATAAAGGGTGAAGAGAGAGGACATATCTATGAATGACTTCCATACTATACATGGACACTTTAAATTCCTTATGATTCCATTTATTCTGACAAATTACCCCATTATCTTCATGGATTCAATTAATAAATCCATTATATATTATCTTGATAAATTATTTGTAATCCTTATAGATGATATTTTCATATTTTTATATGTAAGTAAGAGAATAAATGTCATTAGGGGATTCTGATGAAAACCATGATAAAGGAGAAACCGTATTCCAAATTTAGCAAGTGTGAGTTGTGGTAAAAAAATGTGTCATTATGGGATCATTTGATCATAAGTGAGGTTATATTTGTGGATCCATCAAAGAGAGAGTTAACTGAATAGTGGACTATTCTAACCACTATAACTGAGGTTTGTAGTTTTCAAGGATTTTCAAGATAATATAGATTCTTTGAGAAATTTCTCAAAAATTACAAATCCACTTACCAAGTTAACTCATAATGGATTTAAGTTCCACTGAATTGATAAATGTGAATAAAACTTAAATGAAATTAAGAAACGTTTGTTAAGTGATCTTATACTTACACAATGGTGTAGTTTGGAAGGGTTTTATATATATAATGCAACATTAAAGAAGATATTGGGATGAGTTCTCATATAAAATGGAATGGTAGTCACATATGCCACACATTAATTAATGAATCATGTGTATAATTAACCAAAATAATAATTAGATATAATATTGGTAATATTTTCATTAATTATATAGAGTAATTATACATATGGAAAAAATTATAATATATATACGTATCACATGTTCTTAATGTAAATATCCACACAGAAGTAGTTGAACATACACCAAAGAATGTGGTTAGTGTTGATCAATGACTATGATTACTTGATACATTACCACCTTGGAAAATTGAACAAGGTTTCTTATGCTTTTAGTAAGAATGGTCATTCTACCTTTTCTATGATGAAAATTAAAACATTCACAATATTCATAGTGTTACGAAGGATGTACCTTGAAACAACATGGGATAGTGATAAATTATATCATTCCCAGATAACCACTCAACTATTCATACATGTGAAGTTTAAGAAGGAGAATAATCAAGATATGGATATATAAAAGAATGAAAATAATCTCCCATAGTTAAATATTTAAATTGATGGAATGATAAGATATGGTAAAAAAATATACGTACCATAAAAATCAGAATTGAAAAAGGGGGTTGTTGGATGATTCACATGGCTCGTCATTATATTTCTATACTAGAATAACAATGATGTATAGATATATAAATATTTATTTCTGGTGGGGAAAATTAAATAGGTGGATTACATAGTATATATCTTAATTATTGGTGTGTTATAAAGTTAAGGAATAATGATAGAGTCTTAATATATTATCAAACCACTTCCAATACCAATATTGAAATGGGAGAATATCACCATGGTCTTTGTTGAAGGTATTATCAATACTTATTATAGAAATATTTCAATTTTGGCTATTCTTTACCACTTATTAAAGTTGGGGCCTTTTATTTCTATTCAAGAATATATCTTTCTCAATCAACATTATAGGGTTTACATATAGGAAAGGTAAAATTTTGTATGGAGTACCACTTACTATTTTATATAATCAGGATATGAGGTTTACCTAAATGTTTAGTATATGTATTTGGTAAAAATTTAATATAGAGTGTTACCTAGAATTTCTTACCATTATTAGTCTGATAGTTAATTTGAAAGGACCATTCAGACACAGAATGATGTGTTCAGATCATGTTCAAAAGATCTCAAAAGAAATTGGGATCAATACATTCCTAGGGTAGAATTATCATATAGTAATAGTATACATTTTATCATTCATATGGAACCATATGAGGATCTATGTAGGGTGATTTTAATAACTCTAACATGTTGGTAGGAAGTTAAAGAACACAAGTTTTTGGAGCAATATCTTTCATAAGAAATTATATAGAAGATTAAAATCATTTAGTGGAACATTAAAACTGTACAAAGTATACAAAAGACCTAAATTGATAATAATATATGGGATTTAGAGTTTTAAATCATAGAAAAGGCATTCATTTGAATTCCACCATGTAAGAGGTTTATAAAATCCTAGAAAAAGGGGAAGTTGAGTGATAGATATATTGTCACTTTCAAAATCCATGGCCATGTGTGGATGGTAGCTTATTACCTTACACTTATACCAAACCTCTCTCAAGTTAATGATTTATTCCATGTATCACTTTTGATGAAGTATATATATGATCCATAATATATACTAAACATAAATGTTTCATTATTGGAGAATTATCTCTATTATGTGGAATAACCTGTGGAAATTTTGGATAAAATAGATATGGTACTACAAAATGAGATAACTCGCCTTGTTAATGTTTTTTAGGGGAATCATATGTTTTAGGGGGAAATTTTGTAATCTATTGATGTAATGAGGTAGAAGCTCCGTCATTTTTTCCATCACATTAACAAAATTTTGAAGGTGAAATTATTTTAAGTGAGGTATAATGCGACACCTCTTAATTTTACTATATAATTAACGTTAATTAAATATAGTGTGATCAACATCTTGTGATAAAAGAAAAGCTGAAATAATGTGAATAATTAATTGTTAGTAGATAAAATTAAATACAGTAAATGATAATTAAAAGTAACATAATTGCAAAATTAAATTATTTTTTAAAATTAAAAGGGTCTATATTCACATAGAAAAATACCATGGATTCTAGAGAAATTATTTTTATGGTTAAATTATTCAGAAAAAAATTCATTATATTTAAATAATAATTTGAATAAGATATATTTATGAACAACAAATAATTATTTCTAAAATAAATTAACAGCATCCATGAAAAAATTAAGTTATTATACGGAATACTAATTTAATTATTCATAGACAAACAAAAATGTTTTGTTTAAAAACATTTTTTATTATCTTTTTTATTTTTTATATTTAAATATTAAATATTTAATATTTAATGTATGATGATTAATGAATTGAATTATATATATATAAACAATGTACCAATCACATAATGAATATTTTTTCTGGCAATGAATAAGTATATATTCTTTTTATTGCATAAAAATAAATTTTTCTTATTTTTTATGTATTATGTGTACATATATAAAAATTAATTTTCAATACCTTTAAAAATTGAATCTAGTGGAATGGTTTTCATATTTTTAATCACTGTGTCTAAATCTAGAAATAAGGTAACTTTAATTATTATACATAAAATTTTGATGCTAAGTTAAAGATTATTTGTCACGATAAATGTTAAAATAAGATTAAAATGATAAATTAAGTTATAATGTAATAAAATATCAAAAAAAATATTTAAATTGGATGGATAAGGACTTTATCAACCTCCTCTTATCACTTATGTAATGACTTGAGATTTGGGGCGCTTTAAATTGGCACTATCTTCAATAGCTTGCATCACATGTAACTGTCGACTTTAACGAAATAAACCAAAATAAAATTAAATAAAGAAAATAATCATTAGTAGATAAAAATATTATAATAAAATAAAATAAATTATTATTATTATTCTTTTATTAATAATTTTAAGTGGATACATTTCAAAAAACCATTTAATAAATGTTTTCAATTATACCTTAATAAATTAAATTGATCATAGTTAAAAGTATATTATAACATGTAATATTTAGATTTATAAACTAATATCACATCATTAAATTTTTTTAGAAATTTTTTTGAAATATGATTAAAAACACTTTATGTTTAAAAGGATCATTTTTTTTATTGAATGTAACTAGACATTATATATTTTATTTTCATTAAAAAGGTATATTATATATTTTATAATTTTAATTTTAAAAAATTAACTGTATTTTCTGTATTATAAATGTATATAATATATTAGGTTGATTTTTCTTGATTTTTCAAAAATAATTTATTTTTATCGAATAATGAAGAAATACAGATTTTACTAATACCCCCCCCCCCTTGAAAGTTATCGTAACACATGGATGATTTGAAAGAATACACAAACTTTTTCTATAGAAGAATATATTATTAAATTAAAATAAAGGATTTAAAAACTCTGTTTAATTTATAAAAGTTTTATTTAACATTTTGTAAACATAAGTAACTTTTTACTCAAATAACTATTTTTATTCAGTTATATTGAAAATTAGTTTTCATCACTTAAATAAATTTAATTTAAAAAATATTTAATATTTTATATCAACATTTTTATTTTATGTAATTAGATAAATTTCATTTTTATGAATAAAAAATAGATCATTATGATTAATTCAAATAACTGTGAGTTGGAATGTTTCTAAAGGATTTTGAATTTCCAATTATTGGATAGGTTAAATATTGATCAGATATTTGAATAGGAATTCAAAGTTTAGAATACCTCAAAATATTGTTTTCATTTTGGAATTAGTCTTATTTTGTAGCTTGCAGGTGTTGCGAGAAACTTGGGGGGTTCAGGGCTTGAAATCAATGTTTTAGAATGGTAAAGATCATGTAACGAAGTAGGAACAAGGTTAGTTATAACCATAAATCCTAACTATGTGTCCCATTTTTTAGTAGATAATGGTTTGGAAAATTATATGTTAGACTATAGGAAACTGTACCAGGGGTCTGTAATTTACTTTAGACATGATGCATGACTGAAGCATATTTTAATTAACCTTTCCCTGAAATCATGTGAGGTGGAGTGTGCCTCAAATAATAGAGGCACATAGTTTGCACATGGTTTATTAACCATGTGTTATAACCCTGTGAGATGAAGGGAAAGGATTGTGCCAACCACACATTTGGCATAGTGCTTAGAAAAACATGTCGCTCATTAAAAGAGACATGTTACCTTTTTTCAACTCCAATACTGAAAGGGTTTCCCCCTTTTTCCTATCCCTTTTCTCCCATGTATAAAGCCCTCTTCTTCTCTTCCTCCATTGGAATTATTGCTCGTTATTTTTCAAAATCGGCCCCTATCAGCTATGTTGAAATCCTTGATGGGACTCTTTAACTCCATTAACTTCCTTTATAGTTTTCTTGGGATTCATATAACTTTTGGTTCCTTGGTTATAGATTTTGGTCTCGATTCAACTAGATCATGGGGTAATCAGAAACTGATGTTTATGTTTTCACTATGCATAGGAAGAGGATAACCTAAGAGGTTGTCCTCACTTAGCCACATGTTGTTTCATCAAGGTACATCACCGTGGTGAATTTATAAATCTGTATGTCTTTAATTAATTTTCTTAAATATTTATTTTTATATCATTGTGTTGAAATTATTTGGGGTTATGTTTTGTGATGTTAGTGAGTTCTAGGTCCCCATTCGAGTGTGATGGGATCATTCGGTAATATTTTGGGCATTATGCCTATTTTAAATAAAATTTATATTTAAAAAAATCTTTTGGTTTTAATTAATTAATTATATTTTTGTTATATTTAATTGATTATTTTGGTTTTGTTGTATGTCAAGACCAATCATGACTTAGTTGATCTTGGAAAGGCCTTGGTCACTATAGCTAGCCTTTAAAAAATAAATGGAAAGCTTCATAAAGGTAGGTGTCCTGATACATTTGGCCTAGAGTATTTATGAATGTTTACGTAGTACATGTATGGCTTGTCTTTCCTTAGTGGGAGACGCACCCTATTTATATTGATACCAATGAACTATTAAATTAAAATATTTAATTTGGTAGTTCAATGGATGAACGTCAGGGGTCACTAACAACCCCTACGTGCTAGCTTCATAATTCAACTTATCATTGAGGTTAAGGGTCCCTGGTGGGATGCCTTTGCATATAATCTAACATAGAGGATCCTATATGGGTTACTTCCTTTTACTTTCTCCATTAGAGGAAAAAATAGATATTCCTTTACTTATGTGTTAGTTTAGAGTATCCCTAGTAGGATTCCTCTATAGTATTTTCACATGAGGGAACCAATGGGTGCCCCAATGTTTAACCGAACTGGATCTAGTGTGTTCGGTGTTGGGTAAAGATAGTAGTGGCTTTCACATAGAACCTGTACTAAACATGTAAGATTGTGAGGCTATGGTAGAAATTGGTGGTTGGGAATTTATCCACACTCACTCTTTTTTTATTCATTTATAGAATTATTATTTGCGTAACTATGATTGATAGATGTTCTTCCTAGCATTTTCCTGATGAGCATGACATAATACAGTACATGAAAGGGATACCGAGAGCTAATTCCTGGGATAAGGATTATATGCCT
Organism: Viscum album; assembly: GCA_963277665.1. Lineage (NCBI taxonomy): Eukaryota > Viridiplantae > Streptophyta > Magnoliopsida > Santalales > Viscaceae > Viscum > Viscum album. The sequence continues at coordinate 212,249,918 of OY728163.1, forward strand.
TATTGATATATATAGATATCATAGTATGAAATAGTTTATCAAGTTTGTTTTGGATTCACCATAAATACTTGAGGAGGAAACCTTCATTAATGGACATGGGTCTTGGCCCATGAAGGTCTATACTATACAGAGTTTGCTATGGATGTGTTGCATGGACTCGAAGAGGACACCTTGGTCAATGAATCTGGGTACCAATATATGTAGGTGTATAGTATACTAATTATGATATAGATGCACTATGTAGGCTCGAAGAGAACTCCTTGGTAATTTTCCTTGTGTACTATCCCTTGTAAGTATGACATTCGATACATATGGTGTAGGCTATAGTTGATGTGGTTCCATATTTACTAGAATGTACATCTGTACACAACATCCTTCATCATAGTGACTTGATGAAAGTATAGGTGATCCCAGGGCTAGAACATGTATCCCCCTTTGTGACATATCATGCTAATAGAATTTGTTGGTGTTGGCTGAGTAGTTATTTGTCGATCAGGATTACAGACCCATGCATCAACTCTAGTTGATTTTATTTATGTCATTCGTGACCTTACTCAAATATATATATGTGTGTGTGTTTGTATGTGGGTGTATTCTTATGGGGACATTAATACAAATATCTATATATATATATATGTGAGATGACACCATCTTTAGGGTCATTCTTGCTTAGGACAAAGCAAGTATAGTTGACTGAGACCACAGACCCGAGGATCAATTGTGGTTTATTTTACTTACGCCATTATTTTTATTTCATTCTTTCATTTTTTATAATTATTATTATTTCTATCTTAATGACTAGCTCACATTTATATACACTTCATATTACTTGCTATGTGAACGACCAAATTAGTGTTGCCCTACTAAATTTTATACTCACATCCTACTCAACCTACCATTTCACTAGGGTACCTAAGAAAATGATCACTTGGGTGTAGGTATGATTGGGATTGATTGAACCAGATGGATCATATATTTTCCAAGAGATTGGGTATGTGGTTTGACTCAACGCTAGTAGTATAGCCTTGTAACATTTTTCTTTTTATTTTATTGCTCCTGTACATTTCTTCGGCTAGTGGGAAATAAATTTTGGTTGTGTTGACTTAACTTGTTAGGCCTTTACTATATTCAATTTCATTTTATTACTTCCTTTTTTATATTTACTTCATCTTCACTCTGTTTTTTACTTTTATATGGATGTTCATTGGTTATTTGATCTATTTTCTTACTATGATATTAGGGTATATTCTTTGCACTACCAATCCTAAGGACCTCCTAGCTAGTTATTATCCTCTAGTGTATGGGGAGGCACACATGAGGCCTCGTGGAAAACTGGACCATGTACTAATATTAGTGGCATCTGGGTCTAGAGGTTTAAAATTGGTATCAGGGCTATTCAACTTTTGTTGTATTTATTTTTGGGTTATGTTAGATAGGATTATTAAGAATGTTTCAAAACCTATGATGGATAAAGGAAACGTGCATCAAGAACACTTTCTAATTTAAGAAATATAGGTTTCCATGTCTATGATATTGTTAATATTGATATGGTATGTTGTAGTTTTATATGATTTTGGCTTTGATTGATGTATATGTTGTGTGGATGTTATGATTTGTTATGGATTCATAGCTCTTGCCTCATTGTCATGAGGTGAGTGATTGATTTTGACTCCTGGCTAGAAAAGTAAAGAGGAATCTCATGCATCATATTTGTCATGTAGGATTCACATTCTATAGGTCTACTAGTGTTTAATTTTAATGATGATGGAGGTTAATTGTTTAAATTATCAATAAATAACCAAAATAGTGTTTTTACATATAGGTTCTTGGTAGGATTTTACTCATTTGGGTTTACTAGTGTATATATATATATAATATTTCCTTTTTATGGTAGATCATGTGGGTCTATAGTGAGATGTTTGATGGTGAGGATGATGACTTAGTCCCAGTGGATAGGAGGTGTATAGACCCTAGTAGGTCAATAGGGTACATTATTCCTATGTATTGGACCCCTTTTAGGGTGTTTCTTCTTATATACAGTTATTTCAATTGTCAGTAACAACCAATACAGTGTTTTCCTATTTATATTGGAATGAAATTATACATAAGCAAACAACTAACTTATGATACAATAAGAATCATTGATATGATGTTGTGAACATATTTTTGATCTTTGCAGTTCAATGGAAACAATTAATATTTTCATTTTAGGTGATCTAGACAGGTTTCATTGTATGATGTCAATAGACACTTAAATGTTTATAGTGAACTCAAACATCTCGGGGTTATTACTATATATAGATTCCCAGTGAGTTCTAGTTCATTATTATTACATCTTTATATCATGATACTCTAGTGGAAGTCCCTTATGAGGATTCTCAGTGAGGGTCAGGTCCCCAGCAGGCCGATACTTGATAATGCTTGACCCTCACAGGTTGATGTTTTATTTACCTCTTTTAGATAGATAGTTAATAGAAATGTTATATGCCTTATGCTAAAATGGGTGTGTGGATGAAACATTATGATATGTGAACTTATAGAGGTTAAAAAAATTGTCTATGTGGTAGGACCTAGTTACAATGTTGTGAGACTTGATCAATAGGGTTAGATGGAAGAAATAACGACCCTTGGTTTTCAATAATTCCCTTAAACTACTGCAAAATGTGTGTTTAATAGCATGGACATTAATCAATGCTTGAAAAATTCACTGATAAATTTCATATTTATCAACGCTAAAATAAGCACTAATAAAGGCATGCCTTTGTGAGTACTTTTTTAGCCCTGATAAATAGTAACCTTTATCAGTGCATTATTTTAGTGAAGATAAAGGAAACTTTTATCAGCACCTTATTTTTAGCACTGATAAAAGGTGGCCATAATCAGCATGTTTTTAGTGCCGATAAAAGTCCAGAATAAAATGAAAAATTAAAAAAATAAAAATAAAATGATTAAATTAAGAAAAATATGAAAAAATTTATAAATTAAATAATTATTGATAAAAATCAATAAATTTAATATACATATATATAGATTATAAATATTAATAAATATTATATATTAAATATTGATATATAAAATGAATAATTTTAATATATATATATGTAATGTTAATTAGAAACATATTAATGTCGTATTCGTTTTTAATGTTGTTTTATTTTTCAATTTAACCTATATCAATCATTGTGTGTCACATTTATTTCACACACACACACATATATATATATATATATGTACGGTAAAGTATTTTATATAAAGGCACACACAAATATATTTACGCAATATATAGAAACACATATACCTAATATTTATGTAATTTATTCAAATATTAGTATATTTTAGAATCTCAATATAACATGATACATTTAATATATATTATTTTTTTAATTGGACAATTTTTTTTCAATAATACAATTTCTTTTTTAATGTTTTTTATTTTTTATTTTATTTTGGAATTTGATCATTTTCTATTATTTATTCATATATGTTTATTTACGATATTTTATTTTTTTCAATATGTATTCATCCACTTCAACATATATATATATATACATATCTTTTAATAACTTTTATTTATTTAATAAAAATTATCCATTTTCTCAATATTTTTGAAGTGTACGCATTTTGAATTATTCAATTTTTCTCATTTTTAAAATGCATGTATTTAAGATTATTTATCCATTAATAATGTTAAAAATATATTATCAAATAAATATCTTTAAATAAATATATCTATAAATGTATATTTACTATATTTATAATTATTAAAAATATATAATTATTACTTTTTCAATAAGTATTTATATAATTATAAATATATATATATATATAATTAAATAATTATAAAATTAAAAAATAATTATTCAAAAATTTATAAAATTATAATATTTTTATTTAAATAATTATAATTATAAAACATTTATCAGTGTATTTTTAGCGCTGAAAAGATCAATCTTTATCAGCACTATAAAGGCATCGTTAAAAGATATATTTATCAGCGCAGAAACATTAGTGCTGATAAAATATGACTTTTAATAGTGCTTTTTTAATGGTGATAAACGTTGAGGTTTATTGGTGGTAAAATGTGAAGATAAAAACTCCTTATATCAGTGCTTATAAATTTAGTGTTGATAAAAGGGATTTTCATTAGTGCTTTTCTAAAATCATTGTTAATAGTGTCCCCAATCTATTTTAAAAAAACCTTGACCACAACTCAGTCGCTCATGATTCTCAACCTCTCATAGAACTCCTATGTTTCTGGTGCGACTCTTCTAAGTTCCATCATATTAATCCATGATATAATCTAATGTGTGTTATTTTATACTCTTCCTCTATCATTGTTTGATGTTTTGGGTTCTGCATTTTTCATTTTTACACTGTTCTGAAACATGAAAAACCGTACATCTCTTCTCATTGCTACTTAAATACAACAAGTGTGGTTCTATTTATTCTTCTCATTTCATATCTATTTGATTGTCTAGCCTAATTTTATTTAGAGACACACATATATGGTTAACACTACTCTTGACATTAACAAGTATACCTCTCATCCCCCCCTCTATTTTTTCATGATTTGAATAATATAGGGTTCCAAAATATACGTAGTTTCTCAAATTTAATTCATCTTAAATACTAGATTATAGATTATAAAGGATTAGTTATGAGGGTTTTTAAGTATTAGGGGATACCAAGTTGTAGCCCTCATTTATGGTTGATGAACATATAGGAACCGAGGAAAGTGTAAAAATCATTAAAACATGTTTTGCAAATTTTGGTTATTCATGTAAATTGTTAAACCATGAAATGGGTTATTTAGATTTATGATTTTTTTGAATAAATTTTTATTGAATTAAAAAAATTATTTATTTAATTAGTCATGTTCCAAAAATAATTTTAATGATGCATGTTGGGAGAGTATTGTTTTTTTAATTAATTCAAGATTATTATTAACATTCAAACATGGGTTACAAAGAGTTATGGGGAATTTCTTTGGTGAGAAATGTAGGCTAATTGTTTTTTAAAAAATATACCTAGATTGGATAGAGTTGATAAATTATTCTGTAAATCGACATAAAATACACAACAACATATAAAGAGTGTATTTTCCAAAAAGTAAGTGGGTTATCCATGGTTGGATAGTTGACCACGTAAACTTTGAGATGTGATTTATTAATAGATTTACTAATAAAAATAGATATATAATCTATTAATAAGATAAAAAAATAATTTGCAAATCCATCTAACATGGTGAATAACCATAGAGAGAACAAAAAATGATTAAAATATGCATTTGATGGTTTGGATCCTTATGTTCTATAAGTCATGTAATTTTTTATCCATGTCCAAAGTGCACAAAATAGAGATGCAATCCCCCTATTGTAATTAACCCTTTGTTTCATTCCATATCCAAACCTCTCTTCTTCTTTGATCATTGTTTTTCACTAGGTTAAGTCACTAGCACTCCTTTGGTGATTGAGGGTCCTCAAGAATATTTCTGTGATTGAAGGCTAGTGTAATCTCCTCAAAGGATAGAATACTTTGTATACTGCTTCAATGTTATAAATTAAACATATTCCATTGAATATTAAAGATGTATTCCAATGATACTATATTATAAGAATTCCATAGGTATTTTTTCTTTATTTCCATTCACATTTATCCTTGAGATAAATTGGCCCTTGTTTAGGTTTTTTATCCCTCTAATGATCATAGGATGATACCCTAAAACTCATAAGGGTATCAGAGACTTTTTATTCAAGGACACAATGTATTAATATATTATTTTTTCAAATAATTAAATGTAATATTTTATTATGTCCATATCATATATTAATATATGAATGATTTCTTTGTTCATCCATGACATATAGCTATTATATATCATAAGGTATGACATACAAAAAATCTAAGGATTTGAACTACATTTTATCATAAAATTTATGATATCATAAAATGTGACTCTATCTATGGTTTGTGTAAAAATAGAGGATCAAGGAACAAATAAAATATCAAAAAAATTATTAAAAATGATAAAAGAAAAAAAATATCTCCTATTATTTTGGGTGAGACTAGTCTCGAAATATGATTAAAATTTCATCATAGAATATTATTAAGTAGCGGGGATACCTATCTCCAATATTATATTTTACAACCAATAATATCATTATTAATAATAAAGTACTACATTCCTAGAGGTAATTGTAAATCTACCTCATGCTATGTGGTATAATTTTCATTGACGAGAAGTATCTATGGTTCATATGAGATTTTATAGTAATATATCATAATAATAAATTTAGGATTGAATTTAATAGATTCATTTCATTTATTAGAGTAAAAAAATTATAGATCAATACTAAGAATAAGTTGAGAAAATCACCCTTTAAAGGGATGTTTGTTATTGTAGGTATCTTATGGTGGATAAAAAAAATATCTAAAATTGGAAGGTGAAGAATCCTAGAGTATACAGAAGTGATGTCCAATGTAGGTGGGGTGAGATTACTTTCCTCAATACCATTATAGTGGAGGTATTCAAATTCCTATTCAATTGAGGAGACTTTTTGAGTGATTACATTTGTGTAGGTTCTTAGGACATATTAGTCCTTTGGCGCTTTATTCTCTTCCATCTCTTGATGATGGATTGGACTCCATCTTTCAAACTAACCTTCCCCCCATTATCAATAGATTGAAAGAAATAAATCATTTGATGATGGATTAAATAAAGTTCGTAATTGTTAGTTGTACTATAGTATTGAAGTATTATATCTCTGTTCAAGATAGTAAAACTTTTTATACAGTATGTATGCAGTTATTGAATTTTATGGATGGAGTTTCTTTAATTATTGTTATTCAAGAAAAATTACATGTTTGAATACTCATGAAGACAATGTCTTATGAACATGATAATATTTCCAATCCTGAGAAAGAATAGACTGTTCATGATAAAACTGTATAATTATTAGGCTATCAACAACATGTTGATGAAAAAAATAAAAAAAATAAGAATGATGCAACATTATAGTTTTGAATGAAATTATCAAGGTAAGAAGTCAGGGTATAAAATTTGAGGTTGGTTGGAATCAACTTTTCCAACCGGTTAACCCCAAAAATTTAATGTTTAGTAGTTATATTGGGGTCACAATGAGGATGAATGTGCCGATTTATATTGACTCAGGGCTCCATATCCAACCTGCAATGAAGAAAATCCTTTGGAAAGATTTAACAGTATTATTACAATATAATTTTCCTGTTTTAATGAAAAATTATATAATGAAACGTTGATTTAGTTTTCATTATTCCTTATAGAGTTCATTTATTTTAGAATATTTTTGTAATAAATTTGTCTTAATCACCACTGGAAAATCCTCTAGAGGATTTAGAACTCTTATGAAAATGTTATATCTTAGAGATACTAAGGGGAAAATAAAACCCCACCCACCACTTTGTTATGAACATAGTATAAAGAAGGAAACATGGAATGCTTTCAGTAATCGTTATAATGAGAAATCATTTCAGGTGTATTGTGGTCGATAATATATTATCTAACATTATTTATTTTATCTAGCTTGATTCAAAATTTCTAATTTATGAAACAACAAAAGAGTACTGAAAATAAAAAACGTGCATCTAAACCAGCATACCCCTATTGCAAAGGAAGGATAGGGTATGATTCATTAGAGAATAAATTGGTATTTATTTTAAATAAAAAATAAATGTTTAATTATGTGATAGGAAATATCATATGTTCTTTTGTTTACATGCAGATAGATTATTCAAAATATAAATCCACTTCCATCCCACACCATGTGCTATGGAATGAGGCTCGTTTAGATAAGGATCATATATTAGTTGACGAAAACACAAAAGAGGTATTGGAAGCAAGTGTACATGTGACTAAATTATAATTCATTATGATTTATAACAATATTACATAAAAATAAATATGTTCATATTTTCTATATGTTTTAGACACAATAATCAGCAATGAACATACCAAAAGAAAAGCGACTTTCAATAGCATTGAAGTGGACTAGACAATATGGTTGCATTAGAGTATTAGGTTTTGGAGTCTCTCATAGAACATATTTCAAGAAGATTAAACCACATGAGGATATATATAATATAATGAGGTGAATTCAAACACAAATAGACTCACTGCAAGATATTATTTTATGGTCTGGTCTGCCAGACTGATGTAAGATAAAAGCGAACTGGTGGTGGGGCAAATATCTCCACATGAACCCAATGATCTCACTAGATTTGAGCCTAGTCATTACCCCAAAACCTTACCCAAGGTAACAAATTTTTTCATTACACTTTCTCCTAAATGTGAATCAAACAACATCCAATTACATAATATTACTAAACTTTTGCAGGGTACTGTTGTGTGTGATTTTATCTATCAACACCCACATATCACTGTGTTCTAATGGGTACAATTTATAATATCCTAGGATACTAGCTACACAATCAGCCCCTCCCAAAATAATCACATGGGAATGAGTATTGAGATACCTTATCATCCAACTGTTGAGTTTCCTATTCTACTTGATGGTCCAGATATTACAACGGTAAAAACTGTTATAGGAGCTTTCATAGCTTGGCCGTCAAATATTATAAAGATACATGAGGTACGTCTTTGAAAAAAAATCATATGAAAAACATTTAATAGTTTATGATAAAAAGTCTTAAGTGAAGTATGATATTACATATGGATAAATGGGCTGAGAAATGAAAGGTCGAATCAAGAAAATCTTGTGAATCGGCCAAGAAATCAAAACAAACTTCCAAGAGTACCTTCTCTCTTCCAGTTCCAAAGAAACATTTACTAACATTAAAACTATATACACAGACAAAATTTAAAGATAAAAATATTTATTACATTGATTATGAAGAAGGAATATATGGAGCTTTCATGATAGACAAAATTTGTCCCAAGAATTTGAATGAGATTCTCAAGTATGAATGGTTGGGTGTCTCAATTGTGAATACATACATAAGGTAAATTTTAATAATACGCCTATCCAAATAGTAAGCTAAATATGTTTATTAACGTTAATAAGTATTCATATTTTGTATAGGTGCTTATATTACAACTATATAAATGTAATATTGTGTGAATCGTGAATTGGATTCATTAATCCCTATATAATTTCAACATCAAAAATTACTTTGAACGAGGAAGAAATCAATGAGAAAAAAGGCCAGTTACTCAAAGTGTTGAATAAAAAAGCATCAGACGACAGACTATTTTTGATGCATACATTGGAAGGGTAAAACTATATGATCTAATCACATAAAATATATCGTTCATTTTTCATTATATAATTGTTTTTTTAGGGAGCACTAGATGATGATAGTAGTCAACATAGACATCCCAAATATTAATTTTTTCGATTCAATGCATGTATTTCAAACCAATAGACCAAAAATGATGTGTATTTTGAATATGTAATACACCAAAATCAACATTTATAAATAAAATTCAAATTATACGTTCATTCTATGTTTTAATTAGAATTTCGTTATGATTAGGAAGTTGCTAAATACAGGCTAGATAATGGAATGAATTTGGTGTCTAAAAACTAAAGACTATGGATTACTACAAATGGAATCAAATTAAGGTATATACAAAAATATTTAAATATCAAAACATTTCAAAACAATTTACTTATTTTGGTTAATGTTTTGAAGTGTCTGAAACAAGATAATGCAATTGATTGTCAATATTATGTTTGAAAATTTATTAGATAAATCATAAATCATGAAAATACTAGCATCCCCCAATAGGTAATTTTCAAATGTAATTACAATTATAATAAAAATATTTCATAATCATTTTTTTGTTTATATTTTCTTAGTACTATCAAGATTTCCAAAAAAAAGTTACTCAAAAGAAGAAATCAATTTTTTTAGAGATGAGTGGGCAGCGTAATTTTTTTCAGAATGTTTACGGACAAAAAATTTAGGTGATTTCATGTTATTTTTGTGATATAGTATGAGTTATGACCTTCGGAAGATATTTGGGGTGTGAAGAATTAGTGCCATAGTTCTTATATATTATTTTAGATCTCTTTCTTGTGGAAAATAGTAATAGAGGAAATCAATTTTTTTAGAGGTTCTAACCTAAAAACAATTAAATTTATGGGAAAATGCAGAGGATAAGGTTCATCCATAGGCTGAGGTGGAGGCTAAGGTGGAGGGAGAGTTAGATTTGGAGACTGACGTAGAGGAGGAGGTAAAGGCAAAGACTGAGGTGAAGACCGAGGCGGAGGAGGATAAGAAGCACTGACTTGCAAACAATAAAATTGTTGGTAAATGAAGTATAATAAGGATTATACCGTGATTGTGTTTAAGAAAAATTATTTAAAATTTCACACAACACCTGTCACTTGAGATAAGATCCATTGTGTGTCTTTCCATTTTAAAATGAAATTATAGTAAAAAACACTCACAACTTACTCAAAACTGAGAAAATACATTCAGAGTTTTTTGGAACCTTAATAAAATGATCCATACATCATTTTTGATGTGTACGGATCAGCCTCACCTAAATCTAACTCATGGTGTGACTGGTATGACTCAAAGTGCATGTTTCTAGTTTAAAATGATATTTTAGTAAAAAACACACATGGTGTACTCAACACCATGGAAACACATTTTTATTGTTTTAATATTTTATTAAAATTGTCCATGAGACATTTTTGACATGTATAATTTAGCCGTGACTCAATATGATGCACAGTGTGACTGGTATGTCTCAAAGTAAATCTTTTTTATTCAAAATTGACATTAATTTTAGTAAAAAAACAACTAACATACTCAAAACTGAGAAAACGCATTTGGATTATTTTGTTAATTTATGAAAACAATCCATACATAATTTTTTATATATAAAGATTATTCGTAACTCATTCTAATGCATGGTGTGACTGGTATGACTCCAAGTGCATCTTTTTATTCAAAACTAATATTAATTTTAATCAAAACAACAACAACTCACATACTCAAAATTGAAGAACACATTTTGATTGTTTTTATACTTTAAGAAAATGATCTATGTGTCGTTTGGGGAATATAGGGATTATTCACATCTTAATATGATGCATAGTGTGACCGGTATGACTCCAATTGTCCGTTATCAGTTTAAAATTGACATTTTAATACAAAAAAGTGTCACTCACCAAAAATAAGAAAAAACAAATGGATTGTCTTTATAATTTGTGACAATTATTAATAATTCATTTTTTACATGTATGAATCATTCTCATATCAAGAACAAAAATTATTTCACTAGTATGGCTCAAAGTGCGTGTTTCCAGTTAAAAATGACAATTTAGTAAAAAAACAGGCGTACTCAAAACTAAAGAAACACATTCTGATTGTTTTTATACATTATAAAAATGATCTGTGAGTCATTTTAGATGTGTATAATTCTTTTGTGCCTCAATCTAATGCACGGTGTAACCATTATGACTCCAAGTACATATTGTTTATTCAAAATCGGCATTAATTTTAGTAAAAAGCAACCAATGTACTCAAAAATGAGAAAATGAATTTCAATTATTTTGTTACTTTATAAAAATGATCCATACGTCATTTTTGATGTGTAAGGATCATCCTCACCTTAATCCAATGAACAGTGTGACCAGTATGACTCTAGGTGTGACTTTTTATTCAAAAATGATATTAATTTTAATCAAAAAAAACACTGACATACTCAAAACCGAGAAAACACATTACAATTTTTTGTACTTTAGTAAAATGATCCATAAGTCATTTGTGATGTGAAGGAATTAGTCACACCTCAATTAGACTCATAGTGTGACTGGTATGACCCCAAGTGCATCTTTTTATTCAAAATTTACATTAATTTTAGTAAAAAACAACTGACATACTTTATAATAGTGTTATGTTTTTCTTGTATTTGTGTTATAAATTTTATTTCATTTAAATTCAGTATTTTTATCTTATTCTGCTAATTTCTGTTGTTTTTTCTGGTGATGTAGTGTGTCGTTGCAACACACAACACCTATTCCTAGTGATGCAGTGTGATTCAGCATCGCACTGCAATTTTCCTCTTTATCAACACTAAAAAATATGACCTTTATTATCTCTTTTAGAAGTAATGATAAATGACTCCTTTATCGGTGCTTATATAGGTGCTAATAAAGTCTATCTTTATCAGTTTTGATAAATCATACTTTAATCAGTACAAATAAAAGCGCTGATAAACTATACTTATATCAGTGTAAATAAATGCACTAATAAATCATACTTTTATTAGCTTTTTTAAAGTGCTGATAAAGGTTCTATTTATTATCACTAAATAAAAGCACTGGTAAATTATGTCTTTTATTAGTTCTTTTAAAAGCACTGATAAAAGTATGATTTATCAACACTTTTATTTGTGTTGATAAATCTACCCTTTATCAGTGATTTTTTAGAGCTAATAAAAGCCATGGACTTTTAACCTCGGTAAAATTGGTAGTGCTTTTCTAGCATTGATAAAGGAAAATTATATTGTTGGTATAAGCGTGTATTGTAGTAGTTTTATATGTCAAAATTTTATTTTAATCAATATAAACCTATGAGTAAGATTAAACCAGGTTTTTGCATTCCTTTTTTGGATGTGATGTTAGTTGTATGGTCTTGTTGAGACCTATGAATGGTAGGTTCATGGGTCTTTTGATATTGGAAGGTTGGTGCATTTGATTTATATGAAAGAATATGAGGTTCTTGTGTTTTGATACTGAATTTGATGGGAAAGACTATTTGGGTGATGGACCAGTTGACAAATGGTTTGGTGTTTGACACATAAATTTCATAAAATGATGTCGTGGTATGGGCAGTCATGGAATAAATTTTGGAATAAATATGGTGCTTGGTTTTAAAGAGGATTTCCAAGGGAACTTTTGGAATGATGAGCCCGACATGACTTATAGCATGGTTAGCTTTGCATTTTAGATGAATGACACATAGAATCATGAGTTGGGTGATGATGGAGGGGTGGAATGTTATTGTACACACACTACATAACCCGTTTTAGTACACAATGTATAAACATGGTATCATTTAAATCCTTAAGCGAAGATAATATATGTGAGATCCAGTGATTGATTTTCAAAAAGAAATTTCATAGTCCTGGTTTAGGAGAATATGTGACTTAAATTAATAATTTATCTCTATGGCATTGAATACATCAAGAATAAATATTTTCTAGGAGGCAGTTGACCCACAGTTGGACCTAGACACACATTTTCCGGAGATGGGGTTTCTGAAGTTGGATAATTCATGTGCAACCTATTTAGATGTGACCATGGATCGAAGGATAAATACACATTTATCAATAGAATTTTAGTGTAATACTAGATAGAGATGATTATTAACAATAAATTGACATCATCTTGAGTATATTGAGATAGTTTCTTCTACACTCTAGGCTACAAATTCATCTTTTGTGGTTAGATGAGAGGCTCCATAGAGGTGCTATCGAGGAGTGATTTAAAAGTAATCCAAATTTTCCCTAGTACACCATTGGTCTTTTGAGTTGTTTGACCCTCATTTTGTTTAGAATTTTGAAAATACCCATGGAAACTGTTCATGGGAAATGATATTGAGATGAAGTTCTATTTTCATTAATCCTCGGGATTATAGGGTTCTAATCCACACCAGTTGTTATGTCTTGTAGGGATAGGGAATAAAATATAGTGACCCAGTTCTCTTTTCATTAGAGTTTCAAAAATGATGCTCTTTTGGTGAGGAGTTGGACATTAGTCACTAGTGGGAGACGCTCATGTTAAAAGGTCCCTGGGATCTTCTAAATGGTTATTAGATGATCATTTCAGATCTTGTATGCCATTAAATAAATGAATCAATGTATGTCCAAATTTCATGGAAATTCTAGGTACATATTTAAATATGGGCTTAAGTGATTTCTGAGTGTGGTAATTAAGCTCTTAGTAGCTTGAGATGATCAAATAATGTTTTTTCTAGTATTCTATCGTCACATATGTTATTACATAATGGTAGTTTTTAATAGGGTATAGTTCATCTAAGAGGTGTTACCGGAAGTTAGTTACAAAATTATATGAGCATGTTCGTGATGATATCATCATGACATAGGATAATGACCTTAGATTGGTTTCTAGTGATGTACCAACTCCTAAAGTTATATTATTTTCAAGAATAATTATCCAAATGAGGTTTGGAATGCATAATTTCATATCATTGAATTCAGTTATTTTGGAACCACATTGAGCATGATATTGTTGTGACATGGGACTAGAATGGAGTTTAGATATGGATTTTAAAAGAAAACTTGGCATGACCAGGTTGATATTGGTTTTTTGGAGTTCAATAGTTATATTTAATTAAGGATTAAGGGAAGTATCCTCAAGTTTCATTAGATGATTCACATTGAAAAACTTGTAGGGATAATTATTAGGACTCTAGAGATGTGTCTCATCTGGTAATTATGATAGTGTAAGTACTATGGTTCAGAATTGGTTTTTGAAAATAAAGAACCTATGGTGGGGAGCTCTATAGTAAATTTACTCATTTAGGTGACAGTGAGATTTTAGTTGGGTTTATATGGTCTTGGGTAGGTGTCATCTGGATGTTGCAACAATGGTTATGAGTGTTTTATCATATTTGGTTATTAATTTCTGTATACACAGATTAGTTCTCGGAGGAATGTTGGACTTTTAAATATTCAAAATGGCCTTAAAAACTTAATTCATGGCCCATGTATGTATGATAGTTCATTTTGATTCCCATAAGGCTTCTAAGGGATGATAACTTTTAAGGTGGGGAGGTTGTAAGATCCAATGCTTTTATGAGATAGAAATATTCTAAAGGATTTTGAATTTTCAATTACAAGATAGGAAAATATTGATCTGATATTTGGATTATTAAATCAATGTTTTTCATTCATCTAAATAATATTTTTTACATAGAATGAATCGTGGTTTGTAGTCCAGAGGTTTTTGGGAGCACCCTAGTGGTTCGGGGCCCGGAACCTATGTTTTGGAAAGGTACAACTCACGGAACATGGTTGGTGCATGGTTAATTATAATTGTCTGGACTAACCCTATGGGACATTTTTTTATAGGATCATGGTTTAAGAAACTATGTGATAGGATAGAAAAAAATGTGTAGGTGGTATCTAATTTTATGTAAACATGACACACTATTGGTGAATGGTTCAACTAAATGTGTAATTCAATCATTCAAGGTAGAGCTTTCCCTAGATAGTAGTGGTGCATAGTTAGCACACAGTCTATCAAACTATGTGCTACAAACATAATAGGTGTGGGTCCTTGATGGGGGAAATTTCATGGTTGGAAAATTATTTATAAAAATGTGAGGCTCATTAAAAATTGAAAGCTAATGTTTTACCCCTTCCACCCTTAAAATGGTTTACCATATTTTATTACCCCCTCCATCCTCCCCACATGAAACCCTATTTATCTTATCCTCAAAGGGTGTTCTCCCTTATTCTTGTTAAGAATCATATGTCTTCATGTGCATTGGAATCCTTGAGGTGAGACTTTAAATTTATTAACATCTATTATAGTTTTCTTCAGCTTCCTCTAACTTTTGGTTCCCTGGTTAGGGATTTTGAAACTGACTCTACTGGATCATTGTGGAAATAGCTACCAATTTATGGTATTTCACTCTTCCTAGGAAGAATATAACTGTTTATTCCATCTTCACTTCACCACATGCCATTTCATATAAGTGTGCCATTTTAATTAGTTTATCAAACTTTATGGCCTTATATAATTTTTTTAAATTAATCTTTGATGCTTCCACTTAAGTATAATGCTCGGCGTGAAGTTAGGATTATGTTTCGGGATGTTAGAGAGTGACAGGTCATCGTTCTAGTGATATGGGGCCAACTAGTAAGATTTTGGTTGTTAAACATTTTTTCAATAAAATTATAATTTAAACCAAATCATTGGGTTCAGATTAATTAATTATAATGTCGTTAATAATGTTTTATTTATAATGGTTTGGTTAAAAGATTGGAAACAACATGAATTGGTTGGTCCTGGGCATGCCTTATAAACTGATGTAGGCCTTTAGAAAATAAATGGAAATCTTCTTAAAGGTAGGTGTTCTGATGCACCTTCCCTTGATTAATTATGCATGTTTACATATTATGTGTATGCTTGGGATTTCCTATGAGGGAGACTCCCAATATTTATAATTACCCCAATGAACTATGAAATTAATTTTTATTTTATTTTTTAACTTATGAGATGAATTCCAGGGGTCACTAATAACCCATGTGCACTATCTTCATACTTTAACTCACCACTAAGGTCGAGGGTCCCCTATGGGATGCCTTCACATTTGATCTAACATAGAGGATCATATATAGGATGAATCATTTTACTTACTGATTATTAGTACCCAAATAGGGAAATGTTTACTTACGTTATGGCTTAGAGGATCCTTAGTAGGATGCCTCTTTAATATTTTCAAATAAGGGACGTAGTGGGTGCCCCAATCTTAGACCAACCCTAAGCTAGTGTGTTGGGGGATGGGTATAGATGGTAACATGTGTCCATTATAATTTATATAGAACTTATATTCCCATAAGGGTGTGTATTTAGTGGTTGTTTGGGAGTTATACATCCCTCCCTCATTAATTTATTCTTTCAATTGGTTTTTATTGAAGCAAATATGATTTCTATAGGTGGTTTCTATTTTTCGGATGATGATCCTAAAATGATATAGTACATGACAAGGATTCATAGAGGCACTTCCCCAAACCCAATTTATGGACTTAATTGTGTACATAGATATCATAGTATGGCAGACTTTACTGATATTACTATGTATGTGCTCTTTAGAATCTAATAGGAGCCCATGTGCAATGGCCTTTGGTCCTAGACCATGTAGTTCTATATTATATAGAGTTTGAAATGGATGCACTATCTGGATTCAAAGAGGATATCATGGTCAATGACCATGGGGCCTGGCCAATTTAAGTCAATATTATACTATGTTTTCTATATATGGTCTCCATGTAATCTAATAGGATTCCTTGGTTAATGGACCTAGGTCCTTACCATCACAAGTCGGATACTTGAGACATATGGTGTGGGTTGCAGTTGATAAAGTTACATCATTACATGAATGTCCTCTGGTACATGTAATCCTTCATTACATTGATTTTAGGAGAGTATGGGTGATCTCATGGATAGGAAATGTTCCCCCTTTGGAGATGTATCCATCTTTGAAACTTTTTGGGTATGGGATGAATCATGTTTTTGTTGATCGGGATTACAAACCCAAGGATTGAATTTGGTGGATTTTATTTATTTTATTTGTTTAATTAATCATATATTATATGTATATATATTTGTGTGTGTTTATATGGATTTATATATATATATGAGTTGACACCTTGTTCAAAGACATTCCAACTTAGGATAAAGTGGGTGTGGTGGATCGGGATCATGGACACAATGATAGGTTGTGGTTTATTTTATTTACATATTTATTTATATTTATTGTTTTATTTATTTACTTATTATTATTATTATTATCCAACTGAGTATCCCCCATTTTCATACACTGCATATTATTATCTATTTACAAGACTACATTGGTGGTTCCATAATGTGTTTTGTATTCACACCCTACTCAGTCAACTATTCCACATAGGTACCCGAGTAGACATACTAATAGTAATAGGAATAGGTTTGGGTTGAGGCCTCGTATTTATCGAGAAGGATCGATTCAATATTTTTATGGAGAATGTGTATGTGGATCCACTTAGAGAGAGTAGTAGAGCCATACACTTTTGTTTATGTTTCTTTTATTACACCTATATATGTGATCGTCCTAGTGGATTATTTGTACTATTTTTTGACATTTTCATTCATGCCTCTACCAAATTCCATTTCACTTTATTACATCCTTGTTTATATTTACTACTTATGCACTCTATCGTTCACTACTATGGATGTTATCTGGTTATTTACACAATTTTATTACTTTGATATTAGGGAATAGTCTCCCCACAACCACACCTTAGGCCCTCCCTTCTAGTGATAAGCCTCCAATATATAGGGAGGTTAACTTGAGGACTTGTTGAGAATAGGCTCGGGTAACCAGATTAGTGGAATTTGAGTCGGGATGTTACAAACATTGTCTAATTTTTATAAAACAAATTAACACCTTCAAAAAAATACCTGAAATATAATGTATAAAAATATATATAAATATATTATTACCTATTTAATTAATAATTAATCATATATAATATTAGGAATAATTAATGTTTATTTTATTTTATAATTTTATTCCAATATATTAAATATATCAATTGAAAAGTTAAATTTTTATTATTTATAAATTTGATTAAATTCTTTGTGGATTAAATTTAGGTTGTGTACACCCAAATTTGGCAATACCATTATCTTATATTTTTTTTAATAAAACATAGACTAACTAGTTAAATTGTATTTAAGTGAATAAGAAACCAAAATGTTAAAAATTAAAAATCAAGTGGTAAAGTTTTGAAACATGTTTAAAATCTCTCGAACAAGGCCACAAGGGAATTATTGGCTAGCGGTAAGACATGTGTGGCACCCCAAGACCACAAAAAATAGGCTATGGGATGGAGACTAGTGATGGGTAGGAAACACACACATGGGAAGCCTTATCCTAATGTATTTGTACACACACACACAAATCTCCATGATCCAATATAATGCTCAAAGGGAAGATATGACTGATACCAATAAACATGCCTAGAACTATATCCCACATCAGTGTATGACACAAGTATGGAAAAGGCTAAAGGGGTAAATATATTCCCACCAAAAATATAAAAGTATCCAACCAACTAGTAATGAGGGGAATGGTATAAAATGAAACTGTAAGAACTGATCATGGACCATATAGCTCAAATATAAAGCACCTACTCCTATTCCACCTAAGACTCATTCATAATTCATGTCGTATACATAATACATGACACATTCTGGTATATCCCATGTAGGGTTGAGTATAATATACCCAGTAGGAAACCCAAAAATCATAAAACATAAAGCATCAATAGATACGAGTCATATCATAATCCTGATGATATGTAAATAAAAAAATGAGTCAATAAAAATCAAAACCCTGATATACTCAAGAAAGACAACATGACTTAAATAGGGACATAACACTACTTTTATCCTATAATTATTCTCTTAGTGACAAGGTAATTCTCTTCTCGGTGAAATCGCTCCTCATTTTTTACTAACACATATGGAGTTTATCCGAGATGTTGTTCTTCTCATGACTCTCTATATAGAAGTACATGATGGATCTAATAAGATATTGATACATAGACAGGTAATCTAATCCAGGGACTATTATAGATACCTAACCCTACATGGAGTAATCTACTATGATGGGGATAACATTCCCTTGAAGTTGATAATATGATACCAGACCCAAAGAAAAAGAGGAGTGATAGAGGATCACACTTTGGGACACATGAGGGATACCTAACTCTATCCAATAATAATTTTTAGATGGAATCACTCATTCTATTCTTATCATATGATACCTCATTATACCCTCATAAATATGGACCATGGGATAATACCATACTGATACTGATCTAAACTGAAGAGAATGGGGCATCGACCTACCCTGGAAGAAGTACACAATGTATATAGGGAATACATGGCATGTCTTATCCTACCTGATTATGCCCATGTCCACAAAATTGTTCTCATGTATGTAATCCCTTGCCCATTTACTCTGGCATGTTATAATGTAACCTGGTTGTGCCATTGTACACTATTCATTCCCATGTACCCTGTTATGTTTGGTTATTCTATTCATGCTCACATACATGACTAGGCCTATGTGGCTTGGTCATTCCCTTTTACCTAGCTATGTTTGTAATTGTGTACCCATGGGGTACATGCCATGTGTCTAGGATCAGGAAACCCAATGTGTGCTTATCCCACAAGATTTGGTATATTTATCTCTAAGTGAAACCCTATCCACCATAGGAAGGATGTAATGACTCTGAATTTTGTAGTTTGATCCTTTGAAGATTTATATATATCTCTATAGATTTTTCCTCGGAGTTGACATTATTTATGGGTATAATAGAAAATAGAAATCATTTTACTAATAATATGAATATATACTAATTTTTATCCCAGCCAGGTTAAATAAATTAAGGGCGTGGGGAATCATGGAATGATAGAATAAAACAAAATCCACATTAGATCTTATTTCTTTATTAATAAAAACACTATTCTATCCCTTTACTGTAGAAATGTATGTATAGAAATGACATCATGTATGGGATACAATAATTTTACTTGTTTCACCCCCACTGGGCTACATCCAATGAGTATACAATGAAAATGTGCTGATGTACCAAATTTACTACGACTCACTACCAATTCATGGTTCGTGCTAAATCAATTATGTGGCTAAGATAATTGTCTTTACAATGTTTCGGGAAATATCACTAATTCCCAAGGGACACTCTCTCAATATTCCTTTTATGGATCACTTGCAGTGGAAAGGGTCACCTTTTTCCTCTTCCTTTACTTAGTGCTCTGGAAAGGATACAAACATAGTTTATGGAAATATAGGTCCCTTCATTAGCAATGATGAACACATTCTTATTTTTAGATAGTGTAACACCCCAGGCTTCCACGATACACTTCTCTTTGAATAATACAGTAGTGTGTGTTGTACGCAACTTCGAGTTCTAACACACACCACAACCAATCAAAGTAGCCGTTATGAATAGTAATACCTAATTTTTGAAATTTTATAAATTTTATCTTGCCAATGGACTTATTTTTTGGATTCTTAATATCGAAATTAGCCTATGTTGAATTTTTGGTATTTTTCTGAGAACTTCCAATTTGTTTTGAATAGTGAAAATTACTTAAAAACAACTTTTATAATAAAAATAATTAATAATGATAAATTATACTATTGAAAGGTTTTAAAGTATAATTAGAATATATTTTTACCATTTTATCCAATGGTGGTCATTAGAATTAATTTCACCTTGAAATTGGACATAAACAATTGTCAATCTTTTGATATATATTGTTTCTTAAAAACACGCTATTTGTTGTGACAACGGGAATTAATTATGAAATTAATTAATTCAACATATATGTTTGGAATTTTCTAAAATAGACATCATTTTTGAATTCGTAATATCAATTATATCTTAGGGTTAAATTTTGGCATTGTTCTGAAAAACGTCAATTTTTGATGAATAGTGAAACCACTAAGTGGTAGTTAAAAAACTGATTTTTCGTTTAAATGAAACATTACCACTTCTGTGATTTGATTTTCAAAAATGCGACATACATGGTTGTAATTAGGAATTAAAATGTGGTTCAATGGGATTAAAATAATTTTTTTGGTGAATAGTAACTTTTAAGTTTAATTAATCGCGATTGAAGGTAATTAGTGAAATTTAAGGTAAAAATAATATTATAAAAATATGGAATGACCTTTAAACTTGTCCTACCACTTTTGATGTGTCATTTCCGACCAATAAAATCCATGGGTCAACTTGGGGACCCCATGGAGCCACTTTGGTAGGGAAATGACATTAAAAATGTTTTATTTAATGTTAAAATAAAAATGTCACAACCAAGAGTTGTTTTACTAAAACAATTTTTAAATGGGTTTATACAAGTCATATTTTTTACTATAAAGATTCATTAGAAAGTTAAAATTATTTCCTACATCATGATATTTTTTTTATAATTTTTAGACATTAAATAAATTAAATTATTTATGACACCATGATGATGCAGTGATTACCTCATTAATTAATGATTTAACAAAATGAAGAGATAATGTAAACTCTAAGACTTACACTTGTACAAAACCTATTTTATGATTATATTTCGAACCCTTATCACCTTAGCCTCTAAATTTATAAGTGTGGGACCTTTAGAATCCGAAAAAGCATTTCATAATAATGTAACATTTCAATCTTTCCAAGAGTGCCCCTTCTCTCCTCTTATAAAAGGCCCCCACCACTACCACCTTACTCACACCTTCAAAGCCTTTTGGCTCGGACAACCTCAGACCAAATACTCTCTCAACTTCCCTCCATTACTCTTAGAAGACTCAATTTGGGCAGAATTCTTCCGAAGGAAGCCTTTGTCTCAAATCAAAAAGAGTTACCCGATTTTAAGGTAATGTCTTGTCTAATGTTGTTTTGTTTTATTTTGCGTATCCAAACCCTTAAAATCTTTTTATTACTTTATTTTGTAACAACACCAGTATCTACAATATACTAGGATGTTTTTATAATAAGTATTTGGTTTGCACTTACACACACCTTCGTCTAATGGTTAAAGAACATACTGTTTCTGTGGGTGGCGAAATACTGCCTCACGAAACGATGATTGTTAAATATTATTTTAACACCTCTAATGGTGGCCATTTTGATGAAAATATTTTCATATATGACATATATATATTATGTTTATGTTTTACTTATTCTTCTTTATTTCTCATTTATGGAAGACTTTATGATTTCCATTATGGGTAAACGCGATAATTTCATTTTAGGAAGTGCGGACTACCACCCCCTCAAAGTGATTTGAATCGTTAATGCCATATGTGGGATGTATAAAGGATGGAGTAAATGGTATTATACATTATGTTATACTGGAATTATATTATACCTTTATATAATTATAACTTCATTCAATTAAATATGAAATGGAAATGAAAGTAGCGTTCATGCGTACGTACGACTTACCGTCTCCATGAACGGTGCATTTCATTTCTTACCTCTAAATGTTATGTAATATTATAAATGAATGTATATAACGGATATATATGATGTATATGATATATATATCATGAATATAATTATGGATATAATGGATATTTTACCACATGAACAAAGTGTAATTATAAGAAGTTTATTTTTGACTCAAGTACCTAAGATCAACAAAATGACCATTATAAACTTAAATAATTACATAATGATCATGACATGGTAATAAGTGATATGAAAGGAATAATTAACTTGAAAAATGTTCTTAAGAAGGTATATATTAACTCTAGTTTATTATTCATGAGATCAAAGAATGGTCAAGTGAATTCGGACACGAGGTATGTGAATTTCTTAACCCAATTTCCATTCTTTGGGTTAATCTCCTACTTTCAAATTATGTCATGATATTATTATGTCATATCTTGTATTGGTACTTTATTTATGTGTACTTATATTGAATACACATAATAGATCTATTTTATTTTAAAATGATCTTTGTAAGGACTTCGTCTCAATCTCCTTTCATTGAGGCATATTTGGTTTTATACACAACTTTCTTTTATACGGTGTATAAACCCCTTTGACTTTTACGTTTATTCAAAAGGAATATTATTATACGAAGCGTTTTACTGAATGACAAAAAGGAATGTTTTTCTTTCCGTACATATGTGATGACAATGAATTCTCCACCGCTGTGACCATTATTTGAGTTTCGGCTTCCTCTACAAGCCATAATTTTTTTTAATGAAAAATAAATACAAAGTTTTAATTTTCTTTTATTTTGGTATTGAAAATGGTTTTGAAAGTGTTTTTATTATATCAATGTGTTGTATTTATATCTTGGGATTGAAATGTGGAAATGTTATGTTTCATTTATGCATGTTTTATGTGATAAGATTATGTTATGGTTTATGGTATGTTTAAACCTGTTCATATGAGGAATGCATTGGACTTAATAAGTGACGGGTGGAGCCCACTATAGCACCTCGATGCATCAGTAGGTCTCATGAGACAAACTAGTGTCTTGGAAAAAGGCTTTGAAAAAATCTTATTTGTAGTCTTGGCACGAGGCCTTGGCTACGTAGTTATGATAGTCTGGCATTATGCATTCCATCCTTATGAAAGTGGTTATTGATATTGCATGAGATTATTCGACTAGTATAATATCCATGTGAATAAGTAAATCGCATTATTTAATTTTATTTTTGTCATATTATACTGATTTTCAAGTTTAAAAAGGCTTTTGTTTTAGTTATACATTTCCTTAAATGTTAATGTTTATTTATGAAAGCTTCCGCAATATTGTTATCCTTACTGAGCATCTGAGCTCACCGCTTTCAATGTTTTAATATTTTCCAGGATGTGAAGAAGTATTTTATGAATGACTTGCAGGGATAGTCAGAAGAGGATATGAGTGTGTACTATGGAGACTTTTTTATTTTAGTTTTTCACTTTATGAGGTAATGTAACATTTATGAATGTATCTAGTTTTTACAAGGCTACTAAACTAATCGTTCTTTCGAGACTTGATCTTTTGTGATCTTGCCAATGTTACGCAATAATGCACCGACTCTGGGTAACTGGGTTCGGGGCGTTACAGTTGGTATCATAGTCAGTTTAGTATTAACCTTGGAAGCTAGATTTAGATAAACTCTGATTAGAGCACATAGCCCAAAGATAGACTTTGAGGATTAGTATAGAAGAACTTCCTAGAATTTTGTTGTTATAGAGATTTTGTGAGTTTTCCGAGAAATACATCCCTATCTGGATACGATCAGGTAGAGGTGGCTCTAGAACAGATGTACCTAGGGGTAAAACCCGAAAACACCGCTTTGAGCTAGACTCGAACGGGAACTGGTGCACGACAACGAGCCTTACTGCACTCTTGGTTACGACACTCCCGGGGGATATGCTTAGGATAATTCTCATTTTCTTTACAAACCACTATGAAGGGTTATGAGTATATACTTCCTCAAAGAAAAAAATTTTATGGATTATATCCAAAAATAGTTAAATTTTTGTTAAGTATTTTACAAGTATGGAATTATGTATTTTTATTCATAAACCAATCTAGTTTATGAAATTGTTTAGAAATGGCGCCTAATGGAAGGAATGGAAACCATATCAATGCACGCACTCCGTGTAGGGATTGCCCTCCTACTCAAGATAATTATTGTGGATCTGGAGATACAACTGGTGCTGATCAACGTATTACCATACTGGGACAACTCACTCAGGTTATGAATAATAACCTTACTCATATGGAGAACCCTGATCCGCAACGTGGAGGATCAATGTTAGACCGCTTCATGAGGCAACAACCACCAACATTTAATGGGGGTACAAATCCATTAGTTGCTGAGAAATGGATAAACTCCTTAGAAAAAATATTCTATGCCTTTGGGAGTAGCGAAAGTGAGAAGGTTTTCATGGCAGTCTACCGCCTTACTGGAGATGCCGATCAATGGTGGTCGCTGATTCAAAAAGAAAAGGAAGATTAAGAAGTATCAAATATTGAATGGAGAGAGTTCAAAGATCTTTTCTTAGAAAAATACTTTCCACATGACCATCGAGAAGATATGGAAAGGCAATTTCTAAGTCTGAGGCAGAAGGAGGATGAGAATGTCGCAAAGTATGAGGCTAACTTTACAAGGTTAGAGAGGCATGCTGCAGATTATATACGTAACCCAATAAGTAAGATTGATCATTTCTTCGATGGGTTAAAACCATTTCTCCATCGAGCATTAGTCTCACAAAACTTCTCATCATACGAAGATATCGTCATGTGTGCTATCAAGACGGAAAAGGAATTCTCTAATTCTTATGACCTTAAAGCAAAGCAAGAAAAAAAATAGATCTTTTGATCAATCTGGAAATGGAAATAAGGGGAAGAAGGGAAGAGTTGAATATCAGTCCTGCAGTAAATGTGGAAAGAAGCACCCCGGTACTTGCTTGAAGGGAATGAGAGTATGTTACAAGTGTGGTGAAAAAGGACACCAAGCTAATGATTGCAAGGGAAAGAAATTTGTTGTCAATGTGGAATGCTATAATTGTAGAGAGATGGGACATTATGCAAATGAATGTCCTAAGCGTCAAGGGAACTTACCTCAGAAGAGGCCAAGGGACCAAGGCCAAGCTTATACTATCACTACTGCTGAGGTTGAAGCTCCGAAAGACGTGGTGGCAGGTAATTTAATGGTTTCCTCAAGTTTAGAAAATGCATTATTTTATTCTAGATCATCACATTATTTCATATCTTCCCAGTTTGCTAAGAAAATTAGATATTTCCAATTTGATTTAACAAGAGAATTTTCAGTCAAAACTCCTAAGGGAAGTATTATTGCAACAAAGTTTTGTGAATCAGTCCCCATTAGAGCACATAACTGTTGTTTCTCCTCTGATATCATTGTCATACCTATGATTGAGTTTGATATAATCCTCAGTATGGATTGGCTTTCGGACTATGATGAAAAGATTTATTGTAAGAAGAAGGAGGTTACGATTTTTGATGATGATGATAAGGAACACCTTATCTTTAGAGCAGAATCGTCACCACCTAATTCTTATTTAGACCCACCCCCAATAGATCAACTAAATTCAATTATTGGGGAGGAAGAGAATGAAATGACTAAGGGCTAGGAAAGGAATGTTCAAATAGAGGATGTACCTATTGTGAAAGAATATGAAGATATGTTTCCGGAAGATTTACCTGGACATCCTCCAGAACGAGAAGGTGAGTTTTCCATTGATTTAATTCATAGATCAAGGCATATATCGAAGGCCCCTTATAGGATGTCCACCATGGAATTAGTTGAACTGAATAAACAACTAGAGGAATTGAGTAACAAGGGATTTTTTCTCCCTAGTGTTTCTCCATGGGGAGCCCCTATCTTTTTTGGTATGAAGAAAGATGGATCTATGAGGTTGTGTGTTGACTATAGGGAGATCAATGCTATAACAATAAAGAAAAAGTATCCCCTACCTCGCATTGATGGTTTATTTGACCAATTGCATGGAGCTCAATACTTTTCAAAGATTGACCTTCGATCTGGATACCATAAGTTGTGTGTGAAGAAGGAAGACATTCTGAAGACAGCATTTCGAAAAAGGTACGGGCATTACGAGTTTACAGTAATGCCTTTTGGATTGACTAATGCACCTTCTGTATTCATGGATCTAATGAATAGAGTTTTCAAGGAATATCTAGATGATTTTGTGGTGATATTTATTGATGACATCATGGTGTACTCCAAAAGCTATGAAGATTGTGAAAATCACTTGCACATTATCTTGAATACTCTTAGGAGGCATGAATTATATGGGAAGTTTAGCAAGTGCGAATTCTGGC
Source organism: Viscum album (assembly GCA_963277665.1). Classification (NCBI taxonomy): domain Eukaryota; kingdom Viridiplantae; phylum Streptophyta; class Magnoliopsida; order Santalales; family Viscaceae; genus Viscum; species Viscum album. Next base: position 212,277,067 of record OY728163.1, read on the forward strand.
TTCTGGAGATTTCCTTTCTTGGCCACATTGTCTCTAAGGATGGAATTTCTGTTGATCCTTCTAAGACCAAGGCAATACAAGAATGGCTAGCACTGACGAGTATAACTGAGGTACGCAGCTTTATTGGTTTGGTAGGTTATTATCGACGTTTTTTCCAGAATTTTGCCCGATTGGCTAACCCATTAACAAAGCTCACAAGTAAAGGGATTAAATTTGTCTGTACAAAAGAGTGTGAAGAATCTTTTGAAGAACTGAAGAAAAGATTAGTCAACGCTCCTATATTGACTCTACCATCAGGGAATGATGGGTTCGTTATTTATAGTGATGCATCAATGAAAGGACTTGGTTGTGTCCTTATGCAGAATGATAGGGTTATTGCTTATGCATCACGACAGCTAAAAATTCATGAGCAGAACTATCCTACTCATGATCTTGAGTTAGCTGCTGTAATCTTTTCCTTGAAGATATGGAGACATTATCTCTATGGTGAAAAATGTGAGATATATACTGATCACAAGAGTTTGAAATATATTTTCTCACAAAAATAACTCAACATGAGGCAAAGGTGATGGCTTGAACTACTCAAGGATTAGGATTGCACGATACACTACCACCCAGGGAAGTCAAATAAGGTTGCAAATGCTTTGAGTATAAAATATCATGGAGTTTTGAACATGATGAGAGTAGAAAGGGATCCTATTTTCATGGATCTAGTAAAGATGGATATGGGAATCACCATGGAGGGTGAAACATCAAAAAAATTTCAAATGGTTGCCAAAACATCTTTACTAGAAAGGATAAAGTGTTCGCAGGCCAATGATGAAGAGTTGAAAAATAAGATTAAAGTTGTGAATGATGGGAAATTGAGTGACTTTGTGTATGAAGATGGAATTTTGAAATTTGGGAGGAGACTTTGTGTTCCCGATATACCTGATTTAAAGAGGGAATTTTGGGATGATTCTCATAGCTCCAATTTCTCTATACACCCTGGGAGCACCAAAATGTATAGAGATTTAAAGGGACATTTTTGGTGGGACAACATGAAGAGGGAGATTGCTGATTTTGTGTCAAGATGTATGGTTTGTCAGCAAGTGAAAGCTGGAAGGCAACTGCCTGGTGGAGTATTGCAACCTCTTCCCATACCTGAGTGGAAATGGGATAATATTACGATGGATTTTGTCATGGGACTACCAAACACTCCTAGAAGAAATGACACAATATGGGTCATTATTGATCGTCTCACGAAGTCAGCACATTTTATTGCTATAAGGGAAGATCTACCACATGAAAGTCTAGAAAGACTGTATATTAATGAAGTTGTGAGACATCATGGAGTACCCCTGTCGATTTTTGTGGATCATGATCCCCGTTTTACATCAAGATTCTGGAAAAGTCTTCAGAAGGCCTTGGATACTGAACTTCGTTTGAGCACTGCTTACCACCCTCAAACAGATAGACAATCAGAAAGAACTATTCAAACCTTAGAAGTCATGTTGAGATCATTCTCACTTGACATTCAAGGAATGTGGGATCAATATTTACCTCTGGTAGAATTTTCTTATAACAATAGATTCCATTCAAGTATTCAGATGGAACCATATGAAGCGTTATACGGAAAGAGATGTCGCACACCAACCTGTTGAGATGACGTTGGTTAAAGAAAACATGTAGGCCCAGAACTGGTGGAGGAAACGATGAAAAAAGGTGAAAGTAATCCAAAACCACATTAAAGTAGCACAAAGTAGGCAGAAGAGATATGCCGACAACCGAAGGAAGGATTTGGAATTTCAGGTAGGAGATCATGTTTTCTTGAAGGTATCTCCATGGAAGGGAGTTATACGTTTCGGTAAGAAGGGTAAATTGAGTCCCAAGTACATAAGACCCTTCGAAATTATAGATTGAATTGGGGTTGTTGCTTACCGTTTGGCAATACCGCCAAGTCTCTCCAAAGTTCATGATGTATTCCATGTATCACTGTTGACACTACTGGAAATGCAGGATTTCCCAACAGTTTAGAACTGTTGGGAAAGGCTGTAGAACCATTGGTATATGTTATACCAATGGTTCTGCACCCCTTGGGAAGTAAGCCATTGGGAAAAGTTTTTCCCAACGGTTTACAGTGAACCGTTGGGATAGTGTGCTAAAAAATTACCCTATCCCAACGGTTCTTGAGAACCGTTGGGAAATAGTGCTAAAATTTATCATGTTTTTTCCAATGGTTTAGAACCATTGGTAAAAGTGTTTTACCAACAGTTCATAGAACTGTTGGTAAAACAAGGCCTACACATTCTATGTCAACGGTTCAAAATCGTTGGCATAGCCTCTACTGGGCAAATTGCCCAGCAGCTCTGCAATTTCCCAGCACAGCAGCTCTGCAATTTCCCATTTCCCAGCAGATATCCAATTTGCCCACCAGGTCTAATTTTGTGGTTCCCTCTCATTTTCAATCCAATTATTGTACCTGCAATAAACTAACACATACATATACAATTATTGTACCTGCAATAACCAACTGACAATTACATATAGAGAACAAATTCATACACATTTAACATATAATGGTGGAACTATACACATCCATAATTAAATTAGAATTCATAACGAAATTATAATTTAGATGACAATTATATGTGGAATCCGGAATTCAATTCATAATTTGATTGGTTTTTTGTCTACCATATATTTTTACATGAAATAATGTCCATTTTAAACATAATACATACACCTGGAGAGCTACCGGCCACACCACGCCTCATATTGAGGCTGTGTTGACTTGTACATGTCACATATGACCCATGGATCGTTGTGCTATTGTATCGACACAATCCGAATGCATTTGGTAGGTTTTTTGTATGTCAGTTGATGTTTTTCAATTAAAATGACGTACTTTTGAAACTAAAGGTAGACACTTTGAGTGGTGTCGGCCACACCGCGCCTCGGATTGAGGCGGCATTGACTTGTACACGTCACATATGACCCATGGATCGTTCTCCTAAAGTTTCAATGGAAACCGAATGCGTTTGGTCGGTTTTCCATATGTACTTAAATTGTTGTCCATTTTAAGCAAAAGACATACACTTTGAGTGGTGGTGACCACACCACACCGAAGATTGAGGCGGGGTTGACTCTTACATATCACATATGACCCATGGATCTTTGTGCTAAAGTATCGACACAATCCGAATGCGTTTGGTTAGTTTTCCATATGCCAGTTGATGTTTTTCACTTCAAATGACGTCCTTTTGAAACAGAAGACATACACTTTGAGTGGTGGCGGACACACCATGCCTCGGATTGAGGCGGGGTTGACTAGTTCACGTCACATATGACCCATGGATCGTTGTGCTAATGTATCGACACAATCCGAATGCGTTTGGTCAGTTTTCCGTATGCCAGTTGATATTTTTCAATTAAAATGATGTACTTTTGAAACAAAAGATAGACACTTTGAGTGGTGCCGGCCACACCGCACCTCGGATTGAGGCGGGGTTGACTCGTACACGTCACATATGACCCATGGATCGTTTTTCAAAAGTACCGACACAATCCGAATGTGTTTGGTCGGGTTTCCGTATGTACTTAAATTGTTGTCCATTTTAAGAAAAAGACAGACACTTTGAGTGGTGGAGGCCACACCGCACCTTGGATTGAGGCGGGGTTGACTCATACACGTCACATATGATTCATGGATCATTGTGCTAAAGTATCGACACAATCCGAATGCGTTTGGTCAGTTTTCCGTATGCCAGTTGATATATTTCACTTCAAATGACATCCTTTTGAAATAGAAGACAGACACTTTGAGTGGTGGCGGTCACACCGCGCCTCATATTGAGGTGGGGTTGACTCGTACACGTCACATATGACCCATGGATCGTTATCCTAAAGTTTCAATGGAAACTGAATGCGTTTGGTCGGTTTTCCGTATGTACTTAAATTGTTGTCCATTTTAAGCAAAAGACAGACACTTTGAGTGGTGGCGGCCACACCGTGCCTCGGATTGAGGCGGGGTTGACTCGTACATGTCAAATATGACCCATGGATCGTTGTGCTAATGTATCGACACAATCTGAATGTGTTTGGCCGGTTTTCCGTATGCCAGTTGATGTATTTCACTTCAAATGACGTCCTTTTGAAACAGAAGACAGACACTTTGAGTGGTGGCGGCCACACGACGCCTTGGATTGAGGCGGGGTTGACTCTTACACATCACATATGACCTATGGATTGTTCTTCTAAAGTTTCAATGGAAACCGAGTTCGTTTGGTCGGTTTTCCGTATGTACTTAAATTATTGTCCATTTTAAGCAAAAGATAGACACTTTGAGTGGTGGAGGCCACACCACACCTCAGATTGAGGCGGGTTTGACTCGTACACGTCACATATGACCCATGGATCGTTGTGCTAAAGTATCGACACAATCTGAATGCGTTTGGTCAGTTTTTTGTATGCCAGTTGATGTATTTCACTTCAAATGACGTCCTTTTGAAACAGAAGATAAAAACTTTGAGTGGTGGCGGACACACCATGCCTCGGATTGAGGCGGGGTTGACTCGTACACATCACATAAGACCCATGGATCGTTCTCCTAAAGTTTCAATGGAATCCAAATGCGTTTGGTCTGTTTTCCGTATGTACTTAAATTTTTGTCCATTTTAAGCAAAAGCCAGACACTTTGAGTGGTGGCAGCCACACCGCGCCTCAGATTGAGGCGGGGTTGACTCGTACACGTCGCATATGTCCCATGGATCGTTGTGCTAAAGTATCTATACAATCCGAATGTGTTTGGTAGGTTTTCCATATGCCAGTTGATGTATTTCACTTCAAATGACGTCCTTTTGAAAAACAATACAGACACTTTGAGTGGTGGAGGCCACACCGCACCTCGGATTGAGGCGGGGTTGACTCGTACACATCACATATGACCCATGGATCATTCTCCTAAAGTTTGAATGAAAACTGAATGTGTTTGGTCGGTTTTCCGTATGTACTTAAATTGTTGTCCATTTTAAGAAAAAGACAGACACTTTGAGTGGTGGTGGCCACACCGCGCCTCGGATTGAGGCAGGGTTGACTCGTACACGTCACATATGACCCATCGATCGTTGTTCTAAAGTATCGACACAATCCGAATGTGTTTGGTTGGTTTTCCATATGCCAGTTGATGTATTTCACTTCAAATGACATCCTTTTGAAACAGAAGACATACACTTTGAGTGGTGGCAGCCACACCACGCATCGGATTGAGGCGGGGTTGACTCGTACATGTCACATATGACCCATGGATCGTTCTCCTAAAGTTTCAATGGAAACCGAATGCGTTTGGTCGGTTTTCCGTATGTACTTAAATTGTTAACCATTTTAAGCAAAAGACAGACACTTTGAGTGGTAGCGGCCACACCGCGCCTCGGATTGAGGCGGGGTTGACTCGTACACGTCACATATGACCCACGGATCGTTGTGCAAAAGTATCGAGACAATCCGAATGCATTTTCACGGTTTTCCGTATGCCAGTTGATGTATTTCACTTCAAATGATGTCCTTTTGAAACAGAAGACAGACACTTTGAGTGGTGGCGGCCACACCGCTCCTCGGATTGAGGCGGGGTTGACTCGTACACATCACATATGACCCATGGATCGTTCTCCTAAAGTTTCAATGGAAACCTAATGCGTTTGTTCGGTTTTCCATATGTACTTAAATTGTTGTCCATTTTAAGAAAAAGACAGACACTTTGAGTGGTGGCGGCCACACCACACCTCGGATTGAGGCAGGGTTGACTCGTACACGTCACATATGACCCATGGATCGTTGTGCTAAAGTATCAACACAATCCGAATGCGTTTTGTCGGTTTTCCGTATTCCAGTTGATGTATATCACTTCAAATGACATCATTTTGAAATAGAAGACAGACACTTTGAGTGGTGGCGGCTACACCGCACCTCGGATTGAGGCGGGGATGACTCTTACACATCACATAAGACCCATGGATCGTTCTCCTAAAGTTTCAATGGAATCCAAATGTGTTTGGTCAGTTTTCCGTATGTACTTAAATTGTTGTCCATTTTAAGAAAAAGATAGACACTTCAAGTGGTGGCGACCACACCGCACCTCGGATTGAGGCAGGGTTGACTCGTACACGTTGCATATGACCCATTGATCGTTTTGCTAATGTATCGACACAATCAGAATGCGTTTGGTAGGTTTTCCGTATGCCAGTAGATGTATTTCACTTCAAATGACGTCCTTTTGAAACAGAAGACAGACACTTTGAGTGGGGGCGGCCACACCGCGCCTCGGATTGAGGAGGGGTTGACTCTTACAAATCACATATGACCCATGGATTGTTCTCCTAAAGTTTCAATGGAAACCGAATGTGATTGGTCGGTTTTCCGTATGTACTTAAATTGTTGTCCATTTTAATCCAAAGACAGAAACTTTGAGTGGTGGCAGCCACACCGCGCCTCGGATTGAGGCGGGGTTGACTCATACATGTCACATATGACCCATGGATCGTTGTGATAAAGTATCGACACAATCCGAATGCGTTTGGCCGGTTTTCCGTGGGCCAATTGATTTATTTCACTTCAAATGACGTCCTTTTGAAACAGAAGACAGACACTTTGAGTGGTGGTGGCCACACCGCACCTCGGATTGAGGCGGGGTTGACTCTTACACGACACATATGACCCATGGATCGTTCTCCTAAAGTTTCAATGGAAACCGAATGAATTTGATCGGTTTTCTGTATGTACTTAAATTGTTGTCCATTTTAATCCCAAGACAGACACTTTGAGTGGTGGCGGCCACATCGCACCTCATATTGAGGCGGGGTTGACTCTTACACATCACATATGACCCATGGATCGTTTTTCTAATGTATCGACACAATCCGAATGCGTTTGGTCGGTTTTCCGTATGCCAGTTGATGTATTTCACTTCAAATGACGTCCTTTTGAAACAGAAGACAGACACTTTGAGTGGTGGCGGCCACACCATGCCTCGGATTGAGGCAGGGTTGACTCGTACACGTCACATATGACCCATGGATCGTTCTCCTAAAGTTTCAATGGAATCCGAATGCGTTTGGTCGGATTTCCGTATGTACTTAAATTGTTGTCCATTTTAAGCAAAAGACAGACACATTGAGTGGTGGCGGCCACACCGTGCCTCTGATTGAGGCGGGGTTGACTCGTACACGTCACATATGACCAATGGATCGTTGTGCTAAAGTATCGACACAATCCGAATGCGTTTGGTCGGTTTTTCGTATTTCAGTTGATGTATTTCACTTCAAATGACATCCTTTTGAAACAGAAGACAGACACATTGAGTGGTGGCGGCCACACCGCGCCTCAGATTGAGGCGGGGTTGACTCATACACGTCACATATGACCCATGGATCATTCTACTAAAGTTTCAATGGAAACCGAATGCGTTTGGTCGGTTTTCCGTATGTACTTAAATTGTTGTCCATTTTAAGAAAAAGACAGACACTTTGAGTGGTGGCGGCCACACCGCGCCTCGGATTGAGTCAGGGTTGACTCGTACACGTCACATATTACCCATGGATCGTTGTGCTAAAGTATCGACACAATCTGAATGCGTTTGTTCGATTTTCTGTATGCCAGTTGATGTATTTCACTTCAAATGACGTCCTTTTGAAATAGAAGACAGACACTTTGAGTGGTGGAAGCCACACCGCGCCTCGGATTGAGGCGGGGTTGACTCATACACGTCACATATGACCCATGGATCGTTCTCCTAAATTTTCAGTGGAATACAAATGTGTTTGGTCAGTTTTCCATATGTACTTAAATTGTTGTCCATTTTAAGCCAAAGACAGACACTTTGGGGTCCAAGGAAGAGGGTGGGGGGGGGCTGTCCGGGGGGCTGTCTGGGGGGCTGTCCGGGGGGCTGTCTGGGGTCCAGGGAGGAGGGTGGGGGCTTTGCAGGGGGCTGTCCAGGGGGTGTTCGGGGGGTTGTCTGGGGTCCAAGGAGGATGGTGGGGGGGCTGTTTGGGTGGCTGTCTGGGGGCTGTCTGGGGGGCTGTTCGGGGGGGATGTCTGGGGGCTGTCTGGGACTGTTCGGGGGGTTGTCCGGGGTCCAAAGAAGAGGGTGGGGGCTGTTCGGGGGGCTGTCTGGGGGGCTGTCCGGGGGGGGGGGGGGTGTCTGGGGTCCAGGGTGGAGTGTAGGGGGGCTGTCCGGGGGGTTGTCTTGGGGGCTGTCCGGCGGGGCTGTCCGGGGTCTATGGAGGAGGGTGGGGGGTTGTCCAGGGTCTAAGAAGGAGGGGGGTTCCCAAACACACAACCACTAAAAGACAACAACATCCATAAAAATAGATAATATATAAAAATAACTCAACTCCAATACTATAATACGATTCTAGATAAAACCAACAACTAGAATAGATTAAATATCAAATCTCAAAAATATCAGTCAAAAATGTAATGGATCAACTTGTCCCACATCACCATCACCATCATCATCATCATCATCACCCTCATCCTCGTCCCCATCATCGTCCTCTCCCTCGCCCTCCTCCTCATCCTCGCCCTCCTCCTCGCACTCGCCACCCGCCTCGCCCTCCTCCTCTCCCTCCTCTTCCGCGTCAGACTCCTCGCCATCATCATCGTTAAGCTGTACATCGTACTGAACACCACTAGAACTGACACCTGGTGCACTGTATATAGAACGTATCGACGACATATACTCATCAAAAGCTGGGCTGGCCTCTACTGTAAGTGTAGGACGTAGAACTTTAATAAATTTCATAAATGCACTGTTTGCCCTAGAAGACTGTTCTGCCGTCTTTGTGGCCCTTTTCTCAGCCTGTTCTTCCTGTGTCCTAACTTGCTGTAGCTCGGTGGCACTATAGCTCGTACCTGAGGAGGGCCAATACCTCGTCGGGGCTATCCTAGGTCGGCAGCGTACTCTACTAGAATGCTCCTCTCCCAACACCTAATGTAAGTGATCTGTTGGCCCAAAATTTTCTGGTTCTTGGGAATCGAGGGCCTCTAAAGCAGCCGGTTACAAATATAAATATACCATTAAGTTACAAAATAGATATTAAAAAATAAATTCAACAGATTAAAACTTACAATCTGCTACTGAGTCGCTTCGTTGACGGCACTTCCATCCTTTTTTCGTCTACTCGAGCAAAACAGTTTTTCTCGAGGCATGCGTCCTTCAATATTTTGTATTTGCCTCTACAATGACATTGAAAACTAAAGTTATATGAAATCTTTATCAAACTATTAAATAATTGAAGAAACAAAAGAAAGTGTAAGTCGTAAAGAAAACTTATAAACACTTGTTATACCTGCTTCCTCTCATGATCAGGCATCGTAGTGCGTCCCAGAGTGTGGAGATATTTTTTTTGCATCAATGTTCTTTTTATTTTTTCCAGATGATTCCTAAATAAAATTCGAAAATGAAACAGATAGTATTAATGAAAAACATGAAAGTTATTATTTAAATACCTCAAATTTTATTAATACCTTAAACTGGGTACTCATCCAATGAGTAATCATCTGATGATACTACTCTCTAGGACAACCATCCGCAACTGGTACCACCTCTAACTCAGTGCCAACTCTAGCATGCCAGCCCATATACAACTCATGCTTGTAGGCTCTCCAAATCTCGCCTAAATCCTTTAGACGTTCCGATCGTGCACCCTCACCATCAGGAAAATTAAATCGAAGCTGAAATCAAAATATTAATTCATATAAATACAAAAATAATTCATGGCATTAAATAAAACAGATTTTTTAACCCATATCTCTGCCCAAGCTCTATCCTTGACCTCATGCGGAAAATGTCTCCACGATAGTGGGCTGACGGGAATGATGTCGGAGTATTTGGAAAGCGTCACCAAAAAACTTCGACATTGCTGCCCTATTTTCTCAACCATTTGGTTGTCTTCATTATAATCCACCATAACCTGTGTGTGGCGGTTCCACACCGAACCCATGCGTGTACGCCCCCGCCCATGCCTACTGTCAGTAGATATATCTGTCATGAAAGAAAAACAAATATTTTATCAGAACATGTTATAATGAAAATAAATATTTCTATAAAAATTTGTTAGGGTTCTATAAATATACCTATGTCGGTCTGATCGTTGAGTGCCGCTGGATCCACAGAAACTGATGTAACACCCTGTGGTGGAACAGGAGTCGAAGAAAATGGAATATAGAAGCTCAGAGAGATAGAAGTAGAAGGAAAAGAAGATGGGACAATTATCTGGCCAGATGCTAACTGAGGAGTGGGAATCATCATGGGATGTGAAAATGATGGGCCAGAAGATGCAGAAAGTAGCGAAAACATGGGAGGCCTAAATATCCTATGTGTCTTTAACGACACACCGGGATCAGAATGTGGGAAGTATGACATGTCAGTGGGAGGGGAAGGGTCTAGTCAGGTACGCACAACTGCTCATCCACCTCTGGTACGAACCCTCCTCGTACCACCGGCCTGAGTACTAGGACCAGTACTAGGCTCCTCGTCGAATAACTGTCGACGTATAGGTGGATCCTACAAAAATGTTTACAAAAAAATTAATCACATGAAATTATATATTCTTTAAATATATCAATTTGAAATAAAGTACTCACTGTAGGCACTAATGTTGGAACGCCCATCTCCGTCATTCGACGGTTGTTCTCCATCATTTTTTTCCTACGTCTCTCTTCAATTGGCTTCATTTCCTGCTTTTGAAAACAAATATGTAATTAATTAGAAAAATAAAACTAATGTGTAACCCAAAAAATGAAATTAAATTAAAATTGCAACCAATAAACATTGAAAATTCACATAATGGTCAATTAAGCTATAAATTGTTTTAGAAGAGCTTGAATGGATTTAATAAATCAAACAAGTTGTAATGTTCACCAAGTTAGAAATATTGTTTGACTATGTTTGAATACAGTTCAATTACAAATTAGAAAATGCAATTCAAATAAAACTGCAACCAATAAACATTGAAAATTCACATAACGGTCAAGTCAGCTATCAATTGTTTTAGAAGAGCTTGAATGGATTTAATAAATCATACAAGTAGTAATGTTCACCAAGTTAGAAATATGTTTGACTATGTTTGAATAGAGTTCAATTCCAAATTAGAAAATGCAATTCAAATAAAACTACAACCAATAAACATTGAAAATTCACATAATGGTCAAGTCAGCTAAAACATATTTGTGATCAATACTAAATCAATTTGAATATTACCAACCTTAACAACCCAACTCTAGGTAAACCAAAAGAATTGAGAACATGGATGAATGATTCTATGTATTTTCAACCACAACTTCAGGTTCACAATCAACTCTGACAATTGATCTATTTGATTCATCAAAAGAAATAAATGGATTGGTTCCAATGGCACTAGGGACAGTGTCAATTCCATCATCAAAAATATGTCTTGGAATTACTTCAACTATGACACCAAATTCAGGTCGAAGTTAGTCTTTGACATAAAAAACTTGTTTAGCCATTGATGCCAACACATATGGTTCTTCGGTAGCAAGAGTGCGAGTCATATTAATTACTCGAAATCCACAATCATCAATAAATGTTCCATGTCTCATCATCGAATCAAACCAATGTCATTTCATCATTGTGACTCGTCCATGAGAGTAATAATACAATATTATTATTTTCTCAACAACTCCATAATAACCCACATTTTCAAATCGTGGTCTACTATCTGATGCACTGGCATAACAATCTGTTGTGGCAGTAACCAAAACACCATCATGTTGTGTTCTCATGTTTTTTTCTCGTTCAGTGACAATAAATTTGTACCCATTGATAACAATTGATTTACAGTCACGAACCACGGTATTAGGACCAAAAGCCAATGCTCTTATTTCCTCAGAGACAGAGTCAGAAGACAAACTCAATACCTGAAATATAAATGACTATTAAAGTTAATTAAATATTGATATAATTATTTTAAACATTAATTTTTTTATACCTTCAATTTTAACCAAGCAAAAAACTCTTTACTATGCAAAGTCTCTCTCCTTCTCAAAGATAAAGAATGATGCTTCCTATTTATCATTGTTTTATGTTCCCTGTAGATAAAAAATATTAATAGTTTAACAGATATATATGTAAGATATACATAATCAATTTAGTTACCTGATATAGTCATCGAACAAATCATAGTTGAACAAAACTATGCGATGTGCCATCTCCCGCTCTTCATGGCTTAATGTCTTCAATGTATATCATCCAGGAATTCCTCCTGTTTGAGGAAGTGATGGAAAACTGGGTTCAATTTGCTCATAATGTTCTTCTTCATTTCTCATTGGTCTGTTCAATCTTGTAGTAAGATCAGACAAATACATCGAGTAAAAATCCATTCATTCTTGAGACAAGTAACCGTTCACGATAGAACCTTCTGGATGATTTCTGTTTCGGACATAAGACTTTAATGTGAACATATTTCTTTCAATTGGATACATCCAACTAAAAGAAACAGGTCCCCCGAGATGTATTTCAGTGGGAATATGGATAGTCAGATGCAACATGCATGTGAAAATTGATGGAGGAAATATTTTCTCCAACTCACACAAAATTAATGGGGCATCTGTCAACATTTTTTTCAAGAAACACTTGGACAACATTTTCGCGCAAAGATCTCTAAAAAAATGGCACAACTGAATAACAACCACCCTTACATTATTGGAAAAAAGATGATGGATTGCTATTGGAAGCAACTCATGCAGTAGAACGTGATAATCATGAGTCTTCAAAGATTTTAGCTTCAACTCTCTTCTATTGACCCATTTAGATATGTTGCTTGAATAGCCATCCGAAACTCTAATAGTCTCTAATACTTCTAGAAATTGTTTTTTTCCGCAGGTGTCATCACATAAGAAGCACATGGAAGTTGCCATTTATTTTCACTGATACGTACAGGACGCAATTCTGGTCTGATGCCCCAATCCACCAAGTCACGCCGAGATCGTAAATCATCTTTTGTCTTCCCCTTGACATTTAGAAGAACCAAAAGCAACATTTCACATATATTCTTTTCAATATGCATTACGTCTAAGCAATGACGTTACAAATTGGTTGACCAATAAGGCAAATAAAAAAAGATACTCTTCTTCCTCCAATTGTAACAGGTTTCAGTGGAAACATTCTTTCTCTTTCCAGATTTCATTTGACCCTTCCCGAATGAAAAACTGAAATCTTTCCATTCATTAAGCACGTTAGTTCTAGACATACGTTGAGGTGGATCATCGGTCTCTATGGTATTATCAAATCTTCGATGATTCATTCGATATGGATGATCCTTTGGAAAGAATCATCGATGTCCCATAAAACTGAAACTACAGCGATGTTTCAGTCTTCTAGATCGTGTATTCTTCATAAAAACTGGACATGACAGTTTTCCCTTCATGCTCCATCCAGTCATCATTTCATAAGCTGGAAAATCATTGATCGTCCACATAAGCGCAGCACGCATCTGAAATATTTCTTTCGAACATGCATCGTATGTGCGCACACCCACATCCCAAAGAAGTTTCCACTATTTTATTAAAGGTTGCATGTATACATCAATATCAATGCCGGGATCAGAAGGACCGGATATGAGTATACTCATGAAAGTGAAAGGTTTTTTCATACACAACCATGGGGGAAGATTATAAATGTGTATGAAAACTGGCCATGTGTTGTGCGAAGTAAGCATCTGCCCAAACGGATTAAAATCGTCACATGAAAGACCCAGCCTCACATTACGCACGTCAGCTACAAAATCAGGATGTCAAGCATCAAATCTCTACCATGAAAATCCATCTGCAGGATGAACCAACTCATCAGTAGTCTTCTTTCTCTTGGTATCATGCCATCTCATTTTTATTGATACGTCATCAGACATAAAAAGATTCTGAAGTCTGGGGATCAATGGAAAGTGCCACATTACTTTTTGTGGAACGCGGGATGGTGTTCCATCAGATTTTTTCTTCCAGCGGGATGTGCCACATTTTATACAATCATTTCGTTCAGCGGTTTCCTCCCAGAATAAACTGCAATATTTCGGGCAAGCATGAATTTTGTTTCTTGAAAATCCAAGTTCCTCAAATAACTTCCATTCCATATAGTGGTTTGAGGGAATATCTGCATCATCTGGAAGTAAATCCTTCAAGAGGGTAAGAATGTAATAGATTGATGGGTTAGAAATTCCATACATAGTTTTCCCATGAACCAATCGGATTAAAAATTCCAGCTTTTTCATTTTATCGCATTGTCGATATACTGGAGTCGTGGCAGCATCATTCAATTTTTTCACCCTATCAATATCATCATTTTCACTATATGCATCAGCTATCCTCATATCGATGTCTTCTTGAGTCGAAATCCTTTCTTTTTCATGATGACGAATAAAAGGAAACCGATCATCTAATAAATTCTCCATTCCAGTCCTTTCATTTCAATCATCACCAATTTTAGATTTCATTTTCTCCCCATTGTGATACCACACAAAGTAGTTTGCTTGAAAACCATTTTTGGTTATGTGGTAGATGGCTTCTTCACGGCTCAACCATGGTCTACCAACACAATTGAAACATGGGCAGTGTATGCGACCACTATCTGAAGCATTGTGAAATGAAAAATCTATAAAGCTCTCCAAATTGTTTTGAAAATCGCTTGAGATCCGATCGATTTCATACATCCAACTTCTGTCCATTCTGTAAAACGAATTTATATAAGTCATTTTGTCATAAACAATTCAATAGTATTGAACTTTAATAGAAAATATATTTTGAAATCCATTTTAAATAATAAAATCCCTTTGATCATTTTTAATAAATATTTGGAGTATTCTCAAGGCACCCCCATTTGGAAAAGTCACATTAAATGCCCAATTTCCACGCCAAACCATTGAAAACAATTAACATCAGAAAATCATAGACCACAAATAACTTAACTGGAAATTTAAAAACAAAAACCAAATGTGATATAGAATTTAATGTTAAGTTAGGGGAAATGAGATTAAATAGAGACAACAACATCATAAATGGTTCAAACATCATAACTTTTGATTAAAACCAACCATAATAGGAATGAGAATTCCTCATACACCTAATCCCTAATAAAACAAACCAAATCTCCAATTAAAACATTGAATTTAGGGCTTCCACTCCACTTGGAAAGCCCTACCCCCACCCCAATTGGACAACCCAGCACCCCCCACCCCACGTGGATAGCCCTACCCCCACCCCACTTGGAAAACCCAGCCCCCCATACCTGGACACCCCTACCCCCCACAACCCACTTGGATAACCCAGCCCCCCCCCCCCCCCGCACCCCACCTGGACAGCCCTACCGTCACCCCACTTGGACAACCCATCCCCCCCACCCTACCTAGATAGCCCCTCCCCCACCCCAACTGCACACCCTCCCCACCCCACTTGGACAACCCTGCCTGGACACCCTCCCCCACCCAACCTCCACACCCTCCCCCACCCCAAACAGCCCTACCCCTACCCCATTTGGACAACCCAGCCCCCTCCCCCACCCTACCTAGACAGCCCCTCCCCCACCCCAAACAGCCCTACCCCCACCCCATTTGGACAACCCAACCCCCTCCCCCACCCTACCTAGACAGCCCCCACCCCCACCCTACCTAGACAGCCCCCTTCCCCACCCTACCTAGACAACCCCCTCCCCCACCCTACCTAGACAGCCCCTCCCCCACCCCAAACAGCCCTACCCCCACCCAATTTGGACCACCCAGCCCCCTCCCCCACCCTACCTAGACATCCCCCACCCCCACCCTACCTAGAAAGCCCCTCCCCCACCCCAAACAGTCCTACCCCCACCCCATTTGGACAACCCAGCCCCCTCCCCCACCCTACCTAGACAGCCCCCTCCCCCACCCTACCTAGACAGCCCCTCCCCCACCCCACTTGGAGAGACCTCGACATCCTCCCCACTTGGACAGCTGTACCCCCACCCTACTTGGACAGCTCTACCCCCACCCACTTGTACAACCCAGCCCCCCACCCCACTTGGAAAACCCAACCCCCCCCCCCCCCCCCCACCCCACCTGGACATCCCTAACCTTATTTATGGCTAACAAATGAAATCAAGTCAATAGACCTTAAATTTAAAATAAATCAAGGATAAAATAACTCAGGATCATATTGACCTCTTCAATATCAACCAAAATTATTCAATACAGATAAATCACAACAAAACCACAACCTAAAATGATATATTGATTGTGTTCATAAGGGAATCATAATACACAATACATTGTAGAAAAATGGAACGAAAAAATCTAAAATAAATGAAGGCACACCTCTCGATTTATAATGGAAGAACATAAATTTCTTGAATCAAAGATAGATGTCTTGTTTGAAATTAGAGTTAGCACCCTCTAGAGCAGGTTGTGAAGTAGGGCTCCAACTATAACCAAAAATTATATATGCCTTATTTTCTTAAGGGGATCATAATACACAATAAACTGCACTAAAATAGAATGAAAAAATCTAAAATAAATTAACACACACGAACTGATTTAAACGGGAAGAACAAATCTAAAATCAATGAACTCACACATACTGATTTAAACAGGAAGAAAAAATCATTGAAAAACAGACCTGTTGTGTTGGGAATTAGCGTTTGTGTCGAGATTTAGAGGCAAACCTTGCAGATGATTGAGGTTTTGGGAAAAAAATCCGAGAGGGTGCGTCCAGGTCTCGGTTAGGGAAAAATTGTCGAGATGTCTGGAGTTACAGATCGATGGTATTTGTGGATTTTCTTTCCCAACGGTTTTAAAAAACTGTTGGGAAAGTTATTTTATCCCAACGGTTTCAAAAAACAATTGGGAATAACCTCTTAATTCCATCTATACCAACGGTTATGATAAAACCGTTGGTATAGGGGTCTTCATCTTTCCCAACGGTTCCACTAAACCGTTGGGAAAACTCTTTTTTACCCATTTTTCCCAACGGTTTTATCAAACCATTGGGGAAACACAATTTTTACATATCTTTACCTAAGGTTTCCAAAAACCGTTGGTAAAGCTTACCTATACCAACGGTTCAATGAACCGTTGGAATACTAGCATTGGGAAAAACATGATTTCCAGTAGTGTGAGAAAATACATGCTTGACCCAACGTATGTACTCACCTATGATGAATTAGAACTGGAACCCGATCTGTCTTATTGCGATGATCCCGTCAGGATTCTTGATACAAGAGAACAAGTGTTGAGAAACCGGATGACTCATCTGGTAAAAGATCTATGGAGAAACCATAAGATGGAGGAGGCAACGTGGGAACCCGAGGAACTTATGATGAAGAATCACCCTAGTCTTTTTACACAGTGATATTATATGAAATTTCGAGGACGAAATTATTTGAAAGAGGGTAGAATTTAACACCCCAAGCTTCCATGGTACACTTCTCTTTGAATAATACAGTAGCGTGTGTTGTACGCAACTTTGATTTCTAACACACACCACAACCAATCAAAGTAGCCGTTATGAATAGTAATACCTAATTTTTGAAATTTTATAAATTTTATCTTACCAATGGACTTAATTTTTGGATTCGGAATATCAAAATTAGCCTATGTTGAATTTTTGGTATTTTTCTGAGAACTTCCAATTTGTTTTTAATAGTGAAAATTACTTAAAAACAACTTTTTTAATCAAAATAATTAATAGTGATAAATTATTCTATTGAGTGGCTTTAAAGTATAATTAGAATATATTTTTACCATTTTATCCAATGGTGGTCATTAGAATTAATTTCACTTTGAAATTAGACATAAACAATTGTCAATCTTTTGATATATATTGTTTCTTAAAATCACGCTATTTGTTGTGACAGCGGGAATTAATTATGAAATTAATTAATACAATTTATATGTTTGGAATTTTTTAAAATAGACATCATTTTTGAATTCGGAATATCAATTATATCTTAGGGTGAAATTTTGGCATTGTTCTGAAAAACTTCAATTTTTGATGAATAGTGAAACCACTAAGTGGTAGTTAAAAAACTGATTTTTCGTTTAAATGAAACATTACCACTTCTATGATTTGATTTTAAAAAATCCGACATACATGGTTTTCATTAGGAAGTAAAATGTGGTTCAATGGTATTAAAATAATTTTTTGGTGAATAGTAACTTTTAAGTTTAATTAATCGCGATTAAAGGTAATTAGTGAAATTTAATGTAAAAATAGTATTATAAAAATATGGAATGACCATTAAACTTGTCCTACCACTATTGGATGTGTTATGGCCGACCACGAAAATCCATGGGTCAACTTGGGGACCCCATGGAGCCACTTTGGTAGGGAAATGACATTAAAAACTTTTTATTTAATGTTAAAATAAAAATGTCACAAACAAGAGTTGTTTTTCTAAAACAATTTTTAAATGGGGTTATACAAGTTATATTTTTGACTATAAAAATTCATTAGAAAGATAAAACGATTTCCTACATCATGATATTTTTTTTATAATTTTTAGACCTTAAATAAATTAAATTATTTATGACACCATAATGATGCAGCGATTACCTCATTAATTAACGATTTAAATAAAATTAAGAGATAATGTAAAATCTAAGACTTACAGTTTTAAAAAACCTATTGTATGAGTATATTTAGAACCCTTATCACCTTATCCTAGAAAAATATAAGTGTGGGACATTTAGAATCCGAAAAATCATTTCATAATAATGTAACATTCCAATCATTCCAAGAGTGCCCCTTCTCTCCTCTTATAAAAGGCCCCCACAACTACCACCTTACTCACACCTTCAAAGCCTTTTGGCTCGGCCAAACTCTTACCAAATACTCTCTAAAATTTCCTCCCTTACTCTTAGAAGCCTGAATTTGGGCAGAAGTTTTCCCAATGAAGCCTTTGGCTCAAATCTAAAAGAGTTACCCAATTTTAAGGTAATGTCTTCTCTAATGTTGTTTTGTTTTATTTTGCTTCTCCAACCCCTTAAAATCTTTTTATTACTTTCTTTTGTAACAACACCAGTATCTAAAATATACTAGGATTTTTTTATAATAAGGATTCGGTTTACACTTACACACACCTTCATCTAATGGTTAAAGAACATATTGTTTCTGTGGGTGGCGAAATACAGCCTCACGAAACGATGATTGTTCAATATTCTTTTAACACCTCTAATGGTGGACATTTTGATGACACTATTTTCATATATGATATATATATTATGTTTATGTTTTCCTTATGCTTCTGTATTTCTCATTTATGGCATACATTCTGATTTCCATTATGGGTAAACGCGATAATTTCATTTTAGGAAGTGCGGACTACCGCCCCCTCAAAGTGATTTGAATTGTTAATGCCATATGTGGGATGTATAAAGGATGGAGTAAATGGTATTATACATTATATTATACTGGAATTATATTATACCTTTATATAATTATAACTTCATTCCATTAAATATGAAATGAAAATGAAAGTAGCGTTCATGCGTACGTACGGCTTACCGTCTCCATGAACGGTGCATTTCATTTCTTACCTCTAAATTTATGTAATATTATAAATGAATGTATATAATGGATATATATTATGTATATGATATATAAATAATTAATATAATTGTGGATATAATGGATATTTTACCACATGAACAAATTGTAATTAAAATAAGTTTATTTTTGACTCAAGTACCTAAGATCGACAAAACGATCGTTACAAACTTAAATAATTACATAATGTTCATGACATGGTAATAAGTGATATAAAAGGAATAATGAACTTGAAAAAGGTTCTTAAGAAGGTAGAGATTAACTCTAGTTTATTATTCACGAGATCAAATAACGGTCGAGTGAATTCGGACACGAGGTAAGGGAATTTCTTAACCCAATTTCTATTCTTTGGGTTAATCTACTACTTTCAAATTATGTCATGATATTATTATGTCATATCTTGTATTGGTACTTTCTTTATGTGTACATATAGTGAATACACATAATAGATCTATTTTATTTTAAAAATTATCTTTTTAAGGACTTCATCTCAATCTCCTTTCATTGAGGCATATTTGGTTTTATACACAACTTTCTTTTATATGGTGTATAAACCCCTTTGACTTTTACATTTATTCAAAAGGAATATTTTTATATGAAGCGTTTTACTAAATGACAAAAAGGAATGTTTTTCTTTCCGTACGTATGCGGCAACAATGACTTCTCCGCCGCCGTGACCATTATTTGAGTTTCGGCTTCCTCTACAAGCCATAATTTTTTTTAATGAAAAATAAATAAACAGTTTTAATTTTCATTAATTTTGGTATTGAAAATGGTTTTGAAAGTGTTTTTATTATATAAATGTGTTGTATTGATATCTTGTGATTGAAATGTGGAAATTTTATGTTTCCTTTATGCATGTTTTATGTGATACGATTATGTTATGGTTTATGATATGTTTAAACCTATTCATATGAGGAATGCATTGGACTTAATAAGTGATGGGTGGAGCCCGCTATAGCTCCTCGATGCATCGGTAGGTCTCATGAGACAAACTAGTGTCTTGGAACGAGGCCTTGACAAAATATTATTTGTAGTCTTGGCATGAGGCCTTGGCTACGTGGTTATGATAGTCTGGCATTATGCATTCCATCATTATGAAAGTGGTTATTGATATTACATGAGATTATTCGACTAGTAGAATATCCATCTGAGTAAGTAAATGGAATTATTTAATTTTATTTTTTCCATATTATGCTGAAGTTCAAGTTTAAAAAGGCTTCTGTTTTAGTTATACATTTCCTTAAATGTTAATGATTATTTATGAAAGCTTCCGCAATATTGTTATCCTTACTGAGCATCTGAGCTCACCCCTTTCAATGTTTTAATATTTTCCAGGTTGTGAATAAGTATTTTATGAAAGACCTGCAGGGATAGTCAGAAGAGGATATGAGTGTGGACTATGGAGACTTTGTTATTTTATTTTTTCACTTTATGATGTAATGTAACATTTATGAATGTATTTAGTGTTTCCAAGGCTACTAAACTAATTGGTCTTTCGAGACTTGATCTTTTGTGATCTTTCCAATGTTACGCAATAATGCACCGACTCTGGGTAACTGGGGTTGGGGCGTTACAAATAGATTCTATATTTAATTATTACTTTCATACACTTGATGAATATCAATTACTAAATATTTTATTAGTAATACATTCAAAACACTTTTATGATGCGCACTTCCTTCATGAAGCTCAAGTCGCCTTTATGAAACAACCCAATTCTTCAAAAGTAAATACTACCTTCACAGACCCCAAAACATTCAAAAATATCCTCTATTTCATGAATCTCAAACAACATTCACGAAGCAAACTCCTTTTACAAATCTCACTTTTCCTTCGTGTATCTCACAACATTCAATTGTCTTTTTATGGCCTCTATGAACTTCATTACTTTCAAAATGATTACAATTTTTTTCAGATTTCGTAGCCTTAAAAAACATATTTTCTTCCTTAAATTTTTCATAAGAACACCCTTCATTAATCAACTTCATGGATTCAAAGCCTATAGACTTTTTTTATACCTTGATCTATGTTTTTGATGGGGGTAGAGGCCTATTTATAGGCATTGTAACCTATTCCAAAAGCTTCCATAATTATTATCACCTTTTCTAAAATATTTCCCATCTCATTCGTGAAGTTCCATATTTTCATGAAGAACCTTCTAAATTACCATTAATAAAGATTCTTATTGTAATGGAGATTTCCTTCAATGCTTTTGGTATTCGTGATTCTCCACTTCTCATAGTCACAGATATGTACAATTTTTCATCGCATATTCTCAATGCTCCACAGGTTTGAAAAACCTAGCATGTATAACCCTGAATTTATTTTCAAATCTTCTTACCTTCACAAAACTCCATTTTTTTTGAAAATCATGAATTTTCCATATTTTTATGATTATTTCATAGAAATATAACTTTCATGATGATTGAGCCAACTTCCAAAATTTAGACCGCAATATTTTGGAAAACACAAGGAAATGGTTCCATCTTGTATATGAAATTTTATATACCACTTACAGGGTATCCATTGAATGATCTTGGATCACTGATAACATATAATTTCAAAAATATCTATGGAAATCCAATATTGACCGTGGAAACATACTTTTTCAGGAAACACAATCAACCCAAAATCACTACAATGTTACCTTGAGGGATTCTTTCCCTACAATCTCTCCCTTTTGTTTTGTTGAAAAATCAACATATTTTAATACCTCATTAATATTTCTCCCATGTTCTTCAAAAATTCACTTCTTTAAATTAATATAGTGAGCATAGATTTTCTCAATATTCACTCCAATCCCACATGATCCATGCTTGTCATGAGAAACATGAGTATAATGCAAAGTTCATCAATGAATCACTTCATTCCTGAACCACTCACCTGATTTCATCATGAGAAATGTCCATCGTAATTTATTACATTTGATTGATCATCTTTAGCATAATATTATTTAAATATCCACCCACTTCACTGCTCCCCCTATCATATTCTCCCTCTGTCTTGATTATAACATTTTATCCCCTATTATATCAAAAATATCTCTTCCTTTGCCAATGAACTAAAAGGACACTTCTTTGCGGTTTGCAATAGGGTAAAGAAGAAAGATCAACAAATTCGGTAAAACAGATCATACCTTGGGTAGATGGGGGAGGGGGTCCAACATCCATACTTTTCCAAGTGTTTGGAGTTGAATAAACTTCACGATCCAGCTAATGACATTCAAAAACTTCTTTGGTTAAGGTAATTGTCATAATGTCTATAACCTGTAGTTTTACAGGAAAATACTCCATCTTCAAAATCCATTACTCAACATTATCCTTGATAAAGTTATACTTTATTTCACTGGGATTTTCCTAGAGTGAGAGACTATATTTTTACTATTATTTATGGAACCTGAATTTTCTTAATGGATTCTGATCGGCAAAATCACTTCAACTCCCATATCACCAAGCAACTGCTTCATCCACAATAACTACATGAAAGCATGAGTAGTCTAAATATATTCATCTTCTATGGTTCTCAATGAAATATAATATTAATTATTTATTAACTAATAAAAAACAATCCAAAAAGATAGAATGCACCACCTAACATTGATTTTCTATTATATGATAAACCGACATATATTGTATATGTATAGCCCAATAACTATTGATGAGATTTTTCATTGTATAGAAAAAAGAAATCCACCATGATATTGATATACCAAAGTATTATTTTCACTGCAATCATGTGGGTTTCAATGGTATTGATTTGATATATTACTTCTTGAAATGTGGTAAAAAATATCAGGTCTTTTCAGTTTCAAGTAAAATAAACTACAAATTATTTGACTATATTTGTGACATTAACTGCATTACCTTCATCATCCTGGGATAGTTCCATCTAGGTAGCTACCAGAGTAATCATCTCTATGAAATTATCTATTCCAAATCTTTTTAGAACCTCCTTGGAACATTTTTTTTGAGAAATGAAGGAATCGTTTTTTTGTGTTCCCTATAAACCAAGGAAAAGTGTTAGTTCACCAATAATTGATAGTTTGAATTCAATTTTCATGAATTATGAAAATAATTTTAAATTTGGTTATTCTGATCCACCAAATATTATGTCATTGACATACACCATCACTATCTTCCTTTTTTATGATCATTTTTATATAGATATTGTAATCAACTCCACCACAATAAAAGCCATGTTTCTTCAAAAACTAATCTAGTCTTCAATACCCTGCTTTTGGTGATTCTTTCAACCTATATAGTGCCTTATTAATCCAAAAAATATTTTTCTGATAATCATAAAAGATAAAACCATTTGGATTCTTAATAAAAACTTCTTCTTCTAGAACCCCATTTAGAAACATTGACTTAACATTCATCTGGATAACATTAAACCTTTTTTCACTACTATGGAAAAGAATAATCTGATTAATCCTAGCCTCACAATAGGGGAAAATGTTTCATCAACATCGACTCCTGCTATATGGTAGTAACCTTTGAAAACTAATCATGCTTTGTTGCGAATAACTATTCCATATTCATTCATCTTATTGTGAAAGACTCATGTGGTCCCAATGACATTCTTATCCATTGGTGTCGAAATAATCTCCCATGTTTGAATCTTTTCACTTTCATCAATCTCTTTATTCATAGCTAAATCCCAATTATCATCTCTAGCTACTACCTCAAAAAATATATGATCAACCAAAGATAGGAAATATTCTTTCTTTAATGAATTCATTCTTTGTGTTCGAACTAAAACTTACTGATCACCAATGATATTTTTTTCAATAAAATTCATCTCGACTCTTTGGATTTCATATAGATATAGATTTGAATTCCTCCTATTAATAATTAGTATCTTATTATAAAGAATCATTTTCTACTTTAACTCCCCCCCTGAGGAGCTTACCTTCTCATCACATTCATTAGGTAACCGATCATTGTGTTTTTGAATATTCTATTTATTTTCTACTAGAGATACATCCTAACTTTCAACATCCTTTCCAAAAATCTTGTTGAAAAATTTATATTCTTTCATTTTCTTGAATATAATAGAAATATCCAATTATATCCATGGGATTAAAATTCCATTTTTTTATCCTCTTTGAGAATAAAATATTTACTTACCAAGATCTAAATGTATTTAAATGTTGGATTCTTCCAATACCACATCTTGCATGGAGTCTTCACTTACTTCAAACACAACAGAGCCCTATTTGATATGTAGAATGACATCAAAACCACTTCCTTATATAATTTAATTGGTGGGTCCTTTTCAAGGGAGCTATCTCATAAATGTTGTTGATAATATGATTTCTCCTCTCAACTACTCCCTTTTGTTGAGAAGTTCTTACTGGTGAAACATGTTGTCTCATCCAATGTTTCTCAAGATAATCCTTCACTAGGCTATCTTTTAATTACATACCATTATCAGTATGAAACATCAAAATCATCTATCCAAGAATCCATTTAGATTCCCTCTGATACAGTTTTAAGAAACTGAACACACCAGACCTGTGGGAAATGTCAAATACCCATTTCATACTACCAAATTTATCAGTGAAAAGAACGTAATATATTTTTCTGTTAATGTCTCTTTGTGATATAGTCCCACAAACATATTCAAGAACCAATTCAAGAACTATGGTTGAATTTTGTTCATTTTCCTTGTACATATTTCTGATAATCTCCGATTGTTGATAAGCATCACACATATGAGTAAAATCATGTGATGGCTTTGATATATCTCAAGCTATACCACATTTGACCAGATCTTCCATGGATGGTTGGCATAGATGACTAAGTCATTTATGCCATAACCTAGTTTCTCCCTCTCGTGATAAAAAGGAAGTATCTTCTTCTCCACTTACATGGTAGAGATTACCCTTTATTATTTTTTCATTTAGAAAAATTGTATCATATATTTCTTTGATGATTCATATATTAGTAGTAAATTTTATAGCATGCTCTTAGTTACATAGTTTACTGGCACTACGGAAGTTGCGACCATGACCATCAATAACTTATACATTAGAATGTCTCATTTCTTTACCCCCAAATTTTGATTTTCTCAAGACAATAATCTTCATGCCATCATTATTTCTAAATTTGAAAACAACATTCTTGTCATATTTTATGCTTGTTATAAGATCCTTATTTCCTATCATATGGGATATGCATCCACTATCACGGATCTATACAACATAATTATATAATGATTTAAGGGAAATCTTCACAACCACTACTACTCATCTTTTTTCTTTTTGATCCATGTTTTTGAATTCATACTTGGAATGTATTGATAATCTTTATCTTTCTCATAGTATGATGGACCATATTCATCTTACGATAAGGAAAATCAATTTTTCATTTTCATCTAATTTTATGATACATTGAACTGCCTATTATAACCACATTCACTCTCTTTGGGAACATTTATCTACATTGTTAATGAGAAATATCTTCCCATTTGATCAAATCATCCACACCTGAAATAGTGAACATAAAATTATTTCATGGAATATTGAGCTCTTTATGTTTTCTTATGTTGCTCTTGTTCCCTTCGATACCTCTTGTCCATGAAACATTCATTTTGTGAGTGTCCCATATTTCCACAACAATAAAATCTAATACAGGGTTCATTCAAGTGTGTCACTACTACACTACTAGTTCCCCTCGGGTACTCTGAATCTTATGGTTCTGATTCACACCCAAATCAATATTAAATATTGAAGAGGGTTCTTGTGATCTGACTTCAACCATTACTCCTTTTTGTTTTTGATCTATCCCCATACTATCTGTATCATTCATATCTATCATTATTTTCTCTTAATATTCATTTTTTCTTTTTTAATAGAACTTTGATCTTTACATTACCATTTTATTCTACCTTTGTTACCTAGTTTTCTGGAGTCCAGAGTTTATCCTTATCATTCACTTTCCTTCATAGACATAAAACTTCCTCTTTATGTTCTTCAATATGTTTGATTTGATATTTTCTAGTTTCAATAAAAATATCAGTTTCCCTTTTCTATTATTATATTTTTATCTTGTAATCAACATCCATTAACGAGTTATCTTTCATTGAAGACTTAATATTTTCAATATTTTGGTTCATCTCAGGATTCTCTTCTTCCAATTGCTATATACAGATTTTGGCATCATGGGCCACTTTGTTTGATTTATTCATTTTGGCTATCCAAATATTTATCTCCTTAAGAGTGGTTTCTTGTTCATCCTATATATCAACTTTTCATTCAATTTATTCTTCTTCATTGTTACTTTATTCCCTTTCTGAGAGCTACCAAAAACTTCCACCATAGCATTTTCTCCACGATCATCATAGTTATCCATCTCTTCAACCTTAGATTCTTAGGAACTATCATTTTCTTGTGAAACAAGATTCCTATTTTTGAATAATTTTTTTTGAACATTTTCTTACCATTCACAATGAGTGAAGAGTTATTCATATAATTTTCAACTACAACCTCTTCATATTTTTAAAATTTTTTGGGGAACCTTACTGCAAGATGTACAACCTTTGTACATAAAAATCATATAATTGGGAGTTTCCCTTTGAACATTACTTTTCTATTTTAATACTTCAGAAAAGGAATGATATCACATTTCCATTTATTCTTCTCACTGACCATCTTTAATGGTGTGCTTCATCATTTCCTTGAATTACACATCTTTGGAATTTCATTTTTCCAAAGACTAATTATCACCATTTCACATCCCATATGCAACCAGATTACCCTGAAAGCTATCAAATGTAATCTCTTATGGATATTTATTTTCTAATATAGATTATATTGGATTGAACTAAGGTGGAATTATTCTCAATATGTGTTTGAAGATACTTACATCTTCAATAATATTTCAGAGACCACACATGTATTCCACAACATCATTCACCCAATAAAATAATACATAAACACACACATTAGGTTGTATTCTCTGATCCTCATACTTGCTCCATAAAACCCACAGATTTGTTTCCTTTACTTTTGAGACACCCTAATAAATATTCAGAAATTTTTCCTGCATATCACGAGATGAATTACAAAACATCGCCTTCGTATATATTTCATTGGATAGGGTTCACCCTAAATCATTGATTCCTATGGAATTGGAATCCAATTCCCTTCATCCGTATTCTAATAAAGTACCATAATCCATACTAGATGAAATGCAATGCATAACTACTATAAATACATCCATTCCCAAATATCAAAAGTAGTGATGCATGTGATTCTTCCATTATTTAAATTTTTTTCCATAAAAGATTAGAATCCCATTATGATTGGCAACCTACATTGAAACCCCTTAGAGAGAAATATTGAAAGTAACATTTTTCTATTATACCAATTTTTATCCAAAGTAGGGTAAATATCCTAATACGGGGTGGGTTGAATCATGGTATGACATTTAAAAAAACTACCTCTTAATGTCTTGATTATTATTTAAACAAAACACCATTATCTCTCATTACCATAACAATGTATGAATGGAAATGAAATCTTGCATAAGGAACAATGATTTTACTTGGTTCATCATCAGAGGGAGGCATCCAAATAGAATACGAAAACAATGTGATGATGTACCAAATTTACTAAGGTTAAATTCCAATTCCATGTTATGGATAGACCAATTATATTCCCAAGATCACTACCATTACAAGGTTTAGGGATAGATCACCACTTCATAAGAGTCACACTGTCAACCTTCCTTCTATAGATAACTACCAGTATAAAGTATCACTTTATTCCTCTTCCTTTTATCACTATTCTAGAAAGGATTCAAACACAAATTACGGACATGCAGGCCCCTTTATTATAAATAAGGACACATCCTTGGTTTTAGATATATTCTCTATTGAAGTTATACTTTCATTCACTTGATTGATATCAAATTAGCAATGATTCACTGGGAAATACTTTTTGAACACTTTCATGAGGCTCACTGCCTTCCAAAATCTCACATAGAATTCATGAAGCAACCCAATTTTTCATAAGTAAATACTAACTTTCTAAAAGACACTAATTTTGTGAAGACCAACTCTTTCACGAAGCTCAATAAGCTTTCATGAAGAAGCCTCCATTTGTGAAGCCCACTTAGCCTTCACAAACCCCATAACTTTATGTCATCTATTTATGGCATTTGTTAAATTCATTACTATCATGATTATTATATTTTTTGGTTGGATTTCATAGCCTTTGTTAATTTCCATTACTCATGTACTTTTTCACAATAACACCATTCACAAACTACCTTCAAGAATTAAAAGAATATATATTTTTGTTAAGGCTTGAGATAAATTTCTGAAGTGGGTATAGGCCAATTTATAAGTGTTTCCTCCCACTCCAAAAGTTTATATCCTTGTAATAATATTTTCACTAATTTCTCCCATATCATTTGAGAATCTCCCTATTTTTACTAAGTAGAAGGTAAATTTCCCATTATTGAAGCTTCTTGTAGTCATGGAGAGTAATTTTAATGCTTTCTATATTCATGATGCTCTATTTCTCATAGTCACAGAGATGTATTATTTTCATCGCGTGTTATCGAGGCTCCAAACCTTCAAGAAACCTAGATTTCATGACCCCAAAATCCTTATAAAAGATATTTACCATCATGAAACTCATGAATTTGACATATTTTCATATGTAATTCATTTAAATACAACTTTAATGATGAAAAATCCAACCCTAAAATTTTGGACCTCAAAGATTTTTAAAAACATGGGGAACGAATCCACCTTGTATAAACATTTTTTATACCACTTCTAGTAAATACATTCCATTGTATTGGATATTTGTTAACATACCATGTCAAAACTATATTTGGAACTCCATAATTGACCACGGAAACCTGCTTCTTTAACAAACACAATCAACCAAAAATACTCCAATGTTACCATGAGGGATTTCTTCCCAACTTTAAATCACATGTGCACAGATTTTCCGAATAAATTGTTTTCAAATTTATTGGTAACTTTTAGGAGGATTCCAAGACCATGTTTGTTTCTTGAAAATGAGATTTACCATAGACATGACATAAATATGGTCAGCATTGGACTCCTGTTTGAGGATAACCATTGGAAGATGCATTAATAAAATTAAATGATTAGCTTGTTTAATTTATTAAATAACATAAAATATAATAATACTCTATAAATACATCATTATAATCAATAAATGAGGTTCTCCTAAAAAACATAGGATATTTTTATAAGATAAAGAGATTTACTTTGGTGTTGGAAGATCAAGATCACAGATCGATGATGATAGATCAATGAGAAACATGAGATAGACGGAGAACACATATGGATCATATTCATAACTATAGGATTCGTTCTTTATCAAATAATAATCAATTCTTAAGGTATGGAATTTTATTTCATGAACATATTCCCAATTTAATTCTATTCGTGATTATTGATTATAGATCTAATTATTTTCATTGATTTAATTTCGTCAAATGATCCCTGATCATTTTGGAATTCTTTAAAAAAAATTATCCTTTTTGTACATGTGATTCACACCTGTTTTGTTTCTATAACTCGTGATTATTGGCTGGGATCATATTGACCAATGATATTATTACATTATTCTTATGATTTTCTCTACTATTCATCTTGTTCTTCATAGTTGGCTAATGGGGTTGAGGTTCAACATTTCCTAGACAGATTAGAGTGTGATATAACCCTCTGATTCATAGAGGATTCATGAACATCAGGGATATTAGATTTTCTACTATCAAATCAATATGTGATGTAGTATATGACTGTTAGGTATAGAGATTAAAGGCTATATCAGTTATTCATCATGTGCAGGTTTAGCTGTTTAGCATTGTAGTGTAATGGGGATGATATGCATGTGGTTTGGGTGACATGAATTCACCCACATGTGATGATTGGATTGCAGTAATCTCATATTCATGTTTCTTTGGTGATATTTGTGTATATAATGATAGAGAAGGTGGTATAAGATAGACCACGTTGAGACTAGTGGGTTGTGGAAAATCATGAGTTACATAGCATGTAGTTTGGATAAACACATATCGTGTAACCCCCTTATAGTTGTGGCCACGGTTTAGGGTGGAATTAAATATCAGTCTATGCGTGAACCATACACACCAAGTGACCCAATGATGATATCTTGGAGTGTACCCTAGGAGTGTGTGGGAATGGAAAAATCTAGGTACATTGCCATGGAAAGTGTACATAGGCATGGCCATTTCATGTAAATGGATATGGTACCCAGATATGGATAATGTTCATGGTAACAACAAGAGTATACATGCTTGGACTAAAGAACATGGGCATGGAATTAAAGAAATTGGCATAACCAGGGAATCCAAGAGACACCATATATATACTACACATGTCATGAAATTATTCCTAGATAATTTTCCCCTAAGTATCTCCATCTTCGAGACTTGGATTTGGGCATGTGAATATCTTATCTTGAGAAGTTTTCCATGTAGGATGTGATGGCGGACTAAATTTTATCATCATAGATATGAAAAAAATATGTTATGAGTGGGAAAATTATTTTAGTGACACTTGGATAATGGTAGTGTTAGAGTTTTATCATCAAGTAGATTTCGGGGTTGGTACTACCCTATCACAACAAGGTGGTGGTCTCCCATACTCTTTACATAAGAAGAGTTGATACTTCTCCATACTAAGTAGGGCACGAGTCCTCTATCTATGGAGTGGTACTCCCCCATCTTCAGGAATTGATGGGGATATGTTCCTCCATATAAGTTAGTTCTCCCTTGGTTATAGAGTAAAATGGTGAGGTTTAATCCCTCCACACTAAGTCTGGTGAGGTGGTATTAAGGTTTAGGGCAACAAAGATAGACCTATTGGGTATATATGTTGACTCGTCATTATTATCTATATGTGGAGATGGATATCCCCTCTCTCCCTTTCTTGGTATTCCTTTGAGTATATCCAATGATAGGTTTGTTATCTACAACCACTTACATTAGGGTATGAGACGACTTTTGTTTCATTCTATTTTCCATTTTTGGTTTTCAATATTTTATTCTAGTTATGTATATAATCAATCCTACATGGGATTTTCCCATACATATCTTGCTTTATGAAGACAATAGGAAGATCAGAGGTGACTTTAGAGGGTCATAATAGTACTTGGATAATCTGAACATGTTCAGCAGGAAATTTTGTAGATGTTAGTCGGGCCCTTACTCCATTCTTTCCCTCTTCTAGTTTTTGTCGGGTTCGGACTTCATATATAGATGGAATTTATTTTACCCCTTCATATAATTTACTATACACTATTGAACATTATGTTTTCATAGAGATTTTTTCTTGCACAGTTTACACTCTATATGTTTCAGTTTATTTTTATATCTATACACTATTTCATATAGCTTATTATGTACATGCATACAGATACATTAGGACAAGGTCTCATATTTTTGTTATGTTAGAAACCCTAAACTTTCAAAAATATTATTTCATGGTTTTTAATATAAATATCTAATAAATACAACCCATATATTGTAATGTATGGGGTATTTAGAGGACTGGGTTAATAATACATAAAATAGAAACTAAAACATAATATATTTATTTTTTTCTCCTAAATGAGATCACATAACCCTATTATATCCTAAATCTAAATTGGATACCCTAGGGGATATATAAAATAAAGGACGAGATAAAAATTCTAATAGGGGAAAAACATAATAATGAAACATAACATGTGATTCAAAGTTATTATATGATATCCTAAAGAGGATGCTCAAGAGTAATCACATCACAATATAATATAAAGAACATGGAATTATAAGATCATGGAAATATAGGAATTTTTTAGTATTACAAAACATGAAATAAGAATAATTCATGGCTTACTTCCAAGACAACTTCACATGGTGGAAATAGTCCCATAGTGGACTTGGTTTAATCCCTAATCCCATACAAAGTCTATCAAGAGATAAAAGTGTTACCCAATGCATTGGAGTGATATTTTAATGAACCCATCATAAAATTTTCATGATTATATGTCACACAAAATGTAAATTAATCATAAGGCATAAATATAATAATTACCCATGGAAATAAAATGGGTTGCATAATCTTTCCACATATCATAATAAAAAGAGATTTCTTAAAGAAGGAATTTGAGAAATGATCATTAGACATGTATTACCCCATAAAAATAAGTAAGAATAAGCTGGTTATATATATGATATAAAACAATATAAAGAAATTATAATAATTCCATAACATTAAAGAGAGATAAAAAGTGAGTTAGAGAGAACAATCATAAACCAAAGAAAAGGGTTGTTTAGAGAGATCCGTAACCCTGGGTCTGACTCTTCACATGTGTTCAATATCTTCCATAATAATACAATTATGGTAATTAGTTACTTTATCATGAATTTTTTTCATGTTTATTATTTCTTTTATTTTATTTTTTATTATTGTCTATTAAATTACTTAATAATTTAGGTTCATATTGAACGTTTTGATGAAATTTGGTTCATATGTAAAAAATAAATTTGGTAAGTTAAATAAGGTTAAATTGATTATTATTACCTCATATTCATAATAATAATCATGAAATAATTATAATTTTTATAGATCAATTATAATTCTAAAACCAATAATGAAATAGTAGGCCATATGTACGCATGAGTAACTTTTCAATTTTTTAACGATCGTGATGGAAAGAACCTAATTATTTTTTTAACTTTATATAATTATAATTATATAAAAAATAGAATATTATTTCTTTAAATATCCTTATATATACTATCCATATATTATAGTAATGAAAAATGAATCACATCACTTTGTGGGGGTGTAAGTCCACACATACACATGAATGAAATTATCATCTTTCAATGAATGAAAATATTTGAAAATATATGATATATTAATTTTAAATAATGATAAATATTTCATTAATATCAAACATATGACTTAAATATATCATTATTAACATCTCTGAGAGGTGATGATAGAAAACATATTATATCTGTTTGCGAGGTTGTAGCATGTCGTCCACATGAATGATGGATTCATTTTTCATTTGATAGAAGAGTGGACGGATGTAGGTTATTCTATTAACATAATAAAATACTATTTATAGTAGATAATTTTGTTTTAAAATCATTGTGGTTGAATAATATATTAAGGATATGGAAGAATAAATAAAATAAAAATTCTTATTTCAAAATGATACCTATTATTCAAAAAAAACATCTATAGGTTTACACCAAAGGCATTACTATGAGGGTTTTATAATAAAAATAAAAAGTATAGGATGTGTTAATGGATGTAAGTGAGAGATTTTAATAGGTATAGACAAAACCAAAAGGTTTTTTAAGAGTTATGAAAAGAGTATAGGGAGTTCCATTTTAAAAGTGAGTGGGTGGAACTCTTGGAATTCCTTAAAATATTAAATTAATATAAATTAATTTTCTTGTAAAAAATTCTCCAAGCTGATATAACTCAAATATATGACTACAATGTTTCAAAATAATATCATAAAATTAAATTTTTATGAGTTTATGATATTTTTTTAACCGTAAAACATTTTTTTAACTTGTGCTAACCATTTTTGACAATTATCATGATACTATTGTTACACTTTAGAAGTCATGATAGTAACTATAAAAGTAAAATTGGAAACTAAATTTAATTTGGTTGATTTTCTAAACCATATTACAATAAATTGGACAATGTTAATATTTTTATGAATTTTTAATCATTTAATAAAGTATTACTTAACATAAAATACCATTAATGTCATTTTTTCGAACTATTTATTTAATTTAACTTTTAAAACAACATGAGTGAAATAGAATTAGAAAATATTCATTTAAAAAATATGTTATATGTTATATTAATCTAAAAAATATATGAAAAATGATAATTACATAAAATTATAGTAATTATAATATTCATAAAATCATTTATTTTAATTTTCTATTAATTAAATGAATGTTGTGTCGACATAGAGAAATAATTTAAAGTAATTATTTATTCACCAACTATTTTAAATAAACTACCATGATAAAATTGAATCATTTACATTTAGGGATACTATTTAGAATAAAAAAAGTAATTTTTATCCATGTCACAAAATATTATTATTATTAAAATCAAGAAAGTAACATTTCTGTCTTTTTATTTTACTTAAATAATATAAAGGTATAAATAAATTAAATATGTCACGATGTTGACATATAGTAATGACTTGGATTTAAATGATCGAAATATACTCATCCAATATGATATATCGAAGTGCAAGTGTCAATATTTTGTTCTTATCATATTACTTTTAACCATAATAACTAGATCAACCCTTACCATGGTTGATAATTATTTATTATAGTTACAATTCATAATGACTAAAAATAAAACGGTCATATTTTCAAAATTTTGTCCTCCTGATTCTAAAAAAGGAATCCTTTTACAATATTAAATTCAAATATTTTGAATAATTTAATTTAATATTAGACACACGGGACATGATGAAATTGTTTTTCTGAAAAATGACATTTTAAATCTAAAAATGAACATTTAACAAAATCTAGTATAAATATGACTCAAATGTGATTAATTAGATTAAATATAACTAATTAATACATATATGAATTTTTATATGAATATAAAAGGATTTTAAAGGAAATTTTATGGATATTTTTAAATTCATTAAAAAAATTCCAAAATTAATCTATTTAAAGTTTCATGAAGAGATGTATTTAACTAAAACATTGTTTTAAAAATTGTAATGATTTTTTATTTTAAAATAATTCTCATTAATGTTCATGTTTTTAAAATGTTTTTAAGGATTTACTTATGTGGAAATGAATTTTTTAAAATGTTAATTACTTTCAAAAGTTTCAAATTGGTATGAGACACTTCGATTCAAGAATCTCTTTTTAAATGTCTTCTTTTAAAAGTGCACGGCTCTTGAATAAATAATTTCAAAGAAAAGGTGGTATTTGTCTCAAGATATTTTTAATTATTTTGGTAGAATATTTTTATCTATGTCAATATCCTCTATTGAATTTTATTCTTAATTTAGATTGATTTATTTTGATCTAATCCTCCATATGTTATTGAATATTTTATGTTATGTTTGACTATGGATGTGCTATTTTGATACCATTTTGGGCTTATGGTTAAAGTATTAACATTTCGTATGCTATTTTTAATAAAAATGTTTATGTTATGTTTTATTTATAACGACCCATACTTTACATACATTGTTAATACTTCAAAAATGGAGAATACATATTATAACATATAACAAAACCACGAAAGGACCGTATAGGTATAGTGTCTTTAGAAACTGGGAAACATAAACAACTGGTTCATAAAGCGTCTACACTGTCTCCCATTTATTTCATCATATCTATAGTCCCTTTTGGCATATCTTACTTAATAACCTTCTTCCTGACCTGGGGAAAGAAAACATACAAAAGGGTGAGCTCAAATGCTCAGCAAGGGCAAATAAAGGAAATAAAAATCATATCATATCTTTTTGAAAATCATAACCTGCAAAAGAGATCATAATATCTTAACATGGAATAAATTATAGAAGTGAAAATGAGATCCCCATAATCATAACATAAAACTTGAAACTTTGTGGCATGCACACATAATCATGGAAAATCATTTCTTGTTAGTCATGACTCATTGCCAAGACTATCTTAGCGGACAAAGTCCATTTCTGAACCGAGTTCACTCCTCGTTTCAGTCCTGTATCACTGAACCGAAATAACCTTCCGTTCCAGCCATGTCTATATCATGAGATATAAATCTTTACCCAATGCATTGGAGGGAGATATAGGTCCCACCCATCTTATAATGAATCCTTTCTTATGTGTGCCACATAATCATAAATCATACATCATCGCATAACACATGTAACAAAAATGGGATTCTTGAAACATCATGACATCACAAAACGAATCATATAGGGTAAATGACTTCATAAAAGTAATCCCCTCAAAACATAATCAAATAAATGTCATAATAGGGATAAAAACAGAACCCTATATTATCTTAGATGGAAAATAATTTTGATAAAACATTTGAACTCCATTCTTGAGGAAAATATCCTTTCTACTTCAAATATATTTTTCCTCTCTTAACATGTCATACAATTTTAATCTAAAAGAATTTGATTAAAAATAAGCTTGAAAACTTTTAAAGGAAGCTTCTTGGAAATAATGTTTTAAAAATCCATTCATGTCGTATAAGTTAAAATAACATTCTTCTCGTACTTTTGTCGAAAAAGTCAAAAAGTACCTCGTACGAAAAATGCCAAAAGATTCCTTTCATATCTTTTACTAAAATATCACCGAAGGGTAAAATATGATATAAACTATTGTATAAGGATATAAATATTTCATATTGGGGAAACATGGATGTGGATGATAAAATACACCCCAGTAAATACCAAAGTATAAACAATCTCGGATAAAATGAGATTGTGACATTTACCTTACCTTAGGTCCAATTTGCTTTGTACGTGTCTGAAGATCCTGTATAATGGTTTAAATAATGTTATTGACTTATTCCAGAATCATACATATTTATATGATATCATATATGGTCATATTCTTAGCTTCTTATTAGTAATATTTCATTGTTACTTGTTACTCGGGTCTTTATTGCCTTTTGTTCTTATGCGTGTTTTGCCGAATAAATTCTTATTCTTCTATTAAGGTTATAGATACCTTATATCCAGAATGGTATTAGTGTAACATATATCATATTTATTCATTCAATTCATTTATATAATTACTATGTAATGATGATGATGTAGAACGAGTCGCATCACATCGTGGAGACGGTATTCCGTACGTACGCACGAGCGATGATATTGTTCCCATGATCGTGGAATTGTTTTTAAGTGTATTTATACTATTTCAGTATCAATATCACTTTATAATAATCATATATAGTTACTCATTACACCATTATACCCATCCTTGTAAGGTGATGTTGGAAAATAGATTACACCACGGCGTGGAGACGGTATTCCGTACGTACGCACGCGCGGTAATTTCATTTTTCCGTAGGATGGATAGAAGGTGAATTAGGGTTGTTTCATATTTATAATAACATATCATTATGTAAGTAATACTTATGTTATTACTTTATCATGAAACAACTAAAGAAGAAGAAGTTGAAGAAGGAAGAAATTGAAAAGATCGGTAATGGATATTACCTCTTCTTTGAAACACCTCTTTGAATCCTCCACTTAGGGAACTAAGATTGGTATTTGAAGAAGACCAGGACCTCTAGGATTATTCTAGGGAAGTTTAGAAGGGATTTTGGCAGGGGTTGGCCGAGCTTGAGTGCTCAAATTGGTGTGAGGAGGAGGGGGAGGAGGTGCCCTTTTATAAGGGAGGAGAGGGGCACCTTAGGAATATCTCAAAATATTATTTTCTATTAAAGTCAAAATCGGTTTATAATGGTTCCAATGGGTCTTATTTCGAAGGTAAATTGGGGATGGATCGAAATCCTATCAACCAATAGGATTTAGACAAGTTTAGGTTATTTTAACCTTATCAATTAGATTTAACTCTAAGTTAAATAATTTAACTTTTACCGTGACTTTTTGTTTTCTTACACTATATGGTTAATACACTTTCTATAACATGCCAAACGAACCCCAAGTTGTTTATTATTAATATATATATCCTTATCTAAGTCATTTTTCCGAAACTTATATTTTTAGGAATAAAATAACAATTCATAATATAATGTTTGATTTAAAAACTATTTTGTGTCAATTTTGACACTATTTGATATATGATTTTTGTGAAAGTCATAACAGAATTATATGTTCTAACCAAGTTGATTAAATCAACACTAATATATCATAGTAACCTAGAAAATTAGTGGAATTCAAAAAAAAGTCTCAAATTACATTTATTTGAGCATTTATAACATCAATTATGTTAACATTTCCTTAAAAGGGTAATTATTGCATCATCGTTGTGTCATAAATAAATTAATTTATTTAATGTCTAAAAATTATAAATAAAATATCATTATGTAGGAAATCGTTTTATCTTTATAATGAATATTTATAGTCGAATTTATCTTATGTATAACCGCATATTAAAAATGTTTTAGTTATTAAACTTTGATTTTAACTATTTTAACTATTCATTAAATAAAATAATATTAAATGTCATAATCTAATCCAAGTGGACCTAAATGGTCATATTATATTCATAAGGTTGTTTTTGGTCGAATTACACTTATCCAATAGAATTAGGACATGTTTTAGGGTAATAGTAATATCATATTTACCCTTAGTTACCATATTTACTATTAACCGCGGTAAAAAAAGTAAAAAGTTACTATTCACCAAAAAAATTATTTTTATCTCATGGAAACCACATTTTACTTACTGATATCAACCGTGTCTGTCGGATTTTCGAAATTCCATTCACAGAAGCGGTAAAATTAAGTTTTATGCAAAATTCAGTTTTTAACCTACCACTTAGTGGTTTCACTATTCATCAAAAATTGATAGTTTTCAGAAAAATACCAAAATTTCACCCTAGGATAATTTCAGTATTCCGAATCCAAAAATGAGGTCCATTTTGAAAGATAAAATTTCAAAAAGTGGTTATTACTATTCATAACGGCTATTTTAAATAATATTTTAATATCATATCATCGTTTAGTGAAACTCGGTATTGCGTACAACGCAAGCTATCGAGGAAGGTCGCGATTGCGTGAAAAGTAAGCCAAGCTAGTGTGTAGTGAAAGATTCCTTTGATGATATATATAACATAAAAACAAAATATTACTCATAAAAATCTTGGGTGTTACATTCTACCCCCCTTAAAAAGAATTTCTCCCTCGAAATTCGTCACTTTGTAACAAACAGATGAGGATACTTCTCCCTCATCATATCCTCAAGCTCCCATGTAGCTTCTTCAAGTTGGTGGTTCCTCCATAAAACTTTCACCAATCGAGTGGTCTTGTTTTGTAGGACTTTTTCGCTATGATCCAGAATCTCTATCGGTTGTTCTTCATAAGAAAGATCTTGCTCCAGCGGTACAACTTCTGAGCTGAGTACATGTGAAGGATCAGGTATGTACTTTCTCAGGAGAGATACATGGAACACATCGTGAACTTGAGAGAGATTCAGTGGAAGCGCCAATCGGTAAGCTACCTTTCCAACACGATCCAGTATTTCGAAAGGACCGATATATCTAGGGCTCAACTTCCACTTCTTTCCAAATCTCATAACCCTCTTCCAGGGAGATATTCGTAAGAACACTTTGTCACCCACTTCAAACTCTAGGTCTTTTCTTCGGTTGTCGGCATAACTTTTCTGTCGACTCTGAGCTACTCTTATGTGTTGTTGAATAGATCTGACCTTTTCTGCCATTTCATCAACGAGATCAGGTCCTAATAGCTTTCTTTCCTCAACTTCATCCCAGCAAGTTGGAGTCCTGCATTTCTTTCCATAGAGAGCTTCATAAGGAGCCATCTGAATACTGGAGTGAAAGCTATTATTATAATAAAATTCCCCCAAAGGTAGGTGTTGATCCCAACCTCCTTTGAAATCCATAGAGCAAGATCTCAACATATCTTCTAGGGTTTTAATTGTTCTCTTAGACTGACCATCTGTCTGAGGATGATAAGTAGTGCTGAAACTCAACTCTGTATCCAGAGTATGCTGAAGACTTCATAAGAGCATCGAGGTAAATCTTATATCCCGATAAGATATAATAGAAAGTGGTACTCCATGCATTCTTACCACTTCCTTTACATATATCCTAGCAAGCTGATCCAGAGAGAAATCCTCTCAAATAGCAATGAAGTGTGCAGACTTTGTAAGACGATCAACTATGACCCAGATAGCATTATTGCCTTTGGATGTTTTAGGAAGTCCTGTGACAAAGTCCATAGTGATATTTTCCCATTTCTATTCGGGTATGGGTAATGGTTGTAACATCCCCTTAGACTTCTGTCTCTCAGCTTTAACTTGTTGAAAAACCAAGCATCGAGAGACATATTCAGCAACATCTCTTTTCATGCCATCCCACTAGAAGTACTCTTTCAGGTCCCTATACATCTTCGTGCTTCCAGGATGAATAGAGAATGAAGAACTATGAGCCTCATCTAGCAGCTCCTTCTTTAATTCGGGGATGGGAGGAACACAAACCCGATTCCTGATCTTTATTATCCCATCACAATCAAGGTTGAATTCAGGAACATTTCTCACCTTCTTTTGTAACTCGATATATTCTTTCTGTGCCTCTTTAATCTTCACATGTATAGATGGTTGAACATTCATTTGAGAAAGATAAGATTTTTCCCCTTCCATTATAATTCCAAGATCCATCCTTTGTAAATCCATAAATATTGGATCTTTTGTGGTCCTCATCAAGGATAAACTAGCATGGTCTTGTCAACTTAATGCATCTGCCACCTTGTTTTCTTTCCCAGTGTGGTAATGGATTGAGCAGTCGTAATCCTTAATCAGCTCTAACCATCTTCTTTGACGCATATTCAGCTCCTTTTGTGTGAAAATATACTTTAAACTTTTATTATCAGTATAAATATCACACGTTTCACCATAAAGGTAATGCCTCCAAATCTTTAATTCAAAGATTACCGCATCTAAATACAAATCATGTGTTGGGTAATTTTGCTCATGGATTTTCAACTATCATGAGGAATAAGATATCACCATATCATTTTGCATAAGAACAGACCCTAATCCCTTCTTGGATGCATCACTATAGATCACAAACCTTTCTCCACTACAAGGCAGTGTGAGCACAGGTGCACTGGATAACCTTCTTTTCAACTCCTTAAAATTCTCTTCACATTCTTCCGTCCAGACAAACTTAACTCCTTTCTGAGTCAACTTGGTGAGTGGATTAGATAATCGTGAAAAATCTTTCACAAAACGTTGATAATATCCAGCCAAACCAAGAAAACTTCTGATCTCAATTACTGTTGTCGGTCTCGACCATCTTTCGATAACCTCTGTTTTTGCTGGATCCACAGATATCCCCTCTTTTGAGATTATGTGACCCAAAAATGAAACTTTTTGAAGCCAAAATTCACACTTGGTAAATTTGGCATAAACTTCTCCTTTCTCAGGGTCTTCAATATAACTCTCAAGTGATCTTCATGCTCTTCCTTGCTCTTTGAATAGACAAGAATATCGTCTATAAAGACTACCACAAATTGATCAAGATAGTCTCTAAAGACTCTATTCATCAGATCCATGAAGATAGCAGGGGCATTAGTAAGACCAAATGGCATCACTATAAATTCATAGTGTCCATACATTGTACGGAAAGCCGTCTTTGGTATATCCACCCTTTTGAACCTTAATTGATGATACCCTGAACGAAGATCAATCTTGGAAAAGTATTGAGCTCCGCGTAGTTGGTCAAATAAGTCATCAATGTGTGGGAGAGGATATTTGTTCTTGATAGTGATCTTGTTAAGTTCTCGATAATCAATGCAGAGTCTCATTGATCCATTTTTCTTCTTAACTAATAGAACAGGTGCTACCCAAGGTGACGCACTAGGGTGTATGAATCCTTTATCAAGATTCTCTTGGAGTTTCTTCTTCAATTCCTTCAACTCAATTGGGGACATTCTATAAGGTTTCTTTAAAATAGGCAAAGCACCCGGTACGAGTTCTATTGAAAACTCAAATTCACGATTTGGTGGAAGTCTTGGTAATTCCTCCGGAAAGGCATCATCAAACTCCCGTACAATGGGAATATTCTTAATCGTGAGTTTCTCACCAACCATTTGAGATAAATAACCTTCATTTAGTGGAATCAAGACCCATAACATAGAAGAAATTTCCACTGGAAGGTTATGTTCATTTTTGCATTGATAGAAGATCATAGATTGATCTGGAATATGAAATGTGACTTCCCTTATTTGGAAATTGATATGAGCTCCATATAAAGAAAGCCAATCCATGCCAAGAATCACATCAAATTCCACTATAGGAAGGATCAAAAGATTTTCAGGAAGCACTTTCCCACAAACATCGATCAGAGAAGAATTATAAACTTTTGATGCGACTGTTGTGCCATTAGGTGTTGTCACAGCTAACTCAACATCTAATTGTTGAGGTAATACAGTGATACCCTTAGAAAATTCTTCAGAAATAAAAGAGTGGGTGGATCCAGAATCAAATAAAACATTTGCTACTTTAGAGTGGATGGTAAGTGTACCTTTCACCACATCATTATCGTACTCCACATCGTTGATAGAAATTGCATGTGACTTTCCTTTGTCTTTAGCCTTAAGAGTTTGTTGATGTCGACCATCATCATCAACCCTTGGATTTGGGCATTGATTGGCATAATGCCCCATCTCCTTGCACTTGAAACATTGAAGTGTAGTAGGTTCATTCTGTGTATCCCTTCCTTTGTTTGCATCATTAGACATCTTCTTCCCATTATCGCGGCATTCAAATGCCCGATGACCTTCCTTTCCACATTTGAAACATTTACTTGTCCCTTTAAGACAACTCCCTCCATGTTTCTTTCCACACTTTGAGCATAAGGGAAAGCTCATCTTCTTTTCAGTGTGCTCTTTATATTTTCCTTTGAATTCCATTTTCCTCTTCTTATCAAACCTATATGACTGATGGGTTACTCCAATCTCCATCTCGACTTTGAGATCACATCGAACGATTTCCTCATAGCTATTGAAGTCCCTTATGGCTAACGCCCTTAGAAGACTTGGTTTTAAGCCACTAAAGAATCGATCGATCTTACTCTCAGGTTGGATAATAATACCAGAAGCGTACCTTGAAAGTCTTGTAAAATTTGCTTCATAGGTACCAACAGATTCATCATCCTTTTGCTTTAGTTCAAGAAACTCTTTCTCCATCTTTGTTCGGAGAATACGAGGGAAGTACTTATTGAAAAATAAGTTCTTGAACTCGTCCCATTCCATGGACTCAATTTCACCCCTTTGCCTCGTATTCTTAATAAGATTCCACCATTGGTCAGCATCTCCTTCCAAACGATACACTGCTAGGATGACTTTATCATGTTTAGAACTTTGAAGAACTAAAAATATCTTTTCAGTAGTACTAATCCATTGTTCAGCAACTAATGGATCAGTAGACCCGCTGAAAGAAGGTGGACGCTGCCTCATGAAGGATTCAACAGAATGTTGCTCCTTACTTTGCTCGTTTGGAAGTCCTGCATGATTCATAGCTTGAGAAAGTTGAGTGAGCATGGCTATAAGATTTTGCATTCCAGCTCCCATAACGTTTGGTTGCTCAGGGGGACAATCATTGCATTGCCCATCGCATTCCGCATTAACACGATTCCTTCGGGTTCCAGCCATTGACTAAAACCAAGAAGAATAGTGTGAGCAACACTAATTATAATAGAAAAACCACATAATTAAGAATAAGATTTCACACTTAAGGTCTTATCCTAGGTTATTCATGGCCATTTCTAAAACACTAAGATTGTGTTCTATGCTTAGACTTATCCTTAGGGTTCTTACTAAGGCTTTCACATCCTAGTTTCCAAAGGTTGACTATAACCTCCCTCTGATACCAACTATAACGACCCATACTTTACAAACATTGTTAATACTTCAAAATTGAAGAATACTTATTACAACATATATCAAAACCACGAAAGGACCGTATAGGTATAGTGTCTTTAGAAACTGGGAAACATAAACAACTGGTTCATAAAGCGTCTACATTGTCTCCCATTTATTTCAACATATCTATAGTCCCTTTTGGAATATCTTACTTAATAAACTTCTTCTTGACCTGGGGAAAGAAAACATACAAAAGGGTGAGCTCAAATTCTCAGCAAGGGCAAATAAAGGAAATAAAAATCATATCATATCTTTTTGAAAATCATAACCTGGAAAAGAGATCATAATATCTTAACATGG
This sequence comes from Viscum album, assembly GCA_963277665.1. Classification (NCBI taxonomy): domain Eukaryota; kingdom Viridiplantae; phylum Streptophyta; class Magnoliopsida; order Santalales; family Viscaceae; genus Viscum; species Viscum album. The sequence goes on from OY728163.1 coordinate 212,321,575, forward strand.
AATAAATCATAGAAGTGAAAATGAGATCCCCATAATCATAACATAAAACTTGAAACTTTGTGGCATGCACACATAATCATGGAAAATCATTTCTTGTTAGTCATGACTCATTGCTAAGACTGTCTTAGCGGACAAAGTCCATTTCTGTACCGAGTTCACTCCTCGTTTCAGTCCTGTATCACTGAACCGAAATAACCTTCCGTTCCAGCCATGTCTATCTCATGAGATATAAATCTTTACCCAATGCATTGGAGGTAGATATAGGTCCCACCCATCTTATAATGAATCCTTTCTTATGTGTGCCACATAATCATAAATCATACATCATCGCATAACACATGTAACAAAAATGGGATTCTTGAAACATCATGACATCATAAAACAAATCATATAGGTTAAATGACTTCATAAAAGTAATACCCTCAAAACATAATCAAATCAATGTAATAATAGGGATAAAAACAAAACCCTATATTATCTTAGATGGAAAATAATTTTGATAAAACATTTGAACTCCATTCTTGAGGAAAATATCATTTCTACTTCAAATACATTTTTCCTCTCTTATAATGTCATACAATTTTAATCTAAAAGAAGTTGATTAAAAATAAGCTTGTAAACTTTTAAAGGAAGCTTCTTGGAAATAATGTTTTAAAAATCCATTCATGCCGTATAAGTTAAAAAAACATTCTTCTCGTACTTTTGTCGAAAAAGTGAAAAAGTACCTCGTACGAAAAACGCCAAAATATTCCTTTCATATATTTTACTAAAATCTCACCGAAGGGTAAAATTTGATATAAACTATTGTAGAAGGATATAAATATTTCATATTGGGGAAACATGGATGTGGATGATAAAATACACCCCAGTAAATACCAAAGTATAAACAATCTCGGATAAAATGAGATTGTGACATTTCCCTTACCTTAGGTCCGATTTGCTTTGTACGTGTCCGAAGCTCCTGTATAATGGTTTAAATAATGTTATTGACTTATTCCAGAATCATACATATTGATATGATATCATATATGGTCATATTCTTAGTTTCTTATTAGTAATATTTCATTGTTACTTGTTACTCGGGTCTTTATTGCCTTTTGTTCTTATGCGTGTTTTGCCGAATAAATTCTTATTCTTCTTTTAAGGTTATAGATACCTTATATCCAGAATGGTATTAGTGTAACATATATCATCTTTATTCATTAAATTCATTTATATAATTACTATGTAATGATGATCATGTAGAACGAGTCGCATCGCATCGTGGAGACGGTATTCCGTACGTACGCACGAGCGATGATATTGTTCCCATGATCGTGGAAGTGTTTTTAAGTGTATTTATACTATTTCAGTATCAATATCACTTTGTAATAATCATATATAGTTACTCATTACACCATTATACCCATCCTTTTAAGGTGATTTTGGAAAATAGATTACACCGCGGCATGGAGACGGTATTCCGTACGTACGCACGCGCGGTGATTTCATTTTTCCATAGGATGGATAGAAGGTGAATTAGGGTTGTTTCATATTTATAATAACATATAAGTATGTAAGTAATAATGATGTTATTACTTTATCATGAAACAACTAAAGAAGAAGAAGTTGAAGAAGGAAGAAATTGAAAAGATCGGTAATGGATATTACCTCTTCTTTGAAACGCCTCTTTGAATCCTCCACTTAGAGAACTAAGATTGGTCTTTGAAGAAGACCAGGACCTCTAGGATTATTCTAGGGAAGTGGATAATGTATTTTTGCAGGGGTTGGCCAAGCTTGAAGGCTCAAATTGGTGTCAGGAGGAGGGGGAGGAGGTGCCCTTTTATAAGGGAGGAGAGGGGCACCATAGGAATATCTCAAAATATTATTTTATATTAATGTCAAAATCGGTTTATAATGGTTCCAAAGGGTATTATTTCTAAGGTAAAGTGGGGATGGGTCTAAATCCTATCAACCAATAGGATTTAGACAAGTTTAGGTTATTTTAACCATATCAATTAGATTTAACTCTATGTTAAATAATTTAACTTTTACCGTGACTTTTTGTTTTCTTACACTATATGGTTAATACACTTACTATAACATGACAAACGAACCCCAAGTGGTTTATTATTAATATATATATATATCCTTATCTAAGTCATTTGGCCGAACCTTAGATTTTTAAGAATAAAATAACAATTAATAATATAATATTTGATTTAAAAACTATTTTGTGTCAATTTTGACACTATTTGATATATGATTTTTGTGAAAGTCATAACAGAATTATATGTTCGAACCAAGTTGATTAAATCAACACTAATATATTATAGTAACCTAGAAAATTAGTGTAATTCATAAAAAGTCTCAAATTACATTTATTTGAGAATTTATAACATCAATTATGTTAACATTTCCTTAAAAGGGTAATTACTGCATCATCATTGTGTCATAAATAAATTACTTTATTTAATGTCTAAAAATTATAAATAAAATATAATTATGTAGGAAATCTTTTTATCTTTCTAATGAATATTTATAGTTGAATTTATCGTATGTATAACCCCATATTAAAAATGTTTTAGTTATTAAAATTTGATTTTAACTATTTTAACTATTCATTAAATAAAATAATATTAAATGTCATAATCTAATACAAGTGGACCTAAATGGTCATATTATATTCATAAGGTTGTTTTTTTTCGAATTACACTTATCCAATAGAATTAGGACATGTGTTAGGGTAATAGTAATATCATATTTACCCTTAGTTACCCTATTTACTATTAACCGCGGTAAAAAAAGTAAAAAGTTACTATTCACCAAAAAATTATTTTTATCTCATTGAACCACATTTTACTTACTGATATCAACCGTGTCTGTCGGATTTTCGAAATTCCATTCACAGAAGCGGTAAAATTAAGTTTTATGCAAAATTCAGTTTTTAACCTACCACTTAGTGGTTTCACTATTCATCAAAAATTGAAAGTTTTCAGAAAAATACCAAAATTTCACCCTAGGATAATTTCGGTATTCCGAATCCAAAAATGAGGTCCATTTTGAAAGATAAAATTTCAAAAAGGGGTTATTACTATTCATAACGGCTATTTTAAATAATATTTTAATAGCATATCGTCGTTTAGTGAAACTCGGTATTGCGTACAACGCAAGCTATCGAGGAAGGTCGCGATTGCGTGAAAATTAAGCCAAGCTAGTGTGTAGTGAAAGATTCCTTTGATGATATATATATATAACATAAAAACAAAATATTAATCATAAAAATCTCAGGTGTTACATTATTCCTTTCATAATAGGAATTCATTGGACTTAGTAAGTGATGGTGGGGCCTACCATAGCCCCTCAATGCCTATGAATGTCTCATGAGATAAACTAGTGTTTTAGTACATGTCCTTGATAGATTTTAGTATGGACTTGGAAAGAGGCCTTGAAGTTGTGGTTATGATGTCTGAAATTATGTATTCCATCATTATGATATTAATTAATGATATTACAAGTGATTATTCAACTAGTATAATATCCATGTGAATGTTTAAATGGAATTATTTGATTTATTATTTCCATATTATGTTCAAGATTGTGTTTAAAAGGCATGTGTTTTTGTTTTATATTTTCCTTAATGTTTATGGTTATTTATGAAAACTTCTTCTATATTGTTTAACCTTACTGAGCATCTTATCTCACCCATTTCCTATATTTTATTTTACTAGCATGTTAAGATGAAAATTATTATTTATATATTGGTTTAATATAGGATAATAATGGAATTAGCAATGGATTATCTAAGTTGTATTTTATGTTTGAAATTGTAATGTAATTTTTATGAATTCACTCTATTTTCTAAGATTGATAAACTGATTTGTCCTTAGAGATTTTATTCCTTGTAATCATGCCAATGTAATAAAATAATGCACCTTCTCCAGGCATATGGGGTTGGGGAATTGCATTTGGTATTAAAGTAAGTTTGAAAACAACCTCAGAAATAGATTTATAAAACTTAAATTAGGGATCATAACCCTAAGATAGACTTTAAGGATAAGTATAGAAGAACATTATTGAATTTTGGTAAAATAGATATTTTTTAGGTCTTCCGAGAAATACTTCCCTGTCTGAATACTACAAGTGGATGTGGTTTTGGAAAATATGTTCCTAGTAGAAAAAACTCCGACAAGTTTCTCCGATCTTGGCTCGGGGTAACCAAGTATAGGACAACATGCATTACTACGTACCAGGTTTTACACTTCTAGGAGATATGATAAGGATAATATAGATTTTCTTTAAAAACTATTATGAAGGATTTTTTAGTAAAAATGTCCCCAAAGAAATAATTTTTATGATTGTGAAACTAGATATATGTAAATATTCAATTAATGATTATAATTTTTCTTGTTTTTATATTATACAATGCGATATAATCTAACTTATAGTATGTTGTCATTTGGAAATGGTTCCTGTTAGAAGGAATGTGAAATACACCAATACACATGATCCAAAGAGTAAGAAGGATCATATCATTCTTGGTCTTAAGACAACAATTTTGAAGGAAAATAGTATCCCACGTATTCTCATCATATGCTGAAATTGTATCATGTGTTTCTAACATAAGTAAAGAATTATATGACTCCTATGGATTTGAAGGGAAGAAAGATAGGTAGAGGATAGAAGAGGACAAGATGGATAAATGAAAGAAGGGAAAGAAGAATTTTCCCACACGTGATAATTGTGGAAAGAATCACCTTATTAAATGCTTGAAGAGAATCAGAGTTTGTTATAAGTGAGAGGAAAAAGGACACCAAGGTCATGATTAAAACAGTAAGAAATTTTTTTCCAATATACAATGCTTCATCTTCAAGGAGATGGGACACTATGTGAATCAATGTCTCAATCTTCAGAGTGCACCCAAGATGATGCTATTGGATAATAATCAAGTTATGATACTACAACAGATGAAGAGGAGTGATTAATATGCTTATGTTGTTATTAATTAATTATGTCATTGGAGTATTGTGTCAATGAGGTACTGTTTATAAGAATTATTAAGATAAAAAATGATTTTACAACAGTAATATTTCATTAAGTATTTGAGATTGTATGGTACAAAGTAAAGTGACATTGTTTCAAGTTTAACTTTTTGGAAAATATATTATTCAGGGAATGATAACCCTTAATATGTCGGAGATAACGGTGTTGGAATAAATATATTATTGATTTAGATAAATTATATTGTATATTATTTACTACCTTAGAATTGATTAATGGTCTATTTATTCCATCATTTTTTGAGTTTATAATAATTTTGGATTTAGGGAGTATGTCTAGTATTCTATGTTTTACATAAGGAATAAGGAAGCACAAACTTGTTTAAATAGGGTTTTATGTTAATTTAGGGTATTACCATGTTTTTTTGAGAGTATATTATGAAGGTATTCACATGATTGTTTTGTGACAAAAAACCGCAGTATGTTATGTGACCTTCCTTATAAGTTTTTAGACAATAAACTTAGACAAAAGTATTTTAGATAAGTCTTAAGGTTTTAATTTAGTAAGTTGAAAATTGGATATTATTGTTTGAGGTTAAAGAATGATTTATTGTAAACTTGGGATAACCTTTTTGATTTATTTAAACATTTATAGGATAAAATAAATACTTTCGGGCCTTATAATTTATCAAAAGTACTTCAGACATGAAAATTTCATTTTGAACATTCATGTCGAAGTGTAAGGGATGAAGTGAAAAATAGATCGAATAATAACCAAAGGATAACATAAATACATGGAATAAAATCAAGTATTTTTTATCAAGTTCTTATCTAGAAAGTAAAAAAACCCCTCAAATATGGGAAAAAATATCTAAAAAATTTGTTATCCTAATACCTTAAACTGATAATATTTTAAATCCTTATAGATTTATGTCTTTTAGTCCCTCAATTTTCCATTCGTTTTCCAATTGTTTGTGATTTATGACCTCAATAAATCCACATAAATATTTACATTTTTCCACCATGTACGTGTCTATACTTTCCACTAATATTCTCATATTCAAAATCCTAATTTGGTGGTGACTTTCTCATTTCCCTTTCCCTGTTATTAAGAGTATATTTTGTTAAACCTATTTTAAATGTGGGTTTTCCACAAAGGTATTTTCAAATATCAACCTTTTATTTTTGATGTACAGTTTAAAATTTCGAGGAAATAATTTATTTAAGGATGGGATAATTTAACACCCCATGACTTCATGGTAAGTTATCTTCAACAGCTTATGTTTCATGCAACACTGACTTGGCTTGTGTAACACATAAGATTGAGTTTCTAGGAAACAACACTTTAGTGTTGTAATTATTTTAATGATATATTTTGAAAATATTCATTAAATATAGTAATATAAATATTAATATATAATTTTTAAATGTTACTTATAATTTTTTAATATAAATAAAACATATTTATAGTTAAATGTTTATGTTTTGGTAAAATAGTTATATGTTTAGAAATAATATTTTCTTAATGGAACTAATTTTATGTCATTTTTTAAACAATAATAAAATTAATTTTAGACACTATTAGGAATTGATTTTTTTAAAATACACTTCATTTTATAATTCCTAATATCAAAATTATCTCATGGTTATTTTTTTATATTTTTCTAAAAACTTTCAATTATTAAGGAATTGTTAAAACATAGATTTATTGTTAAAACCACCTTTTTCATTTGAATAATTATATAAAATTAAATGGAAATTAAAGTCACAATAGATAAATAATACATATATTTACCAAATTTAGTTTATTGGAATCATTTTCTAAAATAATTAGATATAAAATTTTATTAATCTTTTGAACGTCTCTTTTACCCGCCTTCTAGCCACATCTACATGATTTTCATTAAAAGTAATTTTACCACTTCTATGAATTGAATTTCAAAAAATGGGTGTACAATGTTATAATAATTATGAACAATTTTGTTTAATAAGATCAAAATATTTTTTTGAATCATAACTTTTGGATTTTATTTACCACGAATAAAGGTAATTATCAAAATTAAAGGTAAAATTGATATTATAATTATAAACTATTACCCTATCACTTGTCCTAATTTCATTGGAAAAGTGTGTTTCAACCAAAATAAAATTTAGGTTAAAATTATGATCATTTTTAATCCACTTATATAAGATTAAGATATTTATTATATTTTATTTAAAGAAGACTTAAAAATGTCATATTCAAATTTTTTAACAATATCATTTTTAATATGACATTAAATAAGTGATCTATTAGACTATAAATATTCATTAGAAATATAATAAATTTATCTACATAATGATAATTTGTTTTATAAATTTTAAAAATTAAATAATTAAATTTAATTATGATACAATGATGTTTTAGTAAATTATTTATTAAAAGAAATATCAATTAAATGATATTAATAATATTAGAAAACCCGTAAATTGAAATATTTTATTCTATACAATAATTTTTTTGGATGACATTTACATGTTTGGTATGAGTTAATGAATTTTTTTTGAAGGAATCAATTAGTTGTGAATTTAAAAAAAGTGATTATTAAATACTGTTAAAATTAACATAAATGATATTTAAAATAAATGCAATTTAATTAAATGATATAAACATCCTAAAAATATAGGGTTCTTAAAAATAACTTGGATGTTTTTAAAAAATTTATTAATGACCCACTTTAGTTTATGTTGTCATTTTATAGGAACTATACTTACCATGTGGTGTAAAAATATGAGAAGATATGGTAAGAGTTAAACTATTTAACTAAGTATTAAATCTAAAAGATATGGTTAATATTATAACCTAAAAATGTATAAAACCTATTGGTTGAAAATATTTATACATATACTAATATGATCACATAAATAAATTACTTTTTATCTTTTATAAACTGAAAATTAATTTATAATAAATTAATATTTCCAAATTTTCCTAAAGTGCCCCTCACCACCTTAAAAAATGGCACTTTTCCTTCTCTTTAATTCACACCTCCAATTCCCTTTGGTTCAAACAACCCTTATCATTTATTCTCATAACATCCCTCAATTAATTCTATAGGCCGCACTTTGAGTAGAAATCCAACCTATGGAGTCCATTTGTGCAAACCAAAAGTAGACACCTAAAAAAGAGGTAATTGTTTTATCACATCTTTTAAAGATCTTTTCTTCATCTACTTCCTATTTCTATGTTTTTTACACATAATAATAATAAATAAAGTATCATAAATATATTTATATGTTATTATAATCATGGGGAAACCATATTACGCATTTTATACATCATAAAAATAACAATATCACCAGGTGTGCGTACGTACGACTTACCGTCTCCACGCTGTGGTGTAAACTATTTTTCATGTACACTATATTTATATGGGTATAATGAGGAATACCAAAGATTTAAATAATAAATATAACATGATATTTTTTATATAAATTTAATATTCCATCCAATTCCAAACCATTTAACAATTAAGTAAATGATATCGTCCCTCGTGTGTATGTACGGCTTACCGTCTCCACGACGTGATGAGATTCATCTTCCACGTTCACCATTCAAGAATGATTATAAAAATTATGAATAAGTATAAAATATATGAATTAATAATTCTAATAAAATAATATGTGTGTGTGTTTGCGTTTGTGTTTTTACTTATATTTCATTCACTTACTTCCATTAAATACGATAAGAAAACGGAAACATCATTCAATCGTATGTACGACCTACCGTCTCCATTAACGGTGTATTCCATTTCATATATATATCTATTATATATATTTGTATTCTGAATATATATGGTATATAAATCATGTTACACATCTTTCAAGTAAGTAAATCACGATCTATGTAATATTATTAGGAATAAAAATTCAAAACATGTGCGATAAAGAAAGAAATTATTACCTGAAATGTTGCTTTAACATGGAAATTATTTGAAAACAGGAAATAGAAAGTAATAAATGAATCATATACAATATCATAAATATTATTGTGATTATTTTAAGTGTTAATAATAAGTTTAAAACCATTATATAGGATTTTTGGACACGTACGGAATGTATCAGACCTAAGGTAAGGAAATTATGTCTCACTTTTAATTTCCATGAGATATAAGGTGTGTTCACCACCTATTTCTTATGAGTGGTGTATGTACTACCCCTATGGTATTTCATATCATTAATACAATTATCTTCATGGTATTTAAAGATTAATGTTAGGATATCATACCTATTATTTAAATGTCCAATGCGGTATGGGACGCTTTAAATAGTTAAAGAATTAATACTTTCTCCATTGTAATATTATTGATATTATTTTACATAAAAATTTATATGGATATAAAAGGATTATAGAGGAAATATTATGGCTATTTTTAAGTTCATTCAATTTTTTTCAAAAAGGAATCTTTTTAATGTTTTATGTAGATTACTCTTTTACTAAACCATTGTTTTAAATATTTTAATGTTTTATTCTTTTAAAATCATTCGTAATAATGTCCATGTTTTAAAAATGATTTTAATTATTTTTTATATGGAAATTAATGTTTGAAAATTTCAAATACTATCAAAAGTTTCAAATTGCTATGGAAGACTTCGACTCAAAAATATATTTTTAAATGTCTTCTTTTTAAAGTGTGATTCTTTTGAATAGATAATTTCAAATAAAAAATGGTATTTGTATCAAGATATTTTAAATTATTTTGGTAGAATATTTTAATCTATGTCAACATCCTCTTTTGGATTTTATACTTAATTGAGATTGATTTATTATGATACAATCCTCTATATTTTATTGAAGAGTTTATGTTATGTTTGACTATAGATGTGCTATTTTGATACCATTCATGGTTTATGGTTAAAGTATTAACATTTTGTATGCTATTTTTAATATGAATGTTGATGTAATGTTTTACTCCTTTTATAAGGGTAATGGACTGGACTTAGTAAGTGACAGGTGGGGCCTTCTATAGCCCCTAAATTCATCAGAAGGTATCATGAGACAAACTGTTGTCTTGGCACTAGGCCTTGATGGTATATTTGTGTATGATCTTGGCATGAGGCCTTAACATTGTGGCTATGATGTCCAACATTATGCATTCCCTCATTATGATATTAGTTAATGATATTACATGTGATTATTTTACTATTACGATATCCAAGTGAATGTTTAAATGAAATTATTTTATTTATTCTTACCATAATATGCTGAATATTATGTTTAAAAGGCTTGTGTTTTGGTTTTATACTTTCCTTAAAGTTTTAGGTTATTTATAAAAGTTTCTATTGTATTGTTCAACCATACTGAGAATCTGACCTCTCACATTTCTTATGTTTTATTTTCCTAGGATTCCATGTTGAAAATTATGATTGATATGAAGTTTTAATATAAGAGAATAATGGGATTATAAATGTATTATCTAAGTTGTATTTTGTGTTTGAAATTGTAATATAAATTTCATGAATGTAATCTATTTTCCAATACTGTTAAACTGATCATCCCTTCTAGATTTTATTCCTTATAATCATTTCGATGTATGAAAATAATGAACCTACTCTAGTCATATGGGGTCAAGGCGTTAAAATTTTATTCCTTGATGAAGTCCTCTTTCAATTTATGTCTAAGGAGTATATGGAGCATTGAGTTGGAGGATTATACTAGAATTACTATGGGAGAGCCATCATTATTATAAGCGGTAAAAGTTTCAGTTATTTGGATTCTCCATGTTCAATTTCATGGGAATTTCATCTCTGATCATGGTTCAGCTATGGATACATAAAATATTTGTATAGTGCTTGATTTTGATCCATATAATAGTGTGTTGGTGGTTCATAGTTTCCTTAGTTTTGTAGGTTTCTATTGGATGTTCATGATATCCTTATCCAAGATAAAATCCCCTTTTAATTCCCTATCATGGAATGGAAAACCATTTTCCTAGGCTGAGAAGTGTCAGAGAGCCTTCAAGGAGTTGAGGTGGAGCTTGAAAAGTGCTCCAATTTTGATACTACAAGAGTAGGTAATTGATTATGTTGTGTTTTTTGATGCCTCTATAATTAGGATCAACTATGTTTTGATGAAAAGGTTGGTTGTGATCACTTATGGGTTGAGAAAGATGAGAATACCATGAGCATAAGTACACAACCTATGGCATAGGGTTGGCAGTGGTAGTCTTTTCTCCAAAGATGTAGATGTATTACGTTTTTTGGTGAGAATTTTATTATTTACTCAGGCCACCAGAGTCTCTGGTACAACATAACTGAGAGATATATTATCCTAAGATAAATTAATTGGATGTAATTCTTATAAGAATTTTAATTTGATATAATATAAACTTTCTAGAAGGGAAACATGGTGGAGGATTCCCTTAGTAGAAGATCCTAATCTTGTTTTATGGAGGAGGAATCTATGAAGATAGAATTATTATAACTTACCTTGGTAGAGAATAGGTGTGTAGATTGAATTTACTTGATTGTGGTGACTCTGCCACTTATTCAGATTTTGAGATAGTTATATTTGGGATACATCAACCATAACATTCTATATGAAAAAAATATCTTCATGAGAGTCACCTGATTGATTTTATAGAGGATATAAACCCATCCTTTTCCCGAGAGAAACAATGGTTCTGGTGACATTATGTGAGGAGGTGTTGAAGGAGTTTAATACTTCCCATCAGTTGTAAATATGTGTGTGTAAATGATGTAAAAGAAACATTAGTGTTAGATTTTGTGATCCAACATGAGGTGCAGTGATGTAGATTTTTTCTATATGTGTCTCGCATTTTAGTAGGTAAAGGCTGAACATTAGGGTCTAGTGGGTTTGACTCAACCTCTTGGGGTCACATAATAGAAGTGGGATGGAATATTGATGGATTTTGTTACGGTTATTCCAGGTATAAAGAGAGTCCATTATGCAATTTGGTTGATTATTGTCCCACTCGTCAATTCAGTAAAATTTCATTCTATGAGAAAGAAGTGATCGGTTGAGAGTTTGAGGAACTTGTACATAATGGAGATTAACAAACATCATGGGGTACGCGCGATTATCATATCAAACCATGATTCTTAAATAACATCACAGTTATAAAGTGGTTTGTAGGAGAATTTTAGGAATTTTTTATGGATGAGCATAAAAATTCACCCAGATATTGACGAATAGCTCGAGCGAAACCTCTAGGTGCTAAAGGATATACTGATATATAGTGTGTTTGAAATTGGATGATGTTTTGTGGATCAATTATCATTATTAGTTTATTATTATAATTATATAAATGAATTTAATATTAAAATTTATCCTTTTGAGGCACTATACAGGAGACTATGCAGGTCACCCTTATGTTGGACTGTGATTGGAGAGAAATCTATTGTCAGACCAATGTCGGGGTAAGAAATGACAAAGAAGGATGAGGTGATCTATGTATGTATGATGACATAACATATTTGATATAAATATTATTTTTATCTATTTCATATGCAATTAGAGTTCAAGTAGAGAGATGATGTCTTCCTGGGAGTATCCCAATGATGAGGATTGAAAAGTTTTGGTTGGAAAATCATACTATCCCAGAGGTTCATCCGGCCATTCCTAGTTTTCCAAAGGGTTGGTGAGATCTCTAACCACTTCTCCATTACCTCATTGTTGTAATGAGTTCATGAAATCTTCTATGATTTGCAGATGTGGTGATATGTTCATGAATCATCACACGTTATTGGTCAGTGCGAGTTACACATCAAGGATGGATCCACCTTCTTACAGTTTTTAGTGGTGATAAAAGATTGGTGGGAGGGGATCCCACATGGATGAACTATTCCTTTGGTTTGACTGATTTGGTAGCATGGGAGTGTGTAGGAGAGATCTTATGATCATGAGATCTAGATGAAAGCTCAGTACCCCCACCTCTTTATGTAGCATATTCTATTCAAGGTGAAAATCCATGAATGAGGGGATAATATAGTGACTATAGTTTTTAGAGTATGATTTTTTGAATATTTATATATATATATATATGGATTTTTCCACAGAGCCGACACTATTTTTGGGCATCAGAGGACCCTATAATTATTATATTAGTAATATTAATATATATTAAATCATTCATTCACATATTTCCCAAATAAATGGGTTTTTCATTTATTGGGATCCAAGATGGAAAATATGATACCATGATTACCTCTATAACATGGGGTTTACTCTAATCATCACATAAATTTAGTTATCATTAGACTCCTAGTTTGGGAAAACCATTTTAGGCAGCATTAAATAATTTAAACTATTAAATAATTTAATTTATTTAATAACCTAAAAACTAATGTTCCTTTGCAAATAAATTATTATTAGGATTCTCCAAGGTTATCCACATAACCTAGGGATATTATAAAGGAGGAGTAGAGCTTCGTTTTAGTTGATAGATTTGGATCAATGATCAAAGATGAACAATCAAGGAGAGACGTGAGAGGGACCTCAAACACATCGAGATTGTATTCCTTAATAGAACATGTTATCATCACCAATTATTGATTAATTTTTTAGTTATGGGATGTTATATTATTTATTTAACCCTGAGCATTGTTCCATTAGGTATTCTTGAATCAAAATTGTTATTTTTATTGAACATTTGATTCACACACCTTTTTTTCCACATTTCAATGTTGTTGGTTGGGATGTCATAAACCAATAATGATCTTACTTCATTCTTGTTATTTTCCTCCACTATTTTATTCATTATTCACTATTGTCCCATGAAGTGGTGGTTCAACATTGTAAGGAAAAATTTAAGTGTGATCAAACCAATAGATTTCAATAAAATGAATGAAAAAGACGGAGATAAGTGTTTTATAGTTAGATCAAGACAAGATGTAGGATGAGGGTGTTGGGGCACTGACTAGAGATAGGATTTGGGGTTCTTCATGTAAAATTTTGGCTATTCTGCGATGTGGTGCAATGGGGAAAATTCTCACATTGTTTGGGTGGATGGAATCCATCCACTAGTGATTATCAGATTTTGGTCAAATTAGATCTATTTTTCATGGTCAATATTTGAGGCTAGAAGAAGGGGGTTGTGGCATGAAAGGAACCTTATGGTGTCTAGTGGGTTCTGCAAAATCTTTGGTAATACAGAGTATAGTTTGGATGAACACAAACTATGCAGCCCCCTTGTTATGGAAGATAGGGTTTTAGGAATAATTAAATACCCAACATCATTTCTGTGACATACATTCTATGTGATCCAATGATGGTAGCTCAGAATGTCCCAAAGAGTACATGGTAATGGACATGGATGCGTACAAGGGTATGACTAGGGTACACATGCACTACCATGGACTCAGAGCCGACCAGGGTACTTAGACATAGCTACTATACCAGGGAACAAATAGAGTACATGTGCATCAACCAATGTACATGGGCATAGTCTAGAAGGAATGAGAATAACCTATAAATACAAGATAGTAAATGTATATATAACACCCCAACATTTTATAAAATATGTTTTTTATATATATTTAATTTATTCGATGGTTTTTATTACGCAAAACAGTGAGTTTAAACAAACCAAAATATATTATTAAAATATTATCGCATAGATGTGTGGTTTTCAGGTATGAATTGTACTAACTAAAATTTGAAAAACATGTAGTTTATAAATTTATAACATAAATTTGTTAGTTATCGATTGAATATAAATAGAAATAAAATCATTTAAAAGAAAATGATAATTTTTTCAACAATATTTATGTGTGCAATGTATTTTTAACTTAATAAATTAAATTAATCATTATTGGTGAGTTAATTTAATTAAATATATATATTATATATTCATTAAAATAATTTAACATTCCTTTATCATTTCACAAATCAAGGTATAGTAATACACTATGATTTTTTCTTAGAAATTTATTTTTCAAAAAAGTTAATTACGTAGCATTTTGGGATCCTATTTTAAAAATAATTTCTTCCATGTATAGAAATTAAAATTTGATAAAATTGATTACATATGTGTAATTATGAGGCTAATGTTTTTTAAATAGTTCCCTTTTTTGGGTCAATATAAATAGTAAGTATTATAAAATTTATCATGTTGGTAAAGGCTAAGTCATGTTAATATAAGTTAAACCTATGTGATAAGGCCATAAATTTTCATCCTAATTCTTATTGGATGAAATGACTTCAACAATTATCACAATATTATAGAAATCTATTTTTTTATGGACACATGTCCATGAAAATGACTAATATAATATTTAAAGAAAATAATGTTACAAAATACAACTCTCTTAGTTTTAAATAACTATTATATATACACATTTGGAAAAATGAAATTTATGACTGAATATAAGTCTCTATTTTGAAGTCAATGAAATAAATTTCATGGTATAAATTTATCTCAATTTTTTACTAAATATATAATGACCTTAAATTATTATGAAACACTGATGCAATGTTTCTATGAATAATAAATGAATATAAAATGATTTTAAAAATATTAGATGTAATATAAATGAGGTGATTTAATGGGTAACATGAATTTTTTAAATATATATGACATATTAGTGTTTTTTTAAATATTTTTTTTTAATTTCTCCTTTTTCTTGATGTATTTAAAGTAAAATTAATTTAATAGTGTTAAAAATGAAATTAAGGTTATTTTATAATACACAATAATTTATTAAATGATATATAATTAATAAAAATTATTATATTTGATAAAATAAATTTTTTATGGTTTTAAACATAAATTATGGTCTATTATGGGTATTTTTTCATTTTAGAGAAACAATATTAACCCATAAATGGTATAAAACTTTAATATTACAACAATTGTAAAAAAGGGATAAAGAATAGTTAAATTAAAATCATAAGGCTATAAATGTAATCCAAACTTTCCCAAATTTTATTTTATTGGAGGAATTAGACTCATCCTTATCTTATATTTTAATCATATAAAATTGGATTCGTTTGGATATAAAAATTAATTTATATTAATTTAATATTTTTAGAAAACACAAGGGTGCCCCTGAACTAAATTATAAAAGGAATGAACTCTTTTCCCTTCTCCACAACACTTTGAGCCTTCTAGATCCAGAAACCTATAACAATTTCTCTTCTAAAATACCATATAAATCTAATATATGTTCTAAAATTAATAAAAACAAACACTAGAGCCCTTAAGAGTAGATATCATGGAGTTATTTCAATGAAGAGGTAATCACCTTAACTGAATACATTATTTTTAATTATTGTTTTACCTCCTATAAATATGTTATATTATTCATAAAATAATAGATTGAACATCCTAAATATACTGAAATTTTATCATTATTATAAAACACCTTTATTCTCCCTCTTTCCATCAAATGGGACATGAAAATATTGCTCGTGCATATGTACGAATTTCCATCTCCACGTAGTGATACAATTCATTTCTCATCACCATAATTTTTATGACGGGTTTATTATTTTATATATAATACTTATGAAATAATTGTACATATATAATGATAAAATAATATCTACCTTCATATCTTCAAAACATTTAAAAAATTATAAATTTGATTGTGAATACATGTGGTGTAACATCTCTCCCTTCTCATTGGCATTAGAAGGCAATGAAAGGTTACTTGGACTTAAGAGACGTCCCCAAGATGCCAAAGGCTAGAAATAAATGCTGAAGGACTTAAATAAAGGTGGGGGAATATTTTCAATTTAAGAATAAAACAACTTAACAAATAATCCATAACCAAACAACCACTATATGATTCATGAAAAAAATGAAATGAAACTCAACATTTTCATTCATCAACACCAACCAAAGAGTACCACAACAAAAGACAAACTAACATCAAAGTAATTAGTTGAACAGAAACTATCCAAATTCAAGGCAACCACGTGACTCCAAATCTCCACATTATTCAAGCTCCAACTCCACAAAACAACCTAATTGTCATGAGGTAGTACTAAAGATGTGTGATACTTTACCTTTTCCCATATCCCGATAGATGATTTCTACAAAAGCAGCAAAGTGCCAAAGCAGGGGTGAGAATTAAAACTCGGTAGGTTTTACCCCAATGACTTCCCAACTCATGCCACTAGGATAGAACATGTTATCCCATTTATTTAAAAAGCTTATATAAAACAATTCCTAAAATCCTTTATATCAAAATATAAAAAAATCCATAGTAAAATTTTTTCCAAGGAATGCACATAAATAATTATTTATATAAATTAACATTATATTTTGGAAAACCAATTCCATGGTTCACAATACTCCCACACATGTATGAATGTTTGATAGTTAAATACTCCTGATAATTCTCTCATCCAATCACCTTGTGTTCCACTGACACACACCCCCAATCTAGGGTCATATACCGTATACCCCACTGGTACATGTCCCTTATTATGGGGTGTGTTGAACATGAACTCATACAATACCCATGTATGTAAAAAAACCTCAAAAAATTTTATAAAATTTAATTATTATTGAAAACCTTTCCAATAAGACATTTCATAAATCTAGTGAATCAATATTTTAAAATAAACATTTTAAAATCAAGAAACCAAAGCACTTTTCATAACCAATTACCATGAATGCACAATTTTACAAAAAAAATAAATCACTGGTAAAAGAGATTTATAACATTATTTTCACCACAAATTCAAAATAAAAATCATGAAATTAAACCAACTTTAAACTAATACAATTATTTATAGAAATAGGAGCCAAGAGTGAATCCACCTACCTGAAGAGTTTAGGAAAAAACGATAAATGACATGAAAACATTTCATAAAACCAGTTTAAATATCAAAAAACCTAACTTAGATATCTTATCCTATCAACAAAACGACCAAATATAAACATATTTTGAATCTAAAAACCTATATATACCCAAAAAAAGTGTATATCTAGGAAACCGAGAGAAAGGGAGAAGTAGATCTAAGAAACTCATCAAGAACGATCAAGAATGATTCCATACCAAAAGAATCCGACTTAAAATCACCAAGGGAAGACTTTTTAATGCCTCTAAAATGATGGGAGAACTTTACTTGACCTCTTAAAAGATAAAATATTGAGTTAGGTATATATATTGGAAAATGAGGGAGTTATATGGTAAAATAAGTGAGATCCACAATTTTAGGATCTCACTTTTCACAGGTGCTTCATTAGTCACATTGTTAGGAAAACCAGACGATAACCATGTGTTATCAAATACCTCAAGAGTTAAACATAACATGGTTGGATCACACCATTTTCAAACCATCTTTCAGATAAGACGAACCCCATTTTACAACATATCATGGTTTCTCTTATGCTACTGCATGGTTTGGATAAACCGTGTGCAACTCGTGTGCCTTCTCCTTTTCTTTGTCTCACTGTGCATGGTTTCCTGTAGGTTTTTCATAGTTTTCACAAACTGTGCACCAACTAGGAACCTACATAAAATCCCAAAAATCACTCAAAAATTTCTTCAAACATTCCTAAATTCAATCTAACAACTTTATATACTTAAAAACATAAAATAAGGGTCAATTACCTCAAACCAGGGGTGATAAATTCTCCCCACCATTGGTCATTCCATCCCAAAAAGTAATAAAACCATCATTGACATGAAAGAGTTCTATACATTCTCTTTTAGTTCCTTCTCACATTCCCATTTCTCTTCTTGGATCTGAGCATTCTTCCACAATACCTACACTAGACCAATGCTTTTTTCCATTCAAGACATTCTCTTGCCTATCCACAATCCACATTGGAATGTGAATCAATAAATAATCCATATCTTGGTCTATGTGATCCCATTTGATCACATGGTCAGGATCTAGCTAATACCTTTTCAACTTTGATACATGGAATACATTATACATTACATTGAATCATGGTGGCAATGCCAAACAATATGCCACCTCACCAATCCATTGCGGTATCTCAAAAGCGCCTATGTATTGAGGAGATAACCTTCCTTGTTTTCCAAAATGACAATGTCCATGCCATGTAGATATCTTTAAGAACACATGATCACTCACTGTATATGAAAATGGTTGTAGAAAATGATTTGCATATGATTTATAACATCTCTGTGTGATTTCCAACCATTTCTTGATCAACTTAATCTTCTTCATTATTTCATGGACAATTCTCGACCAAATTAGTTAAGGCTCACCTATTTCCACCCAACAAGTTGGAGAAAAATAAGGATGCCCATACAATTCTTTAAACAAGACCATTTGTATCGATGCTTGATAACTATTGTTATATGAGAAATACACTAATGGAATGTGCTCTTCCCATGAGCCACCAAAATCCATTACACAAGCTCGCAACATTTCATCCAATTTTTTTATTATCCTTTTTGATTTATCGTCTCTCTGAAGATGATATGATCTACTCATGGTTAGCCTAGTCCCAAGGGAAATCTATAAGTATTTCCAAAAAATATATGTAAACCAATATATCTCAATCTGATATGATTGAAACTAGTATTCCATGCATCTTCACAACTTCCCATATGTATTTTTGAAAATTCCACCACCGCATTAGATCTATGAATAAGAATAGAATGATTCAACTTCATGAGACGATCTACAATCACTCATATGGCACCATGTTTCTAAACCATTCTTGGGAGGCCTTTTAAAAAATCCAAAACTATCTGATCCCATTTCCAAATTGGGATGGGTAACGAATATAACATACCTACTAGTCACTGATGTTCTGCCTTAAATTTTTGTCAGGTTAAGCACCTTGAAAAAATCAATCCACCTTTAGTTTCATGCTGATCTACCAAAATTGTGCCTTCAACACCTTTTATATTTTCTATATTCCTGGATTAATAGACCATCTTGAGTGGTGGTAAGAATGAATTAGTTTTTCATGAAAATCTATAGGTACAAAAAAAATATTTATAAACCCCAACACCTAACTCTCCTCCAACTTCCATCTATCAATGGTCTCCCGACCATTGAGTTTTGAACTCATTGTAACATATTTTGAATCACACGTCTATCATTAACCATATTCACCAGATCAGGAATAAAAGAAACAATAAATAAAATAACAACTTTATCTTGGTCTTCACATTCCAAACTCATGTCACATAGGACCAACATCAATTGAAACTCATCTAAAGCTTCTTTTTCCAACTTAGTATATGAAATCTTTCTTAATACATCTACCACCGTATTTTCTTTACCCAGTGTATACAACAAGTCAAAGTTGAATAGTTTTAGATACTCCATCCATATTCATTATCTTAGATTCAAATACCTTTGTGATAAAATATGTTTCAAGATATTTTGATCTATCAACATAGTAAATTTATCACCAAATAGGTAATGATGCCAAGTATTTAAATAATGGACAACTGCAGCAAACTCCAAATAATTTTTTGGGTAGTTCTTCTCATGCACTCATAAATATCATTAACCATAGGAAACAACATGGTCTCATTGTATGAGAACACACCCCAAACATGCTCTTGAAGGATCAAAATACACCACATATCCTGGTCCATGAATACACCATGATGTCATCTAAAAACACCACAACAAAATAATCCGGATATAACTGAAATATCATATTCATCAATTCCATAAATAATAATGGTGAACTTTTAAGACCAAAAGTCATTACCACGTATTAATAATGTTCATATCTACTTATGAAATCTATCATTAGAATATCCTTCTTTCGAACTCACAATTGGTGATATCATCATCGCAAGTCAATCTTAGAGAACTGTTTAGAACCCCTCAATTGATCGAACAGATCACTAATGCATGGAAGTAGATAATTATTCTTTATTGTAACATGATTAATCTTAAAATAATCTTCACAAAACCTTATATTTATATCTACCTTTTTGAAAAAAAAGAATAGATCTTCCCATGGAGATGTGCTCGACTGCATGAAACCCTTTATTTCTTTCTCTTATGACTTCACATTAAACTCCCTTAATTCTTTTGGTGTCATTCGATAAGATGAAAGTGATATAGGACTAGTCCTTAGGAGGATATCAATCATAAACTACACTTTTCTTACTGGTGGTAAACTAGATAAATTTCTAGAAAGTACATCTCGAAAATGATCCACTACTACTAGAAAAATGTTCTTCTCGATCACATCCATCGATGAAAAAGAAAACACTCCCAATTTGTATGATATCATTCCAACTACTGGTTCTAACAATCTCATTGCACTTTCCATTATATTCCTTTCTTCTTTAAAAAGTTTCTCGATGCCATACTCTATCACAAAACTCACCGTTATTTTATAATAGTTGATGTGAACCATACATATTTTCAAAAAATCCAATCCCATGATTACATAATTGAAATTCATCTTCAGTATAAGGATTTCCCAATTCATCTTGGCTCCATCAATAGTTATAGAACATGCTCTACCCACAAAGGCTTGAAACTCTCTAAGACTAATAGAAGTTTTCAGTTTTATCGTAGAATGAATCATCTCAAATTTTAAACATATAATATAAATAGTTTAAGAATAAATAAAGAAATGTTATCCACCTGTATTAAAAAACACTTTCATAAGGGTGAAAATAAAAAGAATCATACCTCTCACCATTGATAGTCTAGAATGGTCATCCACCGTAAACTATTCATATCCATATAATTTCTTGCTCACAATATTCAGCTCCTTGTTTCCCTGTTGATATTTCCCTGTCTGAGGAGTTTTTGTATTCCTAGAATCACCATGGCCAGCTCTGTTCTACTGATGAGATTTATTCTTCTTACAAATCTCCATTTAAGTATATGATGTATGTGACACCTAATAAGTGTCCTAATCACCTAAACATGGATAAATATGATAATAGCGCTAATTATTCCCTATCTAGTTATAGTTGTGGCATGCTCTAGGTTGTTCCATACACTCTCTCTTTATGTGGTCAAGATAACCACAATGGAAAAATCTTAATTTTCTCTTGGGTTATAGAGAAAAGGTTCACTGATCCATCCGTCTAGTTTTGGGTCATGCTCCCACCATGGAAATAGGTTTCCCTCTTCTTTTTTCTTCCAGCATTATAGTTCCCACCATTTTCCATAAGAATCAACATACTTCATCCTACCGTAGCACATAAGATTTCACATTCATCCACTATATCTCTATTGACTATCTTTGTATAGTACGTGATATAGAGAACAACTATATTTGATATAATCTCCTATATTAGCCTCAATTCAAATATTCTTTACTTGAATGATGAAAAAGCCATAAACTTAAATGAAAAGTGTACTAAATTCATGAATTTAGATATATACTCAGTGAGAGAGATATTTTCCTTCTTCAAGATGAAGAAGTTTGTCGTTCTTTTCATCTGGAATAAGTGCGGATATAAATTTTTTGTTGGAAAATTCTTCAAAATCCTCCCAAATAATGTATTGATACAATTTAGACTTCACATCTAGGTACAACCATTAACATTCAATTTTCTATTGCATATAAGTCACTTTCTTAACTTTTATCTCTACTAGTGTTCCAATAAAATCAAAGATATGATTCATCATGTTCATCCACACCTCTACCTTCTCTCATTTAGAATCACCCTAAAATATGGTTGGATTCTACTTATAGAATTTGTTGAAATGATCCAATTGTCTTGGTTCATCCCACTTGTTCCCTGTGTCTACAACTTGAAATTATTGAATGATACTCTAAGCATGTTGTCTGTTCATCAGTGGATCAGGTGAAACCACATTCACCGCAGCTTATTATCATTGGATTTTACGATGCCTAGTGAGTTTTAATTTCTATATAGAGAAAAAATCCATAATCCTCACTCTCAATCTACAAAATTATTAAAATTGCAATTATACCGCATCATGTTATTATAAAAATACTTTCCAAAATCAGCCTTTACCATGTTCAACATTTTTGAAAAATTTCCATTTGGTTTTGAAAATCAAACCATTTTCAAAATACCACAATCATTATCTTTTCAAAGTCTTTCATTTGAAAATGATTTCAAATTTTTAAAAACAATTGTTCACAATGCACCAAATCATATATCATTACTAAAAATAAAATATTCACTCCTAGTGGGAGGTCATTCCTCTAAAGCATGCCATGCTCATCTCATTGTCTAAACCTATGACAATGATATTCTAATTCCTATAAGTGTCTACAAAATACATATGTACCCAAATCCATGGTAACTTGATTTTCATCATAAAAAGTTTATCTACATCTTTTTATGCCCTATATTTTATGTCCTAAAAATCTTAATCCTTTCTATAATCCCAACACAAGGAATGGACCAGAATGAATTTCAACACGAGGACCAAGGAAAATTATACACTTGTTCCATAAAGGACCAAAATGATACCACTTGTAACATCTCGCCCCTTCTAAGTTTTTGGAAAATGTGATGGAAGGTTACTTAGCCTGAATCAACATCCCCAAGATGCCAAGGCTAGATATAAATGCTAAAGGTCTTCAATAGAGGTGGGGAATATATTCCCTTTAAGAATTAAACAACTAACCAAACAAGACATAATGAAACAACCACTATATGATGCATGAAAACACTGAAATACAACTCAACATTTAATTTATCAAAACCAACCAATGAGTGACATAGAGGAAGACAAACTAACATCGAAGTAAACAACAAAAGAAAAAAATTCAAAACTCAAAACTGCCACATGACTCTAAAGGTCCACATGCTCTAAACTCCAATTCCACCAAACAACCCAAGTATCACTAGGTTGTACTATATATGTTTGATACTTTACCTTTTCCCACATCCTAATAGATGATATCTATAA
This sequence comes from Viscum album, assembly GCA_963277665.1. Classification (NCBI taxonomy): domain Eukaryota; kingdom Viridiplantae; phylum Streptophyta; class Magnoliopsida; order Santalales; family Viscaceae; genus Viscum; species Viscum album. The sequence goes on from OY728163.1 coordinate 212,345,368, forward strand.
AAGAACCAAAGTTCCAAATTAGGGGTGAGTGCTAAAATTTAGTAGGTTTTCCCTCAATGACTTCCCACCACACGCCACCAAGATTAATCATGTTATAGCTTTTATATAAAATAGTCTATATAAAAAATTCTAAAAAGGTTATATCAAATATAAGGAAATCCATAGTTGATAGTTTTTTAAGGAAAACACTTAAACAATTCTTTAAATCATTAAACATTTTATTTTGGCATACCCATTCCATGGTTCACAATAAACCCACATACGGACGCTTGTTTGACAGTTCCATAATCATGATTAGTCTCTCATCCAATCACCTAGTGTCCCACTGACACATGGCCCTAATCTAGGGTAACATACCGTGTACCCCACTGGTACATGTTCCTTATTAAGGGCCACTCCAAACATGAACTCACAGAAAACACATGTATGAAAAAACCATTTTAATCAAACCATTTAAAACTGATTCAATATAAAATTATTTTTATTGAAAACATTTCCAAAAATTAATTTCAAAAATCTTTAAATTCTATATTTTAAAATAAACATTTTAAAACCAAGAAACTGAATCACTTTTCACAACCAATGACCATGATTCTACAATTTTACCAAAACCATAAATCTTTTCTAAAGAGGATTTATGACATGATTTTCTACGCAAATTCAAAATAAAAATCAAGAAATTAAACTAATTTAAAACAAATCCAATCATTTATAGAAATAGGAGTCAATATATAATACACCTACCTTGAGAGTTTTGGTGAAAACGATAAACAACATGAAAAATGTCCATGAAACCAGGTTACATCTTTGAAAACCTACCTTATATCTCTTCCCCTGTCAATAAAAGACCAAATATATAAATATTTTTCATTAAAACCCTAGATAGACCCAAATAATTTATATATAAGAAACTGAGATAAAGGAAGAAGTAAATCTATGAAACTCAACAAGAACGATCACAAATGAATCCCTACCGTAAGAATATGGATTCAAATCACCAATGGAAGCCTTTGTATCACTACTATTATTATGTGAGAACCTTATTTGAACATTTTAAAAAGAGAATATTGAGTTAGGGATGCATAAAAGAAAAAAATAATTGAGTTAGAGGGTAAAACGAGTGAGATACACAATTTTAGGATGTCACTTTTATCTTGTGCACGGTTAGTCGCACGGCTAGGAAAACCGTGTGCTAACCATGTACTAGCCACTACCTCAGAGGATGAGCCTTGCATAGTTAGACTAAATTTATTTCAAACCATGTACTTGCCATTTGAAATCCGACTGTCCAACATAGCACAGTTTCTTCTAGGCTTCCACACGGTTTGGACAAATCCTGTGCAACTCATGTGCCTTCCCCTTTGCCACCATCTCACTGTGCATGTTTTCTTGTAGTTGTTGCACGATTTTCCAAAACCATTCACCAACTGTGTACCTATAGAAAAGATAAAATATTAATCTAAATGTTCTTCAAACCTTCACAAGATTAACCCAAACACTTTATATATGTAAAATACATAAAATAAGGGTTAATTACCTCAAACCGGGGGGGGGTGATACCTATGGTCTATGACCTCCATGAAGCAATGCGATTCGTTTATCATTTATCTATCACGTGGATTGTAATAAGAATGAGTTTAATTAATGTATATGATATATATGATAAAATGTTGAAAATGTAAATCTGATACATTATTTACCATTCTTTCATTTCATCCATCAAAAATTGGAAACAATATTCATGTGTTTGTACAGTTTACCATCTGTATGAATGGTGTATTTCAATTATTTATCTCTATATTTTATAAATCACTCTAAAAATGTATATAATGAATATTTATTATATTAGTATCATGATTAAAATTATTTATATTATGGAACCGTGATCAAAATACAAGGAACAAAACAATCGAACCAAAACATATATGAAAAACAAAGCAGATACCAACCAAAATAGTTATTTTAATGAAAAAGTGTTAAAAACAGGTGATAAAAGGTTATATGTAAATACTATATATTTTTATATATATGAGTTTGTTTCTATAATGGATTTATAACAAATATATATTTATTGTACATTAGGTTCCAAAACGTATGACGGAAGTCGAACCCGAGGTAAGAGATTTTTGTCTCACTTTTACTTATGCGGGACACAAGCCTTACACACAACATTTTTTTGTGTATATATACTAACCATTTCATTATTTTTTCATTTATCATATGAAAATTCAAGGATATAAATGTTGATCTACTTTTCTTTCGTGAATGGGGCTTATGATTCTAAACATACCAAAGAGGAATGGGTTATACGTTACAATCTAATTATTTATCTGCACTGTTTATAATTATTTTTTTATGATTAATTATAATAATATAACTCTCAATAAACTCATTAAATTTCATAACTTATTTTTGATTTTTAGAATAAATGTTTTCTTTTCATTTTCCTTATCGTAAGTACACATTAAATGAAAATGTATTTTTTAATGAAAATTGATTTTATTTCTCTCTTCAGCCGAAAAACCTTTTTTCCATATCTGTATTATATAAAAAAATTAAATATTTTTTTACTAAAATAATATTATTTTAAAATCATTTTTGACCATGTTATATTTTCTGAAAAATGGATAAAAATGAATATTCTTTTCATTTTAAGAATGTGGTAAATTTTGACATTTTCTACATCAGTATTAAAGGGATGATTTATTTTAAAATATACATTATGAATAAAATTTACTCACATCATGACTGATTAATTATTTGAAACATAATTTATATGTTTTCATTTTTTTTCAAACAAATATTTTACTTAAAAATTGGAAAACATTTTTATTTTTTAAAAAGCCCATTTCAAATTCAAAATTATCTGTTTATAAAGAAATTTTTCTAATGATATTTAAAAATAAGTTTCCATCTATGATAAAATATTTTATTCTAATTAATATTTAATGGGGAGAATATCCAATGATACAATTCTTAATCTTTCTCTATATGGTTAATTTTTATTTTGATGATATGTTTATGAAACACATTTATTTTCCATGGGTTATGCTATTGTGAATTGATGAAATGTTTATAAAATAACTTTGCATGGGTTATGATGTGATGATATGATGAATGTTTTATGATATTATGGCACAAAAATGAATTTTTTTCATTATGTGATGGTGGTTATATATTAATTAAGAACATTGGTTAAATTATAACCAATGATGGTGGTTGTGTTATACCTAAGGACAATGGTTACGTTATAAGCAAGGAATATGGTCACATTATAACCAATTATTGTTGGGACCTATATATCCCACTAATTAATTGGGTAATTATTAATATACCGTGATATAAAAAGGAATGGAATGAGGAGTTAACCTAGTTCAGTAATGGAATTTTTTTACATTGATATAATTTAGAGTAAACATTGACTGCTATGATGGTTTGGGGAGTGAAAAAATACCACTATTATAGTCTTGGAAATGAGCTTTGGCTACTGAATAAATTATTTTATATACTTATGTGTGTGAAAAAAAACTTATATCTTATTCAAAATTTATTCTCTCATGGATCATTTTCTTTTATTAATTTTTGATTCATGTCTTAATAACTACCAAGTTTTACGTCTTGACTCAATATTATGATCTATGATATGTATAGTATGATTTTAAAAGGTTATGATCATATTATCATGCCCTTATGTTCATGTTATGCTCATGTGATCATTATTATATCCCTTATTTACCCTTATTGAAAATATAATCTCACCCATTATTATGTTCCCTTTCCCCAAGTTATGAAGAAAGGTACTATGTATGTTATGTCTAAGAAGGGTGCAAGATACGAACATAGTGGGAGACAATGTAGATATTTTATAAAATAATTTTTTATGTGTTAAAACTTCCAATGGAACTATACCTATACAATTTTGGCATGGATCACTATGTTTTTTAATGAATATTCATCCATTATTTTTTATATCAATTATGAATTGTTTGGGTTACTATAGTTGGTATTAGGGCATGGTTTAGTAAATATATGAAAACTAGGATGATATAACTTTATTGAGAACCTATAGGATTAGTCTATGTATAAGATAAAATAATTATGTTTTATAAACAACCATGAAAAAAATTGGTTAAACCTAATATTTCATAGAAGAAGGTGTCTAGATTTATACATACTATAAATGAATTTTCATGATTATGTGGTTTTATACTATGATTATTATTTCCTGAACTAAGATTTCTTAATTTTAAGTAAATATATTGAAATTGAAGGAATTTTTTAAAGGTTTTATGTGACGAAAAATGAAATTATTTACCTTTTGAGAAACCAAATTTTATGTGAGATGGGACGAAAACATTCACTATTATACTCACACAACATTCTATCGAAATGAATCATACTGAACATACAAATTAGAAATGGGATAAATAATGTTTTTTTGAGTACATCATGAGGAAATTCCAACCTTATTTTAGTGGTTCCACTAATTTAGTGGTTTCTGAGAAACGGATCATGGCTATCGGAATGATATTTTTCATTATCTTGTGTTCAAAACATTAAAAAATAATTTTGGATGTCTATCATTTGGAAGGTGAAGTGGATCAATGGCGAACTCTTATCATGAATACAATGAAATTGGAAGAAATTGACTCCATGTGGGTGGATGAGTTTAAGAGAATATCTTTCAATAAATAATTTCCTCATATTCTTCACATGAAAATGGATAAGTAATTACTCAAGCTAAAGTAGAAAGATGATAAATATAATGGAACCTATGAGGTAAATTTTACAAGACATGTGAGGTATGCTTTTTTATTATCATCAAACATAAAAGAAAGTTTGATATATTATTATATGTCTTAAAACTAAGTCTCTAAAGGTAATCATCAATATGTTACATTAGTAGCTATGAACAAATAATTTTATGTGAAATGAAGGTGGAGATGTATATTGGAGTTACCCATCAATAATATGGTTCTGAAAAAAAAAGAATTATGGAATTAAAAAGAAATTATAAAAACCATAGAGAAGAGTTTAAAAGAGTTCCTTTATGCTCCAAGTTTAAAAGGAAACTATGAGAAAATTAATTTTAAGAAATTGGTAAATTTTTCAATTGTTTAAATGATGGTCATTGGGAAATTGAATGAAAAAATTATGTGAATTAGTAAACTAATTGTGTGAATACATATAAATTTCCAAAGAATTAACCACCCACACTCAAGTGTTTCAAATGAAATGAGTTAGGGCATTTTATGAATAAATCCCATAATATAAGGTCTAATGAAGACAATAATCCAAATAAATATTTTATGTCAGAGAAAAAAGGGGAAGCTTATAAAATCACAATATTTGAAGTGAATCATGAAAATTAGGGAACATTTATCCCCCACTCTAAGATTGGGGATTCCATATTGAAGATTTTATGAGTGCATCTTTTAGTTAAACTTAATGTGATTATGAGAATTTATTATCTCTTTATATATATATATATTATGGAAAAAATAAATCAAATTTGATATTTTGAATCAACTTTCGATAGTCTCATGGGGAAAGAATGTACCCACACATCCAATGAAAATATTTTTTGTTGTGAAAATAGATTATTTAACTAATAAAAGATGAATTATATTTTGGAAGCATGTATGATTTTATTGGGACTTAATTTTTGAAAATAAATAGGTTATATAAATTTTTTCATGGGACTTTATGATTGATGAAATGATTTCAAGATAACCATAATGTTTATCATGGAAGGTTTTCAGATCAAATAATTCCATTATTTGGGATTCAATTCTGGTCAGTCTTTTTTTGAATGATCCCTAAGGATAATTATTTATAGAATTTATAAATTTGAACCTTGCATATTATGGGATATATTTTTATATCCATTTTGTTTTTTGTAAATATTTAAAGAGATAAAAAATGACTTATTGATCTTATGATTCATTAAATGTTAATCTTAGTGCATCAATCATATGGAGAATTTAATATTTGATATTCATTTCTTGTTGTAAGAGATGAAGTGGAAATGTATAAAATCAAAACCAAAGGATTATAATATAGATGTAACTTTATTCAAAACTGATCTAGCTAAGGAAATAATAGAGAATATCAAATCCATTCAATAGTACAACAAGGAAACTCGAAGTCAGTAGAAATGTTATTCTGAAAATTGTAAGTGTGACCATGAATATAATGTTAGTAATAAGTTGTTTCTTTGAATTTTTATATTTAATAAGGTTATGTGACTCATAAACAAGATAAAACTATAGACTAGGTATATTACACTTTCTGATAATCTTGATCTAGTAGGGCTGGTAGCTTATTACTTGGAACTTCCTCCAAACCTCTCTAAAGGTCAAGATGTGTTCCATGTATCTCTCATAAGGAAGTACATATCAGATCCACCACATGTAAAAAACTCATAATTCATACCACTGGATCATTATCATTATTATGATGAAAAAACCCGAATAAATCATAGATCATATAGATAATGTTATACAAAAACAACAATACTCATTTGGTGAATGTTCTCTAGAGAGATTAAAATTTTGAAGAACTACATCAGATTCTGAAGATGTTATGAAAAAAATATAACCTATTTTTTTAATGTTAGATTAATAAACTTCAAGGTAGAAATTCAGTTTAATGGGGAATGATGTAACAACCTAAGAATTTATGAAATATTCTTTTGAAATAAATTCAATTCTTTGGATAGCTTTCGTTACACGCAACACCGAGTATAAACGAACCCTAATATACTATTAAAATATTACAGCCTAGCTGTTGGATTGGTGGGTATGAATTGGATTAAATAGATTATGAAAAATATATTTTTATACATGTATAACATAAATTTATTAGTTATTAATTGATTATAAATGGAAATCAATATCCTTTGAAATAAAATGAAATATTTTTCTGAAAAATATTTTTTGTGCACCAAATATACTTTTTAATTAATAAATTAAATTAATCATTAGGCTTGAATTATTTAAATTGAATATTTATATTATATAATATATAGAAAAAATCAACATTTATTTTTTTTTCTATTCATGGGTTAGGAATAAACCATATGTTATGATTAAAAATGTATTTTTTCTAAAAAGTGGTTTTCGAAACATTTTGCGCACATTTTTTAAAAATTATTTCTTTTAATTTTATAAATTTATTAAGATAAAATTGATTCCATATTTTAGATTAGTAGGTTAATATTTTGTTAATATATCACTTTTTTCTATATAAATTTTTACAACAATGAAATTTATCACTTCATAAAGGGAAAATCTTATTAATCATGGTTAAAATTAAGTTATAAGGAAATAATTTTTTATCCTAATTATTATTGAATGAATTTAGTTTAGACCTTAACGTTATTCATAAAATTTAGTTTTTTAATATACACTTTTCAATGAAAATTACCCATATAATATTTAAAAGTAATGAATGTTAAAAAATGTCACTCTCTTAGTTTTAAATATCTCTTATATGTTCACATAGGGAATAAGAAAGTTATAAATGAATCTAATTTTTTTGATTAATGAATTTATTTTAATGACATTATTTATAATTTATATTAATTACATAATGACCATTAATTCTTATACAACACTGATCTAGTATTTCTCTATTTAATAATATATATATATAATGATTTTAAATTTTTTAAAAGTAATATAATTTGAGTGAGTTAATATGAAATAAGAATTTGGTAGTTGAATATGAAATATTAGTGTTATGTAAAATTATTATATTTTATTTTCCCCTTTTTCTTGATATACTTAAATTCAAATTAAATGAATAGTGTTAAAAATTGCATTAAAGATATTTTATTATAAATAATAATTTACCAAGTGATATAAAATTAATAAAAATATTAGATTCATCCCCATGGATTTTATATGGATTTTAAAATCAACCATGGTTCATTTGGGGTTATTTTTTCATTTTATAGTAACATAATTAACAATTAAATAGTACAAAATATTAATGTTACACTAATTTACAAAAGGGTTAACGAAGGGTTAAAAGAAAAATATAAGGGTAAAAATGTGATACAAAGATGAAAAAATATTATTTCATTAGAATATTGGGACTCTTAATCATATTATATTTTAATATTATCAATTTTTAACCATTTTTATATCAAAATTAATTTATATTAATTTAATATTTTATGAAATTCCAAGGGTGCCCCTTCCCTCAATTATAAAAGGCCACCCCTCCTTTCTATTATTCACACAAATTTAAGCCTTATATATTTTCCATAATCCTCAAAGTTCTCATATAAACTAACATATTCACATTATAGACCTAATGTTATTCCAACCACACCAACCCTAGAGCCTTTATATTGATATCTAAATAAATTATTTCAAATATGAGTTAACTGCCATAACCAATCAATTTATTTTTAATTATTACTTAAAATCCTATATATCTATTATGGTATCCATAAAATAATAAATTAATTATCCTAAACATAATTAAATTTTATTATTATAATTAAAAAATCTTTATTAATCCTCTTTCCATAAAAAGGGAAGTGAAAATATCAATCGTACCAACATATGACTTTCCATCTCCATGTAGAGATACAATTCCTTTAGAATCTTCGTCATTTATATAAGTATATTATGATTGGTTCAATGTAAACATATGATATTAATTACCTAATTATACTTTTATAATTATAATATCATATCTACCTTTTAAATTTAGAAACTATTATAAAATGATAACGTCAAATGTGCATACGTGTGGACTACCACCTCTAAGAAGCAATGTGATTCATTTTTCATTTTTATTTTACTTGAGTGATATATAATAAGGATGTATTTAATCAATATATATGATATATATTAATAAAAAATTATTCTGGAAAGGTTATTTATTATTAACCTTTCTTTCGTTTCATCTTTTAAAAAATGGAAACAATGTTCAATCGTATGTATGACCTACCATATATATGAACGGTGTAATTAATATTCATATCACTATATTTTATGAATAAATATTAACCTTTATATAATTAATATATATGATATATATATATATTGATAAAAAAAATTGATATTATAGAACCAACATCGAAATACAAGGACTAAATCTAATAAACTAGAACATACATGAACAACAGAGTCTATATCACTCGGAATGGTAATTTTATTAAAGTTGTTTTAAAAAACAGGTGAAAAAAGTTAATCAGTAAATCATATATGGTATTATATATATATGAGTATGGTTCTATAATATATTTATAATAAATTAATATTTATTACATATGAGGTTCTAATAAATATTAATAAAGTTGGACCAAAGTTAAGAGATTTTCTTCTGACATTTACTTCTATGGGACAAAAGCCATATACACCACTTGTTTATATTTTTTGGTGTATATATACCACATGAATTTATTTTATGTTTTTTATCATTGAAATGATGGGATATAAATATCTATTTAAGGTTCTTTTATTTTTGGGGATTTTGAATCAAAAAATGACAAAGTAGAAAGTATTTTATGTTACAATCTCATTGTTTATCAGAACTATTTATAATTATGATTACAATGATGAAATCATATAATCTACCTCACAATAAAATCATTAATTTTATTCTCCTCTATTTATTTCTTGAGAATACATTTTTTCCTTTCATTTTACTCATCTTAAGTACTCATGATACAAAAAAAATTTATGAAAGTCAAATTTACTTCTCTCTTCAGTTAAAAAAATATTTTCTTCCATATCCATATTTTCCAAATATATTTTAATTTTGATTAACTATCCACCTATTTCTATTTAGAGACATTTTTAAAAATGTTTTACTTTTTACTAAATGGTTTAAAACTAATCTTCTTGTTGTTTTCTGAATGAGGAACTTTTAATTTTTTTCTATAAAAGCTTGTGGAATGTTTTATTTTAATGTATATAATGGGAAAATATTTCTCAACATCTTTAATGATTAATACTTTGAAGAATTATTTATATTTTTTCATGTAAATTTCCATATAATTATTATCCCTTATTAATCATAAATTTTTTTATGCTTTAAAATTTTTATTTCAAAGTGAAAATGAATTTTTTCTCAAGAAAAATTACAAGTGATATTTCAAAATAATTATCTCTCTACGATGAAATATTTTATGTTAATTATGATTTTCTGGAGATTTGATACAATGGTACTATTATTCATATTTACTTGGATGGTTAAGGTTTATTTTATTGATATGTTTATGAAACTAATTTATTTTTCCATGGTTTATGCCATAGTGAATTGGTAAAATGTTTACAAAACCCATTTTCTATTCATGGGTTATGGTGTGAGAATATGATGACTATTTTATAATGTTGGGTTACATGTTTTTATGGTTTTCATTATGTGATTGTGGTTAGAATTTAACTGAGTAAATTTTTTATATAATAACCAAGGATGGTCTTTAAGATATAAAAAAGGATGGTGGTCCTGTTATATCCAAGGATGAGTGGGATATATATCTCCCTCCAATGCATTAAGTAAATATCGATATATCATAAGATAAAAAAGACCAAAATAAGAGGTGAATGTTGTTATGTAAGGGATATTTTCCAAAATTATAGTCTTGGGAGTGAACCTTGAATACTATGATTGGTTGGGGAGTGATACCATGCCACTATGAGAGTCTTGAAAATTAGCCTTGACTACCAATGAAATGACTTTCTATAATTATGTCTATGAAAAAAAATTAGTTCTTATGGAAACTTTGTGATATAATGGCTCGTGTTCTTTGATTCTTTTATGATTCATGTCTTATGAACTACTATCTTTTATTCTATAAAACAAAATTATGATCTATGATTTGAAGGTTACGATTTTCAAATGTTATGCTCATGTTATAATACCCATAGTTTTATGTTTTTCTAATGTGATCATTGATATATCCCTTATTTACACTTACTGAGAATATGTTCTCACACTTTATTATGTTTCCTTACCCCATGTTATAATTAATGTCACTATGTATGATATTTCTAATAATGGTGTTAGTTATGAAGAAATTAGTGCTAGTCAATTTAGATATTTTATGAACCGATTTTCTACATGTCTAAGTATCAAAAGGAACTATAAATATAAGAATGTGGTGTCAATTTTTATTTTATTTAATGAATATTCATGAATAAGGATGTGATATATATGTATGAAAAATATTGGTCACTATAGTATACAATGAACTCACCTTTTAATTTTTCTGAGAGAGTTTTTCCTTATGTATTACCTTCTTCAGGACTTGTATTTGGGCTTTTCAGTAGCCTATCCTGAGTAGTTTTCCATGTATGGTGTAGTAGTAGACTTTATTTTAGAATTAAAGATACTAAAACAATTTTTATGGGTGAGATTATTCTTTTAGTGATGCTTTGATGATGGAAGTGATCAGGTTTGATCATTAGATATATTAAGGTGTCGGTACTCCAATTCTACACCAAGTCACGGGTCTCCCATACTCTTCAAACATGTAGAGTATGTACAATCCCATAATACAACAAGGTAAGGGTTCTCTAACTATATAGTGTTACTCCACCTAATTTGAGATCTAGTGGGGAGTGGATCCTCCACATGAGTTAGTGCTCCTTCAATTGTAGGGAATAATGACGAGGTACTAACCCTCCACATTGATTCCAGTGAGGTAATGCATGTTGTTGGGCATTAAAGATGGAACATTAGGAGTTGAAAAGTGACTCATCATTCTTAGATGGTTGTGTAGATAAATATACTCTTTCCCTCTCGGTTGGACTTCATTTGAGTATATCTGATGATGTGTTTTTCTGCCTCCACCCTCTTTATTTATGGGTAAAGTTGACTATTGGTTCTTTTGAATGCTCCTTTATTGGTTTTCATGATGTCATATCAGGTATGTATATACTCACATATACATCATTTCTACCCACATGTGTTGCATCTTAAGCATAAAACAAGCTTATTAACCATGATATTAAAGGAGGATAGTAGTACTTAGAGATGTTGACCATGTTTGGTGGTTTTCCATGGAGATTCTAAGTTAGGATCTCTCTTAAGTCCTTTATTTAATTTAGTTGATGTCATGTTGGGACTTCATTTATGGTTAGCTTGTATTTTTCTCCTTTACATATTTTAATGTATGATTCTATACATTATGTTTTACTAATGGTTTTTTCATAAATGATTTATAGTATAGATTTCATGTTTATTCCAATATTTATGCAGTGTTGCATAGAGCTCGTTGTGTGTTTATAGATAGGTACATTAAACCAAGGAATTCTCTTTTATTTATGCTAATACAATTATTATTTCCATCTCCTAGACTATTGGTGGTGGTATTAGGGTGTTAAACTCTACTTATTGTTGTCCTATGTGGGTTCTCAGTGGGTCGGGTGATGAAAAAGGGATCCACATGACGTGCTTTGTATAAACTACAAGTTGTGTAGATAAAAAGTTTTCATATTTTTACAGTATTCATGGGTATCCACCCGATACACATACTCCTAATATCCATCCAGAAAATACACCAAGGAACTAAAATATGTGGTAAAACATATGAAAATAATTTCCCTTGGTTGGATCCCAATTATCCATTGTGCTTGCGGATCATCCCAATCAAACTGCATCGCTGAAATGAAAAAACCTACAAACCAAAGGTCTCTGATCCTTAAAAATCTCCCATCACATCACGTCCCTCCTAAACTAAACTCTTGACCCTGAATCTGAAATCATGTAAATGATCTATTCACAAATTACTTAACTTGCAATGATCTATTTTTGGCTATTGTAAAATTGTCAATCAGTATAGAAATATAGAGGATGAATTCTCAAATTAAAATGGGAGAAAATAATGTACCAAATAAGTGAGGAATGGATGTTAACCATTTTTCAGGTTGGACTAAATAAATTAATGTAAAAAACATCAAATTTAAGGAATAATCAAGGATCAAAATTACATTATCAATTCATAGTTCTAGTAAGATAAACTTCAACTAAAAAATAAACATTGACTTGGGAATTAATTTTCTAAAGGAATAATTCTCACTAAATAGGGGATAATCAAAATGGGGACTAATATTACAAAAAAAATTCTACCTCAATATTGGATTGATATATTATAAATATTATTTATATGGAAATATCATTTGTAGGATCAAAGAATTTCATTAGTGAAGATAACTTGTTAGAAAAATGATCAGTGCTCCATGATCTGTTGTCATTCATCAAAATATCTCTTATACTTCTCACAAATATTCCTAGGGTTGTATATATAACACTATAATTTTTCCATAATTGGGTTTAAATGGAAGGTAAATTATTATTGGTAAAATTTAATAACTCATAAGTCAATTTATTAATTTATTTAATTCGTATTCCTCCCATGACCACTCTTAAACAAAATTCCCAATGCATAAAAAAGTTATGTCATGCCTCGGGTAAAACAAAAATTATGGAATTAATGGTGGTATAAAATTTATTATTTATAATACAATTAATAATATATTGATTTTTTTATAAAATATATGATTTCATGATATAATATATTTACTATTTTTTTATCAACACCAAGGCTCTTTAGGCCCCATAATCCCATGTTGACTCTACAACTAGATCCAAAAATATTATTTAAAAAATAAAAATATTTTAAAATGGAAAAATAGAGTCGTTACATTCTCCCCACGATAAGGATTTTTTTCCCAAAATGGAAAAACCTATTAAAAAGATGAGGGTGTTGGGATCAAATATGGTTTTCATGCTCCCAAGTGCTCTCCTAATGATTCTCATGCTTCCATCAAATATACACCAAGGGAGTCACTAAACAATAAAGGATATTATCTTTCCAATCATTGATATCTAATGGGGACTCTATAAAGTTAACTTCATCATAGATATATACTCACCCCATTTGATAAAATGCAATATGTCAAATACATACAACCTCAGTTGTATCAGGTAGAAGACATCATGTACTTGGTCTAACAGTTGTGGTAAATTTAATAAGTACACCACCTCTCTATCCCAAAATAGTATCTCGAAAGGGTAGATGAGTCTCATATAGTAATTTATTCCCTAACCAAATCTCTAAAATCCTCATAGAAGTGATACCTTTTGGGAAGCTTAGTCTCCCTCATCAAACACCAAAGTCATCTATCATAGGTCCACATAAGACTTATGATGGATCTAGGATGTACTCACATATTCTTGGATGATATATATGTTCTTTATCATCCCTCACACTAACTCCATTCCCATAAGGGATAACTTCCTGGAATCAGTCCAGTACAGTGGTGTCCTGCATGGTCTCCCATACAAGCCCTAAAAGGGTGTCATGCCAATGTTGAAGTAGCACCTATTTTTATACTCAAACACCACCAAGGGTTGGTGAAACTTATAGAAATAGAAAAATCCCATAATGTGATGTTGATTTATGTCTTTTAGAACCTGAATTTTTTTCTCAGTATGTTTATCTTTCTAGGGGTGAAAGACTGTTCTCAACTACAACTGATTCCTAAAGGCCCCATGTAATCCTAACCATATCTGTGATGTGAAGAGAGAATCATGGTATGAAATTATTGTTGAGAGAAATATATGAATTTGGCCTATATAATACACATAAATGCATCAAAAACTCTATATTTAACTCTTCTCTAAGATATCTAGGAATTGGGATAAATTATTAAGCCAATCTATGATCACCCAGATAAAAGCATGACATGTAGATGACCATGGAAGTCCTATCATTATTTCCATGGATAGACCAACCCAATTCCACTATAGAACCTCAAGGTTTTAATCCATACCTATTGGGACTTGGTTCTCTACCTTCACCTATTGATGAATTAGGCATCAATAGACAAACATGGATATACAACCCTTCATCCCTAGCCACTATAACAAACACAAAAGGTCTTGGTACATCATTTTCACTCCTAAATGTACCTAAAAGGGAGAGGTATAAAACACCTTCAATACTTATTCTCATAGCATCACAAATACCATAATATTCCCCCTGAAAAGTATGATATTCCCAACACCTTCAATAAATCCATTGGGAGCATATTCAGTGGATATATGAACTCTTAAGGCCACAAAATCGATATCTCAAATCTGATCCTCCCTAGCATGTTGAATAATCATAGGGGTAAAACCCATTGCCTTAAGGTAAACTGCACCATCAACTTTTACTAAGGATAGCTGCAATAAAGAAATTACTCATGTGTCTCTCTCAATAACTATTAACAAGATATCATACTGAGATTATCTACCACTATATTCCAATTACAAAGATTATAGAAAATCTGGAAGTCTTAATCCTAGAGGAACTCTAGAAACCACATATGTCTCAATTTATGGTCTTGAAGTGAAAAGAGATACTTGTGTCTATTTAAGTTTGAATATATGATAACCTGTCACCCATAAGGTAGTTTGTCCACAACATCGGGGTAAAGACCACTACTTTTATATCAAAATCATAGGTCATGTATTTCTCTTCTTGGGGTATCTACTTTCGGGACCCATAGGTTGTCATTACTCACCTCTGCACCAGAATGCACCCTAGATTTGTTATGGAGGAATAAAAGAACACCACATAATCAACACGCTCCTCTGGTAGTCTTAGGATGGTTGAAGTTTTCAGCCTTGATCATAACTCCAGAAATGACCCTAGAACTTCCTTATACACATGAAATTATTCCCCTTTTGGGTCAAATTAGTCATGGGCATTGAAACCCTGTTTGTAAATACCTTGATCCCAGTATCCCAGATTCGGTGCCTTACATTATTACATTGGTACTAGGTATAAGTGATCACATCCCAAAGAACCAAATAGTTTAGTAGATTTTGAAAAAAAAACACAAGAATAAGTTTTAAATTTGTATCTTGAAATGAAACTATACATAGAAACTCCATTTGAAACACCCATAAACTCCAATATTATCTCTACAAGTCATTCATATTATAGATATTCTCATCCTGAGGAAAAACATAAGAAATGGGTTAGATCATATGCTCAGTAATGGTAAGAAATATAGGAGAATCTCTCATAAGTAAACATGAACAATAAATAAAGTTAACATATAAAAACACATGCCATTAAAACATAATCTTGAGAATAATATTGTAGGAATAAAAACTGATTAAATAATTCCATATAAATAATCACGTGAGAATGAAACTTAACAAAGGATATTATACTAGTCGAATAGTCACATGGATTATGAATTAATAATATCATAATGATGGAATACATAATTTTTGACATTTGAAACATACCATTGAGGCTTCATCCAAGAAATAAAAAAATTAATTGCTAAGGAATCATCAAAATCCATATCTGAAAATAAATGGGAATGGCCTTGGACATGTCCATATCTGGTTTTTCTCATTAGACATGCAGATGAATTGAGGGGATATAGTGACACCTACCATAAAATACAATGTCAAATATATTCCTTAAATTAATGGGGTGAATAATAGACAACATAGACATATGAAATGTAAGTAACTTTCCTCAATTAGTAAACATAATTCACTAACTATTCTGAGTTATGCAGTGAATGGTATCAAGATAGCACATCCAAATTCAAACTAATCATAATCAATTTGACAAAATACGGGAGATAATATCATAAAAGAACAATCCCAATTAATCATATCATTCAATAGTGGGTGTTTAAATATCTGAAAATGCTCTAATAAAACCACTGAGAAATTCTTGAGAAAAATAACCTTTTTTACTTTGGAAAGAATAGTCCTTTTAGAAAATTATTTTTATTTTTCATAAAATTAGATTATAATTGGTATATCAAAGAAAATAAAAGGGAGGTAAAATGAACTTATATTTGAGGCATAAATTATTTCTAAATAAGGTGAAAATAAATAAAATATAATTTAATAAACTTTATAAATGAGCAGCTTTAGTGCGGTTTAGGGAAAAATACTAAAGAGTATTTAAAACAAACAAAGTAATAAATTTTTGTATAAAAAATGAAAAAATATAATTTTACACGAAAAATGAGTTATTTTATAAAAATATTAGTGCCTTGAAACTGATTATTGATTTCCCTTGAAAATGGGTAAGAAACTGGGAAGTTCCCTTTAATCGGGCTTACTTATCGGGAGGAATTAAAAATTGATCCTTATAAAACATGTACTTAACCATAAAATAAAGATAATATGATCTAGATACATGAGTTTGAAACATAGAAAAATAATATAAAAGAATTCTATAATAATCAATAAGAATTAAATTTAGGTATAGAGGGAGAAACTATAACCTGAAAGAAAAATGGAGGTTCGGGGAGAATCTCTTACCACTATGCAAACAGTCGAACCATATGCCCCATATAATTAATGATCATCAAATGAAACATCGAATACCAGGAAGATAAATGGATTCATGTTATGTTTCATCAATGGGTAGTACACATACACCACATAGAATAAATAGTTGTGAATAAGGCATATCTCATAGAAATAAGAGAGAGATGAGAAAACCATTACCTTATGTCTGAAAGTGTTCTTCACTTGTACATAATATCTAGGATATTGAAATTATATTCATTAACAAACTAATTAATAACCTATTAATCATGTATTTTATTTTTTATAATTTTTTTAAGTTCATTTATGGATTTTTTAATGATTTATATCATTCAATTTCTTTATTTGAGAGTGTTTGTTTCCATGGTTTTCATGATTGGTTTAAATGTTCAAAAGATAATGAAAAAATGGGAAAAATTATCCTAAATTGAAATTAAATGTTATTAATGAAGTTAAAAAATATTTAATGGTCTTATATATCATTTTATTTTCATATATGAGTATGATTATTTAGAAAAAGTGTTAATGATAACCATTTAGATTATTCTGGCGATTTTTCAATCATCACAAAATAGTTTTCTCTTTTCAATTAATATTATGTATATATTCTGGGTACATAAAATTAAATAAGTTATAATAAATATACTATAGTCTCTTATAACCATGAAAATGGTTTTATGACCATTCGTTAAGGTGTAATTGAAAAACAAAAACTCATCGTCTACGTATGTGGTAAATCGGCACCTCATGGTCCAATTTTTCATTTTTAGAATACAAATACCGAATAAGGGTTTTAATGGTTTATATACCATTAACATAATAAAATTATAGAAGAAATAATATACTATAGTTCTCGTGCATGATTCAATATAAGAGGTAAAAAAGGATAAGAATAGAAAAGAAAGTGAAAGGAAATTAAAAGAACGAAAGGGGATTTTACCTCTTCATTTATTCTCCTTGAGATCCTCCTTAGGGAACTTAGAAGTGGTATTTTTGTGAGACTGGAAATAATATAATGATTTTATTGATGATTAGAATTAAATTTTACAAATGATCTTCAAGAAAAAAGGCTCATGGTGATGAAATTTTGTGAAGGGATAAGACTCCTTTTATAATTGAGGTGAGGGTCAATTTAGAAATTGCATAAAATATTAAAATATAATAAGTCTAATACATGATCAAATACTTCCAAAACGATTATAACTCATAGTATATCACTATATAGACATAGTATTATCATTTTTTACTTTTCCAATATTCTTGGAATATTCAAATATTTTAAGTAAATATTTTATTCATGAAAAGTAATTTTTTTCAAATTAAAAATTATTCATAACTATGTCATTAAAGACTCCCAAATATAGTGTTAAATTAATTTTTTATTATATCCTAGAAATATTATATTAATCAAGTGTATTCGTGAAGATTCTTAAAAATCTCAAATTATGTTTATTTTATGATTTTATAATCATTTATTTGATTTATTTATTAAATAAATAACCACTACATCATCATTGTGCAAGCCATTAATGTAAATATTTATTACTTAAAAATTAAAAATAAATTTCGTGAAGAATATAAATTTATTATATTTAAAATGACTATTTATTCTTGAGAAACACCTTTCGGTCACCATATATTAAAATATTATACTAATTAAAAACTATAGTTTGAACAACATGACTTCCTATTAAATAAAATACTATAAGGGGCCTTAATCATATCCATGTGGATCAAAATGGCCATTAATTTGACCCATGGAAAACCATAGTGGATATATAACCAATAAAAAATAGTCATCCATGTTTTTAGGTCATTTAATGGTTCTTATGGTTTTGATTAAAATTATTTTATACATTTTCTTCTGCTTACACAAGAACTTCCTCAGCATTGCATTAGAATTAAAGTTAATTATTTCATAAATTAAAAATTAAAATAAATTAATATAACAAAAATAAATCTATTAGGTTTAATATAATCATTTATATATATTCATTAAGTATAATTACTCATATCCATATCAAGACAACTTCACTAATTTGTTAATTTGTCTTTTCTTGCCGTGTGCTTGCATTATACATGCATTTAGATAATATTAATATTATATAACTTAAAATTAGAAAATATCGTCCAAAAAACATAAATAAAAAACAATAATTAATAAAAAAAAGTCATTAAAACACTTTTTATGACTCAATTATTGTCTATAATGAAATAAATTTGACATTTCTGTTGTTGCGCAGGCACTGCGGTGGCACTGACAATGATTTATATACTTATCGTAAAATAAATTATAACTTACATGTTCTAAATAAATTTTGTATAAAATTTTTATTATAATTTATTAATTTATTCATGAAATAATTTTAATAAATTTTATATCAGAATTATATATTTTTGATACCACCTAAGATGTCGTATTTAAAAAAACTGTATTTTTTACTATTCACCAAAAAATAAACTTTATCAAAAAATTGCAAAAAAAAAACCCTAACCATTTTTTAACATGTTGAATTAAAATATGGAGTCCATTTTATAAAAATATTTTTCTAAATCTAATAAATTCAAGTTTTAAATAAAACAATCTTTTATTCAAAAAATAATGATTTTAATGTTATAACTGATTTTACTACGCATTGATAAATTAATTACTGTCTCATAAAATTATATTATAAGTATAATAAAAAAAATATTGATTCATGGATATATTTTATGATAATATATTTCTTTTTAAATCCATAAATTAATTAAAAAATTGTAAATAAGCATTTATATTTTACAAAAATACTAACATTTAATTTATCATTTTTAAACATTTAAATACTTATTTCGGGATAAAAATATATCATATATTTATTTATGAGATACATAAATTTTATTTATAATTTCATAGGTGAGTTTATTATTATTATTTCCACATCACTATTTCGAATGGTCACATTACTATTCCAAATTCCATGTTAATATTTAATAGTATATCATTATTTGTTTAAACTATAAGCTATCGAATAAATTAAATTGATTAAAGGAGATACATACTAAAAAATATTGGGGTGTTAAATTCTCCCCACCTTCAATAAATTGTGTCCTCTCAATTTGAAATTTCAGTTCAAAAATTAAATTTTGATACTTGAAAATTACTTTGTTGAATTCACACATCCTAAAAAGGGTTTTTAAAACATGCTCTTAAAATGAGGTAAAGAGAAATACAAAGGTCACCACAAAACTAAGATTCAAAAATAGGAAATATTTGTGAATATATGTACATTAATGTTTATAACTATCATTTTCTGGTTGAGAGTGATAGAATACATGGTCTTTATATTGTCTACCACCACAAAATCATAAATTTGTTATCAGTTAAAGGACCATTGATTTCTTAGAAGGAAAATTAAATAGATGACATTTTTTTTTCTAAAATCATTTTCCTATAGTTGATGGTTTGTTTTACAATCCATAAAATAACATAAGAAAATAAACTTAAATGAATCCTTCCAATATCATAACTCAACCTATGGTTGTGCTTCAATGTATCTCCACTTCATTTCCTATATATAGAGATAGATATTCAAACAAAATATTCCAGAAGAACTTTTATGAATCCTAAGATCCACAAGTCATTCCTCCATCCTTTAAATGTTTATTAAAATAAATATGGTTAGCTTAGGTTATCCAATATGATAAATCATAGTTTAATCTTAATCAATAATATCATTAATCCATTTCATAAGTAGAAAAACTTATGACTTATCAAAAATATATTTGTCCCATTTGAAAGGTCAAAAATTTAGAAGTAAGGTCACTAAATTGCAAAAATAAACTTAACATAAGATTACCCAAATAATGTATCTCTTATTGTAACATACCAAATATATGAATATTTTAATCTTCTTTAAACCTTTATGAAACATGCATGCTTCCATGAGTATAATTCCATGTTTTTGAATAAAGTCTTTAATTCTAGCATAACAGAAACTATGAGATCACTAACCACCTTCATGGTCACCAATATTATCCCATAAACATCTACCTATTATTATCTCAACATCAAGAACATAATTAGTGTTATATTTTCCTAGTAATGTTTTTCAGTAAGATCAACCTATATAATAATCACTTTCCTTGATTACTAGTGTTATTCATCACAAGCTTCCAATTATTTAAAGAAGAAGCACTATAATAAAATATTTTTATATCTCATGATTCTTATTACCAAAACTCAAATAACATAATTTTTGAATCAAAAAATAGGAATAATAATCATTATTATTTTTCTGTGGTAGTAGCATAATCTTGACCATGATCCAATATCATCTTTTGGTTTACATTCTTTTGACTTTTGAAACATTGATTTATTTAGTACCCCAACTCCTTATAGTTAAATTATTGGATGGATTATCTTTCCATTGTAATAACAAGATTGGTGGACCTTCTCTCCACACATGTAGCAAACTCCCATTCCATTTAATCAAGTACCATGGTGTTTATTTCCACAATTATCACATATGGGAAGATCTTTCTTTCTCTTATCCACTTTATCGATCAATTACTCTACCGTACTCTTCTCTTTATTCTGTCAGAAGTCATAAAACTTGGATAATTATTTCTATATCTTGATCGAACATGATATTTTATACTCATATGATGAGAATGTTTGGGAGACTTATTCCCTTCTAAATATTGTCACAAGACAATAAAATATATTATTTTTCATACACTTTATATCATGGGCATTGGTGAGGTTCACATTCTTTCTATGAGGTTTCATTTCAAAACAATGCAATACACTAAATTAGGTTATAAAAAATAAGTCATAATTTATAAATTGTAAAACACATAACATAAATTGAAAATTTATGCATAGAAAATCTCACAATCATAAACATAGTTTCTTTTGGGACATATTTACTTTTAAATCCTTAATAATTTTTGGTAAATAAAATGTGAATTTTCCTACGAATATATACTGGGAGTGTCAAACTAGGTGTACATTAAGGCCCATTTTCGTGTACAAGGTTACGTCGAGTAAATCTCGACGCACCTTGTCAGAGATTTTATAGCTAAGTATATCTATTCCTGAAAAAATTACACTTGTAATATCAAGACAGGGATATATTAATAAGAAGACCCACATAATCTTTACCTTACCCAAATTCTTGGATATTCATCTAGGATTACCCTCAATGTCTATCTTAG
Source organism: Viscum album (assembly GCA_963277665.1). Taxonomy (NCBI): domain Eukaryota; kingdom Viridiplantae; phylum Streptophyta; class Magnoliopsida; order Santalales; family Viscaceae; genus Viscum; species Viscum album. Next base: position 212,367,886 of record OY728163.1, read on the forward strand.
GGTTATGTTCCCTAATATATGGGGGATTAGAATTTTTTATGAAGTGAACATGAAAATGGGTAAGAAATAGGGGTGTTCCCTTTAACCAGACGTACTTATTGAGAATAATGGAGAATGGAACATTATAAAATATGTATTTCCCCATTAATGAAATATGAACTGATTGGGATACATGATTATTGAATATATAAACAGAATTTAGAAGAATTATATTGTAATATATAAGAATTATGTTGGCGTAAAGAGAGAGAAAGTGTGACCTGAATAAAAAATGGAGATTCGGGGAGAATCCTTTAAAACATTGAAAACAGTCGAATAGTATGCCCTATAAAATTAATGATCATCAATTGAAAAATTAAATAACAAGAATATAAATGGATTCATCTTATGATACATCAATTGGAAATACACATACACCTCACACAAGTAATAGTGGTCACTGCACCAACCTGAGTGTTTAGCAGTAGTTTTTTAGCGGTGATTTACTAAACTACCGATATTTTTTTAAATAATTTCGTGAAAGTTTTTTATAAACTGATAATAAATAGTTAAATATTTTCAAAAACCACACATATTCCCCCTCCCCTGAAACCCTGACCCTCATAACACCCCTAACCCCTCACCTCGCCGACTCCTCGAAGCCCCAGCCTCGTCATTGACCATCATCGCCCGTCACCACCCATCATCGTCACTCACCGGACCTCTACGCACCTCAATGCTCCTCTTTGTTCCTCCAAGACCCTCTTTGACCCTCATCACACCTCTCTTAGCCATCCATCATGGTGCCTCTCCTCTCCATTCCTCGCCTTGTCTCCTGTCATCGCCCATAGTATGCTTCCATTTACAATATCAACACTTTTGTAGACATTTCCTCTTCGATCTTTAGAATTTTTCCTGAAATATAAATGATGTTTAGTTCAGAAATAATCAGTTATGTACATTTATTCTAGATATAATAATGTCTATGTATTTATTATTTATCCATCATAAGAACGTACTCAAAAATATTCCTCATTTCTAGTGAGACGAGACTTCCATTATTTAGATCAACCACATGGGACTTCCTCTATGTCAACATCTAGTAGTAGAATATGCATCTACAGTGTTCATGTTTCTGATATTTACACCTTCCATTAGATGAAAATTCAATGGAACTACTTCTAGAACTCCTATAGGTATATTTACTTTCAACTTACTCATTAACGTTTTGATAATCCATTAAAAATAAATACAATACTTCATTATCATCGAACATACGGTACTTCGACTTCCAACAACCATTGGATAGTCTTCCATAGCATCAACTATCATTTATACTTGATTATTAAACCTATCCAGTAGTTTAATACTTCCAAAATTACCTAATAACATTCCATATACATCATTGGAACCATTCCATTGGCACTTTCCATATTTACAAACAATCGGTCTCAATAAGTATTACTATTATTAACAACATTTCCATGATATGAATGAAACTCAAAGAATATAAAATGGAATAACCTTATTCTCCATATAAAATTTCTCTAATAGATTCTATAAACAAATTAAAACAACCTCTATTTCTTTTTCATATGAATAATGGATGAAACTAACTTCCAAGCTTCAATTAAGAACATTAAATCACACATAATGGTCATTTTCTTGGGAAATTCGTTAATTCATTAACAGTCTTGGGAACTCCATGTTTCTTCTTTGGTATTCTCTATCAAATTATATTAACATTATTTCACTTCCAAAAATACTCATTGATCCTTATTAGAAAATAAATACAAAACAAAGTGGGATCAATAATCCCCCACATTATATTTTTGTCAGTACCTCCTAGAAAATGGTATGTCAAAAAAATTCTCCATTTCTTCCCCTTTCCATTTCATTATCTCTCCCATTTTGAAAACAAATAAATATTATAATTGAGGTGATAGTATTAATCCATGCTTAATAAAGTTTCCATAAATTATCCCACTTTACGTCTATGTGTTCCATGATCAATGTATAAAATTAGAGTGTTTGGTTTAAACAACAATCACGACACAAATAATATAATACCAACTCTTATAAAACAAGTTACTGTTATCTTTAATGGGTGATAAAACATTTTCAGCCTAAGATCATTGATTATTTCCAATTTCTATAAAAATTATCATGAATTATTTTAAAATGATTTATTTTACTCACTTCAACACACAAATTAAAACATTTAAATAATAATTATTGGGTACTATAACATGAAAAATATATCTTGTAACTTTCTCAAACAAATTTATTTTTCTTATTATTGTTAAAAAAAATATATCCACTATATTAATATAGTATTTTCTTGAAATAAAAAATCAAGGATGAGATAGTGTAAATACACACCATTACAATGGTAAATTTAAATCACTTTCTAGTATTTAGTATTTTTTGTGTATTTCTTTAGAAAATTCTCATATGTCTCTACCTCAAGGCATAAACTATATATTTCATTCATCAATGTTCATTTTAACTTCATATTTTTAATAGAATTCAAATTATTATGATTTCAATCTGGATGGTTCTTCTTCTAATATACTATCCAGTATTTGTTTTGAACGCTTACATATATTCTCAAGTTCTCCCTCTAAGAATTAGATTCACCTTTGTTTCCCTATAATAAATTAATAAAAATACAAAAATAATAACATAAAAATAATTTGGAACATATTTTTCTCTGTATTGTGATAGGTAAATCTTATAATCGCTTTTTAACCATAATAATTTTTCCTTTTTATATTTTTATTTGATAAATTTATTAATATTTTAAATTCTAAATTTCATGTTTGTTCATTATTTTGAAAACAGATTATCCTTCATTATTTCATTCCGTTTAGAGTTTATGGTCATACTAGTCAAACTAAGAAGTTGAAAATAGTTTAGAGTCACAATACTTGAACCATAGGGTTGCATATAGTCTAAGGACATAATGCTTGAAATATAAATCCGAGTATAATGTCATAGACCATGGACTATGGTTCTATAAATAGTTTATATTCATAATTCCCGAAACTAAGTTGATCTACCCAAGAGTGGTTATTATGACACTTTAGGGTTTAAAACCAAAAGAAATGGTCTTCCGAGGAGGACATATACCAATCAAAAGAATATAGGGTTATGGCATAAAAAAATTGAAATTAGGACATTATGAACCTATGAATTAATGTGCTACTGATGGTGGACTAAAAAGGGGTAAAACATTTACTCCTAAAAAATCTTACTCTAATACTTGGGCATTGACATTTATAGTTTTCTAAAACCACTGAAACTTGGTTCATCCTCTTAAAACACAAAACATTCATTATGACATAGAGATACCTGAATTTATATTTCTACTAAAAATAATATGAGTATCATATATAGTTTTACATCCATCATGAAATGTCGAAAATATGGTTTAAATACAACCCCTTATATATAGAATTAATTTATTTATTATAAAACTTACTCCAACCAAATAAAAATATAGAGTATGAAATCATGTATTCATTGTTGTCTTGTGGTAAAACCTATTTATTTTTATATGTTACCTACCACACTGCCTCTCAATATGTATACACTATATAGCCTATCTAACCTTTATTCCTTAAAAGTTCCTCACATTATGGGAATATTCCTTTTTCATTCTACCGTTTTTATATGATAATCCACTTATAAAACATTTCATCATTTACCCTGGGTGTCGTGTCTTTTTTTAGTCTTTTTCAACTATATATCATCATGTTGAGAACAACCTTCTTTGAAGCTTCATTTTAGACCTAGAAAACATTTTATGTCATTTATGGATATTTCATAAATACGAAAAATATTTGGATGGAATCCTCAAGAGAAGTCTATAAAACCAATTTTTGGAAGAAGGAAATAGAAAACCTTCTTTAAAATGTTTCATTATTTATCATTGTTATGTATATTTGTTTTGTTAGTACTGTGCATATGTTATCATTTCTATTTTTTCTACATAATTTTTTTTTTGAAATATATGTTTTGAATTTAATTTTATTTTATTAAATGATAGGAATGCTAAATAGGAAGCATTATACTATTCCATCTACCACACTAATAGATGACAATCCATCTATCCCCCTCCCTACAACATTTGAGACACCATCTACTTACCCCCCTGAACCATGTCTCGCACCCTCTTTGATTGTCCCATCAGCAGCTCAATTGAATTCTTCCCATTCAGCAGCCTCAACAGTGAGGGAGTAGGTCACCATTCCTCGTTCTTCATGGGTATATTGGAGGGTTACTGTAATAGGTAAAAAAATTAATATGAATAAATTTATTTCAGTTTTTTATACTAACTATTTGTTCATAAAAGATGAAAACAATGCAACTATGGAGAAAAATATGAAAATTTCAGATGTATAAAATCTGATCAGACTAATGATAGTTGTCCTATTTGATTCCAATGGGGTCCCTATAGATGATGCTATGCGATTTCTTGGCCAGATTCTAGTCCTAGTGGCTACGGATCTAGTTTCTCTTTTGATTACGTATGAGGAAATGATGCATATTCCATAATATTGGAAAAATAAAGTTTTTGATTCACAAAAAAGGTAATTTTAATACATTTGGGGTAATTAAATTCCATTATGTTATTAAATTCTAATATTTTTAAAATGAATTTATGTGTACGGATTTTTTCCACCTTATGGTTACTGATGTGCTAGCATGAAAGTGAACATTGAAAAATCTGGGCAACAAATAGAAAGACTTTAAATGGAGGTTATAGGGAGATGTCAAAGATACTTTGTTGAGCATACAACAGATTCCTGACAAGGTACCCAATGGGTTAACTAGAGAGCAATGGATAGTTTTTATTGATAGACATCATTATGAGAATCACATTGTATTTAAATATATATTATTATATTAATATCATTTTACATTTATACATGTATATTAAAAGGATATGACATTGCATACAAAACATTTAAATTACATTTTTTTATTTCAAGATCCTTCAAAGAAGAACGAGTCAGGATAAGCAAATCATCCCTCCCACTGCAGGGTCAAAGAGTTTTTCTAGAAGCTAATTGACTCTGGTAATCATTTCATTACTTTAAATATGTATAAGACAATATTATTTGTTTAATATATTAAATTATTGATTTAAATTTGTTTAATGCAGTCATAGAGTATTGGGCACGAAGTATCTTGAACAGAAGTGTGGTTGGATATTCAAAAAAATCTTATGGGAGTTTTGTTAATGAGCCTCCCAAAGCATTTAGGGTATAAAATTAATATTAATTATAATAACTTATTATTAGTTGTCACTATGTCAACATATATTTCTTCAAATATGATTGATATTTTCTTTATAGGTAAAGATTAAAGAACTATGGGATGTCAATCCTGCAGAGTCCTACTCAGTCTCCTATGATGACCCAATTGATAAGGTGATTTAGAAGGAGCATCCTGGTCGAGTGTGTGGGATGGGTTTGGAACCCATACCATCTGAAGTCTTTAGCAGGCCATTGGGGATTTAATATGAATTTACTCTTGGTTATAATCAGGATACTCAAATATATTATGTTTCTATGAAAAACACCATTCCGGGATAGGTGTATTATATATTCTCTTTGCAAAAAGAATTGGTTGATTTATATCATAAGACGGCCGAATCTGTCATTGGTGATATTACATCGATGACGGGTGGTGAGTAGGTAAATCACACATATTCAAAAACATTTATTTTTCAAATAGTTATTAGTTTTAAGTTAAAATATAAATATACAATATTATTTAATTTTGAATATAATTGTCTTACAGCTTTCGGTAGTAGGAAGTTGTGATGGAGGTGGAGAGGGTGACAAGCTGTGTTCATCATCAAACTGTCATTAGTGGTCTAGTTGATATGTTGGAAAAATATGGAAATAGAGTGTTTTTTCATGTATCATGTATGATGTGTGGAATAGAGTAGTCACCTAACATTTTCATGTCCTAACATTTTTATGATTTCCCATGTTTGATAAAGGCATTGGAATTTGATATAGCTTGATAATTTAGTAAGGTAGTGAGTCTAGAATTGGTGGATTATGAAGTTAGTGGAGTATGAAGTAATCTATGTTCCATATGGAAGATGTAGATATTAAATATTTTCATTTGAGTTGTGTTAGGATGTGTGTATTAGTATTTTGGACTAACTATTATGTTGTTTATTTGATTCATTTTATTCATGTTGGTGACACAAGCCCCATAGCTGTGTTATTCAAGAATGGGGACTACAGATGTTGGTTCAACCATTGACCACATTCAAAACATGGGAATGATCACTTCTTGCAATAGATCCTATGAGGTGTGTTCCATAGATGGAATGAGATCCTATTTTGGCCACGCACCATCACTATAGGGGAGAATAATACTTAGAAGATGATGGGGATCCATATTGAGGGAGACCTAAATTGTGGAGGTAAACATTATGTGATTTTTTGGAACATTTAAATTCTTTGGGATCTATTCCACTATGTGCTTGAGCACATTAAGTAATCTTATATATAAGAGAGATTCAACCCCATTATCAAGGGGAAGGCCCCGAGGTTAGTCATTGATTTGGATGGGACTAAGATATGATATTTGGGCTTCTCTTTGTGTCCCATGAAACGTAGAATCCAACCATGTGTAGTTTTGAAAATTAGTGCGGTAGATAACCATCATTAGAATAGAAAGTCCTATCAGAAAAGATCTAGAATATCATGCTCATTACATACTAGTCCAAGATGGTAAATGTTAGGCTAGGTATATTAAAGTCTTATAGATCACAAGTTCATGCTATGTACTTTGAATACTTATAGCTCAAATGTTTGTTCTATACAGTTTAAAGTCTTATATTTAGATCTATGAAATATTGTTAGATGGTTGAGATTCTATGGTTTAGATTATTCTGTTATATTTTCTCTGTACATGGTTTTTTAGGAAAAATTGTTTGATTGTTGACTATTGAACAATGTTAGATAGTTTAGATTATTCTATTATACATTCTCTGAACATGGTTTTTTTCAGGGTACTGGTACTGGGGCTGTAGAATCTAAAACATGTTTTTATTTTCAAATCTACATTTATAATAGTTTTAAACCACCGCTAACAAAATGAAGCACATTTAGCGGCGGTTTAAATTGCCGCTGTAGGTTTATATTTTCTTACTAACATTGGTTAAAAATGCCTCTAAATAAATGCATTTTATTGTTTAGTGGCAGTTTTAATGTAAAAAAATGGAAAACATTTAGTTTCGGTTTTAACCGCCACTAAATACATTAATTTTTTTCACATAAAATAGCCGCTAAAACCACCAAAAGGCCGCTAAATATGTTTACTACAACGTTTTCCAGAAACCACTACTAAATTGAAGAAACCACCATGTGTTGAATGCTGACACCTAATTTAGTTGTAGTTTTATGAAACTGTTGCAAAATCATATGGTGGTAGTTTAAACTGCTGCTATGTGGTGATTTTCTTATTGTGGGTGAATAAGGTATATCTCCCAGAAATAATATTGAGATGACATAACTCTTACCCTATGTCTGAAAGTGTTTTGTACTTGTACATAATATCCTATATAATGAAATTAGATTCATTAATAACTTAATTAAGAACATATTCAACATGTATTTGATTTAGTATAATTTTATTATGTTCGTTTATGGATTATTTATGATTTATAAGATTCAACTTCTTCATTCCGGACTGTTCGTTTCCTTGGTTATCATTATTGGTTTATATGTATGAAAGATCATGTAAAATGGGAATATTTATCCAGAATTGAAATTATATTTTATTAATTATATTCATAGATATTTAATAGTATTATATATCATTTTATTTTCAGATATGAGGATGATTCTTTAGACAATGCGTTAATGATAACCATTTAGATTATTTTGGTGTTTTTTTATCATCATGAACTAATTTTGTCTTATTAATTAATATTATGTATATATACTAGTTATAGAAAATTAAATAAGTTTTAATATATATAATAGAATCTTTTGTAACCATAAAAAATGGTTTTATGACCATCTGTTTAGGTGAAATCAAAAAACAAAAAACTCATTATCTATGAAGGCATTAAATCGGCACCTCACGGATGATGTTTTCATTTTTAGAATCCAAAGAGGGAAGAAAGGGTTTGATGATATATAAACCATTAACATAATAATGTTACAATATATTTATGATAATGGATTTATCGTACATGTTTGGATTCAGGAGGAAAGGAAAGAATTAGAACATAAAAGAAATTGAAAGTAAATAAAAGAATGAAAGAGGATTTTACCTCTTTAATTATTCTTCTTGAGAACCTCATTAAGGAACTTGGAAGTGGTATTTTCATGAGATAAGAAACACTAGAATGTGTCTATGGATTAGGATAAGGTAATTTGGAATATGATAGTTGAGAAAGAAGGATCAAGATGATGAACGTTTGTGAAGGGATGAGTCTCCTTTTATAATTGAGGTAAGGGGAATTTAGGACTTACAAAAAATATTAAAATATAATAAGTCTAGTATAGGTTTAAAGAATTCATAAATTCATAAAACATCACAGGAGATCACATTTTCGAATAGATATTATCATTTTTGGAATTGTTCAAGATTTTGATGATATTTAAACTATTTAATTAAATATTATATTCATAAAAAAAATTTCTTGTCAAATTATACACTATTCATAACTATGACTTTAAAGACATCAAAAAAAAGTTTCAGATTTTATTTTTTTAATATATCCTTTACATATCATATTAATCAATATAATTTTTTAATTTACTTAAAAATATAAAACAATATTTATTTTATTATTTTTAATATCATTTATTTGATTTAATCATTAATAAAATAATTACTGCAACATCTTTGTGCAAGATATTGATGTAATTATTTAATCCCTAAAAATTAAAAATAAATTTACATGAAGAATATAAATTTATTATATTTCAAATGAATAATTATTTTCCAAAAAAACTTCTGGAGAAACATATATTAAAATATTGTACTAATTAAAAACTATAGTGTGAACAACTTGGCTATCTTTAAAATAAAATATTACTAGGGATCTTAATCATATCTATGTGGATCCAAGTAGTCATTAATTTGACCCTTGAGAAAAAATTCTCAATTTATAACCAATAAAATAGATTAATCCATTTTTTAGGTAATTTAATTGTTATTATAATTGTAATTAAAATTATTTTATTGATTTTTCTTCAACTTGCACAAGCACTACATCACCATTACATAACCATTAAAGTTAACTATTTCATATAAAAAATACTATCATAAAAATAAATCTATTGGGTTCAATTTAATAATTTATATCCATTCATCAAGTATAATTACTCATATCCATTTCAATACAATTTCATTTATTTGATAATTTTTCTTTTCTTGCCTTTTATAAGTGTTGCATAGACATTTAGTTAGGATTCAATCTATATAACTCCAAAATTAGAAAATATCATCCAAAAACATAAATTTTAAATAATAATTAATAAAAAATAATTAAAATACTTTTTATCACTCAATTATTATCTATAAGGAAAAAAATTTGACTTTACCAATACTGTGCAGGCATTGTGTCAACATTGACAATGATTTTTATACTTATCGTGAAATAAATTATAACATTCATGTTCTGAATAATTTTTATAAAATATATCTATTATAATATAATAATTTATTCATGAGATATTTTTAATAAATTTTATATCATAATAATATATTTGTGATATCTCAAAAGATAACGTATTTTTAAAAAACAATATTTTTTACTATTCAACAAAAATTCAACTTTTTCATAAAATTCCAAAAACTCCGCCCCAATAATTTTTCAATGTGTATAATTAAAATATTTACTCCATTTTATGAAAATAAGTTTCTAAATATGATAATTTTAAAAAAAAATATTCGAAAAATATTGATTTTAATGTTATAACCAATTTTACACTAGTTTGAGAAATTTATTATCATGTAAAAAAATTATCATATAATTATAATAAATAAAAATATTAATTCATGAATATATTTTATGAAAAAAATTTCCTTTTAAATCATTAAATAATCTATAAAATTCTAAATAATCTTTTTTGTTTTGCAAAAATACTAACATTTAATTAATCATTTTTAAAACATTTGTCTACTTATTCTGTAACATAAATATATCATATTTTCATTTATGAGATACCTAAATTTTATATATACATTCATATTTTAGGTTATTGTTCCAATGGTCACATTAAAATTCCTAACAATCACTTTACTGTTTCAAAGGTCATGTTAATATTTAATAGTATATCACAGTTCGTTTAAGCTGTATGTTATTGAATAAATTGAATTGGTTTAAGGAGATACATATCTTTAAATATTGGGGTGTTACACTAAATAAATACAACATGAATCTATGGTATTACATTTCCATCCTATGGAATCTTCATTCAACGATCATTCTCATATGTGTATTTGAATCTAGCCTAACCTCAATATTCATTGGATCCATTACTCTAACAACTAGAGATTTTGGGAAAAAAAATTCAAATATATTTAATATTTTTGATATTTTATGATTCATTAATCTTTGAGTTTACCTTTGATGACACACAATACTATTTTTGGCTCATATTACACATAATTGCACGTTTAGAATCTGTTACATTCAACACCGAGTTTAAACCAAACATGACATAATATTTAAATATTATTATTTAATATGGTGGTTATCCACTAGATGTTGGAATTTAGGGTATGAATAGGATTAAAAAAAATATGAAAATATAGTTTATTTATGTTTATAAAATGAATTATTTAGTGACAAATTAATTAGAAATAAAATTAAAATCTTTTTCAAAATAAAAAAAAAACTTTTTCGGAAAAACTATTCTTATGATCACATGTGTGTTTCAAATAAATAAAATAACCAAATCACTTTTTGTTAATTATTTTAATGAAATTAATATATTATATATTCATTAAAAAAATTTACCATTCATCTTATTTTTTTAGACAGGGTATAAGAAATAATCAAAATTTATGCTTAAAAGTGTATTTATCTAAAAAGTTGTTTTGTCCCTTTTTATGGCTGTCTTATTTTAAAAATAATTTCTCAAAAATTTTTGAAAATTAATTTTATAAAATTAAAAACAGTTTTGAAATTTTAATATAAAATTTATCTTAGAGTCAATTTTTAGGTCGTTGTTTGAAAAGTTTTATTTTTTGATGAGTAGTGAAAATACTGAAATTTAATTGAAAACTACATTTTAGTTTCATTTATTGATAAAGATAAATTATATTTTAAATTGTTTTTAAACTGTAACTATTTCATTTATACATATATTAATCCAATTGATATCTATGGAATCAATTTCATATTGAAATTGGATATGAAATCGTTGTAGACTTTTGATCATTTCTCTCTTAAAACTTGTTTTCTCATCATGTTTTAAGATTAATTTATGTTAATATTTTATAATTTTTTTATTTGAATTTGGAAATGTGTATTCCATATTTGGAATCATAAATAATTTATAATTTTTAATAAGTCTAACATAATATTTAACCAAAATGAATAGTAAATTCAATAAAAAAAAATTATTGTAGTTAAGGTAAAAATGGATTTACCAAGGAGTTAAATAGAATGATAAAAGTGAAAATGGTCTAAAATATTATCTTAATTTTATTTAATGAGGTTATTTTTATATTTTACATCACTTTATCTAATATATGGAAATTAATTTCCACTTTCCTTTGAATATGACCCAAATAATAAATTAAGTAAAGAAAAAGGAAAAAAATATACTTTTCTTCCTTTAAATATCTATAAAGGTTTGGGATAGAGAAAAAGATAACATATGTTTGGTTATAAGTATTATTTTTAAAGATAAATGATTTTATTTATTCATGATTGTTAATTTTAATTTTTTGAGATTAAATAATTACTTAAATTCTTAAGAAACGCTACTATAGTAATTATTTTGTTAAAAATAAAATAAAATAAATATTAATAAAAATATTGAAATAGAATTAAATAAAATGAAATATTATGTTCAATTATTTTATTCAGACAAATATATCATTCTATATGGGTTAAATTATAATATATTTTAATTCCATCATTGTATTTTTCTTTAAAATTAAATTAAAATGAATAATGTAAAAATTGACATTAATGATATTTTATGATAAATAATATATTAATTAATGATTTAAAAATAATAAAAACGTATACTCATCCAACTAATTTTTTTATGATAATAAATACAAATTATTTTCCATTCATGGACTAATTTATCTTTTATAATAAATATATCTACCACTAAATGGTAGAAACTCTATTACTATGGTTATGGTTAAAGCGGTATTTTTGAACTTTACATGCGCATGTGTTAAGGTTAATTTAAGAAACACATATGATTTATATTTTAAAAATTATATATCATATTTAAAATAAATGGGTCTAATTTATCTGTTAATTCTCATTTTATTTTACGTTTAATGTATAAATTACCTAAGTTAGAAAACTAGTCACTACAGTCAAAACCCAAAATGGTAAAAGTAAGGAAACATATAAGTTATGAAATAAATTAATTAAAACATGTGTTTTATTGTGTATTGTAGGTGTTTCTTGACCATATAATCCCTCCACACCTTTAATAATAAATTTTGTAGCCGCTTTAGGTAATATTGATGTAACATATCAGGTAAATAAAGAATATGATGTTTTCATATTTATTAATATTTGTGAATTAAATATTAATTTTACATTAAATGGGAAGATATATTCGATGGAATACCCAGAATGCAATAATGGGTTTCTCCAAAATCTCATGTTGCACACAAGGCTGTGTCATAATGAAAAATAATAATATCATATTATTTTAAATGGTAGTTAATGCCTAGTCATTGCATTGGTGGTAATGAAAAAAACTAACTAAAATATGATTATGAATGTTTTGTTAAATGTTTTTACCTTTATCCCACAAATTTTAGAGGCTTAAAATGAGAATGAATCCAATTTTAAGCATAAATACCCTAATATTTTTAAAATGTAGTTTTACCGCCTTCTAACAGCGAATCCTTTTTAAATATATTTTTTTCACATTTATATGTTTCATTTTACAAAATAAACTTCTAATTTAGAATAGAGACATCAAAATTTACTTTGGGTTAAAAAAAATTATTTCCCTAATATAGTTTATTTTTAATTAATAGTGAAAAATAATGCATTTTATGTCAAAATTATATTTTAATATAGTTTATTTATATGATTATATTGTCCTTTTAATTGTTTTTAAAGTTTAATTAGATTATATTTTTTTTATTTAATCCAATTTTGGTCATTGGGAGTAATTTCACATTGAAATTGGAACACATGTCAATATTTCGGTAGTTTTTACTTCTTAAAAACATGGTTTTTTTTACAACAAGATTTAATTTTCAATTAATTTTTCAAAATTATGTGTTTTGAATTTTAAAAAATATATTCCATATTTATAATCATGAGTTCCAAATTGTCTAAATAGATAACTTTTATTTTTAGCCATTATGATTAGTTACTTCTGTAAATATTTTATTTACCACAGTTAAAGGGTAAATCTGGTAAATAAATGTAAAAAATAAAATTATACTAATATTAAATTTCTCTAGAATAAATAAATAAATAAAAATATTTCTTACATCATGATATTTTATTTATAATATATAGAAATAAAATAAATAAATTTATTTATGAAACAATGGTGATGTAGTGATTACCTTATTAGTGAAAGATTTAAATAAATGAGATTATAAATATTAAAATAAATTTATTTTAAATCTTTTTATTCCATACATGAAGTTTTTGGATTCTTATGACTCGTTATATTTTAATTTATGAAGTTTTCTTGAATGAATAAAGTATTTATGGATTTCTTAAAAGTCATGATATGAATAGTATAAAAATTGACATAAATGAGTTTTTAAATGAATTAATATTTTATTAAAAGATATTACAGTCATAAAAATATAATATTTGTCCAACTGATATATATGATGTTAAAATTTTCATTAATGGTCCATTTTTTGTCTCTTATAACTTTATAGTAACTATGGTAACCATATATTATGAATATACAAGAAGACATGGTAAAAGTTAAATAAGTATACTAAGGTTTAAAGCTAAAAGATATTGTTAATTTTGTGAACTAAACTTATCTAAAACCCATTGGTTGAGATTATTTATACCCATAAACTTTTTAGCTTCGATATATATCACTTTGGTGCTATTATAATTCAAAAATAAATTAATAATTAAATAATACTTTCAAACTTTCCTAAAGTGCCCCTCCTCCTTCTTATAAAAGGTGACCACCTCTAACCCTTACTCACACCTATGAAGCCCACTTGGATCATCCAAAATCTACCCCAATAAGATCCAAACATCCCTCAATTCCTTCTATAATCCTTACCTAGATCATAAGGCAATTCAAGAAATCCTTTTAGATTAAATCAAAAGGATTTACCTGATTTAAGGTAATATCTTCTCTCAAGTTCCTTTCCATTATTTTTCCTTGTCCACTCACTATGCTATTCTTATTATTTGTTTATATAACAACACCAATATCCTAAATATAGTATTTTATTGTTATAATAAATATTATAACTACACTTACACACACTTCTGTCTAATAGGTCTAGAACATACTATTTCTGTGGACGGCAAACTATTGCCTCAAGAAACGATGATTGTTCAACCTTCTCCTACCACATATTATGGTGTCCATTATGATGGAAATGTAATTATATATGATATTTATTATATTTATTATATCTATATTATTATATAATTCTCATTTATAACATACCTTTATGCTTTTTATTTTTTATAAATATGATAATTTCATTTGAGGAAGTGCGGACTACCGCCCCCACAAAGGGATATAACTCGTTCACGCTATACATGGAATGTATAAAGGATGGAATTAATGAACTTATGTAACAAATATAACATATATATTATAATTAAATTATAATATACCTATGTATATTTTAGTTTTCATTCCTTTAAATATGAAATCAAAATGAAAGTGGCGTTCATGCGTACGTACGACTTACCGTCTCCATGAACGGTGTATTTAATTTCTTATATCCAAATGCTATGGACTATTATAAATAAATATATACTAGATATATATGATATATATGATATATAAATCACTAATATCATCTTGTATATAATGGACTTCTGATCACATGGACAATTTATAATTATAACAAGTTCATTTTTTACTCAAGTTCCGAACATCAAAAAAATGTCCGATATGAACTCAAATAACTAACAAATTGTTATAGAAAGGTAATAAGTGATATGAAAGGAATAATAAACATGTAAAATTTTCTTAATTAGGTATAAATTAACTTTAGTTTATTATTCAAGAATAATAAGAAACATATGAGACAAGTCGGACATGAGGTAAGGGACTTCACCTCAACCTCCTTTCATTGAGGCATGTTTTGATAATATACACCTCATTATTTTACACAGTGTATAATAAACCCCTTTTAATTTTACTTTCATTCAAAGGGAATATTTTTTCTATGAAGTTTCTTACTAAACAAAAAAATTAATGTTTCTAACGTATGTGGCAACAACGACTTTCGTCCACCGTGAGCATTACTTGATATTTGGCTTCCTTAACAAGACACAATGTTTTTAAATTGAAAATAAATACCATATACCATTTTTACATATTTTTGTATTGAAAATGGATTTTAAAGTGTATTTACTATTTCAATATCTTGAAATTATTTCTTGTTATTGCAAATGAAATTTTAGGATTGAAATGTTGATGTTTTTAATCTTTTATGTGTGATGATTACATAATGGTACTTGGACATTTAATGGGTGATTACATGAAAAACGAAATGATGATTGGTTCCAGGATAAACCAAGGACGGGTGGTTACGTTATAACCTTTAATTCATTGGGTATGGAAGTTGGTCATATGGATATTCCATTTGTAAGAATTATTTATAGAAGTCGACCATATGGTTATTCAATTTCAGTATTATTATGTCCCAAGTTTTCCTTTTATATTTTATATGTTTCTTTCTATGGGTTTTATGGTAATATTTTGGTTACAAAAAATGGTAAGTAATGATATTATATTCAATGAAGTGTTTTTTCTACTTCTCTAAGGGTGAAAAGTATTACTTTATGATAAATTATTCATGGTTTACATGTTTTTTGAAAACTAACTGTTTTACTTCTTTATGTATACCTTACTGAGGTTATTAAGCTTATCTAAAGTTTTTAAAATGTTTTTAATAGGACTTAAAGTGGAATACAGTCAATGATGGGATCATGGAAAAGTCATTCTATTTAAAACATGGAACTAAAAATGTTTCTTTTTTTAGAGTTTTTATTTTATGAAAATAATGGATATTGAGTAGAAGTGTCTACATGTAATATTCATGTTTTTATGTATAAGTTATAACTTAATTCTATAAATCTATAAACATTAAAAGAACCTCAGTATGAATTATTAACTTAATTCAATATTATGTAATGTTTAAGGCCAGGTCCTTATAATTGACCTCCCAATAATGAATACTTTTGAGTAATTAAAATAATTACACTCCTAAACTATAAAAGTGTACTCACTCTCCTCTCTTCCTCAAACACTCACACCACTTTTTATAATCCCAATACTACAAAAATAACTTTCCAACATACTTACCCTCATCTAAGATTCCTCATTTGTTTAAAAAAATCCAACCAATTAAGGATTTTAGTGAAAAAACTAACGAGGATACCTATAGAAGAGGAAATATTCAAAAAAGGGAATTTATATTTTATATCTTCCTACCCCCACATTAAATTATTTTTATATCATGATCATATAATAACATAGGTATCTTAAATATAGTAATATGTTGTCATGTTATGGTGATTACCTACAATAATTTCCCCTTTTATCAAATGGGTTATGAAATCATAGTTCGTGTGTATATTTACCGCCTTGTGAACTGATTCCATTTATAATTTTGTTATCACCTCTCATAGTTGGTCATAAAGATGGATTTATCTTTTATATTTGATATATATTATATTTTTCATGTTATTATGATTCTGTAATTGTTATATCACGCACACCTTCCTGATTTCCATTCTGTGGGAATTTTATAACATCGCTTGTGTGTACGCTAGACAAGAACCTCATGAAGCGATGTGATTCATTCATGCATCACATGGAATATATTTAGGGTGGATTTAATAAAAATATGTTATATGTATGTAATGGCCCAGACCTCTCCGGCCAATTCCTTTGTCAAAAGAAGGTCAAGAAGTGTTCTGGAGGGTAAAATGGTCTTTTCCCAGACTTTCTAGAATTTTGAAACTACACGCCGTGTAGTTTGAGTACACGCTGTGTACCCCCCTTTCCGGGTATACCCCATGTTGGAGCCGTATCCTTGCCGTGTGCAATAAATGGGTGCACGCCGTGTGACCAGTTCTACACGTTGTGTAGTCCTTCCCCGCATACGAGTTACCAATCAATTGCCGTGTACCATGTTGGAGTCGTGTCCTTGCCGTGTGCAATAAATGAGTACACACCATGTGTCTAAACTGCATGCCATGTAGTCCCTCCCCGTGTATGCGTTACCCTCAAACCGTGTGTTGACCAGTCAACAGCCGCGGAGCTGTGTTGGAAGCCGCATGGAGACCATGTGAAAGAACCGAGTACAAGCCGTGTACCATAAAGTACATGTTGTGTACTTTTTATTTTCACACCTATAAAAGTCGGGGTACCCTCCTCCTTTCAACTCACTCCTCTCCTCTCCTCTCCTCTAAGCAGAGCTCTCTAAGAGACTCAAAGGCTCTTCCTTCCATAACTTCTTCGTCCGAGATCCAATTTACGATATGTCAGCGGCCGCAGGATCGTAACGACGAGGAGGAAATTCCGAGTTTCGATCTGTTGACTTTCCTTTGGCCTTTTCTTTCCGACTTCCACCTGAGGAAGTTTTTTTGGGACCCGAAAGAAGTGATGGACGCCGACAGATGTCTTCTAAGGTTGATCTGTGGGAGCGTCGTGATCAGAACATGTTGAGGTAGGGATCTTACCTTCGTCTCTTTAATTTGTGCATCATGCAGGGTGGGTGTTCTGTTGTTTACGTGAAACACTTTTGAACTGGTTTAAATTAAAATAATAACTGGTTAAAGAACGGGGTTGGGAATTTTGAGATTTTTGTTACTTTATATCCTGTGTTATTATATTGTGATTTGAATGAGCTTCTACCTACTGAAAATCACGGTCGTTGGGGGCCTTTGCTTACACAATTAAATGTTTCCCTCTCCTTTTGTATTTTCTTATGGGTAGAAACCTTGTAGAATGTGGAATTGGTTAATCATGTAAAGTTGGATGTTTAAAAGCTGGAACCCTTGTGTGATCACCCCGGTTGAACAAAATAGAATAATGAACATGTGGGTGTTGGATTGGTTGTGAGGCATGTGTTGGGGGTGTTTTGTGGGTTGTTGTGGATAGGGTGAGCAGTGGGGTTGCGGTTGACTTGGTTGTGGGTTGGTGTCAATGTTGTGATGGTGATGGGCAGCGGGGCTGCGATAAATGGTATTAAAGGGATGATGATGTGTGGGATTTGGTGTGGTTGTGGTTATGGTGGTTGGCAGCGGGGCTGCAGGGATGGGCTTGTTTGTGAATGAATAGTGGGTTGTGAATAATAAATTAAAGTGGAAGAGTTAATAAATGGTGGGTCGTGGTAATGAAATGGAAATAATAATCAATGGGGTTGGTTGGTTGATAAGAAGGTCTTTGTTGTGTTGCTCGTGTTTTTCCTAACTTGATTTGTGGATGGCAGGGATATGTTTTATGAACATTTGATGTGGTTGGTTGTGGATAGTTTCCCAGTAGTTAAGGAACTAAATAAACTATTTCTACTGAAACGTGGAAACCTAAAGGGGGTTGGGATTGTTTGTTGTATGCATACTTCGTGGTAGCAGTGCCGAGGCACGTGCTCAGTTTTCTTCTTAGAAGCCATAGGTTGGGATGTGTGTTTGGTATACATATATATATCTGTATCTTTTGTGTTTTATCGCACCCCACCCATGTTGAGCACTTAGTTCCGAACACTCCCATCTCATGGGAGAGGGTGTTTTCCCTGAGTTACTAGCTCCTTCCTACTCCTTCTCCCCTAGGTTGTGATGTCTTGAGGCAACCTTACACCTAAGACTCTTCGGGTAGGTTTCGATTGGGGTGGTTTTAGCCCAAGACTCTTCGGGCAGGTTCTATTGTTTCCCAATAATCTTCGGGATGAGGTCAAGGTTTGCGCGGGCAGGATATGTGGTTGTGAGGCCTAGGTGTGTGCGGGCAGGATACGTGGTTGTGAGGCCCAAGTGTGTGTGGGCGGGATACGTGGTTGTGAGGCCCAGGTGTTTGCGGGCGGGATACGTGGTTGTGAGACCCAGGTGTGTGCGGGCGGGGAGAGTGTGGCAGTGTCAGGACATTCTTCGTTAGGAAGAGTAGCTAATTAAAGGGAAATGGTGCGGGGTACCCAATACTCTTGTTCTTATATACTACTACCTATTGTGATTGTGTTTTTGGTGAGTGTGGCCGGTGAGGTTGGGTGGATAGAATTCTTTTCTAGGTTTCTTCTGTTGTTCTCAGAGGACATTAGGATGTCTCCCCACTTTTGCAGGAGAGCTTTAGGTTTCCCTACTGAGTATACTTGTATGCTCACCCTACATTTACTTTCAGGTTTCCAGGAGGACTACCAGGGCCGTGCAGGACCCTACTAGTTGGACAGTTGGAGTCGTTGCTATTGTTGTACCTTTGTTTTCTTTTTTTATTGTACTTTGAGCTTTCTTGTACTTGTACCTTGTTATGAAATTTTTTAAACATGCATGTGGGATTGGTTTGGGTTTATTTATATACACTTGTTCTTTTCCTCTTTGGTGGTTGACTTGTCCTATTTCCCGATCCTAAATAATAAAAAGGGTAATGCCTCCCATATTTGTGAAAACTCATACCCTTGGTGCTAGTCACCACCCCGGGGCCTACTGGAGGTGGGACTCGGAGGTCATTATCTCCCTTTCACCATTTCCAGCTCGGGAGGGGCATCTTTGGTGGGAGGGGGTCATGACAGAATGGTATCAGAGGTGATGGTTGAGAGATAGGATGGAGTCTGGAGTTAGGCACAGTGAGGATTGTATGGGATGGTAGGGAAACAGTGTTAGTTAATCTTGGTGCGTGACATAGGCCAAGGAAGACCGGCTAGGACACGGGATTTTAGGGCCCCCGTGATCTGATCCAAGGACTCTAAGCCTTCCGAACGACCAAGTGAGGCTACATTGATTGTAGGGTAGAGACCCTAGGTAAGGTACATGCATCATCATGATTGTGTTTTACTTGATTTGGGTGTTCTGGGAAAGAATTTTAAATAAAATGATAAAATGAAACCTTGATTTTTTTCTTACTACATGGGCTTAGGCGATCCGTGTTTACCGTACAGCTATGGCACATGGACGTCGTCCCCAGGTGGCTCAGACGGCCAAGGCCTGGCAGTTTTAGGCGGTCGATCAGTTGAGGATTGACCGAGAGGAGGAAGATAGCCAGTGGCAAAAGACTCTCCGTTCTTTCCAGCGGCAGACCCTCAAGAAGTACGAGGGTAGTACTTCGGATACGGAGACAGAGGGGTGGCTTGAGGAACTCGGGATCTCTTTTACCTTGATCCGTGATCCAAGGGAGTACTGGGTTCCCCTAGCTGTCAGTTAGCTGAGAGGTGCAGCGCGACAGTGGTGGATCCTCTACCTCGGAGAGAGGATAGAGGCAGAGGTTCCATGGGATGACTTTGAGAAGGAATTCCAAGAGGAATTCCTTTCTTCCATGATCAAGGCAGAGAAGTGGAAGGAGTTACTCTCCCTTCAGCAGGGGAGTATGATGGTACGAGAGCTGGGGATCAAGTTCAAAGATCTCCTGCGCTTTTCTCCTGATCTTTTTCCGGATGAGGATTCTCAGGTGAGATGTTTAGAGGAGTTGATTCGTCCTTCACTATAGTATGTTGTCACCCCCTTCACCCCTCCTACGTACTTGGTAGTTCAGAAGAAGGCAGAGGTTGTAGAGAGGATGCACTCGCTGGGAGGTGCACCCCATGAGGGGAACCATCCAGGCTCATCGAAGGGGAGAGCAGTCAGCAGCAGGTCTCCTGCGATGGGACCTTCCGGGTTCAGGCCAGTGGGGAGCAGGCCCTAGCAGTTCAGATCTTTGGGTCCTCGTCCCTTTCTCACGAGCCCAGGACCGAGGTGTTTTTCTTGTGGGGTTTTCGGGCACGTTCAGATTCAGTGCCTGACCAGAGCTCATTATGGTGGAGGTGGGAAGGTTCAGCGCCCACATCAGCAGCACCAGTTGCCGGCGAGGCCCTTCCAGCAGCAGCAGGACCATGCTCCTCCGAGGGCAGACTTTGTGGGAGGGAGCCAACCTCAGGGTGCTCCTCAGGGACCTCGACCAGGGCGTAGTCGAGGAGGTGGATGAAATCAGAGAGGCAGAGGATCTGGGCATGGACAGTTGCACGCAGCAGAGTTGGAAGCTCCAGCAGGACCAGAGGCGGTACGAGGTACGATTTGTTTGTCCAGCACTCTTGTTTCTGCTTTGTTCGATTCGAGAACCTCACACTCCTTTGTTGCACCTAGTCTAGCCCATGCTTTGGGGCTAGACGTAGAGAGAATTTCCGTACCACTGGTGTTGATTACACCAGTTGGAGTCCAGACCAGTGTATCCTGTGTTTTCCGGGGATGTGGGTTGATGTTGGGACCACATCGATCTAGTGGGGACCTTCTTTTGTTACAAATGCAGCCATATGATGTCATCCTAGGAATCGACTGGTTGTTTTATCTTAGTTCCATTATCGACTGCTTCCGGGGAAGAGTCGTGTTCTCTGACACGGATTGGCAGCACGTATCTTTTGTTGGCGAGAGGAGATATCAGGCGGGAAGCCAGCGTGTGGAGCCTCTCCTTTCCATGTTAGGCGGGTTATCAGTGGTTCTAGCTGATACAGAGATGATGGATGTCCCGGAATTTATTGGGGAGTTCCTATTTGTTTTTTCTGAGGAGGTTGTGACTCTACCCCCCCCCCCCCCCCCGACGTGACATTGGGTTCGAGATAGACTTACAGCCTGGTGCCCGTCTGATTTTGATGGACCCTTATCGGATGTCACCTTCAGAGTTGCGGGAGTTGCGGATTCAGATTGATGATCTGATGGAGAGGGGTTTTGTTCGGCCCAACGTGTCGCCATGGGGTGCTCCAGTTTTGTTCGTGAAGAAGGCAGATGGTGGTCTCGGGCTATGCATAGACTACTGAAGGTTGAACCGGGTAACGGTCAAGAACCGCTACCCCCTTCCAAGGATAGATGATCTCTTCAACCAACTGAGGGGAGCAGGTTGGTTTTCCAAGATTGATCTACGATCTGGATATCATCAGCTTTGGGTGAAGGACAATGACATCTCGAAGACAGCTTTCAGGTGCAGGTATGGGCACTTCGAGTTTGTAGTAATGCCGTTTGGAGTTACGAATGCACCAGTTGTGTTCATGGGACTTATGAACTTTTTCTTCCGAGAGTTTCTGGACCGGTACGTCATTGTGTTTATCGATGACATCCTGATCTACTCAAGATCATAGGAGGAGCATGTTGAGCATCTCAGGGAAGTCTTGGAGGTCCTTTGACACCACCAGCTTTATGGGAAATTGTTGAAGTGTATGTTCTTGACACAAGAAGTACACTTCCTTGGGCACGTGGTGTCTCAACATAGAGTGTCAGTGGACTCGTCGAAGGTGGAGGATATTGTTTCTTGGGAAGCACCCAAGAGCGTGTCAAAAGTTCGTAGTTTCCTAGGCTTAGCAGGTTACTATCGAAGGTTCATTTCAGACTTTTCTCCAGTTGCTGCTCCATTGACAGCTTTGACTAGGAAGAACCAGGTCTTCCTATGGAGAGAGCAGTGCCAGAAATCTTTTGACTACCTGAAGGAGAAGTTGTTCAGTGCTCCCGTACTCAGGTTTCCAGAGGATGGGTTTTTGTATGAGGTGTTTTGTGATGCTTCTGGCCTTTGTCTAGGGTGCGTATTGATGCATAAGAAGGGAGTGATCTGTTATGGGTCTTGTTAGTTACGCCCTCACGAGAATAACTATGCCACCCATGACCTGGAGCTTGCAGCAGTAGTGTTCACACTGAAGTTTTGGAAACATTACCTCTTTGGGGAGAGCTTTGTGGTCTTCTCAGATCACAAGAGCCTGCGTTATATCTTCTCTCAACGTGACCTGAACTTACGGCAGCGGAGATGGGTCGAGTTTCTCCAAGACTATGACTTTGAGATCCCTTACACTGAAGGTAAGGGAGATGTTGTGGCTGATGCCCTGAGTAGGAAGTTGCATCAGGAAGTAGTTAGGGAATCCGCTGATGCTTGGAAGGCGATGAGAGAGTTGGCTGCCTTACACTTGGATGCAAGGGTAGAAGGTGTTAGAGGCTGTTTGTTTCAGATGACGGTGCAGTCCTCCTTGTTGCAGCAGGTGGAAGAGTCTCAGTGGGGGGGACTCCGAGGCGGAAGTGATGCGGGATCGTTTCGATCAAGGGAACTCCCCAGAAGGATGGTCATAGGACAGTCGACATTGGATGCTTTTCCAGGGAAGGTTGTTTGTTCTAGAGGTGATTCGTGAGAGAGTTCTCCGTGAGTTCCATAGCTCAGCCTTAGCGGTACATCCAAGAGTTTCGAAAATGTACCGAGGCCTGAGGGAACGGTTTTGGTGGCCCGGGGTGAAATGGGATGTAGTGGAGTTTGTGGCTAAATTCCTAGTGTGCCAGCAAGTGAAGGCTGAACACCATGTTCCCAGTGGTTTGTTGCATCCTTTAGATTTCCCCGAGTGGAAGTGGGATGACATCTCGGTGGACTTCGTCACAGGACTACCCAGAGCTCAGGGTGGTTGTGATGCTATCTGGGTAGTGGCGGATCGACTGACGAAATCATCTCACTTCTTAGCAATCAAGGAGTTGGTCCCGATGAGTACCTTAGCACAGATGTGCGTAGAAAAGGTGGTTCATTTTCATGGAGTTCCGAGGACTATCGTCTTAGATCGTGATACTTGGTTTACCTCACGAGTCTGTAGGGGGATACAGCATGCTTTTGGCACCCAGCTACGCCTTAGCACTACTTTCCACCCCCAGACTGATGGACAGATGGAGCGGACTATCCAAACATTGGAGGACATGCTACGAGCATGCGTTCTGGATTTCGGAGGATCATGGGTATGACACTTGCCTTTAGTGGAGTTTGCCTACAACAATAGCTTCCACTCTACTATTGGCATGGCACCGTTTGAGGCTTTGTATGAAAGGCCATTTCGTTTACCCATTTTCTGGGAAGAGGTTGGTGAGACAGGTTCTCTTGGTCCAGAGGTAGTGCAGAGCACCACAGAGAAAGTCTAGCTTGTATGTGAGAGGATGTAAGTGGCTCAGGACCGACAGAAGTCTTATGCTGATTGTCAGAGGAGGCCCTTGGAGTTCGAGGTGGGGGATCATGTGTTCTAGATGGTTTCCCCTCGATGGGGGAAGCGGAGGTTTGGGAAAGGGATCAAGCTCTCACTTAGGTTCATCGGACCTTTTGAGGTGTTGAGGCGAGTTGGCGAGGTGGATTATCAGCTGGCCCTGCCACCTCGGTTGGAGAAGGTTCATGAAGTCTTCCACGTCTCCCAGCTTCGTCTGTACTTACACGACGACTCCCATGTTATCGACTGGGGAGAGTTATACATGGGAGACGACGCGACCTTCGAGGAACGACCAGTCAAAATCAAAGATCGTAAAGAGAAGGTGCTCTGTGGATGAACCATTCCCTTGGTTCGTGTGTTGTGGAGGCATGGCGGCCTTGAGGAGAGCACTTGGGAGAGGGAGACCCAGATGCACGCTCAGTACCCGGAGTTGTTTTGACTTGTGTTTTCCTTTTTTATTTTGAGCTTTGTGTTGATGTTGTACTTTGTACCCTTGTTATATGGAATCCTTGTCTTGTCAGTTGGGATAACTTTTATTTCTTTGTTCCCTGGTAATGTGTAACATGTCTGGATGTGTGGGAAAGGAAAACAAACTGACCCTTAATCGAGACGCATTAATGCGGATGCGATTAAACCCATGCGGGCGAGTCCGTGCCGCCTAAAGTGGATAATATCTCGACATAGGTGAAGGAATTTCCCAAACCCACATGTTCAGGCAGTGTGTTGGTTGTGTGGTGTTGGGGATAGTGCAAGTTGAAAAATCCTAATGTATGAAAGTGGGAAGACCCAATTCTTAATCGAGACGCATTAATTAGGATGTGATTAAACCCATGCAGGCGAGTCAGAGCCGCCTAAAGCGGATAATATCTCGATACAGGAGAAGGAATTCCTAACACATATGATTAGGGTTGTTGGTTGGGTTCCTGTTATAAGAGAACCCTAAGAGGTATCTTGTCGGGTTCCTCTGGGTTGGTTTTTGAATTCTTGGGGACAAGAATGTTTTAAGAGGTATCTGATGTAATGGCATGGACCTCTCCGGCCAATTCCTTTGTCAAAAGAAGGTCAAAAAGTGTTCTGGAGGGTAAAATGGACTTTTCCCACACTTTTTAGAATTTTGAAACTACACGCCGTGTAGTTTAAGTACACGCCGTGTACCCCCCTTTCTGGGTATACCCCGTGTTGGAGTCGTATCCTTGTTGTGTGCAATAAATGGGTGCATGTCGTGTGACCAGTTCTACACACCTTGTAGTCCTTCCCCACGTATGCGTTACCAGTCAACGGTCGTGTACCGTGTTGGAGCTGTGTCCTTTCCATGTGCAATAAATGAGTACACACCGTGTGTCTAAACTATACACCGTGTAGTCCCTCCTCGCGTATGCGTTACCCTCAAACTATGTGTTGACCATTCAACGGCCGCAGAGCCCTGTTGGAAGCCGCGTGGAGACCGTGTGAAAGAACTGAGTATACGCCCTGTACCATAAAGTACACTCCGGGTACTTTTTCTTTTCATGCCTATAAAAGGAGGGGTCCCCTCCTCCTTTCAACTCACTCCTCTCCTCTCCTCTCCTCTGAGCAGAGCTCTCTCAAGAGACTTGAAAGCTCTTCCTTCCATAACTTCTTCATCCGAGCTCTGATTTACGATCCGTCAGCGGCCACGGGATCGTAACGACGAGGTGGAACTTCCGAGCTTGGATCTGTTGACTTTCCTTTGGCCTTTTCTTTCCGACTTCCACCCAAGGAGGTTTTTCCGGGACCCGACAGATGTGACGGACACCGACAAACGTCTTCTAAGGTTGATCCGGGGGAGCATTGCAATTGGAACCTATTGAGGTAGGGATCTTACCTTAGTCTCTTTAATTTGTGCATCATGTGGGTGGGTGTTCTGTTGTTTATGTGAAACACTTTTGAACCGGTTTAAATGAAGATAATAACTGGTTAAAGAACGGGGTTGGGAAGTTTGAGATTTCTCTTACTTTATATCTTGTGTTATTATGTTGTGATTTGAATGAGCTTCTACCTACAGAAAATCATGGTCGTTGGGGGACTTTGATTACGTAATTAAATGTTTCCCTCTCCTTTTGGGTTTTCTTAGGGGTAGAAACCTTGTGGAATGTGGAATTGGTTAATCACGTAAAGTTGGCTGTTTAAAATTTGGAACCCTTGTGTGATCACCCCGGTTGAACAAAATGGAATAATGAACATGTTGGTGTTGGCTTGGTTACGAGGCATGTGTTGGGAGTGTTTTGTGGGTTTTTGTGGATAGGGTGAGCAGCGGGGCTGCGGTTGACTTGGTTGTGGGTTGGTGTGAATGTTGTGATGGTGATGGGCAGTAGGGCTGTGATAAATGGTATTAAAGGGATGATGATGTGTGTGCTTCAGTGTGGTTGTGGTTATGGTGGTTGGCAGCAGGGCTGCAGGGATGGGCTTATTTGTGAATGAATAGAGGGTTGTGAATAATAAATTAAAGTGGAAGAGTTAATAAATGGTGGGTTGTGGTAATGAAACGGAAATAATAATCAATGGGGTTGGTTGGTTTATAAGAATGGGTTTGTTGTGTTGCTTGTGTTTTTTCTAACTTGATTTTTGGATGGCAGGGATATGTTTTATGAACGTTTGATATGGTTGGTTGTGGATAGTAGCCTAGTAGTTAAGGAACTAAATAAAATATTTCTACTGAAATGTGAAAACCAAAAGGGGGTTGGGATTGTTTGTTGTATGCATACTTCGTGGTAGCAGTACCGAGGCACGTGCTCAGTTTTCTTCTTAGAAGCCATAGGTTGGGCTGTGTGTTTGGTATACATATATATATTTTTATCTTTTGTGTTTTATCGCACCCCAACCATGTTGAGCACTTAGTGTCGAACACTCCCATCTCATGGGAGAGGGTGTATTTTCCTTAGTTACTAGCTCCTTCCTACTCCTTCTCCCCTAGGCTGTGATGGCTTGAGGCGACCTTACACCTAATACTCTTCGGGTAGGTTTCGATTGGGGTGGTTTTAGCCCAAGACTCTTCGGGCAGGTTCTACTGTTTCCCATGAATCTTTGGGATGAGGCCCAGGTGTGTGCGGGCAGGATACGTGGCTGTGAGGCCCAGGTGTGTGCGCGCAGGATACGTGGTTGTGAGGCCCAGGTGTGTGCGGGCGGGATACATGGTTGTGAGGCCAAGGTGTGTGTGGGTGGGATACGTGGTTGTGAGGCCCAGGTGTGTGCAGGCGGGGAGAGTGTGGCAGCCTCAGGATGTTCATCGTTAGGAAGAGCAGCTAATTAAAGGGAAATGGTGCGGGGTACCCAATAATCATGTTCTTATATACTACTACCAGTTGTGATTGTGTTTTTGGTGAGTGTGGCCGGTGAGGTTGGGTGGATAGAATTCTTAGCTAGGTTTCTTCTGTTGTTCTCACAGGACATTAGGATGTCTCCCCACTTGTGCACGAGAGCTTTAGGTTTCCCTACTAAGTATACTTGTATGCTCACCCTACGTTTACTTTCAGGTTTCTAGGAGGACTAACAAGGCCGTGCGGGACCCTACTAGTTGGACAGTTGGAGTCGTTGCTGTTGTTGTACCTTTGTTTTCTTTTGGTATTATACTTTGAGCTTTCTTGTAATTGTACCTTGTTATGAAATTGTTTAAACATGCATGTGGGATTGGTTTGGGTTTATTTATATAAACTTTTTCTTTTCCTATTTGGTGGTTGACTTGTCTTATTCCTCGATCCTAAATAATAAAAAATGTAATTCCTCCCATATTTGTGAAAACTCATAACCTTGGTGCTAGTCGCCACCCCGGGGCCTACTGGAGGCGGGACTCGGGGGGTCATTATCTCCCTTTCACCCCTGCCAGCTTGGGAGGGGCATCTTTGGTGGGAGGGGGCCGTGACAATGTATGACATAAAAATGATTCTGTAATGATAATATATTTCATTTATTTTTCTTTCTTTCAACCCAACAAAAAAATGAAAAACAACATTCATGCGTATGTACGACCTACCGTCTCCATGAACGACATATTTCATTTCATGTAATGGAATTTTATATATTAATATAAATAGATATATAATGAATATATATTATTTTTATATCATTTTTATAAATTTGGATATTATGGAACCATGATCAACATAATAGTAAAAAATATAACAAATCAAAACATATGCAATAAACAAAGCAGTTATTACCCGGAATGTAACTTTAATATGAAATTGTTAATAATTGGGTAATAAAAGGTAATGAGGAAATAATAAATGTTATGATATATATTAATATGGTTATATTATATATTTATAGTAAACTTATATTTATTATAAAATCATTATGAAATAGTACGATGGAAGTTAAGACTTAATGGAAGTGATTTACGTCTCACATTTATTCTCTATGAGACAAATGCCATATCCACCACATGTTTATTTTATACTATGTATATACCTACCATGAATGTATATTATAATTATTTTAATTAAAATTATGATTATTTATATATCCATTTCAGGAACTCTCTTTCATGGTGTTTATGGATCAATTGTTACCAAATCGATAAGGGATTCTTATCTTAATTTTCCTTCTTTGAGACATATATTATGTTATACACCTATATTATTTCATGAGGGGTATATACATACCCCTTGACATTTAATATCATGACCTTATTCAAACTCATTATATTTTACAGTTCATTTTACGTTATTCCTTTATGGGTATTATGAATCACAATTACCAAAGTGGTAATGATTTTATGTTACAATTTCATTGTTCATCGGGAAAGTTTATGGTTTTGTTTCTGATAATAAAATCTTATAATCCATACCTCAAGAAACACGTGAACATTATTATCTAATGGTTATTTAATGATAATATATTTTTTCCATTTATTTTCCTCCCTTTATATACCTAAGAGATTAAAAATAATGTTTTAAAGAAATATAAACTTTTTGGTAGATAACCCTTTTTCATCCAAAACCATGTTTTAATAAAATAATTTAAATGATTTTTAAAATAATAATTTATAATTTTACAATTTTATTTTCATAGAAAAGGATTTTTTAAATGATTTATGTTTTAAAAAGTGTTTTTCAAAGAAGAAAGGATATCAACCTCAATAAATTTTTTAATTGATTTTTCAATACATTATTTATAAGTTTCCAATGTTATTTTTAAAGAAAAGGATTTTGAAAATGTTTTAGGTTTTAAAAAGTTATTTTCAAAGAGGGGTTATTTTCTATAATAAAATATCCCAGTTTCCAAAGCACTAAAATACTACAATCCTTAGGTGTGTGTTTTTGTAATGTAATAATTTTTATCTAAAAAGATGTATATCCATGTATTAAAAGCCTGGGTCACTATAGTAGGTATCAGAAGAAAGATTTGGTTGAGCTCTAGAAACTAGGATGGGAATAATTTAGTGATATACCTAGAGGACTTTCTAAGGACATTGTTATGCATGTATCTAAGGATAAGTCTAAGTATGATTCAAAGTATAGGAAAATTTCATGGAATGTTCATGAAGGATAGGGTGACTGGTTTTGATGGAATTAGATCCTTATCTAGATACTACAAGTAGATGTAGCTTTTTCATAGTTGTACCTAGTGGTAAAAACCATGAAAAAAACATATTGATCTAGACTCGATAAGGAACTAAAGAACAAAAATATTCCTTTTGGCGCACCTGGTTTGACACTCCTAAGGGATATTCTTTAAAAATGAACAAAATAGTTACGAACCATCATGAATGATTTAAACTTAAGATAACTATGAATAACCTAGGATAAGCCAAAGGTGTCATAAATTAAACAAGGAGTTGTGATTTAGAAATCACATAAGTTATTTTCCATGATTATGTTTCTCCCCCCTATGATTATTGTTTCTTACAGTATGATTTTTGGTTTTGGCCAATGATTTGAACCATAATAAATCATGTTGACATTGAATATAATGGATAATTATGTTTTTGTGAAAAATAAAATTGGATGATAACTAGAGAGAATGATATTGTGATTATGCCTAATCATATATCTCGATATATTATTATCAATGTGATCTTTGATAAGATTCCAGAAACATCTAATAAGAGGAAGATGAACTTTTATGAAAGTTCATGTGGTAATGAACATAGAGGAAAGAATATTCTTCTTCCTACATGTTAAGAAGGTGGGAAGAAAAACCTGGATAAATTTCTCAGATAAAGGGGAATATTTCATTTGTGTGGAAAAAAATTTATAGAGTGATACATTGTTGAGGAATTCAATTTCTTACATGTGGACAACATGGGTATTACCCAACTCAGTGGCCAGACTAAATAATTCACTTATAGACCAAGGAAGGACCTATTATATGCTAATAATTGAAGTGGAATAAATGAATTATTTTTTTTATATAGATTTGGGAATTAAAAATTGTGAAACAAATAAGTATTGTTCGTTATAATTTTTTCATTAATATTTTCAATGAATATGTTAAAAAATGGTGATAACCTAGAAAATTTATTTAATATAAATGTGGTATTAATGGAAAATACATTATTAAGGTAAAGATAACACTTAATATATTCCTAATGTTGAGATAAGTAGATAATTTATTTAGATAAAATAAATTGGATAGTATTGATGACCTACGAGCTGATAAAAGATTTATTGACAAAGTGGTTTATGTTATAATTGATTGAGTTTACAAATTTTTTTGTATTTATGGAATATATCCAATAATATATGTTTTATGTTAGGAATGATGAAATGTGTATGTTTACAATAAGGTATTAATGTAATTCAGTTTATTACCATGTTTCAATAGAATACATGATGAAGGTATTCACATATTTGGTATGTGATAATCAAGAGATGCTTTATAATATATATGGGATTAATGTTAAGTTGATTTTGAGAAATTTATTAACCATATTTATAAATTTGGACTGTTGGAAGGCTAATAACGTTAAACATTTATGGAATGTTTTATGTTAAAATTTAGATGAGGTCTTTGAGATTAACATATGATGTCAACATATGAAGATTTAACTATATTGGATAAACTATGCTAAAGATTTTATTGTGATGGTAACAAAATATATATAGAATGAATTAACATTAAATAAATGGAACATAAGATCTTCTAGTGCTTACAAAAAACACCCTTTTCTAGAGTAAGAAATAAAGTATAAAATGATCACGGCATAACCAATGGGTGACATGGTTTATATCAAATGGAATGAAATAAAGTATGTATATCTTCTTGTAAAAATTCGTCAACTTTAGGAAAATGATATTGAAATAAAATTTTGTCTGATTATCATCACTTTTGACGATATCAAATATATTTTCATGAATATTTGGTTTTTGGTTTTTTAGTAACTAATTTTTTCTAGATAACTCACTTTATTGTGATTAGTGATCTTCATAACTCTGTATAATTGTTCGTGATTTTCTTCCAAGTCCAAATTCTCAATTCCCTCATATTTATCCTACATGGAAACCTAGTTATGAGATACTTTGGGTAACCATTGTTTTCTAAACTTTTCATTTTTATGGTATGTTTTATTATTAATTTTTACAATGTGGGTTTCTGTGAAGTAATTTTCAAATGTTAAAC
This sequence comes from Viscum album, assembly GCA_963277665.1. Classification (NCBI taxonomy): domain Eukaryota; kingdom Viridiplantae; phylum Streptophyta; class Magnoliopsida; order Santalales; family Viscaceae; genus Viscum; species Viscum album. The sequence goes on from OY728163.1 coordinate 212,399,989, forward strand.
CTTTGATGACTGAGACAAAATTTTCAGGGTAGAATTTATTTTAAGTGGGTAGAATGTAACACCCTAAAATTTTGAGAAATTTATTTAAAATATATTTAATATTTTTGATATTTTATGTTACATTAAACACTGAGTTTAGATTCTATTACCTGCAATAATATTTTTTCTTATGTCACACACAATTCCATGTTTATCGTATGTTTCACGCATTAATGAGTTTAAACAAAACATAGAATACTATTTAAGTATTATTATTTAATATTATACTTATGATATAACTATTGGAATAGAGAGTATGAATAGGATTAACTAAATTATGAAAATATGGTTAAAACATATTTATATAAATAATTATCTTTTGAATAATTAATTTTATATTAAAATTAAACCCCTATGAAAATAAAAGCAAATATTTTTCAGAAAAAACTATTTTTATACACACAAGTGTGTTTTATATAAATAAATTTACCAAATAACTTTTGGTTAATTATTTTAATGAAATGTATATATTATATATTCAATAAAAATTTTAACATTAATCTTTTATGTTTTTAAGATAAGGGAGATGAAAATGTCCCATTTTACACTTAAAAAATATATTTTTCTAAAAAGTAGTTTTTTCCCTTTTTATGGAACACTTATTTTAAAACTAAATTTATCCAAATTTAGGAAAAGAATTTAAAAAATATAAATCATTTTTTTAAAATGGGTATAAAACTTTGATTAGGGTGAATTTCTATAATTTTTCTGGAATGTTTCATTTCTTGATGTATAGTTAAACATACCGTATTTTAATTGATAACTGCCTTTTCGTTTAATTTATTTATAAAGTTAAATTATATTAAAAATTGGTATTAATTATAAGTTGTTCAATTATACATCCATTAATATAATATATTTCATTGGAATCAATTTCTTAATGATATTGAATATTTTTTTAATCTTTCAATCTTTTTCTCTTTAAAACGCACTTTCTTATCACTTTTGTGAGATTAATTTTAAAATTAAAATTTTTCAATTCTATAATTTAAATTTGACAAAATAGATTCATTATTTTTAATAATAATATTTTATAATTTATAATAATTTAAATATATTTTTTTAACAAAATGAATAATAAATGTAATAAAAAATAAGTATCGTAGTTAAGGTAAAAATGAGTTTATAGTGGGTTTAAACTAGTATAATAAGAGTAAAAAATACGTAACATTTTATCATAATTTTTCTTAATTAGTTTATTATATCTTATAAATCAATTTATCTTGAATATTTCATTTTTTCCAACATTCATTGGAATATAACCAATATAATAAGTTAAGTAAAGAAAAGAACAAAAAAGATATTTTTTATACTTTTAATATTTATAAAGCTTTGGGATAGGGAAAAAGACAAAAGATGTTTGATTATATATATTATTTTGAAATATAACTAAGTTTTTTTTATCATTATAAGTTATTCTTATTTTTTTGAGATGAAATAATTACTTATATTCTTATGAAACCCAAAAATATTAATTATTTAGTTAACAATTAAATAAAATCAAAGATAAAAAAAATATTAAATGTGAAGTAATTTAAATGAATTATTGTGTTATTTTTATAGAATAATATATCTTCTACACAGGTTCAAAAAAATGTATTCTAATTGAATCATTGTATTGATATTGTAAATTCCATTTCAATGACCAATGCCAAAATTGACATTAATGTTATTTTATGATAAATTATATTTTATTAAATGATTCAAAATTACTAGAAATCATATTCTGTAAATTTATTTTAAAATGCTAATAAATAACAACTATATTCCATTCATGGATTAATTTACCTTTTATAGTGAATATATTTACACATAAATGGTAAAAAAAATTCAGTGTAGTTAATGTTAATGAAGTGTTTTTTAATATAACATATGTTTGTATTAAAGTTAATTTCCAACACACATAAGATTTATATCATATAAATCAGATATCACATTTAAAATAAATTTTTATAAATTATATAATATTTCTCCTTTTATTTTAGGTTTAATGTAATAATTTAAAAGGTGAGAAAACAAGTTACCGTAGTGAAAACCTGAAATAGTAAAAGTAGGGAAATATAAAATTTAAGGGGAAAAAATTTAAAACCTATGTTTTATTTTATGGTGGATGTGTTCCTACATTATATAATCACCAAAACCTTTAATTATAAATTTTTGATAAAATTTAATTAATATTGACCTCCCAATACTGAATACTTTTGATTATTTACAAGAATTCCACTCCTCCTCAACTATATAAGGAAACTCACACTCCTCTATTCCTAAAACACTAAAATATCTATGTTTCTCCCAATACTTACCCAAATAACTTCAAAAAGTTCCTCACCTAATCCTATATTCCTTATTTTGGACATAAATCCAACAAATGAAGGAATTTAGTGCAAACCTAAAGAGAATACTTGAAGAAGATGTAGTATTCATCAACAAGAATTTTTATTTTACATCTTCTTCCACAACCTTAAATTTTTTTTATAAAATTATTATATAATAAAATTTATATCCTAAATATACTTATATGTTTTTATTTTAATTTAATTACCTACACTGATCTTCAGTTCCATCAATATGGGTTATGAAATCATGGTTTGTGTGTACTAAGGCCTACCATCTCGTGAACCGATGTTAACAGTCCTTCCATTACCACCTCTCAAGGATAGTCATAATTATGTATTTTTTTATGATATATATGATATTGAAAATCTTTTTATGTTTTTTGGATTTTTATATCACACATACCATCATGTTTTCCATTTTGTCGGAATACAATAACGTATATGATGTGTACTGTGTACTACCACCTCGTAAAGGGATGTGATTTGTTCACAATTTACATGGAATATATTAAAATTGGGTTCTATAAAAATATTTTATATATATTAAATTATAATTATTATATAATTATAATATATTTCATTTCATTTCATTTATTTTAACTCAATAAGAAAAGGAAAAACAATGTTCATGTGTATGTATAGTTAACCCCTCCATGAATGTTGTATTACATTTCATATCAATAAATTCTATTGATTACTATAAATAAATATATAGTGAATATATGTGATATTTATATCATTATTATCATTATTTAGGTGATATAACCATGATGAAATTAAGAGGACCAAAAATATAATATATCAAAATATATATGAAAAAAAGCGGTTATTACTTGAAACATAACTTTAACATGAAATTATTAATAAATGGTGAATAAAATGTCATAAAAAATTAATATATGGTATGGTATATATAAATATAGTTTGTCAATATAAATATAATAAACTTATATTTAATTAATAGGAGTATTAAATGAGTATGAAAAAAGACAAGAATTAAGGTAAGAGATTTACGACTCACTTTTATTTTATGTGAGAAGAATTACATATCCACTAAATGTCTCTTTTATGTGATGTATATACTGATAATGAATTTATATTATTATAATTATACTTGAAATTATTTTTATTTATATATCCTTTTTATGATCTCTCTTTCATGGTATTTATGGATCAAAAGTTACCAAATAAGTAAGGGATTTTTGCCTAAATTTTCTTTCTTTTAGATGTATGTTATGTTATAGACATATATTATTTCAAGAAATGTATATATAGACAATTTGAAATGTAATTTCATGATTTTATTATTATTCATTATATTATATGTTTTATTTATGTTATTTTTTTATAGGGTATAGATCCAAATAATCTAAAGTGGTGAAGGATTTATAATAAAATTTCATTATTCATCAAGATTGTTTATGGCTATGTTTCTAATGATAAAACATTAAAATAAATCTATCAAGAAACAAATAACCTTTATTATCAAATTTTTATGTCATGAAAATAATTTTTTCTCTTTATTTTTCTCTCTTTATGTACCGAAGAGTTCAAAAATAAGGTTTTAATGAGAAAAGTCATTTTTGATCATAAAAACATTTTATTCTAAAACCATGATTTTTAAAAAGTGTTTTAAATTATTTCTCCATGAATTTTTTATATATTCCCAATTTTATATTCAAATAAAATGATTTTGAAATTTTTTTATGTTTTAAAAGTATTTTTCAAATCAGAAAGGATATCTTCCTCAATAAGTGATTTAAATTGTTCTTCAAAGCATTATTTATAAGTTTCAAAAGTTAATTTCAAATAAAAGGATTTTGAAAAAAAATTATATTTTAAAAATTGATTCTTAAAAAAAATTTATTATCCTGAATAAATTTTCCATGTTTCCTAAGGCACAAAACTATTATGGTCCTCATGTCTGTGTTTGAGTAAAGTAATTATTATTCCTCAAAAAATATTTAATATACACATATGAACATCTGGGTCATGACTACCATATTATAAGACGATCTATCATAGAAAGTGTACCTATAAAATCCTGAACTGACACTTTGATAGATTCCTATATATCTAACCATTACGTAATATGTCTAGGGCTATCATCAAATATCTTATATGCTCATCCTTTGACACTATGTACTCAAGGATAATAATGATAATGACTACCAAGAATTAAACTAATAAAAGAATAATATTTAGTAAATAAGTCCCATGAACTCCACTAGGTATTTATTCACATATAATGAAATCACTAAGTAATCATAGTGACCGTAATAATGTCAGAATTTCATCTTTGATATATCCTCATCTCGAACCTAGTGTCGATGATAACCCAACCTGAGGTCAACCTTTGAGAACTACCTCACCCCTTTAAACTAGTTGAATATACCATAAATTATTGAGAGTGTATACTTGTTCTTGATGGAAACCTTATTTAGTTTATGGCAATCTATAGATAACCTCAATCCCCCGTATTTTATCTTATCAAACAACACCAAGGATTTTTAAGGGGACAAACCAGGCTTTCCCAATCTATTTCACTTAGAATCCTCCAATTAAACCTTCATATTTTAAATAATTTATGGTGGCATATGATAATATAGAAGAGATGTTGAGGTAGTTCTTGGGTGAAATTATATGCAGAATTAGATCTCTCAGTGGGGTGGTAAGCTTAACACCTCCGTAGGGAAGACATCTGTATACTCCACCACCACCGCGTGAAACTAAAATCTCATAACATCGATTCCTCCAAGAATAATTGTAGAAACAATATGAGTAATCGGGTGTATCCTCCTATATATGGGGGCATCATGCTATAAATAAACATACTTGTATGCCAAGAGGGAAAACTTCATCCTATCAACTCGAATTCACTGCATCCAATGATAAGAAAAAAAAATCTGTGCAAGAACTAAAAAGATCCATTCCATGCCTAGAACTATGTCATAAGAACTCTTAATGTCTATAAATAGATCCCATAGGAATATATCTCCAAAAAGTCTTAGTTCAGACTGTGAAAAGAAGAGTACGATCATTGAATCTCCACTAGTAGTGGCCTCTTAAAGCAAGGGTTGATCCAAAGGTTCTACTCGAATCTCTAGATCATGAAAAAGGGAAGTGGTAAGAAAATAATGGCTCACCTATATGACTACCAATAATATATATAATGTATAAAAGTCATATTTTGTACCTTGTGTCACCTCTAAATACTCTAGGGTATAAGCCTTCACTTCATATAGCTTTCCTCATCCATATTCACCAGCTCCCTAAACCTAGCATGGACCACCTGGTTTAGGTGGTGAAAACAGATCAAATATTTATCCACCTCTTGTATTTATCGTAATTCCTCTACCATGTCTTCCGCCCTATATACCTCTCCTATATTTCCTTTACTGCTACCTAGGTTTCCCATTAACTATCTTCCTATACATAGCATGGTGGGATGTAGAATCCCATGGAAGGTCTTTAGGCCCATTAAAGGAGTAACGTCACCCCACCTTTAGTTGACTAGAACCACATCTAGAGCACTAATATTTAGAAACTCTATCACAATATTGTTTTGGAACTTCCTTTCATGATTATATCCTTGAGCCCTACGTCGAATATATGATGTTGAAGTCTCATATCCAAGTTTCCCACTTCCAGCACCAATTTTCAATGTCTTTTCATCTAGAAATCCATCCACCACCAATATCAGTCAAGTACACCTTTATAAGAAAGAATATAATGAGATAATACACCAGCCTAGATGTCCCAAATATGTCCATTAATGAAGGAATGTTCTCAAAAGTGGGCATATCAAACCATATTCTTAGATTACTGAGAGAGGTTTGTGAACATAAATGCATAATCTACAACTATCATGCTACCTTGTTAGATATCTAGATGCTATGGGATGAATACTTCCCTCAACATAGCTGATTATAACTCCTACATAAATTGTATCTTAATCTCTATCTAGGGGAGAATCACCTCATGATTCTTTAATGTAACCAGACTATATAATCTCCCTATGGATCCATTTAGAAAGCAATATGCTAGGACCACCATCTGATTAATAGGGTTATAAAAAAAGGAAGAAAAATTGTCCAACCACCTTGATTCGGTCCTCTACTCACTTAGTGATTGTATCATTATCAAACATAATGGTCATATACCACTAAAACATAGGGAGTTCATTCAATCTATTCACATCATCTTCTTATACTACCAAAGCAACCAGCTTCTCAACTAGTTGAGGTAAGCCCAGAAAACCTCATGGAGGTAACACCTCCTATACAGACCGCTAAACTAAAGCATCATCTCTAGGAGGATCATAATCAAGATCCTACTATATAATCCTAACTAGATCTCAACATGGAGAAATCCTATAGAAGTCATGATGCCCCATGGTAAAAGGCAATATTTGAGGAGCTAGATAAATTTGGGAATGGAAACCAAAACCCACCTCTATATGATGTATGTTCTAATGCTTTCCCTACAAAAAAAATCCTAATTATACCAATTCAACAAGAGGGTTAATAGATTCACTGTGAATGGATACATTTTTCACTACATCAATAATAGGTTCCCTAGTTAAGATCCAAATTTTAGTCACTTTAACATTATTTCCCTAGTTCCTAATCCAATCCTCAGAGAGTGAAAATATACAAACCATGTTCCTAAGATAACCTCATTAATACCACTCTATCATGGCCTAAAAAATGGGTTCTATATAACTAGTGGTAACCAAATGGTGACACCCCAATACCATCCCCAATAGGCCAGGGGGTGGGGACTAGTTCAAAGTTAGTATAACACACTCATGGGAGACTGTGTCCTATAGAACATGTACACATGAACACGTGTCCAAGAACCAATATAATACATTTTGGGAAGAGATAAATGACACAAATATTAATGCATACAAATATATCCCACATCAAAGTACAACACATGTACAATAAATCATAAAAGACTAAATAAAAACCCTAAAACTTTAAGAGTCCAACCTACTAGTAAAGAGGGGGTTGTTGTAAAAATAATCTTCTAGATTCGATTATAGTATTTCTAGCAAAACTATGACCTTATTCATCTATTCCACCTAGTAATCCATCATAATACATGTTTTCAACATAATAAAGCATGTGTGGGTAGTACCCATGCATAGGGGAATATAACATACCCAATTGGACACCCCAAATTGAAAAACATAAATCATAAATTGAGAGGAGTCATCTCATCACCACATAGGTATTTCAATCAAAATATGAGACAAATGATGATATACACACAAGTCTCAATGAAGGTTACAACCGTAATACTAGCCTAGGATTCCACTCGAGGCTTCATAGTGTGCTTGTTCGGGAGAACTCACTACTCGAGTCTTGAGAACACGGATAGTGTTCATATAAGAGATCATTCTCATCATCCCTTGACATTAAGAAGTACATGCAAGAATTAAAAATATATTAATACAAATGTAGTGCATATCACCCAAGGCATATGGGGGATACCTAATCCAGCCAATAGAAATCCACTATGATGGGGATCACATTCCATAGAAGTCAAAAATGGGATTCCTCACTCAAAATAAGGAAGAATGATATAACATTAGACCCAAAGGCACAAAAAGAGATACATAAATCTATGCATGACTAATCAATGTAAGGGGACAGTCATCCTACGCATAGGATTAGATACCTCACTATACACTCATAAGGATGGGCTGAGGGAACCCAACTTATTGATAATCATCAATAGTGAGGATAATAGGGTCCTAAAACTACCTTGGAAGAAGTAAAATGTGTGTGTAGAGAATACACGGTCTGTCATGTGTATCCCTGTTATACATATTTTCTCTAGATCATGATCATGTCAGTTATTCTATGATCTTGTACTCTGGGCCATGCCTGTGTAATCAGGTATTGCATGTGTTCCTAGATAAGTAAGAGTATTTTGGTCACTCTCGCATACCTATTCATACCCATGTAGCATGGATGATCCCATGTTCCTAGTTGTGTTTGTTCCCATGAACACCTGGGGTACACTCTAGTTTACCATAATCAAGAAACATATTGGGAGGCCATCCACACTGCATGTGTTATCTGTCTCTAATGAAACCCTAAATGCCGCCTAAAGGGGTCCATATAACATATGTTATATGAACTACACTCAGTGTAGATCAGTAATTTCAATATTCCAATAGTCATCATACATATCCATCTACACAACCTCCTCATATGATTCGTCCACAAAATCTACTGAGGAACTCAGATATCAGGTTGACCTAATCCAAATCATTATCAATGACTAGATTCTTCCCACTCAATCTTCTTGTGGATCATCCCTATGAAACTGCATCACAAAAATACTAAATCCTTTGAATTAGAGGTCTTTGACCAATTTCAATCTCTTTTCCAACCACATAAAACCCCAACTGTGCTCTTGATCCCAATTCTAAACCCATGAAAATGGTCCATTGTGCCAAATATTCACTGCATAATGATTGGATTCCTAGTATTGTTGAATCTACAATCATTATATAAATATAGATGATTAATTTTTGAATAAAATAGGGAGAAAATCATGAGGTAGAAAAGTAGGGAATGAACATTGGCCATTATTCAGTTGAAGGAGAAAAAATTAAAATGTAAGGAATAATAAAGAATCAAAATTTTATTTTTAATTCCTAATTCTAGGAAGATAAACATAAACTGAAAAACAAACATAAAACCATGAATTAAATAGCTAAATGGATTAATGCATTCCCAGTAAGGGATATAAAAATGGGTATGAGTGGAGAAACAACAAATATCCTACCTCAAGACTGGGTTTATTTTTTATTATTTTTGGTTTTATGTTGTTTTCATCGGTGAGATTCAAGAACTTCATTGGAAAAGACAACTATATAGAAAAATTACCACTACTCTATGATCCATTATTGTTCATAAAAATCTCTCCCCCTACGAACCTCTCAAATCCCTAGGGTTATCTGGGTAGACATATTAATTGGCCAAAATGGGTTTAAATTGATGATAAATTTTGGTTTTTTCAACTTAATAACTAACAAATTAAATAATTAATTTAGTTCATTATTATACATCTCAAGACCACTCTTAACAGAACATATGATACAAAAAAAAGTTATGTTGTGATTAGGGTAAAACCAATATTCCAGATTTAATGGTAGTCTGATATTTCCCATCTAGAAGAATATTCAGAAGATATTTTAATATTTTATAAAAACTTAGCATGTGTCATATAATATATTCAATATTATTATTATTATATCAACATCAAAGCTCCCTAGGCCCCAGAATCTTCCATTGACTCTATGTCTACTTTAAAAAATATAGCTTAAAATATTTCAAAGTTATACGAGGAAAAAATATATTTATTACAAAAAAATCAAAAATTACTAGTAGAGTATTTTTCAAACATATCTCACACCATAATCTATTATTTCTCACTTTTTTATCCATTAACCCTTGAACACTATTATTCAATTATTGGAAAATAATAAGTATCCACAAAAGTTCCCATAACCTTAATTATAAATGGGAATCATTTCCCCAATTCCAATTCTCTACTTTACCTTTAAAATTTCCATTACACCTAGCTCTATATTCCTCTCATTTATTTTTCTTTTCATGTCCTAAATTCTTGGATTACAAGAAGTTAAACTAATCCCTCTATTTCCAAGGGGACATTCAATAGAATATTTATGGTCCCAATGTGAGCATTATTTAATCCACAAATTTTTCTTCATCATATTATTATTTAAAATATATTCTAAACATAGTAATATAATTACCATAATATAATTTTAATAATCATGTTTTATTTTATTAATGGAATTATCAATACTTATTACTTTATAAAAACGTAGAAAATCAAAAGAATATCGATTGTGTGTACGTGGAGACTACCAGCCCATAATGTATTGTTTTTTATTTTTAATATTAATTTTAATTATTTATATAAACCACTTATAATATATTCCATAAAATAAAATAAATATAAATAATGTCATTATTATTCTTTTATAATGATATTATAAACTTCCATAACTATACTCATTCATCGAGTTATAAATTGATCTTATTTTGGTCAGTTAAGCACCAACATAAACATTATTATAAGACACTATAATGGGTAGCTATAGGAATGTAAATAACAATATTATTTTGTGATAATAAGGATATAATTGATAGTTTATTTTTATAAAAAATATTATTTTATGAATTTTATTTATTATTAAAATATTATTTTTGATTCAATAAATTAATGAAATAAACTAACACTAAATACATTTTCACACAAAATAACTAAAACACTTATGTAATGTGATAATAAAATTATATAAAAATATGTTATATATTAAATTTTATGAAATAATATTCGAATTATTAACTTGGTATCAAATAATGTATAATGAAATTGACATCACAAAGCATGCATGGAATAATTAAATCTACTAATACCCAATGGTAAAAATAAGCTATAACTAATTAACATATTAAAAATAAATGATCATAAATGAAGTATATAATAGGTAATAGGTATGAATAATTTATTGAGATTAAATTTTAATATAATTATGTTTATTTTACTTGAGGTTATATGGAATTTCAATTATCAGGGAAATAATGTAAGGGTTTTTTTGCAACTCAATTTTGCTTCATTTCGATATTATACTTACTCAAAAAATATTTCCTTGTATAGTATATTTATCAGAAATTTATTACACTTCTCATAATATTCATTAAATTTATGGTATTTCAACATCCATATCACATTCAATACTTTTTTGTCTATCAATTAAGAAAATATAAAATTTGTAAGTGTTATTTTTTTATATTTTCAATTCCATGTGACTTGTTTATTATGCACCATAATTTATTTTATATGGTGTATTCACTACCCTAATGGTTTGAATAATATTGTATATATATCATTTCATGATATATTAATTTCCATTTAAGGTTATACCTCTTATTTAATTTTTATCCTTACATTACAAGTATCATAAGGGTTTTTTCTTCATTCTCAATATCAAATCAAGAGTGTTTTGGAACGATAATTAACTTTGGGGAATTTGTATGCTATTTTTTAAAAAAACACCCATAATTTTATTATCATATAATTATTTACTTCTTTTTATATTCCTTTCCAAAATTCATCTTCCCCATTGGCTCATAATTTTCCAATTGTTAAGAAGTGGATCTTACCTCTTATTTTTAATTGGGAATCCTCCTCATCTAGGATTGTTTTCATTAGATGTAATTTTGAATGTCCTTATTTATAACCAAATAAATTATTTATTTCATTTTATAATAATTTTAAAATAGTTAAATGTTTTAAAGAAATTTTTTATATTTTATGTAAATTTCATTTTCATCAATTTGTGAAAACCATCTCCTGTTAATGTTTTGCATGTGAACACATCATTTGACAGTACTTTCCTTTTTCTAGAAAACTTCTTATATATAATTTCAAGTTTTAAAAAAATCTGGTTCTAATGGATTTATAAAATATTTTAATAAAGGTTTTCAAAATTTTTTGTTTATTTATTATTTTAAAAGTTATTTTCCAAATACTCATAAAAAGTATTTTTCCTTAATATATATAGTCATTAACATATTTTGTTATTGATTAATGAAATTATTCAAATGATACCATCCACCATCTTTATATGTATAGATTATTTAGTTTTATTCTATTTTAGATGAATGATCCATCTTTTCCTTTTCATTTCCCAATCATCCACTTTGTATAAATTTTATTTTTCATTCAATGAAATACCTCATTAATAATGCTATATTTCCTACCACTATTTGAAGGGTTTTAAACTACATTTCATACATCAATTGATTAGGAAAATTATTGATAAAATTGTACACCTATTAACTGTATAGTGTAAACACCTTATACCTCATAATCTAAATAATGGGTATACACCTATAAAGTTACTAAATATCTTTTGAAACTCATTTATTTTCCATGGGTTTATCATGTTTTGATTATTGATGGAATTAGTAATGGTTTACTTATATGAATACATATGAAAAGTAAATGAAACACATTTTAATTCAATGCATTAATCAAAAATATTATCTTATGGTACACATATAGGAAAGTAAAAAAAATCATGCATGTATGGGTTCAAGTGTGTAACTAATGATGATAGTTTTTCACTATGATAATGTTTTTGGAACATATATAAGTCATAAAGAATTGATTTTTTCATAAACAAATCTTATAAAAAAATATTTCCACAAAATTTTGATTCATGTAATTTTCCTTATTCCATAACTCATGATTTATGATCTTTGAGTTTTTGGGTATGATTCTCTTAAATTGTTTCAATGTAACATTATTATACCCATATTATAATCCCTTGATCACATAAAATAGTTGATTTTTATTTCTTATGTTTACAATTATTATAAATTTGATCTATCCCATTTATTATGTTTTAATTTCCCTAGGTTATAAAGATAATTTTAATTCATGAGAAGTCTATAGCGGACTCTAGTGTGTCTCAAATATGGGTAAATGTTCACAAGTATAAAAAATTATACTTATTATATAGTAAATCCTAAATGAAATTAAACCATCCCTTTTTGGGATTTTCTTTTTTTATGAGATATAAAATTTAGTTTATGGAAATGTTGTGAAATAATGATTGGTTCATATCTCATTGTATCAAACTTATATTTAAATAAAGTGTTTTTAGAACATGATCTGGGAGTGTAGTTCTAGGTTTATATAGTTTTCATTATATCTGTCTTTAGTTTTTTGGTGGATAGTTCAGTTTTTTTTGGTTTTTAGGACAATATATATTCACTGTAAATTGTATGGATAAGTCTATGGGATAAATCTATGTATATGATAATATTTTGAAATTTTATTCATGTTTTGAGTATGTAGTTTTTCTTGAAATTGAATCCCTTTCTAGACATAACAAGTATATGTAAGATCTAAAATATATTTACCTAGGGGTAGTAACCCTAAAAGGGTGGATTGGATATTAACTCAATAATCACTTAGTTTCAAATAAAGAGTCCTAGATGCACACCTAGTTTATCACCCCTAGAATATATTTAATGTTGAATTCTCATTCCCTTTAGTGAACAAATATAATGGATTTGATTATGATTTTAACTAATTATGTTAGATATCCTAATAGAAAAATGTCCATGGATAAGTAGGGATTGAACCATTAGAGTCATAGGTTGAACCAAAAGTATCTTATGTTTAAAAATGATGGTAAAATAGGGGGATACATATTTGTATTAATGGTTTCATATTCATATAATTGGTATTATCATATCATTTTTCGTTTTAATATTTCTTAAAATAGAATCACGAAAATTTAGATAATTAAGATATGTATCTAGAAACCACTATTTCTTATAACTAAATAAGGGAGAATATATAAATAGTTGATACTATTATTATATGCCTATTATGATAGGATATGTGAGTTTTCTTACCCTGAATAAGGTAATAAGGTTGAAATATTAATTGAAATTACATTTTGATATGCTTATCATCTTCATCAGTTTGTGATATTTATTAATAATACTCTAGTATACTGTAAATTTTATGAGGATTAAGTGAAACATATATGTATTGTTCTTAAGTTATCTTTAATTAATGGTTTGTAAACGTTTATTACATGGAATAAATAACATTGAAAATTGATTTTATGAAAAGGTTATAATTTCATGGATAACTATTAGAGAAAACATGATTGAGGCATGGATAACTCATCATTTTAATATATCATTGTAATAATGATTCATGTTGTTTGAGGAAAGATCAATAAATTGATATAGAATAAGAGAGTAAGTTATATTTCATATTAGAAGTTATATCCCAAATGACGAATATTATATGAATACCCTAAGCCAATTTCATTAGTGAGTAATAATTAAAATTTTAATGATGTGACTTATCTAAGGGATTATATTGTAATGACCAGATATTTTGGACCCTTTAAACTAGTGTTATCTTAAATAGATTGTGTCACCTACAACACCAAACTAATGAAACACACAACTAAAAAAACCAGGACATATTAAAATTACCTTAAGTATATAATAATTAGTAGATAAAAAAATAATTAAAGAAAATAATTATATGTATTTATTTTTCATTGATTAATATTTTAAAAATTATTTCTTTTGATGAACAATTAAAAAAGTATTTTATTTTTAACATAATAAATTAAATTTATCATAGATAAAATTTTATTATAAAAGTAAATATTTATATATATATATAAAATAATATTTCAATATTATATTATTTATAAATTTATATGAAATAAGTTTGATAACACTTGATGTTTGAACATTTAATTTTTTTTCAAAATAAACTTTTTCATTGTGTATTTATTTTCTATTGAAAAGATAAATTTATTTTTTTTTAATTTTAAATTCAAATAATTAAGTTCATTTTTAGATTAAAAATTTTAATAATAGCTTATGATTATTTTTTTTTCTCTAAAATAATTAATTTTTAGATGACTATTGAAAATACTGATTTTTTAATACGGTAATTTTTATGAAATTATCAAAATACAAAAATGAATTAAAATATTTTATAAATTTATATAAAATATATATATTTATTTATAAATATAAATAATCATTTAGAAACATTCTGTTGAATTTATAAAACCCATGTTTAATGTTTTTCACACTTAAGAAATGTTTTACTATAGGTGCAATTTTTATGAACATATATTAAAAAAATAATTTAATAACTTTTAGAAATTCAATATTAAAAATAGGATTTCATATTTCATATAAATATTCTAATATTATTTAATAAGGTCAATTTAAATTTTTTGTAATAAAAATGAGATTACAATTATTAATGTTAATTATTGTGATAATGGTAAAACTGTTATTTTCAAAGAATTTGTTTATTAACATTTTATAATTTTTATCAAAAAATTAGTATAGTATATAAGATTAATTTAATATAACGTATAAACATATATTATAATATATTATCACAAATTTATTTGGTAATAAATGATATATAAGATTAAGAATACTTAATGGAAAACAACATTTTTTCTACAAAACAATTTATATATATAAGAAATGTTTTAATTTAAAGTTAATTTTAACTTATTTATAAATTGAATTAGATTACATGGAAATTAAATTTAGTTGTATCTCACTTAAATTTTTTATAAGTTACTTTTTATATTTTTAATAAAATATAAATCACTTAGTTAAAAACTAGTTACCAATGTAAACAAAACCAAAATGGTGGAATATAAAAATCAAGTGGTAAAAGGATTTAAATTTTTTTAAAAATGAATAAAGATGACTATCAAAATATTTATAGACATTTACTAAGCCCAAAAACAATTTTTTCTAACTTTTGGATCCTTTTACCCTTTTATAGTTTCTTGTATTTTTTTAAAAATAACGGGTCCTCACAAAGGTTTCATTTTCATCACTTAAAAAGGGGTCAATTCCACCCATACGATGATCTAATTTCCAATATAAATTTCCTTGAAAACCTAAAATTTATTCCACCCATATGTGTCCCTTTCATGTTATAAAATCCCTTCTCAAGAGATGTTTTACTAAGACCTTAATTTCTCGAGATACTTTCAAGAAAAAGTTAATGGTCCCAACGTTAGTATTACTTAGTCCATACCTTTTTGTTCTTATTAATCCTATTCCAAACATACCCAAACCATAGTAATATAATTTCCTCATCATAATTATTAAACTTATTTTTCATTATTTTAGTGTAAAAATATTATTTATTCCTTCCCATCCACATAAAAAAACTGTTGATTGTGAGAATGTGAGGATTACCACCTCCACAATGTAAAAATTTTCCTTTTTCATCTTGATTTTCATTATTTATGAAAATAAGTTAAAATAAGATCCCCTAACTTGAAAAAATATAAATAATGTCACTATTATTATATTATAATGTTATTTTAGGCATCGTTAACCATACTCATTCGTCAAGCCAAAACATGTTCTTGTTTGGTTCAGTTTAACCACCAACATGAACGATGAAATAAAACCCAACCATCGATGACTATGGGAACTTAAATAATTATATTGTTATAAGTTAGTAAAAAAATTATTGGTTTATTGTTATGAAAATTTTATATTATTTATTTAACTTATCATTAAAATATCATCAATGATCTCTAAAATTACTGAAATAAACCAATATAGATTCCATTTTCAAGAAACAAAACTAAAATACTTAGGTAGTGAGATAATAGATTAATAAATTGATATAAATAATGTTTTATATTATATTTAATAATCTAGTAATGATTATATTTCTATGAAATAATGGATTTCAAAATCATCATGATAAAGAGTGTGTGAGAACAAATTAATGATAGCAATGCCTGATGATAAAAATAAGCAATAAGTACATAAAATATTCATAATAAATTATAATAAAAAATATATATAAATGGTTTTTTATATGAATAATTTCTAAACATGAATATTAATATAGTTTTTTTAAAGGAGTTAATATCTCATTTGATTATACAGGGAAACAAGGTAATATTTTTTCATCTCAATTTTCCTTTATTGAGATATGATGCATACTGACCACCTATTTTGTTTTGTGGTGTATCTATTTTACATGGATTTATTTTTACCAAATATTTCATTAATTTTATTTATTTACTAATCAATCTCGTATTATATCTTTCATGATCTTTCTATTGAATAAATATAAAATTTATAAGGGTTATTTGTATTTATTTTCAATTATATGAGACATGCTTATTGTTCACCATAATAAATTTTATATGGTGACTTCACATATCTATTTAATTCTAGTATAATTAATATCATTAATTTCATGATATTTTAATTTCCATTTAATGGTAACCCTCCTATTCAATTTTTATTCTTTATTTACCATTACTATAGGGTTTTACATTAATATCAATTTTAAATTAATGTTATTTTTGAAAGATAATACATCTGGGGGATTTTTATAATATTTATTTCTAAAACCCCAAATAATTTTACTCTCATATGATTAATTGTTGGGATTTATATATCTTATCAATATTTTATTTTACCTGTTGGATAAAAATTTATGCGTTCTAAGAATTCAGACCCAACGTCTTCATTTCGGTCAGGAATCCTTCTCATTGAATACTAAATTCATTGGATACTTTTTTGGATGTTCATACCTATTCTATAATAATTTATTAAGTCAATTTTATACTTACTTTAAATTACATAAATATTTGAAATAATTTTTTTACATTTTATATATTGTTCATTCTCTCTTTAATGTTTTATATGTGAATACATCCTTCTATAATCATTTCTTTTCCATATGAAACCTTTTGTCTATGTTTTCATTTTTTCAAAATGAAAATACTATTCTTTTATTTTTATAAAATATTTTAATAAATTTATTCAAAATTTGATGGTTAATTTTTATTTTAGAATAAATTTCCCCATTGCTCCTAAAAATTATTCTTCATCTATGTCTACATCTATTTACATATTTTGTACTTGATCAATTTCATTCATCAAATGATACTATCCAAATTATATATATCATTGGATTATATAATGTTATTCCACTTTTTAGGAGTGATAAATCTAAACCATTTAATTTTCAAATTATACACTATTTATTAATATGAGTTTTATTTAAACTATTTTACTCTTTGAACACTCTATATTTCCTGCATATGATTGAAGGGTTTTCATCTAGATGCCATACATTGATTGATTAAGGAGAATATTGACTAAAATATGTGCCTATTATTTATATTATATAAATACTCTATACACCCCCAACTTAATTGAAATGTATTTACCTATAAAGTTACTAATTATGTATAGATACAAATTTTTCATGGGTATATGATGTTATTATTATTGATTGAAATAAGAATGTTTTTATTATATGAATAAATTTTTAAATGATATGAAACCAATTTCCTTACATGGGTTATTTAGGATATGATAAATGGTTATTTTCAAGTGGCGCATATTTATGAGGATGATTGGTGGGTGGGGCCTTAAATCTCTTGCTAATTCATTGGTTAAAATTTTATATCTTATGAGACAAGTATACAATGGCACAATTTAGTTTATTGTATGTTTTGGTGAAACCATGTGACTCACAATGGTGATGCTTCCCTATTTTAATGTATTTGACACATTTATATGGTACCCTATTGTAATTTTTTCCTTAATCGAGTTTATTGACTAAGGTTACCACACATTTTGATTCATTCATTTTTCCTCAGGCCATGAATAATGATTTTTGATATATGTTTTTTTTGCGTATGATAATGTTACATTATATTCATGTAAATTAATTATACCCATATTCACATCTTATGATCACTTATAACCTTTGATTGTTATCTCATGTGTTTTTTATTTCAGAGCTATTGAGATCATCCATTTCTTATATTTCTATCTCCCTAGGTTTGGAAGATAAGTGTAATTTTTGAGAAGCCTAGAAGAGAGACTAGTGTGGCTATATTGTAGAGACATGTTTACAATAATAGAAAAATGATTTTCTTATGTAGTTGATCCAAAAATACACTATAAATTTCATCCATGGTATTTTATATTTATTTCTAATATTTAATTTTTAAATTATTGAAATGATATAAAATAATGATTGTTTTATATCTATCTATGTCAAAGATAAAGTTTAAAGAATGTGTTTTTATCATTATATCATGGTGTTTCCATCGAGGTTGTTGTATTTTATTCATTATGTTTTCACTTTTTCACTTTTGATATCAAAATAACAACCATATACATTAAGAAACATATATTTTTTTGAAATTATAATCAGAATCACCTATAAAATGAACTATATTATACCTTTTCACACATACTTTTTGTAACGCCTAGACCCCAGAATCTAGGGGCCAGTGCATTATTTTAATACATTTTCATGATTACAAGGAATCAAGTCCCAAAGGACCAATTAGTTTAGTAGTCTTGGAAAAAAGATACATACTTAAGTTCAACATTAGAACTTGAAAAGAAACACAACACTAATTTATTCCATTAGAAACATCCAAGATTCCAAAATTATTCCTGCAAGTCACTCATAACTAACTTCTTCATTGCCTGGGAAATGAAACCTGAGAAAGGGGTGAGATCAGATGCTCAGTAAGAGTAAGAAATACAGTGGAATATAACATAAAAATTAGGCATGGTGAATAATTTAAAACACATGCCTTAACTAATAATAAACATGAGCACTTTATGGCAGGAATATGAGCTAAGTAAATAATACCATAATAAAAAAGAGTCATGGATATTCTAATAGTAGAATAAACACATAAAATATCAATATATAATCTCATAATTATGGAATGAATAATGTCATACATTCTGAAACATTTTGTCAAGGCCTCAGCCAAGACATCTAAAAATGATTAAGGCCTCGGCCAAAACCATATATCAACAATTAGGAAAGGCCTCGGCCAATTCCACATATAGTTGTCTCATTAGACCTACCGATGCATCATGGAGATGTAGCAGGATCCACTCATCACTTATTAAGTCCAATGAATTCCTCATATGAAAAGTTTGAAACAAATCTAAACATTCGTATTAAAACTAGCATACGAAATGTCAATTTTTTAACCACAAACCATGAATGGTATAAAAATAGCACTTCCACAGTCAACCATAACTCATTCAATACAATATTTAAGATAGTATTATAATAGATTAACCTCAATAAACAATAATTATGGATATTTACATAGATTAAAATAATCATCAATACTATTTGATAGAAATATCCCCCTTTTTCTTGAAAACATTTAAATGCCACACTATTTGTCAAGAATTCATTTAAAAGAGATTTTTGAATCAAAGTGTCCCATACCAATATGAAAATTATAAAAGTAATTTTAATTTTAAAACTTTAATGTCCATATAAATAAAACCTTAAAACCATTTTTAAAACATGGACATTAATGAGAAATATTTAGAATAGTAAATCTTTAAAACATTTAAAATGATATTTTAGTTAGAGTTTCTAACCAAAAGAGAGACACTTGAGTAAAAATAATTTAAGTAATAAAAACTTTATAATATCATGATAATAAAGGGATTCATGATATACTATGTCAAATTACATTATATACACCATATAAATGTGAATTGGCATATAACAAAAAACAAGTGTCAATGGAATGTAAATTGAGATGAAATATCTTATAAAGATCGTATCCTTAAGTTAAGGATAAATCAACGACATTATTATGTGTGAAAAATATAAATACACTAAATATGATGGGATATTCAGTGTAAATAAATCATAGGACATTCACACAAATTCTTGTGAAAAAAACACCAATGAATTGGATGTTTAACTCAATAAATGGAGATTGAGTTAAAATTACTCTTATCAAGTTCATATCGATGACTTGAGAATTTATAAATGGAGTTATTATGTGTATAAAAAGTATATCCATATAAAGGAGAGTTTATATTACTACACAAATAATAAATAGTGATTCCACACATAATCAGGGAGTAAAATAATCAATTAAGTATGCGTAAAGCCCAATGGGTGGAAATTGAAATCTGAAATTCCCTTACCGATTTGGTAACTTATGCAACATACACCCCATGAAAGAAGTATCATACAATGAAGATGTAAATACCCATAAATTAAATTATATTACAAAAATAATACAATCATGGGAAGTTCATACTCTACACAAAAGGAAATAGTTGTGAATATATCATGAATCTCATGGGAATAAAAGTGAAATGAAAAACCCTTACTTCATTGTAATCAATCGAGTCATATAAACAAAAGTTAAAAACCACCAAATGAATCACATAATACCATGAATATAAATATAATCATGATAATATATATCAAATGGAAGTACACAATACACCACATGAAATAAATAAGTGGTGAATAATGGATATCTCACAGAATTAAAAGTGAGATAAGAAACCTCTTACCTCAAGTCCGACTTTTCTTGTATGTTCCTTGTTCTTCCTGAATAATATACTTAAGTTAATTTCTACTTGATTAAGAACACTTTTAAAGTTTTTTATTCCTTTTATATCACTTAATACCATGCTATAACAATTATTTAATTATTTGAGTTCATATTGGATATTTTATCGATGTCCGGAACTTGAGCCAAAAATGAACTTGTTATAATTACAATTTTTCCATGTGGTCAAAGGCCCATTATCACCATAATGATATAAATGATTTAGATATAATATATATATATATATTATATATACAGTGTATATAGGCATTTATAATAGTATATAACATATGGAGAAAAGAAATGAAATGCACCGTTCATGGAAACGGTAAGTCGTACGTACGCATAAACACTACTTTCATTTCTATTTTGTATTTTAATAAAATTAAAACCTAATTATAAATAGGTATATTATAATTAAATTATAATATCATATATAATATCATTAAAACCATACTTTATACATCCAACACAAGTCATTAATGAGTCATATCACTTTGAGGGGCGGTAGTCCGCACTTCTTCAAATGAAAATATCGCATTTTACCCATAATGTAAACCATAAAGGTATGATATAAATGGAAAATAAAGAAGCACAAAGAAAGCATAAACAAAAAATGTATCATATATAAATACAGTTCCATTGTAATGGCCACCATGAGAGGCGGTAGGATATAATCGAACAATCATCATTTCGTGAGGCGTTAGTTTTCCAACCACAGAAACAGTATGTTCTTCACCCAATAGATGGAGGTGTGTGTAAGTGTAGTTTGAATCCTTATCATAAAAACATCCAAGAATATTTAGGATACTGTTGTTCTAATAAAATAAAGGAATAAAAAAGTTTAGGGGGGTTGGAGAAGTAAAATCAAACAAAAGAATTTAAGAGAAACTGTTACCTTTAATTTGGGAAACTTCCTTTGGTTTGAACCAGAAGGACTTCTTGAAGTAACTTTTGCCTAAAGTAAGGCTTCTAGGTTTAATATATAAATCTATAGAGCTTATTTGGGTAGGTTTTGGATGATCCAAGGGGCTTCAGAGGTGTGTGGAATGGGTTAGAAGTGGTGTCCTTTTATAAGGGGGAGGAGGGGCTCTTTAGGAAAGTGTCAAAATATTATTTTATTATATAGTGATATTCGGTTTATAAAGTTCTAAAAAAATTAAAGTCAAAGATAAGATTACTCGTGGTTGAAATAAAATAATACAATAATAATTGGACTGGTTTTCGATATTGTTTTAATATTAATAATCTTATTTATTTAAATCATTTATTAATGAGGTAAATACTACATCATTATTGTGTCATAAATAATTTAATTCATTTGATATCTAAAAATTATAAAAAAGTACCATAATTTAGGAAATACTTTTATATTTCCAATGAATATTTATAATCTAAAAGATGACTATTATAACACCATTAAAATTTGATTTACTAAGATATATTTGTTTATGTCATTGTTTTCTTTACTCTAAGTTAATTAAAATAAAGTGTCATTATAATTCATAAGTGGTTCTATGGGGTCCCAAAATCGACCCAAGGATTCCCATGATCGTTCATGACTCATCCAATAAGGTTAGGACAAGTGTTAAGATAATTTTGTATTATTAAAATATCCTTTTAACTTGAATTACCCTATTTACCATTAACCGCGGTAATTAAAAGTCAAAAGTTACTATTCACCAAAAATTGTTTTCATCTTATTGAACCAAATTTTACTTACTAATAACAACCATGTATGTCAGATTTTTGAAATTCAATTAACAGAAGCAATAAATTTTCATTTAAATTAAAAAGTCTGTTTTTTAACTACTACTTATTGGGTTTACTATTCATCAAAAATTGTAGTTTTCAGAAAAATACCAAAAATTCATCCTAAGCTATATTTGATATTATGAATTCAAAAATGATGTCTATTTTACCAAATTCAAAACATTGAAGTTGGATTAATTAATTTAATACTAATTCTCATTTTTAAAACAAAATAGCATGTTTTAAGGAAATATTAACTATCCAAAGATTGTCACTTGTTTATGTTCAATTTTAAAGTGAAATTACATCCAACAACCAAAATTGGATTAAATGGTAAAAATATAATATAATTACACTTAAAACCCAATTAAAAAGATAATATAACCATATAAATAAATTATATTAAAAGGTAGTTTTGAATTGAAATATAGTATTTCTCACTATTCATAAAAATGAATATTAATAGAAAAATAGCAAAATTTCATCCAAAGTAAATTTTGATGTCCGGATTATAAAGAAGAATTTTATTTTGTCAAATTGAATATTTAAAAGTGTAAAATATTGGATTTAAAAAGGGTTCACCATTAAAATGTGGAAAAATTGCATTTTTTTAAAAATACTTCTTTTATCTGAACAATTCAAATTGTCATTATATTATGACTAAGAGAAACAAAATATGAATGTTAAAATTATATAGGATATATAAAATTTAAAATTTGGTTATTAATATTCATAATCGCATTCTAAAAGGTTAGTTTGATAGGTCGTGATGCGCTCGAACTCGGTGTTGTGTGAAGCACAAGCTATTGAATTACTTTAATGAAAATAACTTACTATGAAATCTTGGGTTGTTACACCTTTATTTTGAATATCTTATGAATATATAACTAGATTCACTCACTTATAATCCTATATATTTTTTGGAACCTCTGGTTTCAAGGATTCCCAAATCTCACATTTTTAAGAGGCTCTCTTAAAGGAGTTTCAAGGCTTAAATGAAAGTGTTATCCTCTAGTTGATCATTCTAATTTATCTTTATAATATACCTCTAATTGAATATGATTTATCACTTTAAAAACTTTTTTTGGAAATTATTAATCATTAAATAAAGTTATATTATTAATCTACCATAACATGATCTTACTCATCCAATTATTGTAATGTGTTCATGTTTTGGTCATTTTTACCACCTATATGATCGATGTTACAGCATTTAATTAGTTTGTTTTAATTATTCTGTTACGTTAATATGAATAAGTTCATTCATTAATAAAATAAAATCTTTTTATTGAATCAATATTCACATATATATAAGTTTTTAATATTTTTATGTGAATTGTCCCCATAATTTCTATTAAATAAAAATGATACTCTAGAAATATATCATTCTCATATGCCACATATAAATGAAAATCTTGAGATGATGAATCAATGGTAAGGGAGTATGGAATGGAATCGCCAAATACGAACATGTATGGAAAACAAATAGTTACACTTAGATATATGTTTTCTTTAACATTCATTTTATTCATTTTCTAAATAACCCCTTTTAAATATGAGATGACGGGGAACCTAAATGAACTTAAATTTTTAAAATTGGATGGATAAAACCCACATGTACCCACCCATTTTCATGGTATGGGGGGACTACACCTCGAGACTAATTTTGACTATAAATAATAGAAACAATAATTATTATAAATGAATTTTATTATGTAAATTGACCATGAATAATGTTTTATTAAATTTTAATAATAAAGCTAAATTTATTATATAGGGAGTTCGAGTGCATCCATCTAAGAAGAAGTTAGAGGTAAGGGTTTATTTTCCATCCTCACATTGAAATCGAGGTTATTTATATTAAATTTACATGAGAAAAACTTTTTTCATCATCTACAAAACCCATTATATTTTTTAATCTATTTTTTATTTTTTTTTGTATTACATTTATTATTACCATTTAAATTCATTTTGGTTCACTGTTCAACTGAATGGATGGTCATAAGTGGAACAAGCCATATCTCTTCATTTTATTCATTAATCTTTGAACACCATATTAATATTATTTATTTTGATTTATAAATTTTATTATTTTAAATTATATTGTATCTTAAGAAAATTTATTATTTTCCTTGAATTTATTTACAAAAAATAAGAATATTTTTTTCTAATGTTTTCTACACATTTCATTTTCAATTGAATATAAATCACATAAAAAACTTCGAGAATAAAATTTTTCTGAAGCTTTCAACATGAATGAATTTTCACACCATATTCTTTATTTTTTAATAACATCACTCTATATGAATTCATTATTTTAAAAATTATTCTACATCCTCATTTTTATAAATTTCCCTTCGAAATATATGTTATGAAAAATTTAAAAAGGTGTTTTATATTATTTTTGAAAATAATTTTCCAATTAGTTTATAATGTGTTTTTCAAATATGTTAACATATTTTAATGTATATTATAATTCACAGTGTATTTTCTCTAATGATATCTTCCATATTAATTCTCTGGATTTATTATGATCAGGTTTTGTGGATGTTTTTCTAAAACTCATTTCTATCCCACATGTTGATTATGTGACGATGGAATTATGATTTTTTTGTATTTTTGGGGAACATATATGTATAATTTTCATTATATGATTGTTGTAATAGAACTTTTATATCCATATAATATGATGGTTTAATCTTTATATCACATTAGATGGCTTAAATGGGACTAAGGAGTGAACCCAATCCATTAATATTTAAAGTTAGTGGGGGAGTGAACCCAACCCACAAAGGGACATCGTCCATAATGTGGTGATTTTCAAGGCAGTGAGCCTTGTAAAAGTAAATGATCTTATATGATTATATTTATACCAAAACATATTATGAATTATAATTCCCATGTTATTCTTTCATGGATTAATATTATTAACTCTTGTTTCCATACACCTACTGCTCATGACTTATGTTAGGTCAATGATTTTTCCCCTGACTCTTGATTTATGATCTATGTTTTATTATGTATGAATATATTATATTGTGTGTGTGATATTGGATTATGTTCTCCAAACCATATTATCATATTATTACCACTTGTTATATTGGATTGATATCTCTTATGTTTACCCATATTTATCATTTGATCTCACTCATTCATATGTTACAATTCCCTAGGTTATGAAGAATTGTATAACGTATGATATTTTTTGAAAGGTACCACATATGAATAATATTTTTTGGAGACATTTAAAATGATCTAAAATAAGATGGTTATTTATATAATATTTAAAGACACTAAATTTTTTGGTTTTGGGCTTTTATTTTTATTAAGATGTAATGAATAATCATCTAAAATGATTTAATATTGATGTATGTTAGAATTAGGTTGTCTAATCAGGGATGTTACTTATCAAAAAAATCTATCATTTTGGAGGAATTATATGTAAGGTTCCCAATGAATATATATCACAATTCAATAAGATTGTTGATATGTTTAGTTATAAAATAGTTTGAGATGATGTGTTATGTCTTCAACTATTCCCATTTTTTTGAGAACCCTAAAATTTATAGGTATAAAATTCAACATCCAACATCCATTTCAAAATGGGGAATGTTAGAATAAAACATATTTTCTTAATAATTTTCCTTATTCAAGTAGTCCATGATATTTATATTAATACCTAACATAAAAAAATAACAGTGAATCCATGTATGAATAATACAAATGGTTCAAAGATATATTTGGTAAAAATATCCTTCTATCATCTTCTATAATTGATTGAATTAAATTATTTAATAATAAATTACTTTAAAAAAATTAATTTGTTAAATGAATATGTTGAAGGAATTTTCATGGAGAAAAAATATTATAACCTCATTGATTTAATGGATGAAATTTCATCCATATAACTCTAGTGGATCTTATAGAGGGTTAATAATTATATAGGTGTACACCAATAAAATTAACTAAGGAAGCTATCATCCCAATTCAATATTGTTTCTAAAATAATTAATTCAATTAGAATATAGAAGAAATTTTAAATTACTTCTATTAAGTAATAATCTTGATCATGATGAAATTATAAAAATTGGAAAATATTATGGTCATGAAATAATCAAAAAACATAAATTAATTAATCTAAATAAATTGTTTATAAACAACTAACTTGACAATTCCAAAACTCACATAAGAAAAAACTGAGAAATAATAAAAAATCCTAGGAAATTAAATATAATGGATGACATCCCTTGGGACCTAATTTAGCACCAAGATTTCAATAAGTCATCTAACCATATCATGTTTACAAAATATTATTCCAATAACATTAATACATAAATCTATTATTTCCTTGATCAGTTTATCAAGTACAATCAGAACAATAATTTTCATTTGAATAAATCATGTAATTGTTTATAGATGCATCTTAGGAATATTTTCATAATCAAGAGTCATCTATTATAACTATATATATATATGTTAATAAACATGTATAATAATTATAAATTTTATAATTGGGTACTCTATTAAGTTCACCAAAAAATAAAAGATACAATAAGAATATATTACCCTAAGAAGTAAAATTTCATATATTTATTAACAATATCTATTAGTGAAGGTTGAATATAAAGATAAAATGATGATTTTTTATGTATACTAATGGTGAGAAATTATTATAGACAAACTAAAAAATAAATTATTTATAGGACAATATGTTGTTCAAGTGTAATATTTAAAGGAATAAAAACACCATGTAATATATTTTCCATTTCCCAATGTATTAAAATGTGATAATATACCCATAATATGAAAATTTTCTATATATATATATATATGTTAAATGTTACATTAACATTACTTTAAAATAGGTTTCTTGTAAAATGTAAAATTATGAAAAGAATTAATGAGATGATAAAAAATAAAAGAATACTATAAGATATTTTCATTATTCCCATGAATGATGAATGTTCATTGGTTATCTAAAAATTAAATTACTAAAAAAATTAATATCCAAATATTTTCACTTTACAATGCATAATTTTTTAGTATGATTATTCAATGTCATTATGTGAAATTGGGTATAGTGTTATCATTATTTCATATGGGATATTCAATAAACACTACTGAAAATAATTCAAAACAGCTTAGGTGGAATTTAAATTGTTGGATCGCATAATTAAGTAAGAAATGGTAATTTGGATTATATACTAGTAATGTTTGAGAAATATATATTCTATAATAATTTTCCTTTTTATAGATATAGAGGGGGGATATAAATTTACCATTTATATTAGGGAAACTATTCTATGTTATGGGAAAGGTATTATTTGATATTTATAAAATAAAATGTATTGAATTTTTCGGTAATAAAGACAAGAAATGTAACTTCATGATGTCTCTAAAGCCTCATAAATATATTACTTGGAATGTTTTTCTATTTAAACACCATTGATGATAACATAGGCTACCCATAACTCTCACATAGTTATGATCTTGTATCAATTATATTATTTATTGATTTAATTAATGTTTTGATTCCTAAAACTTGGTGAATACTATTTTTTAATTTGATTTGGGGTGATCCATCACTTCTTAAAAGGTGGTTAGATTTGAGGTTATTTCCAGATCAATTGTACATTTGATTCATAGTCAACTTGAATTGTAGTAGGTGTCCCTAACATTATCAATTCAATAATGGTAACTAGATATGCTTAAAAGAGTTAAATAATTCAAAATTATCAATGGTTAATGAATATGAACTTATAATTATTATTCAATTCCATATATGAATATTTTCATAGAATATTAATAACATTCGATGAGACCCTTAATTAACTCCCAAAACATGTCACCATAGGAGGGTTGGATGCTAAAAAAGTCTCCTCAGAGTCATCTAAAACCTTTTAAAAAGAGGTAAAAAGGTGGTAATTATATTTCCTAATAGGGGTATCATTTTCCCAACTAATGATAGTTTTTGGGTGATTCCCTTAATTTTATTTCTAAATAATTGAATAATAATCAGTTTTCCTAAAATTAATAATGAATTTATTTCATCTTGGATGACTATTGGTTGGATAAAGAGTGTTGAATATCATAATATTATTGATTTTACTCATAATTATTATTTTAAATAATTTTAAAATAATGGGATATTGTAATAGTTATAAATTAATTAATACTATAGTTTTTTGGATTATTATTACAATTATAATCAAACTCCAATAAAAAAGGATGATCACAATAATATAATGTTAATGAATAATTATACGATATTTTCCAATCATTGAATTTGTTTTTGGATGTGAAACATGATCAATATATATATAGTTTTATATTTTGTCAATTTGTCATGTAAAAAAAGGTTTTCATTTTTTAAAATTTTAATAGATTATTCTGAGTGTTTGGTAAATAATTGTATTCATATATTTGGAAAAACAAAAATGTGATGGTGTGGGGTGTTATAACAAATTCAATTTAAAATAAATAAATATATCATTGTATGGTAAAAAATATGTATTTTTTTGGGTCTTAAAATAATAAGGATGGTATTAAATTTCATTCTATAAAGGTAATAATTATTTTTATATTCACCATTCCTAATTATATTTTTTTGATTATTTTTTTCTAAGAAATGTTATGTCATATCATTTATTTATAAATTATTTATATAAAATCACATTACTAATAACTAATTATTCACTTTCTTCTTTACACCTAGAAGAATAAGTAAGAATGGCATATTAATGGAAGGGGACACTCCCACAATCCTAGTATAAGTGGGAAACCAATTCATAAATATGTACCTCAATGTAGTTAGTGATAGAGAACATAAGAATTTTCATTAGTCCTAAAGATCCTAGATATATAGATGGTAAACACGTTCACTATAAAAAGGTGGTATTAGAGGTGGCTTTTTTTCTATTGGTTGTGGTTTAAACCACCACTATATGGTTTAGTGGAGGTTATGATAAACTCCACATATTTCATGGTCAACAATCATTTAGAGGTGGTTTAATTTTTAGTAATGGTTTTTGTATTTTTCATTTTTGGAACACTTATGGGAAGTTTTTATTTCATTTAGCAATGGTTTTTAAAAAAAATACGACACAAAAAAAATAGAGTAAATGGACATTATTGATTCTATATACATAAGAATTAGTTAATGTTTATTATAATTTTATGATAACATCTGGTAAATAAATTCATGATAATATATTTTATGGAAGTTATCATAAATAGAAGATAAATATATATCTAAAAAAATTTGTTTTTTAAAATATATAAAAAAATAAAAATAAAAAAACATTGACATATAATACACTAAAACATAAATGCACAATAAACTCATAGAACCTACATCATCTTATATCTATAGTTTAATATATACAACCTCAGTCACAATAACCTCAGTCAACTCATAAACTCAGCAAACCCATAACCATAGTCATCAATACATACATATAAAATATTTCCACCGCCAATAAAAACCATGGCCAATATACGTCCATCCCAATAACTTTGATATATCCATTTACCTCCACATCATGTCATCATCTATAACCAACCATATCATGTCATCAACAGGAATAGAAAATAAGATATAAATTATAATTAAACATAATAAATAAAATTTATAGTATAATAATTACTAATATATAGCCATACCATATAAACTAAGAACAATCATGACTACCTTTTGAAGAATTTAAATGACCATAATGGTCAGGGTTCTACCTACTACTAGTATCTACCACCTACAATAAAAACAAAAACATTTAATTAAATAAATTCAAAAGAGAATAGATAGAAAATATATTCAAATGCTACATATAAATTTTTTTATTATTTTAATCAAACAAAAGATGTTTTCACATGAAAAAGTAATATATCATGTAACACACTTTTAAAACATAAAGTTATCTATTTCTGATACAATTCAACACTTGGAAATTAAAATAGTTAAGTACATAATAATCTAATCAATTTTAAAATCAACAAGTGTGTTCGAAATATACTTAATAAAACATTAATTAATTTGATATGGAATTATGTATTGTCTTTAAAAAATAATTCAAAACTAGTTTTACAAGGATTTAACATCAATTTGAGGTAATTTTCTATGGTTTAGACCATTACGCATAGGTTTTAGTGTTTTAAAACACTAAAAACAAGGTTATAGGCCTCCTTGGAAAACCGTAACTTGGAATTTCATGTTGTCAGTTCCCAAATTTCACAAATAAATCTTTAGAATTTTTCCTATTATTTTAAGTCCACCATACATTATTTTCCTAGTTTTAACCCATGAAACATATCTTTAAAAACTCTAGAATCATTAAAAACTATTTATCGAGTCATTCTGAGCAGATAACACATAGTATGTATGTGTTTCCTATGTGTACATGTCACAAATTAGTCAATAGAGGTTTTCCCATGATTTTAGTTCATTATTAAGTCATTTATTAGTGTTGTGGTTGTTACCTTCATGTTTTAGGGTTTTGAAAAACAAAAAAATGTGTTTACAATAAACCTTGACAAACCATTGCTCAAAACAAAGTGTCTTTGATTCATAAATTTCAAAAATAAGTCTATAATGATTTTTTAATGATTTAATGGACCTAAAAAAGTTTTATTCCTAGTTTTTTCCCCCTGGTGCATGTTTTTGTTGACTTCAGTATCTTTAAAAATTGTTTATTGAGTCAATTTATGCACAGTACACATCATAGGGACACTTTCCTACATGTACACATCAAAAAAATATAGGGTTTCTCATTATTTTAAATCAATATGAGGGTACTTACTATGGTTTTTACTATCAAATTCATGTTTTAGTGTTCTAAAATACTAAAAATTTCCTTACAGTCATCCTTTCCAATCTATAACTAAAAATGGAATTCCATTACTTCCTACATCTCAATAATAAATCTACAACCTTTATCCTCTAACATCATACCCATATGATGTTTTTTTTAATAGTTTTGAAATAATGAAACTTGTTTTCAAAGACACTAGTATATTTAAAAATAGCTTATTTAGTCATTCTGAGCACACTACATGTTAGATGGGTCTGTTTTTTGCGTGTACACATCCAAAATAAGTCAATGGTGGTTTTTCCCTGATTTAACATCAATATGAGTTAATTTTCTATGGTTTTCTCCATTACACAGATTTTTTAGTGTATTAAAACACTAGAAAATCATTTATGGGCATCTTGGGAACAACATAACTCAAAATGAAGTGTTTTAAGTCCTTATATTTTAAAAATAAGTATATTATTATTTTCCTATTCTTTCATGGCTATCAAACATTTTTTTATGGTTTTGACCTCTTGAAATTTGTTTTTAATGTCTCTAGTATCTCTAAAAACTATTTATTAAGTCATTATGAGAATTTAAAATTTCATATGGATGTGTTTTCAATGTGTACATGTCACCAATAATTTAATGGTGGTTTTCCAGTGATTTCATGTCAACCCGAGGTCTTTTTCTAGGGTTTTGAAGTTTAGATGAATCTTTTAGAGTTTTAAAACACTAAAATGGAATTAATGGGTATCACAAGAAATCCATAAATCAAAATGACATGTCTTTGGTCCCTAAATTTCAATAATAAATCTAAATTCCTAATCATCTAATTTTAAATCCATATGATTTCATTTTCAATGTTTTGACCCCCAGACACACATTTTTAAATAAATTGGCATCTTTAAATACTTATTATTGAGTCATTAGAAGCACACCACCCATAATATGAATGTATTTTCTACACATACACATCAAAAATAATTAGAAATTGGTTTCCCACTTATTTCATGTTAATTTGAAGTCATTTTATAATTCTTTGACCAATACATGCTTGTTTTAGCGTTCTAAAAGGCTAAAAACATGTTTATAGGAATCCCATAAAATTTGTAACATATAATGACATGTTTTCAATTACTACATTCTAAAAATAAATCTATGGTCTTTTTCCTTTTATTTCACATTCATTCGATGTTGTCTATATAGTTTTTACCCACATACACATATTTTTAAAGACCATGATATCATTAAAAACTGCTTATTGAGTCATTATGAGGACATCGAACATCAGACGGACATGTTCTCTATTCATAAAAAAAATTAAATTATGGTTTTCCCATGATTTCAAATCAATATAAGGTTGTTCACTATGGTTTTTACCATTGCACACACATTTCAGTATTTTAAAACTCTAAAAATGAATTTATTGGAATATCAAGAAAACCATAACTTGGATAATACATAAATATGATTTTGTTTTTTAGTATTTACCCCCTAACAGACGTGTTTAAAGACTTTGATATCTTTAAAAACTAATTATTCAGTCATTCTGAGCACATCACATGTCATATGTACTTTTTTATGCACATACATGTAAACAATAATTAATAAGTGGATTTCTAGTGGTTTCATGTAAATATGAGGTGTTTTAGAGGGTTTTGACCATTACATGCACATTTAGGTGTTTAAAAACACTAGAGAAACTATTTTGGGAATCCTTGACAAATCATAAATATGAATGAAATTTTTCTTGTTCTTATATTTCAAAAATCAATCAATGATCATTTTCCTATCATTTCACATCCATATGACATTTTTTTTCTTATTTTGACCCCCCTAAAACAAATTTTCAAGACATTGGTATCCTTAAAATCTATTTATTGAGACATTCCAAACACATCACATGTCATATGGAGGTATTTTATAGAAATAAACATCAAAATTAGTTCGATGGATATTTTTCCATGATTTCATGTCAATATTATGTCACTTTCTATGATTTTAGTCATTACATGCATGTTTTAGTGTTTTTAAACACAGAAAATGATTTTATAGGAATACTAGAAAAATTGAACATCATAATGAAATATAATTTGTACAAACACTTCAAAAATAAATATATATTCATTGTACTTTGATTTCACGACCATCAGATATTGTTTCCCTAGTTTTAACCCCTTGATGCATGTTTTTAAATACTTCGGTATCTTTAAAAACTATTTACTAAATCATTACAAGAACACCATATGTCAAATGGATGTTTTGTCCACATGTACAACTAAAAAATAATTCAATGGTGGGTTTCTCATAATTTCATATCAATTTGAGGCCTTTTACAATTTTTTTGACTATTACACACACATTTTAGTGTTTTAAAATAAAAAAACATTTTTATAGGAATCCTGGCCAAACTGTAACTCAAAATGGTGTTCCATCGGTCCCTGCATTCCAAAAATAAATATGCAATCATTTTCTTTTGATTTCATGGTCATCATACACACAAAGTGGCTGGTATGACTTAATGTGTGGTTTTTAAATATAAAAGTTATATCTTAAGGTTAAACCTTCTTTCAAATATCCAAAACTAATAAAACAAGCTCAAATTATTTTTACACATTAAGTAATAATAAATAATTTAACATCAATTCAACACAAAATGTGGTTAGTATGAATCGAAGTTCTTTTTTTAAACAAAGATTCCTTTTGTTAAAAACATTTTTCACGTTATCAAAGATGAGAAAATGAGAATTTATTATTCTAAAATAATGTTCCATAATTAATTTTTGATGTGTACGAATCGACCACACATCAATCAATCACATGAAGTTGGTGGTATAACATAATGTGTTTGTGTTTTAATTAGATTTCTATTTTACTTTATAAGAAATGTCACATAGCAAAAACTAAGAAAACTAGCTCATATTGTTTTAGAAAATTAGTAAATTGATCCATAATTCATTTTTAAGGTGCACGAATCAAATTCATGTCATACTGACAAAATATATGTTTAGTACGACTGAGAGTGCATGTTTTCAATATAAAATATTAATTTTATTTTTATTCATAGAAGTTTTATTTTTTTCAAATGTGTGAAAGATATTTAAAGTTTAGAATTTACCATACTAGGGTGAGCTATAAGGCTATAAATTTCTATGGGGATTTTCCCCATCATCCTCTTAAATACTGACACAAAATAATTTTCCATTTCTAAATTCCACCAATCCTTTTTTTATATAAGATCCATGTTCTTTAAATTTGTAATTTAACCTTGATATTTATCATTATGCTTCCTAATAAAAGAAACTTCTTAAACCTGCACTGGCTATAATAGTTTGTGATGATGATTCCCTACTAAATACATCTGATGGAGTAGGCCCATGACCCATCCCCCATACATGATTAGGATTCTCTATCCCTAAACTGATTAAAACTATATTGTTCTAAGATACCAATGATGATTGTGAATGTTTCACACCGTAGTATTATTTAATTTTAACTTGGCAATGCAATAATATTACTAATTATTTTTTAAAATATATAAACTTCATAATATTATCTAAATCATAATTGTTTAATTACTAATTAATGTTTTTTTATTAATATAAAAAATAATATTGAAAAATGAATTATAACAATAAACATTCATTAATCCCAATTAAACGGGGTCAGCTACATTGATCAAACGTCACCAATAGAGATAATTAGCACCATTTGATCCATGCATTTGGAAAAAGTTTATTAGGTTTAAGGCGTATTTGTTTCAATAATTCATTTCTTATTAATATGTTTTTATATTAATGAAACGAAATAAATAATATTGAAAAGTAAGAACTCAAATGTATTTTGTAGGTTTATTCACAAAACTATCATCAGGTTTCCTATAAACATTAAGGTGCATCTTTTTCTGAAAAGTAGAGTGACCAAATTTATTAGCCTTTATAAAAAATATATACAGGTTAGGAAAAAACCATGACTTATAATATAATAATATAAATAAAATTGGATAAAACACAACCAATATTATTTATTTTCTCAAGAAACTCTGAGACCCAACGATATGAGGAATTAATATTTTCTCACCATTCACGATATTTTTGTAAATAATACCTAAAAAAATAGAGACTTTAATAAAAATCAATAATTTATTATGTTTATGTTATTAAGATACAATAAAATATGAAATTAAATAATGAGATGAATATCTATTAATATCTAATAAAATATTCCACTACTTATAAGAAATTCCTTCAGTCACTCTCTCATACATTTTTCATGATCTCAGAGATGTGTCATTATATTCATTATATAATCTACATTTAGAAACTATCCATTTTTACACAAATTTTTTAGAGTCCATGGGAATGAAACGAAGTCTGAAGCATTCAAATTAAAAGACATCTAGAAAAAACATAACACTTTATATGTATATTAATAATTTTACTCATGTATTTTAAATTAGTCATCAATTAATATCAAATTAATATTCCTAGTACTTGGATATAAATGATTTCATTTTTCTATGTTGTGGAAATATGCCTCCAATATTAATAATAAAATAAAAAAATCACTTACTCTCAAGAATGTTTCCCAATAATCTATCCATAGATTCCCAAAGCATTACTAGTGGGCACCCCAAACTCATCAAATACTATGATAAACCTAAAGTACTTTGGGTCCCATACATTATTAGTATTCATATTTATATCTATTCTATTGTTATATATATATATATATATCTATCTATCTATTTTAAAAAATAACTAAAAAATTAATAAAATATATAGTTTTTTTCTACAGTGACATACATATCAGTAATGGTTACTCTCCAATATCCCTTAGATAGAGGGGTAACTAAATACTCCATCTTTTCAGGTGCATC
The DNA here is from genome assembly GCA_963277665.1 of Viscum album. NCBI lineage: Eukaryota > Viridiplantae > Streptophyta > Magnoliopsida > Santalales > Viscaceae > Viscum > Viscum album. The sequence goes on from OY728163.1 coordinate 212,436,817, forward strand.
AGATGATGGGCTAGTAATAACTTTTGGGGAAACTACTAGCTCACTACAATTATTTGGTATAAAATAATTTTTCAGAACCATTAAAGTCAACAGTAGTAGTGGTGTGATCTGAGATGTTAATTGGCTAGGATCATGAATTTTTTTATTGAAATTCCTATAATTCAAATGGTTCAAAAATATATTAAAAGTGTAAAAAAAATTAGAAATAAAATACCTTTATAAAAAAGGGAAAAACTATAACAATGTATATATGTATGAAAATTTATAAAAGAGAAATTTTAATATAGTTTGATTAACAACTTATACATTAAATTATATTTATCCTCATTATATTCATTTTTATGAACATAAATTATTATTTTTAATTAATTTTCACCATCTCTTTCAAATTATATTGTTTCAATATTGTTAGGGAAAAATTGTTCAACGTTTTTTGGTTGAAGAGGTTCAGTGTTATAAAGTACCAATTGATCTTCATTTATCATATCATATAAGTCTCTGTACTTTAAGTGTACAAAAACACCACAACCTTCATGTATTTCATCATCCACATAATAAACCATATTCTCTTGTGAATCTAAGATAAATGAATTATACTTTTCACACACACTAGTATCGATCAAGTGACGGAAGTTTACATAAGTAACATTTAATGAATATTTCATTATACCCATATCAATGTTAACTAACTTTTATTGGAATAATACAACATAACATTTACCAAGATAGTTTAATTATATTATATAAATCAACTTTCTATAGTATCCCACACATAAAATTCTAAATACACCACTATTTTGAGATTTTAAGTCTTCTTCATGATAAATTGTATAAAACTTGAATCTATGAATATTTTAGGCATAAAATATATTAACCATACTTAGAGGAACTTGATCCAAAATCATCAAATCATTGATTATTTCCCCTCAATTATATATATTCATCATTTATAAAATAATATATAAGGTGTTACTTATTACACAGAAAAAATATTTAGATGTCAATAATATGAATATGAATATTTAATTGCACGATAGGAGAACCATTAGAATATATACTTATTAACATATTTGATAAATCTATCTCATTTTGAGATCAACCCCTTTGTCACATCTTTGTTTGAATCCAAAATTCTTCAATAAATGGATATAAAATAATATTATTAGGTAAAAAATATCAATATCTATATAGAAACTCCAATTCAGTCAGGGTATAATTCAAACCACTTCCAAATGGTCTTCTAATAGTTTTAAATACTATTGATTGGCCTTTAGAATGATAATTATTGGATATGTCATCAAAACAACAAACATTATTGAATCTAGTCTCAATCACATCAAAATACTAAGAACTGAAGGTGATACACTCTTCGGCTACATAACCTTAAATAATAGATCCCTCTAGTTGATATTTATTCCTCAAATGTGACTTCAAATAACCTACGTACCTAATTAAATAACATAAAACATATTAAAAATTTATGGAATGATTTTACAAAATTTAATTCACCAATATAAATAAAAATAATATCAACATACCTCTCAATTGGATACATCCATTGATAGTGTACGATCCCAGAATGTTTATCTTATTCAAACAAATAAATAGTTAAATGAATTTTGAATGTGAAAAATGAAGTGGGAAATAAAATCTTAAAATGAAAAGTTCCAAAAACACTATTTAGTTATGAATATCAAGATAATATGGATTTATATTTTTTCTAAAAATATCTATGAAAAAGGTATAAAAATTAACTTAAACTACAATCACATTTTTAGGTGACTTATTATTAAATGATAGAATCAATATGTTCTCCATCATAATATTTCATTAATTAATTTTAAATCCATGTAAAATTATATTTTTTATGTCAATAGAGTATTAAATGTTACTTCAATAAAAATATGGAACTTTTAGACACTTTAATGTTTGAAGGAATATGGATTTATGATGAATTTTTATTTTTAAAATAGCAAAATGATACATTCCATTCTCATTTTCTAACAAACTATGGTTTATATTCATTGATACCAATTCCTTATGAGATTTATAGTGATCCCTTAATTTACCCTTCTCATTAAGTAGTGTAAAAATCTCATTGTTAAAAATGTATTCCTCAATATTCATTACATCATGATTATGATGTATCAAATTAATGTCCCAATAAGATAGCTTGAAAAATATACTCATTTTCAATAATTGTTGTGTTCCCACAGCTTTGGCTACTATACCTCCTAACTTTTGCATACTTTATTTGAATTGATTACATTTTCCAAGTTCTACAGTAAAATTTATTAATTGTCCCAAAATATCTAAACAAGATAACAACATCAGTGGATTTCTATAATCAATAAATCCATTGAATTTTGTATTATTAAATATGAATTTATAAGACACATTAATAAATCAACAACGACACATAAAACACAATTTTCTATTATGAGGTAATTGTTGAGGTTCAAAATAAATCTTAAAAAATAGAAAATAAAAACTATTATGAGTGTTTAAATAAGATATGTTATATAGTATAAGAAATTTAATTATTGTACACATTTATAAAGCATTAATTTTCAATTTTTTCTCATTAAATCATTATATGTTTCCATTCGATCATCCCAAAATTCTAAAAATTCTTTATTAGAGGATGAAGGTATGCATCAATATCATTTCCAAGTATTTTCTTTCAAGGAATAATCATTCAAAAAATGAATTAAGTCTTTTTATTAAACATCTATAGATCTATATTATAAGGGATAAAATCAACTAGAAAAATTCTATAATTTCTAATTAATGTACTTAAAGGTTTAAAACCATCAGAATATAATAACAATATTACATTCCCAAGATCTAAAGAAAAATCATGATATACTGATTCAAACACCTTCCATGATGTTAAATCATTTGGATGTCTCTTCAATTCCTCATTTTTACTATCTTGAGAATTCCCCTTTGATGCTGAATGTAGTCATAAAAGACATGAATAATCATTTCAAGCATGGTTTCAGAGGAAAGTAATGCAATACCTTTGTGATTTATGTATTCTTATGTTTCTTACTGGAATTTCATTGATTTTTACTCCAGTTTTTTCATTGAATTCCATCTGCTTATATGATAACATATGAATTCTTATTTATTGGAATCTTCTCCCCAGTAAAGCTTGCAATCGTTAGGGAATTCATGTATCTTTGTATAATCAATTCCTTGTTTTTGGTGATTTTATTCATCAAATAGAATGATGCAAGGTTGTTAGATTCACTAAATGAATCATGATGTAACTATAAAATTATGGACATTTCATTTTTATTAATTCTATAGAAACATTTGATATGATAAAAACTATGTATAAAAGAAAAATTTGAATACGTAACCCACCCTTGATAATGTTCTTGTTTTCTATATTCAATGAAATCACAAAACACATTTTTTTAGTTACTGATCTTCTAAGAAATATTTACCTGGTCATGATAAAAAAAGGTTTTTTTGATCTATTAAAATCTTGGACATTTTATATTTCAAAGAAAAATTCATAGTTTATCACGTTTGAACTCAATTCCCCTTTATCCAGCCAATTGGTGTTTCATTGATAGGATAGTGTTTAATTTTAATTTCCATTTCAATCAACTCACCATTAAAAATCCAAACAACATACCAAGAAGGAAACTATTTCAATATCAAGTTATCATACACTTTGTTTCTATTCAACTATATCTTGAATTTATAATTAGGACCAATACATTTTATCCTACCATTAACTAATCAGTTTTAAATTTCATAATCTAAAACATATTCCAAAGCCTTGGCATATTGAGGTGTGTTTCTAGGTAAATTAATCAAACTTTTATCTATAGGTATTTTATTTTCACTCATCTCTTTGTACATTCAGATATAAAGATACTGATTTTTAATCAAGAAATTACAACTGATTTTTCACATCACCATTTTTTCATTGACATGGGTAGGGTCTTGATTCAATATAACAAAAATTTAACATTGAAATTATTCAATTAGATAGGAAAAATATAAACATAAATGAATAAATATTACCTGTCACAATAACAGGGTAAAATTTCATGGAAGAAGGTAACTAAGGCAAGGAGAGGTCAATAGATAGTGTTGAGGTATGGAATATGATCCCAATGATGTTTAACTCAAAAATAATTAAGTTAAATCAAGGATGGAGGTAGGAGTACATGGTATTTGAGAAAGGGTTAGGGTTCAAAATCCATAGGGTGTGGTGGTTTCTGGGAAATAGGGAATAGGGACCAATGACTTTGATAAATACCCATCATGGGATGCCTCTATCGCTAGCATCGATAGAGGGAGGTTCATGGTTTTTTGGGGGTCAATGGGGGTCGGAAATCGGTGAAGGGGAAGGGTTTAGGGGTATGGGGTCAGAGTCAAGGGAGGGGTGATCATAGGATGGTGGTTGATTTTGATTGTGGGAGAGATTACAATTGATGGTCGAATGAGGTGGGGGGTCACCATTGAGTGAGGTTGAGTCTGGTGGGTACTTGGGGGGTGTTAGTTTGTGAGGGTCACAAAGGTCATAGTGGGGTGGGGATTGGGAAGAGTAAATTAGGTATTTTTAAATTATTTACAGTTTTTTTATAAAACCACTATTTAATCAATTCATTGGTTATTATTATTTGAAACTACTTCTATATATTAAATTATATAAAAAAAGATTAACTAGCACCAGTTTCTAGAACCACCGCTAAGACACTATTTTTTACAATCATTGTGGAGTTCGAAGAATTGAAATACTTAGTGATTTCAAAACATCTATATTTATTTTTAGATTCTCTCTTCAATTTTTAGTGTCCATGAGTTCATGATTTTAAATTTTTCATTTTAAACAATTGGAATTTAAATGGAAAAGTTATTTTTGGTTAACACAACTGAAAACATTTTTTATTTAACATGATGTTGAAAAATACATTATGGAGGATTGTTTGATGATTTTTAACTTTTTATGATTCTAATTTATTTTAATTGGGTGGTCGATTGTTTTATAAATGGTTTATAATCCTCGACATATATTGTTTCTCTAATGTTTTATATTAAATGATCGATTCATCATTTTTTATGAGAATTTGTGTGTAATATAATACAAATATTACTTCTGCAAACTTAATTTATAATAAGGTATCATTTTAATAATCCTTCAAGGAGAAAATAATTTATAAATCATGTATTGAATTCTAGTTATTTTTTGATCATAAAGTTTATTCAGTTAAAAGATGTTGATGGTGTGAACTAAACAATGTGGATTGAGTTGCTTCACTTCCATATGTTGAGATTTTGATTTTGAATTTGGATTCATTTTCTACAGTGAATATTAATGGGTGAATCATGGCTAGGTTCAGTTCCTCCTGAAATGTGGAAGATACCTAGGCTCTTCTCAATGCTACATTGGCATCTAAGTAATAGGGTTACGTAGTGGTAGCTGGTGAATGCAGTCAACCTTAAATTATTTTTACTCATGATTTAGTTTAGCTAGTGTACAAGGGGGTTTAGATAATTTATAAAATATTTATTTTATAATTGGATTATTGTTTATTATAAAATAAAATAATAAAAACCACCATCCATTTTTAAAAAACATTATAAAGTTGAATAAAAACAATTCCATATACACTATGCATGGAGGAAACCGATGGTATATTTCCCTTATGCCCTTTGAGTACAAGGGGATTTAAATTTATATTGAGGTTTATAATCATGTATTCACTGAGATATATTTATCAAAAAAGGGAGTTAATGCATGAGTAATTTATTTCCATCAAAATAATTAATTTCATATACCATAATTTATTACGTTACCTTAATTGGAAAAATTAATTTTATGGTACATAATTAATTATATCACAATTAAATTTATGGAATATTTATTAAATTCTTCAACATGGTCTATAACAATTAATGAGAATGTATTAATTTGGTATATATTTTTATAAAAACACATAATAAATGAACCATAGTTCTTTTTCATGTAAATAATGAGTATTACCATCCATTGTCACAATGTATCATGTATCTTAAATAACCATATGGATAATATTTAACCACATAGTTTAGTCTCCATATGATTATACCTAGACTACATTTTTTTATATATCCCAAAAATAATTCTTAACTCTTAAATGTTAAAGCATAAACTGAAGAAAGAAATATTTAAATAGTTGATGTTTCAAATAATTTATTTATAAAAAAATTAAAAGGGGGAACATAAACATATATGTATTACATGATCATTGAATTTAAATGGAGGCATGCCTTTAGTAAAAGGATCTCTAATCATCAATTCAGTGATGATATGATAAATGAACTCTTTCTCATCTTTAACATGTTTCCTTTTTGGTATGTACTTAATTTTGATGTGTTTAATTAGACTCCCACTTTTTTTATTCTTATATATAAAGATAAAATTTGAATTATCACAATATATAATTAGTGTATTTGAAATAGAATCAATAAAATTATGGCCTAAAATGAACCTTATTAAAAATATAAAGTGAGAAGTAGCCTCAAAACATGAATCAAACATATATTCTATAGTAGAAGTAATATATTGTGTCTATTTGAAACATCCCCTTGAAATAGATCTATCATCCATCATAAAGTGGTAAATTATGGTTGATTTTCATGAATCAACACAACCAGTAAAGCATGTGTTTTAGTATCTAGAAATATACAAACTATCAATTTGTTTATATATAATAATTTAATTTTAAGTTCCCTTATAGTATTATAATACATTATTCATGACCTTCCGGTGGTTTATACCAGAATTACACTAATATCTCCCCATCAAATCAACTATAAATTCACTTTATGGATTTGTGCAGATCTGAGTATTAATTAAACAAAAAAAAAGTGGTTGCATGTGATATGGATTTCATTTTATCTCATTATAAATTATTTTTTTATTTGGATAATGTTTATTTTTTTACCCTTCACAGTGAGTTCTATACTTAATGAATATCCTTTCATAAAAAATGTCTCTAAAAATATATTAATATAGGTTTCTAAATAAGAGAATATATTTTACTCCCACTAGCCTTATGGAAAATACATTATCCCATACTGTTTTATTTAAGACAAAATAAAGTAAGTACATCATTAAATCATAAATAACTCTGATGGAATTCTTTTCATAAACTTTATATTATCTATTTTATCTTGCACACTAAATGCTCACCGTAACTACAGAGGAATCCTTCTTGCTATTTTTAGTAAAACTCCACTTCATTATTACAATTTAAAAATGTTATGGGGTCATTTTTAGATCTTATTTTATATTCATATTCTTGTATATGCACTATATAATCACAAGAAACTAATGAATTTATCATTCTTATGGATTATCTTAATGTTTCTCCATTATTTTCTTGATAAAATATCAGTTTAATAGATTGTTCAAGAGTTTTTTATTCTATAACAACCTGATCTATATGATGATTATGAATAGTTTGTGGAATGAAATTTCATCTACCATAACTCGATAAATGTGGAGTGTTATGAGAAATTACCGATCAATAACCATAAATAAAGGGATGTGATTAAAAATAATATTCAATGATAGAATTTATAATAAAATTTCTCCTACTAATCTTGTCATTCTCATGAAATTTTTCATTTTTTTGATTCCATAATTCTAGTGTTCAGTGGTGAATAATAAAAATAGTATCAATTATACTTTTTGGGATATCCAATGACATAACCTCTAATGATCCTAATATTTATCTTATATTCATGTGGATTATAAACATCCACTCTTAAAGGGCATCCCCAAATATCCACATGTCCAAAACTCAATATCCAATACTAGCAACAATTCATAATGTATTTTTTAAAATATTTATTGTGGAACCCAATTCAAAATGTACCATTTTTTATCTTTTTTAGTCCACAAGAAATTATGTAAGTTGGAATTACTAAGGATAATTCACACTATTTTCATTAATTTTTTTTTCTTATTTTAGATACACTATTATTTTCAAGTGAACTATACATAATGTATTAAGAAACAATTCTAATTTCTTAAAGAAACTTTTCAATTGGTCCAGGAAGTTATCCATCCTTGGTATATCTTCTATAAAAAATTTCACATCGATTAGAACTCATGATATTAATTTATTACACCATTGTTTCTCAACTTCATCCTTAAAAACCTTAAAGGCTTCCAGATCCATGGTTCATTTATAAGGAAATTAGATATTCATATATCATGAATTTTTATTAATTAATGAAATTAAGTATTTTTTGTCATGAAACTCCATTTATGGGATGTATGTATGTATGATTTATAATATATTTGAACTTGTTTCAGAACCTCTCATTAATTTATTAGTTTAAATCCTCTCAATATAATCCAAACAGGTTTTGATGTTAGTAAACTACTAAGTAACCCTTCCTCAACTATTCATTGAATCCTTTATTTGTAGATATAACTTAATCTTTTGTTCCACAAAATAGAATAATTGTCATTTAAAAAAATTTATTTTAATACAATCATAAACATGAATGTTATCAATACTTTGTAAACTAATGGAGAAAATTCCATCCTTTAACATACCACATACAATGATGTCATTTCCATAAATAAAGGAAAAAATAAGTTCTAAAAAAACTAATGTAAGAACAAATAGAAAAAGTTTTAAAACTGAAATCAAGTTTCTAGATAAATAAAAAAGGACTTTTATAAATATAAATTAATCTCAATGCATAACACTATAAAGCATATTCTCATTCATTCTACATGTTAGAGAATATTTTATATGGAATAGATACTAGCCTCATGTCCCAAATGTTTCCTTAAATTTTGATATTCTTATAAGGTTTTCATAATAATAATTGTGGAACTAGAATCAATCCACCAAGTGTTATAAAGTATATCAACCAGAATTTATTCAAAACAAACCAAGTAGGTTGAAATAACTTTATTTTAAATCTATTTTTATAATCTAAGAATTGTTTTTAAATATAATTTTACATTACAATAGAAACAAATGTGTTCATTTTTGGTATTAGGATGGGGTAGAAATTCTCTTTCCACTTCTTATTGGATTGAACATAATGAACCTTATGTTTCTGGTGTATTTTCATCATTTTAGTTTCTCATAATTATACCATAATCCTATCCTCCTATTAAAAACACATTTTAATTAATTTATTAATAGAAATTCTATCCTTATGTGTGTTATAATAAATTTTAAAAGTCCCATAATGATGTGGAAGATTATTGAGAATATAATGCCTCAAAAATTAATCTGATGTATTAGCCTCAAGATTATAATGTTGAGTCCTTATATCACTCATCTATATAATTTTATTGTGAACAACTTTCATGGTCATGAGCCTCAGATTTGAGAACTTTATAATGAATGTGCTTGTTAATACTTTATCAAAAGAGATGAAATGGTCATTTGAATCCTTTAGGTTGTCATAAAAATTATTATTCTCATGGATTTCACTAGAAATTAGATCACATAATTTAGTTTTTATAGAATTTCTAATGAGATGGTTTGACCACTTCCAATGTTCATAGAAAGTAATATCATCAATTGTGTAATCATTATTAACTATAGGTGGTTCATATTTATAAAGAGCATAATCAATGTCCATCCATTCCAGATGAAGGGAAAATATCTCCCTATAAATTTTATAATTTTCACCCATTAATTCAAGAATGTCACAATGAATATAAAAAACTATTAAAGGCAAAATTTCAAATTAAATACATACTTATAAGTCCAAATCACATAATTTACATAGTAAATAAGGAAAAAATGAATCCAAAAAATATAACATTTTGTTTTTATTAAATTTTAAATATAATTGACAAAACAATTATGAGTTATCAATTAATATTTTAATTCATAAATTCAATGAGTATAATTTGATAATTCAAAAAATCATATGAAAAAATATTAATTGTTTTAATTTTTTATCATTTTGGGTAAATTAAAAAAATTAAAATTAAAATTTCATCTCACGAAAGAATAATAATAATTCATATGGGATAGAATTTATTATAACGTTAATATTTATATATAAATTATTTGATATGATTTAAGGAATATAGAATTTTTATTTAATCAGAATTTTTTTGGAAAAAAATTAATAAGAATTTTAAAATTCATAACTAAATAATTATTTTTAATGAATTTAATTTAATGGTATATAAAATAACATTTACTAAAGAAAAATGAAAACATTGCATGTATTATTTAATGTGATTTTAATAAATATTTATATTTTATTTATTTATGAATGTTAGGGAAAAATAAAATTTGTATAAAATCTGAAAAATAACAATTAAATAATTTTTTAACTGAAGAGTTATTAATATATAACTAATATTTTTAAAAAATGAAAATTTCAACAAGTGTAGCCCTTAATTTGGTTTTTAAAGATTGCATGAATCCTTGAAATAAATAAAATTATTTGAATAATTAATTACATTTTAAACTATTAATTTTAATAATAAAATAATGTTGAACATAACCAAATTTAAATTGATTTTATGATGATGAATAAATGAATAAGATGATGATATAAAATGATTGTGTCGTATAAAACTAAGTAATATGAAGGGATTTATTAAAAAAAGTGTATAAATTATTTTATTACATAGAATATGTATTTTATCTATTATTCAAAATGTTAGATAATTTATAAAATATTTATTCTAGAATTAATTTATTTCATTATTAGAAAAGAAAATAATACTTACCTACCTCAATTGTTGAAAAAAATGCACAAATGGTGAATAAAAAATTGAATACCTTCTATACTCTACATGACTGGATATAAATTTTGTATATTCCTTGTATTAACTTTGTGTTAGTGGAATAATATTTATAGTGGGTTATTCCATCAATAACCCAACCCAACTCTTTATATCAATAAAGAGATTCAATTTTTGGGTGATTGATTTCAATTAAAATAATTAATTTCATAGATTATAATTTATTATGTTAACATAATTAGTAAATTCCATTTTATAATCCCAAATTAATTATATCATAATTAATTTTATGGACCATTTATTATAGGCTAACAAGTTTTTGATCTCTAGGATGGAGTTCAAAGGTATAGGAATAAAAGCCTAGTAAAACTGATATGATCATGAAAATATGTATTCTCTTACTTAAAAATATTATATTGTCCATATTTACTAGGGATGGTATAGATTTACAATGTAGAACATTATACGTAATTCTATAAAAATAGGTTATATGGGGAATAAATTTATAGTTTCATTAGTAAAGAAAAAGTCTCATTCATGGAATGTGATACTGAATAAAAATATTTTCATCTATAGTAAGTAAGAATGTGTGTGTTTTGACAACACATCAACCTTTAACATATTCAATTATAAAATGGATGATAGTATGGTATAGATGTCCTACACTCCTACTATTACCTGGAGGAAGTCTTGAATAGGTTTGATGAATTCTGTGAATAAAAAATATAGGAATTGATAATTTCAACCCTTTTATTTTGTGTTTATCCCAAAGATAGAGGATGGAAGTGCACCCAAAGTGATGTGTATCACGGTGGAATAGAGATATTAAAACATAATATTTATGCGCCATAATTTACTCCCTATGGAGGTGTTCTAAATACATCTTACTCATCCAGAATATCTTCCTTTATGGATAAGGTTGATAATAGTTTCCTCAATGGAAACTCGTTTTTATCAATTTCTACTGGCGTGTACATCTCACGAGACCAATATGGAGATGAATTTTATTCTTATACCAAATATGTTCTATATGGGATATTTAAATTAAAATCCCCTCCCCAAGACATGAATTTGAATTAAAAATTAAATATGTATAATCATTTTTATTCTCTTTAGGAAGATGAAATTGAATAGGATACTATAGGCTACATACTGGGAAAAATGTAGTTCAATAATAAAAAACATTTTTTGGAGCAAGATGACTCTGGATCCACTCTTTCATTTATTCACACATGGTCAATCGCCTAAAATTTATTAGTAGAGCGAGAATTATATGTGTAAATGGGAATTCCTATGAAATACTACCTTTCTACCTAATATGTTTAGCTATCCAAATATTGTAATGTGATCCTACTTCTAAGATAGTGGGTTTTTGGAAAATAAAAGAGTGAAATAAAAGAGTGGCACAAATAAATTAAACATTAATTAAAATGAATATGTCAGTAATGGTATTTGGGTTTTACTACTTCAGGTCAGTTATTTTCATCTATTAAGTTATAGTTTAAATTTTTCACTTTGATATTTTCATACCACTTTACATTATTAGAGTTCTAAGATTTGGATTTTGAGGAGGACTAAGGATCAATATCCTCTATATTTGTGTGTGTAAATTCTCAATCAATTTTTTTCTTAGGATGTTAACGCCTCTAAAAAATGATCTCATCCATCCATAATTTTCCAAAACTTTAATATTTCAACAATAATGCCTACAATACCATCACTCTTCACAACCCCAACAATAACATTCTCTTTATCCAAACTTCTTTCCACATATTAACATTCATCTATTATAATTATTCAAATGATATCAAAGATTCAATATTTTTGTATCAATGTGATCATGATATTGAGGAGAATAATTCTAGAACCATATATGATAAGTTATTTTTAACATATATATATATATATAGACTTTTATAGGAATGTTATAGTGTATATTTTAACCATTTCTAGGTTTTTTTTATACGTGAAAAATATTCAAAAAATACATGTAGATAAATATATTTTGAAATTATCAAGTATAAATATAAAAATATACACATGAACATACATGCATACATACATACACACATACATACATATTAATATAATTATATAGACATATATTAATGTAATTATTTAAAAATATATTTACATGCAAACATGCATATATATATTAATATATGTATACACAAAGAAACATACATTAATATTTATATATAATTATATATAGAGACATTAATTTAGTTATTTAGAAATATATATTTACCTAAATTACACATGCATGTATAAAATTATTTAAAAATATAATTATTTATAAATATATATTAATATTACTATATATATACTTAAAAATATAAATACAAATATAAATACATAAATACCATTATAAGTATACACACAGAGATATATATATATATATATATGCATAACCATATATATAATTATACATACAATTTACAATTTACATTGTTTAATTTTATTTGTATTTTTTATACAGAATGTATGTAAAAATTAAGTTATTTATACTAAAATATAAAAATATATATAAAAATTACTCATATATGAATGTACATACGTTTTAATGTAAATCTATTGTAAAAATTACACTATAAATCTTATAGTGGAAACTTACAATAATTTTTTTTTGTACACTACATATCCCAATTAATGTTTTTATAATTGTATATAGATTATGATATTGACAAAATAGTGTATACCACCAATTTTAAAACAATATATTTGTATGTCTAAAAATAAAAATTAATGTGTTTTTACATACATACATAAGTGTATGTGTTATGTATATGCATACACACATACATACATATATATTAATATGTATATATAAATATACATGTGTGAATTTATACATACCAATTAATATAATCATATACATACATACATAATTACATATAATTAAATTTATGTATATGCATACATACATGCATAAATCTATATTAAGATATGTACATAAATCTATATTTATAAAATTATATACAAATATAAATATATAAAATTATTTGCAATTATAAGTATATCTATGCACATGTATATACATATACATAAGTATACATACACATATACACATTAATACACACACACAAATACATATACATATATTTATATAAAAATAAATATTAATATATATATACATAAGTACATACACATATATGTATAAATAGATATTAATAGAACAATACACATATATATGATCATACATATATAATAATATATATATTCACATGCATACAAAAATACATATATAATTATATAAGTACATACAAATATATTAATGTAACTATTTACAAATATACATATATATAATTACACAAAACTATATGTATTCATAGGAATGCATACATACATATATATAATTATTTAAAAATATAATAATTTAAAGCATATATTAATATAACTATATACATATGTACATACAGAAAAATTTCAAGTGTAAAGTTTATATAGTAAATTTTACACAGTGAATTTTTTATTAATATATTTTAATATAAAAAACATTTATTTATATAAAATAGTTATTAAAAATACATAAATGTCAAAATTAATATAATAGATATCAATGTTACTAGTATAATAAATAATCTTATAATTGTAAAAAATAATTTTTTTTAAGAATAAATAAATATAATCATATAAAAATATCAAAATTTATATATTTACAGTATTTTTTTCATAAATAGCTAAATAGAATAAATATTTTTATATAGATTATTTGTTTTGAAAATTATCTTTTAAAATTAATATATATATATATATGTGTGTGTGTTAATATAAAATCAATGTTATATATAATGTTTAATATATATTTTAAAAATAAATATTATTATAAATTTTAATATGTATATGAATAAATAAAAAATATAAAAATAAATGAAAATTATATATATATATATAATTCAGAATGTTTTAAAAAAATATTATATATATATATATATCAATGTTCTAAATATATATTTTTTAAAATATTTTATTTCAATTTTTTATTTCTCAATGTTTTAAAATTTTATAAATATATGAAATGGTTATCATTATAACAGTAATTATTATATCTAAAAAAATCAAGAAAATTGGGAATAGTGCTGCAATAAACAAATCCAAGGCAATTTTTGTACACTAGTTAATTTTTACCATTCGGATTAAAAACTCCATATTTTGAGATTTATCCCCACGTGTAACATGAACAAGAAGCTTCCAACCCAACCAACAGTTTATCCTCAATTCTTTGGTTGTGATTTGAGATGATACAATCTAGATCACTTGAAGATTAAAGATGATTTTCTTGATGAATAATTTTTTATTATTCCTCTATGGATAAAAATTTGGTATGAAAAATTTCATATATTTTTTTGCAAGAATGGTTCACCATGATTTTTAATTCCATAAAATAATGATCTTACCAAAAGATACTAATAATGAAATATTAGACAACCCATTGTTATATTGAACATGTGAATAATGTTTTAGAGTTGGTGCCCTAAAACTAACTATTTTATACATTAGATTCTATATATAATCAATGTGTTTAATATTAATAAATATGTTATAACATATTTATTTTCATTATTTATTACATTAATTCGATAATGTTATAGAATATTAGTCATGTTGAAATGTAATAACAGCTCCCGGCTTCAGTAAGATTCACGAAGTGTTGCAACGATATTCTTAAACTTATGTTCAATGGTTAGGATAAAATTATATGACAAGACACACAATATATTTATCTGTTAGATTATTGATACTAAATAGAATACGAGACTTCATGTTATGAAGTTCTCACTTGGTAATCTCGAAGACTTGATATAATGAGGATAGATCCATGAAAAAGAATTTCATATATATACCTATCATTGGATATTACTATCTGTGAACATGTATAATGTTCCATAGTCTTGAGAATATAGTCAATGCATATCTTGAGCTACATACTTTGATGTATTTCCAAAAATAGTGATGATATACTCTCATGGAAAATTATGATATTCTAGGAAATTCACTAGTGATGTGACATTAATAAATGACTCTATATAAGGTTTATAACTTCTATTTAAGGAATATGATATATCAGGCCCTTTTATTAGAATTAAATAGTCAAAATAAAAATCCATGAACATGGTGATGGATGAGTTTATTTCAAGATATAAAAGAAATATATATATCAAGAACATAGTTTGATGAAACAAGTATAAAACTTGCTTGATTTGAGATATCATAATAAGGAGATTGTATTATATAGTAATCATTCCTATGTGGTTGTTATCATCATGGAATTAACTTATTTCACTATTAGCGTCTTGACATATATCTATAAATTTACCTTTTACTTTATAAAATCCCTTCTAATGTCACTTAGAAAGATTCATTAAGGGTTATACACTTAGTGTATCCATCGATCTCTGTTAAATTCTATCGTAATTTAATATTAGGAATAAATATTATTCTCTAAACCTTGGAATAATATTTATTTAGTATTTAGTGATGATAAATATTCAATAATTGTATTTAAATGTGGGATTTGAAATTTAAATGAATAATTACTTTCAAGGACAATGATTTGACTATTTAAGTATCACTTATTTTATTTGTAAGGTAATAAAAAATATTAATTGTTAAATAAATATTTATTTAGGTATATGAATAATAAATAGATATTTATTCACAATACCGTTAATATATTTTTTATTTACATATCAAATGAATAATATTTAATTATTATTTGAGTATAAGAAAATGCTAATAATATTTGATAGGATGAGTTAACTGTATGGTAATGGATTTAATATAATCTTAAATATCATTTAAATAAATATGGAATTATTTATTTAGTTAAAAATGATATTATTTTTTCAAAGTTGGCACATGTCAAATTATAATATTTTTTATCATCGGTAATTTATTAGGTTTGATATGTGATTTAGGGTCCTTGTGAAATTATCAATATTTGATTGTATCTCTATATATACCCACTTATATTATTTTATATTAAATTGGTTGTTTTTGAATCCATTTGTTTTTTTCAAAATGTTTCCTCTCATAATAGAATTATCTCTCTGAAGAACATATCTAGGGTTCTATTCAAGACTCATAGAATCATTTCACCTACTTCCCCTCTCTCAAGAATTAGGGATCAGTAGAGAAAATACTAATGCCTAAAGGATTGAGTTGTGATCAAGATAAACAAGACAAGGAATTTAGATCATCAATTCTAGTACTTAGAGTTATATCAACACCATTATAATATTATGTAGCATGTGTGGATCACCTAATAATTTATTCTAATTTTGATTATCTTAGTGAAATGGAAGTATAATACAAATATGGGGTCTTAATGAAGAGTAACCCATTGAAGAAAGAATGTAAATACTAAGGTAATTCTTATTATTTTGTTAATTAAGAATATTACATGAATGATCCAATCAAATTAGTTATGGGATTCATTATTTTGTTTATTTTGGGTATATTTTTCAGACATGGTGTTTATTTATCATGTTCTTATTTATTATTCATTGAATATGAAAAAAACTATGTTGGGAAGTAGCATGATTGATCCTTTAATTACACCTCGAACCTGTAAGTGGTATGAGAGATTTCCTAGTCAAATTTAAAATTATTTAACTTTTTTGATTGATATCAAATTTCATTTATTAGATTTATATTTTAGCTATCATTATTAATCTCTTATGTCAAGATAAAAAAATAAATGTTATCATACAACCAAGAATATGATAAGAGTTGTGGAAGAATGCTAGGAAATTATATCAGGAGGTACTAGAGATTTTGGCTATGAGACCAGATTACATGATGTGTATCCCAATAACATTTCATGTAGTCTCATTTAAACACATTAATATTCGATTGCAACAATCGTAGTACATCATATGAGGTTTTTTTATGAAGCATGAAATTAACCCTCATATTTACCACAAGGGTGGTAGATGGTTGGCATGGTTACACAGTGTATAACTGGAATAAACACCCTATAACACTACATGATATGATAGTTCCAAGGTTAATAAATGTGGTGTGTAATTATTACACACATAGTGTAAATAATTACACATCATTTGTTGACTACCATCTTAGAAATAATAGGTAATAATGATTACATGATGTGCCGCTAGTGTGCACATCGTGTTAGGTGGTATTATCACACATAGATTACACAATGATTAACTAGGTGTAAGAACCCAGTTTTTGAGACATATTAAGATCCTAAAAAATGGTGGTGTAATTTTCATTTATTAACCTAAAGGGGATCCTTAATGAGTTCAAAAAGGTCTCACAGGTGTCCGGGGATCATTTGAATCCAGAAACCGAACTTTTTTGAAAAATGGTACGGTCTCACGGTTTGAGTAAACCATGTAGAGAGGATGAATGATTAGTATAAACCATGTGGATGACCATCATTTTCAAGAAGATCTTTATCGCATGGTTAGTGCATGATTTCTCAAAACATGTGGCCTAATGGTGTGAGTACCCCCTTTTCTCCAGGTACCTGTGCATGGTTGGCACATGGTTTTTCAAATTGTGTGGCCAAACTGCGCACAAGCAAATTTTTTGGGTAATTTTTATATTTTTCCCAGAATGATCTAATTATCCCCCTACTTCTTCCCGAATATGATTTCCAGGGGGTGAACCTCCATTTCTCCCATTTTGGATCGTTTGAATTTCAAATCTATGGATTGAGAGATCTCCCTCGTTAGGGGTCTCATCAAGCTTCCTTTTGCCACCTTGGATGCAAAACAGTATATACTTGATTCATTTTTATCCATTCTTCATTTCTCTTACTCTTGACCTAGTTATCGAGGTGTGAGTCCTTATACTCATTTTTTAGATCTACTTTGATCTATGCCAAATTATATGTCAATACAGGAGGGGTAGAGTCGTACGAGTACTAGGTGGGTGGTCTATAACTCGTTCCTCAAGTTTGCTTATTTTGGAATGGATGTTTAGGGCCCATCGATTTCATTGGGTGGTATTTATTGAATTTATATTCCTTGATAATAGTAATTAGAACTGTATAATTATTATTTTTCAATAAATTTGATTGGTTTTTGGTGGTTACTTCCACAACTCCTAACACCCCATGTAGGGTGATATTCCATAATTTAGTTTTTAGGGTTTAAACAATTTTCAACCATCATTCGGGTATCCTTGAGCATTACCACACTTGTGGTAATCCTCCATATATTAATTTCATATTGAATCATGAAATTTTGAATGTAATTTTTCACTTCCACTTGCCCCACCTAAGGTAAGTACCTAAATGTATGTAATTCATTCAAATGATATTATGGAAAGAATACTTAAGTATATGACTTGGCCTTATTAAATGTAAATGAATGTTTGGTTTCATGTCCATAGAACACCTTTCCAGGTTCAGGGAATAATGTTTAGTGAACCTTATTAATTAAAAATTATTAACATGGTTTTAATTTAAAGGTTCCATGCTACTTGGCCTTTTCAAACTAGTGAAATCCAAGACTTGAACCAAGTGAAATTTTTAATGGAATATTTATCATATGAAAAAATTAATTATAGCGAATTAAATTTAAGGTCAATCTTTATGAACATGGAATTTGAAATATTTATAAGAAGTCTTGACTTATGTTAGCTTTTGGATTCCCAAGGGAATTCCTTGGGTACTCGATGATTTCACTTCAATTAAATGATGTTGGTTTCCTTGGGTGAGACCTACCCAAGAACACAATCCATGTCTACCTTTGGATTCTCACTATGAAACCTTAATATCCCTTAATTATTATTACAAGATACCTTGAAAACACTACTTAGATCCATCATGACTAGAGGTTCCTTGGTTACATCATTGGGCCCAGCCACTTCTTATCACCTATTTTACCTTGGATGTATTCATTAGACTTGGTTAGAAATGTTAATGTGGAAATTCCTTGGATGATTATCCTTGGATTTCACTCTATCCCCTTACCTAGACTCATTTACTTTTTATTTAGTGGCCTCTGAGGGCTAGGTTGGCTTAGTTAATACCATGTAACCACTTTATATTAATTATCAATTATGGTTGTCCTGTTATATCATGAAACATTAAATTTTTACACTATCATGAGGTGATGTCAGTGCTAGATATGTCTCACATGGCTTGTTTATATAAACTAGTAATCAATTAATTAATTAACTAGTAACATGTTCATAAACCATCCAAGGGATAAAGTATATACTTGGGTATTTAGTTACATTATGATGCTTTAATTTATATATTCATGCTTTGACACTATTAAATTTCCATTACATGGGTTGGATGTTATAGAAACCATTAGTGGTGGCCCACTGAGATTTATCTCACACCCTCTCGAGGTTCCATTTGGTACCCGGGGATGATTACATGTATGCAGGTATTGATAAATGGAAGTATAATGCTTCGGAAACTTTATTTCTTGTTGTACTGGGATGGAGTTGGTAGTAGATGACCGAGCTATATCTCGGGATGCTTGGGATAGTTTATGTATTTACTTTTCTAAAATGGTTTTTACATGTATTCCTTATACTTTTTTACATGTTTTTTAGCTTTCTAGTGATATGACATATATCATCATCAGCTATTGTATATTATTCCAGTTATTTCAGTTATTGTTATCCTTGTGTCTTTCCATTGTACATCTTGTTTACCAATTTATTATACTATTTACCTATGTTTAAAATTATCTATTTTTCTACAATCTAGTAATGAGGGAATAGTTTTCCCATAGACACACCCTAGGCCCTCTCTTCTAGTCGATAACCTCTAGCATTTGGGGAAATGTGCTTGAGGCCATGTGTCCCATCGGACTCGAGCACCTCCTAAGTGGAATCTAGGTCTGGGATGTCACACCAGGTGTGTAATTTTGGATGAACGTACGATATCTACCCACCCTTTAATTATAAAAAACTTCATATAATTCATACTCATTTACATTTAATAAACTCCAATACATACTATACACTATGTAAATTTATTTTTTTGGAGAGAAAATTTATCACAGCATTAAACCAAAGTGTGTTGAGTGTAGTTGTGTACCTTCCATGTGACTGGGTTTATAGAATATTAAATTCATAATTAATATTTTTTAAAACATATGAACTACAAACTATGTGTGGTTTTTTACACATTGTGTATGTCACATAGGTAGTAATAACACAACACACCGCACAAATTAATTTGTGTTATGTGTTATACATTCAGGGCTGACTACTTATATTTTTATATTGTACTATATATCATGTAATTATGTGTCATGTATTATAAACTATATGTTTTATGAATATAGACTATATAAAAAGGACCATATAAATATTTCAGCTAGTTTATTTGGCTACAATCTACATTGCCTCTAAGTACACTCCATGTTCATTATTAATTTTTAAAAAAATTAATTATTTAATTTATTTAAAAATTACAATTTATGAGAATCTTATGTATCTCTAAGACTATTTGAATTAATAATTAATATAAATAAATAAACAAATAAAAAAAATAATACCACTAATAATTAATTCAATATAAACTTATCTTAATTAAAAGAGTTGTTTTAAATGTGTATTAGCATGTATGAATGTGATTTTGTTTCTTGTATATGATGGATCATGAGAATGACTGACTAATTTATGAGTTGGGTGCCTATTTAATTTAATATTATTACAGTAGTTTTTATATGTGATATGTTTTGTGAAATTAAATATGATGTAATGCGATTTATCACTCCCACATTTATAATATAGGACTTGCGTGTACATGGTTTATTTTATGATTACTATACCTCAGAATACCCTCACCTACGTGTGAGTAAAAATTGTAAAGGATGTATATCTAAGGAGAGGAGGTGGTTCAGAACACGAGTTTAGTTAAATCCAACAAATAATATATAAAGTGTGATGAAGGAATATTGAAACTCGAGCCAAGATGTGCTCATGTGAGTTTCATTTGGGGTCATCAGTTGATTGGTTGCATCCTTGCTAAATCATCCATTAGAAATATCATGACCTAGTAACTAGTTATTTTATTTTCTCCAATGCATAGTTATTTATTTTTTATGTCAATGTATGTTTATATCACTACTAGAAAACATGGATATATCCATGGAGATATATCTATGGGAGGGAATTTTTGTCGCTCTATCCATTATATAGCTAGGCTTGTGGATATAGAAAATCTTATAGCCACCAATGCCTATCTCCATGGATATATGTATTTTTATTTCACCAATGAGGAGGTAATTTTTTTCCTATGGTAATGGGCCTATTGTTATAGTCATCAAATGTATGTGCCTATAAATTTACAAATAAAAACTATAGACATGGTCTTCAAATGTTCATGGATATAACCTTCAAAAAAAATTACCTATAGCCTCGGTTTTCAATATCTAGGGCTATATATTTTAAAAAATAATCTATAGCCCTGAAATTTAGTTCCCATGGCTATAGGTCTATAATTAAAATTCATTTTTTCTATAGATAAATAAATATATTCATTATGAATATAATTCATTACTATAGCATTGTGGAATACATATTCATCTCCAAATTGCGTGTCGTGGATCAAATCAAGGATTATTTTTTAATTCTAATATCATTCCGCATATATATATATATAAGTAATTGTAAATTTATGTACACAAAATCTATTGTATCATATTGTAAGTTTCATCAATCAATTATTACAGATGATGGGTTCAAATAAAAGTTTATTTTCATTTTACAGACACAAATATATATATATATATATATATATATATATATTCCATATATATTAATATGTCCAATGCAGTGGAGTGGAAAGAAGTCATGTCTACTATCTATCGGTCCAGGTTTTAAATTCATCTGCCTCTTTTATTTTTCATATGCATAGTACTTCGCTCAATATTTAAATTTCAATTACCATAGTTATTTGACCATGGGTATATGTATCCACGTTAACTTGGATATATCCATGGGATTCCTTCTTGTGACTATATGTATTTTTTAGACCTTGTACCATATTGGATTGGCTATTTCCATGGTCCTTGATCGTTGCTATAACCAAATAGATGTAGCCACAGAGTTTCAAGCCTTATATGTCTTTCTCGTGGCTATAGCATATATCTATGAGAATTTGGGATATAACACATACATGGACCATGACAATTGACTATTATTATACTTATGATGGTTAATTTAAATACATAGATTAAATACGACAAGAAGAAATTATGGATAATGTAAAATAAATTTATTATATATAAATTATTTTATCAAAGACATATTAAATTAATTAGGTTAAATACACACAATATTAACAAGAATTATATATATAATAAGGATATTTAAAAATAATAAATAAAATTCCTCAAATAAAATATTTATTCATAATATCCTTTCATTTAATAAATTTTGAATGCAAACATATTTGAAAGTGTTTGTTTGACCAAATATGATTTTAATTATCATGAAGTTATAACTAAGAATTTAGTTTGACCTGACAAAGTTACATCAATATTGATTGCTAAATTAGGACTTAGTGCAATTTATATTCAATATTTTATGGAATAACAATTAGGATTTCATTATTGGGGAGTTCACTCAATATACTAATGATTTGGGATCTAATAATTGGAAAGACTACCTAACTAAAAACTTTTGAATGATTTGTCATGAAAAAATTTGGATTATGAGAAGAGAAATATGGATTCCTTCTACTAAAATGTGTATTTGATAATATATTCTTGAGTCAAATGGTGAGATATATTGAGACTTTATGGAATAGTGAGAGAATAATAAATTAATTAAAAAATATTTCATCTGACATATTTTATTAATCAAGTTTTGTACATAAATATACTATATTGTTTTTGCGTACAAATGATCAGTATTTCGACCCTGATATCACTAAAATATATAGTGGTGAAAGGAAACCTACAAACAATAAGTAACTTAAAGGAGTTATAAATGAACTTACTCATTGTACTATGTTATGAATATTAGATTTACATGATAGTTCCCCCAATTTCAAATCCAGATTCCATGGATGTGAGTGAGGAGGATCTCTCTATCTATTTGAAAAACATGGATGATGTGATAGATTTATAGTGTTTGATGTTATCATACATATATGATAAAAAACTAAATTCAAATGGTAACATATATCCATATACTATTATCTCCCATATTTTTGTTCATTATAAGGATAAATCAAAACATGAGCATTATTAGACATCTAATGCACTCTTTACATGAAAAATTAGAGAGGGTTTACCAGCTAGGTCTCATGTGGGTTATGATAATTACATACTTTGAGCATCACTATATTCTAGTGTTTAGGCTTCCTAATGATTTCCCCATATATCTCATACATTCCTCACTCTCTTAAAGCTTTTATATCTTCATTATGAATTTTAATATGAATAACATTGAGAAGTCCCTCCCTGATCTCATCACTCTTTTTTTCTAGGTAGATAGGGATATTAAGCATGATAAGAATTATAAAATTATGGTGAATAAAATTAAATTCTATTTTAAGATATTTATAACCAACGCATTTTTTAAAAGAACACTATATTCGATATTGCATATGACACGCAAAACCAAGCCTAAACGAACCACAAACTATTATTATTTAAATGTTACAGTCACAACCGATACATTGAATTGGTGGGTATGAATAAAATTAAACAAATTAAAATATATATATATATATATATTTAAATAAATAACAATTTATTGATTAATTATTAGGAAATAAGAACTCATTTTTAGCAAAGTCATTTTATTTGTCAAGAAAAATAATCTTCAAAAATGGATTTTATTTATGTTTATGGGAAAATGTTATAATTAATTTATATAAATTTTATACATTAAAATTAATAAATACAATATCATTTTTTAAGAAATTATATCAAAATTATTTTAGGGTGAATTTTTTAAATTTTCCTAAAAAGAGTGGGTTTTTAGCGAATAGTAAAAATATCAATTTTTATAAAACAATCATTTATTTTCATTAAATCATGTAACTTGAAAGGTTTGTTATATTTTATAATTAATATTAAAGTGAAGTATTATCTATTTTATTTTTAATAATCTAAATAATTACATTTTAATCAAAAAAATCATGATTTTGGTAGAAATCTATTTTTATACTCAAAAAATATATTTTTTCATAAAACTTTTTTTAATTGATTTTTTTTTAAAAAATTAATAAATTAAAATTAAAATTTGTGAGGAATGATTTAAATGAAATGAATATATATTATACATATATGTATTTAAATAAATATAATTAATTTTATTATGCATAGAGTTAATGTAAAATCATCTTTTCCTTGAAAAATACATTTTCCTGAAAAATATCTTGTTGTCACACATTTCCAGTTTAATTTTAAATTCTATTTTACTAAATTTTTAATTTGAATCATGAAAAATGGATTTCATATTTTTAATTAGTTATCAAAAATATGGTAAAAATATCTCTTTTATTTTTTGTCCTTATAAATAGTAATCGTAGTAAATAATTATCACCATGATAAGGGTAAATCAACTAATAAGGTTTCAAAATGTTGCGATAATGAATTCAAAATGACCCTAACACATTCATTTATTATATTTTATGAGTGTAGTTACCTCATTTTCATCCATTTTTTGAAAATATGGAATCATGGTTCCATATTTCTTTTGTTTTTGACCTTTAGAATAATTATGTAAAAGTTAAAGTAAAAAATGCCACGTTCATGCTTTTAATTTCTATAATATTTTGTTACAAGGATAAAGAAAACTTAAGTATGGTCCTAGATTTTTATATGATGTGTATTTTTTTATTATGGTAATTTTTTAAAATTATTTTTAATGGATTAATTTCCTTAAATTCATATACAATGCTAACACAATATTTATTCAATTAATAGAAGAATAAAACCAATGATTTTAAAAATATAAAAACCTAAATAATATGAATGAATTATTTTGTTAAAAAACTATTTTAGATATGAGTAATATATTATAGAGGTTTTAATGGGTTATATTCTAATTCTATTATTTTTATGTTTTTTTCAAAGTCAAATTAAATGAATAGAGTCAAAAATGAAATTAATGATATTTTATAATAAATAATATTTTATTAAAGGATTAAATATTTATAAAAGTAATATCATCTAAAAAAATTATATGATTAAAATATATAATATGATCCATTTATGGATTAATCTTCATTATATAGTAACTATATTCACCCCATAAAGAGTGAAATATTTGTTATCACAGGGATTGTTAAAAAGGGTTAATACAGGTTAAAATAAGGTGATAAGGGTACAAACCTAAGATAATATTGTCTAAAATTTATTGGATTATATTATTTCGATCCATTATCATCATATATTATATTTATATTAATTTTGATCCATTTGACATGAAAATTAACCTATATTAAATTAATACTTTAGGAAATTTGATGAATTCCCTTTCCCTCACTAAGAAAAGGGCACCCCATCTCCTCTTTTCTTCACACTTCAATAACTATTTGTACTATCCAAAACCTGAAACAATATATTACTAACATACATCCCCATTTAATAGAGGGATTATATTAGGAATAATAGCATACTTAGAGGTCTTAAGATGTAAATTATTGGAGGTTGTGTGAAGAATATTTATAACTTTTAACCGAATGTTTTTTTTTAATTCCTTCTTCAACATACTTAAAATATTCTTCAACAGAAATGATATAAAATAGTATTTTATATCATATAATTATATTTTTATATTAATTTAATAACCTATATCAATATCCTTCATCAATAAAAGGGGAAATGAAATTTCCATTCGTGTGTTCGGTGGACTACCGTCTCATGATTTGATTTAATCGATTTTCCATCACCACCTCTCAGGGATATTTATAAAGGTATATTTAATGTTTTTATATTATATTCATGAAATATTTATCCTTATAAAAATATAATATATCATCTAATATATGATGTTTCCATTAATAGAAAATGATAACATTTTTCATGCGTACGTGTGAAGTACAACTTCCATGAAGTGATGTGATTCCTTTCCCATAACCAAATCATATTATTGATGTATATATTTCTATTTGAATACATAATATGGTCTTTATGATATAATAATAATTCCATAAAGATAAAATAATAATTAAGTTACCATCACGGTCATTGAAAATTTGAAGTAGTATTCATGTGTACGTTTGACTTTCCGTCTCCATGATTGTCACGTACTTAATCAGTCATAATTATCCTTCATGTTCAGTTATAAAATAAAAATTATCATATTAAAATTATATTTATGACATTATTATTACTCTATATATGACGGACGAATGAAATCTTTTACCAGAACTACTAAATTATTTAGTCCTTCAGGATGTGATTCCTTGTATCTAGTGTCAATGTAATAAAATAACCACCAGCTCTGGGATACTAGGGTCAAAGTATTAACAAGATTTATGAAAAACTATATTTATATATATTCTTCACACTACACTTTCATGAATAGTAGGATCAATGGGGAATCTATCGAACATTATGCCATCTATTTTATGTGTGGAAAGAAGGGCCATTGTGTAACACCCGAGACTTTTATAAGAAATATTTTGTTTTTATGTTATATACATCATTAAAGGAATCTTTCACTACACACAACACTATCTTGGATTTCTTTACACGCAATCGCGGCCTTCCACGATAGCTTGCGTTGTACTCAATACCGAGTTTCACTAAACAACGACATGCTATTAAAATATTATTAAAACTAGCCGATATGAATAGTAATGACCACTTTTTGAAATTTTTTAAATTTTTTTTTTAAAATGGACTTCATTTTTGGATTCGGAATATCGAAATTAGCCTAGAGTGAAATTTTGGTATTTTTCTGAAAACTTTTAATTTTTGATGAATAGTGAAAACACTAGGTTACTATTTAAAAACCGACTTTTTGTTTAAATAATTATTTATTTTATTTAAATTTATTTTAGGTCAAAATTGATACATAATACCTATATAATTTCATTGCAATTCATTGGAGTAATTTTATAATAATTTTAGATATATAAAAATTTTATTGAACTTTTCACCCTCTTTTACCCACCTCCTAGGAGAATTTACAAATTTACATAAAACTTAATTTTACCGCTTCTGTGAGTGGAATTTCAAAAATCTGAGAGACACGGTTGATGTCAGTAAGTAAAATGTGGTTCAATGAGATGAAAATAATTTTTTGTGAATAGTAACTTTTTACTTTTATTTACCACGGTTAAATGTAAATAGGGTAATTAAGGGTAAAAATGATATTATTATTACCCTAAAAGATGTCCTAATTCTATTTTATAAGTTTACTTCGACCAAAAACAACCTTAGGAATAAAATATGACCATTTAGGCCCACTTGGATTAGATTAAGACATTTATTATTAATTTATTTAAAGAAGGGTTAAAATAGTTAAAATCAAATTTTAATAAGTAAATCATTTTTAATATAGGGTTATACATAAGATAAATTCGACTCTAAATATTCATTAGAAAGATAAAAATATTTCCTACATAATGGTATTTTATTTGTAATTTTTAAAAAATAAATAATTTATTTTATTTATGACACAATGGTGATGCAATTATTATCTTATTAATGAAATATTGACATAATTGATGTTATAAATACCCAAATAAATGTAATTTGAGACTTTTTATGAATTAAAATACTTTTCTATGTTAATATGACATGTTAGTATTTATTTAATTAACTTATTTAGAACTAATCTTTCTGTTATAATTTTTACAAAAATCAATTAACAAATAGAGTCAAAATTAACATAAAATAGTTTTTAAAACAAATATTATATTATTAATTGTTATTTTATTCCTAAAAATATAAGGTTCGGCCAAATGACTTAGATAAGGTTATATATATTAATAATAAACAACTTTGGGTTCGTCTGGCTTTTTATTGTATGTTTATTAACCTTATAGTGTAAGAAAACAAGTAGACACGGTAAAAGTAAAATTATTTAACTTAAAGTTAAATCTAAATGATAAGGTTAAAATAGAAACCTCAACTTATCTAAATTCTATTGGATGAGAGTATTTCTACCCATCCCCACCTTAGCTTCTAAATGAATCAATATGGAGCTATTTAAAACCGAATATGACTTTATAATAAAATAATATTTTTAGTTTTTTCAAAGGTGCCCCTCTCCTCACTTATAAAAGGGCACATCCTCCCTCTCTTCCTCACACCACTTTGAGCCTTAAAGCTCGTCCAAACCCTGCCCATTTCTCCTATCCACTTCCCTAGAAACATCCTAGAGGTCCTGGTCTTCTTTAAAGACCAATTTTAGTTCCCTAAAAGGAGGTCTCAAAGAGGTACTTTAAAGAAGAGGTAATGTCCGTTACCGATTCATTCAACTTTATTTCTTCTTCCACTTCTTATTATTTAGTTGTTTCATTATGAAGTAATAACATAATTATCACTCATATACAGATATGTTATTATAAGTATGAAACAACCCTATTTCACCATCTATCCATCCTACAGAAAACGAAATCACCACGCGTGCGTACGTACGGAATACCGTCTCCACGCCGTGGTGTAATCTATTTTCCACCACCACATTACTTGGATGGGTACAATGGTGTAAATAATAACTATATATGATTATTTTAAAGTGATATTGATTCTGAAATAGTATACATACACTCCAATACAATTCCACGATCATGGGAATGATATCATCGCTCGTGTGTACGTACGGAATACCGTCTCCACGATATGATGTGACTCGTTCTACATGATTTTCATTGCATTATGATTACATAAATGAATTGAGTGAAGAAATATGATATATATTACACTAATAATATTCTGTAAATGAGGTATCTATAACCTAAAAATAAGAATAAGAATTTATTCGACAAAACACGCATAAGAACAAAAAGTAATAAACACCCGAATAACAAGTAGCAATGAAATATTACTAATAAGAAGCTAAGAATGTGACCATATAGGATATCATAACAATTTTTAATATTCTGGAATAAGTCAATGAAATTATATAAATCATTATATAGGAGGTTCAGACATTTACAAAGCAAATCGGACCTAAGGTAAGGGAAAATCTCGCAATCTCAATATTTATCTGAGATTGTTTATACTTCATAATTTACTAGGGAATATTTATCATCCACATCCATGTTTCCTCAATATGTAATATTTATATTCTTATACAATATTTTAAGTCCAATTTTACCCTTCGGTGAGTTTTTAGTAAAAGATATGAAAACAATCTTTTGTCGTTTTTCGTACGAGGTACTTTTTGACTTTTTCAACAAAAGTACGAGAAGAATGTTTTTTAACTTATATGGCATGAATGGATTTTTAAAACATTATTTCCAAGAAGCTTCATTTACAAGTTTTCAAGTTTATTTTTAATCAACTTCTTTTAGTTTAAAATTGTATGACATGTTAAGAAAAGAAAAATATTTTTGAAGTAGAAAGGATATTTTCTTCAAGAATGGAGTTCAAGTGTTTTATCAAAATTATTTTCCATATAAGATAATATAGGGTTCTGTTTCTATCCCTATTATTATATTTATTTGATTATGTTGTGATGGAATTATTTTTATGAATTCCTTTATCTTATATGAATTGTTTTATGATGTCACGATGTTTAAGAATCCCATTTTTATTACATGGGTTATGCAATAAAGTATGATTTATGATTTTGTGGAACACATAAGAATGGTATCATTATGAGATGGGTGGGACCTATATCTCCCCCCAATTCATTGGGTAAAGATTTATATCTCATGAGATAGACATGGCTGGAACAGTAGGTTAAACCGGTTCAGTGAAACAGGACTGAAACGAGGAGTGAACTCGGTTCAGAAATGGACTTTGTCCGCTAAGATAGTCTTGGATATGAGTCTTGACTACTAAGAAATGATTCTATATGATTATGTGTGTATGCCACAAAGTTTCATGTTTTAAGTTATGATTATTGGGATTACTTTTCACTGCTATGATCTATCCCATGTTATGAAATTATGATCTCTTTTGCAGGTTAAGATTTCCAAAATGATATGTTCTTATGAATATGATGTGATTGAAATTTCTTTTGTTTACCCTTACTGAGCATTTGATCTCACCCTTTTGTATGTTTTCTTTCCCTAGGTAGGGAAGAAGGTTATTAAGTAAGATATGCCAAAAGGGACTATAGATATGATGAAATAAATGGGATACAGTGTTGATGCTTTTTGAACCAATTGTTTATGTTTCCCAGTTTCTAAAGAAACTATAACTATATGGTCCTTTCATGGTTTTGTTATATGTTGTAATAAGTATGCTTCAATTTTGAATTATTAACCATGTATGTAAAGTATGGTCCGTTATACACTGGATGAAGAACTGCACCATGGAAAAGAATCAAGGGGAAGTGTTATGTGTATTCATTGTCATGTTCAATATTTATTTTTCTAAAAACAAGGAATTATATGTATATTTTGGTTCTCAATTTCTTATCCAATTATAGGAACTAGTTTTATTTTAAATATTTTCCTTTGTTAAGGAGGATCTATGAGCCTCAAATGGTGTTATTATCATTTTGGTTGATATTATATATTACCATATCACATTTCCAATAGGATTGATATTGGTTTTAATAAACTATTATTTTGAGACATGTGTTACAAAAAACATTGTTTTTGAATACAGTAATGATATGGATTATTTTTTAAAAATTTGGATATAAAAGTTTCTTTTTTACAATGATATCATATATTATGGAATGTCACATATATATAGTTTACTTTATTAATTAAAATAGAAAGACATGGTGTTTCTATTGATAAAAATGTATTTTTCAAGACTCTTATAAAACCCAATTATGTAATCACATGGTAGGTCATGTAAATAAAAATAAGTTTAGAAACATACATCATGGTATCTATTTAGATTCACTTGAACTAAAAACACAGGGTATATTTCTTTATTTTTTAAGGATAAAATGACCAAAGCACCATTTAGTGTAATGGGTTAAAGGTCCATAATTAGTATTTAATTAGTTCATATAAATGTGTGTGATCCTTTTATAATTGATAAAAGGGGGTATTATCTAACATAATAACTCTTATTGATTATTATTTTTTATATAAATATGTATACCTAATGAGGTAAAAGTTTGATTAATTTAAGAAATTAATGGAATACAATAATGATGTCGAGAATTAACTTGGTAATAAGATAAGGAAACTACAATCAGAACATATTAGAGAATATATTATCTAATATTTCAATGATTATATATGGGAGTCTATGATATTATTTAAACAGGCTTCACATTATACACCACAATATAATGGTGTAAGTAAATGGAGGAACCACACCTTATTGGACATGATGAGATAAATGATGATCCATACAAGTATTTTATTACCTTTTTATAGATAAAAATTATAAATTTTAGCACACATAAAAAACCAGGTACCAACTAAAGTGATAAATAGTATTTCATATAATATTTTTTATGGAAATAAACATATGTTGTCCCATATTCGAGTGTGTTATTGTGAAGAATTTTTAAGGATATATCATGAAAAAAACATCCACCCTGGGGCAACAAGTGTATATTTTTTGGAAATATTATGTAAATTAATAATTATTGCCTATTTGACTTGTTAGATAATATAATCATATTTAATATATATCAAAATTTTATTGAGAGGGAGAACATAACTAAAAAAGATATTGGGAGTGAGAGAAACATTGATAAAATCAAGGTTTATGATACAAAAGGGTTGGAACAGAAATAGATTCCACAAAAACCTATAGATGTAGACATTATAGAGGGGAAAGTACTTTGTAGGAGAACTAGAGAGTCTAGAGAACCATAGAGATATAGTTTTATACTCATTGAAGATTGTGACTCATTATTAGTTGATAGTAATGAACATGTTTCTTATAAGGAAGTAATGAGAGGCACAAAAGCTACTTCAGAAAAAGAAACAATGAATTAAAAATGGATTACATGTACCAATTTTTTAGATTTTGGTAGATCCACTATTGTAAATAAATATTGATGCTTATTAATGGGTATTTAATAAAAAAAAATAGGACATTTAAGGTACAGTTAGTGCCTAGAATGCTTTAAGTGTAGAAAAACGGTTTAATCAATGTCCTGGAATCGACTGTGATGAAACATTTTGACCAATTTATATGATGCAATACATCATAATTCTACTTTACATTATATCATACCATGATTATTAGAATTTTAAAATGGATTTAAAAGTATCCTTCTTTAATAGCATCCTTATGGAGGATGCCTATATGGAATAACCACAAGGCTTAATGACTCCAAAAGATTCTAACAAGTTATTAAAGTTTTAGAGATCATATTTAAATTGGAAAAACCTATGATGTGATCCTTGACCACAAAGATTTGAGTCATTATATAACTAACTTGATAAGTAAAGTGGTTAATGTGACTTTAATAGTGATTCTGAGGAATACACAAGGGTCAAGATGTTGGGAGGTCAAACTCATATACACATTTTTTATGGGGAAATTATTTCATACTTCGAAACTCACATAAATATTTAAGTATTTTTTGATAAGTGTTCCCAAGTTACAATGAATTAAAGGTTACCTTATACTATAAATTTGATAAAAACCATGTGTTAATATAAACATCTATATGTTTATTTTAATAATGTATTTTTTGAATCCACATAGTTCTAAACTTTAGAGTTTATCTCCATACATGGATGTGTTTTATGATATGATGTTGGGATTTAGCCCTTGAGAAGGGATTCATATGTATCAATCTAAATTAAATTATAACCCACATAGTTCAGTGGCTATTAGTTGTAGGTGTAATACATTTTAAGGCTATGTGACAAGGACCATTTCTAATTTGTTTAAAGATATGTGGCATATACTTATCAGAGAAGAATTCCTAGTAGTGGATGGTGTAGGGAATATATATAAATAGACTATTCTAGTGTATTTCAAAGAGAATATGGTCTTATAAATATGAATTTGACGATAACCCAAAGGGAATATGGACCTTCAGGTGTGGGATTGATTTCTTTGATAATATGGACTAATAAAGAGATGGGAGTTTTAGATATTAGGTTGTAACATCAAAGAGGCATATTATATATCTTGTTGAAGTATAAATGAAATCCCATATAGTTTGATTTTTACAATTTAATATCATGTGGTGGGACTATACCATGAAGTTTAAAATACTTTGTTCAGAATATTTTCATTTAGTTTTAAATTATCTAATTAGGAAATTTCCATTTAGTTTTATGTCATGTGGCTAGGACCTATATGCCACGAAAGGAGAAATAGTAGATGATTTAGTGGATAATATGCAAGGACATCCATGGGTGATACTCATTAATAAATTTTTGGGATAAGATCATTAATGATGGAATTATGGATTGTGGCTTACACCTAAGGAGAAAGACCATTGATATATACACCAATCTTCCATCTACTGGTGGATAGTGAAGGATGACTAAACTCATGGAAAATATGGCCATAGAAGGACATTATTGGGGTTTATTTATAGATTTTGAGTCCCCTAGTTTGATTGTTCCAATATAATTACTATATTTAGATAATGAAATCATTAATATAAACCAAAATGGGTCTTGCACCAAAAATGAATCATAAATACATAGGAGCATGTTCAGTTAGGAAACACCTCTCCAATATCCTCCTAACATGTACCCTCATTGTCAAGGGAATTTTTTATTTTTACCCCCCCCCCCCAACTGAAGGTTCTACCTATATGGTAGGATAATTCATGATCATCCTTTTAATAAGGGAATAAATGTTCTAATGGTATCATTTTGGTTTTCAAGCCCCTTTCATTTATATTTAATGGTTTCGGAAGAGGTTTGAATTTGATCTTTTGGGGATCTGACCTTGGCATAAGGAAACCATCAATGAATTTTTTATTTTTGTGGAACAAAGTTAATACATGGGTGAAATTAAATAAGGATTGGATTTCTATTTTAAAAAACTTTTGTGATTACTGGTAATAGAGGAATTATTCCCCAAATAATTCCCATTTCGAGTGGACAACATGTGAGGTGGGTTGGCTAACTAATTGAGAGAACCTTCACAAGGGGGTGGGGGTCATGAAATGAACCTTTAATGGTGATCTTATGATGAGTAAAATTTGTAATTTCAATGTGTGGTGGAATTTATAAGGTGTCCTTGAGGGTTTGTGTTTACTATTTTTTTTCATGAGATCACCTTCACGAGATGGCCTCATGTTGTGGAATAATAGGATCACATTGAGGGGTCGTTTTTTTTGAGATCGCATTAGGGAGATGGCCTCGTGATGTATATTATCATTCTCACTTTATTGGGATTATTTCATGGTATCAATTTTGTTAGATTACCTCATTAAGTTGAACTCATGAAGAGGCCCTATTAAGGTATATTCATAAAGTGGTTTCTCTTTTCTTTGTCATTGAAAGAGTTTACCTTCTTGGTCCCAATGTATTCTCTATTTGTGTGTATCGTTTTCATTGTGTCTCTAGTTTATCCTTAAGTTCCTTTCCCTAGGAAATATGTTATTTATTGTAAAATATTGGTGAATTTTTCACAATATGGAATGGAATGTGGATATGAAACATGACCTTGAAGGAAGCATGTATGGGGACCATAATAGGTTTCTAAAATTACTTCTATGACACTGTGAGGGTTGAAAATCTATGAATTATCATTATTCATGATTTGAGATTATAATTTAAGGCTACAACCATGTATCACCATTAATTCCTAGCATGTAATTTCCAAAAAAGAAACTCTGATGGAAGGAGGGAACCCCATGGCCCTGATCCACAGTGGCCACTTCATGAGGTTGGATATTCATAGTGCTACCTTGTGGTCTCGTTTATTTATGAGGTTGGGGATATTGTGGTGCATCTCATATTATTTTTAGGGTTTTGTTTATAATTTTTAAAAACATTAAATATATATCCCTTCTTAATTTCAACATTAATTATTTTTTTAAAATCTTTTGACCTTAAAAAATGCGCCCCTATGAATTGAGTCTATTTAGAATATCAAGGATCTGAATATGAGGAATTAAAAAATCCCACATAGCTACCATATGGTCCATTTTGTGGTAAATTTTTATATATGACTTGGTTCTCACATTCATTTTCACTTTTAAACTATAGAATACTTCACAAAATTATCTCACGAATGGACTCAATTTCATTTTTAAATCATGTCCACTGTGAACCTAGTGAGTGTTTCTCTATGAATCCAATGGTAATGTAGTTACCTAAAATTTCATATGTTAAACCACATGGTTTGTGTGGTAACCTCATGAGATCCAAACATTATTTATTTGGAGTCCTTCCCTATGAGTAATATTCCAAAATTTGATTGTTATTAATATTTTGAACTTATCTTCATTCCCACAATTTATGTAGAAGATATGTTTAGAATAGTTTCCCAAGATTCCAATGTAATAAGAGTTAAGATGATTGATATAACTGATGCCACCCAGTTCCAACTCATTATTCCATGTGAAAAAACTGAGGACCAATCTTTCTAGTATGTCTCTTGGTCTTCTGAGCACATTCTTGTGAATGATGGAAGAATGAATTATACAACATTGTGCTGGGAATTTATTTTTAGAATTAATCTACTCACCCATCCAGTAGTATTTCTTACAATTATAAATAGTGGATACCTTCTTCTAAAGATTGAATATCGTAATGGAGTTAGAGTTAGAACATTCATAATAATAGAACAACTATCCATAAGAAGGAGTATTTATTTTGAGGTACCAACTTACACAAGTTACATTATATTAGTGGACATATTCATAAGGGGAATTCCCCTTTCAGGATTGCAGGTACCATTGAAATTATTTAGGGATGTATTGTTACACATATGGGAGAATACTAATTTAGTAATGAATATGTGATCCAAAATGATTTAGTTAATCTTTATATCTATTTAATGGGTATTTTTTCCCTCTAAATTGAAGGAATGGGAAAAACGTAATGTTGAATTGATATGGAATGTTAATTTATACTCCATATTTTCCACTGGTCAGTAATATTATAAATAATGAAACTAGAAAACATGTGTAAAAGTAATATTTTATATCCATTTTACGTTTTGAGTGTTGTAGAAGTGTGAGATAGGTTGTTCCCTACTTTAATTTTTTCCATGATCAATGATCAATATGAGATTTACACAATGATAAATGTCATGATCTATTGAATTGAATCAAATAATATAGACATGGGATAGAACATCAGAACCAAGAGAGAGGAACATAACATATTATTTACAATTAATTTAATTAAATAAGGAATTACCTTGATGGAATTCTTTCTTAATTGATGGACCTGACAACAGATATTCATTATTTTTTCATTGTGTTGTAGGTATTAAAGTATATTCCCTCTAGCATTGAACCAAAATTGTTCCAAAAATCTCCAAAATTCATTGTAGAAATCTACAGGTTCTATCAAGGCATATCCCAGCACTTGTGTTGTCCTCCTTTGATTACCATGAGAACCAATTCCAAATAATTCTCTTGGATCTCTCATGACTCTAGAGTGGGTGGTAAAGGAAGATCTTTCTCTGTTCTTGGGAGCATTCTTGGAGAAGAGTGATCTTTAGGTTTTGAGAGGATTCTCTAAATCTATTGTTCACAACAAATCAAATGAATTTCTTTATAGAAAAAATAATATAATTGGTTTTATATATTTCTCGGGTTAATTTTTTTTCCCAAAGTTCCTTTGATTATTTATTTATTCCATACGAAACACCATATAAAATAATAATATTTTTTGACATGTGCTTAACTTGCGAATTAAATTAAATATTATTTAATAAAATGACATTAAATATTTATTATTTCTTACCAAACCATTAAACTTGGTCATTCATTCCTCCGTAATATTTATCGGGCCTTGAATAATGACTATTTAGTTATTAAATAAATACCGCTGCATTATTTTCTAATAAATATATAAATATTATATTCACTAAATAGAAAATAAAAGTTTGTATGTGATCATGCATATATTAATAATTATTAAACCACATCTATGAATAATATTTATTCAACTTGTTAAATAATAAATAAAAATATATATTATTTAACCGAGATTCTGGTTACACTTAGTGTGTTACCCTCTTCCTCTTTCTTAGTGGCATTAGCTGAAGCAGCCTGAAGTCTAAGGTTAGCATCAAGAACATGCCAAGGAACCCATAGAGAAAGAATTTAATGCCTCAATGACATGATAACTCCTATGAACTCTTACTATGTAACATATTCCCTTTATCACAATATCTCAAATCAAGAAGGTTGTATGTTGGTTCCATCAACCTATGTGCTTTATGTCTCTTTATTTTAATTCCTAGAAATTGAACTTTCTTATTATACACCATAGCCATGGATTTATTTATGATATATAATTTCCATCAAATGGCCTCAAATATCATCTTCTGTTAAATAACATAATGGTAAAATCCCTTCTCTGATTATTCATTAATGTAATATTACTCATGATGCACCAAATGTATCCTACCTAAACATGAACATATATCAGCATAGTTTTCTTCAATACATCAAATTACACAACTCATAATACTCATTAATAATAATCTTCATGTTTAAGGACTAATACATGTGTTCGCATATAGTAACATCCAATGACACATATAAATGTGGATTTCTTATTGGTGGGTCTTGTTATTATAATATCCTACTGGATACTACCAAGGGAGTAGATCATGAGAAGGTTCCTCAAAGTCCTATGAGTCTCCACCCCAGATAGCCTGTATCATTTTTTCCCTCAAATGATATCATCAGAATATAGAATATATATTTAGAATTAGTGTAATAGCACTTCCATATTCTCATCATAGTAGGGAAATTCTATGAACTTTTAGTGTGACAACTACTCTTGAGATATTATCACAAACTATGTTATGTAGAAGAATAATCATGATGTGATAAGAATTTTTTTAATATTCAAAATCTATAAAGACCAGTTATCATAATGAATACATAAGTTGGTTATAGGAAACCAACTCTAACGGGCTCCCACTTTCACTAATCCAACTATTAACAACCTTTATTCCGTTATCTTTCATATGATACTCATTATTCTACTTAGATAGGCCATTAGTCAAGGTTTCCACCAAGTTCTATTCTATGGGAACTTTACTTACTGTAACTTCTCCCCTGTAATAAAAATTCCTCAAGAGGTTATACTTCCACAGTATGTGATTTGTCTGTTGGTATGACATGTACTCTTCTAAAAGATCCACAATTTTAGTATTATCACAATAAAATGTGATAGGGTCTTTACTTCTTGATACCAAATCAAGATCCTTGAAAAAAATTATGAATCCAAATGGATTCCTTTACTACATCAAAATACTCTATATACTCAGACTCTACTATAGAAACACCAACAATTGGTTATTTTGAACTCTTCTAGCTCACAGCTCCTCCATTAAGATTTAAAACATATCTTGACTGTGACTTCATATCATTATGATATATCTAAAAACTAGCACCAGTATAACCCATGATGACAATCTCCTCGTCTCATACATACACCAGGAACATATCCTTAGTTCTTCTCAAATATTTAGGGATATCCTTAACATAAAACCAATTTTGTTTTCTAGGATCTTCTTGATATATTCCTACCATACTCAATGCATAGGAAACATCAAGTCTAGTGAATAAAATGTCATACATGATTGATCTTATCACTGAAGTGTATGGTATATTTACCATTCTCTCTTTCTTAAATTGTGTCTAAGGACACATTTTATTAGGATTATGTAAACCATGTGACACTGGAACCAATCCCCTCTTGGATTGTCCCATACTAAATCACTAAAGTATCTATTCAAAATATATACTTTGAATTTTTCCAAGCAGCCACTTGGATCTATCAAGAATGATCTTGATCCATGTAATATAGTTTTCTTCACCTAATCCCTTTACAAAGAAACACTTGTTCAACTAGTCCTTAACTAACTGTAAGACTAGTATTATGTTTCCAGAAAGTAATATTTCATCAACATATACTTCTGGGATAACGAACAAATTTTCAATAAACCTATAGTAAATAAAAAACTCATATTCATTCTCAATGAAACATAATTCATTTATGGATTCATCAAATCAAATGTTTCATGGTCTAGATTCTTTATTCAATCTATAAATGGGTATCTACAACTTGAAAAAATTATTTTCATCCCCTAGAGTCACAAAATATTCTAATTGTGTCAAATATACATCTTCCTAAAGGTTCCCACTTAGGAACATAGTTTTTACATCCATCTTTTAAATATCATAGTCATGGTATGTTGTTATAGTAAGTGGAGTTCTGATGGATTTAAACATGAAAATTTGGGAAAAGGTTTCATCATAGTAAATTACTTGACGTTTTTTAAACCCTTTATCCGCTAGCCTTTCTTTATAGGTGTTTACTTTACCATTCAGGTTTAGTTTCCTCTTCAATACTCATTTTCATCTAATGAGATTTACATCAACTAAAACAATGACTAGAATCGAAACTTGGTTCTGATACATGGAATCCATTTCATAATTTTTGGCTTATTTCCATCTTGAAACTTTTGATCTCTCTATTTCCTCCTTGTAAGAGATAGGTTAATCGTTGTAAAAAAATAATGAGTCACCATATTTGATGACTAAAAACCCATATCTATCTGGTTCTCTTACCTCTCTTACACTCTTACACAGTACCTGTGTTTCAAGAACTACTTCTTCTATGGGGACCTGTGGAATATATTCCTATACCAACTCTTGTGTATCTTGATCATTGAATTCATCAAAGTCAAACTTTATCCCACTATCATTTTTGAGGATGTTCTCCCTTGCAAGAAATATGACTTTTCTGGTGATAATAACTTTCTTTTATAAGGGTTTGTATATATATTATCCCTTTGTTTCCTTGGAATATCCTATAAAGATACACTTTGTGTCCCAAGCTTCTAGTGTGTTTCCAGATAATTCCTTATCAAATTTATCTCAACACCATACTTGTGGGTGCAAAAAAATGGGTTTTCCCACTCCATAGCTCATAGTGAATTCCATTTTTCTCTTTAGCTGTCACTCGGTTTAATGTGTATATATCAGTTTATAATGCATATCCCTAAAAGGATAATGGAAGATCTATATGACCAATCATCTACCTAACCATGTCTAACAAGGTACAGTTCCTCCTTTCACTAACAATATTCCACTATGTTGTGTAAGGTGGGGTGAATTGATATAGAATAATAAACTCTCATAGAAATTCAATGAACTCTTAGTTAATATATTCACCACATCAATCCGATCAAAGCTTCTTTATCATCTTATCATGCTAATTCTATACATTATTCTTGAATTCCTTGAATTTATAAAATTAATCAAACTTATACCTCATCAAGTCGATATAGCCCTATCTACTCAATTAATCAGTAAAATTTAGGAATTAAGCGTATTAATCACTAGCTTCTACTAGAAATGGTCCACACACATCAGCATATACCAATCCTAGAAGATCTATGGCTCTTTCACC
This sequence comes from Viscum album, assembly GCA_963277665.1. Taxonomy (NCBI): domain Eukaryota; kingdom Viridiplantae; phylum Streptophyta; class Magnoliopsida; order Santalales; family Viscaceae; genus Viscum; species Viscum album. The sequence continues at coordinate 212,478,162 of OY728163.1, forward strand.
TTGTCCACCAAATGGTGGTTTGGTCATTTTTTTCTTGTAAAATACATGACATATTTCATTTGGTTTTAGCTCAAAGGATTCTAAATAATCATATTGATAGAGATTTTTCAAATGCATCTTGTTTACATAACCAAGAGGTGATTCCAAATCTAGGTGTTATATGATTCATGTGAACATGATTCGTTATCAATTTATGATACTTGGTTTTAATAATTTAATACATAAAGAACATTATTTAAATATTCCATACCATAACATATGTTGAATTTCTAAAAGAATAAAATTTTATTTCAAAACATGAAAATAAACCCATCTGTATCTTGGAATGATAAATAAATTATGTTCTTGGTAAATGAAGGTGAATAATAATAATCTACTAAAACCAAAATCATTCTCATTGGAAATTAAAGGTGGTAGTCACCAATGCTCAGAGAAACCATCCTCATACCACTAATAGCTCTCAATCCACCTCTCTTATGTTATTCTTTCAGAATCTACTTGGTTTTTATATTTGGATACAGATATGAGTACCTAAGCTACATATAATACCCGATATGGAAATACTACACTTGATAATGAACACATGTTTAGTTTACCCTAGATTCTGGGTGTAGTTCCTCTTCTAGTGGCCTGGATTTCCACACACAAAATATACCACCACCTTTTCCTTACCTTGAATCTATATCTTCCTATTTTTTGAAGGAAAATTCTCAGGAGCATTAGACGGTTTATAGGTATTGGGCCCCTCAGCCTTGTTCTTCCTTTTCTTGTTCCCCATAAGGATCGTGGGTTTACAATTCCCCATGTCATTATCTACTTGGTGGATCAAATTAAGGATTTTGGAAATACTATTCACATTATTTCCAATGTTGTAATTAAAAATAAAGATGGAGAAGGTCTTGGGAAGTTATTAAAGTATGATATCTATACGTAACACATCTAGGAATTTAATAACTAATATTTATAAGCATTAAATATAGCTAATAACCATTACTACATGAGGCTCAGCTGGCAAAGAATCTCTAATATTAGTTCTAGACAAATAATTAGAGATCTCATACCCCTCTTATCTTTCATTCTCTTGAAAAGATCCCAAAGGTGCGAGAACAGGTTATACAAATCAATGTCTATATGTAGATTTAAAAGAAAATTGGACATGGATGATAGCATGAATCATTGAACATTTTTTTAATCATTCAAATGTTTCTCGTAGAGTTTTAACTCTTCATCATTATCCTCATTTCTATGGGATTTAGGAAAAGGTCCTTCCATCACGTATAATTTTCTTTCATGGTGAAGGATGACACATAGGTGCCTTTTCCATTATTGGAAATTTGTGTTGGTGTGAATTTTTTCCTTCTAATGTGTGGATCAAAATGATATGTTTTATTTAATTTTAATGTTATTTATAAAAAATAATATTAGTAGAATTTTTGTACTTTATCTGATAAATTTAGAAAAATAAATAAAAAATATATTTATTAGTCTCCCACTATTTTATCAACACCCAATAGTCATCACCATTTGTTTCATAATATCGTGTTTCTTTAACATCCTAGTGGAAAGGATCCATATTCCCCTTCCCATTACCCCAAATTTGGTTGTTCAAGAAACATTAATGGTTTTAGGTAGGCATTCCAAATACCAACTATATTAACTCACAGATCCTTAATTTGATGAGTGGAATCCTTAATCTTGAAATCCTTGAATTGGTTTTCCACATCCTTTTCCTCTCTGTTACACTATGTTCTTATTTGGTAGTCAACCCTTGATGTGGACCAAGACAATTCAACCCAAAATATCATGTTAGAATTCACCAATACTTGAAAGCACACCCACATTGGCTGGTAAAGAACTTTGAACTCTGGGTTGATTTTAACTGAAGTATGGGAAGGCTATACCGACTTAATATATATAATTGAGGTATTTTATTCATTTATGAATTAATTTATATTTATTATATTTATTACATGTTTTTTGATATTACGTGTATTTACTTAAGAGATTAACCATGTATTTGATAATATTTATGCATAATCCAATTTATTTTAGTTTTATCCTACATGCACATTAATTTCATTAAATTATGTGATCATGACAAAACATCCACAATGAAATAACCATGAAACTTGACAGAAATAAAATAATAATGTGGAATGATCAGGATCATTTACTAATGGATAGTTTATCTAGAGGTTGATAAAATAACCACAGACCTAGGGGAAAACACCATGAACCAATTAAGGTTCATGTTGCAGCTTTCCATTCATCCGTCAATGTATCTCTCTTGGATTGGTTTCACCTTGGATCCAAACTTGAACTACCTCCACTATCTTGGGATCTCTATACATTACATATTATTTTACTCATACATAGGTGAGGGAAAAGGGTTTACATAAAAAAACCATGGGATCACATGCCCTACATAATAATAGGAGAGAAGGAATGTAGTCCAGGAATTTAATTTAATAATAAATCAAATGAAACAAATCACATACAATTCTCTCTTTTATGCTCATGATAATCTACATGCATGCAATAAATTACACATTTAATAAAACAAGAATTCAGTTATTAATATTTATTATTTAAGATGAATCATGACCAAATCAATTAATTTTTGTCTTTAACTAATCAATTATTATATCTTAATTATCATATGAATTTCCTTTATATTCTCATCCATCATAATTTTAAACGAATTTAATACATTTATTTAAAATTAACCGTGTGCATTAAATGTCCTTTGTATTCAACATGATGAATAGACATCATAATCCACCAAAAATTATTTTACTCGTATCCAATTTTACTTTTGATATATGTATATATTACATGACTTAGCGCGTACCTTCATGATGTGAAGTATCAACTTAATGATTTCTTGAATTACATGATTTTTCAATCATGTGTAATGCTTCAATTCATGAAGAGTAACAACTGTAATAAAACTCATACATGATATGTAGATCTTAACGCTACATGGATATTGATTAAAATTTTATATATTTTTTAAAAACTCATCACATGGAGCATCCTATCAACTTAATTACTGCATGCAAGAACATTTCTCAATTTTTACACAATATAATAAATATATTTTAAATCTGCATAATTTGGTGTAAGTAAACAACGTGAACATGAAAGATACATGACATGCACATCTCTCACAGTCTATCTGAGTTACATGCCTAGGTAATAAGGATGTAAACCGTACCTCAGAAATAATGGATTACATGACATGTACATACGAGATACACGACATGCACATCTCTCAACATCTATCTGAGGTACAATCTAAGGGACTCATCATATAAATCATTTATCATAAAAAATGTAGTACACGAAATGTAAAAGGGACTACACAGTTTGTGAAATCACGGTTACAAGGTCACCAATCAGGTAGGTTGTGTATAGAACATATAGCCCATATATGACTCAAAGGGACTACACACCATGTACATGGGATACACAACATCTACTTTGGATGACCATGTTCTAAACTACCATGTTCAACACATGGTGTAATAATTAACTACACCGCATTCCATCAATTCACACGAATTGAATTAATTTTTGAATTAATTATTGATTCATTAAACACAAGTACACGATGTATAAATCCAGTTATATGGTATGTAATCTTATATTATCTTTCCAGAAACCTCAGAATCTCTGGATGAGTTCCTCTATTTTATTTTATTCATAAAATTAGTCATCTTTATTAGATCGATGAGAAAAAAAGAGGAAGAATCAGATCTCTCAATTTAGATTAAAATAAATATTAAACATGAATTTAAAAATTAAATTAAAATGTGTAAATCAATCAATGACCTTTAAATAATTATAAATAATATTTTTCTCCTTTTGATACAACTTTTAGATTCTGGGTATAGTATAACCATGCGATTATTCGTGCCCAACTTTTCTTTCTTCCATGATCAAGGATCATTATGATATTTACACAATGATAAACATCGTGACCTATAGAATTTAATCTATGATTATAGAGAAGGGATAGAATTCTATAACAAAAGGAGATAGGATCATAAAACATTATTTATAATTAATTTAATTAAATAAATAATTAACTTCATGTAATTATTTCTTTATTTGTGGATCTGACAAAATATCTGCATTGTTTTGTCATTGCATTATAGGAATCAAAGTAGATTCCCTCCTGTGTTGATCCACAAGTGTTCCAAAAATCTCCGAACATTGTCGTAGGAATATCCGGGTTCTAGAATGGAATATCTGATCACTTGAATCATCCACCTTTTATCTTTTTGAGAATATCATTGTAGAGACCCGAAGCTTGACGTACATGGACAATACCTTAATTTTGTAGAATACTTAATACATAACAAAAACATACACACAAGGATCGTAATAGTTTAGTGTCTTTGGAAACTCGGAATATAAACATCTAATCATGTTGAAAGATCTTCAACATCTCCCATAACGATCTTCCCCTTTTTGTTTCCTTACCTAAAACCTTTCTTTATTTCCTGGGGAAAATAAAACATAAAAAGGGTGAGATCAAATGCTCAGTAAAGGCAAACATATAGAACATAAAACAATCCATAAACATTTGAAAGCAAAAACTTGAACATGAAATCTAAACATTAAAACCTTGAGCAAAGACATAAATCTTGGAAGTACGTAAGGCATATATCATAATAGAACACCAATCATGACAAAATATAATGGGAATAAAACATGTAATTGTGGCAACCATTCATCATATGTCATGATTTCCATAGTAGCCAAGGCATTGCTGCCAAGACTATCTTAGTGGACAAAGTCCCTTTCTGAATCGAGTTCACTCCTCGTTTCAGTCCTGTAACACTGAACCGGATTCACTTATCGTTCCAGCCATGTCTATATCATGAGATATAAATCTTTACCCAATACATTGGAGGGAGATATAGGTCTCACCCATCTCATAATGAAATCATTCTTACTTGTGCCACAACATAAACATAAATCATCCATCATAACCCGAAGAATAAAATGGGTTTCATAAGCATCATTCCATCATAACATAATCCATATAAAACAAATGGATATCATTTCATCATAATAAAAGTGAAACCATGTAAATAATAGAGACATTATACTTGAAACATTAACATATGAAATAATGTCATCTTAGATGGAAAATCGTTTTAATAAAACAGCTGAAATGAATTCTTGAGGAAAATATCCTTTCTTCTTCAAAATCATTTTCTTTTCACAAAATGTCATGAAATTTTAAAAGAAAATGATTTTGTTGAAAATAGTCAGGAAATATTTTGGAGGAAGCTTCATAAAAATAAGTCTTTATAAAACCATAAAAATCCTTTCATGCCGTATAAGTTAAAAATAACATTCTTCTCGTACTTTGGCCGGAAAAGTCAAAAAGTATCTCGTACGAAAAATGACAATAGATTCCTTTCATATCTTTTACTAAAAACTGACCGAAGGGTAAAAGTAGATTTAAACAATTGTATGAGGATAGAAATAATATTACATATTGAAGAAACATGGATGTGGATGATAAAATACACCACAGTAAATACCAAAGTATAAACAATCTCAGATAAAAATGAGATTGTGAGATTTTCCCTTACCTTAGGTCTGATATGCTTTGTATGGATCCAAACCTCCTGTATAATGATTTAAATAATGTCATTGACTTATTACATAATCATATTCATTGTTATGATATCATATATGTTTCAATTATGACTTTATATTACCCGTTCGTTTGTAAATTCCATGTAAAAGCAGTGTTTTGGGTAAAATCATTTCATTTATCGTATGTGTTTCGACTTGTCGTTCTTGATATTATTACTTATATACTAATTTAAATAATTCCAGAATGTAAAAAATTATTTATATATAATATATATTCATCATATAAATATATATTATAGATCGATAAAAGGAATGAAATACACCATTCAAGGAGACGGTAGATCGTACGTACGCATGAACGATGTTTTCGTTTCCTTATTGAATTGAATGAAATTAAATAGATGACATACATATATATATACATAAATATAGTAGAATTATTATGTCATATATTTAATTATTATTCATTATATATACTTTATAATCATTCTTGAATGGTTAATCATGGAAAATGAATCTCATCGCGTTGGTGGAGACGGTAGTCCGTACGTACGCACGAGCGATGATATCATTCCCATGATCGTGGAATTGTATTGGAGTGTATGTATACTATTTCAGAATAAATATCACTTTACAATAATAATATATAATCATTATTTACACCACTATACACATCCAAGTAAGGTGGTGGTGGAAAATAGATTACACCACAGCGTGGAGACGGTATTCTGTACGTACGCACGCGCGGTGATTTCGTTTTACGTAGGATGGATAGATGGTTAAATAGGGTTGTTTCATAATTATAATAACATATAAGTATATGAATGATACTGATGTTATTACTTCATAATGAAACAACTAAATAAAAAGAAGTAGAAGAAGAAATAAAGTTGAAAGAATCGGTAACGGACATTACCTCTTCTTTGAAGCGTCTCTTTGAGACCTCCTCTTAGGGCACTATAATTGGTCTTTGAAGAATACCAGGACCTCTAGGATGTTTCTAGGGAAGTGGGGAAGTTAAATGGGAAGAGTTTGGATGAGATTAAAGGCTCAAAATGGTGTGAGGAAGAGAGGGAGGAGGTGCCCTTTTATAAGGGATGAGAGGGGAACCTTTGGAAATATAAGAAATATTAGATTATATTAAAACCCAAACCCACTTAAAAACTTAACAAATGACTCATATCCGAATATTAAATGATATATGGTTGTAATATCATCAACCAATAAAATTTAGACATGTTAGGAATTTATTTTAAACATTATCAACTTGATTTATCATTATTTATCAATTTTATTTTATTTGTGGTAATAACATTATAAATTTTAAATTATTATAAATAATTATTTATTTGTTGTGAATTGTACATAATTGAATAATTTATAAAATATTAGACCATATAAATTTTAATTTATAATTTTTAAATATTTTTGTGATTTTTAAACAATTTTATAATATGTTATTTTTATAAAATAACAATAGTGTCAATTTTGACACTATTCATTTATTTGAATTTAAATAAACAATATACAGAAGATATGTTCAAAATAAAAGTTTTAATAGATTAATAAAATGTCATATTTATCTATAAAATTAGTGGAGAACATTAAATAGTTCATATAATATTTATTTTAATATTTTTAAAACCATTTATTTGATATTTCTCTTAATAAAATAATTTCAACATCACTATTATGTCACCTTTAATGATAATAATTTAATCCCTAAAAATTATAAATAAATTTATATGATGTATATAATTTTATTATATTTCTTGATACTATTAAATTTCGAAGTTTCATGAAGTTTATCACTAAAGTAAAATTATTATACTTATAAGATTTAAGAGAGTGATATGTTGTCACTTTCTTTGGTTTTAATAATAATTATATTATTTCATGGTCCAAATACCATGAAATGAATCTAGTCTGACCCTTAGGTGATATGGGTCGACTTTGATTCATCCAATAGGATTTTGGGAAGTGTTAAGGTAATTTTATAATCTTATTTGTACCCTTAATTACTCGATTTACCTTTAACTATGGTAAATAAAATTTACCGTTGTAACTATTCATAATGCCCAAAAATAAAAAGTAGATTATTAAAATAATTTTGGCCCACTGATTCCAAATATGGAATCCATTTTTCCAAATTCAATACACAAAAGTTGTATAAATTAAATTAAAATTAATCCCGTTGTCGAAAGAAAACGGGTTTTTGTTTAAAACATTGCAAAAGATTGAATTGATTTAACCTACGAATTCAAGGTAAAATCAATGCTAATGACATAAATTATATTAAATGGTAAAAATTTATTCCATTTATACTTTAAAACCATTCAATATTATAATTTAACTATATAAATTATTACGATGAAAAAAAGTTGTTTTTAATTAAAATATAGCGTGTTTTTACTATTCATTAAAATATGAAAGTTATCATAAAAATATCAAAACTTTATCCAATGTAAATTTTTATATCCTGATTCAAAATAAGAAGTTTATTTTTTAAAATTAAACTTATAAACATGTCAAAAACTATATTTAATGTGGTTTCCCCATTAAAAGGCAGCAAAACTGCATTTTTTTTAAAATACTTATTTTACCCGAAAAAATTATTTTGTTCACATACCATGTTCTAGAAAATGGGTAATATGAAATAATAATGTTATAACATTCAAAACATAGTTAATAATATTAATAATGGCTAGTTCATAATAATATTATAACCATATATCATTGTTTAGTGAAACCTGATATTGCGTACAACACACACTATCGAGGAAAGTCGTGATTGCGTGTAATGCAAGCCAAGTCAGGGTTGCGTGTAGTGAAATCTCCCTTTGGTGTAGCGTAAAACACAAGACATAAACGAAATTAAAATAATATTCTTCATAAAATGTTGGGGTGTAACATTCTACCCCCCTTAAAATGAATTTCGCCCTCGAAATTTGTCGGGGTTATAAATCGTTTACTATTCATAGAAACCCACATCATAAAAAGGAATACTAATACTTAATTTTAAAAACTAAAGTATGAAATATAACCATTACCCAAATTAACTCATCAATGGGTTTCCATATAGGAGAACATAGGTGAAAATATGGATATGGAAGAAAAATATAACCATCAAGTTCTGATGGAGAGTGGTAGAAAAAATGGCTATGAAAAAGCCAAAAATCACAAAGCCATAGATTTGTGATGATCTAAGGTACCATCTGATTCATCGGATATAAGAGCATTAGGACAACATTTTTGGTTTTCAATATCATTTTCCTAAAGTTGAAAATTTTAAATTAAAATAAATACTTGCTTTATTTTGGTACAATCTCACTTTTGTTCGTGCTTTTAACAATTTCCACTTCATCTCTTAAAGAAATGAAGTTAAATTTGTTTTTCATGAAGTGTTAACAGATCATGTGATAGAATGATGGGTCATTCCATCTGTTTCAAACAAAAGGTTAGAAAAAGTTATCAAATATACATAAGTTCATCTATGGTGAGGTTAATCGTATATGATTCCAAAAATGAACTTATACTTCATATATCATACCGCTTAATAAAATAAAACTAGTTTCTACTAACCAGGGACTTTCTGTAGGCCAGTGGTATGTGATAAAGGCCAGTCGCACTTCGGTTGTGGGTTCGATTCACACAGCCTTGTCCTACGCGACGGGTTTTCCCCCATCCTGCAGGTTGTCTTTTTTCTAAAATTACATCATTATGACATTCCATCGATAATATCAAAAACAGTTCTAGCCTTAAACTAACTTATGTTAAACATAATCCAATTCAAATCTTTAGGCTTATCCAAAATACTTCTGTCCAATCTTATAGTATAAAGAAAACAATTACTAGAAATGTCATCTACAGATCATGTGAATACCATCATTTATCCCCGATATATCTTGTTGATCACATTCTAATCATGTGAATACCTTAATCATGTATTCTCTTGAAAAATGAATACCCATTTAACCTTAGTTAAAACATGAATTCTATCAAAAGTTAACTCTTTCCACATACCAAAATCCCAAAATTTCTATATACTCAAACCATGATATCACTTTGTCCTTATTTTAGTCATGAGCTCATGATTACTATCTTATTATTTTCTCCTCATCACTTCCATATGCGCATTTCATCTAATTTCCAAAAATATTTCAATCACTTTTTCATGGTTATCAGTACCATATAATAATTTAAAACCAATACATAGATATTCAAAAATTCCACAATACCATAAATGAGATTCCATGATACTATTTTGAAATCCCATTACATAAACACTTAATCATTACGCAACATCATTTTCATACTCAACATCACAAATAGTGATCGCATGAGACTTCCCTTTATCCTTTGCTCTAAGAGGTTGCTCACGTTGATCATCATTAACCCGTGGATTAGGGTATTTATTAGCATAATGCCCCATTTCCTTGCATTTGAAGCATTGAAGTGTTGGTGGAGAGTTCTCTATAGTCTTTTCTCTATTCACATCATTAGCAACCTTTTTCCCATTACTTCGACAATCAACTTCTCGATGACCTTATTTTCCACACTTAAATCATTTTTTAGTACCTTTTAGGCAATCTCCGCCTTATTTATTTCCACACTTTGAGCATAAGTAATCATTCATCTTCTTTTCACCATTGTTCTGAGATTTCTCCTTGAACTTCATCCTTCGTTTCTTGTCAAAACCATGAGATGGATATGTTACACCAACTTCTAGTTCTACCTTGATAACACAATGCACATTTTCTTCATAGCTACTGAAGTCTCTTATAGCTAATGCCCTTCGAAGACTTGGTTTTAAGCCACTGAAAAATCGATCAACTTTACTTTCAGGTTGGATGATGAAGCCAGATGAATACCTTGCAAGTCTTGTAAAATTCGCTTCATATATACCAACAGATTCATCATCCTTCTGCTTAAGCTCAAGAAACTCCTTTTCCATATTTTTTCTAATAATACAAGGGAATTACTTACTGAAAAACAAGTTCTTGAACTCGTCCCATTCCATGGACTCAATTTCATCTCTTTGTCTCGCATTCTTGATAAGATTCCACCATTGATCAGCATCACCTTCCCAACGATATACTGCTAAGATGACTTTATCATGCTTATAACATTGTAGAACTGAAAATATCTTTTCAGTGGTACTGATCCATTGTTCAGCCACTAAGGGATCAGAAGACCCGTTGAATGAAGGTGGACGCTGCCTCATGAAGGAGTCAACAGAATGTTGCTCCTTTCTCTGCTCATTTTGAAGTACAGAATGATTAATAGCTTGTATAAGTATAGAAATAAGATTGTGAACTCCATCTCCCATGACATTGGTTTGGTCAGGAGGACAATCATTACATTGTCCATTACATTGATCAACACGGTTCCTTCGGGTTCCAGCCATCGTCTAAAACCCAAAAAAATAATAGTGTGAGAGGAAAATACCATGCTAGGGAAAACAACATAATAAAGGGGGAGTACCTTCAATATCTAACATATTAGGTTTAATTATAAGATCGTTAGCGCAATTCTAGGACTATAACCTATACGTATACTTAACCTTAGGTACATCCCTAGACATACCTTAGAAATATCTCTATGGATTTCACTAAAGTTTTCGCATCCTAGTTTCCAAAGGTTAACTAAACCTTTGCTCTGATACCAACTATAGAGACCCGAAGCTTGATATACATGGACAATACCTTACTTTTTCAGAATACTTAATACATAACAAAAACAAACACACAGGGATCGTAATAGTTTAGTGTCTTTGGAAACTCGGAATATAAACATCTAATCATGTTGAAAGATCTTCAACATCTCCCATAACGATCTTCCCCTTTTTGTTTCCTTACCTAAAACCTTTCTTTATTTCCTGGGGAAAATAAAACATAAAAAGGGTGAGCTCAAATGCTCAGTAAGGGAAAACATATAGAACATAAAACAATCCATAAACATTTGAAAGCAAAAACTTGAACATGAAATCTAAACATTAAAACCATGAGCAAAGACATAAATTGTGGAAGTACGTAAGGCATATATCATAATAGAACATCAATCATGATAAAATATAATGGGAATAAAACATGTAATTGTGGAAACCATTCATCACATGTCATGATTTCCATAGTAGCCAAGGCATTGCTTCCAAGACCATCTTAGTGGACAAAGTCCCTTTCTGAATCGAGTTCACTCCTCGTTTCAGTCCTGTAACACTGAACCGGATTAACTTACCGTTCCAGCCATGTCTATCTCATGAGATATAAATCATTACCCAATGCATTGGAGGGAGATATAGGTCCCACACATCTCATAATGAAATCATTCTTACTTTTTCCACAACACAAACATAAATCATCCATCATAACCCGAAGAATAAAATGGGTTTCATAAACATCATTCTATCATAACATAGTCCAGATAAAACAAACGGATATCATTTCATCATAAGAAAAGTGAAAATATGTAAATAATAGAGAAATTATACTTGAAACATACACATATTAAATAATGTCATCTTAGATGGAAAATGGTTTTAATAAAACAGTTGAAATGAGTTCTTGAGGAAAATATCCTTTCTTCTTCAAAATCATTTTCTTCTCACAGAATGTCATGAAAGTTTAAAAGAAAAGGATTTTGTTGAAAATAGTCATGAAATATTTTGGAGTAAGCTTCATGAAAATAAGTCTTTATAAAACCGAAAAAATCCTTTCATGTCATATAAGTTAAAAATAACATTCTTCTCGTACTTTGGCTGGAAAAGTCAAAAAGTACCTCGTACGAAAAACGACAAAAGATTCCTTTCATATCTTTTACTAAAAACTGGCCGAAGGGTAAAATTGGCTTTAAAAAATTGTAGGAGGATAGAAATAATGTTACATATTGAAAAAACATGGATGTGGATGATAAAATACACCCCAGTAAATACCAAATTATAAACAATCTCGGATAAAAATGAGATTGTGAGATTTTCCCTTACCTTAGGTTAGATATGCTTCGTATGGATCTGAACCTCCTGTATAATGATTTAAATAATGTCATAGACTTATTAAATAATCATATTCATTGTTATGATATCATATATGTTTCACTTATGACTTTATATTACCCGTTCTTTTGTAAATTCCATGTAAAAGCAGTGTTTTGGGTAAATCATTTCATTTATCGTATGTGTTTCGACTTGTCGTTCTTGATATTATTACTTATATCATGATTTAAATAATTCCATAATTTAAAATATGATTTATATATAATATATATTCATAATATAAATATATATTATAGATCTATAAAAGGAATGAAATACACCGTTCATGGAGACGGTAGGTCGTACGTACGCATGAACGTTGTTTTCGTTTTCTTATTGAATTGAATGAAATTAAATAGATGACATACATATATATATATACATAAATCTAGTAGCATTATTATTTCATATATTTAATTATTACTTATTATATATACTTTATAATCATTTATGAATGGTTAATCATTGAGAATGAATCTCATCGCGTCGTGGAGACGGTATTCCGTACGTACGCACGAGTGATGATATCGTTCCCATGATCATGGAATTTTATTAGAGTGTATGTATACTATTACAGAATAAATGTCACTTTACAATAATCATATATAGTTATTATTTACACCATTATACCCATCCATGTATGGTGGTGGTGGAAAATAGAGTACACCACGGCGTGGAGACGGTATTTCGTACGTACGCACGCGTGGTGATTTTATTTTCCTTAGGATGGATATATGGTGAAATAGGGTTGTTCCATACTTATAATAACATATAATTATATTAGTGATACTGATTTTATTACTTCATAATGAAACAACTAAAGAAGAATAAGTAGAAGAAGAAATAAAGTTGAAAGAATCGGTTACTGACATTACCTCTTCTTTGAAGCGCCTCTTTGAGACCTCCTCTTAGGGCACTAAAATTGGTCTTTGAAGAAGACCAGGACCTCTAGGATGTTTCTAGGGAAGTGTATAAGTGAAATGGATAGAGGTGGGCCTAGATTCAAGGCTCAAAATGGTGTGAGGAAGAGAGGGAGGAGGTTCCCTTTTATAAGGGAGGAGAGGGGAACCTTTGGAATTATAAGAAATATTAGTTTACATTAAATCCCAAACCCACATAAAAACTTCTAAAATAACTCATATCCGAAGATTATATGATATAGGGTTGTAATATAATCAACCAATAAAATTTAGACATGTTAGGAATTTATTGTAAACATTATCAACTTGATTTATCTTTATTTATCAATTTAATTTTATTTGTGGTAATAACATTATAAATTTTAAATTATTATAAATAATTACTTATTTGTTCTGAATTGTCCATAATTGGATACTTTATAAAATTTTCGACAATATAAATTTAAATTTATAATTTTTAAATATTTTTGTGATTTTTAAACAATTTTATAATATGTTATTTTTATAAAATAACAATAGTGTCAATTTTCACACTATTCATTTATTTGAATTTAAATAAAAAATATACAGAAGATATGTTCTAACTAAAAGGTTTAATAGATTAATAACATGTCATATTTATCTATAAAATTTTTGGAGAACATTAAATAGTTCATATAATATTTATTTTAATATTTTTAAAACCATTTATTTGATATTTCTCTTAATAAAATAATTTTAACATCACTATTATGTCACCGTTAATGATATTTATTTAATACCTAAAAAATATAAATAAATTCATATGATGTAGATAATGTTATTATATTTCTGGAGACTATTCATGTTCGAAGTTTCATGAATTTTATCACTAAATTAAAATTAATATACTTATAAGATTTAAGACAGTGACATGTTGTCACTTTCTTTGGTTTTAATAATAATTATATTATTGCATGGTCAAAATTCCATGAAATGAATCTATTTTGACCCTTAGGTGATATGGGTCGACTTTTATTCATCCAATAGGATTTTTTCAAGTGTTATTGTAATTTTATAATCTTATTTTTACCCTTAATTACCCGATTTACCTTTAACTAAGGTAAATACAATTTACCATAGTTACTATTCATAATGCCCAAAAATAAAAAGTAGCTTATTAACATAATTTGGACCCACTGGTTCCAAATATGTAATCCATTTTTACAAATTCAATACACAAAATTCTCATAAATTAAATTTAAATTAATCCCGTTGTCAAAAGAAAATGGGTTTTTGTTTAAAACATTGCAAAAGATTGAATAGATTTAACCTACGAATTCTAGGTAAAATCAATGATAATGACATACATTATATTAAATGGTAAAAATATATTATATTTATACTTTAAAACCATTCAATATTATAATTTAACCATATAAATTATTATGATGAAAAAGGTTGTTTTTAATTAAAATATAGCGTGTTTTTACTATTCATTAAAATATGAAAGTTATGAGAAAAATATCAAAACTTTATCCAATGTAAATTTTTTTATCCCGATTCAAAAGAAGAAGTTTATTTCGTAAAATTGAACTTATAAACATGTCAAAAACAAGATTTAATGTGGGTGTGCCATTAAAGGGCGGCAAAACTGCATTTTTTGAAAAATAGTTATTTTACATGAAAAAATTATTTTGTTCACATACCATATTATAGAAAATGTGTAAGATGAAATAATAATGTTATAATAATCAAAATTTAGTTAATACTATTCATAACGGCTAGTTCATAATAATATTATAACTGTATATCATTGTTTAGTGAAACCTGATATTGCATACAACACATGCTATCGAGAAAAGTCGTGATTGTGTATAATGCAAGCCAAGTCAGGGTTGCATGTAGTGAAATATCCCATTGGTGTAGCGTACAACACAAGACATCAACGAAATTGAAAGAATATTCTTCATAAAATCTCGGGGGTGTTACAATCATCCAAATAATTCTCCTATATATGTCTTGAATCGAGAGTGGGAGGTGGAGGGAGATCGCTCTCTATTCATGGGAGAATTCTTGGAGAAGATAACTCTATAGGTTTTGAGATGATTCTTCAAATCTGTTGTGCACAACCAAACAAATGGATTGGCTTGTTGAGAAAATAATATAATTGGGTTTATATATCACTGGGGTTAGAATAAAATAATTTCAAAAGTGACCTTTATTATTTATTTAATCACTACGGAACCCCATGTAAAATAATAATAATGTTATTATTATTTCTTGACATGTGATTAACTTGAAAATTAAATTAAATATTATTTAATAAAATAATATTCCAAATTTATTATTTCCCACTAGATAATTAAACTCAGTATGTCATTCCTCCATAATATTTTTCGGGCATTGAATAATTATTATTTATTTATTAAATAAATATCATTGCGTTATTTTTCAATAAATATGTAAATACTATGTTCAAAAAATATTAAGTAAATATTTATATAAAAATAAGAATTCATGAATATTTATTAAACTGCATCCATGAATAATATTTATTCAACTTGTTAAATAATAAATAATAATATATATTATTTAAATGAGATTTTGGATACACTTAGTGTATTTCCCTCTAGGCCTTTTTCTCAGTGGTATTAGGTGAAGCAACCTAATGTCCAAGGATATAATCTAGAAACATGCCAAGGAACACATAGAGAAAGAAGTTAATGTCTCAATGACATGATACCTCATATAAATTCTTACTATGTAATATAATCCCTTTATCACAATTTCTCAAATCAAGCAAGTCGCATGCTACTTCCATCAACCTATATTCTTGATGTCTCTTTCTTTAACTTCTTATAAATTGAACTTTCCTATTGTACACCATGGTCATGGATTTATTTAGGCTATATTATTTCCATCAAAGGGCCTAATATATCAACTTCAGTTAAATAACATGAGGTAAAATCCTATCTCACATTATTCATTGATGAAATATTACTTGTGATGCATCCAATGTATCCTACCTCACGGCGAACATTTGTTATAATGATTTTCATCAATACATAAAAGTATGTGACTCATAATACTCATTAATTATAATATTTAAGTCTAAGGACCAATACACACATCTATAGATAGGAACATCTAATGACACATATAAATGTGGATTTCTTACTAGCGGTTCCCCTTCTCATAATATCTTATGGGATATTACCAAGGGTGTACATCATGAATAGGTGTCTCAATGTCCTATCATTCTCCACCCATTATACCATGTATTATTATTTTTTCTCAAATGATATCATCCAGATATAGAACAAATTTTTAAGAATATTTTCAAAGAACTTACTGGTTCTCATCATAGCAGGGAACTGTTATGACCTTTTAGTTTTACAGATACTATTAGAAAATTATCACATACTATGATACATAGAAGAATAATCATGATGTGAATAGAAGTTTATTGATATTAAAAAAAACTATTAATACATGTTATCATAAATTACACGTGTGTTTTTTCTAGGGAACCAACTCCAAAATCACTGAGATATTGTGTGTCAACCATAAGAATCTTTGAAGAGATTATATCTAAAGGATATTCCCCTTGAAATTTTTGTGACTAATTTCATTTCAATCAAAAGATATGTCTTTATCTACCTTGAATAAAGTGGTAAATAGGAATATCATGGTTTTTAACCAATTATAGCTATTTCTCATGTGGGAGGAGAATGTTTTTATGGATATCTGGATACCAGATGATGCTGACACTAGGCTCTTAAATAATTATGATCAGGATTAGATATGATCATAACTTGACGAGAGACTTTCTAATATCATAGATCTACAAAAGGACCATCAGTGATTCGGGATATGAATATAGGGAAGAACTAATTGCAGTAGAGAGGTTAATAAAAAGAGTTAACCATAGAAAAACTCTTATTTTCTATATTCCCATGAAATGGGGTAAGAACTTTTCCATATCCCCCTTAAGAAGTTGGTTGGTACCCTAGTAGAGAGGGAATTACCAGCTATCTATTCCAGCTAATGTATCCTTCATGGTGACCTGGATGGAATTATAATCCATTAGAGGTTACCTTTCTTCCAAGGAATCTTGGGCCACTCCTTAGAAGATAGTAAAAAATATCACTGGGCATTCATTTATATATTTTCCCATAAGAATATTTAGGGAATATTATTGTTATGAAGTGAATATTTTCTTTAGTATCTTGTGGCCATAATCCACTCTACCCAAGAATATATATGTTATTTGAAGTGATTTTTTGAGATACTGAGGCCCCAATAAAGTTTAACCGAAGAAGAAAAATCCATCCAAAGTACTACATTAGAAGAAGTAATATATATCATTTCATTTTCATTACATTATATCTTTTATCTTCTTCATTAAACATTTTGATGACCCTTTCATGATACCAAATAAGATCAACCACTTACTCCCTCTCTAATATAATCAAATAGAGGCCCATTTATAGGTTCGGTGTTGATTATTATACTGGGTTTTGGTAGGAAGGATATCCCAACCTATCTATGGAAATTGAGGCATTGGTCTCTAACACCTTAATGGAACCTTCTATTCTATCTTAAGATATCTACCGTATAAATCTATTTCTAGAGGGCATCATAAAGAATAAATGGGAGTGTAGATTGATGACCCGTATTCATTCAAGGAATAAAAGTGAGTTTATTTTTTCACATATCTCTCAATTAGATTTTTTAGATATATGATAAATCATTAATTTTTCTAGTTATTGAATTGATTTTCATGAGTGAAAAAACTACTCATGCACAAGAGGGTGTCACCAAAGAGACTTTTGTGGGTAAAAACATTTTTGAAGCCTAATGGTGATCAAATTCAACCTCCCACCAAGATACATTAGTTATTTTTATTATTAACCCAATAAAAATGTATGACCTTATAAAATCCTCAGTCATCTCTCTTATAGATATGAGAGAGTAAAATAATACCACTGGGATTTTAGACCTTGGGGTACACATCCCTTATGAGCATATGATTCTAAATCCATCGATAGGGACCCTTTTGGAAGTAGTGACTATGGGAGTAGTAAGAGGTGAATCCCAAGAAAATTTGGAAATATCTTTTAATTGATAAACATTTCAAATTTTTCATGTGCTTCGAACAGTTGGTGAATAGACTAATGGAGATTAAATTTATAGTTTTCTATTTCAGAGAACAACTTATTGATGCAATAGTGTTATTCTTGGAAGGTTCACTACCAAATGATTGGAAACTATTCTTCGAATCATGTTAACAAAACATTCACCTAGAATCCCTAATTGGAGACATTTATTATTAATGAATACATGGAGTACCTTTTGTATTGGAGGCTTTGTCAGAGGATTCATTGTATCCATAAAAAAATCCTACAATCATTTTTTGTGAAGAGCTGGTGGTTGATGGGTTGAATCCCATAAATAAATGGTGAGTATTGATACTTATCAATCATAATGTATTATTAAATAATTATATTTTAGTGCCTTAATTATTTGATTTTGATTACTCTTATCCATGTCGAAGTGACCAAGGTTATAAAAAATGTAGTGCCTTTAGAAATGGTGATAGTGGGGACAAAGGCTGAATTAGTGTTTGGTTCATCCAATAAGTGTCGAAGATAGACTTAATTAGGTTTATCTAGTGCCAAAGTACACCCCAAATGAAAATATTGAATCTAAGTAATACCAAGAGGCTATTAAATATCTCTATACCACTCAAAAGTATATATAAAAGAGTATAAAAAAGCTCATTTCCAAAACTAATTTGTATGAACTACTAAAAAATGTATTCAGACATCATTGAATGGTTTTAATATTAGGTATTAGTGTATTTAACTACCAATCAATCCTTGTTGTTTTAAAGTACATCATCTGAACATAGGATCTTGAGTGAGAATCTATGTTGAGTTTTTCTATGGACGATTCATCAGCATACTCAACAAACCATAGAGCTAATTTACCCTAAGAGGCCTCTCAATATGTGGAAATAGTGGTGACAAGGAAATATTGAATAATATAAGGATAGGTTTTTCAAAATAAATTTCTATATTAGTTGGATACACTACATTAAAAACATTCCACAATTGGTAAGGACATTGAGGAGAATTAAAAGCTAGAGGAGTAGCAGGAAATGGTGTGGATGGACACTAATGTTATGGTAGAAGAACATATACCCTAAGAAGAAGATGAAACTATGGGCCTAGATGAACAACGATTCCATATTGAAGGGTTTAAATAGTCACTGAAAATATTTTTACTTCTATAGAGAATAGTATTTGAAGGATAAACTCAAAAATGTGTATGACCCTCCCCTCTTATTGAAAATGAATGAAAAAGAATTATCATAATTTTTCTATATCTTTCTCCATTTTAATTATCATTACATAATAACTTGTGAAACATTATATGTAAATATCAATATAGTATAGAAAAATCTAAAAAATTAATTTGAAATAAATAAAGTCAATCCTGGCTCACAAACACATGAGTCATAATGGATTCCTCTTGGGAATGGATCATATAAAAATATAAACATAGGTGTTATAACAATGCATTGGTGTCAAGCTATTCGGATATGGATTATTTTCTCTTTTTGTTTGGATCACATGTGTGTTTATACATATTTTTATCACCATGAACTCAAGTTTTTCAAATTATATGTGGAATAAGATGACTCGATGTGATGAGGATTATAAAAGGGGAATGTAGAATGTGGATTCCAATGTTTGAGAGGGGTTGAGTACCCTGGAGTTACAATCTAATGAAGACCCCATAGATTTTCATAGTTAATATTCCAAGGATTATGGGATTATATTTCTTTTTTCTTTGCCCAAGGTTCATAATTAACATATCTTTACTTTTTCTAGGACCATATAGTGGTACACAAAATAAATATGTATTTTATTTTATTAAAAACCAAACCTTTTCCTAAAATTAAAATTTGGAAATCCTAAAGGGCATTAACTTGACCTTTACCTAGGCCTCCCTTTATAGGTTTTCATCATAGAGAGATTCAGGTATTTTTCTTTTCAAAAAATAGTTTTTAGGGTATATAATATTCATTCTTAGTGATCAGAGACTCAACGCATCATAATATCCTAGTTGTGGTTTTTCAACATGGCATGACACATGTTCCTTTCCATGGTAAGTGTTAAGTCATTCAAGGTGGTACAACATAGAATTTGTTTATGGTCATATAAATTTGATAGAGTGGTGCAGAGGTATGTATAGAAACATGATAAAAACCCCAATGTGAATGTGGTCCAAGATCCATCAACAATCTCAAATAGATTCACATAGTTTAGGATCTTTTTTCTTAGACCATAGTTCATTCATTTTAGATTCAAATGATGTAGACTAAAAAAGGTTTAAGAATAATATGTGGCATCATTTATAAGAAACATTTAAGATTATTAAATTCATAGTGTTGAAGATATTGGATAGATGTAAATAATTGGATTAAGGGTTGCGTAAATAAAAAATAAAAAATATTTATTTAGGTTAGATAATATGGGACACATATTTCAGGGATGACTTCTAACCATATCCAGGTGGAAGGTTCTGTAACAATGTTCCTAGGGAATACCAGGAGTAGAGGACCTTCACCTTGGGAAAAAACAAACCATTGGTTAGAAATTCATATTGAGTCACATATGTGGATGTACATCAAGTTATGTATGCATAAACAGATATATCTATCCCTTGGAGTTAAATACAATCATTATCAATTTCTCTAATAATTTTTTGGGTATATAGAAATTTTGGAAATTAAATAGTTTTACGGAGAGAGGAAAATAAATAATGGATCAATAAACCTAATGATTACACCACCATATATTGAAAACACTATATGGGTGATGGAATTTTATATTCCTTTGTGCTAATTTTTTACTATACCAATGGGTCCAATGAGCATAACAATGATTTTTCTATGTCCATATAGAAGTCCCTAAAATCATTGTACTTTTCTTCTGCATTCAAATTTATTCTAAATCCTTGAAAATGATATTCATATAAAGTAAAGACTAAAATATTGTTTAGACTACCCTATATGGGTTTATATATTGAGAAGTTTTTATTTCCCATTTGATTTACATTTTAGGATCTTGTATCTTGGATCATTTTGTGAGGGATTGAGATGGAATAACAACCCAAATAGGGAACAAATACTAAGAAACTCCCCCAAAACCTTTTAAATAGAGAAATGGGGTTTTATATTGTAGATAAATGTAGTTTGGATCAGGTGTGATAACATGGGATAGGTGTGAATTGGATGACCATTGATCATGTTTGAATAACAGTTTCCACTATGATATAGATAGGGTGTACGGAGACTAGTGGACCTTATCCTTAGTATAAAAAATTAATCTGAATTATAGGCAACATTGAGGCACATATCTTGATACAAATAAAGTCAGGATTTTATAACTTATCAGAGGGTTCCATTGGATTTGAATGCACTTTTTACTGATAGCCCTGGAAGGTTATTGAAAATAGAGGCACTCAAGAAGTGATGTATCATTTATAAAAAAGGGGATTCTTAAAGAAGGTGGGAAACCCATATATACTTGATATTACTATGTTTAGGGTGTTGTGGTCCTCTTTTAAAAGAGTAAAAGTGGGTGATAGTATAAATCTATATCCAAAATATATATAATATTGACATCACAATGTTTCTTGAACAAATAAGAATCAATCCTTGTGTAGTTATTATACAGGAGAACCTTCAGCATATTCCCATGGATGAAGAATTCTATGCTGAAATATCCTACATTGATCAAGATCATATGTAGGGGAGAACACATCTTCGTTAATAGGATTCTGATTTTTTCCTAGGACTAGAGATCCATGAATCGTTATGTATCTTAAAAAATAATTAATCAAGCCACACATCATTATTGAAAATAATCTATAGAGACTGTACATATGTGCAGGGGAATATAATTATTTTTCACGTTAAAATAAGTTCATCATGAAATCTAAACATGGATGGGGAGACGTGAATATTAATGTGAACAAGTTATTTCTTTTTGTATAGGATTTTCAGTATGGAGTGAGATAGAGGATCATGGTTTCACTATGTATCATGTAATAAAAATAATCAATACATGCATAGTCTTGGATGGGGTAATTTTATCTAATGTAATATTAATGCACTTATATATCTTACAAGGATTTTAATAGCATTTAATTCAAAAAAATTCACTAAAAATCTTCCTCAAATGGTCTAAGGAGTCACATACAATGGATCATATGTTTTGTAATTTAACATCATGAAATCAGGGATCGATACATATCCCTTAAATATGTAGAAACTTAGTTACAATTATTAGAATGATTCCACATGATTTCTAAACTCACAAGATTCATGCTTCGTGTGAGAAAAAGGAAATAACTAGGGCATCATTTAGATCAAAAGATAGTACATGATAGGCAATTCATAGGGGGGATTTTTATCTTGATGAAATAAAGAATTTATACATGGGTTGGTCTTATTGTACATCCAGAGGAGGTTGATAGTGATAAATATTTATGTATGGTCCTGAGAAAGAAAATCCAAGAATTAGTACACATCCATAAATAATAGGAATCAAGACACGCATAGTTCTTATATATATGGGAGAATTTCTTACCTTAGAGTAAGCTAGTAGAGGTAGAATCCATACACTATAGACCCTTAAATGGATATGAATATCATTTAAGGTAAGAAATACATACAAGGTGGGATGGTCTGTGTATTTTGTGGTCATGTATGATTGCACTATTGTTTGGTCACTTTTAATGTCATGTGGATAAAATTTAATGAGGGTCACATTGACCTTGATATAGGATAGAATACTAGGAAAAGACATACTTTAATTGGTCCTATATGGATCTATATATTATATAGAGGAAGTATATGAATATGGAACATTATGAGTAGTTCAAATTCATACTAGTTTGACTAAATTTCGTGTAACTTTATTTTATGTGACAAGGTCCAACTCCATAAAGTTTAATATCTTATAGATTTGAGTTATGTTGGAATGTAGTTTACTATCATGATTCTTAGACTAAAATTAACTATTCAGTTTAATGTCTTATATTAATCTTAAAATTTCGTCTAGTTTAATATCATGTGAATCCAATAAAATTAATCAATGTGAAATTATGAAAAGTATTTCCTTACAAAATATTACATTGATGGGAGGTGTCATACACTCCCCATAAATGATACTTAGGTAGTAATATCTATTAGGGTAGACCTTCTTTTTAACGTATAGTCCCTCATAGTATGGATCATGTTTTGAAGGCTTCCTCCATGGAATCATGGGTGTTCTAAGATAATGTAAAAATCCTATTTAAGAAATGAGTAGAGATGAACTCTATTATAGAAGGCTCATGAAACTCAAATGTGATGTACTTCTATGTTATAAAATGTGTGCAAGATTTTATGGTCAAGTCATTTCAACTCATCTAGATACTTTTGGGATTGCTCATCTCTAAAAAAGTGATTTTTAATGGTGACCCAAAGTGAAGGTAATTGTACCTCAATTGGTTAGACCACCTCTTCCTAATAGAATAGAAAATATGGGGTCTCTTAAATATCATTATGGGTTATGTTTTAATAATAACATAATGATTTTTGATGTTTGTATAACTATTAATTCTTGTTAATTACCACTATTTTCTAAAGGACATTCAATAAATTCATTTGAAGGAAACTATCTTTCGATTTTATATTAATTAATGTAGGATGAGTGGATAGACTGGATATTGTGTTCTTGATATATCCTTTTCATATCTGAATAATAGAAATTTGTGTCATTTTTTTCAAATTTTGTGTGAGGGATATAAAATATTGTGATTATATTCAACTTCATAATGTTAATAATAACCTTTGTCCTAACCTCCATGATGGTAATAGTATTTACCCATTTATAAAATAAGTCTATGGAAGTAAAAATTCCCTTGAACATCATTGATGTAGCTAAAAGATTTGGACTCGTGACAAAAATTACCAAGATTTTTAACGGGAAAGAATATCTAGTGATATACAATAGTTAAATATGTTTTATGAATGAATCTAGAAAATATCTAGAAGGTTTGGAAAGTTTTAGTAAAATATATATTTCTCTACATTATCGATGTAAAGTAGTACCCAAGATTCCTGATTTGATGGTAGATATTGGTTCCTAATGGATAGTTACTACAAGAACCTAACTTTACTTGATGTGTAACATTGAGGGTTTCTCCACCTTCAATGAAATTGGGGATAACTTCATCAATTCCTCATTGAAAATGACTTTATATGAATTTAGGTCATCATAAATGATTAATTTTACTACCCTCCCCCAAATATTCTCATTATTATCTCAATTTGGATAAATAATTACATTCTTGAGATAGTCATCTATGGAAGACATATATCGAGTTATGGACATTATCAGAAAGGGTATGAGACCACCTTGTTCAGGGTTAGTACTAATTTCATTTATCTCACTCATGTAATAGTAAATGAGTGATAAAATCATCATGTGATGGGAAATGAATATCATTATCTCATCTTAGTCTAGATCTGTTAAATTTGTATCCACATTATACACCTCATTAGCATGAGAATTTTGTGAATACAGGTGGTGGGGAAGAATTCGTTTTTAGGGGGAATTAACTATAAAGTCCTGTACAAAATTAAGAAAAGGATTAATTCCGACTTTTCAATATATTATTAAAAATTAATTTTCTTTATTACTAATATTGAATAACAATGTATATTCAAATTGGATTCTAGTATCTATAGAGTGAGCTCTAACACCTCAATAAGGGTTTGATACTCTGCCTTGTTATTGGTGCATCCCTCTAATAGTAAAAATAAATAAGGAAAAAACTTCCTTTATTGGGTAGATGAGAATGATTCCCTAGATTACTTTATTGAGAATTGGGTCTTAATAAAAATAAACATCCAATGTTAAGGAAGTATTTTAAATAGATATATCATATACCTTAAGGCGCTCCATATTCACTGGTGTAATAGGAGGGGTAGGGTTTGATGCGAGAAAACATGTTGATGCCAAACCTTTCCTTGATTTATATGATAAGAATTTGATTTAAATATCCTAAAAAAGGATTTACCCTTACACCAGATGCCTAGTCAACATTGGATGACTAAGCATATAATTGAGCGGGTCTATATGAGAGATCATATGGACTTCATAGTGTTATAGATAGTGTCTCATGTTTTGAACTGTGTAAATAAATACGAGGCTTTAATTTTATACAATGGAGTGTTGAGTTTCCATATCAATAATTGTTCTTCTAAGATAATAGAGAAATTATTCTCATCCAATATCATTTTTCTACAAAAATGCAATGAGTTTATTTCCTTTGATTGGAGGAATCAAAACTTGTGGGTGGAGGCGACACTACTTGAGTTTATCAAATTATTTCTAAAACTGCTCATCCCAGTGATATGATATCCCCTTCTTAATTAATCATGTGAATGGTTAACATTTTCTAGTGAGGTTGACAATAAACCATTGGATATAGGTGAGACATCCCTAAATCACTCTCAACTCTTTTAGGTTTTGAGGAGGTGGTATTTTAAGTAGAACATTGGCCTTTTGGGATGTCTTCAATAACCCAATGGTGTGTCATGAAGCCATGGAATTTCCTTGATGTCACCCTGAAATAACATTTCATGGGGTTTATCTTCAATCTATTCTACTATAGTTTATTGAATAATATTTCAAAACTGATAAGTTGATCACAATATTCTAGTATATAACCATTAAATAATCTATGTATCATTCTAAAATCTTCTTTATAAGGTGTTTGAACATTTAGTGCATATTATATTGATTTTTGATAACTGTATTTTCCAAACCAAAGGACATGACATGGTATAAAAATACCTTATGGGGATCTCTGAATATAGTAGAAACTACTTCCTTGTGAGAAATTTGGATCTTGTTATACTCTTTGTATCTATCCATAAAGGGGATGGATTGGAAGCCTATAGTTTCATAAATTAGTACTTCCATAATTGGAACTATAAAATCATTATTTTGGTAAATACCAGTTAGCATCATTGAATTCCAAGAAAACCCTCATCTTCCCATTTTTTTAAACAAGTATGTTCTTACCATGACACTTTGGGTACTAGAATTCCCAAATTAATTTTTATTTAAGGATCTTGTTGACTTATGCATATTACTTGGTGGAAAGGGTCAGATTAATTCTTCCTACCACCTTTTTATAACCCTGGTGGTCTTCTATCAGTCTCAATTGGTGGGTGGATACCTTGGGGTATAGTCTAGGAATTTCATTGTAGCTCAAATTGATCTCATCCTGGTTATTTTTTTAAGGAATATATTATTTATTTTCTCAAGAGGTTATGGTGATGCTGATAAATATAAGCTGTTATTATTTTTCTATTCTAAGGTTTACTTTTTTCAGGTCATCCATGGTAGTGGTGAAACATTCTTCAAATGGTGGAAAAACATCTCTATATTCCTTCTCCTCTTCAGTCTTCTCATCTTCTTCCATGTCTTCAATATTATTGGTGGAATATGATTGAATGTGGGCATGATAATTTAGAATATTTTCATTACTACGGATAGAGGATGTTTATATCCTTTAAAAATCCATAGATAGATGACATGAATTTTCTTCAAAATTACACAATTATGTATCATACTTAGACTCTAAAAAAGATGCAAAAGTTTTAAAATTGTGAACATAATCCTTATTCATTGAAAAAAGACAAAATTGATCTCATAGATGTTTCATATGTTACAAGGTAATTATCATCATGAGTTGTAACAATGTGAGTATCATATTCCATAATAGAAAATGTCTCATTCCTCTATGTATCAAGTGATAATATGGGGGCATTATTATTAAGGGAACTATCACTTTCCTAAAACTCTCAAACCTATGCTGATTGAAAATGTCTAGATGAGGTATCTTATGAAACTAATATCATGAGCATGTGGGTCAATGTACCTGATCCTATTTAGTTTCACACAACTTTTTAGTCACTTAGTTCAAAATTTAACATTTCAATCTGGGTGATGGTGGTCATGATTTCCTCATCAGTTGTACTGTAAATAGTATTTAGGTAGAATTCAAACCATTAAAAGCTATGATATGAGCATAATAATCTATTAATAGTTATTGATCTTCTATTATATAGAATTTTTCTACTATATACATCTCATTTAAAGAATCAAAAGGATTCCCATCACCAAACAATAACATAACATTCCCCTTAACAACGTACTTGTGGCCATGGTGATAGGATGATGGTACTATTGTATACATGTAAATCCATGGTCTACCCAGAAAATTGTGGAATGTTGTGTCTTATTATACCACTATAACTCAATTTAAAAGATAATACCTATGAACATTTCTTTATACTTCATCATCCCAAGGGGCCTCTAGTCAATTTAGTCATATCCCGAGATAGCTATCATAGAAGAAGATAGATCAACCTCACCACAACCCAAGAATCAAAGTGTTTGGACTAGGATTAAATTATTCTTAGAACTATCGATAATTTATTCTCTAAGAACCACAACATCAATAATATTTTTGGATATATAAAAGGGTATGATAAGATCCTTTAGTGTATCCTCTTTTCCCTATTTATTTAATGATATTATTGTATAGATTTTAACAAGATAGGTTTTTGTATAGTGAATCTTGGCAGTGGTAACCTCAACCTTATATTCTTGGGGTCTTGAGAGGGACTCAATGATCGCTCTTATTTTTTAATATAATAGATGAGTCACATCCAAAATTTAGATTTTAGGCATGAAAATAGCCATTTATTTGATAATTTCATATTCTTATACCAAAATCATATACTTATTGGAATGGGTTTTTTCCTTGACTTGAAGAATTTGTGTTGATGTTGTATATATATAAATTTCCCTCTCATAATTTTAATTAGTGGGATTATTTTCCTCCTATGAGTTATATTTATCTTTCATAACCATAATATGATTCTATCTGGATAGTTGTATGTTTTCTAACCAATCCTCTAATATTATAGGATCTGAAAGGGAATTGAAATATTAAGTATTAGGTTGATCCTCCAATTAAGTTTTCTAAATTACTTTTCTTGGTGTTTTGGATACATATTTTAATTTGGTTGGAATGGGACATGAATATAAAGATTATTCATGATTACATATCCCACTTTCTACTCAAACACTATGGCCTCTCGTTCTCCACAATAAATTATAGTCAGGAACATCATGTTCACATATAATTTCATCATATGAGAATAAGTTAGTTAGTGGAATGATGTTGACCCACCCATATGATGACCCTTCATCTAATGATAGTTCAGTTTGGCAGGGATGTACACACCCTTCTAATGTTTGGGGTAGGATGTAATAAAGATTCTGAACTGGCTTAGGAATTGGTCAAGATTCATCTTCTCATACCAAAATATTCCTTTTCTTATTAATCATGTCTTTATTAGATATCTTAGTTGATGTATATGGAATTAGGTTCATAACTATTTGGTTCAATTTTGTCTTGAGTTTGGGGTGTACTTGATAAATACTTTTTCAAGTCAAATGGTCATCAAACATTTGTGTTCAATGTTAGAGTTGGTTTCCTGAGAACCAACTATTTATACTTTGATTAAATGAATGTACACTTATTATATATTGTTCATTGTTTTTCATGACTATAATATAACAATGTCATGGAATATTTTTGCATTAATAATGTCATGGAAGATCCCTACTATGATGATAACCTTGAAATGAAATAACAATATTCTTAAATAAAGTTCTATGGTTGGATGACATACTATGATAGGACACACAGTATAAAGACTGTCATGTGAGAGTACTCATAAGAAGATGAGACTCTCTCTCATGGAGTTCGCACATGGTAATCTCCAAGATGGGAGATTATGAGAACAGACCCACTAGTAGTAATTTCTCATGTCTTGGTGTCATAATACATTGCTATCTTCGAGCGTGTGTAATGGTCCTTAGATTGGAATATTATCATTAACTCATGTCATGACTCACGCAGTTAGATTTTCTGACGAAAACCGTCATGAAGACAGTTCGTGCGAATTAGGGTACGTTGGGTGCCTCACGAATGACATGTTGTCAATAGATAAGTTGAGGAAGAATTTTTCTCTTCCATATTTATGGAAGTATATATCTCGGGCCCTTTGATTGAAATAGAACCGTTCCCCAAATTCCATGTCTATGGTGTCACGACGAGTTTATTTATAGAATTCAAAGAATGACTGATCAATCATATTGGTTTATGACACTTCCATGAAACCTACTTGATGAGATATTGAGACAAAGAGATTAAATTACATGGTAAGCATTCGTATGAGGTGACACGTCAATGCGGCGTCAACTTCTTTATCTTGGGTGCCTTAACCCATTGCTAGACAGTAATCTTAGACTTTAGGCAAGCCCGCCTAATACTAATGAGAAAGTGTCCTAGAGGGTCACACACTATGTGTATCCAAGTATCTTAAGTAGAATAAAGATTATTCTCATATGTGGCCTAATAATTATTTAAGGAATCCTAAATCATTTTAATGTTTGAGGAAGAATAAAATGAAAACAAGATATACACGTTGTGTATATTTAATTTACACGCCATGTAGTTTTCATTTTGGAAAGGAAATGAAAAACGAGTACACTCCGTGTATTATTGATTACACGCCGTGTAGATTTTCCAGTCTGTGTTTTGAGGAAATAATATCATTTTATTAAATGATATTTATTATAATCAATGTTGGAGCATGTCAAGTAATTAATGATTCTACATGGGGGTGTTCAATAAGAGTTAATGAAATAAATAAAATGAATAACGTGTTTATTTATTGTCATAAATATATAACCTCAAACCCGCTTATAAATATCCTCACAACCCCAACACTTTTCCCTAATAATTATGCACAACAATTCTGGAGAATTCTCTCAAGTCCGAAATAACTACTTCCTCTAAGAATGCTCTTAAGATCGAGAGAGATCCTCCTCCATCGGATCAAGGTGATCTAAGGTAGACAACGCAAGTGAAGGCTTATCCATGCTAGCACCCGGAGATTCCTTTGGCAAAGACTAGAGATACGTGGTGAACATGTGGATCACCACTAGAAGAATTATATACTTGGCTTCTGCGACACAATGATGAATCACATCGGAACATGATCAGAAATATCAATGAAGAAATATTTCCATAAAACGTACTTCTTGTCAATTAATTAAATTAATTATAATCAACCTGTGATGATCCCCCTTTATGGTTCTGGGAATATTCTTCTTCTTTGTCTATTTCTGTGATTAGATATGTGGATTTTAGTGTTTATCATCATATTGATCCCAGATTGATTATTGTTAATGACAAAAAGTCAAGTGGGCACAACCACCCATGAGCTTCTGCTGCACCCGAGACCTTCATTCACCAAGTGGGGATCTCCAATTATTCGAATTATTCTACTAGATAAATTGAGAAGATATGTATCACATGTTTTGAGGGATTTACTAATTTAACCTTCCTTAAATTAATCATCTATTAATGAAATTCCTTGAAGATAAAAAATCATGAATTTGATTCCCCAATATTTGATTACAAGGATACTAATATCGGTATTAATTGATACCAATTTTCATATGTCTCCTATATTATGGTATTTTGAGTATTTTATTGTCCACACTAGAGATTAAATACTATGGATCCTACACTTTCCTAAGATAATACTTTTTATTCTATTGTTCCTTGAAAATCAATTGTATTTTCTCTTTCCTCCCAAATGAATTTCTTATCTGATCAATTAGGAATGGTCACTATGAAATAGTGAGTCTTATTTTAAACCATAAGTGGTATTATAGTTTAATTGATCCTCAATATTTTAGATTTTTTCCATTCCAACCATATTTCATAGATTTCTCATCATTTGTCAGGTTTGATCCTTGGTGCGCCGAATAGAGTCTTCTTAGAACATGACTACTATTTCCAAATCCCTAAACCCACTAGGATATTTTAGTTGGATTCGGGGAGTTTTCAACTGATCCTAGATGTTTTGTAATCATATGTCCAGTAGATTCTATTTTTGGAGATGTATATCCAAAGTGTATATGGGATATTTCTATCTAGAAATTAAATCCACAACTCTATATTTTTCATTATTCTTGTAGTTTGAGAGGTTATGTATAATTATTTTAATTAACATGAAGATAAAATGAAGTAGAAATTGAAAATTTATTCCCAATTTTTAATAAATCTCTTTGAAAAGTTTTAATACTAAATTAAATAGGTGTTTTGATAGTTTGTATAAAGAATATAATCTTGTTTGACTCTTATTTCTCTAGAGTTCCCATAATAGGTCCATAATGGGACACAAAATGCATTAAATGATTCTCTGCATCACTAGTACCATTTAATGAAGAGAATAATGTATTCCCAAATTACTATTGAGGATTAGTCGCATCTACCAATTCTAGGAAATTCGTCCTCTCTTTCTATACTATTTTTTCCCACTATTCTAGTGATTTCATTTGAGTGAAATGAGACTGGATTGAAACATGAAACTCTAGGGGGTTATCTATGAGTTGAAGCCTACACATGGGAAGGATAGTATGAATGAATTTTAGATATTGGTCTCTGATATGATACTCTATTCAATACTCTATGGATTTCTCAAAACTAGGCTCACTAATGCAGTAGTAAAAGAAACTTTTACTCATCGTTATTCATCGAATTTAAGTAGATGGGTAGTTTAGGATTAGGATTAATGTGGAGGCTCATTTCTACCCTTATAGGAAAAATCATTCTTTCATGTTGGAGAGGTTTTTTTAGATAGATAATATTCACCAAAGAGTGATAATTATACTAAATAGTAATATTTCCCTTATGTTATTAAAATTATGTCATCTCAATTTTTCCATTTCAACCTCATATTGGGTTAATCGTTCCTATATGGTCAATGTTTCAGCTTCTTGAAGCAATGATTGGTGTGTATTTGTGTTTTTTCCATTATCTTTAGCAGATCCTTATCATGTAGATATTAACTAGAAATTTAGATCTTCTAAATTCAAAGTTTTCCTATAATTCCTACAATACACACACTCCTTGTACACTTTAGTGTGGGATTAATTTCAGTTTAAGACTTATTTATCATGTACTTTAGTGTGGGTATCTTGAACTTTGTCATTGTAACTCCCCAACCTTAGTTTCCCAGAGCTGGTGTATTATTTTATTACATTGGAATGATTAAAATAAATTCGTATCCCAAAGGATTCAATAGTTTAGTAGTTTTGGAATACCAGATACATACACATGTTTAATGTTGTAACTTGAAAAGAAATATAATATAGCATATCCATTAGTAACTCTCATAACTCCTAGATTATCCCTACAAGTCATTCATAATACACTTATTTGCATCCTAGGGAAATATAAAACAAAAAGAAAGGGGTGAGCTCAGATACTCAGTAAGGGTAAATAATACAGAATAAGTAATCATAAACATAGACACTGGGAATGATCAATAAGTAAAAACACATGCCTTTAAAAATAAACTTGAGCATAATATGGCAGAAATAAAAGCTGATTAAATAATGCCATAAAATATAACCATGGATATTCTCTTAGTCGAATAATCAAATGGACTATAAATATCTACCTTTATAATGAGGTAATTCAAAATTTCTTACATCAAAATCATTCTGTCAATGCCTCGTACCAATACCATACACAAACAAGTAAAAACCCAAACTAGTTTGTCTTATTATACCTATCAAGGCATCGAGGGGATATAGTGGGCCCCAAAAATCATATAATAAGTCCAATTCATTCCTCATATTAATTTGGATAAACATAAATGACATATATATTCATATAGAAACTAACATATGATATTTAAATAACTTTCCACAATCATTAAATATGAACACTAATCATCCGGAGTAATATAGTGAATGGTATCAATATAGCACATCCAATATAAAATTAATCATAAAAAATAAAATAAATTATGGTATATGATATAATAAAAAATTAATCTAAATTAAAAATAATAATCAACAAGAGTGTTTAAATAGATGAAAATACTTTTATTAAATCATCGAGTAATTATTGAGAAAAATAATATTTTTCTTTGAAAAGAAGAGTTCTTTTGGAAAAATAATTGCATAAAACCAGAATTTAATTAATTTAGTTTTTTCATAATAAAATGAGTGAATTTTAAAAAAAAAAATTGGGATAAAAATAGATTATAGAGTGCATTTGAAAATAGTTAAGAATTTGAGAAGTTCCTTTGAAATAAGATTGTTTATCGAGAAGAATTTTTAAAATATCCTTTTAAAACATGTAATTCCAAATAAAATAAATAAGGATTATATTTGGTACACATATATAGAACATTTACATAGAATTAATGAGGATTACATAAGTATAATTAATAATTTCATTGAGGTATGTTGAGAATAATAGCAACCCAAAATAAAATAGAGGTTCGGGTAGAAAACCCTTACCTTATGTCCGAACGTGTTCTTGAACTTGACTTTAAATTTCTGGATAATCAAATTAAATATATTAATTAATTAATTAAAAACATTATATACATATATTTTATTCATTATAGTTTTATTAAGTTCATTTCTGGATTTATTGATAAGTTATATTATTGAATTCCGTCGTTTCGGAGTGTTCATTTCCTTGATTTAATGATCGGTTCGCTTGATTGTAAGTAATGAAGTTCATTTAAATTTGGTATAATTATCCATAATTGGAGTTTCATGTTTTTAATGAGAATAAATATGTTTAAATGGTCATATATATCAATTGTTTAAATATTATGAGGATGAATCATTAGTTAGTATATTTAGTGATAATCATTTTGATTATTACGGTGATTATTGATCGTAACAAACTCATTTTATTTTATCGCTTAGTATTATCAAAATATGTTACTTAAAGAACATAAAAAGGGTTATATTATAAATTTTAAAATATATCTCAACCATTAAAATGGTTTTATGAATATATTTGAAGGATAATTTGAAGAACGAAACATTGTCATCCACGAAGGTTGAAAATTGGCACCTCCCGGACGATGATTTCGTTTATAAAACAAAAGAGGGAGAGTAAGGATATTGGTAATGGTTATTACATTAACATGATATAATTATATTATATAAAGTATATTGGGGTTATGATGATAAATTGAACAGAATATGTTAGGATAGAATATGAAAATAAGATAAATTGAAATGAAATTAAATGAAAAACGAAGAGGATTTACCTCTTGAAATAACCTCCTTGAGAACCTCCTTAAGGGAAATGGTTTTGTTCTATTGGAAAGAACAATGGATCCTATATGTGGGTAGGTACTAGGGAAGAGTATTTTGGCAGAACATTGAGAATATTAAAGGCTTAGAGGAGTGAGGGGAAGAGGGGTTGAGGGGTGACTTTTATAATGTAGGAAAGGAGTGATTTTTGAATATCTTATTCATTATTTTATTATTTTTCTCAAGAAAAGTAATAGTGTTTATTATTGTGACTATAAATAGTAATAAGTGTGTTTTATCTCGAACCATCTGTACTTACATCATCCATATGTCATTTTTGAATCAATAAATCATGTATTTATCATTTATCGTTAATGATCGTATTTTACTATTCACTAAAAATTTATGTATTTTAGAAAAATCCCAGAAAATCAACATATCAATTTTTCAACATATATAATTCAAAAATGGACTCTATTTTACCAAAATAATTTTATAAATATGTGAAATTTAATTTTTAAATAAAATAATTATTTAATTGAAAAAATACAAATTTTAAATTTAAAAGTGATTTTATAATACTCTCAAAACTTAAATGATGTCTCATTAAATTATCCTAAAATGATAGTAAAAATATATATATATTTATGAATTAATTTTATGAAAAATAAATTTCATTTTAAATAAATTTATTAATTTTAAATTTTAATTAAATATTAATTACTAACAAAATACCAACACTTAATTATTAATTTTTAAAATTATTCACTTTCATTTATATGGTGCTTAAATTTCACTTACATGGGTGATGATACTATTAATAATGGTACATTACTATTCATAAGGGTAAGTTACTATTCATAAGGGTAAGTTACTATTCACTAAAAATCTAAGTTGATCCTATGAGACTCTAAATATCAAACGGATCGCAACCATGTATGTCTGTTTTTGAAATTAAAAACACAAAAGTAGCAAAATTATGTTCATTTTCTAGGTTATAAAAAAGTGTTGTTTCATAGACACTCAGTGTTTCATGTATTCAATATTATTATTATTTTAAATCCTTTGGATGTTACATTCTTCCCCCTTACAAAAAATTCTGCCTCAAAATTGCCAGAATGTTTACCTATAAAAATATTTGGTCAGTTCTTCATCATAAGTCCCCTAGATTATCATGTTGCCTCTTCAATTTTATGATTTTTCCAAAGTACCTTTACTAATCGAGTCATAAAATTCCTCAACACTTGTTCTTTAGTGTCCCAAATCTGGATAGGCTCTTTAAAGTAAGATAAGTCGGGTTCTAATTTTATACCTTTAGAAGTGATGACATGCATTGGGTCTGGCATGTACTTTCCTAATAATGAAACATGGAACACATTGTGTGACTTTGAAAGGCTAGGTGGCATTACCAAATGATAATCCATAGTTCCAATTATCTCTAGAATTTAAAATTTTCCAATCTAACTGGGGTTCAATTTCCTCTTCTTCTGAAATCTTTTAACGCCCTTCCATGGAGATACATTCATGAAAACGTGATATCTCACTTGAAATTCCAAATCCTTCCTTCTATTATTAGCAAAGCACTTTTTCCTTCTTTGAGATGCTTTGATATGGGTTTGAATAGTCTCTACATTTTCTATTGTTTCCTCCCCAATCTATGGGCCTACAATATTCCTTTCACAAACTTCATCTCAACATGTTTGTGTACAACATATCTTTCCATACAATGCTTCATATGGTGCCATCCGGATACTTCAAAGGAAACTATCATTGTAAAAAACTCCCCCAAGGGTAAATACTGATCCCACATACCTTGAAAATCAATTGAGCATGATCTCAACATGTCTTTTATTATTTCGACTGTCCTTTTCAATTGCCCGTTAGTTTGAGGGTGATAAGTAGTACTCAATCGAAGCTCAGTATCCAAATTTTTTTGAAGAATTTTCAATAATTTCGATGTGAATCTTGGATCATGGTCCGAAAAAATTGAGAGAGGCCCTACATCAAAACTTCATTGATATAGAGTCTTTCAATGTGATTCAATGGAAAATCCTCCCTTAAAGTGAGAAAATGTGCAGATTTTGTAAGTTGATCAACAATTACCCTTATTGCATCATTCTTTCTTGTAGTTTTGGTTAATCTAGGGGAAAAATAAATTGTGATGTCAACCCATTTCCATGTAAGAATAGGTATAGGTTGCATCACTCCTATATTATGTTGTCGTTCGACCTTCACTTGTTGATAGACTAAACAACTTGATACATAATCAGTAATTTCTAGCTCCATGTTTTCCCACTAGAAAGGTTCCTTCAATTTTCTATACATTTTAGTTCTACTAGAGTGTATAGAAAAATTCAATCTATGGTCATCATCCAATAACTCCCTTTTCAGCTTAGGTATAGAGGAAACACATAGCCTCTTCCAAAATTTTAGAATTCTATTCTCACACACGAATTCAACCATCTTCCCATCATTCACACCTCTAATTTTCTTTTGAAGATTCTCATCATCAGACTAAGAAGTTTTAATTCTTTACAATAAATATAGTTGGGCAACCAACTAAAAAAGTAATGATGTTTCACCTTCTTTGATGATACCCATATCCATCCTCATTGCATCCATGTATATAGGATCCTTTTCAATTCTCATTTTGTTTAAAACTATGTGATCCTTTCTACTCAATGCATCAGCTACCTTATTTTTCTTTCCTAGGTGATATTATATGGAACAATTTTAATCCTTGAGTAGCTCAAGTCATCACATTTTCCTCATGTTGAGTTATTTTTGTGAGAATATATATTTTAATCTCTTTTATTCTATATATATCTCACATATTTCTCCATAGAGAGAGTGGCTCCATATCATTGGAGAAAATATTATAGATGCTAACTCAAAATCATGATTTGGATAGTTCTGTTCATTAATTTTTAACTGTCTTGATGCATAGTCAATAACTCTATTATTCTTAATTAGGACATAGCCAAGTCCTTTCTTTGATGCATCACTATATATCACAAATCCACCATTTCCTGATGGTAGAGTCGGGGTCAGATAATTCACTAATATCATCTTCAATTCTTTCAAACATTCTTCAAATTATTTTTCCCATATGGACTTAACCCTTTTATGAGTAAGCTTGATCAACGGGTTGGATTACCGGGGGAAGTTCTAAACAAAACACTGATAATAAACTGCTAAACCAATAAAACTACATACCTTGGTTATGTTCATTGTTGTAGGACATTCTTGAACTACCTTTGTCTTCATAGGATCCACTAAAATTCCATCTTTTGAGACAATATAACCCAAAAAATAAACTGATTGAATCCATAATTCACACTTTCTAAACTTCCCATATAATTCTTTTCTTCTGAGAGTCTTCGGAATAATGTGAAAGTGATTATCATGATCTTCATAGGTTTTGGAGTATACTAATATATCATCAATAAATACCACAATAAAGTCATCAAGATATTACTTGAAAAATATATTCATTAGATCCATGAAAATAGAGGGTACAATAATTAGTCCAAAAGGCATTACTATAAACTCATAATGCCCATACCTAGTTCGAAGTGCTATTTTTTGAATATCTTCCTTCCTCACATGCAACTGATTACATCCATATCAATGTTCAATATTTGAAAAATATTTGGCTTTATGAAGTTGATCAAATAAATAATCAATGCGTGGAAGTTGATACTTTTTCTTTATCATAATAGCATTTATCTCCCTATAAAAATTGTACATCCTAATAGTTCCATATTTCTTCTTGACAAAAAGAATAGAGGATCCCCAAGGAGAAACACTAGGGAAAATAAATTTGTTATCACTCAATTCCTATAGTTTTTTTAAGTTCTACTAACTTCAAAATTTATATTATATAAGGAGTCTTTGATATAGGTATTGAACTAGGAATTAAGTCAACGCTGAACTCAACTTCTTGCTTTGGAGGATACCTAGGTAAGTCCTCTAGAAACTCATCAATGTATTATTACACAATAGGTACATCATAAATTTTAAGATTCCTTTCATCACTCATAGATATTGAGTTCTCATCCTCCACAATAATTGCATTCAGTAGAGATACTGGGGGTGGATCTAGATAAGAATCAAATTATGATGTTCTTGCACTAAATATAAGGGATTATACACCATTCTCATAAATTTTAACCTCCTTATTCTTATAATAGATTCTCACATCATAGTTTGAAATCTAATTATTGACAATAATTATATCAAATTCAATCATGGGTATGATTATAAGGTTAGAAACTAAATTATGTTAGTGTGTCATAAGGGGGACTAATTGACACATCTTGATTGCAGTGATACTTTCCTTATGAGTTTTTACTGACAAATCCTTTATTAAATCAAATTAGAAATGTCTAATTTTCTTGGAAAACTGGGAAGATATAAAATAATGAGATGATCCAAAATCCAATAGAGCATTTACTAAGTTTGAGGAAATTATTAAGGTATTTTCCACCACATCATTAGAAACTTCAACCTCAGCAGTGCGGATCACATAATATTGGCCTTACTCCCTTGGCCTTATCTTGGGAATGTTTCCTTGATGCTTAGGAATATCATTTTCATAATTTCCCATCTCTTTAAAATTGTAGCGTTGAACATTGGTGGATTCTTTCTTTCCCTTACAATCACGGGATTTGTGGCTTATTCCTCCACACATGTAAAAAACACTGATACCCTTCAGGCAAGTACTGAGGTGTTTCTTCCCACAATTATCATAGAATGGAAAATAAATTCTACCCTTCTTCCCCTTTTCCTTATTTTATTTTTCATATTGTTCAGCATCCTTATTCTTCTCTTGCAATCCCTTAAATTAAAAAGACTTAGATAATTCATTTTCTGCCTTGATAGCACATGGAACTATATCTTCATATCATGAGAATCTTTGGGAGAGTAGTTTCCTTTAGAGTAATGGTTTTAAACCATCAAATAATCAATCAATCATTCTCTCATAAAATTATCCTAAAATCATAGGACAACAAAATATTTATTTAGGAATGCATTTTATGAAAATTAATTTTATTTTAAAAAAAATATTAATTTAAAGTTGTAAATAAATATTTATGACTCACAAAAATACCAACACTTAATTTTTAATTTTTAAAATATTTACTCTCATTTATATGGTGCCTAAATTTTATTTATACTTACATGGGTGAGGTTACTATTCATAAGGGAAAATTACTATTCATAAGGGTAAGTTATTATTAATAAGGGTAAGTTACTATTTAATAAAAATTTAATTTGGTCCTATCAAACTCTAAATATCATATTGATCACAACTGTATATGTTTTTTTTAAATTCTAAACAAAGAAGAAGAAAAATTATGTTCATTGGTTATGCTATAACAAAGTGTTATTTCATAGAGACTTACTCTTTCATGCATTCAATATTAATTTTTTTTTAATTATTGGGATGATAAATTCATCTAATAGATTGATTATAATGAAATTTAATAAATTATAAGAACCATCTAAGATCATATGATTATCCACCACTGATTTATAAGTAGATTTTCTTACCCCTATGTGCTTATTGTGGGATAACCCAAAGCCGGCATGTATATTCATCTTATCAGTAATTTGATTTGGTTTATGAACCCTCCTCAGTTTCATCTTTCCCCTTATATGGTCTTTTATAAGTGATTTATATATTGGGATTCAAAGGGAATATTCAATATTATAGAACAAATGTGTCCATAATTGTACTGAAGGATCATGTATTAGATGAAATTGGTTGGGGGATCCACTTGCATAGCTAATACCAGTATTGAGAATACCAACTTCATTAGAGGGTGAGGTTTTAATAATTCCCACATTCCTCTAGGATAGGGATGAATTTTTTGGGACACCATAACCTCCTTATACCATTTTGTATGTTATGACCGTAGGGGCAGTAATAGTGGTAATAATGATGAAACTTCCCCTGACCTTCATGGATGTTAATGAACCTGTAATTTTGTTGTAATTATTGAAATGGTATACCTATTTACTTTTTGTTCTTTCATTCATGTGTTATTATGATTCATTTCACATTTTAGATGTGAGCTACTCACTATTGAGTGTTTACCTACTTCTGTAGGTCCCACTTACCTCGGGTTGGAAGTTCATTCAACCATCTTAGAAGCCTGATATAATAACCTATCAATGGATCACTCTAATAGATTTATATGATTTTGGGTTTTTAAAGTAGCTTTAATTTTTTTAACTAAACATATTTAATATAAATATTCTGGTCTTAAAACATATCATGATAAATCACATTTCATGATGCTTCCTCTAATAGATTCTGTTGAATGTGAATTGAGGTGAAATAAAATGCTCCATAATTACCCCATACCCTAATATGCACTGTATATGGGAAATCTATGATTAGTTATTGGATTTTACTTAGGCTATTGAGGCTATCATTATTGATATTCTCATGTCTCTTCTCATATTTTAGAGCTCCTTCCACTTAGAAGGAAACAAAGTCAACTTTTTTATAGAGCGCACAAACAGTTTTGGGATAGTTAGTGAACCCTTCATAAAACAGGGGCCTCACATTGTGATGGTGTATATTCATCGATATGTTGAGATTTAGATATTGAATTCACTCTAAAACTAGAACGTTATGAATATTGTATTGATTTTTTCCATGGGATAGAACATAACTAGTATATTTCACTAGGCTATGTTTTTGCACATATCCTACAGAATTATTCATTATTATAGGGAGATTACACCATCTAGCTAGACCAAATAATTTTTTTTACACAAATTAACTTCTGAAATAATGACATATTTAAATATTCTTGGTCAATCAGGGTAGTGTATTAATTAAGGGAATCATAGGTAATGATTTTTATTCCAAATGATCGATTGTAATGAAGCTTCATCATTCAATGATGAGTTCCCATAGGCATCTTACCATTGATATTTATGTACCACTCTATAAAAAGGCTTAGTTTGAGGGAAAAATATTGATGCACATAATTCCTATTGATATATAATATGGTTTTGTTTAGAATTTCCACAATGAATATCATGAAGAGAGTCACATGGAGAATTTTCACTGCAACCCTCTGTATTACCGCATAGATTAATTCTATATTGAATATTATCTTCTTATTCTAATGAGGAATTGATATATCCTTCAATTTCTATCAAAGCATAAAAGATAGATGTAAGGATACTATTATTCACCATGGCTAAAATAAGGACCTACTCCTAT
The DNA here is from genome assembly GCA_963277665.1 of Viscum album. Lineage (NCBI taxonomy): Eukaryota > Viridiplantae > Streptophyta > Magnoliopsida > Santalales > Viscaceae > Viscum > Viscum album. The sequence continues at coordinate 212,520,234 of OY728163.1, forward strand.
GCCATAAATTTTATATATGGATATATTTTTTTAGATATTCTCTATTAGGTGACCTAAGATGTGTGTTTTTGTAAGTGAGCCTCTTGGGTAGAATCCCACTTGGGTGATACCCGGGGTCATTATCACAATATAACAACCATATATTTGAAATTTATTAAGGATATGATCTTTCCCCTTAGTTTTCGTCAGAATATTTTGATGATCTTATTTAATTTCCATGAGAATATATGTCTTCTTGTAAGTGAATGATATAGTATACTGGTAGGATTTTTTTATTGGTGGGAATATGGGATTTCCATAATGTGATTATTGTAATATATTAATCAATCAGAGTTTTAATGAGAGTATCTTCCCGATCTTGATATTTATTCATTTTCAGATCATGTTGATGGTCCTATAATAGAGGATTATGGATTTTTTCCTTCTCAATTATCACCTCTGATGTTTATTAATGATCTCATTAATTTTTGGGAATAATAATATATGACATCCCATGTTAGTAATTGGGATATTTTGATGTTGATTTCCCCTTATTGTGGCTATGATATGTTAGAATCCATATTATATGTTGGTGGTAAAATATACCCATACACGGTCATCATTTTCCAATGGAATATGTCATTGTATTTATTGAACAGTTGTGATAGGAATATGTGTGTGTCATGAAGTGATTGATTGAATATTTTGACAATCATATATTGGAATGAGAATATATGGTTGATATTATGCCTCGCTTAAACCAAAAATATAACAGAGATCATCTTTAATGTGATAGATAATATATACTTACTATTGAGTAGCCACATAAATATTTGGATGAGCTTCTATAGTGATAGGATTAAGAATATGTGCATGTCTCATTGATGTTATTTAAATATACTAATGAATATCCTTTCTTTATAATAGGTTATATTGATAGTTTTGGAGTGTATGAGAAGGAATATTCACATGATCTTATGTTATCACTAGAATATTCTATTAGAATCCTTCAATGGAAGTTGGAATAGGTCCACTCTTGACCTTCTTTTTCAATTGGGATATACTGACGAGCTTTATATGAATGAGTAGGAATACATGTGGGTTACATATTTATCATCAATTTATAATAAAAAACTCATTCCATGGGGCCCATGATATCATCTAACCCTTCAGGTTCCTCGATGGTCTACTAGATGGATTTAGTCATGGTATCTAGGGTATACACCAATTCCTTTCCCTTTTAAGATATCCACCGTCGGTGGGACCCCGTGGGTATCATTACAAGATTAAACTAGGTCCATATAATGGGAATAACCTCCTCCACCAGGAAGAGATTAGGATGCTTGTTGGTAGAAATGATGATGCATGCGGATGAAGCTTTCTTGAGTGGATCCAAAGTGGTAGTGAATTCAATGATTGGTTTCTCAACCACCCTAAGAAAAAGGATATAAATTTTGTCCTATTTTGGGGAAAGGATCCTAAACTGGTTGGGAGTGGATATGGGAACTCCCATATTTTTGTGATTTTCCTCATGAGGTAAGGTTTCTAAGGATTCCATACTTTAAGGATTCCTTGGGATACCTCAATGGTTTTGATCACACTATTCAAATAGTAGTTATTAACCAAATCATTCACTACCTTATTTTAAAGATGTTTTATAGGAAAAAACTCAATTATTTTGTATGGATTTGTGGCCCTATTAACTATATTGGAATATATCTCACAATTTCTAATTCTATTTTTGGATCAAAAGAAATTCATGTATGCATTATGAATGTGCTATAAAATTAAATAAACACAAAAAATAAAACCCATCAATTTAGTTTTGCAAGGAAGAGAAATTTAAATTTATTTCCTCCATGGTTAATGTATTTACATCAAGTTCACCATTTTTTAGCATGAAACATGTGAGAAAACGTTTCCAACATTTAGGTAACTTGGTTTTTTATTTGGAATTGATGTCTTAAACCATGTTCATAATTTTTTTTGCTGAATCTAAAGGCAGGTTGTAGTTGATTAACATTCCTTAATGGTGAAATATTCTCATCATGTTCAACATATTATTTTTTAATCAAACAAGGAAACCTCAAAAATTATTCCCAGTTATATTTTTTTGAGACTATACAGACATGATTTCAAAAATTAGGTGGTCACTGGGACATTTCCTATGACACTTAGGAATGAACATTGTTCTATATGATACGATTTTTTCTCATCCATACCTTTTTTGGGTCGAATATTTTCTACTATAGGAATACCTTGAATATTTAAGTTAAGTTTATAAATTATTCTCAAATATAAGTTTGAGACTAGTTACCTCAACCCAGTAATATGATCAAAACCATTCATTTAAGAGAACATTGATATATTTAGTTTAAGATGTTATGGTTTAAATCCACATAGTTGGGAACTCTGGAGTTTATCGTCATCCATGGTGTTGTTTTATGTTATGATATTGGAATCAATCCCTTGATAAGGTATTATTATGTATCCCTATGTGGGGAATCTAAATCCAATTAATTTAGTTTTGGTTTTTTATACATTTCATTCCTTTTAAGGTATTATTAACAGGACTATTTCTAAGTAGTTCAATGTCACTTGGAGTGTAATTAAAATAAAAATGATCCTAGCAATTTCTATTATGAGGGTTATGTATAAAAAACCCCTTCAGGTTTATTTCAAATGTAATATGGTCTTATGAATATGTATATGGTTATTACTAGGAAGAAACATAGTACTTTAGGTGGAGGCATGATTTCAGTGTGAATATGTGAGATAATGGTTTTGGATATTGGGTTTTAACCACAGAGAGACATCCTATGTATCCTATTGAAATAGGAATCAAAGCTTACCTATTTCAAGATTCATAGTTTATGGTCATGATTAAATACCATACCATTTAGCTTAACATATTATATTAAAGGTGTTGTCATTCATTTTTACATAATGTGACTAGGACATTATCATGTATCTTTACATCATGTAAAGAGGATATTTTTTGTAGGAAAGGAGAAAAAATAGAGGATTGTATGGTACTTACACATGGTAGGTCTTAAATGATTTTCATTAATTCATTATTGGGTGAGATCATTGATGAGGAAATGAAGTATTCAGGATGATACATAGGGGGTATTCCCATTGACACATTGATATAAAAATACATCTTTCATATATTGGTTGAGGGGGAAGGATGACTAGACTCAATAAGAAAAATTTCCCTATAAAGAAATTATTATGGATTATGTCTACATTTGTGCTTTTTGGTTATAAGTGATCATGGATCATTTATGTATCTGGATAATGAAATCATCAATGGAAAATATATTAGGTCTTACACCTAAAAAGGATTCCCCAATCCACATGAACATATTGAGCAATTATAGACCACTCCATTATCTTTTTTATAGGGACCCTCGTTTTCAAAGAAAATCTATAATTGTGATCCCCCTAAGGGTTTTACCTATCTAGTTGGATAATTGTTGTGCCTCTTTTTACCAAGGTTATACATGATCATAGGGGTGAATGTTAGTGTTAATTTAATGATGATATAAATCATATGGTTTTGGAAGAGGTATATATTCTTCTGTTTGGGGATTTAAACATGGCTAAAGGAATCCATAATGGACTTTTGGATTTGAATGACTTGAAGTAGAAATTTTGGGGAAAATGATGGATTTGAATGATGTTCATTTTACAATCCTTTGAGTTCTTCCTAACAATATGGGATTCATTCCTAATAGAGTTCCAATTTTCTGTGGGCACTATATGAGGGGGAATGCTGTGTAAATGATAAACCCATCACAAATGGGAAGTTTATGATCGGACCTTAGTGGGTTGACCTCAGGAGGTGGACCTTGTGGAATGGACTCACATGGTGGGATTAATGAGATGTGATCATTTTATAAAATTCCATGTTTTTTTGTTGGTTGACTCTCCAAATGAATTTGAAATTTATGTTTGGTGTCTTTGGTGTTTAGATGAGTTTCAAGAGTATTTGTCTTTAAGGGAACAATTTTGAATGAGACAGACATAGGTGCATGGTTTTTTCAAGGTTATTACTAACTATGAAGTTCAACCACGAGACCCGTTTTTTTATATAACATGGTTAACTTATCATACATAGTGACCCTTGGTAACTATGTGGTCCATAGAGAGTGTCACATGTTTTTCAAACTATGCACGTGAGGACGCATGGTTGTGAGAAATGTTTGAAATTAATTGTAGAGGGAGACACAAATGTTGTGCATGATATTTTTAACTATGATCATAGTTGTGAGAGGGGGTGCTCCAATTGTATAGTATCTCTTCATGGGATGAACATTGTTAGTCAATTCATGCACCAACCTGTGCTAGGTTGAGTGCCTTCAAGCAGTGCTTCTCCATGATTGACGCACAGTTTTTTAAACTTTGTGGCCTAACATTATGACTATTTAAAATGGTAAAAATTACCAATTATCCCCTACAAACATAAATGGGGTTTACCCCATTTTATTTTTATATTTATCATAATATCTCCCATACACACACCTCTTCTTCCCTGAAATGGACCAACTAGAATTAATGTATCACTGAGTTAGGGAGGGGTGATTCAATGGTGTATTTTTCTTTTAGTTTATATTTATTTAATAAAAACATACATCTCCTATTAATTTACTACAAATTTTCTAAAAAACATTCACATATCCATAAGAACACAATTATTAACAAGGATCACAACTCAATAAGAGTAACAAGTCTATCTAATGGATTGGAAATAATAAAATACCATAAAATCCCCTAAAAAATCCTTTTATGGATTTTAAAATTAGGAAATATCATTACAATTGTGCAGAACTATGATCAATACAATAGTGTATGTGATTCTTCTAGCATGGATGATGTAAAATAAGTTTTGTAACAAGTTTAGAAACCTTCACCAGTTGGTTCTAAACATGTCGTTGTGCTACTTCAACAACTTTCACTTTTTAAAATCATAAACAAAACAATTACTAATGATCCTATCTAGAAATAGGTAGAATCAAATTATATGAAATTTGTATGAAAACTCAGTCTGATAGCTAAGTAAAATTCTTCAGTTTGATACTCTGTCTGTAAAAAAATGAATATATATTTCAGAAAAAATTTATGAATCACTTCTTTATTTTCTTGAAATCTTTAGTTTGATTTCTCGATATGATCTGGAAAACTCAAACCACTATTTCTTCTTCACTCTTATTCTATCTGGGAAACATACTCTTGAAAACTATGTTCAGAAACTATCCTTCACCAAATATTCCATAAAACATTCAGAACTCCCCCCCTCCCATAGGGGAATAGTTTCAATGTAAATTTTATTTTGACCTATATTAATAGGTTCACCATAAATGAAAAGGGAAGGAAACCAATTTCATTTTCGTGATCAACCAAATTCAAGAATAAAAAATTTTTCTTTCATTTATGCTTAATATTTGACCATGTAAGTGCTTCTTAAATCTTCTTGGTTCTTCTTAAAACTTCTCAAACCATCTCATAGATTCATCCTTCTTCGAATTAAAAATATGTTTGCTCAGTCTGATACAATATTTTATACCAATATAGTTTTTCACTTTGATTGAACATAAGTAAAACTAAAGACTTCATAGTTTGATGTTCTAAATAAAACTCATCTTCCATAAACATTGTTTCAATATTCATAGACATTAAAACCTTTAAACAACACATTAATAGAAACTTAAAAATAATTATCCTTTTCCTTATTTTTTCAAAAATTCTTTGGACCGAATAAATGCATCTAATGAAGTCCAAAATCTTATGAAATATTGATGTTAGATTGTGTTTGATGGATCATTGTTTTCTCTCATCTAGTGTCAATTCCTGTTAGATATGTTTTAACCCAATTGAAAAATAATAATATTTTTTGTTTAAGAAGATTTTTTACTACATTTTTGAACTTAATATAATTGATCAGCCTATGATCCCATTCGATGGATCAGTCTCTAAAACTATTCTCATTTATCGATCCCAATAACTCTAACATTCTTATTAGTGTAAAAACTTATCAGATTATCCTTACAAAAAATTTTGATCTAGCTCCAATATTAATCTTCATATGTTATAATAATGATACCAACAATGTGTCAGATGGATTGATGTCATAAATCCTCAAATTGAATGATAGAACACAATATCTAATAGACCAATATCGGTAGTTCCTTCTTTCTTCTAGATTCTCTACACCTAGTGATTGATCTTATGGTTTGGTTCGCTCAGTGGATCATTCAATATAATGGGTTGGTCAGTCCGATGGATTAGTCAATCAGTATATATACAAAACTTATAAATATAAAAACTTCAAACTTCCCATACATTTAAAAAATTCATGTCTAATGATTCTCACACCGATCTACTGTGATAGAAAGACTTTGACTTAATACTCTCTTTTATTCAAAAACCCCTTGCTTGTATCATGAATTCTTTATGACGTTGAAAAAACTAGGATCAGAAAAGAATCATATGACTTTCATTAGAAAGATCCATGACTTCCCAATATTATTGCATGTTCTGCCTTTCTATAAGAAACTCAAATCGATTTTCAAGCCTATAAAAAAAATAAGACTCTTTTTCTCCCCATTTTTTTGACATACTTAGATGAAAAGTTTATAGAAAACTTATTATGTTGAGAACCTAAAAAATAGAAAAGCATTATCATATTTTATATTGAACATCTCAGAAGCTATTTGGATTGTGATACAACTTCTCACTCCGACCAAAAACTTCATTTTAAACACATATTGAGTCTGAAACACAACATCACATGGAAACATATCCATAATAGAAAACCTCAACCAGTAATATTTATAAAGATCATTGCATTTGATCAGCTGAGTATGGTATCCCTTTCTTCTGACCACTAATAGTTACAAAGTGAAATAATTTTTTATAATTTAAAAAAAAATTAATAACTTTTTTCAACATCTGAAAACCACATCCAGCTAACTTACTCCTAAAACTATCCCCCTTTGGATACTATTATCAACCAAAGTTCATAAATTGCTGAATCTTTTTAACTCAATCTATAGATCACTAATCATTGATTCTTAGCCTACATGAGTGAACTTGTTATAGGAAATAAGAATCATCGACAACAAAATCATGCAGTACAAATGTATTGACTTACAAAACTTATTCAAATTTCAAATATTCTACCACTTCAACCCTTATTCCATGTTCCTATAAAAACAAATTTCTTATAAACACTATAAAAATTATTATAACATTCCACACACTTACATGTTGAGTTCATAGCTTACCCATAACTCCTCCTAAATACATACTTCCTTAAATGGTTTAGCACATAACAATGGATTTATTTATCAAAAAACAATTATCCCTAATGAAATCACTATACATATACAAGAATAGATATGGGATAGAAACACATACCTAAACCATGGATAGAAATGGGTTGGAAGACCATGTTAAAACTCAATTTGAACAAAATTATTTCACTGGTAAAGGTTTTTTTAATAGGTCATCAACTTATTCCATTGAAGGAATATACTCCAACTTGAGTTCATTATTCTCCAAATGCTCTTTGATGAAGTGTGATTTTATATGATTATGTTTTTAATGGTAATTTTGTATTATATTTCTTATAATATCAATATCACTCTGATAATCACAGCCCAAGAGCATAGGTGGCTTCACATTAACAAGAAAATATTCCAATTGAGTCTTCATCCACACATGTTGTGTTATATATTGAGTGGTAGAAACATAATTAGATTCATCCATGATAAAAGTTATGGAATTATATTTCTTAAATTTTCAACTTTCACTACATTCCCCCATAAATAAAACTCTATCAAATGTGGATATTCTATCATTTACACTTCTTAGCGAATCATTATCTATATAGATAAAAAAATAAATTTATACAGAGCTATTATACTATATTCCAAAAAAAATTGTCCCTTTGATATATTTAATAATTGTTTTTCACATCCAAGATATGTGATTACCTTTATGAAATTTTGAATCTTTCACATAAGATAACATCATAAAAAATATCTGGTCTTCAGTAAGTTATATATAGCAAACTCTCAATCATCTTCTGAAACTCATTTGATACATCTTCCTTACCTTATCCATAATTAGTCAACCTGGTTCCAACTAAAATTGGTGTAGAAACAAGTTTCAAATTCTCTATGTGATACTTCCTAAGAAGTTTTTTAACATACTTTTCTTGATAAAGAAAATTTTATTTCTTCTTTTGTGATATTGTAACCCAAGAATGTATTTTATTTCACCAAAATGGACATTTCAAAAAACTTTTGTATTTCTTCAAAAAAAATCACATGTTCATTCATAATTCCTAGAAAACGTAATTTTATAATTATATACAATAATAATGAGGTAAATATCCTAACTTTATTTGATTTAGATATTACTTTCAAATGTTCCTTTCTTAAAGTTCAACTTTCATAAGAAGGTATCTATTCTGGAATATAATTCCCTTGGAGATTTATTTATCCCATTCATGGATTTCTTCAATTTTCAAACATAAATTTCATTGTTACCAATTAAAAAATCTCACAGCTATTTAATATAAACTTCTTCATCAAGTTCTCTATTTAACAATGTTGACTTCACATCCATATGAGAAATTTTATAACTGCATTATGAAATAATTGTAAGAATGTTTCTTATTGTTTCTAACCTTTACACTAGAGAGAAATTATCATCAAAATAAATATATTTAATTTGTGAGTAACCTTTTCAAAACAATATTTCATTGTTTTTTATCACTTCACAATCTTCATCTAACTTGTTCTGAAACACCCACTTTGTACAAATAACATTTTTTTTTTGCTTTCGGTACAAGTACCCAAGTATCATTCTTCTCAATCTAATACAAATATTCATTCATAGTATGAATCAAATTTTGATTCTTAAACAATTCATGGACATCTTTTGACTCAAATTTTGAATACAATGAAGTATGCATGACAATAGTTGTTATTATTCTTATTTGAACCTTTTGATGTTGATCACCAGCAATGTTTTGAGCTTCCACTTATTTCCTGTACCAAGGATTATATTTAAAATATTCTTACTCATCGCTAGAAATAGTGAAATCTGATTCTTCCATCTATGTGACATCACACTTTTCATAATCTTTTTCATGTTTCTTAACAATAATTTGTTTAGCATATTCAACTTGATCATTAGTATGTATTTGTGAAACATATTAATGATATTTTTCAAGAAACTTTACATCAATTGAATAAACAGTTCTTCATGTATCTTCATTGAATCATCTATATCCTCTTCTATCTAGTTTATTTCCCAGAAATATTCCATCTTTACCTCTCTAGTCAAATTTTCCAATATTTACACCCCTATTCTTTATAACGAATAGACTCTCAAAAACTCTTAACTGTTTCAAATGTTGAGTTTTATCATAGAACATTTCATAAAGAGTCATATCGGAACTTTTACTATAGAAACACTAATTCTGAGTATAAATAGTTATTCTCTTATCTTTCCTCTAAAAGAAATGTGAAAGGACATGCTCAATAAGAATTGTCTGGCCCATATCAACTAAACTTATATTCATCCTTTCAGTAACACAATTTTGTTGTGGTGTGTATGGTAAAATAAACTCATGATAAATTCCATGTTTTCAAGATAAATTATAAACTATTTATCCTCATATTCAACCCAATTATCAATTCTCAACTTCTTTACAAAATACAAAAATTACTTTTCAGATAATCTCCTAAAACTCTTTAAACATATTTAGAGCTTCCAATTTATATTTCAAATATAAAATACAACTAATGTGAGTAAAATAATCAATGAATGAAATAAATTACTTATATATAAAAGTTTATTTTTTACTCATTATCCCAAAAATGTCAGAATGAATTAATTCTAGTGATTGAGTTGAATGAATTTTAACTTTATTATGTACTGAGTTTGTAATCTTCCCTTCATGACAGATAGTAAAACACCAATATATTATTCTTGACATATCAGAAATATCAAAAACACTATTTGTCTTTGATAACATGCTCATATTTTTTGAACATATATGTCCAAACCTTTTATTCCATAACTAATTTGCTTCCATCATTCTTAGTTAACATTAATTCTCTACTTAGCCAAAACTAAAACAGGTTCCCCTTTTTACATTATCCTCTTGTAAAAAAATTTCTGTCTTCAACTCTTTTCATAACCAAAAACATAATTTCTAAAAAACTTTATTGCCTTCATCATAGAGTTGTGATACACTTAACATGTTTTGACTAACCTCATCAATAAAAAAAATCCTTCTTGGATTTAAATTTATCTTCCCCAATAATAGTACATCCAATACCCTTGATTCCAATAGATTAATAATTTCCAAAAATCACTATTTCTTATTTGAAGTCATTCACATTCATTAATAGCTTCAAATATCCTTTCATATTTGTGGAGAATCCACTACCCAAAATCCAGGGTTGTTCTACTTTTTTAGATTTGGGAGTGGTTTCTACAACTAGATATTTTTATTTCCCTTTGTCTTCCTACTCATATATATTTTTATACAAGTTATGAACAATTTTTTGTGCCCTTAGAAGAAAACATAATCCTTTATATAGATTCCTACATTTTTTAAATCTTTTTCTAATAGTTTCAAGAGGTTGGAACATATTTTGAACATTCAAAACTACTTTCTCATCTTTCATCTTTTGAGAGGATTGAATCCAACAGAAACTATTATTTTTATAAATCAATTGATAATTGTAATTTTTTGATTAAACCAACACATATTTTATTTATTCTCAAATATAACACAATTCCAGTAGTAAAAATATAAATAATATTTACCTTAATAACTTCCATACTGTCAAAACGTGTTAACATGTTTCTTAACATATTTCTTATCTTTTGCCTCAGAACTTTGTTATTCCTAAATATTCCTATAATTACCTAGAATATTCTTCTTCAATTAATATTTATTTAAAAAATTATCACCATTAGAAGTGATAGAAATGTTTTTCTTTAGACTCAAAAGTTTTGGAAACTTCTAAATTTCCATATTTGTTGGTTTGGTCCACATACACAATTTTATCATCCTTCTTCTTCATAGGAACATTTTAAATTTTCATTAAAACCTTTGAAGTTAACTTCTGTATATCCTTCTCATGTTCACCCTTTCTAGATCTTTCACCAACTTCGAATATAGAGTAATTGAAACTTTTAACTCTCTGTAAAGCTTTAGAAAACTTTTTTTTGTGAAAGTTACGACTCTTATTCCTTTTCTTTTAACTTTAATTCAAGATATTCATTCAGATTATTTTCTCTTTCAAGAGACATATTCAAACTATCGACCTATTATAGAGAATTATCTTTATCTTTTGTAGAACATTCTAGATTGTTTTCTATATGAATTTACTTGTTCAACTTCTTATTTTCTCTTTAAAGTATTACGATCTTTCTAAGATGTTATTTCAACACTCACATCAAGTGAAACTCTAACTGAGTCACTTATTATTCATTAGATATTTTACTTACAAACTATTTATAAACATATTTTCTCCATAAACACCAGTAAACCTTTCAACTTCAACTTCACTATATTCATCTTCATCTTCTTTAGAAAAAAATATTCTCATTTTGGATCTGGATATATTTGTATCTTTTTCTTTGGATTAAGATTTTGATTTATCACTATTTTATTTCATAATATTCACACCCTTATGTCATCTTCATCGCTATCTTCTTCATTTCCTTTTTTAGGAGAATTCATAGAAATGTTCCCAAAACACCATATTCAAATCATTTCAAGGGTAGCTTCCCTTTATACTTAATTTTACCTTATTTCATGTTTTTAGAAAATATGGATAAAGATACATCAAGAGTGTTACTAGCCATATTTTTTATTTCATAATTACCAATATCTTCATCTTCAATAACCTTTTTAGACATAAATTTCTTGGAATCCTTGAAGAAAATTTCGTGGTCAAATTTTTCTTTTCTTTTCCCAACATTCTTCTTTTTTATTTCATATGAAATGAAAGTATTATGCTAATCATCCAGAGATAAAGTTTTAGGATCTCTGTCATCTAAATATGATACTTTGGAATAAAAAAATTTAGGAATAATTATTAAGATATTTTCAACAATTATTGAATATTATATCTTCTCACCAAGATATCTAACGGTTCTAACAATATAATTCACCCTTTTAATGAAGTATCCAGTAGACTCATACTCACCAATTATGAGATCTTCATGCTTTAGCCTACAGATTTGTAACATTTCCTTATTGACCTTCATATTAACTTCATAGATGTTTTTAAACTTCCCCCAAATACCTTTAGTAGTTACATATCTCTTCAATCAAATGAATTCACTATTATAATGTGATGATAGTCAAGCATTCTTAGTTTCTCCATCATTCTATAGATTATTCTTATGAGCATATAAAGTATGATAATTTTCAAAAAAGAGAGGAAATACATCTGTAGAAGCTTCCAAAACATCATAACCCAAGAGAAATAAGAAATATAAACATTCTATATTTATAGATATTATTTTTATTTCCACCAAAGATAGGAATTTCCTTATTGTTCCCACAATTCAGATTCTCCATAACAACTTCTATCTAAAATCATCAAAAAAGATTAAATAAATGGAACCTTCATATAATAACTATGTTCTTTATTAAACATTAATACATGATTTATTACTTAAAATTACGCTTAATAAACCATGGAATATAGATAATTATAGTTTATTTGAGAATTAGGTACATTACATAACAATTCAAAACAGTAAAAAACATTTTCTTTATTAAAAACTTCCTTAACAAGCTCATACTTAGGACTGCATGGTATAACCAAGGGACATACATAAGAAAGGGGTGAGTTGAAAAGCCAAGTAAGGGAATAAACAAGGCATAAAATGAAGAATATAATATATTTTAGACAATAGGCATATCAATGAGGAATAAAAAGAACATGAATAATAATACATGATATAACATGATAATCATAAAGGAAACATGGAAAATGTGACAACATCTTAAAAAATTGCATCATAAACATAGGTAAAGGCTAAAATTCAAGAAATAATGATGAAAAGTGTCACATAAATGAATTAGGTTCACTCCCTATCCCAACATGAAGTCTCATAAGACTGAATAGTACCTAATTCATGGGAGTGTTATATAAGTCTGGGTGCACATCTCATATTCATTTCATTCTCATGCTTAAGTGTTCCACATAGATCATAAAACATGGATTCTTTCATCATAATAAATTATTCCATGATTAATGAGTGTGGAATACGTATATGTAGGCCCCCAATAAAAATGTATATGAACATAAATGTGAATTCCCTTGATAAGAAATGGGTTTAGTATTCACTACACAATTATTTTGCCCTGGAAAATCAGGGTGAAATTTCAGTAGCATAATAGCATCACTTAAAAATTCAAAACATGGGTTGATGAGAGAGAAATTGGTCACTGATAATTTAGAAATAAAAAGGGTAATAATAGAGACATGTAATGACATGACCCAACATTAGTAATTTTAAATAGAAATTATAATATAATAAAGAAACATTAATAAAGGAGAGTAGAAAAGGATCCCTCATTCATTCATTGATTCATTCATTCATTGATTCATTCATTCATTGATTCATTCATTCATTGATTCATTCATTCATTGATTCATTCATTGATTCATTCATTCATTGATTCATTCATTCATTCATTCATTCATTGATTCATTCATTCATTCATTCATTCATTCATTCATTCATTCATTCATTCATTCATTCATTCATTCATTCATTCATTCATTCATTCATTCATTCATTCATTCATTCATTCATTCATTCATTCATTCATTCATTCATTCATTCATTCATTGATTCATTCATTCATTCATTCTTTCTTTCTTTCATTGGTTCGTTGATTCATTCATTCATTGATTGATTCATTCATTTATTCCTTTATTCATTTCTTCATTTCTTCATTTCTTCATTTCTTTATTTCTTCATTTCTTCATTTCTTTATTTCTTTATTCATTTATTCATTTATTCTATTTATTCTATTTATTCTATTTATTCTATTTATTCTATTTATTCTATTTATTCTATTTATTTTGTATTTATTTATTTATTTATTTTTATTTTATTTATTTTATTTATTTTATTTATTTTATTTATTTTATTTATTTTATTTATTTTATTTATTTCATTTATTTTATTTATTTCGTATTACTTTATTTACTTTATTTATCCATGCATGCACATCCCATGAACATGCCCATACCCATGCCCATGCAATATAAAGAAATACGGCGTTTGGTGAGATTTGAACCCCTAACCTCTTGCATATTTTCCAAAGACTTTACCACTCCAGCAAGCTCATCATGTGGTTAATAAACAGAATTTAATATACATATATATATTAATTGAAAAAAAAATAATACATAAACAATAGATATAAACTCAATAATAATAAATAATAAATAATAAATAATAAATAATAAATAATAAATAATAAATAATAAATAATAAATAATAATGAATAAATAATAACTAATAAATAATAAGTAAAAAGTAATAAGTAATAAATAATAAATAATAAATAATAAATAATAATAAATAATAAATAATAAATAACAACAAACAAATAATAAATAATAAATAATAAATAATAAATAGTAAATAATAACTAATAAATAATAATAAATAATAAATACTAAATAATAAATAATAATAAATAATAAATAATGAATAATAATAATGAATAAATAATAATAAATAATAAATAATAATAAGTAAATAATAATAAATATTAAATAATAAATAATATTAAATATTAAATAATAATAAACAATAAATAATAATAAACAATAAATAATAATAAACAAATAATAAATACTAAATACTAAATAATAAATACTAAATAATAAATAATAAATAATAAATAATAAATAATAAATAATAAATATAAATAATAAATAATAAATAACCAGTAACAAATATTATTATTAATAATAATTTTTTATTATTAGTAATAATAAATAATTAATAATATTTAATAAATAATAAATAATAAATAAATATAAATAATAAATAAATATAAATAATAAATAATAAATAAATATACATAATAAATAATAAATAATAATAAATAATAAATAATAATAAACAAATAATAGATAATAAATAATAAATAATAAATAATAAATAATAAATAATAAATAATAAATAATAATAAATAATAATAAATAATAAATAATAAATAATATAGAATAATAAATAATAACAAATAATAAATAATAAAAAAAATATTAAATAATAATAAATATTAAATATTAAATAACAATAAACAATAAATAATAATAAACAAATAATAAATAATAAATAATAAATAATAAATAATAAATAATAAATAATAAATAATAACTAATATCTACTAAATAATAAATAATAAATAAGAAATAATAGATAAATATAAATAATAAATAATAAATAATAAATAACCAGTAACAAATATTATTATTAATAATAATATTTTATTATTAGTAATAATAAAAAATAAATAATATATAATAAATAATAAATAATAAATAAATATAGATAATAAATAAATATAAATAATAAATAAATATAAATAATAAATAATAAATAAATATAAATAATAAATAATAAATAAATATAAATAATAAATAATAAATAATAAATAATAAATAACCAGTAAAAAATATTATTAATAATAATAATATTTTATTATTAGTAATAATAAATAATAAATAATAAATAAAAGATAATAAATAATAAATAAATATAAATAATAAATAAATATAAATAATAAATAATAAATATATATAAATAATAAATAATAAATATATATAAATAATAAATAATAAATAATAAATAACCAGTAACAAATAATAGATAATATATAAATTAAAGTATATTATAAATAATAAATAATAAAGGAAACACATGAAAAAGTATGAAAAGACGTGATAAGGGATGAAAAATCATGAAAACGCATGAAAATGAATGGAGAAGCATATGAAAAATGAGGCATTAGAAAGAATGAGAACACATGAAAACTCATGACAACTCTGGAAAACCCCTTAATAATTCAACATAATCAACATAATAACCCACAAAAAAACCATAGATAAATATAACAAGTCATGGAAACCCAAATAAATAGTAATAAATGCAGCAACCGTTAAAACTCGTCAAAACGGTCGTAAAGTGACAAAAACATTGGACTCACATTAACGGAGATAACTTATGATACGAGAGTCTGTTTCAGATCCGTGACCTGTCAAATCAAAGATCCTGAAACAATCTTCGACCTGATAGGTGAAAGAGTCTGAATGAACAGGCGGATCGGAAGTTACGACCATTTAAAATAAACTGATGGGGAACGGGTGCTTGAAACGAGGCATCGAAAAACATAACAAACCCAATACCCACTAAAAAGGCCATAACTTATGATCCAGGAGTGCATGTGGGCACTGCGACTAGTCAAACTGAGGCTCATGGAACGAGCTATGATCTGGAACGTGGAGGAGTCTGAACTGACACGCAGATCAAAAGTTAAGTCTGTTTGAAGACAAGTTTGACGGGACACTAGTGACGGAAACGAGGTTTCGGAGGCCTTCCGAGGGGATTTTGGGGTCGACAAACATGAAAAAATCTTTCTTGTGTTATGTTAGTGCGTAGCTCTTCTCGCTGGCTTCGATTTGATATGTGGTAGAGCCCAAACGGACACCCAGAGTGAAAGTTATGTCCATTTGAAGTTGGAGAACTTTTTTCAACTTTCTTATAACTCTCATATCATCTGCACCTTAGACCGTCTCATGGTTTTGATTATACGTGCCTCTAGATCTCTTCATGAGCTTCGATTTTACTGGTCATGGTGCTCCAACAGACGCCTGGATCAATTAAAATTTATGGTCGTTTTAGTGATTTCAGGGTTTCTCATGTTTTTTTACATTTTCCTTTCATTCCGCGGCGGTTTTACCCAAACCACCGCTATTTCGCGACGGATTTTTAAAAAACTGCCGCTAAACCTTGAAAAATTTTAAAAAAAATAAAAATAAAATAAAATAATAAGGCATTTTGCGGCGGTTTTTTCGCGGCGGTTTAAAAATCGCCGTGAAATGGCGGCCCAAAACAGGTTTAGCGGCAGTTTTTAAAACCGCCGCGAAAAAACCATTGCTAAACAGCCGTTTTCCTGTAGTGCCAGAGTCACCACTTCTCTAATGTATATTTTTTAAATTTGATCAAGTCAGAAGTCCTATTGAATCCTAATGAAGTGTGCAGTCTTTTTAAGATGATCCACCACAACCCATATGAAATTTCTTCCTCTGGATGTCTTAGAAAGTCTAGTGACAAAGTCCATAGTGATGTTTTCCCATTTCAATGTAAGTACGGGTAATGGTTATATCATATAATTAAATTTTTTCCTTTTGTACTTCACTTTCTAACATATAATACATCTTGATGTATATTATGTAATATCCTTCTTCATATTGTACTGCCAATAGTGTTCCCAGAGATATTGATACATCTTTGTGCTTCCAGGATGGATAGAGAAGGTTGAGCTATGTGAATCATCCAGCAGCTCATTGTTGGATGAGTCCTTTTTCCTTAAACGGTTCTATGGTGCTACAATTTCTAGCCCTGATATTATGGATAAACTTTTCATCCTCGGTACTGGCTTTTGGAACCGGTGTTCAGCTAGAAATGATTCTCAACATTAGTCTACTCGGAGGTCTGTCTCGGGTATCCTCTGTTAAACTAGATCTCTGGTTCTGGATTTATATAGGTTGATCAAGGGCTCAATGTATGGACCATCTCCCTTGGCCTTGCACCAAAGGCTTTAATATATCCATGTTGGTTTTCCTGCTCGAGGAAATTGGGTAAAATAGATTCCCTCTCACTCAGGGAACAAACTCAACATAGAAGGATCATGCTCAATGGGATCTATATAGGGCAGTGGAGTGATAGAGACCCCAATAGTTTAGTTATTTTGGATTTCTCTTCTTTCTTTTGAAATGGAGACTCTCTTCAAGTGGAAGGTATTTCCATCATTACTGGTATTATTCTTTGTACTTAGATAAACATCCCCATCAGTGAGATAGAGACTGATTATATCACTACTTTAAATGAAATTTCAGGTAAGATCATTATCCCTTGGGCCATTGAGTACTCTATAATGATGTGCAAGAGTCTAATGAACTACCAAATGTTCATTTTACGTACCTGGCATGAGGGAAATATGGTGGAGGACTTTCTTTCTTCTTGTACGTCTCAAGAGAATTGCTCTATCTTATTCACTAGTCTTGGTTATTTTCCCCCGATGGTGCTAAATTTGTTTGGGATGATGCACTTGGGTTAAATTACTTCAGATCCTCATAAGTGTATGCTTGTTGGATATTCTTTAATTTAATAAAATAAAAAATCTTTTGGTGTAGGTTAATATCACTACATCCAAATCTATATCATGTGTTGGGTAGTTATGTTCATAAAATTTCAACTACCTTGAAGCATAGTCTATGGCTTTGTCATTCATCAATAACACCTAACCCAATCCCTTCATTGAAACATCGCTAAATACCATGAAAATATATCCACTTATAGGTAGTGTGAGAACATGTGAATTGATAAGCCTCCTATTCAACACCTTTATTCTCTCTTCATATACATCATTCCAAGAAAAATTGACTCCCTTCTGACATGTCTTGGTTATAGGGTTTTATAATCGCGATAAATTTCTAAAAAATAGATGATATTACCCAGTTAACCCAATGAAACTACAGATATATATCACAGATGATGGCATCATCCATCCTTCAATTTCTTGTATCATTAAAGGTTAAACATATATCCCATTTCTTGTAATGATATGTCTCAATAATGAGACTTCCTACAATAATAAATCACATTTTTTTACTTGTCATAAAGATTTTCCTTTCATAAGGTCTTTAGCATAATGCTCAGACAATCCCAATGATCCTAATTACTTTTGGAGTATATTATAATATAATCTATATAAGGCTACCAAAAAAAATTTGAGGTAAAATCTAAATACTCTATTTATAAATTTCATTAATATTTCTGGAGAATTACTAAGTCTGAATATAATTACAATGAACTCATACTTCCCATACCATGTATGAAAAGTAGTCTTGGGGATATCCTCCTTCTTCACCCTAACATGGTAATATCTCAACCATAGAGAAACCTAGGATAAGTATTGTGCTTCACATATCTGATCAAATGGATAATTGATTTGTGGTAGAAGATACTTATTTTTTATCATTATATTGTTGAGATCACAATAATTGATGCAATTGCACATTGACCCATCCTTCTTCTTGACGAAGAGGACTAGTGCACCCCATGGTGAAGCACTTTGGTGCATGAAACCTTTGTCCATATTTTCCTATAGTTGGTTTGTTAGCTCCAAAAGTTCCACAACATCCATTCTATATGGATTCTTGGAAAATGGTAATGTCCAATGTATAAGATTGATTGAAAATTCAACCTCTCGGCTCGGAGGACCAAGAAATTCCTTATGAAGTGTATCAGTGTATTCCCTCACAATGGACATGTATTTAAGGATGATATTTTCCTCAAACTCAAACATTTGAGATAGTTACTCCTTCTACTAGGGTAATAATATCTATGCTTGGGATTTCGGTGTTAAAGAAGATTCATCCTCCACCTTACACTTGTATATAATTGGGGAATGATTATAAATGTAGAGAGTCATTTACTTCTCATGGATATATTTGTTGGATCTACATAGGTAAAGAAAATCCATGCCTAGGATTCCATCAAATTCCACTAAAGGGAGTATGATAGGGTTCACTAGGAAGTTCATCCAACAAAATTTAATAGGGGGTAGTTATATACGTGGGATGAAATAATTTCCCCATTTTCCATTTTTACTAACATCTCTACATCCATTATTATTTTTGGTGTTTGAATAGTTCTACTAAACTTTCATTATATTAAGGAATTCATAAAACCAAAATCAAAAAAATTACTCTATAATTACCAAACAAAGGTATGTTTTCTCATACATAGTCTTATCCCAAAGGATTTCTCTAGAGTTTTCTAATCCTAATCCCAAAAAAATATAAACCTTTCCTTTGATACCAAATATAACAACCCTAAAATTTATTAGGAATTAATAAATGATTTATTACATAAAATTACTCTTAATACAACCTAGAATATTAATAAGTCTAGTTTATTTGTGAATTAGGTAAATTACATAACAATTTAAAATGGGAAAAACATAGTCTTTATTAAAAACTTCCTCAACATGCTCATACTTAAAACTGCATGGGATAACCTAGGGATATACATAAGAAATGGGTGAACTATAAATCCCAATAAGCAAATAAAGAAGGAATAAAATAAAGATGATAATATATGGTATACAATAGGTATATCAATGGAAAATAAAAGAAACATGAATAGTAATACATGATATAAAATGATAATCTTTAAGGAGACATGGGAAATGTGGAAACATCTTAAAACTCTACATTATAAACATAGGTCAAGGCTAAAAACCTAGACATAATGATGGAAAAATTACCATAAATTAATCAGGTTCACTTTATATCCCAATAAGACATATCATGAGACTAAACATTACCCAGTTCATTGGAGTTTTAAATAATTTTAGGTGAACCCGTTACATTGATTTCATTCTGATGCTTAAGTGTTCTACATAGATCATACAACACTGATTCATTCTTCATAATAATTTATTATAAGATCAAGGAGTATGGAATAAATATATCTAAGTCACCAATAAAAAATTATATGTCTATAAATGTGAACACCCTTGATACAAAATGGGTATGGTATTCACTACACAATTGTTTTGGCATAGAAAATCGCGAGAAAACTTTTGTAGTATAACTACGTCACTTAAAAATTCAAAAAATGGAATGATGAGAGATAAATATTTATCTCATAATTTATACCTAATAGGTTAGAAATATGTACATGTAAAGATATATCCCAAAATTAGGAATTGAAAATATAAGGAAAATGATAATAAAGAAACCTTAATAAAGGAGAGAGGAAAAGGATCCATTACTTGTGTGTGTGACTCCAAATGCTTGGAATGGGATTCTTCAGAGCATGAGGGAACATTAGAAGGAATATATAGAGGTTAGGGAAGAGTAATGATGTTCTCAAAGGAGTTTGACTGAAGTGAAATGGGAGCTTTAGTGGGTTTATGTAGGGAATGAGTGGGATTTCTTTATTATTTAGGTTTTGGACTCTACAAAATAAAATAACCAAAAAAAACCATCCCATGGTTTTTTATGATGGTTTCTTACAATTGGGGGTGATTCTAATTATTTTATAAGGACAATTTAATAAATTAATAAAATAATTCACTTTCTTATGTGGAGGTGAGTCACACTCTTACAGAAATAATTTTAAATCCTTAAAATATATTAATAGTTTTGGAGGGTTTATTAAGGATTTGTAAAATTAGTAAAATAAAAATAAAAATACATTATTTTAAATGGAAAACATATATTTGGTTGTAGATACATTTTATATTAATTATTACATCACTATTTGATCATTATGATTTCATAAAACACGTTGTATATTTATACAGTATACAATGATTACCCGAAAATTCGATTGTCTTAGAAAATTATGAAAAAATCACCATTGGATAATTTTTACAATATGATTCCAAAAAAAATATACATTTTAAATTAATAATTTTATAAATATATAAATTTTCACTTTTAAAATTTTAATTGACATTAAAAGACAAATTCTGGGATTTTTACAAATAATAGTTTTTGAACCCTTTTAAAAATTACATTTGACTTTACAAATAAAATATGATCATTTATATTAAATAAAAATTATTTAAAAATAATATTTTATTAAAATACTTTTTTATTTCAAAAATCCATTAATTTGGGAAAATAAATTCTTTAATTGAATTTCAATATTACCAAAAAAATACAATTTGTATTTTATTGTATCAACATGAAAATCATTTATAAAGTAAAAATAATAAGATGAAAATATATTCATTATTTTATAAAACTTAATGTGATAAATCATATTTCTAGGGTCCTAATAAATATCTGTTTAATACACCTGTAAATTCCCTAAGAGTAAAGAGCACGACGGTGAGACCTTCTTGGGGTGGTTTGGTGAACATGGTTTGGGTTGTGATCTCGGTAGGCTTGAACTTCTCCTGTAAACAATTTCTATCATGCTTGAGTTATTGTATATCATATTGTAATTGGTTAAGGGAAATCCCATAGAAACTATCTCCCTAGGGATATTTGACAAATTGGCTACATAGGGTATGATCCTACTGGTTGAGGTCATCAGTTATTTTATTTGTGTCAATTGGATTAGTTAAAGACCTATATTTATATTAATCATGGTATCATTATTCAATGGATATATTATCATTGGTAAAAATGGTATTTAGATCCTTTTGGATATAATAAAAAATAGATGCATTTTTTTTCTATAACCATATTACTTAATAGGTCATTTAATTAAAATAAAAATGGTAATTTTATTTATAACAGTTTAGGTCGTTACACTGCCTCTGATACTACTTTAAATGGTCCAACTAATATCAATGTATTAATAAGTGGCGGTAGGTGGTGAATTGTTGATATATTTTTATTTTATGTTATCTTGATTTATTACCATCATCTTTCTCCTATTAATGAATTATCACTTTTCTGAAAATAAAACATTCACACATCCATAGGAACACTATTATCTTCAAGGTTAACTATTGAATAAGTGTAGTTATTCCTTGAAATGGTTGGTAAATAATCCAATACCACACAATAAAATATAAAATAATCCTTTTGTATGGACACAAAAATTGTGAAATATCCTTAAATTTGTGTAGATACAATATTTCATAATGTTCTTCTAGAACAAATGATGTAAAATAAGTTTATCAAAAAATTAGAAACCTTCACTAGTTTGTTCTAAACATGTAACTATAAAAATTAAACAACTTTTCATTTTTAAAATCTCTAGTAAAAAATTATTTACTTTCCTACTTAGTAGTAGGTGGAAATAACTTCTATAGAATCTTTACAGAATCTCATTCTGATAGCTCTGTCTGACTCTTTAGTCTAATTAATTAGTCTAGAAAAAAGTATGAAAAGATAGTTCAAAAAAATTCAATCCATTCTTTCTATTTCAAAAATTGTTTATCTGATTGATCAGTCTAATCTATAAAACTCTGACCTCTACTACTTCTTCACTCTTTTTTATTACTGGAAAATGTTCTCAAGAAAAATATTTTCATAAACTTTCACCCACAAAATTCATCAAAAAACCTTATGCACTCTCACCCTCCCCTGTACATGAATAGTTTTACACTACTTTTCAATTTGAAATCTATTTATAGGTTCTCCCTCAATGGAGTGGGTGGGAAACAAATTTAATTTTCCTACCCAACCAAATTCCAAAATCTCAAATTTGAATTTCATTTAATCTTCGTTGTTACAAATTTAACACTTCCCACACTTCTAGGTTATTCTCAAAACTTCTCAAACCTTCTCATAACTTCAACCTTCTTTGAGTTATCAACATGGTTTTTCTATCCAATACAACTTCTCATACTGACACAGTTTTTCACTCTGATTGAACATAAGTAAAATGGAATACTTCCCATTCTGATGTTCTATAAGAAACCAATATTCTAAAAATATTGGTACAACATTTATAGGATTTAAAACCCTTAAAAATGTCATTAGAAACAATAGATCAATTCAAATTTTCTTTATTTGTTCAAAAATTTCCAAGACAGAAGAGATACTTCTGATGAAGTCCAATAACTGATGACTTATCAACAACAGAATGCATCTGATGGATTAGTCTTTGTCCTCATTCGGTGATGATTCTAGATTAATAAGTTTTGAACTAATTGAAAAAACAACATTTTTTCTCTATGAAAGTGGTTGGATACACTGTTGAACACCATCTGAATTATTGGTCTTTAATCCCATCTAATGGATGGTCTCTGAATATATTCTTATTCATTAGTCCCAATAACCCTAACTTACTTATTAGTGATAAAACAACTCTTCTTATACACACAAAAATTCCTGATATTCCTCTGATAGAACCCCACATCTTATGGTATATTGATAAAAAAAATGTGTCTGATGGGTTGGTGTCAAAACTCCTCTGTTGGATCAATAGAACCCCATGTTCAATGGAATTATTTTAGTAGTGACTTATTTTATCAAGACTCTCTACAACTAATGATTCATCCTATGTATTGGTTCACTCAGTGGATCCAACAGTCTAATGAATCAGTCATTTCAATGGGTCATTTGATCTGTACATCTGTAAAACTTCTGACTTCAGGAGCTTTATACATCTTATCCTTAAGAAAAATTATTCTTTTGGTGGTTATCACACTAACGAACTATGATCGGAAGACTTTGACATCATACTCTCTTTTCATCTAAAAACCCTTTCTTGTCTCATAAATCATTCCATATTTTTTAAAGAATAGGATCGGTATATAATCATTTGAACTACATTGTAAATTTCTATGACTTCCCATTGTTCCTTCATATTTTGTCTCTCTATCAAAAACTCAAACCAATTTTCAATCCTCTAAAAAAACCTAACACATTTTCTCCCCCTTTCATTCACAACACTTGGATCCGAAATTTACAAACAACATATGATTTTTAGAACTTAAAAAAATAACAATGAATCATTATATTTATATCAAAAAACTCAAAATATATTCATACTCCGATGCAACTTCTCACTCAGAAAAAAAAACTTCATTCTAAACACAATATGATTCTGAAACACAACTTCACCTAGAAACATATCTTGTATAGAAAACCTCATGTGATGTTCTTTATAAAGAAAATTAATCAGCTGATTCTGGTACTCCTTTCATTTGGTCACCAACACTTACAATGTGAAATGACTTTTTTATAAAAAATACAAAACAAGTAGAAACAACATCTTTTAGCATCTGACAAAAATACCCAACCAAATTGGTCCCAAAATGCTTCTCCTCCTCCATAGTAGATCCCCATCATTTTTTAAAATAATTAAGCTCTATCAGTCTTTTTAGAGTTATATTGGTGAGTTTATAACGCCACTTTGTTTGTTATTTCATTTTATATATCCATATTTGGTTCTATCTTCATATGAGATAATTCACCCTAATTTCAAGAAGTTTGTCTAATCTTGAGATTTCTCTTATTCAAGCTCAAATCAAGGCCTGGTAGTGGATGAGTGGACCATATTAAGATTTATGTAGGATTTTTATACCTTTTTCATAAAATTTTCATTTTTATAGCTCATGTCATTATGCCACACACCGAAATTTTCATGAGTTTATCCATAAATTATTTTTCCCTTAAATTGGATGTTTAGATCGTTATTTTAACATGTTATTACACTCATACACAATTTTTGACGTTTTTAACCTCAACACAAACCATCTTTGAGTTGGGATTAATTATTGACCACTTTTATGCCACCCATGGAGTGATTTGAGTTCACTTTTTATTAAACAGATCCAAATATAAATTAAATTAATTATTATGGTTGGTTATATTACTTATAACCTTTTCATTTATAAATGAAAGTTGAGATGAAATGGAATACATAGAGATGTATAATTAAATAGACAATCCCTTGACTTATTCTAATTATGAATTTATTTAATGAAGTGGAATGGAAATTAACATGGACCTCATTCTCATCCCTCACATGTAAATTAAATTAAGAATTGAATGTGATAAATTAAATTGATATGGGAATTTACACTAACATGGTCCCTTGAATCATTATATGAATTGTGTTTCATTAAATTGCATGGTATGGAACCAGTGTGACGTAACATAGTATGACACTGATAAACCACTTATATATAAACACACATATGTATATTACATTGGATTACTTGAATTATAACCTTGGATCCGGATTACTTGATCCACCTCAAACACACTCCATGGGAACCAAAAAATTCCTTACCATGTTTTCTATAGGTGATATCCAAGGACTAAATGAGGACGCCATTGTCAATGGACTTGGGTCCTGGCCCATGTAGGTCTATATTTCACCGAGTTTTCTAAGGATGATCTCAACTGACTCGAAGTTGAAACCATGGTCAATGGACCTGGGTCCTAGAACTTTTAGTTAAATACTCAATATAGTCCGTGTATGTCATAGATAATAATTTACTCTTGTATAATATTCTCTATCATCTATAAAATTCTTATTATAACATGTTGTTATGGACTGGATTGAATCACTTATCTTTGTATCTTTATTTCTGTTTTCTCTACACATTGCTACTGACTATATATACTTACTAGATTTTTTTAGATTCCATTGGGGGTGGTATACTAAGAATATCTCACATCCTGATCAGGCTGCCTATTGGTACCTTGAATGAACTCATGTTTGCTAGTTTAGGATCATGAATTATGCTGACAAGGGCTAGGATGGAGAAATCTATCATAGGACCTAGCTAGGGATTATTATGATACTGGAGATAGTTTTCAAGTATTTTATTTATTATTTTCCATTATCAGGATGACCCTATAAATTGTATTGTATTTCTTTGTCCATGTGTATCCCCTTTTATACTATTTAAAACTTTTTCATTGTATTATATTCATGCATGATGATTATTTTATTTATTAATGATTGTAATATAATTTTTTCTTATGTTTCCACTCAATATTTTCCATTCTGTTATACTTATTATAGATCTAGAGGGAATAATATACCCATTGTACATTCTTTAGACCCTCACTTATATTCAGTAGCCTCTAGAATATGGGGAGGTGTGTTGTAGGACCAGTGGAAAACTGGATCGTGGCACTTCAATGTGGCTCCTAGGTTGGGGTGATACAAATAGAATCAAAGGTGTTTCTCTCCCTTTTGCATTACTATTTTTCATTGTAAAAAAAATATAACAATGTGTCGATACTAGGTAAATAGCTCGTTTCTGGGTCCATATAACCCACACATGAGGGAATTATCATGTTTATAGGGATGGGAATGCTATCCAATATTGTAGTTGATTACTATTTCACTGTGGGTGATTTTTTATACATTCACTAGTTATTGATTAAAAGATTTTTCAATTTTATTATTCCCTTGACCTGGTATGGAAATGATATATTTCTACACACATCATCTTAGGATTGTAGATATTCACATGTCATGCATATGACATTTCATTAAGAATGAATTGTAGGATTCATTATGGATAATGATTTTTACAATGTTCTTGTGTGATTATCAGTATGCTTATTTTTATTCCATGCTTAGATAATTTCCTCTATTTATTTTCCACTAATAACATGCATGGTTATAATTATAAAATATAGAGAGTTAAATAAAGTGTCTAAAACATCCTAATTGATGTTTTCCTACATACTATGTTGTGGAATTTTATTTAACAAATGATTTGGAAATGTTTAAGCCATTTCCATTGGTTTTGTGAATAGAAACATTAATGGTTTTGATTAAATAGGTTCCAAATTTTTAATTTATAAATTTTATGGGAATTTTTTAGATTTTGTAATTATGGAACATATAATCGAACCATCTCTTATAGAATTTTTTATTCTGAAAAAAAGTGTGATAACTTGGTTGTAGTTACATGAATGCCAGTTGTAACTTATAAATGAAACTACAATTATAATTTGGGAATGGTGATTCATCTAACTTAACAATGATCTATATATGTATAAATGATGATATGAAAATTCTTACAAAAAAAATTGTGCTATTAAGTAAATGATAAATTGAAACTTAAATGGGCTTGTACCACTATGACTTGGGCATGAACACCCGTATGACTAGATTCATAAATTCATAACTGGAGCCAATTATATCAGTTAGGGCATGCTACTTATGTGATAAACCAATTAAGGGTGTCTTGATATATAAATTGTTATAGGTTTAACATAAATATGATGACAATTATAATTTATAGAGCATTGAATTCTTAAATTTGGAATGGATTCCCATATAATTGAACCCAAATTGGATTTATGTAACCCTTATAGGTTACCTTTACATCCTTATTTCCTTACTACTTAAACCCTAAGGAGGTATGTTTATGATAATGGGATAGTCATTTATAGTGTCTTCAACTGCTTACATGGTATCATAAAAAACATATAGTGGATTATTATTTGATCGGTTCCCTTAGTTAATAAAATACCATTGTCTAATTTTGATATTTATTATTATGTGGCATTAATTAATTAAAAATACAATTAAAAACTAAAGATTTTTTTCCTCTATTGATTATAAATAAAAAAATTCTTCAACCAGGGCTATTTGAAAAAACCATATGGGTGGATTAAATAATTGGATAAAACATGAAATTATGAGATATTTTTCTAATGTTATATGGAGTCAATTAAATAAAGTAATTTTTCATAGTTGTCATGGAAAACTGGTACTTGAAATCTCTTTTTATATTATCTTCTTAAAATATAGTAATTAATGAGTACTATTTAAATACCTTAAAATGATCCTTTTAGGTGGTATAGCTTGAAACCTCATATAGGGGTTATATTTAGAATATCTTTGAGTTGGAACATGAAGTTTTATAATGGGTCTTAGTTACCGTCTGAACAGTTATTTCTCAAAAACTAAAGGATATGTGGTTGAGCCTAGTGATCTAATTATGTATGACTCTAGTAAAAGTAAACACTTTTTTCTAAAATAGGGTTTAGTCCATTGAGTTATCTCTCTCTAAACCATAAAGAATTACTAAATAGTTATGAATGGTTTTGGATGAGAGGTGGTGTTCAGATTATGGTTGACTTGACTATGACTCTAGAAAATAGGAGAATGGCCTTGGGTAGATAGGTGGTTTTCTGGTAAGTTGAACCTAAATGGAGTACTACTGTATGTGTATACTACTAAATGTTATACCTTTACTATTTACGTTAGTGTTATAACCTTTCTGAGAATTTCCCTCTTCAAATTCTTTCTAATAATCAGATTCTAGTAACCCTATGTTTGGTGGGTGATGTTATTACACTTATGACAATAGATTTTGACCTTTTTATGTCAGTTATTCCTTACCTATTTAATTTTAACATCTTCAAAAATAGTAATTCCATAAACCTTATATGGTTTGTAATAAATGTGATTTAGTGGGTTATGTATCTCATGTGAGAGACCTTAGGGATAGGTGGGAGATATAGGGAACCTCACTTTTGACTCAGACCATAATAGGTCAATGACGTTATACTATTATGAAAAACTAATGAAAGTGGTTGGTTCAAGGATATGTTTGAATTTTAGTGGTATGAATTTTTTTACTATTTCTTCTAGACTGATGCATAATAGGTGCTTGATTTCATCGATTCAGAAATGGATATTCCATTTCTTTTGAAAAAAAACTCTTATTGATTGCATATCTAAACTAGATTCAATGGAAAATATTGTATGGTTTCTTGGATCTTTTGACCATTAGTTTTATTTTTATGCCTTATTTACTAAAAATGACATCATATAGTAGGTCATAATTCATTAATTAGTGCCACTATTATGTGTGGATCTCTGATAGATGAAATATATTTTGGATATTCTTAGTGAAATGTCATTATAACTCAAATAAGGGGTATAAACAGTCAAATATTTCATCAAAGAAAGAATAATAATACTGATTTAATTCTTATTATAAATTTAGTAATAATGGTCCTCTAATCCTAATTCTAATAATTTATTTATTATTTCTTCATGTATATTCATTAGACATGAAAAATATTTATCATGTTCTTTCATATTATTTGTTGAATATGAAAAAATCATAGTTATGTATGGGTCAAGTGGAACTTCTATTGTTTCTGGAAAATTCATATATGATCATTCAATGGTTCAATTCTCAAATTAATATTCAAGAAGTTTAAAAAAAAGTCAATGCTACTCTAATTATTGGATGTCATTAAAATGAAATAACCATTTTCTCAATATTTAAGAATAAATTATTTTTTGTATTGATATATTATGAAATTTAATAATTTGTAATGTCATGTGATTATTTTAAGATGATAGGAAAATTTTTATGAAGTTTCAAAATGCATTAATACAAATTTATAGATGTGGAAGTATGTGATGTAAATTAAATATATAAAATAGAATCATTTCCACCATATTTTTGTAATTCAAATGTTATTATGTTTTTTTAATATTCTTCTAAATGGGTGGAGGTCATAAAAACTATCCAAAATATGAGAAAAATAGTGGAAACATTTTTATTTAAAATATTTTTATATCAATGTACTGTTTGAGAGTACTTATTAGTTATAGTAACTCTCATTTTAGCCATTCATTGGATAAAAACTTTATGACAAAGTATGATGTATTATATCATGTTGGGACACCTTAAAAACACAATTTATTATTCAAATAGAGGTTATAAGTTAAGAAATAAAATATATTTTTAAAATAATATTTTTAAATTTAATTAATCTCTAATAAAAAAATATATAATACACTTGGTTAAAAAAATATCACATATAAAACTTCCATAAAAATGTCTCCATGATGACCTATTTATGTTTTGAAATAAATTTTTGTTAGGTAAATGAAGTATACAATATATTTATTAATCTAATATTTATATTTACATTCATATTCCTCAAGAGAAATATTTATTTTTTTACTTAGTTATCTTGATGATATTATGAGTGATTCATATATAAATGTATGGATTTAAATAGAGAGTGGAATAAAGTTCCATGAACCCTTGATTTCATATAGAATATTTGTATATGATAGTAATATTTTATTATTTAAATCATATATATGATAATTTACATGAAAATTGAAATATATATGACCAAGAAAACTAAATTTAAATGTTAAATTTAATATTAATGAATTTTATATTTAAAGGGTTTCTTTATAATAATGGATTTAGGCCACCTTATTGAAACAAAAAGCTACTAAACATGTCATAAGTATTTATCATAGGTAATTTGGATATAGATTCATGAGGGAATAAAATTAAAATATAGTTATGGGAGGGGAAGAGGTTGGTACCTTCTATAGGTGATTAAAAGTTTCGTTTCTACAGATACTCATTCCTTAAGGTGTAAGGTTTTCATTTTACCTAATGATTAGATCCAGATTGGGAAAATAATGGATCTGGTTCATCAATGACCCAATATAAAAAATTAATGTTAATTTTGGAGATATTTTAGGCTTTTCCTCTTAATTTAACATTTTACCACATATTACCTTTATTCTGGTAACTCAATTTCTATAATGATATCATGTTTTTTTATAAGAAAATGAAATTTACCTAATTAAAAAATTAAAAAATGTTGATTCAAAATTGGTATCCATTTAATAAAAATAATTTTATAAATATTATAGATTTAAATTTTAAATAAAACAAATTAATATATTGAAGAAACATTTTCTATAGAAAAGATACTTTTTAAACATCACGTGTTCTAAATATTATTTTATATATGTTACAAATTTAATGAATTTTAATATATTTTCTTATACATTTAAAAATTAAATTTTATTAGAATCATCCTTTAAAAGTGATTAATTTAATTTATTATTATATAATCACAAAACACATAGAAAAAACCATTCATTGAAAATGTTTATTTCTAACATTAATTGATTTTATTCACATCCCACTAAAAATAATTATCAATCATCTAACCGATAAATTTTATCAATCCATTAGTATTATAATGTTTCATTAAATATTATAAACATGTCCAATAATTCTTTAATAATAATATAATTTACTGACTAAGAATATATATTTTCATAATAACACATTTTAATTAATTATTATAATTTTATTTCATTCCATAATTATTTAACATATGTAAACTATATTATTTCTATTTTTTAGATACAATTAGACAAAAAAAATGTTCATGCTTTATACAAGTATATCCATAATCCATATATCTAAGAACCATATACCCAATGAAAATATAAGCGATGAACATATATATAATATTCATATTAGACTTCTATATATTTCCTTACATAAATATATAAAATCAATCATCATATTCTATTATTTCATTATAAATGTTTTAAATATATTTATAACATGTTTTAATTTTTCTATAGTTATCATTGGTGGTATTCTCTTCATGGTAGATCATGATGATGAGAATTTCAACCCTTTAGTATAATTATTTTCCTATGGTTTAATTACTTTAGTGATTTTACTAATTATATTCCATTTAGTTATCTTTTAATGTATTTCAGTTTGTATTGTAATATTATCTAGTAATGAAACTAGACATTATTATTTTTATTTTGGGGTTACATGTATGACATTCCATTAAAAATCAATTTTTTTTAAAGAGAAATACATATAAAAATCATGGGGTGTTATAGTAGCTTAGGTGTTCTCACAACAACATTGTCTCATCCAGGTCATGCCTCAAATAAAAAAAGCCACATCTTCTAAATCTACCTTATCCAATTAGCCACATCATTCTGATATTAAAGCTAATAGATCACTATTGTACAATTTTACAACAATCATGATATTATTTCCACTAGGTAAAACTTTTACTACAATCTCTATTGAAGTGCTTAGAACTCTCCTAAGATATATATTTTTCCATGACCATGATGAATATAAAACATATTATGTATCAACCTATGGTAGATAAGGATTTAACCTAATTCATCCCACAACTAAAATGACTAAAACACCAGAAACCATGAGAAATATTCCAATTTCTTAGATCATGTGAAACACCTCATCCATTTTCAAATTAGCATAAATTTCTTCTTAATACTTCATTAAACATGAAAAAAATCCACAAGATTCTCAAGGTCATAGTCTACACAATCCCCATACTTCTATAATCTTCATAACCATGATTATGAATAGACTAAAAATCCATCTATTTCAACATGTAATTTTTACTACCATTATAAGAGAAATATTACTCCATAACATACTAATGATCTTTATGCTAAACTTTAATTATCATTTCTCTAATATTTCTCCAAGAGATAAAACATTACAAGTGATAAATCTCATTTTTCATTTTGAT
Organism: Viscum album; assembly: GCA_963277665.1. Lineage (NCBI taxonomy): Eukaryota > Viridiplantae > Streptophyta > Magnoliopsida > Santalales > Viscaceae > Viscum > Viscum album. Next base: position 212,553,344 of record OY728163.1, read on the forward strand.
TATTTTAAATAATTTCACTCTATTTTTGTATACAAACACAATCCAAATATATATATAAGATTTATTTTCTAATAATATCCCATATTGGATTTTTTGAAACACTCTAACACATTAAAAAAACCACTCTCAAAACCAACTTTGATCTACCACTAATACACATAAGATAGTGTAATAAATAATTCACTCATCATTTACTCTATACTCAATTATGTGAAAATCATTGTGAGAAGAAATAGTGTTTAATTAAATGTTCATTGATATAACACTCCACTGTTTTCATAATCCTAACACCGCTTTATCATATTTTTCTTAAACACCACTTATTTTTAAAAAAAATTATGAAAGCAACATGGGACACAAAATAATATTTTATTAATCACTATATATTTTAGAAACTACCCTTAATTTTACATTCATATACTATTACCTAGTTCTTATAAAAGAAAAATCATTTCATATTATCAATACAATAAAAAGATTCATCTTCATTCATTGAAAATATCACTACTTCAAAAAAATATCCTATTAAATATGAGACAATATATATCATACATTAACTAGGAAGGAGCAGGACTAGGCCGAGTTCCCAGTCCCCCAGAAATCTATTAATAAAAAGATGGAATATATATCATACTTAATTAACAATCCAAAATAGAACTTCTGTAGAGGTTACATAGATAAAATATTAATATATTAAATATAACCAAGAGAAATAAAATAAATTTCTATGATCCACTTATTGAATATCACATGTTAAATACAAAACATGTAATAAAAAACAACTTAGGGGAGTGAGGGGTCCCTTATCAAAATCATTTATGTTGACATAGTTGGTTGAACCTTAAGTACCAATTAATTATTTTCAAAAAAATCATTAAAAATTTATTTTATCATGATGTCCATAATTTGACTTTGAGTAGATTTATACCCTAATCTCACCAGTCCTTATTTGGTATTCAACATTATAAATTAGTACATGATCATAATATGGTCTATCATTGAATGATTCAAGGGATGTTTTGATATATTAAATCTTATCAAGTAATCACACCTGATTTCAAAAAGGGAATTCATTTCAAATCTAATATCTTCAAATTATATATTTATCAAAAAATATTTGTGAGGATTATTGAGTATCCGATAAATATATATTTAGTTTTAATAGTGATAAATTACATATAACCTTTCTTCTTAATGAGCCAGGAAATAAAAAACACTCAAAGATCACATGCAATTACCAATTTTAACTTCATATCCTCTACTGAACTATAAAAATCTATATTTATATATCTAAATAACTCATGGGTGATTGTTTTTCCCTTAACAAGCCTTCATAAAAAAGAACACAATTTTCTCATCTTCATGTACGAAAAACCATTAGGGATGATAAATATTTACTTCCTTTTCAATAACTCCATTAATAAAAGTGTATTTTATATCCATCTCTAAGGCAAAGAAACATTTGTTCACTTTTATGTCTATGAATAATTGAATTGTTTTGAACATATCCATAGTTTTAAATGCCATGTCCAAAAATATACCATCAATATGTGATTAAAAATTATAGATAATTCATTTCTTATTTTAAACCACCTTGCCTACTTTTTCATTATTTTATAAACAAGATCTTTGGTAGAGATGATATTTTTATTTTTTATCCTCAAAGAAGCCTCTCATGTTTGGTCCTTTTTGATTTAGTGAGACTCTTTAATCACATCCACAATACAATTTTATTATTTTGCAGTGTGATTAGAAATTTAATGATCTAATTTTGATAAAATTTATGTTTTATATAGATAATTCATTCATCTTATTTTATTTGAAGCTATTTGGTCACCAAATATTCCTTAATCATAAATTTCACCCATTCTTCTTAGTTTTCTTATAGATGAAGAACTATTTTTAACCTATTAATTCTTAATGTAAACACTTGAATCTATGTTATACCATTGTGATAATCTGTATATTCTCAACTCATCAGATATTTTCTCATGAATTTATTCACTATTTTATTAAAAAACATGATAATTCTATACCAAATGATAACTGGAAAATTGATAATTTTTTAATCCTTTTTCTGAAAATTTTATATATCCTTCTCTTAGATGAGTATCCAATAAAAATATATTCATATCCCCGAAATTAAATCATTCTATGGTTTTTATTCTTTTATATTCCTTTACTTTTGATGTCTTGAAACTGCATCAATGATTCATTCTTCCCACACCATATCTTGTATGATGTCTTTTCCACACCCAATATTAATGAGACTCTATTTTTTATATAGACTGATGTCAATAACACTTTCTTCTATAGCATATGGGGTATAAATTTTTCAATAAGAACAATTACAATCATATTTTTAATAACCCGATTCCACCTCTCAACTACACCATAATTTTCAGGAGTCCTCATAGATAAAACAAGATGAATTTCCACTTAATTTATGAAATTATCCTCCTCTAATATATTTCTTAACATCTTGTTATTTTTGGACCAGAACTTTATCTTTTTGTATCCAAGTAAATTCCATACAATGATAACGGATCATAAAATTAGATACATTTTATTTATAATAAATAAGCACAAACGCTATCATTGTTCTATAATAATTAATTAATAGTATGTGTTATATCTTCCCATAAATGTCGATTGGTGATATTTTTCTACATACATCAATAAACTCAAATTATAGAAACCACATTAACTAATTATCCATTGGATTATATGTATTTTTAATGATCATCCCATTTTTTAAAAATTTCCCATGTATGATTGTAATAAAGTGTAATCTCAGTAATAATATATTCTCCATCAAGTTTCACTGGCCCAAAAAAATTGTCTCAACTGATCAACAATTTTTTTTAAACATGCTCTCGTATTCAATAGGTAGAGTACACTTATATCTTTTTCCATTAAAGAGGGAATGATTCCTAGTTTTTCATTATACTTACATTATAATCTAACCATACATTCTATTGTTGATATAACACTTCATAGTGAATTTTGTTTCTTGCCCTGATTCACACAAATGGATTTCCTTGAGTAGATTGTGATCAAGGCCTTAAAAAACCAGTAAATCCTTTATCCTTACATTATTTTAACCAATTTTGGATTTCTAAGAGAACATATTCTTTAAACATTCATCATTTCAAAACTATATTACACCTTTATTATCTCATTTAATACTCATGACTCGATCCTTGATTCTTATCCTTTTAGAATTACATCCACTGTCAAGAATATGTGCTCTGGCTTGAACTATTTCTTTCAAAGAAATATCTCCTATAAAATCCTTATAAACCTTTTTTTCTTGACAAATTCTTACTGATTAACATTTATTAGTTATTAATATTCATTATAATTCTATAAATATTATGATATATCCTCATCATTCAATTGTTTAAGCTTATTTAAAGTCATAAATTTATTAAATTACTCCTTCAATTATTATCATTTACCACCTCAAGTATCCCTTAATCCATTCCTTCTAATCCTTGATGATAAATACATGGTTTTTTCTATATCCTCTACACAAAAAGTATTACAATTAAAAAAATATAAATAATATTGATTTTTTCTCATATTACTCCAATTATATTATTCATTGAAGTACCTATTTACTATAGAACACATGCTTTGAGTCTGCCATGTCTTCCTAAAATTAAAAAACCTAATTAGTGATATATTAATTTCCATTTTTATTGATTCAATAATTGGGATTTAGGTTTCCTGAAAATCAATCATTATTCATGGAGTGGGTGGATGTGTTTTAGCATCCATGAGAATCAAATTTTAATTATGATCAATACCCACACCTTATTTATCTTTTTGATAACAAATGTTTTTTTATATTAAAACAAATTGTATATTTTAAAATTTTTAAGCCTCTCCTTTACATTTTCCATAGCTTGAATAATTTAACTTCTTAATGTTATCATGAGGGTTATTTTCATAGCTTAGCTATTTATCTTTTACCTCACCTCAATGATTTTTCTATTCATATACTCAATCCCTTAAAACCTATCCATAAATGCATTGGCCAATCCACCAATAATATGATCACACACCTAAATTTTTTTCTTGATCTTAATAACTTAGTGTTTTATAAATTTTTATATTTAATACTTTTAATATTATCTTTAAAATATAATTTTTTCTTGTCTTTCTACTTATCATACTATTTTGAATCACATACAACACCAATATATTTATTTTTTGGGATATATAAACATATACATTCCCAGGACCAACCTCCAACTCTAATTTTTGATCTAATACTCCCTCAACATCATCATTATCATAATCAAATTGGAAATCATTTTGTTGATTCTATATGATATCCAAGTGAACATCGACATTGAGGTTTTTACAATCCTTTATCTCATCCATTTTAGGTTCTTTTGAGCTATTGTCTTATTGTGAAAACATGTATTTATTAAAAAATAAATTACACTTGGAACACCTCTAGCCCTTACCAAAATTAATATAGGTTTATCATAATCTTGACCACCTAAAAAATTTCTTAATACACTTAGAAATAAGTTTCCCAACCAATCAAAATCACTAAAAATCAAGTTGAATCTTACCTTTAACATTTAATTTTCCACATTTTATATTTAAGGAAAAGAATTTCTTCTTTTCATTGGCTTTTTTTTTCAAGGTCATCTCCCATTTCATTACTTTTGATCACCTTGAACACAACTCCATTGTATTTATCTTTTTACACTAGATTATTATAAATTTCATTATTTTGATTGAAATAAGAGTACAATAATGACTATACAATTTAACATATTTTGGATCCTTTTCCTCAATCATTTAATCCTTCATATTGAAATGAGGTGGAAATTTTCTAAAGGTATTATTTTCAATCCTAATATCATCATGTGTTTATCTATGTTTTCACATGTCATCCACAACCACAATCACTAGTACAAAGTATGTTTCAATTGATTCATTAGGAGGAATCACCAAATTCACAAAATTATTCTATATAACTAGAAATTTGGATTTTTATGCCATTGTGACTCATTCATAAAAATTAACCAACTTGACCAACATGGTGTTTTATGATTTATATAAAACAAACATCATATATATTTCATTGTAAAAATATCCCCACAGAATGTTAATTTCACTGGCTATAACATAAAATTACCTATGATATTTTTTTAAAGGGAAATATTATATATATACCATAATTACATGTAATATAGTTGTATACACATTCATGCATAATGATCAAAAATATGGTCAAATTTGAATCTTCCAAATCTAAAATTTTTGACCATTGAAGATATGAATTCCCTACTATTTTGCCACTTCTGTATTGAATTTTATGGGAATAAAATTAATTTATATTTAACCAACCTCGTTGATACAAATTGTTTGTCATATAAAAGGAAGATGATCTAAGAGTGTGGGGTTAAAGCAGGGTATCAAAAACTAAATCACCCATTACAAATGATCTTTTATCTTGGTTTGTTGAAAATAACATCTCAAAATTACAGTGAATGAAGAAAATAATGAGAAGGGATACACAATAAAATTCTACTAGGTTCAACCACAAAAGAATTCATTGAGGGATCTTACATTATGTGGTGTACCAAAATACCAAAACCCATTATAGGTACACTACTAATTCATGAAATCATTGAGTGGACACACATACCCTCTAGGTTTACAACTATTACAATGATTGAGTATATAGTTCTCTATCCACATGAAAAATTCATTTCTACTTTATGTGAACACAATGATCCCCAAAAAACCAAGAATAAAATATTATAATAAGAATTATTTAATAACAAACTCTATATTCAATATCATGATGGCCTCCATGAATTTTTAGTATGATGAACTAATAAAATAATTTTTCTTATTTCTAATATCCTCTCTTATTAAAATCTATGTTTTCCTTGAAAATATCACAAAACCATATAATAATTTTTTTTATAAAATATCAAGGGAATATCTAAGATACCTTTGAAAAAATTATTCATGATTATAAAAGTATTATAGAAAAATTCATCTATAAGTACCATTCAAATCTAGGTAAATAAATTTCAATTAAGATAACAAAACATCTCCCAAAAGAAAGAAAATATTAATTTAATTATTTACAATATATTAGTACACTTCAGTATATGTGGTATCACAACTAAATGGTCTCCTCTTGTATATCCCTAAACTCTGCAGCCAATGGTTTATAAATCTCCCTTATTATACAATTCTCAACATTTTCAAATTTTAACCTTGATAACACCATCGAATTATATTTCACTAATCTAGTAATGGTTTACTTTTATTAAACGTAGAACTAAAATGTTCATCAAAGCACCTAGAACTCTCCTAAACTCAATATTTTTCATGAAAAAACAATGAACTTAATACCCATGTTGGATCTCCCTATGGAAGACAAGGATTGTTCCAGATTTATATTATATCCATGAAGACTAAAATTTCATGAACCCTGGCCACATTAAGTATTTTTAACACTATGTGTAACATATCACTTGATTTTTATATTAACATCCAATTTTACTTTAATTTACAATAGGAATTAAAATAAACATGATAACCTCTAGTGAATATTCTACCAGATATCTTAATTTCCATAATATTCATAAAACCCATGAACACTTCACCGCCATTTGAGTTATATTGACATTTTGTGGTCACCACTATGTTATGGCCATTACTACCCCACAATAAAAACATGATCTTTATGCCAAACATCAATCATTTATTATCAAATATTCTAATATGCCCATTTGAAGTTGATTTTTATAAATATCATGTTGGGAAAAAAATCCCTCAAGGTATCATTGAAGCATTTTTTAAATGATTGTGTTTGTTAACAAAGTGGACATTTGTGTTGTGATTATTGAAAAAGAAAACTATGACATAAAAATTTGTTGACAATGGGGATTTCATGGTGGCATGTGTAGTTAAAGTTTTGTGGTTAATGATCCATGTTTGATTCAATAACGTCGACAAAGGAATGGATGATCTGGAGGTGGTTCAAAATATGGAAAAGGGAAAAGGGGCGCCCAAGTTTTAGGGTTGGTCGCGAAAGTGACTTGCATGGCAGAGACTTGCACGCTGGAACTTGTGTGCTGAGTGGATACTTTCACACCATCATGCAGGCTGTCCAACTACTTATAAATAAGGGTCAACCCCTCCTTATTCGGCAAGAGTTCAACACTTAGATAACATCAGATCTCCCATCACACAGGTTTGGTGGTCGCATAAGTGGTGGTGTGGTCGTGCAAGTAGAAGTTGTGTTCCAGTTGATTTTTGTATGTCCAAAGTGGTTTGGGCGATAAAGGAAGTGAGTCGAGAAAGTTTTGAGTTGAAGAAGGGGGTGTCGCGCAAGTGGTTTGGTGACACCTACGTGCTAGGTTTTGAAGAAGCACGATAGTTGGTGGTTGCACGCAAATATTGGTTTGGGCGTAAAAGGGTGTGAGTCATGCAAGTTTGGATTTGCAGAAGCTTGTGTCACGCAAGTGGTTGAGGTGAACTTGCACGCCAGTTGTAACTTGAGAGCCGAGACTTGTGTGCCAGCTTGGAGAAGGGTGCCAGGTATGGTTGAAGAACGACAGTGATTCAGGCCTGCGTGAAAGCTGGAAGATTGCCTGATACCTTCGGTGCAAAGTGAGATTCATCCATGGGTGAAAGTTGAACTTCAATAGAGCATTTACATATAAAAGAGGATGCATTCATTAGTGATCATGAAGATACCTACAGGTCTATAAACTGTGAGTGGATCCTTTCCAGAGTAGTGAGCAATGGAAGAGGAGGAAGGTGATCCTCTCCACTGATAGTGAGCTAGAGAGATAGAAATAGGGAGTGGCCCCTGGGAAAGCAGTGAGCTAACCCTAAACATTTTAAAGGCAATGAGCCTAGGAATAGAAGTGATATATCCCGAACTTTGTAAACAACAGTGCGCTTTTATTTGATTTGGTACATCAGCACATCGTCAGTGTATGCTCCTTGGACGTAGCCCAGTGAGGGTGAACCAAGTAAAAAAATTTGTGTCATGTGCATGATTTAGTTTCTGTTTATACTTTTCTTCAGGAAAGAGAGAGAAGAGAGTCATTCTTAATAGCGAGACAAGATCAATAGGGGCATTTGTTTCAATCTGGCATACCCTGATTCACCCCCCCCCCCCCCCTCAGGGTATCTAACCTAGTGGACCTAACATATAAATTAATAATATGAGTCTTTTTGATAATTTAATACTATTTTTATGAGTAAAAACCCCAAAAAATATATATATAAGAATTTTTTTCTAAAACAAAATTCACTCCTATAAATAATTACATAATTTATGACCAATTTGAGCTTCCATTTATGTACCTTGTGCCCATTTATAGTTCCCCCGTACACTTTAACAAATTAACCAAATATATAATCACAAAATATGTTAATAACCACCTATAATGATGTTTTAAAAATCTCTTTGCAAATAAATATTGATATATTTGAGTCAAATGTAGAGATTTTCCAAAACAAAATGAAAATGAAATAATAAATGGGATTAAAATTACCACTAATAAATTATGATTGAAACTAAAAATATAAGGGAGTCATAGTTTATACAAACCAAGAGGATATTGATGATAAGATGGATCTAAATTTCATTACCATTAAATAAGTTGGGAATACTATGTTGATTGAAGAGAAAATATAGTAAATGTATTAGAATGCCTCCCATAAATGTTCTATCATTAAAAATAGAGGGGAGATACATTTATAATATTTTTTAAAAAGTTATATAAATTTCACCAAATCATTTTTACTCGAATTACATTGGGTTTTGGATGGGAAGCTACTAGCTTCCCAGTGCAAGGCCACCGACAACTCAATGGCCAATGTAGTGTCTTTACTTATCACATCCTACCTTATTCGACACCTAGTGATATCTATTTGTGTACGTACTAGTTCATTATATTATATAACAAAACCACCACCTACTGGTTTACCATAAAATCCAAAATTTGATACTATAATATCCATTTGTTATAAAAAATATATTGTAAAAATCAATGCTATATGAAAAAAAAATAAAAAAAATCTAAAAAATCACAGTTTTTAGAAACTCTCCAACCTATAGTTTATATTCCCAGTGATTCATCGTGGAGAAACTCTATTGAGAAACTCTATCAATTGAGTTCTTATATGTACTTATAAATTTTTTTCATCTTGGATTTTATCAAACTTCTATAACACACACACTAGAGAAATTTAATCCTCCCAATTTTATTTTTATCATGATCTATAATTCAAAATTATCACTCATTAGACAATGAATCTTCCCCCAAAATCACTTTATAATAATTTATCACTTGTGAATAGTGTAGATCATATCTAAATAACAAAGATACATATATAAAAACATACAATAAACAATAACAAATAGTATGTTATATATTATAATTTACTTTCATACTCTTGAAAAAATAAATAAAGGTCCTACAAAGTATGGTATTAGGTTCCCTTTATTCCATTAATTGTAATTTCCTAAACTTGGTGAAATTTATAAAAAAATTCTAGATCCACAATGTTGAATGTCAAGGGTCAATATATTTGGTTCTGTATATGATCATTTTCTGAAATAAATCATCTTAAATTAATTTCTTATTACCTATACATAATCAATAGTCACTTATGTGATACTTGGTCCACGTTGTTAAAACTCACTTATATCCATCAAACATGAGGGAAAATGAGACAATAGTCTATGTAAATCCTCAAATAGAGTAATTAGTACTAAGGAATTATAATTCTTATTATATCAATTATATACTACAGTCTAATATCATTCCTATACACCACCAAAATTTAAAATCTATAAATATAATATATCATCGTAAATCGAAGGGTTATAATAAGATAGATCATTAGTAATATAAAAAATAATATTGAATATCACCTAAGAACCATAAGATAATTAAATTCTACTCTAAAAATTAAATCAAAATATAGAATCTCTAATAGTTACTATGATCATGGTTATACTATTCTTCTTATGATTATATGTATTTATATTCTTCCATATATTATTTATCGATTGCATTTCTCTGATAAGTATGAATTCGGTTACATACATTAGTCTATTGATAGTGAACCATATTATATCCCCACCCTAGGTAGATCTTGAAATTGTATTCATGATGGCTATCATGACCACATAACATTTATATTTCTATATTTGAAGTGTATTCAATAAACATATAATTATATAGATCGCAAATATCAACTATTGAATGTCATGGTACTATGAAATGAATCCTATGATGCCATTATTCACTCCCAATCACCAAATATTTAATTATATATTACTAGAAAACCTTTTCTTTTATTTTCACTTACAAGTTAAAACAAACCAATACAAATTAGAAAGACAACGAGGGAAGAAAAACTTAGGAGGTCTAAAATAATGAAGGCTAAGGGCATCATCCAAAACCAGATCCACGCATTCTGGAGGATGACTGCCAAAACTAGTGTTTATGGTAACATTATTATAATGGAACTATATACAATAGATCTCATCCCGAAGGACCTAACTGTTTAATAGTATTGGTAAACTAGATACATACTTGAATCTCTGGTATATTAGAAAATATAAACTATAAAAAAAATTATTGAGAACATCATTATTCCCTTTGTCATATCTTTTCATATCAATCATAGTATACTTTCTACCCTCCTAGGGAAAGGAAACAAAATAAGGGTGATCTCAAATTTTTATTAATGGTTACGTAAAATGGAATCTATCTTGACTAAATAAGGTATAATTAATATAGAAAAGTAAATAACTTTAAAAAATTACTTAATCAATAAATTGAGTAGGATGAATAATATATTAGAAATAAATGATGATCAAGTAACATCATATAAATAATCAAATGAGCATGAAAATTATCAATGGATATTATAACTATTCAAATAATCACATGGAAATCAATAAATAATTTCATATTTATTTAATGAATAATGTGATACATATTCAACATACCATCAAGACCTCATCCCATAACATATTACATAAATGTGTCAGGCCTCAACCAAATACCAAAACTAGTTTGTCTCATGATCCTACCAATATAGAGAGAAGCTATCAGTAATTGGTCTATGCCCATCACTTAATAATTTTAATGCATTCATCATATCTATAGATAATAAAATTTAACCAATATTATTTAATGATAATAAATTTCTATATAGTAAGAACTAGTATACAAAATTTCAATACTTTCCTCGTTCAAACAGATCATAATCCATCTAGATAAATAATACAGATGGTATTATTACAACATATCCCTAATGGATAAAAATTAAAATAAATGTTTTTTGTCGTTTATTAAGATAAATACAATAAAAATACATTTAAATCATTCTTGAGGAAAATAAATTTTCACATTAAAAACAATATTAAATAAATTCATGATATTAGGAAAAATATTTTAACTAAAAAGGATAGAAAATTTTTTTAAATGAATATTCATATCATTTATAGGTCATTATATTGTGAAATATTTTTATTGCATAGTATGTTAAAATAATGATTCTTTACAATTTTTTAGTATAGAGACAAAAAGTACCTCATTCAAAAAATATTAAGAAGATTTTTTAGAAACATTTTTATGGAAATTCAAACATGGGTAACAATTTGTTTTAAAAATTATAGTATAATATTAACTACATTATTCAAAAAATTATTTAAAATATGGATATGGAAATGAAATGATTCTCGACTAAATAGTAACCAAAATATTTTTTCCTTAAAAACAATCTTTTTGGTATATTTAGTAATTAAAATAGGAAAATGAAATTAAAACTTTCAAGTTTCAAAAATAACTAAAGGAGGATAAATTTTATAGGTTTTAAGTTAATAAGATCATATAATTCCCCCTTTAGAGACTTAAACATAAGCAATCCCAAATAATGATGATATTGTTAAATTAACCCTTATAATGGTCATATCATTGATGTGAGAATTAATTAATGTAGTGATTACATAAGAAAAATGTTAATTCAACAAAAATTTGAAAATAAAAAATAATACAATTAGATATCATTTCATAGATAATTATGGAATAACATGGTCAATTGTCTAGAAGTCTAATCCAAGGAATTGAAATTGAGTTAAGAAACCCCTTACCATTTGGTAACATTCATGTCAAATACCATTGAATTAATTAATTTGAATTTTAACCTAAAATATCATTAAGTATGAACGATTAATGACATAATATTCAAAATGGGTAGTAAATAAACCATATATAATAAATTAGGTTCATAACATTAAAATATTCTTCAAAGAAGTGAAATTGAGATGAAATCCATTAACACACATATAACTTCCTTTATAAGTATTTAAACCTCCCACATAAAAAATATAAATTTTATATAATTATAAAAAACAATAATTTTCATCTTTAAAATATCAAATATTATTCAATTATAATTTTTCAACACCCATTTAATAATTATACCTTTTTAAAATCATCATTTTTTGGTGTTAACTATTTCATTTTATATGGATGTTTCAGTTTGGAAATGTTATTCCTTCTACTTTGATCATGTTTTCATCATATAAATAATTATATTAATGTTAAAAATATAATATTTCTTTAATTAATAAATTTTTAAAATAATTCTTTAATGGTGGAGATATAAAAATTAATTACACCTTTCATGGAGACGGTTGGTCGTACATACACATGAATGTTGCTTTTTCCTTTTGACTGGTGGAAAAGAAGAAAGTATGATGATAATTATTCTTTAAAAATCCTTATTATATCATATATATTACATATATTTAGTAAAACTGCCCTTATTTCCATACACGTAAAGCATAAATGAAAAAAAAAATCACATCACTTGATAGAGGTGGTAGTCCACACGTATGCATGAGCAGCATTATCATTTTACAACATATGTTATGGTGAGAATGTAAATGATATATTATATTTATAGAACCATAAATTATATCATTAATATGGAATATATATTAATTAGTTTCATCTTTATAAAAATACAAGTATAGTTTTCTGGAAAAATAATTACACCACTACATGGAGACGGTAAGCCGTATATACGCAAGGGCATTATATTCTTCTTTAAGAGGATAGAAAATAGACAGAAAATGGTAGTACGGTGATAATAATAACATATAAGTATATTTATGATAATTGGGTTATTATTTTATTATTTTAAATACATATTTTAAGGATTTAGATTAAGAAACAAATTTTAATGTTTCGGTAAAGTTTATTATCTCATATTCGATAGACACCCTTTATATCCCTTCTTAAGGACCCTTGGATTGGCCATTTAAGAAGAAAATAACCTCCAATTAATTTCTAGGAAAGTTTTTATGAGAATTGGTAATATTTTTTTCTACGTTTCTCATGGTGGTGTAAAGAAGAAAAGGAATGGTGTCCTTTTTTAAGTGAGGTTCAGGGCACTCTTAGAATTACATAAACTATTAAGTTAATAAAAATTTATTTTAGTGTTCATATGGATAAAAATTGAAATTTCTAGAATATATTATGATTAAATTTCTGAATACTCCCATAAAATAAATTTTTTAAAATTTTAGGTCATGTTTTTTCCTTATCTCTTAGTGTTAACCCCACCAATTAACCATATTGACAATTATCATAATAATAATGTTTTTTACTACTTGGGGATCAAGAATGTTACCATAAATTCTAAAATTACCTAAAAATAAACAAGATTTATATTTTAAATCATATATAATTAAATTAGATGATAATAAGAGTATTATCATTTTTAAATAAATTAATAAAATATTGTTTATTGTAATATATCATTAAGGTCGTTTTTTGAAAAATATGAAATATTATAATATAATTTTTGTCCAACTCTTGTTAAAATGTTCCATAATGACATGGATTAAAATATATGGAATATAGGATCTTAATATAATCATTAAATAAAATTTTATAGGTTTACATATCATTTTAAACTTTATCTTCTGCTTTAACTCCTTAGTTAAAAAACATTAACTTGAATCGTGGTAATGACTTTTTCAATATTAAAAGTCTATAATTTTAATTACAAGGTAAAAATTGTCACATAAATTACCATGATATTAAATTTTAGACCCATTATATTCCATATTTACCTCCATTATTTTTATCATTCTAAATAATTTTATAAAATTTTATTTAACAAAAAATATCATTAATGCCATTTTTGGTACTATTCATTTAATTTGACTATAAAGACATCAAAAAATGGAATTCAGATATAAACCTTTAACAGATCCATAATAAGATATATTAATCTATAAAACTATTGTTAAATAATAATTCAAAAAATAAATATTACTTTTAGAGATTTTAAAATCATTTACATGATTTTTTAACTACTTGCACATGTATTGTATCAGTGTTGTGTAAGAAATTAAGGTAACCATTTCATCATTAAAAATAAAAACAAAAATACTATGACAAAATAAAATAATTAAAATTTTATATAAATATTTAGAATATAAATCATCCTTCTTTTATCCTTATACAATAAATTTAGATATATTAAAGTCAAAAGAGGGATATTTTGAAATTTTCATCACTTAAATTATTATAATGGTCATATTCAAGGCCATGCATCCCATAAAAATTAAATCTATATTATAATGTGATATAAGTATAAAAAATCATTCAATAATAATTATGGTAAAAAAAATGGGTGCCTTATCACTTTGTTTCATCCTATTTTAACCCAATTTACCATTTTACCATGGTGCAAAAAATTCTACTATTTTTACTATTTATTATGAAAAAAATAATATTGAATTTATTAAATAAAAATTAAAAATTATGATTCTAAATTTATAATCCATTTTACCAAATTTCTTCTCTATAAGTGGTAGAAATTCATTTTTTAATAATCATAAAAAGCGCGATGAAAAACAGTTTTCTGAAAAATGCATTTTTAAGTGTAAATGTATTTATATAACATAGTCGAGTTAAATTTTGATCAAAATGGTATAAATTTAATTATATATCACAAAAAACTATTTTAAATTAAAAAATCAAAATTAATCTCTAAATAATCTTGAAAATAAAATACATTTTTCTTTAAAAATCGGTATTTCCACTATTCATTAAAAAATCATTCCTTTCAAAAAAAGTCCAAATGTTTCACCCTAATAAAATATTTACATGAATATTTTAATATATATATTCATTTAATAATGTAATATATTAAAAATGGTATAAACTAAATATATTTTTTGTTCCCAAAAAGTAATAAAAACTATTTTTAAAAAAACATATTTTTGAAGCATAAAATTACTACAGAAAATTGGATGGTTATTTATTCTGAATAAGTTAATGTATTTTCAATATAGAAAATACATCATATATATTTCTATAATTTTTATGTTTATATTCATACCAACAATTTAGTCTCTAAGTTATAATGGCCATATAATAAAAATATTTTTTTAGTATATCACAATTCACTTAAAGTTCAAGGTTGTGTGTTAAGAAAGTTATCGATATTGTTATTATTTTCAACTAAATTTTAAGTGTGTAAAAATAATCCCAAAATACTTCCTATCAATAATCATTTGGTGTTCCTCACTTACATGGTTTAAAAATATTGGATCTAAATAATGAGTCTATATCAATAATCTTTCTATGTTCCTCACTTCTATGATTTAAAAAAAGATAGGATCTAGATCTTGAGTCTATTTCATAAGGATATCACCAACAAAGTATCTCCTAAACAAATAAAAAAGTATTAGTATTATTTATATATATAATAACTCTATTAAAAATAAATTTTATAATTATAATATTCATTAACAACACCCTATCATTTACCTCTATCATATCTTGGTGTATATCTAGGAAGTGACACATACAATGTCACTCTATTGACTCATGCTCTGCAAATTACTACATCTTCCTTTTGAGAACAATAGAAAACATGTATCCCTTATTTAGGGTATATAATTTACTAAAAATGACTATGCATGGCTCACCCACATCTTATTTTTAATATTTAATCTCCATTTGGAAATCATATCCTTCTAGAGCATGTGATTTGCATAAACCGAATATCTGTCACGAATGAGAATTGGTTTCCATTATTTTAGTGTATGTGCCATAATATCGAATTCAATGATATATATGAGGAATTTTATATCTTATTGACTATTTCTCTGAGAAACATATACCATCACTCAATCCTTAGGTATAAGTACTCCCCCAAGATAACACTATAGGAATCATAATATTGGATTTATCCCATAACTATCTTTGGTAAGATCTAAGGATAAGAAAGTATCTACACTAGCTATTAAAAAGATATCATATATTTTCCATCACATAAAAATTTCAACCATTTATTATTTAGGTTCATCATTGACATAACCAATATGAATAAATTGTGAATAGATCTACCATAATATATATCTAGTGTAATAAATAACATCATCATGAACATGTTATTAGGATTACTAATGGAAACACCACATTGACCTTTATGATATCTATTGAGATAACTAAATAAAATACCATATTACCCAATAATTATACCTCTCTAATTTAAAATTTTCACTTTATGACCTTAGCATGATGTCAATGATCCCATATTGTTCCTAGAAGAATATCATGATGTCTACCATGTTCCTCATGTATATCTCATTTAAAAAACATCCTGAATGAGTCAATATATGTATAGAAGTCTACATTCATTTTTAATAGGAACATACATATTTCATTATTTAACAAAAATTACATAAAAATCATATAATTAATGTTGAAACTTCATCATTTTTCATGTAACATCTTTGTCTTATACACTAGGATAATGATTACCTAATACAAAATTAAATTTTGAAAACTATCAGGAACCCCTCAACTAATCAAATAGATCATTATAATATGTTAATAGTTATCCGTTCTTAATATTCACCTATTTCATTCAATTAAAATACACGCTATTATTTATTGAATTTTATAGAATAATTCAAGTGTTCCCTTTATAAATAAGTGACTTGTAGTGACAGATATTTAGTGAAAGATATACTGACTATTATTATAAATGATAAATTATATTAGATATAAATTTCTATAAGTATTGATTTTTTGTACCAATAATTGTTTTTTCTAGGTTATATATCCATTCATATTAATTAGATAATATTGATAAATCGATTAATAACAGTTAAATTTATCTTCTTATCATATTAATTATAAAAAATATTTTTCCATAAAATAAATATATTAATCATAATTATTATTAACAAAAATACAGTTACCAAAAAAATATATATTTTAATAATTTATTCAGTTAAAAAATTATTTATTATAAACTGAATATATTTCTCTAATTCCATATTTTTAATTTTCTAATAATATATCTTTTTAACTTGGTTTAGAGAGAACCATACAAGACTAAGAGGCCAAGAATACATGACCAAAAGGATTAGAGGGATAAAAACCTAACATATTTAACCTAAATACACTGAAACAACACCACTGTAGTACCTCACCAATATTTTCACTAAGATCACCAACTAATGAAGTGGCCAACTTTCCCCTTCATCATGAAGATCTATAAAGATCTAAACCCAGTGGCATTTATACCTTTACCCTCCACTACCCATTGTCTATTTATCTTTTCTATGTGACTATTACTACTCTAGTCCATCATCTCGATGCTTCTCTAGTATAGTTGAATTATCCTACATTTATGGATCAGTGGACGAGTGGCTTGGAATCCCAATAGGTTTCCCAAAACCCAAATTTGATTGAATTAAATCATGACTGAAATACTCATTATAGTACCTACTAAAGTGTTATAGAATTACTATAGTACCATCATAAATTCACTATAATCTATTTTGAAACTCATGTTTCATGAATGATTATGGGGGGGATTTATCACTTGGGTAAGCTCCCAAACGAAATAACATAAAATAAATATATTAATGATTATATATTATTATTAATATTATATATATATGTATTAATCATTTTAATTCTATTAATTGACATTGTAATATTATTACATATAGTTATGCTTTTATGCATTTTAATAATAATATGATTTTTTTTGGATATAATAATATATTTTTTAACTTTAAAAATTAAAATAATATTTCAAAATGGTATCCTAAAAATGAATCCCACCACCACCTCTCCACCAATGATTTTTCCATTCATATAATCCACCAAAATTTCATATTCATCCCAAATATTTTCATTTCTTTCTTGATCAATGAGTCCATATTCTTTTCTTATTCTTATGGATTCTTTTTTAAATTTTCATTAATATAAAAATTCCCCATCTAATGGAAGTGCATGTGGAAGTTGTAGAACCATATTAAAGAGATAGAAGACCCTCCATCCATGATTCTCCCTCAAGATCCATTACTCTAGGACTATATGAGATCCCTTTGTTTTGATCCACACAGCTACACTAATGACGCTACACTTTCTTCATATGGTCTACCACCATTACATCTAGAGGGAAAAACTAATCCCCTAATATAGTGAACACCACTCTCCCTCACTCCATTATTTATTATCTATATCAATTCCATGAGTTTTTTCATAGATAAATCCTATAATACTGACCCATTACTCCAATGAACATAGAATCCATCCCAAAAACATTGGTCATGTTAGTTAAATATAAATAATATCCCCAATTCATTTGTACTTCATTCCTTTTATTCCACATAAAATAAATTAGAATCACCTTATATAAACCCTATAAATATCCATTATAGGATAAAATGACAACCTATGTATAATCCCATACTGGATTAGGATGTGTAACCCATAAAAATATCATAGAATATGGAAACACTAGAAATTGTGGGGGTGGGGTAGAATAACCATTCATGGATTGCCGATATAATGTGGTTTATCTATCCATAAATTCTATGGTGGATGAAACCCATGTTCAAATTTTTATTGAAATATAATTATGTGGTCTGAAAATAATTCACTCTACATGTTTGATGAAATTCAAATAAAATCTTGTTTGATTATTGTTTTTTTATTATATATCCATGTTTTCTATGTATATATATTATTAATTAAAGGGTTTAATCAAACACTATTATATTTATGGATATATATATATGTATACTTATTTAATTTCCAAATGACGCAATGGATTGATAATATTATCCTACCCACTATTTAAGTTATTTAGTCCAACTTATAAGTCATTTAATATCAACTTCCTGGCCATGAGGGTTGGTTAATTTATATATTTTATTTTAAAAAAATATAGGATGAAGTTTTTTATAACATAACTTGTTGAAATGTTCTTATATAATATATTAATTTTGATAATAATTTTGAGAAAATAAGTGGAATTTTTCTTTTTGTTATAAAATTTATTTCCATTATGTTCTTTTTCACTTACTAAAAACTACTTATAACAATTACAACTTGGGATGTGTATGCTAAAAATTTAGTAGTATAAATTATATATTTGAGCAATCATTCTAAGTTATATAAAAAATCCTATTAAATATGTGATAGAAAGAACATATTTATTAAGAAATATTGAAATACCTATGTGTGAAAAGTGCTCAATGAATTTTTCTATATATGAATTGATTAAAAATCCCATTATTATCTTTCGTTCTAATGTAATGATTTTTTAAAATTTGGTCATGTAAATATTAATTATATTTCCATTTATTTTATATGAATTATAGATTAATTATTCCTATTTGTTTTTATTTAATTATTATTGTCTGTAAAATGTATATAATACTCATCTTGTTATGTTACTAAATAAATATTATATAAAAGAGGTTCATATAGTATACCATTTTGACCCGATATTGATTTATCTATTTCACACCCAATATTTTCCATTTTGTTATGATTTTAACCATTTAGAGTATTCAATAATATATAAAAACCCATTTTTTACGAGATATTGTGAGGGAATGGTTTAAAATTAATTTTTCTGATGTTATAATTTATAATTATTGAGTGAGTTCTTGAGGTAAAATTACATAGTTGTTATATTAAATTATTTGTATATTTGAGATATAATCAAATGAATAAATAAGTTGGCTTGAGTTAATTAATATATGAATATATAGGTTTCTTTACCAGTGGTCAACTTATTGGATCACACATATATGATTTTAAGGATTCATTATACAATAATTATGAAAATACAAAACAATTCTAATGAATTTAAACCAATTAGGTTACGCATTTTCCTATTAAACAAAAAATACTATAATAAATAAAAAGGTAATCTTAGAATTATTTAAACATAAATAATTTTTTATTATTTATAGACTAAAAGAAATATGAATTTATCATCTATAATTAATGTAATATTATTTGTGGTTTTTAGTAGTGACATATTTATGATGCATTAAATTATGCTTTACCTCAGTTGTAAAGTTCTTTAAAAAATTTACAATTTCCATGAATTTCAATAATTTTGAAATAATAAGAAAAAAAATTATGATATTATTTATATGTTATAAAGGACTAATAATATTAAAATCATAATAATCTATAATGAAAATTTAATTATGAAAAACATGAAAACTAGAATAAAACTAGATGAAAATTTTGAAATCCTTTCATGGGTTTTTTTACATCAATTTTAGTGAAAAAATTATAAATTTACATTGAAAAATGATATAACTCATTGAATTATTTGTCTCTCGCTCTCCAAAAACCACTTAAAATATATTTTTATATATGTTATAAAACTTTCAAGTTTGGGTATCTATTAATTATAAATTTTTATAGTTTCAATATTCAAAACTATAATAAATGATATTATTGGTAGCTTTATAGTTATATAACCATATTATATAAAGAAAAAAATAGGGAGGCCTCTTTATAAGGTCATATTTTAGTTTAGTCATTATTTATTTTAATTAAATTATGAATACCTCTAAATTTGAAGATTTTTTAGGAGTAGTTTTATTATCACTCATTAATAATGGATGAAGAATCATTGTATCACTTGTCTTGATTCTAAGCATAATGTGAATAACTTAAGTTTGTTTTCACAATTATTTTGGGATCATTATCCCTATCTATATAAGATGGAAATTCTTCCCTTTCGCATAGATAAACCATTTTCCTCCACACTCATTAAATTCAATTGTTTATATGTCTATTACTTATTATAAGTTACAAAATAATAATTGATGTTCTATTTTCAACTATAAAACAAGTATTACACATAACGAAATATGAAAATTCATTTTTTCTATGTTTTGGGATATTGAGATTAAAATAAAAAATGGTTATATTAGAAAATTACCCAAATATGCATAATTTCATAGAATTATACTACTGAAAGGGTTAGATTGAATATCTCTACATCCATGAATTAGAGTATTTCAACATAATAGTTTTATGGTTATACCATTACATAAAAAATATAAAAAAATGTTTCAATTTACATAATAAAACAAAAAAGTTTTTTCTTAGTTCTTCTAACTATAACTAGTGCTCTCAAAATTATATCAGGGATTTTAAAAAGATAGACATTGTCATCACAAAATCAGTTATTTTTCTGTATTTCATTTATATATGAGTATATTTCAAGGACAATTAAGACTTTTTAAATATTTTAATAAGTTCACTTAATTATGGTTCACAAATTTTCTTTTCAATAAATATTTAATATATTTATATCATTTTATATATTTATATTTTATTTGTAGTGGTTTCAAAATTTTCATTTTATAATGAGTAAAAATTTTTAAAAAGTTGAAAATTTTGTTTATCTTCATAATGAAAATGTCATAGAATAAATATAGTAATGTTGTTTTATATTGTATTTTTTTGATTCATTTGAGTTAATTTAGAAAAAAATAATTTTCAATAAATATATTATTAAATATATAAATGGTTTTATTGGTATGAATTTATAAAAATTTATTCCTTATATAGAGTTCTTCTTATATTTGTAATATTTTAATTTTTTAGTGGTGATTTTTGAATATATTTCAAATAGATAGGTTATGTGAAATGTTACATTTTAATTATTTTTAGAAAATTGAAATTTATATTATTATATTTTGAAAATATAATTACATAAATTAATGTTTCTTATAATAATAATAAATTATATAATAATTATAATAGATATATATTTTATTAAATTATTTTAAAATTTATAAAAAAATTACAAAAAAAATACTATTATGAAAACACATATTATTTTTCTAAAAATTCATTATAAATAGATAGAATCATTGGTATTAGATAATGATATTGTTAATATTATTACCAATTAGAAGATAATTATTTTTAAAATAATTAAAAATAGATAAATTGATGCATGATTCTATTAAAAACATTTTGGCCAATAAGATATTTATATGTTAGTAGTATTTAAATTTTAACTATGTTATTTTTTAATATCTATAACTTCTATTGATAATTTAGTGATAGAGATATATCTGGGGATAAAATTATTTATAAATATAAATTATACCTTTACCAATAGATATTTTCCAATTTGAAAATGATACATATTTTTTATTACTCTCTATCTAAAATATTACATTACGTCATAGTCCACAAGCTATTATTTCAAATCACTTTTCATAATAAAATACTTATAATGATATTATATTAATATTGTATTATCTTCTAATACTAAAATTATAGTAATATTAAGAACTCTGTCTAGGGGTAAAATTAAAAACTCAATAGGGAATAATTCTAGGAAGTAGTCAAAGACCAGTGAGAAGATATATTTATCAGTCTCATTATTGTTCCCTTAAAGTTTATATCTAACTTGGATGTGATAACTATATAGACCAATGATGGTCCCATAAGTATACATTTATAGGGGTGAATTAGTGAATATATTTTATTCATGATTTATTAAATTATTCATTATTTGTCCCCAGTAAGGATTATGTCCTATTAATCCTTTACTCACCCTTTATTTTTCAACATGAAATTTAATTAAGTTAAAAAATTCAATTTAGTAACCACAATTATTCAACCAAAAAACAAAAATGAAAAGAAATATTTTTTAAGTTTTTCTATTTAAATTTAATGAGATGGTCTTATCCTTAAAATTATATACATGAAACTATCACATTAAAAGTATGATATAATATCATACAAATAAAATATAAATAGTAAATAGTAAAACCAATAGATTATTTAACCTCCCAAAAATCACCATGTTTCTATAAATGGAATATCAATTCTCATCTTCCTATTTTTTTTAAAATCTATAATTCAATTAATATAAACATTTATTTGATCGTGTTTCATCTTCCTACAACCTCCATAGAGATAAATTAATCTATTCAAGTCCATTTTATAATCAAATCGGAATATAAGAATCAGTAAAATGAAACAAAACCAAAGTAATCCATTATCATCTTCATAATAGGCTTCAATATTCACATAAAATGTATTCTTACATTAGTAAATTTATTAATGAAGAAAAATATTGATATTGATCTTATTTTACTATAATATCCTTTTTTATTATTTTATTCATAAACCAAAATATTATAAAAACACTTTAATACCCCTCTAACTGATTCTCGCTCCATTAATGTTTACATTCATATTCTTAAATATGACATTCATTTTATCTTCCATCAAATCCCATTTCAATTTGACCTTTTATATCACTTTAGATATCTAAATAACCTTATAAATGAATTATGGGTTTTTGATATTTTAGTACAAGAAATATCATGTGAACCCATCAATACACATAATCAAATTTTTTATCTAGAACTTTTTATCTTCATTTATAAAAAAACCATGATATATTAATATAGACCAAAGTGTGTTTCTGTACAATATCACCAATAATTTTGAAATTATTTTGAAAACTTAAAATCCATATCTATTAAAGAAAATACAATGAATTTTACTTTATCATTTTCATATCTAATTTAGCCAATAATAAATATTCATAATGTATTCATAAATCATGAAAATATTGATAATCCATGATCCTAGTAGATAATTCATTGTGAGTTCATCCCAATGTTTTTATTTTTCAATCTCTGTGAAATGACCAATAACCATATTTTCATCATTTTTTATTATACCATGATGAATAATATGCAATGGTTAAAATCTATGTATAATCTTGTAAGTCTTTATAAAATCTCTAGACTCCATGGTTTCTATGAAAACTATTCCTTTAAAAAACATCATTGATAGTTTGATAGTTTTTGAAAGACACAAAAAAATGAGGTAGTATTCTAAACATCATGGATGTTTTTCTTAAACCTCACATAATATTATTTTATTCAAACATCAAACATCACTCACATATTATAAAATTATCAATATAATTTTGTAGACTTAGAATCATATTAATTCACTTGGGATTGATTATGATTCTTATGTTGATAGAAAAATCAAACACATTAATAAATATAAGCACAAGGAATTTCTCCATATTCACAACAATCTCCAAATTTTATAAAAAAAATTATTTGTTACAAAAATATCACACTTCGGATTTTTTTCAATAAATTAATATAATTAACCTTTATTTCAGACATCCTCATATATATAAATGATTCATTTCTCATTAATTCTATACCTATATTAGTATACTTGATATATAAATAAGAATTAAATTTTTGATAAGTATACCAAATATTAAACTCCACTAATATTATATTATCATTATAAAAAATTACTTATATATTTTTTAAACTCATTTAATAAATAAATACAAAATAAAAACATCATAAAATTTTACAAAATTGTACCCACACATAATGAAATCTTGACTTCAAACACACACACTTGAATTAGATAAAAACACTCATTCCTCTTTTTAAAAACTCCACTTAATATGTACTACCCCTTAATAAAAAATTTATCCTTTATAAGAAAAAATATATATCATTGGATTAATGTTTTTATCTCTTAATTGTTTTTATAAAAATATAATAAAAATTTTAGAGAGGGTAGTTAAATTCCATAGTTATTCCTTGAAATTGTTTAAGTTGAACTCCCTTTATCAACCAGAGTGTCTAGTAATAATCCTTAGGAAAAATATTACAATCCACTCTTTTATTTTATAAATTTAGTTTGTTAAAAAAATTATTAAGAATTTTTTTCTATAGTCTTTGGTCATTATGGAATACTTTATGTAGCATCTTGTAACCAATTTGACAGGTATTCCTTTAAAATTGTCATGGATTATCATTTTCATTGAATGGGTATGGTTGAGAATGAATTAGAAGGAAACCTATAATGGTGAAGTCATAGATTTTTTGGACTCTCAGCTTTAACTGGCATTTTTTATAGGCTGTCAAGAGGTTACATTTCATGTAACTAGGTTACACTATGTGTAATGGTTTTTGGAGGAAAATAATGAAAGGCTTCATGTTGTGTAATGACTATAATTTACATGTCGTGGTTTATTTAATGAATAGTTTTCAATTTAAAGCGAGGTATTTTTTAGCAGTTATGAATCTTAGCTATTTCACGATGTGAAATGGTATTACACGTCGTGTAATACCTAGACTACATTTTTATAAATGGGATGCCCGACTGAGATCAATTTTCTCCTCTACTCTAGTTTATTCTTCTTTGGCTTAAAGCCTTCCCCAGGATACCCTGAAGATCTCTAACCCTTCTAGATCATTTATTTTGACGTTCGATTGTCATTTCACTTCCTGTGTGATTCTTGGGTAAGCATTATCCTTCATTATTCATCTTTATCTCTTTTTCCTCCTTGGGGATTCTAATAGATAATCTTGAAATTGATGGATCTATGATCTCTGATGTTGGATCTCATCTTTAAGTTGAGTTTCGAGGTATTCTACACCTCTTTTCTCATTGATGGGTGTTGTTGTGAGTGTTGAGTTTCTGGAAAAAAAAATAGTCCATTCTATCATGTTTAGCCAAATTGATTAACTTTGAATTGCTTGAATTATTTCAACTATTGGTTTAAATTCAATTGATCAAACTTTATTTCAATTTATGTAATAAAATCTAATTCCAGTTAATTTGGAGATTTGGAATGGTTTTGGCATGAGAATTGTGAAAACCCCCAATTTTATTGAATTGGGGTCTGTTTAAGGAAATTGGTTTAATTAAATTGTTTAATTTAAAATGGAGTTTTAAATGAAATGATTTTTATTAAATTAAATAATTTAATAATGTAGATGAATTGTACAATTTATGGAATTGGTTTTGAATGGATTTCAAACTTGGGAAAATGGATTAAAATGTTTTGATAAAAACCCAGTGGTTTTATCTTGTTAAAGAGGCATGTTTTTTATTAAAACTCATTTTAGTTTGAAATGGAAAATTGAAATTGAAATGGAATAATAGTATTTTATAGTATTATATACATTCTTAAAATAAATTTACCATCATTGATTTTGTAAGAGTGCATGCAAGCCTTAGGTAGTTTATACATTATTTGGACACACTTTACACTATCGCAATGTTCTAAAACATACATGCAGCGGGTCACATCCCTGATGAGATGGTGACGAGTCACCTTTGGATAGTGTCAGGTGGACATGTGTATACACGTATTGTTGGGATCACTTAAAGAGTGCATAGTCATATAGCCTGGATCATACATACCTTTTGGCGGATGACCATGTCGCTTGCTTGTTTTATATTTGAGATATAAATGTATTCCAATGTCATAAAACTTATTTAAATGCCTTCTATATTTACATAAACTATTTTATGTAACTATTTTATTTAATCTATAGTTATAGAAGTATTCCATCACTTATAAATCCATTACTTAAATTATGTTTCCATAATTTGAATTTTATAACATGATTGTTTAAATATTATTTAAAAATTACAAACATGTTTATTTTAAAATTTAAATAATTACTTTGCTTAATCTATTATTGGAATTTTTTTTGGAATCCATAGTGATACCCTACTAGGATTTTTATCTCACACACTACTTGTTCCTTCAAGTGTTTATAGATTTTATCCTTAGAGGTTCGAGCTAGGGGAAAGGATATTGTAGAGTTGGATCCAACTATTGAAAGTTGGTCTTGGTGAGTTGTTTCCTTAGGGACTTGGGGTTTTTTCCTATTTTGGTACTTGGGTTGTACTACTTTGGGATTTTTATGCCCTATTTTAATCTGTTAATTTACTCCCAATGGAGTTTCTATTTCTATGCATACTGACTTGTCTATTTTTACTTTCGCAATTCCTGTGGAAAAACTATTCCCACTTTCAATTTTATAATGAAAAGTGCTAGTCTCTGACCTTTGGGGATCGGGAATTCCCTTCAGGCTATGTTAGGGATGGTTCAATTATCGGGTTACCAGGGTTCCTGGGCTAGTTCTTTACAAAATGGTATCATAGGGAGGTTTTGAGATTTTGTCTTAAATTCGATATGCATTTGAAATATTTTCAAGGCTTAGGAGGTAGTTGTGATTGAGTGTCTAGACAGCTCTCACCACAATGAAGCTTAATTTTCTAGGGGTGGTTAGAGAAGAATTTCTTGTGGATTGATTCTAGTATTTTACCTATTGTGATTTGTATGGATTGAAGTCTAAATATAGTTGTTCCATCTGTTGGGAATAATATCTGTTGTTGCTCAGTTTGAGTGTTGGTCTGATGTCTTCTTTTTTGTCTGCTGATGTTTTGTAGCATCATGCCTCTGAGAAGATGTGAAAATTAGATTCAAGAGGAAGCTGCTTCTGAACTGAAGTGAGAAAATCATCCAATGGACCCAAATCTAGTTGAGGTGATTGTGCATACTATCCAAGCTCTGTGACAGGCACCACCTCGAGTTCCCATTCAAGCTCTAGTTGTGGATCTTTAGGTTGATGTTCTATGAAATAATTCTCAAGAATTACTTCACCAAAAACCACCACTTTTCAAAGGCTCCATTGATCCCCAACATGTTGAGTAATGATTTGGAAAATATAATGCATGTTTGAGTTCTTGGAGACACCAGATGAGATCAAGGTAAAGTGTTCCACCTTCATGTTGGAAGGACCAAGTAGGATATGGTGGGATGTGATGGTGAAGGAGAAGAAACATAAGGGCTTAGAGTGGAAATATTTCAATTTTATTTTCCCCATCCACTTTTATAAAGAGTTAATGGTGTTGGCTATGGTTGTAGATTTTTTCAATCTTGAGATGTTCGATAGAACCATGGCTTAGTATTCAAATATCTTTTCTAAGATGGTACAATTTGAACTTTAGAATATATTTAATCAGAGGATTAAGGCTCAATAGTTTGAGATAGGAATTCAATTAGATATTTGTTCTTAGGTTTTCTTGCTAAAGATACCCACTTATGTTGTTGTAATAGATAGGGCGATGATGGTCAAGATGGACCTGGATGAAAAATCAGGTTTATCAGGATTATCTTTCTCTCCCACTGGTAGTGTGAGTTACTTCAAGGGAAAATGGAATTGTGATGATTCTCGTAGCAGTTCTCAATGGCAGGGTCATTCCAGACCTCCTATAACACCAAGAGGAAGTCCTTTGATTTTCTATAAGTATGGAAATCATGGATATTCTAAGAGGGTTTTCACTGAGTCACCCAAGAACTGTAGAGTTGGTGGACATTTAGGACACTTCCAGATATTCTTCCATAACTTTTCTACTCCATGTATTTGGACAAGATCATCATATCCCCCTAAAAATATGTGGAAATAATATTATTCACTTATAAAAGGGTTCTATCCATAGGAATCTAGAACAAAGCTACTTCATGTAGTGGAAGAGTCTCCAGAGGAAGCAGACGTGGGTACAGCAACTGTGAGAGGTACCATTATTATAGCTTCATCATTAGTGACTGCTCTATTTGATACTACTACATCTTACTCGTTTATTTCAACTTGTATTGTTAATCTACTTAATCTTTCTATAGAACTTTTATCTTATGCAATGGATATTACTATACCCCTTGTTAAAAAGTGAGATACGGGTCTCTATAGTCCTACTTGTATCTTCTCTCTATCAGATTTTGAGCTATCTTGGAGTTTTCTAGTCCTTAACATAAATCTATTGACATCATATTTGGGATGGATTTTCTCATTGCCAATAAATCTCAAATTTATTGTTATCTTCAGTGGGTTTACTTTATTACACCCAGTGGTATGTCTCTTATCCTTCAAGGAGAATGGTACCCAAGTCTGAGCATGGAAGAACCTTCTTATCTTGAGTTGGGGAAAGTAATATCAGTGTTTTATTTTGATCTAGAGTGGGAATCTTTGAGCAGTGAAATCCTTTAAATTATCTTCGAGTTTTTTGATGTGTTTCCTTCTGATTTCTCTGGTTTTCAACTAGTAAGGGAGGTCGATTTTTCCATTTACTAGATGCATGGTACTCAAATAGTTTCAATTCCCTCTTACTAAATTTCTATAGCTGAAATTAAATATATGAAGTCCCAATTGTATGATCTTTTTGAGAAAGGATTCATATTCCCTAGTGTGTCACCTTAAGTGGATCCAGTTCTCCTCTCTAAGAAATACGATGTTTCTCTTCGGTTATGTTTTAATTACCAAAAGATCAATCGAGTTACAGTAAAAAAAAGTATCAACTTCCACAGATTTATGATCCGTTTGATCAGTTAAAATGGAATAAGTGGTTTTCAAAGATCTAACTCCATTCTGGTTACCATTAGTTGAGGATAAAATAATGTTACATTCATAAAACTTCCTTTAGGAGTAGGTACAGCCATTATGAGTACCCTATTATGCCCTTTCATCTAAAAAATGATCCTTTAGTTTTCATGGCTCTAATGAACATGATTTTTCACAAGTATCTGGATACCTTTGTGGTGGTCTTTTTGGATGACATCCTTGTTTTCTCTAAATCTTAATAGGATCATGTGCATCACCTGAGGGAAGTTCTGAGTCTATTGAGAAATCACCTACTCTACACCAAGCAATTAAAGTGTGATTTCTAGATTTAGTATGTGAAATTCTTGGGACACATGGTGTCTAAGTGGGTTATATCGGTTGAACCTAAGAAGGTAAAGGCTTTTATGAATTGGGAACAACAATGAAATGTATTCAAGATTAGAAGATTCTTAGGCTTATCTGAAGATTATCATCGGTTCATGAAGTACTTCTTAAAGTTGTCTTCTCCGAAGACTACTCTGACTCAGAAGGGGGTGAAGTTTACTTTAAATGATAAATGTCATAGTTATTTTTTTGATCTGAAACATATTTTTACTACTACACCAGCACTGACTCTTCTAGAGGTTGGGTAGGGCTATGTGGTATTTTTTGATGCACTGGGTTCAGCCTTGGGTTGCATTCTTATATAGGGAAATCATTTAGTTTCTTATATATCTCATTAGCTTCGGCCACAAAAGAATAATTTTCCTACCCATGACCATGAACTTGTGGTTTTGATCTATGTTCTTAAGTGTTGGTGATACTACCTTTTCAGAGAAAGTTTTACTACGTATTCGTACCATAAAATCTTTAGTTAAATATTCTATCAAAAAGATTTGAATATTTTTATAGAGGTTTTGGGTGGAATAACTATAGTCTATTGAATTTGACATCACCTATACCCTAGGAAAAGGGGATATCATCTTAGATGCATTGAGTAGGAAACTTCTAACCTGGGTAGTGAAAGAATCTTCAGAAGAGTTGAATTTAATGGTTCTCTTTGCATAGTTGTATACTGGAGTTCATGATTATGAGGATGATGTTTCTTTGGATAGCATTCAGTTGAGACCCGCTCTACTCGAGATTATTCTTTAGGATCAAGAGATTTTTAATGAATTTAGTAGATTTAGAACTCTCTTTATGGAGGGTAGATGGTTTCCTAGTGGTCATTCTCCAAAGAGGGTGTTCTATGTTATCAGAATCACTTTTTTGTGTTGTTAGCGGCAGGGAAGGATGTTATGGGAGGTTGTTATTATTCCTAGTACTCTGTGAACCCAGGAACCACTAAGATGTTCTATGAAATGTGGAGGCCTTTTTGGTGGATAGGTATGAGACATGGCATTGTTTCATTTGTCTCACATTGCTATATGTGGCTGAAAATGAAGGTTGAGCATTAGAAATCTTCAGGTTTACTTCAACCACTTCTAGTACCTAATTAGAAGTTGGATGAAATCTCTATGTACTTTGTGGTTGGTTTTCCTCATATATATAAAAAGAATAGTGTGATATGGGTTTTGATTGATATGCTACCCAAGTCAGGTCAGTTCATACCCATTTGTTATATAACCAAAGTTGAGACGTTTGGAAATCTCTTTGTGAAGAAGATCATTTGTTTACCTGAATTTCCATCTACTATAGTCTCTCATAGGGATCCTCAATTAACTTGTCACTATTGGAGAGGCCTTTAGGAGGAACTGGTATCTAAGGTCCATTTGACCATGGCCTGTCATCGACAATCGGATGGCCAAACAGTGAGATCTATATAGATTCTTGAGGATATTCTTTGCACCTATGTTCTCGACTTTAGTGGGGCTTGGAATGATCATTCGGGGCTAATTTAGTTTTCTTATAAAAATATTTATTAGACTGTGATTAGAATGGAAACTTTTGAGACCTTGTATGGCTAGCCTTATAAATCTTCATTGTGTTGGTCAGAGATTAGTGAAAGTTCCTTGGATAGTGCAAGCCTGGTGCAAGAGACGATGGCAAAGATTCAGTTAATTCGTCAGAGAATTTTGACATCACATAGCTGATATAAGTCTTATGATGATCTTCTTTATAGACCATTGGAGTTCCCAATTGGTGAATAGTTTTTCTTGAAAGTTTAAACCTGATTGGGTCATTGACGGTTTGGGAGGTAAGGTAATCTTGCTCCTCATCTTGTGGGACCTTTCATGGTTGTTGTACAGGTGGGGAAAGTTGCATACCAGTTAGAACTTCTACTGTAGCTAACAACAATACATAACGTATTCCAGGTATTTCATCTAATAAAGTGTTTATCTGATCCATCTCATGTTTTGAGATGGAGTGATCTAGAGATTGAACCAAATTTATCTTTGAATGAGTGACTAGTTAAGACAGTTGATTCTGAGACCAAGGTACTTCATGAAAGGATGATACCTTTTATTTGTGTGATATGGTAGAATTTTTCTAATAATCATGATATGTGGGAATGTGAGGCACTAATGAGAGAGTAGTGGACTTATCTTTTTGGCATGTAATATTCTTCTTAGTCTTTCTAGTGATAGGAAGTTTTTATGGTGAGTAGGTTGTAACATCTCATTACGAATCTGGTAGGTATGTCTTTAACTTTGTCATGGATTTTCCTTTTCATTGACTAGGTAGGGTTGATAATTAATTGGTAGGATGCCTATAATGGTGAAGCCATATATTTTTTGGACTCTCAACTTTAGCTGGCATTTTCTATAGGCTTCCATAGGGTTACATGTCATGTAACTGGGTTACAGAATGTGTAATGATTTTTAGAGTAAAGTTTGAAAGGATTTACAATCTTAAGTTTACACATCGTGACTATCCTTTACACGTTGTGAGTTATTTAATGAATTATTTTCAATTTAAAGTGACATGTTTTTTGGAAGTTATGAAACTTAACTATTTCATGATGTGAAAGGGTATTACACTCCATGTAATAGCACAAATACACTTTTTTAAATGGGAATCCTGGTTGATATATCTTTTCTCCTCCACTTTAGTTTCTCCTCCCTAGACCCACATCCATCCCCTGGAAATCTTGAAGCTCTCTATCCCTTCTGGATAATTTCTTTTGATGTTTGATCATCATTGTACTTTCGGTTTGATTCTTGAGTAAGCATTCTATTTCATTCTTCATCTTTATCTCTTTCTCCTCCTTTGGTATTCCAATAGATCATCCTACAATTGATGGATCTATGCTCCATGATGTTGGATCTCATCTATAGGTTGACTTTCTAGGTCTTCTACATCTCTGTTCCCATTGACGGGAGCCATTTCAAGTGTTTAGTTTCAAGGAAAGGTATGTGATTCCATCATGTTTATCCAAATTGATTAACTTTTAATTGATTTATTTATTTAAACTATTGATTTAAATTCAATTACTCAAACTTTATTTCAATTAATGTAATAAAATCTAATTCCAGTGAATTGGGAGATTTGAAATTATTTTTCCATGAGAATTGGGAAGACCACCAATTATATTGAATTGGGGTGTGTTTATGTAAATTGGTTGATTTAATTTGTTTAATTTAAATTGGATTTTTGATGGAAACAATTTCAATTAAATTTCTGAATTTAATTGTGGGGATTAATTTTAAATTTGATGGAATTGATTTTGAATGGATTTCAAACTTATAAAAATGGATTAAAATGTTTTGATAGAAACCCATTGTTTTTATCTTTTTAAAGAGTCGTTTTTTTATTAAAACTCATTTTGGTTTTAAATAGAAAATAGGAATTGAAATGAAAGAATGGGATTTAATTTTATTTTAAGTAGTCTTAAAATAAATTTCCAATCATTGATTTTGTAAGAGAACATGCAAGTCTTAGGTAGTTTTTAAGTTATTTGGACACACTCTACCTTATTGAAACATTCTAAAACATACATGTAGTGGGTCATATCCTCGATGGTATGGTGACAAGTCATATTTGCCTAGTGTCAAGGGGAATCTGTATACACATATTGTTAGGATCACTTAGAGAGTGTGAAGTCTTATTGCCTGGAATATAAATACCTTTTGGAATATGACTATGTTGGTCACCTATTTTATATTTGAGATATAAATGTATTCCAATGTTGTAAAAATTCATTAAATTCCTTCTGGATTTAAAAAATACTATTTTATGTAACTATTTTATTTAATACATTGTTTTAGAAATATTCTATCACTTGTAAATCCTTTGCTTAAAGTATGTTTCCATCATTTGAATTGTATATCATGATTGTTTAAATATGACTTGAAAATACCAACCTTTTTATTTCAAAATTGAAAGCATTTTATTGGTTAATCTATTGTTGGCATCTGTTATGGAATCCTCAGTGAGACCATACTGGGCTTTTTATCTCACATCCTACTTGTACCTTTGGGTGTCTGTAGATTTTATCCTTCCAGGTTTGAGTAAGGTGAAAGGATCTCATGGAGGTGGATCCATCTTTTGAAACAAGTTATTGGTGAGATTTTGAAAGGCGTTGTCATGGGCGTTCTCAAATGAAGTGTGATTTTTTGGGTACTTGGGTATAGCAAAGTGGCTGACCAAGGTCATCTCTCAAAGGATGAAGTAAATTAAAACAACTTCTTAAATGTATTCTAAAAATAAAATAAAAGATAATACAAAACTACTTGAAAGTATGGGGGGTTTTTTATCATTTATAAAACTAGAATAAGTTTTACGGAAGAATATTTCATTTTTTAGTTATTAATTTTGAAATGAAGTTCGATTAAAAGATTCAACAAGAATATGTTTTTTTTTTAATATTTTAAAAGATGTAATCGATATAACTCTACATATTCACTAAATTATTTATCATTATAATTTAAATTAACATCCAATTAATTATAATCCCTTAATTTTTTAACCCTCAAATCCTATGGGTGTTAACTTAACCACAAAGATGAAATTACTTAAACACTATGCTAACTTCGGAACATGAAATCATAGCACCCTGCTTTGATTGATGTTATTAGGTTAGATTATGGTAATTGTTTAATTATAAAACATATACACTCTATAAGTGAGGATTAATTGAGTTTAGGGATTATATTTTAACTCTACATATTTATCTTGTGTGGTCTTGTATTACCGATTAAGTTCGCACTCTCACAATTTACACAACTTCTGACCTCATGTGTTTTTATGTCAATTGTTCAATTACTTGCTTAGTTTTATTTAAATTAAAAACTACATTAATAGATCATATTAATTTATTTATAGTAGTTCATTGATTCAAACTAAATTAATGAAGAAGGTAGGAGGTAGATTGATTACTAAGAAAACTACTCTTCCATGGGCGGTGTAGTCATCGTAGAAAAGTTTTGATTTCACAAGAGTTTAGGAAGGGTATAACACAATCTTGTTTATACTATTGAATTCCAGACCAAATATGAAGATTAAGAGAAGAATAAATTTGAAAAATAAATAATAAAATAGAATAAATAAAAGTGGAACTAAGAAGTAAATTATGAAAACACAAACATTACAACATGAGGAGGAAGAAGGATTTGATGAAGAGATCCCAGATTCAAGAGCTACCCTTATTGAATTGTTTGAAGAATTGGAGTGAAACCACTTCTAATCTTCCCTCAACTACCTAATTCACGTCTCAACTCCTCAAAATGATAAAAACGCCAATTTATATAGCATAGGAGAGGCTAGGATCAAAGTGGTTTTAAGTGTGAATGGAGAATCTCGGCCAAATATTTTAATCCAACTTGCACCACCCATTTGACCACCAAAACACATTAATCTGATCTTCTAACTGTAGGATTATTTTTTATAACATCAGTCCTCAAGCTCCTAAAAAAAATTGGGCTTAATACAAGAACTTATGAAGAAGTTATGGCCCAAATATAGAACCAATATCCAATCTGGTGAGTCCAGCCGAACTTTGACTTCATGTACCATTTTTACCAACCAAATGCATGATTTAGCTTCAATGTACTGAACAAAGGTTGTATCCCATCATGTCAGGAACACAATTAAAAAATTTCACGTTCAAATAATAAATATAAAAATTACCTCCAAAATACTACAGTAAACTATAAAGGATAAAACTAGAATTTCCATTAAATTTTAAAATGAATGATCTAATCTCAAATATTTTTTAAATAAACATATTTAACACAATGTGAGGAAATTTTATCATTTATTATCAATAAAATATTAAAAAAAATACTTTTATCAACTCCCACACACTTACTCTTTTACACTCCTGGGTAAAACCTCATATCATATATTCGAAAAAATTATGACAAGATATGCATATTCATATTTCTCAATCCCCAGTGAAAATATAGGAAAAGTAAGAATACCTTCAAGATTCAATATTAATAAATTTTAAATTCATTTCCTCATAAATTTTTTCAAAACAAAATCCAATGAGATTCATAATACTAATCATAGTGAAACCAATCATGGGTCTACCATGCCACTAATTCTACATGTGTGTGTGTTCCAACCATTCCAAGATCATAAATCCACCCTTTATTTGGTATATTCAGGTCAAGTAAAACAATTCTTCTTACCTAGATTAATTCACCGAACCTATTATACATTCCTTTTCAATCTAATTTCATGACCCACTCACTTAAGAATTTCTGAAAGTCAAACCTTAAGCTCCCGACCTAGATATACCCGTATGTTATACATTTCATCACTCCCCTCATTTATTTATTTATTTGTTTATTTTTTTTTTAATTTTCACTTAAAAAAAATCTTACACTCAACTCTCAACCCATGTTTGATCACCTCAAAATACTAATTGTAATAGTTATAACAAGATTAAAGCTTGATGAAGAGTGGTTTTTTACCTATCCAAGACACAACCCATATTTTTTTTAGGGCGTACAACAGTTAGATAACATGTAAACACACATAGGTTAATTCGGTATAGTAATGAAACTGATTGGAAGAGAAACAAATGTATGGATTAACCAATGAATTTTTTTTACCTAACTTGACTATACCTTCAATTTAGTAGGAAAAAATTCACAAGTCATGGTTGAGTGAAAAATTGTGTAGAGAAATCAATGACACAATTTACCATGAACAAATATCACAAGTAATGATGTCAAAATCAAAAAGGTTTTATAATGACACAACCATTCATATTATTGACAACTTCAATATTTATTAAAATCAACCCTTTATGGTGAAATCCTAATCATTCTTATAATTCTACCAATGAATTTTCAAAACATGCATTTTCCATATGTTTCACTTGAGAATGTTACATGATATATTTTTTTTTGTTTTTTTTTGTTTTTTTTATTTTTTTTTTTAAATTGTAACAAAACAACTTAATAGAAAATACACACAAAACATACAAATTAAAATCCTAAATATCAAACCCAAAATGTTTTCCCCTCCCCCACACTTAAAATATTGAATTATCCTCAATGTGAACCTATGAGATTATATATGCACATAAAATGTATAATTTTAAATAGGAGAAAGAATATAAAAGTGAAACGGTTTGGAACACCCAGATATGCTCAAGTGATGATGGGGTCATGTAGTGTGATGAAATCCACTACATCATTTGGAAGTCCCTCAATGTATTTCTTCAAACGTTTCTCATTGAATGTAAATCTCATTATAGTGTCCTCTTGTGTAATCTATACTACACCATAAGAAAAAACATTAGATAAAATATAAGGACCTAACTATCTGAAATGAAAATTACCATCAGCTTTGGTTATAAACTATAGAGAAGGAATTTATCTCCAACATAAAATTCTCTTTTATGGATCATTTTTTCATGAGCTTATTTGGATATTTCCTTGTAGATCCTTGAGTTCTCATATAAATATAATTGACTCTCCTCAAGCTCTTGAATTTTCAGCTTCCATTGAATTCTAGCTTGGGAAAAATCCATGTTCCATTTCTTTATAGCCCAATAAGCCTGATGCTCAACCTATACAGGTAGATGATAGTATTTCCCAAAAATAATCCGAAATGGGGACATACCAATGGGAGTTTTTTATGTTGTCATATA
The DNA here is from genome assembly GCA_963277665.1 of Viscum album. Lineage (NCBI taxonomy): Eukaryota > Viridiplantae > Streptophyta > Magnoliopsida > Santalales > Viscaceae > Viscum > Viscum album. Next base: position 212,590,969 of record OY728163.1, read on the forward strand.
TGTTGATAGTGCATCATCCAAGCACTTTCTCTAATCCTTCCTGTTTGACTGCACAGTTTTCTCTAAAAAAATGTAACTCCCTATTTGAAACCTCAACTTGACTATTTGTTTGGGGGTGGTATGGTGTTGATGTTTTGTGTTTCACCCCATACTTCTGAAGTATGGAATCCAAATTCTGATTATAGTAGTGTGTCCCTTGGTCACTGATCATGGAATTCGGTACTCCAAACCTCCAAAAAATTTGTGTCTTGAAAAATTGCACTACAACATGAGAATCATCAGTCCTGGTGGCCTTAACCTCCATATATTTACTCACATAATCAACAGAAACCAAAATATAAAAAAAAACCCAAATGAACGAGGAAAACGACCTATAAATCGATGCCCCATACATCAAAAATCTCATAGAATAGTATGGGTTGTTGGGGCATCTTATGTCTCATAGAAATGTTCCCAGTGTGTTGGAAACAAGATCATGACCTACAAATCACATGAGCATCATGGAATAATATAGGATAATATAATCTAGGGTTTAATACTTTCCTAGGTGTCCATTAGTGTCCAAAGTGTCCACCACAAATAGGTTTATGACAAAATTGCAGAACAGACTCAAACTCATGATCAGGAACACACCTCCTAATAACTTGGTCACTACACATGCGCCATAAGTAAGGATCATCCCACACATAAAATCTAGACTCACACTTTAACTTTTGGACTTGATGTTTCTTTCAATTTACAGGGATTTTAGATTCAACAAGGTAGTTAACTAAATCATTATATGAAGGATGCGTACCTGAGATAGAATAAAGATGCTCATCAGTGAAAGTGTCCTGAAGTGGTACCTGGTCCAAGGTTTCATCCTTTAGTGTGTGAGTAAGCCTAACCATGTGGTCCTCTACCTAGTTTTATTACCCCTTCTTATCCTTTATCTCAATATAAAATTTATAAAGAAGGAGCATCGATCAGATTAGCATGGGATTTTCATCTAGCTTCTTTAAGAGGTACCTTAGAACTGTATGGTCAGAAAAAACAACAACCTTAGAGCCCAATAAATATGAACAGAATTTATCTAAAGGAAATATGAAGGCAAGAAACTCATTTTCCTTTGTTGTGTAGTTTTATTAGTCTGAATCTAGTGTCCTTGATTCATATAAAATTACATGTGAATGTCCCTCCACCCTCTGAGATAAGACAGCTTGAACTGCGAAGTTGGAGTTATCACACATAAGCTCAAAAGGAAGATCCCACTGTGGGAGATGTATGATTGGTGGAGTGGCCAAAAACTTCTTTATCTCATCAAAATAAGTCCTACAATAATCATCAAACACAAAATCTAAATCCTTTTAAGTAATTGCAACATAGGAAGAGAAATCTTATTGAAATCTTTGATGAAGCGCCGATAAAATCCCACATGCCCTAGGAAAGATCCAACATCATGGACACATGAAGGATATGGTAAGGATGAAACAATATCTACCTTATATCTATAAACCTCTCTCCCATGTTTTGACACTACATTCCCTAAGATAATGTCATGTTCTTCTATAAAATGAAACTTTTCAAAGTTCAAGACAAGATTCTTCTCAATATAATAATTCAAAACATTTCCCAAAATTGAGATACAATCATCAAATGAATACCCATACACTATAAAATCATCCATAAAAACCTCTATGAAGATCTCAATAAAATTAGAAAAAAATAATCACCATGCATATCTGGAAGGTACCTGGGGCATTGTAAAGTTTAAATGGCATCCTCCGATAGACCATTGTACCAAATGGACAAGTGAATGTTGTCTTCTATTAATCCTTTGGAGCAATAGGAACCTGAAACTATCCAGAAAATCCATCCAAGAAATAATAATGTGTCTTCCCAGTTAGTCTCTCAAGCATCTGGTCAATAAATAGAACGGGAAAATAGTCCTTGCAAGTAGATTGATTTAGTTTCTTATAATCAATACACACACGCCAACTATTTTGTACCATCATTGGAACTAACTTGTCTTTTTCATTTCTAACAACAGTAACACAACTTTTCTTAGGAAAAACCTAAATAGGACTCACCAACTGAAAATATGAAATGGGATAAATTATTCCTGACTCGAGCAATTTTTCAACTTCTTTTTTAATAACTTCTAGAAGGTTTGGATTGAGTCTAATTTGTGGATGCCTAACCGGTTTTTCCCCATCCTCTAAAATAATCTTATACATGAAAATATAGGGGCTAATACCTAATATGTTAGCCAAGGTCAACCCGATTTCCTTGATGTTCTCCCTCAAAATATTCAAAATCTTTTCTTCATGTTCAAAAGGAATATTATTAGTAATTATAATAGGTAATCTCTCACCACTATGATTATTTGAGATTTGTTGGAAATGGATTAAGTTCCAATGAAGGGGGTGATGTATGGATGGAGACATTGAATGAACCCAAATATGTGCACAAATAACATTAGTATCAGAATAAAAATCATCAAAATCAGAGAATAATTCATCAAATCCATTAGCATACTTGATAGTCATTTCATAATCAGATTGAACATGATCAAAATCAAAATATGAATCCATTTCAAAATCAAATCTAAGAGTGTCTTGTGTATTATAAATAGTTGTGGAAGTACTCTTAGACATCAAACTAGAACCAATACTCATGATATCCCTAATCATAGGAAAATAAAATTCTATGGGGTTTTTATTTGGTAGTTCAAAATGAGAGATAACAAAAAAAGAATAGCCCTCTGAGGGGTACTTCATAGAGTCCATAACATTAAATATTACAACTTCATCTCCAAACTCCATGGAAAGTGTACTCTTATTGACATTTATGATAGTTTTTTCAGTTTTGAGGAAGGTTCTACCTAAGATAATGGGATCATGAGAACTTACCTGATCATCCTCCATTTTAATCATGTAGAAATATGCTGGAAAGATCATGTCTCATACCCAGACAAGTACATCCTCAAGGACTCCTACTAGATGTTTCGTATCTCTATTTTCTAACTACACCGCTACTCTTTTGGTCTTCAACTCACCAACCTATATAGAAGAGAATATAGAGTGATGAATCACATTTATGGAAGCTCCTAAATCACAAAGAGCATCAGAAAAGTGAAACTCCCCTATGGTTCATGGGATGTTGAATGCCCCTATATCCTTACACTTTGTTGGAATTGATAGAGTTGGTGTAATTAGTACTGAAACATTCTTTCCAAGATTGATCCTCTCATTTTCCTTGAGCCCTCTTCTATTGGTACAAAGTTCTTTTAAAAATTTGTCATACCTTGGGATTTTTTTAATGGCTTCAAGTAAAGGGATATTGATCTCTACATGATTGAATGTATCCAAAACTACTTTTCACATCACCTCTTCAGACATCTTTTTAGTTTGAACAACTTTATTTGGAATAGGAATGGGTTTAGTAATAATATCATCAATATTTTTCTTACCTTTATCTTCCTCCTGGGGTTTCTCATCATTAGGTATGGAATGGATATTTTCTGGAGTTGAGGTGAATCCTGGTGGAACGATAGGTACAGATATATCAATTTTTTTCTTACCACTTCTTAATGTGATGGCACTAAAATTCCACTTGGGATTTTGAGTAGGTTGGGAATGTAGATTTACCAAATTATAACTTAGCAATTCATGGAGGGTATTGGAAATCTGGATCATTTGATTCTTCAACTCCCTCAGCTCAGAACCTTGACTCTTCAGCTCATTTTGTTGATTAAGAACAATTTGTTTCAAAATATCATCAATGTTAGAATCTAGCTTGGTTTTGGGATCCCCTTGTTGTTTAATTATTGATTCTTGAGCATCAAATTTCCTTTTGGGTTGTTGGAAACCCTATTGGTAAGGTGGAGGCCGTTAGAAGGTTTTTTGAAAAGGGGGACTTTGTTGTTGTTTGGGGTCATACCTCAGGTTTGATTGATCCTTCCACCCTTAGTAGTATATTGGGGCAAAGGAAAAAAGATTCTTTTGGGGATATGGTTTTTATTACTACTGATATGCTCTCCTAGGAAACACTACTGCACAATATTCTATTTCTTGTAGTTAGGGGAAACAGTCAGTTGGGTGTCTTGTCTTAGTGAAAATGCCACAAGCCTTAAAGGAGGGGTTGGGATGTCTTTTGAGCCAAATAAATCTTCCTCACCATAGTGAAAAATTCTTATAACTTGGTATCGATTAAATGACTCTCAAGAGAAGGACTTACATGATGTACTCCCCTAACAGGCGGTGTACCTCGATCGCCAAATTGTTGGGTATTTTGGGCCATTTTTTCAATAAATTCACATGTAGCTACTGGTTTCTTGTCCACCAATGATCCTCCAGCCACAACATCCAGTATTCTCTTCTCAATAGGTGTGAGTCTTTCATAGAAGTATTGTATGAGGAGTTGCTCACTAATTTGGTGATGTGAGCAGCTTGTGCACAAATTCTTGAATTGCTCCTAGTACTCATACATTGACTCCCCTTAGGCTTGCTTGATACCAGATATCTCTTTTTGAATAGATGTGGTCCTTTATGATGGAAACATATCTGCAAGAAAAGTATTTTCAAATCATTCCAACAATTTACATCTTTAGGTTTTAAATAATACATCCAATCATTTGTAGCTCCATCAAGTGAAAATGGGAATGCTCTTAGTTTGATTTGATCATCAGATACATTTCTTGGTTTCAGAGTTGAGAAAACCACATTAAATTCCTTAAGTTGTTTATTGGGATCCTTACTATAGAGTCCATGAAATTTTGGAAGCAGGTGAATTAACCAAGGCTTCAGTTCAAATTCTAATTCGAGATTTGGGTATGCAATGCAATTTGGTTGATAATTAATATCAGGTGGAGCCAATTCTCAAAGTTTATATTAATTTCATTTCCATTATTTTAATCCATTGGTTCTTGTTTTATGTTTGAATTTTAATTGCTTCCGAATTCAATGTTCTTGGAGTGGAAGAATTCTCCAACTTGTTGAATGTTAAAACTTCTCGTAGGCTGAGAATGTCTGATTCGAGCCCGAAGGTTACATTCAATATCAGGGTCAAGATCTAAAATAACCTTGTGATTATTTCATGTCATAAATAAAATAAAAATTAAAATAAGTAAATTGGACCATAGTAAAATAAAATTAAGAAGTTTTAGTTGATGGTTCAAAAAGAAGAAGAAGAAAAAAACCAAAGAAGAAGAAAAATTCAGATTGGTTAAAGAAAGAAGAAAGAAGATAAGAAGAGAATAAAATTTAAAATAAAATAAATACCTAAAATTGGATGAAATAATTACTTGCCTCCCTATAAATAGTTCCAATTTTAAATTCACTATTGTGGGTGCTCTCAAATGAAGTGTTGTATTTTGGGTACTTTGGTGCAGCAAAGTGGATGACCAAGGTCGTCTTTCAAAGGAGGAAGTAAATTAAAATAACTTCTTAAAGGTATTCTAAAAATAAAATAAAATAGAATAAAAACACTAATTTAAATTATGGGGGTTTTTTTATCATTTATAATACTAGAAGAAGTTTTCTGGAAGAAGATTGATTTTTTTTTTGTTTTTAATTTTGAAATGAAGTTCGATTAAAAAGACGTAACAAGAAGATGTTTTTTTGAAAATATGTTAAAAGGCGTAATCGATATAACTCTACCTATTCAATCAATTATTTATCATTATAATTTAAATTAGTATCCACTTAATTATAATCCCCAAATTGTTTAACCCTTGAACCCTATGGGAGTTAACTTAACCATAAAGACGAAATTACTTAAACCCTAGGCTAGCTTCGAAACATGCAATCGCAACACCCTACTTTGATTGATGTTCTTAAGTTATCTTATAGTCAGTGGTTAATTAAAGAACATATCCACTCTGTAAATTAGGATTAATTGATTTTAGGGATTATATTTTAACTCTACAAATTTATCTTATGTGGTCTTGTATTATCGATAAAGTTTTCACTCTCACAATTTTCACAACTTCCAACCTCGAGTGTTTTTGTATCAATTGGTCAATTGCTTTCTTAGTTTAATTTTAATTAAAAAATAAATTAATATATCATATTAATTGAATTACATAATCTCATTGATTCAAAATAAATGAATGAATAAGGTAATAAGTAGATCGATTACTAAAAAACTACTCTACCATTGGCGGTGTAGTCATTGTAGAAAAGTTTTGGTTTTGCTAGAGTTTAGAAAGGGTATAACCTAATCTAATTTATACTCTTGATTTTCAAACCAAATAGTAAGATTAATATAAAAATAAATTTGAATAAAATAGAATAAATAAAAGTATATCTGAGAAGTATATTATGAAAACGCAAGCATTACAACATGAGGAAGAAGAAGAAGGCTTTGACAAAGGGATCCTTGCTTCAAGAGATACCCTTATTGAATTTCTTGGAGAATTAGAGTGAAACCACTTATCCTTTGACCTTAAATACTTAATTAACATACCAATCTCCCCAAAATAGAAAATACCAATTGATAGAGTGGATTGGGGGCTAGGTTCAAAGTGGTTTTAAGTGTGAATGGGGAATCTCGGCCAAATATTTTAATCCAAATTTTACCACCCATTTGACCACCAAAACACGGGAACCATCTCTATTTCCAGAAGATTAATTTGTGAAAAAGTGATTCCTAGATCCCCTCTCAACATTTGGGCATAATACAAGAATGGATGAAGAAGTCATGGTCTAAATAAAGAATTAATGTCCAATCTGGCGAGTCCAGCCCAACTTTGACTTCATGGACCATTTTTACCAGCCAAATGCTTCATTTAGCTTCATTGTCCTGAACAAAAGTTGTATCCCATTAAGCTAAGAACACAGTAAAAAATTTCAAGTTCAAATAATAAATATAAAAATATTTATCTCTAAAATACTACAGTTCACTATAAATACTAAAATTGGAATTTTCTTCAAATTTTCAAATAAAAGATCTAATCCCAAATATTTTATAAATAAACATATTTAACACAATGTAAGGAAATTTTATCAGTTATTATCAATAAATTATTCAATAAAAATGTTTTTTATTAGTTTTTTCCTTATAGACTAGGGTTTTTATATTGTTTTGGTACTTGGGTTGTAGTACTTTGGGCTTGTTTATTCCCTGTTGTATTCTGGCACTTTACTCCCAGTGGAGTTTCTTTTGTTATGCATACTGACTTCTCACTTTTTACATCATCAATGATTGTGTAAAAACCATTTCCAATTTCAATTGTATGATTCCAGGTGCTAGTCATTGACCCATGGGGATCAGGAATTCCCTTTGGGCTATGTCTGGGCCATCTCAGTTATCGAGTTACCAGGGTACCCAGGATGGTTCGTGACACTTTACACACATCCTTTGTATTAATCAAAGAAATAATTGAGGTACGATATGGAATATTAAATATGTTTTTATTTAAATGGCCATATTTTTAACACCATTTATGTTTTTAGTATGAATGTTTTTACTCATTCATGGATGAACTAAGGCACATCACTCTTCAATGCAAAAAAGAACCAAATCATCACTATAATTTTAAATATAAACTAAATTTATAGCATGTTATATAAATGAGGATATACTTTCTTCTTAATATTCCACTATAATATTCTTATTTCCATATTTATATAAATATTTATTAAACACCATCACATTAGAGATGTCAATAATTTTACCAAGTCACTTATTTTAGTAAGAATATCAAATTTTATTTTGTGGATAACCAAGGAAATTTCCATCAACTCTCATTTTATTAATTATAATAATATTAGTAACCCACCACCCCACATTGATGATAGATATACATAAAATAATACATGATTAATGAGGTATCCTTATAATACAACTCATCAGAAGTCATATCAAAATAATAATGATAAACAAATTGGTTTTTAATGTAAACTATAGACTCAATAACATTCCACTAAAAGTAATGGGAAGTACCACAATCCACCAACATTGTTTTAGTAATATTAATTATGGTTTTATTCATACACTTAGCTAATCATTTTTTTAATAGTATGGGTGAACCATAATAAAGTTGAATAAATTACATCTCTAGGTAAGAATAAATCCTTTTACATTAACATTTATACTTCTTATCAAAATGGAATATTTTAAAGGAATAACCATATTCTTTTTCTATACTATGCTTGTAAAAATTAGATATCTAGAATGTTTCGTACTTATTCTTTTAAAACATAATACCTATGATATTAGAAAAATAATAAATAAAAATATTAATGTATTTATCTTCATTTATTATTATTTTTCACCTTATAATGAATAATTAAATGTACATAATCCATGAAATGATTTATTCTAATCTCCACTCATTTATGTAATGAATTTAAATTTTTTCCATTTAGACATGTGGACCGTCCCAAATTCCATTATATTTTAAAAAATATCACAACATCAACGTTGTCTTATCTAGTTATCTCATTCATTGTATTTAAGATAATGTGGTGAACTCTTCTATAATATAACTAATTATTCTACTTTATAGATAAGTAACATGAATTTTAACTAATTCCACACGAAATTATTTACCTACAGTCAACTATACTCATGTAATAACACATAAAAATTTTAATCTCATAACGAAACCATCAACATTCAAAAAATAACTTAATTTCCTTCATAGCATATTTATCAAAGAAGAAACAGGTTTTCTTTTAAAGAATCAAAAAAAGAGTACTCTTTGATTTCCATATTTTATCACTAAATTTCAATTAGTTATTGTCATTGAATTTGAATAATAAAACATTAACAAATATTAAAAATACCTTCCTTACACTTTTTAAATCCACTGAGCATCCTTATATAACTAATCATGTTTGATAAAAATCAATTTTTATGTATTCATTGAGGGTCCTTTTGAGACTCCTTAAGATCTACTTCTAGTATAATTTATTTCCCCTTTCTAGTATATTATTTTTAAGAAAAACTTAATACTTATTCATAAATAATTTTACCATAAAAACTTCACGATAATTATTTTCATGATAACTGGTCTGATCAAATCTTGCACAAACATCTTTCAAAAAATGAAAAAAAAAATCCCTCATTTTAACTCAATATTTTTTAGTTTTTCTCTGGATACATCTATTTCAGAGAATTGTATTCACATAAAATTATCCCCTTTACCAATTCTAGAATAATATGAATTTATTAAATTAAACTAACATCTTATTTTTATATACCCACAACCACCATAACACCAATAGTAGTCTATGAGTTAAAATATTTGTCTAAAATATCTTGAAATCTAGATTGGGATGATTTTTATCCTCTAATTTTTTTTCATTGATAACATATTGATTTTAAAAAATGACATAGGATGTTTCATACATTTTAACCTACATGTTATTAATTTTTATTTAACTTCCCAACATTATATTTATAGCATAATTTACCATAAAGTCACCATTTTCATATTATTTGGAGTTTATGAATTCTATTTTTTAAATTTATTTTTTTATCATTCATTCATATCATCTGTATTAAACATTATTCAACTTAACATAAAGATCATTTGAATTAGTATAATGAGGTTTTTGATACTTAATTGACCAAAAAATCATGGATATTTCATAGGTATTCTCATATACCTTTGAACATTTAGCAATAAATTGCATTGAATTTTCAAAAAAACATGGAATTATTTCATTAATATTTAGCATTCAACACATTTTTTTAGAAGACTGGAGTTATTTTTTTGATATTTTCCACTACTACAGCATTCATATAATTTATATTTTTATTTTATACATTTAAATATTCATCATTATTCACCAACAACCACTCTTTTTATGATTAAATATTCTTGACCACATATGATAATTTATGAATTATACACAATATCATTTTCTACTTCTCTATTTTAGAGATATTCTCTACAAATTTTTTCAAATTTAACAAAAACATTAATTTTATATCTATATATTCTTTATCTTTTTTACAAGAAAACTCATCATCATAGACCATGGATATCAATATGTACCCACCATTATGAAAAATTGATGAATCATATCCACATTATAATTTAATGAAATATTCTTCCAACATCTTTGAAAAGTAATTTCTATAATTAAATGTTAATAATTTATTTCCCTTTCAATTAAAAAATAATTCTCTTTACTTAATTTTGAATTATTTATTTAACAATATATTTTTGACTACTCATGTATTTATTCACTTTCATATTCCCTTAAATTGGGAAAGATTCTAGAAAGATTCTTATTACCTTAAAAGAATACAATTTTAAATGTAAATTACATTAAAAATTTTTATTTTCTTTTTGAGAATTTCTGGAGATAAGTAACATATCAAATCTCATCAAAATATCTTCATTTTTATTTGAATACAAATATTATCTGACCTCATATATTTTTTTCTCATTCTTCAAGGTTTTGAAATAATTGTACTTATCGCCCTTATTTATCTTATTGAATGAATTAAATTTACCAATTTCATAATAAAAATAGTAAATAGAACTTATAGAGTGAAAATGAATTCAAATCAAGATATTCAAGATATTATACTTTTATAATAAATATATTTGGTAATATATGAGGTATCATTTTTATATTCATTGAATCTTCTAGATCTCCCCTAAAACCTATTTTGGAGATCATAGTCTCATTGAATATGTTAAATAAATCACCTATTGTTTTTTCTTAAATCATTCAATAATATTAAAATTTGGAATTTAATATTTTAATTTCATCTTCCTTAAATAATACACTTGATTGAAGAACCTTTTGTATCTTGAAACAAATACTATTTTCTAACTTAATCCCCATAAATCTTATGAATTTATTTTTTTTAAAGTGATTATATGATATAATTCCCTATATGTATATTCATCTCAATGTTCATTCTATCAATTTGATTCATTGAAATACCATGAGAAATATGAATGAAGTAATAAGCTTCATTATCTATCATGTCCATCAATAATGACAGTATGTATAGAAACACTCTCTCATTCTAAAAAATATATTAATTTTTACTATAAAATGTGGTAAAACCATTCCCATTCACAAAATTAATGAGATCAATGATGTATATAATAATTTAGAAACTAAGTGGTGACTGATGCCTATTTGTGGCATCAATTTTTTGGGTTTCTATATTTGACCCTGATGGAATCATTAGTGGGGATTCTTGGTTGTGTGTATCAAGAATCAGGTGGGCTACCACTACGAGAATTAGTGTCAAACTGGGATTTATAACGGGATGGTGTGTGGTGGAAATTAGTGGCAGACCACTGACATTGGTCAATGTGTGCTTGGGTGGGGGCATGCGATGTTAGAATATTGGTGGTGGTGTTGCCTCGAGTAGTTCCAGTGGAAGATTTCTTTGTATATAGGACTAAGAGATCCATTGAGGGGCATGGTGAGCATCATCGATGGTAGGAGTTGATTCCAGAAACAATGGTGGTAGGCTTGGAAATGTAGATGTGATGTTGGGTTCAAGTTTGATACTATATTCCATATGTATTCGGATTTAATTCCCCCGGGACTCCATGGTCATGTAATGGGTTCCCAAAACCCATGAAAATATGATGTTCAATGGTTTAATAAAAAGGGTGGGCTTCTCTTCTACCTGATAAAAATAATTATTATTATTTTGAAATCAACATATTTATTAACACAACAAACTCATAGCACCTTAAATATTAAAAAAAATAGTGTCTTTAAATGATGTCATAGAAAATGATCTAATACCAATTATAGACATCATATAAGGGCCTAAAATATTCTCTAAGATATGGGTTGAATTAAGAAATAGATATATTTTATGGTTTCTATAATTAATCAACCATCATCACTTGTGGGGATGAATAAATATGGAGTTATCTAATACTCACAATTTATCAACAAGTAATTTAATGATGTTATTCGATTGAATCAATTAACCAATATTAGAAAACCCCGTAACTATAAAAGGCATAATGATTTATAGGCACTACGGAAAAATAAGGATTTAGCAGCGGTTTGTTTTTCCATTTCGTAGCAGCTTAAACCGTCGCTAAATCGATTTGCGGTGGTTTTGAAAAACTGACGCTAAATTGTGCGTATAGAAACTATTCGCAGCGGTTTTCAAAACACGTTTCACGGCGGTTTTTTAACGGCGGTTTAAACCACCGCTAAATGATTTAGCGGCGGTTTTTTTATTATTTATTTATTTTATTTATTTATTTATTTATTTATTTATTTATTTATTTTATTTTATTTATTTATTTTATTTATTTTATTTATTTATTTTATTTTATTTTATTTATTAATTTTATTATTAATTTTATTTATTTATTTCGTATTTTATTTATTTATTTCATATTTTATTTATTTATTTCATATTTTATTTATTTATTTCATATTTTATTTATTTATTTCGTATTTTATTTATTTATTTTGTATTTATTTTATTTATTTCATTTAATTACTTTATTTACTTTATCCATGCATGCATGCACATGCCCATGCACATGCCCAAGCAATATAAAGAAATATTGCGTTTAGTGAGATTTGAACCCCCAACCTCTTGCATATTTTCCAAAGACGTTTCCACTCCAGCAAGCTCGCCATGTGGTTAATAAATAGAATTTAATATACTTGTATATACTAATTGAAAAAACAAATAATACATAACTAATAGATATAAATTCAATAATAATTAAACAATAAGAAATAATCAATAATTAATAACTAATAATAAATAATTAATTATTATTGATTTATTAGTTATTTATTGAGTTATTTATTATTATTTACTGTTTATTATAATAAATAACACATAAATTATAATAATATTTACATAAATTACAAAATTATGAAAATAAAATAATAAAATAATAAAATTAAAAAATTAAAAGAATAATTAATATATAATATATAATATATAATATATAATTAATAATTAATAATAAATAATAAATAATAAATAATATATAATAAATGATAAATGATAAATAATTAATAATGAATAATAAATAATAAATAATAAATAATAAACAATAAATAATAATAAATAATAAATATTAAATAATGACAAATAACAAATAATAAATAATAAATAATAAATAATGAATAATAAATAATAAATAATAAATAATAAATAATAAATAGTAAATAATAAATAATAAATAATAACTAATAAATAATAAATAATAAATAAAGAATTAAAAATAAAAAATAATAAATAATAATAAATAATAATAAATAACAAATAATCAATAATCAATAATCAATAATCAATAATAAATAATACATAATAAATAATAAATAATAAATAATAAATACTAAATACTAAATAATAATTAATAAATAAGAATAATAATAAACAAAAAATAATTAATAATTATAATTAAATAAATAATAAATATTAAATAATAAATAATAAATAATAAATACTAAATACTAAATACTAAATACTAAATACTAAATAGTAAATAAAAAATAATAAATAATAAATAATAAACAATAAATAATAAATAATAAATAATAAATAATAAATAATAAATAATAATAATAATAATAAATAACACATAATTAATAATTATAAATAAATAAATAATAAATAATAAATAATAAACAATAAATAATAAATAATAAACAATAAGTAATAATAAATAAATAATAATATATAATATAAAATATATTATTAATAATAATAATAATATATAATATATAATAAATAATAAATAATAAATAATAAATAATAAATAATAATAATAATAAATAACACATAATTAATAATTATAAATAAATAAATAATAAATAATAAATAATACACAATAAATAATATACAATAAATTATAAATAATATACAATAAATAATAATAAATAAATAATAATATATAATATATAATATATAATATATAATATATAATATATAAAGTAATAATAATAATAATAAATCATCTATAATAAATAATAAATAATAAATAATAAATAATAAATAATAAATAAATATAAATAATAAATAATAAATGATAAATAATAAATAAATATAAATAATAAATGAAACATGTGAAAAAGTATGAAATGGCGTGATAAGGGATGAACAATTATGAAAACGCATGAAAATAGATGGAGAAGCATGAAGGAGGAAGCATTAGAAAGTATGAGAACCCATGAAAACTCATGAGAACTCTAGAAACCCCCTTAAGAATTCAACATAATCATCATAATAACCCACAAAAAACCATTGATAAAGATAAAAAGTCATGGAAACCCAAATAAATAGTAATAAATGGAGCAACTGTTAAAACCCGTCAAAACGGTCATAAAGTGACAAAAACATTGGACTGACATTAACGGAGATAACTTATGATTCGAGAGTCCGTTCCAGATCCGCGACCAGTCAAATCAAAGAGCCTAAAACGATCTTCGAGCTGATAGGTGAAAGAGATCGAATAGACCAGCGGATCGGAAGTTACGACCATTTAAAAAAACTGACGGATAACGGGTGCTAGAAACAAGGCATCGAAAAACACAACAAACCTAATACCCGCTAAAAAGGTCATAACTTATGATCCAGGTGTCCATGTGGGCGCTACGACCATTCAAACAGAAGCTCATGGAACGAACTACGATCTGGAAGGTGGGGAAGTCCGAACTGACATGCAGATTGAAAGTTAGGTCTGTTTGAAGACACGTTCGACGGGACACTGGTGACGGAAATGAGGTTTTGGAGGACTTCTGAGGGGTTTTAGGGTTGACAAACAAAACAGAATCTTTCTTGTGTCAAACTAGTGCATAGCTCTCTTTGATGGCTTCAATTTAATATGTGGTAGAGCCAAACAGACACCCGGAGCGAAAGTTATGGTCGTTTCAAGTTGGAGAACTTTTTTCAACTTTATTATAACTTTCATATCTTCCTCACCTTAGACTGTCTCATGGTTTTGATTATACATGCCTCTAGATCTCTTCATGAGCTTCGATTTGACTGGTCGTGGCACTCCAACGGATGCCTGTATCAACAGTTATGGTCGTTTTAGTGATTTCGTGGTTTCTCATGTTTTTTCATTTCATTTCGCGGCGGTTTTACCCAAACCACCGCTATTTCGCGGTGGTTTTTTTAAAAACCGTCACTAATCCTCGAAAATATTTAAAAAAAATTAAGTCATTTCTCTGCGGTTTTTAAATCATCGCGAAACGCCCGTTTTCCTATAGTGAGGGTTCACCTTTATAAATTGAATCCAACAATTATCAAAGCATAATATTATTAATTTTATTTTGATCCATTATTATCATCCTAGGGTCACAAAAAGTCAGGTTAATCATTGAATTCATATATTTCAGAATGTCTCCCAACTAGTATGACATGATCCAGTAAAAATGAAAAATATTTTTTTAGTTTTAGAAAACAAATAATTTCCCATAATAATTTTCAATATTCTATCAACAAAATACTAATTTTTATCTTCTTTTTCAATCAATTAGTGTCTAAAATTTAGTGACACATCACCACCCATGGATCACAGAAACTCTCCAATAAAATTCATTTGAGATATATATATATATATATATATATAGGAATATATGTTTTTAATCATAATTTATATTAAGAAAAACAATAGTATGCAGCACATCCAAATGCTACAATCACAATCATCAAAGTAGTTCATCAATCGTCACTTTCCACAAATTATTACATCAATGAATTATTTGTTGAAGAATAACATTGATTCTCTTAATTTTTTGGTGGGTTCACATTAAAATTCATGGTATTCTTTCCCTCATACCCTCAATAATTATTATAACACACCATTGTAACCTCAACCTCCACATACTTCTAATATTTTGGAAATCCAAGTTTAAAAATGCAACTTTATTTTTAACTTTTAAAGACATCCATTTTAATTTGAGCCTTTATAAAAATTTAGACCTTAAAAATCATTAGAATTAATTAAGTTATGTTGAAGGTTTATCTGATGTAAATCAATGTGGAACCCATCAAGGATTATTATAGTATGTTCTAGAACTTATATAAGCATTTAAAAACAAATGTGCCTTAGTATGATAAAAAAATTATGTAATTTTATTTAACTACATCATCTATATTTAAGTCCTAATGAAAACTTGAAATCCAAATCCATTAAACACAAATGTTTACATAAATATTTTTCAATATACAAATAATTAATCACCAGTTCTTCAAATTTTTTTGGGAAACCATAACCACTTCAGTTAAACCATAACATGATAGATAAAATACTTTGTCATCATGAAGCTACTTTTATTTAGTAAACATGTAATTATAACCAATTATCATTTTATAAATTTTGTGAAAACCCACAATAAGGACTATTATTTGGTTGGCATCCATATAATATCCTAGAATTCATAAAAATAACTCTTTAAAAAATGCCTCTATCGTGGTTGTTTTCCTCAAAAGAATCATAAATAATTATTTCCTGACACATTCAATGACATGGTTTACTAAATATCAAGGCTTGTTTTTTTGAACTTCACATTGAATTCATTTATTAAAAAATAACAAACATATTCAGTGTACATAAACTCTTAGATCACTTCCTTAGCGTCAAAATAATTTATAATTAATTGAGAATGACTTTCTTCATGTTTTGAAAAAAATGATCTAACACTTTTATGGATATAAACTCATGCAACACCGCATTTCTTCCAATAATATTAAATTTTACATAAGACACTATATCAAACCAATATTTTTAAATATATATATTACACATTTTTAGATGAATATTCATTACATTATACAAACACACACTTGAAGATAATAAAGGTATAATTCCTTTAGAAACATGGAAATAGAAAATAACGGTTTATAAAATATCAAATTTATCTCCCACTTTTTTATCCATAATGAGAACCCTTTTTGACATATAATACATAATACCTTTCTTAGACTCCTAGGTAAATCAAACATCAGAAAAGGGTGAGATTAGATGCTTAGTAAGGGTAAACAATGAAGATATCATATATTATAGAATCATAACATGAGTGTAAGGATATAGGAACATGAACATAACTTTTTTAAAATTTTACCCTGCATAACAAATATTATTGTAATGTGTCGTCAAATAAATCATGGAAGTTCATAAGACATGGATCATAGAGTAATATGATCCAAGAGAGAATAATGTTTCTATAAGAAATGTATTTTTTTCATACAAATAAGCATAGGAAATTATTTTTTTAGTAGTTAAGGATCTTTTCTAATACTATCATAGAGGAAGGGGTTCACTCCCCAAACTATCGTAGTAGTCAAGGTTAACTCCCAAGACTATCATAGTGTCCAACATACCTTAATTAACTTGGTTCACTCCCCCTTCTAGTCCTGTTTATCTTAAGATATATCAATCTTTAACCAATATATTAGAGGGAGATGTAGGTCCCACCCATCACATAATTAAAATCATACATATGTGTGCCACAAGATCATAAATCATAAATCTTATTAAAACCCAAGAAAAAATGAGTTTCAAAATCATTTCATCATAGCATAACCTGTGGTAAAGAAACGGGTTTCATAAACCTATTTTCCTTATAAACATAAACCATCTATAGAAATAATAAGGCATCCTTGTATCATATCCCCAGTAAATCATAATTAACATCCTAGAGTGTCCTCATAGATTAAAAACGAAATTGAAAGATCTCATGGAATAATCCTTGAGAAAAATAACCTTTTAGTTTTAAATAAATATTTTTTTTAATCCATGCACTTATATGGGAAAAATATTTTTTTAAAATAAACTTATAAATGTATAAAGTAATATTCAAATAATTGAGGTGTTATACAAGGCTATGACCTTAAAACATTACATAATATTGATTTTAAGTCAAGAAATTGACTTTCTTTCACATTGAGGATCTTTTCAACATTAGATTTTTAGAGAACTTGGCCATAACTCATACGTAAAAAATTCATAAAATACAAAGTGTAAACTTCTGAATAGTATCCATTTTTTCCATATGCTAAACCTTTTAAAATAAATCATGATCCCTATTATGAAAACTCATCATGACTTTCAACATGAATTCTTACAATCCATTACTCATCCTTATGACCTATGAAAAACATTAAAAATCATGGGATGGGAATAAAAAAGCTTACTAAGTGATATAAAAAGAAGGAAAATGTTTTTCCATTTATAAAAATTAAAAAATCGTGAAAAATTTTACATGAATTAATACCTTTCTCTATAATAAGTATTAAACAATTTCTATTGATAATAAGCTCATTTCATACCATTATTATAATCACAAGATCATTATAAAACCCATAAAAAGTATAGAAAATACATAAAGGTAACTTTTTACATCATTATACTTGTCACTCTTTTAAATGAAATAACTATATGATTAAATTCAAAACATGTCACTCTTATAAATGGAATATACATATGGATAACATCCATACCCAATGAAATTGAGGGATATCACATACCCACCCATTTTTGGTTCATTACAGAACTACATGTCATTAGTTTATTATGGAACCACCCTTAAAATTTCAAAGTATCATTGTAACATAAAAAAGAATTCAATTTTCAATATTTTACTCAAAAATTTCATTTTCAATCATAAGAAAACATTTCAAGATGTTGAAATAATCAATCCATTTTCAAAACCCATTTTCAATAACAAAAACAACCTTTCTGTTGAAAACCCATTCTTAGTACCAAAATAACAAAATAAAATAAAATAGGGTTTTCATTTAATAAAACATTTAATCTTGAAAAGGAATCTATAAATTAATTTCACAATGACATGAAATTAAATTATCATCATACTTTAAAAAAGAGTACATTTTATTTGTCATTTTTTAAAAAAATCCTTTTAATACACGTAAAAGGATTCCTTATGAAAACATTTGAATGAAATTTAAAATATAAATAAAATTTCCTTTATAATACTATTATTACCAAATAAATAAATAAGTAACCATATATCAATAATATATACATGAGGAAAGGATTACATCTTTAAATATTAAAAGCATCTTGTACCAATTTAAACATTTAAATCATAATACCCATGAAATAATAACATTTAAAAAGGAATAAAATAACATGATAATAGATAAAATATGGATATGTAAATTCAAAGGTTTGTATATACACTTTATAAAAGAAAAAAGGTTCATATCATCAAGAAATGTCTCAATGAAAGGAGATTGAGATGAAATCTCTTACCTTGAGTTTGATTTGTCACATTTCTCTATCTTCATGAATAATAAAATTTGTTAATTATTTACTTACTTCATAATTATTTTCAATTTTATCATTACTTTTATTTCATTTATTACAATATTGTAAATAACTACTTAAACAAGTAAGTTTACATTAGGTGTTTTGACCATATTTGGTTTATGTGTGAAAACGACTATGGTTTGATGTCTATGGTCAATGAGGTCATTATTTAAAAATATACAAATTTATATTCATGAAATTATTATAATATCTATACATAATGTATAATTTTAAAATCAATCATGAAATATGGTTATGAAAAATGAACCAACATTATAATCAAGGTGGCGATAGGTCGTTTGTATGCAGGAGTAACGTTATCATTTTTCAATGATCATTATGGAAAGAAATTAATTAACAATTTATATCTCAAAAATGGTAATTTTTTAATATATACCATATTACTTAAACATATATACTTATATATATAATTCTAGTGATGTAAATGTAATAACATCGCTTCGAAGGGGTGGTTGTCCACACATCCACGAATGACGTTATAATTTTTTCAGTGTGTGGAAAAGTGTTAAGAAAAATTATGTATTATATTTATAAAAAGGTAATTATGTCATTAATATCATATAGAGGTTATGTATGTAAAATATATTTAGTTAAAACCATCCTTAATATATTTCATGTACTGTGTGAACGTATCATATCGCTTCGAGGAGGAGGTAGTCTGCAGGTCCACGAACAACGTTATCACTTTTTCAGTGTGTGAAAGGGTAATAAAGAAAATGATATATTATATTTACATAAAGTTAATTATGTAATTAATATAATATATGTGTTATATATTTCACATATATTTAATTATACCCATCTTTAATATGTTTCATATAGTGTGTGAATGAATCACATCGCACTGAGGGATGGTAGTCAACACTTCCACAAACAATGTTATCATATTTACACAAAATGGATAGAATTAAAGTATGTGTATATAAAATTTTCATAATTAATAATAAATAAATAAATAATATATATATATATATATCATATAAAAATATTATGTCCATCATAATTCCCAACCATTAAATGTGGTAAAGGAAAAAACGAATGACATCATAACGTAAGGTGGTAGTTCACTATACACAAATGGTAATTCCATTACCCATTAGATGGAGGTGTGTGTAAGTGTAGGTCGAACCCTTAGAATAAAAAAAATCTCAGTATATTTGGGATAATTAGGTTATTATGTAAGAATGTAATAATAATAAATTAATGGGTGGAAAAAGAAATTAAACATAAATTGATGTTGAAGAATGTTGCCTCTTTTTTTGGGTAACTCCTTTTGGTTTTCACAAATGACTTATCGGTTGGATTTATAACCAATTTGAGGACACCAGAGTGAGGGGAGTAATTTTTGGGGATTATATTTTTAGTATTTTTCTAAGCCAAAAGGTCTTGATAGAGGTATAGGGAGGAGGAGGAGGAGCAGCAGAGGCCTTTTATAAGAGGGGGAAAATAACACATTGGGTATTCTTGAAAAGAATTGTTTGTTCACCGCATATTACTTGTCCCAAAGGGGTTAAAATAGACTATTATAGATAATTAAAGGTTTTATTATCTAAATAGGTACACAAAATAATTTTTAGACAAGTTTTGGGCCATTGTTACACCTTATTTTCCTAATTTATTCATTAATTAAGCTTTTTTCCTTAATCACTATAATTAATTTTAATTACATTCACTAATAATTTTGGTCAAAAACTATGTTGAACTTGATATAAATTATAAATCATGTTTATTTAAATATGGAATCAATTTTCCTAACTTATAATTACATAATTGGAAAAAATTATTTTATAATTACTCCCACTCATGAGATGTGAGATTAGTTTTTTAAATTGAAAACGTTCAAAACTTTGGTATGTTTTTATATATAAATTAAATGTTAAATTGTTTCAAATGAACTAAAATGGTTTGAATGGTATAAAAATAATCTAATTATACTTTTAAAATAATTAAAAACATAATTTAAATGTATAAATAAATTGGATGAAAAAGCAATTTTGAACTAAAATTCATTATTATTCACAATTCATCAAAATATGAATGTTCTTAGAAAAATACCAAAAATCCACCCAAAGTAAATTATGATATTTTTCATTAAAAATGAAGTTTTTTTCATATAAATATTATAATAGTATCAAAATTATATTTAAAATGGGTTCTTCATCAAAAGGTGGTAAAATTTACTTTTAAAAATATAGAGCTTATTATGATTAAAATTGGATTTATTATTATTTTAAGCCAATAAAATATTTTGGATGAATGTAAAAACATTTAATAAATATTTGTAAACATAATATAGTCATTTATATTCATTTCCACGAACACAACATCTATAAAATAACTACTACATAAAATAATGAAATTAACAATATATTACTTTTCGATATAACTCAATCTTGCGTGCAATGTAATATTTTTATGAAACTCATTGTTACGTGTTAGGTAAGCTATCATAAATAGACTCCATTTAAAGGTAAAATTACTATATAATTCATAAATATTAACATATATGAAAAATATTTATTCCATAATTACCTGGGATATTACATCCTTGATATTCAATTGGTCATTATTTTTATTTATAATTAATTGGTAACTAGTGAATTCATCTTATAAACATGGGTAAACTATAATATAAAAATTTTAGTTAATATATTTCATTTCCTTATTTACAAAAGCTAGTTAATAACTATCATAATAACATTAATATTATATTATTGTCTGGTAAGACTCGAGCTTCTATGTAACACAAGTCATCAATGGTAGTCAATGTTTCATGCAACGTAAGAAAAACATGGTGTTGTGTGTTATTGAAGATAAAAAATTTATTGAATGTAACACAATCAATTGAGTAATTTAAATTAATTTTAATGGATATATTTTATAAAATCGCAGGATGTTATATCCCACCCCCCTTAAAATAAATTTCTCCCTCGAAATTTGTCTTGGTCATCAAATTATTAACATTTATAGAATTACTTTATTGAATCTCACATCATAAAAATAGTTAAAAAAATATCAGCTTAATAAGGGGAAATGGGAAACACTAAGGTCACCAGAAGTTATAAATAAATAAGATTAAAAATATCAAGAACATTAGTTTGAATTAAAATATATATTTGGATGGGAAAACTAATTCCCATGGTCTAATAGAGAGTAACAGAGAACATAGTCAAGAGGAAGTCAATGATAACAAAACCACAAGCCAAATAGGTGTGGATAAGTTCATTGATATCATCATAAATGATGGTAATGGAATAACATTTTATTTCTTCATGACCCATTTCCTAAATTTGAAGGATTCATTTTCCATATATAATAAGATTAGTAGGAAATATACTTAATTTATGAGTAGATAATCATACTTTAATCATTTCCCAATACAAACTCATCTATTGATCAAAACAATGAGTGTCTAAGATGAATTTTATTGCTGAAATTTGTAGAATCTTCGTCTTATAGATCACATAGTCCTCAAAAGGATAACATGATATTCAACCGCTCTTTAGATATTAACTAAACCCAAAATGGATAGTATATAGTAAGATAATTCAAACATTCTTGTGATGAGATAATGAATTAATATCTAATGTTAAATAGTAAAATCTAAATTTAAAAATAAATCATTCCATAGACATATAACCCTAATAGTCACTACTGATCATGTGTTGATTCAAAATTTTCATTAATTTCTTTTTTTTATTATTTTTTTTTGGTTTTTATGCTCACAAATTCCCACATTTTTGTTACTAATGATTTTACATTAAATTGAATTTTAGGAAATTAATATTCATTGAAATATTTATTTTAGAAATATATTTAAGTCTTTGACTGATGATTATTATTTTTTAAAGTATTCAAGATGTTTTTTTGACATGTTCTAGAAACAATGTTCATACCCTACATTTTTAAGCGTAGCGTAAATAATGAACACTATGTTTGAAACAGCACATATGGATCATTTACCATACGTTTTAAGAAAATTATGGTTCATTAACCCTATGTTTTGAATCAACCCTGTGTTTTAGGAAACAAATATATGGATCATCAACCCTATTTTTTTATTCAACCCTAAATTTTCAATCCTACATTTGGTATTTTTATGTTATATGAAGGAAACCTATGTTTGACAATTCAACTATAGAGATTTAAATCTACACTATTATCCATGATTTATGCAATAGTGTTGATGGAAGTAAAGATATATTCAAAATTATTTTGAGACCAATTCAAAGGCTCATTATGATTTTTTTAAAGGACCATTTTCAATTAAGTAAATTTTTATTATTCTTATAGGATGTTACTAATCTCTTGAATATTTTTTAAAATATTCACGATTAATTGTGTGATATTTCTGGAGCTGGTTTGACCCAGATCTTTTCAACTTGTTGTATAAATATAAATATACTATTCATTGAAAAAAATAGAAACAATAGATACATATACATGTATATAGAAAAATACATCATAGAAAAAAAATGTGTGGCATTGCCTTCAAAGATACACTTTAGAAACATGCATGTTTAGATCTATTTGATCTACTTACTACTATTGACATCACTTCTACTACATATATTCATTACATAATCTTATAAAATAATGGAAAAGAAATTTTTTAAAGATAAAATTTTGTGAAATTTATGTTTAAATATCTATATGGTGTTTTATTTTCTACTCTTTAAATAAATCCTATGAAAACATTAAAGATATATTTACTGTTGAGATTTATTTTAGATCTAATTTCATCTGTTAGATGTTACTAAAAACTATGAAAATTAAACCATACAATCGAACAAATCAAATTATTTGGATACATTTTTGTTCCAACTGCTTGTACTCATTCATGGTTATGTTTCAGCTTCTTTTACTAAGCTGTAGATATCATGTTCCATATAAAAGAATCTTAAGGATTTGTAAAGTCTTGTAAGTTATCAACCACCTGTACTCATTTTTTATTTAAAGGTATTAGGATAAGAGGACCTGGTAGTAAAATTACCAAGATCATGGTGTTGAGTGTTGGTAGAGTGGACTAAGGGATCTTTGTTCCATAAACCTCAATACATTTCGGTTTTCATTTCCTTTATTTATTTCCACTACTCACTCTCTTTTAAGAAAAAAGGAAAAAAAGTCTTCATAACAAGAGAGGTGTTCAGAATATGAAAACAAAAAATAAAGTGCACAATTCACCCCCCCCCTGTTGTTTCTTTGTCTTCATCATATCCATCTTAGCCTAACAATTGGTATCAAAGGTTAGAATCTATTAGTGATATTTCTCATTCTATAAATCGATTTCTACGTGATACCAACAAGTAGTTTTAGAAGAAGTTATTTGTTGTTATATTTCACTGTTTGGAAATTCTTGGAAGTTATTTTTGTTTCTATCAAATACCTAAACAATTGGTATTAAAGGAAAGTCTCTTCTATGCTTCAAAATTTTTTACACTCGTACAAAATTCAAAAATATTTTCATTGGATCTAATAATCCTGAGTTAAAGATTCAGAAGAATACATATTGGAATGGATGATTCTAGAGAAGGTGTAACTATAATTCAAGCTCTATATTTTAATGTTAATGATTATGATTTCTAGAATGAGAATATGATTATTTATTTTAAAAATATTGGAATGATGGTTTATTTAAAAGTTTTTAAGCCTTATGATATTCATAAAGATTATTTGTAAAATTTTAGTATTGATCAAAAAAATATTATGATCTCAATTCAAAATACATGAATTCTATTGTATTTGGTTTAGAAAATGGTTAATTTAGTCGACTATCTCAATGTTCAACTACATTTGAGATGTGGAAAACTTTTGATGATGCTCATAGTGGAACTTAAAATATCAATCAATTAAATTATACTAATGAAAATCTAAAGTTTGGTATTTTTAGAATGGATGAGAATGAGACTATCGATCAAATGGATGAAAGTTGGACAGAGATATTCAATAAGGTTATTGCTTTAGGAAATCCAATTTTGCAATCAGATCTATCTTTAAAAGTACTCAAAGTACTATCTCTTAAGTGAAATAGAATATCTAAAACTATATGTAAGTCTACATCAGTAAAATATTTGACAATGAATTATTTGATTAAAACATTAATGATTTATGATGTCGTGATGCAGGTTGAAGATGAAATTTATATCAAAAATGAAGAAATCTCTCTCAAGTATACAACAGAAGAATCATCTGATTCATGTCGTCTATATCGAGATAAAGATTTATTGCTGAAAATTTTGAAAAGTTGTACAATAAGAAAAATAAAGTTACTGAAGAAGATGGATGTTGTGAATATAAGGAAAGAAGTCATAAAAGTGATAATTTTTATCTACTTAAAGATTAAAGGTAATTCAATTATAAAAGAAAATGAAAGGAGGTTGTAAAGTCTAATTTTAGTGATTATTATAATTCACATGATGGAACTTCTTCAAATTCATAAGCTGAGCATAAAATCGTATGTCTCATAGCCAACAATGATGGTGTAAAATAATCATTCTATCAAAACTCTAGTTTAAAAAATATTTCTTATGATGAGTTAAATAAATATTTTTTTATGCTACATGATAAATATGAAACCTTAAAAAATATAGAAATTATAAATTCTTATGACACTATTTTATTAGAAAAATAAAATTTTTCAAAATAGTTTATAGATTTGAAATATAATGTATCTAAAATTTCTTTTGATTTTCATAAAATTAAGATTAAAATTTTAATTACTAATGTTGATGATTTAAAACAAGGTTATAGAATGTTAATAAAAGGATAAAAATATTTAAATAAAATTCTTGGAAAAATAAAAAACTGAAATGAATATTTGGAAAACGAAGTAATGGAGAAATATCGAAACTATATAAGAATTACTTTATTCTTATTTTAAATAGTAAAAACATTTCTACTATTAAATGTTTTTATTATGGTAATAATGGTCATTATGCTAATGATTGATTTTTTAGAAAACCAAAAATTTGTAGTTTTATAAATTTTTACTGCTCAAATTAATTGGTTAACTTAAATTATAGAATTCTTACTCAAAACAAACATGTTTGGTTACCAAAAATTTAGTTTCTAACACTAATGGATCCAAAAGAATATGGGTACCAAAAGGCAGTTTTATTTAATATTTTTTAGGATTACAACCCTAAGCTAAATAATTAAATATTTAAGTGGTTGATCAATGGACACATGAAATTTTCTACCAAAGGATTGAATAACTTTAAAGTAGTTCATTATCAAAAATCCCCAGTTATAAAAAAATAGATCTAGGAAGTGGTTCATTTTCTAAAACTATATGCTTTTGGTTAATTATTCCTTAGAAAAATTTATATGTTTTACAAATTGATAAAGTGGTTTATTTATTCTTTAAATTCATCTATTAATATTTTTTATAACTAATTTGTTAAATTTCAATAATTTTTGTTTAAAATATAGCATTTTAAGAAAAGTGTATATTTTTCATAATTTAATCGGTTTTAAAATATTTACATTTCTTATTTAATTTTTATATGGAATTTGAACATATTTTTTACAGAACATGTCTATACAAAAGATATAATCTATAATGATTTTTTTTTATTTTTTGGATAAAGAAAATGATACGTCATCTTCATTCTGTCAGAGCCAAAAAAATTATCATCTTCTTAAATTTTTAATATTGTGCATCGTATTCTTCTTTTTCAAATAATATTGTTCGAAATACTATTGAAAATAATTCATATAAAAATGAAGAGGTTAGGTGCTTTATGTTCAGAATATATAATTTTTTCTAAAAGGAAAAAAGGTAATGCTTCTAAACTATTTAAAGAATAATCAGTTTCATGTATTGAAGATTCATATGAAATGTATTCTGTAAGAAAGAAAGAAATTCCTAGTTATGAAGAACTTGAAGTATCATCATTCCAAATATCTTATGAAAGACTATTATTTAATGTTATCTCTTTGAATAGTGAAAGAGTGAAGTTTCAAGATGAGCTGGATGCATTTAGAAATTCATATAATGATCTACAGAAATCATCAGTATCTATAGTTGCTTTTGATTCATTAAAAAAGAAATATCAGAATATAAAATATAGTTCATTCTCAAAATTAGACTTTAAATATTTCAAAATAGAAATGATAAGTCAAATGGTTCTTCTTAGAGCATAAACGGTTACAAAAATCGGTCTTGATAAACTGAAGTTTTTTTTTGGAATAGTGTACATCTTCTTCTTATCAAAGAGCATTAGATGTTCAAAATATATTAGAAGAACTATCAATATTTTTACCTATTTTAAACAAAAAAATACGTAGTTTGGAATGTTCATAATAACAGTATACTCTTTCTAAAAAAATTATTTATTTTTTTTGTATAAAAGTCAATGTTATATGTATTGTAAAGTGAAAATGGTGAAATTAGTTGCTTCATAATTTTTTTATATATATGAAATCATGAATATATTTTTTTATCTAAAACATTCATTGAAATGATCTAATATGTTATAATTTAAGGAAATTTTTAAGAAAAAAATCATTTTATTCATATGCTCTGTATTTAAATTATTTGAATCTTTTAAATGAAATCATAAATTTAGGGGGAGTTAATTTTACTGATTTTATCTATTTTATGTCACAAAAAAGGGTAGAATATTAATATGATACAAAATGATTGGTTTCATATGTTGTAATTTTATACTTTTGTTTAAAGGGAAACGGTTATTACCATGTTTAGTAGATTACCTTTATTGACAATGTTCATAAAGATAGAGAATATTATTCTTCATAATATCCTTGTCTTAGGGGATAAGTTATATGAAAAATTAAATTTACATAAATTAATAATAAAGGGAAAAAAATTAGATTATTTTCTAAGTTTTTATTTTGATTGTTTATCTTCATTGGGAGAGAAGTTTTTTGTAAAAAGAACTATTAAGAATCATGTTTTTTATCATTAAAAGGGGGAGATGTTTTCTTTATGTAATAAATTTTTATGAAGTAAAAAAGGGAGGTATATTTATTTTGAAATTATGTTCATTTATGTTATGGGTTTTGTTATCATCAAAAGGGGGAAATTGTTGAGCATGTGTTGATTAAATAGTATTGTTAATTTCTTTTTGTTTTTTATGCTATAAAATACCCACATTTTTTACTAATTATTTTAATTTTAAGTTAATTTTAAGAAATTAATATTCATTTAAATAATTATTCTGAAAATATATTCAAATATTTAACCCACGATGAATATTTTTTTAAGTATTCAGGACACATTTTTAACGTACTCTGGAAACATTGTTTATACCCAACGTCTGAAACAGCATGTATGGATCATTTACCATGCATTGAGAGGAAAGTATATTTCATTAACCCTACATTTAGAATCAATCCTATGTTTGAGGAAATAAACATATGGATCATCAACTATAATTTTGTATTCAACCCTACGTTGTTAACATTATATTTGGTATTTTGACGTTATATGAAGGAACCCTATATTTGACTATTCAACGATGGAGATTTAAATCCGTGATATTATCTATGATTTATGAAATGGTCTTGAGCGAAGTAAAGATCTATTCAAAGTTATTTTTGGGACCAATTGAAAGGCTCATTGTGATTGTTTTAAAGATTTATTTTCCACATAGTAATTCATTGTTATTATTATTAGGTGTTATGACACTCTTAATTTTTTTAAATGTTCATGATTTATTGTACAATATTTCTATAGTTGGTTTGACCTAGAGATATTGGATTTTCTATATAAATATCGAGATTATTTTCATAAAAAAAAATAGACACAACAAATACATATACATGTACAGAGAAAAATACATCATATACAGGAAAATCTATGTGTTATTGCATTCAAAGATACACTTTGGATACATTCATGTTTAGATATATCTGATCTACTTTCTACTATTATCATCACTACTACTACATCTATTCATTACATCTTCTTATATAAGAATGAAGAAGAAAAATCATAAAGATACACTTTAGAGACATTCATGTTTAAATATATGTCTGGTGTTTTATTTTCTACTATTTGAAGAAAGCCTATTCAAACGATGAAAAAATATTTACTATTGTACTTTATTGAAGATATGATTTCATTTATCAGTTTCTACTGAAAAAAGTGAATATTAACTCATACTATCAAACAAATCATATAATTTTGATTTATTTAAGTTTTGGCAACACATACTTAGTCATGGTTAAGTGTCAACTTCTTATACTAATATATGGATATTTGGTTCTCGTTAAATGAATATGAAGGCTTTGTAAATTCTTGAAAGGTGTCAACATCCTAAACTCAGTAGTTTAAAGGTCATAGGATTAGAGGACCTAAGAGTAAAATCATCAATCTCATGGATTTGAGTATTGGTGGAGTGGACTAAGGGATCTTTGTGCACTAAGCCACTATACATCATTGTGTACATTTACTTTATTTATTTTCATTGGTTACTCAATTTTAAGAGAAAATGAATTATTAACTACACAACAAGATAGGTGTTGAGATTCTGAAAAATTTCTTAAAGTGATCAATTCACCCCTATCTTGTGTCTTTGTCTTCATCATAACCATCCCAACCTAATAGTCACCAATACCATTAAACTTACATCCACACAAGTAGAGTTATCCTCCCTTAAACAATTTCTAAACATATACCTCAAACATCTATAGAATATAATAAATTTTTCCTAAGGAATTTCAATTTTTTAAAACATTAAAAGAGGTTTGCCTAAGACATTGGAATTATGATCAACCATCAAATAATATAGAACTCCCAATATCTTCTATCACTTCACCAAATGACCCAACATCAACTATAGAAGTAGAAAATTATTTTTACACACCATTTTTCTTTCTATCTTGTTGGTTTCAACCCTGGGTAATCAAATTTGGACACACATTATCATAATTTCCTAACTCGTTTCGACTAAAACAGCTCACCACTATCTTTTCACTACTTTTATTATCATCTCCCTTATAATTATGAACCATATGACCCAAATTACCACATCATAAAAACTTCCCAGACTTTAGAATACATTCTCCAGGATTCCTTTTAACACACTTCTCCCAAGTTCAAAATTGGTTTTTCTTACCTCCTTCCTTCTTTGATGAATATTTTCCCATTTCCTACCAAATGGAAATCTTCTTTTTCTTATTATCACGGGACACATGATAATCAGTAAACTCCATTTTTATCTTATCATAACATTGAAAAAGTTTCTCAAAGCTCTTGAACTCACAAGAATCTAATTACCTTTCACATCATGGTTTTAGTCCTTAGTAAAACAGATTTGTCTTACTATCAATATCTTGGATAAAATTCAGGATGTACCAGGTAAGTCAAGTGAAATTTTATTTCTTATGAATCCATTAAATATTCCTCCTTTTCTCGTAATTCCAAGAACTTTTTTCCATTATAATTCAAATATCCTTTGAAAAATATTTCTCAAATAAAATATTATTAAATTCATCACATTCCAAGGAATCAATCGCTTCCCTTTCTCAGATATTCTAAACCATTTACCACCACTGGTTGGATTTAGCTTCAAAATGATAAAATTTTAAGAGTTACCTTTTGGTGATCCAAAAAAAACTATTGCATTGAATATATTTTCTAGAGATATAATCCATCCTTCAACTATTATGGGGTGAGATGATCATTTGAATGATGGGGGATTTTGTCACATGAAATTCTCCACTAAGATCGTGTTCCTTTATGGTAGATCTGGTTACTCTTAGGAATGGAAACCGCCACCATTTATATCTTCAGTCAACTAACCCATCACCACAATAAACTATACAGTTCTGATTCCTATCATCTTGGGGTGATGATTTAGAAGGATATTTTCCTCTTGGTGCCTTTCCACTATAGCTTCCTTGTTTCCTCTATATAAAACTATTCTAAACAAAAATACTTTAGATGAAGAAACATGGTAATATTTAAATTCTATATCGTTATAACTTAACCAAAAAATAAAATATTCTAAGGGGATGTTATTAAAATTATCATAACTTTTAAATTTATCTAAATGTTTCTTTGTTTCGAACTATAATGCCCCAACCTTAAAACATTACATAATATAAATTTATGTCAAGAATTTTAAATTATTTCACATTGAGGATCCATTCATGTTTATAGTTTTATAAAATTATCCCATAACTTATAAATAATAAATTGATAAAATAAAAATTTGACACTTTCAAACTATATCGATTTTTTCGATAATATAAAACTTTTAACATAAAGCATGATCCCTAATACAAAAACATCTCATGACATTCAACCTGAATTCTTCCAACCCCTTACTCATCCTTATGTCTTCTGAAAAAACATTAAAAATAAAGGGATGAGCATAAAAAGATCATAAAGGGTTGTAAAAACAAGGAAGTTATTAGTCCATTTATAAACATTAAAAACTCATGAACACTTTAACAGAAAGTAATACTTATCACATTAATTAGTAGTAAATACTTTAATCTAATAATAATCTTAATTCATAACTTTCTTATAATCACAAGATCACCATAAAACCCATAACAGGAATAGGAAATACATAAGGTTAACTTGAAACATCATTATACTTGTCACACTTATAAATGGAATAACCATACAATCAACTCCCATATATTTCAATCTTAAAAATAAAATATCCATACAAAAAAATTCCATACCCAATAAATTGGAGGGCTATCACGGACTCACCCATAGTTGATTTATCATAGAACCACACATCATTGGTTTATTACATAACCACCAATAAAATTTATACATATCATCATAACACATAAAATATTGAAATTTTCAAAATTTTAAAATTTCACTTATAAAATTTCATTTTAAATCATAAGATAAAATTTTAAGATATTGAAATAATCAAGCCATTTTTAAAACCAATTTTCAATAACAAAAAAACATTTTATTTAAAAAACTAGTTTATATACCAAAATATCCAAATAAAAGGATATATTTTTTTTAATTTCGAAAAATATGTAATATTTAAAAGTAAGTTAGAAAGAAAATCCAGACAACATGAAAGGTCATTATCATTGTACTCTAAAAAACAGGACATTTTATTTATCATTTGTTAAAATATTCCTTTTAAGACAAGTAAAAATATTATTTTTTAAAACCTTTTAATGAAATTTAAAGTTGAAATACAATTTCCTTTATAATCATATTATAACCAAATAAATAAATATGTAAACTAATATTAAGAATATTTACATGAGGAAAGGATTGCACCTTTAAACATTCAAAACGT
Organism: Viscum album; assembly: GCA_963277665.1. NCBI lineage: Eukaryota > Viridiplantae > Streptophyta > Magnoliopsida > Santalales > Viscaceae > Viscum > Viscum album. Next base: position 212,623,477 of record OY728163.1, read on the forward strand.
CTCATACCACTTTGAACATTTAAAACATTATCACCATAAAAGAATAAATTTTAACAAGACATTAAATAACATGATAATAGATAAAATATGTATATTTAATTTAAAATGGTTTGTATATACATTTTATAAAATAATAAAGGTGCATGTAATCAAGAAATGTCTCAATGAAAAGAGATTGAGATGAAATCCCATACCTTGAGCCTGATTTGTCACATGTGACTTTATCTTACTGAATAATAAACTTATTTTAATTAATTTATTTATTTAGAAACATTTCAAAAAAATTAATTACTTTTATTTGACATATTATAATGCTGTAAACAACTACTTAAGAAACTAAGTTTACTTCGGATGTTTTGATTATATTCAATTTATGTGTCAAAATGACTAAGTTTGGATGTATACTATCAAGGAAGTCATTATATAAACAGATACAGAATAATATTATTGTCATAATTATAATATTTATACATAATTTATACTTTTAAAACCAATAATGATATAAGTTTATGAAAAATGAACCAATATTGCAATCCTGGAGACGGTTGGTCATACATACACATCTGTAACGTTCCCATTTTTCAATGATCGTTATGGAAAGAAGGTAAGTAACAATTTATACTTATAGCATGATAATTATATCATATATACCATATTATTTAATCGTGACTACTTATATATATAATTATGGTGATTTAAAAGGAATCACATTTCTTTGAGTGGGTGGTAGTCCACACATCCATGAACGACATTATAATTTTTCCAGTGTGTGGAAAAGTTTTAAAGAAAATGATTTATTATATTTATAGAAAGGTAATTATGTCATTTATATCATATATAGGTTATTTATATCACATATATTTAATTAAAACCATCATTAGTATGTTCCATGTACTCTGTGAACGTATCACATCACTTTGAGGAGGCGGTAGACCACATGTCCACGAATGATGTTATAACTTTTTCAGTGTTTGAAAGGGTAATAAAGAGAATGATATATTATATTTACAGAAAGATAATTATTACATGAATATATTATATATTTTATTTATTTCACATATATTTAATAAAACCTAACCCTTATATGTTCCATGTATTGTGTGAACAAATCAGATCGCATTCAGGGGGCGGTATTCCACTCTTCCACAAACGATGTAATCGTATTTACACAAAGTAGAAATAATGAATTTATGTGTATATAAAATTTACATAAGTAATAATAAATAATAAATATAATATATATATGTATATATATATCATATAAAAATATTTTTTCCATCATAATTCTCAACCATAAGAGGAGGTAAATAAAAAACAAACGACATCGTTACGTGAGACGGTAGTTCGTCATACACGAATGGTAATTTCGTTACCCATTTAATGAATGTGTTTGTAAGTGTAGTTATAACCCTTATAATAAAAAAATATTTATAATTATTATACTGAATTTTTTATATAATAATTCAATAATATGAAATTAAGGGCTAGAGAAAGAAATAAAACATAAACGGATGTTGAAGAATATTACCTCTTTTCAGGTAACTCCTTTTGGTTTTCACTAAAGGACTTCTTGGTGGGATTTATGACCAAGGTGATGAATCTAGGGTTAGGGGAGGGATTTTTTTAGATTATTTGGTCAGGTTTCTTTCTATCCAAAAGGGAATTATTGGTGTAAAGAATGGGGGATGAGAGGAGGCCTTTTATAAGAGGGGAAAAGGACACATTGGTTATTCTTGGAAATAATTTTATGTTCCACACATTTTAATTATCCCCAAAGGGTTAAAAATAGACCATTATAGATCCTTATAGGATTAATAGTAGTTATATAGCCATAAAATAATTTTTAGAAAAGTTTATGGTCATTTTTACACCTTATTTTCCAATTTTAGTCATTAATTAATCTTGTTTTTCCTTAATCAATGTAATTAATTTTAATTACATTCACAAATCATTTTGGTAAAAAACTAAGTTTACCATATTATAATTCAAAAATTATTATTATTCCAAATATGGAATCCATTTTTCCAAATTCTAATCACATAAGTGGTCGAAATTAATTTAAACTTAATCTTGTAGATGTGATGTGATAGTGGGTTTCTAAAGTGAAAATATGCAAACTTTTGGTAATTTTTTATATCTAAATTTAATGAAAATTGTTTAAAATGGCATAAATTGGTTTAAATAATATAAAAATGATCTAATTAAAATTTTAAATCAATTAAAACTTAATTTAAATATATAAATAAATTGGATGAATAAATAGTTTTGAACTAAAATTCAGTATTATTCAATATTCATCAAAATATGAAATTTCTCAAAAAACAATCAAAATTCAATCAAATTAAATTTTTATATTTCTACTAAAAATTATTTATTCATATAAAATTTATAAAAGTTTCAAAAAATAGATTTAAAATCGGTTCTCCATCAAAAGGTGGTAAAATTTCCTTGTAAAAATATAGAGCTTTTTATGCCTAAAATTGGATTTATTCTTATTTTAACCCTATCTAATATATTGGTTGAATGTAAAAATAATAATAAACATTATTAAGCATAATATAGTTATTCCTATTCATTCTTATTATAAAACATCTTGCCAATAACTACCACTTAAAATAATAACAATATATTGTTTTTTAGTATAACTCAATCTTGTGGGTAACGTAAGATTTCAAAAAAACTCATTATTATGTGTTGTGTACGATATCATACATAGAATACCATTAAAGGTAAAATTACTATATAATTTATAATTATTAAAAAATAATAAAAATATGTATTCCATCATTACATGGGATATTACATCCTTTATATTCAATTAGTTATTGTTTTCATTTATAGTTAATTAGAAACTAATTAATTCATCTTATAAACATGTGTAAACTATAATTTCAATATTTTAGTTAATCTTGTTACTTTCCTACATTCTAGTGGATTGTTAATTACTATAATAATATTAATATTAATATTAAAAAAATCTAGTAAGACTCAGTCTTGCGTGCTATAGAAGTCTCCAAAAGGCAGCTGATGTTGCATGCAATACAAGAAAAATATAGTCTTGCGTGTGATGCTAGCTAAGAAATGTATTATGTGTAACGAAATCCATTAAATAATTTTAATTAATTTGAACATGCAATCACAGAACCCTACTTTGATTGATGTTCTTAGGTTAGATTATGGTCGTTGTTTAATTATAGAACATATCCACTCTATAAATGAGGATTAATTGAGTTTAGGGATTATATTTGAACTCTACACATTTACCTTGTGTGGTCTTGTATTACCAATTAAGTCTGCACCCTCACAATTTACACAACTTCCGACCTTGTGTGTTTTTGTGTCAATTGTTCAATTACTTTCTTAGTTTTATTTAAATTAAAAACTACATTAATATATCATATTAATTGAATTATAGTAGTCCATTGATTCAAAATAAATTAATGAAGAAGGTAACAGGTAGATCGATTACTAAGAAAACTACTCTTCCATGGGCGGTGTAGTCATCGTAAAAACATTTTTCTTTCACAAGAGTTTAGGAAGGGTATAAAACAATCTTGTTTATACTATTTAATTCCAGCACAAATATGAAGATTAAGAGAAGAATAAATTTTAACAATAAATAATAAAATAGAAGAAAAAAAGTGGAACTAAGAAGTATATTATGAAAACACAAACATTACAGCATGAGGAGGAAGAAGGCTTCGACGAAGGGATCTTAGCTTTAAGATCTACCCTTATTGAATTGTTTAAATAAGTGGAGTGAAACCACTTCTACTCTTCCCTCAACTTCCTAATTCAAGTCTCAACCCCTCAAAATGATAAAAATGGAAATTTATATAGGGTAGGGGAGGATAGGATCAAAGTGGTTTTAAGTGTGAATGGAGAATCTTGGCCAAATATTTTAATCCAACTTGATCTACCCATTTGACCACCAAAACACGTTAACCATCTCTTCTTACTGAAGTATTATTTGTTCTAACATCAGTCCTCGAGCTCCTCAAAAAATTTGGGCTTAATACAAGTAGGTATGAAGAAGTTATGGCCCAAATATAGAACAAATATCCAATCTGGAGAGTCCATCTGAACTTTGACTTCATGTACCATTTTAACCAACCAAATGCACGATTTAGCTCCAATGTACTAAACAAATGTTGTATCCCATTAAGTTGGGAACACAGTTACAAAGTTTCATGTTCAAATAATAAATATTAAAATATTTATCTCTAAAATACTACAGTAAACTATAAAGGATAAAACTAGAATTTCCATAAAATTTTAAAATGAATGATCTAATCTCAAATATTTTTTAAATAAACATATTTAACACAATGTGAGGAAATTTTATCATTTATTATCAATAAAATATTAAATAAAAAAGTTTTTATCAACTTCCACACACTTACTCTTTTGCACTCCTGGGTAAAACCTCATATCATATATTTGAAAAAATTGTGACAAGATATGAATATTCATATTTCTCACTCCACAGTGCAAATATAGGAAAAGTAAGAATACCTTCAAGATTCAATATTAATAAATTTTAAATTCATTGCCTCATAAATTGTGTCAAAAACAAAATCTAGTGAGAATCATAATATTAATCATAGTGAAACCATCCATGGGTCTACCATGCCACTAATTCTCCACGTGTGTGCGTGCCAACCATTCCAAGCTCATAAATCCACCCTTTATATGGTATATTCAGGTTAAGTAAAACAATTCTACTTAGTTTAATTCACCGAACCTATTCTGCATTCCTTTTCAATCTAATTTCAGGACCCAATCACTTAATCATTTCTGAAATTCAAACCTTAATCTCCCGACCTAGATATCCTCATATGTTGTACATTTCATCACTCCCCTCATTTATTTATTTTATTTTATTTTTGTTTTTTTAAGTTTCACTTAGAACAAATCTCACACTCAACTCTCAACCCATGTTTGATCTCCTCACAACACTAATTGTAATAGTTATAACAAGATCAAAGCTCGATGAATAGTAGTTTTTGACCTATCCAAGACCCAACCCATATTTTTTTTGAGGGCGTACAATAGTCAGATAACATGTACACATGCATAGGTTAATTCGGTACAGTAATGAAACTGATTGGAAGAGAAACGAACATATGGAATAACCAATGAATTTTTTTTACCTAACTTGACCATACCTTAAATTTAGTAGGAAAAATTTCACAAGTCAAGGTTGAGTGAAAATTTTTGTAGAGAAATCAATGACACAATTTACCATGAACAAATATCACAAGTAATGATGTCAAAATCTAAAAGGTTTTATAATGACATAACCATTCATATCATTGACAACTTCAATTTTTATAAAAATCAACCCTTTATGGTGAAATCTTACTCATGCTTATAATTATACCAATTAATTTTAAAAACATTCATTTTCCACATGTTTCACATGAGAATGTTACATGATATAATTGTTTTTATTTATTTATTTTTTTGGTTTTTTTTTAAATTGTAACAAAAAAACTTAATAGAAAATACACACAAAACACACAAATTACAATCCTAAATATCTACCCCAAAATGTTTTCCCCTCCCCCAAACTTATAATATTTCATTGTCCTCAATATGAGCCTATGAGATAATATATGCACATGAAATGTATAATTTTAAATAGGAGAAATAATATAAAATTGAAAGGGTTAGGAACACCCTGATATGCTCAAGTGATGATGGGGTCATATAGTGTGATTAAATCCACTACATCAGTTGGAAGTCCCTCAATGTATTTCTTCAAATGTTTCCCATTTAATGTAAATCTCCTTCTAGTTTCCTCTTGTGTAATCTATACTACACTATAAGAAAAAACATTAGATACAATATAAGGACCTGACTATCTGAAATGGAAATTACCATCAGCTTCGGTTGTGAACTATAGAGAAGGAATTTCTCTCCAACATAAAATTCCCTTTTCTTGATCATTATTTCATGAACTTATTTGGATATTTCCTTGTAGAGCATTGAGTTCTCATATAAAGATAATTGAATCTCCTCAAGCTCTTAAATTTTCAGCTTCCATTGAATTCCAACTTAGGCCAAATCCATGTTCCATTTCTTTATAGTCCAATAAGCCTGGTGCTCAACCTCTATGGGTAGATGATAGGATTTCCCAAAAACAATATGAAATGGGGACATACCGATGGGAGTTTTTTATGCTGTCCTATATGCCCATAGAGCATCATCCAAGAACTTTCTTTAATCCTTCCTGTTCGACTGCATAGTTTTCTCTAAAATTTGTTTTAACTCCCTATTTGAAACCTCAACTTGAATATTTGTTTGGATGTGGTATGGTGTTGATGTTTTGTGTTTCACCCCATACTTACAAAGGAGAGAAGCCAAATTTTGATTATAGGAGTGTTTCCCTTGGTCAACGATCATGGCATTCAGTACTCCAAGCCTCCAAAAAAATCTGTGTCTTGACAAATTGCACTACAACATGAGAATCATTAATCCTGGTGGCCTTAACCTCCACATATTTACTTAGATAATCAACAGAAACCAAAATATAAAAAAATCCAAATGAACTAGGAAAAGGACCCATAAAATCGATGCCCCATAGATCAAAAATCTCATAGAATAGTATGGGTTGTTGGGGAATCTCATGTCTCGTAGAAATGTTCCCAGTGTGTTGGCAATGAGATCATGACTTACAAATCACATGAGCATCATGGAATAATCTAGGATAATATAATCTTAGGTCTAATACTTTCCTAGGTGTCCATTGGTGTCCAAAGTGTCCACCACAAACAAGTGTATGACAAAATTGTATAATAGACTCAAACTCAGGATCAGGAACACACCTCCAAATAACTTGGTCACTACACATGTGGCATAAGTAGGGATCATACCACACATAAAATCTAAACTCACTCTTTAACTTTTGGACTTGGTGTTTCTTCCAATTTACAGGGATTTTAGATTCAACAAGGTAGTTAACTAAATCATCATACCAAGGATGCGTACCTGAGATAGAATAAAGATGCTCATCAGGGAAAGTGTCCCAAAGTGGTACCTGGTCCAAGGTGTCATCATTTAGTGTCTGAGTAATCCTACCCATGTGGTCCTCCACCAAGTTTTCTTACCCCTTCTTATACTTTATCTCAATATAAAATTCATATAGAAGGAGCATCGATCGGATTAGCATGGGCTTTGCATCCAGCTTCTTTAAGAGGTACCTTAGAGCTGCATTGTCAAAAAAAACTACTTTAGAGCCCAATAAATATGAATAGAATTTATCTAAAAGAAATATGAAGGCAAGAAACTCATTTTTCATGGTTGTTTAGTTTTATTAGGCCAAATCTAGTTTCCTTGATTCATATAATATCACATGTGAATGTCCCTCCACCCTCTGAGATAAGACAGCTCGAACTGCGAAGTTGGAGTTATCACACATAATCTCAAAAGGAAGCTCCCACTGTGGGAGCTGTATGATTGGTGGAGTGGTCAGACAATTATTTATCTCATCAAAGGAAGTCCTACAAGAATCATCAAACACAAAATATAAATCCTTTTAAAGTAATTTCAACATAGGAAGAGCAATCTTATTGAAATCTTTGATGAAGCACCGATAAAATCCTGCATGCCCTAGGAAAGATCTAACATCACGCACACATGAAGGATATGGTAAGGATGAAACAATATCTACCTTAGATCTATAAACCTTTGTCCCATGTTTGACACTAAATTCCCCAAGACAATGTCATGTTATACTATAAAATGAAACTTTTCAAAGTTCAAGACCAGATTCTTCTCAATACAATAATTCAAAACATTTCCCAAACATGAGATAAAATCATCAAATGAAGACCCATACACTATAAAATCATCCATAAATACCTCTATGAAGTTCTTAATAAAATCAGAAAAAAAATACTCACCATACATCTCTAGAAGGTACCTGGGGTCACAAAAAGTCGGGTTAATCATTGAGTTCATATATTTCAAAATGTCTCCCAAATAGTATGACATACTCCAGTAAAAATGAAATATATAGTTTTTTAGTTTCAGAAAAAAAAATAATGTCCAATAAGAATTTTGAATATTCTATAAACAAAATACTAATTTTTATCTTCTTTTTCAATCAATTAGAGTCTAAAATTTAGTGACATGTCACCACACATGGATCACAGAAACTCTTCAATCAAATTCATTTGAGATATATATATATATAGGAATATAAGTTTTTAATCATAATCTATATTTAGAAAATCAATAGTATGCATCACATCCAATTGCTACAATAACAATCATCAAAGTAGTTCATCAATCGTCACTTTCCGTGAATTATTACATCAATGAATTATTTTTTGAAGAATAATATTGATTCTCTTATTTTTTTTTGTGTATTCACATTCCAATTCATGGTATTATTCCCCTCATACCCTCAATAATTATTATAACACACCATTATAACCTCTACCTCCACATCCTTCTAATATTTTGGAAATCCAAGTTTAAAAATGCAACTTTATTTCTAACTTTTAACGACATACATTTTAATTTGAGCCTTTATAAATATTTAGACCTTAAAAATCATTAGAATTAATTAAGTTATGTTGAAGGTTTATCTGATGTAAATCAATGTGGAACCCATCGAGGATTATTATAGAATGTTCTAGCACTTATCTAAACATTTAAAAACAAATGTGCCTTAGTATGATAGAAAATTATGTACTTTTATTTAACTAAATCATCTATATTGAAGTCCTAATGAAAAATTAAAATACAAATCCATTAAACATAAATGTTTAAATAAATATTTTTCAATATACAAATAATTAATCACCAGTTCTTCAAATTTTTTTGGGAAACCATAGCCACTTCAGTTAAACCAGAACATGATAGATAAAATACTTTGTCATCATGAAGCTAATTTTATTTAATAAACATGTAATTATAACCGATTATCATTTTATAAATTTTTTGAAAACCCACTATAAGGACTATTATTTTGTTGGCATCCATATAATATCCTATAATTCATACAAATAACTCTTTAAAAATGCCTCTATCGTGGTTGTTTTCATCAAAAGAATCATAAATAATTATTTCATGACACATTCCATGACATGGTTTACTAAATATCAAGTCTTGTTTTTTTGAACTTCACGTTGAATTCATTTATTAAAAAATAACAAACCTATTCAGTGTACATAAACTCTTAGATCACTTCCTTAGCATCAAAATAATTTATAATTAATTGAGAATGACTTTTTCATGTTTTGAAAAAAATAATCTAACACTTTTATGGATATAAACTCATGCAACCCCGCATTTCTCCTAATAATATTACATTTTACATAAGACACCATATCAAACCAATATTTTGAAATATATATATTACACATTTTTAGATGAATATTCATTACATTACACAAAAACACACTTGAGGATAATAAAGGTATAATTCCTTTAGAAACATGGAAATAGAAAATAATGGTTTATAAAATATCAAATTTATCTCCCAATTTTATATCCATAATGAGCACCCTTTTTAACATATAATACATAATACCTTTCTTAGTCTCCTAGGTAAAGAAAACATTAGAAAAGGGTGAGATTAGATGCTTTGTAAGGGTAAACAATGAAGATATCATATATTATAGAATCATAACATGAGTATAAGGCTATAGTAACATGCACATAACATTTTTAAAATTTTACCCTACATATCAAAGATTATTGTAATGTGTCATTAAATAAATCATGGAAGTTAATAAGACATGGATCATAGAGTAATATGATCCAATAGAGAATAATGTTTCTATAAGAAATGTATTTTTTTCATACAAATAAGCATAGTAAATAATTTTTTGTAGCAGTTAAGGATCTTTTCTAATACTATCATAGAGGAAGGGTTCACTCCCCAAACTATTATAGTAGTCAAGGTTAACTCCCAAGACTATCATAGTGGCCAACATCCATTAATTAACTAGGTTCACTCACCATTCTAGTCCTTTTTATCTTAAGATATATCAATATTTAACCAATATATTAGAGGGAGATGTAGGTCCCACCCATCACATAATTAAGAGCATACATATGTGTTCCACAAGATCATAAATCATAAATCTTATTAAAACCCAAGAAAAAAATGAGTTTCAAAATAATTTAATCATAGCATAACCTGTGGTAAAGAAACGGGTTTCACAAACCTATTTTCCTCATAAACATAAACCATCCATAGAAATAATAAGGCATCCTTGTATCATATCCCCAGTAAATCATAATTAAAATCCTAGAATATCCTCTTAGATTAAAAACGAAATTGAAAGATCTCATGGAATAATCCTTGAGAAAAATAACCTTTCATTTTTAAATAAATATTTTTTTTAATCCATGCACTTATATGGGAAAAATATTATTTAAAAATAAACTTGTAAATGAATAAAGTAATATTAAAATTATTGAGGTGTTATACAAGGCTATGACCTTAAAACATTACATAATATTGAGTTTAAGTCAAGAATTTGACTTTCTTTCACATTGAGGATCTTTTCAACATTAGATTTTTAGAGAACTAGGCCATAACTCATACATAACAAATTAATAAAATACAAAGTGTACACTTCTGAATAGTATCCATTTTTTCCATATTCTAAACCTTTTAAAATAAATCATGATCCCTATTACGAAAACTCATCATGACTTTCAACATGAATTCTTTCAATTCATTACTCATCCTTATGACCTATGAAAAACATTAAAAATCATGGGATGAGAATAAAAAAGCTTACTAAGTGATATAAAAAGAAGGAAAATGTTTTTACATTTATAAAAAATAAAAAATCGTGAAAAAATTAACATGAATTAATACCTTTCTCCATAATAATTAGTAAACAATTTCTTTTGATAACAAGCTCATTTCATACCATTCTTATAATCACAATATCATTATAAAACCCATAAAAAGCATAGAAAATACATAAAGGTAACTTGTGACATCATTATACTTGTCACTCTTATAAATGGAATAACCATATGATTAAATTAAAAACATGTCACTCTTATAAATGGAATTTACATATGAATAACATCCATACCTAATGAAATTGAGGGATATCGCATACCCACCCATTGTTGGTTCATCACAGAACCACATGTCATTAGTTTATTATGGAACCACCCTTAAAATTTCCAAGTATCATTGTAAAATAAAAAAGAATGAAATTTTCAATATTTCACTCATAAAATTTCATTTTCAATCATAAGAAAACATTTCAAGATGTTGAAATAATCAATCCATTTTCAAAACCCATTTTCAATTACAGAAACAACATTTCTGTTGAAAACCCATTATTAGTACCAAAATAACCAAATAAAATAAAATAGGGGTTTCATTTAATAAAACATTTAATCTTGAAAAGGAAGTTATAAATTAATTTCACAATGACATGAAAGTAAATTATCATCATACTTTAAAAAATAGGACATTTCATTTGTTATTTGTCAAAAAATCCTTTTAATACACGTAAAAGGATTCCTTATGAAAAATTTTGAATGAAATTTAAAATATAAATAAAATTTCCTTTATAATCCTATTATAACCAAATAAATAAATAAGTAACCAAATATCAATAATATTGACATGAGGAAAGGATTACATCTTTAAACATTAAAAGCATCTTGTACCACTTTGAACATTTAAATCATAATACCCATGAAATAATAACAATTAAAAAGGAATAAAATAACATGATAATAGATAAAATATGGATATGTAATTTCAAAGGGTTGTATATACACTTTATAAAAGAACAAATGTTCATATAATCAAGAAATGTCTCAATGAAAGGACATTGAGATGAAATCTCTTACCTTCAATTTGATTTGTCACATGTGTCTCTATCTTCCTGAATAATAAAATTTGTTAATTATTTACTTACTTCATAATTATTTTCAATTTTATCATTACTTTTATTTCATTTATTACAATATTGTAAATAACTACTTAAACAAGTAAGTTTACATCAGGTGTTTTGACCATATTTGGTTTATGTGTGAAAATGACTAAGGTTGGATGTCTATGGTCAATGAGGTCATTATTTAAAAATATAAAAATTAATCGTCATGAAATTATTATAATATTTATACATAATGTATAATTTTAAAATCAATCATGAAATATGGTTATTAAAAATGAACAAACATTATAATCAAGGTGACGATAGGTCGTATGTATGCATGAGTAACGTTCTCATTTTTCAATGATCATTATGGAAAGAAAGTAAGTAACAATTTATATTTCCAAAATGACAATTATTTAATATATACTATATTACTTAAACATATATTCTTACATATATAATTCTAGTGATGTAAATGTGATAACATCACTTTGAAGGGGCGGTTGTCCACATATCCATGAATGACGTTATAATTTTTTTAGTGTGTGGAAAAGTGTTGAGAAAAATTATGTATTATATTTATAGAAAGGTAATTATGTCATAAATATTATACATAAGTTATGTATGTAAAATATATTTAGTTAAACCCATCATTAATATGTTTCATGTACTGTCTGAATTTATCATATCGCTTTGAGGAGGAGCTATTCTGCACGTCCACGAACAACGTTATCACTTTTTCAGTGTGTGAAAGGGTAATAAAGAAAATGATATATTATATTTACATAAATGTAATTATTTAATTAATATAATATATTTGTTATGTATGTCACGTATATTTAATTATACCTATCTTTAATATGTTCCATATAGTGTGTGAATGAATCACATCGCACTGAGGGATGGTAGTCCACACTTCCGCAAACAATGTTATAATATTTACAAAAAATGGATAGAATGAAAGTATGTGTATATAAAATTTTCATAATTAATAATAAATAAAAAATAATATATATATATATATATATATATATATCATATCATATAAAAATATTGTGTCCATCATAATTCCCAACCATGAAAGGTGGTAAAGGAAAAAACGAATGACATCGTAACGTGAGGCGGTAGTTCACTATACACAAATGGTAATTCCATTACCCATTAGATGGAGGTGTGTGTAAGTGTAGGTCATACCCTTAGAATAAAAAAAATCTCAGTATATTTAGGATACTTAGGTTCTTATATAATAATGTAATAATAATAAATTAAGGGGTGGAGAAAGAAATTAAACATAAATTGATGTTGAAGAATGTTGCCTCTTTTTTGGGTAACTCCTTTTGGTTTTCACAAATGACTTATCGGTTGGATTTATAACCAATTTGAGGAAACTAGAGTGAGGGGAGTAATTTTTGGGGATTATATTTTTAGTATTTTTCTAATCCAAAAGGTCTTGATAGGGGTATAGGGGGGAGGAGGAGGAGAGGAGGCCTTTTATATGAGTGGGAAAATGACACATTAGGTATTCTTGAAAAGAATTGTTTGTTCACCACATATTATTGTCCCAAAGGGGTTAAAATAGACTATTATATATAATTAATGGTTTTATTATCAAAATAGGTACACAAAATAATTTTTAGACAAGTTTTGGGCCATTTTTACACCTTATTTTCCTAGTTTATTCATTAATTAATCTTTTTTTCCTTAATCACTGTAATTAATTTTAATTACATTCACTAATAGTCTTGGTTATAACGACCCATACTTTACATACATGGTTATTACTTCAAAATTGAAGCATAATTATTACAACATATAACAAAACCATGAAAGGACCGTATAGGTATAGTTTCTTTAGAAACTGGGAAACATAAACAACTAGTTCATAAATCATCTACGTTGTCTCTCATTTATTTCATCATATCTAGAGTCCCTTTTTGGAATATCCTAATTAATATCATTATTCCTGACCTGGGTAAAAGAAAACATACAAAAGAGTGAGCTCAAATTCTCAGTAAGGGTAAAAAAAAGAAATATCAAACATATCATATTCATAAGAACATAACATTTTGAAAATCTTATCCTATAAAAGAGATCATAACATGGGATAAATCATAGAAGTGAAATGTAATCCCAATAAATATTACTTAAAACATGAATCTTTGTGGAATACACACATAATAATAGAAAATAATTTCTTAGTAGTCAAGACAAATTGTCAAGACTATCTTAGTGGACAAAGTCCATTTCTGAACCGAGTTCACTCCTCATTTCAGTCCTCTTTCACTGAACTAGTTTAACCTGCCGTTCCAGCCATGTATATATAATTAGATATAAATCTTTACCCAATGCATTGGAGTTAGTTATAGGTCCCACCCATCTCATAATGAAACCATTCTTATGTGTTCCACAAAATCATAAATCATATATCATAGCATAACCCATGTAATAAAAATGGGAATCTTAAACATCATGCAATCATAACATAATCCATATAAGATAAAAGTAAATCATAAAAATACTTACATCATAACATAATCAAATCAATGTAAAAATAGTTATATAAACAAAACCCTATATTATCTTAGATGGAAAATATTTTTGATAAAACACTTGAACTCCATTCTTGAGGAAAATATCCTTTCTCCTTCAAAAACATTTTTCCTTTCTTAACATGTCATAAAATTTTAAACTAAAAGAATTTTATTAAAAATAAAATGGAAAACTTGTAAAGGAAGCTTCATGGAAATAATGTTCTATGAATCCATTCATGTCGTATAAGTTAAAAAACATTCTTCTCGTACTTTGGTCAGAAAAGTAAAAAAGTACCTCGTACTAAAAATGACAAAAGATTCCTTTCATATATTTTACTAAAAACTCACCAATGGGTAAAATTGGATTTAAACAATTGTAGGTGGATGGAAATAATATTACATATTGAGGAAACATGGGTGTGGATGATAAATATTCCCCAGTAAATTCTGAAGTATAAACAATCTTGGATAAAAATGAGATTGTGAGATTTCCCCTTACCTTAGGTCTGATTTGCTTCGTGCGTGTCCGAAACTCCTATATAATGATTTAAATAATGTCATTGACTTATTACAGAATCATATTCATTGTTATGATATCATATATGGTCATATTTTTATCATCTTATTAGTAATATTTCATCACTACTTGTTATTCGGGTGTTTATTGCTTTATGTTCTTATGCGTGTTTTGTCGAATAAATTATTATTACTCTTTATAGGATATATATATATCATTTAAAAAATGGTATTAGTGTAATATATATCATATTAATTCATTAAATTAATTTATATTATCATTATTCAATGAAGATCATATAGAATGAGTTGCATCACATCGTGGAGACGGTAGGCCGTACATACGCACGAGTGATGATATCATTCCCATGATCATGGAATTTTATTGAAGTGTATGTATAATATTTCATAATCAATACCACTTGACAATAATAATATATAGTTATTTATTTTCACCATTATACCCATCCAAGTAAGGTGGTGGTGGAAAACATATTACACCACGGCGTGGAGACGGTATTCCGTACGTACGCACGCGCGGTGATTTTGTTTACCGTAGGATGGATAAGAGGTGAAATAAGATTTTTTCATATTTATAATAACATATCAGTATATTAGGGATAATGATGTTATTACTTCATAATTAAAAAACTAAATAAGAGGGAGTATAATAAGAATGGAACTTGAAGAAAACGGTAGAAGGTATTACCTCTTTCTCGAAGTGCCTCCTTTAAACTTTCTCTTAGAGCACTAGAGTTGGTCTTTTGAGAAGACCAGTACCTCTACTAGGTTTCTAAGGAAGTGGGTAAGTAAAATGGGCAGGTTTTGACCGAGCTTGAAAGCTCGAATTGGTGTGAGGAGGAGAGGGGGGAGGTTCCATTTTATAAGGGAGGAGAGGGGCACCGTTGGAAATATTAGAAATATTAGTTTAAATTAAATCCCAACCCCACATAAAAACTTCTAAAATGACTCATATCCGAAGATTAGAAGATATAGGGTTGTAATCTCATTAACCAATAAAATTTAGATATGTTAGGAATTTATTTTAAACATTATCAACTTGATTTATCCTTATTTATCAATTTAATGTTATTTGTGGAAATAATATTCTAATTTTTATATTATTATAAATAATTACATATGTGTTGTGAATTTTCCATAATTTGACACTTTATGACATTGTAGACCATATAAATTTTAATTTATAATTTTTAAATATTTTTTTGGTTTTTAAACAATTTTATAATATGTTATTTTTATAAAATAACAATAGTGTCAATTTTGAAACTATTCAATTATTTGAATTTAAATAAAATATATATACACAAGATATGTTCAAACTAAAAGCTTAAATAGATTCATAAAATGTCATATGTATCAAAAACAATTAGTGGAGCACATTAAATAGATCATATATTATTTATTTTAATATTTTTAAAACCATTTATTTGATATTTTAATTAATAAAATAATTTCACCATCACTATTGTGTCATAATTAATGATAATTATTTAATCCCTAAAAATTATAAATAAATTCATATGATGTATATAACTTTATTATATTCTTAGAGACTATTCATGTTCTAAGTTTCATTAATTTTATCACTAAATTAAAATTATTATACTTATAAGATTTAAGAAAGTGACATGTTGTCACTTTCTTTGGTTTTAATAATAATTAAATTATTTTCATGAACAAAAGTCCATTAAATGAATCTAATATGACCCTTAGGAAATATGGGTCGACTTTTAGTCATCAAATAGGATTTGGGCAGGTGTTAGGGTAATTTTATAATCTTATATTTACCCTTTATTACCCGATTTACCTTTAACTATGGTAAATAAAATTTACCGTAGTTACTATTCATAATGCCCAAAAATAAAAAGTTTCCTATTAACATAACTTGGACCCAATGATTCCAAATATGGAATCCATTTTTCAAAATTCAAAACACATAATTTTCAGTAATTAATTTAAAATTAATCCCGTTGTTAAGAAAACAGGTTTTAGAAGTTAAAACATTGCCAAAGATTGAAATGTTTTTACCTATGAATTCAATGTGAAATTAATTCTAAGGACATAAATTATATCAAATGGTAAAAATATATTCTATTTATACTTTAAAACCATTAAATATTATAATTTAACCATATAAATTATCGCAATGAAAAAAGTTGTTTTTAATTAAAATTTAGCGTATTTTTACTATTCATCAAAATATGAAAGTTATCAGAAAAGTATCAAAAATTTATCCAAAGTAAATTTTTATATCCTGATTCCAAAGAAGAATTTTATTTTGTCAAATTGAACTTATAAACATTTCAAAAACTAGATTTAATGTGGGTGTGCCATCAAAAGGCGCCAAAACTGCATTTTTTTAAAAATACTTATTTTACCCGAAAATTTTATTTTGTTCTCTTACCATGTTCTAGAAAATGTGTAAGATGTATAATAATGTTATAAAATTCAAAATATAGTTAATACTATTCATAACGGCTGGTCCATAATAATATATCGCTGTTTAGTGAAACCCGGTATTGCGTACTACACACGCTATCAAGGAAGGTCGCGATTGTGTGTAATGCAAGCCAAGTCAGTATTGTGTGTTGTGAAAGATTCCTTTGGTGTTTCATATAACATAAAAAATATTTCTCATAAAATCTTAGGGTGTTACATTCTACCCCCCTTAAAATTAATTTCTCCCTTGAAATTCATCACTTCATTACAAACAGATGAGGATGCCTCTCCCTCATCATATCCTCAAGTTCACATGTAGCTTCTTCTAATTGTTGGTTCCTACATAAAACTTTCACCAAGATAGTGGTCTTGTTCCATATGACTTTTTTGCTACGATCCAGAATCTCTATCGGTTGTTCTTCAAAAGAAAGATCTTGCTCCATCGGTACAACTTCTGAGCTGAGTACATGTGAAGTATCGGGTATATACTTTCTCAGAAGAGATACATGGAACACATCGTGAACTTGATAGAGATTCGGTGGAAGTGCCAATCAGTAATCTACCTTCCTAACATGATCCAGAATTTCAAAAGGACCGATATATCTAGGGATCAACTTTCCCTTCTTTCCAAATCTCATTACCCTCTTCCAGGGAGATATTTGTAAGAACACTTTATCGCCCACTTCAAAATCTAGGTCTTTTCTTCGGTTGTTGGCATAAATTTTCTATCGAATCTGAGCTTCTCTTATGTGTTGTTGAATATATCTGACCTTTTCTACCATCTCATCAACAAGATCAGGTCCTAATAGCTTTCTTTCTCCAACTTCATCCCAGTAAGTTGGAGTTCTGCATTTCTTTCCATAGAGGGCTTCATAAGGAGCCATCTGAATACTGGAGTGAAAGCTATTATTATAAGAAAATTCCACCAAAGATAGTTGTTGATCCCAACCACCTTTTAAATCCATAGAGCAAGCTCTCAACATGTCTTCTAGAGTTTGAATTGTCCTCTCAGACTGGCCTTCTATCTGAGGATGGTAAGCAGTGCTGAAACTCAACTCTGTATCTAGAGCATGATGAAGACTTCTCCAGAATTGTGAGGTAAACCTAGGATCCCGATCAGATATAATGGAAAGTGGTACTCCATGAAATCTTAACACTTCCTTTACATATATCCTCGCAATCTCATCAAGAGAAAAATCTTCTCTAATAGCAATAAAGTGTGTCGACTTCGTAAGACGATCAACTATAACCCAGATAGCATTATTGCCTTTGTATTTTTTAGGAAGTCCGGTGAAAAAGTCCATAGTGATGTTTTCCCATTTCCATTCTGGTATGGGAAATGGTTGTAACATTCCCTTAGACTTTTATCTCTCAGCTTTAACTTTCTGCCAAACCAAGCATCGAGAGACATATTCAGCAACATCTCTTTTCATGTCATCCCACCAGAAGAACTCTTTCAGGTCCCTATACATCTTCATGCTTCCAGGATGAATAGAGAATGAAGAACTATGAGCCTCATCCAGTAGCTCCTTCTTTAATTCTGGGATGGGAGGAACACAAACCCGATTCCTGAACCTTATTATCTCATTACAATCAAGGTTGAATTCAGGAACATTTCTCACCTTCTTTTGTAACTCTATATCTTCTTTCTGTGCCTCTTTAATCTTCACGTGTATAGATGGTTAAACATTCATTTGAGAAAGATAATATTTTTCCCCTTCCATTATAATTACAAGATCAATCCTTTGTAAATCCATAAATATTGTATCTTTTTTGATCCTCATCATGGATAAGCTAGCATGGTCTTGTCGACTTAATGTGTCTACCACCTTGTTTGCTTTCCCACGGTGATAATGAATTGAGAAGTAGTAATCCTTAATCAGCTCCAACCATATTCTTTGACGCATATTTAGCTCCTTTTGTGTGAAAATATACTTTAAACTTTTATGATTAGTATAAATATCACACCTTTTTCTATAAAGATAATGCCTCCAAATCTTTAATGAAAATATTACCACAACTTACTCCAAATCATGAGTTGGGTAATTTTTCTCATGGATTTTCAACTGTCGTGAGGCATAAGCTATCACCATATCATTTTGCATGAGAACACACCCTAGTCCCTTCTTGGATGCATCACTGTAGATCACAAACCTTTCTCCACTGCAAGGTAGTATGAGCACAGGTGCACTGGATAACCTTCCTTTCAACTCCTTGAAATTCTCTTCACATTCCTCCGTCCAAACAAACTTAACTCCTTTCCAAGTAAACTTGGTGAGTGGGTTAGATAACCTTGAAAAATCTTTCAAAAAACGTCGATAATATCCATCCAAACCAAGAAAACATCAGATCTCAGTTACTATTGTTGGTCTTGACCATCTTTTGACAACCTCTATTTTTTCTGGATCCACAGATATCCCCTCTTTTGAGATTATGTGACCCAAAAATGCAACTTTTTTAAGCCAAAATTCACACTTGGTAAATTTGGCATAAATATTCTCCTTTCTTAGTGTCTTTAATACAATTCTCAATTGATCTTCATGTTATTCCTTGCTCTTTGAATAGACAAGAATATCATCTATAAAGACTACCAGAAACTGATCAAGATAGTCTCTAAAGACTCTATTCATCAGATCCATGAAGATAGCAGGGGCATTAGTAAGACCAAATGGAATCACTATAAATTCATAGTGTCCATAACTTGTACGGAAAGACGTCTTTGGTATATCCTCCCTTTTGACCCTTAATTGATGATACCCTGAACGAAGATCAATCTTGGAAAAATATTGAGCTCTGCGTATTTGGTCAAATAGGTCATCAATGCGTGGGAGAGGATATTTGTTCTTGATAGTGATCTTGTTAAGCTCTCGATAATCAATGTAGAGTCTCATTGATCCATATTTCTTCTTAACAAACAGAATAGGTCCTCCCCAAGGTGACTCACTAGGGCGTATGAATCCTTTATGAAGATTCTCTTGGAGTTTCTTCTTCAATTCCTACAACTCAATTGGGGCCATTCTATAAGGTGTCTTTGAAATAGGCAAAGCACCTGGTACGAGTTCTATTGAAAACTCAACTTCATGATTTGGTGGAAGACCAGTCAATTCCTCCAGAAAGACATCATCAAACTCTCGTACAATGGGAATATTATTAATCGTGAGTTTCTCTCCAACCATTTGAGATAAATAACCTTCATTTAATGGAATCAAGACCCATAAGATGGAATAAATTTCCACTGGAAGGTTATGTTCATCCTTGCATTGATAGACGATCATAGATTGTTCTGGAATATGAAATGTGACTTACCTTCTTTGGAAATTGATATGAGCTCTATATAAAGAAATACAATCCATGCCAAGAATCACATAAAATTCTAATATAGGAAGGATCAAAAGATTTGCAGGAAGCACTTTCCCACAAACTTCAATCAGAGAAGAATTGTAAACTTTTGATGCAACTGTTGTGCCATTAGGAGTTGTCACAGCCAACTCAACATCTAATTGTTGAGGTAATACGGTGATACCCTTAGAAAATTCTTTAGAAATAAAAGAGTGGGTGGATCCAGAATCAAATAAAATATTTTCTACTTTAGAGTGGATGGTAAGTGTACCTCTCACCACTTCATTGTCGTACTCCACATCGCAGATAGTAATTTCATGTGGCTTTCCTTTGTCTTTGTCCTTAAGAGTTTTTTAACGTAGATCATCATCATAAACCCTTGGATTTGGGCATTGATTTTCATAATGCCCCATCTCCTTGCACTTGAAAAATTGAAGTATAGTAGGTGCATTCTGTGTATCCCTTCCTTTGTTTGCATCATTAGACATCTTCTTCCCATTATTTCAACATTCAATTGCCCGATGACCTTCTTTTTCCACACTTATAAAATTTTCTTGTCCACTTAAGACAATTTCCTCCATGTTTCTTTCCACACTTTGAGCGTAAGGGAAAACTCATCTTCTTTTCAGTGTGGTCTTTAGATTTTCCTTTGAATTGCATTTTCCTCTTCTTATCAAACCCATGTGACTGATGGGTTACACCAATCTCCATCTCAACCTTGAGAGCACATCGAACAATTTCCTCGTATCTATTGAAGTCCCTTATGGATAACTCCCTTTGAAGACTTAGTTTTAAGCCACTAAAGAATCGATCGATCTTACTCTCAGGTTAGATAATAATTCCGGAAGCGTACCTTGCAAGTCTTGTAAAATTTGCTTCATAGGTACCAACGGATTCATCATCCTTTTGCTTCAGTTCAAGAAACTCCTTCTCCATCTTTGTTCGAAAAATACGAGGGAAATACTTATTGAAAAATAAGTTCTTGAACTCGTCCCATTCCATGGACTCAATTTCATCCCTTTGCCTCATATTCTTAATAAGATTCCAACATTAATCACCATCACCTTCCAAACGATATACTGCTAAGATGAATTTATCATGTTCAGAACATTGAAGAACTGAAAATATCTTTTCAGTGGTACTGATCCATTGTTCAGCCACTAATGGATCAGAAGACCCGTTGAATGAAGGTGGACGCTTCCTCATGAAGGATTCAACAGAATGTTGCTCCTTTCTTTGCTCGTTTGGAAGTCCTGCACGATTCATAGCTTGAGAAAGTTGTGTGAGCATGGCTACAATATTTTCCATTCCATATCCCATAATGTTTGGTTGCTCAGGGGGACAATCATTTCATTGCCTGTCACATTCCGCATTAACACGGCTCCTTCGGGTTCCAGCCATTGACTAAAACTAAGAAGAATAGTGTGAGCAACACTAATTATAATAGGAAAACCACATAATCAAGAATAAAATTGCACACTTAAGGTCTTATCATAGGTTGTTCATGGCCATTTCTAAAACACTAAGATTGTGTTCTATGCTTAGACATATCCTTAGGTTTCTTACTAAGGCTTTCATATCCTAGTTTCCAAAGGTTGACTATACCTTTCCTCTGATACCAACTATAAGGACCCATAATTTGCATACATGGTTATTACTTCAAAATTGAAGCATACTTATTACAACATATAACAAAACCATGAAAGGACCGTATAGGTATAGTGTCTTTAGAAACTGGGAAACATAAAAAACTGGTTCATAAATCATCTACATTATCTCTCATTTATTTAATCATATCTAGATTCCCTTTTTGGAATATCCTACTTAATATCCTTCTTCCTGACCTGGGGAAAAGAAGACATACAAAAGGGTGAGCTCAAATTCTGAGTAAGGGTAAACAAAAGAAATATCAAACATATCATATTCATAAGAACATAACATTTTGAAAATCTTATCCTGCAAAAGAGATCATAACATGGGATAAATCATAGAAGTGAAATGTAATCCCAATGAACATAACATAAAACATGAATCTTTGTGGAATACACACATAATCATAGAAAATCATTTCTTAGTAGTCAAGTCTCATTGCCAAGACTATCTTAGCGGACAAAGTCCATTTCTGAACCGAGTTAACTCCTCATTTCAGTCCTGTTTCACTGAACTGGTTTAACCTACCGTTCTAACCATGTCTATCTCATGAGATATAAATCTTTACACAATGCATTGGAGGTAGATATATGTCCCACCCATCTCATAATGAAACCATTATTATGTGTGACACAAAATAATAAATCATATATCATAGCATAACCCATGTAATAAAAATGGGAATCTTAAACATCATGCCATCATAACATAATCCATATAAGATAAAAGGACATCATAAAAATAATTCCAACATAAAATAATCAAATCAATGTAAAAATAGGGATAGAAACAGAACCCTATATTATCTTATATGGAAAATAATTTTGATAAAACACTTGAACTCCATTCTTGAGGAAAATATCATTTCTGCTTCAAAAACATTTTTCTTTCTTAACATGTCATAAAATCTTAAACTAAAAGAAGTTTATTAAAAATAAACTTGAAAACTTATAAATTAAGCTTCATGGAAATAATGTTTTTTTAATCCATTCATGTCGTATAAGTTAAAAAAACATTCTTCTCGTACTTTGGTCGGAAAAGTCAAAAAGTACCTCGTACTAAAAACGACAAAAGATTCCCTTCATATCTTTTACTAAAAACTCACCAATGGGTAAAATTAGATTTAAAAAATTGTAGGTGGATGGAAATAATATTACATATTGAGGAAACATGGATGTGTATGATAAATATTCCCCAGTAAATTCTGAATTATAAACAATCTCGGATAAAAATGAGATTGTGATATTTTCCCTTACCTTAGGTCCGATTTGCTTCGTACGTGTCCGTACCTCCTGTATAATGATTTAAATAATGTCATTGAATTATTACAGAATCATATTCATTGTTATGATATCATATATGGTCATATTTGTATCTTCTTAGTAGTAATATTTCATTACTACTTGTTATTCAAGTGTTTATTGCTTTATGTTCTTATGCGTGTTTTGTCAAATAAATTCTTATTACTCTTTATAGGATATAGATATATCATTTAGAGAATGGTATTAGTGTAATATATATCATATTCATTCATTAAATTCATTTCTATAATCATTATTCAATTAATATCATATAGAACGAGCCGCATCACACCGTGGAGACGGTAGGCCGTACGTACACACGAGCGAAGATATCGTTCCCATGATCGTGGAATTGTATTGAAGTGTATATATAATATTTAAGAATCAATACCACTTTACAATAATCATATATAGTTATTTATTTTCACCATTATACCCATCCAAGTAAGGTGGTGGTGGAAAACATATTACACCATGGCGTGGAGATGGTATTCTGTACGTACACACGTGCGGTGATTTTATTTACCGTAGGATGGATAATAGGTGAAATATGGTTCTTTAATATTTATAATAACATATCAGTATATTAGGGATACTGATTTTATGACTTCATAATGAAACAACTAAATAAGAGGGAGTAGAAGAAGAATGGAACTTGAAAAAAATGGGAGAAGGTATTACCTCTTTCTCGAAGTGCCTCCTTTAAACTTTCTCTTAGGGCACTAAAGTTGGTCTTTTGAGAAGACCAGTACCTCTAGTAGGTTTATAAGGAAGTGGGGAAGTGAAATGGGCAGGGTTTGGCCAAGCTTGAAGGCTCAAATTGGTGTGAGGAGGAGAGGGAGGAGGTTCCCTTTTATAAGGGAGGAGAGGGGCACCGTTGGAAATATAAAACATATTAGTTTATATTAAATCCCAACCCCACTTAAAAACTTCCAAAATAACTCATATCCAAATATTATATGAGATAGGGTTGTAATATCATCAAACAATAAAATTTAGACATGTTAGGAATTTATTTTAAACATTATCAACTTGATTTATCCTTATTTATCAATTTAATGTTATTTGTGGTAATAATATTCTAATTTTTAAATTATTATAAATAATTACATATTTGTTGTGAATTTTCAATAATTTGACACTTTATGACATTTTTTACCATATAAATTTTAATTTATAATTTTTAAATATTTTTGGGATTTTTAAACAATTTTATAATATGTTATTTTTATAAAATAACAATAGTGTCAATTTTGACACTATTCATTTATTTGATTTTAAATAAAATATATATACAGAAGATATGTTCGAACTAAAAGCTTTAATAGATTCATAAAATGTCATATGTATCTTGAAAATTAGTGGACCACATTAAATAGTTCATATAATATTTATTTTTATATTTTTAAAACCATTTATTTGATATTTTAATTAATAAAATAATTTCAACATCACTATTGAGTCATAATTAATGATAATTATTTAATCCCTAAAAATTATAAATAAATTCATATTATGTAGATAATTTTATTATATTTCTAGAGACTATTCATGTTTGAAGTTTCATTATGTTTATCACTAAATTAAAATTATTATACTTATAAGATTTAAGAAAGTGACATGTTGTCACTTTCTTTGGTTTTAATAATAATTAAATTATTTTCATGGACAAAAGTCCATTAAATGAATATAATCCGACCCTTAGGTGATATTGGTCAACTTTTAGTCATCCAATAGGATTTTGGTAGCTGTTAGGGTAATTTTATAATCTTATATTTACCCTTAATTGCCCTATTTACCTTTAACTAGGGTAAATAAAATTTACCATAGTTACTATTCATAATGCCCAAAAATAAAAAGTAGCCTATTAACATAATTTGGAACCATTGATTACAAATATGGAATCAATTTTTCAAAATTCAAAACACATAAGTTGCAGTAATTAATTTAAAATTAATCTCGTTGTTAAGAAAACGGGTTTTAGAAGTTAAAACATTACCAAAGATTGAAATGTTTTTACTTATGAATTCAATGTGAAATTAATGCTAATGACATAAATTATATTAAATGGTAAAAATATATTCTATTTATACTTTAAAACCATTCAATATTTATAAGGCCCCAGCCTTAAACCTTACTTAATCTTGAGTTATTACAAGATTACACATTGAGGATCTTTTCAGGTTTAGAGTTTTAGATAATTAGATCATGAAACTTGCATTACATTCCACATTTAAAAAAAGTGGTTACATAAAAGAGATTATTCATTCTTCCCATCAACGGAAAAATATTTAAAATAAAACATGGATTCTTTCTTGACACATCCTTGACACTATCATCACATCATGTACATTTCCCTTGACCTGTGAAAAACATTTCAAAAAATTGGGATGAGCATAAAAAGCTCAGTAAGGGTTATAAAAATATGGAAAGGAAACATGAGTTCACATATACATAAGAATGAAATCATACATTACCCATAAAACATAGGAACTTTAACATACCTCATCAAATCATGAATAAATCATAGAAATCATAAGACATAAAGGTAACTTGAGGCATTCATAACATTCTTACATAGGGAGTAACCCTCTTGGTTACGTTTGGAATACCCATCATAGTATATTCCCTAAATCTATTCGGAGAAACCTTAACGTTACACTCCTTCACGTTACCCAATGCATTGGAGAGCTATATCGGGCTCAACTGCCCTTAGTTTATCACAGAACCACCCGTCTTCATAACAATGCCCAAGAACCATAACATAATCTTATCACATAAAACATGCATAAAGGAAACATAACATTTCCAACTTTAAATAACAAGATATCAATACAACACATTCATATAAAAACATTATCAAAACCATTTTCAATACCAAAATGAAAGAAAAGTAAAACATGGTATTTATTTTTCTTTTAAAAAGAAGGTATGGCTTGTAGAAGAAGCTGAAACTCAAATGATGGTCACGGCGGCGGAGAAGTCATTGTCGCCGCATACGTACGACAAAAACATTCCCCTTTGTCGTTTAGTAAAACGCTTCATATAAAAAAGATTCCTTTTTGGATAAACATAAAAGTCAAATGGGTTTATACACCGTATAAAAGAAGGTTGTGTATAAAACAAAATATGCCTCAATGAATGGAGATTGAGACGAAGTCCCTTACAAAGACGGTATCCTTGGTTTAAGGATAAATCAATTACATAATTATGTGTGACAAACGAACACACCAAATATAAGTGGATATTAAGTGTAAAATAATCAAAGGTCATTCACACATATTCAAAGGATGACATATTCAATAACTACATGTTGAACCCAAAGAAATCGAAATTGGGTTATGAAGTTCCCTTGACAGCCTAACGGCGTCACATAAAAATGAGTTGATGAGAGATAAAAAGGGTATCTCATCACTTGGACATAAAATTTACATCAATAAGGATATATGATAACATATCCTAACATAACAATATGTAAATTAAAAGACCCAACAAAAGAAGTCTTTTAAAAAGAGGAGGGTGAAAGGTTCCCTTACCGACATGGATATCTTTCGAAACATACACCTCGTGAAAGAAGGACAATACAACATTGATGTAAATACTCATAAAAGAAATTATATTACACAATGAATAAAATAATGGGCAGTATATACACCACTCAAAGGAAATTGTGGAAAATGTAGCATAAATCTCATGGGAATAAAAGTGAGATGAAAAATCCTTTACGAAAACTCGGCAGCCTAACGGCGCCACATAAAACTTCCAAAATGGATTGATGAGAGAGAATATGGTCTCTCATCACATGAACATAAAAATTAAAGTACGATTAATATAAAAGAACATCCCAATAACAAGAAAGATGAGCTTTAAAAGGAATGACATAAAAGAGTGTACTTAAAAAGAAAGAGTGGAGTAGGATCACTTTCCTCAAGTCCAACTTGTCTTGTTCGTTTCTTTATATTCCTAAATAATAAACTTTGTTCAATTAATAATTGCCTAATTAACTCATTTAGATATTATTATTCAGTTCATATCACATATTATAATTTTATAATAATTTTTTAATAATGTTAGTTCATATCAGACGTTTTTGCCGATGTTTGGTACATGAGTCAAAAATGAACTTGTTTGAAAAACGATTGTCCATGTAGTTATAAGTAAATAATTTCCAGAATATTATTAATGATTAAAATATCATATATATCCAGTAAATATTCATTTCATACTATTCTATATCATTTGGAGATAAAAAACAAAAAGCACCGTTCATGGAGACGGTAGGCCATACGTACGCATGAACGCTACTTTCATTTTTTGTCATATTAATGGAATTAAAACAAAATGAGAGAGATATATATATGTTATAATTCCAGAATTATATCCATAATTTTGATGTAATATATTAAATATATATCCATTATATATATTTACTTATAATATTACATAACATTTTGAGATAAGAAATGAAATGTACCGTTCATGGAGATGGTAAGTCGTACGTACGCATGAACGCTACTTCCATTTCTATTTCATATTCAATGGAATTAAAACATAATGATACTTAATAGTATTTTAATTCCAGTATGATATCATATATAATATCATTAAATATATCCTTTATACGTACCACATATGGTATTAACGAATCAAATCACTTTGAGGGGGCGGTAGTCCGCACTTCCTTAAATGAAGATATCGCGTTTACCCATAATGGAAACCATAAAGGTATGACCAAAATGAAAAATAAAGAAGCTTAAGTAAAACTTAAACATATTATATATCATATATAAATATAGTTTCATCTTAATGGCCACCTTTGAAGGTGTTAAAAGAATGTTGAACAATCATCGTTTCGGGAGGCCGAAATTCGCCATCCACGGAAACAGTATGTTCTTTAACCATTAGATGTAGGTGTGTGAAATTGTAGCTCTAATACTTCTTATAACAACATCCTAGTATATTGAAGATACTGGATTTGTTACAAAAGAAATTAATAAAAAGAGTTTATGGGGTTGTAGAAGAAAAATAAAACAAAAGGACTCAAGTGGAGACATTACCTTAAAATTGGGTAATTCCCTTTGGTTTGAGCTCAAAGGCTTCCTTGGGAAGACTTCTGCCCAAAGTTAGGCTTCAAGGAGTAATATAGGGAAGTGGAGAGACAAAATGGGTAGAGTTTGGACGAGCCAAAGGCTTTGGGAGTGTGTATAAGGAGGTAGAGGTGGGGGCCTTTTATAAGAGGAGAGGAGGGGCACTCTTGGAAGGTAAAGAATTGTCACTTTATGTTAAAATGGTATTCGGATTTAAGAGGTCCCACATTGATGTGTTTCTAGGATAAGGTGATAAGGGTTCGAAATCGACTCATCCAATAGGTTTTGGACATGTGTAGGTCTTATATATTACATTATCTTTCCATTTTATTTAAATCGTTAAATAATGAGGTCATCGCTGCATCATCATGATGTCATAAATAATTTAATTTATTTAATGTATAAAATTTATAAAACAAATACTATGATGTAGGAAATATTTTTAGCTTTCCAATGAATATTTATAGTCAAACATCTTATTTTTATAACCCCATGTAAAAATTATTTTAGTAAAACATTTCATGTTTGTCTCATTTTTACATTAACTTTAAATTAAAAGATATTAATGTCATTTTCCAACCAAAGTGGCTTCATGGGGTCCCCAAGTTGACCCATGGGTTGTCTTAGTCGGTCATGACACATCCAATGAGGTTAGGACATGTTTCAAGTTCATTTAATATTATTAAAACATTATTTTTACCTTAAACTACACTAATTACCTCTAATCACGATTAAAAACTTAATAAGTTATTATTCACCAAAAAATTATTTTCATCCCATTGAACCAAATTTTACTTCTTAATGACAACCATTTATGTCGGATTTTTTAAATTCAAAACACAAAGATGGAAAATTTTCATTTAAACGGAAAAATCATTTTTTATAAGTACCACTTAGTGGTTTCACTATTCATCAAAAATTGAAGTTTTTCAGAAAAATACCAAAAATTCACCCTAAGCTATATTTGATATTCTGAATTCAAAAATGAAGTATATTTTACAAAATTAAAAACATATAAGTCACATTAATTAATTTAATAATTAATTCCCGCTGTCAGAGCAAATAGCGTGTTTTTATGAAACAATAAGTATCAAAAGATTGACACTAGTTTAAGTCTGATTTCAAAGTGAAATTAATTCCAACAACCACTATTGGATTAAATGGTAAAAATATATTCTAATTTCACTTTAAAACCAATTCAAAAGATAATCTAATCATATAAATAAATTAGATTAAAAAGAGGTTTTGAATTAAAATACAACATTTTACACTATTCATTAAAAAATGAACTTTATCAGAAAGATACCAAAAATTTACACAAAGTAAATTTTGATGTCCCAATTCTTAAGAAGAGTTTTATTTGGTCCAAAAGGATGTATAAGAGTGAACAGAACTATATTTAATGACAGTTCTCCATCAAAAGGCTATAAGTGAACCTTTAGTGAAAACTAGGGCATATACGCCTAAAATTGAATTATTTCCGTATTTTATGCCTTTATCTTTTATTGGATAAATGTAAAAAAATTTAAAAACATATATAATAATATTTTAGTTATTTCTATCTATTCCTGCCAATACAACAACTACATGTTAACTACCATTTAAAATAATATTATTTTATTATTAGAGTGCAACGTAAGATTCCCAAGAAACTCGTTGTTGCGTGTTGGGTACGCCATCGAGCATAGTGTCCCCTTTAAAGACATATTAATATTTTATTCACAAATATGGATAAATATGAAAATGTCATATTCTTTATTTACCTGGGGTGTTACATCCTTCCCCCCTTTTGGAAATTGCGTCCTCGCAATTTTTAAAATTGAGCTTGGAAACATCCTTGAAAGTCCCACATCGGAACAAGAGTCGGAAAAACAATCACATTAAAATAAAGAAAGAGAAGTATAGAGGTCACCCGAGTTAACCCATACTAGGATTCCGTGTAGGAAAACATGGACATGGAGGAGAAAACATAGGGTCATGTTCTGATGGAGAGTGATAGAAAACGTGTTTAGGAGAAAGTTAACCATAAGAAAATCACAAACTTGTGATGGGTTAAACAGTATTCGATTCCCCAGTAGGAAAGGTTAATATACAACATTTTTGTTTTAAGTTACTTTTTATTGAGGAATTTATTCATAAGGAAACATAATTACTTATCATGTTGACTTTCAACTTTAATTAGACTTCTTACACAAACTCATATTTTCTCCAAAAGATGAGTATTTAGGAAGACTTGTTCACATTAAGAGTATTATAATCAACTTCTAGAGAATCACCTAATCCACAAAAGAGAACTATATACTTCCCATGTCTTTAGACTTTTACCAAAACCAAAACCAAAAAGGTTAGTAAAAGATCAAATAATCCAAAAAAGGATAACCCATTAATAAGAAAATCTATGCTTAATCTCCAAAATTTGTCCAACAAAACCCAAAGTTCAACGAGGACCATCCGATAAACAATTTGTCCATAAAATTATTCAAATTAAACCAATATAAGATTGAAACCCAAATATTTGAAGGATTTATTCACATAGTCTTCTAAGTTAAATCGTAACATTTATCTCCAAACAACATCAGTTGCTCCTAAAGTCTCGTATTGAAAAGTAATTAACCTAATCACATATCCTCCATGATAGGTTGATAAATTTCCATAGATAACCCAAAATCAACTTACTCTTAATTCATAAAATCATATAACTAAAAAGAATCAGTCAAACTAACCAGGGACTTCACGTAGTCCAGTGGTAGGCGATAAATACCAGTCGCACTTTGGTTGTGGGTTCGATTCCCGCAACTTTGTCCGACGCGACGGGTTGTCACACGGTCTATGTGTTGTCCTTTTTATAAAACTCCAAAAATAACCCTAACATGTTTTAACCTCAATCTTTTCCTTATACCTTTAATTTTAATCCGAATTCGTTACGATCTCAACATCTTAATTCTTGAAGTCTTATTTCACCACCATAAGATAAAATAAAATGATTCCCAAAATGAATAACATCATACCTTGATCATGGCGTCCACTCGGTTTCATCGTCATCTTGCTCATGTAGGTAGAAGTCCCATGCATTACAAAAATTATTTATAGATCCTTCAAAATCATTTGCTTCCTCCATCCAAATACACCTCGTACAACATGGGTCATATGGGTGTTCACAGAAAAATAGTTTTGGAAAATAATCATGTATGACATATAATTCCAAAACATCTGATAAAACCTGATTTCTATAAAATAGTCAGATCGAAATTTAGTTGAAACTTTCTATTATTGGTCCTTTTAAAATACCATAAGTATGTGATGTGAGACTATATTTTAAAATCAAATATAAATAGGTTTCTCAAGGGTCTCCTTCCTCAGCACCATTTCTAAAATCATAATATGCTTCAAATTCTTGTGATAAGGTAAAATATTTGAAAATACCTTGATAATATTTACCTTTCTTGAAAATATGATAATATTGTGGAAATAGTATTTGTCTAAAAACAACCCATGATCCACGATGATAACGAGGTATAGTGGAGGTGTTTGATATCTCAAACAACTGCTTGCAAGTGAGTTGTATGCTAGAAAAAGTTTCACAATCATCCGAATATGACTTTGCAATAATTATTACAAGAATGTCATCAGGAAGAGATAGGAATGTCATTTGAGATCCTTCTCCTTCCATTCGTAACCGACTTTACTTGACCTGAAAAAAAATTTATAAAACAAGGATTTAACTGAAATAATAGATATAGGGACTAATCATGTGTCTCACAAGAACTCCTAATCCCTAAAGTTGTCTAAACCGACCACTGATACCAACTATAAGTCCCCAGCCTTAAACCTTACTTAATCTTGAGTTATTACAAGATTACACATTGAGGATCTTTTTAGGTTTAGAGTTTTAGAGAATTAGATCATGAAACTTGCATTACATTCCACATTTAAACAAAGTGGTTACATAAAATAGATTATTCATTCTTCCCATCAACGGAAACATATTTAAAATAAAACATGGATTCTTTTTTGACACATCCTTGACACTATCATCACATCATATACCTTTCCCTTGACCTGTGAAAAACATTTCAAAAACTTGGGATGAGCATAAAAAGATTAGTAAGGGTTATAAAAATATGGAAAGGAAACATGAGTTCATATGTACATAAGAATGAAATCATACTTTACCCATAAAACATAGGCACTTTAACATACCTCATGAAATCATGAATAAATCATAGAAATCATAAGACATAAAGGTAACTTGAGGCATTCATAACATTCTTACATAGGGAGTAACCCTCTTGGTTACGTTTGGAATACCCATCATAGTATATTCCCTAAATCTCTTCAGAGAAACCTTAATGTTACACTCCTTCGCGTTACCCAATGCATTGGAGAGCTATATCGGGCTCACCCGCCCTTAGTTTATCACGGAACCACCCGTCTTCATAACAATTCCCAAGAACCATAACATAATCTTATCACATAAAACATGCATAAAGGAAACATAACATTTCCACCTTTAAATAACAAGATATCAACACAACACATTGATATAAAAACATTATCAAAACCATTTTCAATACCAAAATAAAATAAAAGTAAAACATGGTATTTATTTTTCTTTTAAAAAGAAGGTATGTCTTGTAGAAGAATCCAAAACTCAAATGATTCTCACGGCGGCGGAGAAGTCGTTGTCGCCGCATACGTACGACAAAAACATTCCCTTTTGTCATTTAGTAAAACGCTTCGTATAAAAAATATTCCTTTTTGGATAAACGTAAAAGTCAAAGGGGTTTATACACCGTATAAAAGAAGGTTGTGTATAAAACAAAATATGCCTCAATGAATGGAGATTGAGACGAAGTCCCATACAAAGACGGTATCCTTGGTTTAAGGATAAATCAATTAAATAATTATGTGTGAAAAACGAACACAACAAATATAAGTGGATATTAAGTGTAAAATAATCAAAGGTCATTCACACATATTCAAAGGATGACATATTCAATTACTACATGTTGAACCCAAAGAAATCAAAATTGGGTTATGAAGTTCCCTTGACAGCCTAACGGCGTCACATAAAAATGAGTTGATGAGAGATAAAAAGGGTATCTAATCACTTGGACATAAAATTTACATCAATAAGGATATATGATAACATATCCTAACATAACAATATGTAAATTAAAAGACCAAACAAAAGAAGTCTTTTAAAAAGAGGAGGGTGAAAGTTTCCCTTACCGACATGGGTATCTTTTGAAACATACACCTCGTGAAAGAAGGACAATACAACATTGATGTAAATACTCATAAAAGAAAGTATATTACACAATGAATAAAATGAGAGAGATATATATATGTTATAATTCCAGAATGATATCCATAATTTTGATGTAATATATTACATATATATCCATTATATATATGTACTTATAATATTACATAACATTTTGAGATAAGAAATGAAATGTATCATTCATGGAGACGGTAAGCCGTATGTACGCATGAACGCTACTTCCATTTCTATTTCATATTCAATGGAATTAAAACATAATGATACTTAATAGTATTTTAATTCCATTATGGTATCATATATAATATCATTAAATATATCCTTTATACGTACCACATATGGTATTAACGAATCAAATCACTTTGAGGGGGCGGTAGTCCGTACTTCCTTAAATGAAGATATCACGTTTACCCATAATGGAAACCATAAAGGTATGCCCAAAATGAAAAATACAGAAGCTTAAGGAAAACGTAAACATATTATATATAATATATAAATATAGTGTCATATTAATGGCCACCTTTGAAGGTGTTAAAAGAATGTTGAACAATCATCATTTCGGGAGGCCGAAATTCGCCATCCACGGAAACAGTATATTCTTTAACCATTAGATGTAGGTGTGTGAAATTGTAGCTAAAATCCTTCTTATAAAAACATCCTAGTATATTGAATATACTTTAGTTGTTACAAAAGAAATGAATAAAAAGATTTTAGGGGGTTGGAGAAGAAAAATAAAACAAAAGGACTCAAGTGAAGACATTACCTTAAAATCGGGTAATTCCCTTTGGTTTGAGCTCAAAGGATTCCTTGTGAAGCCTTCTGCCCAAAGTGATGCTTCAAGGAGTAAGAGAGGGAAGTGGAGAGACAAAATGGGTAGATTTTGGCCGAGACAAAGGCTTTGGGAGTGTGTATAAGGAAGTAGAGGTGGGGGCCTTTTATAAGAGGAGAGGAGGGGCACTCTTGGAAGGTAAAGAATTTTAACTTTATTTTAAAATGGTATTCGGATTTAAGAGGTCCCACATTGATGTGTTTCGAGGATAAGGTGATAAGGGTTACAAATCCACTCATCCAATAGGTTTTGGACATGTGTAGGTCTTAGATATTACATTATCTTTCCATTTTATTTAAATCGTTAAATAATGAGGTCATCACTGCATCATCATGATGTCATAAATAATTTAATTTATTTAATGTCTAAAATTTATAAAAAAAATCCTATGATGTAGGAAATCTTTTTAGATTTCCAATGAATATTTATAGTCAAACATCTGATTTGTATAACTCCATGTAAAAATTGTTTTAGTAAAACATTTCATGTTTGTCTCATTTTTACTTTAACTTTAAATTAAAGGATATTAATGCCATTTTCCAACCAAAGTGGCTTCATGGGGTCCCCAAGTTGACCAATGGGTTTTATTGGTCGGCCATGACACATCCAATGAGGTTAGGACATGTGTCAAGTTCATTTCAGATTATTAAAACATTATTTTTACCTTAAACTACACTAATTACCTCTAATCGCGATTAAAAACTTAATAAGTTACTATTCACCAAAAAATTATATTTATCTCATTGAACCACATTTTACTTCTTAATGACAACCATGTATGTCGGATTTTTGAAATTCAAAACACAAAGATGGAAAAATTTCATTTAAACAGAAAAATCAGTTTTTATAAGTACCACTTAGTGGTTTCACTATTCATCAAAAATTGAAGTTTTTCAGAAAAATACCAAAAATTCACCCTAAGCTATATTTGATATTCCGAATTCAAAAATGAAGTCTATTTTACAAAATTCAAAACATATAAGTCACATTAATTAATTTAATAATTAATTCCCGCTGTCAGAGCAAATAGCGTGTTTTTATGAAACAATAAGTATCAAAAGATTGACACTAGTTTAAGTCTGATTTCAAAGTGAAATTAATTCCAACGACCACTATTGGATTAAATGGTAAAAATATATTCTAATTTCACTTTAAAACCAATTCAAAAGATAATCTAATCATATAAGTAAATTAGATTAAAAAGGGGTTTTGAATTAAAATACAACATTTTACACTATTCATTAAAAAATGAACTTTATCAGAAAGATACCAAAAATTTACACAATGTAAATTTTGATGTCCTAATTCTTAAGAAGAGTTTTATTTGGTCCAAAAGGATGTATAAGAGTGAACAGAACTATATTTAATGACATTTCTCCATCAAAAGGCGATAAGTGAACCTTTAGTGAAAACTAGGGCATATACGCCTAAAATTGAATTATTTCTGTATTTTATGCCTTTATCTTTTATTGGATAAATGTAAAAATATTTAAAAACACATATAATCATATTTTAGTTATTTCTATCCATTCCCGCCAATACAACGGCTACATGTTAACTACCATTTAAAATAATATTATTTTATTATTAGAGTGCAACGTAAGATTCCCAAGAAACTCGTTGTTGCGTGTTGGGTACGCCATCGAGCATAGCGTCCCCTTTAAAGACATATTAATATTTTATTCACAAATATGGATAAATATGAAAATTTCATATTCTTTATTTACCTGGGGTTTTACAATATTATAATTTAACCATATAAATTATCTCAATGAAAAAATTTGTTTTTAATTAAAATTTAGCATATTTTTACTATTCATCAAAATATGAAAGTTATCATAAAAGTATTAAAAATTTATCCAAAGAAAATTTTTATATTCTGATTCCAAAGAAGAATTTTATTTTATCGAATTGAACTTATAAACATGTCAAAAACAAGATTTAATGTGGGTGCGCCATCAAAAGGCGGCAAAACTGCATTTTTTGAAAAATACTTATTTTACACGAAAAATTTATTTTGTTCTTTTTCCTTGTTCTAGAAAGTTTGTAAGATGAATAATAATGTTATAAATTTCAAAATGTAGTTAATACTATTCATAACGTCTAGTCCATAATAATATATCGTTGTTTAGTGAAACCTGGTATTGCGTAGTACACACACTATCGAGGAAGGTCATGATTGTGTGTAATGCAAGCCAAGTCAGTATTGTGTGTTGCGAAATATTCCTTTGGTGTTGCATATAACATAAAAAAATATTTCTCATAAAATCTTAGGGTGTTACATTGGTCAAAAACTATGTTGAACTTACTAGAAATTATAAATCATGTTTATTTAAATATGGAATCAATTTTTCTAACTTATAATTACATAAGTGGAAAAAATTAATTTATAATTACTCCCACTGACGAGATGTGATAGTGGTTTTTTAAAGTGAAAATGTTCAAAACTTTGGTATGTTTTTATATATAAATTCAATGTGAAATTGTTTCAAATGAACTAAATTGGTTTGAATGATATAAAAATAATCTAATTATACTTTTAAAATAATTAAAAACATAATTTAAATGTATAAAAAAATTGGATGAAAAAGAAATTTTGAACTAAAATTCATTATTATTCACAATTCATCAAAATATGAACGTTCTTAGAAAAATACCAAAAATACACCCAAAGTAAATTATGATATTTTTCATTAAAAATGAAGTTTTTTTCTATATAAATATTATAATAGTATCAAAAATTATATTTAAAATGGGTTCTTCATCAAAAGGTGGTAAAATTTACTTTTAAAAATATAGAGCTTATTATGATTAAAATTGGATTTATTATTATTTTAAGCCAATAAAATATATTGGATGAATGTAAAAAAATTTAATAAATATTTGTAAACATAATGTAGTCATGTATATTCATTACTACTAACACAACATCTAGGAAATAACTACTACATAAAATAATGATATTAACAATATATTACTTTTAGGTATAACTCAGTCTTTCATGCAAAGTAAGATTTTTAAGAAACTCATTGTTACGTGTTAGGTATGCTGTCATAAATAGAGTCCATTTAAAGGTAAAATTACTATATAATTCATAAATATTAACAAATATGAAAAAATATTTATCCCATAATTACCTGGGATATTACATCTCTGATATTCAATTGGTCATTGTTTTCATTTATAATTAATTGGTAACTAGTGAATTCATCTTATAAACATGGGTAAACTATAATTTAAAATTTTTAGTTGATCTATTTCATTTCCTTATTTCCAAAAGCTAGTTAATAACTATCATAATAATATTAATATTATATTACTGTCTGGTAAGACTCGAGCTTGCATGCAACACAAGTCATTAATGGTAGTCAATGTTTCATGCAACACAAGAAAAACATGGTGTTGTGTGTTATTAAAGATAAAAAATGTATTGAATGTAACACAATCAATTGAATAATTTAAATTAATTTTAATGGATATATTTTATAAAATCTCAGGATGTTATATCCCACCCCCCTTAAAATAAATTTCTCCCTCGAAATTTTTCTTTGTTATCAAATTATTAACATTTCTAGAATTCCTTTATTGAATCTCACATTATAAAAATAGTTAAAAAAAATATCATCTTAATAAGGGGAAATGGGAAACACTAAGTTCACCAGAAGTTATGAATAAATAAGATTAAAAATATCAAGAACATTGGTGGGAATTAAAATATATATTTGGATGGGAAAACTAATTC
Organism: Viscum album; assembly: GCA_963277665.1. Taxonomy (NCBI): domain Eukaryota; kingdom Viridiplantae; phylum Streptophyta; class Magnoliopsida; order Santalales; family Viscaceae; genus Viscum; species Viscum album. The sequence continues at coordinate 212,662,092 of OY728163.1, forward strand.
CCATGGTCTAATAGAGGGTGATAGAGAACATGGTCAAGAGGAAGTCAATGATAACAAAACCACAAGCCAAATAGGTTTGGATAAGTTCATTGATATCATCAGAAATGATGGTAATGGAATAACATTTTATTTCATCATGACCCATTTCCTAAATTTGAAGGATTCATTCACCATATATAATAAGATCATTAGGAAATATACTTAATTTATTAGTAGAGAATCATACATTAATCATTTCCCACAACAAACTCATCTATTGCTCCAAACAATGAGTATCTAAGATGAATTTTAATGCCCAAAGTTGTAGAATCATCGTCTTAAAGATCACATAATCCTCAAAAGGATAACATGATATTCCACCTATCTTTAGATACTAACTAAAACCAAAATGGATAGTATATAGTAAGATAATTCAAACATTCTTGTGATGAGATAATGAATTAATCTCTAATGTTAAATAGTAATATCTAAATTTAAAAATAAATCATTCCATATACATATAACCCTAATATTCACTATTTATCAGGTGTTGATTCAAAAATTTCATTAATTTATTTTTTGTATTAATTTTTTTTTTGGTTTTTATGCTCACAAATTCCCAAATTTTTGTTACTAATGATTTTGCTTTAAACTGAATTTTAGGAAATTAATATTCATTGAAATATTTATTTTAGAAATATATTCAAGTTTTTGACTGATGATGATTATTTTTTAAAGTATTCATAATGTTTTTTTAACATGTTCTAGAAATAATGTTCATACCCTACATTTGTAAGCGTAGCCTAAATAATGAACACTGTTTGAAATAGCACATATGGACCATTTAACCTACGTTTTAAGAAAAGTATGGTTCATTAACCCTATGTTTTGAATCAACCCTGTGTTTGAGGAAACAAATATATAGATCATCAACCCTACTTTTTTATTCAACCCTAAATTTTCAATCCTACATTTGGTATTTTAATGTTATATGAAGGAAACCAATGTTTGACTATTCAACGATGGAGATTTAAATCTACGCTATTATCCATGATTTATGAAATAGTGTTGATGGAAGTAAAGATATTTTCAAAATTATTTTGAGACCAATTCAAAGGCTCATTAAGATTGTTTTAAAGGACCATTTTCAATTAAGTAAATTTTTATTATTCTTATGGGACGTTACTAATCTCTTGAATATTTTTTAAAATATTCACGATTAATTGTGTGATATTTCTGGAGTTGGTTTGACCTAGATCTTTTCAAATTATTGTGTGAATATAAATATACTCTTCATTGAAAAAAAATAGAAACAATAGATACATATACATGTATATAGAAAAATACATCATAGACAAAAAAACATGTGTGTCATTGCTTTCAAAGATACACTTTGGAAACAAGCATGTTTAGATCTATTTGATCTACTTGCTACTATTGACATCACTTCTACTACATATATTCATTACATAATCTTATAAAATAATGGAAAATAAATTTAGTAAAGAAAAACTTTGGTGAAATTTATGTTTAAATATCTGTATGATGTTTTCTTTGCTACTTTTTGAAGAAGTACTATAAAAACATTGAAGATCTATCTACTATTGAGATTTATTTTAGATCTGATTTCATCTATTAGATGTTGGTAAAAACTGTGAAAATTAAACCATACAATCGAACAAATCAAATTATTTGGATACATTTTTATTCCAACTGCTTGTACTCAATCATGGTTATGCTTTGGCTTCTTTTATTAAGTTGTAGATATCATGTTCCATATAAAAGAATCATAAGGCTTTGTACAGTCCTATAAGTTATCAACTACCTGTACTCATTTTTTATTTAAAGGTATTAGGATAAGAGGACCTGGTAGTAAAATTACCAAGATCATGGTGTTGAGTGTTGGTAGAGTAGACTAAGGGATCTTTGTTTCATAAACCTCTATAAATTTTGGTCTTCATTTCCTTTATTTATTTCCACTACTCACTCTATTTTAAGAAAAAAGGAAAAAAATTCTTCATAACAAGAGAGGTGTTCAGAATATGAAAAAAAAATAAAGTGCACAATTCACCCCCCCCCCCCCCCCTCTAGTTTCTTTGTCTTCATCATATCCATCTTGGCCTAACAATTGGTATCAAAGGTTAGAATCTATCGGTGATATTTATCATCCTAGAAATATATTTCTACGTGATACCAACAAGTAGTTTCAGAAGAAGTTCTTTATTGTTATATTTCACTGTTTGGAAATTCTTGGAAGTTATTTTTGTTTCTATCAAATACCTAAAAAATTTGTATTAAAGGAAAGTCTCTTCTATGCTTCAAAATTTTTTACTCTCATACAAAATTCAAAAATATTTTCATTGGCTCTAATAAGCCTGAGTTAAATATTCAGAAGACGACATATTGGAATGGATGATTCTAGAGAAGGTGTAACTATAATTAATGCTCTGTATTTTAATGGTAATGATTATGATTTCTAGAATGAGAATATGATTATTTATTTTAAAAATATTGGAATGATGGTTTATTTAAAAAAATTTAAGCCTTATGATATTCCTAAATATTATTTGTAAAATTTGAGTATTTATCAAAAACATATTATGATCTCAATTCAAAATACATGAATTCTATTGTATTTGGTTTAGGAAATGGTTAATTTAGTCGACTATATCAATGTTCAACTACATTTGAGATGTGGAAAAGTTTTGATGATGCCCATAATGGAACTGAAAATATCATTCAATTATAGTATACAAATGAAAATATAAAGTTCGATATTTTTAGAATGGATGAGAATGAGACTATTGAACAAATGGATGAATGTTGGACAGAGATATTCAATAAGGTTATTGCTTTAGGAAATTCAATTTTGAAATCAGATATATCTTTAAAAGTACTCAAAGTACTATCTCTTAAGTGGAATAGAATATCTAAAACTATATGTAAGTCTACATCAGTAAAATATTTGACAATTAATTATTTGATTAAAACATTAATGATTTATGATGTCGTGATGCTGGTTAAAGATGAAATTTATATAAAAAATATAGAAATCTCTCTCAATTATACAACAGAATAATCATCTGATTCAAGTCATCCATATCAAGATAAAGATTTATTTTATATTGATTAAAATTTTGAAAAGTTTTACATTAAGAAAAATAAAAGTACTGAAGAAGATGGATGTTGTGAATATAAGGAAATAAGTCATAAAAGTGATAATTTTCATCTACTTAAAGATTGAAGGAAATTCAATTACAAAAGAAAATGAAAGTAGGTTGTAAAGTCTAACTTTAGTAATTATTCTAATTCACATGATGAAAATTCTTCAAATTCATAAGCTGAGCATAAAATCATATGTCTCATAGCTGACAATGATGGTGTAAAATAATAATTCTATCAAAACTCTAGTTCAAAAAATCTTTCTTATGATGAGTTAAATAAATATTTTTTATTCTACATGATAAATACGAGACCTTAAAAAAAGAAATTATAGAAATTATAAATTCTTATGACACTATTTTATTAGAAAAATAAAATTTTTCAAAATAGTTTATAGATTTGAAATATAATGTATCTAAATTTTCTTTTGATTTTCATAACATTAAGATTAAAAATTTAATTACTAAAGTTGATGATTTAAAACAAGGTTATAGAATGTTAATAAAAGGATAAAAATATTTAAATCAAATTCTTGGAAAAATAAAATACTGAAATGAAAATTTTGAATACGAAGTAATGGAGAAATATCAAAACTATATAAGAATTACTTTATTCCTATTTTAAATAGTAAAAACATTTCTACTATTAAATGTTTTTATTATGGTAATAATGGCCATTATGCTAATGATTTATGTTTTAGAAAACTAAAAATTTATTGTTTTATAAATTTTTATTGCTCAAATTAATTGGTTAACTTAAATTATATAATTCCTACTCAAAACAAACATGTTTGGTTACGAAAAGTTTAGTTGCTAACACTAATGGATCCAAAATAATATGGGTACCAAAAGGAATTTTTAATTAATATTTTTTAGGATTACAACCCTAAGCTATATCATTAAATATTTAAGTGGTTGATCAATGGATAAATGAAATTATCTACCAAAGGATTGAACAACTTTGAAGTAGTTCATTATCAAAAATCCCCATTTCTAAAAACACAGATCTAGGAAGTGGTTCATTTTCTAAGACTATATTATTTTGGTTCATTATTCTTTATAAAAATTTATATATTTTACAAATTGATAAAGTGGTTTCTTTATTCTTTAAATTCATCTATTAATATTTTTTATAACTAATTTGTTAAATTTCAATAATTTTTCTTTAAAATATATCATTTTAAGAGAAGTTTATATTTTCCATACTTTAATAGGTTTTAAAATATTTACATTTCTTATTTAATTTTTCTATGGAATTTGGACATATTTTTTACAGAACATGTCTATTCAAAAGATAGAATCTATAATGATTTTTTTTTTGCATTTTTTGGATAAATAAAATGATACGTCATCTTCATTCTGTGAGAGCCAAAACATTTTATCATATTCTTAAAATTTTTAATATTGCGCATCGTATTCTTCTTTTTCAAATAATATTGTTCAAAATACTATTGAAAATAAGTCATATAAAATGAATTGGTCAAGTGCTTTATGTTCAGAATATATAATTTATTGTAAAAGGATAAAAGGTAAGGCTTATAAACTATTTAAAGAATAATCAGTTTCATGTGTTGAAGATTCATATGAAATGTATTCTGTAAGAAATAAATAAATTCCCAGTTCTGAAGAACTAGAAATATCATCATACCAAATATCTTATTAAATACAGTTATTTAATGTTATCTCTTTGAATAATGAAAGAGTGAAGTTTCAAGCTGAGCTGGATGCATCTAGAAAGTCGTATAATGATCTACAGAAATCATCAGTATCTATAGTTCCTTTTGATTCATTACAAAAGAAATATCAGAATATAAAATATAGTTCAATCTCAAAATCAGACTTTAAATATTTCAAAATAGAAATGATAAGTCAAATGGTTCTTGTTAGAGCATAAACGGTTACAAAAATCAGTCTTGATAAACTGAAAGTTTTTTTTGGTGGAATAGTTTCCATCTTATTATTATCAAAGAACATCAGATGTTTAAAATAGATTAGAAGAACTATCAATAGTTTTACCTATTTTAAACAAGAAAATACATGGTTTAGAATGTTCATAAGAATAGTATACTCTTTTTAAAAAAAATTATTTATTTATTTCATATAAAAGTCAATGTTATATGTATTGTAAATTGAAAATGGTGAAATTAGTTGCTTCATAATTTTTTTATATATATGAAATCATGAATAGATTTTTTTCTTATTTAAAAATTTCTTTTAAATGATCTAATATATTATAATTTAAGTAAATTTTTAAGAAAAAAAATTGTTTTATTCAGATGCTCCGTATTTAAATTATTTGAATCTTTTAAATGAAATCATAAATTTATGAGGAGTTAATTTTACTGCTCTTATCTATTTGATGTCACAAAAAAGGGTATAATATTTATATTATTGAAAATGATTGGTTTTATATGTTGTAATTTTATACTTGTGTTTAAAGGGAAATGGTTATTACCATGTTTAGCTTATTATCTTCATTGACCATGTTCATAAAGATAGAGAACTTTATTCTTCATAATATCCTTGTCTTAGGGGTGAAGTTATATGAAAAATTCAATTTACATAAATTAATAATAAAGGGAAAAAAAATTAGATTATTTTCTAAGTTTTTATTTTGATTGTTTATCTTCATTGGGAGAGAAGTTTTTTGTAAAAACAATCACTCCTGAAATAGAGAATTTCCCAACGGTTTAGAACCGTTGGGAAAGGCTGGGGAACCGTTGGTATGTGTTATACCAACGGTTCTGCCAGCCATAGGCAAGTAAGCCGTTGGGAAAAACTTTTCCCAACGGTTTACAGTGAACCATTGGCATAGGTGGAGAAAATTACCCTATCCCAACGGTTCTTCAAAACCGTTGGGAAAAAACATTTCCCAACGGTTGTCAAACCGTTGGCAAAGTGCTGAAAAAACCCTATATCTAGTCTTTCCCAATGGTTTAAAATCGTTGGGAAAAGTGTTTTACCAACGGTTTTATAAAACCGTAGGTAAAAAAAATCCAAGATATTCTATGCCAACGGTTTTGAACCGTTGGCAGAGCCTCTACTGGGCAAATTGCCCAGCAGCCCTGCAATTTGCCTAGCAGCTCCCCCAATTGCAACCAGGTCTCCAATTTGACCACCACCTGGTGTGGTTTTGTGGGTTACCTCTCATATTTCAATCCAATTATTGTACCTGCAATAAACTAACACATACATATATAATTATTGTACCTACAATAAACTAACACATACATATATAATTATTTTACCTGCAATAACCAACTAACAATTACATATAATGGTGGAACTATACACATCCATAATTAAATTAGAATTGATAACCTAATTATAAACATACATAATTCATTTAGAATTCAATTTAAAATTTAGATGACAATTATATGTGGAATCCGGAAATCAATTCATAATTTAATCGGTTTTTTGTATACCATATATTTTTACCTGAAATAATGTCCATTTTAAACATAAACCATACACCTGGAGTGCTACCGGCCACACCGCGCCTCGGATTGAGGCGGGGTTGACTCGTACACGTCACATATGACCCATTTATCGTTGTGCTAATGTATCGACACAATCCGAATGCGTTTGGTCGGTTTTCCGTATGCCAGTTGATGTTTTTCAATTAAAATGACGTACTTTTGAAACAAAAGGCAGATACTTTGAGTGGTTTCGGCCACGCCGAGCCTCAGATTGAGGCGGGGTTGACTCATACACATCACATATGACCTATGGATCGTTATCCTAAAGTTTCAATGGAAACCGAATGTGTTTGGTCGTTTTTTCGTATGTACTTAAATTGTTGTCCATTTTAAGCAAAAGAGAGCCACTTAGAGTGATTTCGGCCACACTGCACCTCAGATTGAGGCGGGGTTGACTCGTACACGTCACATTTGACCCATAGATCGTTGTGCTAAAGTATCGACACAATCCGAATGCGTTTGGTCAGTTTTCCGTATGCGAGTTGATGTTTTTCACTTAAAATGACGTCCTTTTGAAACAAAAGACGGACACTATGAGTGGTTCCGACCACACCGCGTCTCCAATTGAGGCGGGGTTGATTCGTACACATCACATATAACCCATGGATCGTTCTCCTAAAGTTTAAATGGAAACCGAATGCGTTTGGTCGGTTTTCCGTATGTACTTAAAATGTTATCCATTTTAAACAAAAGAGTGACACTTAGACTAATCCTGACCACACCGTGACTCACATTCATCCGGGTTGGCTCGTACATGTCACATATGACCCATGGATCGTTGTGATAAATTATCAAAAGATTCCGAATGCGTTTGGTCGGTTTTGCGTATGCCAGTTGTTCTTTTCATTTATAATCATGTCCATTTTAAACAAAAGAGACAGAGTTAGAGCGGTGTCGGCCACACCGCGTCTCGGATTAAGACGGGGTTGACTTTTACACGACACATATGACTCATGGATCGTTGTGCTAAAGTATCGATAGAATCCGAATGCGTTTGGTCGTTCTTCCGTATGTCAGTTGATGCCTTTCACTTAAAATGACGTCCTTTTGAAACAAAAGATGGACACTTTGAGTGGTGTCAGCCGCACTGCATGTCAGATTGAGGCAGGGATGATTTTTAAATGTCACATATGACCCATGAATCGTTCTCCTAAAGTTTCAACGGAAACCGAATCTGTTTGGTCGTTTTTTCGTATGTACTTAAAATGGTGTCCATTTTAAACAAAAGAGAGACACTTAGACTTATCCTGGCCACACCGCGACTCGGATTCATCCCGGGTTGGCTCGTACACGTCACATATGACCGATGGATTTTTGGGATAAATTATCAACAGATTCAGAATGCGTTTGGTCGGTTTTCCGTATGTCAGTTGATGCTTTTCACTTAAAATAACGTCCTTTTGAAACAAAATACGGACACTTTGAGTGGTGTCGGCCACACCACGTCTCCATATTGAGCTGAAACCACCGTGCAACATTCTAATTATTATTCGGGACGTGTACGCGCAGACATCACATCAATCAGACGTGCGGTTTGCGCGGTACGACTCAATATTCGTGTTTTAAGTGATGCGCGCGCTTTGTAAACGCGCTTGAGGGGGTCCAAACGGGCCGAAAGAAGTCGGAATGGCCTTAAATCAGACAACAAATATGGGAGAGTGATTTATGAAGTGGTCGAGCAGACGGCACGTCAATTGGATGTGTCGTGTGCCCGCGGTGACCGACAACGCAGTTCTGGTGTCATAAACGGCCAAAACGGGCGTCCAATGGTCAAATTCATAGCGGACGACCTCATATTGACCTGAAACCACCGTGCAACATTCTAATTATTATTAGTGATGTGTACGCGTAGACGGCACGTCAATCGGGCGTGCGGTTTGCGCGGTACGGCTCAATATTCGTATTTTAAGTGATGTGCGCGCTTCGTAAACGCGTGTGAGGGGGGTCCAAACGGGCCGAACGAAGTCGGAATGGCCTGAAATTAGACGAAAAATACGGGTGAGTTATTTCTGAAGTGGTCGAGCAAACGGCACATCAATTGGATGTGCCATGTGCCCGCGGTGACCGACAACGCAGTTCTGGTGTCATAAACGGCCAAAACGGGCGTCAAACAGTAAAATTCATAGCGGACGACCTCGGATTGAGCTGAAACCACCGTGAAACATTCTAATTATTATTCGTGATGTGTACGTGCAGACGGAACGTCAATCGGACGTGCGGTTTGTGCGGTACGGCTCAATATTCATGTTTTAAGTGATGCGCGTGCTTCGTAAACGCGCGTGAGGGTGGTCCAAACAGGCCGAACGATTTCGGAATGGCCTAAAATTAGACGAAAAATACGGGTGAGTGATTTATGAAGTGGTCGAGCAGACAGCACGTCAATCGGACGTGCCGTGTGCCCGCGGTGACCGACAACGTAGTTCTGGTGTCATAAACGGCCAAAATGGGCGTCAAATGGTCAAATTCATAGCGGACAACCTCGGATTGACCTGAAACCACCGTGAAACATTCTCTTTATTATTAGTGATGTGTACGCGCAGACGGAACGTCAATCGGACGTGCGGTTTGCGCGGTACGGCTCAATATTCGTGTTTTAAGTGATGCGCGCGCTTCATAAACGCGCGTGAGGGGGGTCCAAACGGGCCGAACGAAGTCGGAATGGCCTGAAATCAGACGAAAAATACGGGAGAGTGATTTCTGAAGTGGTCGAGCAGACGGCACGTCAATCGGACATGTCGTGTGCCCGTGGTGACCGACAACGCAGTTCTGGTGTCATAAACGGCCAAAACGGGCGTCCAACGGTCAAATTCATAGAGAACGACCTCGGATTGAGCTGAAACCACCGTGAAACATTCTAATTATTATTCGTGACGTGTACGCGCAGACGGCACGTCAATCGGACGTGCGGTTTGCGCAGTACGGCTCAATATTCGTGTTTTAAGTGATGGGCGCGCTTCGTAAACGCGCGTGAGGGGGGTCCAAACGGGTCGAACGATTTTGGAATGGACTGAAATCAGACGAAAAATACGGGTGAGTGATTTATGAAGTGGTCGAGCAGACGGCACGTCAATCGGGCGTGCCGTGTGCCCGCGGTGACCGACAACGCAGTTCTGGTGTCATAAACGGCCAAAACAGGCGTCAAACGGTCAAATTCATAGCGGACGACCTCAGATTGACCTGAAACCACTGTGCAACATTCTAATTATTATTCGTGACGTGTACGCGCAGACGGCACATCAATCGGACGTGCGGTTTGCGCGGTACGGCTCAATATTCGTGTTTTAAGTGATGCGCGCGCTTCGTAAACGCGCGTGAGGGGGGTCCAAACGGGCCAAACGAAGTCAGAATGGCCTGAAATCAGACGACAAATACGGGAGAGTGATTTCTAAAGTGGTCGAGTAGACGGCACGTCAATCGGACGTGTCGTGTGCCCACGGTGACCGACAACACAGTTCTGATGTCATAAACGGCCAAAACGGGCGTCCAACGGTCAAATTCATAGCGGACGACCTCATATTGAGCTGAAACCACCGTGCAACATTCTAATTATTATTCGTAACGTGTACGCGTAGAAGGAACATCAATCGGACATGCGGTTTGCGCGGTAAGGCTCAATATTCGTATTTTAAGTGATGCACGTGCTTCGTAAACGCGCGTGAGGGGGGTCCAAACAGGCCGAACGAAGTCGGAATGACCTGAAATCAGATGAAAAATACGGGTGAGTGATTTCTGAAGTGGTCGAGAAGACGACACGTCAATTGGACGTGCCATGTGCCCGCGGTAACCGACAACGCAGTTCTGGTGTCATAAACGGCCAAAACGGGCGTCAAACGGTCAAATTCATAGCAGACGACCTCGGATTAACATGAAACCACTGTACAACATTCTAATTATTATTTTTGACGTGTACACGTAGACGGCACGTCAATCGGACGTGCGGTTTGCACGGTACGGCTCAATATTCGTGTTTTAAGTGATGTGCGCGCTTCGTAAACGCGCGTGAGGGTGGTCCAAACGGGCCGAACGATTTCGGAATGGCCTGAAATCAGACGAAAAATACGGGTGAGTGATTTATGAAGTGGTTGAGCAGACGGCACATCAATCAGACGTGTCGTGTTCCCGCAGTGACCGACAACGCAGTTCTGGTGTCATAAACGGCCAAAATGGGCGTCAAACGGTGAAATTCATAGAGGACAACCTCGGATTGACCTAAAACCACCGTGAAACACTCTAATTATTATTCATGACATGTATGCACAGACGGCACGTCAATCGGACGTGCGGTTAGTGCGGTACGGCTCAATATTCGTGTTTTAAGTGATGCGCGCTTCGTAAACGCGCGTGAGGGGGGTCCAAACGGGCCGAATGATTTCGGAATGGCCTGAAATCATACGACAAATACGGGTGAGTGATTTATGAAGTGGTCGAGTAGACGTCACGTCAATCGGACGTGCCGTGTGCCCGCGGTGACCGACAACGCAGTTCTGGTGTCATAAACGGCCAAAACGGGCATCAAACGGTCAAATTCATAGAGGACGACCTCGGATTGACCTGAAACCACCGTGAAACATTCTAATTATTATTCGTGACGTGTACGCGCAGACGGCACGTCAATCGGACGTGCGGTTTGTGCGGTACGGCTCAATATTCGTGTTTTAAGTGATGTGCGCGCTTTGTAAATGCGCGTGAGGGGGGTCCAAACAGGCCGAACGATTTCGGAATGGCCTGAAATCAGACGACAAATACGGGTGAGTGATTTATGAAGTGGTCGAGCAGACGGCACGTCAATTGGACGTGCCGTGTGCCCGCGGTGACCGACAACGCAGTTCTGGTGTCATAAACGGCCAAAACGGGCGTCAAACGGTCAATTTCATAGCGGACGACCTCAGATTGAGCTGAAACCACCGTGAAATATTCTAATTATTATTCGTGATGTGTATGCGCAGACAGAACGTCAATCGGACGTTCAGTTTGCGCGGTACGGCTCAATATTCGTGTTTTAAGTGATGTGCGCGCTTCGTAAACGCGCGTGAGGGTGGTCCAAATGTGCCAAACGATTTCGGAATGGCCTGAAATCAGATGACAAATACGGGTGAGTGATTTATGAAGTGTTCAAGCAGACGGCACGTCAATCGGACGTGCCGTGTGCCCTCGGTGACCGACAACGCAGTTCTGGTGTCATAAACGGCCAAAACGGGCGTCAAACGGTCAAATTCATAGCGGACGACCTCGGATTGACCTTAAACCACCGTTCAACATTATAATTATTATTCGTGACGTGTACGCATAGACGGCACGTCAATCGGACGTGCGGTTTGCACCGTACGACTCAATATTCGTGTTTTAAGTGATGCGCGCGCTTCGTAAACGCGCGTGAGGGGGGTCCAAACGGGCCAAACGATTTCGGAATGGCCTGAAATCAGACAAAAAAAACAGGTGAGTGATTTATGAAGTGGTCGAGCAGACGGAACGTCAATTGGATGTGCCGTGTGCCCGCGGTGACCGACAACGCAGTTCTGGTGTCATAAACGGCCAAAACAGGCGTTAAACGGTCAAATTCATAGCGGACGACCTCGGATTGAGCTGAAACCACCGTGAAACATTATAATTATTATTCGTGACGTGTATGCGCAGACATCACGTCAATCGGACGTGCGGTTTGCGCGGTACGGCTCAATATTCGTGTTTTAAGTGATGCGCGCGCTTCGTAAACGCGTTTGAGGGTGGTCCAAACGGGCCGAACGATTTTGGAATGGCACGAAATCAGACAAAAAATACGGGTGAGTGATTTATGAAGTGGTCGAGTAGACGGCACGTCAATCGGACGTGCCGTGTGCCTGCGGTGACCGACAACGCAGTTCTGGTGTCATAAACGGCCAAAACGGGCGTCAAACGGTCAAATTCATAGCGGACGACCTCGGATTGACCTGAAACCACCGTGCAACATTCTAATTATTATTCTTGGCGTGTACGCGTAGGCGGCACGTCAATCGGACGTGCGGTTAGCACGGTACAGCTCAATATTCGTGTTTTAAGTGATGCGCGCGCTTCGTAAACGCGCGTGAGGGGGTCCAAACAGGCCGAACGATTTCGGAATGGCCTGAAATCAGACGACAAATACGGGTGAGTGATTTATGAAGTGTTCGGGTAGACGGCACGTCAATCGGACGTGCCGTGTGCCCGCGGTGACCGACAACGCAGTTCTGGTGTCATAAACGGCTAAAACGGGCGTCAAACGGTCAAATTCATAGCGGACAACCTCTGATTGACCTGAAACCACCGTGCAACATTCTAATTATTATTTTTGACGTGTACGTGCAGACGGCACGTCAATCGGACGTGCGGTTTGCGCGGTACGGCTCAATATTCATGTTTTAAGTGATGCGCGCGCTTCGTAAACGCGCGTGAGGGGGGTCCAAATGGGCCGAACGATTTCGGAATGGCCTGAAATCAGACGAAAAATACGGGTGAGTGATTTATGAAGTGTTCGAGCAGAAGGAACGTCAATTGGACGTGTCGTGTGCCCGCGGTGACCGACAACGCAGTTCTGGTGTCATAAACGGCCAAAACGGGCGTCAAACGGTCAAATTCAGAGCGGACGACCTCGTATTGAGCTGAAACCACCGTGAAAAATTCTAATTATTATTCGTGACGTGTACGCGTAGACGGCACGTCAATCGGACGTGCGGTTTGCGCGGTACGGCTCAATATTCGTGTTTTAAGTGATGTGCGCGCTTCGTAAATGCGTGTGAGGGTGGTCCAAATGAGCCGAACGATTTCGGAATGGCCAGAAATCATACGAAAAATATGGGTGAGTGATTTATGAAGTGGTCGAGCAGACGGCACGTCAATCGGACGTGCCGTGTGCCCGTGGAGACCGACAACGCAGTTCTGGTGTCATAAACGGCCAAAACGGGCGTCAAATGGTCAAATTCATAGCGGACGAGCTCTGATTGACCTGAAACCACCGTTCAACATTCTAATTATTATTCGTGACATGTACGCGCAGACGGCACATCAATCGAACGTGCGGTTTGCGCGGTACGGCTCAATATTCATGTTTTAAGTGATGCGCGCGCTTCGTAAACGCGCGTGAAGGGGGTCCAAACGGGCCGAACGAAGTCGGAATGGCTTGAAATCAGACGAAAAATACGGGAGAGTGATTTCTGAAGTGTTCGAGCATACGGCACGTCAATTGGACGTGCCGTGTGCCCGCGGTGACCGACAACGCAGTTCCGGTGTCATAAACGGCCAAAACGGGCGTCCAACGGTCAAATTCATAGAGGACGACCTAAGATTGAGCTGAAACCACCGTGCAACATTCTAATTATTATTCGTGACGTGTACGCACAGACGGCACGTCAATCAGATGTGCGGTTTGCACGGTACGGCTCAATATTCGTATTTTAAGTGATGCACGCGCTTCGTAAACGCGCGTGAGGGGGGTCCAAATGGGCCGAACGAAGTCGGAATGACCTGAAATCAGACAAAAAATATGGGTGAGTGATTTCTGAAGTGTTCGAGTAGACGGCACGACAATTGGACGTGCCATGTGCCTGCGGTGACCGACAACGCAGTTCTGGTGTCATAAACGGCCAAAATACTGTCCATTTTCAACAAAATAGAGACACTTTGAGCGGTGTCGGCCACACCGCGTCTCGGATTGAGGTGTCGTTGACTCGTACACGTCACATATGAGTCATTTTGTCATAAACAATTCAATAGGATTGAACTTTAATATAAAATACATTTAAGTAAACGATAAAGGAAGAAAATAATCATGGTATCAACTATACATGTGAAAAAAACATACTAATGTGTTATTGAAAAAATGTAAAACTAACAAGAACTTAATGGGTTATCACATCATAGCATGACTCATCCCATAACCATATTAGTAGGGTACCCTCATGGACAGCCCCGCCCACCCCCGTGGACAACCCACCCCCGTGGACACCCCCAACCCCCTAGACAGCCCAACCACCCCCGTGGACAGCCCACCCACCCCCCTCGACACCCCTTCTCCCTATGGACAGTCCCCCACCCCCTTGGATAGCCTGCCCACCCCCCTGGACACCCCTACCCCCTGTGGCCAGCCCACCCACCCCCCTGGACAGCCCGCCCACCCCTCCTTGACAGCCTGGCCACCCCCGTGGACAGCCCGTCCACCCTTGTGGACAGCCCGCCCACCCACGTACCCCCCTGGACACCCCGTACCCCCCCCCCCCCCCCCGCGGGATTTTCCCGCCCACCCTCCCAAACAGCCCACACCCCCCTCCCCTGCAACCCCACCACCACCACCTAGACATACCAACCCCCCTGGACACCCCACACACCCCTCCCCCACCAGGACACCCCACCCAGACCCCCAGGACAGCCCACACCCCCTGGACAGCCCCGCCCACCCCCGTGGACAGCCTTTCCCACCCCTGTGGACAGCCCCGCCCACCCCCGTGGACAACCCACCCACCCCTGTGGATGCCCCCTACCCCCTAGACAGCCCAACCACCCCCGTGGACAGCCCACCCACCCCCCTCGACACCCCTTCTCCCTATGGACATCCCCCCACCCCCTTGGATAGCCCGCCCACCCCCCTGGACACCCCTACCCCCTGTGGCCAGCCCACCCACCCCCCCTGGACAGCCCACCCACCCCTCCTTGACAGCCTGGCCACCCCTGTGGACAGCCCGTCCACCCTTGTGGACAGCCCGCCCACCCCTGTACCCCCCTGGACACCCCGTACCCCCCCTGGATAGCCCTTCCCACCCTCCCAAACAGCCCACACCCCCCTTCCCTGCAACCCCACCACCACCACCTAGACATACCACCCCACCTGGACACCCCACACACCCCTCCCCCACTAGGACACCCCACCCAGACCCCCAGGATAGCCCACACCCTGTCACGAACCAACCCGGGTCGACCCTAAACCGGTCACCCGAGCTGACCCGCGGCAAGTCCCGAGGGGCGTTCCTGATCCCCCCGGGATGGCAACTAGTTCCGGGCATCAAAACAAACCAGTTGGGAACGGTTTGGCCCATGAAAAAGACAAGCAAACATGAACTGAACAAGCAGATAACTAAAGGAAAAAAAATTGAACAACGTGGCAGCAGAAAAGGAATAAACAAGAGACGCGACATACCTTAGGTGACCCCGTGGATCACCACGGTACGACAACCACACTTGCTCCCAAAAGCGATCCAAGACTGAACCCTGCAACTGAAAAATAATGTAGGCGTGGGCACCGAGATGCTCAGTAGGAAAGCCAAAAACAACCACATCTTATGCCTCTGCCTTTAATAAGAAATCCAACCAATGCCAGTTTGGAAAATAAGATATACTAAAATAGTATTTTCCTCCTTTTCAAATTCAAGTAACGAGTTTGCATCTTCAGGTAAAGCCTTTTACTTCCACTACATTTTAAAAATAGGTTTCAAGCATGCTTTTAACATTTCAAAATGAAAAGAAACCAGTTTGGGTTAAGATATGGTTTTCACAAACAAGACATCAAGTATGAAACAGCTGAAAAGAAAGTTACATCATTAGCAGCATGACAAAAAGTGAGCACCATGGGCAATCCCTATAGGTAGCTAAAACAAGTGGGAAACTAAAGACCTCGTACCTCAGTGAAATGTGGCTTAGAAGGCCACGACCCTCAGAAAACGTGGCTTAGAAGGCCATGACCCTCAGCAAACGTGGCTTAGAAGGCCACGACCCTCAGAATTTCATATGTTTAGTTAGTGTTGTTGCGTCAATCCTGCTAGACAAACCGGGACGAACCCCTGCCGTGTCATCTAGCGTACTAGTCCTGGTCACCCACCTAGATACCCGGGTTTTCCCATTGTGCTCTATTTCAAATGGTGGTGAGTTTTCTTCATTAAACAATCAAACAAGTACATTACACTTTCTTTATCTAAAATTCATTCAACCTTTCACCACCGCACTCCCTACTTAAGTGCATTCCCCCTCTTTACATCACATAAATACACACAAGCCTTTACTCTAGGCACATATCACAAACCACTCATTAACACTTGCATCACATTTTATTTTCAAATTTAGGGGGAATGACTAAAAAGGGGTTTTCTATTTTCGCAAACCAAATCTTAAAGTGCCAACCGGGCCTTTCATAAAACATTCTTAAGATGCCAAACATGCTTAAATACTTAAAGGGTACACTTTTAAAAATCAATCAGCGAAAAGGCCAAACACCTTTGGAAATACACATTACTAATTCAGAACCACTTAAGAAATCAATTTTTCAATAAAAGGTCACTTAAGACCGATAGCATTAAAAATACATTTAAATTTCCCAATCAAAGGCGAAATCATTTCTAACAACCGTAACCAGATTTCATAGCATGTGGATATAGCGTAAATGTAAAGCATATTTTTAAAACAAGCAAGCAATGATGAATCTCAAATTTAAGGCATAGGCATAGAGGACCTACCTCAAACATGTCGTTATTTGTCGATGGCCACTCGAACCGACACTTAGCGCACACATGCACATGCATTTATACATATATATATATATACACCCCTAGATGCATTGCACATATTCCCCGCACCATGCGGGAATATGTGCAAAGAGGGCATATATATGTACATGCCTTACCCTATGCATGTACATGTAGGATTCTCAAAACCAGCAGCCCAAAACCATCGAAGCAAGGACCAGCGCACTACATAAATAATTTAATAAAATAATTAAACACTGAACAATCTATAAAACATTTCAAAATAACACAACAAAGGTTTGCACCAATAACACACTCAATTTTAAGTAGGAAAAGCCACTTTAAAACCAAAAGTACATTAAAGCGACATTAAAACATACTTTCAATCTTTTAAAAGAATTTACAATAGATATTGAGAAATGCACAACAAGGCTAATATTCTCAAAGTGGTACATTTCCCATCAAAAATCCTTTTTAAACACACACGCACCTCAAGTACCTACAAAAACACATTTCACACTATTCAAACAATTGATTGAACACTTCCAATGATTTTCACAACAAGGCACATACACACAAATGCCCTCATTTGAATACTCAAACCCACTTTTGAAAACGCACGCCAAAATAATATCCAAACATGCCTCACACACTTTATAAGATTTAATAAACCACTTGAAAATTTTATGAAACAACTTCAAACGGTATCACAAGACTTTGAACGCAAAAGCCCACCCAATATCCTCTTCTAAGGCCAAACGCACGCCAATAACATGTCAAAACAGAATTCTTAGCCCTTGCGCAACATAATAAAACACTAATAATCAGCTCAACGAAGGTTTTCACAATAAATTGCACACATATAGTATACACATTCTACTAACCAATCAAATGGGTATTAAACCTCAAACAAAACTAAATCTGCAGCACACAAACTAATAAATAAACATGCTAAATTCGTCAAACTCACAAATTAATTTGCCAAACAATAATTACATGCAGAACCACCTACCTCGGTGTAGATAAACTTCACGAATTTGGTGCGCAACTCCAATTGCTCACCAGACGCACCGCAATAAACTCAGATTGAACGCTGCGGCGAGGGTGCGGGAGGCTAACGGAGTAAGAGCGAGGGCTGCCGGAGGTGCGCCGCGCGCTAGGAAGGTCGCTGGAGGGTCCGGCCGTGAAGAAGGGGCGCAGCCAAGGGAGGGTGCGGGGCAGCGCGAAGCGGCATGAGGAAGAGTGTGGGGGCGGCGCGCGCTGCTTACTGGACGGGAGGAGGTGCGCCGGTCCGGTTCACCGGAGGAGGAGAGGAGGGCGCCGATTAGGGTTAGCGGGGGATGCTGCGGCGCGACCAAAGGAGGAGGCAGAGGTGAGGCCGGCTGCGAGCGGGAGGTCGACGGTGCGGAGAGGGCAGGGGACCGGAGGTGCGGCGTGGCCGGAGCGGGAGGACGGGACGGCGGCGAGGGCGGCGGCCGAAGCGGATGGAGGCGCGGCGAGGGCCGGACGGGAGGGAGGCGGGCATCGCGCCGCGAAGGGGGAAACGCAGGGTGCGGCGTAGGGTTAGGGAAGGGGGAAGGAAGGGGTAGCGCGACGGGGTGAGATGAGGGGAAAAAAAAGGGGCCGAGCGAGAGAGTGAGGGAGGAAAGAAAAGGAGAGAAAAAAAAAGGAAAAAGGAAAAAAAATAAGTAAAATGAAATAGAAATATAAATAAATAAAATGAAATGAAATAGAAATAAAAATGAATAAATAAAATGAATAAAATGAAATGAAATAAATAAATAAAATGAAATAAAAATAAATAAATAGAGTGAATAAAATGAAATAAAGTAAATAAATAAAATCTGAAAGAATAACAAATCCCTAATTAAAATATTAACTAAAATAATAATAATAAAATTATCACCTGAGAGCGGACACCGCGCACGGTCTCACGCGCGGGGTCGCGCGCATCGTTGCGTGTCTCAAAAACAACACATTCAATAACAACCAATCCCTTAACAAAAATTAGGGGTTGTGCAGGGCGCGCATACGCTCGCGTGTTCGTATAAAAACGAGTTTTTCTTTTAATTTAAAACCGGTTCAAAACACAGTTCAGAAACGAGACCCAAAATAATTAAAATGAACTAAAGCATCGGGTCGGGGTGTGACAATTCTCCCCACCACAAAAAGTTTCTGCCCCCAGAAAGTCACCCAGCCAAACGAGTAAACAAACTCGAGTTCGAAACTAAATGAGGCCAACAAAATCACAAGTCGGTGTGACCTTTCACTCCATCAGTCACACCCGACCAACTCCGAGGGAAACTGAAAAGAAAAGAACCATCAGGAAAAGAGGAGGGTTCTCCCCACCATAAGAACCCGACTAGCACCACCGGCATTGAGACTCTTAGCATGAGCTAACTCTGGAACTGCTAACTTGATCCAAGAGGGGACCACCACACAGACCAAACCTCGAAAAAGGAACTTCACGATTCATGGTGGGTCTCCCCACCATTTAAGAACTGACCAGCTGAAGCCAATTAGCACAGAATAATTCGAGAAACCTAGCACAAACCGACCCATGAACTCTCTGCATAAAGCAGACCTCCCACCACATGGGGTCATCGCCGAAAGACCCCAAACTGCGTAGCGGACCAACCCCTATTCATTATCTCTCAAGACGCAAGTGTCTCCAAGACGAGAACATCCTAAAACAAGAACGGGTCACCGAAGGAGCTAGCCACATGAGAGAGATAATCATCTTGAGACTCACAGCCATAAAGAGACAACTCCAAAGCTCATATTCGAGGAGGCGCAACCACTAAAATTACAAGAAAAAGATACCACCACGCCTCCTTACTGCGAAAGTGGGGTATTCAAGGAACAAAGACCACAACGAGGCAACGAGGCCTCCACGCCACTTACAGCAGGACAGAACCTTCAAAGACGGGAGAGATGAAACAGGGAAAATCAGACCGTCCCCACATAATCATGGGAGACAAATATTAGACCAAGGTTCCCCACACCCGACGATTCCTGACTGCGTGAAGAGCTTCGCTCCGAGACCTGTGGTTGGAGCTCTGATGTCTTGAAGCATCTGTTGCCCCGCAGTCAGGAGCTGACATTCTCCTGTCGAGACTCCTCCTAACGAAGCTGCTAGCAGAACCTCTCTAAGTTCACCAAACAGCCACACCGACAGCAAGACTTCAATGGATGACGATAATGCGACTTAAAGTACCCAAACCGGCCACACAAGAAGCGAACGAGAGAGTGGCCCGACTAATAGAAGATGGAATTGATAAGAAAACTTGTCTGAGATGGGTTCCTCCGGTTCGCTCTCACAGAATGGGGAACCATCCCAAACACCAAAGGGGACCGGTCCTTGAACAATAGACGAAGACCCCACATAAGAGAAACATTAACTGACTCTGCGACATTATCTTTGGAGAAAAGGGAACCAACTTCTTGAGATGTCCAACGTAGGCTTTCACTATTCGTTGGCATCGCTGGACACTCACGAGCCTTGTCGCTTCCATCACCTTCACTTCCACAAATATAAACCAACTAACGAGAGTGGTCCTAAACACCTTTCAAGTCATACCATCATGCAACGACACTAGGGTTATCTCCTCCACCAATCCAAGGTTGCACCTTCAAACGAACTCAAACCAACACGGACTCTCATAGTTTTGGGAGTTTCCAATAACCTGGAAACACCAACGATTTCACCAAGCCAGTCTGCTACCTTCGATAGATCACTATCACTACACATGCCGGACAATAACCGAAAAGAATTCAATTCTACCACTCCGCTATGAGTCTGGGTAGAACCAACAACTAGAAGTGACCCACTAGAACTTCTGGGACTTTTCTGGGTAGCATACTCAAAACAAGAGGCACAAATCCGAATCAAAAGTCATCATAAATCAAAATTCCACACCACAATCACAAACAAAAGCTCAAACTCAAATCACTATTCCAACCACAATTCAACACGTCAAAACAAAGAACTCTCGAAAAGGAATACCCACATGAAAAGAGAACGCTAAACAATTCCTCGCTCACTTTTCTAAACATTTGAAAAACCCCTTTTGAAAACCATTTTTCAGCAAACAAAACAACTTAGATATCCACCATCGGTATCCCATGAAGTCTCACACATACGTATCCTTGTGCTAGCTCAAGCACCCATCCACTCACGTCACCAATTTCCCCACTTTTCACATGCGCACCTCAATGTGTGATCACTCGTAGGAATACCAAGGGTGGATTAAAGACACTTATCATTTCCAAATCAGACCATTAAGCACAAAGCACAAATTCTCAACCAATTTGAAAAAGTAACTTATCATTAAGGCAATACATTTCCAATTTCCAAAAACATTTCCAATTCACATTCCAAAAAGTGTTACTGAGATTTCAAAACAACTTCCAAAACACCCCTCATTTTCCCTTTTGAAACCACACATTTGTTAAAAGAAAACAATTTCCATTTCAAAACCATTTTTCCACTCTAACACCACATTCCCAATTCAAACCACCTTCACAAAAATCCATTTTCATTTTTGAGATCTACTCACACCAACCAAAATGAAGGTCAAACATAACTCACATCAAAATTTCCAAAAATAAGGGACTAGTGGCGATGCCAACCCGGTAACATGGCTTAGCAGACCATGCTCCGAGCGGGTATCCACCACGGGAAGTATCTTGAACCGTGCACTCAGGCTGTACATGGGTCGCTACTCCATGCAAGTCTGCCGCGTAACACTGGCTCACTTCCTTGGTCATCCCTCATCCACACATACCAATCCAAAGAAGAAAAATTCAAATCCTGGACTACCCCTGGAAACTCGAGTCTCGGGACGGGCAAGGGTTCATGACGTCCTTCCCGCACCTACCTCTCGAGTCCCGACACACCTAATCACCAAGCTACTTGACACCCCAAATAACAACCTCCCTCTGATACCATTTTGTCACGAACCAACCCGGGTCGACCCTAAACCGGTCACCCGAGCTGACCCGCGGCAAGTCCCGAGGGGCGTTCCCGATCCCCCCGGGATGGCAACTAGTGCCGGGCATCAAAACAAACCAGTTGGGAACGGTTTGGCCCATGAAAAAGACAAGCAAACATGAACTGAACAAGCAGATAACTAAAGGAAAAAAAAATTGAACAACGTGGCAGCAGAAAAGGAATAAACAAGAGACGCGACATACCTTAGGTGACCCCGTGGATCACCACGGTACGACAACCACACTCGCTCCCAAAAGCGATCCAAGACTGCACCCTGCAACTGAAAAATAATGTAGGCGTGAGCACCGAGATGCTCAGTAGGAAAGCCATAAACAACCACATCCTATGCCTCTGCCTTTAATAAGAAATCCAACCAATGCCAGTTTGGAAAATAAGATATACTAAAATAGTATTTTCCTCCTTTTCAAATTCAAGTAACGAGTTTGCATCTTCAGGTAAAGCCTTTTACTTCCACTACATTTTAAAAATAGGTTTCAAGCATGCTTTTAACATTTCAAAATGAAAAGAAACCAGTTTGGGTTAAGATATGGTTTTCACAAACAAGACATCAAGTATGAAACAGCTGAAAAGAAAGTTACATCATTAGCAGCATGACAAAAAGTGAGCACCATGGGTAATCCCTATAGGTAGCTAAAACAAGTGGGAAACTAAAGACCTCGTACCTCAGTGAAACGTGGCTTAGAAGGCCACGACCCTCAGAAAACGTGGCTTAGAAGGCCACGACCCTCAGCAAACGTGGCTTAGAAGGCCACGACCCTCAGAATTTCATATGTTTAGTTAGTGTTGTTGCGTCAATCCTGCTAGACAAACCGGGACGAACCCCTGCCGTGTCATCTAGCGTACTAGTCCTGGTCACCCACCTAGATACCCGGGTTTTCCCATTGTGCTCTATTTCAAATAGTGGTGAGTTTTCTTCATTAAACAATCAAACAAGTACATTACACTTTCTTTATCTAAAATTCATTCAACCTTTCACCACCGCACTCCCTACTTAAGTGCATTCCCCCTCTTTACATCACATAAATACACACAAGCCTTTACTCTAGGCACATATCACAAACCACTCATTAACACTTGCATCACATTTTATTTTCAAATTTAGGGGGAATGACTAAAAAGGGGTTTTCTATTTTCGCAAACCAAATCTTAAAGTGCCAACCGGGCCTTTCATAAAACATTCTTAAGATGCCAAACATGCTTAAATACTTAAAGGGTACACTTTTAAAAATCAATCAGCGAAAAGGCCAAACACCTTTGGAAATACACATTACTAATTCAGAACCACTTAAGAAATCAATTTTTCAATAAAAGGTCACTTAAGACCGATAGCATTAAAAATACATTTAAATTTCCCAATCAAAGGCGAAATCATTTCTAACAACCGTAACCAGATTTCATAGCATGTGGATATAGCGTAAATGTAAAGCATATTTTTAAAACAAGCAAGCAATGATGAATCTCAAATTTAAGGCATAGGCATAGAGGACCTACCTCAAACATGTCGTTATTTGTCGATGGCCACTCGAACCGACACTTAGCGCACACATGCACATGCATTTATACATATATATATATATACACCCCTAGATGCATTGCACATATTCCCCGCACCATGAGGGAATATGTGCAAAGAGGGCATATATATGTACATGCCTTACCCTATGCATGTACATGTAGGATTCTCAAAACCAGCAGCCCAAAACCATCGAAGCAAGGACCAGCGCACTACATAAATAATTTAATAAAATAATTAAACACTGAACAATCTATAAAACATTTCAAAATAACACAACAAAGGTTTGCACCAACAACACACTCAATTTTAAGTAGGAAAAGCCACTTTAAAACCAAAAGTACATTAAAGCGGCATTAAAACATACTTTCAATCTTTTAAAAGAATTTACAATAGATATTGAGAAATGCACAACAAGGCTAATATGCTCAAAGTGGTACATTTCCCATCAAAAATCCTTTTTAAACACACACGCACCTCAAGTACCTACAAAAACACATTTCACACTATTCAAACAATTGATTGAACACTTCCAATGATTTTCACAACAAGGCACATACACACAAATGCCCTCATTTGAATACTCAAACCCACTTTTGAAAACGCACGCCAAAATAATATCCAAACATGCCTCACACACTTTATAAGATTTAATAAACCACTTGAAAATTTTATGAAACAACTTCAAACGGTATCACAAGACTTTGAACGCAAAAGCCCACCCAATATCCTCTTCTAAGGCCAAACGCACGCCAATAACATGTCAAAACATAATTCTTAGCCCTTGCGCAACATAATAAAACACTAATAATCAGCTCAACGAAGGTTTTCACAATAAATTGCACACATATAGTATACACATTCTACTAACCAATCAAATGGGTATTAAACCTCAAACAAAACTAAATCTGCAGCACACAAACTAATAAATAAACATGCTAAATTCGTCAAACTCACAAATTAATTTGCCAAACAATAATTACATGCAGAACCACCTACCTCGGTGTAGATAAACTTCACGAATTTGGTGCGCAACTCCAATTGCTCACCAGACGCACCGCAATAAACTCAGATTGAACGCTGCGGCGAGGGTGCGGGAGGCTAACGGAGTAAGAGCGAGGGCTGCCGGAGGTGCGACGCGCGCTAGGAAGGTCGCCGGAGGGTCCGGCCGTGAAGAAGGGGCGCGGCCAAGGGAGGGTGCGGGGCAGCGCGAAGCGGCATGAGGAAGAGTGTGGGGGCGGCGCGCGCTGCTTGCTGGACGGGAGGAGGTGCGCCGGTCCGGTTCACCGGAGGAGGAGAGGAGGGCGCCGATTAGGGTTAGCGGGGGATGCTGCGGCGCGACCAAAGGAGGAGGCAGAGGTGAGGCCGGCTGCGAGCGGGAGGTCGACGGTGCGGAGAGGGCAGGGGACCAGAGGTGCGGCGTGGCCGGAGCGGGAGGACGGGACGGCGGCGAGGGCGGCGGCCGAAGCGGATGGAGGCGCGGCGAGGGCCGGACGGGAGGGAGGCGGGCATCGCGCCGTGAAGGGGGAAACGCAGGGTGCGGCGTAGGGTTAGGGAAGGGGGAAGGAAGGGGTAGCGCGACGGGGTGAGATGAGGGGAAAAAAAAGGGGGCCGAGCGAGAGAGTGAGGGAGGAAAGAAAAGGAGAGAAAAAAAAAGAAAAGGAAAAAGGAAAAAAAAATAAATAAGTAAAATGAAATAGAAATATAAATAAATAAAATGAAATGAAATAGAAATAAAAATGGATAAATAAAATGAATAAAATGAAATGAAATAAATAAATAAAATGAAATAAAAATAAATAAATAGAGTGAATAAAATGAAATAAAATAAATAAATAAAATCTGAAAGAATAACAAATCCCTAATTAAAATATTAACTAAAATAATAATAATAAAATTATCACCTGAGAGCGGACACCGCGCACGTTCTCACGCGCGGGGTCGCGCGCATCGTTGCGTGTCTCAAAAACAACACATTCAATAACAACCAATCCCTTAACAAAAATTAGGGGTTTTGCAGGGCACGCATACGCTCGCGTTTTCGTATAAAAACAAGATTTTCTTTTAATTTAAAACCGGTTCAAAAGACAGTTCAGAAACGAGACCCAAAATAATTAAAATGAACTAAAGCATCGGGTCGGGGTGTGACACACCCCCTGGACAGCCCCGCCCACCCCCGTGGACACCCCCTACCCCCTAGACAGCCCAACCACCCCCGTGGACAGCCCACCCACCCCCCTCGACACCCCTTCTCCCTATGGACATCCCCCCACCCCCTTGGATAGCCCGCCCACCCCCCTGTACAACCCTACCCCTCGTGGCCAGCCCACCCACCCCCCCTGGACAGCCCGCCCACCCCTCCTTGACAGCCCGGCCACCCTCGTGGACAGCCCGTCCACCCTTGTGGACAACCCTCCCACCCCCGTACCCCCCTGGACACCCCGTACCCCCCCTGGATAGCCCCGCCCACCCTCCCAAACAGCCCACACCCCCTCCCCTGTAACCCCACCACCACCACCTAGACACACCACCCCCCCTGGACACCCCACACACCCCTCCCCCACCAGGACACCCCACCCAGACCCCTAGGACAGCCCACACCCCCTAGACAGCCCCGCCCACCCCCGTGGACAGCCTTTCCCACCCCCGTGGACACCCCCGCCCACCCCCGTGGACAACCCACCCACCCCCGTGGACACCCCCTACCCCCACAATCCATTATCCAAAACATATCAAATTGGTTTGAACACAATCCATAATTCCCACAATCCATTATCCAAAACATGTAAACGCGATAGCCTCCCCCAACTCTGATTTACATGTTTTGAACACTCTCCTTCCAAACATAGAATACAAAAACATTAAAGAAGTCTTCACAAACACAAACAATATCCTATTTAGATATTAATTTCAATAATCAATTAAACCACCAACACCTGGAAAAAATCTATTCATTAAAACAACTACAACAATATGGTTGAGATCAAATTTTACCTATTTGTATGGGGGTGTACCTGTTGGGATGGGGGGTGCTGGTGTTCTAATTCGCGAGAGCAGTGGAGGGATGGGGTTCGCTAGAGTAGCGGAGCGAATAGATTAGGGCTCTGTCCGAATGGGGAGAGGAGATGGCGATCTGGAATTTGGGGTAAACCTTTGCCAACGGTTTATAAAACCCGTTGGAAAAGGCACACATTTTCCAACGGTTCCAGTGAACCGTTGGGAAATGTGTGAGTTTAGTACCCCTTTCCCAATGGTTCCAGTGAACCATTGGGAAAGGGTCCACTGAAATTGCCTTTGCCAACAGTTTTCTTAAACCGTTGGAAAAGGCTCACAATACCAACGGTTTAAGTAAACCGTTGGTATACTACCGTTGGGAAAAGGCCAAATTCCAGTAGTGAATTATAAAGAATAATGTTTTTTATCATTAGAAGGGGGAGATGTATTCTTTATGTAATAATTTGTTATGAAGTCAAAAAGGGAGGTATATTTATTTTGAAATTATGTTCAATTATGTTATGGGTTTTGTTATCATCAAAAAGGGGTAAATTGTTGATCATGTGTTGATTAAACAGTATTGTTAATTTCTTTTTGTTTTTTATGCTCAAAAATACCCACATTTTTTACTAACTATTTTACTTTTAAGTTAATTTTAAGAAATTAATATTCATTGAAATATTTATTCTGAAAATATATTCAAATATTTGACCCATGATGAATATTTTTTGAAGTATTCAGGACATGTTTTTAACGTACTCTGGAAACATTGTTCATACCCTACGTCTAAAACAGCATATATGGATCATTTACCATGCATTGAGAGGAAAGTATAGTTCATTAACCCTATATTTAGAATCAATCCTATGCTTGAGGAAAGAAACATATGGATCATCAACCCTAATTTTTTATTCAACCCTACGTTGTTAACTTTATATTTGGTATTTTGACGTTATATGAAGGAACCCTACATTTGACTATTCAACAATGGAGATTTAAATCTATGATATTATCTATGATTTATGAAATGGTCTTGAGCGAAGTAAATATCTATTCAAAGTTATTTTTGGGACCAATTAAAAGGCTCATTATGATTGTTTTAAAGATTCATTTTCAACATAGTAATTCTTTTTTATTATTATTAGATGTTATGACTCTCTTGATTTTTTTAAATATTCATGATTTATTGTGAGATATTTCTATAGTTGGTTTGACCTTGAGATATTGGCCTTGCAATATAAATATCAAGATTATTTTCATCAAAAAAAGAGACACAACAAATACATGTACATGTACAGAGAAAAATACATCATATACAGGAAAAGCTATGTGTTGTTGCATTCAAAGATACACTTTGGGGGCATTCATGTTTAGATGCATCTGATCTACTTTCTACTATCATCGTCACAATTACTACATCTATTCATTACATATTCTTATATAAGAATGAAGAAGAAAAATCATAAAGATACACTTTAGATACATTCATGTTTAAAAATATGTCTGGTGTTTTATTTGCTACTATTTGAATAAATCCTATTCAAACGATGAAAATATATTTACTGTTGTACTTTATTGAAGATATGATTTCATATATCAGTTGATGCATAAAAAATTGAATCTTAACTCATACTATCAAACAAATCAAATAATTTTGATTTATTTAAGTTTCGGCTACTCGTACTTAGTCGTGGTTAAGTGTCAAATTCTTATACTAATATATGGATATTTGGTTCCCATTAAATGAATCTGAAGGCTTTGAAAATTCTTGAATGGTGTCAACATCCTAAACTCAGTAGTTTAAAGTTCATAGGATGAGAGGACCAAAGAGTAAAATCATCAATCTCATGGAGTTGAGTGTTGGTGGAGTGGAGTAAGGGATCTTTGTGCACTAAACCACTATACATCGTTGTGTACATTTACTTTATACATTTTAATTGGTCACTCACTTTTAAGAGAAAATGACTTATTTACTACACAACAAGATAGGTGTTGAGATTCTGAAAATTTTCTTAAAGTGATCAATTCACCCCCATCTTGTGTCTTTGTCTTCATCATAACCATCCCAACCTAATAGTCACCAATACCATTAAACTTTCATCCACACAAGTAGAGGTATCCTACCTAAAACAATTTATAAACATATACCTCAAACATCTATAGAATATAATAAATGTCTCCTAAGGAATTTCAATTTTTTAAAACATTAAAAGAGGTGTGCCTAAGACATTGGAATTATGATCAACCTTCGAATAATATGGAACTCCCAGGATCTTCCATCACTTCACCAAATGACCCAACATCAACTATAGAAGTAGAAAATTATTTTTACACACCATTTTTCTTTTGATCTTGCTGGTTTCAACCCTAGGTAATCAAATTTGGACACACATTATCATAATGTCCTAACTCGTTTCAACTAAAACTGCTCACCACTATCTTTTCACTACTTTCCTTATCAAATTCCTTATAATTATGAGCAATATGACCCAAATTACCACATCATAAAAACTTCCCAAACTTTGGAATACATTCTCCAGGATTCCTTTTAACACACTTCTCCCAAGTTCAAAATTGGTTTTTCTTACCTCCTTCCTTCATTGATAAATATTTTCCCATTTCTTGCCAAATGGACGTCTACTTTTTCTTATTCTCATGGGACACATGATAATCAGTAAACTCCATTTATATCTTCTCATAACATCGAACAAGTTTCTCATATCTCTTGAACTCACAAGAATCTAATTACCTTTAATATCATGGTTTTAATCCTTAGTAAAACAGATTTTTCTAACTATTAATATCTTGGATAAAATTCAGGATGTACCATGCAAGTCGAGTGAAATTTTATTTCTTATGAATCCACTAAATATTCTTCCTTTTCTCGTAATTCCAAGAATTTTTTTCCATTCTAATTCAAATCACCTTTGAAAAATATTTCTCAAATAAAATATTCTTAAATTCATCACATTCCAAGGAATCAATCGCTTCCCTTCCTCAGATATTCTAAACTATTTACCACTACTAGTTGGATTTAGCTTCAAAATGATAAATTTCAAGAGCTACCTTTAGGTGATCCAAAAGAACCATTGCATTGAATATATTTTCTAGAGATATAATCCATCCTTCAACTATTACGGGGTGAGATGATCCTTTAAATGATGGGGGATTTTGCTACATAAAATTCTCCACTATCATCATGTTCCTTTATGGAAGATCTGGTTTCTCTTAGGAATGAAAACCACCACCATTTATAGCCTGAGTCAACTAAACCATCACCACAATAAACTATACAGTTTTGATTCCTATCATCTCGGGATAATGATTTAGAAGGATATTTTCCTCTTGGTGCCTTTCCACTACAGCTTCCTTGTTTCCTCTATATAAAACCATTCTAAACCAAAAAAAACTTTAGATAAAGAAACATGGTAATATTTAAATTCTATATCGTTATAACTTAACCATAAAATAAAATATTCTCAGGGGATGTTATTAACATTATCCTAACTTTTAAAGTTATCTAAAAGTTTCCTTTATTGCGAACTATAATGCCCCAACCTTAAAACATTACATAATATTAATTTATGTCAAGAATTTTAAATTATTTCACATTGAGGGTCCATTCAACTTAATAGTTTTATAAAATTATCCCATAAATCATACATAATAAATTGATAAAATAAAAAGTGGACACTTTCAAACAGTATTTATTTTTTCTATAATATAAAACTTTTAACATAAAGCATGATTCATATTACAAAACTTCTCAAGACATTCAACCTGAATTCTCCCAACCCCTTACTCATCCTTATGTCTCCTGAAAAAACATTAAAAATTAAGGGATGAGCATAAAAAGATCATAAAGGGTTGTAAAAACAAGGAAGTCATTAGTCAATTTATAAACATTAAAAACTCATGAACACTTTAACAGAAAGTAATACTTATCACATTAATTAGTAGTAAATACTTTAATTCAATAATAATCTCAATTCATAGCTTTCTTATAATCACAAGATCACCATAAAACCCATAATAGGCATAGAAAATACATAAGGATAACTTGAAACACCATTATACTTGTCACACTTATAAACGGAATAACCATATAGTTAACTCCCATATATTTCACTCTTACAAATAAAATATACATACAAACAAATTCCATACACAATAAATTGGAGGGCTATCACGGACCCACCCATCGTTGGTTTATCATGGAACCACCCATCATTGGTTTATTACATAACCACCTATAAAATTTATACATATCATCATAACACATAAAATATTGAAATTTTCAAAATTTCACTCATAAAATTTCATTTTAAATCATAAGAAAAAATTTTAAGATATTGAAATAATCAATCCATTTTTAAAACCCATTTTCAATAACAAAAAAAATATTTAAAAAACTATTTTATTTAACAAAATATATAAATAAAAGGAAATAGTATTTTTAATTTCATAAAATATGTAATATTTAAAAGTAAGTTATAAAAAAAATCATGACAACATGAAAGGTCACTATCATTTCACTCTAAAAAACAGGACATTTTATTTATCATTTGTTAAAATATTCCTTTTACGAAAAGAAAAAATATTATTTTTTAAAACATTTAAAGGAAATTTAAAATTGAAATAAAATTTCCTTTATAATCACATTATAACAAAATAAATAAATACGTAAACTATTATTAAGAATATTTACATGAGGAAAGGATTGCACCTTTAAACATTCAAAATGTCTCATAACACTTTGAACATTTAAATCATAATCACCATAAAAGAATAAAATTTAACAAGACATTAAATAACATGATAATAGATAAAATAATTATATGTAATTTAAAATGGTTTTTATATACATTTTATAAAATAATAAAGGTGCATGTAATCAAGAAATGTCTCAATGAAAGGAGATTGAGATGAAATTTCATACCTTGAGCCTGATTTGTCACGTGTGACTTTATCTTACAAAATAATAAACTTATTTTAATTAATTTATTTATTTATAAACATTTTAAAAAAATTAATTACTTTTATTTTACATATTACAATTCTGTAAAAAACTACTTAAGAAACTAAGTTTACTTCGGATGTTTTGATCATATTCGGTTTATGTGTGAAAATGACTAAGGTTGGATGTCTACTATCAGGGAGGTCATTATATAAATAGATACAGAATAATATTAATTTAATAATTATAATATTTATACATAAATTATACTTTTAAAACCAATAATGATATATGTTTATGAAAAATGAACCAACATTGCAATCATGGAGACGGTTGGTCATACATACACATCTGTAACGTTCCTATTTTTCAATGATCGTTATGGAAAGAAGGTAAGTAACAATTTATACTTATATCATGATAATTATATCATATATACCATATTATTTAATCATGACTACTTGTATATATAATTATGGTGATTTAAAAGGAATCACATCGCTTTGAGTGGGTGGTAGTCCACACGTCCATGAACGACGTTATAATTTTTCCAGTGTGTGGAAACGTTTTAAAGAAAATGATTTATTTTATTTATAGAAAGGTAATTATGTCATGTATATCATATGTAGGTTATTTATATCACATATATTTAATTAAAACCATCATTAGTATGTTCCATGTACTGTGTGAATGTATCACATCGCTTTGAGGAGGCGGTAGACCACATGTCCACGAATGATGTTATAACTTTTCCAGTGTTTGAAAGGGTAATAAAGAGAATGATATATTATACTTACAGAAAGATAATTATTACATGAATATATTATATATTTTATTTATGTTACATATATTTAATAAAACCTAAACCTTATATGTTCCATCTATTGTGTGAACGAATCAGATCGCATCCAGGGGGCGGTAGTCCATACTTCCACAAATGATGTTATGGTATTTACACAAAGTAGAAAGAATGAATTTATGTGTATATAAAATTTAAATAATTAATGACAAATAATATATAATATATATATATATATCATATAAAAATATTTTTTCCATCGTAATTATCAACCATAAGAGGTGGAAAATAAAAAACAAACAACATCGTTACCTGAGATGGTAGTTCGTCATACACGAACGGTAATTTCGTTACCCATTTGATGAATGTGTGTGTAAGTGTAGTTAGAACCCTTAGAATAAAAAAATATTTATAATTATTATACTGAAGTTTTTATATAATCATTTAATAATATGAAATTAAGGGCTAGAGAAAGAAATAAACCATAAATGGACGTTGAAGAATATTACCTCTTTTCAGGTAACTCCTTTTGGTTTTCACTAAAGGACTTCTTGGTGGAATTTATGACCAAGGTGATGAATCTAGGGTTAGGGGAGGGATTTTTTGAGATTATTTGGTCAGGTTTTTTTCTATCCAAAATGGAATTATTGGTGTAAAGAATGGGGGATGAGAGGAGGCCTTTTATAAGAGGGGAAAAGGAGACATTGGTTATTCTTGAAAATAATTTTATGTTCCACACATTTTAGTTGTCCCAAAAGGTTTAAAAATAGTCCATTATATATACTTATTGTATTAATAGTATCTATATGACCATAAAATAATTTTTAGAAAATTTTATGGTCATTTTTACACCATATTTTCCAATTTTAGTCATTAATTAATCTTGTTTTTTCTTAATCAATGTAATTAATTTTAATTAAATTCACAAATCATTTTGGTAAAAAACTAAGTTTACCAGATTATAATTCAAAAATTATTATTATTCCAAATATGGAATCCATTCTTCCAAATTCCGATCACATAAGTGGTTGAAATTAATTTAAACTTAATCTCGTAGATGGGATGTGACAGTGGGTTTCTAAAGTGAAAATATGCAAAATTTTGGTAATTTTTTATATCTAAATTCAATGATAAATTGTTTAAAATGGAATAAATTGGTTTGAATATTATAAAAATGATCTAATTATAATTTTAAATCAATTAAAACTTAATTTAAATATATAAATAAATTGGATGAATAAACAATTTTGAACTAAAATTCAGTATTATTCAATATTTATCAAAATATGAAATTTCTCAAAAAACAATCAAAATTCACTCAAATTTAATTTTTATATTTCTACTAAAAATTATTTATTAATTTAAAAATTATAAAAGTTTCAAAAAATAGATTTAAAATTGGTTCTCTATCAAAAGGTAGTAAAATTCCCTAGTAAAAATATAGAGCTTTTTTATGCATAAAATTGGATTTATTCTTATTTTAACCCTATCTAATATATTGGTTGAATGTAAAAAAAGTAATAAACATGATTAAACATAATATATTTAGTCCTATTAATTATTATTATAACACATCTTGTCAATAACTACCACTTAAAATAATAATATTAACAATATTCTTTTTAGTATAACTCAATCTTGTGGGTAACGTAAGATTTCAAAAAAACTCATTATTGTGTGTTGTGTAAGATATCATACATAGAATACCATTAAAGGTAAAATTACTATATAATTCATAATTATTAAAAAATAATAAAAATATGTATTCCATCATTACATGGGATATTACATCCTTTATATTCAATTAGTTATTGTTTTCATTTATAGTTAATTGGAAACCAATTAATTCATCTTATAAACATGTGTAAACTATAATTTCAATATTTTAGTTAATCTTGTTACATTCCTACATTATAGTGGCTTGTTAATAACTATAATAATATTAATATTAAAAAAAATCTAGTAAGAGACAGTCTTGCGTGTTATAGAAGTCTTCAAAGGCCACTGATGTTGCATGCAATACAAGAAAAATTTAGTCTTGCGTGTGATGCTAGCTAAGAAATGAATTATGTGTAACAAAATACATTAAATAATTTTAATTAATTTGAGCATGCAATCACAGCACCCTGCTTTGATTGATGTTCTTAGGTTAGATTATGGTCATTATTTAATTATAGAACATATCTACTCTATAAATGAGGATTAATTGAGTTTAGGGATTATATTTGAACTCTACATATTTATCTTGTGTGGTCTTGTATTACCGATTAAGTTTACACTCTCACAATTTACACAACTTCTGACCTTGTGTGTTTTTGTGTCAATTGTTCAATTACTTGCTTAGTTTTATTTATTTTAAAAACTCCATTAATAGATCATATGAATTGAATTTTAGTGGTTCATTGATTCAAAATAAATTAATGAAGAAGGTAAGAGGTAGATTGATTACTAAGAAAACTACTCTTCCATGGGTAGTTTAGTCATCATAGAAACGTTTTGTTTTCACAAGAGTTTAGGAAGGGTATAACACAATCTTGTTTATACTATTTAATTCCAGCACAAATATAAATATTAAGAGAAGAATAAATTTTAACAATACATGATAAAATAGAATAAATAAATGTGGAACTAAGAAGTATATTATGAAAACACAAACATTATAGCATGAGGAGGAAGAAGGCTTCGACAAAGGGATCTTAGCTTTAAGAGATACCCTTATTGAATTGTTTGAATAATTTGAGTGAAACCACTTCTAATCTTCCCTCAACTTCCTAATTCACATCTCAACCCCTCAAAATGATAAAAACTCCAATTTATATAGTGTAGGGGAGGCTAGGATCAAAGCGGTTTTAAGTGTGAATGGATAATCTCGCCCAAATATTTTAATCCAAATCACACCACCCATTTGACCACCAAAACACGTTAACCATCTCTTCTTACTTAAGGATTATTTGTTCTAACATCAGTCCTTGAGCTCCTCAAAAAAATTGGTCATAATAAAAGTACGTATAAAGAAGTTATGGCCCAAATATAGATCCAATATCCAATATAGAGAGTCCAGCCAAACTTTGACTTCATGTACCATTTTTACCAACCAAATACACGATTTAGCTCTAATGTACTGAACAAAGGTTGTATCCCATTATGTCGAGAACACAGTTACAAAGTTTCACGTTCAAATAATAAATATAAAAATATTTATCTCCAAAATACTACAGTAAACTATAAAGGATAAAACTAGAATTTCCATTAAATTTTAAAATGAATGATCTAATCTCAAATATTTTTTAAATAAACATATTTAACACAATGTGAGGAAATTTTATCATTTATTATCAATAAAATATTAAATAAAAATGTTTTTATCAACTCCCACACACTTACTCTTTTGCACTCCTGGGTAAAACCTCATATCATATATTTGAAAAAATTGTGACAAGATATGTATATTCATGTTTCTCAATCCACAGTGAAAATATAGGAAAAGTAAGGATACCTTCAAGATTCAATATTAATAAATTTTAAATTCATTACCTTATAAATTGTGTCAAAACAAAATCCAGTGAGATTCATAATACTAATCGTAGTGAAACCAGTCATGGGTCTACCATTCCACTAATTCTCCACGTGTGTGTGTGCCAACCATTCCAAGCTCATAAATTCACCCTTTATTTGGTATATTCAGGTCAAGTAAAACAATTCTTCTTACCTAGTTTAATTCACTGTACCTATTCTACATTCCTTTTCAATCTAATTTCATGACCCACTCACTTAAGCATTTCCAAAAGTCAACCCTTAAGCTCCCGACCTAGATATCCCCATATGTTGTACATTTCATCGCTCCCCTCATTTATTTATTTATTTTTAAGTTTCACTTAGAACAAATCTCACACTCAACTCTCAACCCATGTTGGATCTCCTCACAAAACTAATTTTAATAGTTATAAAAAGATCAAAGCTCGATGAAGAGTCATTTTTGACCTTTCCAAGACACAACCCGTATTTTTTTTGAGGGTGTACAACAGTCGGATAACATGTACACATGCATAGGTTAATTCGGTATAGTAATGAAACCGATTGGAAGAGAAACGACCGTATGGAATAACCAATGATTTTTTTTACCTAACTTGACTATACCTTCAATTTAGTAGGAAAAATTTCACAAGTCATGGTTGAGTGAAAATTTGTGTAGATAAATCAATGACACAATTTACCATGAACAAATATCACAAGTAATGATGTCAAAATATAAAAAGTTTTATAATGACACAACCATTCATATCATTGACAACTTCAATTTTTATAAAAATCAACCCTTTATGGTGAAATCCTACTCATTCTTATTATTCTACCAATTAATTTTTAAAACATGAATTTTTCATATGTTTCACATGAGAATGTTACATGATATATTTGTTTTTATTTATTTGTTTATTTGTTTTTTTTTGTTTTTTTAAATTGTAACAAAAAAACTTAATATAAAATACACACAAAACACACAAATTAAAATCCTAAATATCTACCCCAAAATTTTTTCCCCTCCCCCACACTTAAAATATTGCATTTTCCTCAATGTGAACCTATGAGATAATATATGCACATGAAATGAATAATTTTAAATAGGGGAAATAATATAAAAGTGAAAGGGTAAGGAACACCCTGATATGATCAAGTGATGATGGGGTCATGTAGTGTGATTAAATCCACTACATCAGTTGGAAGTCCCTCAATGTATTTCTCCAAACGTTTCCCATTGAATTTAAAGCTCATTCTAGTGTCCTCTTGTGCAATATATAATACACCATAATAAAAAAAACATTAGATACAATATAAGGACTGACTATCTGAAATTCAAATTACCATCAACTTTGGTTGTGAACTATAGAGAAGGAATTTCTCTCCAACATAAAATTTCCTTTTCTGGATCATTTTTTCATGATCTTATTTGGATATTTCCTTGTAGAGCCTTGAATTCTCATATAAATATAATTGAATCTCTTCAAGATCTTGAATTGTTAGCTTCCATTGAATTCCATCTTGGTCCAAATCCATGTTCCATTTCTTTATAGCCCAATAATCCTGATGATCAACCTCTACGGGTAGATGACGGGCTTTCCCAAAAATAATCCAAAATGAGGACATACCAATGGGAGTTTTGTATGTTATCCTATATTCCCATAGAGCATCATCCAAGCACTTTCTCTAATCCTTCATGTTCGACTGCACAGTTTTCTCTAAAATTTGTTTTTACTCCCTATTTGAAACCTCAACTTTACTATTTGTTTGGGGGTGGTATGGTGTTGATGTTTTGTGTGTCACCCCATACTTCCGAAGGAGGGATACCAAATTCTGATTATAGGAGTGTGTCCCTTGGTCACTGATCATGGCATTCAGTACTCCAAACATCCAAAAAATCTGTGTCTTGACAAATTGCACTACAGCATGAGAATCATGAGTCCTCATGGCCTTAACCTCCACATATTTACTCACATAATCAACAACAACCAAAATATATAAAAACCCAAATGAACTGGGAAAAGGACCCATAAAATCGATGCCCCATACATAAAAAATCTCATAGAATAGTATGGGTTGTTGGGGAATCTCATGTCTCCTAGAAATGTTCCCAGTGTGTTGGCAACGATATCATGACTTAAAAATTACATGAGCATCATGGAATAATCTAGGATAATATAATCCAGGTTTTAATACTTTCCAGGTATCCATTGTTGTCCAAAGTGTCCACCACAAAAAAGTTTATGACAAAATTGTAGAACAGACTCAAACTCATGATCAGGAACACACCTCCTAATAACTTGGTCACTACACATGTTCCATAAGTAGGGATCATCCCACATATAAAATCTAGACTCAATCTTTAACTTTTGGACTTGGTGTTTCTTTAAATTTATATGGATTTTTGATTCAACAAAGTAGTTAACTAAATCATTATACCAAGGATGCGTACCTGAGATAGAATAAAGATGCTCATCATGGAAAGTGTCCTGAAGTGGTACCTGGTCCAAGGTGTCATCCTTTAGTGTATGAGTAAGCCTACCCATGTGGTCCTCCACCAAGTTTTCTTACCCCTTCTTATCCTTTATCTCAATATAAAATTCATATAGAAGGAGCATCGATCGGATTAGCCTGGGCTTTGCATCCAACATCTTTAAGAGGTACCTCAGAGTTGCATGGTCAGAAAAAAAAATTACTTTAGAGCCCAATAAATATGTACAAAATTTATCTAAAGGAAATATGAAGGAAAGAAAATCATTTTCCTTGGTTTTTTAGTTTGATTAGGCCGAATCTAGTGTCCTTGATTCATATAAAATCACATGTGAATGTCCCTCCACCCTATGAGATAAGACAAATCGAACTGCGAAGTTGGAGTTATCACACATAATCTCAAAAGGAATCTCCCACTGTGGGAGCTGTATGATTGGTGGAGTGTTCAGAAACTTCTTTATCTCATCAAAGGAAGTCCTACAAGAATCATTAAACACAAAATCTAAATCCTTTCAAAGTAATTGCAACATAGGAAGAGCAATCTTATTGAAATATTTGAGGAAGTGCCGATAAATTCCCGCATGCCCTAGGAAAGATCTAACATCATTCACACATGAAGGATATGGTAAGGATGAAACAATATCTACCTTAGATCTATAAACCTCTGTCCCATGTTTTGACACTAAATTCCCTAAGACAATGTCATATTCTATAATAAAATGAAACTTTTCAAAGTTCAAGACCAGATTCTTCTCAATACAATAATTCAAAACATTTCCCAAACATGAGATACAATCATCAAATGAAGACCCATGCATTATAAAATAATCCATAAATACCTCTACGAAGGTCTTAATAAAATCAGAAAAAAATACTCACCATGCATATTTGGGAGGTACCTAGGGCATTCCAAAGTTTAAATGGCATCCTCTGATAGACCAACGTACCAAATGGACAAGTTAATGATGTCTTCTATTAATCCTCCAAATCAATAGGAACCTGAAAATATCCAGAAAATCCATCCAAGAAACAATAATGTGTCTTCCTAGCTATTCTCTCAAGCATCTGGTCAATAAATGGGATGGGAAAATGGTCATTGCGAGTAGATTGATTTAGTTTCCTATAATCAATACACACACGCCAACTATTTCATACCCTCATTGGAACTAACTCATCTTTTTCATTTCTAACAACAGTAACACCACTTTTCTTAGGAAAAACCTAAATAGGACTCACTAACTGAAAATATGAAATGTGATAAATTATTCCTGACTTGAGCAATTTTTCAACTTCTTTTTTAACAACCTTCAGAAGGGTTGGATTGAGTCTCATTTTTGGATGCCTAACTGGTTTTACCCCATCCTCCAAAATAATCTTATGCATGAAAATGGAGGGGCTAATACCTGATATTTTAGCCATGGTCAACCCGGTTTCCTTGATGTTCTCCCTCAAAATATTCAAAATATTTTCTTCATGTTCAAAAGTAATATTATTAGTAATTATAATAGGTAATCTCTCACCACTTAACAAGTATGATTATTTTAGATTTGGTGGAAATGGATTGAGTTTCAATGAAGGGGGTGATGTATGGATGGAGTCATTGAAGGAACCAAAATATGTGCACAAATAACATCAGCATCAGAATAAACATCATCAAAATTAGAGAATAATTCATCAAATCCATTAGAATACTTGATAGTCATCTCGTAATCAGATTGAGCATGATCAAAATCAAAATATGAATCCATTTCAAAATCAAATATAAGAGAGTCTTGTGTATTATAAACAGTTGTGGAAGTACTCTTAGACATCAAACTAGAACCAATACTCATGATCTCCCTAATCATAGGACAATAAAATTCCATGGGGTTTTTATTTGGTAGTTCAAAATGAGAGACAACAAAAGCAGAATGGTCCTCTGAGGGGTACTTAATAGAGTCCATAACATTAAATATTACAACTTCATCTCCAAACTCTATGGAAAGTGTACTCGTATTGACATTTATGATAGTTTTTTTCAATTTTGAGGAAGGTCCTACCTAAGATAATGGGATCATGAGAACATACCTGATTGTCCTCCATTTTAATCATGTAGAAATATACTGGAATGATCATGTATCTTACCCAGACAAGTACATCCTCAAGGACTCTTGCTAGATGTTTCATAGCTCTATTATCCAACTACACCACTACTCTTTTGGACTTCAACTCACTAACCTATAAAGAAGAGAATATAGAGTGAGGAATCACATTTATAGAAGCTCCTAAATCACAAAGAGCATCAGAAAAGTGCAACTCCCCTATGTTTCATGGGATTGTGAATGTCCTAATATCCTTTCACTTTGATGGAATTGATAGAGTTGGTGTAATGAGTGCTGAAACATTCCTTCCAAGATTGATCCTCTCATTTTCCTTGAGCCCTCTTCTATTGGTACAAAGTTATTTTAAAAATTTGGCATACCTTGGGATTTTTTTAATGGCTTCAAGTAAAGGGATGTTGATCTCCACATGCTTGAATGTATCCAAAACTTCTTTTTGCATCACCTCTTCAGACATATTTTTAGTTTGAACAACTCTATTTGGAAAAGTAATGGTTTTAGGAGTAATATCATCAATATTTTTCTTACCTTTATCTTCCTCTTGGGGTTTCTCATCAGTAGGTATGGAATGGGGGTTTTCTGGAGTTGAGGTGAATCTTGGTGGAACGATAGGTGCAGATATATCAGTTATTTTCTTACCACTTCTTAATGTGATGGCACTGACATTCCCCTTAGGATTTTGAGTAGGTTGGTAAGGTAGATTTACCAAATTCTTACTCACCAATTCATGGAGGGTAGTGGAAATTTGGATCATTTGAGTCTTCAACTCCCTCAACTCAGAACCCTGACTCTTCAACTCATTTTGTTGATTAAGAACAATTTTTTTCAAAATATCATCAATGTTAGAATATAGCTTGGTTTTGGGATCCCCTTGTTGTTGACTTGTTGATGCTTGAGCTTCAAATTTCCTTTTGGGTTGTTGGAAACCTTATTGGTAAGGTGGAGGATGCTAGAAGTTTTTTTGAAAAGGGGGCCTTTGTAGTTG
This sequence comes from Viscum album, assembly GCA_963277665.1. NCBI lineage: Eukaryota > Viridiplantae > Streptophyta > Magnoliopsida > Santalales > Viscaceae > Viscum > Viscum album. The sequence continues at coordinate 212,703,541 of OY728163.1, forward strand.
TCTAAGGTAATACCTCATGTCTGATTGATCCTTCCACCCTTAGTTGTATGTTGGGGAAAAGGAAACAAGATTCTTTTGGGGATCTAGTTTTTGTTACTACTAATATTATCTCCTAGGAAACACTTCTGCACAATCTTCTGTTTCTTGTAGTTAGGGGAAACAGTCAGTTGGGTGGCTTGTCTTAGTGAAAATGCCATAAGGCCTTAAAGGAGGGGTTGGTATGTCTTTTGATCCAAAGAAATCTTACTCACCATAGTGTTCAATTATTATAAATTGGTATCAATTAAATGACTCTCAGTATAAGGACATAAATGATGTACTCCCTTAACAGGCGGTGTACCTCGATCACCAAATTTTTGGGGGTTTAGGGCCATTTTTTCAATCAATGCACATGTAGATACCGGTGTCTTGTCCACCAATGATCCTCCAGCCACAACATCCATCATGCTCCTCTCAATAGGTGCGAGTCTTTCATATAAGTATTGTATGAGTAGTTGCTCACTGATTTGGTGATGTGGGCAGCTTGTGTAGAAATTCTTGAATTGCTCACAGTACTCATACATTGACTCCCCTTAGGCTTTCTTGATACCAGATATCTATTTTTTAATGGATGTGGCCCTTGATGCTAGAAAAATATCTACAAGAAAATTATTTTCAAATTGTTCCAAAAAATTACATCTTTAGGTTGTAAATAATACATCCAATCTTTTGTAGCTCCATCAAGTGAAAATGGGAATGTTCTTAGTTTGATTTGATCATCAGATACATTTATTGGTTTCAGAGTTGAGAAAACAACATTAAATTCTTTAAGTTGTTTATTGGGATCCTTACTATAGAGGCCATGAAATTTTGGAAGTAGGTGAATTAACCAAGACTTTAGTTCAAAGTCTAATTCGAGATTTGGGTATGCAATGCAATTTGGTTGATAATTAATATCAGATGGATCCAATTATCAAATGGTTATATTAATTTCATTTTAATTATTTTAATCCATTGGTTATTGTTTTATGTTGGAATTTTAATAGATTCCAAATTCAATGTTCTGGGAGTGGAAGAATTCTCCAACTGGTTGAATGTTAAAATTCTCATAGACTGAGAATGTCTGATTCGAGCCCAAAGGCTACATTTAATCTCAGGGTCAAGATCTAAAATAACCTCATGGTTAGTTCATGTCATAAATAAAATAAAAATTAAAATAATTAAAGTGGACTATAGTAAAATAAAATTAAGATGTTTTAGTTGATGGTTCAAAAAGAAGAAGAATAAAAAAACCAAAGAATAAGAAAAATCAATATTGGTTAAAGAAGAAATAAAGAAGATAAGAAGAGAATAAAATGTAAAATAAAATAAATACCTAAAATTGGTTGAAATAATTACTTTCCTCCCTAGAAATAGTTTCAATTTGAAAGTCACTGTCATGGGATCTCTCAAATGAAGTGTGATATTTTAGGTACTTTGGTGCAGTAGAGTGGCTGACCAAGGTCGTCTCTCAAAGGAGGAATTAAATTAAAATAACTTATTAAAGGTATTCTAAAAATAAAATATAATATAATAAAAACAATACTTTAATTGATAGGGGTTTTTTATCTTTTATAAAACTAGAATAAGTTTTATGGAAGAAGATTTAATTTTTTTGTTTTTAATTTTGAAATGAAGTTCGATTAAAAAGACGTAACAAGAAGATGTTTTTTTAATATTTTAAAAAGGCGTAATCGATCTAACTATACCTCTTCAATAAATTATTTATCATTATAATTTAAATTAACATCCACTTAATTATAACCCCCAAATTGTTTAACCCTTGAACCCTATGGTAGTTAACTTAATCATAAAGATGAAATTACTTAAACCCTAAGCTAGCTTCGAAACACCCAATCGCAGCACCCTACTTTGATTGATATTATTAGGTTAGATTATAGTCAGTGGTTAATTAGAGAACATATCCACTCTGTAAATTAGGATTAATTTAGTTTAGGTATTATATTTTAACTCTACAAATTTATCCTATGTGGTCTTGTATTACCGATAAAGTTTTCACTCTCACAATTTACACAACCTACAACCTCACGTGTTTTTGTGTCAATTTTTCAATTTCTTTCTTAGTTTCATTCTAATTAAAAAATTAATTAATATATCATATTAAGTTAATTAAATTATCTCATTGATTCAAAATAAATGAATGAATAAGGTAATAGGTAGATCGATTACTAAAAAACTACTCTACCATGGGCGATGTAGTCATCATAGAAACATTTTGATTTCGCAAGAGTTTAGAAAGGGTATAACCTAATATAATTTATACTCTTGAATTCCAAACCAAATAGGAAGATTAATATAAGAATAAATTTTAATAAAATAGAATAAAATAGAATAAATAAATGTATAACTAATAATTATATTATGAAAACGCAAGCATTACAACATGAGGAAGAAGAAGAAGGATTTGATGAAGGGGTCCTTGCTTCAAGAGATACCCTTATTGAATTTCTTGGAGAATTAGAGTGAAACCACTTATCCTCTGACCTAAAATTAATAATTAACATCCCAATCTCTCCAAAAGAGAAAACACCAATTTATAGAGTGGATTGGGGGATAGGTTCAAAGTGGTTTTAAGTGTGAATGGGGAATCTCAGCCAAATATTTTAATCCATATTTTACCGCTTGTTTGACCACAAAAACACGGGAACCGGCTCTCCATACAGAAGAATAATTTTTGAAAAAGTTATTCCTATATCCCCTCTCAAAATTTGGGCCTAATCCAATCAAGGAAGAAGAATTTATGGTTCAAATAAATAACCAATTTCCAATCTTACGAGTCCAGCACAACTTTGACTTCATGGACCATTTTTACCAGCCAAATTCATGATTTAGCTCCATTGACCTGAACAAAAGTTATATCCCATTAATCGAGGAACAAAATTAAAAATTTTCAAGTCCAAATAATAAATATAAAATATTTATCTCCAAAATACTACAGTGCACTATAAAGGCTAAAACTGGAATTTTATTCAAATTTTCAAATGAAAGATCTAATCCCAGATATTTTATAAATAAACATATTTAACATAATGTGAGGAAATTTTATCATTTATTATCAATAAAGTATTCAATAAAAAAAATTATCATTTTTTTCCTTATGGACTTGGGTTTTTTATTGTTTTGGTACTTGGGTTGTAGTACTTTGGGCATGTTTATTCCATGTTCTATTCTGGAACTTTACTCCCAGTGGAGTATCTTTTTTTAGGCATACTAACTTCTCACTTTTTACATCATCAATGCTGGTTGAAAAACCATTTCCACTTTCAATTGTATGATGCCAGGTTCTAGTCACTAACCGATGGGGTTCAGGAATTCCCTTTGGGCTATGTCTGGGCCAGCTCAGCTATCGAGTTACCAGGGTACCCAGGATGGTTTGTGACACTTTACATGAAGGACCCTGGGACACCCTGAGAGGGGAGGGGTGAATCAGGGTGACAAATTTTTCTTTTAATGTGACGGATCTTGTTCCCACATTGGTAGAAACTTGTTGAACCTGTCTGATGAAAATGATCAGAAATCAAAAATTCACATGCACAGAGAAGACACAGCACTTTTTACTTGGTTCACCACTAAGGGCTACATCCAAGGAGCATACGCCGACAAGTTTTCAGTCGTACCAAATTCCACTAATCTTCACTAACTGTGGATTACAAAGGTTCAGGCATAATCACTCTGTCCCAGGCTCACTGCCTTTACAAAGGTTTAGGGATAGCTCACTGCTTCCCTCGGGTCACTCCCGTTGACTCCCCCGGGCTCACTATCCTTGGTGAAGTCACACTCAGTTTATAGATGTGAAGGTCTCTTCACCATTTCATAGGAATGCATCCTCTATTATATGTAGATGCTCTGTTGAAGACCAAATCTATAATGACCCATACTTTACATACATTGTTATTACTTTATAATTGAAGCACACTTATTACAACATGTAACAAAACCAGGAAAGGACCGTATAGGTATAGTGTCTTTAGAAACTGGGAAACATAAACAACTAGTTCATAAAGCGTCTACATTGTCTCCCATTTATTTCATCATATCTATAAACCATTTTGGCATATCTTACTTAATAACCTTCTTCCTGACCTGGGGAAAGAAAACATACAAAAGGGTGAGCTCAAATGCTCAGTAAGGGTAAAAAAAAGAAATATCAATCACATCATATACATAAGAACATAACTCCTGGAAATCTTAACCTGCAAAAGAAATCATAATTTCATAACATGGGATAAATCATATTAGTGAAATGTAATCCCAATAATCATAACTTAAAACATGAAACTTTGTTTCATACACACATAATCATAGAAAATCATTTCTTATTAGTCAAGGCTCATTGCCAAGACTATCTTAGTGGACAAAGTCCATTTCTGAACTGAGTTCACTCCTCGTTTCAGTCCTGTTTTACTGAACCGGTTTAACCTGCCGTTCCAACCATGTCTATCTCATGAGATATAAAATCTTTACCCAATGCATTGGAGTGAGATATAGGTCCCACCCATCTCATAATGATACCATTCTTATGTGTGCCACAAAATCATAAACCATACATCATAGCATAACCCATGTAATAAAAATGGGAATCTTAAACATCGTGACATCATAAAACAATTCATATAAGATAAAGGAATTCATAAAAATAATTCCATCACAACATAATCAAATCAATTTAATAATTGGGATATAAACAAAACCCATTTATTATCTTATATGGATAATAATTTTGATAAAACACTTGAACTCCATTCTTGAGGAAAATATCCTTTCTACTTCAAAAACACTTTTCCTTTCTTAACTTGTCATGAAATTCTAAACTAAAAGAATTTGATTAAAAATAAACTTGAAAACTTGTAAAGGAAGCTTCTTTCAAATAATGTTTTAAAAATCCATTCATTTCGTATAAGTTAAAAAAACACTCTTCTCGTACTTTTGTCGGAAAAGTCAAAAAGTACCTCGTACGAAAAACGACAAAAGATTCCTTTCATATCTTTTACTAAAAACTAAACAAAGGGTAAAATTGGATATAAAATATTGTAGAAGGATATAAATATTACATATTGAGGAAACATGGATGTGGATGATAAAATACACCCCAGTAAATTCCAAAGTATAACAATCTCGGATAAAAATGAGATTGTGATATTTCTTTTACCTTAGGTCTGATTTGCTTCGTAAGTGTCTGAAACTCCTGTATAATGATTTAAATAATATTATTGACTTATTCCAGAATCATACTCATTGATATGATATCATATATGGTTCACTTATGACTTTATTTTACCCGTTCTTTTCCATGTTAAAGAGCGTTTTGGGTAAAATCGTTTCATTTTTCGTCCGTGTTTTGACTTGTAATTATTCATATGATTACTTAGATAATGATTAATTAATTCCAGAATATAAAACATGATTTATATATAATATATATTCAGAATATACATATATATATATAATAGATCAGTTAATGGAAAGAAATACACCGTTCATGGAGACGGTAGGCCGTACGTACGCATGAACGCTGTTTTCGTTTCCTTATTGAGTTGAATGGAATTAAGTAGATGACATACATATATATACACATAAATCCAGTATCATTATTATGTCATATATTTCATGATTACTTATTATATATACATTATAATCATTCATGAATGGTTAACGTGGAGAATGAATCTCATCACGTCGTGGAGACGGTAGTCCGTACGTACGCACGAGCGATGATATCGTTCTCATGATCGTGGAATTGTATTGGAGTGTATGTATACTATTTCAGAAACAATATCACTTCACAATAATCATATATAGTTATTATTTACACCATTATACCCATCCAAGTAAGGTGGTGGGGGAAAATCGATTACACCACGGCGTGGAGACGGTATTCCGTACGTACGCACGCGCGGTGATTTCGTTTTCCGTAGGATGGATAGATGGTGAAATAGGTTTGTTTCATACTTATAATAACATATCATTATATGATTGATACTGATGTTATTACTTCATAATGAAACAAACTAAGAAGAATAATTGGAAGAAGAAATAAAGTTGAAAGAATCGGTAAAGGACGTTACCTCTTCTTTGAAGCACCTCTTTGAGATCTCCTTTTAGGGAACTAAAATTGGTCTTTGAGGAAGACCAGAACCTCTAGGATGTTGCTATGGAATTGTAGAAGAGAATTTTTCAGGGTTTGACTGAGCTTGAAGGCTCAAAGTTGTGTTAGGAAGAGAGGGAGGAGGTGCCCTTTTATAAGGGAGGAGAGGGGCACCTTTGGAATAACTAAACATATTATTTTATTATAAAGCCAAATTCGGTTTTAAATAGCTTCAAATTGATTTATTTCTAAGCTAAGGTGGGGATGGGTCGAAATACTCTCATAGAATAGAATTTAGACAAGTTTAGGTTCCTATTTCGACCTTATCATTTAGATTTAACATTAAGTAAAATAATTTTACTTTTTCCGTGCCTTCTTGTGTTCTTATACTATAAGGCTAATAAACTTACTATAAGCAGCCAAACGAATCCCAAGTTGTTTATTATTAATATATATAAACTTATCTAAGTCATTTGGCCGAACCTTAGATTTTTAGGAATAAAATAACAATTACTAATATAATATTTGTTTTAAAAACTATTTTATGTCAATTTTGACACTATTTAGTAATTGATTTTTGTGACAATCATAACAGAATGATTAGTTAGAAAAAAGTTAATTAAATCAATACTAACATGTCATATTAACCTATAAAATTAGTGGAATTCATAAAAAGTCTCAAATTATATTTATTTGGGTATTTATAACATCAATTATGTCAATATTTCATTAATAAGATAATTACCGCATAATCTTTGTGTCATAAATAAATTAAATTATTTAAAGTCTAAAAATTAAAAATAAAATATCATTATATAGGAAATATTTTTATATTTATAATGAATATTTATAGTCGAATTTATCTTATATATAACCCTATATTAAAAATGATAAACTTATTAAACATTGATTTTAACTATTTTAACCCTTCTTTAAATAAATTAATAATAAATGTCCTAATCTAATCCAAGTGGGCCTAAATGGTCATATTTTATTCCTAAGGTTGTTTTTGGTCGAATTAAACTTATCCAATAGAATTAATACATGTGTTAGGGTAATAATAATATCATTTTTACCGTTAATTACCCTATTTACTTTTAACCGTGGTAAATAAAAGTAAAAAGTTACTATTCACCAAAAATTATTTTCATCTCATTGAACCACATTTTACTTACTGACATCAACCGTGTCTCTCGGATTTTTGAGATTCCACTCATAGAAGTGGTAAAATTAAGTTTTATGAAAAATTCAGTTTTTTAACTACCACTTAGGGGTTTCACTATTCATCAAAAAATTAAAGTTTTCAGAAAAATACCAAAAATTAGGCCTAAGATATATTTGATATTATGAACTCAAAAATGATGTCTATTTTACCAAAGTCAAAACATATCATTTTCATTAATTAATTTAAAAATTATTTCCCGTCGTCAAATCAAATAGCGTGTTCTTAAGAGATAATAACTATCAAAAGATTGACACTTGTTTATGTCTGGTTTAAATGTGAAATTACATCCAATGAACAACATTGTATTAAATTATAAAAATATATTCTAAATATACTTTAAAACCACTCAAATTAATAATTTATCACTATTAATTATTTCGATTAAAAAGGTTGTTTTTAATTAAAATTAATAATTTTCACTATTCATCAGAAAATGAAAGTTATCCGAAAAGTACCAAAATTTCACCCTAAGCTAATTTTGATATTCCGAATCGAAAAATGAAGTTTATTTTAAAAATAAAATTTACAAAATTTCAAAAATTGGTTATTACTATTCATAATGACTAGTTTTAATAATATTTTAATAGCATATCGTTGTTTAGTGAAACTCGATATTGCGTACTACACACGCTATCGAGGAACGTCGCGATTGCGTGTAATGCAAGGCAAGTCAAGGATGCGTGTTGTGCAAGCTTCTTTTGGTGTAGCGTACAACACAAGACATTAATGAAATTAAAAAGAATATTTTTCTTAAAATCTCGGGGTGTTACATTCTACCCCCCTTAAAATGAATTTTTCCCTCGAAATTCGTCGGGGTTATAAATGGTTTACTACTCGAAAGTTTCTTTAATAGAAACCCACATTGTAAAAAGGAATACCAAAACCAATATTTAAAAACAAAAGTATGAAACGTAACGGTTACCCAAATAAACTAATCATTGGGTTTCCACATAGGTGAATATATGGATATGGGAGAGAAATCTAATCATCATGTTCTGATGGAGAGTGGTAGAGAACATGGCTATGGAAAATCCAGAAATCACAAAGCCATAAATTTGTGATGATCTAGGGTATCATCTGATTCGTCAGATATAAGGGCACTAGGATAACATTTTTTGGTTTTCAAGATCATTTCCCTAAAGCTGAAGATTTTGAATTAGAATAAATACTTACTTTATTTTGGTACAATCTCACTGTTGTTCGTGCTTTGAACAATTTCCACTTCATCTCTTAAAGAAATGAAGTTGAATTTGTTATTCATGAAGTGTTAATAGATCATGTGATAGAATGATGGGTCATTCCATCTGTTTCAAAAAAAAGGTTAGCAAAAGTTATCAAATATACATAAGTCCATCTATGGTGAGGTTAATCATATACAATTCCAAAAATGAACTTATACTTCATATATCATACCGCGTAATAAAATAAAAAAAGTTTCTACTAACCAGGGACTTCCTGTAGGCCAGTGGTAGGCGATAAAGGCCAGTCACACTTCGGTTGTGGGTTCGATTCCCACAGCCTTGTCCGACGCGATGGGCTGTTGCCCGTCCTACAGGTTGTCCTTTTTCTAAAGCAATATTACTATAACATCCCATCAATAATATCGAAAAAAGTTCTATCCTAACTTATGTCCAACATAATCCATTCCAATCTTTAGGCTTATCTAAAATACTTCGGTCCAAGCTCATAGTATAAAGAAAATGATTACTTGAAATAACAATCACGTGAATTCCATCACTTATCCCCCATATATAATAAGACATATCTTGTTGGTCAAATTACAAACATGTGAATACCTTAATCATGTATTCTCTTGAAGAATGAATACCCATTGAACCTTAGTGAAAACATAAATGTAGTTAAAAGTTAACACTTTCCACAAACCAAATTCCTAAAAATTCTTTATACTCAAACCATGATATCACTTAGTCCTTATATCAATCATGAGCTCATGAATACAATCAAACATCTCATTATCTTCTTATCCCTTCATTATGCACATATCATCTGCTTTCCAAAATATTTTAATCACTTTTCATGGTTATCGGTACCATAAAATTATTGAAAACCATAATAGACTAATACCAAAGTATTCTAATACACCATAAAAGTACCTCAACAACATTATTCTTGAATACCAATACATAAACACTTCAATCCATCCTTTTCAATGATTTTCCTGGAATAATTCCTTCCTTGATTCAGAAGTAACTTTTTAGGTCAGAGCATTGAGTTGGATAATGCCCATGTTCTCCACAAATAAGACATTGAACTCCATAACAGTCTGTCACACTATGACCCTTTTCTCCACAAAGATAACATCGGTCCCTCCATTTGATGTATTCCTCAAGGTTCTTCTTCCCTTCTTTAGAAATATCAATCTTCCTTTCTTTATGCTCCTCAACATACGAACATGCATAAAAGTCTATCTTCCTCTTATTTGATGAATTAGGCATACCACTAAATTTCACCTTGTTAATCATATATCGTGATGACTGATTCAGCAGAATTACAATATCTTTCTCTCTAGGCATTACACAATTTTGTTTCTCATAGTCACCAATTTGTCCATTGGATTCAATGTTAACCGAATTCCTTCTAGTTCCCTCCATTGACTAAAACACAAAAAGAATTCTGTGAGAGGCAAAAATCATGCTAGGGAAAACAACATAGTAAAGGGGGTGTACCCTCAATATCTAACATCTTAGGTTAAATTCTAAGATGGTTAGAACAATTCTAGGACTATAACGTATACTTAACCTTAGGGACATCCCTAGACATACCTTAGAAATATCTCTAGGGATCTCACTAAAGTTCTCGCATCCTAATTTCCAAATGTTGACTAAACCTTTCCTCTAATACCAAATGTATAGACCCTAATCTTAACATACATGGACATTACATTACTTTTTGCAGAATACTTAGTACATAACAAAAACACACACACACACAAGGACCGTAATAGTTTAGTGTCTTTGGAAACTCGGAATTTAATATTCTAATTGTGGTAAAATATCTTCAACATCTCCCATAAAGATCTTCCATTTTTTTACCTAAAACCTTTCTTTATATACTGGGGAAAAGAAAACATAAAAGGGTGAGCTCAAATGCTCAGTAAGGGTAATAAAAGAAATATCAATCACATCATATACATAAGAACATAACTTTTGGAAATCTTAACCTGCAAAAGAAATCATAATTTCATAACATGGGATAAATCATAGTAGTGAAATGTAATACCAATAATCATAACTTAAAACATGAAACTTTGTGGAATACACACATAATCATAGAGAATCATTTCTTATTAGTCAAGGCTCATTGCCAAGACTGTCTTAGTGGACAAAGTCCATTTCTGAACTGAGTTCACTCCTCGTTTCAGTCCTATTTTACTGAACCGGTTTAACCTTCCGTTCTAGCCATGTCTATCTCATGAGATAAAAAATCTTTACTCAATGCATTGGAGGGAGATATAGGTTCCACCCATCTCATAATGATACCATTCTTATGTGTGCCACAAAATCATAAACCATACATCACAGCATAACCCATGTAATAAAAATGGGAATCTTAAACATCGTGACATCATAAAACAATTCATATAAGATAAAGGAATTCATAAAAATAATTCCATCACAACATAATCAAATCAATGTAATAATTGGGATAGAAACAAAACCCTTTATTATCTTAGATGGGAAATAATTTTGATAAAACACTTGAACTCCATTCTTGAGGAAAATATCCTTTCTACTTCAAAAACACTTTCCCTTTCTTAAGATGTCATGCAATTCTAAACTAAAATAAGTTGATTAAAAATAAACCTGAAAACTTTTAAAGGAAGATTCTTGGAAATAATGTTTTAAAAATCCATTCATTCCGTATAAGTTAAAAAAACATTCTTCTCGTACTTTTGTCGGAAAAGTCAAAAAGTACCTCGTACGAAAAACGACAAAAGATTCCTTTCATATCTTTTACTAAAAACTCACCGAAGGGTAAAATTGGATATAAAATATTGTATAAGGATATAAATATTACATATTGAGGAAACATTTATTTGGATGATAAAATACACCCCAGTAAATTCCAAAGTATAAACAATCTCGAATAAAAATGAGATTGTGATATTTCCCTTACCTTAGGTCCGATTTGATTCGTAAGTGTCCGAAACTCCTGTATAATGATTTAAATAATGTTATTGACTTATTCCAGAATCATACTCATTGTTATGATATCATATATGGTTCACTTATGACTTTATTTTACCCGTTATTTTGTAAATTCCATGTTAAAGAGCGTTTTGGGTAAAATCGTTTCATTTGTCGTCCGTGTTTTGACTTGTAATTATTCATATGATTACTTAGATCATGATTAATTAATTCCAGAATATAAAACATGATTTATATATAACATATATTCATAATATACATATATATATAATAGATCAGTTAATGGAAGGAAATACACCGTTCATGGAGACGGTAGGTCGTACGTATGCATGAACGCTGTTTTCTTTTTCTTATTGAGTTGAATGGAATTAAGTAGATGAAATACATATATATACACATAAATCCAGTATCATTATTATGTCATATATTTCATTATTACTTATTATATATACTGTATAATCATTCATGAATGGTTAACGTGGAGAATGAATCTCATCACGTCGTGGAGACGGTAGTCCGTACGTACGCACGAGCGATGATATCGTTCTCATGATCGTGTAATTGTATTTGAGTGTATGTATACTATTTTAGAAACAATATCACTTTACAATAATCATATATAGTTATTATGAACACCATTATACCCATCCAAGTAAGGTGGTGGTGGAAAATCGATTATACCACGGCGTGGAGAGGGTATTCCGTACGTACGCACGTGCGGTGATTTCATTTTCCGTAGGATGGATAGATGGTGAAATAGGGTTGTTTAATACTTATAATAACATATCAGTATATGATTTATACTAATGTTATTACTTCATAATGAAACAACCTAAGAAGAAGAAGTGGAAGAAGAAATAAAGTTGAAAGAATCGGTAATGGACATTACCTCTTCTTTGAAGCGCCTCGTTAAGATCTCCTTTTAGGGAACTAAAATTGGTCTTTGAGGAATACAAGAACCTCTAGGATGTTTCTAGGGAAGTGGATAAGATAATTTGGCAGGGTTTGGCCGAGCTTTAATGCTCAAAGTTGTGTGAGGAAGAGAGGGAGGAGGTGCCCTTTTATAAGAGAGGAGAGGGGCACCTTTGGAATAACTAAAAATATTATTTTATTATAAAGCCAAATTCGGTTTTAAATAGCACAAAATTGATTTATTTCGAAGATAAGGTGGGTATGGGTCTAAATAATCTCATCCAATATAATTTAGACAAGTTTAGGTTCCTATTTTAACCTTATCATTTAGATTTAACATTAAGTAAAATAATTTTATTTTTATCGTGTCTTCTTGTGTTCTTATACTATAAGGTTAATAAACTTACTTTAAGAAGCCAAACGAACCCCAAGTTGTTTATTATTAATATATATAACCTTATATAAGTCATGTTTCTGAACCTTAGATTTTTAGGAATAAAATAACAATTACTAATATAATATCTGTTTTAAAAACTATTTTATGTCAATTTTGAAACTATTTAGTAATTGATTTTTGTGAAAATCATAACAGAATGATTAGTTCAAAAAAAGTTAATTAAATACATACTAACATGTCATATTAACATATAAAATTAGTGGAATTCATAAAAAGTCTCAAATTATATTTATTTTGGTATTTATAACATCAATTATGTCAATATTTCATTAATAAGATAATTACTACATAATCTTTGTGTCATAAATAAATTAAATTATTTAAAGTCTAAAAATTAAAAATAAAATATCATTATGTAGGAAATATTTTTATCTTTCTAATGAATATTTATAGTCTAATTTATCTTATGTATAACCCTATATTAAAAATGATATACTTATTAAACTTTGATTTTAACTATTTTAACCCTTCTTTAAATAAATTAATAATAAATGTCCTAATCTAATCCAAGTGGGCCTAAATGGTCATATTTTATTCCTAAGGTTGTTTTTGGTCGAATTAAATTTATCCAATAGAATTAAGACATGTGTTAGGATAATAATAATATCATTTTTACCCTTAATTACCCTATTTACTTTTAACCGTGGTAAATAAAATTAAAAAGTTACTATTCACCAAAAATTATTTTCATCTCATTGAACCATATTTTACTTACTGAAATCAACCGTGTCTCTAGGATTTTTGAGATTCCACTCACAGAAGTGGTAAAATTAAGTTTTATGAAAAATTCAGTTTTTTAACTACCACTTAGTGGTTTCACTATTCATCAAAAAATTAAAGTTTCCAAACAAATACCAAAAATTAGGCCTAAGCTATATTTGATATTATGAACACAAAAATGATGTCTATTTTACCAAATTCCAAACATATCAGTTTCATTAATTAATTTAAAAATTAATTCTCGTCGTCAAAACAAATAGCGTGTTCTTAAGAGATAATAACTATCAAAAGATTGACACTTGTTTATGTCTGGTTTAAATGTGAAATTACATCCAATGAACAACATTGTATTAAATTGTAAAAATATATTCTAAATATACTTTAAAACCACTCAAATTAATAATTTATCACTATTAATTATTTCGATGAAAAAGGTTGTTTTTAATTAAAATTTAGTAATTTTCACTATTCATCAGAAAATGAAAGTTACCCGAAAAGTACCAAAATTTCACCCTAAGCTAATTTCGATATTCCGAATCCAAAAATGAAGTTGATTTTGAAAATAAAATTTACAAAATTTCAAAAAGTGGTTATTACTATTCATAACGGCTAGTTTTAATAATATTTTAATAGCATATCGTTGTTTAGTGAAACTCGGTATTGCGTACTACACACGCTATCGAGGAACATCGTGATTGCGTGTAATGAAAGGCAAGTCAAGGATGCGTGTTGTGCAAGATTCTTTTGGTGTAGCATACAACACAAGACATTAATGAAATTAAAAAGAATATTTTTCATAAAATCTCGGGGTGTTACAAAATCTCACCCGAAGACAAATCTCACTTTGCGCTGAGGGTACCGGGTGATCCTCCAACTTTCGTGCAGCTTCAAAAGGACAGATGTACTTTAACAACCCTGGCGCGCTTCTCCAAGCCCGACGTGCAAGTTTCAAGAATGGCGCACAAGTCACTTGTGTGGTACAAACTCGGCACACAGGTGACTCCAAACCACTTTTGCGACACTGCCTCTTTGAACTCCAAACTTGCGCGACTTAGCGCCTCTAAATCCCAAACCACTTTGGATGCGCAGCCAACAACCGGCGCGCAGCCTCTACTTGCGCGGCCCAACAACCACTTGCGTGACTCAACCACTTGCGCGACGAGAGCTCGAAAAATCTCTATATCTTGAACTTTGTTGAAAATGAGGAGGGGGTACTCTATTTATAGGCAAACTGGGCCCCCTGCGCGGTGGCACGCAAGTCTTCCCTCAACGTGCAGGTTTCGGCACGCTGTTCATCCTCCCTAGCCTCTGCCACGCTACTCACTTGAGTGACCACACAAATACTTATGTGAACTTCTTTCCTTTTCCATATTTTTAAGTTATAATCTTGAAAAACAATAGATTCTCAAGTTTCCAATCCTTTTAGGAATCGGCACGCAAGTCTATTCACGGCGCGCAGGTCACTTGCGCGACCAGGCCAAAACTTGCGCGGCCCTTATCCCTTTTCCATTTTCCCTTAATCTGATCTTGAAAAACATATGGTGCGCAATTTTCCTCTCCTTCAAGTACACGGCGCACAAGTCTCTTTTCCAAAAACACTTTTCTCCATTTGTCGATTTTCAGGCCCAAAAATTTGGCAAACAGTTGGAAATAGTGCCACCTTCAATACTGTTGTTTGCTTGAACTGTATGATCTTTTTGCCAGTACACTTTCTGAACTTCCACTGAGGATTGAAAGCAAACACAAACCATACTCCAAATCATGCATAGAAGACCATGGTTCCAACATTACACAAATCCTTTGTATTAATCAAAGAAATAATTGAGGTATGATATGGAATATTAAATATGTTTTTATTTAAATGGCCATATTTTTAACACCAGTGATGTTTTTAGTATGCATGTTTTTACTCATTCATGGATGAACTAATGCACATCACTCTTCTATGCAAAAAAGAACCAAATCATCACTATAATTTTAAATATAAACTAAATTTATAGCTTGTTATATAAATGAGGATATAATTTCTTCTTAATATTCCACTATAATCTTCTTATTTCCATCTTTATATAAATATTTCTTAAACACCATCAATTATATATGTCAACAATATTACCGAGTTACTTATTTTAGTAAGAATATCTAATTTTATTTTGTTGATAACCAAGGAAATTTTCATCAACTCTCATTTTATTAATTTTACTAATATTAGTAACCCACCACCCCACATTGATGATAGATAGACATAAAATAATACATGATTAATGAGGTATCCTTATAATACAACTCATCAAAAGTCATATCAAAAAAATAATGATAAACAAATTGTTTTTTAATGTAAACTATAGACTCAATCACATTCCCCTAAAAGTAATGGGAAGTACCAGAATCCACCAAAATTGTTTTAGAAATATTCATTATGGTTTTATTATTACACTTAGATAATCATTTTTTTAATAGTATAGGTTGAACCATACTAAATTTTAATATATTACATCTCTAGGTAAGAATAAATCATTTTACATTAACATTTATCCTTCTTATCAAAATGGAATATTTTAAAGGAATAACCATATTATTTTTCTATACTATGCTTGTAAAAATTAAATATCGAGAATGTGTCATACTTATTCTTTTAAAACATAATACCTGTGATATTAGAAAAATAATAATTAAAAATATTAATGTATTTATCTTCATTTATTATTATTTTTTATCTTATAATGAATAATTAAATGTAAATAATCCATGAAATTAGTTATTCTAATATCCACTAATTTATGTAATGAATTTAAATTTTTTCCATTTAGACATGTGGACCATCCTAAATTCCATTATATTTTAAAAAATATCACAACATCAAGGTTATCTTATCTAGTTATCTCATTCATTGTATTTAGGATAATGTGGTGAACTCTTCTATGATATAACTAATTATTATACTTTATACATAGTCAACTATCTTCATGTAATAATACATAAAAATTTCAATCTCATAACCAAACATTCACCATTCAAAAAATAACTCAATTTCCTTCATAGCGTATTTATCAAACAAGAAACAAGTTTTCTTTTAAAGAATAAAAAAAGCGAGTACTCTTTGATTTCCATATTTTATCACTAAATTTCAATTAGTTATTGTCATTGAATTTGACTAATAAAACATTAAGAAATATTAAAAAACCTTCCTTACACTTTTTAAATCCAATGAGCATCCTTATATAACTAATAATTTTTGATGAAAATCAATTTTCATGTATTCAATGAGGGTCCTTTTGAGACTCCTTAAGATCTACTTCTAGTATAATTTATTTCCCATTTATAGTATATTATTTTTAAGAAAAAATTAATACTTAATCATAAATAATGTTACCATAAAAACTTTACGATAATTATTTTCATGATAACCGGTTTGATCAAATCTTGCACGAACATCATTCAAAAATTGAAAAAAAAATCCCTAATTTTAACTCAATATTTTTTAGTTTTTCTCTGGATACATCTATTTCATAGAATTTTATTCACTTAAAATTAAAAAATTTACCAATTTTAGAATAATATGAATTTATTAAATTAAACTAACATCTTCTTTCCATATACCCATAACCACCATAACACCAATAGTAGTCTATGAGTGAAAATATTTGTCTAAAATACCTTGAAATCTAGATTGGGATGATTTTTATCCTCTAATGTTTTTCATTGATATCATATTGATTTTAAAAAATGACATAGTATGTTTCATACATTTTAACCTACATGTTATTAATTTTTATTTAACTTATAAATATTCTATTTATAGCATAATTTACCATAAAGTCACCATTATCATATTGTTTGGAGTTGTTGAATTCTATTTTTAAAATTTATTTTTTTATCTTTTATTCCTATCATCTGTATTGAAAATTATTCAAATTAACTTAAAGATCATTTGAATTAGTATAATGAGGTTTTTGATACTTAATTGACCAAAAAATCATGGATATTTCATAGGTGTTCTCATAGCCCTTTGAATATTTAGAAATAAATTGAATTGAATTTTCAAAACGAAACATAGAATTATTTCATTAATATTTAGCATTTAACATGTTTTTTTAGAATACTGGAGTTATTTTTTTTGATATTTTCCATTACTACATCATTCATATAATTCATATTTTTATTTTATACATTTAAATATTCATAATTATTCACTAACAACCACTCCCTTTAAGATTAAATATTCTTGACCACATATGATAATTTATGAATTGTACACAATATCATTTTCTGTTTCTCAAGTTTAGAGATATTATCTACAAATTCTTTGAAATTTAACAAAAACATTAATTTTATATCTATGTAATCTTTATTTTTTTTACAAAAAAACTCATCATCATTGACCATGGATATCACTATGTACTCACCATTATGAAAAAGTGATGAATCATATCCACATTATAATTTAATTAAATATTCTTCCAACATCTTTGAAAAGGAATTTCTATAATTAAATGTTAATAATTTATTTCCCTTTCAATTAAAAAAATAATTCTCTTTACTTAATTTGGAATTATTTATTTAACAATAAATTTTTGACTACTCATAAATTTATTCAATTTCTTCTTCCTTAATATTGGTAAAGATTCTAGAAAGATTATTATTACCTTAAAATAATACAATTTTAAATGTAAATTACATTAAAAAATTTTATTTCCTTTTTGAGAACTTCTGGAGATAAGTAACATATCAAACTTCATCAAAATATCTTCATTTTTATTTGAATACAAATATTCTCTGACTTCATATATTGTGTTCTCATTCTTCAAGGTTTTGAAATAATTATACTTATCACCCTTATTTCGCTTATTGAATGAATTATATTTACTAATTTCATAATAAAAAATAGGAAATAGAACTTATCAAGTGAAAATGAATTCAAATTAATATATTCAAGATATTATACTTTTATAATAAATATATTTGGTAATATATGAGGTAACTTTTTTATATTCATTGAATCTTCTAGATCTCCCCTAAAACCTATGTTGGAGATCATAGTCTCATTGAATATGTTAACAAAATCATCTATTGTTTGTTCTTAAATCATTCAACAATATTAAAATTTGGAATTTAATATTTTAATTTCACCTTCCTTAAATAATACACTTGATTTAAGAACCTTTCGTATCTTGAAACAAATACTATTTTCTAACGTAATCCATATAAATTTTATGAATTTATTTTTTTAAAGTGATTATATGATATAATTCCCTATATGTATATTCATCTCAATGTTCATTCTATCAATTTGATTCATTGAAATACCATGAGAAATATAAGTGAAGTAATAAGTTTCATTATATATCATGTCCATAAATAATGACAGTATGTATAGAAACACTCTCCCATTCTAAAAATATATATTAATTTTTATTATAAAATGTGGTAAAACCTTTCCCATTCACAAAATTAATGAGATCCATGATGTATATAATAATTTAGAAACTAAGTGGTGACTGATTCCTATTTGTGGAATAAATTTTTTGGGTTTCTATATTTGACCCCAATGAAATAATTAGTGGGGATTCCTGGTTGTGTGTATCAAGAATCAGGTGGGCTACCACTACAGGAATTAGTGTCAAACTGGGATTTAGAACGGGATGGTTTGTGGTGGAAATCAGTGGCAGACAACTGACATTGGTCAATGTGTGCTTGGGTGGGGGCATGTGATGTTATAATATTATTGGTGGTGTTGCCTCGAGCAGTTTGAGTGGAGAATTTATTTGTATATAGGACTAATAGAACCATTGAGGGGCATGGTGAGCATCATCGATGGTAGGAGTTGATTCTAGAAACAATTTCGGTAGGCTTGGAAATATATGTGTGATGTTGGTTTAAAGTTTGATAATACATTCTATATGTATTCAGATTTAATTCCCCTGGGTCTCCATGTTCATGTAATGGGTTCCCAAAACCCATGAAAATATGATGTTCAATGGTTTAATAAAAAGGGTGGTCTTCTCTTCTACCTGATAAAAATAATTATTATTATTTTGAAATCAACATATTTATTAACACAACAAACTCATAGCACCTTAAATATTAAAAAAATAGTTTCTTTAAATGATGACATAGAAAATGATCTAATACAAATTATAGACATCATATAAGGGCCTAAAATATTCTCTAAGATATGGGTTGAATTAAGAAATAGATATATTTTATGGTTTCTATAATTAATCAACCATCATCACTTGTGGGGATGAATAAATATGGAGTTATCTAATACTCACTATTTATCAACAAGTAATTTAATGATGTTATTCGTTTGAATCAATTAACCAATATTAATGAACCCCATAACTATAAAAGGCATAATGATTTATAGGTTTCACCTTTTTAAATTGATTCCTACAATCTTATCAAAGAATAATATTATTAATTTTAGTTTGATCGACTATAATCATCCTAGGGTCACAAAAAGTTAGGTAAATCATTGAATTCATATATTTCAAAATGTCTCCAAACTAGTATGACATGCTCCAGTAAAAATGAAATATATTTTTTTTAGTTTCAGAAGAAAAATAATGACTTTAATATCCAATAATAATTTTGAATATTCTATCAACAAAATACTAATTTTTCTATTCTTTTTCAATCAATTAGAGTCTAAAATTTAGTGACACATCACCACACATGGATCACACAAAATCTCCAATCAAATTCATTTGAGATATGTATATATATATATATGAATATAGGTTTTTAATCATAATATATATTAAGAAAAACAGTAGTATGCAGCACATCTAAATGCTACAATCCCAATCATCAAAGTAGTTCATCAATCATCACTTTCCGTGAATTATTACATAAATGAATTATTTGTTGAAGAATAATATTGATTCTCTTATTTTTTGGTGGATTCACATTCCAACTCATGGTATTATTCCCCTCATACCCTCAATAATTATTATAACACACCATTGTAACCTCTACCTCCACATCCCTCTAATATTTTGGAAATCCAAGTTTAAAAATGAAGCTTTATTTCTAACTTTTAACGACATCCATTTTAATTTGATCCTTTATAAAAATTTATACCTTAAAAATCATTATAATTAATTAAGTTATGTTGAAGGTTTATCTTATGTAAATCAATGTGGAAACCATCAAGGATTATTATAGAATGTTCTAGCACTCATATAATCATTTAAAAACAAATGTGCCTTGGTATGATAGAAAATTGTGTAATTTTATTTAACTACATCATCTATATTGAAGTCCTAATGAAAACTTGAAATCCAAATCCATTAAACACAAATGTTTACATAAATATTTTTTAATATACAAATAATTATTCACCGGTTCTTCAATTTTTTTTGGGAAACCATAACCACTTCAGTTAAACCATTACATGATAGATAAAATACTTTGTCATAATGAAGCTAATTTTATTTAACAAACATGTAATTATAACCAATTATCATTTTATAAATTTTGTGAAAACCCACATTAAGGACTATTATTTGGTTGGAATCCTTATAATATCCTAGAATTCATACAAATAACTCTTTAAAAAAATGCCTCTACCGTGGTTGTTTTCATAAAAAGAATCATAAATAATCATTTCATGACAAATTCCATGACATGGTTTACTAAATATCAAGGATTGTTTTTTTTAACTTCACATTGAATTCATTTAATAAAAAATAACAAACATATTAAGTGTACATAAACTCTTAGATCACTTCCTTAGTCTAAATATAATTTATAATTAATTGAGAATGACTTTATTTATGTTTTGAAAAAAAATAATCTAACACTTTTAAGGATATAATCTCATGAAACGCCTCATTTCTCCCAATAATATTACATTTTATATAAGACACTATATAAAACCAATATTTTTAAATATATATATTACACATTTTTAGATGAATATTCATTACATTATACAAACACACACTTGAGGATCATAAAGGTAAAATGCCTTTAGAAACATGGAAATAGAAAATAATGGTTTATAAAATATCAAATTTATCTCCCACTTATTTATCCATAAGGAGCACCCTTTTTGAAATATAATACACAATAACTTTCTTAGTCTCCTATGGAAAGAAAACATAAGAAAATGGTTAGATTAGATGCTTAGTAAGGGTAAACAATGAAGATATCATATATTATAGAATCATAACATGAGTATAAGGCTATAGGAACATGCACATAACATTTTTAAAATTTTACCCTACATATAAAAGATTGTTGTAATGTGTCGTTAAATAAATCATGGAAGTTCATAAGACATGGATCATAGAGTAATATGATCCATGAGAGAATAATGTTGCCATAAGAAATGTATTTTTTCCATAAAAATAAGCACTGGAAATAATTTTTTGTAGTAGTTAAGGATCTTTTATAATACTATCATAGAGGAAGGGGTTCACTCCCCAAACTATCATAGTAGTCAAGGTTAACTCCCAATACTATCATAGTGGCCAACATCCCTTAATTAACTTGGTTCACTCTCCATTCTAGTCATGTTTATCTTAGGATATATCAATCTTTAACCAATATATTAGAGGGAGATGTAGGTCCCACCCATCACATAATTAAAAGCATACATATGTGTTCCACAAGATCATAAATCATGAATCTTATTAAAACCCAAGAAAATAAAATAGTTTCAAAATCATTTCATCGTAGCATAACCTATAGTAAAGAAACAGATTTCATAAACCTATTTTCCTCAAAAACATAAACTATCCATAGAAATAATAAGGCATCCTTGTATCATATCCCCAATAAATCATAATTAACATCCTATAATGTCCTCTTAGATTAAAAACGAAATTGAAAGATCTCATGGAATAATCCTTCAGAAAAATAACCTTTCATTTTTAAATAAATCTTTTTTTAATCCAAGCACTTATATGGGGAAAATATTATTTAAAAATAAACTTGTAAATTTATAAAGTAATATTCAAATAATTGAGGTTTTATACAAAGCTATGACCTTAAAACATTACATAATATTGAGTTTAAGTCAATAATTTGAATTTCTTTCACATTGAGGATCTTTTCAACCTTAGATTTTTAGAGAACTAGGCCATAACTCATACATAACAAATTCATAAAATAAAAAGTGTACACTTCTAAATAGTATCCATTTTTCCCATATGCTAAACATTTTAAAATAAATCATGATGCCTATTATGAAAACTCGTTATGACTTTCAACATGAATTCTTACAATCCACTAATCATCCTTATAACCTATGAAAACATTAAAAATCATGGTATGAGAATAAAAAAGATTACTAAGTGATATAAAAAGAAGGAAAATGTTTTTTCATTTATAAAAATTAAAAAATCATGAAAAATTTAACATGAAGTAATACCTTTCTCCATAATAAGTAGTAAACAATTTCCTTTGATAATAAGCTCATTTCATACCGTTCTTATAATCACAAGATCATTATAAAACCAATAAAAAACATAAAAAATACATAAATGTAACTTGAGATATCATTATACTTGTCACTCTTATAAATGGAATAACCATATGATTAAATTCAAAACATTTCACTCTTACAAATGGAATATACATATGGATAACATCCATACCCAATGCCATTGAGGGATATCCCATACCCATCCATTGTTGGTTTATCACGGAACCACATGTCATTAGTTTATTATGGAACCACTCTTAAAATTTCCAAGTATCATTATAACTTAAAAAAGAATGAAATTTTCAATATTTCACTCATAAAATTTCATTTTCAATCATAAGAAAACATTTCAATATGTTGAAATAATCAATCCATTTTCAAAAACCATTTTCAATAAAAAAAAACCTTTATGTTGAAAACCCATTCTTTGTTCCAAAATAACCAAATAAAATAAAATAGGGTTTTCATTTAATAGAACATTTAATCCTGAAAAGGAAGCCATAAATTAATTTCACAATGACATGAAAGTAAATTATCATCATACTTTAAAAAATAGGAAATTTCATTTGTCATTTGTCAAAAAAATCCTTTTAATACACGTAAAAGGATTCCTTATAAAAACATTTGAATGAAATTTAAAATAGACAAAAAATTTCCTTTATAATCCAATTATAACCAAATAAATAAATAAGTAAACAAATATCAATAATATTGACATGAGGAAAGGATTGCATCTTTAAACATTAAAAGCATCTTGTACCACTTTGAACATTTAAATCATAATACCCATGAAATAATAACATTTAAAAAGGAATAAAATAACATGATAATAGATAAAATATGGATATGTAATTTCAAAGGGTTTTATATACACTTTATAAAAGAAAAAAGGTTCATATAATCAAGAAATGTCTCAATTAAAAGAGATTGAGATGAAATCTCTTACCTTGAGTTTGATTTGTCACATGTGTCTCTATCTTCCTGAATAATAAAAAAAATTCAAATTATTTAATTACTTCGTAATTATTTTCAATTTTATCATTACTTTTATTTCATTTATTACAATATTGTAAATAACTACTTAAACAAGTAAGTTTAGATCTGGTGTTTTGACCATATTTGGTTTATGTGTCAAAACAACTAAGGTTGGATGTCTATGGTCAATGATGTCATTATTTAAAAATATGAAAAATAATAGTCATGAAATTATTATAATATTTATACATAATGTGTAATTTTAAAATCAATCATGAAATATGGTTATTAAAAATTAACCAACATTATAATCAAGGTGACGATAGGTTGTATGTATTCATGAGTAACGTTCTCATTTTTTAATGATCATTATGGAAAGAAAGTAAGTAACAATTTATATTTCCAAAATGATAATTATTTAATATATACCATATTACTTAAACATATATACTTACATATATAATTTTATTGATGTAAATGTAATAACATCCCTTCAAATGGGTGGTTGTCCACACATCCACGAATGACGTTATAATTTTTTCAGTGTATGGAAAAGTGTTAAGGAAAATTATGTATTATATTTATAGAAAGGTAATTATGTCATTAATATCATATAGAGGTTATGTATGTAAAATATATTTAGTTAAACCCATACTTAATATGTTTCATGTACTGTGTGAACGTATTATATCGCTTTGAGGAGGAGGTAGTTTGCACGTCCACGAACGACGTTATCACTTTTTCAGTGTGTGAAAGGGTAATTAAGAAAAATATATATTATATTTACATAAAGGTAATTATGTAATTAATATAATATATGTGTTATTTATGTCAAGTATATTTAATTATACCCATTTTAATATGTTCCATATAGTGTGTGAATGAATCACATCGCATTGAGGGATGGTAGTCCACACATCCACAAACAATGTTATCATATTTACACAAAATGGATAGAATGAAAGTATGTGTATATAAAATTTTCATAATTAACAATAAATCATAAATATAATATATATATATATATATATATATATATATCATATAAAAATATTGTGTCCATCATAATTCCCAACCATGAAAGGTGGTAAAGCAAAAACGAACGACATCGTAACGTGAGGCGGTAGTTCACTATACACAAATGGTAATTCCATTACCCATTAGATGGAGGTGTGTGTAAGTGTAGGTAGAACCCTTATAATAAAAAAATCTCAGTATATTTAGGATACTTAGGTTCTTATATAAGAATGTAATAATAATAAATTAAGGGGTGGAGAAAGAAATTAAACATAAATTGATGTTGAAGAATGTTGCCTCTTTTTTTGGGTAACTCCTTTTGGTTTTCACAAATGAATTATCAGTTGGAATTATACCCTATTTGGGGACACTATAGTGAGGGGATTAATTTTTGAGGATTATATTTTTATGGGTTTTCTAAGCCAAAAGGTCTTGATAGGTGTATAGGGAGGAGGAGGAGGAGAGTAGGCCTTTTATAAGAGGGGGGAAAGGACACATTGGGTATTCTTGAAAATAATTGTTTGTTCACCACATATTACTTGTCCCAAAGGGGTTAAAAAAAGACTATTATGGATCATTAAAGGTTTTATTATCGAAATAGGTACAAAAAATAATTTTTAGACAAGTTTTGGGCAATTTTTATACTTTATTTTCCTATTTTATTCATTAATTAAGCTTTTTTTCCTTAATCATTATAATTAATTTTAATTAAATTCACTATAATCTTGGTCAAAAACTATGTTGAACTTACTAGAAATTATAAATCATGTTTATTGAAATATGGAATCAATTTTTCTAACTTATAATTACATAAGTAGAAAAAATTAATTTATAATTAATCCCACTGACGAGATTTTAGAGTGGTTTTTTAAAGTGAAACTTTTCAAAACTTTGGTTTGTTTTTATATATAAATTCAAGGTGAAATTGTTTCAAATGAACTAAATTGGTTTGAATGATATAAAAATAATCTAATTATACTTTTAAAATAATTAAAAAAATAATTTAAATATATAAATAAATTGGATGAAAAAGCAATTTTGAACTAAAATTCATTATTATTCACAATTCATCAAAATCTGAATGTTCTTTAAAAAATACCAAAAATGAACCCAAAGTAAATTATGATATTTTTCATTAAAAATGAAGTTTTGTTTCATATAAATATTATAACAGTCTCAAAAATTATATTTAAAATGGGTTCTTCATAAAAAGGTGGTAAAATTAACTTTTAAAAATATAGAGCTTATTATGATTAAAATTGGATTTATTATTATTTTAAGCCAATAAAATATATTGGATGAATGTAAAAAAATTTAATAAATATTTGTAAACATAATATAGTCATTTCTATTCATTCCCACTAACACAACATCTAGGAAATGACTACTACATAAAATAATGACATTAACAATATATTACTTTTCGGTATAACTCAGTCTTTCATGCAAAGTAAGATTTTTAAGAAACTCATTGTTACGTGTTAGGTATGCTATCATAAATAGAGTCCATTTAAAGGTAAAATTACTATATCATTTATAAATATTAACAAATATGAAAAATATTTATCCCATAATTACCTGGGATATTACATCCTTGATATTCAATTGGTCATTATTTTCATTTATAATTAATTGGTAACTAGTGAATTCATCTTATAAACATGGGTAAACTATAATTTAAAATTTTTAGTTAATATATTTTATTTCCTTATTTTCAAAATCTAGTTAATAACTACCATAATAATATTAATATTATATTATTGTCTGGTAAGACTCGAGCTTGCATGTAACACAAGTCATCAATGGTAGTCAATGTTTTATGTAACACAAGAAACACATGGTGTTGTGTGTCATTAAAGATAAAAAAATGTATTGAATATAACACAATAAATTGAAAATTTTAAATTAATTTTAATGGATATATTTTATAAAATCTAAGGATATTATATCCCACCCCCCTTAAAATAAATTTCTCCCTCGAAATTTGTCTTGGTTATCAAATGATTAACATTTCTAGAATTCCTTTATTGAATCTCACATAATAAAAATAGTTAAAAACATCATCTTAATAAGGGGAAATGGGAAACACTAAGGTCACCAGAAGTTATGAATAAATAAGATTAAAAATATCAAGAACATTGGTGGGAATTAAAATATATATTTGGATGGGAAAACTAACTCCCATGGTCTAATAGAGAGTGAGAGAGAACATGGTCAAGAGGAAGTCAATGATAAAAAAACCACAAGCCAAATAGGTGTGGATAAGTTCATTGATATCATCAGAAATGATAGTAATGGAATAATATTTTATTTCTTCATTGACCATTTCCTAAATTTTAAGGATTAATTCACCATATATAATAAGATCATTAGGAAATATACTTAATGTATGAGTAGATAATCATAATTTAATCATTTCCCACCACAAACTCATATATTTCTCCAAACAATGAGTATCTAAGATGGATTTTAATGCCCAAAGTATTAGAATCATCTTCTTACAGATCACATAATCCTCAAAAGGATGACATCATATTCCACCTATCTTTAGATATTAACTAAAACAAAAATGGATAGTATATAGTAAGATAATTCGAACATTCTTGTGATGAGATAATGAATTAATCTCTAATGTTAAATAGTAATATCTAAATTTAAAAATAAATAATTCCATAGACATATAACCCTAATAGTCACTATTGATCATGTGCTGATTCAAAAAATTCATTAATTTATTTTTTTTATTAATTTATTTTTGGTGTTTATGTTCACAAATTCCCACATTTTTGTTACTAATGATTTTACTTTAAACTGAATTTTAGGAAATTAATATTCATTGAAATATTTATTTGAGAAATATATTCAATTCTTTGACTAATGATGATTATTTGTTAAAGTATTCAGGATGTTTTTTTTAAATGTTATAGAAACAATGTTCATACCCTACATTTGTAAGCATAGCGTAAATAATGAACACTACGTTTGAAACATCACATATGGATCATTTACCCTACGTTTTAATAAAAGTAGGGTTCATTAACCCTATGTTTGGGATCAACCTTGTGTTTTAGGAAAACAATATATGGATCATCAACAATAATTTTTTATTCAACCCTACATTTTCAATCCTACATTTGGTATTTTAATATTAAATGGAGGAAACCTATGTTTGACTATTCAACGATAAATATTTAAATCTATGATATTATCCATGATTTTTTA
The DNA here is from genome assembly GCA_963277665.1 of Viscum album. Classification (NCBI taxonomy): domain Eukaryota; kingdom Viridiplantae; phylum Streptophyta; class Magnoliopsida; order Santalales; family Viscaceae; genus Viscum; species Viscum album. The sequence goes on from OY728163.1 coordinate 212,731,798, forward strand.
AATAGTGTTATGAAAGTAAAGATATATTCAAAATTATTTTGAGACCAATTCAATGGCTCATTATGATTTTTTTAAAGGACCATTTTCAATTAAGTAAATTGTTATATTTCTTATGGGGCGTTACTACTCTATTGAATATTTTTTAAAATATTCACAATTAATTGTGTGATATTTATAGAGCTGGTTTGACCTATATCTTTTAAAATTGTTGTATAAATATAAATATACTCTTCATTTAAAAAATAGAAACAATATATACATATACATGTATACAGAAAAATACATCATAGACAGAAAAACATGTGCATCATTGCTATCAAAGATTCACTTCGGAAACATGCATGTTTAGATATATTTGATCTACTTACTACTATTGACATAACTTCTACTACATATATTCATTAAATAATCTTATAAAATAATGGAAAACAAATTTGGTAAAGATAAACTTTTGTGAAATTTATGTTTAAATATCTGTATGGTGTTTTCTTTGCTACTGTTTGAAGAAAGCCTATGAAAACATTGAAGATCTATTTACTATTGAGATTTATTTTAGATCTGATTTCATTTATTAGATGTTACTAAAAACTATGAAAATTAAACCATACAATCAAACAAATCAAATTATTTGGATACATTTTTGTTCCAATTTCTTGTACTCAGACATGGTTATGTTTCAGCTTCTTTTGCTAAGCTGTAGATATTATGTTCCATAAAGAAGAATCATAAGGCTTTGTAAAGTCCTGTAAGTTATCAACTACCTATAATCATTTTTTATTTAAAGGTATTAGGATAAGATGAACTGGTAGTAAAATTACCAAGATCATGGTGTTGAGTGTTGGTAGAGTGGACTAAGGGATCTTTGTTCCATAAACCTCTATATATTTTGGTCTTCATTTCCTTTATTTATTTCCACTACTCACTCTATTTTAAGAAAAAAGGCAAAAAAAATCTTCATAACAAGAGAGGTGTTCAGAATCTAAAAAAATTAAAGTGCACAATTCACCCCCCCCCCCTCTTGTTTCTTTGTCTTCATCATATCCATCTTGGCCTAATAATTGGTATCAAAGGTTAGAATTTATTGGTGGTATTTCTCATTCTAGAAATCTATTTCTACATGATACCAACAAGTAGATTTAGAAGAAGTTCTTTATTGTTATATTTCACTGTTTGGAAATTCTTGGAAGTTATTTTTGTTTCTATCAAATACCTAAAAAATTGGTATTAAAGGAAAGTCTCTTCTATGATTAAAAATTTTTTAATCTCATAAAAAATTCAAAAATATTTTTATTGTCTCTAACAAGCCTGAGTTAAAGATTCAGAAGAAGACATATTGGAATGGATGATTCTAGAGAAGGTGTAATTATAATTCAAGCTCTGTATTTTCATGTTAATGATTATGATTTCTAGAATGAGAATATGATTATTTATTTTAAAAATATTGGAATGAGGGTTAACTTAAAAGTTTCTAAGCCTTATGATATTTCTAAAGATGATTTGTAAAATTTGAGTATTGATCAAAAAAATATTATGATCTCAATCCAAAATTGAAAAATTATACTGTATTTGGTTTATGAAATGGTTAATTTAGTCGACTATATCAATGTTTATCTACATTTGAGATGTGGAAAACATTTTATGATGCCCATAATGGAATCAAAAATATCATTCAATTAAATTATACTAATGAAAAGCTAAAGTCAGATATTTTTAGAATGGATAAGAATGAGATTATAGATCAAATGGATGAAAGTTGGACAGAGATATTCAATAAGGTTTTTGCTTTGGGAAATTCAATTTTTCAATCAGATCTATCTTTAAAAGTACTCATAGTACTATCACTTAAGTGGAATAGAATATCTAAAACTATATGTAAGTCTACATCAGTAAAATATTTGACAATGAATGATTTGATTAAAACTTTAATGATTTATGATGTCGTGAAGCAGGTTGAAGATGAAATTTATTTAAAAAATGAAGAAATATCTCTCGAGTATACAATGGATGAATTATCTGATTCAATTCATCCATATCGAGATAAAGATTTATTTTATCTTGCTGAAAATTTTGAAAAGTTATACAATAAGAAAAATAAAGGTACTGAAGAAGATGGATGTTGTGAATATAAGGAAAGAATTCATAAAAGATATAATTTTCATCTACTTAAAGATTAAAGGAAATTCAATTACAAAAGAAAATGAAAGGAGGTTGTAAAGGCTAACTTTAGTAATTATTCTAGTTCACATGATGAAACTACTTCAAATTCATAAGCTGAGTATAAAATTGTATGTCTCATAGCTGACAATGATGGTGTAAAATAATCATTCTATCAAAACTCAAGTTCAAAAAATCTTTCTTATGATGATTTAAATAAATATTTTTTTATGCTACATGATAAATATAAAACCTTAAAAAAAGAAAATATAGAAATTATAAATTCTTATGACAATGTTTTATTAGAAAAATAAAATTTTTCAAAATAGTTTATAGATTTAAAATATAATGTATCTAAAATTTCTTTTGATTTTCATAACATTAATATTAAAATTTTAATTACTAAAGTTGATGATTTAAAACAAGGTTATGAATGTTAATAAAAAGATAAAAATATTTAAATCAAATTCTTGGAAAAATAAAATACTGAAATGAAAATTTGGAATACGAAGTAATGGAGAAAGATCGAAACTATATAAGAATAACATTATTCGTAATTTAAATAGTAAAAACATTTCTACTATTAAATGTTTTTATTATGGTAATAATGGTCATTATTCTAAGGATTTATGTTTTATAAAACCAAAAATTTATAGTTTTATAAATTTTTATTGCTCAAATTAATTGGTTAACTTAAATTATAGAATTCATACTCAAAACAAACATGTTTGTTTACTAAAAATTTAGTTTCTAACACTAATGGATCCAAAATAATATGGGTACCAAAAGGCAGTTTTATTTAAAAAAAATTAGGATTACAACACTAAGCTGTATCATTAAATATTTAAGTGGTTGATCAATGGATACATGAAATTATCTACCAAAGGATTGAACAACTTTGAACTAGTTCATTATCAAAAATTCCCAGTTCTAAAAACATAGATCTAGGAAGTGGTTCATTTTCTAAAACTATATGCTTTTGGTTCATTATTATTTAGGAAATTTTATATCTTTTAAAAATTGATAAAGTGGTTTATTTATTCTTTATATTCATATATTAATATTTTTTATAACTAATTTTTTAAATTTCAATAATTTTTCTTTAAAATATATCATTTTAAGAGAAGTTTATATTTTCCATCCTTTAATCAGTTTTAAAATATTAACATTTATTATTTAATTTTTCTATGTAATTTGAACATGTTTTTTACAGAACACGTCTATTCGAAAGATACAATCTATAATGATTTTTTTTATTTTTTGGATAAAGAAAATGATATGTCATCTTCATTCTGTCAGAGTCAAAACATTTTATCATCTTCTTAAAATTTTTAATATTGTGCATCGTATTATCCTTCTTCAAATAATATTGTTCAAAAGACTATTAAAAATAATTCATATAAAAATTAATAGGTCAAGTTCTTTATGTTCATAATATATAATTTATTGTAAAAGGACAAAAGGTAATGCTTCTAAACTATTTAAATAATAATCAGTTTCATATGTCGAAGATTCATATGAAATGTATTCTGTAAGAAAGAAAGAAATTCCTAGTTCTGAAGAACTAGAAGTCTCTTCATTCCAAATATCTTATGAAAGACTGCTATTTAATGTTATCTCTTTGAATAATGAAAGAGTGAAGTTTCAAGCTGAGCTGAATGCATCTAGAAAGTCGTATAATGATCTACAGAAATCATCAGTATCTATAGTTGCTTTTGATTCATTAAAAAAGAAATATTAGAATATAAAATATAGTTCAATCTCAAAATCAGACTTTAAATATTTCAAAATAGAAATGATAAGTCAAATGGTTCTTCTTAGAGCATAAACGGTTACAAAAATCGGTCATGATAAAATGAAGTTTTTTTTTGTGGAATAGTATACATCTTCTTCTTATCAAAGAACATCAGACGTTCAAAATATATTAGAAGAACTATCAATATTTTTACCAATTTTAAACAAAAAAATACGTGGTTTGGAATTTTCATAAGAATAGTATACTCTTTCTGAAAAAAAATTATTTATTTTTTTCGTATAAAATTCAATGTTATATGTATTGTAAAGTGAAAACAGTGAAATTAGTTGCTTCATAATTTGTTTATATATATGAAATCATGAATATTTTTTTTTCTTATGTAAAACTTTCATTGAAATGATCTAATATTTTATAATTTAAGGAATGTTTTAAGAAAAAAAATGTTTTATTCATCTACTTCATATTTAAATTATTTGAATCTTTTTAATGAAAGCATAAATTTAGGGGGAGTTAATTTTACTACTCTTATCTATTTGATGTCACAAAAAAGGGTAGAATATTTATATGATAGAAAATGATTGGTTTTATATGTTGTGATTTTATACTTTTCTTTAAAGGGAAATGGTTATTACCATGTTTAGTTGATTATCTTCATTGGCCATGTTTATAAAGATAGAGAAATTTATTCTTCATAATATCCTTGTCTTAGGGGAGAAGTTATATGAAAAATAAAATTTACATAAATTAATAATAAATGGAAAAAAATCAGTTTATTTTATAAGTTTTTATTTTTATTGTTTATCTTCATTGGGAGAGAAGTTTTTTGTAAAAACAATTACTAAGAATCATGTTTTTTATCATTAAAAGGGGGAGATGTTTTCTTTATGTAATAAATTTTTATGAAGTCAAAAAGGGAGGTTTATTTATTTTGAAATTATGTTCATTTATGTTATGGGTTTTTTTATCATCAAAAAGGGGGAAATTGTTGAGAATGTGTTGATTAAATAGTATTATTAATTTCTTTTTGTTTTTTATGATCAAAAATACCCACGTTTTTTACTAATTATTTTACTTTTAAGTTAATTTTAAGAAATTAATATTCATTGAAATATTTATTCTGAAAATATATTCAAATATTTGACCCACGATGTATATTCTTTGAAGTATTTAGGACACATTTTTAACGTACTCTGGAAACATTGTTCATACCCTACATCTGAAACAGTATGTATGGATCATTTACCATGCATTGAGAGGAAAGTATAGTTCATTAAACCTATATTTAGAATCAATCCTATGTTTGGGGAAAGAAACGTATGGATCATCAACCCTAATTTTGTGTTCAACCCTACGTTGTTAACTTTATATTTGGTATTTTGATGTTATATGAAGGAACCCTACATTTGACTATTCAATTATGGAGATTTAAATCTGTGATAATATCTATGATTTATGCAATGGTCTTGAGTGAAGTAAAGATATATTCAAAGTTATTTTTAGGACCAATTCAAAGGCTCATTATGATTGTTTTAAAGATTCATTTTCAACATAGTAAATCATTGTTATTATTATTAGATGTTATGACTCTCTTGATTTTTTTTAAATATTCATGATTTATTGTGAGATATTCCCATAGTTGGTTTGACCTAGAGCTATTGGCCTTGCTATATAAATATCGAGATTATCTTCATCAAAAAAAAGAGACACAACAAATAAATATACATGTACAGAGAAAAATACATCATATATAGAAAAATCTATGTGTTTTTGTATTCAAAGATAGACTTTGGAAACATTCATGTTTAGATCTATCTGATCTACTTTCTACTATTATCTTCACTACTACTACATCTATTCATTACATTTTCTTATATAAGAATGAAGAATAAAAATCATAAAGATACACTTTAGAGACATTCATGTTTAATCATATGTCTGGTGTTTTATTTATTACTATATAAAGAAAGCCTATTCAAATGATGGAGATATATTTACTATTGTACTTTATTAAAGATATGATTTCATCTATCAGTTGCTGCTGAAAATTTGAATATTAACTCATACTATCAAACAAATCAAATAATTTTGATTTATTTAAGTTTCGGCTACTTGTACTTATTTGTGGTTAAGTGTCAACTTCTTATACTAATCTATGGATATTTGGTTCCTGTTAAATGAATCTGAAGGCTTTGTAAATTCTTGAATGGTGTCAACATCCTAAACTGAGTAGTTTAAAGGTCATAGGATAAGAGGACCTAAGAGTAAAATCATAAATCTCATGGAGTTGAGTGTTGGTGGAGTGGACTAAGGGATATTTGTGCACTAAACCACTATACATCGTTGTGTACATTTACTTTAGTTATTTTCATTGGTCACGCACTTTTAAGAGAAAATGAATTATTAACTACATAACTAGATAGGTGTTGAGATTCTGAAAAAGTTCTTGAAGTGATCAATTCACCCCCATCTTGTGTCTTTGTCCTCATCATAATCATCCCAACATAATAGTCACCAATACCATTAAACTTACATCCACACAAGTAGAGGTATCCTCCCTCAAAACAATTCTAAACATATACCTCAAACATCTATAGAATATAATAAATGTCTCCTAAGGAATTTCAATTTTTAAAAACATTAAAAGAGGTGTGCCAAAGACATTGGAATTATGATCAACCTTCGAATAATATAGAACTCCCAGGATCTTCCATCACTTCACTAAATGACCCATTATCAACTATAGAAGTATAAAATTATTTTTACACACCATTTTTCTTTCGATCCTGCTAGTTTCAAACCTGGGTAATCAAATTTGGACACACATTATCATAATGTCCTAACTTGTTTCAACTAAAACAACTCACCACTATCTTTTCACTAATTTCCTTATCATCTTCCATATAATTATGAGACATATGACCCAACTTACCACATCATCAAAACTTCCCAGACTTTGGAATACATTCTCCAGGATTCCTTTTAACACACTTCACCCAATTTCAAAATTGGTTTTTCTTACCTCCTTCATTCTTTGATGAATATTTTCCCATTTCATGCAAAGTGGACGTCTTCTTTTTCTTATTATCATGGGACACATGATAATCAGTAAACTCCATTTCTATCTTCTCATAACATCGAACAAGTTTCTCATAGCTCTTGAACTCACAGGAATCCAATTACCTTTAATATCATGGTTTTAATCCTTAGGAAAACAGATTTTTATTACTATCAATATCTTGGATAAAATTCAGGATGTACCATGAAAGTCGAGTGAAATTTTATTCATATGAATCCACTAAATATTCCTCCTTTTCTCGTAATTCCAAGAATTTTTTTTCCATTCTAATTCAAATTTCCTTTTAAAAATATTTCTCAAATAAAATATTATTAAATTCATCACATTCCAAGGAATCAATTGATTCCCTTTCTCGAATATTCTAAACCATTTACCACCACTTGTTGGATTCAGCTTCAAAATGATAAATTTCAAGAGCTACCTTTTAGTGATCCAAAAAAACCATGGCGTTGAATATCTTTTCTGTAGATATAATACATCCTTTAACTATTATGGGGTGAGATGATCCTTTGAATGATGGGGGATTTTGTCACATAAAATTATCCACTATCATCATGTTCCTTTATGGTAGATCTGGTTGCTCTTAGGAATGGAAACCACCACCATTTATAGCCTCGGTCAAAAAATCCATCACCACAATAAACTATACAGTTTTGATTCTTGTCATCTCGAGATGATGATTTAGAAGGATATTTTCCTCTTGGTGCCTTTCCACTACAGCTTCCTTGTTTCCTCTATATAAAACCATTATAAACAAAAATACTTTAGATGAAGCATCATGGTAGTATTTAAATTCTATATCTTTATAACTTAACCATAAAATAAAATATTCTAAGGAGATTCTATTAACATTATCCCAAGTTTTAAAGTAATCTAAAAGTTTCCTTTGTTGAGAAATATAATTCACCAACCTTAAAACATTACATAATCTTAATTTATGTCAATAATTTTAAATTATTTCACATTGAGGATCCATTCATGTTTATATTTTTATAAAATTATCCCATAACTCATACATAATAAATTGATAAAATAAAAAGTGTACACTTTCAAACAGTATCGATTTTTTCTATAATATAAAACTTTTAACATAAATCATGATCCCTATTACAAAAACTTCTCAAGACATTCAACCTGAATTCTTCCAACTCCTTAATCATACTTATATCTTTTGAAAAAACGTTAAAAATCAAGGGATGAGCATAAAAATGTCATAAAGGGTTGTAAAAACAAGGAAGTCATTAGTCCAATTATAAACATTAAAAACTCATGAACACTTTACAGAAAGTAATACTTATCACATTAATTATAAGTAAATACTTTAATTTAATAATAATATCAATTCATAACTTTCTTATAATCACAAGATCACCATAAAACACATAACAGGCATAGAAAATACATAAGGTTAACTTGAAACATCATTATACTTGTCACACTTATAAATGGAATAACCATATAGTCAAATCCCATATATTTTACTCTTACAAATAAAATATCCATACAAACAAATTACATACCCAATAAATTGGAGGGCTATCACGGACCCACCCATCGCTAGTTTATCATGGAACCACCCATCATTGGTTTATTACATAACCACCTATAAAATTTGTACATATCATCACAACACATAGAATATTGAAATTTTCAAAATTTCTCTCATAAAATTTCAATTTAAATAATAAGAAAAAAATTTAAGATATTGAAACACTCAATACATTTTTAAAACCCATTTTCAATAACAAAAAAACATTTTCTTTAAAAAAACTAGTTTATATAAAAAAATAACCAAATAAAAGGAAATAGGTTTTTTAATTTCAGAAAATTTTTAATATTTAAAAGTAAGTTAGAAAACAAATCATGACAACATGAAAGGTCATTATCATTGCACTCTGAAAAATAGGACATCTTATTTATCGTTTGTCAAAATATTCCTTTTAAGACAATTAGAAATATTATTTTTTAAAATCTTTAAATGAAATTTAAAATTGAAATAAAATTTCCTTTATAATCATATTATAACCAAATAAATAAATATGTAAACTAATATTAAGAATATTTACATGATTAAAGGATTGCACCTTTAAACATTCAAAACATCTCATACCACTTTGAACATTTAAATCATAATCACCATAAAAGAATAAAATTTAACAAGACATTAAATAACATGATAATAGATAAAATATGTATATGTAATTTAAAATGGTTTGTATATACATTTTATAAAATAATAAAGGTGCATGTAATCAAGAAATGTCTCAATGAAAGGAGATTGAGATGAAATCACATACCTTGAGCCTGATTTGTCACGTGTGACTTTATCTTACTGAAGAATAAAATTATCTTTATTAATTAATTTATTTAGAAACATTTTAAAATTTATCATTACTTTTATTTGACATGTTACAATTCTGTAAACAACTACTTAAGAAACTAAGTTTACTTCGGATGTTTTGATCATATTCGGTTTATGTGTCAAAATGACTAAGGTTGGATGTCTACTATCAAGGAGGTCATTATATAAACAGATCCAGAATAATATTAATGTCATAATTATAATATTTAAACATCATTTATACTTTTAAAACCAATCATGATATATGTTTATGAAAAATGAACCAACATTGTAATCATGGACACGGTTGGTCATACATACACATCTGTAACGTTCCCATTTTTTCAATGATCGTTATGGAAAGAAGGTAAGTAAAAATTTATCCTTATAGCATGATAATTATATCATATATACCATATTATTTAATCATTACTACTTATATATATAATTATGGTGATGTAAAAGGAATCACATCGCTTTGAGTGGGTGGTAGTCCATACGTTCATGAACGACGTTATAACTTTTCCAGTATGTGGAAAAGTGTTAAAGAAAATAATTTATTATATTTATAGAAAGGTAATTATGTCATGTATATCATATATAGGTTATTTTTATCATATATATTTAATTAAAACCATTATTATTATGTTCCATGTACTTTGTTAAGGTATCACATCGCTTTGAGGAGGTGGTAGACCACATGTCCACGAATGATGTAATAACTTTTTTAGTGTTTGAAAGGGTAATAAAGAGAATGATATATTATATTTACAGAAAGATAATTATTACATGAATATATTATATATTTAATTTATGTCACATATATTTAATAAAACCTAACCCTTATATGTTCCATGTATTGTGTGAATAAATCAGATCGCATTCAGGGGGCGGTAGTCCACACTTCCACAAACGATGTTATCATATTTACACAAAGTAGAAAGAATGAATTTATGTGTATATAAAATGTATATAAGTAATAATAAATAATATATATATATATATCATATAAAAATATTTTTTCCATCTTAATTCTTAACCATAAGTGGTGGTAAATAAAAAACGAACGACATCGTTACGTGAGACGATAGTTCGTCATACACGAACGGTAATTTCGTTACCCATTTGATGAATGTGTGTATAAGTGTAGCTAGAACACTTAGAATAAAAAAATATTTATAATTATTATACTTAATTTTTTATAAAATCATTTAATAATGTGAAATTAAGTGCTAGAGAAAGAATTAAAACATAAATGGACGTTGAAGAATATTACCTCCTTTCAGGTAACTCCTTTTGGTTTGCACTAAAGGACTTCTTGGTGGGATTTATGACCAAGGTGATGAATCTAGGGTTAGGGGAGGGATTTTTTAAGATTATTTGATTTTGTTTTTTTCTATCCAAAAGGGAATTATTGGTGTAAAGAATGGGGGATTAGAGGAGGACTTTTATAAGAGGTGAAAAGGACACATTGGTTATTCTTGAAAATAATTTTCTATTACACACATTTTAATTGTCCCAAAAGGATTAAAAATATACCATTATATATCCTTATAGGATTAATAGTAACTATATATCCATAAAATAATTTTTAGAAAAGTTTATGGTCATTTTTACACCTTATTTTCCAATTTTAGTCATTAATTAATCTTGTTTTTCCTTAATCAATGTAATTAATTTTAATTACATTCACAAATAATTTTGGTAAAAAACTAAGTTTACCATATTATAATTAAAAAATTATTATTATTCCAAATATGGAATCCATTTTTCCAAATTCCAATCACATAATTGGTCGAAATTAATTTAAACTTAATCCCATAGATGGGATGGGACAATGGGTTTCTAATGTGAAAATGTGCAAAATTTTGGTAATTTTTTATATCTAAATTCAATGATAAATTGATTAAAATGGAATAAATTCGTTTAAATAATATAAAAATGATCTAATTATAATTTTAAATCAATTAAAACTTAATTTAAATATATAAATAAATTGGATAAATAAATAGTTTTGAACTAAAATTCAGTATTATTCAATATTCATCAAAATATGAAATTTCTCAAAAAAACAATAAAAATTCACTCAAATTAAATTTTTATATTTCTAATAAAAATGATTTATTCATATAAAAATTATAAAATTTTTAAAAAATATATTTAAAATTGGTTCTCCATCAAAAGGTAGTAAAATTCCCTTGTAAAAATATAGAGGTTTTTATGCCTAAAATTGGATTTATTCTTATTTTAACCCTATCTAATATATTGGTTGAATGTAAAAAAAATTAATAAACATGATTAAAAATAATATAGTTAGTCCTATTCATTCCTTCTAATAAATAATCTTGTAACTACCACTTAAAATAATAATATTAACAATATTTTTTTAGTATAACTCGATCTTGTGGGTAACGTAAGATTTCAAAAAAACTCATTATTGTGTGTTGTGTACGATATCATACATAGAATACCATTAAAGTTAAAATTACTATATAATTCATAATTATTAAAAAATAATTTAAATATGTATTCCATCATTACATGGGATATTGCATCCTTTATATTCAATTAGTTATTTTTTTCATTTATAGTTAATTGGAAACCAATGAATTCATCTTATAAACATGTATAAGCTATAATTTCATAATTTTAGTTAATCTTGTTAATTTCCTAAATTCTAGTGGATTGTTAATAAATATAATAAAAATATTATTATTAAAAAAAATATATTAAGACTCAGTCTTGCGTGTTATAGAAGTCATCAAAGGTAGCTGATGTTGCAAGCAATACAAGAAAAATATAATCTTGCGTGTGATGCTAGCTAAGAAATGTATTATGTGTAACAAAATCCATTAAATAATTTAAATTAATTTGAAATAATATATTTTATAAATTCTTAGGATTTTATATGTCATAATGGTGGGAAAATCCGTTCATTACATATAAGATAAAAGAACATTCCTTTCATATTTTTCGTTAGAAAGGTCACAATTTACCTCATTTGGAAAAAGAAAATAATACTACATTCAAATAATTTTGTAAAAAGTAAAGCATGTTTATAAATGATTTTAAAAAAAATTAGTATAAATTTAAAAAACTTTTGGAAATTATTTTTAGGTAATATGAACATAGAATAGAAATATTCCCTAACAGAGAATTAATTATAAACTATCCTAAAAAAATTATGAGATTGCGAAATAAAACCTTACCTCAAGCCTCTATATTCTTCATTCACATTAAAAACACATGTATAATAAATATAGATTTATTATAACTATATTCAATAACCATATTAATATTTATAAATCCATGTGTAATTTATTTATAACATTATATCAGACCTTTTTCAATAATTTTTTATTAAAATTGTTGTTCTGAGTGATAGCAGCTGCATTTTATGAGAATGTTTTTGTTCAACAGTTTCGGACCTTATATGCTGATCATGGTAAAATAGTTTCCATAATTTTAATAATGGAATAATAATCATATATAATAATTATATACAAATTTATAATCATTCCTAAAAAATTATAGATAGAGAAATGAATTACACTGTTCATGGAGATGATAGGTCGTTTGTACGCATGAACATTGTTTTCATTTTCCAACTGATTGAATGAAATAAAGAAAAATAATAATTAATCTTTCAATAATTATTATTATTATATAACATATATCATATAAATTCATAATTTTTATCTTTATTACCATCCATGTGAAATATAAATGAAAATTGAATCGCATCGCATCACGGAGATGTTAGTCTATACGTATGCACGAGCGACATTATCATTTACCAAAATAATGGATGATAACAATATATAAATGATATTATAATTACATATTCTAAATAATGTTATAATTTTCATTTAAAAAATTAAAACCATCATAATACTCATCCATAATATATGGTCATGAAAAATGAATAGTATCATGATGTGGAGACAAAACGCCATATGCATGCATTAGTGATACTTTCACTTCTTATTTGATGGGAAAGAGGGTGTATAATGGTGACTTCATAATCATAATAAAATTTAATCATATTTAAGATAATAATTTTATTATTTTAGTATAAATATAACATGTTTATAGGAGGTAAATAAAAGTATAAAACGAAGATATCTTTTTATAGCTATTACCTTTTATTGGAAAGAACTCCTTTAAATGTCCTATTAAGGACACAAGTGTTTTTATTTTGAGAATATAAAAGCCATTATAATTTTTCTAGTAAATTTTAGAAGATAATTTTTCAGAGGACGGTCTAGATACAATTCTCAAATTAGTGTATTGGAGTGCAGTTGGAAGTATATTTTTGTAATTGAGGTGAGGGGCACTTTTGGAATCTTAAAAAAGATTAAATTACAATAAATTTATTATCAAGAAAAATACCTCCAGATAGAAAAAAATTCAAATATAAGGTTATATAGGGTTGTAATACCATCAACAAAAATATTGTAGACATGTTTTGGTGTAACTTTCAACATTGTCATTTTGAATTAACTATAGTTAACCCGTTTAAATTTTAAATACACTAACAACATTTTCAATATTAAAAGGTTGGGTATTTATATATATATAAGGTGATTGTTGGACCATAAATGGAATATTTATGAAAAATTATAACATATAATAATAATTATCTGTTATTTTAATATTTTAATTATTTTCAAATAATTTAAAAAAAATTATTTTGATAAAATATCCTTATTATCAATTTTGAAACTATTCATTACTTTGAAATTACTAACATCAATAAAACACTTAATTTTAGAATAAATTATTTTTAAACATCCAAAAAAATTTATAGTAATCTATAAATTTCTTGGATCACCTGAATTATATTAAATTTTAATACTTTTAATATTTCTAATATCATTTATTTTATTTTCCAATTAATTGAATAATTAATATATCAGTGTTGTGTAAATATTTAAAGTAATTATTTAATTTCTAAAAATTATACTTAAATTACCATAATTAATATAATTTCATTATAGAAAATTATAATATTAATTTTCATTTATAACTAACTTTTGACTGTATTTCAATTGATAAATGATATTTAAAACTATGAGAGTGACATTTTGTCACTTCCTTTAGTATAAATAATATAGAAGTCATTTTCGTGGAGAATTTTCCATTAAATAACCAAATTAAAAATCTTATGAATTAATGGTATAATTTCATTATTCTAATAAAAATGTGAATGAAAAATTATAGTCTTAATACTTATTTTCAATCCATATTTACCCGATTTAACTTTTACTTAGGTAATAATTTTTTCCACGATTATTATTCATAATGACTAAAAGTAAAAGGGGTATAATTAACAAATTTGAACCTTATTATTATAAATATGAATTTAATTTTATCAAAATTAATACCTATAAAAGGAATAAATTTATTCTAAAGTAAGCGCACAAAATTTGACAAAAACTTCTTTTTATGGAAAATATATTTTTATGTATAAAACAAGATTAATTATTATCTTATGGATAAAATAATATTTTATGAATATATAAAACATTGGTCAAGTAAATAATATATAAATTTCATTTAAATATTTCACCAATATTAATTAATTTAATATGTTTAAATAAAAGTCATTTTAATCAAAAAACAAGTTTTATTCTTCATGGAAACATCACTTTAATTTTAGTTTTCTTTTGTTTTTAATTATAATAATTTGATAACTAATGAATTTATTTTATAAATAAATAGACCATATGTTTTTCAAAAAAAATAGTATTCACTATCTCTAATATAATGGATATGAAATAACAGAGACATAATATTTTAATAATTTTATGGGTTTCATTTAAACTCGTTGTTCCATGGAATCACAAAATGTTGAAGAAATAATTTATTTAAGGATAAATGTTTCCTAAATATCTTGGGGTTTTAAATTCTATAACCAATAAAATTAATTTTTCCAAAAACATTTATCACTCGGATAGAAATAGGTGAAGATGCCTCTATCTCATCATATCCTCATGTTCCCATATATCTTCCTCAAATTGGTGGTTTTTCCACAGAACTATAACCAAAAGAGTAGTCAGTTTCATAGAATAATCTCTCAAAGATCAATAATATCTAATAGTTTTTCTTAATAATAATAATATTTCACTAGTATTAAGAACTCTAATATTATTACATATGAATGATCAGATATATACTTCCCTATAAGGGATACATGGAACACATCAAAAGAAATAGAGATTTGATGAAAGTTCCAATCAATAAATTGTCATACCGATATGATTAAAAATTTCAAAAGGACCAATAGAAGGCATAACCAATGAAATAAATCAACCAAAAATACATGGAATATATTATTGATCTACCCTAAGATATTCCTTTAGTAATATTATTAGAAAACAAATTAAGACTCACAATGTCATAAACTAAATGACAACAATGTAATACTTCAAACATAAGATTAACTCAAGGGATTTTAGATCAAAACCAACACCCATCATGTCATAACCATCCATATAATTTGAGAAAAAAGTGATATTGAAATATCATGGATTCTCCCTAACAATTGTATCCCTTATATTTTAATGAACCATACCACAAAAATTTATATCCATTTAATAAATGATCATGAAACCAAACTCAATTATCATAATGTGATTCTAGAAAACAACAGAAAAATCATACACAACTTCTATCCTCCCTGATTGAACCCCATCCTAACATATTAAACACTAAAGGGGTTGAATTTAATGGATTATGAATGTTTATTCCATTACATTATATGCCTATTAAATGATTATAAACCTTTATAATGAAAAAAATAGTAAAAATATTGAATGCAATGAACCCAAACTTCCTTATTGAATACTGATCCAATGCGAATAGTGCAATCATAATGAACTACTATCTAAACCCAAAGAATATCTATATCACACAAATAATCTAACCATTAATTTTTTTTGGGTGACCACACAAAGGGAAACATCATCTAACACCCTCTATTAAAGTGTTATACAATAATTTTATCCATTTTCTAAAGTTGATTTACTAAAACATAACAACCTTTCAAGATGCTTCTCAAATATAAATTCTATATTCAAAAGGGTCTTAATAATAAAAAAAATATAGAATGAGAAAACACAAATCAATTATTACCAAAACTATACCCACTTAATAACTTTTAACACTTTCATAATTTAAAAAAAATGTTCATGAAATTATGTATCTAAAATAATTAATTATCCGAAAAATGGATTTTATTTTCTAAATGTGTCATATATTTACAAAAACAATTGTATGAGTTTTATGTAAACTAGAAAAAATCATTTTTATTTATTTTACCTTATGATGTAAATTAATATTAAATAAAAAACCAATTTAAATAAAATCAAAATAGAATTTAAAATCAATTAAAGAGGATTTGAGTGATAATATTATAAAAATAATAACTTAAACTAAAATTTTAAGGGTCATTTAATGGAGTTTATTGTAAAATATATAAAGTCACTCAGTCATAACATACTCACTGTTAAACTTTAAAATAAAAATCACTACATCCTGACTAAAAATTTACTAAAATTAAACCACCTTAATAGATAAAAAAATCACCTCGCTTAATCAATGGAACATCAAAAATCATAATGAACTTGTATTAATGATATCCCACTATATTAAAATGAAAAACAATTACCAAATAAGGATACTCTAATCAAATCAAACCTAGATCTCTAAGTTATTCTCAAAATCTAGAATATTACATTACTCTCCACCTTCACCTACCAAAAATCCCATAAATCGTGGATCCTTCCTCAACTTTCTCAACATCTTGGAAAAATACTCTCTCTGTCATCTAAACACAATACATCACTTCCATATAATAATTCATCTATAAAAATTCCACTTTAAAATGTATTATTATCCTCAAATAATATTCAAAACGTTTTTCTCACATATAATCATCATCTTGGGGGGTCCATAAATTTGGAAATAAATTCCAAGAAATGAAATCCTGGATCACACACTAGATCCTTCTTACTAGAACTCCAAGGGAAAATTCACACATTATTCCTTAGACATCTATATAATTAACTATTTATTATCTATGATGAGTAAATCATCCCAAGAAATCTATTCTGGGAGACTATGATTCATCTTCCACTACACTTGATTCACTCCTTGTAGAAAAAACACTTCTAAGGAGACTAGAAATTGATCTAAAGTCTATGTAAATTTGAAGGAATCTAAAACCTCCTATAACCATCCCTCAACCTAAATGTGTAACACTCCACCAGATAACATCAATAATCCTTTATTCTAAAAACTCAATAGCACCACATTCTATGACTCCTTATGTTTCCCTTGCAGAACATCAAAACAACACTAAAATGGAATGTCTTCAACCAAAACATCAAAATTGAACTTTTTAATTCAATAAATTAAATTAAATGATAAAAATAATGAATAAAAAATAATGCGGAAGGATTCAAATTCACCCCTCCATCATTGAATTAAAAAAAATAAAACTTATTCTATATGAAAATGCAGCACCCCAAGATTTAAAAAAAGAATATCTCTATTTGAAAATAAATTAAACAAAAAAACTGAGATTAAATGACACAAAAAATATATTTCTTTAAATTTAATCTCTTTTATAGCTTACGGCACATACAACACTAATTATAAATGAACCATAGTATAGTATATTGTTATAACCTAGCTGTTAAATTGGAATATATGAATAAAGAAAAATAAATTGTGAAAAATGTATTATTTAAGAATTTATAAAATAAATTCAATGGTGATCTATTAATTATAATATTAAAAAAGAATAATTTTAAATAAGAAAAAAAAATTAAAAATACTATATTTTCTAAAAGATGGATTCATCACGATTTGCACACATACACTAAAATTAATTTTTACCAATTGTATTAAATGTATTTTAAAAAATAGAATTCATTATTGAATTAAAAATATAAAAATTATATTAGGGATAAATTTTGGTATTTTCAGAAAATATTTATTTTTCAGTGAATAGTGAAAAATACATATTTTTGTAAAAACGTTATTTATTTTCAATAAATTAAGAAATTTAAAAGTAAAATTATGTATTGAATATTATTTAAACAAAAAAAATTAATCTATATTAATATTTATTCAACTTAACTACTTTTTAATCAATTTTGAATTGGATCTTAGTATAATTTAATTTTTTGGAATAAAAATGGTATTTCTTTTAAATTCTTTCAAATCGCATAATATTTATCCATTTTAATTAATCAAAAAACCATAATGAGGAATTATTTAAATATAATTTATATTTTATATATCTATAAATATTAATTTAAATACATTTAATTGTTATTACTTGTCATAGAGTTTATATAAATCATTTTTTCTTGAGAAATACACTTCTTGAAAACCTGTTTTTTCATCACATTTGCCGGTATAATTATAAATTAAATTACTCAACATATGAAAACTAAATTTGGTAAAATTGATTCAATATTTTTAATAATAACAATTTATATTATCTAATATATTCATATTAATTTTTTTACTTAATTAATAGTTAAAATAGTAAATATTTTACATCGATTTAGGTGAAAATGGATTTACCAGGGGTCAAACTAAAATAATAAGTGTTATAATGACCCGAAAACTTGAAAAAATCTATTTTATAGACATATTTTGACATTATATAGTCTAAGGAACAATAATGTTATATTTTGGATCAATTTTCCATGTAAAAAATAGGGGTATCAATTTTTCTTTTAAAAAATTACAATTGTCCCACACAGTAAACTTTAAAAAGGACACCCTCTTTACTATCCTATTTACACCTTAAAAACCTTTGGAATTGGCCAATAAATACCTAAATACACTATTTACTTCCATAACCAAATATTATAGGCCCTTTTTATCAAAATTTCATCCTATTAAGACATTTGGTGCTAACCTAAGGTGGTTTTTTGAATAAAAGGTATCATTCTTAACCTAATATTTTTTATTTCTTCTTCAATCGCCCTCAAATATTTTGTAATTATTATCATATAATAACACTAATATCTGACATATAATGAGATATTTTTTTGTAAATGTAATAATATAAATTCATTTCCTCTTTTATAAAATGGTAAATGAAACCATCATTCATGTGTATGGAGGACTAACGCCTCGCAGACCGATATAATTAATTTTTCATCATCACCTCTCATGACATATTATAATGATGGATTCAATATATATATATATATTTATGATATTTTTAACATAATTATGATCTATGAAATATGATTCCAGATATACCTTCTTAATTTCTATAACATCATCTTACAGTTTTTCAGGTACTTCTCAACGCTCTTTTTAATTATGCTTTGTGTGGGGTTCGTCTCTCATTATTTTGGGAAGAAATTTGAATTTGTTTGGATTTTTATGGGTTGTTCACGATTGTTGCATTTTTTTCTAAATCATTTTCACACCTAGTTAAAATCTTGTAAACCCAGGTAGTGGTGGTTTGCACAGTTGGCACATAGTTTGAAAAACCATGCACCCACCTAGTAGAAACTATAACCCCCATCAGAGCGGCGCACGTCTTGAAAAACTATGTGGTTATTAAAAAAATTTCCAAACACCCTTTTTACCTCCCTCTCAACCCAAAATCACTATATCATGAATTCCTAGGTCCTTGGGTCTCTCAAGAATAATTTTTGTCTCCTCCAAAACCCTTTCTAGGTGGTTTGAAGCTTGGAAAACCTTATTCAATTCCTCTCCAGTAAGAAATATTCTCATGTTCTTTATCTATCAATCTCTATTTCTTTCCTCTCTGGGGTTTTTTAGATCATCATGTTATTGATGGATTAAAACTCATTTTTTCAGATCTTAAATATGGGTTTGATTCCTTGATCATCGTTTCCATCATTATTCATCAAAAAATCCCATTGTGGGTGTTGTGTTAAATGATTTTCTTACTAATGGTAGTTGGTTTTGTCTATGATTTTACAATTTATTTAACCTTTAATTTCATAATAGTTTGAAATTTCATTCAATGAAATTGTGAAAATGTTACGACCTAATTTTTAGTCAATGAAATTCCAATCTTATAATTATATCTCATAGTATATTCACAAAATATTACATATAGAATACAATACAAACCTTATAAATGAATAATGAGTAAAATAAAAGGTATCTCTAGAAGTTAAGGAATGTATACTGATGAAATAGAAACTTAAACTTTTGAATAATAATGTGACCCTTATGAATAATAAATCGGTCAATTGAATAGTAAACTCGCTAATTAAAGTATAAGTAAAATTTATCCATCTTATAAGTGACAATATGATATTAATATATCATAGTATAATTAAGTATTTATTTTTAAAAATATTAATTAAGTGTTGGTATTTTTATAAGTCATGTATATTTAATTACAATTTTATGGTTAATTTAATAATTTAAAAGAAAATTTATTCATAAATAGTTATTTTTATGACTTATGATTATAAGATAATTTTAAGAGACCATAATTTTTCAAAGTGTTAGAAAAGCAGTTTTAATTTTAAAATTTATATTTTTCAAGTAAATTATTATTTTAATTAAAAATTAAATTTTTCATATTTATAAAATTATTTTCATAAAATGGGGTTCATTTTTTAATTATACATGTCAAAAAAAATTGAGTTTAATTTTTGGGATTTTTCTAAAATACTTAGATTTTTTTGAATAGTAAGATATGATAATTTATGATAAATGATAAATAAATGAATTTATGCATCATGCTTGAGTCATGGATGATGTAAATATCCATTAGTTTGAAACCACGTGATTTATTTAATTTTTTGGTCATAATAATCAAGACTATTCATATTCTTGAGAAAAAATATTAAACTAATTATTAAAATAATGGGAAACCCCTCCTCTCCACTACTATAAATACCACCCCTATTTACCTCCTCTCCTCACACCTCTCAAGCCTTGTTCCTTGTCTAAATTCTAATTAAATCTCTCCCTAGGACCCTCTCCCATTTCCATCAGCCCTTTTTCTCTTCAAAAGACCGAGTCCTATCCCTTAAATATATTCTCAAGGAAGATATATTCAAGAGGTAAATTCCTCCTTTTATTTCTATTATTTTCTTTCAAGTTCCTTTCTTTATTTTTCTTTCCCTACCTCCTTTCATCCAAATGTTATGATAACTATAGTACCTTACATGTAATATAATTTTGTTATGATAAGGGAATAATTCATCATCATCATCTCTCCTTTCCCCTCCTTTTATACTAGAAATGAAAACACCATTCGAGATGTGTTAATTTCTCACATTCAAGAATGGTGGGTTTTAAATTTCTATTACCATATTCAATTCCAGTCATGAAACCATGTTTATGGTTGAAAAAGATTTTAATATATGTGTTATATATAATTTAAGGTTCTGGAATATTTTTTACACATGATATTAATTTATAAATCAAAATGTGTTCGTTGTGATTAAAAACTGTTAATTAACCAAAACAGTTATCATTAAAGTTTTATATAATGATTCATTTTCACTCCAATTAAACAAATGAATTTTATAACCATGTAATATTATGGATTTTCACTAATAACATATATATCTAATTTTTTACGACCATTCTCATCTTACATTTTTATCCTTACATGTATATAAGTAAACCAATCATGAAAACCAAAGAAACAAATGCTCCCAAACAATTAAATTAAACCTCTTAACCCATCAAAAAGGTCATGAATGAACTTAATAAGGTTATAATAAATAAATTAAATGAATAAGAGGTTTTTTAAATATTAATTAATGAATTTAATTTGGTTATCCAGGACATTAAGATCAAGTGAAGAACACTATCGGACTTAAGGTAAGGGATTCTACCCGAACCTCCATTATTTCTTTGGGTTGCTCTATCTTTATTTTTACCCAAATGAAGTTATCTATTATTTTTATGAAAATATTCTAAATATTATTTAAATTCTCCAAACTCATGTATCAAGGTACATTCATCATTCTCTTCCAGGGATATACATGTTCTTAAGAGGTTCCCTCCTCAATACCTCCTGATAAGCAAACCATGAATGGCCCGAAGGCCTTATTTTTTTATTGATTTTTTATAAACCACCTTTCAATGGATGAGGGGGGACCCTTAAAAGGATTGTAGGCTTAATAAATTACATGGACCATAGTCTTAAGATACATTACATGACCTGAATGTCTTAGGGAATTCAACCAGACTATAACTACAAGGAACTGCCCCTCCGCAGCATCTGCATCATGATGGTAGACCTCCACCTTCGCATGGTCTTTTGGGTAATCTTACTGTGAAAACACTGGCTAGTCCTGATGGAATTTCCATACCCTCTCATTCTTCCAAATCTTTTGGTTCTGCGCTGGTGAGTGTGCCTGCTCTGAATCCTCCTCTGGGGCTACTCCTTTTTTGTAGAGTCTGTCGGGGGAAACTGCATTGATCATGTGGTCCAAAGGCCTTGAGGTGGCCCTAATTCCTTAAAGGTGGCCCTAAGGCCTTACTGACCTGAAGTCCTAGGTGTCCCAAAGGCCTTAAGGACCCCAATCCCAAACCGATGGCCCAAGGTGAATAGTTCTATCTACTACATTACCGAGCAGTAACTACTACAGTGCCTGCTACAGTTTCTGCTATAATACCCGCACAGTACTGCTACAGTACCTGCTATAGTTTCTGCTATAGTACTTGCAACAAATAACCCATAATTATGCCTCCGTCTGGTTTTGAACCTGGGTCTCATGGATGCACTTAGAGAGACCTCACCAATTGTGCTGAGGCTCATGTTATCTTGATAAGCAAACCTGTTTAAGGGAACTTCCTGAATTCTTACCAATTTTTAAGTACACTGAATAATATATTTTTAAGTCATAATTATTTTTATAAAACCACTATTTTTATTATGAAAACCTTCTTGGTTCACTTATGGTTTTATATAAAACATCATTCTCTTTTATGTTTTAAATGACCCTTGATATTTTCCTTTAACCACATTAAAATGATTTAATTATAAAGTTTCTTAAGTACTCTTTTTACATGTTAATACTTCAAGTTAACAGAAATTTTAATGATATATTCCTATACTACCCTATTATTGTCCATTCATGATCTAATTCCTTTCCTCCATGGACATTTTTATGATACTCCCATTTTTATGCTTTATGGCATGATTATGATGTCCAATGGGTAACCCTTATGCTTATTGATTATGTATGATTATATATGTGGAAAGAATATTCATGAAAATTTTATGATAAGTGTGCCAAGATATTTCTCCAATGCATTGTATAAAGTTAATTCTCATGAGACATTATGTGCAACGGTTTTTACGGTTAGCCTGGACTCATACTACCACGTGCAAAAATCTTAGTGGTTAACCTTGACTTATTCTCCTCTATGTGAAATGAGACTTGAATCGTTCTAAATTCATGTTTTATGTTTCTTAAATATTACTATTAATCCATTTTTATATTACCCCTTGTTTATATTTTATGATTCCATATGTTCTATGTTTTTTTTATATCATTATTTCATGCCTTCTAACCCATGTTCTAAAACTCTATTCTTATGTTTATTCCCTTACTGGGATTTTTAGCTCATCCCTTTGTTCATGTTATCCTCAGGTTATCCTATGAATATGTTTGAGAACAATGTAATTTAGGAGTTATTTATGAATATTAAATAAATAAATGTTTTATTTAGTCCCATGTTTTCAGTTTTACATACCTAGTCTTCCAAGATACTAGAGTTTACGATCCTTAGATTTTAATAGGATGCTTTATTATGCTCAAAATCACATAATGATATGTGTAAAAGGCTAGGGTCGTTATAGAAAACCAATTAGATGAAAAATGGAATTTGAATTGTATTGTTATGGAATTTTAGGAAAACCCCCAATTGTAATGGAATTGGAATTTGGGGCATGATTTGAAATTAATGGAAATTTTTTAAATTGATTTATGAATTTATTTTTAAAAAAAAATTATTAAATTGATTTAATGAGAACCCATGATTTGTTTTATCTTGAAAAATACATGAATTTATTAAAAACTGTATTTTGGTTGTTAAAGTGAGTTTGGAATATTGAAAATAAAAATGGGGAAAATTTATTTTAATCAATTTTAAGATAAATTTCCCATTATTGAATGATTGATTGAGCATATAAAATCTTGGGTAGTTAATGGGTTATTTGGGAAAAACATGCTAGGATGGTAATTACCTAGTAATAGATTGAAACTTTATAAGTCTAACAAAAACCAACTTTGGTAGATATTATCCCAAATGGGATGTTGATGAGTCCTCTTCGGCCTATGTTTGAGGGACATGTTTACACGTATTTCAATGATCATCAATATGAGACGAGTGAGAATCCTATAACTAGAAACTATTATACCTAATTTAATATGACCATGGTTCTTATTATGAATACTTTTTTATATATACATTGATTGTGAAACTGTTTACTCATGCCTAGTGAGTTGTATAAACTGTTTTATATAAAATGTTTATTGAGAAATTGTTTGAATTGTTTCCATCAATTGAAACAAAAGGACTATTTTATTTTAAATATGAAATTGTACTTCCATGCGTGTTTTGTTTAAAATTGAAAGAATGATTCAATTTATTGTTATTGGAATATTATTATAGAACACTTGGTGAGGCCCTGCTGTGTTTTTAGCTCACACCCTATATTTTTCTTTAGGTTTTTATATATTTCCTTCTACAAGGTTTGAGATATGGGAAAGTGCCACTTGGAGGTGGTGGTTATTGTTGACCCTTTGGGCTTGGTGTGTTGTGTCTGTTGGGACTTGGGTTGTTTATCCTATTCTTATGTTACTTCAATGATGTAATTATTGTTTTTATCAATTTGAATTTTGGAACAATCTCCTATAGAAGTTTTCTTTGTGTAAAAAGACTTGTATTTGTTATCTAAATGTGCTTTTGGAAGATTCATTCCCACATTTATCTTGTATGATTCGAGGTTCTAGTCACCAACCTATGGGGATAGAGAATTCCATTTGGTACATGTCAGGATTAGATTGGTTTTCAGGGTGCCAGGGTATCTGGGATGGTTCATGACAAAGTGGTATCAAAGGTGCAAGTTATTCATCTTTCCTTGATGTCATTATGTAGTTTAGGGATCTTGTTGGGACTTAGGAGGAGTTACGAGTGAGTTCCTAGAAATCTATCATCGTAATGAGACTTAAGTCACCATGGTTGGTTTAGGAAAGACGTATTGAGAATTATTTATAGTATTTTCCTTTTTTATTTTGATAGACTAAAATCCAAATCATTTTTTCTTATTTGATGGGATTAATTTCCCCCATTTTTCTTGTTTTATTGTTGATATAATTAATCTTTTGACATCTTATTTTTTGTTTGTTGATGGTTTATAGAATCATGACTCTGAGAATAAATTTGAATAGTATCCAAGAAGAATCTACTAATGAATCATAGTAAGTAAGTCATCCCATGGACCAAAATCTGGTTAATGTTATTGTTCGTATTGTTCAAGCTCTTAGGAAGGACCTCATACCCATTCCTATTCAACATCCAGCTATGTAACTCCAAAGGGATGAGTGTCGAAATCATTCTCAAGAGTTCCTTCCCAATAATCCACCAGCATTCAAATGATCAAATAATCCTCAAGAGGCTAAGGATTAGTTAAGAGGGATTGATATTTTGTTTGAGTTCTTGGAGACTCCTGATTCAATCAAGGTGAAATGTGTCACCATCAAGATGGAATGACCAATAAAGATATGGTGGGAAATGATGGTGACATAGAAGAAGAATAAGGTCTTAGAGTGGAAGTACATTATAGTTATTTTCACTGACTAGTTATATATATAGATTATGGTGTTGGCTAAGGGTATAGAGTTTTTTGAACTTGATAAAGGTAATAAAAGCATGAAAAAATATGTGAACCGATTCAATGAGCTTGTACAGTTGGCACATGAAATATTATCTAATGGGAATATGAATAATAAATAGTCTAATATGTTACTTCGATCTCATATTCATTTTCAATTTCTCTTGTTGAATGTCTCTTCTTATGAAGATGTTCTAGAAAGGGAGTTGATGGTCGAGCTTGATTTGGATGGTAATTCAGGGTCGACAGGAGTTCCTTTCTCTCCCAGGGCTATTTTAGTGAGATCATTAAAATGAAATAGAAATCATAATGTGTCACATGGTGGTTCTTGACATCATAGTTTTTCTAGTCCTCCTACAGAGCTAAGTAGAGGCCCTTTGATTTGCTACTAGTGCATAAATCTGGGGAATTCAAAATGTGTTTTCACCGAGTAACCTATGATATGTGGTCTGTGTCGATTCTCTAGTCACTTGAAAAAGTTATTTCATGTTTATTATTCTCCACATAGAGTCATGGGATAATCATCACCTAAAATTACTACAATACATTCATATGCTTCACAGTATAAGGGGTCTCAACCATATAAATCCAAAAGGAACCTTCTTCACATAGTGGAAGACCCCTAGAGGAAGTAGAAATGGGACTAGTGACTATGAGAGGTACCATCACTATATCTTCATATTTATATTATACTTTATTTGATATTATATCATCTCATTCATTCATTTTGACTCGTATTACGAATCATCTAAATAATCCTATAGAGATTTAATCTTATGTGATTGATATTACTAAACCCCTCAAAATGAAAAGGGATTCGGGACTATGTTTTCCTTATTATATTTTTTCTTTAGATGAGATTGGTCTTACTTGGGATTTTCTAGTTCTTGACATGAAAGCTCTTAATGTCACTTTCAGGATGGATTGGATAATTGATAACAAATCTGGAATTAATTGTTATCTTAGATGTGCATCCTTTATGGCACCTGATGGGTTGTGTCATTTCATTCAGGGAGAATAGGACCCGAGGTAAATAAGAGTCAATCCATATTATACAGAGTTGGGGAATGTAGTATTAGTGTTTTATTTTTACCTGTAGTGGGAATCATAAAGTGATGATATCCCTTTATCATTCATCGAGTTTCCTAATGTTTTTTCTTCTAACTTCTCCAGTTTTCCATCGGTAAGGGAGGTAGAGTTTTATATTTATCTAGTTCATAGTACTCAACCAATATATATTCCCTCTTACCACATGGAACTAGCTAAAATGAAAGAGTTGAAGACTTAGTTGGAAGATCTTCTAGAGAAAGACTTTATATTCCTAAGTGTGTCACCTTGGGTGCCATCGATTCTCTCTTCTAATAAAGATAATGGAAAAATTTTCCTTTGTGTTTATTATAGAAAAATTAACTGCATTACTATAAAAAAAAGTATCTATTAGCATGAATTCATGATCTATTTTAATAGTTGAAAGGGGTGAAGTGGTTTTCAAAGATTTATCTTTGATATGGTTATTACCTGATAAGATTAAAAGAATCTGACATTCATAAAACTACCTTTCAGTGAAGGTATGTCCATTATGAGTACCTTTTCATTCCATTTTGTTTAACTAATTATCCTATAGTCTTTATATATTTGAGGAAAAAGTTCTTCCATGAGTATATTGTTACTTTCATGGTGGTATTTGGGGATGAAATCATTGTTTAATCTAATTATTATGAGTATCATTTGTTTCATCTGATTATAGTTATAGAATTGTTGATAAATCGCCAACTTTATTCCAAGATATCGAAATGTGTTTTTTGGATCTAAGAAGTGAATTTCTAGGGACACATGGTGTCAGAGCATGGTATCTCAGATGATCCTAATAAGTTTAAATCTATTCTAACTTGGGATAAACCATATAATGTTCTTGATATTTAGAGCTTATTGGGTTTGGTAAGGTATTATTGTCGGTTCATAAATTATTTCTCAAAGTAGTCTTCTATGATGACTTCCCAAACTCGAAAGGGAGTAATGTTTTTTTGGATAATAAATTTAAGGGTTATTTTGAATATATGAAATGTATTTTGACTTATGTGCCAGTGTTGACTCTTCCAGAGGTCGGGAAGGGATTTTTTATCTTCTGTAATGTAATAAGTTCAATTTTTGGTTGTGTTCTTATGGAGGGCGATCACATCATTGCCTATGGATCATGGTAGCATAGGCTACAGAAGAAGAATTACTCGAACCATGAACTTGAACTCATAGTTGTGATTCATGTGCTTAATAATTGTCAATAATGCCTTTTTAGATAAAGGTTTACAATGTTTTCTGATCCAAATAGATTGAGTTGTATCTTCTCTCAAAATGATTTGATTTTCTACCAGAGGCATTGAGTTGAGTATCTACAATCCTTTGATTTAAACATAACCTATACCCCAGGGAAAGAGAATGACATTGTAGATGATTTGAGTAAGAAACTTATAACCCAATACAAGAAATAATCATCATAAGTGTGGAACTTGATGGCTCTTTTTTCATAGATTCATATAGGAGTTTGGGAAATGGGGGCTGATGTTACATTATCTAGTGTTAAGTTGGCCTCCAATCTTCTTGAGATGATTCTTTTGGAACAAAATCTTGATGATCAATTATATGTCATTATGAACTCTATTTATTTTGGGGATACCATTGATGAGTTTTCATTCTATGTGTAGGGTGTCCTATGATTTTAAAACTGGTATGTTGTACATTTTTCTGTAAGGAAATATGTTATAGGGTATTTTTATAATTCCTAGTGGGATGTGCACCTAGGAACTACAAAGATGTTATATGACATGTGTAAATGATTCTTTTGGTTGGGTATGAGATGATAAATCAGTTATTTTGTCTCTTATTGTTATACATTCCAACAGGTCAAGGTCAAGAATCAAAAGCATTAAGGTTTGATTTATCCAATTACAGAGCTGAATTGGAAGTGGTATGAGATCTCAATGGACTTGTTGGTTGGCCTACCATGTACCCAAATAAATAAGAATTTGATATCGGTTGTGATTGATAGGCTAAAATAGCCATCACACTTCTTACCCATGTATGATACAACCAAAGTTGAGGAGTTGGAAAATCTCTATGTGAGAGGGATTGTTTGTTTGAATGGAGTTCCATCTACTATAATCTTTGATAGAGATCATTGTTTTACTTCTCTATAACATCTCATTATTGTTTTAGGTATTCCTAAAACTTCTTATGTTAAATTATTATTACATTAAATGGGAAAAATGGTTTATCAGTGAAAAGTTATGTTTTTTTAAACACGTCGTGGAATGGTAAAACGCCCAATTAATACTCTGAAATATTCAATTAAATATTTTCTGAGTTAAACACTGAGTAAGTTTGAGTTTCTAAGATCTGTAAAGTCTAGGGTAGGATGGAATAAAAATATTAAATATATTATTTTAATCATGGGAAATTTATTCAAAATAATTGAATAACTCCAAAATGGTCTGTCGTATGAGAAATCTGAGCATACTTTTATGTCTGAAATGTGGTGTTTAACCTAGGAGGGGTATAACATTCGAAAGCGCCGGACTTTCAGATGCCTCTTCATGAGGTAAAGTTATTAAAAAATATTTAATATATTATTTATTAAAAATAATTAAATATCTTCCAAACGGTGCGTCGTATGGGAAATCTAATACCACTAATGGGTCTGAAATTAGGGGTTTACACTAGAAAAGGTATAACATTTTTTAATGTCAGGCGTTTGGATGCATTACTCACAAAAATAACCCTTTTTATTTTAATTAATTAATTATTCTGGTTTTTAATTAATAAATCATTAACATCACTCAAATAGTGCATCCTATTAGAAATATGAGGCCACCGTTGGGTCTGGAATGAGGTTTTTACCCTAGATGGGGTATAAATATAATGTGCAAAGGATGTTTGGTGTCATTTAATTTTTAGGTTAAATAATTGATTAAATTAATTAATAAAAATATATATCAATTACTTTGATGCCTCTTCTTCTTCCCCAATCGTAAAACCTCCATTGTTGACATATTCATTTTCTATAAGCTTTGATTTTTAACCGTTTGACCTCATTTCAGTTAGCAACACATTAAATGAGTGAAATTAATGACCCCATTTAATTTCATGGTTGAAAGAGTAGATTAAATTTAGGGTGTGAGTTTACCAAACATTTATGCATTTTGGGTTTATAAAATACCCAAATCATTTTGTTCTTGGTTTGGATTGATCATGATGAGTCTCATAGACTCCAGATCTACCCGGCGTCTGATCAACAAAGATCATTGATGATCGGTTTAGACTCCTTGGGTCGATCTCCTTGTTTGGTTTTACCTTGGGCAAAATGTGTCTAGTTTTGTTCCTCATTTATTTTTTATTTCATTTTATTTTATTTCATTATTTCTTCTAATCTTCTAATTTCAATAACTTTTTTGTTATTGATCAGAATTGTGCATCATCAGTATAGTTGAATTTATCTCGATGAGCAAAATCAAAATAATAATTTTGTTTCAAAGGTATTAAGGTTTTGATTAATCTTCCTTTTCACATTTAAAATGGATTATTTAAAATAAATAATTATGATTATTATCAAAAGATAATTATTTCAAATTGTCGAATAATTATTATGAAGAATCACCAAATGATAATTTTCTCTTTTTTTGAAAGTATAATTATAAATAATTATCAAATGATAATTACAATGAATAATCATGAGATAATCATGAGATTTCCAAATGATAATTATTAAAATAATTTATCAAATTATATTTATTTAAATTATATATGAATAATTATAAAGGACCGCCACATGTGTTATCATTTTATTTTAAAGATATTATAATATCGAATGTGGTTTATAGTTATTCTGAGGAAAATATTGTGAACATATAATTGATATAAAATTTTAATTTGGAATTTTATTAAGGAGGTTGGAACTATAATCACATGTGATAAACAAAATGATAATTTGAGAATTA
The DNA here is from genome assembly GCA_963277665.1 of Viscum album. Taxonomy (NCBI): domain Eukaryota; kingdom Viridiplantae; phylum Streptophyta; class Magnoliopsida; order Santalales; family Viscaceae; genus Viscum; species Viscum album. The sequence goes on from OY728163.1 coordinate 212,762,995, forward strand.
TCCATGAGAGATAAAATAATATTTTCGCATGTAATTTTTAATCCATAATTGAAAAATTATCCAGGAGAGAGAAACTATCATCGCATGTGATAATCAAAATGATAATTTTATAATTATCCATGAGAGATAAAATAATATTATCGCATGTAATATTTTAACTCATAATTATAATATTATTCAAGAGATAGAAACTATCATCGCATATGATATTTTATTTTCTTTTGAAATAAAATAACTGGTATTGGTTCTAGGAACCCTTGACTAACATTGAATATTGGTGTATCGACGCTTATGATAATACAGTTACAAGGAGGGATATTGAACCACACATGGTGTTTTATCATTATCACCGACATCAATGACCTTGAGGTAGGTGGTTTCGTTCCGATTAGCCAAATTGATTATCCTTGTATTGCTTGATTTATTTCAATTATAAATTTAAATTCAATTGCTCAAATTTTATTTTAATTAAATTGATAAAAACTCAATTCTATTGAATCAAGATATTTAAAATGTTTTTGGCATAGAAATTTGGAAAACCCCCAATTCCATTGAATTGGGCATGTTTATGGAAATTAGCTGATTTAAATTGTTTAATTTAAATTGAGGATTTTATGGAAATGATTTCAATTAAATTGTTGAATTTAATTGTGGAAATAAATTGTGTAATGATGGAATTGGTTTTGAATTGATTTGAAACGGGTGAAAATGTCTTAAAATGATTTGATAAAAACCCGGTGGTTTTATCTTGTGAAAAAATCATATTTTTTAATAAAATCTATTTTTATTTCAAATGGAAAGTAATTGGCATTTTTAAAATGGAATAATGGGATTGATCATATTTTTAAGTAGTCTTAAAATAGTCCGTTCACCATCTAAGAACACATGCAATCCTTAGGTAGTTAGTGAGTTATTTGGATACACTCTACGCTACGACAACGTTCTAAAACATACTTGCAATGGGTCACATCCCCAACGGGTTGGTGACGACCCTCCTTTGGCCAGTGTCATAGAGACGTGTGTATACAAATTTTGCTGAGTTCACATAGAGAGTGCATAATCCTATAGCTAGTTAATACTATCATACCTTTTGGCAGATGACCATGTTGCTCGCTTGTTTATTTATATTTGAGATATAAACGTATGCTAATGTTTGTTGGAACTGCTTTGCATGCATGTTTATTTTACTTAAACTACTTTATGTAACTATTTTACTTAATACATTGATTATCCAATAAAAACATATATTTAAATTACATTTTAATGGTATTAAATGTTCATTTTTGATCTTATGGGCCTGAGTTAGTGCATTTTCATTATGAACATTCATTCTCATCATTTGTGCACTTCATGCCTAATATACACCAATTTAGGACCAATGAGTCATATGATTCTAAGGAATGTAATTATAAATATTTTAATTTGATATTTTTGGAACTATATCTACACTTAAATGTGAACATTTTTCATTCAGGGATCAATGGATGATTCATAAAAGATGATGGAGATATTTGGAGATTAATGGAAGCAATTCTTGAGAAGGAAAATTGGACACCAGCCCAATTATGAGACTGTGGGGCCCAACATAAAGTCCCAATGAATCAAAAAAAAATTAGATTATATAATAAATGTTTAGGAACAAATCACTATTCAGGAGATAATGCTAATTCGTCCTTTATGGTGGTCATTAAGGTGGCCCAAGTTAGAGATAAAATTCTAGGCCAGATTCTGCGGCCCAGAAAAACATCCCACTAATTTGATCCTATCTCGGAATACATAACTCCAAATGGGCTCAAATTTTACAGGAGGTTGTAATACATCTGGAGATATATTTTCTTCTTCTATGGACCACTCTGATTCGGCCATCTATAATGTCATCCAAACGCATCTGTTCGGTGGATGAAAGCTGGCTGCCACCTCGGGTCAAATGTGGAAAAGTCCAAATTCCACAAGCTTTCTACCACCTATGGCCTACCAAAATTAATTGAGATGCTTTTTACTGTTGTAGGATCTACCCAAGGGCTCAAAAATTCCTATTTAAGGTAGTGTTGTTGGAGGATTTAGGGATCTTTGAGCTTGTTTTCATCTTAATGTTATGCTGCCAATTTCTCTTTGTAATGTTCTTCCTTCACATGTAAGTTGTTTTAATTCATCCTTGTTTCTTAATAAAACTTCTTCTTATCTTATTATTTTTTTCTTCTACTTATCAATTTGATACCGTTGGTTCAAGGTGTTAACTTGTTCATACCAATCCTTGTGATATTATCACACAACGGTGGAGTGATTGTTATTTTATTGCGTTTTTTTTACTTCTCCATTTCCTCCCTCATGAGTCTACTTCCCGCTTCCATTGAAACCATAGAATCAATGGAGGGATAACTATTTTATGATTTGATCCAAGGGATTAGAAATGGGCTGGATTGGATGTTATTTATCACTTCATTAATGGATAATCACTTCTTTTAAATGATATTTTTATTGGATGATTTTAAACTTCATCATCCTTGTTGAATTTAAGGCCACACACTTCAAGTGATAATACGAACATTTACCTTGAAGTGCTCAAAACTTTTATCCTTCAAGTATATAGGTGATTAGTATTAGTTTGTGTAGGCATTAAACCAGTAATTGATGATTTCGTTTGATCTTATTAAATGAATCCATCTCAATTATAAGAAATTGAAATCATTAAAAAAGTAATTCGTCCAATCCACCCTGAGTGATAACCTAGGATCAACTCATTAATTTAAATTGAATTCACTTAAATCTGTTAGTTATCCTTTAAACCCATATAATATCAACCCAATTTGGCCACTTCATAGCCAAAAACAGTTCATAGAATTTACGTGTCTATAGGTTTCTTCTTAGGTCTCTGAGGATTCGATAACCCAAGCTAAACTACAAGGACCGTTCTACCTTCATCTCTTGGGTAAATTTGAACGAGAATAAAATTTTGGCATCGTTGACGGGGACCTAAGTAAGTTATCTTAGACACTATCATCCTTTTTTTATCCCACTTATCTTATCTCATCCCCAATTTCATTCATATGGAAAACCCTTTTGAACAAATCCAAACATGGGGAACCTCTTCTTACTTTGATCACTTCACACCAAGTGAGATGTACAATGACCATCCTAGTTTCTACATGTGGGATCATCAACAACATAATGATCCACAATGTTTTTACTCCCATGATCCACAAAACATTCCAACATATAATGAGTTTCAATCCCCACAAAGCCAATCGGAACACCCTCCTATGCAATTTCAACAACTTAATTATCCACCTAGAATAGACCATCTTTCTCAACCCCTTGTCCATAATGATCCACAACCATTACTTGAAATATTGTGTCAACAAATGGAGAAAATAAATTTTGAGGTATCATCATTGAGTTTATAAATACAAATCATTAAAACTTGTGAGGAACCCATCCCTACACAAACTGTCTCTTCCATAACCTTATGTGAAGTGTCTAGTTTCCCGCAAACCTCTCATGAATTTACTAAAGAGAAAACCATTGAATTTGGGGAAGATGATGAGGTTCAAGGAATTTTTGATAGGTGTTTAAATCAAGATGAAACTGATTTTTTGTATTCACAAGAGGAGAATTCGACATCATGGATTGAGTGTCCGGAATATCACTCCATTGATTCTTCAGAACAAAAAATTACTGAACCATTGGGAGAAATCACAAACTTTGAGTCCATAAACATTATTAACACTGATCTTTCCAATTTTTTGGTTGAATCTTCTTTTCAAAAGGAACCAATTTTGTTGAGAAATTTGGAAAATGAAATTGATTTGGATTCAAAATCTCAACCTGTGTTTGAATGTACTATCCAACCTGAGCTCAAAATTATTTTCCTTCCATCCATGATCAACTATCCCTTCATAGGATATAACCATGAACATTTAGTTGGAATTAATTCTTCTCTTGAAACCAAAAAAGTTTGAATTACCATTGAAGACTTTGGAAAAACTACAGTGGAAACTAGATTAACCACTTCAAACATTCCTTGGATTTTCACACTCATTGTAGAACATAGGATTGTGAATGAAACAAATTATAAACATAGAATCAATCCCAACCTAGTAGAATTGGTGAAACATGTGTTCCGTAAAATATTGAAAGTTGGTATTGGGTAAGTTGGGAGATCCATGTTGGGCTAACGATGTTAAACAAAGCGCTGCATGGGAGGCAACCCATGGTTTTCAAGTTTTCAATAATTTTGTTGTTTTAATCAACTTTATATTTTAAATAGGATTAATTAATCATTTTGATATTTAAAAAAAAATAGACTGTTGACCTGTTCTTCTATTATGAGTATGGATGGGTATGAAAGGGGAGCACCATATTCATCTGTGTCACATGGTGTGATCTTTGAGTAATGCCTTACCCAGAAATTTAAAAATAAGACAATGTATCATCAGTTTATTCTATATTATATATATATACTTATATTTTACTTATATATATATATATATACTGTATTGTTTTGTTTGTTTGTTTTCCTTTTTCCACTAGGGAACTCTGCAAGCGACATGGATATCAAAGGACTAAAAGGGAGCAGCAAGAATTTCAACTTCAACCACCAGGTGACTTCATTCCATGATCCTCATATTTCAATTTCCTTATTGAACTCTCCTTTTATTCCTCTACCCCATTCTAAATTGTTTTTTTACGAAACTAGGGACAGTTTCATTCTAAGTTGGGGGTGTGGAAACAAAATGTTTGTTTAAAAAAAACAATGATAAAAAAAAGAAGTAAAATTCCTTTATCATTCATATAATAACATTTTTGCTCACATTAAAACTACATAGCAAATAACTTTTATTTCCTTGACTCTTAATTCAATTCATGATTAAGTTTAAAAGCATTGATTTTGGAAGTTTGGTTGTCCAATGAAAATTTTCATCATTTTTATTTTCATCCATCAAATCAAAATGCCACAATGCACGTCCTCTAGACTGTGGGGTACTAATTTGAATTTTTGGGGTCCCATAATAAATAGCATAGGCTGGTTTTATTTTTATGAATAATATGAGTATTCAAAAAAAATAAAATAAAAAAAAAAATTGTGTGTCGAGCAATGGATTGATAAAATGAGAGGCTTTCAACACTTGGGGATCGTGACTCCAGAGTTTTCTAGCCCTGAGTTTTTTAATCTATCTCTATTTATGGTAATATGACTTTGTTTTTGATTAAGTTAACTCGAGGCGATGCCCGAGTATGTGGGCTTCACTTGGTGCTCTAAGGCCTTTGAGTCTGGGAGTCATCGGCAAAGTCTTGCTACATGGGTTAATTTGATTAACTATAATCTCAATTACTATAGCAATATTGCAAAAAAAAATCCAAAAAAAAAGAGGAATGAAGAATCCTCATATTAGGATTAAATGTGATTCCACCTAGTGCTTCCATGATTTCCCCTTGAATAAAAATGAACCCCCATATCTATTGTGATTCACAACACATCATTACACCTAATTGAGTTAGATGAAGCATGATGATGGATTTGATCAAAGGAATGGGCTTGGGATTGGGATCTGCTTTTAAATTCATCCTGTTTTAAATTATCTTGATAGGTTATAAAAATATATTTGTGTGCAGTTTACATTGTGAGCACTATTTGTTATAATGTGTTTGAAGAAAGGAATTCAAATAAAATCATTGAATTATTTGCTCGGGACTAGAAAATCTCAAGTTGGGGGGTGTGATTATCCAATAAAAACATATATTTTAATTACATTTTAATGGTATTAAATGTTCATTTTTGATCTTATGGGCCTGAGTTAGTGCATTTTCATTATGAACATCCATTCTCATCATTTGTGCACTCCATGCCTAATATACACCAATTTAGGCTCAATGAGTCATCTGATTCTAAGGAATGTAATTATCAATATTTTAATTTGGTATTTTGGGAAATATATCTAAACTTAAATGTGAACATTTTTCATTCAGGGATCAATGTATGATTCATAAAAGATGATGGAGATATTTGGAGATTAATGGAAGCAATTCTTGAGAAGTCAAATTGGACACCATCCCAATTATGAGACTGTGGGGCCCAACATAAAGGCCCAATGAATCCCTAATTTTTTGAGATGATAGAAGAAATGTTGAGGAACAAATCACTCTTCAGGGTATAATTCTAATTCGACTTTTATGGTGGTCATTAAGGCGGCCCAACTTAGAGATAAAATTCCGGGCCAGATTCTGCGGCCCAGAAAACATCCCACTAATTTGATCATATCTCGGAATAAATAACTCCAAATGGGCCCAAATTTTACAGGAGGTTAGAAGACATCAGGAGCTCCATTTTCTTCTTCTATTGCCCACTCTTATTCGGCAATATAGAAGTTCATCCAAACGCGTCTGTTCGGTGGATGAAAGGTGTCTTCCACCTCGGGTCAAATGTGGAAAAGTCCAAATTTCACAAGATTTCCACCACCTATGGCCTACCAAAATTAATTGAGATGCTTTTTAATGTTGGAGGCTCGACCCAAGGGCTCAAAAATTCCTATTTAAGGCAGTGGTGTTGGAGGATTTAGGGATCTTTGAGCTTGTTTTCATCTTAATGTTATGCTGCCAATTTCTCTTTGTAGTGTTCTTCCTTCACATGTAAGTTGTTTTAATTCATCCTTGTTTCTTAATAAAAGTTCTTCTTCTATTATTATTTTTTTCTTCTCCTTATCACTTTGATACCGTTGGTTTAAGGTGTGAACTTTTTCATACCAATCCTTGTGATATTATCACACAATCGTGGAGTGATTGTTATTTTATTGTGTTTTTTTACTTCTCCATTTCCTCCCTCATGAGTCTACTTCCCGCTTCCATTGAAACCATAGAATCAGTGGAGGGATAACTATTTTATGGGTTGATCCAAGGGATTAGCAAGTGGCTGGATTTTATTTTATTTATCACTCCATTAATGTATAATCACTTCTTCTAAATGAGATTTTTATTTGATGATTTTAAACATCATCATCCTTGTTGAATTTAAGGCCACACACTTCAAGTGCTAATACGAACCTTTACCTTGAAGTGCTCAAAATTTTGATCCTTCAAGTGTATAGGTGATTAGTATTAGGGTGTGTAGGCATTAAACCAGTAAGTGATGATTTCCTTTGATCTTCTTAAATGAATCCATCTCAATTATAATAAATTGAAATCATTAAAAAAGTAATTCGTCCAATCCACCCCGAGCGATAACCTAGGATCAACTCATTCTTTTAAATTGAATTCACTTAAATCTGTTAGTTATCCTTTAAACCCATATAATATTAACCCAAGTTGGCCACTTCATAGCCAAAAACAGTCCATAGAATGTACGTGTCTATAGGTTTCTTCTTAGGTCTCTGAGGATTCGATAACCCAAGCTAAACTACAAGGACCGTTCTACCTTCATCTCTTGGGTAAATTTGAGCGAGAATCAGACATTGTTTTAGAAATATTCCATCTCTTGTAAATTAAATCATGTGATTTGAATGTATTTTCCATCATTTTGAAAATGTATAGCATATTTTGTTTAAAAATGATTTTGAATTGCCAAATCTATTTATCTTTAAAAATTTAAATCATTACATTGGATAATTAATATTTTGAATCTTTTATGGAATCATTGGTGGTATCCTACTGGACTTAGGCTCACATCCTACTTTTTCCTTCGGGTGTTTGTATACATTTTTCTTCCAGGTTCGAACAAAGGGAATGGATCTCTTGGAGGTAGATCCAACTATTGAGCTTTGCTCTTGGGGAGTTATTTCCTTAGGAACCTTGGGGATGTTTTTCTATTTTAGTAATTTGGTTGTAGTGCTTTGGGATGGTTTATTACTTGTTGACTTCTGATATATTACTCCTAGTGGAATTTTTTTTGTTATGCATACAGTCTTGTTTCTTTTCTTCCGCATTGTTGGTGGAAAAATCATTCCCACTTTCAAGTTGTGCGATGTCAGGTGCTAGTTGCCAACCCGTGGGGATCGAGAATGCCCTTTAGGCTATGTCTGGGCCGGCTCGGTTATCAGGTTACCAGGGTAACTGGGTTGGTTCGTGACAGAATAGTATCATAGGTAGGTTGAGCCTTTGTCTGGAAGTTAGTATACATTTTTGAAATCTTATCGGGACTTATGAGGTAGTTGTGATTAAGTGCATGGCCAGATCTCACCACAATGAACCTTAAGTCCCCAGGGGTGGTTAGGGAAAGACTTCTTGTGGTGTGGTTTTAGTCTTTTCCCTATTTTTATTTATATAGAGTGAAATACAAATCTTGTTTGATCCTTATATTGAGAATAATTTCTCTCGTTACTCAGTGCGAGTGTTAATCTAATGTCTTCATATTGAAGTATAATGTTGTGTAACTAAATTCCCCTGAGAAGACATGCGAATCAGATCTAGGAGGAGGTTGTTGCTGAACCACATTGAGTAAATTGTGTTGTGGATCCGAATCTAGTTGAGGTGAGATCATTATAACCTTCTAAAACTACGGGGCAATCAAATTCTTCATGTACAAAAGGGTTCCATGTAACACCCCAATATTTCATAGTGTGTTATTTCTTCAAAATAATTCAATAACTTGCACTACATGCAACACCGAGTTCAAGCACACCATGACTTACCAAACAATCCGTTCAAAAGAGGTTATGAATAGTATTAACTAAATTTTAAACTTTATATAATCCTTGTAATTTTAGAATCCATATTATGAGTTTCTTAGACATAATGTAAGAACAAATTCATTTTTAGTATTGCACTTTTACCAAATTTTTAATAGTGATCCCTTTTTAAATCCAATATTTTAAACATTTATATATTCAATTTCACTAAATAAATTTACTTTTTAGAATGGGGACATAAAAAATTTACAATGAAACATCCCAAGCTTCCACGGTACGCTTTCCTTTGAATAATACAGTAGCGTGTGTTTTTACGCAACTTCGAGTTCTAACACACACCACAACCAATCAAATTAGCCGTTATGAATAGTAATACCTACTTTTTGAAATTTTATAAATTTTATCTCTCAAAATGGACTTCATTTTTGAATTCGGAGTATCTAATTTAGCCTAAGGTGAAATTTTGGAACTTTTCGGATAATATTTATATTTTGATGAATAGTGAAAATTACTAAATTTTAATTAAAAACAACTTTTTTAATAGAAATAATTTATATTGATAAATTATGAATTTGAGTGGTTTTAAAGTATATTTAGAATATATTTTTACCATTTAATACAATTTTGGTCATTGTACATAATTTCACAATTAAACCGGACATAAACAAGTGTCAATCTTTTGATAGTTAGTATCTCTTAAAAACACGCTATTTGTTTTGATGACGGGAATTAATTTTTAAATTAATTAATACAACTGATATGTTTTGAATTTGGTAAAATAGACATCATTTTTGAATTCATAATATCAAATATATCTTAGGCCTAATTTTTGGTATTTTTCTGGAAACTTTCATTTTTTGATGAATAGTGAAACCACTAAGTGGTAGTTAAAAAAACTGAATTTTTCATAAAACTTAATTTTATCGCTTCTGTGAGTGGAATTTCGAAAATCCGAGAGACACTGTTAATATCAAGGAGTAAAATGTGGTTCAATGAGATAAAAAAAAATTTGGTGAACAGTAACTTTTTACTTTTATTTACCATGGTTAAAAGTAAATAGTGTAATTAAGGGTAAAAATGATATTAATATTACCCTAACACATGTCCTAATTCTATTGGACAAGTGTATCTCGACCAAAAACAACCTTAGGAGTAAAATATTATCATTTAGGTCCACTTGTATTAGATTAGGACATTTATTATTATTTAATTCAAAGAAGAGTTAAAAGAGTTAAAATCAAAGTTTATTTAAAAAAGCATTTTTTAATATAGGGTTATACATAAGTTAAATTCAATTGTAAATATTCATTAGAAAGCTAAAAAGATTTTCTACATAATGATATTTTATTTATAATTTTTAGACAATAAATAATTTAATTTTTTTATGACACAATGATGATGCAGTAATTACCATAATAGTGAGAAATTAAAATAATTGATATTATAAATACCCAAATAAATATAATTTGAGACTTTTTATGAATTACAATAATTTTATAGGTTAATATGACATTTTTTTCAACGCTTTCACGCCGGGGCGCGCGCGCGTGTCCGTCACGCATGGGAGGACGCACGGCTCGCAGCCCCGCATTCCCGCTTTCCAAAGGCAACCGGTATCCGTTCCTTATCCAGGGACGTTTTCTCCTTGATCGAAACCGGGATGATGGGATGTTGGTTCTTCCTTCCGTGGATTCCTCTTTAGAGATCGTCACCTAATTCGGGTCTCCCTCATAGATTTAAGACGGGTTCGTGAAGATCATTCTCGGCGCCATATCTGCATGGACGCCAGTTAATTACGCTGCTTCCATCGAGACGCTCCAAGGGGTCTTGTCGAGGTAGCAACCTTCGGTGAGGAGAACGGTCACGTTGGGGTGTTGTTGGAATGTCTTGACGCTAGGGATCAGCATGTTTGTCTTCTGTCCCTTATCACAAGGCTTCTCGAGGGCGCGGAAGCCCAAGGCATCCCACATCGAACACGGGGAATATGTACCATCTGAGGTTTTCCTCAGCTTCCCATGTTTAACACGGGGTATGCCGCGAGTTTAAAATCTTTCAGAGATGGATCAGACTGATCGAAACACTGAGAGTGTATCAGATTGAAGGAACCCTTAGGGGGAACACCGATGTTGGGGCCAGCACGTGGGTGGCTTCCTGGATACTGTGGAGTGGGGGGGAGTGGCATGATCTCACCGGGATGTGGTGGCCCAGGTAAGGATCAGGATGGATGATGGAGTGACGGGCTTGAACCTCGTGGAGGCTTCCTATGTATCCTCATGGCAGGGAATCAAAGTCCGCGTAGTTCAGTGATACGGTGGGACACCTGAAAAGGCGAGTCGTGAGAATGGACGCATGGATTGGAGCCTGGAGGAAGTAAGATCTTCGGGCTAGGGCATGAGCTTCCCAAGGCACGTGGGCTTGAGGGAGAAGTCAGGGTGAGACGTGGGTGTGAGGCATGGGTCTTATGCTCTGAGACGGCCCAAGAGGGGGAATACAGTTTAACATCATGCGGGACGAGATACAGTTTAACGTCATGCGGGACGAGGGAATAAAATTTAACGTCATGCGGGACGAGTGATCTGGGGCTTACGCTCTGAGGTGGCCCATGTTGGATATGGGGCTTACGCTCTGAGGCGGCCCATGGTGGATATGGGGGATTACGCTCTGAGGCGTCCCATGTTGGATATGGGGCTTACGCTCTGAGGCGGCCCATGGTGGATATGGGGAACCGACGTAGAGAGGTCGGAACGACCGAGTGGTGGGCTTGAACCTTATGGAGGCTTCCTACATACCATGCGTTAGCATGGATCAAAGTCCACATAGTTCACTAGTATGGGGTTTACGCTCTGAGGCGGCCCATAGGAGGATGTCATGGTCGATGTGCGCTCTAAGACCACGTGAGTCATGCTCGGTGTGAGAAACAAGAGGCAGCAGGGACCAGACGATCACGTTGTGAAGGGTGCGTCCGTTAGAAGCGGAATGGGGCTTACGCATTGATCGGCCCAAAGAGGAAACAGGGGATTACGTGTGGTTAGAGGCCCTTGGTGTCAGGGCTTACTCCAGAGTGGAGGCCCATGGTGCGACAAAGCATAGTGGGAAAGGGACTCCACTGGCCTTGGCAGGGTGGAAGTACGGAGATGCACGGGTGAAACCTTCCGCAAGAGAGGCTAGGGGTTTATGCTCTGAGGAATCCCTTCCCCCATGGACAAACGTCGCTCCGACAAAGAGGGTCTCATTCCATGCGAGGAAGAGTCTATTCCCGTGGAGATGAGAGGCGTAAAAAATGTTCGAGTTGGGGGGACCCTGCGTGCAAAGCACGGGGTCGGACCAAAATTTAACGTCATGTGTTAAGGACGAGGTGCTTATCAGTTTAATGTCCTGGAGCTTGGACGAGGTGGGTTCGCTCCACACCCCTAGGGATTACATGCCCAATGCCCTCTACCCCTTGTGGGAGGGAAGGCATCCGCAAGGCCGTAATGAAGGGGGGCGCAGGGCGAACCATTGGGGAGTCCACGTTAGCGTGGCTATGCAAAGAAGCAATAGCCGTTAGCGTGCCTATGCGGAGAAGCATGAGGCAAAGTAACGCAATGCGAAACACTGCCAAAGGGACCTTGAGGTTACTTCGTACGAGCCTGGAAGGCCATACGGGAAAACAACGCATGGCGCGCATGCCCGGCAGGGAAGACATCAGGTGTCGGCACGGAAAGGCAGCCAAGGGGCGTCAAGGTAAAGGGGTCCTGGGTGTTGCGCGCAAAAGGAAGGTTTGCGCACAAAACATCGGGATGGCACGCAATAGGGACAGAGTATTGCGCGGATAGGTGATTGCGCGCAAGGTATTGCGTGCGTAGAAGGGGATTGCGCACAAGGGACAACGATCATGCGCAAGGGAAGTACCCGGAGGAGGAGGCAAATTCACTGAAGTCATTAGAGTTGCGCGCAAAGGCGAACCTCGGGGAAAGGTTGCGCAAAAAAGGGGGATTACCTGGAAGTCATATTGCGCACTGGGGGAGTCGAATTGCACGCCTGAGAGCTAATCCGAATTCCTCAACCCCCAAACCGTCTGGGGTCACCTTCTATTTATAGGCACCCACCGGCACAGAATCCAGGCAGCGTGCGAAAGTTTCCGTGATGGGAACTGTCGGCGTGCAAAGCTTCACCGCGCGGAACCGAGGCGTGCAAAATTGCGCACACCAGCAGCTTAATTACACAAATCTCGGGAATGCTTCGCGCACACATCTTTATTTCACGCAAGCTCTCCTTTATTTCGTGCACCACTTCACGGGCCTTCGGACCGGGCCTCTGATTCCGAATATGACTTTGCTTTTCCATTTCGAAACTTCCTCTAGGAGTTGCGGACTTTTTTAGGCTTCTACAAATGCCCCTCCTCAGAATTGGATCGTTGAGAGGTCACAACGATCGGATTCCGAGGGAAACGCCGAAGCAGAGCCAGTCCGAGGCGCTTAGCGCGCAAACAACCCACGCGGCACGCAAAACAACGGATCGGCGTGGAATTTACTTTCCGCACGGTGCATAACACTGGCCTCGCCTATAAAAAGGGGCGCTGGGTCCCAAATCCGTACCACAGCTTTTCCGTGCGATAGGCTTATAGCTCTCCTGCACAAAATTGCTCCCGCGGCTGCGCATAAAAAACGCTCTGGCAGCGCAGAATTCCTTCCGAATTTTGGCCGTCCTTGCGTGCCTACTCAGGATATTCCGTGCTTAGCCCATCGATTGCGCGCTCAACTCCAGGATTTCGCACCGTCACTTCAGATTTCGCACAGCACTCTCCGATTCCGCGCACTACATCCTAGTTTCATGCAACTCCCGAAATATTCGAGATGGCCGCAAACCGAGTTGATGAGGGGGAAGCCGCCGCTCGTTGGACGGAAATGGCGGTGAACGAGGAGGTTTGTGGCACCAAGGTGATCATTTCCGACAACCTGACCTTGTTCAATCTGCTGACTCCAGCCCAGAAGACGTATCCGCTGTCTGACAACCTCCCGCTCTGGAATTTTGGTATTCTGGAGGAGGTGCCCCTGCCAGTCTTCGAGGTGGACACACTGCGGTCATGGGTGACCCGGGAGGACGAGCCCTCTCGCTACAACATCACCAACAATGGTCGTCCTACCAGGTAAACCAGACATATGGACGTATATGTCCTGAACCTGAGGACCAGGACCATTACAGGGGACGAGCTCGTCGCAGAGAATTCTCCAGCCCTCTACGCGAGCACGTTCCGTCAGAGCGTCACAGATGACATGAAGGGCTGGCTGAAAGATTGGGACCTGCGATCCGAGGGTAACTTCACCAGCGAGTGGGCCTGGGCGTTCTGGGTTCGCCATACCTGCGACCAGTTCGGGGATGAACTGCGGTATATTGGCATGTTCGAGGCGGTATGGATGTCGTTGTTCCACTTCCACCGTCAACCTGAGCTCGGGCCAGAGCTCTTCACCCGGTGATCTCCTGACACCAATACATTCCACCTTCATCATGGGGAAGTCGGCATCAGCCTCTGGGACGTTCACTACATCGGGGGTATCCCACTGGAGGGCTACCAATATGACGAGTTTGTTCCACCAAAGAACACCTAGGAAGACAGGGCACGGACGCCCATGCTGACGTGGCACCTGCTGGAGCTGGCCAAAGAGAGGTTGGGGGTCAAGGACTTCCTAAAGGACATTGCCTACAAGGGCTGGTTTAGCATGTTCCTTGAGAAGGATTCGGCCGTCAAGATGTCGGGACAGGGTAAACGGTGTCCAACCGCGGCTCAGAGGAGCAGGGATGGGTCATACTGGAGGACCCTAGAGGCGGGGCAATACCAATCATGGGGCTATCGCGTCATCGAGGTCCGGGACCCGAATGTCCGGTATTCCAGGTTCCTTTCCACCTTCCTGAGCGGGTGGATCCTGCTGGTGCGGGACGCAAGGATGGGCGTCCTTCCAGCAACACTGGTGATGGCGGGCACCATGGTCGCCAACAAACGGTTCAACTTGGGCATCCTCGTACTGGCTAAGTTGTATGCCATCCTGGGACGCATCTCATGAGGGGGGTCACCTCGGAGAGTATGTGGCCCCTTCCAGATCTTCCATGGTTGGGTGGTGGCTCACCTTGGCGGGTACACTTTCCCAAACGCCATACGTCCTCCGGGTAATGGCCTGTGACCGTCCTTGCTGAACATCGCAGGGGTGGCGCCAATGACACTCAATGAGGAGGGCGTGAGAATCTGCATCAGAAACCAGAATAACTTCCACTCCAGCTCGTTCCCCACCCCGGTCGGCCAGATGGTGGACAATGGGCGAGGCTCTCTAGAATAGCAGGAATATTTCCAGAGCATTCAAGGTGGGGTGCTCGTGGCTCGGATCGACGGGAAGGTGATCTGCGAGCCTTACGTGCCATCCCGATTCGCCAGGCAGTTCGGGTGCCTCCAACGAATGTCAAAGAAGGTATTCACGGCTGTCTGGCAGGAGAAGAATCCCTGCATTCTACGCCAGATGTGGTTGATGTTTACCACCTTCGGCTCTGGCGATGTCATTACTCTTCCTCCCACTGGGGTTGATGCTGTCCTAGCAACCGAGTATGCCGAACACTGGACCATCGCGTACCCTGAGGGTCTTTTACGCAAGTGAGTCCGGCAACTCGAGGTTACTCGCGCGGAAACCGGGCGACGGGGGAGAAGGAAAGGGGCTGCCGAAAGAGGGGAAACAGGGGTGTGTCAGGCAGCGAGGCCTGTGCAGGTCGGGACTTCAACAGCGGAAACATCACGCAGCACCGCCGTGACCTCGTTGCCTGTGGGGGGGTCACATGAGGCGGCCAGGGAACTGCTCGGGAAGCATATAAGATACCTGCTCGAACCTTCCCAAGATGCAATTTTCCCGGCACTGTGGTCGGCCTGGATGACCCTACGGCAATCGCTGAGCGTTGAAGTCGTCTGGAAGAAGATCATGAAAAACAGGATCCAGCTGCCAGAGGTCGGGCTCGTTCGAGTTACCGACCGCATAAATTTCAATCGGCGGCATGCTTACCTGACAGCCATGGACACATACGCGTGCCAAAGGGGTCGGCATGTGGAGCCACCATTCCTAGTGAAAGTGATGCTCGGCCAGGAGCATGATCCGGAAGTGATGTCGCCGGGAGAAGGCGACAGTGACGAGGAGTCGGAGGGGGAGGAGGAGACAGGAGAAGACGAAGGTGAAGGAGAAGATGAAGAAGAAGGAGAACCTGAAGATGATGGGTCACAAGAGGTGACCTACCAAGGGAGTCTCTGAGAGAGTGGTGAGATTGTCGGCTCTAATATCGACATAATCGAGATACTAGAGGTTTGTCTCTATCTTCATTCATTTTCCTTCTTCATCCATTCTCCTTTCCAATTTCTGAACCATCTCTCTACCTCACTCAGGAGCGGCTGAGTGTTGGACGGGCGTCCCCACCAGAGGAGGGAGGAGAGGAACCGGTGGGACATGATGGGGATCCGATAGCCATCATTGAATTAACAAGCGCATAGGGGTCTCCTATCATAGCGGCTCCTATAGCGGCTGGAACATTGGAGATCGACGCTCTGGACTCCTGTAAGTCTCACACTTCGCTACTGGCACTTGTTATCAGAAGATCCCAACTAATCAGTGTACGCCTTGCACAGTGATCTCAACATTGGAGGCTCGTCAGGCTGCGGAGCCCGGGCCATCCGTGAGTGGACCAGTGGCGGACATACCACCTCATTCAAAACATGCTCCCTACACTGAGTCAACCCTAGAAATTGGTGATCAGGGGGCAGCGGGCATCAGCGGTGTTGTTCTTGAGGTGAGGCTGGAGGCTGAAGGAGGCATCATCGCTGCTGGGGCGAGAGAGGAAGGTCGCCCGGACGTCGAGGATCATATTCCTCACGAAGACATCCCTAAGGCAGATCCTGCTGCCGATCTGCTGGTTGCCTTCCCTACATACCGACCTGCTGACCCTGAGGAGGTATATGACTCGGACTCAGAGGCAGCTGAGGAGAGTCAGATGACATGGTGCAAAGGGTGGAAGTGTATCTGACCCTTCCTTAGACAGCCCCAATCGGATTGGCTGAGGCGGATGGGATCACTCCAGACCTGGCTACGCTTCCTGTGCGCCGGAGGGGCTGATGCTCAGTGCCTTCATCTGAAGGTCCGTGATTACATGGCCGAGAAGATACGCGAGAGCATCCGGTGCGACGACATTGCCCAGTTTCAGGAAATATCAGCGAGCGCCCGAACGTTGCTGAGGGCGGAGCATGAGGTCCGACACCTCGAAGGGCATGCGGCAGATAAGGAGGCCTTCATTGCAACATGCTCTGAGCTTGTGGAGAAACTTACGGCCCAGCTGGCTGACGCGCAGGAACAACTGATGGAGGCGAGTCACCAGATGAACGTACTTCGAACCGAGTGGGTTCAGGCACAATCTAGGGTTGGCGAGCTGCGCTCTACGGTGGCCGATGAGGAGAGAGTCTTCGAGGAGCGAGAAATGGTCCTGGAGGCTACCATCCAAAGGGTAGCAGCGCTGGAAAGGTCAATTCAGCACGCCGATCCTTAAGGGATTTGTTTTGGCCATCTTATGAACCTCTTTCTTGTATTGCTCACCATCTCAATCCAATACATGGCCAAATCCATTCATCTGTACCCTTGGTTTAATATGATCAACCATAATTCTGAAATGAATAACAACACATCACTAAGCTCTTGTGAGTCGCACCCAACCCGAGAAGCAAAGGATACTCGTGTCATCATCTCGTCCAACTATGGGGCATTGACCAAGCCTCAGGCATCCAAAATTGGGCCTGGATTTCTAAGGAGGAGACCTCAGACCGATTGATATATCACCTTCTCAATGTGCTCTGACACACGAGTGGGGCAATGCCGGGGGCATTTAAATCCATCCGAACATAGGGAGATGCAAAGAAAATATGAATCACGCTACCTGAATTCGGAACAATGTGGGGAGAGACGATGGAGGATAACTGTTAACAGTGACGGAAACACAACATCCATATCGTGTTGGCCTGGAGTGGGGATAATAAATGAGGGCTGACCGCTGACCATGTTCGCAACATGGGGCCTAACTCAAATATCGTCGGTCAGTTTCTCAGAACGTTGGCCCAGGACAGCAGGCCGACTATAGGTCTATCATCCATGTTGCTACAATAGGTGGACCAAAGGTCTGTCATCCATATTGTGGCAGCATGCAGACCAAATTCTATTACCCATACTATTAGGGGGTCCCGTCAAACATGACTAGTCCTCCGGAACTTTGGCCCAGGACAGTAGGTGGACCGTAGGTCTGTCATCCATACTGTTAGGGGGTCCTGTCAGACATGAAAGAGAATGAGGATCTGAATAAAGGGGCATTCAAAGCATGGAAGGTGGAGTGGTGGTTTGTTCGAACATAGTCCAACACTCCCAAAATTACGCCACTGTGGCGGAGGCGCATCAGGCGGACGTACCAACCTGGTCATGGGTCGTCCCAATTTTCAGGCAGGACCTCTCTAGCGAGAGAACTACCGCTTCCCATTACCACTATGGGGAATCCCGAACTTAATCGGGGTGGATGTCACGATTACACCACTTCCCACGAAGTCAGTCCGAGGGGCCGACAATAAGGAGGGACGGGGTTTGGTAATCCATGGGGCTGGACCCAAGACGAAATGTCCGGGCATTCCTACGTATCTCATTAGGATGAGAATCAAGCCACTTGTAGTTCTATAGAGGCAATTTAATGTCATGCTGGACGAAATACAGTTTAATGTCGTGTGGGAAGGGGGACACATCTCATCTGGGGATAGGCACGGCACAGCGAGTAACCCGACATGAATGAGGACATGATCCCACACCACACCATACAATCCCATAAGAGAGACCGAGTTACGGAAAGCCAAGCAAAGGATCTTAGTTTTATGTCTTAGAACTCGGACCAAAGGAGAAGGGGAATGGGAGACACACGGTAAAGCGGCTACAAGACCTAATGTGAGGGTGGGGGGAAAAGGCCCTGCTTACTATGTGCTCATGGGGACGCGTTTAGGCCGAGAGACCGAATACGAAAAGTTAGGTTGGGCCTGTGGGGAAGTTTCCAGGCGCTCCTACGTATCTCATAAGGATGAGAATCAAGCCATACGTAGTTCTTGAAAGGCATCATGGCGCGATATGGCGCCTGCGCAAAGGACGAAGGAGTCATGCGGGTCTAGCCCTCGCACCAAAAGAAGCGTCATTTGATATGTCTTCTTTGTTCTTGAAGGTAAATGGTTTTTCTTTTGTGGGGCGACTGGCCTAGGGTAGAAATTCCCGGCATCTCCACAATAATCAAGCCATAGAAGGCGTTGACAAGCGGCATGGTAATCGACCAATACCTGGTGTGATGTCCCCCATGGGGAGGTCATCACAATGCGGTGCCATTTTTCGTCGTGCGTCCAGGACGATATCATCACAGTTTATGGTCATATGGTTTAGACCAATAGCACAGTTTAAGGTTGTAAGGTTTAGACCAACAACACAATTTAAGGTCGTATGGTTTGGACCAACAGCACAGTTTAAGGTCGTATGGTTTGGACCAACAGCACAGTTTAAGGTCGTATGGTTTGGACCTGTAGGAACATGCACGATGCGATAAAGCATACCTGATGCAGGTGAGGGTGTAATCCCATACCATCACAACGTGCGGTTCCGAGAGAGGAGCCTCGGGCCAAAAGGGCCTACGAGGGTTCAACAATCAGGGGGGCAGGAGATGCTAGCTCCCAGCTATGCTGGGCTCGAAACTCAATGTCTGGGTGACTCCTCATTCCCCATGGGGATGAGGGTCAAGCTGTATGAAACCTGTAGAGAAGATACCCAAGCACATACTCTAGCGCTCAGATCGCGGGAGCCCCGAGAGACACCGTTACGCAGATCGGTCTGTCTGATGTGCGGGGGTGTACTGAGGGTTATTACAAAGAGTGTCGAGATTCCACCTTGACACAGTGGGGGCGGAACACAATGTGAATCATGCAACCAACATTCAAGGCCCGAGGAAGCCGGCATGATGACTGAGGATTACTGTTGACCATGTTCGCAACACAGCATCCTGTCGCGTTAGCCTAGAAGTAGGGGCAAACAAATGAGTATCAACCGCTGACCATATTCGCAACATGGGATTTGTATCAATTTTTCACCCAAAACCCTTGGGGGCATTGGCCCGTGATGGTAGGAGAGCCCTTAGGTGTTATATCCAGGCCGTTCTTGTGGGTCCCTCCAGATTTGAAGGATGGTGGGGCCTGAATGAAGGGGAACACGAAGCTTGAAAAGTGGACGAAAACTTGTCTAAGTCAAATCTGACACTCCAGGTCCTAGACCAGAGTACTCTGAACACATTAGCAGACCACTAGAAAGGGTCTAAGGGCTCATTCTAAGAGCGGCCAAAAGATGGCGGATTCCCGAGGGAAGGGCAGGCCAAAAGACCGAGGTAACCAGGAGACTGTGGGATCTCCTAAGAGATGGGGATGGACCTAAAATCTAAGTGTTCAGGCGGTCCTACGTACCCCATAAAGATGGGAATCAATCCACACATAGTTCTAGATGGCGCCTTTTAATATCATGGGGAACACGACATAGGAGGGCTAATCCTGAGAACAGGGCACGCGTGGTGTAGCTATTGCAAACCCGATGTGAATGAGGACATAATCCCATACCACGCCACGCGATCCTATGGTCAAGGTCCCAAAGGTGATCCATGCACAATGCATTAGCGAACCTTGAGCTGGACCCAAAGACAAAAGATCTGGGCGCTCCTGGGGCTGGACCCGAGACGAAATGTCTGGGCGTTCCTAAGTATCTTATTAGGATGAGAATCAAGCCATACATAGTTCTAGAAGCACAGTTTAACGTCACGTTGGATGATATAAGAATCTTAGTTTTAGGTCTTAAAACTCGGACCAAGGTGCAGTTTAGGGTCGTGCTGGACCATACAGTTTAAGGTCATGCTGGACCATACAGTTTAAGGTCATGCTGGACCATATAGTTTAAGGTCATGCTGGACCCGCGGAAGGCTTAGGCAAAGTACTGATTGAGGAACCTGGCGTTGGTAGGAGGAGTTATGCGCTCACCATCCATAGTCACTAGGGAATATGCGCCATTGGGATAGACCTTATGGACAATAAAAGGCCCCTCCCACTTGGGCTCCAACTTGGGTGGTTTCCTGCTGGGAATCATTGGCGCTCTGAGAGCCAGCACCAGGTCACCTTACAGGAAGGAGCGGAGGTGAACCTTCTTATTGAAAGCTCAAGCCATCCTACTCTGATGCCTTTACAAGTTATGTAAAGCGCGAAGCCTACTTTCGTCCAGCGCTTCCAATTCGGCTAGACGGATTTCAGCAACTCTATCTGGCGCCTGCTGGTCGTAGACCGCCGTGCGTAATGAGGGAAACTAGATCTCGATGGGCAGGACGAGCTCAGCTCTGTATACCAGGGAATACGGAGTCACTTGGGTGGAGTTAGGAGTCATCGTCCTATAATCCCAGAGGGTATTGGGGAGCTTTTCCGGTCAACTTTTCTTATTCTGACCAACCATCTTTTGCAGAATGTTAGAGAGTGTTTTTTTAAACACCTCAATCTGTCCATTCGCCTGCGCGTGGTAGCGGGAGGTGTGGTTAGAGAGAATGTTGTACTTAGCATACAATTTCTTCATCTTGGCTACTCGGAAATTGGTTCCGTTATCCGTGAGGATAGCGTGAGGTACTCCAAACCGATAGATGATATTGGAGTTCACGAAGTCAGCAATAGAACAGGCCTTGACTTCACTGAGTGTGATTTCCTCCACCCACTTCGAGAAGAAATCTGTAGCGGTTAAGATGAACCGGCACTGGCGGGCCGTCGCCGGCGGGTAAGGCCCCACGACATCCAACCCCCAGACTGCAAAGGGACAAGAATACATGGTTATATGGAGAGGTTCCGGTGGACGATGCACAAAGTTATCATGAAATTGGCACGCATGACACCTCTTGGCATACTCAATGCAGTCGTAGATCATGGAGGGCCATAAGTATCCCAGCCTCCGAATCTGGTGGGATAACTTCGACCAGGCCTGGTGGGCACCACAGGAACCAGCATGCACTTCTTGCATGACCTGTGGGATCTCGACTCATTGAAGACAATGGAGGAGAATACCATCAAATCTGCGCATGTAAAGTAGCTGCTCAAGGATGGGACCATTCTTAAGGGTTAACTATGGCGCGTGGCGTCGAATTCGTTCTCGCTCGGCTCGGTCCGGCGGAAGATTTTCATGCTGGAGATATTCAACCAAGGGAGTCCTCCAATCAGGAACTGTCCCGATTACCGCGCCTGAATCCCCTGGGGATCCTGATGTAGGGGCAGCAACAGTGAGGTGGTTCACTCGCAGGCCACGATCGCCTTCCGTAATAACAGGAGCAATGATTCTCCGGTGTGCCACGTGGACGATTAGGTCATCCTGTTCGAGTTCCACAAGTGATGCGGCCAGGCTGGCCAAAGCATCTTCTCGACTGTTCCACGACCGGGGAATGTGAATGACCTCTGGCCGGGAGGGGAACTTAGCCATTAGATGGAGGGTGCACTCCAATAATGGCACGAGTTCCGGATTTCTTACAGCGTAGTCACCATTGACCTGTCTGATGACCAGCTCGGAGTCCCCCTTTACATACAGATGGGGTACGTCAATCTCGAGAGCTAACTCGAGGCCAGTAATGAGGGCATGATACTTTGCCTCATTGTTGGTGCAGCCTTCTAACAACAGAAATGAATACGGCAGAACGGCTTGCTCCGGGGTGATGAAGATGATACCCAGGCCCGCTCTGTTAATCCTAGGATCGTTGAGCCTTCTACTGGTGGGGCTCCGGGAGGCACCGTCAAAGTGCATCTGCCAGCATGGGATGGTGTGATCAACTGAGAGGATTTCCTCATCAGGAAAGCCTAGATCCAGTGGCTGGTCCGCAGAGGTTGGGTGGGCAGGTAAGAAGTCTGCCAACGCCTTTCCTTTGATGGCCTTCTGAGGTACGAACCTAATGTCGAACTGCTGGAGGATCACCGCCCAGCGCGCCAATAGGCCGGTCAACATAGGTCGGTTCAGGATGTATTTCAACGGGTCTACCCGAGAGACCAAATGTACCTCGTGGTGCTGCAAGTAGTGCCGCAATTTCTGCATGGAAAATACGAGCGCCAGGCATCTCTTCTCGATGGGGGAATATTTAATTTTCGTGTCGAGGAGCATGCGGCTGAGGTAGTAGAGGCTATTCTATGTTCCCTCGTTGTTTTTCTGGGCGAGAAGTGTGCCGAGGGATCACTCCAGGGTGGTCACGTAAAGGACCAGCGACTTTCCGGAAACGGGTGGCATCAAGACCGGAGGTTGAAGCAGATACTTCTTGATTTCCTCAAAAGCGACCTAACACTCCTCATCCCATTCATAGGCGGTGCCCTTCTTCATGAGCCGGGAAAAGGGATTACACTTGCCGGCCAGATTCGCAATGAATCGGCGTATATAGGATAAGTGGCCTTGAAGGCCTCTCAGCTCCCAAATATTACTCGGGGGAGGCATCTGACTAATGGCCTTGATCTTGTCTGGGTCGATCTCGATGCCTCGATACCTAACAATGAAGCCAAGAAACTTTCTGTAGGTGACCCCGAAGGCACACTTCAATGGGTTCATCTTCAAGTGGCGAGAACGGAGGAGGCCGAACACTTTCTCAAGGTCTTTGAGATGGTCCTGGAGCTGATGAGACTTAACCACCAGGTCATCCCCGTAACACTCCACCAGCATCTTGAGAATCGGCTTGAATATGCGGTGCATGGGCCGTTGATAGGTGGCACCTGCATTCTTCAGGACGAAGGGCATAACCTGGTAGCAGAAAGTACCCTGGGGGCCCTGAAGGTAGTGAACTCTTCATCCTTGGGGGCCATCCGGATCTGGTTGTACTCGGAGTACCCATCCATGAAGGAAAGGGCTTGTAACCCGGTCGTGGAATCGATCAACAACTCAGTCATGGGAAAGGGAAAATCATCCTTCGGACAGTGGCGATTGAGATCACGGAAGTCGATACAGACCCTAATCTACTTGTTATTCTTCCTGACTGGAACAATGTTGGCTAGCCACCGGGGGTACTGGACTTCTTTGACGAAGTTTTACTTGATGAGCTTATCAACTTCGGCCTCAACCATGGCATCGTGAGAGGGGTGCATCTTTCTGGGAGGCTTCTTGAACCCGCGATGCTTTGATGGAAGACCAAGGCGGTGGACGGCTACCTAGGGATCTAGTCCTGGCATCTTGTCATAACTCCAGGAGAACACATCATAGTGCTGTCTGAGGAAGTCTATGTACCATTTCCGTTCCTTGGGGGGCATAGCGGCGCTGACCAATGTGGGTCTCGGGTCCGCCTCGCTACCGAGGTTCACCTGCACTAACCCGTCGACCATGGTGGGGACGCCCTCCTCAAAGGAAGGAGGAGCATCTTCCATGTCCTCCTCTCCGCTCGTGGAAGGATCATCCACGGGGGGAGCTGTCTCAGGGCTTCCAGACCCTGATGGGAAGCTGGTGCCGGCTTGGGTGGCAGAGGTCGCCACGTCAGGGGACCCATGAACTACGGAGACCATGGCGACAAAGGCGGTTGATCCAATACCATCTAGCCTTCGGCCCAAGGGGCCACGCTTTATGACATCAAAGAAGTGGTGGCGCGTTGGCTTGAGCCGATCGATTCTGACTCGGTGAAACAGACACGTATGACGTACTGCCATTTCCATGAGCCCAAAATCCCAATATTGTACAGGGGTAGGAGGCTCGGGGATCACTTGAGCCTGGCTGGTGTAAGAGTACGAGGTGATTTCCCACCGTCACTTGGACCCGGAAATATGCCTTCCTCTGGTGCCCGAAACAACAAAGCACTGCCCCATGTCGGGGTCGTGGCCTCCAACCGATGGATTGGGAAGACATATGCATCGTCCAATCCTACCCATGGGCCACTCGCGACAGTGGCGGGCTCGACCTCACCTGCCAGGATCTGCTTGTCCTTGCTCTTGTAATAATCAGCGTCCAGATAACGGGCTTCACAAGAGGAAAAAGGAGA
Organism: Viscum album; assembly: GCA_963277665.1. Classification (NCBI taxonomy): domain Eukaryota; kingdom Viridiplantae; phylum Streptophyta; class Magnoliopsida; order Santalales; family Viscaceae; genus Viscum; species Viscum album. Next base: position 212,787,675 of record OY728163.1, read on the forward strand.
CGCATCTCCTTGGAGCACGCCCACTCAACCCTTAAGGGAGTATTTGAGGCACTGGTGATATGAGGAGGGGACCGCTGCGTGAAGGTGGAGCCACGGCCTTCCCATCAATGCGTTGTAGGCAGTGTCCTGAGAGATAACCATGAATTCGGTATTGGCAATTAGGCCGCCGAATTGGGACTTCAGACAAATCTTTCCGAGTGGAGTTTGCTCGGTCCTATCATACCCCTGGATCTTGAGGTCGGAGGGAGTTAAATCATCCTCAGACAACCCCAGTTTTCGCAGTGTCTGAGTTGGGATGAGGTTAATCCTGGAACCCGTGTCAACAAAACTGCGGCAAACTTCCACGCCATTGAACTGGTCGGTGACGTACAGCGGGCGAATGTTCCCCTGTATGGGAGGGTCTTCATCTTCACCAGAAAATGAGATAACCGCCTGACATTCAGTGTCCTCAATCGCCTCGGTGTGGAAGGCTTCTGCGGCCTCCACCTCCGTCTCGAACTGGAGGGGGCTCCTTAGAGCCTCGGCGAGCACCTCGCGCATTTCAGATGACATGTGAAGGGCCTCAAGGATAGAAAGCCTTTCCGGAATGTCGTCCAGGTGCTTCAGGACATCATACATTCGAGCCAAACACGAGATTCTGATTATAGGAGGCCGCTCTGCGATTGGAGGCATGACGGTCCCTGCCGGTGGGACCGGTGACTGACTGGTACGAGGCACGTCTCGCTGTTCACTAGCCGAAGCCCGGGAGGTGGCTGCCGCGTTAGGACCGGAAGGCTGTAGTCATTCGGTGGCAGGGCAGGGCTGGTTGCGACACGGACGAGGTGGTCCCGCCTAATCTAGCAACACAAACGGTGGTGGAGGCGAACCTGTCACCACCGGGTGAGGGGACCGCGTGCGTTGATCTCTGTATCGGGCCTACTGCCTGGTCTCAGTAGCGTGCATAGCCTGGCTGGAGGTGACGACTGTCGTGCCCTGGCAACTCACGTAGCCACGGCTCCGCCGATGTTGGCGACGGCTGGGGACATTGGGGAAGTCCACCTGGCGTTCCTCATCGTCAGGAGACAAAAAGGGATTTACCAACTCTACGGTGTTAACCGAAGCGTACCCCGGGCTTTACTCGAGGAGTCATCCACTACCGGATGGAGTCTCGGAGGGATCCCCATCTCTAGGGGCATAAAATCTCCAAGCATGCGAGAAGATGATGGCACTGGCAGGGCGCGTTCTTTCTTCTTGCGTCGCCGCTTGCTCTTCTGGGAAGAGGTAGGCTGGGACGACGATGCCAAAGCGGCACTCGCAGATTCTAAGGGCTCTGGTTGGCTCAGGCAGGCACGGATGATGCCATGGGCACAGGCAACCATCCTTCGGGCCATCTAGTCACTATACTTCTGGGACCCATGGTCGGAAACCTGCTGCCACTCATCCTCGTTACCGCTGCTACCATCTAATCTCACGAAGACACCTGCCACCTATGCCGGGTTTGGGCCCAACTTGACTATGTTGTTGTCAATCTGGTATTGGAGCTAGTCCTTGAACACATAGCATCGCTGGATGGTGTGCCCTAGGATCCGGTGATAAGGGTAGTAGTTAGGGTTATCAGTGAGATGTGCCTCTTCTGGCTTCCGACACTCAGGCAGCCGCACGATTCTCTACTCCAAGGCGCTACGGAAATAACCGGGGACCTGGGCCTCGTCAAACAAGTAAGTTTGATTCCTTATGTCTAGAAAGGGGGCTCTTGGAGGCTAACCCTGACCAAGGTCTGGAGAAGCATTCCGAGGAGGAGGAGCCTGATTATCTCGCCTGGGTGGTGGCGGTGCGTCACGTGGAGGCGCCTGCGATTTTGAGGCGGTCGCTGCTGGGCCGGAGGCTATGCTCGTGGGGGTGGACCCCATGGGGCTGTTGATCTGGCCTTAATGGTAGCAACTCTAGCTATCTAAAAGCCTCTATCTGGGATACAATAGTGGGATCAGCTCTGGCGGCTCTCCTTGCAGGGATTACTGGAGGCAGTGGGCGTGCCTGACTGGCCTGTTGCAAGGCTTCTTCAAGGCGCTGAGCCTTGTATGAGAAATCCTGGAACCCTCCAGGGTAATTCTGAGTGATCAGAGAAGGAACTAGCTCTGCCTTGATGTTCCCTATACACATTTTTAGCAATTTCTCCTGAGTTAGTGGCATGTCAATGGAGTACGAGATCCCCTTCCACCGGGCGACGAAGTCCGCAACCCACTCATTGGGCCTTTGTTTGCACCTGAAGAGGTTTGCAATGTTCATATTCTAGGTTGTGGAACTGAACTGGTAGAGGAATTGCTGGAGAAGGTCCTCCCAGCTAGTCACAGATCCAACAGGGAGCTGGTTGTACCAGATGAAGGTTATTCCTTCCAGCGTCTGAACGAAGCAATGGAGCTTGGCAGCCTCCTGCTGTGCCGGAGTCCCCAACATAGGCCCGCACCTCGAGTTGAAGTGGGCCAGGTGTTGTGGCGGGTCTCCTGTCCCGTTAAAGGGTGCGAAAGTGGGGTTCCCAAATCCCGGCGGGGCCAGCATATCATCCACCCATGCTGGGTATGGCTTGCCATCTGGTGGGATTGCCACCTGCCAAGTTTCCAGGGCCTCCAAGCAGGCGATGAGCACTTCTATCAGATCGTCTGGACACGGATTCCTGTCCTGATGGGGATCTCTAACCACAAGCACATTGTCGGGCTATCCAATCTAGTAGTCAAGCTCAGCAGCTCGCGGGGCGGCTGACGGAGCGACTCTCAGGGCAGTAGGAGGAAACCGAGCATGGACCCCCAGGTGATCCCGCCGCTCGGGAGGGTTCGGAAAGACGTATCGTTCCCTCTTTCCATGGGCGTCGGCCTCTCCCCTGTCGGCGAACGTGACATAGTTGCGGTTGCCCAGGGGAATCTTGGAAAGGGGTAGGTGCTTCTGCCCCTTCTGTCCTCGCCTAGGATTACCGTAGTCAGGCCGCCGCTCTGCGATGCGTTCGGCCAAGAGCTCATCAACCAGCCTCTTTTTCTCAGCAAGCTGCTGGCGTAGCATGGCCTTTTCGGAGTCTTCCTATGCCTTCTGTACCGAGGTAGATGGGTCGGCGAGCTTGACAGCCCCAACATGCTTACCCTTGTAGATGTTTTGGCTCAGTGTCAGTGCCTCAGTGGGTGTGGGGAGACCTAAGAGGCTCCTCTGGTGGCGAGTAATCCTCCAAAATGGGTCCAGTGGCGGTATGTCCTCAGGGGGTGAGTCCCCATAGAGGAGCTCCACACCGTTTCCCTCATCTAAAAGATCAGCCATGTTGACTGCCACTGCCTTTGGTGACATTCCCTCAGGGCCGCCCGATGAATCGGGTTGTCGGTGGATCTCATAGAAAAGAAGGGCAGCGTACTTCCCCCATCCGCGGATGTGCGCGTGGGGGGTGGATTCCTCGATAACCTTGCGGAGTACTTGAAAACTCTGAACTCATTATTGCTGGAGGGCCCTGCGGTGGCCAGGTGACTCGGGGTGCTGAACCGCAGGGAGCACTGCCAGGTCGACCCGATGGCACTGCTCACCGATATCCTCGAGATATGCTTGACTCCCGGGATAAGGCGCTAGTTGATGGCGAAGATGGGAGTGAGTCAACCAAAGAGTCTGGCGGAAACATTCAAACTCTCCTAGGGTGAGCGCCTCTGGCATATCAAAATTCGACCCTGCGACCGGCCAAAACTTCTCGGGGAAGTGGCCCGCTGTGAGGATGGTCTAGAAGATCCATGAATCTGGTCCGGGGTCCGGACCTTGCTGCCCCGGCTCATCAAACGAGAATTTTCGGGGATCTAGAAATAGCGTCGAGGCAGGTCGTCGGGCTGGTGGGCTGGCCGGCGGGGAATACGGTGAACATGCCGATTGGCCGCTGATCCCTGAGTCGTCCTCCAAGGGCTTCAGTGCCCTGGCTGCCACGTAACGATAGGATGGGCCAGCGAATGGGCCTCCTGTCACAACGTCGGTGCTCGCTGAGGGTGTGTCTCCTTGCGACTCTTCCGTCCGTCCCCAGAAAAGTTCCCCACCCTCCCTGACTAAGGTGGAAGGCACTTCCGGGGAGGCCAGTGGTAACTGCGGGTTTGACCTCTGGGGGTACGCCAAGTCCTCGTCCTCCTAGATATACCATCGGAGGGAGGAGGGAATCATGCGGATCTCACATTTAGGGAGTAAAAAACTGACGCGTAGCTTCCCCATCCCTGCCCTCGACTCAGAAGGTCGGGGGGAAGGTTCCACCGTCGAGTCATACTCCGCCATAGAGTCCGAGAAACGGACCGGTCTAATTTCCGTCCAGACTCCCTTGGCATTCCTCCTACAGCAACGACGCCCCGCTTTCCTGCCCCTGGGTGGTCCCTTAGGGTAAGGATGATTCTCGTCAAGGAGTCCCCTGGCCGCAATAGTGTTGGGGCAGAGGGGACTGAAGGCCGGGGTGCGGGAAGCACCGGGACAGATGTCGAAAGGGACATGGGGAGGACCTCCATGTGAGTGAGCGACTGGATACGCAACGGCTCCATTCTCACAGCTAGCGGTAGAGGGAGTGACCTCATACCCAGTGCAATGGGCACTGGAAGGAGTCATACCTGGAGCGTGGCAGTTGCAAAGAAGCCTTCAGCTTCCCAGATCAGTGGCATGGAATGAGCCTTCATGATGGGTGGCACTACCACGAATTGGTCCACGGTGGCCATTGCCTATGGCCGTGACCGGGAGAGTCGACCCAACCTTCCTGTAGGGCGGTCGGGGCCTCGATCCCAGTCGGGCATGTGACTTCCCCTACCCAACATGTGCGGGGATCTGGTAGCAGGCGTCAGCAGTGGCTTGGGCCATAGTGGCTGCTGAGGTTGGTGTCCCAGGACGGGAACTCTCTTCCGCTCGCGCCCGACGCTGATGTCGGGTCAGATGGGTTGGAGCCAGTGGTGCGGGCACAAATATTGCCTGGTCCTTGGCCCGGGGAGCCGGGCGATGACGTCGACGCAGCCTGGCGGGGGTTCTTGCTGTTAACCCTTGGGATAGGTCTCCGATCGGGCGGACCCGGACATCCCCCATCTCATTGGAGTAGGGGACGGATGTGTCAAGGCGCTCCGGGGATAGGCTCCTGAAGCGGTTGAACGTCAGAGTGGGGAGCGGCAGCTCCCTGCGCGGCCCTCGAGGGCGGCGACGATAGTGGGGCGCAACCACCTCTAGATCCAAATGGTCCAGGCCCCTGGTGGGAATGATCCCTTCCTCGTCGTACCTACGAACCAGGTTTTTGATCACCCTTCGTTGGATGATTTCTGACGGGGAGAGGGGGCGTAAGAACCCAACAGTCATGGGAATCAGAGCCGGAGTGACTGTGGAAAAGGTGGGACCGCGTGGGGTAGCCGCGTCGGTACTGCCCCTGCCCCTGCGCCGGTGGGCAGGTGGCGATCGAGCTCCGGATGCAGTGATCTGATTCCTGGAAGCAGGGAGATGAACCCATTAGTACTAACAGGAAATGAAATCTACAACCAATAGCCCAGCGTTGTCTCATCTTTCATGGTCGGTGAGAGGGATCCACGTTGACGACGTCGTAGAACGGAGTGCACAACATCCTGACTGCCTCAACCCCTGGCGGGTTTCACACCCCGGTGATAGGTACCCGGACCTAGTGACATGCTGATCTTCCGACATCCATAATGCTACATGTCCCCATATTGAGGAGAAGAGCTTCATGTCGGGTTCACCATTTTCTGTTTCTGACACTTTTATGTTGGGGCGCGCGGGCGTGTCCGTCACGCATGGGAGGACGCACGGCTCGCAGCCCCGCATTCCCACTTTCCAAAGGTGGGCGGCATCCGTTCCTTATCCAGGGACGTCTGCTCCTTGATCGAAACCAGGATGATGGGATGTTGGTTATTCCTTCCGTGGATTTCTCCTCGGAGCTCTTCACCTAATCCGGGTCTCCCTCATAGATTTAAGACGGGTTCGTGAAGCTTGTTCCCGACGCCATATCTGCATGGACGCCAGTTAATTACGCTGCTTCCGTCGAGACGCTCCAAGGGGTCTTTTTGGGGAAGCAACCTTCGGTGAGGAGAATGGTCGTGTTGGGGTGTCGTTGGCATGTCTTGACACTGGGGATCAGCATGTCTGTCTTCTGTCCCTTATCACAGGGCTTCTTGAGGGTGCGGAAGCCCGAGGCATCCCACATCGAATGCGGGGAATATGTACCATCTGAGGTTTTCCTCAGCTTCCCATGTTTAACATGGGGTATTCCGCGAGTTTAACGTCTTGAGGAGATGAATTGGACTGATCGAAACACTGAGAGTGGATCAGATTGAAGGACCCTCTAGGGGGAACACCGATGTTAGGGCCAGCAAGTGGTCTGCTTCCTGGATACTATGGAGTGGGGTAGAGTGGCATGATCTCACCGGGATGTGGCGGCCCGGGTAAGGATCAGGATGGATGATGGAGTGATGGACTTGAACCTCGTGGAGGCTTCCTACATATCCCCATGGTAGGGAATCAAAGTCTGCATAGTTCGGTGATACGGTGGGACACCTGAAAAGGCGACCCATGAGAATGGACGCATGGATTGGAACCTGGAGGAAGTAAGATCTCCGAGCTAGGGCATGAGCTTCCCAAGGCACGTGGGCTCGAGGGAGAAGTCGGGGTGAGATGTGGGTGTGAGGCATGGGGCTTATGCTCTAAGATGGCCCAAGAGGGGGAATACAGTTTAACATCATGCGGGATGAGATACAGTTTAACGTCATGTGGGACGAGGGCATACAATTTAACTTCATGCGGGACGAGTGATCTGGGGCTTACGATCTGAGGCGGCCCATGTTGGATATTGGGCCTATGCTCTGAGGCGGCCCATGGTGGATATGGGGAACCGACGTGGAGAGGTCGGAATGACCGGGTGGTGGGCTTGAACCTCATGGAGGCTTCTTACGTACCATGCATTAGCACGGATCAAAGTCCACGTAGTTCGCTGGTATGTGGCTTATGCTCTGAGGCAGCCCATAGGAGGATTTCATGGTCGATTCGTGCTCTAAGCCCACGTGAGTCATGCTCGGTGTGAGAAACAAGAGGCAGCAGGGACCAAACGATCACGTCGCGAAGGGTGCGTCTGTGAGAAGCGGAATGGGGCTTACGCGTTGAGCGGACTAAAGAGGAAACAGGGGCTTATGCGTGGTTAGCGGCCCTTGGTGTCAGGGCTTACTCCAGAGTGGAGGCCCATGGTGCGAAAAAGCATAGTGGGAAAGGGACTCCACTGGCTTTGGCAGGGGGGAAGTACAGAGATGCACGGGTGTAACCTTCCACAAGAGAGGTTAGGGGCTTACGCTCTGAGGCAGCCCTTCCCCCGTGGACAAATGCTGCTCCGACAAGGAGGATCTCATACCATGCGAGGAAGAGTCCATTCTCGTGGAGACAAGAGGCATAAAAAATGTCCGAGCTGGGGGGACCCTGCGTGCGAAGCACGGGGTCGGACCACAGTTCAACGTCATGTGTTAAGGACGAGGTTCTTAGCAGTTTAACGTCCTGTAGCTTGGACAAGGTGGGTTTGCTCCACACCCCTAGGGCTTACATGCCCAATTCCCTCTACCCCTTGTGGGAGGGAAGGCATCGGCAAGGCCATAATGAAGGGGGTCGTAGGGAGAACCATTGGGGGGTCCACGTTAGCGTGGCTATGCGAAGAAGCAATAGCCGTTAGAGTGCCTATGTGGAGAAGCGTGAGGCAAAGCAACGCAACGGGAAACACCACCCAAGGGACCTTGAGGTTACTTCGTACAAGCCTAGAAGATCGTACGGGAAAACAACGCATGGCGCGCATGCCTGGAAGGGAAGACATCAGGTGTTGGTGCGGAAAGGAATCAAAGAGGTGTCAAGGTAAAGGGGTCCTGGGTGTTGCGCGCAAAAGGAAGGTTTGCGCGCAAAACACCGGGATGGCGCGCAATAGGGCCAGAGTATTGCGCGGATAGGTGATTGCGTGTAAGGTATTGCGTGCATAGAAGGGGATTGCGCGCAAGGGACAATGATCGTGCGCAAGGGAAGTACCCGGAGGAGGAGTCAAATTCACTGAAGCCGTTGGAGTTGCGCACAAAGGCGAACCTCGGGGAAAGGTTGCGTGAAAAGGCGGATTACCTGGAAGTCATATTGCACGCGGGGGGAGTCGAATTGCATGCCCAAGAGCCGATCCAAATTCCTCAACCCCCAAACTGTCTGGGGTCGCCTTCTATTTATAGGCACCAGCCGGCGCGGAATCCAGGTGGTGCGCGAAAGTTTCCGCGATGGGAACCGTCGGTGCGCAGAGCTTCACCGCACGGAACCAGGGCGTGAAAAATTGCACGAAATGGCGGCTCGATTACACGAATCCCGGGAATGCTTCGCGCACACATCTTTATTTCGCGTAAGCCCTCCTTTATTTCGCGCACCACTTCCCAGGCCTCCGGACCGAGCCTATGATTCCGAATATGACTTCTCTTTTCCGTTTTGAAACTTCCTCTAGGATTTTCGGACTTTTTTCGGCGTCTACAAACATGTTAGGATTTATTTAATTAACTTTTTTCAAAGTAATCATTCTGTTATGATTTTCACAAAAATCAATTTTCCAAATAGTGTCAAAATTGACAAAAAAGAGTTTTTAAAACAAATATTATATTATTAATTGATATTCAGTTTCTAAAAATCTAAGGTTCAGCCAAGAGACTTATATCATGATAGGTGTATCACTAATGTACCACTTGGGGGTCGTTTGGAGGTATATAGAAAGTTTATTAACTATATAATATATAAATACAAAGTGACATGGTAAGTGTCAAACTAATTAACTAAGAGTTAAAACTAAAAGATAAGGTTAATGTAATGACCCAAACCTATCTAAATTCTATTGGTTTAGTGGTTTTCGACCCATCCCCACATTAAACTTTAAATAATCCACTTTGGATCCATTATAAACCAAATATGAATTTATTATAAAATAATATTTCTATCTTTTCCAAAGGTTCCCCTCACCCCTCTTATAAAAGGGCACTCCCCCTTCTCATTAATTCACACATTAAAAGCCTTTTGGTTCAGCCAACCCCTGACCAAATACTCTCTCAACGTCCCTCGCTACAACCTAGAGGCCTTAGGAACCTGAAGAAGAGGTAATGTTTTCACCACCCTTTTTCAAATTCATTTCTTCTTCAACTTATTCTTTCTTTGTTATTCCAATTCTAAAATAATGAATCCAGTATATCCTATAAAATTTAATATTATTATAAATATTTTATAACCATATTCAGTATTTTATCCATCCTTTGAATGACATGTCACCATACGTGCATACGTACGGCTTACCGTCTCCACATCGTGGTGTAATTGTTATTCAATATATTATTATTTGGATGGGTATAATAATGATGTGTAATTCATTTAAATAATAAATATCACATGATAATGATTCTGTATATATGATATACCATCCAATTAAATATTATTTTAATACCAAAAGAATGATATTGTCGCTCGTGCGTATGTACGGACTACCGTCTCCACGAACGCGATGAGATTCATTATCCATCATATCCATTCAAGTATAATTCTCATTTGAAGATTAATAATAATGTTTAAGGACTTAATATCATTCTGGATATGAATAAGATACAATCTATCCATAACAAACATGGCTTACATAACAAAACATATAAAAGAAAATGAGTAAGTTAACACCCGAAACGACGATAATTCTAAGATATTATTAAAAAAGCAATGTTAAAAGATCAAATATGATATCATATTAATGTATATGATTCTTGTATAATTTAATAACAATTATTTCACCATTATACAGGAGGTTAACCTACCCCCAACCAAGGAAAATTACAAGGTAAGGGTTTATTTCGCAATCTCGTCATTATCCGAGGTTGTTTATACGTAATAATCTACTGAGATCTCTTTATCATCCACATCCATGTTTCTTAAAAAAAATTCAAAACATTATTACTATTTTACAGAATATGGGTTAAATTCATTTATACCCTTGTTTGACTTTTTATAATAATATTATAAAGGAATCTTTCTGTCGTTTTACAAACAAGGTCCTTTTTTACCTTTTCGACAAAATTAAGGTAAGAATGTTTTTTTAACTTATACGGCGGGTGCGGATATTTTCCGCCATTATAAAATCTCAAAATCTTCCCTTAAAATCTTATAAGAATATTTTCAAAGTAAATGTTTTATTTTATAATTATGTGACTTTTAAATGATTTCAAAAAAATGGATATTTCTCTCAAATACTTTTGATTTCATCTATGTCAACATCCTTTGATGGATTCTAAGCTTATTTTAAGTTGATTTATTATGATACAAAACTTCCATATTGTATTGAAGGTTTTGTGATTTGTTTGACTGTGGATGTGTTATTTTTATACCATTCATGTTTTATAGAGAAAGTATTGACATTTCGTATGCTAGTTTTAATACGAATGTTTATGTTATGTTTAAACCTGTTCATATGAGGAATGCATTGGACTTAATATGTGACGGGTGGAGCCCGCTATAGCTCCTCGATGCATCGGTAGGTCTCATGAGACAAACTAGTTTCTTGGAACAAGTCCTTGACAAAATATTATTTGTAGTATTCTCATGAGGCCTTGGCTATGTGGTTATGATAGTCTGGCGTTATGAATTCCATCATTATGAAAGTGGTTGTTGATATTGCATGTGATTATTCGATTAGTATAATATTCATGTGAATAAGTAAATGGCATTATTTCGTTTTATTTTTTCCATACTGTGTTGAAGTTCAAGTTTAAAGGGCTTTTTTTTAGTTATACATTGCCTTAAATTTTTATTCTTATTTATGAAAGTTTCTGCTATATTGTTATCCTTATTGGGCATTTGACCTCACCCCTTTTCTATATTTTATTTTTCCCAGGATGTGAAAAAGTAATTTATGAATGACCTGCAAGGATAGTATGAGGGGATAAGAGTGTGGACTATGTAGACTATATTGTTGTAGTTTTCATTTTATGATGTAATGTAAACTTTATTAATGTATCTAGTTATTCCAAGGCTACTAAACTAATCGGTCTTTCGAGACTTGATCTTTCTTGTGATCATTCCAATGTTATGTAATAATGCACCGACTCTGGGTAACTGGGGTCAGGGCGTTACAATTGGTAACATAGGAAGTTTAGTACAAACCTTGGAAGCTAGATTTAGATAAACTCTGATTAGAGCACATATATCTAAGATGGACTTTGAGGATTAGTAAATAATAACTTCCTAGAATTTTGGTATTGTAGAAATTTTGTGAGTTTTCTGAGAAATACATCCCTGTCTGGATACGAGCAGGTATAGGTGGCTCTGGCACAGATGTACCTAGGGGTAAAACCCGAAAACACCGCTTTGAGCTATACTCAAACGGGAACTGGTGCACGACAATGGGTCATGCTGCACTCTTTGTTACGACACTCCCGGGGGATATGCTTAGGATAATTCTCATTTTCTTTACAAACCCTTATGAAGGGTTTATGAGTATATACTTCCTCAAAGGAGAAATTTTTATGATTATGGATTATATCCATAAACTATTTAATTTATATTATGTGTTTTACAAGTTTGGGATTAGGTATTGTTATTCATAAACTAATCTAGTGTATGCCATTGTTTAAAAATGGCACCCAGTAGAAGGAATGAGAACTCCAGCAATGCACATAATCCAAAGAGAAAGAAGGATCATATCTTTCATGGTCTTAAGACAGAATTTATAAGAGAAATAGTCTCCCATGTATTATCATAATATGAAGAAATAATATCATGTGTTGATAAGATAATTAAAGAGTTTACTGAGTCCTATGGCTTTGAAGGGAAGAAAGAGAAGAAAAGGATGGAAGAGAGAAATATGGATAAAGGGAAGAGGGAAAAGAAGAATTTTCCCATATATGATAACTGTAGGAAGAAACACCCTGGAACTTTCCTGAAAGGAATGGGAGTTTGTTATAAGTGTGGAGGAAAAGGGTACAAAGTACATGACTGCAAGGGTAAGAAAATGGTTTCAAATGTACAATGATTCATTTGCAAAGAGTTTGGACACTACGCGAACCTATGTCCCATTCATCAGACTATGCCACAAATGATGCTATTGGATAATAATAAAGTTATGATACTACCATAGATGAAGAGGAAATATTAGAGTTCTTATGTTGATTATGTCATTTGAGTGTTGTATCAACAATGTACTTGTTATAATAATTATGGAGTATATAAGGATTGTACTGCAGTACTATTTCATTAAGGACTTGAGATTTTGTGGCACAAAGAAAAGTGACTCAATAGCAGGCTAAATTTTTGGAAAATATATGGTTGAGAGAAAGATAAACCATAATATGGTTCTGATACCGAGGTAGTGATTTTAGAATAATACATGATTGATTTGGATAAATTATATTGGATATTCTTGACTACCTTGAAACTGATTAATGATTTTTATATTCCATCATTGTTGGGGTTTACAACATTTTTGGATTGAAGGAGTATATCTATTATTCTTTAAGGAATAAGGGATCATGAATGTAATCAATAAGGTTTTATGGTAATTCAGGATGTTGCAGTGTTTTAAAATAATACATGATGAAGGTGTTCACATGTTATTACGCAGAAAAAAGGATCTTCATTTTGTTTACCTTACTTATAAATTTTGGACTAAAGTATTTTGGATAGTTCTAGTTTGGATTATTTTGGATTTCCATAAAAGGACAACCCGGAGGTCGGGCGGCAACTCGTCGCGTCCGGCAAGGCCGTGAGACTTGAACCCACAACCAAAGGGTGACAAGGGTGTATCACCTACCACTGACCCACATGATGTCCTAGATAAAATAATGTCATTTTTTTAATGGTTCTGCTAGATGAATTATAAATTCATTTTTTTAACCCTATACGAATAGGATAAATAGAATATTATTTTTAAGTTCTATTATCTTTTAGAGTGAAAGATGAGTTTGTGGTAGAACTTAGTTAAAGGATGAGACTCTACTTGTCAAGTATATATTTTTCTTCTTCTCTTATTCAATGAAGAAATTAATTCTTATACTTTAGTGAAGGGATCTTAAAACAAAAAATGTGTTATCCTAATACCATATGTTTTGCTGAACCGATGGTATTTTATATCATCATAGATTGATGAATTTAAGGCCCTCAATTTTACACTTGTTTGTGATTGATGACCTCAATCACTACCTATAAATATTTATGTTTTTCCTCCAATTATATGTCTCTAATTTCCACCAATGTTCTCTGAATAGATATCATAATTTGGTGGTGACCCTTTCATTTCTCTTTTCCTCTTATTAAGACTAAATTTTATTAACCTAGTTTCTGATGTGGGTTTTCCCACAAAGATATTTTCTATATTCAACCTTTTATTTTAGAAGAAAAATTTCAAATTGCGAGGACGCAATTTATTGAAGGAGGAGAGAATGTAACACCCCAAGATTTCATAGTGTGTTATTTCTTCAAAATAATTTAATAACTTGCACTACATGCAACACCGAGTTCAAGCGCACCATGACTTACCAAACAAGCCGTTCAAAAGAGGTTATGAATAGTATTAACTAAATTTTAAACTTTATATAATCCTTATAATTTTAGAATCCATATTATGAGTTTCTTAGACATAATGTAAGAACAAATTCATTTTCAGTATTGTACTTTTACCAACTTTTAATAGTGAACCCTTTTTAAATCCAATATTTTAAACTTTTATATATTCAATTTGACTAAATAAATTTACTTTTTAGAATGGGGACATAAAAAATTTACAATGAAACATCCCAAGCTTCCATGGTATTATTTCCTTTGAATAATACAGTAGCGTGTGTTGTACGCAACTTCGAGTTCTAACACACACCACAACCAATCAAATTAGCCGTTATGAATAGTAATACATACTTTTTGAAATTTTATAAATTTTATCTCTCAAAATGGACTTCATTTTTGTATTCAGAATATCGAATTTATCCTAAGGTGAAATTTTGGAACTTTTCGGATAACATTTATATTTTGATGAATAGTGAAAATTACTAAATTTTAATTAAAAACAACTTTTTTAATCGAAATAATTTATATTGATAAATTATGAATTTGAGTGGTTTTAAAGTATATTTAGAATATATTTTTACCATTTAATACAATGTTGGTCATTGTACATAATTTCACAATTAAACCGGACATAAACAAGTGTCAATCTTTTGATAGTTATTATCTCTTAAAAACACGCTAATTGTTTTGACGACAGGAATTAATTTTTAAATTAATTAATGCAACTGATATGTTTTTAATTTGTTAAAATAGAAATCATTATTGAATTCATAATATCAAATATAGATTAGGCCTAATTTTTGGTATTTTTCTGGAAACTTTCATTTTTTGATGAATAGTGAAACCACTAAGTGGTAGTTAAAAAAACTGAATTTTTCATAAAACTTAATTTTACCGCTTCTGTGAGTGGAATTTCGAAAATCCGAGAGACACAGTTAATATCAAAGAGTAAAATGTGGTTCAATGAGATGAAAATAATTTTTGGTGAATAGTAACTTTTTACTTTTATTTACCACGGTTAAAAGTAAATAATATTATTAGGGGTAAAAATGATATTAATATTACCCTAACACGTGTCCTAATTCTATTGGACAAGTGTATCTCGACCAAAAACAACCTTAGGAGTAAAATATTATCATTTAGGTCCACTTGTATTAGATTAGGACATTTATTATTATTTAATTCAAAGAAGAGTTAAAAGAGTTAAAATCAAAGTTTATTTACTAAAAATTTTTTAATATAGGGTTATACATAAGGGAATTTAGATTGTAAATATTCATTAGAAATATAAAAAGATTTCATACATAATTATATTTTATTTATAATTTTTAGACAATAAATAATTTAATTTTTTTATGACACAATGATGATGCAGTAATTACCATAATAGTGAGAAATTAAAATAATTGATATTATAAATACCCAAATAAATATAATTTGAGACTTTTTATTAATTAAACTAATTTTATAGGTTAATATGACATGTTAGGATTTATTTAATTAAATTTTTTCGAAGTAATCATTCTGTTATGATTTTCAAAAAAAAAATTTCCAAATAGTGTCAAAATTGACATAAAAGAGTTTTTAAAAAAAATATTATATTATTAATTGATATTCAATTCCTAAAATCTACAATTCTGCCAGGAGACTTATATAATGATAGGTGTATCATTAATGGACCACTTGGGGGTCTCTTGAAGGTATATTGTATGTTTATTAACTATATAATATAAAAATACAAAGTGACATGGTAAGTGTCAAAATAATTAACTAAGAGTTAAAAATAAAATATAAGGTTAATATAATGACCCAAACCTATATAAATTCTATTGGTTGAGTGGTTTTAGACCCATATCCACCTTAACCTTTAAATAATTCACTTTGTATCCATTAGAAACTAAATATGAATTTATTATAAAATAATATTTCTAGCTTTTCCAAAGGTGCCCCTCACCCCTCTTATAAAAGGGCACTCCCCCTTCTCATTAATTCACACATTCAAAGCCTTTTGGTTCGGCCAACCCCTGCCCAAATACTCTATCAACTTCCCTCGCTACAGTCTAGAGGCCTTAGTTTGATCAGAAAGCCAACCTAAGGATCCCTTTTGATCAAATCAAAAGGAAGAACCTGAAGAATAGGTAATGTTTTCACCACCCTTTTTCAAATTAATTTCTTATTCAACTTCTTATTTATTTGTTATTCCCATTATAAAATAATGAATCCATTATCTCCTATATACTGTAATATTATTATAAATATGGAACAATCATATTCAGTATTCTATCCATCCTTTGAATGGCATGTCACCATACGTGTGTACGTACGGCTTACCGTCTCCACGTCGTGGTGTAATTGTTAGTCAATATATTATTATTTGGATGGGTATAATAATGATGTGTAATTCATGTAAATAATAAATATAACATGATAATGATTCTGTATATATGATATACCATCCAATTAAATATTATTTTAATATCAAAAGAATGATATTGTCGCTCGTGCGTACGTACGGACTACCGTCTCCACGAACGCGATGAGATTCATTCTCCATCGTATCCATTCAAGTATAATTCTCATTTGAAGTTTAATAATAATGTTTCAGGACTTAATATCATTCTGGATATGAATAAAATACAATATATCCATAACAAACATGGCTTATATAACAAAACATATAAAAGAAAATGAGTAAGTTAACACCCGAAACGACGATAATTCTAAGATATTATTAACAAAGCAATGTTAAAAGATCATATATGATATCATATTAATGTACATGATTCTTTTATAATTTAATAACAATTATTTCACCATTATACAGGAGGTTATCCTACCCCCAACCAAGAAAAAGTACAAGGTAAGGGTTTATTTCGCAATCTCTTCATTATCCGAGGTTATTTATACGTAATAATCTACTGGGATCTCTTTATCATCCACTTCCATGTTTCTTAAAAATGTTTTTCAAAACATTATTACTATTTTACAGAATATGGGTTAAAGTCATTTATACCCTTGTTTGACTTCTTATAAGAATATTATAAAGGAATCGTTCTGTCGTTTTCCAAACAAGGTCATTTTTAACCTTTTTGACAGAATTAAGGTAAGAATGTTTTTTTAACTTATACGGCGGGTGCGGCTATTTTCCGCCGTTATAAAATCTTCAAAGCTTACCTTACAATCTTATAAGAAAATTTTCAAAGTAAATGTTTTATTTTATAATTATGTGACTTTTAAATTATTTCAAAAAAAGGGATATTTCTCTCAAATAGTTTTGATTTCATCTATGTCAACATCCTTTGATGGATTTTAAGCTTATTTGAAGTTGATTTATTATGATACAAAACTTCCATATTGTATTGAAGGTTTTGTGATTTGTTTGACTGTGGATGTGTTATTTTTATACCATTCATGGTTTATAGAGAAAGTATTGACATTTCGTATGCTAGTTTTAATATGAATTTTTATGTTATGTTTCAACCTATTCATATGAGGAATGCATTGGACTTAATATGTGACGGGTGGAGCCTACTATAGCTCCTCGATGCATCAGTAGGTCTCATGAAACAAACTAGTGTCTTGGAACAAGGCCTTGAAAAAATCTTATTTGTAGTCTTGGCACGAGGCCTTGGCTATGTGGTTATGATAGTCTGGCATTATGCATTCCATCATTATGAAATTGGTTCTTGATATTGCATGTGATTATTCAATTATTAGAATATCCATGTGAATAAGTAAATGGAATTATTTCATTTTATTTTTTTCATACTATGTTGAAGTTCAAGTTTTAAAGGATTTTGTTTTAGTTATACGTTGCCTTAAATGTTTATTCTTATTTATGAAAGTCTCCACTATATTGTTATCCTTACTGGGCATTTAAGCTCACCCCTTTTCTATGTTTTATTTTTCCCAGGATGTGAAGAAGTAATTTATGAATGACCTGCAAGGATAGTATGAGGGGATAAGAGTGTGGACTATGGAGACTATATTTTTGTACTTTTCATTTTTATGATGTAATGTAAACTTTATTAATGTATCTATTTATTCCAAGGCTACTACTCTAATCGGTCTTTAGAGACTTGATCTTTATTTTGATCATGCCAATGTTATGTAATAATGCACCGACTCTGGGTAACTGGGGTCGGGGCATTACATTCCAGCCACAGGCATCCAGAAACAAAGCTTCTTCACATAGTAGAAGAGTCTATAGAGGAAGCTGATACAAGTCCAGTGACTGTGATAGGTATCATTACTATAGCTTCGTCTTTAGTGACTGCTCTATTTGATATCGGTGCATCTCACTCGTTTTTTTCTCAGCCCATACTATTAATCTTATTAATCTTTCTATTGAGATTTTATCTTGTGAAATGGATATTACTACACCCCATGGAATGATGGGAGAGTAGGGTCTCTGTAGTCCTACTTATGTCCTCTATCTATCAGATTTCAAACTTTCTTGTATTTTTCTAGTACTCGACATGAAATCTCTTGACGTCATATTTGGGATGGATTGGCTCATTGCCTATAAATCCGGATTGATTGTTATCTTCTATGGGTCTACCTTACTACACCCAGTGGTGTGTCTCTTTTTTTTCAAGGAGAATGAGACCCAAGGTCAAACGGGGTCATATTTTCTTATCTGGATTTGGGGAAGGTAATATTAGTGTTTTCTTCTGATTTGGAGCAGTGATCTCCCTCCAATTGTTGCAGAGTTTCTCATCATGTTTCCTTTTGATTTTTTAGGTTCACCACTGGTAGAGAGGTTGATTTTTTTATTGACTCGATGCCTAGTACTCAACCAGTTTCTCTTCCATCTTACCAAATTGCTCCAACTGAACTGAAAGAACTAATGTTCCAGTTGGATGATCTTCTTGAGAAAGCCTTTATTCACCTAAGTGTGTCTCCTTAGGCGGATTCAGTTCTCTCCGCCAAGAAATCGGTTGGTTCTCTAACATATTCTCTTCTCGAGATGATTCTTTAGGAATAAAATCTTGTTGATGAATTCCATAATCATTAGAGACTCTCTTTATGGTGGGGATACTGATGCCCAGTGGTCGTTCTCCAAAGAGGGTGTTTTGTGTTATCGGAACCATTATGTTGCACCATTAGCGACAAGGAAGGATATAATGGTGGATTTCCATAATTTCCAATGGGTTGTGCACCCGAGAAGCACTAAGACTTTCTCTAACTTGAATCAGCAGTTTTGGTGACCGTGTATTCTTAAAGGTTTCACCTCGGTTGGGTCATCGATGGCTTGGAGGAAAGGGAAGAATGCTCCTTATTTTGTGGGATATTTTGTGGTTGTTTATTAGGTGGATAAAGTTGTTTACCATTTATCACTACCACCACAACTGATGTTGATACATAATGTTTTTCATGTTTCTTAACTTCGAAAGCATTTATCTAACCCGTCTCATGTTCTGTGTTGGCGTGATCTTGAAGTGCAGCCAATTTTATTTGTGACTGAACGACCAGTCATGGTTGTTAATTCTGAGAACAAGGTACTTCGTGGGAGGATGATACCTCTGGTCTATAAGATATGGAAGCATGGTTCTAATTCTCATGATACATGAGAGAGGGAGGCACTGATGAGAGAACAGTGGCCTCGTCTCTTTTGACATGGAGGCTTCTTCGTAGGCTTTCAAGGGATAGAATATTTTATGGTGGGTAGGTTGTAACATCCTGTTACTGTTTCATGTATTTCTAAACCTTCTTATGTAAAATTATTATTAAGTTAAATGGGGAAAATGGTTTATCAGTGAAAAGTTGTGTTTTTGTTAAACACATCACGAAATGGTAAAACACCCAATTAATACTCTAAAATATTCAATTAAGTATTTTCTGATTTAAACACCGAGTAAGTATGAGTTTCCAAGATCTAAAAAGCCTCAGGGAGGATGGAATAAAAATATTAAATATATTATTTTAAGCACTGGAAATTTATTCAAAATAATTTAATGACTCCAAAATGGTCTGTCGTGTGAGAAATATGAGCATACTGTTATGTCTGAAATGTGGTGTTTACCCTAGGAGGGGTATAACATTTGAAATTGATGGACTTTCGGATGCCTTACTCGTGAGTTAAAGTTATTAAATAATATTTAATATATTATTTATTAAAAATAATTAAATATCTCCCAAATGGTGCGTCGTATGGGAAATCTGAGACCACTGATGGGTCCAGAATGAGGGGTTTACTCTAGAAAAGGTATAACATTTGTTAACATCGGGCATTTGGATGTCTCTCTCGCAAAAATAACCCTTTATTTTAATTAATTAATTATTCTTATTTTTAATTAATAAATCATTAATATCTCTCAAATGGTGCATCCTATTAGAAATCTGAGACCACCGTTGGGTTTGAAACGAGGTGTTTACCCTATAGGGGGTATAAATTTAATGCGCAATGGATGTTTATTGTCATTTAATTTTTAGGTTAAATAGTTGATTAAATTAATTAATAAAAAAATATCAATTACTTTGACGTCGCTTCTTCTTCCCCAAGAGTAAAACCTCCATTATTGACCAATTCATTTTCTATAAGCTTCTTTTTTTAACCGTTTGACTGTGTTTCAGTTAGAAACACATTAAATGAGTGAAATTAATGACTCTATTTAATTTCTTGGTTGAAACCGTAGATTAAATTGAGGGTTAGGGTTTACCAAACATTTATGCATTTTGGGTTTATAAAATACCCAAATCGTTTGGTTATTGGTTTGGATTGATCATGATGAGTCTCATGGACTCTAGATCTACCCTACGTGTGATCAACAAAGATCATTGATGATCGGTTTGGACTCCTTGGGTTGATCTCCTTTTTCGGTTTTACCTTGGGTAGAACGTGTCTAGGTTTGTTCCTAATTTATTTATTTTTATTTAATTTAACTATATTTCATTATTTCTTCCAATCTTCTAATTTAAATAACTTTTTCATTATTGGTCAAAATTGTGTGTTGTCGGTACCATTGAATTCATCTTGAAAAAAAGAATTAAAGTTATACTTTTGTTTTTAAGGAAGTAATGTTTTGATTAATCTGCTTTTTCCCATTTCAAATGGGTTATTTTAAATAAATAATTACATGTATTATTAAAATATAATTATGTAAAATTGTCGAATAATAATTATGAAGAATCACCAAATGATAATTTCCTCTTTTTTTAAAGGATAATTAAAATAATTATCAAATAATAATTACAATGAATAATTGTGAGATAATCATGATATTTCCAAATGATAATTATTAAAAGAAATTATCAAAGGATATTTAATTAAATTATATATGAATAATTATAAAGGACTACCACATGTGTTATCGTTTTATTTTAAAGATATTATAATATCGAATGTGGCTTATAATTATTTTGAGGAAAATATTGTGAACATATTCATCAACATAAAATGATAATTTGAAATTTTATCAAGGAGGTTGGAACTATCATCGCATGTGATAATCTAAATGATAATTTTAGAACTATCCATGAGAGATAAAATAATATTATCACATGTAATATTTTAATCCATAATTGGAAAATTATTTAGGGGAGAGAAACTATCATCGCATGTGATAATCAAAATCATAATTTGAGAATTATCCACGGGAGATAAAATAATATTATCGCATGTAATATTTTAATAAATAATTGGAAGATTATTTAGGAGAGAGAAACTATCATCACATGTGATATTTTATTTTCTTTTGAATTAAAATAACTGGTATTGGTTCTAGAAACCCTTGTTGAATTTCGAATATTGGTGTGTCGACACTTATTATAATACGGTTACGAGGAGGGGTATTGAACCACACATGGTGGTTTATCATTATTGCTGACATCAATAACCATGAGGTAGGTAGTTTTGTTCTAATTAGCCAAATTGATTATCCTTTTATTGCTTGATTTATTTCAATTATTGATTTAAATTAAATTTATCAAATTTTCTTTCAATTAAATTGATAAAAACACGATTATAGTGAATCGAGATATTTGAAATGGTTTTGGAAAGGATGTTTGGAAAAAACCCAATTCCATTGAATTGGGTGTGTTTATGGAAATCGGCTGATTTAAATTGTTTAATTTAAATTGTGGATTTGATGGAAATTATTTCAATTAAATTTTTGAATTTAATTGTGGAAATAAATTGTGTAATGATGGAATTGGTTTTGAATGGATTTCAAACTTGTGAAAATGGCTTAAAATGATTTGATATAAACCTGGTGGTTTTATCTTGTGAAAAAATCATGTTTTTTAATAAATCTATTTTGGTTTTAAATGGAAAGGAATTTTAATTTTTGAAATAGAATAATGGGATTGATCATATTTTTAAGTAGTCATAAAATATTTCACCCATCATGTAAGAGCACATGAAAGCCTTAGGTAGTTAGTGAGTTATTTGGATACACTCTACGCTGCGATAACATTCTAAAACATACTTGTAATGGGTCACATCCCCAACAAGTTGGTGACGATTCTCCTTTGTCCAGTTTCATAGGGACATGTGTATACACGTTTTTCTGAGTTCACATAGAGAGTGTGGAATCCTATATCTGGTTAATACTACCATACCTTTCAGTAGATGACCATGTTGCTCATTTGTTTATTTATATTTGAGATATAAATGTATACTAATGTTTGTTGAAACTGATTTACATTCCTGTTTATTTTACTTAAACTATTTTATGTAACTATTTTATTTAAGCCATTGTTTTAGAAATATTCCATATCTTGTAAAGTAAATATTGTGCTTTGAATGTATTTTCCATCATTTTAAAAATGTATAGCATGTTTTTTTAAAATGATTTTGAATTTCCAAACCAGTTTATCTTTAAAAATTGAAATCATTACTTTGGATAATATAAATTTGGAATCTATTATGGAATCATTGGTGTTATCCTACTATTATTAGGCTCACACGCTACTTTTTCCTTTGGTGTTTGTATACTTTCTTCTTCCTAGTTCGAGCAAAGGGAATGGATCTCTTGGAGGTGGATCCAACTGTTGAGCTTTGGTCTTGGTGAGTTATGTCCTTAGGGACTTTGGGGATATTTTTCTATTTTAATACTTTGGTTGTAGTGCTTTGGGAAGATTTATGCCTTGTTGACTTCTGGTACATTACTCCCACTGGAGTTTTTTTAAGTATACTATCTCGTTTCTTTTCTTCCACATTGTTGGTGGAAAATTCATTCTCACTTGTATGTTCTGGGATTCAAGGTGCTAGTCACCAACCCGTGGGGATAGGGAATGCCCTTCGGGCTATGTCAGGGCTAGCTCAGTTATTGGGTTACCAGGGTACCCAGATTGGTTCGTGATAGAAGATTATGGCTATCCCACATCGAAGGAGGAGGAGCACGAAACACCCCTTTATAAAGTGGTGTGGATACCTCTCCCATCATGAGGCCTTTTCTTGGGGGATACTTAAGGGATATATCTCAGGGAAAGAAAAACCATGCAGGCTAGGTCCAAAGAGGACAATATCATGATTATGGGCAGGACCGGGCCATTACAAATGGTATTAGAGCTAGTGTCCATTTGATGTTCCAGTGAGGAAATTGGGCCCTTTTAAGGGGGTGGATTATGTTTATCCCACATTGAAGGAGAAGGATCACAAAGCACCCCTTTATAAGGTGGTTTGGATACCTCTCCCATCATGTGTCCTTTTCCTGGGGGATGCCTGAGGGCTATAGCCCAGGGAAAGCAAAACCGTGTGGGATGCACTGGGCCGTTACATTCTCCCTTTTGGATAGGAATTACAGAGGAACTAGGATCTAAAGTTCATTTGAGTATTAAATATCATTCATGGATATATATCCAAACTATGAGAGATATGCAGGTTCTTGAGGACAGTATTTTCACTTGTGTTCTCAAATTTGGTGGGGATTTGTAAGAAAATTTGGTACTGTTTTATTTTTTTATAACAATAGTTACCAATCTATGATCAGGATGGATCCTTTTTAGGTATTGTATGGAAAACCTTGAAAATATCTATTTTTTGTCAAATATCGGTGAAAATTTTGTGGTTGGAACGAGCATAGCCTAGAAGATGACAAAAAAGATTCATTTTATTCTTTATATAATTTTGATGACATAGAGAAAATATAAATATTATGTTGATCATCATCAAAAACCATTTGAATCTTCAGTTGGTGATCAGGTGTTCTTGAATGTTTCACCATGTTTAGGTCATCAGTGGCTTGGGAGGCAAGGGAAGCATGCTCCTCATTTTGTGGGACCTTTTAAGGTATTTGAGAAGGTGGGAAAAGTGTATTACCATTTATTACATTTAGAATAGTTGAGTTCAATACATAACATGTTCCATGTATCGCAGTTATGAAATTATCTTTCTGATCCATTTTATGTTCTGAGCTGGAGTGGTATTGATTTTGAGCCTGATTTATTTGTGACTAGGCGTCCAGTCTGGATAGTTGATTCTAAAATGAAGGAACTAGGTGGGAGGAATATACCTTTTGTGTGAGTGATATGGAAGAAAGGTTCTGATACGCATGATATGTGTGAGAGAGATTCACTAATGACAGAACAATGTGTAAGAGTTTTTGTCCTAGAACCAACTGGTTTTACTTTGATTACATGTATATTTAATATATTATTACATATTGTTCATTTTTTTACATGACTATGATGTAATATTGTCCTAGAGTATTTGTTACATTGATAAGTTCATGGAAGTTCCCTGTTATGATGAGAACCTTGAAATGCAATAACAATATTCTTAAATATAGTTTTGTGGTTGGATGACATACTAAGATCGGACACATAGCATGCAGACTGTCAGGTGTGAGTACTTGTAAGCAAATGAGACTTCCTCTAATGAAGTTCGCATTTGGAAATCTCCAATATAGGAGATTATGAGAATAGACCTGCAAGTAGGAATCCTGCATGTTTTGGTGTCATCGGATATTTCTATCTGCAAGAGTGTGTAATAATCCTTAGACTTTAATATTATTATTAATATGTGTCATGACTCGCGCACTTTGATTTACTAACAAAAACTGTCACGCAGACATTTGGTAGGAATTAGGGTCTGTTGGGTGCCTCACGAGTGGCATGTTATTAATGGATAAGTCAAGGAAGGATTTGTCCCTTCCATTTATGGAAGTTGATATCTCGGCCCTTTGATTGAAATAGAACCGTCGCACGAAATTCCATGGACATGGTGTAACGATGAGTTTATTTCAGGTAGTCAAAGAACAACTTATCAAGCATAAAAGTTGATGACACTATCATGAAACCTGTTTAATGAGATATTGCGACAAAGGGATTAGTTTATACAATGATTTTTCGTATGTGGATGTCATTGTTTCAACTTTACGTTCTTTCTCTTAGGTGCCTTGACCCTTTTCTAGATAGTACTCTTGGACTTTAGGAAAGCCCGCATAATGACAATGAGAAAGAATCCTAGATGGTCACACACTAAGTATTTTTGGTGGTCTTGGTTAATTCTATTTGAATTTAATTAATGAAATAAATATTATTCACAAGACCGTCCAATAATTTTATTCAAGTTAAAATGATCCCATAAATTAAATAAAATATATTTATTTATTTTATTTAACATTTAATAAATATTTATTTACTAGTTTGTAAATAAAATATTTATTTGAGAGAATAAATTATTTATTTATTTATTAAGGTGTTCAATAAACGGAAGTGGAGTTCGAGTGGACCAAGATCAGTCCGGTAGTAAAATAATTATTTTCATGACAGTAAATAATTATTTAACTAGTTGGCACAAGTTAAAATAATAATGATGCTGCTATTATTTTGTGACGCATAATTTTATTATATAATTCTGTTTTGAACAAGTTGGTGCACCATGAATAATGACGCGGTATTATTATTATGAGCATGGTTTTTCTCTAATTTCATGAATGTATTTAATTATTTCTATGAAATTAAATATTGTAACTGAAATTCCATGTATATAAATAGACAAGTAGGCTTATTGTGCCATAGACCACACCACACTCCTGGTGAATTGAGAATTGTTGAGCCAAACAATTTCTCTCTCGAATCCTCTTCTCTCTCCTCTCAATAAATAGAGACGTTCTTTAAGGCCGAAGAACAAGCGATCAAGAACGACCGACACAAGACACTTGCTTCTCTGTGCTAGTACCCGGAGAATGAGTGGTGTCAATCGGAGGCCATCGAAGCACGTGTGGATCACCGCTAGAGGGATTCAAGTTTGGATCCTTACAGGTGCAACAAGATAATCCGAAAGGGTCATTTCAGATGTTCAACATCATCAATGAAGAAAAATACCAAAGATCCAGGTATTATTTTTCTTTATGAAATTAATTAAATTAATTATAAACATAATGTGCAAGATCCTCTCTAAAGGTTTTGGGCCTCTTTCTTCTTTATATAAATCTTTGATTATATTCTATGGAGACTGGCGTTCATCATCGTATTGATCCCAGAATAATTTTTGATCATGGTAAAAATCCAAATTGGGCATCATCCCAACCACACTTCCACTGCGCCTAGAACCTTGAAGTGGTATTATAGGGGTTACATCATAGTTTATAATTATTTAAATATTTAATTGATGAATTATGCGTTTAATAATTAAGTTGTTTCAATTCAAGTTAATCATTCTGCAAATCTGAATATTGTGATATATTCCTCCTCTTTCATTTCTCATTCACCTTACAGAAATGATCTTTTCTTTTAATTTTGATTAAAATAAAATAAAGGATCTCATCTGAAGGTTCCAAAGCTTCCTAGTTGTACAACACCAGAACACACGGCATGTATTCGGTAGTACATGTCATGTAGTCAAGATTCAATGCATCGGACCGGTC
This sequence comes from Viscum album, assembly GCA_963277665.1. Lineage (NCBI taxonomy): Eukaryota > Viridiplantae > Streptophyta > Magnoliopsida > Santalales > Viscaceae > Viscum > Viscum album. The sequence goes on from OY728163.1 coordinate 212,814,029, forward strand.
CGCCAAACCAAGCTGTGTGTTGGAGTCTTTCTAAGTCTTAAATGACTCCATATGTTGACCAGGAACATGTGGCACGTGGTTTCGGATTACATGTCGTGTGGCCAAAATGGACATGGTGTGTAGTCCCTTCAGGTTAGGATTAGACCATGTACCCCATACACAGCTAGCCCGGCTGGAGATTGTGTCACGAGGAACTACATGGCGTGTGGCCAATTGGACACGTCATGTACTCCGAATATTTCCAAAGTACACTCACACGTCGTTTCCCTAGGCGTTCACTTCGGATGGACGGTGAACAATATTACACACCGTATAGTTGGAACTACATGTTGTGTACTCATCCAAATTACACAGATTTATTAAAATTTACTATTATATTATAAAAACCCTTGATACGTGCACCATCGTGCGGGTGTAAAGCTGAGGAACAACACGTGATAGGTGTTTTATATATATGTGTTTAATTTAACATCTACACAATGTTCATTTCTACTCATTGGGTAGTTATGAATAGGAATTCACCGGGTTTCCTCCAAGGTACAAGTTATGTACAAATATAATTTTAAATGAATTTATTTATTTAAAATTATGATGGATGAGAATATCAAGTAAATTCAGAAAAGGATTTAAGATAAAAGGATTGATTAATTAAAGATGATAAATAATTGATTCGAGTGTGATTTATCATAAACAAGAACGACTAAAGAATTGAATGATAGTTTTATTTATGCATAAATATCATTGCATGTATGGATGATCATGAGCTAGACCAAGACCATTGTATATGGATGGTTTATTTTAATTTATTTATTTGAATTAAATTTTTTGGCCTATGAGACTTATCCTCATTAATATGTAGGGAATGCATTACCAAGGTTTCTTTTAAGTAAAACTCCCTTTTACCCCTCACCTACATGTGAGTTAAAAAAAGGGAATATGTAATGGATGGAACTCCCAAGACATTGGAGGAGGTTCAAGATGGAGCTGAGATGAAACCAATCCCAGGAGATGCAAAGGTGGAAAGGTGGAAGTTGTAAACACGAACCCAAAAGGTTTATGGTGTTTCTCCCCTAGGACAGGGTTAGTTTATCAACCGCTAGAAAAACTAACCATTAGAAAAGCTCATGATCATTCCATTTACTTTATTCTATTTATATCATTTTCATGGTTTATCATTATGGATGTGTTGTTTCGATTACATAATTAATGAATTAAACAAGCTTTCAAGATGGAACTAAAATAAACTAGACTTATGTATAAATATTATCAATACATGGTTAATCACTTAAGTAAGTTCCACTTAATATTAACAAGCATTTGATAATAAATAATTCACGCATAAGAGATAAAAATCCCTCAAATAAAATATTAAGTCATACCAAGCCTTCCATTACTTGATTAAGGGAAAAACTCAATAAAACTATGTGTTTGACCAACCCTTGTTGGGACACTTACTTTTATATAGGAAGCCCTTATGAAAGGTTTCGGGTTGACTTAACCATATTAAATAAAGAGGAGTAGACCTTGCTAGACTTGGTGTAATATTGGAGTCAATAGTTGAGGAAATACAAATTCATGATTTCATGATTGGGGAATCCACTCAACAAATCAAGGAGCTGCAAGCCCGCAGTTGGAAAAGACATGCCTACCTAAATACCTTCTAATATCTTGACCAACCCTTGTTGGGGTTATGTGAAGGGGAATATGGATCGTTTCCACTAGAATGTCATGGAAACTGGACATTATGAGTTCAATGGTGAGGGCCACTGGGACTTCATAAAATAGTGAGAGACTTAATAAAATTTATTATTTTTCATAAAATGTAATCAAGAAAGTAATAATGATATGCTCTTTTAATTGTAGAATAAAAATGACAAGCTCGTCAACCACACTGTCCTTGCGATCAATTCTGGATAAATACAACATCATCACCGGCAGTAACTTCCATGAATGGTTTAGACACCTTCGGGTTATCCTACACCATGAATGGAAGTCTTACGTGCTGGAGTTAGCATTACCTAATCCGCCTACCAAAGAGGCAAGTGATGAGGATTTCCTGGTCTATGAGAAACATATAAATGACATGATCGACATTCAATGTTTGATGTTATCATCAATGTCTAGTGAACTCATGAAGTCTCATGAAAACATGGATGCTTATAGCATGCTCGAGCACCTCCATGGTCTTTACTAGGAGAGAGAAAGATAGGAAAGGTTTGAGATCTCTAAGGCACTATTTCAAAGTAAGCCTGGAGAAGGTTCCCTGGCTGGGCCTCATGTAGTAAATCTCATTGGCTACATTGAGTGCCTAGAGGTTCTAGGGTTTAAACTCCCCAAAGAACTGGGCACCGATCTCATTCTCACATCACTCCCTCAGAGCTTCTCTAACTTTTTTTCAATTTAAATATGAACAACATTGAGAAGTCTCTATCTGATATTCTTATGCTCATTCGCCAAGTGGAAAAATATATGAATCGCAAAAAACTTTCATTCCTTATGGTGAATAAGAGGAAAGGGAAGGAGAAGATTTGTAAGCCTAAATCTTCTTCACGACCTTCCAAGAAAAGGAATATCAAAGGGGAGGCAATAGAACAGGACTGTTTGTTTCGCATGTGGTATGAAGGTCCACTGGAAGAAGAACTGCACCCAGCCTAAGAAGTAAGGGGAAACTCCAGGTGTGTTTGTTATCAAATTAAATATATCTATTTCTACAAATTGGGTATTAGATACAGCCTGTGGTGATCACATATATATCCAAACACAACAAACAAGTAGATTCAAGAAGATTGATCGAGGGGAGGTAGATCTACGAGCAGCCAACGGAGCCAGACTTGATGTTGTATCTATCGGGAACTACCACCTCACGTTTCAAACTGGGATGATATTGGTGTCAAAGGGTTGTTTTTATGTTCCTTCTATAACCAAAAACATAATTTCTATATCCAGAATATATATATATAGATTTGTTTTCAAGTTTGGAAATGAACTTTTCATCTTTTATAAAGATAGCATTTGTTTTGGTAGGGAACATTTATACAATGGTCTTTATGTGTTGGATTACACAAACCGAGTAATGGAAATCGATGACAAAGATACTTCACATGACTCATACTACACCCAACTTTGGCATCACCGTCAAGGTCATGTAAATGAGAAACGCTTGACAAAGTTACATCAAGATGGATATTTAGATTATTTTTAAATAAAACCACTTGGCGTTTGTCATGAATGTTTACAAGGAAAGATGACCAAAGCCCCATTTGGTGGGAAATGTGAAAGGGCTAAAGAGCTTCTTGAATTGGTTCATACCGATGTGTGTGGACCATTTCCAGTTGAAACAAGGGGTGGGTACTCATACTTATTAAATTTTACTGATGATTTTAGTAGATATGGATATATCTACTTAATGAGGTATAAGTCAGATTCCTTTGATAAATTCAAGGAATACAAGAATGAGGTTGAGAACCAGCTTGGTAAGAAGATTAAGAAACTCCGCTGAGGCCAAGGTGAGGAATATCTTAATCAGGACTTCATTGATTACTTACGAGAGTTTGGGATCCTATCCCAACTCACTCCTCCTTACACACCTCAATGGAATGGTGTAAGAGAAAGGAGGAACTGCACCTTTTTGTACATGGTGAGATCAATGATGATTCGTGCAAGTCTTCCATTATCCTTTTGGGGGTATGCATTACAAACAGCGGCACATATACTAAACCAAGTACCTACTAAATCAATAAATGGTATTCCATACATGTAACACCCTAATATTTTATGAGAAATATTTTTTTTTATGTTATACGCAACACCAAAGGAATCTTTGACAACACACAATACTGACTTGGCTTACAATACACGCAATCGCGACCTTCCTCAATAGCGTGTGTAGTACGCAATACCGGGTTTCACTAAACAACGATATATTATTATGGACTAGTCGTTATGAATAGTATTAACTAAATTTTAAATTTTATAACATTATTATTCATCTTACACATTTTCTAGAACATGGTAAGAGAACAAAATAAATTTTTTAGGTAAAATAAGTATTTAAAAAAATGCAATTTTGTCACCTTTTGATGGCACACCCACATTAAATCTAGTTTTTGACATGTTTATAAGTTCAATTTGACAAAAAAATTCTTCTTTGGAATCAGGATATAAAAATTTACTTTGGATAAATTTTTTATACTTTTCTGATAACTTTTATATTTTGATGAATAGTAAAAATACGCTAAATTTTAATTAAAAACAACTTTTTTCATTGAGATAATTTATATGGTTAAATTATAATATTGAATGGTTTTAAAGTATAAATAGAATATATTTTTACCATTTAAAATAATGTATGTCATTAGCATTAATTTCACATTGAATTCATAGGTAAAAACATTTCAATCTTTGGCAATGTTTTAACTTCTAAAACCTGTTTTCTTAACAACGGGATTAATTTTAAATTAATTACTGCAACTTATGTGTTTTGAATTTTGAAAAATGGATTCCATATTTGGAATTAGTGGGTCTAAATTATGTTAATAGGCTACTTTTTATTTTTGGGCATTATAAATAACAACTACGGTAAATTTTATTTACCATAGTTAAAGGAAAATCAGATAATTAAGGGTAAATATAAGATTATAAAATTACCCTAACACCTTCCAAAATCCTATTGGATGACTAAAAGTCGACCCATATCACCTAAGGCTCTGATTACATTCATTTAATAAACTTTTTTCCATGAAAATAATTTAATTATTATTAAAACTAAAGAAAGAGACAACATGTCACTTTCTTAAATCTTATAAGTATAATAATTTTAATTTAGTGATAAACTTAATGAAACTTCAAACATGAATAGTCTCCAGAAATCTAATACAATTATATACATCATATGAATTTATTTATAATTTTTAGGGATTAAATAATTATCATTAATTATGACACAATAGTGATGTTGAAATTATTTTATTAATTAAAATATCAAATAAATGGTTTTAAAAATATTAAAATAAATATTATATGAACTATTTAATGTGCTCCACTAATTTTATAGATACATATGACATTTTATGAATCTATTAAATCTTTTAGTTCGAACATATCTTCTGTATATATATTTTATTTAAATTCAAATAAATGAATAGTGTCAAAATTGACACTATTGTTATTTTATAAAAATAATATATTATAAAAAAATTTAAAAATCACAAAAATATTTAAAAAATTATAAATTAAAATTTATATGGTCGACAATGTCATAAAGTGTCAAATTATGGAAAATTCACAAGACATATGTAATTATTTATAATAATTTAAAAATTAGAATATTATTACCACAAATAACATTAAATTGATAAATAAGGATAAATCAAGTTGATAGTGTTTAAAATAAATTCCTAACATGTCTAAATTTTATTGGTTGATGATATTACAACCCTATCTCATATAATCTTCGGATATGAGTCATTTTGGAAGTTTTAAAGTGGGGTTGGGATTTAATATAAACTAATATTTCTTATATTTCCAACGGTGCCCCTCTCCTCCCTTATAAAAGGGCACCTCCTCCCTCTCCTACTAACACCAATTTGAGCCTTCAATCTCGGCCAACCCCTGACCATTTCACTTCCCCACTTCCTTAGAAACCTACTAGAGGTACTGGTCTTCTCAAAAGACCAACTCTAGTATCCTAAGAGAAAGTTTAAAGGAGGCACTTCGAGAAAGAGGTAATACCTTCGACCGTTTTCTTCAAGTTCCATTCTTATTCTTCTCCCTCTTCTTTAGTTGTTTCATTATTAAGTAATAACATCAGTATACCTCATATACTGATATGTTATTATAAATATCAAACAACCCTATTTCACCTCTTATCCATCCTACGGTAAACAAAATCACCGCGCGTGCGTACATACGGAATATCGTCTCCACGTCGTGGTGTAATATGTTTTCCACCACCACCTTACTTGGATGGGTATAATGGTGAAAATAAATAACTATATATGATTATTTTAAAGTGGTATTTATTATGAAATATTATACATACACTTCAATACAATTCCATGATCATGGGAACGATATCATCGCTCGTGCGTACGTACGGCCTACCGTCTCCACGATGTGATGCGACTCGTTCTATATGATCTTCATTGAATAATGATTATATAAAGGAATTTAATGAACTAATATGATATATATTACACTAATAACATTCTGTAAATCATATATCTATATCCTATAAAGAGTAATAAGAATTTATTCGACAAAACATGCATAAGAACATAAAGCAATAAACACCCGAATAACAAGTAGCAATGAAATATTACTACTAAAAAGATACAAATATGACCATATATGATATCATACAAATTAATATGATTCTTTAATAAGTCAATGACATTATTTAAATCATTATACAGGAGGTTCGGACACGTACGAAGCAAATCGGACCTAAGGTAAGGGAAAATCTCACAATCTCATTTTTATCCGAGATTGTTTATACTTCAGAATTTACTGGGGAATATTTATCATCCACATCCATGTTTCCTTAATATGTAATATTATTTCCATCCACCTAAAATTTTTTAAATCCAATTTTACCCATTGGTGAGTTTTTAGTAAAAGATATGAAAGGAATCTTTTGTCATTTTTAGTACGAGGTAATTTTTGAATTTTCCGACCAAAGTACGAGAAGAATGTTTTTTTTAAATTATACAGCATGAATTAATTCATAGAACATTATTTCCATGAAGCTTCCTTTACAATTTTTCAAGTTTATTTTTAATCAACTTCTTTTAGTTTAAAATTTTATGACATTTTAAGAAAGGAAAAATGTTTTTGAAGTAGAAAGGATATTTTCCTCAAGAATGGAGTTCAAGTGTTTTATCTAAATTATTTTCCATCTAAGATAATATAGAGTTCTGTTTCTATCCCTATTTTTACATTGATTTGATTATGTTATGATGTAATTATTTTTATGATGTCCTTTTATCTTATATGGATTATGTTATGATGGTATGATGTTTAAGATTCCCATTTTTATTACATGGGTTATGCTATGATATATGATTTATGATTTTGTGGCACACATAAGAATGGTTTCATTATGAGATCGGTGGGAGCTATATCTCCCTCCAATGCATTGGGTAAGCATTTATATCTCATGAGATAGACATGGCTGGAACGGCAGGTTAAATCGGTTCAGTGAAACAGGACTGAAACGAGTAGTGAACTCGGTTCAGAAATGGACTTTTTCCACCAAGATAGTCTTGGAAATGAGTCTTAACTACTAAGAAATGATTTTCTATGATTATGTGTGTATGCCACAAAGATTCATGTTTTAATTTATGTTTATTGGGATTACATTTCACTTCTATGATTTATCCCATGTTATGATCTCTTTTGCAGGATGAGATTTTCAAAATGTTATGTTCTTATGAATATGATATGTTTGATATTTCTTTTTTTTACCCTTACTAAGAATTTGAACTCACCCTTTTGTATGTTTTCTTTTCCCCGGGTCAGGAAGAAGGATATTAAGTAGGATATTCCAAAAAGGGACTCTACATATGATTAAATAAATGAGAGAAAATGTAGATGATTTATGAACCAGTTGTTTATGTTTCCCAGTTTCTAAAGACACTATACCTATACGGTCCTTTCATGGTTTTGTTATATGTTGTAAGAAGTATGCTTCAATTTTGAAGTAATAACCATGTATTTAAAGTATGGGTCATTATAGTTGGTATCAAAGGAAAGGTATAGTCAACCTTTGGAAACTAGGATGTGAAAGCCTTAGTAAGAAACCTAAGGATATGTCTAATCATAGAACACAATCTCAGTGTTTTAGAAATGGCCATGAAAAACCAATGATAAGGCCTTAAGTGTGAAATTTTATTCTTGATTATGTGGTTTGCCTATTATAATTAGTGTTGGTCACACTATTCTACTAGGTTTTAGTCAATGGTTGGAACCTGAAGGAACCATGTTAATGCGGAATGCGACGGGCAATGCAATGATTTTCCCCCTGAGCAACCAAAAATTATGGGAGATGGAATGAAAAATCTTGTATCCATGCTCACAAAACTTTCTCGAGATATGAATCATGTAGGACTTCCAAACGAGAAAATAAAGGAGCAACATTCTATTGAATCCTTCATGAGGTAGCGTCCACCTTTATTCAGTGGGTCTTCTGATCCATTGGTGGATGAACAATTGATCAGTACCACTAAAAAGATATTTTCAGTTCTTCAATGTTCTGAACATGATAAATTCATCTTAGCAGTATATCGTTTGGAAGGTGATGCTGATCAATGGTGAAATCTTATTAAGAATACGAGGCAAAGGTATGAAATTGAGTCCATGGAATAGGACAAGTTCAAGAACTTATTTTTCAATAAGTATTTCCCTTGTATTCTTCGAACAAAGATAGAGAAGTAGTTTCTTGAACTAAAGAAAAAGGATGATGAATCTGTTGGTACCTATGAAGTAAATTTTACAAGACTTGCAAGGTACGCTTCCAGAATTATTATCCAACCTGAGAGTAAGATCGATCGATTCTTTAGTGGCTTAAAACCAAGTCTTCGAAGGGCGTTATCCATAAGGGACTTCAATATCTATGAGGAAATTGTTCGATGTTCTCTCAAGGTTGAGATGGAGATTGGTGTAACCAATCAGTCACATGGGTTTGATAAGAAGAGGAAAATGTAATTCAAAGGAAAATCTAAAGACCACACTAAAAATAAGATGAGTTTTCCCTTATGCTCAAAGTGTGGAAAGAAACATGGAGGAAATTGTCTTAAGGGGACAAGAAAATGTTATAAGTGTGGAAAAGAAGGTCATCGGGCAATTGATTGTCGAAATAATGGGAAGAAGATGTCTAATGATGCAAACAAAGGAAAGGATACACAGAATTCACCTACTACACTTCAATGTTTCAAGTGCAAGGACATGGGGCATTATGCCAATCAATGCCCAAATCCAAGGTTTGATGATGATGATCGACGTCAACAAACTCTTAAGGCCAAAGACAAAGGAAATTCACATGAAATTACTATCGGCAATGTGGAGTACGAAAATGAAGTGGTGAGAGGTACACTTACCATCCACTCTAAAGTAGAAAATGTTTTATTTGATTCTGGATCCACCCACTCTTTTATTTCTGAAGAATTTTCTAAGGGTATCGACGTATTACCTCAACAATTAGATGTTGAGTTGGCTGTGACAACTCCTAATGGCACAACGGTTGTATCAAAAGTTTACAATTCTTCTCCGATTGAAGTTTTTGGGAAAGTGCTTACTACAAATCTTGTGATCCTTCCTATAGTGGAATTTGATGTGATTCTTGGCATGGATTGACTTTCTTTATATGGATCTCATATCAATTTCCAAATAAGGGAAGTTACATTTCATATTCCAGATCAATCTATGATCGTCTATCGATGCAAGGATGAACATAACCTTCCAGTGGAAATTTCTTCCATCTTATGGGTCTTGATTCCACTAAATGAAGGTTATTTATCTCAAATGGATGGAGAAAAACTCATGATTAATAATATGAACATTGTACGGGAGTTTGATGGTGTCTTTCAGGAGGAATTTCCTGGTCTTCCACCAAATCATGAAGTTGAATTTTTAATAGAACTCGTACGGGGTGCTTTTCCTATTTCAAAGACACCTTATAGAATGGACCCAATTGATTTGCAGGAATTGAAGAAGTAACTCCAAGAGAATCTTGATAAAGGATTCATATTCCCTAGTATGTCACCTTGGGGAGCACCTGTTCTGTTTTTTAAGAAGAAAGATGGATCAATGAGACTCTATATTGATTATCGAGAACTTAACAAGATCACTATCAAGAAAAAATATCCTCTCCCATGCATTGATGACCTATTTTACCAACTACACGGAACTCAATACTTTTCCAAGATTGATCTTCATTCAGGGTATCATCAATTAAGGGTCAAAAGGGAGGATATACCAAAGACAGCTTTCTGTACAAGGTATGGACACTATGAATTTATAGTGATGCCATTTGGTCTTACTAATGCCCCAGCTATCTTCATGGATCTAATGAATATAGTCTTTAGAGACTATCTTGATCAGTTTGTGGTAGTCTTTATAGATGATATTCTTGTCTATTCAAAGAGAAAGGAATAACATTAAGATCACTTGAGAATTTTATTAAAAACCCTAAGAAATGAGAAGCTTTATTCCAAATTTACCAAGTGTGAATTTTGGCTTCAAAAAGTTGCATTTTTGGGTCACATAATCTCAAAAGAAGGGATATCTGTGGGTCCAGCAAAAATAGAGGTTATCAAAATATGGTCAAGACCAACAATAGTAGCTGAGATCTGAATTTTTCTTGGTTTGGATGGATATTATCGACGTTTTGTGAAAGATTTTTCAAGGTTATCTAACCCACTCACCAAGTTGACTCGGAAAGGAGTTAAGTTTGTTTGGACGGAGGAATGTGAAGAGAATTTTAAGGAGTTGAAAAGAAGGTTATCCAGTGCACCTGTGCTCACACTACCTTGCAGTGGAGAAAGGTTTGTGATCTACAGTGATTCATCCAAGAAGGTACTGGGGTGTGTTCTCATGCAAAATGATATGGTGATAGCTTATGCCTCACGACAGTTGAAAATCCATGAGTAAAATTACCCAACTCGTGATTTGGAGTTAGCTGTGGTAATCTTTGCATTAAATATTTGGAGGCATTATCTTTATGGTGAAAGGTGTGATATTTATACTGATCATAAAAGTTTAAAGTATATTTTCACACAAAAGAAGCTGAATATGCGTCAAACAAGATGGTTGGAGATGATTAACGATTATGACTGCTCAATTCATTATCACCTTGGTAAAGCAAACAAGGTGGAAGACGCATTAAGTCGACAAGACCATGCTAGCTTATCCATGATGAGGATCACAATAGATCCAATATTTATATATTTACAAAGGACTGATCTTGGAATTATAATGGAAGGGGAAAAATCTTATCTTTCTCAAATGAATTTTCAACCATCTATACACGTGAAGACTAAAGAGGCACAGAAAGAAGATGTAGAGTTACAAAAGAAGGTAAGAAATGTTCCTGAATTCAACCTTGATTGTAATGGGATAATAAGGTTCAGGAATCGGGTTTGTGTTCCTCCCATCTGAGAATTAAAGAAAGAGCTACTGGATGAGGCTCATAGTTCTTCATTCTCTATTCATCCTGGAAGCACGAAGATGTATAGGGATCGGAAAGAGTACTTCTAGTGGGATGGCATGAAAAGAGATGTTGTTGAATATGTCTCTCGATGCTTGGTTTGTTAGAAAGTTAAAGTTGAGAGACAAAATTCTAAGGTAATGTTACAACCATTACCGATACCAGAATGGAAATGGTAAAACATCACTATGGACTTTGTCGTCGGACTTCCTAAAACATCCAAAGGCAATAATGATATCTGGGTTATAGTTGATCATCTTACGAAGTCGGCACACTTAATTTCTATTAGAGAAGATTTTTCTCTTGATCAACTTGCCAGGATATATGTAAAGGAAGTGGTAAGATTTCATGGAGTACCACTTTCCATTATATCTGATCAGGATCTGAGGTTTACCTCAAAATTCTGGCGAAGTCTTCAGCATGCTCTAGATACAGAGTTGAGTTTCAGCACTGCTTACCATCCTCAGATAGACGGTCAGTCTGAGAGGACAATTCCAACTCTAGAAGACATGTTGATAGATTGCTCTATGGATTTCAAAGGTGGTTGGGATCAACACCTATCTTTGGTGGAATTTTCTTATAATAATATCTTTCACTCCAGTATTCAGATGGATCCTTATGAATCCCTCTATGGAAATAAATGCAGAACTCCAACTTTCTGGGATGAAGTTGGGTAAAGAAAGCTATTAGGACCTGATCTTGTTGATGAGATGGTAGAAAAGGTCAGATCTATTCAACAACACATAAGATCGGCTCCGAGTCGACAGAAAAATTATGCCCACAAACGAAGAATAGACCTAGAGTTTGAAGTGGGCAATAAAGTGTTCTTACGAATATCTCCCTGGAAGAGGGTAATGAGATTTCGAAAGAAGGGAAAGTTGAGCCCTAGATATATCAGTCCTTTTGAAATTCTGGATCGTGTTGGGAAGGTAGATTACCGATTGGCGCTTCCACTGAATCTCTATCAATTTCACGATGTGTTCCATGTATCTCTCCTGAGAAAGTATATACTCGATCCTTCACATGTACTCAGCTCAGAAGTTGTACCGTTGGAGCAAGATCTTTCTTATGTAGAACAGCCGATAGAGATTCTGGATCATAGTGAAAAAGTCCTACAGAACAAGACCACTCTCTTGGTGAAAGTTTTATGGAGGAACCATCAATTAGAAGAAGCTATATGGGAACTTGAGGATATGATGAGGGAGAGGTATCATCATCTGTTTGTAATGAAGTGACGAATTTCGAGGGTGAAATTCATTTTAAGGGGGGTAGAATGTAACACCCTAAGATTTATGAGAAATATTTTTTTTATGTTATACTCAACACCAAATGAATCTTTCACAACACACAATACTGACTTGGCTTGCATTACACGCAATTGCGACCTTCCTCGATAGCATGTGTAGTATGCAATACCGGGTTTCACTAAACAACGATATATTATTATGGACTAGTCTTTATGAATATTATTAACTACATTTTGAATTTTATAACATTATTATTCATCTTACACATTTTCTAGAACATTGTAAGAGAACAAAATAAATTTTTCGGGTAAAATAAGTATTTTTCAAAAAATGCAGTTTTGCCGCCTTTTGATGGAGTACCCACATTAAATATAGTTTTTGACATGTTTATAAGTCCAATTTTACAAAATAAAATTCTTATTTGGAATTAGGATATAAAAATTTACATTGAATAAATTTTTGATACTTTTCTGATAACTTTCATATTTTGATGAATAGTAAAAATACGCTAAATTTTAATTAAAAACAACATTTTTCATTGAGATAATTTATATGGTTAAATTATAATATTGAATGATTTTAAAGTATAAATAGAATTTATTTTTACCATTTAATATAATGTATGTAATTAGCATTAATTTCACATTGAATTCCTAGGTAAAAATAGTTCAATCTTTGGCAATGTTTTAACTTCTAAAACTTGTTTTCTTAACAACAGGATTAATTTTAAATTAATTACTGCAAATTATGTGTTTTGAATTTTGAAAAATGGATTCCATATTTGGAATCAGTGGGTCCAAATTATGTTAATAGGCTACTTTTTATTTTTGGGCATTATGAATAGTAACTACGGTAAATTTTATTTACCATAGTTAAAGGTAAATCGGGTAATTAAGGGTAAATATAAGATTATAAAATTACGCTAACAACTTCAAAAATTCTATTGGATGACTAAAAGTCGACCCATATCACCTAAGGGTCGGATTAGATTCATTTAATGGACTTTTTTCCATGAAAATAATTTAATTATTATTAAAACCAAAGAAAGTGACAACATGTCACTTTCTTAAATCTTATAAGTATAATAATTTTAATTTAGTGATAAACTTAATGAAACTTCGAACATGAATAGTATCCAAAAATCTAATACAATTATATAAATCATATGAATTTATTTATAATTTTTAGGGGTTAAATAATTATCATTAATTATGACACAATAGTGATGTTGAAATTATTTTATTAATTAAAATATCAAATAAATGGTTTTAAAAATATTAAAATAAATATTATATGAACTATTTAATGTGCTCAACTAATTTTCTAGATACATATGACATTTTATGAATCTATTAAAACTTTTATTTCGAACATATCTTCTATATATATTTTTTATTTAAATTCAAATAAATGAATAGTGTCAAAATTGACACTATTGTTATTTTATAAAAATAACATATTATAAAATTGTTTAAAAATCACAAAAATATTTAAAATTTATAAATTAAAATTTATATGGTCGAAAATTTCATAAATTGTCAAATTATGGAAAATTCATATCACATATGTAATTATTTATAATAATTTAAAAATTATAATTTTATTACCACAAATAACATTAAATTGATAAATAAGGATAAATCAAGTTGATAATGTTTAAAATAAATTCCTAACATGTCTAAATTTTATTGTTTGATGATATTACAACCCTATCTCATCTAATATTTGGATATGAGTCATTTTGGAAGTTTTTAAGTGGGGTTGGGATTTAATATAAACTAATATTTCTTATATTTCCAACAGTGCCCCTCTCCTCCCTTATAAAAGTGAACCTCCTCCCTCTCCTCCTCACACCAATTTGAGCCTTCAAGCTCGTCCAACCCCTGCACATTTCACTTCCCCACTTCCTTAGAAACCTACTAGAGGTACTGGTCTTCTCAAAAGACCAACTCTAGTGCCCTAAGAGAAAGTTTAAAGGAGGCACTTCGAGAAAGAGGTAATATCTTCTACTGTTTTCTTCAAGTTCCATTCTTCTTCTACTCGATCTTATTTAGTTGTTTAATTATGAAGTAATAACATCAGTATCCCTCATATACTGATATGTTATTATAAATATGAAACAACCCTATTTCACCTCTTATCCAACCTAAGGTAAACAAAATCACCGCGCGTGCGTACGTACGGAATACCGTCTCCACGTCGTGGTGTAATATGTTTTCCACAACCACCTTACTTGGATGGGTATAATGGTGAAAATAAATAACTATATATGATTATTGTAAAGTGGTATTGATTCTGAAATATTATACATATACTTCAATACAATTCCACGATCATGGGAACGATATCATCGCTCGTGCGTACGTACGGCCTACCGTCTCCACGATGTGATGCGACTCGTTCTATATGATCTTCATTGAATAATGATTATATAAATGAATTTAATTAATGAATATGATATATATTACACTAATACCATTCTAAAAATGATATATCTATATCCTATAAATAGTAATAAGAATTTATTAGACAAAACACGCATAATAACATAAAGCAATAAACACCCGAATAACAAGTAGCAATGAAATATTACTACTAAGAAGATACAAATATGACCATATATGATATCATAACAATGCATATGATTCTATAATAAGTCAATGACATTATTTAAATCATTATATAGAAGGTTCGTACATGTACGAAGCAAATTGGACCTAAGGTAAGGGAAAATCTCACAATCTCATTTTTATCCGAGATTGTTTATACTTCAGAATTTACTGGGGAATATTTATCATCCACGTCCATGTTTCCTCAATATGTAATATTATTTCCATCTACCTGCAATTTTTTAAATCCAATTTTACCCATTGGTGATTTTTTAGTAAAATATATGAAAGGAATCTTTTGTCGTTTTTAATACGAGGTACTTTTTGACTTTTCTGACCAAAGTACGAGAAGAATGTTTTTTTAAAATTATACAGAATGAATGGATTCATAGAAAATTATTTCCATGAAGCTTCCTTTACAATTTTTCAAGTTTATTTTTAATCAAATTCTTTTAGTTTAAAATTTTATGACATGTTAAGAAAGGAAAAATGTTTTTGAAGTAGAAAGGATATTTTCCTCAAGAATGGAGTTCAAGTGTTTTATCAAAATTATTTTCCATCTAAGATAATATAGGGTTCTATTTCTATCACTATTTTTACATTTATTTGATTATGTTATGATGTAATTATTTTTATGATGTCCTTTTATCTTATATGGATTATTTTATGATGGCATGATGTTTAAGATTCCCATTTTTATTACATGGGTTATGCTGTGATATATGATTTATGATTTTGTGGCACTCATAAGAATGGTTTCATTATGAGATGGGTGGGACCTATATCTCCCTCCAATGCATTGGGTAAAGATTTATATCTCATGAGATAGACATGGCTGGAACGGCAGGTTAAACTGGTTCAGTGAAACAGGACTGAAACGAGGAGTGAATTCGGTTCAGAAATGGACTTTGTCCGCTAAGATAGTCTTGGAAATGAGTCTTGACTACTAAGAAATGATTTTCTATGATTATGTGTGTTTTCCACAAAGCTTCATGTTTTAAGTTATGTTTATTGGTATTACATTTCACTTCTATTATTTATCCCATGTTATTATCTCTTTTGCAGGATAAGATTTTCAAAATGTTATGTTCATATGAATATGATATGTTTGATATTTCTTTTGTTTACCCTTACTGTGCATTTGACCTCACCCTTTTGTATGTTTTCTTTTCCCCAGGTCAGGAAGAAGGATATTAAGTAGGATATTCCAAAAAGGGACTCTAGATATGATGAAATAAATGGGAGACAACATAGATGATTTATGAACCAGTTGTTTAGTTTCCCAGTTTCTAAAGACATTATACCTATACGGTCCTTTCATGGTTTTGTTATATGTTGTAATAAGTATGCTTCAATTTTGAAGTAATAACCATGTATGTTAAGTATGGGTCATTATAATACAATTTTGAGAGTGGAAGAAAACCCATGTTATCAAATTTACATGTGTGAGGTATCAAATCATTTGTTAAGGTCTCTTCAGGTAACAAACTCGCACCATGAGGCACAAAGTGTACCTTTATAGGATACCCCAAGGAAACAAGGGGATATTAACTATACAACCCCTCAAACAAAAAAAAAGTTATAGTGGCAAGACATTCCATATTCCTTTAGAGGGAGCACATCTCCAAAAGATATAGTGGGAGCAAGATAGACTTTGATGAAGTCAAGGATCAAGGTACACAAGAGTTGGTACAGGAATAGATTCCAAAAAGCCCCATGGATGAAGAATCTTTTCCAGAGACACAAGTACTACATAGAAGTACAAGAGAGGTTAGAGAACTGAAATGGTATAGTAATCTAGTTACCGAGGATGGTGACTCATTATTAGTTGATAATAATGATCCTCTAACCTACAAGGAAGAAGTAAGTGGAACAGACGTTGCCAAGTGGCAAGAAGCCATAAATTCTGAAATGGATTCCTTGTACCAAAACCAAGTCTGGATTTTGGTAGATCCACCAGTTGATGTAAATCCTATTGGTTTCAAATGGATATTCAAGAAGAAACTGAACATGGAAGGACAATTCAGTACCTATAAGGAACAACTGTTTGCAAAAGGGTTTAAACAACGTCAAGGAATTGGTTATAATGAAACCTCCTCACCAGTTGCAATACTAAAATCCATCAGAATTTTACTTTCCATTGTGGCTTACCATGACTATGAGATTTGGAAAATTGATATCAAAACAACATCCCTTAATGGGAACCTTTAGGAAGATGTCTACATGACACAACCTGAAGAGTTTTTGACTCCAAAGGATGCCAATAAGGTATACAAGTTGCAGAAATCCATTTATGGATTAAAGAAAGCATTCAGGTCATGGAACATCCATTTTGATGAATCCATAAAAGAATTTGGTTTTATCAAGAATGAATGTGAGACTTGTGTCTACAAATGGTTTAGTGGGAGTTCAGTCATTTTTTAATAGTATATGTTGATGACATATTACTTATTAGAAACAAGATACCATTCTTATAGTCTATTAAGGCATGGTTGAATCAATGCCTCTCCATGAAATACTTGGGCGAGGCAGTATATTCTTGGTATTAATATCCATAATTATATATCTAAGATATTGTTGGTCCTAAGTCAAAGTACATACATTAATAAGATACTAAAGATATTCAGTATGGAACAATCCAAGAGGGGATTGTTGCCACCATCACATGGCATTCATCTTTCCAAGAAAATGTTTCCTCAAACACATGAGGAAAGAAAGATAATGGCAAGGACTCCATATGCATCAGTGATTGGGTCAGTCATGTATGTCATGCTATGTACTGGGTTGGATGTCACCTATACATTGAGTGTGGTAGGCAGATATCAAGCTGACCTAGGTGACCGCCATTGGATGGCAGGAAAGACTATCCTAAAGTATCTGAGGTGTACTAAAGATTGGTTTATAGTTAATATAGGATATGAGGAACTAGTCATCAGAGGATATGCATATGCTAGTTTCCAGACTGATCAAGATGACATGAAGTTGCAAACGGGATACATCTTCACTTTGAATGAAGGTGTAGTGAGCTGGAAGAGCTCAAAGTAGAGTGTGGTCGCTGATTCTACAACAGAGTCTGAATTTATCGTAGATTTTGAGGCAGCTAAAGAAGCAGTTCAGATACAAATATTCATCTAGGAGCTAGATGTGATACCCAGCAGTAAGGATCCCATCACATTGTACTGTGATAATACTACAGCGGTGGCTCTCGTAAAAGATTCAAAGGGCACATCAGTGGACAAAGCACATACTTCATAAGTATCATCTCTTAAGGGATTTTTCTCAGAGAGGTGAAGTTGTAGTGAGCATTATTTCCACAGAATACAACGTGGCAGACCCCTTGACTAAAGCCTTGAATCAGTAGAAACATGATCATCGTGTGAGGTATAGCAGACAGAAAGTTGTAGGTAGTTGGCTCTAGTCCAAGTGGGAGTTTGTAAGAGTTGGTTTCCTAGAACCAATTGGTTTTACTTTGATTACATGGATATTTAATGTATTATTACATATTGTTCATTGTTATTCATGACTATGATGTAATAATGTCCTAGAATATTTATTAAATTGATAAGGACATGGAAGTTCCCCACTATGATGAAAACCTTGAAATGCAATAAAAATATTCTTAAATATAGTTCTACGGTTGGAAGACATAATATGATCAGACACATAGCATTCAGATCATCAGGTTCGAGTACTCGTAAGCATATGAGACTTCCTCTCATGAAGTTCACAAATAGTAATCTCAAAGTTAGGAGATTATGAGAACAGACCCGCTAGTAGGAATTCTGCATTTTTTGGTGTCATCAGATATTTCTACTTGTGAGCATGTGTAATGATCCTTAGACTTTAAGATTATTATTAATATGTGTCACGACTCGTGCACTTTGATTTACTAATGAAAATCATCATGCAGACAGTTGGCAGGAAGTAGGGTACGTTGGGTGCGCAATGAGTGGCATGTTATTAATGGATAATTCAAGGAAGGATTTGTCCCTTCCATTTATGGAAGTTGATATCTCATCCCTTTGAAATAGAATCTTCACGTGAAATTCCATGTCCATGGTGTAACGATGAGTTTATTTTAGGTAGTCAAAGAACAATGTATCAAGCATAAAAGTTGATGACACTATCATGAAACCTTCTTGATGAGATATTGTGACAAAGGGATTATATTATACAGTGATCATTTGTATGTGGATGTCATTGTGGTGACTTTACGTTCTTTCTCTTGGGTGCATTGACCTGTTGCTAGACAATAATCTTGGACTTTAGGCAAGCCCACCTAATGCCAATGAGAAAGAATCCTAGAGGTTCACACACTAAGTGTTTTTGGTGGTCTCGGTTAAATTCTATTTGAATTTAATTAATGTAATAAATATTATTCTCAAGACTGTGGAATAATTTTATTCAAGTTAAAATGATTGCATAAATTAAATACAATTTATTTATTTATTTTATTGAACATTTAATAAATATTTATTTACTAGTTTGTAAATAAAATACTTTTTTAAGGGAATAAATTATTTATTTATTTATTCAGGTGTTCAATAAATGGAAGTGGATTTTGAGTGGACCAAGGTCGGTCCGGTAGTAAAATAATTATTAGCAATATAGTAAATAATTATTTAACTAGTTGGCACAAGTTAAAATAATAATGACACTGCTATTATTTTGTGACGTGGAATTTTATTTTATAATTACATTTTTCTCAAGTTGGAACACCATGAATAATGATGCAGTATTATTATTATGATCATTGGTTTTCTCTAATTTCATGAATGTATTTAATTGTTGCTCTGGAATTAAATATTGTAAGTGCAATTCCATGTATATAAATAGACAAGTAGGCCTATTGTGCCATAGACCACACCACATGCCTGGTGAATTGAGAATTTTTGATCTAAAAAATTTCTCTCTCGAATCCTCTTCTCTCCCCTATCAATAATGAGAGACGTTCTTCAAGTCTGAATAACAAGTGATCAATAATGATCTACACAAGACACTTGCTTCACAACACTAGCACCCAGAGAACGAGCGGTGTCGATCAAAGGCCATCGGAGCATGTACGGATCATCACTAGAAGGATTCTAGTTTGGATCCTTACAAGCACAACGAGATAATCCATATGGTTAACATCATCAAAGAATAAAAATACTAAAGATATAGGTATTATTTTTCTTTATGAAATTAATTACATTAATTATAAACATGATGTGCAAGATCCTATATAAAGGTTTTGGGCCTCTTTCTGCTTTATATAAATCTTCTATTATATTCTATGGAGACTGGAGTTCATCATCGTATTGATATTGGAATAATTATTGATCATGGTAAAAATCTGAATCACGTGCCACCCCAACCACACTTCCACTACGCCCAGAACCTTCACAATGGCCTCATCTTTTGTATATGGAAAATTCTTGATAGGTATTTTGGGGGAATAAAACTTCTATGATGGGGAGGTTTTAATATCCTATTATTTTTTTTAGGTAATCTTAGGCCCTCTTTTTTTTATTCTTTGAGTGGGGTTCGTCTTAGGTTGTTTCGGGAAGAAAGTAGAAATTTTTTGGATTTTTATTGGTTGTTCATGGTTGGCACATAGTTTTTCCAAACCGTTCACCCACCAAGAGAAAACCATGCCACCCCATGAAGTGGGAGTTTTCCTAATTAGTGAAAAGTTTGAAAAATTGTGCTCCCAAATAGTATAATCTATTCACCCTATCAGAGGGGCGCATGGTTAGGGTGAATTGTTCGACATACCGTGAAGCCCTGCCCATCTAACCGTGTGCTTAAGTTATTTTATTTCCTTTTTTTTAAATGAGTCTCCCCCTTTCTACCTCCCACTCAACCCTGAACCCCTAAACCATGAATTCATAGGTCCTTAGGGCTCTCAAGAACCATTTTTTCTCTTATAAACCCCTTTTCAGGAGGATCGAATCTTGGTTAACCGCGTTCGATTCCTCTTCGGTAAGAAATATTCTCATGTTCCTTCTCTCCCACTCTATCTTTCTTTCCCCCACAGGGTTTATTAGATCATCATTCTATTGATGGGTCTAAACTACTTTATCTTGGATCTTGAATATATGTTTCATTCCATGATCTTTGTTTCCATAGTTCTTCATCGGTAAATCTTTACGTGGGTGTTTATTTATGTGATTTACATGATAATGGTAAGTGGATACATCTACGATTTACCAATTTAGTTAACCATGAATTGATTAATTGTTTTAAATTTCATTGAATGAAAATTTTAAAATCCAATTAGATGAAAATTTGAATATGAATTGATTCGGAATGGAATTTTGGGAAAACCCTCAATTCCATTGGAATTGGAATTTAGGGTGTGATTTGAAATTAATGGAAATTTGTGAAATTTATTTGTAAATTTATTTTTGAGAAAAATGGATTAAATTGATTTGATGAGAACCCATGATTAGTTTTATCATGAAAAAGGAATGAACTAATCAAAAAATATATTTTGGATTTTAAAGTAAGATTCTCATATTGAAACTAAAAAGGGGTCAATTGTATTTTAAAAAAAATTAAAATAATTTTACCATTGTTGATTGATTGATTGAGAACATGTGAGACTGGGTAATTAGTGAGTTATTTATGATAGACATGCTAGGATTTTAATGCCCTAGAAATGGATTGAAGCTTCAAAACTCAAATAAAATTATACTTCAGCATATCTTATCCCTGATGGGATTTTTATGAGTCATCTTTGGATATTTTTTGATGGATGTGTTTACACATATTGTCGTGATCACTGATATGAGATGTATGAGAATCCCATAAATTGAAACTATCGTAACTTAGGGAAGATAACCACAGTGCTTATTGTGAATGATTTTTTATATACTTTATTGATTGGGAAAATTCTTACAAGGTCTTAGTTAATTATATAAACTATTTTATATAAAATTTTCATTAAGAAAATTTTTGAAAATTTTCCATCAATTGAAATGAAAAGCAGGTTTTTTTAAATATGAAATTGTATAACCATGTATTTATTGTTTAAAATTGAAATCAGAATTTAGTTTATTGTTATTATCATCTTATTATAGAACACTTGGTGACCCATACTTGGATTTTATCTCACACCCTACATTTTCCTTTAGGGGTTTGTATATTTTCTTCTACCATGTTTGAACACTCGGAAAACACCCCTTCGAGGTGGTGGTTGTTGTTGACCCTTTGGGATTAGTGTGATGTGTCTATTTGGAATTGGGTTTTTTATATTATTCTTCTGGTACATTGGTGATATTATTTATAGGTGTTTTTTTACTTGTTTCAATAATGGTACTATCTCCTTTGGGAGTTTTTTTTATAATATTGACTTGTATATGTTCTTCTGTTGTGTTTGTGGAAAATTAATTCACACCTTTATCTTGTATGATTCCAAGTTCTTGTCACAAACCCTTATAGATTGGGAACGACATTCGATCTTTTTCAGGATCATATCAAGTGTAATGGTACCAAATTATTTGGGCTATTCATTGAAACTTTCCATCCCATATGGGATACGATAACATCACTCATATGTACACAGAACTATCGCCTCACGAAGCGATGTGAATTATTTTGCACTAATTCATTACATGGAAGTTAATAATAATAAAGTTAATGAATACATGTGATATACATATTACATCATTATGATATTAATGAAATATTTATCATTTTTAAATGATAATATATCATTTTCCTTCTTACCTTTCAACTCACTAAAAAATTATATCATTTGTGCGTACATTTCGACTACCACCTCCATGAAGAGATGTGGTTCTTTTTTTCATCCCAAATAACAAGGATAATATATATATATATAATTAAATAATATGGTATTTATTATATTATTATAATTATATAAATATAAAATAATACTTACCCTCTTTCTATAATAATTTTTGAAAAATAAATATGTTACACATGTGTATATACGGCATACCGTCTCCATGATTATAACATAATTCATTTTTCATAACCATATTTCATGATTGATTAAAAAATTATATATTATGTATAAAAATGATAATTATTCCACTATTATTATTCTGGGTATTTTTAAATAATTTCCACTTTAACCATGGTCAACACCCCAAAGCTATTTTGAAATAATGAACCAAACTTCCTTGAAACACCATACATAGACTCAACTAATTATGCATTTAAATATACCATTAAAATTAAATGATTTAATTATAAGGTATTAAAACCATAAAAATTTCATACAGAATAATAGACTTGATGTAAATTTATTATACCAGAGTTAAAGTACATACATTGAACGTATACACTCATGGTAAGGGATTTTGTTTCAATTTCCTTTCATTGAGAAATATTGTAATGTTATGAACCTAATTACATTTATATGGTGTATTTACTTACAGTTTTACCTATAAAATCATCAATACTTCATTAATAATGGTATTTTTTGTTTTAATTTGAATTATTTTCATCCAAGGGGATTTGACTTAAAAGTTACAAAGTGGTAAATAATGTCATAACTCAATATCTTTTCATTGGTTAATTTTACTTATTCATTGTATTTGATATTATAAGATTATGTTTGTAATTAATTTTTATTATATTGTGTTTTATTTCCACTTTTTTATGTTGATTTACATTAGATACACCTAATTGATTCATTAATTTGTTCTCAAATTCAATGGTATGGTCTTTGTAACGGTTATTCATATCAAATTCTCTTTCTTTGATACATATGTTTATTACATGAACCTATATTCTTTTATGAGGTGTATATAATAACTTTATGACATGTTATATCATGAATATCCTTATTTTAATAACATTTAAATTATAATTGAATGTTATTCTTTCAAGGGGCTTATAATTAAGGAGTTACCAATGTGTCAGAGGCTTTATGTTACAGTCTCATTTCTTTCATGATTGTTTATATTCAAGGTTCATTTGGATGAAATCATATGATAAAAATTTATTGAAAAACATATCTTAATTTTACATTGGTAATGTATGTGGTAAAAATTTTTGATTTTCATTTCCTCCCTTATTGATTTAATAATCATCAATAAAGTCATTTATAGGTGATATTAATCTAGTATCATATTTTAGATTGGGAATATTTCTATTTCATATCATTGTTTTATAAAATGTTCATTTGTAAACATAAATGATTTCATAAATATATTTTACATGGTCATTAAACTTATTTTAAATCAATTTCAAAGATATTTTCTTAATGTTTTTCAAATGGGCCACTTTTTACTCCCTTTACAAAATGTTTGAAAGGGATGTTTATTTTTAACATTTACAACAAGAGTGGATATTCCCTATATCATGACCACTCTATGTTTTAAAGAATACACTTTATGTTTCAATGGTTATTTTCTATGAAAATTATTTATTTAATTTTTGATAAAGGTTTAGATTTTAAATAATTGTTTTCAAAATGGAAATTATATTTTCCTCCGGAAGTGATCCATGTTATCTTTCAAAATCATTTTCTATCAAAGACAACATCCTTAAATGTTACAAAAAGTGAAATAGTTATTTTCCTCATGAATTTTTTAATGGTATTTTAATGTTATTTATATTTATTAATGTCAAAAATAAATTATTTTATTTATTCTCTACTGGGATATGTTGAAATGATACTGTCCTTATTATTTCTCTAAACGGATTATGATTGTTTCAAGATATTGTTATGAAACTCATTTATTTTCCATGAGTTAATAATGTTTCAAATATATTTCCATGGAACCCATTTCTTTTCCATGGATTAATCAATTTAATAAAGGTATAATGGTTTTTTATGAGTTTATCATGAAATGTGAGATCCCATGTTCTATGATTATGTTTTGGTTCTTGGGAATTTATTATATATATAGATAGTTGGTTCCATTATAAAAAATTAATGTATGGTTACATTATTAACCAAGGATGGGTGGTTCCATGATAAACCAAGGATGGGTGGTTCTATGAAAAAATAGGGATGGGTGGGTCTGTGATATCCCTCTAATGTATTGGGTATTGAATTCATCCATATAGTTATTCTATTTTTAATATATTTTTTAATAGTGGTATGAAAATCATGTCCCAAGTTACCTACATGTTTTCTCTATACTTTTTATGGGTTTTAAATGTTTCATTTTTTCAATATTGATATCACATGGCTCGTGATTATTGATTCTCAAGATTCTTTCATTTATTAATGCTTTATGACATGCCACATGTTTATTGATCCATGTTTGATGGGTATGAGTTATCCTTTGTTATTCTCATGAAATTTTATTATGTCATCATACCCTTATGTTCATCTAATTATCATAGAGTACATTCATTTGTTTATGCTTATTTTTAACCATATTTAGAATTTGAGCTCACACTTGTTATATTTTTATTTCCCGTGTTTTAAAGAATGGTGTTAAATAAATTATGTCTATAATGGTTTAATATGGATAATGATGATGAATTAAAGTGAAATAAGAAAATATAGATTTAGTTCAAGGAACACTCACTTAAAGAAATGGGTATTACTTATATAAGAGTTTTCTTAATTACCTAAAATGCTAAACCTAAATAGTACTTGAGTATGTAAGTGATATAATATATCCTATTGATATTGTATGTTTTGGATGGAAAAATTGGGTCACATTTATCAGTATCAAGATAGAAATTTAATGATTATGTTTTTAGCACTGGATCTAGGAGTGAGGGTTTAGGGATGTTATAGTTCGTAAAATATCAGGGTTTAGGGAGCATTGGTGATTATTATTATTTAATGATATGTTATCTTAAGAGATATGGATAATGTCACATGCTTATAAGATTATGTTTTTCCATAACATAAAAGTCTTATACACCCATTTTGAGATTTTTTATGATGATATATTAAAGTGATTAATGAAATTTAAGGAGATAGTTTGTTGGGTTGAATTATGTGAAATTCATTGGTTTATTGTAAAGTATTCTATTAAATTTTATAGAATAAATTTATAAGGTACTGAAAAAATTTAGGGATTATATTATATTATATTTTGTTATAATTATTATAATACAAGTTTCATCATATAGATAACCATGGGATTTAAAAGTGTCTCAGGGACTAATTGATTAATGTTTTTTTATAAAAATATTGCTATATTTTTGGGCTTTTTATCTAAAAGGTATGAGATAAATATTGATGATAAAATACTCTTTAATTTTTATGTTATTGATTTTATATGTTATATTGTCTTATTTTTATAAGGAATGATTTAGTTTTAACATTGGGTATTATTGTTGAATTTTAGAGATTAATGTATTGTTTCATCATATAAAGGATTATAATTTTTTGGAATTATTTTACCCTTTTTCTAACCATTTTGGTTTTTTTAATGTATAATGATTGGTGGAATATATTTCTATCCACTTTATTGTTATGTGGTCCTTTACATGTTTATTTTAGTGCTTAAGTCAAGAAACAATTAAACTTGAATACTCATTATTTAGAGAAAAAATGAGATTATGGTGGAAATTGATAATGGGTGAAATTCTACTCATAAATAAATTATATTTCCTTATGATCTTAGTCTAGATGGTAATGGAATTTCCCAACTCTAAAAAAGGAATTTGAAATAAAATGTAGTTCTTTTACCAACATTTCTGATAAAATTAATTACGTTTATTACAAAAATTTGGTTTATAGATTTGTGGTTGTTGACTTTGTCATGATCATTCATTTTCATGTGATCAATGATATCTATCATTCTCTATCATTATTTGGGAATATGCTTTTCTATCATATCCATATCTTCATTTTCCACTAATATTTTCATGATTTGAAACCTATTAATGTGTTATTTAAGATGACCTTCATACATTCATTTCTATCTTATAAAATAGGGTATTTTGTTAAAAAAAATTATGATGTGGGTTTACAAAAAAAATATTTTTAATTTTCATTCCCATAATTATCGAGATCAAGTTCAAATTTAGAGGAAACAATTAATTAAAGGTGGAAGAATGTAACACCCCAAAATTAAAAAAAAATTATAGTGAATTAAATACACAAAATCAAGATTTAATAATTGATGAAATATATTTCTCTAAATTTAATCTCTTTTACAGATTGTGGTATAATCACCCCAGAATACAAATGAACCATAATACATTATACTATTATAACCTAGCCATCAAATTTGAAGGCATGAGTATGACTAACTAGGATATGAAAATTATATGTTTTAAAAATGTATAAAATAAATAAAATGTTTATATGTTGATTATAAAATAAAATATGAATCATTTTATAGAAAAAAATGTTTTTTTAAATAAAAAAGTATTTTTATAAAAGGATGTTTCATTACACTTTACGATCATACATTAAAATTGATTTTTACCAAATTTTAAAAATTTATTTTAAAAAAGGGGTTTTATTTCATAATTAATCATAAAATATTATCCTAGGTTGATATTTTGGGATTTTATTTTGAAAATATTGGTTTTTCGGTGAATAGTCAGAAATACCATTTTTTGTAAAAATGTCATTTTGTTTCATATATTCTATAATTTTAATGTCCAATTATGTTTTAAATATAATTTCAGGTAAAATAATTATTATTTAGTTATATTTAATCCTACTAATTATTTTTTAATTAATTTTATATTTTATTTTAGTATAAATATATTTTTTGGTTAAAAATATTATTTTTCTTAAAACTGTTTTAAAGAGCGTAATGCTTCTCAATTTTAATTAATTATAAAAACCCATAATGGGGAATTTTTAAATTAAATATAAATATTATATGTTTATAAATATTAATTTAATTTCATATAATTATTATTACTTTTCATTGAGTTAGTTTAAAATAGACTTTTTCTTGAAAAATACACTTCTTGAAAACTGCTTCTTCGTTGCGTCTACGAGTTTAATTTTAAATTATATTATTCAACTTATGTGAATTAAATTTTTTAAAATGGATTTTATATTTATAATCATAATTATATATATTATCTACTATGTCCAACTTAATTTTTGGTCATAATGAATATTGAAAACAATAAAAAACCATTATCACGGTTAAGGTAAAAGAGGAATTATAGAGGGTTAAACTAAAATGATAATGGATAAAATAACATAAAAACTTTTATAAAATATATTTTCTTTCAATATTCATACCTTATATTTTCTAATACTCTATAATGTATAATTTTTTATCCTTTTTCATGAGTAAAATAATGGTATCTCTTTTTCTTTTCAAAAATCACAAGTGTCTCACTCACCACACTTATAAAAGGACACCCCATATCCTCTCCAATTCACACCATAAAACCATTTTATTTGATCAAATACCTACTTAAATAAATTAATTACTACTATAAACACATCCTATAGGTATTTTATTCATCGTAATTCCATCCAATTAAGGATTTTGTTGTTTACCTAAGGAGGTTGTCCAAAGAAGAGGTGTCATGCTTAACCGAGCATTTTATATTATTTATTTTTCCATCACCATAAAATATTATATAATTATTAAGATATAATAACAAGAGTATCTAACATATACTAATATTTTAATATGTTAATGTAATTACCTTAATCCATCTCCTCTTCCATCAAATGGGAAATGAAACCATCATTCATGTGTACAGTGGGCCAACACCTCATGAAATGTGTAATTCATTTTTCAACATTGTCTCTCATGGATTGTTATAATTATGGATTTAAAGTATATATATTATATTTGTAACATAATAATACTCCCATAATTATGATATCAAATATAAAGTATTACATCACATTATGTAGGGGATTTGATAACGTTGATCATGTGTACGGAAAACTACCGCCTTGCGAAGCGATGTGATTCATTTTTCACTAACGCTTTACATGAGAGGTAATGAGGATAATGTTAATGAATATATTAGATATAAATATTAAATAAATATTATATTCATAACTTATTGATCATTATGAAAAGATAATATATCATATTCCTTCTTACCTTTCCACTCACTGCATAATGGTAACATCATTTGTGTGTACATATGGACTACCGCCTCTACGAAGTGATATAATTGTTTTTCATCACAAATAAAATAGATTATATATATAAGTATATTTAATGAAATAATATAATACTTCTAACATGATTTTCATTTTGTAAAGATAAAATAATACTTACCTTATTTCCATAATGATCTCTGAAAATGGAAATGTTACTCATGCGTATGTACGGCCTACCATATCCATGATTATAATGTAATTAATTTTTCATAAACATGTTTAATGATTGTTTTTAAAATTATCTATGACATAAAAATTAAAATTATTTCATTATTATTATTCTGGATATGTTGAAATAATTTCCTCTTTGACCCTGGTCAACACACCGAAGACATTTTGAAATAATGAACTGAACATTCTCAAAACACCCAACATGGTCTTAATAGATTATTCATTTGAATATTCTATTAAAAAAATAATAATTTATGTATATGTTATATAACCTATAAATTTTTCTTATAAAATCAAATAATTGATATAAATTTATTATATGGTATTTAAAGGACAAACATGGAATGTCTTCACTTGAGGTAAGAGATTTTGTCTCAATTTTATTTCATTGAGGAATATTGTATTATTATGAACTTAATTAATTTTATATGGTGTGTGTAAATAATCTTTTACATGTAATAACATGAATCCTTCATTCATCATGTGACTGGGACATTTCACATATTTTAAAGTCATAATGTCTGGACGTTGTCCAACAGTTTAGAGTTGTGTTGCATAGACTGTGGAAATGTTTATTCCAAGAATATTTGTGTATCATAGAGGAAATAAACCCAATGTGAATTAGGGAAAAAGTAGGAAAAAGTACCACACAAGTATCAGGGAACAGATGGGAAGAGAACACATATGACATGGCAAGAGGCAAATATCACAGTGAGGATCTTAGTTTAAGGTCATAAATTTTGGACCGTAATTGAGGCCGAAGGGCCAAAAAAGGTTAATAAACCCATGGATAGGCCTGAGACCAAAATTTTGGGCATCACTACATATTCCATAAGGATATAAATCAATCTGTACATAGTTATTAGAACACAACATAGTAGGAGACCAACATTATTGGGGATAATCCTCTCTGACGAGGAAGCTGAAGCATCCCATAATTATCATGGGGTATCCTAAATTTTTTTAGGGTAGGATTGTAACTTAGTGTTGTGAGTTGTGGAAATAAACTCTTAGTTTAAATTCATAGAGATTTAACCTAAGGGGAGGTTCTCCAAGAGGAATGTATGTAATGTGGTCGCATAACAAACCCAATGTGAATGAGGACCAGGAGGCCCACACGCACCACATATGAATTCCTAAGGAAGCTTTCATACAGTTTAAATTCTTACATCTTGGACTATAAGGAGGAATTATCATCCCAAGGGTACACATGTGACACGAAAGAGATAAAACCTAACACAAATGGGGACCAATAGAAACCACATGTCACATAGATGCCTTAAGATAAACTGCATATAGTTTAAGTCCATTGGGCTTGGACCATGGTTGAGGCCAAGGGGCCAAAAGTTTTAAGGAGTTTATGGAAAGGCCCAAAGGCTAAGTTTCCAGGCATCACTACATATCCAATAAATATGGGAATAAATCCATACATATTTCTTGAATTCTATGTAGTTTGACATCATGCGGTAAAGATAGAGATGAATTGACATGAAAAGGGGGAAAATGTTGTGGTTAGACCAGAGATTGATGATCCAGGCATCACTATATATCCCATAAGGATGGGAATCAAGCCATATGTAGTTATATAAGAGAAATTTTGTCATTTAGTTCTAACCCATACACAAATATAGGGGTAATTAGATATTTCTTGTTTGTTTGTTTGTCTTTTTTTTCGAGCAGCGGGACCAGGATGAAAAGTCTAGGTATTGTTACAGGAATCAATTCATATTTAGGTCTTCACAAGAGGCGTGGTGGATGACAAGTTCCAAGGGTGATTTCCTCTAAGGAAAGAGTGTTATAATTTTGTGTCGTTTTTTATCATGTGGCAAGGACAATGATTTCATAGTTTAAAGTCGTGTGACAGGACCAGTTCATTCATTTTAACATGTTGAAGGAGGTGTTTCAAGAGGGATGTGCATGGCATGGATAATGGAAAATTTATGTGAATAGGGAAAAATGAGTTCCACACCACACCACACACTTTCAATAAAACCATTTAAAAGGTCTTTATTTAAGGTTGTAGAGTTTGGGTCATAGGGATCCTAGTTTAAGGTCATAGTATTTAGACCATAAGGTTGCAAAGCTTCTCTAAGTGGGTCTAGACCCTACCAAAACTCCTAATCTCGTGTGATCCAAGCTCACTGTGGGAAACAATGAGTGATTTTTGGATTTCCCTATCATATGTAGAAGTGTGCAACATGAGATATTCTCACTCTTTATGTGTAGGTTCACTGAGGATCAACACCAAGGGTCTTAGAGTTGCACTAGAACATAGGGCAGTGTGAGACCATTACCATTAGAGGGTCCTTCTAGATGTGAAAGATGGTGGAAATCCAAACTTGGAAATACTCAAATTGTGGATATGGGTTGGGAAGATCTCTTCATGGAGCTTGAAACTTTCAGTCTCATGCCCCATTGCATTAGGTAATGTCAGTGGTAAGACCAAAATGAACCTAGAATAAATGACCTCAGCATTGAGAATAGTTTAATATCATATTACTTGGACCATAGGTTACCATATTAACATCATGTTCATGGGATGTATCTATGCAGTTTAACATCATGTGTTAAGGAAGAAGTTTTTTATAGTTTAGAGTCATATGGCTTAGACTAGAGAGTTCTTAGTTTAAGGTCATTGAATTAGGACCACTGGAGAGAAGGTATCTCTTGTAGACATATAGAGTGTGGATGAATGAAAAATCTAGCATGAATTTTCCAAAGAGGCTCAATTCCACACAATATATTCCTGATAGAACCTTGAGGAGGCTCTTAGTTTAAGGTCATAGAGTTTGTCCCTGAGGGTTGTGCCTTTTCTCCATATTGGTATAAATCCTACAAAGATACCCAAGCCCATTTGAGCCATGATTAGTGTAGGAAACAAGGAGTGATTTTAGGATTTCTTTATCACATGGGAGAACACAGCAAGAGAAAGGAAATGTCAGGTGGGAAAGCCCCAACCACACTAACATTCCCATTCAAAGTGCATGGATTCATGGAGATACAATAACAAGAGTGTTGGGGATCCACCAAAACATAAGGAGGTGGAAAGTGTGAGTCACTAAACCCAATATCTAGAACAAAATGAGGATAGGGTGATGATAGAGGATAAATATTGACCTTTTCTGAAATATAGCATCCATTTCATGTTACCAAGAATGGAGACAGAAAAATCATGGTTGACCGCTGATCATGTTTGAAACACAGGACCTATCTTAAAATGCATCCAAAGTATTACTGGGTGTTGGATGAGAATGGTAGGTGAGCAGATGTGGCATCGCCAATCCATTAGTAGGGATCCCTTGACATATGGAAGAGGATGGGTATTCATGTAAAGGGATCCATGAATCATAGAGATGGATTGGGGGAATATTCCTATGGATTCTAACACTCCAGGTCTCACACAACCATACATTCAAACATGTCGGTGTGGAACATCCATAGGTGGTGTCAGATCTATCCTCAAGGATTGGGTTCCTACGGTGGTTGAAGGCTAAGATGGAACTCAAGGTAAATGTCCCCAGTTTTACAAACAGTTTAAGGTCATGTTGATCAAACCAAAAGCACGGTATAGTTTAGAGTCATATAGCTTAGACTATAGGGTTCCTAGTTTAATGTCGTGTTCCTAGGAAATATCCATGCAGTTTAACATCATGCGGTAAGGATGAAAATTTCATTCAGTTTATTATCATGCAAAGAGTACATTGGAGAGAGAGATATGCATTCCAAAGGAGAAGTGAGCAGTGTGACAAATAAAGCAACATGGAGGGGGACCAAGGAGGTCCACATCACATCACATGCTCTCAAGGGGAAACTCAATCCAAAGGGATAAAAGGTTTGAAATTCTGCGGTTGGGCTTAGAGAAAAAAAATTAGCATCGCTACATATCCCATATAGATGGGAATCAAGCCATACATAGTTATTGAAAATTCATTTATTTAATTTCAAACAGTGAGGATAAAGAGTGGAGGGTTTCTTTGAAAGTATCATTCATGGTGAAAATTCCATAACTTGATGCGAAGGAGGACCAAATAGATCTACACCACACCACACATTCCTGAGGACGAAACTAAGGCCAAGGGGGGAAAAGTTTTATGATTCTATGGTTAGGCTCGAAGACAAAATGTTTAGGAATCACTATATATCCCATAAGGATGGGAATCAAGCCACATGGAGTTCTTGATGATGGAATAGTAGGGGACCAATGCTAGGGGAAACATCTTCTTAGTTAAATACATCATAACACTATATATTTTATCGTCATATAGCTGGGACTCTGGATATATAGTTTAACACCATAAAAAGGGATTTTATATGTCTTAGTTTCAGTTCATAGAGATTAGACCATGGGATGAGACTTCTAAAGTGAAAATATGTAGTGTGCCACCATGAATCAATTTGATGTGAAGGAGGGCCAAGGAGGCCCAAAACCATACAACACATTCCCAAGAAACATTCACACACAGTTTAATGCCATGGTGTATGAGGAAAAAGGTTTGGGAGATTTTTTGTTTGGGCCCAAAGAAGAAGTGTATGGGTGTCGCTACATATCCGATAAGGATGGGAATCAATCCATACATAGTTCTGAAATTTTGTGTAGTTTAAACGTCATGTGGTAAGAATGAGGGGAATAGTTTAATGTCCACTAGAATAGGGTAGTTTAGCATCATTCAAGAAAAAGGGAATTTTCCTTTTAAGTTCATGCAGAAAGAACCATCAATGTTTTCCAGTTTAACATCTTACAGTTAGGATGCAGCAGTTTAATGTCATGCAAGATGCTACTGCATATAGTTTAAGGTCATGCTGCCTGGACCATGGGGAATTTTCAATTTATCATCATGAAACCAGGATGTTAATTTTTTTCATAGTTTAACTTCACACAACAAGTAAGAAATATCATTTTAATGTCATGCAGGATGAGGTGGCATAGTTTAATGTCATGTTGCTTGGATGAGGCATCATATTTTAGTGTCATGTTGCTTGGATAAGGTATCACAATTTAACGTCATGTTTCTTGGATGTGTCAAAATAGTTAAACATAATTTTTCTTTAAAGAGGAATCATGGGTTAATGTCATGTTTCTTGGATGAGGTAGCATAGTTAATATCATGTTGCTTGGATGAGGTAGCATAGTTAACTTCATGCTTCTTGGAAAAGATACCCACTCATGAGAAGTAATATTTGAGGAACATGGAATTAGTGGGTGGAGTAATTCTATTACCATCAATGGTGACCAAAGAGTATGAACTGTTGGGATTGACCTTATAGATTATGTAAGGTCCTTCCTATTTGGGCTCCAACTTCAGCGGATTCCTACCCGATATCATTGGAGTCCTTAGAGCCAATACCATGTCACCTTAATGGATGGAGAAGAGATGAAATTCTTTGTTGAAAGCTCTAGATATCTTGTTCTAATTCCACTTTATATTATGTAAGTCCCAGAGCATGTTCTCTTTGAGAGCTTCCAGTTCGGCTAGACAGAATTCTACTACTCTATATGACATCTGCTGATCATAGACAGTTTTACAGAGCGATGGAAGTTGAATCTCAATGGAGAAGACTATGTATGTTCCATACACTAGCAAATATGGAGTCACCTAGGTGGAATTATGATTAATCTTCCGAAAACCCTAGATAGCATTAGGGATCTTTTCCAAGAAACTTATCTTATTATGACCCATCATCTTCTGCAAAATATT
Source organism: Viscum album (assembly GCA_963277665.1). Classification (NCBI taxonomy): domain Eukaryota; kingdom Viridiplantae; phylum Streptophyta; class Magnoliopsida; order Santalales; family Viscaceae; genus Viscum; species Viscum album. Next base: position 212,848,984 of record OY728163.1, read on the forward strand.
GGAGAGGGACTTGTTGAATGCATAGATCTATCCATTTTTTTGTACCTGGTAGTGAGAAGTGTGGTTGGAATGGATGTTGTACTTGGCATACAACCACTTCAAATCAGTTTCCCAGAAGTTGGTGCCATTATCAGTGATAATACCATGAGGGACTCCAAATCGATGGATGATGTTGGAGCTTAAGAATTTAACAATAGATTGGGACTTAACTTCCTTGAGTGGAATCACTTCTTCACACTTGTAAAATAAATTAGTTATAGTCATGATAAACCAGTGTTGGTGATCTGTTACTAGTGGATATGATCCCATGACATCAAGTTCCCAGACTATAAAGGGCTAAGATTACTTTGTAGTGTGCAGGGGTTTTGGCAGTCGATGCATGAAGTTAGCATGGATCTGACATGCATGGAACCTATTTTCAAACCCAATATAGTCATAGACCTTTGTGGGCCAGAAGTAACCCAACCTATAAATCTGGTGAGAGAGTATCATCCCTTCCTAATGAGCACCACAAGACCCGACATGGAATTCTTATATAACCTAGGTAATCTCATATCCTTGAATTCAATGGAGGAGGATTCCATCAAACCCACATATTTAGAGAGTTTTATCTAGGATAGGGCCACTCTGGAGGGTAAAATGAACACCACATAGATGGATTCAATCATTTTCAGCTCTGTTGGATGATAGATTACTATGTTAGAGATACTCAATTAAAGGAATCATCCAATCAAAGTTTTTTTCATCTATAGGGTGGTTCAAAGATCTCAATGTGGAAGAACTAGAGTTAAGATGATTTAATTATTAGACATTATCATCGTCTAAACTAATAGGGGTGAGGAATCTTCAATGCACCACATTAATGAACAAAACTTCATAGTTAGGATTTGTGAGAAAAGTAGCTAAACCGACCAGGTCATCAGCTCAACCATTCTGTGACCAGGGAACATGATTAACCTCTGGATGAGAAGGGAACTCAGCCATCTGATAGAGATCATGATTGTGTAAGGGCACAATTTCTAGATTCCATATGATGTAGTCGCCATTAATATGCTTGATGACTAGATCAGAGTCCCACTTCACATGAAATTGAGGGATATTAATCTCAAGAGACAAATCGAGACCAGTGATGAGATCCTGATACTCTGCCTTGTTTTTGGTTCATCCCTCTAATAGTAAAAATGAATAAGGTATAACAATCTGTGTAGTCATGATGAAAACAATTCTGAGGCATACTCTATTGATCCTAGTATCGTTGAGCCTTCTACTAATTAGACTTCATGAGGCACTATCAAAATGCATCTACCAACACAACACGGTCTGATCTACTAAGAGGATAGCCTAATTTGGAAAATCAAGATCTAGGGACTGCTCTATGTGGGATGGATGAGCAGATAGAAAATCTTCCATTACCTGAACCTTGATGGCCTTATACATAATTAATCTGATGTCAAACTGCTAAATAATCACCACCCATCATGCTACGTATCCTATCAACATTGTATGGTTTAGAATGTACATTAACAGGTCCATAAGGGAAACCAGTTGTATCTTGTGATGATGTAAGTAGTTCCGAAAATTATGCACTAAAAAAATCAGCATGAGGAAGCTCTTCTTGGTGGGATAATATCTATAATTTTCATCGATGAGAATGTGACTGAGATAGTACAAACTCTTCTTTATCCCCTCATTATTCTTTTGGGTGATCAAGGCACTAAGGGATCATTCCAGGGTGGTCACATAAAGGACAAGTGGTTTTTTGGAGAAATATGGAATCAGAACTGGAGGCTTTAATAGATACTACTTGATCTCCTCAAAAGCAGTCTAGAACACTTCATCCCCCTGGTAGATGGAACCTTTATTCATGAGCCTGGAAAGTGGCTTACACTTTCTAGCTAGATTCATGATGAATCGGAATATGTAGGCTACGTGTCCTTGATAACCTCAAAGATCCCAGAGGTTGCTCAGAGGGGGAATTTGGCTAATATCTTTAATCTTTTTTGGTTCGATCTTGATTCCTCTGTATCTAAAAATAAAATCGAGGAATTCCCAAAGGTCAACCCAGAATCACATTTTAAGGGGTATATCTTTAACTGTCAGGAGTAAAGGAAGACAAACACTTTATCAAGGTATAAAAGATGGTCCTAATGCTAGAATAATTTTACCAACAAATAATCCACATATCATTCCACTAGCTTCTCTTGGATGGGTTTGAAGATGTGGTGCATAACACATTAATAGGTGACTCCTGCATTCTTTAGAGAAAAAGGAATTACCAGATAATATAAGGTACTCTTTGGTTCTATTAAGGTAGAATATTTTTATCTCCAGGGTCCATCCAAATCTAGTTATACCCAGAATAAACATCCATAAAGGAGAGATCCTAGAACCCAGTGATGGAATCGATCAGTAATTTTGTCATCAAAATGGAAAATCTTCCTTCGAGCAGTGGTGATTGAGATCTCAGAAGTTGGTAAAAATTTTGATTTGTCTGTTCTTTTTCCTACTAGGAACAATGTTCACCAATAATCTGGGTTACTAAACTTCCTTAAAAAAGTTTGTGTTGATGATCTTATCAACTTGGCCTTAACTATGGCACCATGATACTGGTGTATCTTCCTGGTAGGATGCTTTATCTCACATTGACTCACCAGGAGACCAAGATAGTGGAAGAAGACCTAAGGGTATAACCCTATAATATCATCATATCTCTAGGAAAACACATCATTATATTGATTCAGGAAGTCCACATACTATCTCTACACCTCCACAGGCATGGATGTACTTATCAGTTTTGGCCTCAAATATATTTTGTTACCAAGATTCACCTATACCAACTCATCGAAGGTGGTGAAGACACCCTCTTAAAATTTTGGAGGAGCGTCTTCTAAATCCTTTTCATCGTCCAAGGTGGAAGGATCATTGGTAGGAGGCAATTCTTCTAAGTTAACTAACCCTAGAGGAATGCTTGTGCTAGATTTAGTAGTGGTGGAATCTTCATTAGGAGACTCCTACATTGTTTAAACCATAGAAACAAAATATTTCGACCTGATTCCATCATGTCTTTGACCCAGGGGTCCACACTTGACAACGTCAAAGCAGTGGTGGTGGGTTGGTCTGTGTAAACTCAACCCAACTCATTGGAATAAACATGTATGGAATACTACTATAGCCATAGACTGAACATTCCTATACCTTATAGGGGTAAGAGGATCTGGTATCACTATAGCTTGTCCTCTATAGGAGTACAAGGTAATCTTCTGTCGTTCCTTGTACCTAGGAATTCATCTTCCCCTCATCTTAGAAATGAAGAAGCGGTGTACCAAGTCTAAAATTGTGGCATCCAAACAGTGAATCAGAAGGATGAAATCATCATCCAATTATGTCTATGGGCAATCCACAGTGATAGTATGATCAACCTCATTGGCCTGAGCATTATTTTCCTTTCTCAAGTAGTAATACATGTCCATATAGTGAACTTCACAAGATGAAATGCGATCAGCATCACCTTGGAGAATGTCTGCTTTACCATTAAGGGAGTACTTGATGCACTGGTGATATGAGGAGTGAACCACTACATGAAAATGGATCTAGGTTCTACCCATCAGTGCATTGAAAGTGTTATCCTTCTAGACAACCATGAATTCAGTGTAAGAAATAAGACCACCAAACTGGGTCTTCAGGCAAACTTTTTCACATGGCCTCTATGTGTTCTTATCATAACCCTGAATCTTTAGGTCAGAGAGACTCGGATGAAATTCAATCAGTCCTAGATTGCAGAGCGTTTGAGTCTAGATAAGATTAATTCTATAACCTTTGACGACGAGATAGAGGCAAACTTCAACACCATTGAACTGGTCTATGATGTACATTGGGTGGATGTTCTCCTACACGAGTAAACTATCATCTTCTCTGGAGAAAGAGATGATGGAATGGAATTATAACTTCTCAACATACTCTGTGAGGAATTTATTTCCTGATGAAACCTCTATATTAAACTAGAGGGGGTTCTTCAAGGATTTGGTGAGGGATTCTCTCATATCTTCTGACAGACAGACTTCCTCAAGAATCAAGATCTTTGCAAGAATGTTGTAAAGTTTCCTAATCGCATCATACTTCCATGTTAGGTGAACATTTTTGCAGATAGAAGGTTGTTCTGTGAAATGATTTATAACAAGATATGCTAGTCAAACTAGTGGATTCTGGATGATTCTAGTTATGTCTTATTGTTCACTAGCCTTAGATTGAAAAATTACTACTGGATGGCTTTCAGATGACTGAGGTCCGGCTACAATTGGGAATAGTTTATCATGACATGGTGTTGGAGGGTCTACCTGGTTGAGTAACACAAATGGTGGTGGAAGTGAATCTAAAATATGGACTAAGAGGATGACACCTTCTGAGATATGAATTGAACTTGTTGTCTAGTCTCAATGGCATGCACTTCTTGGATTGAAGCACTAACCTATTTGTTCTGATGATTAACATATCCATGGTTCTATCGACAATGGCATTGACCGAGAACATTATGAGGGACTACCTAGAACTATTTATCATCAAAAACTGTGTAGGGATCCACCAACTTTAAAATATTTATAGAGGTGTACTACTTCTCATCATCAAAGGAATCTTCCAATACTGGTCAAATTTTGGGGGTGATCTTCATCTCTTAGGCATGAAGTCACTGAGAGTGTGATATGGATTCGACAACAAAGGGGAAATTTGTTTTCCCTTGAATTTTTGGTGCCTAATCTTCTGATAAATAGATGGTTTGGATGTGGATGTAGAAGTGATAGTTAGAGGAGGCATGGAAATTTCAGGAATCTCGTGATGATTAAAATGGGAAAGTATGACACCATGGGTGTGATCAACTATCCTGTGAGCCAACCAATCATCATTTTTTTGATACCCATGGCTAGATACCTGCTTCCACTAAATTTTAATTTCACTATCAAGCTATGTAGAAATGAATGTTACCTATGTTGGGGTAGGGCCCAATATGAATACATTGTTATAAAACTGGTACTGGATCCATCCCTTGAACACATAGCATTGCTTGATAGTATGTCTAAGGAACTTGTGTTAATGGTGGTAGTATGGGTGATCAGAGAGATCACCCTCCTAGGGTTTCCTGCATTCTGTAGATTTAGAATCCCCTAATCAACGGCACTATGAAAATAACTGGGCACCTAATCCTCATTGAATCAATAGGTCTAGTTTCTACTATTTGAAAAGGGAACTCTAGAAGCCTAGACCCGGTGAGGGGATCAAGCCTAATGGTGGGCTGGAACCTGATTGTACTACCTAGGTAGTAGTGGTGCATTACATGGTATCACCTGATAATTCCTCACCATGAAATGATGTGCCTGTGGAGGGACCTGAGGCTATTTCCCTTGGAAAGGTTATGGGTGATACTTTTCCAGTAATAACTCTAGAAGCCTGGGGGTCTCTATCTGTGCGATGATATTTCTCTCAGTCTTGTCATATATTCTATCAAGAATTGGATGAGGCAATGGGCATGCCTACATAACCTACTTCAAGCCTTCCTCTAGGTCTAAGCTTTGTCATAAAAAAACTCAATACCACCTAGGAAATTCTGAGTGATGAGGGAGGGGACCAATTCAGTCTTAACATTCCCCCATGCACATTATTAGCAGTTTCTCTTGAGTTATTGGTATTTTGAGTGAATAATTAAGGACTTTCCACCTAGATACAAAGTCTGCAACTCGCACATCAAGTCGGCGCTTTCACTTGAAGACATCTGCAATACTTTTCTTACAGGTGGTGGAGCTGAACTGGTAAAGAAACTATCTTCGAAGATATTTTGAACCAGCAATGGACCCAATGGGTTAATGACTATACTAGATGAATGAATACCCTTCCAGTGTATATACAAAACACCAGTGCTTGGAGGCCTCTTTCTGCTTTGTGTTATCAACATGGGTCGCACCTTGATATGAAGTGGTCTAAGTGCTGAAGCAAGTCATTCTTCCCATTGAATTGGGAGAAGGTAGGATTCTCTAAATCCATTGGTGCTTTTATATTATCCACCCATGCTGGATATGGATTTCCATTAAGTGGTATCACCACGTTTCATGTTTATAAGGATTTAATTTGAGAAAAAAGAGTAGTTATTGGGTCTTCTTGGTGAGGGTTCCTATCTGGCTAAGGATACCTTACCACCAGTGCATTGACGGGATCATCGACATGATAAGTAGGCTCAACAACTCGTGGAGTGACTAGTGGAATGGCCTATGGAGAATCCCATGGAATGGATCAGTCCAGATCCTAAGGAGGGTTATCACTATGCTTATGTGGGTTTAGTAATAGATATTGCATCTTATTACTATAGACTCAGGATGCATGGTATTGTCCAAATTTATCGAGGAAAACTGGTTGAGAAGGACTTGTGGTTTCCCCTACTGCCCTAGTAGAGGAGGGACAAGATTGTGTCAAGGATCACCATAGTCCGAGTGTTGTTCTATAAGGTTCTTGACAAGGAGATCTCCAATGAACTTCTTTTGATATACTAATTGTTGTAGTAATGCAGCTATAAAGGGGTCAAAATCTATCCCTTGTGCAATATTGGTTGGGCCAGACGATTTGGAGGTCTTGATCTGTTCCTTACCTTTATTAGTGTTCTTATCAATAGGAAACGAGACAAAAGAGTCCTCAAGATTATGAACCTACCTCTATAAGTGAGTTACAATACTTGTATGAGTGTCCACCAGATGCTGCATGGCCCTAGGGGCGGTTCCTCTTCCTCGAAACCTACACTACTGAAATTAAAGGTATTTGCGATGGGCTATTTGCGACGGGATTCCGTAGCAAATAGGATTTAGCGATGGGGCCCCATCACAAATAGTCCGTTGTAGAAAATGACGTCGCAAATATTATTTTTTATGATGGGTTCATCACAAAAATAGTATTTGTGACAGGAAAGTTTCCCGCTACAAATAAGTCTCTGATTATATACATTATATATAAATAAACCTTTTGCAATGGGACCATCGCAAATAAGCCTCTAATTATATACATTATATATAAAAACCTTTTTGTGATTGGCTCATCACAAATACTATTAATAAAAATTTATATTTAAATTATTTACGATGGGCTCCCATCGCAAAAGGTCCCGTCGCAAATACTAAACATAAAAAATATATATATTTAATAAAATTATGATTAATGAAAAAATTATATTAATATTATTAAAATAATAAAATAATAAAAATATTATTATTAATAAAATAAAAAAACATTAAAAAAATATAATACTAAAAATATATTTGTAATAAAATTATGATTAATGAAAAATTAATATTAATATTATTAAAATAAGACCAAAATAAAAAATTATTAAAATTCTCAATATTTACAAAAAAAATATAAAATAATCATAAAATAATAATAATATTATTATTATTATTATTATTAAAATAAAAAAAATATTAAAAATATAATACAAATAATAAATATTAAAATATTAAAAAAAATTATGCAATATTTGCACCAATATAAAATACATAAACTGTAAATAGTTCATATTACAACAAATCTTGAATTCAAATGTTTTTAACATAAAAAAATCACTGGGGGTCATCTTCTGGAGGAGCTGGAGGAGCTGTAGGAGATGGTGGAGAAAACTCTATCCCTAAACAATGAGTCAGACAGCGTATGTACTCCATCTGCTTGTGATGCTGATGTCATTGTTGATGCTGCCATCAACGCATCTCCTCCTTGTGTTGTTGTCGCTGCTGCTACTGCTGACACATCTCTTCATACTGCTTCTGCAAACTCTCTATAATCTTAGTCTGAGTTCGCAACTGATCATAATATTGTGAGGCAGAAGATGATGCCTCCCACAAGCTCCTCTTGAGCTGGATACTGATATCGCAGTAGTACCATAATAAGTATCAAGAGTCAAATAAGAGTCGATACCAACTACTCGGCCCTTCTCAAAGCCATACCGAGTCGTCTGCATCCATACCGCCTCATCGAAATGGTGGGCACTCGTTCATGAACTCCATTGAATCCAAGATTTGGCTGATTAAAAACTAATAATTGATTTTCCATTTATTCAATAACATTCCCCTCATTTCGTTCCATGCGATTTTGTTTTAAGGGATATTCAGATTCAAAATAATGAGAGTAGAAAAAAAATAAATTTCCTCTTACAAATAAGATTCAGCAATTGATCCTTCAACTGATGCTTTGTTACATACTTTTTTCTTCAATTTCTTCATGCATCTCTAAAGTGGGTACATCCATCAAAACGGTACTGGACCTCCACATTTAGCTTCATGTGGAAAATGTAATATCATATGTTTCATTGAGTCAAAGAAATCTGGCGGAAATAATTTTTCTAGTTTATATATAATTATAGCAACATCTTCTTCTAGTTTACTTAGTGCATCATAGTCTGTTATCATTGCACAAACGTCTCGAAAAAAATATGATATGTCTATTATCTAATCCCAAATCATATAATTCAACAAACCTCTAAATCCAATTGAGATAAGTCTTTCCATTATAACATGACAATCATGACTTTTTAATTCGGTAATATAACCATTCCTAACACATCTTCCCAAATTGGAAGTATATCCATCTGAATGTCTCAAATTTGAAATCCACTGACAAAATAATAAGTGACTCTCTTTAGACAGTGTATAAGCTATTTTTGGCTTCATTAAACTCTTTGATCTAATATTTTCAAATAGTTCAAATTCTGGTCGCCTACAAATTTGGGAAAGATCTAATCATGCCTTTATAGTATCTTTGGTCTTACCTGGTGTATCCAAAACTGTATGAAATAAATTATCAAAATATTTCTTCTCAATATGCATGACATCCAATATATGGTGGACTAATAAATCAGACCAATATGGAAGATCTCAAAAAATTCTTCATTTTATCCAATTATGTTCTTTCCCAAAGCCATTAATTTTCTGTTGGTTTACTGTAGGCCCAAATGTGATATGAGGTAATGAAAATACAACTAATTTTAACTCTATACCTAAGATCATTTTTGGAGGTTCATCCCTTTCAATTGTACCTTTTCTGAAATGAGATTTGTTCCTCCGAAAAGAATAATAGGTTGGAAGAAAGCTGCGGTGACAGTCAAAATGACAAGGTTTTTTTCTATTGAAAAGCATAAATTCTTTGTTGTCTTTCATTTAGTAAGGACATAATTTTGGACCATGTGTACCCCAACCAAATAACATGCCAAATACCAGAAAGTCACTAATCGTCCACATCAATGTAGCTTTTAATATGAAATTTTTTTTCACAGCAATAACATGTGTACTGACACCATCACTTCACAATGTATTTAACTTATCAATCAATGGTTTCAAATAAACATCAATATTATTTTTTGGATTTCCTAGGATTAATAAGGTCAAAAATATATAGGGCTCCTTCATCAATATCCATGGAGGTAAATTGTACGGAGTTATAAAGATAGACCAACATGAATACTGACTACCATAAGAACTAAATGGACAGAAACAGTCAGTAGAAAGACCCAGTCGTATGTTTTAGGCTTCTAAAGAAAAAGACGGATGCAGACAGTCAAAATCTTTCCATGAATCATCATCGGATGGATGATTCAAGCTTTTATTAGTTGAAATCTTGGTTTTGTGCCATGACATCATTGACACTGTGTTCTGAGACATAAATAAACACTGCAACCTGGGTGTAAGGGAGAAATATCTCAATTGTTTTACTGGAATCGATCCAAACTTCCCTAATTGAGCTTCTTTATACCTCGATTGTCCACATGTGGGACTACTATCCAACAAATCATTTTTACCAGAATATAAGATGCAATCATTTGGACATGCATGAATCTTCTGATAACTAATGCCCAGATTACGAACTAGCCTCTTTCTCTCATAGTAATTTTCAGGCAACACATTTCCTTCAGGTAATAGTGTTTTAACCAAAGAAAATATCTGATCAAAATAGTTGTTCGACATTTCATTATCTAATTTAATAGCCATAAATTTTGAAACTGATTCTGATTTTCTTATCTTGCAACCAGGATATAATGCATCCTCAGCAAACCTCAACAAATCATAAAATTTGGATGGTGCCAACTCAAGAGTTAAATCAATATCATTTTGAGTTTCAGTTTATTGAACAAATGAACCTACAACATCATGTACTAAATTTTAAAACTGTGATGGATCTGGAATCAAGTTATTAATTTCTTCTCTGGAACTACGTTCACCGTCTTAATACCAAAAAACATAATCTGGTTGAAAACCAAACCGCAAGAGATGTCCCCCAACCTTTTCAAATCTGGAAAACATTCTCAGAGAACATTTTTTACAAAGAAACTTCATTGTGCCTTCTGAAACATATTCTGGTTTTGATGATTCAAATTATAAGAAAGCTTCAACACCCACAATATATACAGGATTTAAATTAGAACTGTTTGGATTTTTACGCTGATTTATCCAAGTACGATCATCTAATAATGACTTTTGTCGAATTCCTTGTTCCATATTTTTCTACAAAATATAAAATCATTACTATTTTTGAATAATTTGAAATTATAAAAACACTATCTGAAAAAAAAAGATAAATAATTACAATTTATTACTAATTATTACAAATTGTTACAAATTGTTACAATTTATTTCTAATTGTTACAATTTGTTACAAATTGTTACAATTTATTACAAATTGTTACAATTTATTAGAATTTCTTACAAATTGTTACAACTTTGTAACAAATTGTTACAAATTTGTAACTTGTTACAAACTTGTTACAAACTTGTTACAATTTGTTAAAATTTGTTACAATTCATAGTATTACTATTTATTACTATTTATTACTATTCATTACTAATTATTACTAATTATTACTAATTAATACTAATTAATACTATTAAATGCAATTTATTACTATTTATTACTAATTATTACTATTTATTACTGTTAATTAATATTTATTAGTATTTATTACTATTTATTACTATTTATTACTATTTATTACTATTTATTACTATTTGTTACTATTTGTTTCTATTTATTACAATTTGTTACTATTTGTTACTATTTATTACTATTTATTACTATTTATTACTATTTATTACTATTTATTACTATTTATTACTATTTATTACTATTTATTACTATTTATTACTATTTATTACTATTTATTACTATTTATTACTAGTTATTACTAGTTATTACTAGTTATTACTATTTATTACTATTTATTACTAATTATTACTAATTATTACTAATTATTACTATTTATTACTATTTATTACTATTTATTACTAATTATTACTATTTATTACTATTTATTACTATTTATTACAAATTATTACTATTTATTACAAATTATTACAAATTATTACTAATTATTACTAATTATTACTAATTATTCCTAATTATTGCAAATTATTACTAATTATTACAAATTTTTACTAATTATTACAAATTATTAATAATTATTACTATTATTACTAATTATTATTTATTATTCCAAATTATTACTAATTATTACTAATTATTCCAAATTATTCCAAATTATTCCAAATTATTCCAAATTATTCCAAATTATTCCAAATTATTCCTAATTATTACTAATTATTACAAATTATTACTAATTATTACTAATTATTACTAATTATTACTAATTATTCCTAATTATTACTAATTATTACTAATTATTCCTAATTATTCCTAATTATTCCTAATTATACCTAATTATTCCTAATTATTACTAATTATTCCTAATTATTACTAATTATTACTATTTATTACTATTTATTACTATTTATTCCTAATTATTCGTATTTATTCCTAATTATTCCTAATTATTACTAATTATTCCTAATTATTAGTAATTATTCCTAATTATTCCTAATTATTACTAATTATTCCTATTTATTACAAATTATTCATATTTATTACTAATTATTCATATTTATTACTAATTATTCATATTTATTACTAATTATTCATATTTATTACTAATTATTCCTATTTATTACTAATTATTCCTATTTATTAGTAATTATTCTATTTATTACTAATTATTCCTATTTATTACTAATTACCCGTAATTATTACTAATTAAACATAACTATTACTAATTAGCGTTAATTGATATTAATAACTACAATTTACAACTACTAATTACTAATTACAAGTAATTATTTATATATAATACTAATTTTCATTAATAATTATTAATTATTACTAATTATTAAGAATTAGTACTAATAATTTCAATTTATTATTACAAATAAATACTGATAACAAAACAATTTAAATCTAATTTAATTACAACTAATAAACAAAAATTAAAATTAGCATAAAAATAAAATAAATACTAAATCAAATAAAATATAAATACATTTAAACTTGATCGCCTATTGATGTAAGCGACTTCATAACTTCTCTGTAAAAAAACTCACTCAAAGAAATTTTCACTCTAAAAATAGAGTTTAGAAAGAGGAAATAAGAATTGAGGGGAAGAGAAAGAAAAACAGAGGGGGTATATATAGGTTAGATTAGTTACGACGGGAATACCGTCGCAAAAGGTTCTTTTTGCAACGGGGTCCATCGCACATACCTTTGCCCACATTAATTTTTGTCAGCGGTTAAAAGGGTATTTGCGACGGGGCCTGTCGCAACAAGTGACCTGCTGACACACTTTTTGCGACGAGACAACATCCCGTTGCAAAAACCCTTTTGCCTCCCCCGGTATTTGTGACGGGTGTCGTCGCAAATAACCTTTCCACGCTTTAGCGCGCATCCCGTTCCAAACCGCGCATTACTTTTTGCGACGGGACCCCAAATCCCATCGCAAATAACTTTTTATTTGTGACGGGTCGAACCCCCCATCGCAAATAACCTCTGGGATGGACTATTTGCGACGGGAATTAATCCTGTCGTAAATAGCCCATCGCAAAAGCCTGTTTTTTCCATAAGCATACCTTATATTTTCTAAGACTCTATAATGTATAATTTTTTATCCTTTTTCATGAGTAAAATAATGGTATCTCTTTTTCTTTTCAAAAATCACAAGTGTCTCACTCACGACACTTATAAAAGGACACCCCATATCCTCTCTAATTCACACCATAAAACCATTTTATTTCATCAAATACCTACTAAAATAAATTAATTACTACTATAACCACATCCTAGAGGTAGTTTCTTCATCGTAATTCCATCCAATTAAGGATTTTATTGTTTACTTAAGGAGGTTGTCCAAAGAAGAGGTGTCATGCTTAACCGAGCATTTTATATTATTTCTTTTTCCATCACCATAAAATATTATATAATTATAAAGATATAATAAGAAGAGTATCTAACATATACTAATATTTTAATATGTTAATGTAATTACCTTGATCCATCTCCTCTTCCATCAAATGGGAAATGAAACCATCATTCATGTGTACTGTGGGACAACACCTCACGAAATATGTAATTCGTTTTTCATCATTGTCTCTCATGGATTGTTATAATTGTTGATTTAAAGTATATATATGATATTTGTAACATAATAATACTCCCATAATTATGATATCAAATATAAATTATTACATCACATTATGTAGGGGATTTGATAACGTTGATCATGTGTACGGAAAACTACCGCATTGCGAAGCGGTGTGATTCATTTTTCACTAACGCTTTACCTGAGAGATAATGAGGATAATGTTAATGAATATATGAGATATAAATATTAAATAAATATTATATTCATAACTTATTGATCATTATGAAAAGATAATATATCATATTCCTTCTTACCTTTCCACTCACTGCATAATGGTAACATCATTTGTGTGTACATATGGACTACCCCCTCTACGAAGTGATATAATTGTTTTTCATCACAAATAAAATAGATTATATATATAAGTATATTTAATGAAATAATATAATACTTCTAACATTATTTTCATTTTGGAAAGATAAAATAATACTTACCTTATTTCCATAATGATCTCTGAAAAATGGAAACGTTACTCATGCGTATGTACGGCCTACCATATCCATGATTGTAATGTAATTAATTTTTCATAACCATGTTTCATGATTGTTTTGAAAATTATCTATGACATAAAAATTAAAATTATTTCATTATTATTATTCTGTATATGTTGAAATAATTTCCTCTTTGACCATGGTCAAAACACCGAAGACATTTTGAAACAATGAACCGAACATTCTCAAAACACGCAACATGGTCTTAAAAAATTATTCATTTGAATATTCCATTAAAAATAAATAAAATAAATAATTTATGTATATGGTATATAACCTATAATTTTTTCTTATAAAATCAAATAATTGATATAAATTTATTATATGGTATTTAAAGGACATACATGGAATGTCTGCACTTGAGGTAAGAGGTTTTGTTTTAATTTTATTTCATTGAGGAATATTGTATTATTATGCACTTAATTAATTTTATATGGTGTATGTAAATAATCTTTTACATGTAATAACATGAATCCTTCATTCATCATGTGACTCGGACATTTCACATAGTTTAATGTCATAATGCCTGGACGTTGTCCAGTAGTTTGGAGTTGTGTTGCATGGACTGTGGAAATGTCTATTCCAAGAATATTTGTGTTTCATGGAGGAAATAAACCCAATGTGAATTAGGAAAAAAGGAGGAAAAATTACCACACGAGTATTAGGGGAAAGATGGGAAGAGAGCACATATGACATGGCAAGAGGCAAATATCACAGTGAGGCTCTTAGTTTAAGGTCATAAATTTTGGACCGTAATTGAGGCTGAAGGGCCAAAAAAGGTTAATGAACCCATGGATAAGCCTGAGAAAAAATGTTTGGGAATCACTATATATTCCATAAGGATATGAATCAATCTGTACATAGTTCTTAGAACACAGCGTAGTAGGAGACCAACATTATTGGGGATAATCCTCTCTGATGAGGAAGCTGAAGCATCCCATAATTATCATGGGGTATCCTGAATTTGTTTAGGGTAGGATTGCAATTTAGTGTTGTGTGTTGTGGATATCAACTCTTAGTTTAAATTCATAAAGCTTTAACCTAAGGGGAGGTTCTCCAAGAGGAATGTATGTAATGTGGTTGCATAACAAACCCAACGTGAATGAGGACTAGGAGGCCCACATGCACAACATATGAATTCCTAAGGAAGCTTGCATATAGTTTAAAGTCTTACAGCTTGGACTATAAGGAGGAACGATCATCCCAAGGGTACACATGTGACACGCAAGAGATAAAACCTAACACAAATGGGGACTAATAGAAACCACATGTCAAATAGATGCCTTAAGATAAACTGCATATAGTTTAAGTCCATTGAGCTTGGACCATGGTTGAGGCCAAGGGGACAAAGGTTTGAAGGAGTTTGTGGAAAGGCCCAAAGGCTAAGTTTCCCGGCATCACTACATATCCCATAAATATGGTAATCAATCCATACATAGTTCTTTTATTCTATGCAATTTGACATCATGCGGTTTGGATGGAGATGAATTGACATGAAAAGGGGAAAAATGTTGTGGTTGGACCTGAGATTGATGATCCAGGCATCATTATATATCCCATAAGGATGGGAATCAATCCACATGTAGTTCTATAAGAGAAATTTTTTCATTTAGGTCTAACCCATACACAAATATAGGGGTAATTAGATATTTCCTGTTTGTTTGTTTGTCTGTTTTTTTTAAGCTGTGGGACCAGGATGGAAAGTCTGGGTATTGCTACAGGAATCAAGCCATATGTAATTCTTCAAGAGAGGCATGGTGGATGACCATTTCCAAGGGTGATGTCCTCTAAGGAAAGTGTGCTATAATGTTGTGTCATTTTCCATCATGTGTCAAGGACAATGATGTCATAGTTTTAAGTCATGTGATAGGACCAGTTCATGCATTTTAACATCATGCAGTAAGGATGTTGAAGGAGGTGTTTCAAGAGGGATGTGCATGGCATGAATAATGAAAAATTTATGTGAATGGGGACCAATGAGGTCCACCCCACACCACACACTTTCAAGAAAACCATGGAAAACCTATTTATTTGAGGTTGTAGAGTTTGGGTCATAGGGATCCTAGTTTAAGGTCATAGTATTTAGAGAATAAGGTTGCAAAGCTTCTCTAAGTGGGTCTAGACCCTACCAAAACACCTAAGCCCGCATGATCCATGCTCAGTGTGGGAAACAATGAGTGATTTTAGGATTTCCCTATCACATTTAGAATTGTGCAACATGAGATCTTCTCACTCTTTGTGTGTAGGTGCACTAAGGATCAACACCAAGGGTGTTAGAGTTACACTAGAACATAGGGCAGTGTGAGACCATTACCAATAGAGGGTCCTTCTAGGTGCCAAAGATGGTGGAAATCCAAACCTGGAAAGAATCAAAGTTTGGAGATAGGTCAAGAAGATATCTTTATGGAGCTTGACACTTTCGGTCTCATGCCCCAGTGCATTAGGTAATGTCAGTGGTAAGACCCAAATAAACCCAGAATAAAAGACCTCGGCATTGCGAATAGTTTAATGTAATACTACTTGGACCATAGGTTCCCATATTAACATCGTGTGCATGGGATGTATCTGTGTAGTTTAGCATCATGTGTTAAGGAAGAAGTTTTTTATAGTTTAGAGTCATATGGATTGGACTATAGAGTTCTTAGTTTAAGGTCATTAAATTAGGACCAATGGAGAGAAGGTATCTGTTGTAGGCATATAGAGTGTGGAGGAATAAAAAATCTAGCATGAATTTTCCAAAGAGGCTCAATTCCACACAATATATTCCTGATAAAACCTTGAGAAGGCTCTAAGTTTAAGGTCATAGAGTTTGGACCTAAGGGTTTTGCAGCTTCTCCATATATGTATAAATCCTACAAAGATACCCAAGCCCATGTGAGCCATGCTTAGTGTGGGAAAAAGGAGTGATGTTAGGATTTCCCTATCACATTGGAGGACACAACAACAGAAAGGAAATGTCAGGTGGGAAAGCCCCAAACACACTATCATTCCCATTCAACGTGCGTGGATGCATGGAGAGACAACAACAAGAGTGTTGGGGATCCACCAAAACATAAGGAGGTGGAAAGTGTGAGTCATTACACCCAATATCTAGAACAAATTGAGGATAGAGTGATGATAGAGGATAAATATTGACCTTTTTTGAAATATAGTATCCATTTCATGTTACCAAGAATGGGGACAGACAAATCAGGGTTGATCGCTGATCATGTTTAAAACACAGGACCTATCTTAAAATGCATCCAAAGTATTACTGGGTGTTGGATGAGAATGGTAGGTGAGAAAATGTGGCATAGCCAATCCATTAGTAGGGATCCCTTGAGATATGGAAGAGGATGGGTATCCAAGTAAAGGGATACATGAAGCATAGAGATGGATTGGGGGAATGTTCCTATGGATTCTAACACTCCAGGTATCACACCACCATACATTCAAACATGTCGGTGTGGAACATCCATAGGTAGTATCAGATCTATCCTCAAGGATTGGGTTCCTGAGGTGGCTGAAGGATAAGATGGAACTCAAGGTAAATGTCCCCAGTTTTACAAACTTTTTAAGGTCATGTTGCTCAGACCAGAAGCGTGTTACAGTTTAGAGTCATATATCTTGGACTATAGGGTTCCCAGTTTAATGTCGTGTTCCTTGGAAGTATCCATGCAGTTTAACATCATGAGGTAAGGATGAAAATTTCATTTAGTTTATTGTCATGCAATGAGTACATTGGAGAGAGAGAGTGATTCATTCCAAAGGAGAAGTGAGCAGTGTGACAAATAAAGAAAAATATAGGGGGACTAAGGAGGTCCACATCACATGACACGCTCTCAAGGGGAAACTCAATCCAAAGGGACAAAAGTTTTTTAATTCTGTGGTTGGGCTTAGAGAAAAAAATTCAACATCGCTACATATCCCATATGGATGGGAATCAATCCACACATAGTTATTGAATATTCGTTTAGTTAATGTCAAACAGTGGGGATAAAGAGTGGAGGGTTTCTTTGAAAGTATCATGCATGGTGAATATACCATAACTTGATGTGAAGGGGGGCCAAAGAGATCTACACCACACCACACATTCCTGAGGAGGAAACTGAGGCCAAGAGGGAAAAATTTTTATGATTCTATGGTTAGGCTCGAATACAAAATGTTTGGGCATCGGTATGTATCCCATAAGGATGGGAATCAAGCCACATGCAGTTATTGATGATGGAATGATAGGGGACCAATGCTAGGGTCAATTCCTTCTCAATTAAAGAGGTCATAACACTATATAGTTTATCATCATACAGCTAGGACTCTGGATATATAGTTTAACACCATAAAAAGGATGGTATAAGCCTTAGTTTAAGTTCATAGAGATTGGACCATGGGATGAGACTTCTAAAGTGAAAATATGTAGTGTGTCACCATGAATCAATCTGATGTGAATGAGGGCCAAGGAGGCCCAACACCATACAACACATTCCCAAGAAAAATTCACACACAGTTTAACATCATGGGGGATGAGGAAAAAGGTTTGGGAGATTTTGTGTTTGGTCCCAAAGAAGAAGTGTCTGGGTGTCGCTACGTATCCAATAAGGATGGGAATCAATCCATACATAGTTCTAAAATTTTGTGTAGTTTAAACATTATGTGTTAAGAATTAGGGGAATAGTTTAATGTCCACTCTAATGGGGTAGTTTAGCATCATGCAATACAGAGGTAATTTTCCTTTTAAGTTCATGCAAAAAATACCATCAATGTTGTGCATTTTAACATCTTATAGTTAGGACGCAGTAGTTTAATGTCATGCAAGATGCTACTGCATATAGTTTAAGGTCATGCTACCTGGACCATGGGGAATTGTGCAATTTATCATCATGAAACCAAGATATTGATTTGTTTCATAGTTTAACTTCACACAACAAGTAATAAATGTCAGTTTAATGGAATGTAGGATGAGGCGGAATAGTTTAACGTCATGTTGCATGGATGAGGCAGCATAGTTTAGTGTCATGTTGCTTGGATAAGGTATCACAATTTAACTTCATGTTGCTTGGATGTATCAAAATAGTTAAACATAATCTTTCTTGGAAGAGGAAGCACAGTTTAATGTCATGTTTCTTGGATGAGGCAGCATAGTTAATGTCATGTTGCTTGGATTAGGTAGCATAGTTTAACTTCATGTTTCTTGGACAAGATACCCACTCATACGAAGTAATATTTGAGGAACTTGGAATTAGTGGGTAGAGTAATTATATCACCATCAATGGTGACCAAAGAGTATGAACTGTTAGGATTTACCTTATATATGATGTAAGGTACTTCACATTTGGGCTCCAACTTCATCGGTTTACTACCCAATATCATTGGAGTCCTTAGAGCCAATACCATGTCACCTTAATGGATGGAGAAGAGATGAAATGTCATGCTGAAAGATCTGGATATCTTGTTCTAATTCCACTTTATATTATTCAAGGCCCAGAGCATGTTCTCTTTGAGAGATTCCTATTTGTCTGGAGAGAATTATACTACACTATATGACATCTTCTGATCATAGACAGTTGTACAGAGCGATGGAAATTGAATCTCAATGGGGAGGACTATGTATGTTTCATACACTAGGGAATATGGAGTCACCTAGGTGAAATTGTGATTCATCTTCTGATAATCCCAGAGAGCATTAGGGATCTTTTTCAAGAAACTTCTCTTATTATGACCCATCATCTTATGCAAAATATTGTAGTGGGTCTTGTTGAATGCATAAATCTATCCATTTTCTTGTAACCAATAGCAAGAATTGTGGTTGGACTGGATAATGTGCTTGGAATACAACCACTTCAACTCAGCTTCCCAAAAGTTGGTGCCATTATCGGTGATAATACCATGAGGGACTCCAAATTGATGGATGATGTTAGAGCTTAAGAATTAAACAATATATTGGGCCTTAACTTCCTTGAGCGGAATCACTTCTTCCCACTTGGAAAATAAATTAGTTATAGTCATGATAAACCAGTGTTGGTGATCTATTACTAGTGGATATGGTCCCATCACATCAAGTTCCCATACTACAAAGGGATAAGAGTGCTTTGTAGTGTGCAGGGGTTCTGGTAGTCGATCCATGAAGTTAGCATGGATCTGACATGCATGGAACCTATTTTCAAACCCAATATAGTCATGGACCTTTGTGGGCTAGAAGTAACCCAACCTATAAATCTGGTGAGAGAGCTTCATCCTTTCCTGATGAACACCCCAAGACCCAACATGTAATTCCTATATAACCTAGGTAATTTCATATCCTTGAATGAAATGGAGGAGGATTCCATCAAACCCACATCTTTAGAGAGTTTTATCTAGGATAGGGCCACTCTGGAGGGTAAAATGAACTTCACAGAGATGGATTCAATCATGTTCAGCTCTTTTGGATGAGAGATTATTGTGTTAGATATACTCAATTAAAGGAATCATCCAATCAAATTTTTCTTCATCTACAGGGTGGTTCGAAGGTCTCAATGTGGAAGAACCAGAGGTAAGATGATTTACTTATTAGACGCTATCATCATCTAAACTAATAGGGGTGAGGACTCTGTATTACACCACATTAATGAACAGAACTTCATAGTTAGGATTTGTGAGAAAAGTATCTAAACTGACCAGGTCATCAGCTCAACCATTCTGTGACCAGGGAACATGATTAACCTCTAGATGAGAAGGGAACTTGGCCATCTGATAGTGAACATGCTTGAGTAAGGGCACAATTTCTAGATTCCAGACGATGTAGTCACTGTTAATATGCTTGATGACTAGATCAGAGTCCCACTTCACATGAAAGTGAGTAACATTAATATCAAGAGACAACTCGAGACCAGTGATGAGAGCCTGATACTCTGACTTTTGGTTGGTGAATCCCTCTAATATTAAAAATGAATAAGGTATAAAAAATTTTGTAGGCATAATGAAAACAATTCTGAGGCATACTCTATTGATCCTAGTATCGTTGAGGATTCTACCAATCAGACTTTAGGAGGCACTATCAAAATGAATCTTCCAACACAACACAGCCTGGTCTACTGAGAGGATATCCTCATTTGGAAAATCAAGATCTAGGGACTGCTCTATGTGGGATGGATGAGCGGATAGAAAATTTGACATCGCCTTAACCTTGACGACCTTCTACATAATTAATCTAATTTTGAACTGCTAAAGAATCACCACCCATCATGCTACGTATCCTGTCAACATCGTGCGGTTTAGAATGTAAATTAACGGGTCTATAAGGGAAACTAGTTATATCTTGTGATGTTGTAAGTAGTTCCGAAAATTATGCACTATAAAAATAAGCATGAGGAAACTCTTCTCAGTGGGATATTATCTATAATTTTCATCAATGAGAATGTGACTGAGGTAGTAAAAACTATTATCTATCCCCTCATTATTCTTTTGGGTGATCAAGGCCCCAAGGAATCATTCCAGGGTGGTCACATAAAGGACAAGTGGTTTTTTGGAGAAATATGGAATCAGAACTCGAGGTTGTAATAGATACAGAATTTGATCTGTCTGTTCATTTTCCTACTAGGAACAATGTTCACCAACCATCTAGGTTACTAAACTTCCTTAAAAAAGTTGGTTTTGATGATCTTATCAACTTGGCCTTAACTATGGCACCATGATACTGGTGTATCTTCCCGGGAGGATGATTTATCTCACATTGACTCACCAGGAGACCAAGATAGTGGAAGAATACCTAAGGTTATAATTCTGTAATATCATCATAACTATAGGAAAACAAATCATGATGTTGATTCAGGAAGTCCACATACTATCGCTACACCTCCACAGGCATGGATGTACTGATCAGTGTTGGCCTCAAATCTATTTTGGTACCAATATTCACCTATACCAACTCATCGAAGGTGGTGAAGACACCCTCTTAAAATGTTGGAGGAGTGTCTTCCAAATCCTCTTCAACATCCAAGGTGCAAGGATCATCAGTAGGAGGCAATTCTTATGAGTTAACTAACCCTAGAGAAATGTTGTTGCTAGATTGAGCAGTGGTGAAATATTCATCAGGAGAGTCCTACACTGTTGAAACCATAGAAACAAAATATTTTTACCCCATTCCATCAAGCCTTTGACTGAGGGGTCCACACTTGACAACGTCAAAGTAGTGTTGGTGGGTTGGTCTGTGTAAACTCAACCCAACTCGGTGGAACAAACATATATGGCATACTAATGTATCCATGGACTGAACATTCCTATACCTTATAGGGGTAAGAGGCTCTGGTATCACTATAGCATGTCCTCTATAGGAGTACAAGGTAATCTTCTGTCGTTCCTTGTACCTAGGAATGCATCTTCCCCTCATCTTGGAAATGAAGACGTGGTGTACCAAGTTTGGAATTGTGGCCTCCAACCAGTGAATCAGAAGGATGAAATCATCATACAAGTATGTCTATGGGTAATACACGGTGATAGTATGATCAACCTCATTGGCCTGATCATTCTTTTCCTTTCTCAAGTAGTAATACGTGTCCATATAGTGAACTTCATAAGATGAAATGGGATCAGCATCACCTTGGAGAATGCCTACTTTACCGTTAAGGGAGTACTTGATGCACTGGTGATATGAGGAGTGAACCACTACATGAAAATGGAGCTAGGTTCTACCCATCAGTGCATTGAAAGTAGTATCCTGATAGACAACCATGAATTCAGTGTTAGAAATAAGACCACCGAATTGGGTCTTCAGGTAGACTTTTTCACATGGCCTCTAGGTGTTCTTATCATAACCCTGAATCTTTAAGTCATAGAGGCTCGGATCTACTTCAGTCAGTCCTAGATTTCAGAGCATTTGAGTCTAGATAATATTAATTCTATAACCTTTTTTGATGAGATAGCGGCAAACTTCAACACCATTGAACTGGCCTATGACGTACATTGGGTGGATGTTCCCCTACACGAGTAAACTATCATCTTCTCTGGAGAAAGAGATGATGGCATGGAATTCTAACTTCTCAACATACTCTGTAAGGAATGTCTTTCCTGATGAAACCTCTATATTAAACTGGAGGGAGTTCTTCAAGGATTCGGTGAGGGCTTCTCTCATATATTCAGACAGACAGACTTCCTCAAGAATCAAGATCTTTTCAAGAATGTTGTAAAGGTTCCTAAGCACATCATACTTCCATGTTAGGTGAACATTTTTTCAGATAGAAGTTTGCTCTGTGCAAGGAGTTATAACAATATCAGCTAGTCGAACTAGTGGATTCTGGATGATTCTAGGGATTTCCCGTTGTTCACTATCCTATGATTGAAAAATTACTACTGGATGGATTTCAGATGACTGAGGTTCGGCTACAGTTGGGAATATTTGATCATGACATGGTCTTGGAGGGTCTACCTGGTTGAGTAACACAAATGGTGGTGGAGGTGAATCTAAAATATGGACTAAGAGGATGACACCTTCTGAGATATGCATTGAACTTGTTGTCTAGTCTCAGTAGCATGCACTTCTTGGATTGAAGAACCAGCTTGTTTGTTCTGATGATTAACATATCCATGATCCTATTGACAATGGCATTGACCGAGAACATTATGAGGACCAACCTAGAACTATTTATCATCATAAATTGTGTAGGGATACACCAACTTGACAATATTTATAGAGTTTTTCTACTTCTCATCATCAGAGGAATCTTCCAATACTGGTCAGGTTTTGGGGGTGATCTTCATCTCTCGGGCATGAAGTCACTGAGAGTGCGATATGGCTTCGACACCAGAGGGGAACTTTGTTTTCCCTTGAATTGTTGGTGCCTACTCATCTAATAAATAGATGGTTTAGATGTGGATGCAGAGGTGATAGTTGGAGGAGGCATGGAAATTTCAGGAATCTCATGATGATTCAAATGGGAAAGTATGACACCATGGGTGCGATCAACTATCATGTGAGCCTACCAATCATCATTTTCCTGATACGCATGGCTAGAGACCTGCTACCACTCACTTTTAATTTCACTATAAATCTATGTATAAATGAATGCTACCTATGTTGGGGTGGGGCCTAATATGAATACATTGTTATAAAACTGGTCCTCAATCCATCCCTTGAACACATAGCATTGCTTGATAGTATGTCTAAGGAACTTGTGGTAAGGGTGGTAGTATGGGTGATCAGTGAGATCACCTTTCTAGGGTTTCCTGCATTCTGTAGCTTTATAATCCCTTAATCAAAGTCACTGTGAAAATAACCGGGCACCTAATCCTCATTGAATGAATAGGTCTGGTTTCTCCTATCTGAAAAGGGAGCTCTGGGAGCCTGGCCCTGGCGAGGGGCTCAAGCCTAATGGTGGGCTGGAACCTGATTTTCCTGCCTAGGCAGTAGTGGTGCATTATGTGGTAGCACCTGCTAATTCCTCACCAGGAAATGATGTGCCTGTAGAGGGACCTATGGTTGTTTCCCTTGGAAAGGTTGTGGGTGATAATTTTCTAGTAATAACTCTTGAAGCCTGAGGGTCTCTATCTATGTGACGATATTTGTCTCAGCCTTTTCAGCTCTTCTATCAATAATTGAATGAGGCAATGGGCATGCCTACATAACCTGCTTCAAGACTTCCTCTAGGTTTAAGCTTTGTCATAAAAAAACTCAAAATCCACCCGGGAAATTCAGAGTGATGAGGGAGGGGACCAATTCAGTCTTAACATTCCCCCATGCACATTATTAGCATTTTCTCTTGAGTTAGTGGTATGTTGAGTGAATACTTAAGGACTTTCCACCTTGAGACAAAGTCTGCAACTCGCACATCAAGTTAGTGCTTGCACTTGAAGACATCTGTAATACTTTTCTTACAGGTGGTGGAGCTAAACTGGTAAAGAAACTATCTCAGAAGATCTTTTGAACTAGTGATGGACCCAGTGGGTTGATGACTATACCAGATGAATGAAGACCCTTCTAGTGTATATAAAAAACACCAGCGCTTGGAGGCCTCTTGCTGCTCTGGGGTTACCAACATGGGTCACACCTTGATATGAAGTGGTCTAAGTGCTGTATCAGGTCATTCTTCCCATTGAATTGGGAGAAGGTAGGATTCTCGAAATCTATTGGTACTTTTATATTGTCCACCCATGCTGGATATGGATTTCCATTAAGTGGTATCACCATGTTTCATGTTTATAAGGCTTTAAGTTGAGAAAAAAGAAAAGTTAGTGGGTCTTCTTGGTGAGGGTTCTTATCTGGATGAGGATACCTTACCACCAGTGCATTGCGAGATCATCGACATGATAAGTAGGCTCAACAACTTGTGGAGTGACTAGTGGAATGGCCTATGGAGCATCCCATGGAATGGCTTGGTCCAGATCCTGAGGAGGGTTGTCACTATGATTATGTGGGTTTAGTAATAGATATTTCATCTTTTTACCATATACTCAGTATTCATGGTATTGTCCAAATTGATCGGGGAAAACTGGCTGAGAAGTACTTATGGTTTCCCCTACTGTCCTAGTAGAGGAGGGACAAGATTGTGTCAAGGATCACCATAGTCCGAGTGTTGTTCTATAAGGTTCTTGACAAGGATATCTCTAATGAACTTCTTTTGATATACTAATTGTTTTAGTAATAAAGCCATAGAGGGGTCAAAATCTATACCTTGTGCAATATTGGTTGGGTCAGACGATTTGGAGGTCTCGAACTGTTCCTTACCTTTATTAGTGTTCTTATCAATAGGAAACGAGACAAAAGAGTCCTCAAGATTATGAACCTACCACTATAAGTGAGTTACAATACCTGTATGAGTGTCCACCTGATGTTGTATGGCCCTAGGGGCGGTTCCTCTTCCTCGAAACACTACCACAAAACTGGGCAAGGCCAGCGCCACCCCTTTATCAGCGCTAACGAAAAAGCGCTGATAAAGGGGGGTACCTTTATCAGTGCTAAAAAAAGAGCTGATAAAGGGAGCCTTTATCAGTGCTAAAAAAAGTGCTGATAAAATTACCCCTTTATCAACGCTTTTTTTAGAGCTGATAAAGCCCCCCCCCCCTTTATCAGCGCTTTTTTTAGTAGTGTTGATAAAGGGGGGGCCTTTATCAGCGCTTTTTTTAAAAGTGTTGATAAAGGGTTCGACTTCAAAAAAAATAATTAAAAATATTATATTAATATATAAATATATCAATATAGTTATATTGATATAAATATAATATATAATTTTTAAATATATTTTAGATAAGTATAAATATACATTTACACTTATTATACTTAATATATAAGATATTTAGTGAAAATGGCTTATAAAAAAATTAAAAAAATATTTTTAATTAATAATTTTCTAATTATTATGGATTAATAGTAATTTAATAACAATTTGAAGACTAAAAAAATAAAAAAAAAATTAATAAAAGATCCAAAATATGTTGAAAACGCAACTCAAACTTCAAACGGCCATAACCTTTGATCCGGGTGTCCGTTTGAGCTCTACCACATATCAAATCGAAGCCTGCGACAAGCTCTACGTCGCTGTGAGCAGGGGGGACCCTGGTCAAGGGTTTTTAGAGGCCAAAAGAGGCCCAGAAGGCCTCCAAAACTGAGTTTTTAGTCGGGGTACCCAGATTTTTTAACATTTTGTGGATTTTCATCCTCGTTTAAGGGGGTATTATTGGCTTTTTTTGGTGGGGACTGAATTTATTCCAAGGTATTACATTCATATTGATATTATGTCTTTGAAATTTTATCATTTTTTATAATACACTGTTATTTATAATCAAATATATAACTATATGTACATATTTTTTTATATATTCACACCTAAAAATTAAATTTTTTAAATAAATAATTAAACATATTTACATATAAAATATATTAGCTTTATCTAAAAAATAACTAATATCCATTTTATTTAAAATACCAATATATGAATATTTATATAACTACTATATATTAATATAACTATATATATATATTAATATAACTATATATATATATATTAATATAACTATAAATATATATATTAATATAACTATATATATTAATATAAATATATATTACTATATGAATAAATATAACTAAATATATATATAAATAAATAGATATATCATGAATAAGAGAACAAATCAATATAGGGGAGTGGCAAAAGCTTTAGGTGCGCAGGGGGAAGGTCTCGAGATCAAATCCGGGTAGAGGCAGGGGCGCGCGTGCAAGGGTGATTTAGAGGGCTAGCGCTGATAAAGGGTGTAGGTAGTGTGGTCAGGTGCTGGAGGTGCGGGAAATCATTGATAAAGGGGGGCTCAAGCGCTGTAAAAAGACCCCCCCCCCCCCCCCGAGATTGGCAGTATTTTTTTTTTAATTTTTATCAGCGCTGATAAAAGGGGTCTTTATCAGCGCTTTTTGGAGCGCTGATAAAGGGGACCCCCCCCTTATCTTCGCCGGCATTAATAGTGCTTTTTCTAGCGTTGTTAAAGGCCATTTTTAGCACTGATAAAAGATATATTTGTAGTAGTTAAACCTACACTACTGGAATTATAGGTATTTGCGATGGGCTATTTGCATGGGATCCCATCGCAAATAGGCTTTAGCGACGGGGCCCCGTCGCAAATAGTACTTTGCAGAAAACAACGTCACAAATATTATTCTTTACGATGGGCTCGTCGCAAAAAATTAGTATTTGTGATGGGAAAGTTTCCTGCCACAAATAAGTCTTTGATTATATACATTATATATAAATAAACCTTTTTCAATGGGCTCATCGCAAATAAGTCTCTGATTATATACAATATATTTAAAAACCTTTTGTGACTGGCATGTCGCAAATACTATTAATAAAAAATTATATTTAAATTATTTGTGATGGGATCCCGTCGCAAAAGGTCCCGTCATAAATATTAAACATAAAAAATATATATATTTAATAAAATTATGATTAATGAAAAAATTATATTAATATTATTAAAATAATAAAATAATAAAAAATATTATTATTAGTAAAATAAACAAACATTAAAAAATATAATAATAATAATAATATTTAATAAAATTTTTATTAATGAAAAATTAATATTAATATTATTAAAATAATACAAAAATAAAATCGTCAAGAGGCTTGAGACAAGGGGACCCCCTGTCACCTTACCTCTTCATTCTGGTGGTAGATGTCTTTTCTCATCTCATCCTGAAGGTGGCGGGTCAAGGAGTTATCCATGGTGCTACGGTATGTAGAAATGGCCCCCTTATCTCTCATCTCTTCTTTACAGATGATAGCCTCCTTTTCACGCATGTTACCCCGTAAGAATGTAGTTCAGTGCTGAATATCATCAATCTGTATGAAAAGGCCTCTGGGCAACGTCTTAATGCTTCAAAATCAGAGTTATCTTTCAGTAAAGGCGTCCCACAAGTGAAGAGAGAGGATTTTTAGTTAATTTGTGGGTTTCCACTGGTTGATAAGAATCTGAAGTACCTTGGCCTCCCGACCCTGGTGGGTAGGTCTAAGAAACAATTTTTCGGAGTGATTGTAGATAGGGTGGATATTCTGATTTGTCTTTGGTCTAGTAGGAATATTTCCAAGTCGGGAAAGGAAGTTCTTGTGAAATTAGTGGCCCAAGAAATCCCTTCTTATGCTAGATCGCTGTTTGAATTCCCAGAAACTCTCGTTGATCAAATCTACTCCTAGTTGGCCAATTTTTGGTGGGGCTACCATGAGGGAAAACATAATTTCCATTGGATGTCTTGAGAGAAGCTGTGTGTTTCAAAATTCAGTGGCGGCCTCGGCTTCTGAAATCTCAAATGGTTTAACGAGGCTCTTTTGGTGAAGCAAGGATGGAACCTTCTTTCCCACCCAAATGTCATGTTCTCAAAGGTGATGCGAGCTAAGTACTTCCCTCATTCTGACTTCTTGCATGCCCAACTGGGGCCACGAATGAGTTTTATGTGGAGGATCATTTGGGGAGAAAAATCTCTCATTGATTTGGGATGCGTGTGGAGAATTGATGATGGGCATAATATTAACATTCGGAATGATCCATGGTTGGAAGATGTCGTCAATCATAAGGTTTCTTCACCGGTTGTTTCTGGATTTGAAGATGCAAGGGTACGTGACCTGCTCGATGACTTGCTTGAGGAGTGGGATCAAGAGAAGCTTTGTTGTTGGTTTAATGAGGTGGATCGTCAGCTCATACTGAGTATCCCTCTTACATCAGTAATGGGTATTGACTAGATTTGCTGGACTGGGGAACCTCATGGGAGATATTCTGTTCATTTGGGTTACAAAATGAGGGTTCAAGGTTTGGCCCAGGTCTTTACCGATAATCAGTGGAAGTGCCTTTGGTCCCTAACCGCTCCCCCTAAGGTGAAATTTTTTTGGTGGCAGGTCTGTGTTGGGGTTCTTCCAACCCGTGAATTTCTGGTGTAGTGACATTTGGTGGAGGACGACACTTGTCCTTTGTGCCCCCCTGAATTGGAATCCCCTCTGCATGCAATTCTTTTCTGTAAGGGGGTGGAAGGGGTGTGGAAGGTTTGGAGTCCATATTTTGGTATTTTCTTTGATCTTTAAATTGGGTTGGTCCCAAACCTTACTAAATGGGTGGCTTCTCTAGAACCGAGAGTGGTAGGGTTGATATGCACAATTTCTTGGTTGGTTTGGACTCGACGGAATAAATGAATTTTCTAAATGAAGGTGACCCCTGATCACCTATGGGTGGATAGAGCTTTGGAGTGGATGAATGGTTGGAAGAAAAGTGATGCGGGGAATTCTTTGAGCCACACTCGACGAGCGGATCCTTTTTTGCCCCCCCCCCCCCATGAGGGTTTCTTCAAGATTAATACAGATGTTGTTGTCTGCTAATTCAAGGGTCGGTATTGGGCTCATTTCTCATAACAGTTTTGGCCATATTGTGGAAGCTCGGTGTAGGGAAGTGCCTAACTCATGGAGCCCTGTGGTGGTAGAGTCCTCAGCCATCCTCCAGGGTCTTCTTTTTGCCCGTTCAAAATTTTGGCCTAAGATTCTGGTGGAATCCGACTACCTCGAAGTGGTGAACGCTCTCTCAACAAAAGATGAGGATTCCCAACCTTATGGCCTCATCTTGAGGAAAATCTGGTCCCTGACTGATGGATTTGATGCATGAAAATTTTCTTTCATCAAAATAGATGGTAATTCGAAAGTCCATCGTTTGGATCATTTTGGGAAACATTGGGGTGATCATTGTTGGGTGAACTCGTTCCCTAATTGGCTTTGTAATCCTGGTATCCTTGATCAGTAATTTATTTTTTCCTCCAAAAAAACAAATATTAAAAAATATAATACTAATAATAAATAATAAAATATTGAAAATAAAAAAAATATGCAATATTTGACCCAATATAAAATACATAAATTGTAAATAGTTCATATTACAACAAATCTTGAATTCTAATGTTTTTAACATAAAAAATCATTGGGGGTCGTCTTCTGGAGGAGGTGGAGGAGCTGTAGGAGATGGTGGAGGAAACTTCATCCCTAA
This sequence comes from Viscum album, assembly GCA_963277665.1. NCBI lineage: Eukaryota > Viridiplantae > Streptophyta > Magnoliopsida > Santalales > Viscaceae > Viscum > Viscum album. Next base: position 212,879,464 of record OY728163.1, read on the forward strand.
ACTATTAGTCAGATAGCGCATGTACTCCATCTTCTCGTGATGCCACTGTTATTGTTGTTGCTGCCATCGATGCATCTCTTCCTCGTGTTGTTGCCACTGTTGCTACTTCTGATGCATCTCTTCATGCTTCTTCTACAAACTCTCTATAAGCTTAGTCTAAGTTCGCAACTACTTTTGATACTGTGAGGCAAAAGATGATGCCTCTTCATGAGCTCCTCTCGAGCTGGACACCGATATCACAGCAGTACCATAATAAGTACCAGGAGTCAAATGAGAGCTGATACCAACTACTAGGCCCTTCTCAAAGCCATACCAAGTCACCTGCATCCATGCCGCCTCATCGAAATGGTGGGCACTCGTTCATGAACTCCACTGAAGCCAATATTTGGCTGATTAAAAACTAATAATTGATTTTCCATTTCTTCATTAACATTCCTCTCGTTTCATTCCATGCGATTTTTTTTTGAGGGATATTCATATTCAAAATAACGAGAGTAGAAAAAAAAGCAATTTCCTCTTGAAAATAAGCTTCAGAAATTGATCCTTCAACTGATGCTTTGTTACGTACTTTTTTCTTCAATTTATGCATATATCTCTCGAATGGTTACATCCATCAAAATTGTACTGGACCTCCAAATTTAGCTTCATGTGGAAAATGTAATATCAGATGTTCCATTGAGTTAAAGAAAGTTGGCAGAAAGATTTTTTCCATTTTAAATATAATTACAACAACATCTTCTTCTTGTTTTCTTAGCGCATCATAGTCTGTTATCATTGCAAAAATTTCTCTAAAAATATATGATATGTCTGTTATCGAATCCAAAATCATAGAATTCAACAAACCTTTGAATCCAGTCGGCATAAGTCTTTGTATTATAACATGACAATCATGACTTTTTAATTGGGTAATATAACCATTCTTAACACATCTGCCCAAATTAGAAGCATAACCATCTGGAAGTCTCAAATCTGCAATCCACTGACAAAATAATAAGAAACTTTCTTTAGACAGTGTATATGCTGTTTTTGGATTCATTAACCTCTGGGATCTGATATTTTCAAATAGTTCAAGTTCTGGTCGCCTACAAATTTGGGCAAGATCTAATCATGCCTTTATAGTATCTTTGGTCTTACCTGGTGTATCCAAAACTGTATGAAATAAATTATCCAAATAGTTCTTCTCAATATGCATGACATCCAACATGTGGCGGACCAATAAATCAGAATAATATGGAAGATCCCAAAAAATGATTCATTTTATCCAATTATGTTCTTTCCCAAAGCCATTAATTTTTTGTTCGTTTACTGTTGCCCCAAATATGATGGGAGGTAATGAAAATACAACTGATTTAACTCTGTACCTGATATAATTTTTGTAGGTTCATCCCTTTCAATTTTACCTTTTCTGAAATGAGATTTGTTCCTCCAAAAAGGAAAATAGGTTTAAAGAAATTTGCAGTGATAGTAAAAATAGCAAGGTTTTTTTCTATTGACAAGCATAAAGGCTTTGTTGTCTTTCATACAGTAAGGACATGATTTCGGACCATGAGTACTCCAACCAGATAACATGCCATATATCAAAAATTAACTAATTGTCCACATCAATGTAGCTTTTAATATGAAATTTTATTTCACAGCAACATCATATATACTAACACTATCACTTCACAATGCATTTAACTCATCAATCAATGGTTTCAAATAAACATCAATATTCTTTTTCGGATTTCCTAGGATTAATAAGGTCAAAAAGATATAGGGCTCCTTCATCAACATCCATGGAGGTAAATTGTACGGAGTTATAAAGACAGGCCAACATAAATACTGACTACCATAAGAACCAAACGGACATGAACCATTAGTAAAAAGACCCAATCGCATGTTTCGGGCTTCTAAATCAAAATATGGATGCAGATGGTCAAAATGTTTCCATGAATCACCATCAGATGGATGATTTAAGATTTTATCAGTTGAAATCTTGGTTTTGTGCCATGACATCATTGACACTGTGTTATGAGACATAAATAAATGCTACAACCTGGGTGTAAGGGGGAAATATCTCAACTGTTTTACTGGAATCCATCAGGAATTCCCTAGTTGAGATTCTTTATACCTCGATTGTCCACATGTGGGACTACTATCCAAAAAATCATTTTCACCAGAATATAAGATTCAATCATTTGGACATGCATAAATCTTCTGATAACTAATGCCCAGATTATGAACCAGCCTCTTGCTCTCATAGTAATTTGCAGGCAACACATTTCCTTCAGGTAACAGCGTTTTAACCAAAGAAAATATCTGATCAAAACAGTTGTTTGACATTGCATTATCTGATTTAATAGCCATAAATTTTGCAACTGCTTCTAATTTTCTTATCTTGTAACCAGGATATAATGCATCCTCACCAGACCTCAACAACTCATAAAATTCGGATAGTGCCAACTCAGGAATTAAATCAATATCATCTGGAGTTTCAGTTTGTTGAATAGATTTACCAACAACATCATGTACTAAATTTTGAAACCGTGATGGATCCAGAATCAAGTTATTATTATCTTATCTAGAACTGTGTTCATCGTGTTGATACCAAAAAACATAATCTGGTTGAAAACCAAAACGCAAGAGATATCCCCCAACCTTGTCAAATGTGTCAAATGTTCTCAGAGCACATTTTTTACAAATACACTTTATTGTACCTTCTGAAACATATTCTGGTTTTGATGATGCAAATGATAAAAAAAGCTTCAACACCCTCAATATATATAGGATTTAAACTAGAACCGTTTAGATTTTTACACTGATTTATCCAAGTGCGGTCATCTAATAATGATTGTGGTCAACTTTCGTGTTCCATATTTTTCTTCAAAATATAAAATCATTATTATTTTTGAATAATTTGAAATTATAAAAACACTATCTGAAAAAAAAAAGATAAATAATTATAACTACTTCTTAATAATTACCATTACTTATGGGTGACACAATTTCCAGTGGATTGACGACTACCCTTTTGTCTGACGGCTCATTTACTTCCAACTTTCTCACACAGAAATCACAATGAAGAATCTGCTTGGATTTACGCATATTCATTCTCATGCATACGAGAATAAATATGCGTACCTCTGAGCAGATTCTTCATTGTGATTTCTGTGTGAGAAAGTTGCAAGTAAATGAGGTGTCAGACAAAAGATCCCCCTTTTCGTTGATGAATCATCTTCTTTCAACTGTCACCGCCTGAACACATTATGAAAAATGTGGTCTTACGAATGCATATTCAAACTCATGCATATGAGATTGAATATGCATACGTAGGATCATACTTTTTATAATGTTTTGAGTCGGTGAAAGTAGAAAGGAGAAGAGTGATAGAGCAAAAGGAGTATTGTCAATCCACTGGAAATTGTGCCAAGTTATTACAAGTTATTATGATTTATTACAATTTATTTTCTTCCTAATTGTTCCTATTTCTTACTAATTATTACTAATTATTACAATTTATTACTAATTGTTACAATTTATTACTAATTGTTACAATTTATTGCTAATTGTTACTAATTGTTACTAATTGTTACAATTTATTACTAATTGTTACAATTTATTACAATTTATTACTAATTGTTACAATTAATTACAAATTGTTACAATTTATTAATAATTGTTACAATTTATTACAATTTATTAGAATTTCTTACAAATTGTTACAAACTTGTTACAAACTTGATAAAAACTTGTTACAATTTGTTACAATTTGTTACAATTTTTTACAATTTGTTACAATTCATAGTATTGCTATTTATTACTATTTATTACTATTTATTAAAAAATATTACAAATTATTACTATTTATTACAAATTATTACTATTTATTACTATTTATTACTATTTATTACTATTTATTACTATTTATTACTATTTATTACTAATTATTACTATTTATTACAAATTATTACTAATTATTACTATTTATTACTATTTATTACTATTTATTACTATTTATTACTATTTATAACTATTTATTACTATTTATTACTATTTATTACTATTTATTACTATTTACTACTATTTGTTACTATTTGTTACTATTTGTTACTATTTGTTACTATTTATTACTATTTATTACTATTTATTACTAATTATTACTAATTATTACTAATTATTACTATTTATTACTATTTATTACTATTTATTACTAGTTATTACTAGTTATTACTATTTATTACTATTTATTACGAATTATTACTAATTATTACTATTTAGTACTAATTATTTCTAATTATTACTATTTATTACTAATTATTACTATTTATTACTATTTATTACTATTTATTACAAATTATTACTATTTATTACAAATTATTACTAATTATTACTAATTATTGAAAATTATTGCAAATTATTGCAAATTATTACTAATTATTACTAATTGTTATTTATTATTCCCAGTTATTACTAATTATTACTAATTATTGCTAATTATTCCTAATTATTCCTAATTATTCCTAATTATTCCTAATTATTCCTAATTATTCCTAATTATACCTAATTATTACTAATTATTACTAATTATTACTAATTATTACAAATTATTACTAATTATTCATAATTATTACTAATTATTCATAATTATTCCAAATTATTCCTAATTATTCCTAATTATTCCTAATTATTACTAATTATTCCTAATTATTACTAATTATTACTAATTATTACTATGTATTCCTAATTATTTGTATTTATTCCCAATTATTCCTAATTATTACTAATTATTCCTATTTATTACCAATTATTCCTAATTATTACTAATTATTCCTAATTATTATTAATTATTCTTATTTATTACAAATTATTCCTATTTATTACAAATTATTCATATTTATTACTAATTATTCATATTTATTACTAATTATTCATATTTATTACTAATTATTCCTATTTATTACTAATTATTCCTATTTATTAGTAATTATTCTATTTATTACTAATTATTCCTATTTATTACTAATTACCCGTAATTATTACTAATTAAACATAACTATTACTCATTAGCGTTAATTGGTATTAATAACTACAATTTAAAACTACTAATTACTAATTACAAGTAAATATTTATATATAATACTAATTTTCGTTAATAATTATTAATTATTACTAATTGCTAATTATTACTAATTATTAAGAATTAGTACTAATAATTTCAATTTATTATTACAAATAAATATTGATAACAAAACAATTTAAATCTAATTTAATTACAACTAATCAACAATAATTAAAATTAACATAAAAAATGAAATAAATACTAAATTAAATAAAATATAAATACCTTTAAACTTGATCTCCTATTGATGTAAGCGACTTCACAACTTCTCCGTAAAAAAAACTCAAAGAAATTTTCACTCTAAAAATAGAGTTTAGAGAAAGAGAGGAAATAATAATTGAGGGGAAGAGAAAGAAAAACAGAGGGGGTATATATAGGTTAGATTAGTTACGATGAGACTTTTTACAACGGGAATACCATTACAAAAGGTTCTTTTTGTGACGGGGCCCGTCGCAAATACCTTTGCCCGCATTAATTGTTTTCGACGGTTAAAAGAGTATTTGCGACGGGGCCTGTCGCAACAAATGACCTGCCGACACACTTTTTGCGACGGGACAACATCTCGTTGCAAAAACCCATTTACCGCCGCCGGTATTTGTGACAGGTCTCATCGCAAATAACATTCCCGCGCTTTAGCGCGCATCCTGCACCAAACCGCGCATTACTTTTTGTGACGGGACCCCAAATCCCATCGCAAATAACTTTTTATTTGCGACGGGTCGAACCCCCCGTCGCAAATAACCTCTGGGATGGACTATTTGCGATGGGAATTAATCCTGTCGCAAATAGCCTGTCGCAAAAGCCTATTTTTTCCATAGTACTACTTCAGTGTCTCTCTCCTTGAGTGCGTCGAGCTCAACCATATTCATCGTGAATTCGCCCTGAGGCATATACTCAATGTTAATAGATAATCATGGATGTCTTGGGATGGGACTGTAGTAAAGAGCAGCATTATGCCCCCAACCTTGGATTTGTACATGTGGGGATAGTTCCTCAATAATTATATAGAGCAAAGTAAAGAGCTGAATGTATCATTGCTTAAGGGTCTGGCGGTAGTCAGGTGAAACAGGGTGTTGTGCCACTGGGAGCGTTGCCAAATCAACCATGCAACACTATTGGTTGGTGTCATCGAAATGATCCTGACTCTTCAAATAGACCAACTGATGGTTGTGGAGGTAGAAATGTGTCGCCCAAAGGGTTCAATAGAAGCATAAAACCTCGTCCTGAGTAAGGGACTCTAGAATATCGAAGTCGAGAGTAGCGATCGGCTAGAACATCTCATACAACTGATCTGCAGTGAGTGTATTCCACAAGATTCTCTATTCAGAAGCAGGATCTGACTCCTTATTTCCCCATACTTGGATTGGGGTCGGTTAAGGAACTGGAAACGGTACTGATGTGGATTGTTATGGTGGTGGAATGGCTAGTAGAGAAAATGGTGTGTGAGCTGACTAACCATTTCTTAATGGGTTATCTCTCAAAGGTCATACCAACTGCATCATCATGTCCTTGTAGGATGGGGTGCTTACCACCACCTCATGTGAGAGGTAGGTGGATGTCAGTGACAGATATGGAAGGTTCTCATTGTCTATCATGCCCCAAAATAACTCTTAGTGATCTTGTGTTGAGGTATAGAATGAAATTGGTGACGATGGGGAGGACTGCATGGAAAGAACCTAGAAGGGATCCAAATATTCTTCCTCCAACATATACTTGTGAAGGGACTCGGGGATCTGGTGCATCTCATCTTCTGGGATGATGAAACTCACACATTAGGCCCATGACCTCGACTCTGATGTAGAAGACTAGGGGGGAAGCTACATCAATAGGTCCCATTCATATTCTGAATCAAAGAAGTGAACTAGATCCACCATGTCTCGGTACTTCCTAGAGTTACTCCTTCGGTGAAGACAGTTCACCCTTATACCCCGAAATGATTTGTTGGGATAGGGTACTATTTTGGCATGAGGAGGACCTTCATGTTTCTGGTTGATTGCGTGGGGAGGACATCTTCTTGGATAGATGTTGGGAACATGGGGAGGGCCTCCATAATGAGTGTGAGAGTGGGGAGGGACTCCTCTCTAGATGGCGATGGTATGGGGAGGGCCTCCATACTAGATCTCATCACCGCAAGTCATCCCGCGATGGTTGTTGGTGGTTTTAGTGATCGAAAGAGTCAACCTTGTATGCACATGTGGCGGAAAAGTCCTTGATCCCGATTGGAAACTGGTAAATCCTTTCTCTACAGTGGTAGGGATCTGGTAGAATGCACTGGGGGTAGCATGTTCCTCTAGAGTTGTTGAAGACGATGCCCCTTGACGGGAATATTCCTAAGATTGAGCCCAATACTAGCATCATGTTATCCAAACTGGGGTCGGTGGATCAAGAATATAAACCACCTACTCTTCTGCCTGAGGGACTAGTTGGTGGTGCTGATAGGTCCTTATGGGATCCATCCTTGGAGGCTCTAGGGAGGTTTTCATGGTCAGTATGACTCAAATATCCCTTACCTCATTGGTGTAGGGGATTTAGTTATAGGATCACTCTGTGGAGAGGCTCCCGAAGTGGTTCATCGTGGGAGTGGGGAGTAGTGGATCCCTACATAGCCCTTGGGGGTGGTGATGATAGTGACGAACAGAAGCCTCCCAGCCATAGAGGGCCATGTCCCTCATGGGAATGACCCCCTCCTACTCATATCAATGAACAAGGGTGTTTATCACCCTCCTCTTCACAATTTCTGAGGGTGATACAAGGTGTGGGTTCTCAGTAGTCGTGGTTACAGTTGAATTCATGGCAGCAGTGGAGTCGTGCAGGATTTCCACATTGACGTTCCTTCTGCCCCTACGACTACAGGTGGGGGTGATTGGTTTCCTATAGTTGGGGTCCTATAAAGCAGGAAGATTCATCCATCAATATGGATATAAGAAAATCAATTCACAATTCCCCAGTGTCATCCAATATTTTATGATTATAAAGAGATCAATGCTAACGATGTCATATACTGGAATTCATAACAATTAACTACCCCAAATTTTAGTGAGTTTCATGCCAGGAAAACTATTTTCATGGTGGTACCTAGCACCAGATAGCTATATCTGGTGACACTCTCATCAACTAGTGTCTCAAATGCTAAAAATCACATATTAAGGAGAAGTATTCATGTCGAGTTCTCCATTTCTATTTTCAATGCTTTCCATCGGGGCACATCCACTCATCGTGCGTTGCTGGTTCGATGATGGACTACATTGTACCCTACATTCCCACTTTCCAATGGTGGGTTACATTCATCACTTTCTCAGTGTATTTTTCTCCTTGAACGGGGGTGATAGGATGTTTGTTCCTCCTTCCATGGATTCCTCCTCAAAATTCTTCACTTAGTCTGGGTATCCCTTATTGATTAAGACATTGTTTGTGAAACTCATTCTTGGTGCCATCTCTTCTTGGATTCCGGTTAATTACACTACTTATGTCTGGACATCCCAAGGGGTCTAGTCAGGGAAATAACCTTTGGTCAGGGAAGTAGTCACGTTGGGAATCAGTGGCATGTCAAGATGTTGGAACATTGGTCACCTGTACTCTAACTCGTAATAGGGCTTCTCAAGGGCATGGAAACTTGAGGAATCCTATGGAGAACACAAGGTATCTTATGCCAGAGGCATGTATTCTGAGGTTTTCCTCAAGCATCCCAAGTTTAGCATCGGGTAGTTCATGAGTTTAATGTCTTGAAAATATAGTTATGTCAAAGGCATGACTTCAGAGGTTTTCCCCAGGCATCGCATGCTTAACATGAGGTAGTCCATAAGTTTAACATCTTGTGTATATGGGATGAGGTTGATTAAAACATCCCATAAAGATAGATAGGAGAGGTGGATCTCTAGGAGGGATCACTTGGAAATTTTATCAGATGGATGGATCAGAACGCCCAATAAGGTTAGACCTGAGGTGGTGCATCTCATAAAGATAAGGTTTCACAACATGAAGGCTAATCTGGAAACCATTAGGGGAATATCAGGGAGGTTCACCCCATGGAGGGGGACACCAAGGTTTACCATTGGCTGGGATTGAACCTCAAGGAGGCTTCCTACATGCCCTGTATATAAGATAGGGATCAAAACTCATGCAGTTAGAAAGGTTGATGTGGGGCTTACACATGGCTATCTCCCCTTCGTAAGAGGATCACTCTTAGGTTTATGATGTGAATTGTGTGGGGATAATTAATGGTTAGCTTCCCAGGTTCTACTAAGAGTAGTGGTGATGTCGATGGAATGAGCTCACTAAGATGTGGCACCTCGGTAAGAATCAGGATAGATATAGATGAAGTGGATATAATGGATGGAGTGTGAGGGGTGATAGGATTGAACCTCAAGGAGTCTTCCTATGTACCCTATTTAGAAGATAGGGATCAAATTCCACGTAGTTCAGATGGGGGATGAGACACCTAAGGAGGCGCCTCATGAGAATGGAGTGCATGGATAGGGACCTGAAGGAAGTGTAACCTCCAGGTTGAGGCATGATCCTACCAAGGCATAATAACTCAAGAGAAAGATAAGGATGGGAATGAATGATGGACTTGAACCTCGTAGAGCCTTCCTACATACCCTGTTAAGAAGACAGGGATAAAATTCCATGTAGTTTAGGATCTCATCAGGGCATACACATGGATAGATTTTCTTTGACATGCTGGTGATTATTCATGGTTAGTGGCCCAAATGGATGGGCGTGGATGAAGTGATCTCGCCGGTGATAAGGGTGAGGTGATGTATGAAGTGATGGTAGGTGGATCAAAACACCTCAGGGAGGTGGATCTGTGGGATGTGTCCCATAAAGGGAATATGTAACATCATGAGGGTACATACCAAATAGGGATCCCCAAAGTCTACCATTTGTTGGTATTAGACCTCATGTAGGCTTCCTACATACCCTATTTAGAAGACAGAGATCAAAAATAGTGTAGTTCAGAATGAGGAGCTTGAGGCAATGAGAAAAATAAAATAATAGATTCATGGTCACTACTAATATCTAAGCCCATGTGATTCATGATTGGTGTGAGAAACAAGAATTAGCAGTAGACCTGATGATTGTTTTACGAAAGATGCAGCCACTAGAGGTGATGTCAGGCTAACATACTAAGACATCCCATGGATATTGAGATTGGGGATTACTCCAGAATAGATTTCTGAAGAGTATCTCATCTAGTGCAAGGAGGATCTCATTTTTTGTGAGGTGGGTGAGGAATATCTCACTCCTATAGAGATGAGGGGGTATAGAGAATGACCAAGGTATTCCAATCAATGTGAATTACATGGGGTTAGGTTATAATTTAACGTCGTGTACTGAGGATAACGGGGCTTAGTATTTTAACATCATGTAGATCAGATGGTGAGGACTTGGTCCTTATCCCATAGACTTTCATAACTGATACCCACCCAAATTTGGGGAAGGGAAGGTATAAACAATGCCTTATGGGAGCAATGTGGGGAAGTGGTCATTCATGGGGTCCATGTTAGCATGGCTATGCCAAAAATAAAAATCCATTCGGCTACATATGCCAAAAAGAAAGATGTAGGGCATCACAATAAGGGATCACCCATGAGGGACTAGGAAATCACTATGTACAAGCCTAGAGGGCCACTCAAAAGAGGGTTTCGTGAAGCAAGGGGCATCTCTAAGAGGAGCTTCGTGAAGTTTGGGTGCTTTGAGAAGAAAATAGGCTCCATAAAGGAAAGGGTCTCACGGAGAAGGGGACCCTAGCCTTAGCATAGAGTCCTGACTCAATATAATAGTGATTTGTGGAGGCTTAATGCTCTATGAATCCTCGATCAACCTAAATGGGATCCTTCCTCCATGAAAGGTTTTGACCATCTTGGAAGGTATCCCTACCATAGGTATGGAAAATTAAGAACAAAGGAAGGCACGGCTCGCGATGCTCAAGTACCTTTGGTGATCTATTTTCTTTATAGTTCATGGTGCATGGGTGCTTCATGAAATGGGAGTTCAAAAGTTAAAAGTTTAAGGTAACCATACCTTTGAGGTTGGGGGATCTGGGTATTTATAGGAAATAAGGCATCATGATGCTGGGAAGCGTGCTATGAAGTGAAGGGGCATCGTGAAGGGGCAGAGCACCGTCAGACTCACAGAACCATCCATCAAAGACCCTCTCATGGTCATGGGGCTTGTCGGACTCTTGGGAGTACCATCAGCCGCCTCTTTGTGCTTGCAGTGGCAAGGGGTCTTTGCGAAAGAGATTTGCAAGATAGACTCCTTTGATGAATTTGGGAGAGTTTGAGCCAGAATTGGATTTGAACCGACCGTGACCCTCTCCATTTCTTCAATAGCACATATTTTAGTGCCAATAAACACCAATAATAGTTTTCCTTCATTATAAAAGAAAATGATCCTTATTGAAAAAGGTATGAATGTCATCTGGATTGTCCTAGACCATGGAATTTGGGGTTGGATAAAAATGATAGAATACTTTGAGGGACTTATCTTAGCTAACCCAAACTTGAACATTTAAGTCTTATTTTGGGAATTGTTCTTGGACCTAAATCAAGGTGGCTATTGTTTGAAGGGAAGATCAATAGTTCTTAATGTACCTACTATCTTTCCCTATTTATTAATTATGTTATTATATATAATGTGGTTTTCCTCCACCATAGGTGAGGTTTTTATGATATTTTTTATGTAAAATAAATTTATATATATGTGTATATATGTGTATATATGTATATATATATGAGGTTTTACTTTTTTTAATTCATTGAGGGTATTAATAATGATGATGTTGACAATAATAGTCATGATATTGTTATTATGTTTATTTTTACTAATAATAATTGGGTTTTATATAGGTTCATATGTATGATGAAATTTTTACTACATTGGAATCAATTCATTGAGATAAATGTATTCCATATGATTCTATATTAAAATGATTATGTTTTTTCTTTGTTTGATTTGAAAAATATATGCATCTAGATAAAAAATTTATAGAGTTATGAATTATTTATCAGATTTAGTTGATATTATAATGAATAAATTATTGAGTTAGAATGACGTAGGGGGCCTATTCCATTTTTCATTAAATTAAGTCATTTCATATGTTTTGTGAATTTTCTCTAACAATTTTAACAATATAAGGGTTTGATTAATTGGAAGTTTTATTTATCTAGTCAATGTGATTATTTAATGAAATATTGATGACTTTGAATGTGTTTCATTAATGTTTATTTAAGGAAAATTAATTGAAATGTCAAATGAATGATTAATTCTCAAGGAATTTAGTTAAAATTATTTTTTATAACAGGAATTGATATTAAAATTTTAAATTATTCAATAAAACATTGTTAATGAGATGACTTTTAGAATACATTTTTTAGACCATGTTATGTTTATTAATATTGATATGAAAAATATAAAAATTGGATATCAAACTATAATTCCTTGATTTAGGATATGTATAATCATGGGTTTGGTTATGATATAGGAAAATATTTTTTGTTTTTTTTTTGGGATTTTTTCATTGGTTAGGAAAAGGGAGAGAATATACATACCATGTGTTTTTCAAGGACATTATTGATCCATTATTTAGGCATTGTCATAATTTGAATGGTATCCAGTGCATACATTAAAAATGGTCGAAGTGGGTATTTTTAAATTCATAGGTGTTTCGGTTAGAATATAAATAATTAAATATAATATATTTATAGTTAATTATATTCATTTATTGGATTTAAACCACTCAAATAAGAACATATAAATATAAAAGTAGCATTTGTAGTCATAGTGGTTATTATTAGGATTATATGTCATGGTTTATATGTACACACCTTTTGTGTATATAGAATATAATTATAGATAAATAGGAAAATGATTGGGACCTATGTAGGTGGTGGTGATATCAAGTGATATCCTAAAGAATATTGTTCTTTTGTTTTGTTCTAATGCATTTGACCTATTTTTATTTCATTTATAAATTTTTTAGTAGTATTTTTTATCACATGTATAGTTAGCCAACTACTATATCATTTGGGTTAATGTGATCATAAGGAGTTATTTGGACATAGATTAGTGTTTATTATTGTTTGTAATTACTTATTTAATATTATCTTGTTCATTTTAGTTGGATATATTTTTCTCTCTATGGAATGATCTATATATGAAAAATCACACACCATGTTATACTATTAGGATCTCTTAAAGGGTCAAGGATCCTTAGAGGTGGGGTGAATCTGTGTACCTAATTTCTAGACCCCCTTAAAATTCTCATGGTAATTCAACACACCTCTCCTGAGTTTCTCACTAATTAAATTAATAATCATACTGAATGAGTTTGTTAATGATTTTTTCCACCTTTACAGGTTACCTGTGTTCTTTTTTTGTCAGGTTTAATCTCCCATGTACACTACTACCTTATTATTATGAAAAGGAACATGGTAAAGGGTATTTCCTTAAAATTGTTACAATTTATGGCCTCAACCAATTACAATCTTACATTAAAATAACTGAAATTATCCCCTTAAAGAAAGACCTCCAATGAATATTTGAGCCTCCACATAGACTCAATAGATGATTATATTCTTCCCCTAGTTTTCACAATAGACTTCAACAATTTCCCTAAATACTTAGTGAATCATTTAATTTCTAGTCTTCAACCACTATATCATTTTCTACTTTTATATTTAAATCACCTCATGAATATGGAATATTTAATTTCTATACTCTTTGGCCTTCGTGTTTATAAAATCTTGGTAATTCAAACTCTACCTTTAGGTCTTCCATTATATATTAATTATACAGTTTATTTGGTATTTTTGAAGACTCAATATTACATTCTTTGAGAAATATTCAAATCAACACATATTCTTGTCCACAACATTTGTGTTTTTATCTTCTTTAAATATATTCTTCTACATGTGCAAAGCTTCATGCATGTGTGATATTATAAATCATCCTTGTGATTATGGAAACATGTTAGTATTTTAGATGAATTTAGAAATCTTAAATCCCTTATGTGTAACTGAATTATATTATTCATAACATAAATATCTTATTTGTGAAAAAAAATGTATTCCTTGTGTGATGTTTTCCCTTTTCAGTTACTTCAAATTTAAAACATCATTTCCAAAACTAAATTTCCTTAAATGTGGAAAACATTACTTACACATGATGTTTTCCTTGGTTAATTTTCAACTCATGTTCATCAATTCCATACTTTACTCAGCTTGGACCAAAACATATACAACTCGTCTATAAGGAATCCTAGAAACATAAACTCCCTTAAATGATAATGTGGATACTGAATTCTCAATTACTTGTCTCTTGATATGAATATTAGCTCAATAAACAATCACACTAATGGAAAATTTATTACATGTAAAGACTTTTCAATTTTTCAAGTTCTATCACTAAAATTATAAGATTATTAGAATAAAATGAGATGCTCTTAAAATGGTCTTCATGCCTCTCCAACACTTCCAAAATATCCTCAAAGTGTTCTTAAATACTAAAAATAGTATCTTCAATTCATGTTACACCAATGATGAATTCTATTTGGATTCACTTCTTTAATATCCCATTCAGCCATACTTTAAACTCCTTTATTTAATGAAAACAAATATAACATCGTCACTAAGGGTTCAATAATATCCCCCTTTGTACTTTCTTCAATACTACTCAGTTATCTCCCATTTATTGATAATAAATCCAAATATAATAGAAGATAGGGGTAAACATAAACATTGTCACAATAAAGAGTGATGAAAAAATTATCTCCAAGTTAACATTAGCTAGCTCGATATAGAAAACAATAGGGATTAAATCATACATCAATGTTTTCTTTAAAAAAATATTCTCAAATATATCATATGTCCATGCATACATAACAAAACAAGGTGTTATGGAGTTTCAACATTCTTTCCTGCATAGCTAAACACACAAACTAAAACAACTTATAAAAATAGAGATAAAATATCTCCCCCTATAGAAAACATCTCCATAATAAGTTAAGATAGAATGAATATAAGAGGGAACTAAAATTTCTTTCATACCACAGTCTGAAGGAGTCGACTGCAGTATTATCGTTGGCCTCATATTCTCAAATTGTTCAGTTTTGATAGGCTTTATATGAATATCATCCAACTATTACTTGTAAAGAACAAAATCTTATTTCAAGATACCTCCAATGACTTCCTATTTTAGAACATGATACATGAAATCAATTTTTTTGGACATTGAATGATGTATAGTATTTTTGGACATATTGGTGTCACTTTGATTAGCATAGAAAATATCTAGAGGATACTCAACAACAATAAAAAAATCATACAGCTCTCTCTTTATCTACATCAGCTAGATAACTACATATGATGAAACCACATACCCAGCCTCAATTGATTTTTATATAACTGATTTTTTCTTCTTTGAATTACATGAAACATAGTTTATTACAATGAAAAAACCCCCACCAGATGTGGACATCCTATTATATCCCATACCTTGTCAATATCAATAAATACTTTTATATTTAGTTTAAATTTCTTCTTATAAATCATCAAAAAAATTAATGTATTTGAGATGTATCTCAATACCCTCTTTGAGGTCAACATATTTGATTCCTTAGGATTTGATTGAACCTAACATAATTAGTAACAAAATATACAATATACCATCTGGTAGATGTTAAATAAATAATTCGATTAATAAATATTGTGAAGTTATTCTCATTGACTACTTTTACTTCATTATCCATACTCAACTTTGTACCAACTTGAATTGGATGCACCTGTGGATCCCTTCATGTAAAACATATTTAAGATCTCTCGAGCATACTTTACTTATGAAATAATGATGTAATTAGCAAATTGGTTAACCTGTAAACCCAATAAAAATATGATTTCTCTAAGAATTGACATCTCAAATCATTATTTCATGATTATTTAAAACCCATCACACAAGCATTCATCATTTCTAGAGAGAAATATGCCATTAATAGAAACAATCACAAATAGTGTTGTGGTGCTGGTCTTCTTAACATATAGGTTTTTACCCACTTTACCTTTCTTTAACTTCATTCTCTTTTCATATTCATGTTTCTTTAGATACCATTCTCTTTGATCCTATTTTAATTAACAAAGATCCTTCTTAAAATTATATTCTTCACTTCAATCGGACTCAAGAATAAATTCCTCAAGTTACTCCATGTATACATCCTAAACAATCTAACCATTCATAAAATCTAATTTAACATCCATGTGAAATATTTTTAAGCTTCTCAGATATTCTAGTTAAATGAATATTCTGATGGACTCGTGTTTGGACACTTAGTCAAAGGTTTCATCAAATTCACCCCTTTAATTTTTTAGTATATCATACTTACCAACATGGCTTTTTTTCTTACATATTCACTATTTTCATCATGATTATTTTAAAAGATTCAATTTTCTCTAATAACATTATTTTTAGTGGGTCTAGGAACACATTCCCAAGTTTTATTATATAAAATCTAGTATAACTATTCATCCATGGCCTAAAAACACTCCATATGTTCAAAAACCTCCTCAACAGATTTTGGATCAACTTTGGAAAACAAACTTGTATGGCATGTTGCTATGATTTTCCTATCGGTTTGAAAACCTTGATTTGATTCTCAAATAGTATTTTTAGTGTTTACATGATTTATTTTACTTGAAAATCACTTATAGTCATATGAATATACCTTTTATCTCTGTTATTAAAAAAAATTACACAAAAGTATCATCATCATCACTAGAGATAGCATATTATTCTCATTATACTTGAATATATATTCTTTAAACTGATTTTGTTGTAGATTTAGATCTATCAACATTGGCATCATCATCTATCAAAATAATTCCTTTTATTTCCCATTCATTTTCAAGAACTACAACATCATCACTTTTAATATTTCTTTCTAATCACATATTATAAAACCTATAAGAACACCCATTTGGTTTATAACCAAATAAAATCTCATCATAATCCTTATCATCAAACATTCCTCCACATATGTCTTTTTTGTAATCATACATGGATTTCCAAGAACTCTGAAATTATTAAGATTTTTATTTTTTCTAAACCACATCTCATAATGATTCATTTCAGAACATTTTCCCAAGAGACTTATTTTAAATGATTCTAGTATGCTGATATCATGACATATGCTAGGAAGGAGAAGTTCCAAGTTGTCTTATCTGGGTGATTCCTCTAAGACCTGCGGGTTATGTAATTGTCTCTAAGACTTCAAGCCTTGTAAGGGTTCCACCTCACCCCTTGAAAGGTGGATTATCAGAAAATAAAAAAAATGAAGGTCTTCAGTCCATTTCGACAGTATTCTTCTCTATAATCCTTCTAATTGACTAGAATCCCTCCAAGTCATGTGAGTTGTGTGACACAAACATGATATAAGTCATCCTTGTAAATTCATAGGGACACATACGTCAAAATAGATATGTTTCATAGGTTTTAATGTTTGAATATAACCTCTATTATGGTATTTTTTTACTATTTATCCTTTATTATAGGTTTCTTAAACCAAAGTTCTATCTTCTTTTATGATGGAAATATTTCTCACAACTTCTTAATTAATTATTTTATTTATACACTTTTAGAAAATGTGACCAGATATTATATGCTATAAACTTTGGTTTTGGTTCAATAGTAATCCAACCATCTTGTTGGGTCTGTATGTTTTTATGGGCTATTGATGTTTTTGTGTGATTTGGACTGTCTTGTTGTAGTTGGATGTGGTGTATATTTTTTCAACTACTTTCTAATGGGAATCCTTGAAAGTGTGATGGGTGTGCTGACACCCATCATTCATCCATCCATCCTATTTGGATGGATGGTAACCCCGATTTAACTTTGCATAGGGTTTTTGGATAGATTTTTCATCGTATCAGATTGATAGTGTGGTGATTTCCTCACATGCATTTTCAGGTGGGTGTCTTGAAGTAGAGGTAGGTGTATTGGTACCTATCATATGATCTTCCATCTACATGTTAGTGTGAGTGGGAAGGGTTCTATGTATGTTGTGTTGGACCAACACGACACAACTTCTTGGAATGGGGGATGATGTGACATCATTATCAGATTTCACTATTGCAGTTTCATTCAAGGGGAAAGACTTTTATATTGTGTATCCTAAAATTTTATTCCCATTAAACACTCATGCTCTTTATTTTACTATCATGTCTTTTTTTCTTTAAGGCATTTTTGCCTCTTTTATTTTAATGGTTTTCCTCTTCCCCCATTTTCAAAATATATTGTCTTGTTTTTTATTCAATGAAGGGGTGTGACCTCTAACTCATTAAAAAAGTTATAAATTTCCACTTTAACAAAAATAAAATTGCATGGGGTTATCAAACCCTTTGTTACAATAGATCTATCTTTAAATCTCTTGATAATTCATCCATTCATTCTACAAATATCCTCATTTATATCATCAATTAGTTATGATACACTTAATAAAGTATGTTTTAATCAGTCAGCAAAAGAAATATTTTTTGGAATGATTTGATTATCACCAATATCTATTAATCAAATTACTCTCACTTTTATAGAGTTATCATTTCCAAATATCATATCTACTACATTATATTTTTCAATAATAGTTAGGATATTTAGATCACCTATCATATCTACGACATTATTTTATCAAACATCTTCTCACTACAGCGCATCGATCAGAGTTATGACACGAATGAACTTTATGTATCGCCTAGGGTAAACCCCACATTTCAAATCCAACGACAATCTCGAATTTTACATCCAAGGTTTTAATCAAAATGAATTCCATTATATATAAAAATGTTCATGTGTATGGTTTAATATATTTGATGTTTTTAATATATCTATTCAGTGGTCCTGTGACACCTGTAACACCACACCAACTCCAAAAAAAATAGAGTTTGATATATATGAATATCCAAAGGCTCCAAAAATCAAAATCAAAGTTTTCAAAATTTTATTTTTGATTGAAACTCTGACAGCTTTTCATCCCAAACCATTTTGAGTCCTTGTGGACATGTTTCTAAAGGAATACGAACACTGGGTTTTTATCATTGACACCTAGGAATGTGTGTTGATCGAGGGTATGGAATTTCAGTTTTATAGAACCCTTTATGGGGGAATTATTTCTTACTCTATGACACTCTTATAAATTTAATATGTGTTCATGAATTCTTCCCAAATCATATTGTGGGACTTTTTACCCTTATTCTAGTGACTCGATTGAAATCATGTGTTAGTGTGAACATCGATTATACATCAAAGTTTCCCCATCGATGTGGCCATTGTATATATCAAACACTCCATCGAAATGGTCATCTATATGTATTATACCCTCTCCCTATTTTCCTTAGTTTTTATTAATGCATTGGTTTAAAATTGCATAGTTGGGCACTATAAAGTTTTAGAAATGTCCAAGGAGGTAGTATGTATTTATGTGTTGGAATTGGGACCATAAAGGGGATTCTTACATATCCATGTGAAGGGAATAATAAAACACATAGTTTAGTGACACTTAACGGGACATGTAGTTCCATTTAGGGTTGTGTGATAAGTATTATAGTGGTTCCTTTTAAGTTCATTAATCCATGACCACTACCAAGAAATTTAAAGTCATTTAGAGTAGACTATTAGGATAATGGTTCTTAAAAATGGTTGGTATGGGATGTAAACATAAGAGACCCATTATAGTTCATCCTATTTTTTGGTAACTAAACAGGTTTGTTGGTAACTAGATAGGAGAGGGTGTGTTTTTTTTAACACATAGGGATATGTACCTTTGAGCATGATATGTACTCATTAGGAATATGGACTGATGAGAAAATAGTTTATAGGGAATATGGACCTAGTGGAGGTAAACATAGGTCTCATAGGGAATATGGCCCAATGAGTAGGTTCATCTGAGATCATAGGGAATATTCCCCAGTGAGGAAGGATATTGGTTATTTCATAAGGAATATAGACCTATAAATATGGGTTTATAGGGAATATGGACCTAGTGAAGAGTCAAAAGAATGGTGATATTGGGTTTGAATCTCAACGAGGGGTCTTATGTGTCCTATTGAAGAAATAAATCAAATACCATGTTGTTTTATTTTCTTAGTTTAAAGTCATGTGACTAGAATGTGGCATGCAGTTCAACATCATGCGATAAGGACATAGTCATGTAGTTTTACATCATGTGACTAGGATGTTTGAGTCGTGTGAGGGGCCACAAGAGAGGATTGAGTTCGGCATGCACATGGGTGGGTCAAATTCCTAACCTAGTCGATGACTTAGATGAAGGTAGGAAGATTTAGGGCTTACAACTAAAAAAGGAAGTTCAATTCTTTCATGATAGAAGCAAGGATATGTGTAGGGATTACGTAGGGTGTTGCCTATATCCCTTTATCTCTCCTTAAATCATTGATGATAGAGGTTGATGAAATCACCAATGGTAATGTGGTTGGGGATTATACCAAGTGATCAATCTCATGCTCATATGGCTCATTGATCATAATCAAATTGGACAATATTATAATTCAATAACTAGGATGAGCATCTTGAGCCAAGGGAGACCTCTCTAGTTTCCTTTTGATGGAGACCCCTGTTATCAAGTGGATATATGGTTTTGACCACTATGGGGGTTATATCTATATGGTAGGACAATCCCAAAACATCCTTTTATTAAGGGAATACATGATCAAAGGGGTGCACCCTAATATGCATAGCCCAATCATGTATGTCTAGTGGATTCAAAGAAGATCATGATTTGGTTTTTTCTAGGTTTCAAACTTAGAAGAATGATTCCATGAAGTTCATTTTGGTTAATCCTACATATTTTGGTAAAATGAAAGGATATAGATTAAGGAGGTCTGATTCTCCATCTAGGGTGCTTCGCAAAGTGATCAAATGCGCATCAAATGCTTTGTGGTTGAATGCTACTATAAGGAGGGTAATGAACACCTAGAGATCCTTACTCTGGCATAGGAGTGTGTGCTATATGAGAAGAAGGTATCTCATATAGGATTTTATTTAAGGGCTCCTCATGATGGGGTTTCTTGTGAATGGGTTCACCATTAGCAAAGGGGACTCCCTTTTGCATAAGGGGTTTGTGTTCATGGAGGAGCCACCCGTTCACAAAGGGACTCTACAACAACATTTTGTTCACAAACAAGCCCTATGGGTGATTCCTTCTTTGTTTCTTTATCTAGGCTCTTGATTTACTTGGGATTAATTTGTGTGTGAAAGTTATGAATCTCTTCTAAATTTCCCAAAGTGCTAAGTCTCTCTTCATGGAATTTCTCCATTGGTTCATCGTATATATTCTGAGGTAGCTATGGGGTATTTATAGGTGGTGTTGGGTAATCGTTTTCCTAAAATATATGGTTTTTAAGGATTACAAGATCTCATATTGCACCAGTCATGTAGCCAAAAATGACACAAGCTCTAGATGGGACTATGTACCAAGGGTGAAACCGCCACCTTTGAACCATAAGCGGGGTCAGTTTGTGACCCAATGAGGTGCTTTGCAAATCATGAAGGTGCTTCGTGGAGGACCTGAAATCGTAATCTAGTATTATCAAATGAAATTTATTAGTATAAAATAAACAATATTTTAGGAAAATAAATATGCTTCACAAATGCTCCTAGAACTTCATAGAAATTTTCTTTGCGAATCAAGTGATGCTTCGCGAAGCACTAGATCTACTTTGTGAAAATTTTCGCTTTGTCATTCTCACTCGATCTTGGTCTTTAATTTGATATTTTGACCTTCTATACAATGATTCTCAAGTTTTTTCCATTTTGTGGGTCACAAAAATTGCAATTAAAGATAAACATTAATACATCGGGATAATTCAATATGAAGCATCATCAAGAAAACTATAAGAGGAATAACACCGCAAGTAAATAAAATGACCATAAACATGAAATACATGTTGTTGTGGTATGTACTAAAGATCATACCTTTGATTATAACTATATAAATAAGGGAAAACCTTAGAAATAAAATAAACATTTTGAGAATGAAGTATATGAATAAGACGAATCACTCTAAAGATGTATGAAAGGATATATATAAGAATACAATATGATTTTCATATATACGGGCGTTAAACATATGAACATTGGACATATGGTCATTGGATATATGGTCAGTGTATATTTTGGTATCAAATAGGTATATTGAAGTTGTGTGATTGTTATTAACAAATTAAAATTAATATAATTCAAAAATAACAAATAATTCTATAATCAAATAAAAATAATTAATTAAAATATTTTATTATCAATATTTTTTATTACATAATATTATTATTATTTTCAAAAATAATGATTCGATGTGTTTATAAAATTTAAATAAATGTTATAAAATTAATAGATTTATAAAAAATAAATGGTTAAAGGATAAATTATTACTTTTTATAAGATGTGGTTTAAATCATTTATTGCTAAAAAATATATTTCTAATCAAAGAATTTTTTTTAAAGTGTGGTGGATTTTTATATTAATAAATTAAATTGATAAATTTTAAAGTATTATTTCAATAATATGCTTCAATATATAAGTAGATAGGTCAATTCTCATTTAATTGTTAATTGATATGAAAAGTATTACGAATAATTTTAAAACCTCATTTTTCTATAAAAGTAGTTTTTATATATATTTCAAGTTTTCTTTTAAAAGTTAAATTTCTAATCTTTAGAAATTGAATTGGATTAAATGAAGTCCAAATTTATAATCAGTGATTCAAAATTAGTTAAGATGGTAAATTTTATTTTTAGGCATAAAAATAAGTTACCGATGTAAAGAAATTGAGTTACCATAATAAAGGAAAAATGAGTTAAAAATGTTAAAATAAGTGATTAAAACTTAAAATATAATAAAACCCTATCTCTAAATTGTGTAAATGAGAGGATGCATAACCCATATGTGTTATTTTTTCACTTTTTATCCACTTTCCTTTTAAAATGACAACTATATACATTAATGAATAAATATTTATAGAAATGTCACTCAAAACTCACCTATAAAAGGACTCCTCTTATACTCCTCCCAAAAAACTCTTTTATTTTGATTATATATTTAATATATACACATTTCTCCTCTCCTAAAGTATTCTTAGACATTGGGTAGCTTCTAGTTCCAAGAAGGAGGCATGAATCTTTC
The DNA here is from genome assembly GCA_963277665.1 of Viscum album. NCBI lineage: Eukaryota > Viridiplantae > Streptophyta > Magnoliopsida > Santalales > Viscaceae > Viscum > Viscum album. The sequence continues at coordinate 212,902,742 of OY728163.1, forward strand.
ATTCTTAAGGAACCTGTGTTGAGAAATAGAAAATTTAGCAAAGTATCCAAGCTCTTATCTAACATTTTCAATTATAGTCTCATCTCAAATTTTTCTAAATATCATTATCCAATCTAATTATGTTTTATTAAAATAATTATTCTTCTATAAAAATGATACTACTATAACTCTAAACTCTTACTCATTCATTAATTTAGCAAGTTCTTGGTTGGGTCAGTTCAACAACCTACATGAATGATGTTATACCAATGTCATCATTTTCATCATGAATAAGTATTAATACATTAATAATAGTAATATATGATATTAATTAATAATTTATGATATGAATGTGGTTCTGAAAGTGTGAAAAAATAAATAAATGCTCATTATAAAGTAACTTGTTTTTATCAATAAATTTCTTGAAACATACTCATCATGTATTCAATTCTCACGAACCATATTCATACTCACCATAAAATATACATGATATTGAATAAATAATTTTAACATAATGATTCCAATACCTTTAAAATTTTGGAAATGATTAATTTTTTATCAAAGAACAAGGATCAATTCCCCCATTAGGAAACATGTACAAAACAATCAAAAATTAATAACATTTGATGATGAAAATAAACAATAACTTGCTAATATATGTGTAACAAATGATAATAATTGAAGAATATAAAAGATAATAGATATGAATAAGGATCTGAAATAAGTGATTAATATGTTTATGTTAATTATACATGTATTTAAATAGCCTTTATGGAAATCAAAATTAAAGGCAAGGGTTTCACATCTCAATTACCCTTCATGGAGATATGCTTCATATTCACCACTTGATTTCTTTAGTGTTGTGTATATACTATTATATTTGTGGAGCCTAATCCATTGGATGATGTTGGGTCAAATTACTTGTGGCCCTACTATAGCAGTGCGTACTTTATACATGGTTACTACAGACAAGTTGAATACCGACACTGATAGGTTACTATAGCTCTACTAACTTCCAACTACTATTATTGTAGCATAGTTGCTGTGTAGATTTTGAACTTTAGAAATGCAGGTTATTGTATTACCAAATTTCTTTATGAAATGATTTCGAGTTAGGGTTTCTATGATTCTGTGATTGTAAAAATTAGTGAATTGTTCTTCCTATCCATGGATGTAGTAATTTTTAACAAACCACAAAAATCTTGCGACTTGTGATCTTCATATTGTTCTTTTATTTTTTATCCCTTTTAATCATCTTCTAGAATTGACTATCATTGAATTTCTCAGTATATTCTCAAAAACTTTCATCAGATCCTAAGTTTAAAAGATTGAGGTTGGATCTCTTGAATTGAATGATGGTCATGGAAGAAGGCAAGGTGAAGATCGGTTGTTTTGATAGATCTAACTTTAATTTATGGAGGATGTAAATTTAATATTATCATTATCATAAAAATATGCATTTTCTGCTTCTAGGTGTTAACCCAACAGAGATGGAGAAGGTTGGGTGGGAGTTACTAGATCGGAAGGTTCTGAGAAATGTGTGCCTTGCATTGGTCAAAAACATGGCATTCAACAACAAATTAGAGAATATGATGACTGGGTTGATAACGGATCCTGCGAATAAAGAACAAGACAAAGATTATCAATCTGTAGATGATTAAAGGGAAGATTGTCATTGATCGTGTCAATGAATTCAACATCATCAAAAGTCAGTTGTTATCGAGGGTAATTATATTGGACGATGAGGTATGTACACAATTTTTACTATCTTCATTAACTAAAAGTTTGGAAGCAACTATGATAGTCATGAGTAGTTCTTTAGGGAATACAAATTTAAAGTTGAATGATGTGTGATAATGGATCCTCGGTGGGGATATTCAGATAAGAGAATCATGTAGATTCTCTAGTTTTTCTCTACACATGAAAGGAATAGGTGGGTATATGCAATGAGATAATCACATGGGGTGATCAAAATCAATAGAAAATAGATAATACAAGGTAAAGGGGCCTTTTCCTACCTACTGGACTTATAGGAAGAAATGGTGCATCAAAGAGTGCAGAGAAAAATGGAAAGCACTTGAAACTAATACAACAAGCACAGTAGCTAGAGAATTTGATGATGTTTTACTATTGGGTGTAAATAGCCCTATGGAGTCTTGGATTTTAGATTCAAGGGTATATTTTCATTCCACAATAGAGAATGGTTTCCAGAATAATTATATTTCTATAAATTTTGGAAAGATGTGTCTTGTTAATAGTGAACCCTTACAGATTGTGGGAAGCGGTGATGTACGGATCAAAACTAACCATGGGAGTTTTCTCATTCTAATGAATGATCAGTATATCCTTGGACTGATAAGGAACCTTATTTATGTTGAGAAACTTAATGATGTAGGATTTAGCACCATGTTCACTAGTGGTTCATGGAAAGTTACCAAGGGTGTTATGGTCATAGCTCATGGAGTGAAGAATGGAACCCTATAAAATATGATAGATTGCGTAGATATTATTAAAAACATATTCTATCATCGATTCACAATTGTTTCACTATAGGTTATGCCACATGGGTGAGAATGGAATGAAGGTGCAGGCAGCAACTAGAGATAAAGTCCATAGAAGTTGGCTTGTGAGATGATTGCGCATTTGGAAAGCAGAAGAAGGTATCCTTTACAAAAGGAGGAAAAACACTGATGGTCGAGAATCTAGACATTATATACATTGATGTTTTGGGGCCTACACTAGTACATTCTCTTATAGGGTCACTATATTATGTGACATTTACAAATGACTCGATAAGGGAGGTATGGGTTTAGTTTCTAAAAGGGAATTTCGATTTATTTACCATATTTCATAAGTAGAAGATTTTGGTGGAGAATAAGACAGGATCAAAGCTAAAATGTTTTCATTATAACAATGGAGGAGAGTATAATAGTAAAGATTTCATAGAATTTTGTGCTAAAAATAGAATTTGGTGGTAGAATACTCTTTTAGGTACACCATAATAGAATGGTGTGATTGAAATGATGAATAAGATATTGAATGAACATGTCAAGGGTATGAGGCTACACTCGGAGTTACCCAACACTTCTAGGAAGAGGTAACAAATATTGCAACATATCTCACCAATAGGATTCCATCTGTACCAATGGGAGAATGTATACCCAAGCAGCATTGGTTAAGAAAGGAGGTAATACTCTCTCATTTGTGATTATTTGGTTATTTATCATATGTACATATAGATGTTGTTAGAAGAGAAAATCTTGATACTAAGTTTGAATCATGTTTCTTTATTGGATATAGTGTCGAGGAGTTTGGATGTCATTTATGGGATGATGAGTACAAAAAGATCATCATAAGCCAGAATGTGATATTTAATAAAGGTTTCATGTATAAGGACTATCATACAGTTAAAGTTGATAATGGAAATAAATAAGCAAGTTTTCAGGAGCAAGTAGAGCGTGAAGGTGTACCTGAGCATGTGACACCAAAACTAGAAGAGCCTTATCCTTAAGTGGAGTTTAGGAGATCAACAAGGATGATAAGACTTATGCAGAGGTACTCATCATACCTAAAGTATTTTTTATTGACTAATGGTGGGGAGCCTGAATTCTTTAAAGAGGCGATGTAGTTGAAAGAGTTGAAAAAGTGGGTTGGCTATGAAGGTGGGGATTCTTCATTACATAATAACAATAGTTGGGATTTGACTTCTTTATCATAAGGAAAGAAATCATTGTAGAACAAATGGTATACTATGTCAAGGAAGAACATGATGGTGAGAAGAGGTAAAAGGAAAGGCTAGTAGTGAAAGGATTTCAATAGAAAGAATGTATGGATTTCACTAAAATTTTCTCAACTGTAGTGAATATTACCACCATATAGGTGGTTCTTATCATTATTGCATCATAGGATTTACATCTTGATCAGATTAATGTGAAGGCCATGTTTCCTCATGAAGATTAAGAGTTGGAATTTATATGGAGCAACCTAAAGGATTTTTTGATTCATGAAAGGAAGACCTGGTGTGTAAACTCTATAAAAGTTTATATGGATTAAAGCATACCCTCAAGTAGTGTAACAATAAATTTGATGCATTCATGAGTAAAAATGTATAGAAATAGAGTGGCATGGATCAATGTCGTTATTTCAAGTTTTTTATGATGGATGCATTATATTACTCTTATGTGTGGATGAAATTCTCATTACAGGATCATATATATAGAGGATTAATGAACTAAAAGTGCATCTAGATGAGGAGTTCGAGATGAGAGATCTTAGAGAAGCTAGCAAGATTTTAGGGATAAATATTAAGAGAGACCATGCAGTTGGAACCTTGATGTTATCACGGGATGACTATTGGAAATGTTTTGAGTAGATTTAGTATGTTGGAAGAAAATTAATTTTTTATTCCCCTAGAAATCCATTTTAAATTATCAAATGAGCAAGCACCAAAAACAATAGAAGAATTAGAGTACATGGGAAAGGTCCCTTACGCATCAGCTGTTGTAAGCTTGATGTATGTCATGGTCTATACTCGACATGATATTGCACATGCAATGGGAGTTGTAAGAAGATACATTACTAACCCTGGAAAACAATATTGGGAGGCTATAAAGTGGATATTGAGGTATTTTAATAGAAGTAATTATCTCCATGCTTTAGGAAAAGAAAGACATTACAGGGGTATTTGGATACTAACTTTGGGGGTGATGTCGACAACAGGAGTATCATGGGTTATTAGTTTACTTATTGAGGAACTAAAGTAAGTTTGATATCACACTTATATAAGGTGGAAGCATTATCTACCACAGAGGCGGAGTGAATTATTGTAATAGAAGTCGGTAAGAAAATGGTTTGGCTGAAGAATTTCTTGGATGATCTGGATAAAAAACAAGAGGAAAATGCACCGCACTATAATATTCAGAGTAATATATGAAGTGTAATTGGAATTGTTAAAGGTTTTAATTTATTTTCAATCTGAGTTTGAAAATCATTATAGGTAGCTGAGATGTTTTTTGAGGTTTTGAAGAATGTTTTTGAGATTTTAAGAGAAGATGTAAGGTGAGTTCAAGAAATTTGGTGAGTGTTTGAAAATAATATGGAATGTTAAGAGGTTGAATTTTGGATAAGTCATTTTCACTCTATGTAAAATTCATACTGGGATATATAGGTGTGTGTTTTTCTTTATGTAAGTTTGTTTTGGACACTGTGTAAGGCTCATTAGTTGTTAATCTATTTATAACATAGACTACATAGGAGTCATTAGAAACCAGTGTATGAGTCATAAGGCTGAATTTTGGAAATTACCTTTTTGTGTAAGTTTCATCTCATCGATGTTTGAGTGTTTCCAACTTTGTGCAAGTTTCATATGGGCAGTGTGTGTGTTAACTTAGTGAAAAATATGAAAATCTATTAGATGAAGTATTTGGAGGAAATTAAATTAGTTTATTCCAAAGTTGATCCTTAGTGCCTAAAAATCAAAAATCATTAGTGATTCAAGAAAAAGAGGATTCCATGATGCCCACATCATGAAGAATGGGATCTTTCAAAAGATCAATCAAATGAGGAAGAACAAAAAATGCATGTATTCTGGATTTCAAGAATAATGCAGATGTTAATGGGATGATATTTTGATGTTCTTTGGTTCATAAAATCACTTTCTAATCAATTAGTGATTCAAGTTGAGTTTATTTAAAGTTAGATATGTTCTTAAGATGAGTTTTGATGTTGGTTGTGCCATAAGAAATAGCTTCATGCATCAAGAAGTTGAGATATACAATGCAGTTGTGCCAAAAATGTTTCCTTCACGCCCCAAGCTAGTTGAAAAAAATAAAAGCAATGGAAAGTAAGAAACTTAGTCATGTTGTGAGCGATTTGGAGAGAAATAGAAACTGAGGTTGATCCATTTGATGTAGGAAAAAATTATACTACTTGGAAAATATTTAGGTTTCAAAAGCCTGAGAGTGTGATGTGTATTAAAAATAAATTTGATGGGGATAATGTGGTGTTGAGAATGCCCACAGAAGTGTATGGGAGCAAGAAAAAGAAGAAAATATATAAGAAGAATATTCAAAAGTCGAGGTTACATAAGTTGTGTGAATATTTGTTGACCCAAGCTTTTAGAAATGAGAATCATAAGTAGAAAGTGAGGTGTATGTATTCAAGGTGGTTTTCATCAATATATCTATGTATCCTGAGCTTACAGTGCATAGTTTGAGAAAAGGAGAAGTGGGTCCTCAAAGGGTTCTACATGCTGTGAGTTTAGCAGACAAAGCTCTTCAGAATATATTCACCATGTATTTTTTAAAGTAGTTTCTCTTGAATAATGTGAGTTGTGTTCTCTTGATATTATCCTACTGGCTTGATGAAAACTCATGTGTCATTTTTCATGCTTATTTTTCATTACTTTTAAGAGAGGATGAGGTATCTACTTGATAGGGCCATGTCCTAATCAACTGTAGTGGTTTATTTTGAAGAAATAAATTTTAAAAGTATCCTATACTGATCCCCCCCGCACTCTTAGTGTAGGAATTCAATCCACTGGGTCTAACAATTGGTATTAGAGCATAAGGTTCCATCTTTTAGGACTCCCTATCTATAAAATATGGAAAACATTAATTATATGAATAGTATACATGCATCTATATTCTATGGAAAGAAATCCCATGGTTGGAAAAATCAAATGTTGCTATTTTTTTGTCTTAGGGTCTTGAAGTTCTTTATGAAACTATAATGGAGTTTCCACCTATTCAAAGAAGTTATTATATGAAATTTACTAATAAAAGAAATATTTTGGTTGGTGGAAAGGCTATAAATTTCATTCTTATATACCTTTCTGAAAAGGTGTTTATAAAAGTGATGGGACTGTAAATTGATAAGGAAATTTAGGATAAACATTAGAGTGGTTATGAACGAAATGTTAAAGTGAAATAAGTTGAGATAAAAATCTAGAGAATCAATTTTGAAGACATAAAGATGGTTGAGGATTTATTTATTGATGATAACTTCACTATAGTTAATGAGATAGTGAGAAACATTAAAGGCTTCAGTGAAATATTGGACAACTCCATTATTATGAAGAAACTCGTGAGGAATTTTCCTAACTAATTTGATCCAAAATTTTCTAATCATGAAGAAAATAATGATATCTCATTGGATAAGTTGCACAATATCACCATTTCCTAATAAATGAAAAAGACAACTGCTTTAAGAAGAAATTAAAAGATGAAATGGATTTTGAAGTCATAAGAAAGATGAAGTTGAAAGAAGAACCTAAACTTTCTAGAGAGGTTGATGGTGATGATGATATGAATAATTAAAACAATAGAATCATGTATCTTATCTCCAAAAAATTTAGAAAATTAAAGGGAAAGTACAAAGGAAATTTTCATTTGAAACGTTTCAAATTTGGAGGCATTAGACATTCCGTATTCAAATGCCCAAGGAAGAAAAACTATGAGTATGATGTTAATGATCAGGAAGTTAAAACCTTGAATAAATTTGAATCAAATAAAAAATCTCTAAAAAGATATACTAAACTCATTAAAGAGCTCAAAAAATTCTAGTTTAAGGGTAGTGAGAATAGAAATGTCAAGATGGATAATGAAGAGAACAAACGGGCAAGCTGCAATCAAAATTTTTTACGACTGAATGTGAGTTTAAAATGTTGAATGTGGATTTCAAAAAATCTACTTAAATCAAGGTTAAATAATCTACAACTGCTAAGATTTCTAGTATATCAATTCAGGTCAAATTCATACATGAATCTACTCAAAATTTTTAATTTTTTTCCCTAACAGTGCAAGTCCTACTTCGAAATCTATACAAGTATGGGGGAGAAAAGATAATGAGAAACTCTTCTACATGTGATGAAGAAAGAAGAATTCAAGAAAAAACACCACTTTTAAGAAAAAAAATCAATGCAGATTTGGAAAATAAAGTCAAAAATCTAGAATGTAATTTCCTCGACATAATTTTGGTTTTAATAGAAGATTCAACAGTTATTGTTGGTGTTTTGGTATTTTTTTCACAAGGGTAAAACATGTTGGTATAACATGTCATTACCTAGAAGAAGTCATAAATCAAGGGGGGTAGGTATAAATTGGAAAATAATGAGTCTTCAAAGAGGATGGCTATGAATAAAATCTCTATAAGTCAAGCTACTCAGAACCAGTTTGAAAGTTTGAAAGAAGTTTATGGAAGATGTGAGATACTAAGGAATTTTGCTAATAAGTGCATGAAAAATCTCCCTTGATAGTGGGTGTTCTTAACACAAGACTGGAGACACCAAAATCTTGAAAGACGTGGAAGGTCGTGAAGGAGGAGCAATTGCATTAAGGAATGATAGCTCCTTAAAAATAAAACATGTTAGATTTGTTGATATTGGTCCAAAAGAATCAAATACAAAATTGTGTTATTTGTAGAAGGACTAAAACACAATTTTATTAGGGTTTTCCAATTGTGAGGAAATGGGGAGTTGAAATGATATAAGAATCATCGCGAGAGGTGAAAGAACTAGTGGGGACTTACTACCCTAGTAAAATCCTGAGGATTACACATAATGAATTTTAAGCACAAAAATAAACCATAAATACCTAGTTTGATCCGAAGTTGCGCTTTCATCATTCGTTCATCATCAGTGATCATTTCTCGAAGGATCTAAATTTGAATCCCTCTAGATCATCCACACATACTTCAAAAATATTTGGGATCATCGATCGTCAAATTTCAGGTGTTAGTTTGGCGATCTGACGATGCCTTCAACATCCCGACAATCACTGTTGCTCAATTCCATCGATCTGTGAAGAAGTTTTTCGATCGAGCGCTTGGAACGAGATGATCTCTCTCTAGGATGTGGGAGAGAGGATAAAGAGGCTCTGGAACTTAAGAGATGAATATTCATCACCATGAGAACCTTATCCACCCTTTTATAATGAATTTCCAAAATACCTGAAAAGGGTCCCCAATGCCATAATATTTATTACTCACTATATAAACTATAAACAATATATTATGACTGAATGACTGAGTCATAAATATCATTTATATATTTATCAGTTACTTATAATATAATAAATATATTACGTGATAAAAGTGAATCATTAACTCAACTCACCGTTCTTGCAAATATTAAATGAACCTTGAATATTAAAATAATATTCATTCATGTAATATTTTCCATGTATTTACAATAATACTTGTAAATAAATTTAATAAATAAATTAAATACTAATTATTCTAAACTCAAATAATATGAATTTATTTATTCCTTTATGATCGTATATCGTCAGACATATCTCGAACCTCATGGTGGGTCCCACCATGTACTAAACTCTTATTCACCATAATAGGGCAAACTTTTGAATACGCTATTGTGTGTGACCCTCTAAGCCATTATCTTAATAGTAGTGAATATTATCTAAAGACCAAAAGTGGAGTCTAACAACTCATCGTAGCCCCTAAAGAGATGAGGATAATTCATAGAAATTTCAACATTCTTATGAACACATGTTGTGTAATATAATTTTTTTGTCTCATGATATCTCATACAGCAGGAAACACGCTTTGTGTCATCGTACTTTCTTGTTTTATTATTCATTGACCTTACTGGATAGGTTTTCCTTCTTCTACAATATCCATGGATTTAGTAAAGACACTACCATCTTGATCAACTAAGCCTGAGATATCTCTTTCAACAGGAAGTGACAAATTATATCTTTATTATTCAATCAATGTCATACTATCAATGATGCACCCAACACAAGCTACATCTCCATGACTTTAATGCCATGGTTTTTTTTCTTACATCAAAGTATGTGATTAAATAGTATACACTAATAATAATCTCAAGTCAGGAGACCATTACACATGTTCGCAGATAGGAACTACCAATGACACTCGAAACAGTGGTTTTATTATTAGCGGGTCAGTCCTAGTGATCTCATCTACTCGAGATCACCAAGTGAGAATTTCAATAGAAGAAGTCTCAATATTTATGAGCCCTCAGTACCTGATAGTCAGACGTCATTTGTGTCTATTCAAAATAATGTATCTAGACCATATGTCATTTTTTTAAGATTAATGTCATAGTATCTCAAGGTTCTCATTATAACCTATGAACAACTATAACCTTTTGATACGACAAATAATTTATGGGCATTGCCACTTAAATAACTTGAATGAGCTTGTCTTGCTCACTACCTTAGCCTGACTATGATCTTAGATCACATTAATCTAAAGGAATACAAGTATGTGTCCTTTCAAAACTAATGTATTTTCCTCTCCACATACCAAGTACATATCCTTTGTACTTTTTCAAGTACAATTGGATAGTCATGACTGCTTCTTTTGCAGTTCTCCTAGATATTACTAATATTATCCTACCCTAAAGTATAAGTTGGTAATATCATATATAGTACATAACATGGAATATGTGATAGATCCATTGCTGACACTTATGGAATTCTACTCACTTCTTTAATTTCCTCATATTCCCCATGCATGTCTTCTTGGAGAGATTTATGTCATGTGATATTGTTAACAATTATTTCTTTAATTGTTCCAACTTGTATTTTTTTCAATACATTTTCCAGTATTTGTACTATTGACTTGTTCTAAGCAACCATTAAATCTACCTTAGTAAATCATGTCTCATAAATCATAGGTTTCTACTTTATGTCAATCTCTGGAGGTTTACTTTCATTCTAGTCTTAACTGTAAGACCAATGATTGTTTTTTATATGTTATCAAACATATTTTACTTGGAAAACCATGGAAGTCCCACTAAGCTCTTGTAGACACATGGAAAATCAATTCTGAATGAATATTCTATGATCTTGTTGCTTACTTTAATCCAAAACTGGATTTTAGTAACTAACCCCACTTTTATTGGCATTCTATGATGTCATCCACCCTTTATGGTTGTGCCATATAGACGCCTTCCAAGATTGGTGGTCTTGACATCCAATGTCCAATATAATGATCATAGAAATTATCTATGACAAATAAAACTCTAATGGATTTAGGAATAATGGCTTGGTGTTACCAATCGAGCCTTATTGGTATCACGCTTGTACTATCCATGTACAGTTTCACTTGAATATCCACCACAGTATTCAAAATAATAAACTCCCCTGTACTTTGATACATGGAATCCATTATTGAATTTTAATTTATCTTGTCAAATTTAGTTAATTGTCGTATACTTCTTATTTATAGGATTCATTATTCTCAATGAATAATGTATCACTTATCACTATGAATAAAAAACCATTACAGTGGTTTCATTCTTCCTATATAGTACGTGTCTCTAGAACATTCTTTCTCACAAGCTCTAGTCGAACTTGTTCCTATGCCAACTATTTGTGCATCTCTAACATTGATTAAAAACAAGTCAATGTTGTTCCAACTATCTCAAATAGATCTATACACCATTTTATAGAAATATAGTATATAACTTGACTATCTCTTTTCTATCTTATGGATTTAAGTAATATCCTTAGAAAACTTTTGGGTAACAAATTCAGATGACAATATGTTTTAGTTGATGCAATTTTGTTTATATCCTCAACAAAAACTTTGCGTCTAAACACATGTTATTCTGATATAATGGTTTTATATCAATTATAAATCATATGATATTCATTGGTCATTATAGTTGGCATGTTATTTTGGGATAATGTTGCTATTTTTGATGCATGTCTTGAAAAATAATGGAAGTATCTGAAATGGATATAAGTCTCAACATTGATTTTCCTTTTAATTACATCATAAATCTGATATGTATAAGGAAATGTGTGTTTAGAAATTACTCCATGCTACATTTTTGTTAACCAATATTTAATAAGTAAGAATCAACATTGATACTCCTTAGTTACATCATAACTTTGATATGAATAAGGAAATGTGTGTTTAGGAATTACTCTGCGCTATATTTTAATGATTGATAAATGCTTAGTTAAGATATTCTTCGACACACAGGCTAAAATATACTCATATCTTCTGATCATGAATATACCAAATTTCACTTTTATATTCCTTAAAACTCTTAAAGGAATCTAATGAAATACATTTTCCACTATATTTACATCGTAATGTTTCATGCTCTATAGCTAAACTAATTTTCAAAAGCTTAGTGACTTAATTTTATTTCTAAAGTTTACTTTGTCCAAAACTAAATATGTCGATAATTCCTAAGGTATTCAACTCCAAAGAGTTTAAATACCAAACTAAGTATATCCTTGACATCCACTTTTAGTTTTTTTGGATAAAGAGTTATCTTTCCACAATTGGGTATAACAGTCTTCATTTATATTCATCAGTAATTGTCAATGATTCAAGCATTAGTGAACCTTTAGTTGAGTATAAAACAACATTCATTCCAAAATCAGAATAATGTCTCCTTGTGTCCAAAGGAAATTTGAGATTAATGTTTTGGGTATACTCAATAAAATTTCAACTATAATCATTAATCTTGGCATTTGGAAGTTGTGTACTTCACACCACTCACTTAGGAACCACCCTTTCTTAGCCTCTTATAGAACACACATTACTTCTTATAACATTTCATTTCTTACTTGGTTACTGTATTTAAATACACATATGTGATAGGCATATTGTATTTGATACCCAAGAGGTATTACCGAAACATTACATATAATTGATGAATAAAACTGAATAAGAAGCAATTACTTATTTAATTCAGTACATGGAATTTAAACGTCCATAGTATTGTCTTTGGCATCACACTTTCCATTGGATTTTTCGCCTTGTCTTTCAACTTGTTCACCATAATAACTAAGACTTTCTTCAATTTATTATTTACTTGGTGAACCTTACCTAAAAGGTAATGAATCTTTTTCTTCATACTGTTCATTTTTCAATCTTAAAAAAAATAGATAAAGTTAGTGATAAAGATATAAAAAAATGGGATTCATTGAAAGACCGTGATCCACCTTTAAATTTACACATATCCAGTGTAAAATCATCAACTTATTCATATCTCTCTTTTATTTCTTCTCCCAAACTTCTTAGAGATGAGACAACATGTGATATCTGTTGAAAGGGGGTGCCCTAGACCCAACTTGTATTGTACTTTGATTACTGTTACATGTATTCAGTCTGTTTTTATACATGTGTTTATCTTTCCATGATAGTGTAGATACTTCTGCATCCACTTTGTTTATGGCAATGTCCTTAGATTACTTGTCGCATCAAATGGTTATAGCAGGTCCCAGGCTATAATGAGAACCCAGAGATGCCATGACAATAATCTTAAAGTAACGTCCTATGGTATAGTTACATCATTTTGAAAGGACACAGATGATGTGCGACCATCAGGTGCTGGAGGCTCATAAGCATTGAGACTTCTTCTTATGAAGTTATCACTTGATGATATCTAGTAATTGAGATCATGAGGACAGACTCGCTTAATAGGAACACCACATGTTTCAGGTGTCATTGGTCGTTCCTATCTACGGACATGTGTAATGGTCCCCGACTTGATATCATTATCAATGAATGTCATTTAATTACGTACATTTGATGTAAGATGAAAACCATGGCGACAAAGTCGTGGTGAGGTAGTTTGTATCGGGTATGTCATTAATGGCATGACATTGATTGAATGATCGAGAAAGGATTTTTCGCTTCCGAGTTCAGGAAGAGATATCTCGGGCCTGGTTGATTAGGATGGTTGCACCTTCAATAAATCCATGGCCATGGTAGTCGAAGGTAAAACCGTCCGGACAAATCAACAAATAAAATAAAGCAAGATAACGAATGATGACACTAGCGTGCATTCTGCTTTATTGAGATATCGATGACGAAGAGATTATATTACACGGACCGTGTTCGTAGAGAGGCAGTCGGTGATATGATTTTGCCTTATCTCTATAGGGGCCTCGATGGGTTGCTAGACCCCGCTCTTGGTTGGTGGATATTATCCGCTGCTATTGAGGTAAGGGCCTAGAGGGTCACACACCATAGCGCCTTGAGAATCTGCCCTATTCTGGGAATAGGAATATAGAACTTGGTGGGCCCCGCAAAGGGTCCGAGCACTATCCAAGTTCTATGGATCACCAAAGAATAAAAAAATTCTTTAATTATTCGAGTTTAGAATAATTCTTTGGATTTATTTATAACATGTATTTACAAGTTATATAGTAAATACAAGTATTCGAATGGATTTTAATATCCTAGGTTCGTTTGATTTTAGCAGTAGGTGTGAGTCGAGTTAAAGAATCAAATTTATCACGTAATATATATTTATATACTACCAGTAAGTGATAAATTATAAATATTATTTATGGTATAATTTTATTTGTCATAAATAATTATTTATATCACTTATATAGCAGATGTCTATTACACGGGGGTCAGGAATCCATACCGCGTGTTTTTAAACACTCCCTATATAAGTGAGAGAGGCTCTCCCGTGGTGACTATTTGTGTGTCAAGATTGAGAGCTTTTCTCTCCTCCTGGAATCGAGAGAGAGAGTCTCTCAAGCAAAGGAAGATCTTCAAGTTCATCCTTCTCGGATTGAAGCTTCTTCCTTTGCGGTGATCGTCGTTGCGCTGAAGTGATCGTCGAAGATCCGCGCTAGCACCCGGATCTTGACGAACGGTGCGCGAGTAGATTCGAGAGGCGTGTGTGGACGATCTAGAGGGCTTCAATATCGGAGTCTTCAAGCAACAATCGTCGGCGTCCTGCGGCGGACTTACACACGCTAATTCCGAACAAGGTACATGTTTAATTTATTTTTGTGCTCTGCTTAAATCTTGCATGATCCTCAGACCGAACCGAGATAAGATCATCGGAGTTGACATGGTTATGTCACTCCGGTGATGCAGGAAAAATTTTTTAATTCCCGACCCACCAGCTTCTGCTGCATCGTACTGATACCCAACAGTGGAATCAGAGGGAGCGCAAGATTTTTCTAATTCAACAAAATTAAAATGCATTAAATTTAAGTGTGCGGTGTTAAAACGATTCATTCAGATTCGACTGTGCGTCGTTTCATTTTTGAATAATCAAGTTATGATCATTTTAAAAAAAAAATAGATCGACGTCGCAAGTTTTCTTTTTTTCGTTCATTTGATGTTAATCTCAATTTTATTGAGATAAAATTAAATGTTATTATTATTATTATTATAAATTATAATATTTTATTTTATTATAAAATATTATTTTCAAGACTTGAAGTCAAGTCTTATTTTAATTTATAAATATTTTTAAAAAAAGGGGGAGTACCAAGACCCCAATTTAAGGGTCTTCCTCTTTTATTTAAAAATAAATAAAAAATAAAAGAGAAAGTGGCATGCTTTTGTCTAAGGACAAAAGAAATAATAAAAAAAGGAAAGGGAGGGAGAAGCCCTAGCCGGCGCACAGGGAGGGAGAAGCCCTAGCCGGCCTCCCCTCCCGCCGAACTACTCCTGCACCGGACCACCTCCAGTCGGCCGCCCCGAGCCCATGCCGGACCCCCCGTGCTGGAACCCCCGTGCCGAATCGCCTCCAGTCAGCCGCCCCGAGCCCGCACCGGAACCCCGCGCCGGACCGCCTCCAGTCGACCGCCCCGAGCCCATGTCAGACCCCTCGCGTCGGACCGCTCCCGCACCGGACCGCCTCCAGCTGGCTGCCCCGACCCCGCGCTGGACCGCCTCCTGTCGGCCGCCCCGAGCTCACCGGACGGGTCGCGCCGCACCATCCAGGCCATCCCGGACCGGGCTTCCGCCTCACCGGCTCGCCAGAGTAGCGGGCTGTCAGCCATGTGGTTGGCCGGTTTGTTTCCCGACCTCCTCCTTCTCCCCTCAGACCACGCCGGAAGATGCAGCCGCCGCGGGAGTCATTGGACGTCGCGGCCCGGCCGTGGGCACGCCGCGGTCAAGCTGTGGTACTTTGTTCCAAGACAACACCCTGCGGCGTTACGCAATCCTGTCGGACTCCTCTCCAGCTAGAGGTAACCCTGCATTAGATTAATTTTAATTAATTTAGTTTTTTAAATTAAATTAATTAGAATTAATTTAGGGGTTTAAATTTATTTTAATCTGAAATATTAATTTAATTTAAGACTAAAATTAAATTAATGATTTGATTTAATTTTTAGAATTAAAATTAAATTAAACAAATGAACCGATAAAATAAATTATTTGAATTTAATCAAATTCATTTAATTTATTAGAACACCCTTGCATTATTTAAATTCATTGCAATTTAATTTTATTGCGATTTTACCCCGACTGATCTTGAATAAGTGATTGAACTGTGTATGTCTGGTATTTATTTATTTAATTATTTATTCAATGCGTGCGATGATTGTAATATTTAATTAGATAAATGATGGTCTGTGAATCGTCTTTTAATTCAAATATGTATAAGGGCATGCGCATCCATTGCACTAGTTGTATTTGTACCCCAGACCCCCTCGCCTGCGTGCGAGTATATTTGTAATTATACGATAACGATCCGAGAGGCAGACCCCGCCATGTTGAGGCGGTAGTCCAGATAGGAGTTAGGCGCTTTGCACTAGGGTCAGCTGCGACACGAGTCATGTATCGAATCAGGTATGGATGTCTCTAGGTGATGATTGATCAGTTATCGATTGATCATTATAGAATGCTCAAGACCAGTCAAAATGCATGATTTGCTTTATGCATAGTTTATTATTTTATGTGTGTGCATGATTATTGCGTGATCACATAGAATAGTAAACAAGATAAAATGCATAAAGATGTGACGAATAATATTCTATTGTATGTTCAGTTGTGAGCGCACCAACCTAATATGAACATAATAAATAGAAAAGGATTATATTCGTCAATAAATATAAAAAATCCCTCAAAGATATATTAAGTCTAAAAAAAGCCTTTCATTTCTCACATTTAAACAAAACCGGTTGTTTGGGTGCTCGTCAGCCTTAGTTGAGAGTGCATCTTACTACCGGAGCATTTTTCATGAGAGAAATGGGTCGACTTAACTAAAGTGAGTAGTCAAGGATTAGTCTTAGCTAACTTGCTATCACTTTAGAGGCAAGAGGTTGAGGGAATCAAGTTCGGATTCCAAAAGCTGGGACTTTACTCAACAACACAAGGAACCGCAAGCGAAGTGGTTGGCCAGCTTAGCGCCTACCTTGAAACCCTCCAAGTAGTGGTGTAGACTATGAGGGAGGTTTTGAGGATCCTTGCCACTATAATACTCAAGCGATAGTATTACGAATCTAATAGTGAGGGCTATCAAGGTTCGTTAAAATAGTTGGAGACATTAAATGATATAATAATTTATTAATCATAAAATGTCAAAAGGTAATCAAGACAAAGTACTAACTGTTAAATGTTTATCTGATGTAGATTCAAAATGGAAATCACCAACACCACAAGTACTTTATCACTGTGATCGATCTTGGATAAAGAAAATATCCTGATCGGCAATAACTTCCAGGAGTGGTACAGACGCTTGCGCATAGTACTATGCCAAGAAATGAAGTTATATGTGCTGGAATCCCCAATTCTTGTTGAGCCTTCTCAGGGAGCAAGCAAGACGGAAAAAGATAAGTGGAGAAATCATGTAGACGATACGCTTGATGTACAATGCATCATGTTTTCATCCATGTCAAGCCAATTGCAAAAAAATGCATGAGGAAGAGGACGCCTATAAGATGCTTTCACATCTCCAAGAACTATATGAGGAGAGGGTCAGGCAAGAAAGGTATGAGATCTCAAGTGCAGGCTAGCATAAGGGCACCAAGTCGGTCCTCACGTACTCAAGATGATTGGGTATATTGAGAGAATTGAAGCCCTTGGGTTCAAACTGAACCAAGAACTAGCAGTGGATCTCATTCTTGCCTCTTTACCGTCAAGATTCTCGACTTTCATTGTCAATTATAATATGAATGATATGACAAAGTTGCTCCCAGATCTCTTGGCTTTAGTTTGCCAAGCTGATAAGGACATGAAAAACACCAATTCAATTGTCATTATGGTGAACAAGAAAAACAAGGGCAAGGCAAAGGGGTCTAAGGCCAAGTCAAGGCCAAATACATCAATGCATCATCCTGCAAAGAAGTCAAAGATTCATAGGCAAAGTAATGAGCAAGAAGTTGTATGCTTTGGATGTGGCAAGAAAGGTCATTGGAAGAAGAATTGCAGAACTGGGAAGAAGAAGCAAGTTAACGCTTCTACTTCAGGTATTTTTTTCATTGAATGCAATCTATCTTTATCTACAAGTTGGGTATTGTATACGGCATGTGGATCACACATTTGTATTCATATACAGGAACCAAGTAGGTTCAAGAATATTGCAAAAGGTCAAGTGGATCTCCGATCTGCAAATGGTGCAAGTCTGGCGGTCTTGGCAGTGGGAGACTATCACTTGACTTTACCAACTGGTTTGGTTCTTGTTTTAAACAATTGATATTATGTACCGTCTATTACCAGGAACATTATCTATGTGTCAAGTTTAGACACTGGGTTTTTATTTCAAGTTTGGAAATAAAAGTTGTCTCTTTTATAGGGATAACATATGTTATGGTATGACACATCTTAACAATTAGAACCCTTAGATGAATGTCAAGCTTGTTTATAAGGAAATATGACCAAAGCACATTTCTCATGAAAGGGAGAAAGAGCCAACGCAGTGCTGGAATTAATACATACCAATGTATGTGGTCCATTTCCAGTAGAGGCAATGGGTGGTTTTCTATACTTCATTACTTTTACCGATGATTATAGTAGGTATGGCTATATCTACTTAATGTCGTATAAGTCTGATTCCTTTCGTTTCTTTATGGAATACCAAAATGAATTAGAAAACCAACTTGGTAATAAGATAAAATCACTTCACTCAAACCGAGGAAGAGAATATCTTAACCAAGCTTTCATTGATCACTTGAAGGAGTGTAGGATAGTATCTCAACTCACTCCTTATACACCACAATGTAATGGTGTTAATGAAAGGAGAAATAGGACCTTATACTTGACATGGTCAGATCAATGATGAGTCATACAACTCTTCCATTATCCTTTTGCAGATACGCCTTGCAGACAGCAGCATATACCCTTAATCGAGTACCAACTAAAGTTGCAGATGGAATTCCATATCAGTTATGGTATGGAAAGAAACTCAATCTAACACACATGTGTGTGTGGGGGTGCGAGGAATTTTTCAAGACAAACAAGTGACAAATTAGCATCCAGAAGCACTAAGGGCATCTTTATAGGTTATCCTAAGAAAACTAGAGGATACTACATATATAACCCTCTAGATAGAAAAGTCATTGTGGCAAGATACACCACATTCCTAGAAAGTGATCACATTTCTATTGGAAATAGTGGGAGCAAGATTGACTTCGATGAAGTTAAAGCTCCAGATGCACAAGAGTTGGTAGAGGAACAATCTCCACAAGAGCAAGTGGAAGAAGAAATTGTTCCTGAGACACAGATACTGCATAGGTCTACGTGAGAGGTTAGAGAACCATAGCGTTATGGTTTTCTTGTCACCGAGTCAGGTGACACAATGGTCCTTGAGGATGATGAACCACTAACCTATAAGGAAGCAGAAGGAAAAGAAGCTGCTAAATGGCAAGAAGCATGAATTCTGAGATGGAGTTCATGTACCAAAATCAAATTTGGATTTTAGTAGACCCTCCAGCTGATGTAAAGCCCATTGGATGCAAATGGGTATTCAAGAAGAAGTTGAACATGGATGGTGAGGTTAATACCTTTAAAGCAAGACTGGTTGCAAAGGGTTTCAGACAACGTCAAGGCATTGACTATGATGAAACCTTCTCACCAATGGCAATGCTTAAATCCATCAAAATATTGCTTGAAATAGCAGCCTTTCATGATTATGAAATTTGGAAAATGGATGTCAAAACTACTTTTCTAAAAGGAAAGTTGGTTGAAGACATCTATATGACTCAACCTAAAGGGTTTGTTAAGTCAAAGAATTCCAATAGAGTATGCAAGTTGCAAAGATCCATTTATGGATTGAAGCAGGCATCAAGATCATGGAATGTTCACTTTGATGAGACCATAAGAGATTTTGGTTTTGTCAAAAATGAAAGTGAGCCTTGTGTCTATAAAAAGGTTGAAGGGAATGTTATCATTTTCCTAGTATTATATGTTGACGACATATTAATTATGGTAAACGAGATGCAAGTCTTACAGTCAGTTAAGACTTGGTTAAATGAATGCTTCTCCATGAAAGACTTAGGTGAAGCAACCTACATTCTAAAGATCAAGATCTATCGAGATAGATTTCAAAGGATGTTTAGCCTAAGTCAAAGTACATATATTGACAAGGTACTCAAAAGGTACAATATGGAACAATCCAAGAGAGGATTATTACCTATGTCACATGGTGTAAATCTCTCCAAGAAAATGTGTCCACAAACACAGGAGGAGATTGACAGAATGAGTAGTCTCTTATGCTTCTGCAGTGGGTTCTATCATGTATGTCATACTATGTACTAGGTTTGATATTATCTTTGCTTTAAGCATGGTGGGTAGATATCAAGCCAATGCAGGAGAGCTGCACTGGACAGCTGTTAAAACTATCCTAAAGTACTTAAGGCGTACTAAAGATATGTTCCTGATGTATGGAGGAGATGAGGAACTAGTTGTGAGGGGATACACTGATGCTAGTTTCCAAACAGATCATGATGATATGAAATCGCAGTCAGGCTACATCTTTTGCCTGAATGGTGGTGCATTGAGTTGGAGAAGCTCAAAGTAAGTTGTAGTTGTTGATTCTACAGCAGAGTCCGAATATATTGCAGCTTCCGATGCAGAAAAGGAAGCAGTCTGGATATGCAGCTTTATCTCAGACATTGGTGTTGTACCTAGTAGTGCAGACTTTGTTCCAGTATATTGTGATAATACTGTTGCAATGGTGCTTGCCAAGAAGCTCAGGTCTCACCATAGGACAAAGCATATTCTTCGTAAGTTTCATCTATTGAGGGATTTTACTCAAAAAGGTGAAGTGACAGTTAGCAAAGTAGTCACATAGGACAACCTGAAAGACCCCCTGACTAAAGCCATTTCTCAGTAGAAACATGATTCACATGTGAAAGCTAACGGATTGAAACCTGTTAGCAGTTGGCTCTAGTGCAAGTGGGAGTGTTGAAAGTGGGTGCCCTATATCAAACTTGTATTGTACTTTGATTACCGTTACATATATTCAATTTGTTTTTATACATGTGTTTATCTTTCTATGATAGTGTAGATACTTCTGCATCCACTTTATTTATGGCAATGTCCTTAGATTACCTGTCACATCAAAGGGTTATAGTAGGTCTCATGCTATAATGAGAACTCTGAAATGTCATGACAATAATCTTAAAGTAACGTCATATGGTCTAGTTACATCATTCTGAAAGGACACAGATGATGTGTGACCATCAGGTGTTGGGGGCTCATAAGAATTGAGACGTCTTCTCATAAAGTTCACACTTGATGATCTCTAGTAATTAAAGTCATGAGGACAGACCCGCTTAATAGGAACACCACATGTTTCAGGTGTCATTGGTCGTTCCTATCTACAGACATGTGAAATGATCTCCTGACTTGAGATCATTATCAATGAATGTCATTTAATTACGTACATTTAATGTAAGGCGAAAATCATGGCGACAAAGTCGTGGTGAGGTACTTTGTATCGGGTATGTCATTAATGGCATGGCAATGATTAAATGATCGAGAAAAGATTTGTTGATTCTGAGTTCAGGAAGAGATATCTCGAGTCTGGTTGATTAGGATGGTTGCACCTTCAATAAATCTATGGACATGGTAGTCGAAGGTAAGACCGTCCAGACAAATCAACAAATAAAATAAAGCAAGATAAAGAATGATGACACTAGCGTGCATTCAGCTTTATTGAGATATCGATGATGAATAGATTATATTACACTGACCGTGTTCGTAGAGAGGCAGTCGTTGCTATGACTTTGCCTTATCTCTATAGAGGTCTCGATAGGTTGCTAGACCCCGCTCTTGGTCAGTGGATATTATCCGCTGCTATTGAGGTAAGGGCCTAGAGGGTCACACACCATAGCGCCTTGAAATCTGTCATATTCTAAGAATAGGAATATAGGACTTAGTGGAACCCGCCAAAGAGTCCGAGCACTATCCAAGTTCTATAGATCACCAAAGAATAAATTAATTCATTAATTATACAAGTTTAGAATAATTCGTTGGATTTATTTATAACATGTATTTACAATAGTAAATACAAGTATTCGAATGAATTTTAATATCCTAGGTTCGTTTGATTTTAGCAGGAGGTGTGAGTCGAGTTAAAAGACTCAAATTTATCATGTAATATATATTTATATAATACAAGTTACAACTAGGTGATAAATTATAAATATTATTTATGACATAATTTTATTTGTCATAAATAATTATTTATATCACTTATATAGCAGATGTCTATTACACAGGGATCGGGAATCCATACCACCTGTTTTTAAACACTCCCTATATAAGTGAGAGAGAGGCTCTCCCATGGTGACTATTCATGTGTCAATATTGAGAGCTTCTCGCTCCTCCTATAATCTAAAGAGAGAGTCTCTCAAGCGAAGGAAGATCTTCAAGTTCATCCTTCTCGGATTGAAGCTTCTTCCTTTGTGGTGATCGTCGTTGTGCTGAAGTGATCCTTAAGGATCCGCGCTAGCACCTGGATCTTAACGAACGATGCTCGAGTAGATTCATGTGTGGACGATCTAGAGAGCTTCAATGTCAGAGTCTTTGAGCAACAATCGTCGACGTCCTGCGGCGGACTTGCACCCCCATGTACAACCCCTTGCACCCCATTGAACACCCCCACCACACCCCCCTGTTCAACAATCGTCGGCGTCCTGCAGCGGACGTGCACACGCTAATTCCAAACAAAATACATGTTTAATTTATTTTTGTGCTCTGCTTAAATCTTACGTGATCCTCGGACCGACCCCCCCTTCTGGATACCCCCCTTCCACTTGGATATCCCCCCACCCTCCTGAACATCCCCCCCACTGTCAGTCCTCCCCCCTATCACTTGCACCCCCATGTACAACCTCTTGCACCCCATTGAACACCCCCACCACACCCCCACCATACCCCCATGCCCCCCTGGACATTCCCCTTGCACCCCCTTCAACACCCCCTACACCCTCATGCCCCCCAAATAGCCCCCTTGCACCCCCATGAACACCCCATGCCCCCTGGACAACCCCCTTCCACCCCCTGGGAACAACCCCTACACCCCCTTGAACACTCATCTGCACCCCTGGACAACTCCTTCACCCCATGCTCCCCTAGACAGCCCCTTGTCACCCCCTTGGACACCCCCTTAAACCCCATGCCCCTGGATAAAAAATGATTAACTTTGATATTGAGTATTTAATCATTAGTTAATCATTCTTTAATCATTAATTAACCATTCTTTAATCATTCTTTAATGATTAGTTATTCAATATCAAAGTTATCAATTTTTAATCATTTGTTAAGACAATCATAGGTTAATTAGGACATAATGGTTTTTTAATCAAGAGTTAATCTTTAATGATTCTTTTAACCACAATTTTTTAATTATGAGTTAACCTTTAACCATTACCTAACCATTCTTTAATCATTATTTAATCATTAGCTAATAATTAGTAATTAATCTTTAATCATTCACTAATTAATCATATGATATTCATTAATTATTATTAGTTAACCAATATATAATTATCCTTTAATCCTAAGTTAGTTATTAGTAAATATGTATTTGATAATTACTATTAATAACTAGTTTTTCTAAATTTTAACTAAGTTTTTTATGTGTTTAAAGAAAAAATTAAAAATTTGTAGGTAAATTTGTTTTAAAAATGTGTATCAAAAGTCAACATCCATGATATGAAACATTGATGAAACATTCCTAAAGATCTTTCAAATAAAAAAAAAACTCATTTTAAAATAAATGCTTTTATTATATATAGACAAAAAGACAACCATGAAACTCCAATGGCCAAAAGTTCTAAAAATAAGGATTAAGATAATCAAATCTCAATGCATGGATAAGAACTAACATTAAAAAAATCAATAAAAAACAATTCTTAAGAGGATCTTATCATGAACTACAAAAAAAAACACGCTTTAAAAATAAGGATTAAGAGTCAAAGATTTCTTATAGGGAGATTGTCTAATTGACTAGCAATTTTAAACATTTCTAAAATTTCAAAGCACGTATATGAAGAATTCTAACACTAAAAAAAATCAATAAAAAATTCTTTAATTACAAAAAAAAAATTAAGATGATACTTTAAAAATAAAATACAATAATAATTTGATGATATTTTTTTTAAAAAACACAATTTAAAATACAATGAAACTTGACAAAAATAAATGTCCATAATTTAATATTTCTTTAAAAAAATTGAATTTGAAGGATAAAATAAGATAATTTTTTAAAAATTAATTTACTACAACAACAAAAACTGAATAAAATAGATATTACTCAATATGTCACCTATTAATAGCTAGAGATATTCTAATTATGCCTAAATTTTGGAAGGAGTTGGGAGAACATAACATAAGGATTTCTAATGTTCGGATGAATTATAAGTACGATTTTTTAATAGTCATGTTGATGAATTAGTAGGGGAGAGTAAGGAGAACATTAGGATATCTAATGTTATGATGAATTGTTAAGTATGAAGGCTAAAAGAAAACAGTATATTGAAATAAAACCAAACCGACTTGGTAATTCAAAATGTTAATAGTTTTGTTGAAATACACAAGAATAAGTGGTGCGACAAATGAAGGCTAAAAGAAAACAGTATATTGAAATAAGTAAAAAATGTGTTTCAGAAATTACTTCAGCGAGGAATAAATAAATTCTACAACAGATATCAAATTCGATTCTCAATGCGTTTTTCACCGGTGTATGATTTCTCAACGTCAGAGTGCAAAACCCGAAAGCTTCAAAGGATAGCAAGAGGACCGTTTTTCTGGATTCGCCAAGACATGAAACTCGGCAACAGATCCGAGGATCCGATGACAAGGGTGAGGCGAAGCCATCACAGAACTTACAATACCAGAAAAAATGGAGAAAGGGAACTGACTGAAAGTAAGAGGATGACGTTAATTTATCAGAACTCAGTCCCTTAGATGTTCTTTGGAGCTGCGATCACGCTCGCAAATCATTACAGGTCTGTAGGATCATCACCGTTACCTGCCGTGGAAGGACCCTGACCTTGAATTAAACAGCTCTGTGTTGGGGGAAAAAAGCATTTTATTATACATGTACAGTCGCCCCCGTGATCGCTCAACACCGACAGAGTACGATGAAGGATATGTAGATTAAAAGGAGCAAAAGCGGAAACACAATCTTGCTTCAAGGGAACGAGTCCAATGGGAATTAAACATATCCACACGGACCAGTAAGAGAAGCATACGAATCTAAAAAAAAAAATATGTACAACTCACGCTGGACAGTGTGCGAACTCCATAATCGATGACCGGTGAAAGCAAATCAGGAAGAACAAAGAACAATAACGAATATACATACAGAAACCCTACTTTGAAGGGGGGTAGGGAAGGACCGGGTACGACCTTGTAACCTGTTTTATAATGTGATATCCGGTCCGGGAGAGGATCGAACGGTCCGGGAGAGGATCGAACGGTCCGGAGAAACCCTCGCACGGTATTGGATGGTAGGCCGGCACCTAACATCGTCCCGTTGGTATACCTGCAAGGGTCTCCGACCGTCGGGCCCGATAACCCTGACCCAATAAAAAAGGCTGATACGGCCTCATTAAATGCCTGATAAATAATAGGATCAGGTTCGAACTTTATCAAGTCACTAGGTACGTGACCCATCTGGCTCGATTAAGGTATATTATAAATATATATTTTGAAAAACCACAATATTATGTATTAAATATTTCAGATTAAAAAATATTATATATAAAATTTATTTAATTTAATAATATATTAAATCACGTTCGGCTTTTTTCACAAGCACCGATCAGCAAAGGGGCTTTTTTTCATGACCCTGTTAATAAATGAGTTGGTTTTTTTTTTATGAACCCGATATACCCAACTCATGTACAAGTATATTAACGAGGATGTGGAATGTTTCAAATCGTTTGGGGTTCAGGTGACAATGATTAGGTGTTGTAAACCTGAATTTGTTTATATAATTTTATATTGTTGAGTTCTTAACATTGTGTGTGTGTGATCATCATGAACGGGGTTATTGATGGTGGGTGGCTCAAGTATCTAACAGTGCCCTGGGTCACTTTGATCACCGCCCCGCTCTCTTATCATGCACACCCTTGTTTCTTGCACAAATCCAATTTGTCGCTCGCCTGCTCTTGTCCCATTTTCGTACACATCCATGTCCCCTCATACATCATGTAACGACCCAAACATTCATGAATAAAATTCTCTTTATTTTATTTAATAAAATGTCTTATGAATATAGAAAACACATGCACTCTTTTTATTATTATTATTATTGAGTTTAAATGACTGTTAAGTATCATTACCGTTGATAATATAATCGTTGAACAATGATCACACGACTAGTATAAAATTAAGGTTTTTAAAAAGAATCCTTTCGTCACAGACAAAGGAGAGGGTGACATCATCCAGTAGACTCAAGTTGTACGAAACTCATTTGTCGAAACTCGGAAAGGAGGTAGCGTCAATGGGTTTCGCTCTTGACCAAGCTCAAGCAGAGTTTCAACACGTTAAGCTTAAACGGAATCGCCTACAGGGAAAGTGAAAGTTAATAGATATTACCACCCGAGCGATTTATCTGAGTCGTCCCAAGAGTCTGTCATCACCGCACATCTTACCCTTAGGTCTTATGCGGGTGTTATAAAAAGTTATGTTAAAAGACATTAGTTATTTTTTGTGTAATCCATTTTATAAATAAAATTCTTATTCCATCAATTCCTTTATGAGAATAGTTTTTCTTAAAAATATAGAGAATTAGATAAATTGTTTTTTCAGGTAAAATGGTACTTCTTAAAAAAATATAGATTATTATATTAAAATAAGGGTTTTATTAATAATGTTATTATAATATTGTTATAAGAACACTCCTTTTAATTATAAGTGGTGATTATATTTATTGTTTTTACTCTATAAATGGCTAAGTATTCAGTTTGATAAGAATTATATTTTTATAAAATAAAGCAGAAATTGTATTTTTAATTAAAGAATTTATTTTGATGAATTAATGAATTTTTGAAATAATTAATAATTTAATAAAATATTATTATCAAATTACTTTTATGAATAATAAATGAGTATATAATTTTTATGAAGTCAAATTTAATTTTTATTAAAGTTAAAAACCGTTTGTTTTCAAAATCCGTCAATTTTCAATAAATGTCAATTTTTATTTTAAAAGTGAAAATTCGCATATTTAGAAAATTATTTAGATAAAATAAATTTTTTTTTTGGAATCAGGACATTGAAATTATCCAACGGTGAATTTTTCATAATTTTCTCAGAGTCGGATTTTTGGTTAAAAATTAAATACCGAATAAATATATAATGTGTTTTATGATATCATAATGACCCAATATTGATATAATAAAACACTATAAAAGAGATGTTCAGCCAATATATGTTTTATCTTTAAAATATTGTGATTTTAGATTTGTTTGATTAATTTTATAATGCCTTAGTGGACCCTCCAAGACTTATAAAATATTTTAACATTTTAAAATGATTTCCTTAAGAATGTGACTCACCTCCACATAATAAAGCCTAATATTTTAATAAGTTCAGACATTGGCCTTACAAAATAATGTTTTTCACTTCTCTTTGGAAAAAACCATGGGCAAAAAACCATGGGTTGGTTTGTGCTTTTGAATATTTAATTATATAGATTCTAAAACCTAAGTTTGTGAAATATTAAATAATTCCTCTCTCTTTTCCTATATAAACTCATCCAAACTCCCACTTCTCTTCACTCAAAACCCTCGGAGCACGTCCCTACTCTGCCCTCCTCTCTCTAGAATCCTCCTAAGGTGCCCCAAGCTCTCAAGAAGTCTCTCCTCAAGCTTTTGAAGTCGCACACTCAAGTAAGGGATCCTCATTTTCCTTCGTTATTTATGTTCAAGTTTCCTTATATTGTTATGCCCTTTTATTTTCAATTACAGATGTTGAGGTATGATTTCACATCTCCCTTATACTGCCACTAGTACAAATATGACTTTTAGCAGCCACCAAAAGCCATCGCTAAAGGTCTACAGCGGCCGCCTAGCGTCCGCCAAACGGCGACCGCTTTTGATCCGTCGTTGTTGCTATCAGCGACCGCCATTTGGCGGCCGCTGAAGGCCAGCAGGTATGACCAACAGTGGCTGCCATTTGGCGGCCCCTGTAGGGCTGACCAACAGCGGTCGTCGTTTGGAGGCCGCTCTAGCTGACCCGAACACAAGCTACAGCAGCCGCTGTAGCTTTTATTTTTTTTTAAAAAAAATATATAAAAAATACTATGAATACCACATAAATCTCATCGTCATCTTCCATGCTTCGCAACCCTCATCAAATAAAACTACATATCAAAATTTAATAATAAAATTAGTACCAAATAAAGCCTATAAACATATAATTGAAACAAATTAACATATTTCAATTCAAACTTACTATAACAGATCGAAAGTATACGATTTTCAAAATATATTCATAATTTCAATTATCGTTTTAAAAATATAAAATCGTTAATTCTATGGTTCTAATTACAGTGTTCTCACTCTGATTTCAGGTCAATCCGATGTCGTACGCTCTGAATTTGACAGTTTGAGGCCCGTTTTGGCTGCTTATGGCACCAGAAGTGCGCTCTCGATCACCGCGGGCACATGACACCTCCGATTAGCGTGTCGTCTGCCCGACCACTTCACAATTCACTCACCCATTGTTGTCGTCCGATTTCAGGCCAATCCGACGTCGTTCGGCCGGTTTGGACTACCCCACGTGCCTTTCGGAGCGCGTCCAACACTTCAAGAGTACATATTGAGCTGTTGCGTGCAAACCGAACATCCGATTGACGTGCCGTCTCCTCTTACACGTCAAGAATAGTAATTAAAGTGTTCTCCTCTGATTTCAGGTCAATCCGATGTCGTACGCTCTGAATTTGACAGTTTGAGGCCCGTTTTGGCCGTTCATGGCACCAGAAGTGCGTTCTCGGTCAGGGCGGACACACGGCACCTCCGATTGGTGTGCCGTCTGTCCGAACACTTCACAATTCACTCACCAGTTGTTGTCAGCCGATTTCAGTCCAATCCGACGTCCTTCGGCCGGTTTGGACCACCCCACGCGCGTTTCGGAAGCGCGCCCAACACTTAAAAAGCGCATATTGAGCCGTTGCGCGCAAACCGCACATTCGATTAATGTGACGTCTCCTTTTACATGTCAAGAATAATAACTACAGTATTACCCCTCTGATTTCAGGTCAATCCAATGTCGTACGCTCTGAATTTGACAGTTTGAGGCCCGTTTTGGCCATTTATGGCACCAGAAATGCATTCTCGGTCACCGCGGGCACACGACATCACCGATTGGAGTGCCGTCTGCCCGAACACTTCACAATTCACTCACCCGTATTTTTCATCTGATTTTAGGCCATTCCAATTTCGTTCGGCCCGTTTGGACCCCCCCACGCGCCTTTCGGAAGCGCGCCCAACACTTAAAAAGCGCATATTGAGTCGTTGCGCGCAAACCACACGTTCGATTGATGTTCCGTCTGTGCGTACACGTCACAAATAATAATTAGAATGTTGCACGGTGGTTTCAGGTCAATTTGAGGCCGTCCGCTATGAATTTGACCGTTTGACGCCCGTTTTGGCCGTTTATGACACCAGAACTGCGTTATCGGTCACCGCGGGCACACGGCACGTCCAATTGACGTTCCGTCTGCTCGATCACATCAAAAATCACTCACCTGTATTTTTCGTCTGATTTCAGGCCATTCCAACTTCGTTCGGCCCGTTTGGACCCCCCTCACGCGCGTTTATGAAGCGCGCGCATCACTTAAAACACGTATATTGAGTCGTACCGCGCAAACCGCACGTCCGATTGACGTGTCGTCTGCGCGTACATGTCACGAATAATAATTAGAATGTTTAACGGTGGTTTCAGGTCAATATGAGGTCGTCCGCTATGAATTTGACCATTTGACGCCCGTTTTGGCCGTTTATGACACCAGAACTGCGTTCTCGGTCACCGCGGGCACACGGTACGTCCGATTGACGTACCGTCTACGCGACCACTTCAAAAATCACTCACCCGTATTTTTAGTCTGATTTCAGGACTTTCCGACTTCGTTCGGCCCGTTTGGACCCCCCTCACGCGCGTTTATGAAGCGCGCGCATCACTTAAAACACGCATATTGAGCTGTACCGCGCAAACCGCACGTCCGATTTACGTGACACTTATGCGTACACGTAGAGAATAATAATTAGAATGTTGCACGGTGGTTTCAGGTCAGTCTGAGGTTGTCCTCTATGAATTTGACCGTTTGACACCCGTTTTGGCCGTTTATGACACCAGAATTGCGTTCTCGGTCACCGCGGACACACGGAACGTCCGATTGACGTTCCGTCTGCTCGACCACTTCACAAATCACTCACCCGTATTTTTCGTATGATTTCAGGCCATTCTGATTTCGTTCGGCCCGTTTGGACCCCCCCACGCGCGTTTATGAAGAGCGCACATCACTTAAAGCACGCATATTGAGCCGTACCGTGAAAATCGCACGTCCGATTGACGTTCCGTCTGTGCGTTCACGTCACAAATAATAATTAGAATGTTTCACGGTGGTTTCAGGTCAATCCGAGGTCCTCCGCTATGAATTTGACCGTTTGACGCCCGTTTTGGCCGTTTATGACACCAGAACCGCGTTCTCGGTCACCGCGGGCACACAGCACGTCCGATTGACGTGCCGTCTGCGCGACCACTTCAAAAATCACTCACCCGTATTTGTCGTCTGATTTTAGGCCATTCCAATATCGTTCGGCCCGTCTGGACCCCCCTCACGCGCGTTTATGAAGCGCGCACATCACTTAAAACACACATATTGAGTCGTACCGCGCAAACCGAACGTTCGATTGATGTGACGTCTGTGCGTACACGTCACTACTAATAATTAGAATGTTTCACGGTGGTTTCAGGTCAATCTGAGGTCGTCCGTTATGAATTTGACCGTTTGACGCCCGTTTTGGCCGTTTATGACACCAGAACTACGTTCTCCGTCACCGCGGGCACACGGAACGTCCGATTGATGTGCCGTCTATTCGAACACTTCAAAAATCACTCACCCGTATTTTTCGTCTGATTTCAGGCCATTTCGACTTCTTTCGGCCCGTTTGGACCCCCCACGCGCGTTTATGAAGCGCGCGCATCACTTAAAACACACATATTGAGCCGTACCGCGCAAACTGCACATCCGATTGACGTTCTGTCTACGCGTACACGTCACGAATAATAATTATAATGTTTCACGGTGGTTTAAGGTCAATACGAGGTCGTACGCTATGAATTTGACCATTTGACGCCTGTTTTGACCGTTTATGACACCAGAACTGCGTTCTCGGTCACCGCGGGCACACGGAACGTCCGATTGACGTTCCGTCTGCTAGAACACTTCAAAAATCACTCACCCATATTTTTCGTCTGATTTCAGGCCATTCCGACTTCGTTCGGCCCGTTTGGACCCCCCTCACGCTCGTTTATGAAGCGCGTACATCACTTAAAACACGCATATTGAGCCGTACCGCGCAAACCGCACGTCCGATTGATGTTCCGTCTGCGCGTACATGTCACGAATAATAATTAGAATGTTTCACGATGGTTTCAGGTCAATATGAGGTCGTCCCCTATGAATTTGACCGTTTGACGCTCATTTTGGCCGTTTATGACACCAGAACTGCGTTCTCGGTCACCGCGGGCACACAACACGTCCGATTAATGTTTCGTCTGCTCGACCACTTCAAAAATCACTCACCCGTATTTTTTGACAGATTTCAGGCCATTCCGACTTCGTTCGTCCTGTTTGGACCCCCCCACGCGCGTTTACGAAGCGCGCACATCACTTAAAACACGCATATTGAGCCGTACCGCGCACACCGCATGTCTGATTGATGTGCCGTCTGCGCGTACACATCAAGAATAATAATTATAATGTTTCACGGTGGTTTCAGGTCAATCCGAGGTTGTCCGCTATGAATTTGACCGTTTGACGCCCGTTTTGGCCGTTTATGACACCAGAACTGTGTTCTCGGTCACCGCGGGCACACGACATGTCCGATTAACGTTCCGTCTACCCGAACACTTCAAAAATCACTCATCCGTATTTGTTGTCAGATTTCAGGCCATTCTGACTTCGTTCGGCCCGTTTCGACCCCCCCACGCGCCTTTCGGAAGCGCGCCCAACACGTAAAAAGCGCATATTGAGCCGTTGCGCGCAAAACGCACGTCCGATTGACGTTCCGTATGCGCGTACACATCATAAATAATAATTAGAATGTTTCACGGTGGTTTCAGGTCAATCTGAGGTCATCCGCTATGAATTTGACCGTTTGACGCCTGTTTTGGCCGTTTATGACACCAGAACTGCGTTCTCGGTCACCGCGGGCACACGAAACGTCCGATTGTCGTGCCGTCTCCTCGAAAATTTCACAAATCACTCACCTGTATTTTTCGTCTTATTTAAGGTCATTCCGACTTCGTTCGGTCCTTTTGGACCCCCCCATGCGCGTTTATGAAGCGCACGCATCACTTAAAACACGCATATTGAGCCATACCGTGCAAACCGCACGTCCGATTAACATGACGTCTATGCGTACACATCACGAATAATAATTAGAATGTTGCACGGTGGTTTCAGGCCAATCCGAGGTCGTCTGCTATGAATTTGACCGTTTGACGCCCGTTTTGGCCGTTTATGACACCAGAACTGCGTTCTCGGTCACCACGGGCACACGGCACGTCCGATTGACGTACCGTCTGCCTAAACACTTCACAAATCACTCACCCGCATTTTTCGTCTGATTTCAGGCCATTTCGACTTCGTTCGGCCCATTTGGACCCCCCACGCTCCTTTCGGAAGCGCGCCCAACACTTAAAAAGCGCATATTGAGCCGTTGCGCGCAAACCGCACGTCCGATTGACGTTCCGTCTACACATACACATCATGAATAATAATTATAATGTTTCACGGTGGTTTCAGATCAATCTGAGGTCGTCCGCTATGAATTTGACCATTTGACGCCCGTTTTGACCGTTTATGACACCAGAACTGCGTTCTCGGTCACCGCGTGCACACGGCACGTCCGATTGACGTGTGTTCTGCTCGACCACTTCAAAAATCACTCACTCGTATTTGTCGTCTGATTTCAGGCCATTCCGACTTCGTTCGGCCCGTTTCGACCCCCCTCACGCGCGTTTATGAAGCGCGCGCATCACTTAAAACACGCATATTGAGCCGTACCGCGCAAACCGAACGTCCGATTGACATGCCTCTTGTGAGTACACGTCAAGAATAATAATTATAATGTTTCACGGTGGTTTTAGGTCAATCTGAGGTCGTCCGCTATGAATTTGACCGTTTGACGCCCGTTTTGGCCGTTTATGACACCAGAACTGCGTTCTCAGTCACTGCGGGCACACGACACGTTCGATTGACGTGATGTCTGCTCGACCACTTTAAAAATCACTCACCCGTATTTTTTGTCTGATTTCAGGCCATTCTGACTTCGTTTGGCCCGTTTGGACCCCCTTCACGCGCGTTTATGAAGCGCGCACATCACTTAAAACACGCATATTGAGCCGTACCGCGCAAACCGCACGTCTGATTGACGTGTCGTCTGCGCGTACACATCACAAATAATAATTAGAATGTTTCACGGTGGTTTCAGGTCAATATGAGGTTGTCCGTTATGAATTTGACCGTTTGACGCCTGTTTTGGCCGTTTATGACACCAGAACTGCGTTCTCGGTCACTGCGGGCACACGGCACGTCCGATTGACGTGTCGTCTACTCGACCACTTCACAAATCACTCACCCGTATTTTTCGTCTGATTTCAGGACATTCCGACTTCGTTCGGCCCATTTGGACCCCACCCCCCCACGCGCCTTTCAGAAGCGCGCCCAACTCTTAAAAAGCGCATATTGAGCCGTTGCGCGGAAACCGCACGTCCGATTGACGTGCCGTCTGCCTGTACACGTCACAAATAATAATTAGAATGTTTTACGATGGTTTCAGAAATACTAAAACAAACTAATTTAGGTAAAAAAGGAAAATTATATTCACCAAGTATATAAAAACTTCTAGAGAATTCATCAACACAAATGAAATTACCTCATGCATGGGGTTCATTCTCATCTGGATAACCAATATCACTGCGATGTCCACCAGCTGTATTTAGAGCCTACAATATATATCAATATTACGTATCTTAAACATATCAATAAAAGTCAATTTGAGTATGGTTTGTTTTATTGTTTACCTGTGGCGCCACTTGTTGCGTCATCATATCATCGATACGTGATGACATCTATGACAACCTCTCCTCATACTATGCACGTAACTACTGAAACTGTGCATCAAAATTGCGCTGCATATCCTGCATGGAAGCATCTATCTCAGCCTGTGTGCGCATCCCTGACTCTCTGCATGAACCCATCACATCTGCTCTAACAACTGCACGTCATGGGACACCACCACTATAAGTCAAAGAATAACCATGACCATCACGCCCCACGACACGGTGAAATATTTCATCTCTACACACAGTACTACGTCGTTGCTCCTCTGGTAACTCTGCTAACTGAGCGTCAAACTGATCCTGCAGCATATAATGAATCAATGAACAAATATTAATAATTTATATAAAATAAAAATACATTTATTAGTAAATAATTTTCTTACTATAACACCAGCAACATCGGGATCACCCGCCCTACGAGTCCTCATCCATATGGACATTCGATCGATTGGCTCGCCGCGTTGGTGTAACTATAATAAAGGGGTTCACCATGTTATACTACAATATTTTTAAAATATGAATGAAATAGTGAATTCTAAACTTACATCATGTCTGAGCTGTGACACATGTCAAGTGCCAAGTCTGGAAGGCGTGCCCTGCATCTCTCGATTATGTGAATGACGAGCAGACTTGGTCTACATTCAACGTATTTACTTAGTAGACATTTGAAAAATTAGTCATTTATATATTAAAAGTAATAAATCTTACCATCGCTACCTCACTCGACCAAAACGCAACCAAATCCTGCCACTGCACAGGAAGAATGCCCGGAGGGACTCGCTGTAGAATATCTGGCACACCCGCAAATGGTGTCCAATGATCTCTCTTCACCCTTGACTTGTAATCCTTCCATAATTTTCGGCATTTGGACATACATACAGCCCGAAACTCATCTGGACAGGATGTCAAATTATCCTATTAAAAAAAATTGTCAGTAGATGAGACAATAATAATAACAATATATCATGAAAAATTAAACATTGAATTTACCTGAACCTCCCTCCATAATTTTTCCATCGTATCCTAGGGGAAATAACTTCAGTCACGAGTCGTCAGAGGGAATCTGTGTGAGTCTCGTATCATATGCCCAAACTGACGACTCAATGCAGTAACACCATCTCCAACTGGATGAAATGTGTTGTCAAATAACACATCCAATCGGGCTCCAGAGTTCCAGGATCGAACCCCTCTACTAGGACCCCTATGTCTGCTGGAAGAAGCACTAGATCCTGATAAACATAAATTCATAATTCAATTACAATATAAATTAATGATTAGAAACAGTTAGGGAAATATACATAGAAAATTATAATCAATTAATTTAGAAAAATGAAAACATAAATACCGACAACATCAGGTGAACCACTGTGACCACCCTATGACATACCTACATTAAAAGAAATTATAGTTAAATCAAGCAATTTTTATACATATACAACTTATAAATATTTTTACAAACAATAACTGGGGATATAATTACAATTTTCACTAATCATGAAAGTCTATCGTATCTCCTTCAACTGTCTCTCTGGACCATGGTATATCTTCATCTCATACATCTACTGTTGTTTGGTCAAGTGTTTGATCAGGAAATGTGACAACGTCAGGTTCTTCTTGGTCAATCAGAAAAACCCCTCTTCTAGACATTTTCACCACAACTTTCCAATCAGAATCAATGCCGACAAAGTAAACTTGTTCTGCCTGCGATGTCAGTATGAAGGGCTCACTTCTTACTCGGTCATCTTTATATAACATATTGTTAAAGTTTACTAATGTAAATTGGAAGTTATCAACTTTCGTTCCTCAAACAGGATCGACCCAATCACACCTTAACAATATGTGTTTTAAACCACGACTATAAACAACCTCAATAATATCTCTCAACAATCCATAATAATAACCCGCATCAACAAAAGAACAACCAACACCACTATTTTGTGTGGCTCGGTTCATGTCAACATCGCTAATACGAAATCGGAATCCGTTAGCATCCAAAGACTTGTAGCGTCAAGCTGTAATAAATAGACCATCATCTAGTTGGTTGAGTTCTTCGCTCACAGTATGGGTTAAATCATGTAACTTTTGAATCTAAAAATTTCACATATATAGTTTAATGGATAAAGGATTGTGAAAATACAACTAAGTTTCACTATAAAAATATTAAATCAATTATACGTACATGAGTCTTGAACCACTCATGAAATGTGTTGAAATGATGTTTTTGGATTTGATAGTCAGTTGCACGGGGCCTTTCACGTTTCAACTCAGCGATATGCATCCTAAATCACAACACAATATAAGGTAAGTAATAAAATAAATATAGAAACAAAATACACATCAACTATGAAACTTACTGTATCAATGGAAAAACTGATGGAGTGTTGAACAACACATATCGATGAGCTTGAACCCACTCATCATTCCGCATATCAAACGCTATTCCTTCTCCAATTGGACCCTCATCATTCTGGGAGGGTTTATCTATATTTGTTTCAACCTCATCAATATATGAAGCACAAAAATTAGTACACTCATCCATTAAATATCCCTTGGAAATTGAGGCTTCCAGATGAGCTTTGTTGCGCACATATCGTTTCAATGTATTTAAGTATCGCTCTATTGGATACATCCACCTGAATTGTACGGGACCACCAGCAGTGACTTCACCAGTTAAATGAACGGTCAAGTGAACCATGACATCAAAAAAAGACGGTGGAAATAGTTTTTCTAGGTGACATAGTGCAAGTACAATCTTATCCTGCAGATTTTCCAAATCACTCATGCGATGATTCCTTGAACAGAGTTGTCTGAAAAAATTAGAAACTTCAATTAATGGCTCAACAACCTGGGTAGGTAAGCAATCACGAATTGCTATAGGAATTAATTGTTGAAGAAGAATATGATTATCGTGACTTTTCAACCCCTGTAATGTCATGCTCGTCATATTCACATGCTTGGAAATATTAGAGCAATAACCATCTGGAACCTTAACAGTCTTCAAAATTGATAGAAATGTTTGTTTCTATTTTTTAATCATTGTGTACTGTGCAGCAGGCATGTATGCACGATTTCCTTCACCCAGTTGTAAATGTAAAGGTTTTCTCAATCCCACTTCTTGCAAATCACGTCGAGCATTAGCACTATCCTTTGATTTCCCCTTGACGCCTAAAATGGTGCACAATATATTATCACATACATTTTTTTCAATGTGAATCACATCCAAATTATGTCTTAAAATATTATATTTCCAATAAGGCAATTAAAAAAATACTCCGTTTCTTCCAATTATGATTGCGCTGTCTATTTGCAGCAGGAACAGAAGGCAATGCAGGAGCCAATAAATCTTGAAAATCATACATTGTACGGATGTTTTCTTGATCAAGTTGTGCAAAAATTTGAACCCCAGACAGTATTTGTGGTGATGGTTCATACTCTCTATTCCCATCAAACGATACACGGTCTTTTCTGAACCTGTGCAATGGAGGAAGAAATCTCCTGTGACCAAGATATGCCCACTTTCTACAGTTCTTAAGCCATATAGATTTCTTACTCTTATTACAACAAGGGCAAGCAAATTCTCCTTTTGTACTCCAACCTGATAAGTTAGCATACGCTGGGAAATCATTAATTGTCCATAACAAAGCGGCCTGAAGTCTAAACATTTCATTAGCTGCCGAGTCAAAAGTCATTACACCATCGGCCCAAAATTCTTGCAGCTCATCAATCAAAGGTTGCATGTAAACATCGATTTTATCGCCAGGTCCTCTCGGTCCATCAATTAGAATTGACAGTAACAAAAAAGGTTGCTTCATACATACCCATGGGGGAATGTTGTATGGAACCAACACCACTAGCCACGTACTATGTGTCGCACCAACCATGGACCTAAATGGGTTAAAACCATCTGCTGCCAAACCTAGTCGAATATTACGATCATCTTGGGAAAAGTCTGGGTGTCTTTGATCAAACTCTTTCCATGCCAAAGAATCTGCCGGGTGAGTTAATTTATCAACCTCTTTCTTTATCTCTGAATTCCAAGTCACCAATTTAGCAATTTTAGTTGACATGAAGAATCTCTTCAGTCTCGGTTTTAGTGGGAAATAACGCTTCTATTTAGAGACAACTTGTTTCCCTTGATTCAAGACTCTCCCAGGAAGAATCTGACTACCTTGATTAATCTCATTGGTCTTCCACCTGGATGTATAGCAAACAATACAATTATTTAATTATGCATTCTCTTTTCTGAACAACATAAAATTATTGCAACACGCATCAATTATATCATATGTAAAACCAAGATCACCGGTCAACTTTCGAGCTTGATAGAATGACTCCAGAATCTTCGCTCTAGTAGGGAGTACTTTCTTCAACAATACCAACAACATGTCGAATGAGGTGTCTGACCACTGGTTCAAAGCCTTCAGGTGTAACAATTCAATGATGAATGATAGTTTACTAAATTTAGTGCATCCGGGATATAATTCAGTACGCGCATCGTCAAGAATTTCAAAGAATTTCAATGCTTCTCCATCTGCAGAAGAACGGGGATTACTCGATCCAACGTCGTCATTTATGACATTACTGTCTTCAGGTTGAAGCTGGCGCATCATATCATTGAGCATTATGTTCATCAGATCAACTATTCTCAAATCAATATTCATATGAATACTTTCCGAGTGATGACATGAAACATAATCTTCTCCATGACGTGTCCATGTCTTATAGTTTTTCAAAAACCCATTCAAAAAAAAATGTTCTCTAACACTATCTTGTTTGAATAGATATCTATTTGCACATTTTCTGCATGGACAACTAATCATATCTCTTGGAAATCTGTTGGTGAAATCCATAAATTGCTTAATCCCCTCAAAATATTTAGCCGAAAAACTATCTTGCATATCAATCTAGCTCTTATTCATATCTTTATTTATAATATAAATCAAAAGTGAAATATCTTATTTAAATTCTAAATAAACGCATATCATTAAATTTAAAAACCAATGACTTCAAAGCTAAATTTGAAGGATAAAAAACATTACTTGCAGAGGACTCGACCGCGGGTAACGGGGTGCGACTCGATTGCGGATTCATGACAGCGCATCGACTTGACAACAGGGGTTCGACGACCGGAATCGAAAGCGGCATAACCGCTGGACGAAGCGTGGGAGGGTTCTACACGGTGGGGCACGACGAACCGGAAGGGTCTGATATAGGCAGGATGTGAGGACTCGCCTGAGGGATGCAACGGGGCCGAGAGGGGACGAAGGGGGCAGGACTGTCCGAAGGTGCAACGCAGGTTGTCGGGGTCGCGGGTGGCGCAGCGCGGGGTTGGGGCAGGATTGTCCGAAGGTGCAGCGCAGGCTGTCGAGGTCGCGGGTGGCGCAGTGCGGGGTTGCGGGTGGCGTAGCGCGGGGTTGGGGTCGGGGTTGTCGGGGGTCGCTGGGGATTGGGGTCGCCGGGGCTCGCAGGGGCTCGCCGGGAGTCGGGGTCGCAGGGGTCACTAGGGGTCGGGGTGGCCGGGGGCGGGGTCACGGGGGGCGGGGTCGCCGGGGTCAGGGATGGTCGCCGGGGTCGGGGTGGGGTCGTCGGGGCCGGGGTCACCGGGGTCGGGGTCGCGGGGTCGTGGTGCGGGGTCGGGGAGGGTCGGGGTGCGGGGTCGGGGAGTGTAATTGCGGGGGGGGGGGGGGTGGGTGGGTCGGGAAATGGGGTAAAATTAGGTATTATGTGCAGCAACAACCATTTGGCGGTCGCTGTTGATAGAATTAGCGGCCGCCAAATGACGACCCCTATAGGTCTCCCGCCTCCAAAAGTAAAAATTCTAGTAGTGTGCCCACCTTATATTTGAACGACGAGAGACCCCTTTCTCTCTCATTAATGTCTCTCATGTACACCTGTTACCATGCTAAAATTCCGTAAGAGATTTCTCTCCCCTCATTTACATTCAAGCAATTCTTTTATATTATGCAT
This sequence comes from Viscum album, assembly GCA_963277665.1. Classification (NCBI taxonomy): domain Eukaryota; kingdom Viridiplantae; phylum Streptophyta; class Magnoliopsida; order Santalales; family Viscaceae; genus Viscum; species Viscum album. Next base: position 212,943,206 of record OY728163.1, read on the forward strand.
CTAAATTCCATTACATATGTTGGGATATTATGTTCCATGACCCCCTTACTGTTCATTTCATGTATAAATGATGAGAGACCTCTTTCTCTCTCATCAACCCATTTTGCGATTTCTATTTGACGTCGTTATGCTGCCGAAGTTACACCAAATTTTCTCATGCCAAGATCATCGTGTAAGTGAATACCATACTCATTTCTCTATCAAGGCTATTCACCTTTATGCACATGTACTTGTTGATTAAGGACTTACATTTATGTATTCCACATCTCTTATTCATGGAATAAATTATGATGTTTAATGAATCCATGTTGTATGATCTATGTGACACAATTATGCATGAAATGAAATGATTAAGAAGGGTGTGCCCTGATAGCGCTCCAATGCATTAGAAAAAGAATAATATCATGATACGTCATGTGCAATGAGTGTTGACTCATGCTAATTCATGTGCAATGAGGGTTTGCTCATGCTAATTCATGTGTAATGAGGGTTTACTCATGTTCCATGTGCAATGAGCCTTAGCTCATGCTAATATCATGTTAAATGTTGTTGTCACATTTCCATGTTATGATAATCATGCTATATTATGCATTTATGTTCATGTTTATCTTGTACTCCATTGATATGCTCATTGCCTAACATGTATTGTATTCTTCATGTTATGCCTTGTTTACTTCTTTAATGGGCTTTATAGCTCACCCTTTTCTTATGGATGTTCTCAGGTTATCTCATTCAATGTTAAGTATGAAGGAATGTTGTGGTTATATAAAAGAAGTTTTTAATAAAGATGTTGTATTTTATGTCTTAAGTTGTCATGTAATGTTCCTAATTTCCCAAGACACCATACCTCTTGATCATCGAAGTTGTCTTAAGTGCAAGTTTATGTAATAATCATGTTTAAATATGTAATAAAGAGCAAGGTTGTTATACATCACCTCACACTCCCCCCACACAATGTACATGTGCCTGGTGTTGGAGAACCACAACACACTACCACATATCGGTGCAAGGGCAGCGTTAGATTTTATCAGTGCTGAGAAAAACATGTTGATAAAAGGGGGAACTTTATCAGTGCTAGCTAAAAGCACCAATAAATGACAGATTTATCATCGCTGATAAAAGTTTTTAATAAAAAATTATTAATTTATATAAAATTATTATATTTATATTCAAAAATAATGTTTATTTTTATACATTAAATAAAAAAAGAATATTTATAATTAATATTTTTTTAAATAATTCAAATATATATATAATGTTTTAAAAAAGAGTATTTATTAGATTATAATTAAATAAATAAATATTTAAATATTTATAATATTATAATAAATTTTATTAAATAATAAATATATTTATTATATTTATAATTATACACTTATAATTATATATAAATACTTTTATATATACATATATTTATAATTATAATTATAAATAAATAAATAAATATTTAAATAAATATATGTTTCTAATGAATTTGGTCAATAAATATATTGACACGTGAGTATAATTGGCGTGCATATGTTATGTATTCATCATGAATGCTCATTTATACACCACACCCTTATTATTATTCATGTTGTTTATATATGTGATAACTCGTTTTTATGATCTATACTTTACTAGTTATACGATTCATTCATGTTATACCTATGAATCTATTATATTCTCATAAATACTTATAAAATTACAATAAATATATTTAAATAATAAATATATTTATGATATTTATAATTATAAAATTTTAATTATATATAAATAATTTTTAAATATATTTATTTTTAACTATAATTATAACTAAATATATATACATATATATATATATATAATTATAAAATTATAATAGATACATCTACTATAATTATATATATATATATAATTATATGAAAATATTTATAAAAATATTTATTTATACTTATAATATATAATTATAAAATTATAATAAATATATTTATTATACTTATAAAGTTATAAATATATGCAATTAAATAAATATATTTATAAATATGTACATATTTTTATAAATAAATACAAATATTTATAATTATAATTATAAATAAATATAGATATATTTAAATAATTATAAAATTATAATAAATATATTAATTATATATATTTATAAAATTAAAAATATAATAAAAATATTTGTTATAATTTTATAATTATTTAAATAAATAAATATATATATATATATATTTAAATAATTATAAAATTATAAAAAATATATTTATTATACTTAAATGTTCTAAATATATATAATTAAATAAATATATTTATAAATATATGAAAATATTTATAAATAAATACAGATATTTATAATTATAATTATAAATAAATATAGATATATTTACTAAGAAAGTTTAAGTACCGAACGTGCTCAGCCCTAAAAATTTATTAAGTAAAATAAAAATACAACTGAGTCAAAGCATGTGGAACATGAAAAGCCACCAAAATATGAATGTGGTCACCACACCACCCAAAATAAGAAAACACAGTATGTAGACCCGAAATATGTCTAAAGAACCACATCAAATGGCCCAAAGACCCAAAAACACCAACACATGCAAAAGCAGTCAAAACTAAAAACATGACCCAAACCCAAAATAAAAACCCAACCAGAGGCACCAAAAAAACAACAACCTGAGACTGAGGGTCGAACACTCTCTGCCTGAGTTCATCCTCATCCACAGGAGAAGATCATTCTCTAATCAAAAGGTGTCATCTTGTCCCCAATTATCGTAGCTAGCCTGTAAACAAATCGCCGCAACAACCATCCAGAGGTCACCACAAATGTTCACATCTTTATCACCAGTAGACAACTCGCCCACTCGATCTTCCTCTGACTTCCAAGTAGTGCTCTCACCACCGGGACCCATCGTTCGTCGCCCATAGTCTTCCCCATCGCTCTCAAAGCCAAACTAGAGTCCTCCCCATCACTAGAGCTCCCAAACCACGTGTTGGACATGTATTGTATCAACAATACTCTATAACATATGTTGATTTTGATACTCACAAATACCCTTGTTTGTTTTCTAATAATATTTCGTTAAGTATGTTTCAGAAATATATATCATGATCTTTGATGGAATTCAAAGCTACAGGATGTGTTATGGAAACACTATTCAAACCCTATGTTCGGTAAATGAATGTATGGATCATCATCCCTACACTACGTTGAACCATTTGCATATAGATCATCACCCCTACATTGGATATTAAACGTATGTATTGGCAACCCTACGTTCGGAGAAACGACAAATGTATAAAATATCATCCCTACGTTGGAATTTGAAATCATTGTTCATACCCTACATTTGAGAGATTGAACGTATGGTTAATCATTGCTACGTTTGGAATCAACCCTATGCTGGAAGAATGAACCTATGGATTCTCATCCCTATGTTACTTTTTTTCTCTACGTTATGCACAAATGAAAGTATAGTTAAGAAACCCTACGCTACACAAATGAACCCAACGCTACGCAAAGGAACCCTACACTATGCAAAGGAACCCTACGCTACACAGCTGAACCCTACATTTGACTATTCAATGATAGAGTCTTAACACCGTGATATAATCTGAGATTCATTCAATGGTCTTGATTATTTTACATGTTGATTAAAAGATTCTATATGATTGATTCAAAGGCTCATTATGATCAATTCAAAGAACCGTATTCATCAAAGGAATTCTCTCCTAAGGAAATTACAACTTTCCTTTAGACTATTTTGAATTTTAATACCCATGATCTATGAGGCGATTTTCTTGGATCTTGAATACCAAAGCAAGATGTCTGGTCTATATATTCTATCACAATTCCATTGAAAGTACACACACACACACACACACACACACATACACATACAATTGTATTCATGTGAATATCTTTTACAGTGGTGTTGCAATGAATGATCGAATTTTTTATTTCCTAAAGAAGTTACACTTTGGAGACATACATTTTCTACCTCATACTATTGTAAGATTATTACTTCCGATTGTTGCTACTCAAATTGAAGATCTTTTACAACCATTATTACTTTAGAATTATTCTTTCTTGAAGACTTTCATTTCTGAAGTAGAAGATCCATCTAACATCAATTATTTCTGCTACAATTATGAAGATCAACCCGAACCATCAACAAATCAAACTCTTTTGATTTATTAGAGTATACACTGCTTGTACTCAGTTGTGGCTTAAGTATTAGCTTCTTGTACTAAGCTATGGATAACCAGTTCCCTGTAAAAGAACCATAAGGCCCTGTTTAGCCTTAATTGTAAAGGTGTCAACTGTCTACATTCATTTGTGAACTTAAAGGTCTAGTGATAAGAGGACATTTCCAGTGAAATTCACCAAGCTCGCAAAGAGAGTGTTGGTGGAGTGGACCAGGGGATCTTTGTACCCCGAAACGCTATAAAATTGTTGTGTTCTTTATTTTTGTTTATTAGCTTCTCATATTTCATATAGAAGAGAATGATACATATCTGCATAAATCGCAAAAATATATTTTCAAATAAGAATATGTCGATATTTTCAAAAAGACATAATTCACCCCCTCTCATGTTATCTTTGAATTATTTCTACCTAACAATCAGTATCAAAGGATATGTTTTGTGATAAAGCTATAACAAGATTAAAATAGATAAGGTTTATACAAAGCAGATGACAATGACTGATCCAAAAGAAGGTATGTCTATGGTTCATGCTCCATACTTTAATGGCGACATCTATGGATACTGGAAATCATGTACGATCATATATTTTAAAAATCAGGGTTTCAAAGTCTATTCAAATATCATCACTTCTTATGTGAATCCTGAAAAACCAGATACTTGAACTGTTAAAACTGAAGCTGAATATGAAATCAATTCAAAGGAAATAAATGCTATTATCTATGGACTTGGACCTGATGAATTCAATCGAGTCTCACAATGTCCCACTACCTATGAAATGTGAAAAACTATTACAGTTGCTTATGAAGGAATAAATAACATTATACTGATGAGATATGCTACTTCTAAGATTAAATTTGACACATTTAGAATGTTTGATGGTGAAATAATCATAGAGATGAATGTACAATTAACAAAGATTGTCAACAATATTACTACCATAGGAGATCCTATCATTCAATCTGATCAAGTGCTGGAAGTACTCAGAGTATTACCCTCTAAATGGAATGACATATCTGTGGCTATCCGACAATCATCACCTGTCAAGAATTTGACAATGAAGGAATTGATTGGAACACTGATGATGTATGAAGAAGAAATGCAAGATGAAGATGAAGATCACAAGATTACAGTAAAAAGGAAAAATAATACTCTCAAAGTGGCATCTCAGAAGCATAACCGAAAATCAATACAAGAAGTAAAAAGAGAAAAAAAAAATTAGACTCTTTAGATTCTAAAATGGAACTGGCTCAGCTAGCCAGAAAGTTTAGAAAATTCTACAAGAAGAAAAGAGGCTTCAGAAAAGGATAGAAGAATTATAGAATTAAGTAGAATCTTATAAAATTGATGTTATTATTTTTACAAAATGAGAAAAGACTCTAAAATAGATTATGGAAAAAATGTTATTAAAATATAAAAATTTGGAAAAGAAAGTGTAACACCCCAAGCTTCCACATTACTTTTCCCTTTGAATAATACAATAGCTTGTGTTGTACGCAACTTCGAGTTCAAACACACCACAACCAATCAAACTAACCATTATGAAAAATAATACTCACTTTTTGAAATTTTATAAATTTTATCTTTCAAAATGGACTTCATTTTTGGATTCGGAATATCAAAATTAGCTTAGGTTTAATTTTTGGTATTTTTCTGAAAATTTTCAATTATTGATGAATAGTGAAAAACACTAAGTTATTGTTTAAAACCGACTTTTTATTTAAATAATTATTTATTTTATTTAAATTTATTTTAGGTCAAAATAGATACACAATACCTATATAAGTTCAATGTAATTCATTGGAGTCATTTTATAATGAGTTTAGATATATAAAATTTTATCGAACTTTTTACCGTCTTTTACCCACCTCCTAGGAGCATTTCCAAATTTGTATAAAACTTAATTTTACCACTTCTGTAAGTTGAATTTCAAAAATACGAGAGACATGGTTGATATCAGTAAGTAAAATGTGGTTTAATAAGATGAAAATAATTTTTGGTGAATAATATTTTTTTTACTTTTATTTACCGCGGTTAAAAGTAAATAGGGTAATTAAGGGTAAAAATGATATTATTATTACCCTAACACATATACTAATTATATTGGATAAGTATAATTCGACCAAAAGCAACCTTAGGAATAAAATATTAACCTATTTGGTCCACTTGGATTAGATTAGGACATTTATTATTGTTTTATTTAAAGAAGAGTTAAAAGAGTTAAATTCAAAGTTTAATAACTAAACCATTTTTAATATAGGGTTACACAAAATATAAACTCGACTATAAATATTCATTATAAAGATAAAAATATTTCCTACATAATGGTATTTTATTTAAAATTTTTAGACATTAAATAATTTAATTTATTTATGACACAATGATGATGCAGTAATTACCTTATTAATGAAATATTAAAATAATTGATATTATAAATATCCAAATAAATGTAATTTGAGACTTTTTATGAATTCAACTAATTTTATAGGTTAATATGACATGTTAGGGTTGATTAAAGAAATTTTGTTCGTAGTAATAATGCTGTTATAAATTTAACAAAAAAAAATAGCAAATAGTGTCAAAATTGACATAAAAGAGTTTTTAAAACAAATATTATATTATTAATTGATATTCTATTCCTAAAAATCTAAGGTTCAACCAAAGGTATTAAATAATATTATATATGTCATTAATTAACCACTTGAGGTTCTCTTGGAAGTTTATAGTAAGTTTATTAACCATATAATATAAAAATACAAAGAGACATGGTAAATGTCAAACTAATTAACTAAGAGTTAAATATAAAAGATAAAGGTACATATAGTAACCCCTCTTATAAAAGGGCACTTCCCCTTCTCTCAAATACACACCTTCAAAGCCATTTGGCTCGGCCAAACCCTGCCCAAATATCCTCTACACTGTCCTCCCTTCATCCTAGAGGCCTTTAGTCAGAAATCTAACCTATGGAGCCCTTTTGATCAAATCAAAAGGAAGAACCCGAAGAAGAGGTAAATATTTCATCACCTCTTTCAAGTTTTTTATTCTTCCACTTATTCTTTACTTATTGTTTCCATTCTAAAATAATAAATACATTATCTTCTATATAATATGATGTTATTATAAATATGGTACAACTATATTCATTATTCTATCCATCCTTTAAATGACATGTCACCATACGTGCGTACGTACGACTTACCGTCTCCACATCATGGTGTAGTTGTTATTCAATACATTATTATTTGGATGAGTATAATAATGATGTATAATTTATTTAAATAATAAATATAACATGATAATGATTCTTTATATATGATATACCATCCAATTATATATGATTTTAATATCAAAATAATGATATTGTCGCTTGTGCGTACGTACATATTACCGTCTCCACGAACACGATGAGATTCATTCCCCATCGTATCCATTCAAGAATAATTTTCATTTAATGATTAAAAATAATGTTGAACTCAATATCATTCTGAATATGAATCAAATACATCCTATCCATAACAAACATGTCTTATGTAACAAAACATATAAAGGAAAACGAATCAGTTAACACCCAAAACGATTATACTACTAAAATATCATTAACAAATCAATATTGGAAGATACTATATGATATAATATTAATGTATATGGTTCTTTTATAATTTAATAACAATTATTTCACCATTATATAGGAGGTTAACCTACCCTCAACCAAGGAAAAGTTCAAGGTAAGGGGTTTTCATCTCACTCCTTATTCCCGTGAGATTCATGCTATATTGCCACTATTTACTTTTGTGTGGTGTATGTACTTCCCATAATTGTATTCTTTGTGTAATAAAATTTAATTTATGTGTATTTACATATTCATTGTATGATACTTCTTTCATGGGGTGTATGTTTCATAAGTTACCAAATTGGTAAGGGTTAATTCTACAATCTCTTTATTATCCGCGGTTGTTTTTACGTAAGTATCTACTGGGACCTCTTTATCATCCACATCCATGTTTTTTAAAAATGTATTTCAAAACATTTTTACTATTTACTATAAAATGGGTTAAAGTCATTTATACCCTTATTTGAACTTATATGTTTTGAAAGGAATCTTTCAGTCATTTTCCAAACAAGGTACTTTACGACCTTTTCGACAAAATTAAGGTAAGAATGTCTTTTTTAAATTATACGGCGGGTGCGGTTATTCTCCGCCGTTATAACATCGTCAAATCTTCCCTTACAAGCTTATAAGAATATTTTCAAAATAAATGTTTTCTTTTATAATTATGTAACTTTAAATGATTTCAAAAAAAGAAAGAGATATTTCTCTCAAATAGTTTTGATTTCATATATGTCAACATCCTTTGATGGATTTTATAATTGTTTGAAGTCGATCCATTATGATACAAATATTCTATATTGTATTTAAGGTTTTGTGATATGTTTGACTGTGAATGCGTTATTTTTATACCATTCATGGTTTATGGTTAAAGTATTGACATTTCATATGCTAGTTTTAATATGAATGTTTATGTTATATTTCAACCTTTTCATATGAGGAATGTATTGGACTTAGTAAGTGACGGGTGGAGCCTTCTATATCTCCTCAATGCATTAGTAGGTCTCATGAGATAGCTAGACATGGAATTGCCCGAGGCCTTTCTGAATTTGATATATGGTTTTGGCCGAGGCCTTAATCATTTTTAAACGTCTTGGATGTGTTGAGTCAATAAGGTTTCCTTATGAATTTTCCATTCCTTCATGTTTTGAAAATCACAAACACCTTATCTTAAGGAAAATTTTATTTTCCCTAAGTTTCATCTTGATAAGGAAAATTTTCTTTCCCCAAGGAAATTTATCCTTACCATGTTTTTCATTGTTCATATCTTAATCTAGTTCTTTTTATTTCTAGCTGTAAAATTCAGTTTCGTATCTAAAACCTCAGAATCTTATAAATACTTAGATATAAAGCATTCTGTTTTTAGGATCCGAGTTCAGGTTCTGAATTTTCTGAATTCAAACTCCGAACTTTTTGAATTCAGACTCCGAATTCTTCTTAATTCAGACTCCGAACTTTCTGAGTTTTGACTCCGAATTCTTCTGAATTTAGACTCCGAACTTTCTGAGTTCAAAATCCGAATTATTATGAATTCAAACTCCAAAATTTTTGAGTTCAGAATCCAAATTATTCTGAATTCAGACTCTGAAATTTCTTAGTTCAGACTCCGAATTCTATGAATTCAGACTCTGAATTCTTAAAAATTCAGACTCTGAATTCTTATGAATTCAGACTTCGAATTTCCTTGAAATTCAGACTCTGGAATTCTATAGAATTCAGGTTCTGAATTATTTTTAATAAAGAATCTGAATATTCATGTATTATATACACCAAATGAGTTTTTTTTAGACTCCAAAGTTTCATTTTTCCTTACACTCTGAAAAATGGTTTTGGTTAAGCAACCATATTTTTGATTACTCTTGTTTTAGTTATAAAACAATGTCATGCTTTCTATTTCTAACCAACCATTGTTTGAGTGACACGTGTATAGGTCCCTTCAAAATTCAAGGAAAAATATAACCGTTGGAGGAGGGAGCCGACCGTTGAAGTTGTGCCTATAAATAGGAGCTCATTTGAACGATCTCATTATTGTTCTATGACTCTAAAGATTACATGCTACTGAAGTGGTTTATAGAGAGAGACTTTCATGCTTAGTGCATACTGAACATCTTGTTCAGAATTTCTTCGTGCGACTCTGAATGTTGCTGAGTATATTCGAGGGCTTCCGGGGATAGGAAGATAGAGGTGCCGACTACCTTGAAGTTCGAGGGCTTTTGGGGATAGCAAGACAGACTCCGATCTTCGTATCGAGGGCTTACCCTGGTGTGGGTAAGACATAATTTTTTGAAAGTATAAATCAAGGGAAATTTATCCAAGGTTGTTGGATACCCTTATCTTTGGGTTAAAATATTTACTACTTATTACCTGTATTGTTTCAAGTTTCCCACTACATTTTGGTTGTTGAGGAAATTATAACTATCTTATACTTTCTTATACTTGTACTCTGATTTGTAAGATTCTATATGCTTTAAGGTAGAATCTTTGTTCTTATAAACTTTTGTTAAGTTTCATTTCCAGAACCACATTTCTAGAATCAAGAAAGTTTGTATAACTTAGAGGTTTTGTGAATTTACCTTATTTAACTTTGTTAAACATCTTCATCTTTAAAAGTTCCAAAGGATTTTTTTAAAGTATACAATTCACCCCCTCTTATATATTGATCATCTACATCATTATTTCGATACTACAATCAGTATCATTTCAATCCTACAATTGTTATCAGAGAAGGTATCTGAAATACTTATATTCACATATAAGTTTTCTTGCTCAAGTTTTTATTTGTTCTATATTTTCCTTGCTTAGGATATTTTTATCCTTGTTTACAAACTTTTATCACTGACAAGTTTTTGTGGAAATATATTTTGTTTTAGATGGAAGGAATTAATGTTGGTTCCACAGACAATCTAAATCCTACTAGACCACCTATTTTTGATGGTAATTATTACGAATATTGGAGAGATCGTATGGAGACTTTTGTTATTAACACTGGAGTGGATAACTTTTTTATTCTTACTGGAGATTACAAGATTCCTGATAAGGAAGTCAGAACTTTTACTAATCAAGAGAAGTAAAAATATCAACTAAACCACAAGGTAAACAATACTTTGTTGTGTTCCATGACCAGGAATATATATAGCCATATTTCTTATTGTGAAGTTGAAAATTGTATTTGGAAGAAGCTTGAAGTTACACATTTTGGTACTTCCAAAGTTATTGAAACTAGAAGAGCTATGCTTAGAGATGAGTACCATGGTTTTTGCTTTCCTTATGAAGAACCTATATGTAAGGTACAACATAGATTTATGACAATTTTCAATAGCTTATAATCCATGGGTGAAAAAGGTTTGGATGATGAGGCACTTGTAGACAAGATTATATACATCATGCCCAATGAGTGAGAATTCGAGAGAACAACTGTAGATGAGAATAGGAAAGTCTCACATATCACTCTTGATGAACTTTTTGGAACTATTCTTCAACATGAGACTAGAATGAAGAGAGATTCTAACAATGTTAAGAAGAAGAATGGGAATTGAAGTATTGATTTTACAACAACTTCAAATCATATGAAATCCAAGACTCCTGAGAGAGTTACAAGATCCAAATCTAAGAAGGTTGTTATTCAATCCAAATCTAGTGGAAGTGAATCCTTAGAAAATGAATTATCCAATCTTTCTTGAAGGATGAACAAGATAGTTGGGAAGAAAGACTTTTAGTATAGATACAAGAAGAAAGAAATAAAGGATAATAAAGTCTCTGAAGTTACTTGTTATGAATGCAAAAAAGCTGGAAATATAAGACCAGATTGTCCTATGCTTAAGAGAAAATATATAAAGGAAAATCATTATGAGAGGAATAAAAAGAATTACTACAAAGCTAAAGCTAAGAAAGTTTTTAAAGCTAATGACACCAAGAGTTCCAGTGGTGGAGACTCTTATGATGAATCCTCAGATTACGCATCTTCTGGACAGAAGAATATTGGTTTACTAGCCAAGTTACCTATTGAAAATCATTGCTTAATGGATAAGGTACACAATGTTGAATCCATAACCAATGTATACTTGAATTCCAATTATAGTGATAGTAAATATTATAAATCCTTGAATGAAGAATATTCTTTTGATGAAGATAATACTTTACCTGCCTATGAAGAAGTTTCTAGGTTTGCTAAGATCCTTGAGAATGAAAATTCTAAAGTCAAGAAAAAGCTTGATAAGGAAAACTCTATGATTTCTATTCTTACTAAGGAAATATCAGATATTTCTAAAGATCTTGATAAGAAAATCCTTGATTTTGAAATTATTTCAAAAAACCTTGAGGAAGTTAATTATGAGAAGGATAAACTTTCTAAGGACCTAGAAAAAGTAATTTCTAAGAAAAATGTTTTCGAGCCTAACTCTAGTACTAAAACTGATGTTTTTGAAGACAAGAACTTAGTTATTATACTAAAGCTAGAAATATTTTCCTTGAGGAAGTGTTTGTCAAACTTTACCTCAGGTAAGGAAAACTTTGATAAGATGTATTCCCAAATTTGACCTCTAAGGAATAATTCTGGTTTTGGTTATACAAGTTCAAAACTGATTTTTAGTAACAATTATTATGTTCCTCATAGTGCTCCATTCTGCACTAAGTCTCAGTGTGGTGGGAATTGGAAAAAAAATTATTCCTTAAAAAAAACTCAGTCTTTAGGTTTTCATAAAGATTATTTTTCCAAGAAAATGTGGATTCCTAAAATTTTGCTTTCTGAAGTTTCCGGATCTAAGAAAGTTTGAGTTCCAAAAGTCTAACTTTCTTATTTTTAGGAAAATAAAGAAAGTACCAACACCAATACTTGGTACATGGATAGTGGTTGTTCTCAACATATGACTAGTAACAAAAACTTTTTTGAAAAGATTATCAAGATGAAAGGAGGAAAAGTAACTTTCAGAGATAATGCTAAGGGAGAAATTATTGGTATATGTAACATTGTTCTTCTTGGAAAAACATTTATTTCAAATGTTTTATTTGTTAAGGGTCTTAAGCACAACCTCATTAGCATAAGTTAATTATGTGATGAAGTTTACCTTGTAAATTTTAGGAATGACAAGTGCTTAGTACACAATTCCAAGGAAGAGTTTATTCTTTCTGCCAATAGGTAAGAGGATGTATACACACTAAACTTAGAAGACCTTAGGAGCTAAGACCTACCTTGACTTAGTGCAATTAAAGATCATTCTTGGTTGTGGCATAGAAGGTTAGGACACTGTAACCTTAGGAACCTATGAAAAATCTCTGAGAAAAGATTAGTTAAGGATCTAACCAAGCTTATATTTGATTCTTCAAAATTTTGTGATCCTTGTAAATATGGAAAGAAACATAAATCAAGTTTTAAATAAGTTGGTGAAGTCTCAACCACTGATGCATTACAGTTAGTGCATATGGATCTTTTTGGTCCAACACAAGCTGGAATCATTGGAGGCAAATATTATGTATTTGTCTTAGTTGATTATTACACTAGATTTACATGGGTCTATTTTCTAGAAAATAAATCTGAAGCTTTTCTTATTTCAAAACTTTTAGAGCCCAAGTTAAAACTTAGAAAAACCTTACTTTGATAACTATTCATAGTGATCATGGAGGAGAATTTCAAAATTCTGTTTTTGAAACTTTTTGTAGTAGAAAAGGCATTACTCATAACTTCTCAGCACCCAGAACACCTCAACAAAATGGTGTTGTTGAAAGAAGAAATAGAATTCTTTAAGAGATAACAAGAACCATGTTGAGTGAATATTTGGTAGCCAAACATTTTTGGGATAAAGCTGTAAGTATTGCTTATTATACTATAAATCATGTTTTGATTAGACCTTTTCTTAATAAAACTCCTTATGATTTATGGAATGGTATAAAACCTAGACTTTCCTACTTCAAGGTTTTTGGTTGCAAGGTATTCATTCTGAATACTAAAGATAATCTACACAAATTCGCACTAAAATATGATGAAGGAATTTTATTAGGCTACTCCACAACTTCTAAGGCTTATAGAGTTTTCAATAAAAACACTTGTACTGTTGAAGAAATAGTATATGTCAAATTTGATGAAACTGATCCTTTTGTTTTTAAAAAACCTCAACCTACATCTTCGGATGAGTTTTCAAAAACTGATTATCAACCTTTTTTAGAAGATCCTTCTAATAAGGAAAATGTTCAAGAAAATATTTCTGAATCATTTACCCTAGAAGACTTCCTACCATATGTTGATGAACAAGTTTTACAAAACCCAAATTAGTTGTTTCTAAAGAATCATCCCAGTGATAGTATCATTGGTGATGTAAAACAACCTATAAGTACTAAAAGTTCCTTAATAATTGAAGTTGAATATCTATCATTTCTTTCCCAATTAGAACCAAAACGCACCAATAAAGCTTTAGGTGATGATGATTGGATAAAAGCTATGTAAAACGAGCTAAATTAATTCGAAAGGAATAAAGTTTGGACCTTGGTTAAAAGACCTAAGGAAACTTCTATTATTGGAGTAAAATGGATCTTCAAAAATAAATGTGATGAAAATGTAATCATAGTAAGAAATAAAGCTAGATTTGTTGCTAAAGGGTATAATCAACAAGAAGGAATAGACTATGAAGAAACCTATGCTCTAGTATCTAGACTTGAATCTATTCATATTCTAATTTACTTTGTAGCATTCTTCAATTTCAAACTTTTTCAAATTGATGTTAAATGTGATTTCCTTAATGGTTTTGTAAAAGAGGAAGTTTTTGTTGAACAACCTCCTGGTTTTGAAGATACAAAACATCCTGAACATGTTTACAAACTTACCAAAGATTTGTATAGACTTAAGAAAGCCCCTCGAGCTTGGTATGATAGACTTACAAGATTTTTTCTTCAAAATAATTACGTTAAGGGAAATGTTGATCCAACTATTTTTATAAAGAAATATAAGAAAAATGTTTTTATTGTTCAAATTTATGTTTATGACATTATATTTAGTTCAACTTAGAAATATTTAACTGATTTCTTTTCGGATCTAATGAAATCTGAGTTTGAAATGAGTATGATGGGTGAGTTAACATTTTTCATTGGTTTTCAAATTTATCAAAAACCAGAAAGAATATATATATCCCAACATAAGTATATTAAATATCTTCTTAAAATGTATGGACATGAAAACACTAAGAGTATAAGTACTCCCATTGGTACCTCAAATTCACTTGATCTTGATGAAGTTGGGAAACTAGTAGATCAAACATCTTTTAGAGGTATGATAGGAAGTCTACTTTACTTGATAGCTAGTCGTCCAGACTTAATGTTTTCAGTATGCTTATGTGCAAGATATCAATCCAATCCTAAGGAATCTCATTTAAAGGCAGTGAAAATTATTTTTCGATACTTAAAGGGAACCATAGATCTAGGACTCTTTTATACTTATGAAAATGATTTTTTTTAAAAGTTTTTCGGATGCTGACTTTGGTGGATATAGAATGGATAGGAAAAGTACATACGAAACTTTTCATTTCTTAAGAGATTCATTAGTTTCTTAGTCATGAAAAAATAAACACTCAGTAGCACTTTCCACTGCTGAAGATGAATATGTAGCAGTTGGAAGTTGTTGTGCTCAAGTGTTGTGGATGCAACACACACTCACAGACTATAATATGAGTTTTACCAAAACACAAATTTTGTGTGATAATACGAGTGTCATTGCCTTAAGTAAAAACCCTACACATCTCTCTCATACAAAACACATAGATATTAGGCATCAATTTCTTAGGGATCACACACAAAAAGGAGATATCATTCTTCAATTTATCGGAACACAAGATCAACTTACTGATATTTTCACAAAATCTTTACCCTCCAATAGATTTGAATACATAAAACAGAAGTTAGGAATGATAACCGTAAGGTAATATTCCTTATTAAATTCTTGTTGAAACCTATCTTCTTACATTAAGAAACTCATTTTCATAGGGGGAGTACATCTGCTTGTTAGATAGAATGAAAGATTTTTGTAATGAAGATTTTCGTACTTAAATTTTTCGTAATGAAGATTTTTTTATTTCATAATGAAGATTTTTATATTTAAATTTTTTTTCAATTAAAGTTTTTGTAGTCTATTTTTTTTTGTAGTCTAAATTTTTTTCGTAGTCTAAAATTTTTCATAGTCTAAATTTTTTTTCGTAATGAAAATTTTCGTAGTCAGATTTTCCAAATTTTCGTAATGAAGATTTTCTAAATTTTCATAATGAAGATTTTCTAAATTTTCGTAATGAAGATTTTATAAATTTTTGTAATGAAGATTTTTTAAATTTTCGTCATAAATGTTTTCTAAATTTGCGTAATGATTTTTTTTTTCATAATAAAATTTCAGTAGTTAGATTTTTCATCATGTTTTTTTTCAAGTTTTCGTAATTAAAATTTTCAGAATCTAAAGTTCTTCAAGAAAAATTTTCCTCAATACAAATAATCTTCCTATAAATATGAAAGGTATGTTTCCATTCCTAAATTTTCATAATCATATTTTATTTGTTGGTATTTTCATCTGTTTTTAAATTTTCATATTCTCTTTTTCTTAAATCTGAATGTTTTTTCCTTAAAAAACCTCAAAAGATCAGATTTTATAAAAATTTCCTTCTGACTATCATCTCAACTGTTAGATCTGATCAGAAGGTTTTTCAACCATTGGATTCATTATGGAAGCTGAACTGTCGCCTCAAACGCCTATATAAAGGACCCCCAATGGTTGTCCCACATCGAAACTCAAGCTCGTGCATGCTGAAGCTCTGCCTTTCTACATAAGCCCGTTCTGAACTTCTCAGATCTTTGTTAATTCCAAATGTCTACCGAAGTCTCATCTCAAAAAGATATATCAACAGTTAAACCAATATCAGAATGATAGGTGTACAGAGAAAGGTTAGTTGATCCAAATTTTTCACAAAGTATGATTCTATTATCTCCAAGAATATAAAGCTGAATGGGTGGGAAAGTGTTTGCCTTTCAAAACCAAAAGCTCAGGATTTGGTATATCCAGAATTGTTAACAGAATTATATGAGTCAGTAATTTTATTCAAGGAATAAGGGAGAAGAAAGTTTTCTTTCAAGTGTTATAGAAATATGTATTCAATTTCTTACACCAAGGCTGCAAGCTTGGTTGGTATTCCTTATGAAGGGGAAGCTGAGTTTTGTTCTCATAAGTTGCCTGATGTTCAAGGAAGTTTTATTAAAGAAAAATCCATGACTTTTCTTGGTCTCTCAGAGGTAAAGACTCCGAAGATTCTTCACCTGTCTACAAATTATCAGATTCTTGAATTGTGGGTTCAAGGATTCATCATACCGAGAAAAGGAGACAAGGATACTTTGAAGAAAAGTGATATGTACATTCTAGATTTCTTGGTAAACCTAAGGAAGATAAACTTGGTCAAACATATTTTGGTTACGATTGAGAACATAAAGAATAAAAATATAAAGGCTCAGATTATTATGCATCCAGAAATTCTGTCAAAGATGACTGTTCAGTGTTTAGAATCCTTCAAAATCCCTTGAAAATCTAAGTCAAGAAATTGAAAAGTCATGTTGTTGAGTGATGAAACTTTGAGAATAATGAAAGTTTAATTTTCCATAGAATCTGAAGAATTCTATGACTTTCCTGAAGAGTAAGCTGAAGCTATTTCAAAGAAACAGGAGGTGGTTGAGACCTCTAAAAAGGGTGGAAGGAAGAGGAAGTTGAAGGATGTGGAAGAGAAGGGAAAAAATACCAGTGGCCAATGAAACTCAATCTGCACCTCCAAATCCAAAGAAACAAAAATCCTATCCTGATGAAGCTGTAACAAAGTGGAGAGAAGACAAGAAAAATCAGAAAGAAGGGGATCCTAAGTTTGGCTTGGACCCTATTAAGGTAAATGATTTGAAGGAAAAGGCATCTGAAGAACATGACAAGCAATATAAAGAGAATAAGCAAAAGAAGAAGTTGTCTGGGGCTGAAATAGTGCAATCCCTTCTAAAGGATGGTGAGAAAGACTCCGATAATATTCTGGTACCAGAATCCTTCTTGATAAAACCTTTACCAGAGACTCTGGGAAAGAAGTTTGTGACTCCAGAAAAAGTCCAAGAAAAATAAGTAGAAGAAAAATAAGTAGTATAAGAAGAATAATAAGGTAGTGGTGATATTGAAGATTTGATAAAACAAGTAGAGGATTTTCATGAGAAGGAAATCCCTTCTGAAAAATTATAATTCCGAACCTCTCAAGCTAAATCATTAAAGCTTTCTACTCCTGGAAATGATGAAAAGAAGGCTAAAGATGAAGTAGACAAACCTTATGGAGAAGAAATCATCAATAAAGATTTCATTCACCCAGAGGATGTTGAGGTAGGAGCTGGGAAAGAAGAGGTAGACAAAGATAAAATTGTTCAGCTATCTGATAGTGAACATGAATCTTTTGATCAAGAGGAAGTGATTCCAAAGGTTTATAAGGGAAAACAGGTAGTAGTTGATACACCTACCAAGGTTGTGGGAAAGAAGAAACATGTTGGTGGTTCTTCAAAGAGGAAAGCTGTTGAGTTAGAAAAAGAATCCTCACCAAGAAAAATCTCTGATTCGGAATCATCCTCTCTTGGACTTGATTTTGTAGTCCAGTCTTTGAAGAATCTTGTTGGGACTATCCCTATATTTCCCAGTATAGACTCGAGATTCCAGATGCTTTAACACACCTTAAATTATACATCAGATTCAGTATCCATGGTGATGGATAAGTGTGTCAAGTTTGAGGCTGATTTCAAAACTTTTTTCATAAACTACAAATCCCACAAAAGATCTTGCAAGAAAATGACCAGCTGGTCAAAGAAAACTATAGAAGAAATGATAGTTCTTGATGAATTCCAAGATAGTGTCAAGGATTCATTTGACACCGAAGATGTGAAGATAAATGATCTCACAAATAGTTTTGAGGAAAAGCTAACTCTGGAACAGAATTCTCGGATGCAAGAAGTGAAAGATCTGAATGTGAAGTTGTATTCAGTTGCTCAGAGTTGGAAAATAGAAAGGGATATCAGGATTGAGATAGAAGAGAAGCTAGTTAATAAAGAAGAAGTTTTAAAGGGGTAGGCAGAATCTCTTAAGGACTAGGAAGGAAAAATCAAAGCCTTAGAGGATAAAATAGAATATCAGGATCAGATTATCAAATGTGAAGAGGAATATCACAAAGAACTCAAGAATCTCAAAACCATAGTAAAGAAGTTGATGCTGAAGGAGAAGGAAGGATAATATTTTTCTATTCTGATCTTTTGTTGTATTTCTTCCTTGTATAAATTTTTCCAATCGTAATGAAATTTTGGGCTACTATTTATACTTTTGGTTTTTTAGTACTAATATTTCAGGTACCATATTTCCTTTTCCATTCCCTATATTCCTTTTTGAAAATAAAAAAGGGGGAGAAAGGAATGTTAAAAAAATAATACCAAGTAAAAGAAGAAATTTCTATAAGTAATGGGGAGTTCATATAAGGGGGAATTCATATCCAAGAAGATTTTCGTATGCCATAAAATACTAAGTCTCATTATGAAAATCAAGAATACGATCCTTAGTGTTTCCAAATCCTAAGGGGGAATTAGTCGTATTTATCATTTCCCATGTGTTAAGGGAGATAATTTTTATTTTCAAAGTCCAAAAAAATATTTTCTAAGTCCTTATATTCTTTTTCGTAAGGACGTTTGTGCTTTCCAAAAAGGGAGAGATTGTTGAGTCAATAAGGTTTCCTTATGACTTTTCCATTCCTTCATGTTTTGAAAATCACAAACACCTTATCTTAAGGAAAATTTTATTTTCCCTAAGTTTCATCTTGATAAGGAAAATTTTATTTCCCCAAGGAAATTTATCCTTACCATGTTTTTCATTGTTCATATCTTAATCTAGTTCTTTTTATTTATAAGTGTAAAATTAGGTTTTGTATCTAAAACCTTAGAATCTTATAAATACTTAGATATAGAGCATTTTGTTTTTAGGATCCGAGTTCAGGTTCTGAATTTTCTGAATTTAGACTCTGAACTTTCTGAATTCAGACTCAGAATTCTTCTGAATTCAGACTCCGAACTTTCTGAGTTCTGACACCGAATTATTTTGAATTCAGAATCTGAACATTCTGAGTTTAGACCCCGAATTCTTCTAAATTCAGACTCCGAACTTTTTGAGTTCAGAATCCGAATTCTTATGAATTCAGACTCCGAAATTTTTGAGTTCAGACTCCGAATTCTTCTAAATTCAGACTCCGAACTTTCTGAGTTCAGACTCCGAATTCTATGAATTCAGACTCCGAATTCTATGAATTCAGACTCCGAATTCTTATAAATTCAGACTCCAAATTCTTATGAATTCATACTCTGAATTTACTTGAAATTTAGACTCTGGAATTCTATAGAATTCAGGTTCTGAATTCTTTTGAATACAAAATCTGAATATTCATGTATTATAGACACAGAATGAGTTTTTGGTTAGAATCTGAACTTTAATTTTCCCTTAAACTCCCAAAAATTCTTTTAGTTAAGTAACCATATTTTTTCTTACTCTTGTTTTAGTTATAAAACGATATCATGCTTTCTGTTTCTAACCAACCGTTGTTTGAGTGACACGTGTACATGTTCCTTAGAAATTCAAAGAAAAATATGACCATTGGAGGATGGAGATGACCATTGAAGATGTGCCTATAAATATGAGCTCATTTGAACGCGCTCATTATTGTTCTATGAATCTAGAGATTACATGCTGCTGAAGTGATTTCTAGAGAGAGACTTTCATGATTAGTGCGTGCTGAACATCTTGTTCTGAATTGCTTTGTGGGACTCTGAATGTTGCTGAGTACATTCGAGGGCTTCTGGGGATAAGAAGATAGAGGTGCCGACTACCTTGAAGTTTGAGGTCTTGCGGGGATATCAAGACAGACTCTGATCTTCATATCGAGGGCTTACCCTGGTGTGGGTAAGACAAAATTTATTGAAAGTATAAATCAAGGTACCTTTATCCAAGGTTGTTGGATACCCTTCTCTTTGTTTAAAAGATTTAATACTTGTTACCTGTATTGTTTCATGTTTCTCGCTGCATTTTGGTTGTTAAGGAAAGTATAAATATCTTATACTTTCTTATACTTGTACTTTGATTTGTAAGATTCTATACACTTTAAGGTAGAATATTTATTCTTGTAAATTTTTGTTAAGTTTAATTTTTGAAACCACATTTCCGGAATCAAATAAGTTTTTAGAACTTAGAGGTTTTGTGAATTTACCTTGTTTAACTTTGTTAAAAATCTTCATCTTTAAAAGTTCCGAAGGAATTTTTTAAAGTATACAACTCACCCCCTTTTGTATATTGAGCATCTACATCATTATTTCTACACTACAATCAATATCATTTGGATTCTATAGGCTGAGTCCTTGAAAAAATGTTAAGAATGTCTGACATTATACATTCCCTCATTATGGAAATAATATTAATGGTTCATGTGGTCATTCGACTAGTAGAATACCCATTATTATGTTTTATTATGACATTATTTACTCAGCTCATATTCCTTCCATAAAAGTATTCATGTTTATTATTTGTAAAGGCATGTGTTTTCAATTATTCACCATGATTAATATTTATGTTATCTTCTGCTGTATTTCTTACCCTTACTGAGCGTTTGAGCTCACCCCTTTCTTATGTTTCATTTTCCCAGGATATGAAGAAGTTAGTTATGAGTGACTTGCAGGCATAATCTAGGAGGCTTGTATGTTTCTAATGGAATAAATTAGTGTTGTATTTATTTTCAAGTTATAAAGTTAAACTTATGTATGAATCTTGTTTCCAATAATACTAAAATGATCGGTCTTTCGAGACATTATTTCCTTGTAATCATGCCAATGTTATGTAATAATGCACTGACTCTGGATAACTGGGGTTGGGGCGTTATAGTTGGTATCAGATGAAGTTTAGTATAAAACTTGGAAACTAGATTTTGATAAACTCTAATTAGAGCACATTATCCTAAGATAGACTTTGAAGATTAGTATAGAAGAAATTCCTAGAATTTTGGTATTGTTGAGATTTTGTGAGTTTTCCAAACAATACATACCTATCTAGATACGAGCTAGTAGAGGCAGAACTGACACATATGTACCTAGGGGTAAAACCCAAAAACACCGTTTTGAGCTAGACTCGAACGAGAACTAGTGCACGATAATGGGCCTTGCTGCACTCTTGGTTATGACACTCTCAAGGGATATGCTTAGGATAATTCTCATTTTTTTAAAAACCATTATGAAGGGTTTATGAGTATATAATTTCTCAAAGAAAACATTTTTATGATTATGGATTATATCCATAAACTGTTCAATTTATGTTAAGTGTTTTACAAGTATGGAATTATGTATTTCAATTCATAAACTAATCTAGTTTATGCCATTGTTTAGAAATGGTGCCTAGTGGAAGGAATGGAAATTGTATCAATGCACGTAATCCATGTAGGTATTTCTCTCCTACTCAAGATAATTATAACAGAGATGGTGATGCAACTAGTGCTGATCAGATTATCACCATATTGGGACAACTCACTCAGGTTATAAATAATAACCTTACCCATCTGGAGCACCCTGATCCACAACACCGGGGGATCAATGTTAGACCTCTTCATGAGGAAAAAACCACCAACATTCAATGGGAGTACAAATCCATTAGTGGATGAGCAATGGATAAATTCCTTAGAGAAAATATTTCATGCTTTGGGGAGTAGAGAAAGGTAAAAAATTGTTATGGCAGTTTATTGCCTCATTGGAGATGCTAATCAATGGTGGTCATTGATTCAAAACACAAAGGAAGATGAATAAGTTTCCAGTATGGAATGGATGGAGTTTAAAGAACTTTTCTTATAAAAATACTTTCCTCATGACCATCGAGTGGATATGGAAAGACAATTTCTGAGTCTGAGGCAAAAAGAGGATGAGAATTTCGCAAAGTATGAAGCTAACTTTATAAGGTTAGAAAGGAATGCTGCATATTATATACGTAACCCAAGAAGTAATATTGACTGTTTCTTTGATGGGTTAAAACCATTTCTTCATCGAACATTAATATCACAATCCTTATCATCGTATGAAGATATTGTCTCGTATGCTATTAAGACAGAAAAGGAATTCTCTAAGTCTTATGACTTTAAAGCAAAGCAAGAGAAGAAGAGATCTTCTGAACACTCTGGGAAAGGAAATAAGGAAATAGGGAAGAAGGGAAGAATTTAATTTCCACCCTATGATAAGTATGGAAGGAATCACCCTGGTGCCTATCTAAAAGGAAAAGGAGTATGCTACAAATGTGGACAGAAAGGCCATCTTGTTGGTGATTGTAAGGGAAAGAAAGATGCTACCAATGTTCAATGCTAAAATTGCAGGGAGATGGGACATTATGAAAATGAATGTCCTAAGCGTCATGGAAACTTACCTCATAAAAGGCCAAGGGATCAAGGCCAAGCTTATACGATTACTACTGCTGAGGTTAAAGCTCCGAAAGACGTGGTGGTAGGTAATTTAATGGTTTCCTCAAGCTTAGACAATGATTTATTTGATTCTAGATCATCACATTGTTTCATATCTTCCCAGTTTTCTAAGAAAATTAGATATTTCCAATTTGATTTAACAAGGGAGTTTTTAGTCAAAACTCCCAAGGGAAGTATCATTGCAAGAGAGTTTTGTGAATTAGTTCCCATTAGGGAATATAAATGTTCTTTATCTTCTGATCTCATCATCACACCCATTATTGAATTTGATATAATCCTCAGAATGGATTGGCTTTCAGACCATGATGTGAAAATTTATTGTAAGAAGAAGGAGGTTACAATTTTCAATGATGATAAGGAGTACCTTATATTTAGAGTAGAAAAGTAACCACCTGATTCTTATATAGATCCACCCCCAGTAGCTCAACTAAATTCAATTATTAGGTAGGAAGAGAATGAAATAACTATGAGTTAGGAAATTAATATTCAAATAGAGGTTGCACCTATTGTGCAAGAATATGTTGATGTGTTTCCAGAAGATTTACCTGAACATCCTCCAGAACGAGAAATTGAGTTTTCCATTGATTTAATTCCTGGTTCAAGGCCCATATCAAAGACCCATAATAGAATGGACACTATGGAATTAGTGGAACTTAAAGAAACAACTAGAGGAATTAAGTAATAATGGATTTATTCACCCTAGTATTTCTCCATGGGGAGCCCCTATTCTTTTTGTTAAGAAGAAAGATGGATCTATGAGGCTGTTCATTGACTACAGGGAGATCAATGATATAACAATAAAGAACAAGTATCCCTTACCTCTCATTGATGATTTATTCGACCAACTTCATGGAGCTCAATATTTTCAAAGATTGACCTTCGATCTGGATATCATTAGTTGTGTGTAAAGAAGGAAGACATTCCAAAAACAGCATTTCGAACCAGGTATGGGCATTATGAGTTTATAGTAATGACTTTTGGGATGAATAATGCACCCTCTGTTTTTATGGATTTAATGAACAAAGTTTTCAAGGAATATATTGAGGACTTGTGGTTTCCCCTACTGCCCTAGTAGAGGAGGGACAAGATTGTGTCAAGGATCACCATAGTCCGAGTGTTGTTCTATAAGGTTCTTGACAAGGAGATCTCCAATGAACTTCTTTTGATATACTAATTGTTGTAGTAATGCAGCTATAAAGGGGTCAAAATCTATCCCTTGTGCAATATTGGTTGGGTCAGACGATTTGGAGGTCTTGATCTGTTCCTTACCTTTATTAGTGTTCTTATCAATAGGAAACGAGACAAAAGAGTCCTCAAGATTATGAACCTACCTCTATAAGTGAGTTACAATACTTGTATGAGTGTCCACCAGATGCTGCATGGCCCTAGGGGCGGTTCCTCTTCCTCGAAACCTACACTACTGAAATTAAAGGTATTTGCGATGGGCTATTTGCGACGGGATTCCGTAGCAAATAGGCTTTAGCGATGGGGCCCCATCACAAATAGTCCGTTGTAGAAAATGACGTCGCAAATATTATTTTTTATGATGGGTTCATCACAAAAATAGTATTTGTGACAGGAAAGTTTCCCGCTACAAATAAGTCTCTGATTATATACATTATATATAAATAAACCTTTTGCAATGGGACCATCGCAAATAAGCCTCTAATTATATACATTATATATAAAAACCTTTTTGTGATTGGCTCATCACAAATACTATTAATAAAAATTTATATTTAAATTATTTACGATGGGCTCCCATCGCAAAAGGTCCCGTCGCAAATACTAAACATAAAAAATATATATATTTAATAAAATTATGATTAATGAAAAAATTATATTAATATTATTAAAATAATAAAATAATAAAAATATTATTATTAATAAAATAAAAAAACATTAAAAAAATATAATACTAAAAATATATTTGTAATAAAATTATGATTAATGAAAAATTAATATTAATATTATTAAAATAAGACCAAAATAAAAAATTATTAAAATTCTCAATATTTACAAAAAAAATATAAAATAATCGTAAAATAATAATAATAATAATATTATTATTATTAGTAAAATAAAAAAAATATTAAAAATATAATACAAATAATAAATATTAAAATATTAAAAAAAATTATGCAATATTTGCACCAATATAAAATACATAAACTGTAAATAGTTCATATTACAACAAATCTTGAATTCAAATGTTTTTAACATAAAAAAATCACTGGGGGTCATCTTCTGGAGGAGCTGGAGGAGCTGTAGGAGATGGTGGAGAAAACTCTATCCCTAAACAATGAGTCAGACAGCGTATGTACTCCATCTGCTTGTGATGCTGATGTCATTGTTGATGCTGCCATCAACGCATCTCCTCCTTGTGTTGTTGTCGCTGCTGCTACTGCTGACACATCTCTTCATACTGCTTCTGCAAACTCTCTATAATCTTAGTCTGAGTTCGCAACTGATCATAATATTGTGAGGCAGAAGATGATGCCTCCCACAAGCTCCTCTTGAGCTGGATACTGATATCGCAGTAGTACCATAATAAGTATCAAGAGTCAAATCAGAGTCGATACCAACTACTCGGCCCTTCTCAAAGCCATACCGAGTCGTCTGCATCCATACCGCCTCATCGAAATGGTGGGCACTCGTTCATGAACTCCATTGAATCCAAGATTTGGCTGATTAAAAACTAATAATTGATTTTCCATTTATTCAATAACATTCCCCTCATTTCGTTCCATGCGATTTTGTTTTAAGGGATATTCAGATTCAAAATAATGAGAGTAGAAAAAAAATAAATTTCCTCTTACAAATAAGATTCAGCAATTGATCCTTCAACTGATGCTTTGTTACATACTTTTTTCTTCAATTTCTTCATGCATCTCTAAAGTGGGTACATCCATCAAAACGGTACTGGACCTCCACATTTAGCTTCATGTGGAAAATGTAATATCATATGTTTCATTGAGTCAAAGAAATCTGGCGGAAATAATTTTTCTAGTTTATATATAATTATAGCAACATCTTCTTCTAGTTTACTTAGTGCATCATAGTCTGTTATCATTGCACAAACGTCTCGAAAAAAATATGATATGTCTATTATCTAATCCCAAATCATATAATTCAACAAACCTCTAAATCCAATCGAGATAAGTCTTTCCATTATAACATGACAATCATGACTTTTTAATTCGGTAATATAACCATTCCTAACACATCTTCCCAAATTGGAAGTATATCCATCTGAAAGTCTCAAATTTGAAATCCACTGACAAAATAATAAGTGACTCTCTTTAGACAGTGTATAAGCTATTTTTGGCTTCATTAAACTCTTTGATCTAATATTTTCAAATAGTTCAAATTCTGGTCGCCTACAAATTTGGGAAAGATCTAATCATGCCTTTATAGTATCTTTGGTCTTACCTGGTGTATCCAAAACTGTATGAAATAAATTATCAAAATATTTCTTCTCAATATGAATGACATCCAATATATGGTGGACTAATAAATCAGACCAATATGGAAGATCTCAAAAAATTCTTCATTTTATCCAATTATGTTCTTTCCCAAAGCCATTAATTTTCTGTTGGTTTACTGTAGGCCCAAATGTGATATGAGGTAATGAAAATACAACTAATTTTAACTCTATACCTAAGATCATTTTTGGAGGTTCATCCCTTTCAATTGTACCTTTTCTGAAATGAGATTTGTTCCTCCGAAAAGAATAATAGGTTGGAAGAAAGCTGCGGTGACAGTCAAAATGACAAGGTTTTTTTCTATTGAAAAGCATAAATTCTTTGTTGTCTTTCATTTAGTAAGGACATAATTTTGGACCATGTGTACCCCAACCAAATAACATGCCAAATACCAGAAAGTCACTAATCGTCCACATCAATGTAGCTTTTAATATGAAATTTTTTTTCACAGCAATAACATGTGTACTGACACCATCACTTCACAATGTATTTACCTTATCAATCAATGGTTTCAAATAAACATAAATATTATTTTTTGGATTTCCTAGGATTAATAAGGTCAAAAATATATAGGGCTCCTTCATCAATATCCATGGAGGTAAATTGTACGGAGTTATAAAGATAGACCAACATGAATACTGACTACCATAAGAACTAAATGGACAGAAACAGTCAGTAGAAAGACCCAGTCGTATGTTTTAGGCTTCTAAAGAAAAAGACGGATGCAGACAGTCAAAATCTTTCCATGAATCATCATCGGATGGATGATTCAAGCTTTTATTAGTTGAAATCTTGGTTTTGTGCCATGACATCATTGACACTGTGTTCTGAGACATAAATAAACACTGCAACCTGGGTGTAAGGGAGAAATATCTCAATTGTTTTACTGGAATCGATCCAAACTTCCCTAATTGAGCTTCTTTATACCTCGATTGTCCACATGTGGGACTACTATCCAACAAATCATTTTTACCAGAATATAAGATGCAATCATTTGGACATGCATGAATCTTCTGATAACTAATGCCCAGATTACGAACTAGCCTCTTTCTCTCATAGTAATTTTCAGGCAACACATTTCCTTCAGGTAATAGTGTTTTAACCAAAGAAAATATCTGATCAAAATAGTTGTTCGACATTTCATTATCTAATTTAATAGCCATAAATTTTGAAACTGATTCTGATTTTATTATCTTGCAACCAGGATATAATGCATCCTCAGCAAACCTCAACAAATCATAAAATTTGGATGGTGCCAACTCAAGAGTTAAATCAATATCATTTTGAGTTTCAGTTTATTGAACAAATGAACCTACAACATCATGTACTAAATTTTAAAACTGTGATGGATCTGGAATCAAGTTATTAATTTCTTCTCTGGAACTACGTTCACCGTCTTAATACCAAAAAACATAATCTGGTTGAAAACCAAACCGCAAGAGATGTCCCCCAACCTTTTAAAATCTGGAAAACATTCTCAGAGAACATTTTTTACAAAGAAACTTCATTGTGCCTTCTGAAACATATTCTGGTTTTGATGATTCAAATTATAAGAAAGCTTCAACACCCACAATATATACAGGATTTAAATTAGAACTGTTTGGATTTTTACGCTGATTTATCCAAGTACGATCATCTAATAATGACTTTTGTCGAATTCCTTGTTCCATATTTTTCTACAAAATATAAAATCATTACTATTTTTGAATAATTTGAAATTATAAAAACACTCTGAAAAAAAAAGATAAATAATTACAATTTATTACTAATTATTACAAATTGTTACAAATTGTTACAATTTATTTCTAATTGTTACAATTTGTTACAAATTGTTACAATTTATTACAAATTGTTACAATTTATTAGAATTTCTTACAAATTGTTACAACTTTGTAACAAATTGTTACAAATTTGTAACTTGTTACAAACTTGTTACAAACTTGTTACAATTTGTTAAAATTTGTTACAATTCGTAGTATTACTATTTATTACTATTTATTACTATTCATTACTAATTATTACTAATTATTACTAATTAATACTAATTAATACTATTAAATGCAATTTATTACTAATTATTACTATTTATTACTGTTAATTAATATTTATTAGTATTTATTACTATTTATTACTATTTATTACTATTTATTACTATTTATTACTATTTGTTACTATTTGTTACTATTTATTACAATTTGTTACTATTTGTTACTATTTATTACTATTTATTACTATTTATTACTATTTATTACTATTTATTACTATTTATTACTATTTATTACTATTTGTTACTATTTATTACTATTTATTACTAGTTATTACTAGTTATTACTAGTTATTACTATTTATTACTATTTATTACTAATTATTACTAATTATTACTAATTATTACTATTTATTACTATTTATTACTATTTATTACTAATTATTACTATTTATTACTATTTATTACTATTTATTACAAATTATTACTATTTATTACAAATTATTACAAATTATTACTAATTATTACTAATTATTACTAATTATTCCTAATTATTGCAAATTATTACTAATTATTACAAATTTTTACTAATTATTACAAATTATTAATAATTATTACTATTATTACTAATTATTATTTATTATTCCAAATTATTACTAATTATTACTAATTATTCCAAATTATTCCAAATTATTCCAAATTATTCCAAACTATTCCAAATTATTCCAAATTATTCCTAATTATTACTAATTATTACAAATTATTACTAATTATTACTAATTATTACTAATTATTACTAATTATTCCTAATTATTACTAATTATTACTAATTATTCCTAATTATTCCTAATTATTCCTAATTATACCTAATTATTCCTAATTATTACTAATTATTCCTAATTATTACTAATTATTACTATTTATTACTATTTATTACTATTTATTCCTAATTATTCGTATTTATTCCTAATTATTCATAATTATTACTAATTATTCCTAATTATTAGTAATTATTCCTAATTATTCCTAATTATTACTAATTATTCCTATTTATTACAAATTATTCATATTTATTACTAATTATTCCTATTTATTACAAATTATTCATATTTATTACTAATTATTCATATTTATTACTAATTATTCATATTTATTACTAATTATTCATATTTATTACTAATTATTCCTATTTATTACTAATTATTCCTATTTATTAGTAATTATTCTATTTATTACTAATTATTCCTATTTATTACTAATTACCCGTAATTATTACTAATTAAACATAACTATTACTAATTAGCGTTAATTGATATTAATAACTACAATTTACAACTACTAATTACTAATTACAAGTAATTATTTATATATAATACTAATTTTCATTAATAATTATTAATTATTACTAATTATTAAGAATTAGTACTAATAATTTCAATTTATTATTACAAATAAATACTGATAACAAAACAATTTAAATCTAATTTAATTACAACTAATAAACAAAAATTAAAATTAGCATAAAAATAAAATAAATACTAAATCAAATAAAATATAAATACATTTAAACTTGATCGCCTATTGATGTAAGCGACTTCATAACTTCTCTGTAAAAAAACTCACTCAAAGAAATTTTCACTCTAAAAATAGAGTTTAGAAAGAGGAAATAAGAATTGAGGGGAAGAGAAAGAAAAACAGAGGGGGTATATATAGGTTAGATTAGTTACGACGGGAATACCGTCGCAAAAGGTTCTTTTTGCAACGGGGTCCATCGCACATACCTTTGCCCACATTAATTTTTGTCGGCGGTTAAAAGGGTATTTGCGACGGGGCCTGTCGCAACAAGTGACCTGCTGACACACTTTTTGCGACGAGACAACATCCCGTTGCAAAAACCCTTTTGCCTCCCCCGGTATTTGTGACGGGTGTCGTCGCAAATAACCTTTCCACGCTTTAGCGCGCATCCCGTTCCAAACCGCGCATTACTTTTTGCGACGGGACCCCAAATCCCATCGCAAATAACTTTTTATTTGTGACGGGTCGAACCCCCCATCGCAAATAACCTCTGGGATGGACTATTTGCGACGGGAATTAATCCTGTCGTAAATAGCCCATCGCAAAAGCCTGTTTTTTCCATAAGCATACCTTATATTTTCTAAGACTCTATAATGTATAATTTTTTATCCTTTTTCATGAGTAAAATAATGGTATCTCTTTTTCTTTTCAAAAATCACAAGTGTCTCACTCACGACACTTATAAAAGGACACCCCATATCCTCTCTAATTCACACCATAAAACCATTTTATTTCATCAAATACCTACTAAAATAAATTAATTACTACTATAACCACATCCTAGAGGTAGTTTCTTCATCGTAATTCCATCCAATTAAGGATTTTATTGTTTACTTAAGGAGGTTGTCCAAAGAAGAGGTGTCATGCTTAACCGAGCATTTTATATTATTTCTTTTTCCATCACCATAAAATATTATATAATTATAAAGATATAATAAGAAGAGTATCTAACATATACTAATATTTTAATATGTTAATGTAATTACCTTGATCCATCTCCTCTTCCATCAAATGGGAAATGAAACCATCATTCATGTGTACTGTGGGACAACACCTCACGAAATATGTAATTCGTTTTTCATCATTGTCTCTCATGGATTGTTATAATTGTTGATTTAAAGTATATATATGATATTTGTAACATAATAATACTCCCATAATTATGATATCAAATATAAATTATTACATCACATTATGTAGGGGATTTGATAACGTTGATCATGTGTACGGAAAACTACCGCATTGCGAAGCGGTGTGATTCATTTTTCACTAACGCTTTACCTGAGAGATAATGAGGATAATGTTAATGAATATATGAGATATAAATATTAAATAAATATTATATTCATAACTTATTGATCATTATGAAAAGATAATATATCATATTCCTTCTTACCTTTCCACTCACTGCATAATGGTAACATCATTTGTGTGTACATATGGACTACCCCCTCTACGAAGTGATATAATTGTTTTTCATCACAAATAAAATAGATTATATATATAAGTATATTTAATGAAATAATATAATACTTCTAACATTATTTTCATTTTGGAAAGATAAAATAATACTTACCTTATTTCCATAATGATCTCTGAAAAATGGAAACGTTACTCATGCGTATGTACGGCCTACCATATCCATGATTGTAATGTAATTAATTTTTCATAACCATGTTTCATGATTGTTTTGAAAATTATCTATGACATAAAAATTAAAATTATTTCATTATTATTATTCTGTATATGTTGAAATAATTTCCTCTTTGACCATGGTCAAAACACCGAAGACATTTTGAAACAATGAACCGAACATTCTCAAAACACGCAACATGGTCTTAAAAAATTATTCATTTGAATATTCCATTAAAAATAAATAAAATAAATAATTTATGTATATGGTATATAACCTATAAATTTTTCTTATAAAATCAAATAATTGATATAAATTTATTATATGGTATTTAAAGGACATACATGGAATGTCTGCACTTGAGGTAAGAGGTTTTGTTTTAATTTTATTTCATTGAGGAATATTGTATTATTATGCACTTAATTAATTTTATATGGTGTATGTAAATAATCTTTTACATGTAATAACATGAATCGTTCATTCATCATGTGACTCGGACATTTCACATAGTTTAATGTCATAATGCCTGGACGTTGTCCAGTAGTTTGGAGTTGTGTTGCATGGACTGTGGAAATGTCTATTCCAAGAATATTTGTGTTTCATGGAGGAAATAAACCCAATGTGAATTAGGAAAAAAGGAGGAAAAATTACCACACGAGTATTAGGGGAAAGATGGGAAGAGAGCACATATGACATGGCAAGAGGCAAATATCACAGTGAGGCTCTTAGTTTAAGGTCATAAATTTTGGACCGTAATTGAGGCTGAAGGGCCAAAAAAGGTTAATGAACCCATGGATAAGCCTGAGAAAAAATGTTTGGGAATCACTATATATTCCATAAGGATATGAATCAATCTGTACATAGTTCTTAGAACACAGCGTAGTAGGAGACCAACATTATTGGGGATAATCCTCTCTGATGAGGAAGCTGAAGCATCCCATAATTATCATGGGGTATCCTGAATTTGTTTAGGGTAGGATTGCAATTTAGTGTTGTGTGTTGTGGATATCAACTCTTAGTTTAAATTCATAAAGCTTTAACCTAAGGGGAGGTTCTCCAAGAGGAATGTATGTAATGCGGTTGCATAACAAACCCAACGTGAATGAGGACTAGGAGGCCCACATGCACAACATATGAATTCCTAAGGAAGCTTGCATACAGTTTAAAGTCTTACAGCTTGGACTATAAGGAGGAACGATCATCCCAAGGGTACACATGTGACACGCAAGAGATAAAACCTAACACAAATGGGGACCAATAGAAACCACATGTCAAATAGATGCCTTAAGATAAACTGCATATAGTTTAAGTCCATTGAGCTTGGACCATGGTTGAGGCCAAGGGGACAAAGGTTTGAAGGAGTTTGTGGAAAGGCCCAAAGGCTAAGTTTCCCGGCATCACTACATATCCCATAAATATGGTAATCAATCCATACATAGTTCTTTTATTCTATGCAATTTGACATCATGCGGTTTGGATGGAGATGAATTGACATGAAAAGGGGAAAAATGTTGTGGTTGGACCTGAGATTGATGATCCAGGCATCATTATATATCCCATAAGGATGGGAATCAATCCACATGTAGTTATATAAGAGAAATTTTTTCATTTAGGTCTAACCCATACACAAATATAGGGGTAATTAGATATTTCCTGTTTGTTTGTTTGTCTGTTTTTTTTAAGCTGTGGGACCAGGATGGAAAGTCTGGGTATTGCTACAGGAATCAAGCCATATGTAATTCTTCAAGAGAGGCATGGTGGATGACCATTTCCAAGGGTGATTTCCTCTAAGGAAAGTGTGCTATAATGTTGTGTCATTTTCCATCATGTGTCAAGGACAATGATGTCATAGTTTTAAGTCATGTGATAGGACCAGTTCATGCATTTTAACATCATGCAGTAAGGATGTTGAAGGAGGTGTTTCAAGAGGGATGTGCATGGCATGAATAATGAAAAATTTATGTGAATGGGGACCAATGAGGTCCACCCCACACCACACACTTTCAAGAAAACCATGGAAAACCTCTTTATTTGAGGTTGTAGAGTTTGGGTCATAGGGATCCTAGTTTAAGGTCATAGTATTTAGAGAATAAGGTTGCAAAGCTTCTCTAAGTGGGTCTAGACCCTACCAAAACACCTAAGCCCGCATGATCCATGCTCAGTGTGGGAAACAATGAGTGATTTTAGGATTTCCCTATCACATGTAGAATTGTGCAACATGAGATCTTCTCACTCTTTGTGTGTAGGTGCACTAAGGATCAACACCAAGGGTGTTAGAGTTACACTAGAACATAGGGCAGTGTGAGACCATTACCAATAGAGGGTCCTTCTAGGTGCCAAAGATGGTGGAAATCCAAACCTGGAAAGACTCAAAGTTTGGAGATAGGTCAAGAAGATATCTTTATGGAGCTTGACACTTTCGGTCTCATGCCCCAGTGCATTAGGTAATGTCAGTGGTAAGACCCAAATAAACCCAGAATAAAAGACCTCGGCATTGCGAATAGTTTAATGTAATACTACTTGGACCATAGGTTCCCATATTAACATCGTGTGCATGGGATGTATCTGTGTAGTTTAGCATCATGTGTTAAGGAAGAAGTTTTTTATAGTTTAGAGTCATATGGATTGGACTATAGAGTTCTTAGTTTAAGGTCATTAAATTAGGACCAATGGAGAGAAGGTATCTGTTGTAGGCATATAGAGTGTGGAGGAATAAAAAATCTAGCATGAATTTTCCAAAGAGGCTCAATTCCACACAATATATTCCTGAGAAAACCTTGAGAAGGCTCTAAGTTTAAGGTCATAGAGTTTGGACCTAAGGGTTTTGCAGCTTCTCCATATATGTATAAATCCTACAAAGATACCCAAGCCCATGTGAGCCATGCTTAGTGTGGGAAAAAGGAGTGATGTTAGGATTTCCCTATCACATGGGAGGACACAACAACAGAAAGGAAATGTCAGGTGGGAAAGCCCCAAACACACTATCATTCCCATTCAACGTGCGTGGATGCATGGAGAGACAACAACAAGAGTGTTGGGGATCCACCAAAACATAAGGAGGTGGAAAGTGTGAGTCATTACACCCAATATCTAGAACAAATTGAGGATAGAGTGATGATAGAGGATATATATTGACCTTTTTTGAAATATAGTATCCATTTCATGTTACCAAGAATGGGGACAGACAAATCAGGGTTGATCGCTGATCATGTTTAAAACACAGGACCTATCTTAAAATGCATCCAAAGTATTACTGGGTGTTGGATGAGAATGGTAGGTGAGAAAATGTGGCATAGCCAATCCATTAGCAGGGATCCCTTGAGATATGGAAGAGGATGGGTATCCAAGTAAAGGGATCCATGAAGCATAGAGATGGATTGGGGGAATGTTCCTATGGATTCTAACACTCCAGGTATCACACCACCATACATTCAAACATGTCGGTGTGGAACATCCATAGGTGGTATCAGATCTATCCTCAAGGATTGGGTTCCTGAGGTGGATGAAGGATAAGATGGAACTCAAGGTAAATGTCCCCAGTTTTACAAACTTTTTAAGGTCATGTTGCTCAGACCAGAAGCGTGTTACAGTTTAGAGTCATATATCTTGGACTATAGGGTTCCCAGTTTAATGTCGTGTTCCTTGGAAGTATCCATGCAGTTTAACATCATGAGGTAAGGATGAAAATTTCATTTAGTTTATTGTCATGCAATGAGTACATTGGAGAGAGAGAGAGTGATTCATTCCAAAGGAGAAGTGAGCAGTGTGACAAATAAAGCAAAATATAGGGGGACTAAGGAGGTCCACATCACATGACACGCTCTCAAGGGGAAACTCAATCCAA
Source organism: Viscum album (assembly GCA_963277665.1). Classification (NCBI taxonomy): domain Eukaryota; kingdom Viridiplantae; phylum Streptophyta; class Magnoliopsida; order Santalales; family Viscaceae; genus Viscum; species Viscum album. The sequence continues at coordinate 212,979,007 of OY728163.1, forward strand.
AGGGACAAAAGTTTTTTAATTCTGTGGTTGGGCTTAGAGAAAAAAATTCAACATCGCTACATATCCCATATGGATGGGAATCAATCCACACATAGTTATTGAATATTCGTTTAGTTAATGTCAAACAGTGGGGATAAAGAGTGGAGGGTTTCTTTGAAAGTATCATGCATGGTGAATATACCATAACTTGATGTGAAGGGGGGCCAAAGAGATCTACACCACACCACACATTCCTGAGGAGGAAACTGAGGCCAAGAGGGAAAATTTTTTATGATTCTATGGTTAGGCTCGAATACAAAATGTTTGGGCATCGGTATGTATCCCATAAGGATGGGAATCAAGCCACATGCAGTTATTGATGATGGAATGATAGGGGACCAATGCTAGGGTCAATTCCTTCTCAATTAAAGAGGTCATAACACTATATAGTTTATCATCATACAGCTAGGACTCTGGATATATAGTTTAACACCATAAAAAGGATGGTATAAGCCTTAGTTTAAGTTCATAGAGATTGGACCATGGGATGAGACTTCTAAAGTGAAAATATGTAGTGTGTCACCATGAATCAATCTGATGTGAATGAGGGCCAAGGAGGCCCAACACCATACAACACATTCCCAAGAAAAATTCACACACAGTTTAACATCATGGGGGATGAGGAAAAAGGTTTGGGAGATTTTGTGTTTGGTCCCAAAGAAGAAGTGTCTGGGTGTCGCTACGTATCCAATAAGGATGGGAATTAATCCATACATAGTTCTAAAATTTTGTGTAGTTTAAACATTATGTGTTAAGAATTAGGGGAATAGTTTAATGTCCACTCTAATGGGGTAGTTTAGCATCATGCAATACAGAGGTAATTTTCCTTTTAAGTTCATGCAAAAAATACCATCAATGTTGTGCATTTTAACATCTTATAGTTAGGACGCAGTAGTTTAATGTCATGCAAGATGCTACTGCATATAGTTTAAGGTCATGCTACTTGGACCATGGGGAATTGTGCAATTTATCATCATGAAACCAAGATATTGATTTGTTTCATAGTTTAACTTCACACAACAAGTAATAAATGTCAGTTTAATGGAATGTAGGATGAGGCGGAATAGTTTAACGTCATGTTGCATGGATGAGGCAGCATAGTTTAGTGTCATGTTGCTTGGATAAGGTATCACAATTTAACTTCATGTTGCTTGGATGTATCAAAATAGTTAAACATAATCTTTCTTGGAAGAGGAAGCACAATTTAATGTCATGTTTCTTGGATGAGGCAGCATAGTTAATGTCATGTTGCTTGGATGAGGTAGCATAGTTTAACTTCATGTTTCTTGGACAAGATACCCACTCATACGAAGTAATATTTGAGGAACTTGGAATTAGTGGGTAGAGTAATTATATCACCATCAATGGTGACCAAAGAGTATGAACTGTTAGGATTTACCTTATATATGATGTAAGGTACTTCACATTTGGGCTCCAACTTCATCGGTTTACTACCCAATATCATTGGAGTCCTTAGAGCCAATACCATGTCACCTTAATGGATGGAGAAGAGATGAAATGTCATGCTGAAAGATCTGGATATCTTGTTCTAATTCCACTTTATATTATTCAAGGCCCAGAGCATGTTCTCTTTGAGAGATTCCTATTTGTCTGGAGAGAATTATACTACACTATATGACATCTTCTGATCATAGACAGTTGTACATAGCGATGGAAATTGAATCTCAATGGGGAGGACTATGTATGTTTCATACACTAGGGAATATGGAGTCACCTAGGTGAAATTGTGATTCATCTTCTGAAAATCCCAGAGAGCATTAGGGATCTTTTTCAAGAAACTTCTCTTATTATGACCCATCATCTTATGCAAAATATTGTAGTGGGTCTTGTTGAAGGCATAAATCTATCCATTTTCTTGTAACCAATAGCAAGAATTGTGGTTGGACTGGATAATGTGCTTGGAATACAACCACTTCAACTCAGCTTCCCAAAAGTTGGTGCCATTATCGGTGATAATACCATGAGGGACTCCAAATTGATGGATGATGTTAGAGCTTAAGAATTAAACAATATATTGGGCCTTAACTTCCTTGAGCGGAATCACTTCTTCCCACTTGGAAAATAAATTAGTTATAGTCATGATAAACCAGTGTTGGTGATCTATTACTAGTGGATATGGTCCCATCACATCAAGTTCCCATACTACAAAGGGATAAGAGTGCTTTGTAGTGTGCAGGGGTTCTGGTAGTCGATCCATGAAGTTAGCATGGATCTGACATGCATGGAACCTATTTTCAAACCCAATATAGTCATGGACCTTTGTGGGCTAGAAGTAACCCAACCTATAAATCTGGTGAGAGAGCTTCATCCTTTCCTGATGAGCACCCCAAGACCCAACATGTAATTCCTATATAACCTAGGTAATTTCATATCCTTGAATGAAATGGAGGAGGATTCCATCAAACCCACATCTTTAGAGAGTTTTATCTAGGATAGGGCCACTCTGGAGGGTAAAATGAACTTCACAGAGATGGATTCAATCATGTTCAGCTCTTTTGGATGAGAGATTATTGTGTTAGATATACTCAATTAAAGGAATCATCCAATCAAATTTTTCTTCATCTACAGGGTGGTTCGAAGGTCTCAATGTGGAAGAACCAGAGGTAAGATGATTTACTTATTAGACGCTATCATCATCTAAACTAATAGGGGTGAGGACTCTGTATTACACCACATTAATGAACAGAACTTCATAGTTAGGATTTGTGAGAAAAGTATCTAAACTGACCAGGTCATCAGCTCAACCATTCTGTGACCAGGGAACATGATTAACCTCTAGATGAGAAGGGAACTTGGCCATCTGATAGTGAACATGCTTGAGTAAGGGCACAATTTCTAGATTCCAGACGATGTAGTCACTGTTAATATGCTTGATGACTAGATCAGAGTCCCACTTCACATGAAAGTGAGTAACATTAATATCAAGAGACAACTCGAGACCAGTGATGAGAGCCTGATACTCTGACTTTTGGTTGGTGAATCCCTCTAATATTAAAAATGAATAAGGTATAAAAAATTTTGTAGGCATAATGAAAACAATTCTGAGGCATACTCTATTGATCCTAGTATCGTTGAGGATTCTACCAATCAGACTTTAGGAGGCACTATCAAAATGAATCTTCCAACACAACACAGCCTGGTCTACTGAGAGGATATCCTCATTTGGAAAATCAAGATCTAGGGACTGCTCTATGTGGGATGGATGAGCGGATAGAAAATTTGACATCGCCTTAACCTTGACGACCTTCTACATAATTAATCTAATTTTGAACTGCTAAAGAATCACCACCCATCATGCTACGTATCCTGTCAACATCGTGCGGTTTAGAATGTAAATTAACGGGTCTATAAGGGAAACTAGTTATATCTTGTGATGTTGTAAGTAGTTCCGAAAATTATGCACTATAAAAATAAGCATGAGGCAACTCTTCTCAGTGGGATATTATCTATAATTTTCATCAATGAGAATGTGACTGAGGTAGTAAAAACTATTATCTATCCCCTCATTATTCTTTTGGGTGATCAAGGCCCCAAGGGATCATTCCAGGGTGGTCACATAAAGGACAAGTGGTTTTTTGGAGAAATATGGAATCAGAACTCGAGGTTGTAATAGATACAGAATTTGATCTGTCTGTTCATTTTCCTACTAGGAACAATGTTCACCAACCATCTAGGTTACTAAACTTCCTTAAAAAAGTTGGTTTTGATGATCTTATCAACTTGGCCTTAACTATGGCACCATGATACTGGTGTATCTTCCCGGGAGGATGATTTATCTCACATTGACTCACCAGGAGACCAAGATAGTGGAAGAATACCTAAGGTTATAATTCTGTAATATCATCATAACTATAGGAAAACAAATCATGATGTTGATTCAGGAAGTCCACATACTATCGCTACACCTCCACAAGCATGGATGTACTGATCAGTGTTGGCCTCAAATCTATTTTGGTACCAATATTCACCTATACCAACTCATCGAAGGTGGTGAAGACACCCTCTTAAAATGTTGGAGGAGTGTCTTCCAAATCCTCTTCAACATCCAAGGTTCAAGGATCATCAGTAGGAGGCAATTCTTATGAGTTAAATAACCCTAGAGAAATGTTGTTGCGAGATTGAGCAGTGGTGAAATATTCATCAGGAGAGTCCTACACTGTTGAAACCATAGAAACAAAATATTTTTACCCCATTCCATCAAGCCTTTGACTGAGGGGTCCACACTTGACAACGTCAAAGTAGTGTTGGTGGGTTGGTCTGTGTAAACTCAACCCAACTCGGTGGAACAAACATATATGGCATACTAATGTATCCATGGACTGAATATTCCTATACCTTATAGGGGTAAGAGGCTCTGGTATCACTATAGCATGTCCTCTATAGGAGTACAAGGTAATCTTCTGTCGTTCCTTGTACCTAGGAATGCATCTTCCCCTCATCTTGGAAATGAAGACGTGGTGTACCAAGTTTGGAATTGTGGCCTCCAACCAGTGAATCAGAAGGATGAAATCATCATACAAGTATGTCTATGGGTAATACACGGTGATAGTATGATCAACCTCATTGGCCTGATCATTCTTTTCCTTTCTCAAGTAGTAATACGTGTCCATATAGTGAACTTCATAAGATGAAATGGGATCAGCATCACCTTGGAGAATGCCTACTTTACCGTTAAGGGAGTACTTGATGCACTGGTGATATGAGGAGTGAACCACTACATGAAAATGGAGCTAGGTTCTACCCATCAGTGCATTGAAAGTAGTATCCTGATAGACAACCATGAATTCAGTGTTAGAAATAAGACCACCGAATTGGGCCTTCAGGTAGACTTTTTCACATGGCCTCTAGGTGTTCTTATCATAACCCTGAATCTTTAAGTCATAGAGGCTCGGATCTACTTCAGTCAGTCCTAGATTTCAGAGCATTTGAGTCTAGATAATATTAATTCTATAACCTTTTTTGATGAGATAGCGGCAAACTTCAACACCATTGAACTGGCCTATGACGTACATTGGGTGGATGTTCCCCTACACGAGTAAACTATCATCTTCTCTGGAGAAAGAGATGATGTCATGGAATTCTAACTTCTCAACATACTCTGTAAGGAATGTCTTTCCTGATGAAACCTCTATATTAAACTGGAGGGAGTTCTTCAAGGATTCGGTGAGGGCTTCTCTCATATATTCAGACAGACAGACTTCCTCAAGAATCAAGATCTTTTCAAGAATGTTGTAAAGGTTCCTAAGCACATCATACTTCCATGTTAGGTGAACATTTTTTCAGATAGAAGTTTGCTCTGTGCAAGGAGTTATAACAATATCAGCTAGTCGAACTAGTGGATTCTGGATGATTCTAGGGATTTCCCGTTGTTCACTATCCTATGATTGAAAAATTACTACTGGATGGATTTCAGATGACTGAGGTTCGGCTACAGTTGGGAATATTTGATCATGACATGGTCTTGGAGGGTCTACCTGGTTGAGTAACACAAATGGTGGTGGAGGTGAATCTAAAATATGGACTAAGAGGATGACACCTTCTGAGATATGCATTGAACTTGTTGTCTAGTCTCAGTAGCATGCACTTCTTGGATTGAAGAACCAGCTTGTTTGTTCTGATGATTAACATATCCATGATCCTATTGACAATGGCATTGACCGAGAACATTATGAGGACCAACCTAGAACTATTTATCATCATAAATTGTGTAGGGATACACCAACTTGACAATATTTATAGAGTTTTTCTACTTCTCATCATCAGAGGAATCTTCCAATACTGGTCAGGTTTTGGGGGTGATCTTCATCTCTCGGGCATGAAGTCACTGAGAGTGCGATATGGCTTCGACACCAGAGGGGAACTTTGTTTTCCCTTGAATTGTTGGTGCCTACTCATCTAATAAATAGATGGTTTAGATGTGGATGCAGAGGTGATAGTTGGAGGAGGCATGGAAATTTCAAGAATCTCATGATGATTCAAATGGGAAAGTATGACACCATGGGTGCGATCAACTATCATGTGAGCCTACCAATCATCATTTTCCTGATACGCATGGCTAGAGACCTGCTACCACTCACTTTTAATTTCACTATAAATCTATGTATAAATGAATGCTACCTATGTTGGGGTGGGGCCTAATATGAATACATTGTTATAAAACTGGTCCTCAATCCATCCCTTGAACACATAGCATTGCTTGATAGTATGTCTAAGGAACTTGTGGTAAGGGTGGTAGTATGGGTGATCAGTGAGATCACCTTCCTAGGGTTTCCTGCATTCTGTAGCTTTATAATCCCTTAATCAAAGTCACTGTGAAAATAACCGGGCACCTAATCCTCATTGAATGAATAGGTCTGGTTTCTCCTATCTGAAAAGGGAGCTCTGGGAGCCTGGCCCTGGCGAGGGGCTCAAGCCTAATGGTGGGCTGGAACCTGATTTTCCTGCCTAGGCAGTAGTGGTGCATTATGTGGTAGCACCTGCTAATTCCTCACCAGGAAATGATGTGCCTGTAGAGGGACCTATGGTTGTTTCCCTTGGAAAGGTTGTGGGTGATAATTTTCTAGTAATAACTCTTGAAGCCTGAGGGTCTCTATCTATGTGACGATATTTGTCTCAGCCTTTTCAGCTCTTCTATCAATAATTGAATGAGGCAATGGGCATGCCTACATAACCTGCTTCAAGACTTCCTCTAGGTTTAAGCTTTGTCATAAAAAAACTCAAAATCCACCCGGGAAATTCAGAGTGATGAGGGAGGGGACCAATTCAGTCTTAACATTCCCCCATGCACATTATTAGCATTTTCTCTTGAGTTAGTGGTATGTTGAGTGAATACTTAAGGACTTTCCACCTTGAGACAAAGTCTGCAACTCGCACATCAAGTTAGTGCTTGCACTTGAAGACATCTGTAATACTTTTCTTACAGGTGGTGGAGCTAAACTGGTAAAGAAACTATCTCAGAAGATCTTTTGAACTAGTGATGGACCCAGTGGGTTGATGACTATACCAGATGAATGAAGACCCTTCTAGTGTATATAAAAAACACCAGCGCTTGGAGGCCTCTTGCTGCTCTGGGGTTACCAACATGGGTCACACCTTGATATGAAGTGGTCTAAGTGCTGTATCAGGTCATTCTTCCCATTGAATTGGGAGAAGGTAGGATTCTCGAAATCTATTGGTACTTTTATATTGTCCACCCATGCTGGATATGGATTTCCATTAAGTGGTATCACCATGTTTCATGTTTATAAGGCTTTAAGTTGAGAAAAAAGAAAAGTTAGTGGGTCTTCTTGGTGAGGGTTCTTATCTGGATGAGGATACCTTACCACCAGTGCATTGCGAGATCATCGACATGATAAGTAGGCTCAACAACTTGTGGAGTGACTAGTGGAATGGCCTATGGAGCATCCCATGGAATGGCTTGGTCCAGATCCTGAGGAGGGTTGTCACTATGATTATGTGGGTTTAGTAATAGATATTTCATCTTTTTACCATATACTCAGTATTCATGGTATTGTCCAAATTGATCGGGGAAAACTGGCTGAGAAGTACTTATGGTTTCCCCTACTGTCCTAGTAGAGGAGGGACAAGATTGTGTCAAGGATCACCATAGTCCGAGTGTTGTTCTATAAGGTTCTTGACAAGGAGATCTCTAATGAACTTCTTTTGATATACTAATTGTTTTAGTAATAAAGCCATAGAGGGGTCAAAATCTATACCTTGTGCAATATTGGTTGGGTCAGACGATTTGGAGGTCTCGAACTGTTCCTTACCTTTATTAGTGTTCTTATCAATAGGAAACGAGACAAAAGAGTCCTCAAGATTATGAACCTACCACTATAAGTGAGTTACAATACCTGTATGAGTGTCCACCTGATGTTGTATGGCCCTAGGGGCGGTTCCTCTTCCTCGAAACACTACCACAAAACTGGGCAAGGCCAGCGCCACCCCTTTATCAGCGCTAACGAAAAAGCGCTGATAAAGGGGGGTACCTTTATCAGTGCTAAAAAAAGAGCTGATAAAGGGAGCCTTTATCAGTGCTAAAAAAAGTGCTGATAAAATTACCCCTTTATCAACGCTTTTTTTAGAGCTGATAAAGCCCCCCCCCTTTATCAGCGCTTTTTTTAGTAGTGTTGATAAAGGGGGGGCCTTTATCAGCGCTTTTTTTAAAAGTGTTGATAAAGGGTTCGACTTCAAAAAAAATAATTAAAAATATTATATTAATATATAAATATATCAATATAGTTATATTGATATAAATATAATATATAATTTTTAAATATATTTTAGATAAGTATAAATATACATTTACACTTATTATACTTAATATATAAGATATTTAGTGAAAATGGCTTATAAAAAAATTAAAAAAATATTTTTAATTAATAATTTTCTAATTATTATGGATTAATAGTAATTTAATAACAATTTGAAGACTAAAAAAATAAAAAAAAAATTAATAAAAGATCCAAAATATGTTGAAAACGCAACTCAAACTTCAAACGGCCATAACTTTTGATCCGGGTGTCCGTTTGAGCTCTACCACATATCAAATCGAAGCCTGCGACAAGCTCTACGTCGCTGTGAGCAGGGGGGACCCTGGTCAAGGGTTTTTAGAGGCCAAAAGAGGCCCATAAGGCCTCCAAAACTGAGTTTTTAGTCGGGGTACCCAGATTTTTTAACATTTTGTGGATTTTCATCCTCGTTTAAGGGGGTATTATTGGCTTTTTTTGGTGGGGACTGAATTTATTCCAAGGTATTACATTCATATTGATATTATGTCTTTGAAATTTTATCATTTTTTATAATACACTGTTATTTATAATCAAATATATAACTATATGTACATATTTTTTTATATATTCACACCTAAAAATTAAATTTTTTAAATAAATAATTAAACATATTTACATATAAAATATATTAGCTTTATCTAAAAAATAACTAATATCCATTTTATTTAAAATACCAATATATGAATATTTATATAACTACTATATATTAATATAACTATATATATATATTAATATAACTATATATATATATATTAATATAACTATAAATATATATATTAATATAACTATATATATTAATATAAATATATATTACTATATGAATAAATATAACTAAATATATATATAAATAAATAGATATATCATGAATAAGAGAACAAATCAATATAGGGGAGTGGCAAAAGCTTTAGGTGCGCAGGGGGAAGGTCTCGAGATCAAATCCGGGTAGAGGCAGGGGCGCGCGTGCAAGGGTGATTTAGAGGGCTAGCGCTGATAAAGGGTGTAGGTAGTGTGGTCAGGTGCTGGAGGTGCGGGAAATCATTGATAAAGGGGGGCTCAAGCGCTGTAAAAAGACCCCCCCCCCCCCCCCGAGATTGGCAGTATTTTTTTTTAATTTTTATCAGCGCTGATAAAAGGGGTCTTTTATCAGCGCTTTTTGTTAGAGCTGATAAAAGGGGTCTTTATCAGCGCTTTTTGGAGCGCTGATAAAGGGGACCCCCCCCCTTATCTTCGCCGGCATTAATAGTGCTTTTTCTAGCGTTGTTAAAGGCCATTTTTAGCACTGATAAAAGATATATTTGTAGTAGTTAAACCTACACTACTGGAATTATAGGTATTTGCGATGGGCTATTTGCAATGGGATCCCATCGCAAATAGGCTTTAGCGACGGGGCCCCGTCGCAAATAGTCCTTTGCAGAAAACAACGTCACAAATATTAATCTTTACGATGGGCTCGTCGCAAAAAATTAGTATTTGTGATGGGAAAGTTTCCCGCCACAAATAAGTCTTTGATTATATACATTATATATAAATAAACCTTTTTCAATGGGCTCATCGCAAATAAGTCTCTGATTATATACAATATATTTAAAAACCTTTTGTGACTGGCATGTCGCAAATACTATTAATAAAAAATTATATTTAAATTATTTGTGATGGGATCCCGTCGCAAAAGGTCCCGTCATAAATATTAAACATAAAAAATATATATATTTAATAAAATTATGATTAATGAAAAAATTATATTAATATTATTAAAATAATAAAATAATAAAAAATATTATTATTAGTAAAATAAACAAACATTAAAAAATATAATAATAATAATAATATTTAATAAAATTTTTATTAATGAAAAATTAATATTAATATTATTAAAATAATACAAAAATAAAATCGTCAAGAGGCTTGAGACAAGGGGACCCCCTGTCACCTTACCTCTTCATTCTGGTGGTAGATGTCTTTTCTCATCTCATCCTGAAGGTGGCGGGTCAAGGAGTTATCCATGGTGCTACGGTATGTAGAAATGGCCCCCTTATCTCTCATCTCTTCTTTACAGATGATAGCCTCCTTTTCACGCATGTTACCCCGTAAGAATGTAGTTCAGTGCTGAATATCATCAATCTGTATGAAAAGGCCTCTGGGCAACGTCTTAATGCTTCAAAATCAGAGTTATCTTTCAGTAAAGGCGTCCCACAAGTGAAGAGAGAGGATTTTTAGTTAATTTGTGGGTTTCCACTGGTTGATAAGAATCTGAAGTACCTTGGCCTCCCGACCCTGGTGGGTAGGTCTAAGAAACAATTTTTCGGAGTGATTGTAGATAGGGTGGATATTCTGATTTGTCTTTGGTCTAGTAGGAATATTTCCAAGTCGGGAAAGGAAGTTCTTGTGAAATTAGTGGCCCAAGAAATCCCTTCTTATGCTAGATCGCTGTTTGAATTCCCAGAAACTCTCGTTGATCAAATCTACTCCTAGTTGGCCAATTTTTGGTGGGGCTACCATGAGGGAAAACATAATTTCCATTGGATGTCTTGAGAGAAGCTGTGTGTTTCAAAATTCAGTGGCGGCCTCGGCTTCTGAAATCTCAAATGGTTTAACGAGGCTCTTTTGGTGAAGCAAGGATGGAACCTTCTTTCCCACCCAAATGTCATGTTCTCAAAGGTGATGCGAGCTAAGTACTTCCCTCATTCTGACTTCTTGCATGCCCAACTGGGGCCACGAATGAGTTTTATGTGGAGGATCATTTGGGGAGAAAAATCTCTCATTGATTTGGGATGCGTGTGGAGAATTGATGATGGGCATAATATTAACATTCGGAATGATCCATGGTTGGAAGATGTCGTCAATCATAAGGTTTCTTCACCGGTTGTTTCTGGATTTGAAGATGCAAGGGTACGTGACCTGCTCGATGACTTGCTTGAGGAGTGGGATCAAGAGAAGCTTTGTTGTTGGTTTAATGAGGTGGATCGTCAGCTCATACTGAGTATCCCTCTTACATCAGTAATGGGTATTGACCAGATTTGCTGGACTGGGGAACCTCATGGGAGATATTCTGTTCATTTGGGTTACAAAATGAGGGTTCAAGGTTTGGCCCAGGTCTTTACCGATAATCAGTGGAAGTGCCTTTGGTCCCTAACCGCTCCCCCTAAGGTGAAATTTTTTTGGTGGCAGGTCTGTGTTGGGGTTCTTCCAACCCGTGAATTTCTGGTGTAGTGACATTTGGTGGAGGACGACACTTGTCCTTTGTGCCCCCATGAATTGGAATCCCCTCTGCATGCAATTCTTTCCTGTAAGGGGGTGGAAGGGGTGTGGAAGGTTTGGAGTCCATATTTTGGTATTTTCTTTGATCTTTCAATTGGGTTGGTCCCAAACCTTACTAAATGGGTGGCTTCTCTAGAACCGAGAGTGGTAGGGTTGATATGCACAATTTCTTGGTTGGTTTGGACTCGACGGAATAAATGAATTTTCTAAATGAAGGTGACCCCTGATCACCTATGGGTGGATAGAGCTTTGGAGTGGATGAATGGTTGGAAGAAAAGTGATGCGGGGAATTCTTTGAGCCACACTCGACGAGCGGATCCTTTTTTGCCCCCCCCCCCATGAGGGTTTCTTCAAGATTAATACAGATGTTGTTGTCTGCTAATTCAAGGGTCGGTATTGGGCTCATTTCTCATAACAGTTTTGGCCATATTGTGGAAGCTCGGTGTAGGGAAGTGCCTAACTCATGGAGCCCTGTGGTGGTAGAGTCCTCAGCCATCCTCCAGGGTCTTCTTTTTGCCCGTTAAAAATTTTGGCCTAAGATTCTGGTGGAATCCGACTACCTCGAAGTGGTGAACGCTCTCTCAACAAAAGATGAGGATTCCCAACCTTATGGCCTCATCTTGAGGAAAATCTGGTCCCTGACTGATGGATTTGATGCATGAAAATTTTCTTTCATCAAAATAGATGGTAATTCGAAAGTCCATCGTTTGGATCATTTTGGGAAACATTGGGGTGATCATTGTTGGGTGAACTCGTTCCCTAATTGGCTTTGTAATCCTGGTATCCTTGATCAGTAATTTATTTTTTCCTCCAAAAAAACAAATATTAAAAAATATAATACTAATAATAAATGATAAAATATTGAAAATAAAAAAAATATGCAATATTTGACCCAATATAAAATACATAAATTGTAAATAGTTCATATTACAACAAATCTTGAATTCTAATGTTTTTAACATAAAAAATCACTGGGGGTCGTCTTCTGGAGGAGGTGGAGGAGCTGTAGGAGATGGTGGAGGAAACTTCATCCCTAAACTATTAGTCAGATAGCGCATGTACTCCATCTTCTCGTGATGCCGCTGTTATTGTTGTTGCTGCCATCGATGCATCTCTTCCTCGTGTTGTTGCCACTGTTGCTACTTCTGATGCATCTCTTCATGCTTCTTCTACAAACTCTCTATAATCTTAGTCTAAGTTCGCAACTACTTTTGATACTGTGAGGCAAAAGATGATGCCTCTTCATGAGCTCCTCTCGAGCTGGACACCGATATCACAGCAGTACCATAATAAGTACCAGGAGTCAAATGAGAGCTGATACCAACTACTAGGCCCTTCTCAAAGCCATACCAAGTCACCTGCATCCATGCCGCCTCATCGAAATGGTGGGCACTCGTTCATGAACTCCACTGAAGCCAATATTTGGCTGATTAAAAACTAATAATTGATTTTCCATTTCTTCATTAACATTCCTCTCGTTTCATTCCATGCGATTTTTTTTGAGGGATATTCATATTCAAAATAACGAGAGTAGAAAAAAAAAGCAATTTCCTCTTGAAAATAAGCTTCAGAAATTGATCCTTCAACTGATGCTTTGTTACGTACTTTTTTCTTCAATTTATGCATATATCTCTCGAATGGTTACATCCATCAAAATTGTACTGGACCTCCAAATTTAGCTTCATGTGGAAAATGTAATATCAGATGTTCCATTGAGTTAAATAAAGTTGGCGGAAAGATTTTTTCCATTTTAAATATAATTACAACAACATCTTCTTCTTGTTTTCTTAGCGCATCATAGTCTGTTATCATTGCAAAAATTTCTCTAAAAATATATGATATTTCTGTTATCGAATCCAAAATCATAGAATTCAACAAACCTTTGAATCCAGTCAGCATAAGTCTTTGTATTATAACATGACAATCATGACTTTTTAATTGGGTAATATAACCATTCTTAACACATCTGCCCAAATTAGAAGCATATCCATCTGGAAGTCTCAAATCTGCAATCCACTGACAAAATAATAAGAAACTTTCTTTAGACAGTGTATATGCTGTTTTTGGATTCATTAACCTCTGGGATCTGATATTTTCAAATAGTTCAAGTTCTGGTCGCCTACAAATTTGGGCAAGATCTAATCATGCCTTTATAGTATCTTTGGTCTTACCTGGTGTATCCAAAACTGTATGAAATAAATTATCCAAATAGTTCTTCTCAATATGCATGACATCCAACATGTGGCGGACCAATAAATCAGAATAATATGGAAGATCCCAAAAAATGATTCATTTTATCCAATTATGTTCTTTCCCAAAGCCATTAATTTTTTGTTCGTTTACTGTTGCCCCAAATATGATGGGAGGTAATGAAAATACAACTGATTTAACTCTGTACCTGATATAATTTTTGTAGGTTCATCCCTTTCAATTTTACCTTTTCTGAAATGAGATTTGTTCCTCCAAAAAGGAAAATAGGTTTAAAGAAATTTGCAGTGATAGTAAAAATAGCAAGGTTTTTTTCTATTGACAAGCATAAAGGCTTTGTTGTCTTTCATACAGTAAGGACATGATTTCGGACCATGAGTACTCCAACCAGATAACATGCCATATATCGGAAATTAACTAATTGTCCACATCAATGTAGCTTTTAATATGAAATTTTATTTCACAGCAACATCATATATACTAACACTATCACTTCACAATGCATTTAACTCATCAATCAATGGTTTCAAATAAACATCAATATTATTTTTCGGATTTCCTAGGATTAATAAGGTCAAAAAGATATAGGGCTCCTTCATCAACATCCATGGAGGTAAATTGTACGGAGTTATAAAGACAGGCCAACATAAATACTGACTACCATAAGAACCAAACGGACATGAACCATTAGTAAAAAGACCCAATCGCATGTTTCGGGCTTTTAAATCAAAATATGGATGCAGATGGTCAAAATGTTTCCATGAATCACCATCAGATGGATGATTTAAGATTTTATCAGTTGAAATCTTGGTTTTGTGCCATGACATCATTGACACTGTGTTATGAGACATAAATAATTGCTACAACCTGGGTGTAAGGGGGAAATATCTCAACTGTTTTACTGGAATCCATCAGGAATTCCCTAGTTGAGATTCTTTATACCTCGATTGTCCACATGTGGGACTACTATCCAAAAAATCATTTTCACCAGAATATAAGATTCAATCATTTGGACATGCATAAATCTTCTGATAACTAATACCCAGATTATGAACCAGCCTCTTGCTCTCATAGTAATTTGCAGGCAACACATTTCCTTCAGGTAACAGCGTTTTAACCAAAGAAAATATCTGATCAAAACAGTTGTTTGACATTGCATTATCTGATTTAATAGCCATAAATTTTGCAACTGCTTCTGATTTTCTTATCTTGTAACCAGGATATAATGCATCCTCACCAGACCTCAACAACTCATAAAATTCAGATAGTGCCAACTCAGGAATTAAATCAATATCATCTGGAGTTTCAGTTTGTTGAATAGATTTACCAACAACATCATGTACTAAATTTTGAAACTGTGATGGATCCAGAATCAAGTTATTATTATCTTATCTAGAACTGTGTTCATCGTGTTGATACCAAAAAACATAATCTGGTTGAAAACCAAAACGCAAGAGATATCCCCCAACCTTGTCAAATGTGTCAAATGTTCTCAGAGCACATTTTTTACAAATACACTTTATTGTACCTTCTGAAACATATTCTGGTTTTGATGATGCAAATGATAAAAAAAGCTTCAACACCCTCAATATATATAGGATTTAAACTAGAACCGTTTAGATTTTTACACTGATTTATCCAAGTGCGGTCATCTAATAATGATTGTGGTCAACTTTCGTGTTCCATATTTTTCTTCAAAATATAAAATCATTATTATTTTTGAATAATTTGAAATTATAAAAACACTATCTGAAAAAAAAAAGATAAATAATTATAACTACTTCTTAATAATTACCATTACTTATGGGTGACACAATTTCCAGTGGATTGACGACTACCCTTTTGTCTGACGGCTCATTTACTTCCAACTTTCTCACACAGAAATCACAATGAAGAATCTGCTTGGATTTACGCATATTCATTCTCATGCATACGAGAATAAATATGCGTACCTCTGAGCAGATTCTTCATTGTGATTTCTGTGTGAGAAAGTTGCAAGTAAATGAGGTGTCAGACAAAAGATCCCCCTTTTCGTTGATGAATCATCTTCTTTCAACTGTCACCGCCTGAAGACATTATAAAAAATGTGGTCTTACGAATGCATATTCAAACTCATGCATATGAGATTGAATATGCATACGTAGGATCATACTTTTTATAATGTTTTGAGTCGGTGAAAGTAGAAAGGAGAAGAGTGATAGAGCAAAAGGAGTATTGTCAATCCACTGGAAATTGTGCCAAGTTATTACAAGTTATTATGATTTATTACAATTTATTTTCTTCCTAATTGTTCCTATTTCTTACTAATTATTACTAATTATTACAATTTATTACTAATTGTTACAATTTATTACTAATTGTTACAATTTATTGCTAATTGTTACTAATTGTTACTAATTGTTACAATTTATTACTAATTGTTACAATTTATTACAATTTATTACTAATTGTTACAATTAATTACAAATTGTTACAATTTATTAATAATTGTTACAATTTATTACAATTTATTAGAATTTCTTACAAATTGTTACAAACTTGTTACAAACTTGATAAAAACTTGTTACAATTTGTTACAATTTGTTACAATTTTTTACAATTTGTTACAATTCATAGTATTGCTATTTATTACTATTTATTACTATTTATTAAAAAATATTACAAATTATTACTATTTATTACAAATTATTACTATTTATTACTATTTATTACTATTTATTACTATTTATTACTATTTATTACTATTTATTACTAATTATTACTATTTATTACAAATTATTACTAATTATTACTATTTATTACTATTTATTACTATTTATTACTATTTATTACTATTTATAACTATTTATTACTATTTATTACTATTTATTACTATTTATTACTATTTACTACTATTTGTTACTATTTGTTACTATTTGTTACTATTTGTTACTATTTATTACTATTTATTACTATTTATTACTAATTATTACTAATTATTACTAATTATTACTAATTATTACTATTTATTACTATTTATTACTATTTATTACTAGTTATTACTATTTATTACTATTTATTACGAATTATTACTAATTATTACTATTTAGTACTAATTATTTCTAATTATTACTATTTATTACTAATTATTACTATTTATTACTATTTATTACTATTTATTACAAATTATTACTATTTATTACAAATTATTACTAATTATTACTAATTATTGAAAATTATTGCAAATTATTGCAAATTATTACTAATTATTACTAATTGTTATTTATTATTCCCAGTTATTACTAATTATTACTAATTATTGCTAATTATTCCTAATTATTCCTAATTATTCCTAATTATTCCTAATTATTCCTAATTATTCCTAATTATACCTAATTATTACTAATTATTACTAATTATTACTAATTATTACAAATTATTACTAATTATTCATAATTATTACTAATTATTCATAATTATTCCAAATTATTCCTAATTATTCCTAATTATTCCTAATTATTACTAATTATTCCTAATTATTACTAATTATTACTAATTATTACTATGTATTCCTAATTATTTGTATTTATTCCCAATTATTCCTAATTATTACTAATTATTCCTATTTATTACCAATTATTCCTAATTATTACTAATTATTCCTAATTATTATTAATTATTCTTATTTATTACAAATTATTCCTATTTATTACAAATTATTCATATTTATTACTAATTATTCATATTTATTACTAATTATTCATATTTATTACTAATTATTCCTATTTATTACTAATTATTCCTATTTATTAGTAATTATTCTATTTATTACTAATTATTCCTATTTATTACTAATTACCCGTAATTATTACTAATTAAACATAACTATTACTCATTAGCGTTAATTGGTATTAATAACTACAATTTAAAACTACTAATTACTAATTACAAGTAAATATTTATATATAATACTAATTTTCGTTAATAATTATTAATTATTACTAATTGTTAATTATTACTAATTATTAAGAATTAGTACTAATAATTTCAATTTATTATTACAAATAAATATTGATAACAAAACAATTTAAATCTAATTTAATTACAACTAATCAACAATAATTAAAATTAACATAAAAAATGAAATAAATACTAAATTAAATAAAATATAAATACCTTTAAACTTGATCTCCTATTGATGTAAGCGACTTCACAACTTCTCCGTAAAAAAAACTCAAAGAAATTTTCACTCTAAAAATAGAGTTTAGAGAAAGAGAGGAAATAATAATTGAGGGGAAGAGAAAGAAAAACAGAGGGGGTATATATAGGTTAGATTAGTTACGATGGGACTTTTTACAACGGGAATACCATTACAAAAGGTTCTTTTTGTGACGGGGCCCGTCGCAAATACCTTTGCCCGCATTAATTGTTTTCGACGGTTAAAAGAGTATTTGCGACGGGGCCTGTCGCAACAAATGACCTGCCGACACACTTTTTGCGACGGGACAACATCTCGTTGCAAAAACCCATTTACCGCCGCCGGTATTTGTGACAGGTCTCATCGCAAATAACATTCCCGCACTTTAGCGCGCATCCTGCACCAAACCGCGCATTACTTTTTGTGACGGGACCCCAAATCCCATCGCAAATAACTTTTTATTTGCGACGGGTCGAACCCCCCGTCGCAAATAACCTCTGGGATGGACTATTTGCGATGGGAATTAATCCTGTCGCAAATAGCCTGTCGCAAAAGCCTATTTTTTCCATAGTACTACTTCAGTGTCTCTCTCCTTGAGTGCGTCGAGCTCAACCATATTCATCGTGAATTCGCCCTGAGGCATATACTCAATGTTAATAGATAATCATGGATGTCTTGGGATGGGACTGTAGTAAAGAGCAGCATTATGCCCCCAACCTTGGATTTGTACATGTGGGGATAGTTCCTCAATAATTATATAGAGAAAAGTAAAGAGCTGAATGTATCATTGCTTAAGGGTCTGGCGGTAGTCAGGTGAAACAGGGTGTTGTGCCACTGGGAGCGTTGCCAAATCAACCATGCAACACTATTGGTTGGTGTCATCGAAATGATCCTGACTCTTCAAATAGACCAACTGATGGTTGTGGAGGTAGAAATGTGTCGCCCAAAGGGTTCAATAGAAGCATAAAACCTCGTCCTGAGTAAGGGACTCTAGAATATCGAAGTCGAGAGTAGCGATCGGCTAGAACATCTCATACAACTGATCTGCAGTGAGTGTATTCCACAAGATTCTCTATTCAGAAGCAGGATCCGACTCCTTATTTCCCCATACTTGGATTGGGGTCGGTTAAGGAACTGGAAACGGTACTGATGTGGATTGTTATGGTGGTGGAATGGCTAGTAGAGAAAATGGTGTGTGAGATGACTAACCATTTCTTAATGGGTTATCTCTCAAAGGTCATACCAACTGCATCATCATGTCCCTGTAGGATGGGGTGCTTACCACCACCTCATGTGAGAGGTAGGTGGATGTCAGTGACAGATATGGAAGGTTCTCATTGTCTATCATGCCCCAAAATAACTCTTAGTGATCTTGTGTTGAGGTATAGAATGAAATTGGTGACGATGGGGAGGACTTCATGGAAAGAACCTAGAAGGGATCCAAATATTCTTCCTCCAACATATACTTGTGAAGGGACTCGGGGATCTGGTGCATCTCATCTTCTGGGATGATGAAACTCACACATTAGGCCCATGACCTCGACTCTGATGTAGAAGACTAGGGGGGAAGCTACATCAATAGGTCCCATTCATATTCTGAATCAAAGAAGTGAACTAGATCCACCATGTCTCGGTACTTCCTAGAGTTACTCCTTCGGTGAAGACAGTTCACCCTTATACCCCGAAATGATTTGTTGGGATAGGGTACTATTTTGGCATGAGGAGGACCTTCATGTTTCTGGTTGATTGCGTGGGGAGGACATCTTCTTGGATAGATGTTGGGAACATGGGGAGGGCCTCCATAATGAGTGTGAGAGTGGGGAGGGACTCCTCTCTATATGGCGATGGTATGGGGAGGGCCTCCATACTAGATCTCATCACCGCAAGTCATCCCGCGATGGTTGTTGGTGGTTTTAGTGATCGAAAGAGTCAACCTTGTATGCCCATGTGGCGGAAAAGTCCTTGATCCCGATTGGAAACTGGTAAATCCTTTCTCTACAGTGGTAGGGATCTGGTAGAATGCACTGGGGGTAGCATGTTCCTCTAGAGTTGTTGAAGACGATGCCCCTTGACGGGAATATTCCTAAGATTGAGCCCAATACTAGCATCATGTTATCCAAACTGGGGTCGGTGGATCAAGAATATAAACCACCTACTCTTCTGCCTGAGGGACTAGTTGGTGGTGCTGATAGGTCCTTATGGGATCCATCCTTGGAGGCTCTAGGGAGGTTTTCATGGTCAGTATGACTCAAATATCCCTTACCTCATTGGTGTAGGGGATTTAGTTATAGGATCACTCTGTGGAGAGGCTCCCGAAGTGGTTCATCGTGGGAGTGGGGAGTAGTGGATCCCTACATAGCCCTTGGGGGTGGTGATGATAGTGACGAACAGAAGCCTCCCAGCCATAGAGGGCCATGTCCCTCATGGGAATGACCCCCTCCTACTCATATCAATGAACAAGGGTGTTTATCACCCTCCTCTTCACAATTTCTGAGGGTGATACAAGGTGTGGGTTCTCAGTAGTCGTGGTTACAGTTGAATTCATGGCAGCAGTGGAGTCGTGCAGGATTTCCACATTGACGTTCCTTCTGCCCCTACGACTACAGGTGGGGGTGATTGGTTTCCTATAGTTGGGGTCCTATAAAGCAGGAAGATTCATCCATCAATATGGATATAAGAAAATCAATTCACAATTCCCCAGTGTCATCCAATATTTTATGATTATAAAGAGATCAATGCTAACGATGTCATAGACTGGAATTCATAACAATTAACTGCCCCAAATTTTAGTGAGTTTCATGCCAGGAAAACTATTTTCATGGTGGTACCTAGCACCAGATAGCTATATCTGGTGACACTCTCATCAACTAGTGTCTCAAATGCTAAAAATCACATATTAAGGAGAAGTATTCATGTCGAGTTCTCCATTTCTATTTTCAATGCTTTCCATCGGGGCACATCCACTCATCGTGCGTTGCTGGTTCGATGATGGACTACATTGTACCCTACATTCCCACTTTCCAATGGTGGGTTACATTCATCACTTTCTCAGTGTATTTTTCTCCTTGAACGGGGGTGATAGGATGTTTGTTCCTCCTTCCATGGATTCCTCCTCAAAATTCTTCACTTAGTCTGGGTATCCCTTATTGATTAAGACATTGTTTGTGAAACTCATTCTTGGTGCCATCTCTTCTTGGATTCCGGTTAATTACACTACTTATGTCTGGACATCCCAAGGGGTCTAGTCAGGGAAATAACCTTTGGTCAGGGAAGTAGTCACGTTGGGAATCAGTGGCATGTCAAGATGTTGGAACATTGGTCACCTGTACTCTAACTCGTAATAGGGCTTCTCAAGGGCATGGAAACTTGAGGAATCCTATGGAGAACACAAGGTATCTTATGCCAGAGGCATGTATTCTGAGGTTTTCCTCAAGCATCCCAAGTTTAGCATCGGGTAGTTCATGAGTTTAATGTCTTGAAAATATAGTTATGTCAAAGGCATGACTTCATAGGTTTTCCCCAGGCATCGCATGCTTAACATGAGGTAGTCCATAAGTTTAACATCTTGTGTATATGGGATGAGGTTGATTAAAACATCCCATAAAGATAGATAGGAGAGGTGGATCTCTAGGAGGGATCACTTGGAAATTTTATCAGATGGATGGATCAGAACGCCCAATAAGGTTAGACCTGAGGTGGTGCATCTCATAAAGATAAGGTTTCACAACATGAAGGCTAATCTGGAAACCATTAGGGGAATATCAGGGAGGTTCACCCCATGGAGGGGGACACCAAGGTTTACCATTGGCTGGGATTGAACCTCAAGGAGGCTTCCTACATGCCCTGTATATAAGATAGGGATCAAAACTCATGTAGTTAGAAAGGTTGATGTGGGGCTTACACATGGCTATCTCCCCTTCGTAAGAGGATCACTCTTAGGTTTATGATGTGAATTGTGTGGGGATAATTAATGGTTAGCTTCCCAAGTTCTACTAAGAGTAGTGGTGATGTCGATGGAATGAGCTCACTAAGATGTGGCACCTCGGTAAGAATCAGGATAGATATAGATGAAGTGGATATAATGGATGGAGTGTGAGGGGTGATAGGATTGAACCTCAAGGAGTCTTCCTATGTACCCTATTTAGAAGATAGGGATCAAATTCAACGTAGTTCAGATGGGGGATGAGACACCTAAGGAGGCGCCTCATGAGAATGGAGTGCATGGATAGGGACCTGAAGGAAGTGTAACCTCCAGGTTGAGGCATGATCCTACCAAGGCATAATAACTCAAGAGAAAGATAAGGATGGGAATGAATGATGGACTTGAACCTCGTAGAGCCTTCCTACATACCCTGTTAAGAAGACAGGGATAAAATTCCATGTAGTTTAGGATCTCATCAGGGCATACACATGGATAGATTTTCTTTGACATGCTGGGGATTATTCATGGTTAGTGGCCCAAATGGATGGGCGTGGATGAAGTGATCTCGCCGGTGATAAGGGTGAGGTGATGTATGAAGTGATGGTAGGTGGATGAAAACACCTCAGGGAGGTGGATCTGTGGGATGTGTCCCATAAAGGGAATATGTAACATCATGAGGGTACATACCAAATAGGGATCCCCAAAGTCTACCATTTGTTGGTATTAGACCTCATGTAGGCTTCCTACATACCCTATTTAGAAGACAGAGATCAAAAATAGTGTAGTTCAGAATGAGGATCTTGAGGCAATGAGAAAAATAAAATAATAGATTCATGGTCACTACTAATATCTAAGCCCATGTGATTCATGATTGGTGTGAGAAACAAGAATTAGCAGTAGACCTGATGATTGTTTTACGAAAGATGCAGCCACTAGAGGTGATGTCAGGCTAACATACTAAGACATCCCATGGATATTGAGATTGGGGATTACTCCAGAATAGATTTCTGAAGAGTATCTCATCTAGTGCAAGGAGGATCTCATTTTTTGTGAGGTGGGTGAGGAATATCTCACTCCTATAGAGATGAGGGGGTATAGAGAATGACCAAGGTATTCCAATCAATGTGAATTACATGGGGTTAGGTTATAATTTAACGTCGTGTACTGAGGATAACGTGGCTTAGTATTTTAACATCATGTAGATCAGATGGTGAGGACTTGGTCCTTATCCCATAGACTTTCATAACTGATACCCACCCAAATTTGGGGAAGGGAAGGTATAAACAATGCCTTATGGGAGCAATGTGGGGAAGTGGTCATTCATGGGGTCCATGTTAGCATGGCTATGCCAAAAATAAAAATCCATTCGGCTACATATGCCAAAAAGAAAGATGTAGGGCATCACAATAAGGGATCACCCATGAGGGACTAGGAAATCACTATGTACAAGCCTAGAGGGCCACTCAAAAGAGGGTTTCGTGAAGCAAGGGGCCTCTCTAAGAGGAGCTTCGTGAAGTTTGGGTGCTTTGAGAAGAAAATAGGCTCCATAAAGGAAAGGGTCTCACGGAGAAGGGGACCCTAGCCTTAGCATAGAGTCCTGACTCAATATAATAGTGATTTGTGGAGGCTTAATGCTCTATGAATCCTCGATCAACCTAAATGGGATCCTTCCTCCATGAAAGGTTTTGACCATCTTGGAAGGTATCCCTACCATAGGTATGGAAAATTAAGAACAAAGGAAGGCACGGCTCGCGATGCTCAAGTACCTTTGGTGATCTATTTTCTTTATAGTTCATGGTGCATGGGTGCTTCATGAAATGGGAGTTCAAAAGTTAAAAGGTTAAGGTAACCATACCTTTGAGGTTGGGGGATCTGGGTATTTATAGGAAATAAGGCATCATGATGCTGGGAAGCGTGCTATGAAGTGAAGGGGCATCGTGAAGGGGCAGAGCACCGTCAGACTCACAGAACCATCCATCAAAGACCCTCTCATGGTCATGGGGCTTGTCGGACTCTTGGGAGTACCATCAGCCGCCTCTTTGTGCTTGCAGTGGCAAGGGGTCTTTGCGAAAGAGCTTTGCAAGATAGACTCCTTTGATGAATTTGGGAGAGTTTGAGCCAGAATTGGATTTGAACCGACCGTGACCCTCTCCATTTCTTCAATAGCACATATTTTAGTGCCAATAAACACCAATAATAGTTTTCCTTCATTATAAAAGAAAATGATCCTTATTGAAAAAGGTATGAATGTCATCTGGATTGTCCTAGACCATGGAATTTGGGGTTGGATAAAAATGATAGAATACTTTGAGGGACTTATCTTAGCTAACCCAAACTTGAACATTTAAGTCTTATTTTGGGAATTGTTCTTGGACCTAAATCAAGGTGGCTATTGTTTGAAGGGAAGATCAATAGTTCTTAATGTACCTACTATCTTTCCCTATTTATTAATTATGTTATTATATATAATGTGGTTTTCCTCCACCATAGGTGAGGTTTTTATGATATTTTTTATGTAAAATAAATTTATATATATGTGTATATATGTGTATATATGTATATATATATGAGGTTTTACTTTTTTTAATTCATTGAGGGTATTAATAATGATGATGTTGACAATAATAGTCATGATATTGTTATTATGTTTATTTTTACTAATAATAATTGGGTTTTATATAGGTTCATATGTATGATGAAATTTTTACTACATTGGAATCAATTCATTGAGATAAATGTATTCCATATGATTCTATATTAAAATGATTATGTTTTTTCTTTGTTTGATTTGAAAAATATATGCATCTAGATAAAAAATTTATAGAGTTATGAATTATTTATCAGATTTAGTTGATATTATAATGAATAAATTATTGAGTTAGAATGACGTAGGGGGACTATTCCATTTTTCATTAAATTAAGTCATTTCATATGTTTTGTGAATTTTCTCTAACAATTTTAACAATATAAGGGTTTGATTAATTGGAAGTTTTATTTATCTAGTCAATGTGATTATTTAATGAAATATTGATGACTTTGAATGTGTTTCATTAATGTTTATTTAAGGAAAATTAATTGAAATGTCAAATGAATGATTAATTCTCAAGGAATTTAGTTAAAATTATTTTTTATAACAGGAATTGATATTAAAATTTTAAATTATTCAATAAAACATTGTTAATGAGATGACTTTTAGAATACATTTTTTAGACCATGTTATGTTTATTAATATTGATATGAAAAATATAAAAATTGGATATCAAACTATAATTCCTTGATTTAGGATATGTATAATCATGGGTTTGGTTATGATATAGGAAAATCTTTTTTGTTTTTTTTTTGGGATTTTTTCATTGGTTAGGAAAAGGGAGAGAATATACATACCATGTGTTTTTCAAGGACATTATTGATCCATTATTTAGGCATTGTCATAATTTGAATGGTATCCAGTGCATACATTAAAAATGGTCGAAGTGGGTATTTTTAAATTCATAGGTGTTTCGGTTAGAATATAAATAATTAAATATAATATATTTATAGTTAATTATATTCATTTATTGGATTTAAACCACTCAAATAAGAACATATAAATATAAAAGTAGCATTTGTAGTCATAGTGGTTATTATTAGGATTATATGTCATGGTTTATATGTACACACCTTTTGTGTATATAGAATATAATTATAGATAAATAGGAAAATGATTGGGACCTATGTAGGTGGTGGTGATATCAAGTGATATCCTAAAGAATATTGTTCTTTTGTTTTGTTCTAATGCATTTGACCTATTTTTATTTCATTTATAAATTTTTTAGTAGTATTTTTTATCACATGTATAGTTAGCCAACTACTATATCATTTGGGTTAATGTGATCATAAGGAGTTATTTGGACATAGATTAGTGTTTATTATTGTTTGTAATTACTTATTTAATATTATCTTGTTCATTTTAGTTGGATATATTTTTCTCTCTATGGAATGATCTATATATGAAAAATCACACACCATGTTATACTATTAGGATCTCTTAAAGGGTCAAGGATCCTTAGAGGTGGGGTGAATCTGTGTACCTAATTTCTAGACCCCCTTAAAATTCTCATGGTAATTCAACACACCTCTCCTGAGTTTCTCACTAATTAAATTAATAATCATACTGAATGAGTTTGTTAATGATTTTTTCCACCTTTACAGGTTACCTGTGTTCTTTTTTTGTCAGGTTTAATCTCCCATGTACACTACTACCTTATTATTATGAAAAGGAACATGGTAAAGGGTATTTCCTTGAAATTGTTACAATTTATGGCCTCAACCAATTACAATCTTACATTAAAATAACTGAAATTATCCCCTTAAAGAAAGACCTCCAATGAATATTTGAGCCTCCACATAGACTCAATAGATGATTATATTCTTCCCCTAGTTTTCACAATAGACTTCAACAATTTCCCTAAATACTTAGTGAATCATTTAATTTCTAGTCTTCAACCACTATATCATTTTCTACTTTTATATTTAAATCACCTCATGAATATGGAATATTTAATTTCTATACTCTTTGGCCTTCGTGTTTATAAAATCTTGGTAATTCAAACTCTACCTTTAGGTCTTCCATTATATATTAATTATACAGTTTATTTGGTATTTTTGAAGACTCAATATTACATTCTTTGAGAAATATTCAAATCAACACATATTCTTGTCCACAACATTTGTGTTTTTATCTTCTTTAAATATATTCTTCTACATGTGCAAAGCTTCATGCATGTGTGATATTATAAATCATCCTTGTGATTATGGAAACATGTTAGTATTTTAGATGAATTTAGAAATCTTAAATCCCTTATGTGTAACTGAATTATATTATTCATAACATAAATATCTTATTTGTGAAAAAAAATGTATTCCTTGTGTGATGTTTTCCCTTTTCAGTTACTTCAAATTTAAAACATCATTTCCAAAACTAAATTTCCTTAAATGTGGAAAACATTACTTACACATGATGTTTTCCTTGGTTAATTTTCAACTCATGTTCATCAATTCCATACTTTACTCAGCTTGGACCAAAACATATACAACTCGTCTATAAGGAATCCTAGCAACATAAACTCCCTTAAATGATAATGTGGATACTGAATTCTCAATTACTTGTCTCTTGATATGAATATTAGCTCAATAAACAATCACACTAATGGAAAATTTATTACATGTAAAGACTTCAATTTTTCAAGTTCTATCACTAAAATTATAAGATTATTAGAATAAAATGAGATGCTCTTAAAATGGTCTTCATGCCTCTCCAACACTTCCAAAATATCCTCAAAGTGTTCTTAAATACTAAAAATAGTATCTTCAATTCATGTTACACCAATGATGAATTCTATTTGGATTCACTTCTTTAATATCCCATTCAGCCATACTTTAAACTCCTTTATTTAATGAAAACAAATATAACATCGTCACTAAGGGTTCAATAATATCCCCCTTTGTACTTTCTTCAATACTACTCAGTTATCTCCCATTTATTGATAATAAATCCAAATATAATAGAAGATAGGGGTAAACATAAACATTGTCACAATAAAGAGTGATGAAAAAATTATCTCCAAGTTAACATTAGCTAGCTCGATATAGAAAACAATAGGGATTAAATCATACATCAATGTTTTCTTTAAAAAAATATTCTCAAATATATCATATGTCCATGCATACATAACAAAACAAGGTGTTATGGAGTTTCAACATTCTTTCCTGCATAGCTAAACACACAAACTAAAACAACTTATAAAAATAGAGATAAAATATCTCCCCCTATAGAAAACATCTCCATAATAAGTTAAGATAGAATGAATATAAGAGGGAACTAAAATTTCTTTCATACCACAGTCTGAAGGAGTCGACTGCAGTATTATCGTTGGCCTCATATTCTCAAATTGTTCAGTTTTGATAGGCTTTATATGAATATCATCCAACTATTACTTGTAAAGAACAAAATCTTATTTCAAGATACCTCCAATGACTTCCTATTTTAGAACATGATACATG
Source organism: Viscum album (assembly GCA_963277665.1). Taxonomy (NCBI): domain Eukaryota; kingdom Viridiplantae; phylum Streptophyta; class Magnoliopsida; order Santalales; family Viscaceae; genus Viscum; species Viscum album. Next base: position 213,006,965 of record OY728163.1, read on the forward strand.
AAATCAATTTTTTTGGACATTGAATGATGTATAGTATTTTTGGACATATTGGTGTCACTTTGATTAGCATAGAAAATATCTAGAGGATACTCAACAACAATAAAAAAATCATACAGCTCTCTCTTTATCTACATCAGCTAGATAACTACATATGATGAAACCACATACCCAGCCTCAATTGATTTTTATATAACTGATTTTTTCTTCTTTGAATTACATGAAACATAGTTTATTACAATGAAAAAACCTCCACCAGATGTGGACATCCTATTATATCCCATACCTTGTCAATATCAATAAATACTTTTATATTTAGTTTAAATTTCTTCTTATAAATCATCAAAAAAATTAATGTATTTGAGATGTATCTCAATACCCTCTTTGAGGTCAACATATTTGATTCCTTAGGATTTGATTGAACCTAACATAATTAGTAACAAAATATACAATATACCATCTGGTAGATGTTAAATAAATAATTCGATTAATAAATATTGTGAAGTTATTCTCATTGACTACTTTTACTTCATTATCCATACTCAACTTTGTACCAACTTGAATTGGATGCACCTGTGGATCCCTTCATGTAAAACATATTTAAGATCTCTCGAGCATACTTTACTTATGAAATAATGATGTAATTAGCAAATTGGTTAACCTGTAAACCCAATAAAAATATGATTTCTCTAAGAATTGACATCTCAAATCATTATTTCATGATTATTTAAAACCCATCACACAAGCATTCATCATTTCTAGAGAGAAATATGCCATTAATAGAAACAATCACAAATAGTGTTGTGGTGCTGGTCTTCTTAACATATAGGTTTTTACCCACTTTACCTTTCTTTAACTTCATTCTCTTTTCATATTCATGTTTCTTTAGATACCATTCTCTTTGATCCTATTTTAATTAACAAAGATCCTTCTTAAAATTATATTCTTCACTTCAATCGGACTCAAGAATAAATTCCTCAAGTTACTCCATGTATACATCCTAAACAATCTAACCATTCATAAAATCTAATTTAACATCCATATGAAATATTTTTAAGCTTCTCAGATATTCTAGTTAAATGAATATTCTGATGGACTCGTGTTTGGACACTTAGTCAAAGGTTTCATCAAATTCACCCCTTTAATTTTTTAGTATATCATACTTACCAACATGGCTTTTTTTCTTACATATTCACTATTTTCATCATGATTATTTTAAAAGATTCAATTTTCTCTAATAACATTATTTTTAGTGGGTCTAGGAACACATTCCCAAGTTTTATTATATAAAATCTAGTATAACTATTCATCCATGGCCTAAAAACACTCCATATGTTCAAAAACCTCCTCAACAGATTTTGGATCAACTTTGGAAAACAAACTTGTATGGCATGTTGCTATGATTTTCCTATCGGTTTGAAAACCTTGATTTGATTCTCAAATAGTATTTTTAGTGTTTACATGATTTATTTTACTTGAAAATCACTTATAGTCATATGAATATACCTTTTATCTCTGTTATTAAAAAAAATTACACAAAAGTATCATCATCATCACTAGAGATAGCATATTATTCTCATTATACTTGAATATATATTCTTTAAACTGATTTTGTTGGAGATTTAGATCTATCAACATTGGCATCATCATCTATCAAAATAATTCCTTTTATTTCCCATTCATTTTCAAGAACTACAACATCATCACTTTTAATATTTCTTTCTAATCACATATTATAAAACCTATAAGAACACCCATTTGGTTTATAACCAAATAAAATCTCATCATAATCCTTATCATCAAACATTCCTCCACATATTTCTTTTTTGTAATCATACATGGATTTCCAAGAACTCTGAAATTATTAAGATTTTTATTTTTTCTAAACCACATCTCATAATGATTCATTTCAGAACATTTTCCCAAGAGACTTATTTTAAATGATTCTAGTATGCTGATATCATGACATATGCTAGGAAGGAGAAGTTCCAAGTTGTCTTATCTGGGTGATTCCTCTAAGACCTGCGGGTTATGTAATTGTCTCTAAGACTTCAAGCCTTGTAAGGGTTCCACCTCACCCCTTGAAAGGTGGATTATCAGAAAATAAAAAAAATGAAGGTCTTCAGTCCATTTCGACAGTATTCTTCTCTATAATCCTTCTAATTGACTAGAATCCCTCCAAGTCATGTGAGTTGTGTGACACAAACATGATATAAGTCATCCTTGTAAATTCATATATGAATGTAATAAAGTTCCTTTAACCACTAGTTTACTTCATGGCCATAGGGACACATACGTCAAAATAGATATGTTTCATAGGTTTTAATGTTTGAATATAACCTCTATTATGGTATTTTTTTACTATTTATCCTTTATTATAGGTTTCTTAAACCAAAGTTCTATCTTCTTTTATGATGGAAATATTTCTCACAACTTCTTAATTAATTATTTTATTTATACACTTTTAGAAAATGTGACCAGATATTATATGCTATAAACTTTGGTTTTGGTTCAATAGTAATCCAACCATCTTGTTGGGTCTGTATGTTTTTATGGGCTATTGATGTTTTTGTGTGATTTGGACTGTCTTGTTGTAGTTGGATGTGGTGTATATTTTTTCAACTACTTTCTAATGGGAATCCTTGAAAGTGTGATGGGTGTGCTGACACCCATCATTCATCCATCCATCCTATTTGGATGGATGGTAACCCCGATTTAACTTTGCATAGGGTTTTTGGATAGATTTTTCATCGTATCAGATTGATAGTGTGGTGATTTCCTCACATGCATTTTCAGGTGGGTGTCTTGAAGTAGAGGTAGGTGTATTGGTACCTATCATATGATCTTCCATCTACATGTTAGTGTGAGTGGGAAGGGTTCTATGTATGTTGTGTTGGACCAACACGACACAACTTCTTGGAATGGGGGATGATGTGACATCATTATCAGATTTCACTATTGCAGTTTCATTCAAGGGGAAAGACTTTTATATTGTGTATCCTAAAATTTTATTCCCATTAAACACTCATGCTCTTTATTTTACTATCATGTCTTTTTTTCTTTAAGGCATTTTTGCCTCTTTTATTTTAATGGTTTTCCTCTTCCCCCATTTTCAAAATATATTGTCTTGTTTTTTATTCAATGAAGGGGTGTGACCTCTAACTCATTAAAAAAGTTATAAATTTCCACTTTAACAAAAATAAAATTGCATGGGGTTATCAAACCCTTTGTTACAATAGATCTATCTTTAAATCTCTTGATAATTCATCCATTCATTCTACAAATATCCTCATTTATATCATCAATTAGTTATGATACACTTAATAAAGTATGTTTTAATCAGTCAGCAAAAGAAATATTTTTTGGAATGATTTGATTATCACCAATATCTATTAATCAAATTACTCTCACTTTTATAGAGTTATCATTTCCAAATATCATATCTACTACATTATATTTTTCAATAATAGTTAGGATATTTAGATCACCTATCATATCTACGACATTATTTTATCAAACATCTTCTCACTACAGCGCATCGATCAGAGTTATGACACGAATGAACTTTATGTATCGCCTAGGGTAAACCCCACATTTCAAATCCAACGACAATCTCGAATTTTACATCCAAGGTTTTAATCAAAATGAATTCCATTATATATAAAAATGTTCATGTGTATGGTTTAATATATTTTATGTTTTTAATATATCTATTCAGTGGTCCTGTGACACCTGTAACACCACACCAACTCCAAAAAAAATAGAGTTTGATATATATGAATATCCAAAGGCTCCAAAAATCAAAATCAAAGTTTTCAAAATTTTATTTTTGATTGAAACTCTGACAGCTTTTCATCCCAAACCATTTTGAGTCCTTGTGGACATGTTTCTAAAGGAATACGAACACTGGGTTTTTATCATTGACACCTAGGAATGTGTGTTGATCGAGGGTATGGAATTTCAGTTTTATAGAACCCTTTATGGGGGAATTATTTCTTACTCTATGACACTCTTATAAATTTAATATGTGTTCATGAATTCTTCCCAAATCATATTGTGGGACTTTTTACCCTTATTCTAGTGACTCGATTGAAATCATGTGTTAGTGTGAACATCGATTATACATCAAAGTTTCCCCATCGATGTGGCCATTGTATATATCAAACACTCCATCGAAATGGTCATCTATATGTATTATACCCTCTCCCTATTTTCCTTAGTTTTTATTAATGCATTGGTTTAAAATTGCATAGTTGGGCACTATAAAGTTTTAGAAATGTCCAAGGAGGTAGTATGTATTTATGTGTTGGAATTGGGACCATAAAGGGGATTCTTACATATCCATGTGAAGGGAATAATAAAACACATAGTTTAGTGACACTTAACGGGACATGTAGTTTCATTTGGGGTTGTGTGATAAGTATTATAGTGGTTCCTTTTAAGTTCATTAATCCATGACCACTACCAAGAAATTTAAAGTCATTTAGAGTAGACTATTAGGATAATGGTTCTTAAAAATGGTTGGTATGGGATGTAAACATAAGAGACCCATTATAGTTCATCCTATTTTTTGGTAACTAAACAGGTTTGTTGGTAACTAGATAGGAGAGGGTGTGTTTTTTTTAACACATAGGGATATGTACCTTTGAGCATGATATGTACTCATTAGGAATATGGACTGATGAGAAAATAGTTTATAGGGAATATGGACCTAGTGGAGGTAAACATAGGTCTCATAGGGAATATGGCCCAATGAGTAGGTTCATCTGAGATCATAGGGAATATTCCCCAGTGAGGAAGGATATTGGTTATTTCATAAGGAATATAGACCTATAAATATGGGTTTATAGGGAATATGGACCTAGTGAAGAGTCAAAAGAATGGTGATATTGGGTTTGAATCTCAACGAGGGGTCTTATGTGTCCTATTGAAGAAATAAATCAAATACCATGTTGTTTTATTTTCTTAGTTTAAAGTCATGTGACTAGAATGTGGCATGCAGTTCAACATCATGCGATAAGGACATAGTCATGTAGTTTTACATCATGTGACTAGGATGTTTGAGTCGTGTGAGGGGCCACAAGAGAGGATTGAGTTCGGCATGCACATGGGTGGGTCAAATTCCTAACCTAGTCGATGACTTAGATGAAGGTAGGAAGATTTAGGGCTTACAACTAAAAAAGGAAGTTCAATTCTTTCATGATAGAAGCAAGGATATGTGTAGGGATTACGTAGGGTGTTGCCTATATCCCTTTATCTCTCCTTAAATCATTGATGATAGAGGTTGATGAAATCACCAATGGTAATGTGGTTGGGGATTATACCAAGTGATCAATCTCATGCTCATATGGCTCATTGATCATAATCAAATTGGACAATATTATAATTCAATAACTAGGATGAGCATCTTGAGCCAAGGGAGACCTCTCTAGTTTCCTTTTGATGGAGACCCCTGTTATCAAGTGGATATATGGTTTTGACCACTATGGGGGTTATATCTATATGGTAGGACAATCCCAAAACATCCTTTTATTAAGGGAATACATGATCAAAGGGGTGCACCCTAATATGCATAGCCCAATCATGTATGTCTAGTGGATTCAAAGAAGATCATGATTTGGTTTTTTCTAGGTTTCAAACTTAGAAGAATGATTCCATGAAGTTCATTTTGGTTAATCCTACATATTTTGGTAAAATGAAAGGATATAGATTAAGGAGGTATGATTCTCCATCTAGGGTGCTTCGCAAAGTGATCAAATGCGCATCAAATGCTTTGTGGTTGAATGCTACTATAAGGAGGGTAATGAACACCTAGAGATCCTTACTCTGGCATAGGAGTGTGTGCTATATGAGAAGAAGGTATCTCATATAGGATTTTATTTAAGGGCTCCTCATGATGGGGTTTCTTGTGAATGGGTTCACCATTAGCAAAGGGGACTCCCTTTTGCATAAGGGGTTTGTGTTCATGGAGGAGCCACCCGTTCACAAAGGGACTCTACAACAACATTTTGTTCACAAACAAGCCCTATGGGTGATTCCTTCTTTGTTTCTTTATCTAGGCTCTTGATTTACTTGGGATTAATTTGTGTGTGAAAGTTATGAATCTCTTCTAAATTTCCCAAAGTTCTAAGTCTCTCTTCATGGAATTTCTCCATTGGTTCATCGTATATATTCTGAGGTAGCTATGGGGTATTTATAGGTGGTGTTGGGTAATCGTTTTCCTAAAATATATGGTTTTTAAGGATTAAAAGATCTCATATTGCACCAGTCATGTAGCCAAAAATGACACAAGCTCTAGATGGGACTATGTACCAAGGGTGAAACCGCCACCTTTGAACCATAAGCGGGGTCAGTTTGTGACCCAATGAGGTGCTTTGCAAATCATGAAGGTGCTTCGTGGAGGACCTGAAATCGTAATCTAGTATTATCAAATGAAATTTATTAGTATAAAATAAACAATATTTTAGGAAAATAAATATGCTTCACAAATGCTCCTAGAACTTCATAGAAATTTGCTTTGCGAATCAAGTGATGCTTCGCGAAGCACTAGATCTACTTTGTGAAAATTTTCGCTTTGTCATTCTCACTCGATCTTGGTCTTTAATTTGATATTTTGACCTTCTATACAATGATTCTCAAGTTTTTTCCATTTTGTGGGTCACAAAAATTGCAATTAAAGATAAACATTAATACATCGGGATAATTCAATATGAAGCATCATCAAGAAAACTATAAGAGGAATAACACCGCAAGTAAATAAAATGACCATAAACATGAAATACATGTAGTTGTGGTATGTACTAAAGATCATACCTTTGATTATAACTATATAAATAAGGGAAAACCTTAGAAATAAAATAAACATTTTGAGAATGAAGTATATGAATAAGACGAATCACTCTAAAGATGTATGAAAGGATATATATAAGAATACAATATGATTTTCATATATACGGGCGTTAAACATATGAACATTGGACATATGGTCATTGGATATATGGTCAGTGTATATTTTGGTATCAAATAGGTATATTGAAGTTGTGTGATTGTTATTAACAAATTAAAATTAATATAATTCAAAAATAACAAATAATTCTATAATCAAATAAAAATAATTAATTAAAATATTTTATTATCAATATTTTTTATTACATAATATTATTATTATTTTCAAAAATAATGATTCGATGTGTTTATAAAATTTAAATAAATGTTATAAAATTAATAGATTTATAAAAAATAAATGGTTAAAGGATAAATTATTACTTTTTATAAGATGTGGTTTAAATCATTTATTGCTAAAAAATATATTTCTAATCAAAGAATTTTTTTTAAAGTGTGGTGGATTTTTATATTAATAAATTAAATTGATAAATTTTAAAGTATTATTTCAATAATATGCTTCAATATATAAGTAGATAGGTCAATTCTCATTTAATTGTTAATTGATATGAAAAGTATTACGAATAATTTTAAAACCTCATTTTTCTATAAAAGTAGTTTTTATATATATTTCAAGTTTTCTTTTAAAAGTTAAATTTCTAATCTTTAGAAATTGAATTGGATTAAATGAAGTCCAAATTTATAATCAGTGATTCAAAATTAGTTAAGATGGTAAATTTTATTTTTAGGCATAAAAATAAGTTACCGATGTAAAGAAATTGAGTTACCATAATAAAGGAAAAATGAGTTAAAAATGTTAAAATAAGTGATTAAAACTTAAAATATAATAAAACCCTATCTCTAAATTGTGTAAATGAGAGGATGCATAACCCATATGTGTTATTTTTTCACTTTTTATCCACTTTCCTTTTAAAATGACAACTATATACATTAATGAATAAATATTTATAGAAATGTCACTCAAAACTCACCTATAAAAGGACTCCTCTTATACTCCTCCCAAAAAACTCTTTTATTTTGATTATATATTTAATATATACACATTTCTCCTCTCCTAAAGTATTCTTAGACATTGGGTAGCTTCTAGTTCCAAGAAGGAGGCATGAATCTTTCATTCTTAAGGAACCTGTGTTGAGAAATAGAAAATTTAGCAAAGTATCCAAGCTCTTATCTAACATTTTCAATTATAGTCTCATCTCAAATTTTTCTAAATATCATTATCCAATCTAATTATGTTTTATTAAAATAATTATTCTTCTATAAAAATGATACTACTATAACTCTAAACTCTTACTCATTCATTAATTTAGCAAGTTCTTGGTTGGGTCAGTTCAACAACCTACATGAATGATGTTATACCAATGTCATCATTTTCATCATGAATAAGTATTAATACATTAATAATAGTAATATATGATATTAATTAATAATTTATGATATGAATGTGGTTCTGAAAGTGTGAAAAAATAAATAAATGCTCATTATAAAGTAACTTGTTTTTATCAATAAATTTCTTGAAACATACTCATCATGTATTCAATTCTCACGAACCATATTCATACTCACCATAAAATATACATGATATTGAATAAATAATTTTAATATAATGATTCCAATACCTTTAAAATTTTGGAAATGATTAATTTTTTATCAAAGAACAAGGATCAATTCCCCCATTAGGAAACATGTACAAAACAATCAAAAATTAATAACATTTGATGATGAAAATAAACAATAACTTGCTAATATATGTGTAACAAATGATAATAATTGAAGAATATAAAAGATAATAGATATGAATAAGGATCTGAAATAAGTGATTAATATGTTTATGTTAATTATACATGTATTTAAATAGCCTTTATGGAAATCAAAATTAAAGGCAAGGGTTTCACATCTCAATTACCCTTCATGGAGATATGCTTCATATTCACCACTTGATTTCTTTAGTGTTGTGTATATACTATTATATTTGTGGAGCCTAATCCATTGGATGATGTTGGGTCAAATTACTTGTGGCCCTACTATAGCAGTGCGTACTTTATACATGGTTACTACAGACAAGTTGAATACCGACACTGATAGGTTACTATAGCTCTACTAACTTCCAACTACTATTATTGTAGCATAGTTGCTGTGTAGATTTTGAACTTTAGAAATGCAGGTTATTGTATTACCAAATTTCTTTATGAAATGATTTCGAGTTAGGGTTTCTATGATTCTGTGATTGTAAAAATTAGTGAATTGTTCTTCCTATCCATGGATGTAGTAATTTTTAACAAACCACAAAAATCTTGCGACTTGTGATCTTCATATTGTTCTTTTATTTTTTATCCCTTTTAATCATCTTCTAGAATTGACTATCATTGAATTTCTCAGTATATTCTCAAAAACTTTCATCAGATCCTAAGTTTAAAAGATTGAGGTTGGATCTCTTGAATTGAATGATGGTCATGGAAGAAGGCAAGGTGAAGATCGATTGTTTTGATAGATCTAACTTTAATTTATGGAGGATGTAAATTTAATATTATCATTATCATAAAAATATGCATTTTCTGCTTCTAGGTGTTAACCCAACAGAGATGGAGAAGGTTGGGTGGGAGTTACTAGATCGGAAGGTTTTGAGAAATGTGTGCCTTGCATTGGTCAAAAACATGGCATTCAACAACAAATTAGAGAATATGATGACTGGGTTGATAACGGATCCTGCGAATAAAGAACAAGACAAAGATTATCAATCTGTAGATGATTAAAGGGAAGATTGTCATTGATCGTGTCAATGAATTCAACATCATCAAAAGTCAGTTGTTATCGAGGGTAATTATATTGGACGATGAGGTATGTACACAATTTTTACTATCTTCATTAACTAAAAGTTTGGAAGCAACTATGATAGTCATGAGTAGTTCTTTAGGGAATACAAATTTAAAGTTGAATGATGTGTGATAATGGATCCTCGGTGGGGATATTCAGATAAGAGAATCATGTAGATTCTCTAGTTTTTCTCTACACATGAAAGGAATAGGTGGGTATATGCAATGAGATAATCACATGGGGTGATCAAAATCAATAGAAAATAGATAATACAAGGTAAAGGGGCCTTTTCCTACCTACTGGACTTATAGGAAGAAATGGTGCATCAAAGAGTGCAGAGAAAAATGGAAAGCACTTGAAACTAATACAACAAGCACAGTAGCTAGAGAATTTGATGATGTTTTACTATTGGGTGTAAATAGCCCTATGGAGTCTTGGATTTTAGATTCAAGGGTATATTTTCATTCCACAATAGAGAATGGTTTCCAGAATAATTATATTTCTATAAATTTTGGAAAGATGTGTCTTGTTAATAGTGAACCCTTACAGATTGTGGGAAGCGGTGATGTACGGATCAAAACTAACCATGGGAGTTTTCTCATTCTAATGAATGATCAGTATATCCTTGGACTGATAAGGAACCTTATTTATGTTGAGAAACTTAATGATGTAGGATTTAGCACCATGTTCACTAGTGGTTCATGGAAAGTTACCAAGGGTGTTATGGTCATAGCTCATGGAGTGAAGAATGGAACCCTATAAAATATGATAGATTGCGTAGATATTATTAAAAACATATTCTATCATCGATTCACAATTGTTTCACTATAGGTTATGCCACATGGGTGAGAATGGAATGAAGGTGCAGGCAGCAACTAGAGATAAAGTCCATAGAAGTTGGCTTGTGAGATGATTGCGCATTTGGAAAGCAGAAGAAGGTATCCTTTACAAAAGGAGGAAAAACACTGATGGTCGAGAATCTAGACATTATATACATTGATGTTTTGGGGCCTACACCAGTACATTCTCTTATAGGGTCACTATATTATGTGACATTTACAAATGACTCGATAAGGGAGGTATGGGTTTAGTTTCTAAAAGGGAATTTCGATTTATTTACCATATTTCATAAGTAGAAGATTTTGGTGGAGAATAAGATAGGATCAAAGCTAAAATGTTTTCATTATAACAATGGAGGAGAGTATAATAGTAAAGATTTCATAGAATTTTGTGCTAAAAATAGAATTTGGTGGTAGAATACTCTTTTAGGTACACCATAATAGAATGGTGTGATTGAAATGATGAATAAGATATTGAATGAACATGTCAAGGGTATGAGGCTACACTCGGAGTTACCCAACACTTCTAGGAAGAGGTAACAAATATTGCAACATATCTCACCAATAGGATTCCATCTGTACCAATGGGAGAATGTATACCCAAGCAGCATTGGTTAAGAAAGGAGGTAATACTCTCTCATTTGTGATTATTTGGTTATTTATCATATGTACATATAGATGTTGTTAGAAGAGAAAATCTTGATACTAAGTTTGAATCATGTTTCTTTATTGGATATAGTGTCGAGGAGTTTGGATGTCATTTATGGGATGATGAGTACAAAAAGATCATCATAAGCCAGAATGTGATATTTAATAAAGGTTTCATGTATAAGGACTATCATACAGTTAAAGTTGATAATGGAAATAAATAAGCAAGTTTTCAGGAGCAAGTAGAGCGTGAAGGTGTACCTGAGCATGTGACACCAAAACTAGAAGAGCCTTATCCTTAAGTGGAGTTTAGGAGATCAACAAGGATGATAAGACTTATGCAGAGGTACTCATCATACCTAAAGTATTTTTTATTGACTAATGGTGGGGAGCCTGAATTCTTTAAAGAGGCGATGTAGTTGAAAGAGTTGAAAAAGTGGGTTGGCTATGAAGGTGGGGATTCTTCATTACATAATAACAATAGTTGGGATTTGACTTCTTTATCATAAGGAAAGAAATCATTGTAGAACAAATGGTATACTATGTCAAGGAAGAACATGATGGTGAGAAGAGGTAAAAGGAAAGGCTAGTAGTGAAAGGATTTCAATAGAAAGAATGTATGGATTTCACTAAAATTTTCTCAACTGTAGTGAATATTACCACCATATAGGTGGTTCTTATCATTATTGCATCATAGGATTTACATCTTGATCAGATTAATGTGAAGTCCATGTTTCCTCATGAAGATTAAGAGTTGGAATTTATATGGAGCAACCTAAAGGATTTTTTGATTCATGAAAGGAAGACCTGGTGTGTAAACTCTATAAAAGTTTATATGGATTAAAGCATACCCTCAAGTAGTGTAACAATAAATTTGATGCATTCATGAGTAAAAATGTATAGAAATAGAGTGGCATGGATCAATGTCATTATTTCAAGTTTTTTATGATGGATGCATTATATTACTCTTATGTGTGGATGAAATTCTCATTACAGGATCATATATATAGAGGATTAATGAACTAAAAGTGCATCTAGATGAGGAGTTCGAGATGAGAGATCTTAGAGAAGCTAGCAAGATTTTAGGGATAAATATTAAGAGAGACCATGCAGTTGGAACCTTGATGTTATCACGGGATGACTATTGGAAATGTTTTGAGTAGATTTAGTATGTTGGAAGAAAATTAATTTTTTATTCCCCTAGAAATCCATTTTAAATTATCAAATGAGCAAGCACCAAAAACAATAGAAGAATTAGAGTACATGGGAAAGGTCCCTTACGCATCAGCTGTTGTAAGCTTGATGTATGTCATGGTCTATACTCGACATGATATTGCACATGCAATGGGAGTTGTAAGAAGATACATTACTAACCCTGGAAAACAATATTGGGAGGCTATAAAGTGGATATTGAGGTATTTTAATAGAAGTAATTATCTCCATGCTTTAGGAAAAGAAAGACATTACAGGGGTATTTGGATACTAACTTTGGGGGTGATGTCGACAACAGGAGTATCATGGGTTATTAGTTTACTTATTGAGGAACTAAAGTAAGTTTGATATCACACTTATATAAGGTGGAAGCATTATCTACCACAGAGGCGGAGTGAATTATTGTAATAGAAGTCGGTAAGAAAATGGTTTGGCTGAAGAATTTCTTGGATGATCTGGATAAAAAACAAGAGGAAAATGCACCGCACTATAATATTCAGAGTAATATATGAAGTGTAATTGGAATTGTTAAAGGTTTTAATTTATTTTCAATCTGAGTTTGAAAATCATTATAGGTAGCTGAGATGTTTTTTGAGGTTTTGAAGAATGTTTTTGAGATTTTAAGAGAAGATGTAAGGTGAGTTCAAGAAATTTGGTGAGTGTTTGAAAATAATATGGAATGTTAAGAGGTTGAATTTTGGATAAGTCATTTTCACTCTATGTAAAATTCATACTGGGATATATAGGTGTGTGTTTTTCTTTATGTAAGTTTGTTTTGGACACTGTGTAAGGCTCATTAGTTGTTAATCTATTTATAACATAGACTACATAGGAGTCATTAGAAACCAGTGTATGAGTCATAAGGCTGAATTTTGGAAATTACCTTTTTTGTGTAAGTTTCATCTCATCGATGTTTGAGTGTTTCCAACTTTGTGCAAGTTTCATATGGGCAGTGTGTGTGTTAACTTAGTGAAAAATATGAAAATCTATTAGATGAAGTATTTGGAGGAAATTAAATTAGTTTATTCCAAAGTTGATCCTTAGTGCCTAAAAATCAAAAATCATTAGTGATTCAAGAAAAAGAGGATTCCATGATGCCCACATCATGAAGAATGGGATCTTTCAAAAGATCAATCAAATGAGGAAGAACAAAAAATGCATGTATTCTGGATTTCAAGAATAATGCAGATGTTAATGGGATGATATTTTGATGTTCTTTGGTTCATAAAATCACTTTCTAATCAATTAGTGATTCAAGTTGAGTTTATTTAAAGTTAGATATGTTCTTAAGATGAGTTTTGATGTTGGTTGTGCCATAAGAAATAGCTTCATGCATCAAGAAGTTGAGATATACAATGCAGTTGTGCCAAAAATGTTTCCTTCACGCCCCAAGCTAGTTGAAAAAAATAAAAGCAATGGAAAGTAAGAAACTTAGTCATGTTGTGAGCGATTTGGAGAGAAATAGAAACTGAGGTTGATCCATTTGATGTAGGAAAAAATTATACTACTTGGAAAATATTTAGGTTTCAAAAGCCTGAGAGTGTGATGTGTATTAAAAATAAATTTGATGGGGATAATGTGGTGTTGAGAATGCCCACAGAAGTGTATGGGAGCAAGAAAAAGAAGAAAATATATAAGAAGAATATTCAAAAGTCGAGGTTACATAAGTTGTGTGAATATTTGTTGACCCAAGCTTTTAGAAATGAGAATCATAAGTAGAAAGTGAGGTGTATGTATTCAAGGTGGTTTTCATCAATATATCTATGTATCCTGAGCTTACAGTGCATAGTTTGAGAAAAGGAGAAGTGGGTCCTCAAAGGGTTCTACATGCTGTGAGTTTAGCAGACAAAGCTCTTCAGAATATATTCACCATGTATTTTTTAAAGTAGTTTCTCTTGAATAATGTGAGTTGTGTTCTCTTGATATTATCCTACTGGCTTGATGAAAACTCATGTGTCATTTTTCATGCTTATTTTTCATTACTTTTAAGAGAGGATGAGGTATCTACTTGATAGGGCCATGTCCTAATCAACTGTAGTGGTTTATTTTGAAGAAATAAATTTTAAAAGTATCCTATACTGATCCCCCCCGCACTCTTAGTGTAGGAATTCAATCCACTGGGTCTAACAATTGGTATTAGAGCATAAGGTTCCATCTTTTAGGACTCCCTATCTATAAAATATGGAAAACATTAATTATATGAATAGTATACATGCATCTATATTCTATGGAAAGAAATCCCATGGTTGGAAAAATCAAATGTTGCTATTTTTTTGTCTTAGGGTCTTGAAGTTCTTTATGAAACTATAATGGAGTTTCCACCTATTCAAAGAAGTTATTATATGAAATTTACTAATAAAAGAAATATTTTGGTTGGTGGAAAGGCTATAAATTTCATTCTTATATACCTTTCTGAAAAGGTGTTTATAAAAGTGATGGGACTGTAAATTGATAAGGAAATTTAGGATAAACATTAGAGTGGTTATGAACGAAATGTTAAAGTGAAATAAGTTGAGATAAAAATCTAGAGAATCAATTTTGAAGACATAAAGATGGTTGAGGATTTATTTATTGATGATAACTTCACTATAGTTAATGAGATAGTGAGAAACATTAAAGGCTTCAGTGAAATATTGGACAACTCCATTATTATGAAGAAACTCGTGAGGAATTTTCCTAACTAATTTGATCCAAAATTTTCTAATCATGAAGAAAATAATGATATCTCATTGGATAAGTTGCACAATATCACCATTTCCTAATAAATGAAAAAGACAACTGCTTTAAGAAGAAATTAAAAGATGAAATGGATTTTGAAGTCATAAGAAAGATGAAGTTGAAAGAAGAACCTAAACTTTCTAGAGAGGTTGATGGTGATGATGATATGAATAATTAAAACAATAGAATCATGTATCTTATCTCCAAAAAATTTAGAAAATTAAAGGGAAAGTACAAAGGAAATTTTCATTTGAAACGTTTCAAATTTGGAGGCATTAGACATTCCGTATTCAAATGCCCAAGGAAGAAAAACTATGAGTATGATGTTAATGATCAGGAAGTTAAAACCTTGAATAAATTTGAATCAAATAAAAAATCTCTAAAAAGATATACTAAACTCATTAAAGAGCTCAAAAAATTCTAGTTTAAGGGTAGTGAGAATAGAAATGTCAAGATGGATAATGAAGAGAACAAACGGGCAAGCTGCAATCAAAATTTTTTACGACTGAATGTGAGTTTAAAATGTTGAATGTGGATTTCAAAAAATCTACTTAAATCAAGGTTAAATAATCTACAACTGCTAAGATTTCTAGTATATCAATTCAGGTCAAATTCATACATGAATCTACTCAAAAATTTTAATTTTTTCCCTAACAGTGCAAGTCCTACTTCGAAATCTATACAAGTATGGGGGAGAAAAGATAATGAGAAACTCTTCTACATGTGATGAAGAAAGAAGAATTCAAGAAAAAACACCACTTTTAAGAAAAAAAATCAATGCAGATTTGGAAAATAAAGTCAAAAATCTAGAATGTAATTTCCTCGACATAATTTTGGTTTTAATAGAAGATTCAACAGTTATTGTTGGTGTTTTGGTATTTTTTTCACAAGGGTAAAACATGTTGGTATAACATGTCATTACCTAGAAGAAGTCATAAATCAAGGGGGGTAGGTATAAATTGGAAAATAATGAGTCTTCAAAGAGGATGGCTATGAATAAAATCTCTATAAGTCAAGCTACTCAGAACCAGTTTGAAAGTTTGAAAGAAGTTTATGGAAGATGTGAGATACTAAGGAATTTTGCTAATAAGTGCATGAAAAATCTCCCTTGATAGTGGGTGTTCTTAACACAAGACTGGAGACACCAAAATCTTGAAAGACGTGGAAGGTCGTGAAGGAGGAGCAATTGCATTAAGGAATGATAGCTCCTTAAAAATAAAACATGTTAGATTTGTTGATATTGGTCCAAAAGAATCAAATACAAAATTGTGTTATTTGTAGAAGGACTAAAACACAATTTTATTAGGGTTTTCCAATTGTGAGGAAATGGGGAGTTGAAATGATATAAGAATCATCGCGAGAGGTGAAAGAACTAGTGGGGACTTACTACCCTAGTAAAATCCTGAGGATTACACATAATGAATTTTAAGCACAAAAATAAACCATAAATACCTAGTTTGATCTGAAGTTGCGCTTTCATCATTCGTTCATCATCAGTGATCATTTCTCGAAGGATCTAAATTTGAATCCCTCTAGATCATCCACACATACTTCAAAAATATTTGGGATCATCGATCGTCAAATTTCAGGTGTTAGTTTGGCGATCTGACGATGCCTTCAACATCCCGACAATCACTGTTGCTCAATTCCATCGATCTGTGAAGAAGTTTTTCGATCGAGCGCTTGGAACGAGATGATCTCTCTCTAGGATGTGGGAGAGAGGATAAAGAGGCTCTGGAACTTAAGAGATGAATATTCATCACCATGAGAACCTTATCCACCCTTTTATAATGAATTTCCAAAATACCTGAAAAGGGTCCCCAATGCCATAATATTTATTACTCACTATATAAACTATAAACAATATATTATGACTGAATGACTGAGTCATAAATATCATTTATATATTTATCAGTTACTTATAATATAATAAATATATTACGTGATAAAAGTGAATCATTAACTCAACTCACCGTTCTTGCAAATATTAAATGAACCTTGAATATTAAAATAATATTCATTCATGTAATATTTTCCATGTATTTACAATAATACTTGTAAATAAATTTAATAAATAAATTAAATACTAATTATTCTAAACTCAAATAATATGAATTTATTTATTCCTTTATGATCGTATATCGTCAGACATATCTCGAACCTCATGGTGGGTCCCACCATGTACTAAACTCTTATTCACCATAATAGGGCAAACTTTTGAATACGCTATTGTGTGTGACCCTCTAAGCCATTATCTTAATAGTAGTGAATATTATCTAAAGACCAAAAGTGGAGTCTAACAACTCATCGTAGCCCCTAAAGAGATGAGGATAATTCATAGAAATTTCAACATTCTTATGAACACATGTTGTGTAATATAATTTTTTTGTCTCATGATATCTCATACAGCAGGAAACACGCTTTGTGTCATCGTACTTTCTTGTTTTATTATTCATTGACCTTACTGGATAGGTTTTCCTTCTTCTACAATATCCATGGATTTAGTAAAGACACTACCATCTTGATCAACTAAGCCTGAGATATCTCTTTCAACAGGAAGTGACAAATTATATCTTTATTATTCAATCAATGTCATACTATCAATGATGCACCCAACACAAGCTACATCTCCATGACTTTAATGCCATGGTTTTTTTTCTTACATCAAAGTATGTGATTAAATAGTATACACTAATAATAATCTCAAGTCAGGAGACCATTACACATGTTCGCAGATAGGAACTACCAATGACACTCGAAACAGTGGTTTTATTATTAGCGGGTCAGTCCTAGTGATCTCATCTACTCGAGATCACCAAGTGAGAATTTCAATAGAAGAAGTCTCAATATTTATGAGCCCTCAGTACCTGATAGTCAGACGTCATTTGTGTCTATTCAAAATAATGTATCTAGACCATATGTCATTTTTTTAAGATTAATGTCATAGTATCTCAAGGTTCTCATTATAACCTATGAACAACTATAACCTTTTGATACGACAAATAATTTATGGGCATTGCCACTTAAATAACTTGAATGAGCTTGTCTTGCTCACTACCTTAGCCTGACTATGATCTTAGATCACATTAATCTAAAGGAAGACAAGTATGTGTCCTTTCAAAACTAATGTATTTTCCTCTCCACATACCAAGTACATATCCTTTGTACTTTTTCAAGTACAATTGGATAGTCATGACTGCTTCTTTTGCAGTTCTCCTAGATATTACTAATATTATCCTACCCTAAAGTATAAGTTGGTAATATCATATATAGTACATAACATGGAATATGTGATAGATCCATTGCTGACACTTATGGAATTCTACTCACTTCTTTAATTTCCTCATATTCCCCATGCATGTCTTCTTGGAGAGATTTATGTCATGTGATATTGTTAACAATTATTTCTTTAATTGTTCCAACTTGTATTTTTTTCAATACATTTTCCAGTATTTGTACTATTGACTTGTTCTAAGCAACCATTAAATCTACCTTAGTAAATCATGTCTCATAAATCATAGGTTTCTACTTTATGTCAATCTCTGGAGGTTTACTTTCATTCTAGTCTTAACTGTAAGACCAATGATTGTTTTTTATATGTTATCAAACATATTTTACTTGGAAAACCATGGAAGTCCCACTAAGCTCTTGTAGACACATGGAAAATCAATTCTGAATGAATATTCTATGATCTTGTTGCTTACTTTAATCCAAAACTGGATTTTAGTAACTAACCCCACTTTTATTGGCATTCTATGATGTCATCCACCCTTTATGGTTGTGCCATATAGACGCCTTCCAAGATTGGTGGTCTTGACATCCAATGTCCAATATAATGATCATAGAAATTATCTATGACAAATAAAACTCTAATGGATTTAGGAATAATGGCTTGGTGTTACCAATCGAGCCTTATTGGTATCACGCTTGTACTATCCATGTACAGTTTCACTTGAATATCCACCACAGTATTCAAAATAATAAACTCCCCTGTACTTTGATACATGGAATCCATTATTGAATTTTAATTTATCTTGTCAAATTTAGTTAATTGTCGTATACTTCTTATTTATAGGATTCATTATTCTCAATGAATAATGTATCACTTATCACTATGAATAAAAAACCATTACAGTGGTTTCATTCTTCCTATATAGTACGTGTCTCTAGAACATTCTTTCTCACAAGCTCTAGTCGAACTTGTTCCTATGCCAACTATTTGTGCATCTCTAACATTGATTAAAAACAAGTCAATGTTGTTCCAACTATCTCAAATAGATCTATACACCATTTTATAGAAATATAGTATATAACTTGACTATCTCTTTTCTATCTTATGGATTTAAGTAATATCCTTAGAAAACTTTTGGGTAACAAATTCAGATGACAATATGTTTTAGTTGATGCAATTTTGTTTATATCCTCAACAAAAACTTTGCGTCTAAACACATGTTATTCTGATATAATGGTTTTATATCAATTATAAATCATATGATATTCATTGGTCATTATAGTTGGCATGTTATTTTGGGATAATGTTGCTATTTTTGATGCATGTCTTGAAAAATAATGGAAGTATCTGAAATGGATATAAGTCTCAACATTGATTTTCCTTTTAATTACATCATAAATCTGATATGTATAAGGAAATGTGTGTTTAGAAATTACTCCATGCTACATTTTTGTTAACCAATATTTAATAAGTAAGAATCAACATTGATACTCCTTAGTTACATCATAACTTTGATATGAATAAGGAAATGTGTGTTTAGGAATTACTCTGCGCTATATTTTAATGATTGATAAATGCTTAGTTAAGATATTCTTCGACACACAGGCTAAAATATACTCATATCTTCTGATCATGAATATACCAAATTTCACTTTTATATTCCTTAAAACTCTTAAAGGAATCTAATGAAATACATTTTCCACTATATTTACATCGTAATGTTTCATGCTCTATAGCTAAACTAATTTTCAAAAGCTTAGTGACTTAATTTTATTTCTAAAGTTTACTTTGTCCAAAACTAAATATGTCGATAATTCCTAAGGTATTCAACTCCAAAGAGTTTAAATACCAAACTAAGTATATCCTTGACATCCACTTTTAGTTTTTTTGGATAAAGAGTTATCTTTCCACAATTGGGTATAACAGTCTTCATTTATATTCATCAGTAATTGTCAATGATTCAAGCATTAGTGAACCTTTAGTTGAGTATAAAACAACATTCATTCCAAAATCAGAATAATGTCTCCTTGTGTCCAAAGGAAATTTGAGATTAATGTTTTGGGTATACTCAATAAAATTTCAACTATAATCATTAATCTTGGCATTTGGAAGTTGTGTACTTCACACCACTCACTTAGGAACCACCCTTTCTTAGCCTCTTATAGAACACACATTACTTCTTATAACATTTCATTTCTTACTTGGTTACTGTATTTAAATACACATATGTGATAGGCATATTGTATTTGATACCCAAGAGGTATTACCGAAACATTACATATAATTGATGAATAAAACTGAATAAGAAGCAATTACTTATTTAATTCAGTACATGGAATTTAAACGTCCATAGTATTGTCTTTGGCATCACACTTTCCATTGGATTTTTCGCCTTGTCTTTCAACTTGTTCACCATAATAACTAAGACTTTCTTCAATTTATTATTTACTTGGTGAACCTTACCTAAAAGGTAATGAATCTTTTTCTTCATACTGTTCATTTTTCAATCTTAAAAAAAATAGATAAAGTTAGTGATAAAGATATAAAAAAATGGGATTCATTGAAAGACCGTGATCCACCTTTAAATTTACACATATCCAGTGTAAAATCATCAACTTATTCATATCTCTCTTTTATTTCTTCTCCCAAACTTCTTAGAGATGAGACAACATGTGATATCTGTTGAAAGGGGGTGCCCTAGACCCAACTTGTATTGTACTTTGATTACTGTTACATGTATTCAGTCTGTTTTTATACATGTGTTTATCTTTCCATGATAGTGTAGATACTTCTGCATCCACTTTGTTTATGGCAATGTCCTTAGATTACTTGTCGCATCAAATGGTTATAGCAGGTCCCAGGCTATAATGAGAACCCAGAGATGCCATGACAATAATCTTAAAGTAACGTCCTATGGTATAGTTACATCATTTTGAAAGGACACAGATGATGTGCGACCATCAGGTGCTGGAGGCTCATAAGCATTGAGACTTCTTCTTATGAAGTTATCACTTGATGATATCTAGTAATTGAGATCATGAGGACAGACTCGCTTAATAGGAACACCACATGTTTCAGGTGTCATTGGTCGTTCCTATCTACGGACATGTGTAATGGTCCCCGACTTGATATCATTATCAATGAATGTCATTTAATTACGTACATTTGATGTAAGATGAAAACCATGGCGACAAAGTCGTGGTGAGGTAGTTTGTATCGGGTATGTCATTAATGGCATGACATTGATTGAATGATCGAGAAAGGATTTTTCGCTTCCGAGTTCAGGAAGAGATATCTCGGGCCTGGTTGATTAGGATGGTTGCACCTTCAATAAATCCATGGCCATGGTAGTCGAAGGTAAAACCGTCCGGACAAATCAACAAATAAAATAAAGCAAGATAACGAATGATGACACTAGCGTGCATTCTGCTTTATTGAGATATCGATGACGAAGAGATTATATTACACGGACCGTGTTCGTAGAGAGGCAGTCGGTGATATGATTTTGTCTTATCTCTATAGGGGCCTCGATGGGTTGCTAGACCCCGCTCTTGGTTGGTGGATATTATCCGCTGCTATTGAGGTAAGGGCCTAGAGGGTCACACACCATAGCGCCTTGAGAATCTGCCCTATTCTGGGAATAGGAATATAGAACTTGGTGGGCCCCGCAAAAGGTCCGAGCACTATCCAAGTTCTATGGATCACCAAAGAATAAAAAAATTCTTTAATTATTCGAGTTTAGAATAATTCTTTGGATTTATTTATAACATGTATTTACAAGTTATATAGTAAATACAAGTATTCGAATGGATTTTAATATCCTAGGTTCGTTTGATTTTAGCAGTAGGTGTGAGTCGAGTTAAAGAATCAAATTTATCACGTAATATATATTTATATACTACCAGTAAGTGATAAATTATAAATATTATTTATGGTATAATTTTATTTGTCATAAATAATTATTTATATCACTTATATAGCAGATGTCTATTACACGGGGGTCAGGAATCCATACCGCGTGTTTTTAAACACTCCCTATATAAGTGAGAGAGGCTCTCCCGTGGTGACTATTTGTGTGTCAAGATTGAGAGCTTTTCTCTCCTCCTGGAATCGAGAGAGAGAGTCTCTCAAGCAAAGGAAGATCTTCAAGTTCATCCTTCTCGGATTGAAGCTTCTTCCTTTGCGGTGATCGTCGTTGCGCTGAAGTGATCGTCGAAGATCCGCGCTAGCACCCGGATCTTGACGAACGGTGCGCGAGTAGATTCGAGAGGCGTGTGTGGACGATCTAGAGGGCTTCAATATCGGAGTCTTCAAGCAACAATCGTCGGCGTCCTGCGGCGGACTTACACACACTAATTCCGAACAAGGTACATGTTTAATTTATTTTTGTGCTCTGCTTAAATCTTGCATGATCCTCAGACCGAACCGAGATAAGATCATCGGAGTTGACATGGTTATGTCACTCCGGTGATGCAGGAAAAATTTTTTAATTCCCGACCCACCAGCTTCTGCTGCATCGTACTGATACCCAACAGTGGTATCAGAGGGAGCGCAAGATTTTTCTAATTCAACAAAATTAAAATGCATTAAATTTAAGTGTGGGGTGTTAAAACGATTCATTCAGATTCGACTGTGCGTCGTTTCATTTTTGAATAATCAAGTTATGATCATTTTAAAAAAAAAATAGATCGACGTCGCAAGTTTTCTTTTTTTCGTTCATTTGATGTTAATCTCAATTTTATTGAGATAAAATTAAATGTTATTATTATTATTATTATAAATTATAATATTTTATTTTATTATAAAATATTATTTTCAAGACTTGAAGTCAAGTCTTATTTTAATTTATAAATATTTTTAAAAAAAGGGGGAGTACCAAGACCCCAATTTAAGGGTCTTCCTCTTTTATTTAAAAATAAATAAAAAATAAAAGAGAAAGTGGCATGCTTTTGTCTAAGGACAAAAGAAATAATAAAAAAAGGAAAGGGAGGGAGAAGCCCTAGCCGGCGCACAGGGAGGGAGAAGCCCTAGCCGGCCTCCCCTCCCGCCGAACTACTCCTGCACCGGACCACCTCCAGTCGGCCGCCCCGAGCCCATGCCGGACCCCCCGTGCTGGAACCCCCGTGCCGAATCGCCTCCAGTCAGCCGCCCCGAGCCCGCAACGGAACCCCGCGCCGGACCGCCTCCAGTCGACCGCCCCGAGCCCATGTCGGACCCCTCACGTCGGACCGCTCCCGCACCGGACCGCCTCCAGCTGGCTGCCCCGAGCCCGCGCTGGACCGCCTCCTGTCGGCCGCCCCGAGCTCACCGGACGGGTCGCGCCGCACCATCCAGGCCATCCCGGACCGGGCTTCCGCCTCACCGGCTCGCCAGAGTAGCGGGCTGTCAGCCATGTGGTTGGCCGGTTTGTTTCCCGACCTCCTCCTTCTCCCCTCAGACCACGCCGGAAGATGCAGCCGCCGCGGGAGTCATTGGACGTCGCGGCCCGGCCGTGGGCACGCCGCGGTCAAGCTGTGGTACTTTGTTCCAAGACAACACCCTGCGGCGTTACGCAATCCTGTCGGACTCCTCTCCAGCTAGAGGTAACCCTGCATTAGATTAATTTTAATTAATTTAGTTTTTTAAATTAAATTAATTAGAATTAATTTAGGGGTTTAAATTTATTTTAATCTGAAATATTAATTTAATTTAAGACTAAAATTAAATTAATGATTTGATTTAATTTTTAGAATTAAAATTAAATTAATGATTTGATTTAATTTTTAGAATTAAAATTAAATTAAACAAATGAACCGATAAAATAATTAAATTAATGATTTGATTTAATTTTTAGAATTAAAATTAAATTAAACAAATGAACCGATAAAATAAATTATTTGAATTTAATCAAATTCATTTAATTTATTAGAACACCCTTGCATTATTTAAATTCATTGCAATTTAATTTTATTGCGATTTTACCCCGACTGATCTTGAATAAGTGATTGAACTGTGTATGTCTGGTATTTATTTATTTAATTATTTATTCAATGCGTGCGATGATTGTAATATTTAATTAGATAAATGATGGTCTGTGAATCGTCTTTTAATTCAAATATGTATAAGGGCATGCGCATCCATTGCACTAGTTGTATTTGTACCCCAGACCCCCTCGCATGCGTGCGAGTATATTTGTAATTATACGATAACGATCCGAGAGGCAGACCCCGCCATGTTGAGGCGGTAGTCCAGATAGGAGTTAGGCGCTTTGCACTAGGGTCAGCTGCGACACGATTCATGTATCGAATCAGGTATGGATGTCTCTAGGTGATGATTGATCAGTTATCGATTGATCATTATAGAATGCTCAAGACCAGTCAAAATGCATGATTTGCTTTATGCATAGTTTATTATTTTATGTGTGTGCATGATTATTGCGTGATCACATAGAATAGTAAACAAGATAAAATGCATAAAGATGTGACGAATAATATTCTATTGTATGTTCAGTTGTGAGCGCACCAACCTAATATGAACATAATAAATAGAAAAGGATTATATTCGTCAATAAATATAAAAAATCCCTCAAAGATATATTAAGTCTAAAAAAAGCCTTTCATTTCTCACATTTAAACAAAACCGGTTGTTTGGGTGCTCGTCAGCCTTAGTTGAGAGTGCATCTTACTACCGGAGCATTTTTCATGAGAGAAATGGGTCGACTTAACTAAAGTGAGTAGTCAAGGATTAGTCTTAGCTAACTTGCTATCACTTTAGAGGCAAGAGGTTGAGGGAATCAAGTTCGGATTCCAAAAGCTGGGACTTTACTCAACAACACAAGGAACCGCAAGCGAAGTGGTTGGCCAGCTTAGCGCCTACCTTGAAACCCTCCAAGTAGTGGTGTAGACTATGAGGGAGGTTTTGAGGATCCTTGCCACTATAATACTCAAGCGATAGTATTACGAATCTAATAGTGAGGGCTATCAAGGTTCGTTAAAATAGTTGGAGACATTAAATGATATAATAATTTATTAATCATAAAATGTCAAAAGGTAATCAAGACAAAGTACTAACTGTTAAATGTTTATCTGATGTAGATTCAAAATGGAAATCACCAACACCACAAGTACTTTATCACTGTGATCGATCTTGGATAAAGAAAATATCCTGATCGGCAATAACTTCCAGGAGTGGTACAGACGCTTGCGCATAGTACTATGCCAAGAAATGAAGTTATATGTGCTGGAATCCCCAATTCTTGTTGAGCCTTCTCAGGGAGCAAGCAAGACGGAAAAAGATAAGTGGAGAAATCATGTAGACGATACGCTTGATGTACAATGCATCATGTTTTCATCCATGTCAAGCCAATTGCAAAAAAATGCATGAGGAAGAGGACGCCTATAAGATGCTTTCACATCTCCAAGAACTATATGAGGAGAGGGTCAGGCAAGAAAGGTATGAGATCTCAAGTGCAGGCTAGCATAAGGGCACCAAGTCGGTCCTCACGTACTCAAGATGATTGGGTATATTGAGAGAATTGAAGCCCTTGGGTTCAAACTGAACCAAGAACTAGCAGTGGATCTCATTCTTGCCTCTTTACCGTCAAGATTCTCGACTTTCATTGTCAATTATAATATGAATGATATGACAAAGTTGCTCCCAGATCTCTTGGCTTTAGTTTGCCAAGCTGATAAGGACATGAAAAACACCAATTCAATTGTCATTATGGTGAACAAGAAAAACAAGGGCAAGGCAAAGGGGTCTAAGGCCAAGTCAAGGCCAAATACATCAATGCATCATCCTGCAAAGAAGTCAAAGATTCATAGGCAAAGTAATGAGCAAGAAGTTGTATGCTTTGGATGTGGCAAGAAAGGTCATTGG
The DNA here is from genome assembly GCA_963277665.1 of Viscum album. Lineage (NCBI taxonomy): Eukaryota > Viridiplantae > Streptophyta > Magnoliopsida > Santalales > Viscaceae > Viscum > Viscum album. Next base: position 213,033,185 of record OY728163.1, read on the forward strand.
AAGAAGAATTGCAGAACTGGGAAGAAGAAGCAAGTTAACGCTTCTACTTCAGGTATTTTTTTCATTGAATGCAATCTATCTTTATCTACAAGTTGGGTATTGTATACGGCATGTGGATCACACATTTGTATTCATATACAGGAACCAAGTAGGTTCAAGAATATTGCAAAAGGTCAAGTGGATCTCCGATCTGCAAATGGTGCAAGTCTGGCGGTCTTGGCAGTGGGAGACTATCACTTGACTTTACCAACTGGTTTGGTTCTTGTTTTAAACAATTGATATTATGTACCGTCTATTACCAGGAACATTATCTATGTGTCAAGTTTAGACACTGGGTTTTTATTTCAAGTTTGGAAATAAAAGTTGTCTCTTTTATAGGGATAGCATATGTTATGGTATGACACATCTTAACAATTAGAACCCTTAGATGAATGTCAAGCTTGTTTATAAAGAAATATGACCAAAGCACATTTCTCATGAAAGGGAGAAAGAGCCAACGCAGTGCTGGAATTAATACATACCAATGTATGTGGTCCATTTCCAGTAGAGGCAATGGGTGGTTTTCTATACTTCATTACTTTTACCGATGATTATAGTAGGTATGGCTATATCTACTTAATGTCGTATAAGTCTGATTCCTTTCGTTTCTTTATGGAATACCAAAATGAATTAGAAAACCAACTTGGTAATAAGATAAAATCACTTCACTCAAACCGAGGAAGAGAATATCTTAACCAAGCTTTCATTGATCACTTGAAGGAGTGTAGGATAGTATCTCAACTCACTCCTTATACACCACAATGTAATGGTGTTAATGAAAGGAGAAATAGGACCTTATACTTGACATGGTCAGATCAATGATGAGTAATACAACTCTTCCATTATCCTTTTGCAGATACGCCTTGCAGACAGCAGCATATACCCTTAATCGAGTACCAACTAAAGTTGCAGATGGAATTCCATATCAGTTATGGTATGGAAAGAAACCCAATCTAACACACATGTGTGTGTGGGGGTGTGAGGAATTTTTCAAGACAAACAAGTGACAAATTAGCATCCAGAAGCACTAAGGGCATCTTTATAGGTTATCCTAAGAAAACTAGAGGATACTACATATATAACCCTCTAGATAGAAAAGTCATTGTGGCAAGATACACCACATTCCTAGAAAGTGATCACATTTCTATTGGAAATAGTGGGAGCAAGATTGACTTCGATGAAGTTAAAGCTCCAGATGCACAAGAGTTGGTAGAGGAACAATCTCCACAAGAGCAAGTGGAAGAAGAAATTGTTCCTGAGACACAGATACTGCATAGGTCTACGTGAGAGGTTAGAGAACCATAGCGTTATGGTTTTCTTGTCACCGAGTCAGGTGACACAATGGTCCTTGAGGATGATGAACCACTAACCTATAAGGAAGCAGAAGGAAAAGAAGCTGCTAAATGGCAAGAAGCATGAATTCTGAGATGGAGTTCATGTACCAAAATCAAATTTGGATTTTAGTAGACCCTCCAGCTGATGTAAAGCCCATTGGATGCAAATGGGTATTCAAGAAGAAGTTGAACATGGATGGTGAGGTTAATACCTTTAAAGCAAGACTGGTTGCAAAGGGTTTCAGACAACGTCAAGGCATTGACTATGATGAAACCTTCTCACCAATGGCAATGCTTAAATCCATCAAAATATTGCTTGAAATAGCAGCCTTTCATGATTATGAAATTTGGAAAATGGATGTCAAAACTACTTTTCTAAAAGGAAAGTTGGTTGAAGACATCTATATGACTCAACCTAAAGGGTTTGTTAAGTCAAAGAATTCCAATAGAGTATGCAAGTTGCAAAGATCCATTTATGGATTGAAGCAGGCATCAAGATCATGGAATGTTCACTTTGATGAGACCATAAGAGATTTTGGTTTTGTCAAAAATGAAAGTGAGCCTTGTGTCTATAAAAAGGTTGAAGGGAATGTTATCATTTTCCTAGTATTATATGTTGACGACATATTAATTATGGTAAACGAGATGCAAGTCTTACAGTCAGTTAAGACTTGGTTAAATGAATGCTTCTCCATGAAAGACTTAGGTGAAGCAACCTACATTCTAAAGATCAAGATCTATCGAGATAGATTTCAAATGATGTTTAGCCTAAGTCAAAGTACATATATTGACAAGGTACTCAAAAGGTACAATATGGAACAATCCAAGAGAGGATTATTACCTATGTCACATGGTGTAAATCTCTCCAAGAAAATGTGTCCACAAACACAGGAGGAGATTGACAGAATGAGTAGTCTCTTATGCTTCTGCAGTGGGTTCTATCATGTATGTCATACTATGTACTAGGTTTGATATTATCTTTGCTTTAAGCATGGTGGGTAGATATCAAGCCAATGCAGGAGAGCTGCACTGGACAGCTGTTAAAACTATCCTAAAGTACTTAAGGCGTACTAAAGATATGTTCCTGATGTATGGAGGAGATGAGGAACTAGTTGTGAGGGGATACACTGATGCTAGTTTCCAAACAGATCATGATGATATGAAATCGCAGTCAGGCTACATCTTTTGCCTGAATGGTGGTGCATTGAGTTGGAGAAGCTCAAAGTAAGTTGTAGTTGTTGATTCTACAGCAGAGTCCGAATATATTGCAGCTTCCGATGCAGAAAAGGAAGCAGTCTGGATATGCAGCTTTATCTCAGACATTGGTGTTGTACCTAGTAGTGCAGACTTTGTTCCAGTATATTGTGATAATACTGTTGCAATGGTGCTTGCCAAGAAGCTCAGGTCTCACCATAGGACAAAGCATATTCTTCGTAAGTTTCATCTATTGAGGGATTTTACTCAAAAAGGTGAAGTGACAGTTAGCAAAGTAGCCACATAGGACAACCTGAAAGACCCCCTGACTAAAGCCATTTCTCAGTAGAAACATGATTCACATGTGAGAGCTAACGGATTGAAACCTGTTAGCAGTTGGCTCTAGTGCAAGTGGGAGTGTTGAAAGTGGGTGCCCTATATCAAACTTGTATTGTACTTTGATTACCGTTACATATATTCAATTTGTTTTTATACATGTGTTTATCTTTCTATGATAGTGTAGATACTTCTGAATCCACTTTATTTATGGCAATGTCCTTAGATTACCTGTCGCATCAAAGGGTTATAGTAGGTCTCATGCTATAATGAGAACTCTGAAATGTCATGACAATAATCTTAAAGTAACGTCATATGGTCTAGTTACATCATTCTGAAAGGACACAGATGATGTGTGACCATCAGGTGTTGGGGGCTCATAAGAATTGAGACGTCTTCTCATAAAGTTCACACTTGATGATCTCTAGTAATTAAAGTCATGAGGACAGACCCGCTTAATAGGAACACCACATGTTTCAGGTGTCATTGGTCGTTCCTATCTACAGACATGTGAAATGATCTCCTGACTTGAGATCATTATCAATGAATGTCATTTAATTACGTACATTTAATGTAAGGCGAAAATCATGGCGACAAAGTCGTGGTGAGGTACTTTGTATCGGGTATGTCATTAATGGCATGGCAATGATTAAATGATCGAGAAAAGATTTGTTGATTCTGAGTTCAGGAAGAGATATCTCAAGTCTGGTTGATTAGGATGGTTGCACCTTCAATAAATCTATGGACATGGTAGTCGAAGGTAAGACCGTCCAGACAAATCAACAAATAAAATAAAGCAAGATAAAGAATGATGACACTAGCGTGCATTCAGCTTTATTGAGATATCGATGATGAATAGATTATATTACACTGACCGTGTTCGTAGAGAAGCAGTCGTTGCTATGACTTTGCCTTATCTCTATAGAGGTCTCGATAGGTTGCTAGACCCCGCTCTTGGTCAGTGGATATTATCCGCTGCTATTGAGGTAAGGACCTAGAGGGTCACACACCATAGCGCCTTGAAATCTGTCATATTCTAAGAATAGGAATATAGGACTTAGTGGAACCCGCCAAAGAGTCCGAGCACTATCCAAGTTCTATAGATCACCAAAGAATAAATTAATTCATTAATTATACAAGTTTAGAATAATTCGTTGGATTTATTTATAACATGTATTTACAATAGTAAATACAAGTATTCGAATGAATTTTAATATCCTAGGTTCGTTTGATTTTAGCAGGAGGTGTGAGTCGAGTTAAAAGACTCAAATTTATCATGTAATATATATTTATATAATACAAGTTACAACTAGGTGATAAATTATAAATATTATTTATGACATAATTTTATTTGTCATAAATAATTATTTATATCACTTATATAGCAGATGTCTATTACACAGGGATCGGGAATCCATACCACCTGTTTTTAAACACTCCCTATATAAGTGAGAGAGAGGCTCTCCCATGGTGACTATTCATGTGTCAATATTGAGAGCTTCTCGCTCCTCCTATAATCTAAAGAGAGAGTCTCTCAAGCGAAGGAAGATCTTCAAGTTCATCCTTCTCGGATTGAAGCTTCTTCCTTTGTGGTGATCGTCGTTGTGCTGAAGTGATCCTCAAGGATCCGCGCTAGCACCTGGATCTTAACGAACGATGCTCGAGTAGATTCATGTGTGGACGATCTAGAGAGCTTCAATGTCAGAGTCTTTGAGCAACAATCGTCGACGTCCTGCGGCGGACTTGCACCCCCATGTACAACCCCTTGCACCCCATTGAACACCCCCACCACACCCCCCTGTTCAAAGTCTTTGAGCAACAATCGTCGGCGTCCTGCAGCGGACGTGCACACGCTAATTCCAAACAAAATACATGTTTAATTTATTTTTGTGCTCTGCTTAAATCTTACGTGATCCTCGGACCGACCCCCCCTTCTGGATACCCCCCTTCCACTTGGACATCCCCCCACCCTCCTGGACATCCCCCCCACTGTCAGTCCTCCCCCCTATCACTTGCACCCCCATGTACAACCTCTTGCACCCCATTGAACACCCCCACCACACCCCCACCATACCCCCATGCCCCCCTGGACATTCCCCTTGCACCCCCTTCAACACCCCCTACACCCTCATGCCCCCCAAATAGCCCCCTTGCACCCCCATGAACACCCCATGCCCCCTGGACAACCCCCTTCCACCCCCTGGGAACAACCCCTACACCCCCTTGAACACTCATATGCACCCCTGGACAACTCCTTCACCCCATGCTCCCCTAGACAGCCCCTTGTCACCCCCTTGGACACCCCCTTAAACCCCATGCCCCTGGATAAAAAATGATTAACTTTGATATTGAGTATTTAATCATTAGTTAATCATTCTTTAATCATTAATTAACCATTCTTTAATCATTCTTTAATGATTAGTTATTCAATATCAAAGTTATCAATTTTTAATCATTTGTTAAGACAATCATAGGTTAATTAGGACATAATGGTTTTTTAATCAAGAGTTAATCTTTAATGATTCTTTTAACCACAATTTTTTAATTATGAGTTAACCTTTAACCATTACCTAACCATTCTTTAATCATTATTTAATCATTAGCTAATAATTAGTAATTAATCTTTAATCATTCACTAATTAATCATATGATATTCATTAATTATTATTAGTTAACCAATATATAATTATCCTTTAATCCTAAGTTAGTTATTAGTAAATATGTATTTGATAATTACTATTAATAACTAGTTTTTCTAAATTTTAACTAAGTTTTTTATGTGTTTAAAGAAAAAATTAAAAATTTGTAGGTAAATTTGTTTTAAAAATGTGTATCAAAAGTCAACATCCATGATATGAAACATTGATGAAACATTCCTAAAGATCTTTCAAATAAAAAAAAACTCATTTTAAAATAAATGCTTTTATTATATATAGACAAAAAGACAACCATGAAACTCCAATGGCCAAAAGTTCTAAAAATAAGGATTAAGATAATCAAATCTCAATGCATGGATAAGAACTAACATTAAAAAAATCAATAAAAAACAATTCTTAAGAGGATCTTATCATGAACTACAAAAAAAAACACGCTTTAAAAATAAGGATTAAGAGTCAAAGATTTCTTATAGGGAGATTGTCTAATTGACTAGCAATTTTAAACATTTCTAAAATTTCAAAGCACGTATATGAAGAATTCTAACACTAAAAAAAATCAATAAAAAATTCTTTAATTACAAAAAAAAAATTAAGATGATACTTTAAAAATAAAATACAATAATAATTTGATGATATTTTTTTTAAAAAACACAATTTAAAATACAATGAAACTTGACAAAAATAAATGTCCATAATTTAATATTTCTTTAAAAAAATTGAATTTGAAGGATAAAATAAGATAATTTTTTAAAAATTAATTTACTACAACAACAAAAACTGAATAAAATAGATATTACTCAATATGTCACCTATTAATAGCTAGCGATATTCTAATTATGCCTAAATTTTGGAAGGAGTTGGGAGAACATAACATAAGGATTTCTAATGTTCGGATGAATTATAAGTACGATTTTTTAATAGTCATGTTGATGAATTAGTAGGGGAGAGTAAGGAGAACATTAGGATATCTAATGTTATGATGAATTGTTAAGTATGAAGGCTAAAAGAAAACAGTATATTGAAATAAAACCAAACCGACTTGGTAATTCAAAATGTTAATAGTTTTGTTGAAATACACAAGAATAAGTGGTGCGACAAATGAAGGCTAAAAGAAAACAGTATATTGAAATAAGTAAAAAATGTGTTTCAGAAATTACTTCAGCGAGGAATAAATAAATTCTACAACAGATATCAAATTCGATTCTCAATGCGTTTTTCACCGGTGTATGATTTCTCAACGTCAGAGTGCAAAACCCGAAAGCTTCAAAGGATAGCAAGAGGACCGTTTTTCTGGATTCGCCAAGACATGAAACTCGGCAACAGATCCGAGGATCCGATGACAAGGGTGAGGCGAAGCCATCACAGAACTTACAATACCAGAAAAAATGGAGAAAGGGAACTGACTGAAAGTAAGAGGATGACGTTAATTTATCAGAACTCAGTCCCTTAGATGTTCTTTGGAGCTGCGATCACGCTCGCAAATCATTACAGGTCTGTAGGATCATCACCGTTACCTGCCGTGGAAGGACCCTGACCTTGAATTAAACAGCTCTGTGTTGGGGGAAAAAAGCATTTTATTATACATGTACAGTCGCCCCCGTGATCGCTCAACACCGACAGAGTACGATGAAGGATATGTAGATTAAAAGGAGCAAAAGCGGAAACACAATCTTGCTTCAAGGGAACGAGTCCAATGGGAATTAAACATATCCACACGGACCAGTAAGAGAAGCATACGAATCTAAAAAAAAAAATATGTACAACTCACGCTGGACAGTGTGCGAACTCCATAATCGATGACCGGTGAAAGCAAATCAGGAAGAACAAAGAACAATAACGAATATACATACAGAAACCCTACTTTGAAGGGGGGTAGGGAAGGACCGGGTACGACCTTGTAACCTGTTTTATAATGTGATATCCGGTCCGGGAGAGGATCGAACGGTCCGGGAGAGGATCGAACGGTCCGGAGAAACCCTCGCACGGTATTGGATGGTAGGCCGGCACCTAACATCGTCCCGTTGGTATACCTGCAAGGGTCTCCGACCGTCGGGCCCGATAACCCTGACCCAATAAAAAAGGCTGATACGGCCTCATTAAATGCCTGATAAATAATAGGATCAGGTTCGAACTTTATCAAGTCACTAGGTACGTGACCCATCTGGCTCGATTAAGGTATATTATAAATATATATTTTGAAAAACCACAATATTATGTATTAAATATTTCAGATTAAAAAATATTATATATAAAATTTATTTAATTTAATAATATATTAAATCACGTTCGGCTTTTTTCACAAGCACCGATCAGCAAAGGGGCTTTTTTTCATGACCCGGTTAATAAATGAGTTGGTTTTTTTTTTATGAACCCGATATACCCAACTCATGTACAAGTATATTAACGAGGATGTGGAATGTTTCAAATCGTTTGGGGTTCAGGTGACAATGATTAGGTGTTGTAAACCTGAATTTGTTTATATAATTTTATATTGTTGAGTTCTTAACATTGTGTGTGTGTGATCATCATGAACGGGGTTATTGATGGTGGGTGGCTCAAGTATCTAACAGTGCCCTGGGTCACTTTGATCACCGCCCCGCTCTCTTATCATGCACACCCTTGTTTCTTGCACAAATCCAATTTGTCGCTCGCCTGCTCTTGTCCCATTTTCGTACACATCCATGTCCCCTCATACATCATGTAACGACCCAAACATTCATGAATAAAATTCTCTTTATTTTATTTAATAAAATGTCTTATGAATATAGAAAACACATGCACTCTTTTTATTATTATTATTATTGAGTTTAAATGACTGTTAAGTATCATTACCGTTGATAATATAATCGTTGAACAATGATCACACGACTAGTATAAAATTAAGGTTTTTAAAAAGAATCCTTTCGTCACAGACAAAGGAGAGGGTGACATCATCCAGTAGACTCAAGTTGTACGAAACTCATTTGTCGAAACTCGGAAAGGAGGTAGCGTCAATGGGTTTCGCTCTTGACCAAGCCCAAGCAGAGTTTCAACACGTTAAGCTTAAACGGAATCGCCTACAGGGAAAGTGAAAGTTAATAGATATTACCACCCGAGCGATTTATCTGAGTCGTCCCAAGAGTCTGTCATCACCGCACATCTTACCCTTAGGTCTTATGCGGGTGTTATAAAAAGTTATGTTAAAAGACATTAGTTATTTTTTGTGTAATCCATTTTATAAATAAAATTCTTATTCCATCAATTCCTTTATGAGAATAGTTTTTCTTAAAAATATAGAGAATTAGATAAATTGTTTTTTCAGGTAAAATGGTACTTCTTAAAAAAATATAGATTATTATATTAAAATAAGGGTTTTATTAATAATGTTATTATAATATTGTTATAAGAACACTCCTTTTAATTATAAGTGGTGATTATATTTATTGTTTTTACTCTATAAATGGCTAAGTATTCAGTTTGATAAGAATTATATTTTTATAAAATAAAGCATAAATTGTATTTTTAATTAAAGAATTTATTTTGATGAATTAATGAATTTTTGAAATAATTAATAATTTAATAAAATATTATTATCAAATTACTTTTATGAATAATAAATGAGTATATAATTTTTATGAAGTCAAATTTAATTTTTATTAAAGTTAAAAACCGTTTGTTTTCAAAATCCGTCAATTTTCAATAAATGTCAATTTTTATTTTAAAAGTGAAAATTCGCATATTTAGAAAATTATTTAGATAAAATAAATTTTTTTTTTTGGAATCAGGACATTGAAATTATCCAACGGTGAATTTTTCATAATTTTCTCAGAGTCGGATTTTTGGTTAAAAATTAAATACCGAATAAATATATAATGTGTTTTATGATATCATAATGACCCAATATTGATATAATAAAACACTATAAAAGAGATGTTCAGCCAATATATGTTTTATCTTTAAAATATTGTGATTTTAGATTTGTTTGATTAATTTTATAATGCCTTAGTGGACCCTCCAAGACTTATAAAATATTTTAACATTTTAAAATGATTTCCTTAAGAATGTGACTCACCTCCACATAATAAAGCCTAATATTTTAATAAGTTCAGACATTGGCCTTACAAAATAATGTTTTTCACTTCTCTTTGGAAAAAACCATGGGCAAAAAACCATGGGTTGGTTTGTGCTTTTGAATATTTAATTATATAGATTCTAAAACCTAAGTTTGTGAAATATTAAATAATTCCTCTCTCTTTTCCTATATAAACTCATCCAAGCTCCCACTTCTCTTCACTCAAAACCCTCGGAGCACGTCCCTACTCTGCCCTCCTCTCTCTAGAATCCTCCTAAGGTGCCCCAAGCTCTCAAGAAGTCTCTCCTCAAGCTTTTGAAGTCGCACACTCAAGTAAGGGATCCTCATTTTCCTTCGTTATTTATGTTCAAGTTTCCTTATATTGTTATGCCCTTTTATTTTCAATTACAGATGTTGAGGTATGATTTCACATCTCCCTTATACTGCCACTAGTACAAATATGACTTTTAGCAGCCACCAAAAGCCATCGCTAAAGGTCTACAGCGGCCGCCTAGCGTCCGCCAAACGGCGACCGCTTTTGGTCCGTCGTTGTTGCTATCAGCGACCGCCATTTGGCGGCCGCTGAAGGCCAGCAGGTATGACCAACAGTGGCTGCCATTTGGCGGCCCCTGTAGGGCTGACCAACAGCGGTCGTCGTTTGGAGGCCGCTCTAGCTGACCCGAACACAAGCTACAGCAGCCGCTGTAGCTTTTATTTTTTTAAAAAAAATATATATAAAAAATACTATGAATACCACATAAATCTCATCGTCATCTTCCATGCTTCGCAACCCTCATCAAATAAAACTACATATCAAAATTTAATAATAAAATTAGTACCAAATAAAGCCTATAAACATATAATTGAAACAAATTAACATATTTCAATTCAAACTTACTATAACAGATCGAAAGTATACGATTTTCAAAATATATTCATAATTTCAATTATCGTTTTAAAAATATAAAATCGTTAATTCTATGGTTCTAATTACAGTGTTCTCACTCTGATTTCAGGTCAATCCGATGTCGTACGCTCTGAATTTGACAGTTTGAGGCCCGTTTTGGCTGCTTATGGCACCAGAAGTGCGCTCTCGATCACCGCGGGCACATGACACCTCCGATTAGCATGTCGTCTGCCCGACCACTTCACAATTCACTCACCCATTGTTGTCGTCCGATTTCAGGCCAATCCGACGTCGTTCGGCCGGTTTGGACTACCCCACGTGCCTTTCGGAAGCGCGTCCAACACTTCAAGAGTACATATTGAGCTGTTGCGTGCAAACCGCACATCCGATTGACGTGCCGTCTCCTCTTACACGTCAAGAATAGTAATTAAAGTGTTCTCCTCTGATTTCAGGTCAATCCGATGTCGTACGCTCTGAATTTGACAGTTTGAGGCCCGTTTTGGCCGTTCATGGCACCAGAAGTGCGTTCTCGGTCAGGGCGGACACACGGCACCTCCGATTGGTGTGCCGTCTGTCCGAACACTTCACAATTCACTCACCAGTTGTTGTCAGCCGATTTCAGTCCAATCCGACGTCCTTCGGCCGGTTTGGACCACCCCACGCGCGTTTCGGAAGCGCGCCCAACACTTAAAAAGCGCATATTGAGCCGTTGCGCGCAAACCGCACATTCGATTAATGTGACGTCTCCTTTTACATGTCAAGAATAATAACTACAGTATTACCCCTCTGATTTCAGGTCAATCCAATGTCGTACGCTCTGAATTTGACAGTTTGAGGCCCGTTTTGGCCATTTATGGCACCAGAAATGCATTCTCGGTCACCGCGGGCACACGACATCACCGATTGGAGTGCCGTCTGCCCGAACACTTCACAATTCACTCACCCGTATTTTTCATCTGATTTTAGGCCATTCCAATTTCGTTCGGCCCGTTTGGACCCCCCCACGCGCCTTTCGGAAGCGCGCCCAACACTTAAAAAGCGCATATTGAGTCGTTGCGCGCAAACCACACGTTCGATTGATGTTCCGTCTGTGCGTACACGTCACAAATAATAATTAGAATGTTGCACGGTGGTTTCAGGTCAATTTGAGGCCGTCCGCTATGAATTTGACCGTTTGACGCCCGTTTTGGCCGTTTATGACACCAGAACTGCGTTATCGGTCACCGCGGGCACACGGCACGTCCAATTGACGTTCCGTCTGCTCGATCACATCAAAAATCACTCACCTGTATTTTTCGTCTGATTTCAGGCCATTCCAACTTCGTTCGGCCCGTTTGGACCCCCCCTCACGCGCGTTTATGAAGCGCGCGCATCACTTAAAACACGTATATTGAGTCGTACCGCGCAAACCGCACGTCCGATTGACGTGTCGTCTGCGCGTACATGTCACGAATAATAATTAGAATGTTTAACGGTGGTTTCAGGTCAATATGAGGTCGCCCGCTATGAATTTGACCATTTGACGCCCGTTTTGGCCGTTTATGACACCAGAACTGCGTTCTCGGTCACCGCGGGCACACGGTACGTCCGATTGACGTACCGTCTACGCGACCACTTCAAAAATCACTCACCTGTATTTTTAGTCTGATTTCAGGACTTTCCGACTTCGTTCGGCCCGTTTGGACCCCCCTCACGCGCGTTTATGAAGCGCGCGCATCACTTAAAACACGCATATTGAGCTGTACCGCGCAAACCGCACGTCCGATTTACGTGACGCTTATGCGTACACGTAGAGAATAATAATTAGAATGTTGCACGGTGGTTTCAGGTCAGTCTGAGGTTGTCCTCTATGAATTTGACCGTTTGACACCCGTTTTGGCCGTTTATGACACCAGAATTGCGTTCTCGGTCACCGCGGACACACGGAACGTCCGATTGACGTTCCGTCTACTCGACCACTTCACAAATCACTCACTCGTATTTTTCGTATGATTTCAGGCCATTCTGATTTCGTTCGGCCTGTTTGGACCCCCCCACGCGCGTTTATGAAGAGCGCACATCACTTAAAGCACGCATATTGAGCCGTACCGTGCAAATCGCACGTCCGATTGACGTTCCGTCTGTGCGTTCACGTCACAAATAATAATTAGAATGTTTCACGGTGGTTTCAGGTCAATCCGAGGTCCTCCGCTATGAATTTGACCGTTTGACGCCCGTTTTGGCCGTTTATGACACCAGAACCGCGTTCTCGGTCACCGCGGGCACACAGCACGTCCGATTGACGTGCCGTCTGCGCGACCACTTCAAAAATCACTCACCCGTATTTGTCGTCTGATTTTAGGCCATTCCAATATCGTTCGGCCCGTCTGGACCCCCCTCACGCGCGTTTATGAAGCGCACACATCACTTAAAACACACATATTGAGTCCTACTGCGCAAACCGAACGTCCGATTGATGTGACGTCTGTGCGTACACGTCACTACTAATAATTAGAATGTTTCACGGTGGTTTCAGGTCAATCTGAGGTCGTCCGTTATGAATTTGACCGTTTGACGCCCGTTTTGGCCGTTTATGACACCAGAACTACGTTCTCCGTCACCGCGGGCACACGGAACGTCCGATTGATGTGCCGTCTATTCGAACACTTCAAAAATCACTCACCCGTATTTTTCGTCTGATTTCAGGCCATTTCGACTTCTTTCGGCCCGTTTGGACCCCCCACGCGCGTTTATGAAGCGCGCGCATCACTTAAAACACGCATATTGAGCCGTACCGCGCAAACCGCACATCCGATTGACGTTCTGTCTACGCGTACACGTCACGAATAATAATTATAATGTTTCACGGTGGTTTAAGGTCAATACGAGGTCGTACGCTATGAATTTGACCATTTGACGCCCGTTTTGGCCGTTTATGACACCAGAACTGCGTTCTCGGTCACCGCGGGCACACGGAACGTCCGATTGACGTGCCGTCTGCTAGAACACTTCAAAAATCACTCACCCATATTTTTCGTCTGATTTCAGGCCATTCCGACTTCGTTCGGCCCGTTTGGACCCCCCTCACGCTCGTTTATGAAGCGCGTACATCACTTAAAACACGCATATTGAGCCGTACCGCGCAAACCGCACGTCCGATTGATGTTCCGTCTGCGCGTACATGTCACGAATAATAATTAGAATGTTTCACGATGGTTTCAGGTCAATATGAGGTCTTCCCCTATGAATTTGACCATTTGACGCTCATTTTGGCCGTTTATGACACCAGAACTGCGTTCTCGGTCACCGCGGGCACACAACACGTCCGATTAATGTTTCGTCTGCTCGACCACTTCAAAAATCACTCACCCGTATTTTTTGACAGATTTCAGGCCATTCCGACTTCGTTCGTCCTGTTTGGACCCCCCCACGCGCGTTTACGAAGCGCGCGCATCACTTAAAACACGCATATTGAGTCGTACCGCGCACACCGCATGTCTGATTGATGTGCCGTCTGCGCGTACACATCAAGAATAAAAATTATAATGTTTCACGGTGGTTTCAGGTCAATCCGAGGTTGTCCGCTATGAATTTGACCGTTTGACGCCCGTTTTGGCCGTTTATGACACCAGAACTGTGTTCTCGGTCACCGCGGGCACACGACATGTCCGATTAACGTTCCGTCTACCCGAACACTTCAAAAATCACTCATCCGTATTTGTTGTCAGATTTCAGGCCATTCCGACTTCGTTCGGCCCGTTTCGACCCCCCCACGCGCCTTTCGGAAGCGCGCCCAACACGTAAAAAGCGCATATTGAGCCGTTGCGCGCAAAACGCACGTCCGATTGACGTTCTGTATGCGCGTACACATCATAAATAATAATTAGAATGTTTCACGGTGGTTTCAGGTCAATCTGAGGTCATCCGCTATGAATTTGACCGTTTGACGCCTGTTTTGGCCGTTTATGACACCAGAACTGCGTTCTCGGTCACCGCGGGCACACGAAACGTCCGATTGTCGTGCCGTCTCCTCGAAAACTTCACAAATCACTCACCTGTATTTGTCGTCTTATTTAAGGTCATTCCGACTTCGTTCGGTCCTTTTGGACCCCCCCACGCGTGTTTATGAAGCGCACGCATCACTTAAAACACGCATATTGAGCCATACCGTGCAAACCGCACGTCCGATTAACATGACGTCTATGCGTACACATCACGAATAATAATTAGAATGTTGCACGGTGGTTTCAGGCCAATCCTAGGTCGTCTGCTATGAATTTGACCGTTTGACGCCCGTTTTGGCCGTTTATGACACCAGAACTGCGTTCTCGGTCACCACGGGCACACGGCACGTCCGATTGACGTACCGTCTGCCTAAACACTTCACAAATCACTCACCCGCATTTTTCGTCTGATTTCAGGCCATTTCGACTTCGTTCGGCCCATTTGGACCCCCCACGCTCCTTTCGGAAGCGCGCCCAACACTTAAAAAGCGCATATTGAGCCGTTGCGCGCAAACCGCACGTCCGATTGACGTTCCGTCTACACATACACATCATGAATAATAATTATAATGTTTCACGGTGGTTTCAGATCAATCTGAGGTCGTCCGCTATGAATTTGACCATTTGACGCCCGTTTTGACCGTTTATGACACCAGAACTGCGTTCTCGGTCACCGCGTGCACACGGCATGTACGATTGACGTGTGTTCTGCTCGACCACTTCAAAAATCACTCACTCGTATTTGTCGTCTGATTTCAGGCCATTCCGACTTCGTTCGGCCCGTTTCGACCCCACTCACGCGCGTTTATGAAGCGCGCGCATCACTTAAAACACGCATATTGAGCCGTACCGCGCAAACCGAACGTCCGATTGACATGCCTCTTGTGAGTACACGTCAAGAATAATAATTAGAATGTTGCACGGTGGTTTTAGGTCAATCTGAGGTCGTCCGCTATGAATTTGACCGTTTGACGCCCGTTTTGGCCGTTTATGACACCAGAACTGCGTTCTCAGTCACTGCGGGCACACGACACGTTCGATTGACGTGATGTCTGCTCGACCACTTTAAAAATCACTCACCCGTATTTTTTGTCTGATTTCAGGCCATTCTGACTTCGTTTGGCCCATTTGGACCCCCTTCACGCGCGTTTATGAAGCGCGCGCATCACTTAAAACACGCATATTGAGTCGTACCGCGCAAACCGCACGTCCGATTGACGTGTCGTCTGCGCGTACACATCAAAAATAATAATTAGAATGTTTCACGGTGGTTTCTGGTCAATATGAGGTTGTCCGTTATGAATTTGACCGTTTGACGCCTGTTTTGGCCGTTTATGACACCAGAACTGCGTTCTCGGTCACTGCGGGCACACGGCACGTCCGATTGATGTGTCGTCTACTCGACCACTTCACAAATCACTCACCCGTATTTTTCGTCTGATTTCAGGACATTCCGACTTCGTTCGGCCCATTTGGACCCCACCCCCCCACGCGCCTTTCAGAAGCGCGCCCAACTCTTAAAAAGCGCATATTGAGCCGTTGCGAGGAAACCGCACGTCCGATTGACGTGCCGTCTGCCTGTACACGTCACAAATAATAATTAGAATGTTTTACGGTGGTTTCAGAAATACTAAAACAAACTAATTTAGGTAAAAAAGGAAAATTATATTCACCAGGTATATAAAAACTTCTAGAGAATTCATCAACACAAATGAAATTACCTCATGCATGGGGTTCATTCTCATCTGGATCACCAATATCACTGCGATGTCCACCAGCTGTATTTAGAGCCTACAATATATATCAATATTACGTATCTTAAACATATCAATAAAAGTCAATTTGAGTATGGTTTGTTTTATTGTTTACCTGTGGCGCCACTTGTTGCTTCATCATATCATCGATACGTGATGACATCTATGACAACCTCTCCTCATACTATGCACGTAACTACTGAAACTGTGCATCAAAATTGCGCTGCATATCCTGCATGGAAGCATCTATCTCAGCCTGTGTGCGCATCCCTGACTCTCTGCATGAACCCATCACATCTGCTCTAACAACTGCACGTCATGGGACACCACCACTATAAGTCAAAGAATAACCATGACCATCACGCCCCATGACACGGTGAAATATTTCATCTCTACACACAGTACTACGTCGTTGCTCCTCTGGCAACTCTGCTAACTGAGCGTCAAACTGATCCTGCAACATATAATGAATCAATGAACAAATATTAATAATTTATATAAAATAAAAATACATTTATTAGTAAATAATTTTCTTACTATAACACCAGCAACATCGGGATCACCCGCCCTACGAGTCCTCATCCATATGGACATTCGATCGATTGGCTCGCCGCGTTGGTGTAACTATAATAAAGGGGTTCACCATGTTATACTACAATATTTTTAAAATATGAATGAAATAGTGAATTCTAAACTTACATCATGTCTGAGCTGTGACACATGTCAAGTGCCAAGTCTGGAAGGCGTGCCCTGCATCTCTCGATTATGTGAATGACGATCAGACTTGGTCTACATTCAACGTATTTACTTAGTAGACATTTGAAAAATTAGTCATTTATATATTAAAAGTAATAAATCTTACCATCGCTACCTCACTCGACCAAAACGCAACCAAATCCTGCCACTGCACAGGAAGAATGCCCGGAGGGACTCGCTGTAGAATATCTGGCACACCCGCAAATGGTGTCCAATGATCTCTCTTCACCCTTGACTTGTAATCCTTCCATAATTTTCGGCATTTGGACATACATACAGCCCGAAACTCATCTGGACAGGATGTCAAATTATCCTATTAAAAAAAATTGTCAGTAGATGAGACAATAATAATAACAATATATCATGAAAAATTAAACATTGAATTTACCTGAACCTCCCTCCATAATTTTTCCATCGTATCCTAGGGGAAATAACTTCAGTCACGAGTCGTCAGAGGGAATCTGTGTGAGTCTCGTATCATATGCCCAAACTGACGACTCAATGCAGTAACACCATCTCCAACTGGATGAAATGTGTTGTCAAATAACACATCCAATCGGGCTCCAGAGTTCCAGGATCGAACCCCTCTACTAGGACCCCTATGTCTGCTGGAAGAAGCACTAGATCCTGATAAACATAAATTCATAATTCAATTACAATATAAATTAATGATTAGAAACAGTTAGGGAAATATACATAGAAAATTATAATCAATTAATTTAGAAAAATGAAAACATAAATACCGACAACATCAGGTGAACCACTGTGACCACCCTATGACATACCTACATTAAAAGAAATTATAGTTAAATCAAGCAATTTTTATACATATACAACTTATAAATATTTTTACAAACAATAACTGGGGATATAATTACAATTTTCACTAATCATGAAAGTCTATCGTATCTCTTTCAACTGTCTCTCTGGACCATGGTATATCTTCATCTCATACATCTACTGTTGTTTGGTCAAGTGTTTGATCAGGAAATGTGACAACTTCAGGTTCTTCTTGGTCAATCAGAAAAACCCCTCTTCTAGACATTTTCACCACAACTTTCCAATCAGAGTCAATGCCGACAAAGTAAACTTGTTCTGCCTGCGATGTCAGTATGAAGGGCTCACTTCTTACTCGGTCATCTTTATATAACATATTGTTAAAGTTTACTAATGTAAATTGGAAGTTATCAACTTTCGTTCCTCAAACAGGATCGACCCAATCACACCTTAACAATATGTGTTTTAAACCACGACTATAAACAACCTCAATAATATCTCTCAACAATCCATAATAATAACCCGCATCAACAAAAGAACAACCAACACCACTATTTTGTGTGGCTCGGTTCATGTCAACATCGCTAATACGAAATCGGAATCCGTTAGCATCCAAAGACTTGTAGCGTCAAGCTGTAATAAATAGACCATCATCTAGTTGGTTGAGTTCTTCGCTCACAGTATGGGTTAAATCATGTAACTTTTGAATCTGAAAATTTCACATATATAGTTTAATGGATAAAGGATTGTGAAAATACAACTAAGTTTCACTATAAAAATATTAAATCAATTATACGTACATGAGTCTTGAACCACTCATGAAATGTGTTGAAATGATGTTTTTGGATTTGATAGTCAGTTGCACGGGGCCTTTCACGTTTCAACTCAGCAATATGCATCCTAAATCACAACACAATATAAGGTAAGTAATAAAATAAATATAGAAACAAAATACACATCAACTATGAAACTTACTGTATCAATGGAAAAACTGATGGAGTGTTGAACAACACATATCGATGAGCTTGAACCCACTCATCATTCCGCATATCAAACGCTATTCCTTCTCCAATTGGACCCTCATCATTCTGGGAGGGTTTATCTATATTTGTTTCAACCTCATCAATATATGAAGCACAAAAATTAGTACACTCATCCATTAAATATCCCTTGGAAATTGAGGCTTCCAGATGAGCTTTGTTGCGCACATATCGTTTCAATGTATTTAAGTATCGCTCTATTGGATACATCCACCTGAATTGTACGGGACCACCAGCAGTGACTTCACCAGTTAAATGAACGGTCAAGTGAACCATGACATCAAAAAAAGACGGTGGAAATAGTTTTTCTAGGTGACATAGTGCAAGTACAATCTTATCCTGCAGATTTTCCAAATCACTCATGCGATGATTCCTTGAACAGAGTTGTCTGAAAAAATTAGAAACTTCAATTAATGGCTCAACAACCTGGGTAGGTAAGCAATCACGAATTGCTATAGGAATTAATTGTTGAAGAAGAATATGATTATCGTGACTTTTCAACCCCTGTAATGTCATGCTCGTCATATTCACATGCTTGGAAATATTAGAGCAATAACCATCTGGAACCTTAACAGTCTTCAAAATTGATAGAAATGTTTGTTTCTATTTTTTAATCATTGTGTACTGTGCAGCAGGCATGTATGCACGATTTCCTTCACCCAGTTGTAAATGTAAAGGTTTTCTCAATCCCACTTCTTGCAAATCACGTCGAGCATTAGCACTATCCTTTGATTTCCCCTTGACGCCTAAAATGGTGCACAATATATTATCACATACATTTTTTTCAATGTGAATCACATCCAAATTATGTCTTAAAATATTATATTTCCAATAAGGCAATTAAAAAAATACTCCGTTTCTTCCAATTATGATTGCGCTGTCTATTTGCAGCAGGAACAAAAGGCAATGCAGGAGCCAATAAATCTTGAAAATCATACATTGTACGGATGTTTTCTTGATCAAGTTGTGCAAAAATTTGAACCCCAGACAGTATTTGTGGTGATGGTTCATACTCTCTATTCCCATCAAACGATACACGGTCTTTTCTGAACCTGTGCAATGGAGGAAGAAATCTCCTGTGACCAAGATATGCCCACTTTCTACAGTTCTTAAGCCATATAGATTTCTTACTCTTATTACAACAAGGGCAAGCAAATTCTCCTTTTGTACTCCAACCTGATAAGTTAGCATACGCTGGGAAATCATTAATTGTCCATAACAAAGCGGCCTGAAGTCTAAACATTTCATTAGCTGCCGAGTCAAAAGTCATTACACCATCGGCCCAAAATTCTTGCAGCTCATCAATCAAAGGTTGCATGTAAACATCGATTTTATCGCCAGGTCCTCTCGGTCCATCAATTAGAATTGACAGTAACAAAAAAGGTTGCTTCATACATACCCATGGGGGAATGTTGTATGGAACCAACACCACTAGCCACGTACTATGTGTCGCACCAACCATGGACCTAAATGGGTTAAAACCATCTGCTGCCAAACCTAGTCGAATATTACGATCATCTTGGGAAAAGTCTGGGTGTCTTTGATCAAACTCTTTCCATGCCAAAGAATCTGCCGGGTGAGTTAATTTATCAACCTCTTTCTTTATCTCTGAATTCCAAGTCACCAATTTAGCAATTTTAGTTGACATGAAGAATCTCTTCAGTCTCGGTTTTAGTGGGAAATAACGCTTCTATTTAGAGACAACTTGTTTCCCTTGATTCAAGACTCTCCCAGGAAGAATCTGACTACCTTGATTAATCTCATTGGTCTTCCACCTGGATGTATAGCAAACAATACAATTATTTAATTATGCATTCTCTTTTCTGAACAACATAAAATTATTGCGACACGCATCAATTATATCATATGTAAAACCAAGATCACCGGTCAACTTTCGAGCTTGATAGAATGACTCCAGAATCTTCGCTCTAGTAGGGAGTACTTTCTTCAACAATACCAACAACATGTCGAATGAGGTGTCTGACCACTGGTTCAAAGCCTTCAGGTGTAACAATTCAATGATGAATGATAGTTTACTAAATTTAGTGCATCCGGGATATAATTCAGTACGCGCATCGTCAAGAATTTCAAAGAATTTCAATGCTTCTCCATCTGCAGAAGAACGGGGATTACTCGATCCAACGTCGTCATTTATGACATTACTGTCTTCAGGTTGAAGCTGGCGCATCATATCATTGAGCATTATGTTCATCAGATCAACTATTCTCAAATCAATATTCATATGAATACTTTCCGAGTGATGACATGAAACATAATCTTCTCCATGACGTGTCCATGTCTTATAGTTTTTCAAAAACCCATTCAAAAAAAAATGTTCTCTAACACTATCTTGTTTGAATAGATATCTATTTGCACATTTTCTGCATGGACAACTAATCATATCTCTTGGAAATCTGTTGGTGAAATCCATAAATTGCTTAATCCCCTCAAAATATTTAGCCGAAAAACTATCTTGCATATCAATCTAGCTCTTATTCATATCTTTATTTATAATATAAATCAAAAGTGAAATATCTTATTTAAATTCTAAATAAACGCATATCATTAAATTTAAAAACCAATGACTTCAAAGCTAAATTTGAAGGATAAAAAACATTACTTGCAGAGGACTCGACCGCGGGTAACGGGGTGCGACTCGATTGCGGATTCATGACAGCGCATCGACTTGACAACAGGGGTTCGACGACCGGAATCGAAAGCGGCATAACCGCTGGACGAAGCGTGGGAGGGTTCTACATGGTGGGGCACGACGAACCGGAAGGGTCTGATATAGGCAGGATGTGAGGACTCGCCTGAGGGATGCAACGGGGCCGAGAGGGGACGAAGGGGGCAGGACTGTCCGAAGGTGCAACGCAGGTTGTCGGGGTCGCGGGTGGCGCAGCGCGGGGTTGGGGCAGGATTGTCCGAAGGTACAGCGCAGGCTGTCGAGGTCGCGGGTGGCGCAATGCGGGGTTGTGGGTGGCGTAGCGCGGGGTTGGGGTCGGGGTTGTCGGGCGTCGCTGGGGATTGGGGTCGCCGGGGCTCGCAGGGGCTCGCCGGGAGTCGGGGTCGCAGGGGTCACTAGGGGTCGTGGTGGCCGGGGGCGGGGTCACGGGGGGCGGGGTCGCCGGGGTCAGGGATGGTCGCCGGGGTCGGGGTGGGGTCGTCGGGGCCGGGGTCACCGGGGTCACCGGGGTCGGGGTCGCGGGGTCGTGGTGCGGGGTCGGGGAGGGTCGGGGTGCGGGGTCGGGGAGTGTAATTGCGGGGGGGGGGGGGGGGGTCGGGAAATGGGGTAAAATTAGGTATTATGTGCAGCAACAGCCATTTGGCGGTCGCTGTTGATAGAATTAGCGGCCGCCAAATGACGACCCCTATAGGTCTCCCGCCTCCAAAAGTAAAAATTCTAGTAGTGTGCCCACCTTATATTTGAACGACGAGAGACCCCTTTCTCTCTCATTAATGTCTCTCATGTACACCTGTTACCATGCTAAAATTCCGTAAGAGATTTCTCTCCCCTCATTTACATTCAAGCAATTCTTTTATATTATGCATCTAAATTCCATTACATATGTTGGGATATTATGTTCCATGACCCCCTTACTGTTCATTTCATGTATAAATGATGAGAGACCTCTTTCTCTCTCATCAACCCATTTTGCGATTTCTATTTGACGTCGTTATGCTGCCGAAGTTACACCAAATTTTCTCATGCCAAGATCATCGTGTAAGTGAATACCATACTCATTTCTCTATCAAGGCTATTCACCTTTATGCACATGTACTTGTTGATTAAGGACTTACATTTATGTATTCCACATCTCTTATTCATGGAATAAATTATGATGTTTAATGAATCCATGTTGTATGATCTATGTGACACAATTATGCATGAAATGAAATGATTAAGAAGGGTGTGCCCTGATAGCGCTCCAATGCATTAGAAAAAGAATAATATCATGATACGTCATGTGCAATGAGTGTTGACTCATGCTAATTCATGTGCAATGAGGGTTTGCTCATGCTAATTCATGTGTAATGAGGGTTTACTCATGTTCCATGTGCAATGAGCCTTAGCTCATGCTAATATCATGTTAAATGTTGTTGTCACATTTCCATGTTATGATAATCATGCTATATTATGCATTTATGTTCATGTTTATCTTGTACTCCATTGATATGCTCATTGCCTAACATGTATTGTATTCTTCATGTTATGCCTTGTTTACTTCTTTAATGGGCTTTATAGCTCACCCTTTTCTTATGGATGTTCTCAGGTTATCTCATTCAATGTTAAGTATGAAGGAATGTTGTGGTTATATAAAAGAAGTTTTTAATAAAGATGTTGTATTTTATGTCTTAAGTTGTCATGTAATGTTCCTAATTTCCCAAGACACCATACCTCTTGATCATCGAAGTTGTCTTAAGTGCAAGTTTATGTAATAATCATGTTTAAATATGTAATAAAGAGCAAGGTTGTTATACATCACCTCACACTCCCCCCACACAATGTACATGTGCCTGGTGTTGGAGAACCACAACACACTACCACATATCGGTGCAAGGGCAGCGTTAGATTTTATCAGTGCTGAGAAAAACATGTTGATAAAAGGGGGAACTTTATCAGTGCTAGCTAAAAGCACCAATAAATGACAGATTTATCATCGCTGATAAAAGTTTTTAATAAAAAATTATTAATTTATATAAAATTATTATATTTATATTCAAAAATAATGTTTATTTTTATACATTAAATAAAAAAAGAATATTTATAATTAATATTTTTTTAAATAATTCAAATATATATATAATGTTTTAAAAAAGAGTATTTATTAGATTATAATTAAATAAATAAATATTTAAATATTTATAATATTATAATAAATTTTATTAAATAATAAATATATTTATTATATTTATAATTATACACTTATAATTATATATAAATACTTTTATATATACATATATTTATAATTATAATTATAAATAAATAAATAAATATTTAAATAAATATATGTTTCTAATGAATTTGGTCAATAAATATATTGACACGTGAGTATAATTGGCGTGCATATGTTATGTATTCATCATGAATGCTCATTTATACACCACACCCTTATTATTATTCATGTTGTTTATATATGTGATAACTCGTTTTTATGATCTATACTTTACTAGTTATACGATTCATTCATGTTATACCTATGAATCTATTATATTCTCATAAATACTTATAAAATTACAATAAATATATTTAAATAATAAATATATTTATGATATTTATAATTATAAAATTTTAATTATATATAAATAATTTTTAAATATATTTATTTTTAACTATAATTATAACTAAATATATATACATATATATATATATATATATATAATTATAAAATTACAATAGATACATCTACTATAATTATATATATATATAATTATATGAAAATATTTATAAATATATTTATTTATACTTATAATATATAATTATAAAATTATAATAAATATATTTATTATACTTATAAAGTTATAAATATATGCAATTAAATAAATATATTTATAAATATGTACATATTTTTATAAATAAATACAAATATTTATAATTATAATTATAAATAAATATAGATATATTTAAATAATTATAAAATTATAATAAATATATTAATTATATATATTTATAAAATTAAAAATATAATAAATATATTTGTTATAATTTTATAATTATTTAAATAAATAAATAAATATATATATATTTAAATAATTATAAAATTATAAAAAATATATTTATTATACTTAAATGTTCTAAATATATATAATTAAATAAATATATTTATAAATATATGAAAATATTTATAAATAAATACAGATATTTATAATTATAATTATAAATAAATATAGATATATTTACTAAGAAAGTTTAAGTACCGAACGTGCTCAGCCCTAAAAATTTATTAAGTAAAATAAAAATACAACTGAGTCAAAGCATGTGGAACATGAAAAGCCACCAAAATATGAATGTGGTCACCACACCACCCAAAATAAGAAAACACAGTATGTAGACCCGAAATATGTCTAAAGAACCACATCAAATGGCCCAAAGACCCAGAAACACCAACACATGCAAAAGCAGTCAAAACTAAAAACATGACCCAAACCCAAAATAAAAACCCAACCAGAGGCACCAAAAAAACAACAACCTGAGACTGAGGGTCGAACACTCTCTGCCTGAGTTCATCCTCATCCACAGGAGAAGATCATTCTCTAATCAAAAGGTGTCATCTTGTCCCCAATTATCGTAGCTAGCCTGTAAACAAATCGCCGCAACAACCATCCAGAGGACACCACAAATGTTCACATCTTTATCACCAGTAGACAACTCGCCCACTCGATCTTCCTCTGACTTCCAAGTAGTGCTCTCACCACCGGGACCCATCGTTCGTCGCCCATAGTCTTCCCCATCGCTCTCAAAGCCAAACTAGAGTCCTCCCCATCACTAGAGCTCCCAAACCACGTGTTGGACATGTATTGTATCAACAATACTCTATAACATATGTTGATTTTGATACTCACAAATACCCTTGTTTGTTTTCTAATAATATTTCGTTAAGTATGTTTCAGAAATATATATCATGATCTTTGATGGAATTCAAAGCTACAGGATGTGTTATGGAAACACTATTCAAACCCTATGTTCGGTAAATGAATGTATGGATCATCATCCCTACACTACGTTGAACCATTTGCATATAGATCATCACCCCTACATTGGATATTAAACGTATGTATTGGCAACCCTACGTTCGGAGAAACGACAAATGTATAAAATATCATCCCTACGTTGGAATTTGAAATCATTGTTCATACCCTACATTTGAGAGATTGAACGTATGGTTAATCATTGCTACGTTTGGAATCAACCCTATGCTGGAAGAATGAACCTATGGATTCTCATCCCTATGTTACTTTTTTTCTCTACGTTATGCACAAATGAAAGTATAGTTAAGAAACCCTACGCTACACAAATGAACCCAACGCTACGCAAAGGAACCCTACACTATGCAAAGGAACCCTATGCTACACAGCTGAACCCTACATTTGACTATTCAATGATAGAGTCTTAACACCGTGATATAATCTGAGATTCATTCAATGGTCTTGATTATTTTACATGTTGATTAAAAGATTCTATATGATTGATTCAAAGGCTCATTATGATCAATTCAAAGAACCGTATTCATCAAAGGAATTCTCTCCTAAGGAAATTACAACTTTCCTTTAGACTATTTTGAATTTTAATACCCATGATCTATGAGGCGATTTTCTTGGATCTTGAATACCAAAGCAAGATGTCTGGTCTATATATTCTATCACAATTCCATTGAAAGTACACACACACACACACACACATATACACATACAATTGTATTCATGTGAATATCTTTTACAGTGGTGTTGCAATGAATGATCGAATTTTTTATTTCCTAAAGAAGTTACACTTTGGAGACATACATTTTCTACCTCATACTATTGTAAGATTATTACTTCCGATTGTTGCTACTCAAATTGAAGATCTTTTACAACCATTATTACTTTAGAATTATTCTTTCTTGAAGACTTTCATTTCTGAAGTAGAAGATCCATCTAACATCAATTATTTCTGCTACAATTATGAAGATCAACCCGAACCATCAACAAATCAAACTCTTTTGATTTATTAGAGTATACACTGCTTGTACTCAGTTGTGGCTTAAGTATTAGCTTCTTGTACTAAGCTATGGATAACCAGTTCCCTGTAAAAGAACCATAAGGCCCTGTTTATCCTTGATTGTAAAGGTGTCAACTGTCTACATTCATTTGTGAACTTAAAGGTCTAGTGATAAGAGGACCTTTCCAGTGAAATTCACCAAGATCGCAAAGAGAGTGTTGGTGGAGTGGACCAGGGGATCTTTGTACCCCGAAACGCTATAAAATTGTTGTGTTCTTTATTTTTGTTTATTAGCTTCTCATATTTCATATAGAAGAGAATGATACATATCTGCATAAATCGCAAAAATATATTTTCAAATAAGAATATGTCGATATTTTCAAAAAGACATAATTCACCCCCTCTCATGTTATCTTTGAATTATTTCTACCTAACAATCAGTATCAAAGGATATGTTTTGTGATAAAGCTATAACAAGATTAAAATAGATAAGGTTTATACAAAGCAGATGACAATGACTGATCCAAAAGAAGGTATGTCTATGGTTCATGCTCCATACTTTAATGGCGACATCTATGGATACTGGAAATCATGTACGATCATATATTTGAAAAATCAGGGTTTCAAAGTCTATTCAAATATCATCACTTCTTATGTGAATCCTGAAAAACCAGATACTTGAACTGTTAAAACTGAAGCTGAATATGAAATCAATTCAAAGGAAATAAATGCTATTATCTATGGACTTGGACCTGATGAATTCAATCGAGTCTCACAATGTCCCACTACCTATGAAATGTGAAAAACTATTACAGTTGCTTATGAAGGAATAAATAACATTATACTGATGAGATATGCTACTTCTAAGATTAAATTTGACACATTTAGAATGTTTGATGGTGAAATAATCATAGAGATGAATGTACAATTAACAAAGATTGTCAACAATATTACTACCATAGGAGATCCTATCATTCAATCTGATCAAGTGCTGGAAGTACTCAGAGTATTACCCTCTAAATGGAATGACATATCTGTGGCTATCCGACAATCATCACCTGTCAAGAATTTGACAATGAAGGAATTGATTGGAACACTGATGATGTATGAAGAAGAAATGCAAGATGAAGATGAAGATCACAAGATTACAGTAAAAAGGAAAAATAATACTCTCAAAGTGGCATCTCAGAAGCATAACCGAAAATCAATACAAGAAGTAAAAAGAGAAAAAAAAATTAGACTCTTTAGATTCTAAAATGGAACTGGCTCAGCTAGCCAGAAAGTTTAGAAAATTCTACAAGAAGAAAAGAGGCTTCAGAAAAGGATAGAAGAATTATAGAATTAAGTAGAATCTTATAAAATTGATGTTATTATTTTTACAAAAGGAGAAAAGACTCTAAAATAGATTATGGAAAAAATGTTATTAAAATATAAAAATTTGGAAAAGAAAGTGTAACACCCCAAGCTTTCACATTACTTTTCCCTTTGAATAATACAATAGCTTGTGTTGTACGCAACTTCGAGTTCAAACACACCACAACCAATCAAACTAACCATTATGAAAAATAATACTCACTTTTTGAAATTTTATAAATTTTATCTTTCAAAATGGACTTCATTTTTGGATTCGGAATATCAAAATTAGCTTAGGTTTAATTTTTGGTATTTTTCTGAAAATTTTCAATTATTGATGAATAGTGAAAAACACTAAGTTATTGTTTAAAACCGACTTTTTATTTAAATAATTATTTATTTTATTTAAATTTATTTTAGGTCAAAATAGATACACAATACCTATATAAGTTCAATGTAATTCATTGGAGTCATTTTATAATGAGTTTAGATATATAAAATTTTATCGAACTTTTTACCGTCTTTTACCCACCTCCTAGGAGCATTTCCAAATTTGTATAAAACTTAATTTTACCACTTCTGTAAGTTGAATTTCAAAAATACAAGAGACATGGTTGATATCAGTAAGTAAAATGTGGTTTAATAAGATGAAAATAATTTTTGGTGAATAATATTTTTTTTACTTTTATTTACTGCGGTTAAAAGTAAATAGGGTAATTAAGGGTAAAAATGATATTATTATTACCCTAACACATATCCTAATTATATTGGATAAGTATAATTCGACCAAAATCAACCTTAGGAATAAAATATTAACCTATTTGGTCCACTTGGATTAGATTAGGACATTTATTATTGTTTTATTTAAAGAAGAGTTAAAAGAGTTAAATTCAAAGTTTAATAACTAAACCATTTTTAATATAGGGTTACACAAAATATAAACTCGACTATAAATATTCATTATAAAGATAAAAATATTTCCTACATAATGGTATTTTATTTAAAATTTTTAGACATTAAATAATTTAATTTATTTATGACACAATGATGATGCAGTAATTACCTTATTAATGAAATATTAAAATAATTGATATTATAAATATCCAAATAAATGTAATTTGAGACTTTTTATGAATTCCACTAATTTTATAGGTTAATATGACATGTTAGGGTTGATTAAAGAAATTTTTTTCGAAGTAATAATGCTGTTATAAATTTAACAAAAAAAAATAGCAAATAGTGTCAAAATTGACATAAAAGAGTTTTTAAAACAAATATTATATTATTAATTGATATTCTATTCCTAAAAATCTAAGGTTCAACCAAATGTATTAAATAATATTATATATGTCATTAATTAACCACTTGAGGTTCTCTTGGAAGTTTATAGTAAGTTTATTAACCATATAATATAAAAATACAAAGAGACATGGTAAATGTCAAACTAATTAACTAAGAGTTAAATATAAAAGATAAAGGTACATATAGTAACCCCTCTTATAAAAGGGCACTTCCACTTCTCTCAAATACACACCTTCAAAGCCATTTGGCTCGGCCAAACCCTGCCCAAATATCCTCTACACTGTCCTCCCTTCATCCTAGAGGCCTTTAGTCAGAAATCTAACCTATGGAGCCCTTTTGATCAAATCAAAAGGAAGAACCCGAAGAAGAGGTAAATATTTCATCACCTCTTTCAAGTTTTTTATTCTTCCACTTATTCTTTACTTATTGTTTCCATTCTAAAATAATAAATACATTATCTTCTATATAATATGATGTTATTATAAATATGGTACAACTATATTCATTATTCTATCCATCCTTTAAATGACATGTCACCATACGTGCGTACGTACGACTTACCGTCTCCACATCATGGTGTAGTTGTTATTCAATACATTATTATTTGGATGAGTATAATAATGATGTATAATTTATTTAAATAATAAATATAACATGATAATGATTCTTTATATATGATATACCATCCAATTATATATGATTTTAATATCAAAATAATGATATTGTCGCTTGTGCGTACGTACATATTACCGTCTCCACGAACACGATGAGATTCATTCCCCATCGTATCCATTCAAGAATAATTTTCATTTAATGATTAAAAATAATGTTGAACTCAATATCATTCTGAATATGAATCAAATACATCCTATCCATAACAAACATGTCTTATGTAACAAAACATATAAAGGAAAACGAATCAGTTAACACCCGAAACGATTATACTACTAAAATATCATTAACAAATCAATATTGGAAGATACTATATGATATAATATTAATGTATATGGTTCTTTTATAATTTAATAACAATTATTTCACCATTATATAGGAGGTTAACCTACCCTCAACCAAGGAAAAGTTCAAGGTAAGGGGTTTTCATCTCACTCCTTATTCCCGTGAGATTCATGCTATATTGCCACTATTTACTTTTGTGTAGTGTATGTACTTCCCATAATTGTATTCTTTGTGTAATAAAATTTAATTTATGTGTATTTACATATTCATTGTATGATACTTCTTTCATGGGGTGTATGTTTCATAAGTTACCAAATTGGTAAGGGTTAATTCTACAATCTCTTTATTATCCGCGGTTGTTTTTACGTAAGTATCTACTGGGACCTCTTTATCATCCACATCCATGTTTTTTAAAAATGTATTTCAAAACATTTTTACTATTTACTATAAAATGGGTTAAAGTCATTTATACCCTTATTTGAACTTATATGTTTTGAAAGGAATCTTTCAGTCATTTTCCAAACAAGGTACTTTACGACCTTTTCGACAAAATTAAGGTAAGAATGTCTTTTTTAAATTATACGGCGGGTGCGGTTATTCTCCGCCGTTATAACATCGTCAAATCTTCCCTTACAAGCTTATAAGAATATTTTCAAAATAAATGTTTTCTTTTATAATTATGTAACTTTAAATGATTTCAAAAAAAGAAAGAGATATTTCTCTCAAATAGTTTTGATTTCATATATGTCAACATCCTTTGATGGATTTTATAATTGTTTGAAGTCGATCCATTATGATACAAATATTCTATATTGTATTTAAGGTTTTGTGATATGTTTGACTGTGAATGCGTTATTTTTATACCATTCATGGTTTATGGTTAAAGTATTGACATTTCATATGCTAGTTTTAATATGAATGTTTATGTTATATTTCAACCTTTTCATATGAGGAATGTATTGGACTTAGTAAGTGACGGGTGGAGCCCGCTATAGCTCCTCAATGCATTAGTAGGTCTCATGAGATAGCTAGACATGGAATTTCCCGAGGCCTTTCTGAATTTGATATATGGTTTTGGCCGAGGCCTTAATCATTTTTAAACGTCTTGGATGTGTTGAGTCAATAAGGTTTCCTTATGAATTTTCCATTCCTTCATGTTTTGAAAATCACAAACACCTTATCTTAAGGAAAATTTTATTTTCCCTAAGTTTCATCTTGATAAGGAAAATTTTCTTTCCCCAAGGAAATTTATCCTTACCATGTTTTTCATTGTTCATATCTTAATCTAGTTCTTTTTATTTCTAGCTGTAAAATTCAGTTTCGTATCTAAAACCTCAGAATCTTATAAATACTTAGATATAAAGCATTCTGTTTTTAGGATCCGAGTTCAGGTTCTGAATTTTCTGAATTCAAACTCCGAACTTTCTGAATTCAGACTCCGAATTCTTCTTAATTCAGACTCCGAACTTTCTGAGTTTTGACTCCGAATTCTTCTGAATTTAGACTCCGAACTTTCTGAGTTCAAAATCCGAATTATTATGAATTCAAACTCCAAAATTTTTGAGTTCAGAATCCAAATTATTCTGAATTCAGACTCTGAAATTTCTTAGTTCAGACTCCGAATTCTATGAATTCAGACTCTGAATTCTTAAAAATTCAGACTCTGAATTCTTATGAATTCAGACTTCGAATTTCCTTGAAATTCAGACTCTGGAATTCTATAGAATTCAGGTTTTGAATTATTTTTAATAAAGAATCTGAATATTCATGTATTATATACACCAAATGAGTTTTTGTTTAGACTCCAAAGTTTCATTTTTCCTTACACTCTGAAAAATGGTTTTGGTTAAGCAACCATATTTTTGATTACTCTTGTTTTAGTTATAAAACAATGTCATGCTTTCTATTTCTAACCAACCATTGTTTGAGTGACACGTGTATAGGTCCCTTCAAAATTCAAGGAAAAATATAACCGTTGGAGGAGGGAGCCGACCGTTGAAGTTGTGCCTATAAATAGGAGCTCATTTGAACGATCTCATTATTGTTCTATGACTCTAAAGATTACATGCTACTGAAGTGATTTATAGAGAGAGACTTTCATGCTTAGTGCATACTGAACATCTTGTTCAGAATTTCTTCGTGCGACTCTGAATGTTGCTGAGTATATTCGAGGGCTTCCGGGGATAGGAAGATAGAGGTGCCGACTACCTTGAAGTTCGAGGGCTTTTGGGGATAGCAAGACAGACTCCGATCTTCGTATCGAGGGCTTACCCTGGTGTGGGTAAGACATAATTTTTTGAAAGTATAAATCAAGGGAAATTTATCCAAGGTTGTTGGATACCCTTATCTTTGGGTTAAAATATTTACTACTTATTACCTGTATTGTTTCAAGTTTCCCACTACATTTTGGTTGTTGAGGAAATTATAACTATCTTATACTTTCTTATACTTGTACTCTGATTTGTAAGATTCTATATGCTTTAAGGTAGAATCTTTGTTCTTATAAACTTTTGTTAAGTTTCATTTCCAGAACCACATTTCTAGAATCAAGAAAGTTTGTATAACTTAGAGGTTTTGTGAATTTACCTTATTTAACTTTGTTAAACATCTTCATCTTTAAAAGTTCCAAAGGAATTTTTTAAAGTATACAATTCACCCCCTCTTATATATTGATCATCTACATCATTATTTCGATACTACAATCAGTATCATTTCAATCCTACAATTGTTATCAGAGAAGGTCTCTGAAATACTTATATTCACATATAAGTTTTCTTGCTCAAGTTTTTATTTGTTCTATATTTTCCTTGCTTAGGATATTTTTATCCTTGTTTACAAACTTTTATCACTGACAAGTTTTTGTGGAAATATATTTTTTTTAAGATGGAAGGAATTAATGTTGGTTCCACAGACAATCTAAATCCTACTAGACCACCTATTTTTGATGGTAATTATTACGAATATTGGAGAGATTGTATGGAGACTTTTGTTATTAACACTGGAGTGAATAACTTTTTTATTCTTACTGGAGATTACAAGATTCCTGATAAGGAAGTCAGAACTTTTACTAATCAAGAGAAGTAAAAATATCAACTAAACCACAAGGTAAACAATACCTTGTTGTGTTCCATGACCAGGAATATATATAGCCATATTTCTTATTGTGAAGTTGAAAATTGTATTTGGAAGAAGCTTGAAGTTACACATTTTGGTACTTCCAAAGTTATTGAAACTAGAAGAGCTATGCTTAGAGATGAGTACCATGGTTTTTGCTTTCCTTATGAAGAACCTATATGTAAGGTACAACATAGATTTATGACAATTTTCAATAGCTTATAATCCATGGGTGAAAAAGGTTTGGATGATGAGGCACTTGTAGACAAGATTATATACATCATGCCCAATGAGTGAGAATTCGAGAGAACAACTGTAGATGAGAATAGGAAAGTCTCACATATCACTCTTGATGAACTTTTTGGAACTATTCTTCAACATGAGACTAGAATGAAGAGAGATTCTGACAATGTTAAGAAGAAGAATGGGAATTGAAGTATTGATTTTACAACAACTTCAAATCATATGAAATCCAAGACTCCTGAGAGAGTTACAAGATCCAAATATAAGAAGGTTGTTATTCAATCCAAATCTAGTGGAAGTGAATCCTTAGAAAATGAATTATCCAATCTTTCTTGAAGGATGAACAAGATAGTTGGGAAGAAAGACTTTTAGTATAGATACAAGAAGAAAGAAATAAAGGATAATAAAGTCTCTGAAGTTACTTGTTATGAATGCAAAAAAGCTGGAAATATAAGACCAGATTGTCCTATGCTTAAGAGAAAATATATAAAGGAAAATCATTATGAGAGGAATAAAAAGAATTACTACAAAGCTAAAGCTAAGAAAGTTTTTAAAGCTAATGACACCAAGAGTTCCAGTGGTGGAGACTCTTATGATGAATCCTCAGATTACGCATCTTCTGGACAGAAGAATATTGGTTTACTAGCCAAGTTACCTATTGAAAATCATTGCTTAATGGATAAGGTACACAATGTTGAATCCATAACCAATGTATACTTGAATTCCAATTATAGTGATAGTAAATATTATAAATCCTTGAATGAAGAATATTCTTTTGATGAAGATAATACTTTACCTGCCTATGAAGAAGTTTCTAGGTTTGCTAAGATCCTTGAGAATGAAAATTCTAAAGTCAAGAAAAAGATTGATAAGGAAAACTCTATGATTTCTATTCTTACTAAGGAAATATCAGATATTTCTAAAGATCTTGATAAGAAAATCCTTGATTTTGAAATTATTTCAAAAAACCTTGAGGAAGTTAATTATGAGAAGGATAAACTTTCTAAGGACCTAGAAAAAGTAATTTCTAAGAAAAATGTTTTCGAGCCTAACTCTAGTACTAAAACTGATGTTTTTGAAGACAAGAACTTAGTTATTATACTAAAGCTAGAAATATTTTCCTTGAGGAAGTGTTTGTCAAACTTTACCTCAGGTAAGGAAAACTTTGATAAGATGTATTCCCAAATTTGACCTCTAAGGAATAATTCTGGTTTTGGTTATACAAGTTCAAAACTGATTTTTAGTAACAATTATTGTGTTCCTCATAGTGCTCCATTCTGCACTAAGTCTCAGTGTGGTGGGAATTGGAAAAAAAATTATTCCTTAAAAAAAACTCAGTCTTTAGGTTTTCATAAAGATTATTTTTCCAAGAAAATGTGGATTCCTAAAATTTTGCTTTCTGAAGTTTCCGGATCTAAGAAAGTTTGAGTTCCAAAAGTCTAACTTTCTTATTTTTAGGAAAATAAAGAAAGTACCAACACCAATACTTGGTACATGGATAGTGGTTGTTCTCAACATATGACTAGTAACAAAAACTTTTTTGAAAAGATTATCAAGACGAAAGGAGGAAAAGTAACTTTCAGAGATAATGCTAAGGGAGAAATTATTGGTATATGTAACATTGTTCTTCTTGGAAAAACATTTATTTCAAATGTTTTATTTGTTAAGGGTCTTAAGCACAACCTCATTAGCATAAGTTAATTATGTGATGAAGGTTACCTTGTAAATTTTAGGAATGACAAGTGCTTAGTACACAATTCCAAGGAAGAGTTTATTCTTTCTGCCAATAGGTAAGAGGATGTATACACACTAAACTTAGAAGACCTTAGGAGCTAAGACCTACCTTGACTTAGTGCAATTAAAGATCATTCTTGGTTGTGGCATAGAAGGTTAGGACACTGTAACCTTAGGAACCTATGAAAAATCTCTGAGAAAATATTAGTTAAGGATCTAACCAAGCTTATATTTGATTCTTCAAAATTTTGTGATCCTTGTAAATATGGAAAGAAACATAAATCAAGTTTTAAATCAGTTGGTGAAGTCTCAACCACTGATGCATTACAGTTAGTGCATATGGATCTTTTTGGTCCAACACAAGCTGGAAGCATTGGAGGCAAATATTATGTATTTGTCTTAGTTGATTATTACACTAGATTTACATGGGTCTATTTTCTAGAAAATAAATCTGAAGCTTTTCTTATTTCAAAACTTTTAGAGCCCAAGTTAAAACTTAGAAAAACCTTACTTTGATAACTATTCATAGTGATCATGGAGGAGAATTTCAAAATTCTGTTTTTGAAACTTTTTGTAGTAGAAAAGGCATTACTCATAACTTCTCAGCACCCAGAACACCTCAACAAAATGGTGTTGTTGAAAGAAGAAATAGAATTCTTTAAGAGATAACAAGAACCATGTTGAGTGAATATTTGGTAGCCAAACATTTTTGGGATAAAGCTGTAAGTATTGCTTATTATACTATAAATCATGTTTTGATTAGACCTTTTCTTAATAAAACTCCTTATGATTTATGGAATGGTATAAAACCTAGACTTTCCTACTTCAAGGTTTTTGGTTGCAAGGTATTCATTCTGAATACTAAAGATAATCTACACAAATTCTCACTAAAATATGATGAAGGAATTTTATTAGGCTACTCCACAACTTCTAAGGCTTATAGAGTTTTCAATAAAAACACTTGTACTGTTGAAGAAATAGTATATGTCAAATTTGATGAAACTGATCCTTTTGTTTTTAAAAAACCTCAACCTACATCTTCGGATGAGTTTTCAAAAACTGATTATCAACCTTTGTTAGAAGATCCTTCTAATAAGGAAAATGTTCAAGAAAATATTTCTGAAGCATTTACCCTAGAAGACTTCCTACCCTATGTTGATGAACAAGTTTTACAAAACCCAAATTAGTTGTTTCTAAAGAATCATCCCAGTGATAGTATCATTGGTGATGTAAAACAACCTATAAGTACTAAAAGTTCCTTAATAATTGAAGTTGAATATCTATCATTTCTTTCCCAATTAGAACCAAAACGCACCAATAAAGCTTTAGGTGATGATGATTGGATAAAAGCTATGTAAAACGAGCTAAATTAATTCGAAAGGAATAAAGTTTGGACCTTGGTTAAAAGACCTAAGGAAACTTCTATTATTGGAGTAAAATGGATCTTCAAAAATAAATGTGATGAAAATGTAATCATAGTAAGAAATAAAGCTAGATTTGTTGCTAAAGGGTATAATCAACAAGAAGGAATAGACTATGAAGAAACCTATGCTCTAGTATCTAGACTTGAATCTATTCATATTCTAATTTACTTTGTAGCATTCTTCAATTTCAAACTTTTTCAAATTGATGTTAAATGTGATTTCCTTAATGGTTTTGTAAAAGAGGAAGTTTTTGTTGAACAACCTCCTGGTTTTGAAGATACAAAACATCCTGAACATGTTTACAAACTTACCAAAGATTTGTATAGACTTAAGAAAGCCCCTCGAGCTTGGTATGATAGACTTACAAGATTTTTTCTTCAAAATAATTACGTTAAGGGAAATGTTGATCCAACTATTTTTATAAAGAAATATAAGAAAAATGTTTTTATTGTTCAAATTTATGTTTATGACATTATATTTAGTTCAACTTAGAAATATTTAACTGATTTCTTTTCAGATCTAATGAAATCTGAGTTTGAAATGAGTATGATGGGTGAGTTAACATTTTTCATTGGTTTTCAAATTTATCAAAAACCAGAAAGAATATATATATCCCAACATAAGTATATTAAATATCTTCTTAAAATGTATGGACATGAAAACACTAAGAGTATAAGTACTCCCATTGGTACCTCAAATTCACTTGATCTTGATGAAGTTGGGAAACTAGTAGATCAAACATCTTTTAGAGGTATGATAGGAAGTCTACTTTACTTGATAGCTAGTCGTCCAGACTTAATGTTTTCAGTATGCTTATGTGCAAGATATCAATCCAATCCTAAGGAATCTCATTTAAAGGCAGTGAAAATTATTTTTCGATACTTAAAGGGAACCATAGATCTAGGACTCTTTTATACTTATGAAAATGATTTTTTTTAAAAGTTTTTCGGATGCTGACTTTGGTGGATATAGAATGGATAGGAAAAGTACATACGAAACTTTTCATTTCTTAAGAGATTCATTAGTTTCTTAGTCATGAAAAAATAAACACTCAGTAGCACTTTCCACTGCTGAAGATGAATATGTAGCAGTTGGAAGTTGTTGTGCTCAAGTGTTGTGGATGCAACACACACTCACAGACTATAATATGAGTTTTACCAAAACACAAATTTTGTGTGATAATACGAGTGTCATTGCCTTAAGTAAAAACTCTACACATCTCTCTCATACAAAACACATAGATATTAGGCATCAATTTCTTAGGGATCACACACAAAAAGGAGATATCATTCTTCAATTTATCGGAACACAAGATCAACTTACTGATATTTTCACAAAATCTTTACCCTCCAATAGATTTGAATACATAAAACAGAAGTTAGGAATGATAACCGTAAGGTAATATTCCTTATTAAATTCTTGTTGAAACCTATCTTCTTACATTAAGAAACTCATTTTCATAGGGGGAGTACATCTGCTTGTTAGATAGAATGAAAGATTTTTGTAATGAAGATTTTCGTACTTAAATTTTTCGTAATGAAGATTTTTTTATTTCATAATGAAGATTTTCATATTTAAATTTTTTTCAATTAAAGTTTTTGTAGTCTATTTTTTTTTGTAGTCTAAATTTTTTTCGTAGTCTAAAATTTTTCATAGTCTAAATTTTTTTTCGTAATGAAAATTTTCGTAGTCAGATTTTCCAAATTTTCGTAATGAAGATTTTCTAAATTTTCATAATGAAGATTTTCTAAATTTTCGTAATGAAGATTTTATAAATTTTTGTAATGAAGATTTTTTAAATTTTCGTCATAAATGTTTTCTAAATTTGCGTAATGATTTTTTTTTTCATAATAAAATTTCAGTAGTTAGATTTTTCTTCATGTTTTTTTTCAAGTTTTCGTAATTAAAATTTTCAGAATCTAAAGTTCTTCAAGAAAAATTTTCCTCAATACAAATAATCTTCCTATAAATATGAAAGGTATGTTTCCATTCCTAAATTTTCATAATCATATTTTATTTTTTGGTATTTTCATCTGTTTTTAAATTTTCATATTCTCTTTTTCTTAAATCTGAATGTTTTTTCCTTAAAAAACCTCAAAAGATCAGATTCTATAAAAATTTCCTTCTGACTATCATCTCAACTGTTAGATCTGATCAGAAGGTTTTTCAACCATTGGATTCATTATGGAATATGAATTGTCGCCTCAAACGCCTATATAAAGGACCCCCAATGGTTGTCCCACATCGAAACTCAAGCTCGTGCATGCTGAAGCTCTGCCTTTCTACATAAGCCCGTTCTGAACTTCTCAGATCTTTCTTAATTCCAAATGTCTACCGAAGTCTCATCTCAAAAAGATATATCAACAGTTAAACCAATATCAGAATGATAGGTGTACAGAGAAAGGTTAGTTGATCCAAATTTTTCACAAAGTATGATTCTATTATCTCCAAGAATATAAAGCTGAATGGGTGGGAAAGTGTTTGCCTTTCAAAACCAAAAGCTCAGGATTTGGTATATCCAGAATTGTTAACAGAATTCTATGAGTCAGTAATTTTATTCAAGGAATAAGGGAGAAGAAAGTTTTCTTTCAAGTGTTATAGAAAGATGTATTCAATTTCTTACACCAAGGCTGCAAGCTTGGTTGGTATTCCTTATGAAGGGGAAGCCAAGTTTTGTTCTCATAAGTTGCCTGATGTTCAAGGAAGTTTTATTAAAGAAAAATCCATGACTTTTCTTGGTCTCTCAGAGGTAAAGACTCCGAAGATTCTTCACCTGTCTACAAATTATCAGATTCTTGAATTGTGGGTTCAAGGATTCATCATACCGAGAAAAGGAGACAAGGATACTTTGAAGAAAAGTGATATGTACATTCTAGATTTC
The DNA here is from genome assembly GCA_963277665.1 of Viscum album. Classification (NCBI taxonomy): domain Eukaryota; kingdom Viridiplantae; phylum Streptophyta; class Magnoliopsida; order Santalales; family Viscaceae; genus Viscum; species Viscum album. The sequence goes on from OY728163.1 coordinate 213,072,720, forward strand.
TTGGTAAACCTAAGGAAGATAAACTTGGTCAAACATATTTTGGTTACGATTGAGAACATAAAGAATAGAAATATAAAGGCTCAGATTATTATGCATCCGGCAATTCTGTCAAAGATGACTGTTCAGTGTTTAGAATCCTTCAAAATCCCTTGAAAATCTAAGTCAAGAAATTGAAAAGTCATGTTGTTGAGTGATGAAACTTTGAGAATAATGAAAGTTTAATTTTCCATAGAATCTGAAGAATTCTATGACTTTCCTGAAGAGTAAGCTGAAGCTATTTCAAAGAAACAGGAGGTGGTTGAGACCTCTAAAAAGGGTGGAAGGAAGAGGAAGTTGAAGGATGTGGAAGAGAAGGGAAAAAATACCAGTGGCCAATGAAACTCAATCTGCACCTCCAAATCCAAAGAAACAAAAATCCTATCCTGATGAAGCTGTAACAAAGTGGAGAGAAGACAAGAAAAATCAGAAAGAAGGGGATCCTAAGTTTGGCTTGGACCCTATTAAGGTAAATGATTTGAAGGAAAAGGCATCTGAAGAACATGACAAGCAATATAAAGAGAATAAGCAAAAGAAGAAGTTGTCTGGGGCTGAAATAGTGCAATCCCTTCTAAAGGATGGTGAGAAAGACTCCGATAATATTCTGGTACCAGAATCCTTCTTGATAAAACCTTTACCAGAGACTCTGGGAAAGAAGTTTGTGACTCCAGAAAAAGTCCAAGAAAAATAAGTAGAAGAAAAATAAGTAGTATAAGAAGAATAATAAGGTAGTGGTGATATTGAAGATTTGATAAAACAAGTAGAGGATTTTCATGAGAAGGAAATCCCTTCTGAAAAATTATAATTCCGAACCTCTCAAGCTAAATCATTAAAGCTTTCTACTCCTGGAAATGATGAAAAGAAGGCTAAAGATGAAGTAGACAAACCTTATGGAGAAGAAATCATCAATAAAGATTTCATTCACCCAGAGGATGTTGAGGTAGGAGCTGGGAAAGAAGAGGTAGACAAAGATAAAATTGTTCAACTATCTGATAGTGAACATGAATCTTTTGATCAAGAGGAAGTGATTCCAAAGGTTTATAAGGGAAAACAGGTAGTAGTTGATACACCTACCAAGGTTGTGGGAAAGAAGAAACATGTTGGTGGTTCTTCAAAGAGGAAAGCTGTTGAGTTAGAAAAAGAATCCTCACCAAGAAAAATCTCTGATTCGGAATCATCCTCTCTTGGACTTGATTTTGTAGTCCAGTCTTTGAAGAATCTTGTTGGGACTATCCCTATATTTCCCAGTATAGACTCGAGATTCCAGATGCTTTAACACACCTTAAATTATACATCAGATTCAGTATCCATGGTGATGGATAAGTGTGTCAAGTTTGAGGCTGATTTCAAAACTTTTTTCATAAACTACAAATCCCACAAAAGATCTTGCAAGAAAATGACCAGCTGGTCAAAGAAAACTATAGAAGAAATGATAGTTCTTGATGAATTCCAAGATAGTGTCAAGGATTCATTTGACACCGAAGATGTGAAGATAAATGATCTCACAAATAGTTTTGAGGAAAAGCTAACTCTGGAACAGAATTCTCGGATGCAAGAAGTGAAAGATCTGAATGTGAAGTTGTATTCAGTTGCTCAGAGTTGGAAAATAGAAAGGGATATCAGGATTGAGATAGAAGAGAAGCTAGTTAATAAAGAAGAAGTTTTAAAGGGGTAGGCAGAATCTCTTAAGGACTAGGAAGGAAAAATCAAAGCCTTAGAGGAGAAAATAGAATATCAGGATCAGATTATCAAATGTGCAGAGGAATATCACAAAGAACTCAAGAATCTCAAAACCATAGTAAAGAAGTTGATGCTGAAGGAGAAGGAAGGATAATATTTTTCAATTCTGATCTTTTGTTGTATTTCTTCCTTGTATAAATTTTTCCAATCATAATGAAATTTTGGGCTACTATTTATACTTTTGGTTTTTTAGTACTAATATTTCAGGTACCATATTTCCTTTTCCATTCCCTATATTCCTTTTTGAAAATAAAAAAGGGGGAGAAAGGAATGTTAAAAAAATAATACCAAGTAAAAGAAGAAATTTCTATAAGTAAGGGGGAGTTCATATAAGGGGGAATTCATATCCAAGAAGATTTTCGTATGCCATAAAATACTAAGTCTCATTATGAAAATCAAGAATACGATCCTTAGTGTTTCCAAATCCTAAGGGGGAATTAGTCGTATTTATCATTTCCCATGTGTTAAGGGAGATAATTTTTATTTTCAAAGTCCAAAAAAATATTTTCTAAGTCCTTATATTCTTTTTCGTAAGGACGTTTGTGCTTTCCAAAAAGGGGGAGATTGTTGAGTCAATAAGGTTTCCTTATGACTTTTCCATTCCTTCATGTTTTGAAAATCACAAACACATTATCTTAAGGAAAATTTTATTTTCCCTAAGTTTCATCTTGATAAGGAAAATTTTATTTCCCCAAGGAAATTTATCCTTACCATGTTTTTCATTGTTCATATCTTAATCTAGTTCTTTTTATTTATAAGTGTAAAATTAGGTTTTGTATCTAAAACCTTAGAATCTTATAAATACTTAGATATAGAGCATTTTGTTTTTAGGATCCGAGTTCAGGTTCTGAATTTTCTGAATTTAGACTCTGAACTTTCTGAATTCAGACTCAGAATTCTTCTGAATTCAGACTCCGAACTTTCTGAGTTCTGACACCGAATTATTTTGAATTCAGAATCTGAACATTCTGAGTTTAGACCCCGAATTCTTCTGAATTCAGACTCCGAACTTTTTGAGTTCAGAATCCGAATTCTTATGAATTCAGAATCCGAAATTTTTGAGTTCAGACTCCGAATTCTTCTAAATTCAGACTCCGAACTTTCTGAGTTCAGACTCCGAATTCTATGAATTCAGACTCCGAATTCTATGAATTCAGACTCCGAATTCTTATAAATTCAGACTCCAAATTCTTATGAATTCATACTCTGAATTTACTTGAAATTTAGACTCTGGAATTCTATAGAATTCAGGTTCTGAATTCTTTTGAATACAGAATCTGAATATTCATGTATTATAGACACAGAATGAGTTTTTGGTTAGAATCTGAACTTTAATTTTCCCTTAAACTCCCAAAAATTCTTTTAGTTAAGTAACCATATTTTTTCTTACTCTTGTTTTAGTTATAAAACGATATCGTGCTTTCTGTTTCTAACCAACCGTTGTTTGAGTGACACGTGTACATGTTCCTTAGAAATTCAAAGAAAAATATGACCATTGGAGGATGGAGATGACCATTGAAGATGTGCCTATAAATATGAGCTCATTTGAACGCGCTCATTATTGTTCTATGAATCTAGAGATTACATGCTGCTGAAGTGATTTCTAGAGAGAGACTTTCATGATTAGTGCGTGCTGAACATCTTGTTCTGAATTGCTTTGTGGGACTCTGAATGTTGCTGAGTACATTCGAGGGCTTCTGGGGATAAGAAGATAGAGGTGCTGACTACCTTGAAGTTTGAGGTCTTGCGGGGATATCAAGACAGACTCTGATCTTCATATCGAGGGCTTACCCTGGTGTGGGTAAGACAAAATTTCTTGAAAGTATAAATCAAGGTACCTTTATCCAAGGTTGTTGGATACCCTTCTCTTTGTTTAAAAGATTTAATACTTGTTACCAGTATTGTTTCATGTTTCTCGCTGCATTTTGGTTGTTAAGGAAAGTATAAATATCTTATACTTTCTTATACTTGTACTTTGATTTGTAAGATTCTATACACTTTAAGGTAGAATCTTTATTCTTGTAAATTTTTGTTAAGTTTAATTTTCGAAACCACATTTCCGGAATCAAATAAGTTTTTAGAACTTAGAGGTTTTGTGAATTTACCTTGTTTAACTTTGTTAAAAATCTTCATCTTTAAAAGTTCCGAAGGAATTTTTTAAAGTATACAACTCACCCCCCTCTTGTATATTGAGCATCTACATCATTATTTCTACACTACAATCAATATCATTTGGATTCTATAGGCTGAGTCCTTGAAAAAATGTTTTAGAATGTCTGACATTATACATTCCCTCATTATGGAAATAATATTAATGGTTCATGTGGTCATTCGACTAGTAGAATACCCATTATTATGTTTTATTATGACATTATTTACTCAGCTCATATTCCTTCCATAAAAGTATTCATGTTTATTATTTGTAAAGGCATGTGTTTTCAATTATTCACCATGATTAATATTTATGTTATCTTCTGCTGTATTTCTTACCCTTACTGAACGTTTGAGCTCACCCCTTTCTTATGTTTCATTTTCCCAGGATATGAAGAAGTTAGTTATGAGTGACTTGCAGGCATAATCTAGGAGGCTTGTATGTTTCTAATGGAATAAATTAGTGTTGTATTTATTTTCAAGTTATAAAGTTAAACTTATGTATGAATCTTGTTTCCAATAATACTAAAATGATCGGTCTTTCGAGACATTATTTCCTTGTAATCATGCCAATGTTATGTAATAATGCACTGACTCTGGATAACTGGGGTTGGGGCGTTATAGTTGGTATCAGATGAAGTTTAGTATAAAACTTGGAAACTAGATTTTGATAAACTCTAATTAGAGCACATTATCCTAAGATAGACTTTGAAGATTAGTATAGAAGAAATTCCTAGAATTTTGGTATTTTTGAGATTTTGTGAGTTTTCCAAGCAATACATACCTATCTAGATACGAGCTAGTAGAGGCAGAACTGACACATATGTACCTAGGGGTAAAACCCAAAAACACCGTTTTGAGCTAGACTCGAACGAGAACTAGTGCACGATAATGGGCCTTGCTGCACTCTTGGTTATGACACTCTCAAGGGATATGCTTAGGATAATTCTCATTTTTTTAAAAACCATTATGAAGGGTTTATGAGTATATAATTTCTCAAAGAAAACATTTTTATGATTATGGATTATATCCATAAACTGTTCAATTTATGTTAAGTGTTTTACAAGTATGGAATTATGTATTTCAATTCATAAACTAATCTAGTTTATGCCATTGTTTAGAAATGGTGCCTAGTGGAAGGAATGGAAATTGTATCAATGCACGTAATCCATGTAGGTATTTCTCTCCTACTCAAGATAATTATAACAGAGATGGTGATGCAACTAGTGCTGATCAGATTATCACCATACTGGGACAACTCACTCAGGTTATAAATAATAACCTTACCCATCTGGAGCACCCTGATCCACAACACCGGGGGATCAATGTTAGACCTCTTCATGAGGAAAAAACCACCAACATTCAATGGGAGTACAAATCCATTAGTGGATGAGCAATGGATAAATTCCTTAGAGAAAATATTTCATGCTTTGGGGAGTAGAGAAAGGTAAAAAATTGTTATGGCAGTTTATTGCCTCATTGGAGATGCTAATCAATGGTGGTCATTGATTCAAAACACAAAGGAAGATGAATAAGTTTCCAGTATGGAATGGATGGAGTTTAAAGAACTTTTCTTATAAAAATACTTTCCTCATGACCATCGAGTGGATATGGAAAGACAATTTCTGAGTCTGAGGCAAAAAGAGGATGAGAATTTCGCAAAGTATGAAGCTAACTTTATAAGGTTAGAAAGGAATGCTGCATATTATATACGTAACCCAAGAAGTAATATTGACTGTTTCTTTGATGGGTTAAAACCATTTCTTCATCGAACATTAATATCACAATCCTTATCATCGTATGAAGATATTGTCTCGTATGCTATTAAGACAGAAAAGGAATTCTCTAAGTCTTATGACTTTAAAGCAAAGCAAGAGAAGAAGAGATCTTCTGAACACTCTGGGAAAGGAAATAAGGAAATAGGGAAGAAGGGAAGAATTTAATTTCCACCCTATGATAAGTATGGAAGGAATCACCCTGGTGCCTATCTAAAAGGAAAAGGAGTATGCTACAAATGTGGACAGAAAGGCCATCTTGCTAGTGATTGTAAGGGAAAGAAAGATGCTACCAATGTTCAATGCTAAAATTGCAGGGAGATGGGACATTATGAAAATGAATGTCCTAAGCGTCATGGAAACTTACCTCATAAAAGGCCAAGGGATCAAGGCCAAGCTTATACGATTACTACTGCTGAGGTTAAAGCTCTGAAAGACGTGGTGGTAGGTAATTTAATGGTTTCCTCAAGCTTAGACAATGATTTATTTGATTCTAGATCATCACATTGTTTCATATCTTCCCAGTTTTCTAATAAAATTAGATATTTCCAATTTGATTTAACAAGGGAGTTTTTAGTCAAAACTCCCAAGGGAAGTATCATTGCAAGAGAGTTTTGTGAATTAGTTCTCATTAGGGAATATAAATGTTCTTTATCTTCTGATCTCATCATCACACCCATTATTGAATTTGATATAATCCTCAGAATGGATTGGATTTCAGACCATGATGTGAAAATTTATTGTAAGAAGAAGGAGGTTACAATTTTCAATGATGATAAGGAGTACCTTATATTTAGAGTAGAAAAGTAACCACCTGATTCTTATATAGATCCACCCCCAGTAGCTCAACTAAATTCAATTATTAGGTAGGAAGAGAATGAAATAACTATGAGTTAGGAAATTAATATTCAAATAGAGGTTGCACCTATTGTGCAAGAATATGTTGATGTGTTTCCAGAAGATTTACCTGAACATCCTCCAGAACGAGAAATTGAGTTTTCCATTGATTTAATTCCTGGTTCAAGGCCCATATCAAAGACCCATAATAGAATGGACACTATGGAATTAGTGGAACTTAAAGAAACAACTAGAGGAATTAAGTAATAATGGATTTATTCACCCTAGTATTTCTCCATGGGGAGCCCCTATTCTTTTTGTTAAGAAGAAAGATGGATTTATGAGGCTGTTCATTGACTACAGGGAGATCAATGATATAACAATAAAGAACAAGTATCCCTTACCTCTCATTGATGATTTATTCGACCAACTTCATGGAGCTCAATATTTTCAAAGATTGACCTTCGATCTGGATATCATTAGTTGTGTGTAAAGAAGGAAGACATTCCAAAAACAGCATTTCGAACCAGGTATGGGCATTATGAGTTTATAGTAATGACTTTTGGGATGAATAATGCACCCTCTGTTTTTATGGATTTAATGAACAAAGTTTTCAAGGAATATATTGATGACTTTGTAGTGGTATTTATTGATGATATCTTGGTATAATCCAAAAGTTATGAAGATCATTAAAATCACTTGCGCACCATTATAAAAACCCTCAGAAGAAATGAATTATACGGGAAGTTTAGCAAGTGTGAATTCTGGATTCAGGAGATTTCTTTTCTTGGACATATTGTCTCTAAGGATGGAATTTATGTTTATCCTTATAAGAAAAATGAATCCAATAATGTCCAGCACTGACAAGTATAAATGAGGTACGCAGTTTTATTGGTTTAGAAGGTTAATATCGACATTTCTTCCAGAATTTTTCCCGATTGGCTAACCCATTAACCAAGATCACACGTAATGGGGTTAAATTTGTTTGGACAAAAGAGTATGAAGAATGTTTTGAATAATTGAAGATAATATTAGTCAATGATCCTATATTGACTCTACCATCGGGGAATGATGGGTTTGTTATTTATAGTGATGCATCAAAGAAAGGACTTGGTTGTGTCCTTATGCAGAATGATAGAGTTATTGACTATGCATCATGACAACTGAAAATTCATGAGAAAAACTATCCTACTCATGATCTTGAGTTAGTAGCTATAATCTATACTTTTAAGATTTGGAGACACTATCTCTATGGTGAAAAATGTGAGATTTATACTGATCACAAGAGTTTGAAGTATATTTTCTCTCAGAAGGAACTCAACATGAGGCAAAGGAGATGGCTTGAACTACTCAAGGATTATTATTTCACGATACACTACCATCCGGGGAAGGAAAATAAGGTGGAATATGCTTTGATCAGAAAGGATCATGGAGTTTTGAACAAGATGAGAGTTGAAAGGGATCCTATTTTCATGGATCTAGTAAAGATGGATATGAGAATAACCATGGAAGGTGAAATATCAATGATTTTTCAAATGGTTTCCAAACCATCTTTACTATAAAGGATAAAGAGTTCTCAGACTGATGATGAGGAGTTTCAAAAGAAGATTAAAGTTGTGAATGACGGGAGATTGAGTGACTTCATATATGAATATGGGATTTTGAAATTTGGGAAGAGACTTTGTGTTCTTGATATACCATATCTGAAAAGGGAATTGTTAGATGATTCTCATAGCTCAAATTTCTCTATACACCCTGGTAGAACTAAGATATATAGATATTTGAAGGAACATTTTTGGTGGGACAACATGAAGAGAGAGATTGCTGATTTTGTGTCAAGATGTATGGTTTGTCAACGAGTAAAAGCTGGAAGGTAATAGCCTGGAGGAGTCATGAAACCTCTTACCATACCTGAGTGGAAATGAGATAATATTACGATGTACCTTTTCATGGGACTACCAAAGACTTCTAGAAGGAACAATGCAATATGGGTCATTGTTGATCGTCTTATCAAGTCAGCACATTTTCTTGCTATAAGAGAATATTTACCACTTGAACATCTAGCAAGACTATATATTAATGAATTTTTAAGACTTCATGGAGTACCCCTATCGATTGTTTCTGATCTTGATCCCCATTTTACATCAAGATTCTGGAAAACTCTTCAGAAAGCCCTGGATACTGAACTTCGTTTGAGCACTACCTACCACCCTCAAACTGATGGACAATCAGAATGGACTATTCAAACCTTATAAGACATGTTGATATATTTCTCACTTGACTTTCAAGGTATTTGGGATCAATATTTACCTCTGGTAGAATTTTATTATAACAATAGCTTCCATTCAAGTATTCAGATGGCACCATATGAAGCGTTATATGGAAAACGATGTCGCACACCAACTTGTTGGGATGATGTTGGTGAAATAAAACTCAAAGGCCTAGAACATGTTGAGGAAATGATGGAAAAGGTGAAGGTAATCCAAACCCACATCAAAGCAACTCAAAGTAGGCATAAGAGCTATGGTGATAACCAAAGGAATGATTTGGAATTTTAGGTAGGAGATCTTGTTTTCTTGAAGGTATCTCCATGGAAGGGAATTATACAATTCAGTAAGAAGGGTAAACTAAGTCCCAGGTACATCAAACCTTTCAAAATTCTAGAACGAATTGGGGATGTAGCTTATCGGTTGGCAATGCCTCCAAGTCTCTCCAAAGTTCACAATGTGTTCCACATATCACTGTTGAGAAAATACATGCCTGACCCAACGCATGTACTCACCTATGAGGAAATTGAACTGGAACATGATTTGTCTTATTGTGAAGAGCTTTCCAAGATTCTTGATACAAGATAAAAAGTGTTGAAAAATTAGAAGACTCATCTGGTAAAAGTTCTATGGAGAAACCATAAGATGGAAGAGGCAACATGGGAACCTGAGGAACTTATGATGGAGAAACACCCAAATCTTTTTATGCAATAATATCTAGAAATTTTGAGGATGAAATTATTTGAAGGAGGGTAGAATTTAACACCCCAAGCTTCCATGGTACGTTTCCCTTTGAATAATACAGTAGCTTTTGTTGTACGCAACTTTGAGTTCAAACACACCACAACCAATCAAACTAGCTGTTATGAATAGTAATACCCAATTTTTGAAATTTTATAAATTTTATCTTTCAAAATGGACTTCATTTTTGGATTCGGAATATCAAAATTATCTTAGGGTTAATTTTTGGTATTTTTCTCAAAACTTTAAATTTTTGATGAATAGTGAAAAACACCGAGTTATTGTTTAAAACCGACTTTTTATTTAAATAATTATTTATTTTATTTAAATTTATTTTAGGTATAAATAGATTCACAATACCTATATAATTTCAATGTAATTCATTGGAGTCATTTTATAATGAGTTTAGATATGTAGATTTTATCGAACTTTTTACCGTCTTTTACCCACCTCCTAGGAGCATTTCCAAATTTGTATAAAACTTAATTTTACCACTTATGTGAGTTTAATTTCAAAAATCCGAGAGACACGGTTGATATCAGTAAGTAAAATGTGGTTCAATAAGATGAAAATAATTTTTTTGTGAATAATAACTTTTTACTTTTATTTACCACAATTAAAAGTAAATAGGGTAATTAAAGGTAAAAATGATATTATTATTACCCTAACACATGTACTAATTCTATTGGATAAGTATAATTCAACCAAAAACAACCTTAGGAATAAAATATGAACCTATTTCGTCCACTTGGATTAGATTAGGACATTTATTATTATTTTATTTAAAGAAGAGTTAATTCAAAGTTTAATAACTAAACCATTTTTAATATAGGGTTACACAAAATATAAATTCGACTATAAATATTAATTATAAAGCTGAAAATATTTCCTACATAATGGTATTTTATTTATAATTTTTATACATTAAATAATTTAATTTATTTATGACACAATGATGATGCAGTAATTACCTTATTAATGAAATATTAAAATAATTAATGTTATAAATATCCAAATAAATGTAATTTGAGACTTTTTATGAATTCCACTAATTTTATAGGTTAATATGACATGTTAGGGTTGATTAAATGATTTTTTTCAAAGTAATAAATCTGTTATAAATTTAACAAAAACAAAATAGCAAATAGTGTCAAAATTGACATAAAAGAGTTTTTAAAACAAATATTATATTATTAATTGATATTCTACTTCTAAAAATCTAAGGTTTGGACAAAGGTATTAAATAATATTATATATGTCATTAATTAACCACTTGAGGTTCGCTTGAAAGTTTATAGTAAGTTTATTAACCATATAATATAAAAATACAAAGAGACATGGTAAATGTCAAACTAATTAACTAAGAGTTAAATATAAAAGATAAGGTTAATCTAGTGACCCAAACCTATCTAAAACTTATTGGTTGAGTTATTTTTTACCCATCCCCACCTTATCCTCTAAATAAATTATTTTTGAGCCATTAGAAACCGAAAATTATTTTATTATAAAATAATATTTCAATCTTTTCCTAAGGTGCCCCTCACCCCTCTTATAAAAGGGCACTTCCCCTTCTCTCAAATTTACACCTTGAAAGCCATTTGTCTCGGCCAAACCCTGCCCAAATATCCCCTAACCTATCCTCACTTAATCCTATAGGCCTTCCTTTAGTCATAAAGCCAACCTAAGGAGCCCTTTTGATCAAATCAAAAGGAAGAACCCAAAGAAGAGGTAAATATTTCATCACCTCTTTCAAGTTTTTTCTTCTTCCACTTCTTATTTACTTTTTGTTTCCATTATAAAATAATAAATATAGTATATTTTATATAATTTGATGTTATTATAAATATGGTACAACCATATTCATTATTCTATCCATCCTTTGAATGACATGTCACCATACGTGCGTACGTACGTCTTACAGTCTCCACGTCGTGGTGTAGTTGTTATTCAATACATTATTATTTGGATGGGTATAATAATGATTTATAATTGATGTAAATAATAAATATAACATGATAATGATTCTTTATATATGAAATACCATCCAATTATATATGATTTTAATATCAAAAGAATGATATTGTCGCTCGTGTGTACGTACGGATTACCGTCTCCACGAACACGACGAGATTCATTCCCCATCGTATCCATTCAAGACTAATTTTCATTTGATGATTAAAAATAATGTTTAATAACTCAATATAATTCTGTATATGAATCAAATACATCCTATCCATAACAAACATGTCTTATGTAACAAAACATATAAAGGAAAACAAATCAGTTAACACCCGAAACGATGATACTACTAAAATATCATTAACAAATCAATATTGGAAGATCATATATGATATCATATTAATGTATATGGTTCTTTTATAATTTAATAAAAATTATTTTACCATTATATATGAGGTTAAACTACCCTCGACCAAGTAAAACTACAAGGTAATGAGTTTTCATCTCACTCCTTATTCCCGTGAGATTCATGCTATATTGCCACTATTTCCTTTTGTGTAGTGTATATAATGCCCATAATTGGATTATTTGTGTAATAAAATTTAATTTATGTGTATTTACATCTTCATTGTATGATACTTCTTTCATGGGGTGTATGTTTCATAAGTTACCAAATTGGTAAGGGTTAATTCTACAATCTCTTTATTATCCGAGGTTGTTTTTACGTAAGTATCTACTGAGACCTCTTTATCACCCACATCCATGTTTCTTAAAAATGTATTTCAAAACATTTTTAATATTTACTAGACAATGGGTTAAAGTAATTTATACCCTTATTTGAACTTATATGTTTTGAAATGAATCTTTTAGCCGTTTTCCAAACAAGGTACTTTACGACCTTTTCAATAAAATTAAGGTAAGAATGTATTTTTACTTATACAGAGGGTGCGGTTATTCTCCACCATTATAACACCGTCAAAGATTCCCTTACAATATTATAATAATATTTTCAAAATAAATGTTTTCTTTTATAATTATGTAACTTTAAATGATTTCAAAAAAAAAAGAAAGAAAGAGATATTTCTCTCAAAGAGTTTTGATTTTATATGTCAACATCCTTTGATGGATTTTATACTTGTTTGAAGTCGATTCATTATGATAAAAATATTCCATATTGTATTGAAGGTTTTGTGATATGTTTGACTGTGGATGTGTTATTTTTATACCATTCATGGTTTATGGTTAAAGTATTGACATTTTGTATGCTAGTTTTAATACGAATGTTTATGTTATATTTCAACATTTTTATATGAGGAATGTATTGGACTTAGTAAGTGATGGGTGGAGCTCGCTATAGCTCTTCAATGCATCGGTAGGTCTCATGAGACAACTATACATGGAATTGCCCGAGGCCTTTCTGAATTTGATATATGGTTTTGGCCGAGGCCTTAATCATTTTTAGGCATCTTGGCCGAGGCCTTGACAAAATGTTTCAGAATGTCCGACATTATAAATTCCCTCATTATGAAAATAATATTGATGATTCATGTGGTAATTAAACCAGTATAATACCCATGATTATTTTTTATTATGGCATTATTTAATCAGATCATATTCCTGCCATAAAAATGTTCATGTTTATTATTTTTAAAGGAATGTGTTTTCAATTATTCACCATGCTTAATATTTATGTTATCTTCCGCTGTATTGATTACCCTTAATAAGTGTTTGAGCTCACCCCTTTCTTATGTTTCATTTTCCCAGGATATGAAGAAGTTAGTTATAAGTGACTTTCAGGCATAATCTAGGAGGCTTGGATGTTTCTAATGGAATAAATTAGTGTTGTATTTTTTTCAAGTTGTAAAGTTAAACTTATGTGTGAATATTGTTTCCAATAATACTGATCAGTCTTTCAGGACATGATTTCCTTGTGATAATGCCAATTTTATGTAATAACGCACCGACTCTAGGTAACTGGGGTTGGGGAATTATAGAAAGAAAGGGTGAAAAATCAAAATTATATAAAAATTGTTTTTCTGCCCAATTCAAAAAACGTTTCATGTTATTTTTGTGGAATAAAATGTCATTTAACTAATAACTTTTACTTGATAAATCCTCAAATTAGTGGTATTAAAATAGATTTTATTTTGAAAAATATATCTGAAGCTGATAATTCAAATTTTGGAAAGATAAGGAAGATCTGGATTCCCAGATCATTATTCACTGACACTACTAGGCCCAAGGAAATTTAGGTACCAAAAAAACATGTGTTTAATTGATTTTACAGGATAAAGGCCACATGAATAGAAAATCCATATGGTATATGGACAATGGTTATTCCAGACACGTGAGTGTATACTCATCAAATCTCCATACACTAACTCAAATGGATGGAGGTCTAGTCACTTTTGGTGACAATGCAAAAGGAAAGATCATTGGAGTTGGAATGGTTGGAGATCCAAAGACTATATAAATAAAAAAAGTACTATATGTGAAAGGGTTAAAGCACAACCTGCTATGTATTTCTCAACTTTGGGATGATGGATTTTATATTGATTTTTCTAACAAATCCTACTTTTTTTTCAAAGATAAACTGCTTAAATTTAGAGCACTCAGAACTGATAATGCCTGTACTTTGGATCTTAGTTCCTTGTGTAAACATAAAGTGAATTGTTTAACTAATAATACAAATGATTCATGGATTTAGAATATAATACTTGGATATTGTAATATATATGATTTACAAAAATTATCTAAAAAATAGTTAGTTACTGATTTTCTCAGCCTTAAGTGTGAAAATGGTAGATTCTGTGATGCATGTCAAATTGGAAAATAAAAAAAATCTTCTTTTAAATCTATTAATAAAATTTCTATATCTAAACATTTAGAACTTATCCATATGGATTTTTTTGGATCATCTATGGTAGAAAGTTTGGATGTTAAATTATATGTTTATGTTTTAGTTGATGTTTTTTCTCGATTTACTTGGGTATATTTTCTAAAACTCAAAAGTGAATTATTCACTGTTTTTGAAAGTTTTTGCAAAATTGTTCAAAATGAAAAAAGTTTTAAAATAATTTCATTAAGAAGTGATCATGGTAGAGAGTTTGAGAATCAAGAATTTAATTAAATTTACTCAAACCTAGGTATTAAATATAGTGAACCTATCCTTTTACACACATCATTACATGATTTTAAGCATAAATAAATATCAAATTACAAGCCAAGGATCATAAAGTCTAGTATCTTAGAAGACTAGGTACATAATTAAACATAATAAAAGAAAAATATATTTAATCTCCATATTGAGATCCTAAATTCCATTGTGCTCATACATTTTCATAGGATAACCTGGGGATAACATGAAGAAAGGGATGAGCTAAAAATCCTAGTAAGGAAATAATCATAAGAATAAATCTTAGCACATGAATTAGAAGACATAACATAATGATATAAAAAGACATGGAACATGATTGAATATATGGAATCATATATAAAACATGGGATCATATAAACAAGGAATCATAGTAATGTGGAATCAATATAAAACATGAATTTAGCATGTGTCAAGGCTCATTGTACATAGAGAAGCACAAGTCAAGGCTAACTGTCAAGACCGTTGCACATGGAGCACGAGTCAAGGCTAACTGCGAATACCGTTACACATAACGTCTCATGAGATTAAAATTTACCCAATGCATCGGAGATCTATCTGGGAACACCCATATTAACATGTTCATGAATAGTTTTTTCATATAAAGAATCACACATAATCAATCACACATAAACATAAGGGTACCCATGGAAAGAAATGGGTATCATAATCATGCCATAAAGCATAATAACTGGGCGTATCATACAAGTGTCCATGAAAGTAAGAAATTAAAACATACATGGAAATTTATAAGGGAAAATAGTTATATATCATGGTAAGTGATTTTAAATAGAACTGATAACATGTAAGAATATTATTTATGAAATTTCAGTATTAAAACATTTTAGTGCAGTTTTAAGGAAAATACTAAAGATCATTTAAAATAGAAAAGGGAATAATCTTTTATATAAAACCAGAAGTAGAAAAAGAAGGTTTTCATAATAAAAAAATTGATTTTCTAAAAACAATTATGGATTAAAACAGATGATAAAGTGAACCTGAAACTGGGTAAGAATTCAGGAAGTTCCCTTAAAATGAGTTTGCTTATCGAGAGGAATTGAGGAGAGAAACGATTAAAAAAATATGTATATCCCCAAAATATAATGATGAATGGATATTGATAAATGATTTTGGAACATATACACAACATTTATAATATATACATAAAAATAAAAGATAATTTCATTTGGGTAAAAAGAAGGACAGAACAACCTGAAGGAATAATAGAGGTTCGAGTAGAATCCCTTACCTTAAGTCTGAAGGTGTTCTTCACTTGATCTTAATGTCCTGGATAATCAAATTAGATTAATTAATTAATAATTATAGAACCTATTATACATGTAATTGATTTATTATAACCTTATTAAGTTCATTCATGACCTTTTGGATGGGTTAATAGGTTCAATTTCATTGTTTGGGAGAGTTTGTTTCCTTGGTTTTCATGATCAGTTTACTTATATACATGTATGAATAATCATGTAAGATGAGGATGGTTATCCAAAATTGAAGTTATATGTTATTAGAGAACATAAATAAGATTAAGTGGTTATAAAATTCATTTGGTTATTTGGATCGAGGATAAATCATTATATAAAACTTTAATGATAACTGTTTGGGTTAATTGGCGGTTTTTTGATCACAAAAAACTCATTTTGTTTTATAAATTAAAAACATTTGTATAAAATGAATCTATAACATTAAATAGTATATATTACATACATAATAATCTGGTTCAACCATAAAAATGGTTTCATGACTATAATTTAATATGGTAATAGAAATTGAAAACTTGTCGTCTTTGAATGTGATAAATTAACACATCTCATATGGTGTTTCCATATCTAGTATAAAAAGAGGGGAAATGAGAGATTATGATGAATTATTAAATTAGAATAAAAAAATTATAGTAAATTTAAGTTACTGGAGTTATCACACCATTTGTATGTGAATAGGTGAGGATAGAAAAGAATATAAAGGAACTTGAAAAGAAATTGAAAGAAAACAGAAGAGGGTTTTACCTCTTGATTCCTTCCTCTTGAGAGCCTCCTTAAGGGATTGGTTTTTGGTCTTTTGTTAATACCAAAATATATTGGAAGTGGGATAGAGGCTTATGGAGAGATTTTAGAAGAACTTGGGCAAGTCACAAGGCTTGAGAGGTATGAGGAAAAGAGGTCGTGAGAGATTGTTTTTATAGTGGAGGAGAGGAGAGTTTTCTCAATATTTAATCCATTAGTTTACTATTTCTCTCAAGATAAGAAATATTGGTGAATCTTGTAACCAAAATCAGTAATAAGTGCATGTGATTTCTAACCAATGGTCATTTACATCATCCATGATTCAAGCATGATATAGAAATTTATTTATTTAGCGTATTACATAAATTATCAAATTTCACTATTCACCAAAAATTCAAGTATTTCAGAAAAATACCAAAACTTTACCCTAACCATTTTTCAACATGTAGAATACAAAAAAACTCCATTTTATGAAAATAATTTTCTAAATATGATAAATTCATTTTTTAATTAAAATCAAAATTTACTTGAAAAATACAAATTTTAAAATTAAAACTACCTTTTTAAACACTTTGAAAAATTAATTAAGGTCTCATAAAATTATATTATAATTATAAGACATCAAAATATTATTTTATGAATACATTTTATAAAAATAAAATTTCATTTAAATTATTAAATTAATTATAAAATTGTAATTAAAAATTTATGACTTACCAAAAATACCAACACTATCATATGATCACTTATAAGATGGATAAATTTTATTTATACTTTCATTTGTAAGGTTACTATTCACTTGGCCGATTTACTATTCATAAGGGTAACATTACTATTCATAAGGGTAAGTTACTATTCACAAAAAAAATTAAGTTTTTCATATCGGGCTCCAAACATCTTACTGATCACAACTGTGTATGTCAAATTTTCAAAATTCAAATCACAAAAGTGAAAAAATTATGTTTGAAGGCCACATAGTATTTTATTAGTCCATTTAAGCTTGATGTGTCATTATGTTGTGATTTTATGTGATTGTACTATATGACATAATTATAAGAAGAGAATTTCTATTGATTAAACTTTGGGTCTTTACATTCTTCCCCCCTTATAAAATTTCACCCTTGAAATTTTGTTTTGCATTATAAGATGAAAATAGGTGTGGGAACTTTTCTTTCATTACTTAATCCAGTTCCCATATTTCCTCTTCGTACTTATGGTTCCACTATAGTACTTTGACCAAGTGAGTAGTATTGTTACGTAGAACTTTATCTCTACGATCCAAGATCTTCACTGGTTGCTCCTCATAAGAAAGATCATTTTCCAATTGTACCACCTCTGAAGATAGTATATGTGAAGGATCTGATATGTACTTCCTTAAGAGGGGTACATGGAAGACATAGTGTACTTTATACATGGTAGATGGAAGTGCTAGTCGATATGCCATAGCTCTGACACGATCAAGAATCTTGAAGGGGTCAATGTACCTGAGACTTAGTTTTACTTTCTTCCTAAATCTCATGACCTTCTTCCATGGAGGTATGTAGAGGAATACCATGTCTCAAACCTTAAACTCAAGGTCTTGTCGATGATTGTTTGTATAACTCTTTTTTTGACTTTGGGATTCCTTGATGTGCTACTGAGTGATTTTAACCTTATCTACCATTTCTTAGGCCATTTCAGGTCCTAGAAGCTTACGCTCACCGAATTCATCCCAGCACGCCAGTGTTCTGTGCCTTTTCCCATTAATGGATTCATATGGATCTATTTGGATGCTGGAGTGGAAACTGTTGTTATAGGAGAATTTGACCAGTGAAAGATGTTGGTCCCATACTCTTTTGAAGTCCCTAGAAAACGCTCTCAACATGTCTTCCAGTTTCTGAATAGTTCACTCAGATTTCCCATCGGTTCGAGGATGATAGGCCATAATGAAGTCTAGTTCAGTGCTTAGAGCATGTTGGAGACTTTTCCAAAACTTCGAGGTGAATCTTGAATCTCTATCAGATACAATAGATAGTGGTACTCCATGTATCCTTACTACCTCTTCGATATATATCCAAGCATGTTGATCCAATGAGAAGTCCTCTCAAATTGTGATAAAGTGATCTATCTTTGTAAGACGATCCGCAATGACCCATATAACATTGTTTCCTCTAGATTTCCTTGGAAGTCCAGTAAAAAAGTCCATGGTGATGTTCTACCACTTCCATGTAAGTATGGGTAGTAGTTGCATTATACCCTTAGACTTTTTCCTTTCAGCCTCCACTTGATCACATACCAGGCACTTTGATGTATACTCAGCAATATCCTTCTTCATATTGTCCCACCAATAATTCTCCTGGAGATCTCGATACATCTCTGTGCTCCCTATATGAATAGAGAAGGTTGAGCTATGTGCATCATTTAGTATCTCCTTTTTTATCTCTAGATCGGATGGTACACATAATATTTACCCGAATCTTATGACTCCATCCTTGTCAATATTGATCTTAGAGGATTTCCCATTTCTAATATCTTTCACTATTTTCTGAATTTCCACATCATTTCATTGAACATCCTTTATTTTCTCCATAAGGGATGGTTGAGAAATCATTTAATAAATAATTGATGATGTTCCTCCCTTGATGATTCTCATATCCATCCTTTTTCAAATCTAAGAATATTGGATCCTTTTCAATTCTCATCATTGATAAAGAGGCATGATCCTTTCTACTTAGAGAATCTGCCACCATATTTTCCTTACTAGGATGGTAGTGGATTGAGTAGTCATAATCCTTGATTAGATCTAACCATCTTTTCTGGTGCATATTAACATCTTTCTATGTGAATATATATTTTAGACTCTTTTAATCAATATATATCTCACACTTATCCCTATAGAGATAATGCTGCCATATTTTCAATGCAAATATGAGAACTGCCAACTCCAGATCATGAATGTGATAGTTTTTCTCATGGATTTTCAGCTGCCTTGAGGTGTAGACTATCACCTTATCATTTTACATCAATACACAACCTAATAACTTATTTGAAGCATCACTTTACCCCATAAAGAGTTCTCCACTTATCGAGAGTGTGAGTGCTGTCATAGTGATAAGCCTCATTTTGAGATCCTTAAATATATTCTCACAATTTTGAGTCTAGATGAACATCACTCCCTTTCATCCCAGCTTGGTCATTGGGTTTTACAATCATGAGAAGTTCTTCAAAAATTGTCGATAATACCTGGCTAGACCCAAAAAGTTTCAGATCTCCGTTACAGATGTTGGCCTGGGCCACTCTTCAATTTCCATTGTCTTTGAAGGGTCCATATATATTCCTTTACTAGTGATAACATTCCCCAAGAATGATACTTATTTCATCCAGAACTCACATTTACTGTACTTTTCATAAAGTTTCTCCCTTTGCAAAGTCATCAACATAATATTCAAATGCTCCTTATGTTCCTCCTTGCTCTTGGAGTATATCAGAATATCATTGATAAATACTACCACAATTTTTTTGGTAATATATAAATACTCTATTCATTAAATCCATGAATATTACCGGAGCATTAGTGAGTCTGAAGGGCATAACTATGAACTCATAGTGTCCATACTTCATTTGAAAGGCAGTCTTGGGAATATCTTCCTTCCTCACCTTTAATTGGTGATATCCCAACCGAAGGTCCACCTTAGATAAATAAATGGCCCGATGTAGCTGATTGAACAAGTCATCTATCCAAGTCAGGGGATACTTGTTCCTTATAATGATTTTATTGATCTCATGATAATCAATGCATAGGTGCATTGATCCATCCTTGTTATTAACAAAGAGTACCGGTGTACCCCATGGTGAAGCACTCGGGCATATAAAACCTTTCTCTAGATTCTTCTGTAACTGCTTCTTCAACTCTTCCAGCTCAAGGGTGGCCATTCTATAAGGTGTCTTTGATATAGGTAGATATCCAAGAATAAGTTTAATTGAGAACTCAAACTCTCGATCAGGAGGAAGACCATACAGTTCTTTAGGGAATACATCATTGTAATCCCTCACGATGGGCATATCTTCGAGAAGTATCATCTCCTTTGTCTCAATAATTTGAGTAAGATATGCTTTCTCAAAATGAAACATTATCCACACTTGAGATAATGATTATAAAGAAGATTGATCTTCCTCCTTACA
Source organism: Viscum album (assembly GCA_963277665.1). NCBI lineage: Eukaryota > Viridiplantae > Streptophyta > Magnoliopsida > Santalales > Viscaceae > Viscum > Viscum album. The sequence continues at coordinate 213,093,556 of OY728163.1, forward strand.
CTTTTATAGGATTAAAGGATACTTTGGTATGTGAAGAGTGATCTCTATTTCCCAACAATTAATGTTGTCTTTGTATAAAGATAGCCAATCCATGCCCAAAATAGCATCAAAATACTCCAGAGGAAGTATGGAAAGATTTTCTAAGAGGATTAGTCCACAAAAATTTACCAGAGAGGAGTTATAAACCTTAAACACAATAATTTCCCCATATTTTTTTCTCACAGATAACTAAACCTTCAAATTTTGAGGTGGTGTTTGAATAGTTCTACTAAACTTGAAAGATATGAAATAATGCATAAAACTAGAATCAAATAGTACGTTTGTTATTCTTTGAATGAATAACTAGCGTACCTATCACTGCATCGTTTTCTGCCTCCACCTTAGTAGTAGTGATAACATAATCTCTTTCTTGTTGCTTTCGAGGTTGTTGTTGATTTCCTCTGACAAACCTTGACTTAGGGAAATTGTTTGCATAATGACCATGTTCCTTGTAGTTGTAACCCTACACTACAGGTTGAGTGTTGATCTGAACCTTCCTTTCTTCTTCCATGTTAGTGGAATTCTTCATATCCTTCTAGCAATTCTTAGCCAGATTTCTCATTCTTCCACATTTGAAGCAATTCTTGGTTCCCTTTAGACATTTCCTAGGATGCTTCTTCCCATAATTTTTACATATGGGATGTTCGATCTTCTTTCCATCATGGGATTTATTTTATGATCCACCCATATTGGACTCCATTTTCCACTATGACCATGATACCATTGAGAGTATCTGATATCCATTTCAACCTTAAGGTCCCAACGAACAATCTCCTCGTAACTGTCAAAGTCTCAAATCACCAATGCTTTTCATAGACTCGACTTTAGTTTGCTAAAGAAGTGATCCACTTTACTTTCGGTGTTCATGACAAAGCTGGAAGCGTATCTTTCAAACCTTGTAAAGTTTTATTCATATTCCCCGATAGACTCATCTTCCTTCTGCTTATGTATGGGGAACTCTCTTTCCATCTTGAGACATAGGGTTATGAGAAAATATTTATTGAAAACTATTTTCTTGAGTTCCTCCCAATCCATGAAATAAATTTACTCCTAGGACTTCATATTCTTGATCAGTGTCCACCACTGATCAGCTTCTCCATCAAAATGATAGACCACCAGCACGGATTTCTCTTCTTCTGAGCATTAGAGGACATAAAATATATTTTCAATGGAGTTAATCTACTATTCTATGAGGAGGGGATTAGAAGATCCCCTAAACATGGGATACCTTTTTCGCATAAAGGATTCAACAACAAATTTCTCTTTCATTGGATGAGGAGGGAATTCCACATGATTCAAGTTATTATTCATAACTTGATCCAACCAAGCAAGTACTATCATGAAGTTTTGAGCACTCATTCCCATCATATTTGGCATATCATTCAGGAAATCTTCACATTCCCTATCACATTGATTGTTATCATGTGTTCTTCTATTTCCCACAATTAACTAAGAAAAGAAAGTGCGATTAGGGAGCTTTAATACTTAGCTAATAAGCATAAAAGTAAATTTTTAACATAAAAGGATAAACTTGTAAAGGAAAAGTATATCCTAACTTGTGATTATCTAGGTTTAAATCTAGGTTATCCTTGATCCGTTTCTTAACTTATATTCTTATGTGCTCTTTTTTCCCTTAATAATGGTTCATAATGAGCTTATGAATTTATCAAAGAATATCCCCCATGAGTGTCAAACCAGGTTCACAATAAGGCCCATTGTCATGTACTAAGTTACCCCGAGTTAGGCCCGAAACACCTTGTCAGAGTTGTTACTCCTAGGTATATCTATTCCAAAACCATGTCCAATTATATTATCTAGAGAGAGTTATATTTTCTTGATAAACCACTTACTATATACTAATGTTTTCTTAAACTTAGTCTTATCCATAAGGTTATCACTAAAGTGATCTATTCCTAATCTTCAAAAATAACTATACCATGCTTTGATACAAACTATATTGACCCTAGACTTTTAATCACATAATTACATGATTTTAAACATAAATAAACATCAAATTACAAGCCAATGATTGTAAAGTTTAGTGTATTGGAAGACTAGGTACATAAATAAACATCATAAAAGAAACTTTTATTTAATCTCCATATTGAGCACCTAACTTCTATTGTGCTCATAAATTTTCATAGGATAACCTAGGGATAACATGAACAAAGGGATGAGATAAAAAGCCTAGTAAAGTAATAATCGTAAGAATAAATCTTAGCATATGAATTAGAAGGAATAACGCAATGATATAAAAATTCATGGAATATGATTGAACATATGGAATCATATATAAAACATGGGATCATATAAACATGGAATCATAGTAATTTAGAAGCAACATAAAACATGAATTTAGCATGATTCAAGGCTTCTTGCATATAGAGGAGAATGAGTCAAGTCTAACTTCCAAGACCGTTGCACATGGAGCGTGAGTCCAGGCTAACCACCAAGACCATTGCACATAATGTCTCATGAGACTAAATAAAACACCCCAAAAATTTTATAGTATGTTTCTATTAAATAAATTCTATTCATTAGATATATTATATCTCATAAATCATTGAGTTTCTTTGAAAAAACACTTGATTATTTAGGATATAGTCATAACCTATCCATTAAACTTAAATTTTCTACTTTTGTGGTTTGAATTTCAAAAAATAGACATATACGACTGCGACCGGGGTGATATTTGGAGTCTGATAGAATCAAATTAATTTTTTGTTAATAGAAACTTACCCTTATGAATATCAACTTACGCTTATGAATAGTAATATTACCCTTATGAATGTTAACCTTACCCATGAAAGTATAAATAAATTAAGGCACCTTAAAAATGAAGATGAATATTTTAATTGTTAGTATTTTTTGATTAAATAATTATTTTAATTTAAAATTAAATTTATCATATTTAAAAAATTATTTTTGAAAAATGGAGTTCATTTTTGGATTCTAAACATTGAAAAATGGTTAGGGTGAATTTTTGATATTTTTCTGAAATACTTGATTTTTTGGTGAATAGTAAAATACATTAATTTACCGTATAAATACATTATAATTTAAATTCACTATTACTAGCATCATAAGTGATGTAAGCACCAAAATATAGAACTCACATTCACTTATTACTATTATAGTTCATGGAATCCTCACAATTTCTTGTCTTGTGGAGAAATAATAAATCAATGAATATAATATTAAGAAAACCCTCCCCCCCTCCACTATAGAAACTACCCATCACCCCCTCTTCCTCCCACACCACTCAAGCTTCAATAATTACCTAAATTCTACTCAAATATCTCTATAATATCATCCACCACTTACAAGGCCTACTGGTCTCACCAAAAGGCCAAAAATAAAGGTCTTAAGGAGATTATCAAGGAGGAGTAATCAAGAGGTGAACCACTCTTCCCTTTTCTTTCAACTTCTTTTGAAAGTTCCATTATTTTTTTGTTCTCTCCTCACCTCCCCACATCCTAATGATATGATAATTCTATTAACTTACATGGAATGAACTTTTATTATGTTAATGAAACATTTAATCATTATCTCTCTTTTCCCCCCACCTCTTACACTAAAAATGAAAATACCGTTCGAGATGTGTTAACTTATCACATTCAAGGATGAAGGGTTTTCAATTTCTATTACTATATTAAAGAATGGTCATGAAACATTTTTAATGGTTGAAACATATCATAATATATTCATTTTAACTTATTCAATGTTCTGGAATCCTTACACACTAATAATATAATATAATAATACAAAACAAGTTCATTATGCACAAAACCGCCAAGTTAATCCAAGCATTTATCATTAACTTTTAACTAATGAGCAATCCTCATGGTATATAAAAAAATTCATTATAATATCATTTATATCTCTTTAATTTCACTAATAATATATATTAACAATTCTGGATGTTTAACCACATTTCAAACGAACTTCCATTCATGAATACAAGTAACTGATCATGAAAACCAAGAAAGAAAATGCTTTAAAAACAATAAAATTGAACCTCTTAAACCCATAAATAAGGCCATGAATGAACATAATAAGGTTAAAATAAATCAATTTCATGTAGAAGAGGTTCTGGAATTATTAATTCATAAAGCTAAAATTTATTATTCAGGTCATTAAGATCAATCGAGAATACCTTCGGGCATAAGGTAAGGGGTTTCTCATCTCACTTTTATTTCTAGGAGATTTTCATTGTACGCCACTTATTTATTGTGTGTGGTGTATGTTTACTTCCATTTGATATATAATATCATTATTATCTTTATATTAATGGTATCCAACAACTCATTTTATGTTTATTAATTATTGGTCATACGATACGATTGATTATAATGTGGTGACAGACTTTGTCTCAATTTCCTTTTCACTTACTTTGTATTGTGCACATAATAATTCTTATGTGGTGTACCTAATTCCCAATTGAGATAAATTTTCATTTGAAATTATATTTCTATTAAATATTCATATTCTTGTATCATGGATATGATTATTTTTTAAGCCATATACCATTTTACATACGGTGTTTATTTTGATTGTGGAAATATTGATGAATTTGTATCCTCTACTCTATACAGATATTGAAAAGGCATATTGATATTTTATTAAATATATGTATAAATAATTATTTTGACTTACAGTGATAGGAAGGGCCCACTATAGACCCTCAATGAATCTATAGGTCTCATGAGACAAATCAGTTGGTGACAAACCCTTCGAGTTTGTTTCCAAAAAAATAAGACGGGTTTCTACCCACAGAATTAAACACTTTTGATGATATAGTGGTATCATGTGCTAAATACATGAAGTCCAATTAATAAGCATTCTATTTATTCATTTTTTAGTTATTACTATCCATGAGGTTTTCACTATGAAAAAATCTATGAATGCAGTTTATTATCAGTTTACTAATGGTGTTTATTTTTCATTTATTAACCATTACATATTAACTATTCCAATTTGATTGTAATTAAATTATTATTTATTTATGCTTCCACTATTTTTAACCCTTACTGAGCATTTTATATCACCCCTTTCATTTGTTTACCTTTAACATGTTGTGAAGAGGAGAATATTTATTAAGTTCTCATGGATGTAGTTTATTAGTTTTTGTTATGTATTATATTTTGTTACCTTCCCAATGTAATGTGAGTTTCATGTATGTATCTAGTTTCTTAAAGACTACTAAACTAAATGTTACTTTAGGATTTCATTCCTTTTAATCATACCAATGTAATAAGTAATGCACCAAATCTGGGCCTCTAGGGTCGGGGTATCATACTAAACTTTACCCAATGTATTGGAGTTCTATCTGGGTGCACCCATCTCAACATGTTCATGAATATGTTTTCCACATAAATAATCATACATTATCAATCATACATAAACATAAGGGTACCCATGGAAATAAATGGGCAACGTAATCATGTCATAAATCATAATAACTGGGCGTATCATACAAGTGTCCATGAAAGAAAGGAATTAAAACATATATGGACATTCATAAGGTAAAATAGGCATATATCTGGTAAGTTATGTCAAAGATAAGTGATAACATGTAAGAATAGTATTTTAGAAATTTCAGTATTAAAACATTTTAGTGCGGTTTTAAGGAAAATACTAAAGAGAATTTAAAATAGAAAAGAGAATAATATTTTATATAAAATCAGAATTGAACCAAGAAGGTTTTAATAATAAAAATACTGATTTTATAAAAACAATGGTGTATTAAAATATATGATTGAGTGAATTTGAAACTGGGTAATAATTCAGGAAGATCCCTTAAAACGGGCTTGTTTATCGGGAAGAATTGAGGAGAGAACCACTTAAAAAGATATGTATATCCCCGATAGAGAATGATGAATGGATATTGATACATGAGTTTGAAACATGTACAAAAAATTTATAAGATGTACATAAAAATAAATGATAACTTCATTTGGGTAAAAAGAAAGATAGATAAACCTGAAGGAATAATGGAGGTTTGGGTATAATCTCTTACCTTAAGTTTGAAGGTGTTCTTTACTTGATCTTAATGTCCCAGATAATCAAATTAGATTAATTAATTAATAATTAAAAAACCTATTATACATGTAACTGATTTATTATAACCTTATTAAGTTCATTAATGGCCTTTTTGATGGGTTAATAGGTTTAATTTCATTGTTTGAGAGCATTTGTTTTCTTGGTTTTCATGATCATTTTACTTATATACATGTATGGATAATCCTGTAGGATGAGGATGGTTGTCTATAATTGAAGTTATATTTTATTTTAGAACATATATAATATTAAATGGTTATAAAATTCATTTGGTTATTTGGATAGAGGATTAATCATTATATAAAACTTTAATGATAACTGTTTGGGTTAATTTTCAGTTTTTTGATCACAATGAACTCATTTTGTTTTATAAATTAAAACCATTTGTAAAATGTGATTCCATGACATTAAATAGGATATATTACATACATAATAATCCGTTTCACCGATAAAAACAGTTTCATGACCATAATTGAAGACGGTAATATAAATTGAAAACCCGTCGTCCTTGAATGTGATAAATTAACACATCTCGGGTGGTGTTTCCATTTCTAGTATAATAGGGGAAAGAAGATATGATGATGAATTACTACATTATAATAACAAAATTATAGTATATTTAATGTACTGGAGTTATCACACCATTTTTATGAGGATATGTGAGGATATAAAACAATACAAAGGAACTTGAAAATAAATTGAAAGAAAATGGAAGAGGGTTTTACCTCTTAACTCCTTCCTCTTGAGAGCCTCATTAAGGGATTGGTTTTTGGTATTTTGTTAAGAAAAAAAGATCATGGATGTGGGAGAGAGGCTTATGGAGAGATTTAAGTAGAACTTGGTCAAGGCACAAGGCTTGAGAGGTGTGAGGGGAAGATGTGGTGAGGGGTGGTTTTTATAGTGGAGGAGAGGGGAGTTTTCTCAATATTTAATTCATTAGTTTATTATTTTTCTCAAGAAAAACAATAATGCAAATTATTGTGACCAAAAATAGTAATAAGTGCATTTGAGTTTGAAACAATGGCCATTTACATCATCCATGACTCAAGCATGATGCATAAATTCATTTATTTAGCATATTTCGTAAATTATCGAATTTCACTATTCACCAAAAATTCAAGTATTTCAGAAAAATATCAAAAATTCACTCTAACCATTTTTCAATGTGCAGAATCCAAAAATGAACTTAATTTTATAAAAACAATTTTCTAAATATGAAAAATAAAATTTTTAATTTAAATCATAATTTACTTGAAAAATACAAATTTTAAAATTAATTTTTTTTAAACACTTTGAAAAATTAATTAAGGTCTCATAAAATTATATTTTAATCATAAGACATCAAAATATTATTTTGTGAATACATTTTATGAAAATATTTTTTTATTTAAATTATTAAATTAATCATAAAATTGTAATTAAATATTTATTACTTACCAAAAATACCAACACTATCATATTGTCACTTATAAGATGGATAAATTTTATTTATACTTTCATTGGTAAGGTTACTATTCAATTAGATGATTTACTATTCATAAGGTTCATATTACTATTCATCAGGGTAACATTACTATTCATAAGGGTAAGTTACTATTCACCAAAAATTAAGTTTATTCTATCAGACTCCAAATATCTTACTGATCACAACCGCGTATGTTAGATTTTCGAAATTCAAATCACAGAAGTGGAAAAATTATGTTTAAAGGCCGTATAGTATTTCAGTAGTTCATTTAAGCATGACGTGGAATTGTGTTGTGATTTTATGTGATTATACTATATGACATAATTATAAGAAAGGAATTTCCATTGATTAAACTTTGGGTCGTTACATTAAAAACACATTATCTACACCAAGAATACCTCAACAAAATAGAATTGTTGAAAGAATAAAAAAAACTATTCAAGAAATGACATGGACTATTCTGAATGAATATAGTCTTCTTACCTACTTATGGGTTGAAGCTGTAAGCACAACATGCTATATCATGAATAGAGTTTTAATAAGTCCTATTATTAAAAATACACCCTATGAAATTTTGAATAACAGAAAACCTAAAGAAAAGTACTTTAAATTATTTCGATATAAAGTGTATATCTTGAATACTAATGAAAACCTTGGTAAATTCAATCCAAAAGTTGATGAAGGAATATTTTTAGGATATTTTTTTAGTTCTAAATCCTACAGAGTTTTTAATAAAAAGTTAAGGATAATTGAAGAATCAGTTCATATGAAGTTTTATGAATCCGACCCTTTAAATAAAAATATAGATAAAACAAATGACTTTACTGACTCTTGACTACATGAGACTTGATTCACCAAAATCCAATTTTGAAAATAATATAAATAAAACCCAGTCTATTTCAGAAGAACATGAAACTGAAGAACCTGCAAGTGTCTTACCCAGATAGCCTAGAACCTTAAATAACTATCCTTTAGAAAATGTCATAGGAAACCTAAATATAGTAATTATAACTAGATAAAGTGTAGGAAACCTATTTGAATTCTCTGCCTTTTTATCTTAGTTAGAAACCAAATATATTGAAGAAGCTTTGAAAGATGAGAGTTGGATGTTATCCATGTAAGAAGAACTAAAACAATTTTGAAGAAATAAAATTTGGGAATTAGTAGAAAGACCATTAGATTATCCAGTAATAAGAACCAAATGTATATTTAGAAATAAACAAGATGATCAAGGGATCATAACCAGAAACAAAGCTAGATTAGTTTCTAAATGATATAATCAGAAAAAAGGAATAGATTATGATGAAAACATTTTACCTATAGCTAGATTAGAATCCATTAGAATTATTTTAGCTTATGCATATCATATGAATTTTAAATTATATCATATGGATGTTAAATATGGATTTTTAAATGAATATTTAATGGAAGAAGTTTAGGTTGAACAACCTCCTGATTTTAAAAACCCTCATAAACCAAATTTTGTTTTTAAACTTACTAAAACTCTTTATGGACTTAAACAAGCACCTAGAGTTTGGTATGAAATATTAGGTACTTTTCTTTTGAAAGATATATTTACTATTGGATTGGAAGATCCAACACTTTTTAAGAAAACCGTTTGTTCTAATATTTTATTAGTACAAATTTACGTTGATGATGTAATTTTTGGTTCAAAAAATAAAAAGATTTGTAATGATTTTTCAAAACTAATGATTTTTTTTAAATGAGTATGATGGGAGAAATAAATTTATTTTTTGGATTTAAGATTTATCAAAAATATTCTGGAAATGTTGTAAATCAAAGTAAATATATTATTGATTTATTGAAAAAGTTTTGACTTGAAAACAGTAAGACTTATACAACTCTTATGTGTACCAATATAAAACTTGATTTGGATGAAGTTAGAAAACCAGTTGAAAATAAGTTATATAGAGGTATGATTGGTAGTTTATTATATATCACTACTAGTAGACCAGACATTATGATTTTTGTATGTTTATGTGCTAGATTTTAGTCAAATCCAAAAGAATCTCATCTTAATACTATTGAATTTTTTTTAGATATTCAAAAGGAACTATTTTTGAATCTCTTCTTTATCCCAAAACTTCTGATTTTAATTTAATTTCATATTTAGATACCAAATTTGGAGGTTGTGGATTATATAGAAAAATAACCTTAGGAACTTGTCACTTTTTAAGAAAATCTTTAGTATCATGGTTGAGTAAGAAACAACACTCAGTTTCCCTATCAACAGCCAAGGAAAAATATGTTTCTGCTGGTAGTTGTTGTGCACAAGTATTGTGGATGAAAAACACTCTACTGTATTTTGGATTAAATTTTAATGATATACATATTTTATATGATAATACAAGTGCTATTAATATTTCAAAAAATTATATAAGTCATTCTAGAACTAAGAATATTGATATCGAGCATCATTTTCAAAGAGATTGTGTAATTATATCTTTAGAATTTATAAATATCGAATATCAATTAGTTGATTTTTTTACTAAAAAACTTCCTAATGAAAGTTTTGATTGTATTAAGGGGGATTTATGAATATTTAATTTTAAATGAATGTTTATTAATTTATTTATAGTATATTTGTTTTTATTTTAGTAAAATTTATTTATTATATTTAATTTTTTAAATTGCTCTTTATTTTTTTCCAGTTACGTATTGTTTAAAATAATTTTGTTTTGATTTATTTTTATTAATATTTTAAAATTAAAAAGTAATGAGTATTTTCTCAATCAATGAGAGAAAACTATCTACCTTCTCCCTCTCTTCCCACTCCTTCACGTCCCTTCAGATTATAGAGAGATTCTAGTTCCAATATTCCAAAACCCAAAACCTTCAAACCCTCAATCTCAAAACCTTAAGAAATGGAAACATCAGGAAGAAATTAAGATGTGGATTTGGGTGCACTTACATACCTACCAGTGAAGTATCGTAAACTTCTTCAAGGTAAAGTAATAGATCTTGAGTATTTAAATGAGACAAATCTTTCGTTAAAGGCATAAATTAGATTTTGATTTTGGACATGATAACACTCCTATGATGTTTGACATAGAAGTGAAATAGTTCTGTAGAAATGCCTTGTTCAGTTCTGGAGTCAATAAAGATTCTACAATTTCTAAGATTCATGACATTGAATTTTTTCTTTCTTCATTGGATACTGCTAAGTTGTTGCACTGTCCTCATGAGGGGTATTTTCATTTCGAGTTAAGGAATATCAATGATGCAAAATATAAGTCATAGGGAATTATGTTTTCTTTGTTTGGAATAAGATCTGTCAATAATATAATAAAAAAAATACCTTTCTAAGGATCAAAAAGTCATAATAAGGTTTATTCAAAATGGAATTTTACTAAGAATAACTAAGTTAGATAAAGTCTTGTATCTAAACATATATGTTCTATTTCTATTTATGAACCAAATTAGGTTCAATTTTTGTCACTGTATGTTAATATATTTAAGTCATTGTTGTCACAAATAAGCAAATATGGGCTTCTATCCCTATGGAAGAATACTTTCATTTTTGTTGCACAGAAAGGGAAAAATATGAGATATTTCTTTTGGATATAGATTTCATCACAATAACATTTTAAATGCTGTCATTTTCAATAAATTAGAATATTTATAGATCAATTATTGTAATAGTCTTTTACCTATTGGAGTGGAACAACAATAGAAGTTGATGGCAGTTATAACACCCCAAGATTTTATGGTCTGTATCCTCTTAAATAATTTCAACTCATTCTATAGATTACATTGCACACAAAATTATTCCATTTAGTATAAATGATATAAAATCACATATAGAACACAAAACAAACCTTATAAATAAATAATGAATAAAGTAAGAGGTATTTCTAAAAGTTAAGGAACCTATACCGATGAAATAACAACTTGACCATAGGAATAGTAATATGAACCTTATGAATAGTAAAACATCTAAATGAATAGTAACCACACCCATAAAAGTATAAGTAAAATTTAGGTATCTTATAAATGAAATTATGATACAATTATATCATAGTATAAGTAAATAAATATTTTAAAAATTATTGTTTAAGTGTTTGTATTTTTATAAGTCATAAATATTTAATTAAAATTTTATAATTAATAAAATGATTTAAAAGAAAATTTATTTTCATAAAATTTATTCATGAATTAATATTTTGTTGTCTTATTATTGTAGGATAATTTTATGAGACCTTGGTTAATTTTTCAGATTGATATAAAATAAGTTATAAATTTAAAATCTATATTTTTCAAGTAAATGATGATTTTAATTAAAAATTAAATTTCCCATATTTATAAAATTATTTTCGTAAAATGGAGTTCATTTTTGGATTCTTCAAGTCAAAAAATGGTTAGGGTGATTTTTTGGAATTTTTCTAAAATACTTGAATTTTTAGAAAATAGTAAAATACGATAATTTATGATATATATATATATATATATATTATAAGTTAAATACACCATTCATTGAGTCATGGATTATGTAACCATAATTGTTTTGAACTAAAATGTACCAATTATTATATTTAGTCACAAGAATCATCAGTATTTCTTTCTTTGATCCAAAATAATAAAATAATGAATAAAATATTCACAAAACACCTCACTCCTCCACTATAAATACCACCCCTCACTACCACTTCTTATCACACCTCTAAGCCTTTAAGATTGTATAAATTATAAATAAATACTCTTTAATATTCCCTCCCCCATGTACAGGATCTCTTGGTCTCAACAAAAGACCAAACCAAGGTCCCTTAAGGAGGTACTCAAAGAGGATAATTCAAGAGGTAAATCCTCTTTCTTTTCTTTTAATTCCCTTTCAATTTCCTTTTTCATTTCTTATCCTATCCTAACCACCTCTGTAAAAATGATAATGATAACTCCAGTATCATCTATATAATATAATTATACCATGTTAATGGAATATTCTTCATAAAACTCCTTTCTATCTCTCTTTTATTTTAAAAACGAAATCATCGTCCGTGAGGTGCCAATTTACAACCTTTGTGGAAGATGGATTTTTATTCTTCAATTTCTCCTTCAAGGATGGTCATGAAACCATTTTTATGGTTGAAAAATATTATAAAATATATATCACATACTATGTAATGTTCTATAACCATTATATATACATATTATTAATTTATTAAATAAAACTAGTGCGTAATGATCGAAAAAAACGCCCAAAATAATCTAAACAATTATCACTAAAAATTTATCTAATGATTCATCCTCATAAAATTTAACCAAATGATATATATAACCATTTAAAATTCTATATGTTCATTAATAATTCCATTTTTTTAGAATTATTTCCATTTTACTTGAAATTCATTACTTATAAATAAGCGAATCGATCATTAAAACCAAGGAAACGAACGCTCCTGAACCCCCATTTTTCCTTTGGGGTACACTTCCTCTCTATTTTTACACATACCATTCCAAAACCAATAATTAAAGGAATTAATTAGGAATTAATTTAACTATATATTAATGATGTTAACCTACTATAAGTTTCATACTACTATATATAATATTTTAAAACATCTTCCTTCAACTCTCCCGTCAATGTCCCGTCAAAGGTTGGTCAACCACCAATGGAGACATTTCCATGTCAAAACATAAAACCATCCTCAAGGGTGAATGTTATAAACTATATATAACATATAAAAATATAATTATATGCATTATATACTTCTGTAATTAATTATATTAATGTTCAATTTACATTTAGATAAAATAGAAAAAGTGTTGTAAAACTAGGAATTTTTAAGTAAAACATGATATCAGACACTTTAATTTTTATCAAAAGAAATTAAGAAATATAATAAAATGATTATCATTGATAAATATTTATATAAATGACTATAATAAACTTCTAGATCAGTCTTTTAATAAATATAATTTTGTTGTTCAGGAGGCGCAAACACAACAAATTTAAGCAGGAATTAAGGTAAGGGACTTTGTCTCAATTTCCATTTCATTGAGACTTACTTGGTATTGTTAACCTAGTAATTATTATGTGGTTTATCTAATAACCATTTTATAACATTTTTTATTTTGAATTATATTTATATTAAATATCCATATTCTTGTATCATGGATATGATTGTTGTTTTAGTCGCATACCATTTTACAGACAGTGTTTATTTTGAATGTTGTTTTAACTAGGGAAATATTGATGAATACATATCCTCTACTAAATATATATATTTATAAGGAATATTATTCTTGAATAAAATATATTCATGAAGAATTATTTGGACTTTCAGTGATGGGAGGGGCCCGCTATAACCCCTCGATGCATCAACAAGTCTCATGAGACAAAATAATTGGCGACAAACCCTTTATGTTTGTTTCCAAACAGAATCATATGAACTTATACTCATAGAATTAAACCATATCGATGGTATAATGGTTCATTTGGAAGATACATGATGTGCACTAAATAATAATTTTCTTCATTTAGTACTCATTTATTACTTTTCATGAGATTTTCACTATGATAAAATCTATGGATACATTTTCATTATCAGTTAATTGATGGTATGTGTTTTTCAGATTATTTACCTTGCCATAATATCTATTCCTTATTGAATTTACTTCACTTATTATTGCTTCATGTAACCCTTACTGAGCATTTGAGCTCACCCTTATTATGTTTCCTTTCCCCAGGTTTTGAAGACGAATCCTTTGACTGAGTTTCAAGGATGCTATTTATTTCATTTTCTTATGTATCATATTGTATTTTTCTATCTTTTACAATGTTATACGAGTATCATGTATGTAATATAGTCTTAATAAACTAGTAAATTGACTATTACTTCAGGATTTTATTCCTTTTAATCATGCCAATGTAGTAAAATAATGCACCAACTCCGGTTTTCTGGGATCAGGGTGTAACAACAGCTACTTAAGGGGATCAGAGGATGATACCTTCAGTTGGTTCTATCAGACCAAGGCCTAATAAAGAGGATGAATCAATACTTTAAGAGAGTAATCTTGTTCATATAAGAAGAATATCAATTAACATTCCTGAGACAGCGGTTGAGGTTGCCAATGAAGTTGAGTGTGAGGCTCAAGTGGCTGAGAATTTTAAGCAAGAGGCTCACTGATAAGAAGATTATAAGAGGAAATATGTACCTATTTCAAGTAGAGTTTCCCCTGAAAATATTTCTTTGGTTGTTTCTGACTCAGTTGATGTAAATGTGTCTACTTTAAGATAAAAAAATATCAAGGATTGGCTGTTTCAGGAAGAGATCCAAGTTTAGCTATTGTGCAGGCTGGACAACCTTCAAGAGATGTTACTCTAGAGTCTTATGAATATTATGATACAACTATGATTCATAAGTGTATTCATTTAGAGAACCAGGACCTGTATTTAAGACAAGAATTGGAAATTGAAAGGAAAACTATTGAAGAACACAAAAGTTCTACAATGCCAACAGCTGAATTTGAGGCACTTCAAGTTAAATTAAGATAAGTTCTAGAAAATTTTATTTTTGTGAGAGATATTGAAGAGTTTATTAGACCTATATCTAGAGAGATTATAATTTTGAAAGATGAATCTATGAAAAAGTCTGATTTTGATGAGCTAAAACTAATGTTAAGTAAAGAATTTCAATCTGTCAGAGAAAGTAATTAGGCTTCAACATCTACATCTCAACAGACTCCTATTAACCTGGTAAAGAGATTTGAAGATATTACTTTAGAATTGGATGAATTCAATAATAGAATTCACACTATTCAGTTTGACAATAATCTACTAAATATTTTTTGGATAATAAAATAGATTTGGTAAGTCAACTGAAATCTAATTAATCCTGGTTGGGACTAGTCATTCATCAAGTTAGATATTGATTGACTACTTTCATTCAGTCTGATGAATCAGTGAATGATTTTTTTTAAGGAAAATTTGGTGGAAAGATTGAAGGTTGGACAATATCAAAATGAGATACTTCAATAGTGGACATATGTGTTTAACAATCACTTTTATAGCCTGCTAGTGAAGCTTCTTGAGATTTATGGTGTTGTTCAATCATTTCCTCATCCACCTGCTACTACTACTCATGGAGATTCTTAAAAAGTCCAACAATCTGATCAAATCCCCTCATTTTGAATAATTCTTTCATTGATTATGGGATGTAATCATAATTTCTCAAAAAAATTTGAACTATATTTAAATTTAAATTTACCTTACTTTTATTTTTGTAAGTTTTATACTGTTTGATACTTTTATTATTATGTTATTCATGTTCAAATTTACACTTCTATATCACATATATTATTTTTCTACATAGTGGACTATAACATTCATTTATAGTTTAGTGCTATATTAACTCTGGTTTATATCATTTATTCTTCCAAACCTTTATTTTTGATATAAAAAAGGTGATAATACTTGAGAACCACAACATTTTTGGGCTCTTTCAATTTACAAGTTTCTATTTTCCTTCATCAAAATAATACTATGAAATAAAAACACTTTATTATATCATATTAAGTTTAGAAATCCTACATTTTCTATAAATTACTCTATGGGTTTTTGTGATCATCAAAAAGGAGGAGATTGCTGGGCATGTATCGTCTCAACAATACTCTATAATATATGATGATTTTGATGCTCAAAAATACCCTTATTTGTTTTCTAATAAAGTTACGTTAAGTATATTTCAAGAATGTATATCATGATATTTGATAGAATACAAAGCTACAGGATGTGTTATGGAAACACCATTCAAACCCTACATTCGGTAAATGAACGTATAGATCATCATCCCTATGCTATGCTAGACCGTTTACATATAGATCATCATCCCTATGCTGGATATTAAACATATGGATTAGAAACCCTATGTTCGGAGAAAAAAAAATGTATGGAATATCATCCCTACATTAGAATCTAGAATCATTATTCACACCCTACGTTCAGAAGATTGAACGTATGGTTAATCATTGATACATTTGGAATCAACCTTACGCTAGAAGGATGAATGTATGGATTCTCATCCCTACATTAATTTTGTTCCCTATGTTATTCATAGATGAAATCATTCTTAAGGAACCCTATGATACACAAAGGAACCCTATGCTATGAAAAGAAACCCTATGCTACACAATGGAACCCTACGCTACATAGTTGAACCCTACATTTGATTATTAAATGGTGGAGTTTTAATGCATCAATATAATATGAGATTCATGAAATGGTCTTGACTATTTTACATGTTGATTGGAAGATTATCTATGACTAATTCAAAGGATCGTTATGATCAATTCAAAGAACCATACCCATTAGAGGAATTCTCTCCTAAGGAAATTACAACTTTCCTCTAGGCTATTTTGAATTTGAATATCCATGTTCTATCAGGTGATTTTCTTAGATTTGGAATACCGAAGAAAGTTTTATGATCTATATATTCTATCACAATTCCATTGAAAACACACACACACACACACATGATTGTATTCATGTGAATATCTTCAACAATGGTGCTGCAAAGAATGATCGAATCTATTATTTTATGAAAAAGCTACACTTTGGAGACATACATTTTCTACCTCCATACTACTATAAAATTAATACTGATTATTATTGATACTAAAATTGAAGATATTTTGCAATTGATTCAGAGTTATTATTTCTTAAAGATATTCATTTCTGAAGTAGAAGATCCATCTACTGTCAATTTTTGTTGCTACAATTGTGAAGATCAACCCAAACCATCAACAAATAAACTCTTTTGATTTATTGAAGTATCGACTACTTGTACCCAGTTGTGTCTTAAGTATAGGCTTCTTGTACTAAGATTTGGATAACTTATTCCTCGTAAAAGAACCAAAATGACCTGTTTATCCTTGATTGTAAAGATGTCAACTTCTTGCACTCAGTCGTGGACTTGATGGTCTAGTGATAAGAGGACATTTGTAGTGAAATTCACTAAGCTCGCAGAGAGAGTGTTGGTGGAGTGGACTAGGAGATCTTTATGCCTGAACCACTATAAAATCGATGTGTTCATTATTTCTATTTATCCTCTTCTCATATTTTATACATAAGAGAGTACTATATATCTTCATAAATCGTAAATAGATTTTCAAACTAGAATCTGTCAATATTTTAAAAAAGACACAATTCACCCCCCTCTTGTGTTATCTTTGTTTTATTCAGACCTAACACCATGTAGACCTGAGGTTGCTGCCAGAAAATGCTGATAAACAACACGCCTTACCACTTGGATCCCACACACACTCCACCCTGCATAGTTCATCACCGTCACAGGCCACCACTGAAGATCAGAGCTCATTGTAAAAAATCTGACCCCCAGCACCATCACCAGGGTCCCAGGACGATATAAA
This sequence comes from Viscum album, assembly GCA_963277665.1. Lineage (NCBI taxonomy): Eukaryota > Viridiplantae > Streptophyta > Magnoliopsida > Santalales > Viscaceae > Viscum > Viscum album. Next base: position 213,111,506 of record OY728163.1, read on the forward strand.
GACATCCATCACCAGCAATCTGCCCCAATCACCAAAGATCAATCATCAACCACAAAAAATGTAGGCTACCCCATCAAAGTCGGCTCTCGTCACTATCCCGCACCCAAAATCTTGCTGAATCACGATCTCATCCACAAAGCCCATCTGCAGTCGTTCTTGCAAATCACTTTTGTCAGTCACACACATAAGACGAATTGGGGCACCTGGACCCCTCCTCACATCACCGATCAGACCTTCGGTTTGGAAACCACCCTCAATATGTTCGAGGTTAAGCATCGAACAAAAAACAAATCTATTAGGAAACAATAAATGGGTAGATTGAGACCAACGTGCGACACCGTATGTTCGAAACATTTCGAAATGCCCAAAAATTTCATTTTTAACTTTTTTGCTTAGGATTGGATCACTAGAGTAATACCTAGAATTAAGAGAGAGAAACTCTCCATTGACGAGGGAGAAACTCCCCATCTTCATCAATAATTATCATATAGATATATTTAAATAATTATAAAATTATAATAAATATATTAATTATATATATTTATAAAATTATAAATATAATAATTATATTTTTTTATAATTTTATAATTATTTAAATAAATAAATATTTTTATTTATAATTATAACCATAAATAAATATTTATTTATTATATTTTTTTAATTATAAGTAAATATACATTTATTTATAGTTATAATTATAAATAAATATGTATTTATTTAAATAATTATAAAATTATAAAAAATATATTTATTATACTTATAATGTTATAAATATATATAATTAAATAAATATATTTATAAATATATACAAATATATATAAATAAATATAAATAATTATAATTATAATTATAAATAAATATAGATATATTTAAATAATTATAAAATTATAATAAATATATTTCTTATAATTTTATAATTATATATATATATATAATTATAACTATAAATAAATATATAATTATTATAATTGCAGATGTAGATCTGGTCACAGATCTGTGTGTTTGCTCGCAACCCTCGTTATTGTTGACACCTAGGGAGAAGACATCACTTTACGATGTCGAAACGAGTAGCACCATTCAAGTTGTGGGCATAGCCAGAATAGGGAACCTACCGCTTGTTCAGGGTCTATCTTCCGATATCAATTGAGTGAGAGATGGAGTAGGTTGTGATCTTTACAACCACGATGCGAATCAAGATATATCCACTCAATCGATGGTTCCACCTCCTATAGTGCAGGAGTCGAATGGTTTAGCAAGGGAAGAACCTGATCTGGTGATTTCTTCCCTTCTCTATAAAGAGGGTTCAACGACATGCAACGCGAAGAAGATAACATCTTCTTCTCCTGTGAATCTCACACACAAAGGTATATCCTTCATTGAATCCCTATCCAAAGGTATACCTCAGGAATCTGATATTTTATCTCATGATGCTTAAGAACCCCAAATTTATAGATATGATGGCGGGAGATTCACATTCACTGTTAATCCAATGGCACTCAAAGAGAGACTAAATGCCTGTAGGTTCTCATTTACTGGGTGTTTAATTCAGTCTAAGGGGGATAAATCGATGAACACGGAGGAGTTGAAATCTAATATTTCTCAGTTATAGGGCATTCCAAATTAGTGGATTTTTCCCATCAGTAGAGGCTATTTCCATATTATGTCTTCATCTGTAGTTGATAAATTAAAGTCATGGAGTGTTTGTTTCTTCTCATTGAATCCAGACATTTTTCAAATTTCTACTTGGGAGTTTAATTTCAACCCCTACTTGTAGAAGTACTCAAATACCTAGATATGGGTGAGAATCTATTGTCTTAGTTGGGTACTTTGACATCATTTAATTTTGAATGAATTAGTTTCCAGCATTAGTGCACCTGTGAAGATGGACAACAGCATCGTGGAAGGAAAATTTGGTTATTTCTCTAGAGTCTTGGTGGATGTGGATATGCTGAACAATCTACTTGATTGTGCCACATTGATGGCCAATGGTGAGAGCATAGAGGTTGATTTTGAATATAAATCCATCCCAACAATTATTAATTTCTGTGGGTTGGTGGGGCATGATGTTTATGACTGTAGGAATGTTAGGAAAATTCAGTTGAAGCAGGTGGGGACTTCCTCACAACCTGACCTTGAAAAAAACATCATGACCCCTCAAATGTGGGAAATGAGTCACACATGAAACAAGTCTCTATTGAAAATGTCCCTAGGTATATGACCCGAGATGCAGATTCCAAGGGGAATCCCAAGACTTTAGAGTAGAATTATCCTTCCACTAATATCCATGGGAATATTAAGAATGAATAGGTCTCCTTAGATATATGTCATGATCGACACGTTTCTGGGTTGATAGAGAATTTTCCTAAGGGCGTTTTCTTTAAGGAAGATATTAAAGAATCTTCTCAATATTATATTGAACAAGCCGGGAGAAAATTGTTGGGAGGTAAGTCTCCCTTAGGACAACCAAAGGTAAGGGATCACTCATTTAGTTTTATTAACATTATTAATAGATCTAATATAAAATATGATTTTCATGAGGAATTTAAAAATGTTTAAGAATCTTTTGGAGGAAAACCCTTAAGTGTTAAGACTATCAAATAAAGAAGCATTGCTAATTTGAAGGATGCTGCAAATCAAGATGACGTTTTGAGTCTAAAAAATGATCTCACCAGGGGAGAAGAATCTCATGATGAGGAAGTTTCATCAATCATGAATGATCATTATGAAACTTAGTAGGCCCCTAAGTAGTGGAAGAGAGGCAGACACCCAAAAGGTCGGAGTGGCTCTTGAGGAAGGGGTGTCAGACATAAAGGATGATGATTGTTGTATGAACTTTTGTTTTTATAGTGGCGTTGTTTGTGCCATTTTTCTACTCTATTATCACCGTGTCCTTTTCATGTGTACTTTCCTTTTTTCTAATAAATTTATAAGACCATGGGTTTTAATACATGGTTCATACTATTTCTGGTTATAAAATTGTAATAAATATATTTGTAATGGCCCATAATTCCATGTATTTTTTTTAAAATTAAATGGGATTTTTACAAGACCAGGCTCTGAGAAGACATGTAATTCTAAGATCCGGAGTGGATGAAATAGATTTTCGAACTTTTTTTAAAGTTTATTAATTAAACATGTGTGAGTGTTTTTCTATATTTTGAACTGGTGCTCGGATAAAAAATCTGAGGACACCATTGAACTCAGAATGTCAACGCCTAGAAAGGGCCTAACGTTGGATGGCGTGGGCCAATATTGGAAGTTAGTTTTTGGTTGTAAATAAAATAATTAAGTAACGATTATTTTATTTTCAAATCCTTATAACTCATGAATGGTAACTTGGATTGGAAATACGATAGTAATATTGATCTCATGAGGGCGTGTTTCCCTTAGGCGGAGCTTAACCTCGACCGGCATGAGTCGAGGGTGAAAGTTAGTTTTTGAGTTCTTTTTTAAGTAAATTAAAATGGCACTGGTGCCCAGTTTTGGAAACTTCTAAACAGGTGTTCAAATTGAAAATATGATGGCACCATTGCATCCGGAATGATGACATTACCTAATAATGTACTTAACATCGACCGGTGTGGTTCGACTGAAAAAGATAGTTTTTGAACTTTTTAAGAAAAAGTTAAAATAAAATAAAGTTGATGTTTTATTTTATTTTTGAAATTTTGAAACCATTGTAGTGAAACGATGTGTAATGCAATGAAATTGAATATGTTGTTTCATTAAATGAAACAACATAACAACTTCGTAACAGAAACGTAACTGAAACGATGATTCGCGTTTCATCCTTTAATGGCCAAACAAATGACGCCGGATTGTTAGCACAATCCTAGTTCTGCTCCGAAGCTCTAGTGGGTGATGAGGAAGAACACCAATCCCCCCTTCGAATGGATAATCACCAATGACGATTGACCAATGGCCATAAATAGAGGATCGCAAAACGATGAACATAGGGACACCGTACACCGCCAACGAATGATCCAACCTAAGTAGAGGCTGTTATTTGAATTAAATCCTCAATTTTTCTTGGGTTTAAACAAAAAACATGGATCAAACCACAGATAGGTTGACCCACGGTTTGATCATTCTTGTGGGATGATTTTTGTTTCATTTTTCTTGATCCTTCTAACAGATCGGGTTGAGGCCGGAATGGACAAACGATCGAGGTTTGATCCTCAGGTTGATTATTGTGCGTTTTTCCCCAACATTCTTCAAGGGTTGGCGAACAGTCGATCATTAAAAAACTATCCTTGGCACAATGATACGAAATTTTGGATCGAGAATGGACACGACACAATGAAGGTACGACGACGACCGACGATGGGTGGACCGAAGTAGTGCGGGAAATACCAGAAATCAGGCGTTTCCCGGTGGAAGGGATCATAATAGAGATTTGAGCCCCAAGAAGTGAAGCACATGACTTGAGGGTTCTGGAACATCCTCCGTATTGATGAACGGACTACCAGAACGCATCCGGTGGTCCATGGAAAGTTTGTCTGGGCCGATGGTGGCAGTATGCTATGGTGCCGGCTGTGTGCCGGACGGCGGGGTGGTGCACCACGGTGGATCTGGCGATAGAAGCCACTTGGCTGCTTTATGGATAAATCCAAAGACCTCGGCCATGGAATAAGCTGTACCTCGCAGCTTTTTCGTGGGTCCTTCTGGAAGAACGGGTCCGCTACGTGGACCGGTTGGAGTAGCGGCACCAGCTGTCGTCACCTGAGGAGAAAAAGGACGCAACTCTTACTACATCCAAGATGAGAAAATTGGCCCACCGTACTGGGTTAGGATGGTTCTAGAAGGCCGTGCCAAGCCAGGAGGGTCAAGCCAGACCCGTGGCCCAACGGGCTTTTCCCATTGGTCTAGGTCAGACTCGGGTTGGGTCAGACCGGACCCAGATGCAACCAGCCCCTGTTTCGCTAAAATGACCGTAACTTCTAAACGGAGCATCCATTTTATGAGCCATCTACAGCATTGGGACCCATGGAACTAGAAACTCCTTTTGAGTTAATCTATGTAATTTTTTGATAAAGTTAGTGGACTACCTCTTTGGTTTGAAGAATAGGATCACCCGGTATGGGCAAACTTTGGGTAGAATCAGGGTGATTCTTATGATGAGATGTTAGGATGGTTAGTCCCTTGATGAATCAAGGTGTGGGTACTCCTTATCCATCTTATTTGGTATATATGGGACTCCCCACATTTTAGGTCATGGGTTCTCGGAGAAGTTTGTAAAGGAAGAATCGGTACCCCCTATTGTGCCAGGGAGCAGACCCTCTATCCTTGGAGTTGGTACTCCCCTATTGGACTAGGGTTTAGGTCCTCTATATGTAACACATGTAGATTCATTACTCCCCTACTAGGTAGGGAGAGAGTACTATATTGTAGGAGTTAGTACTCCCTTGTTGTTCTAGGGTGTGGGTCCTCCTTACACAGTGCTATAGTAGAGTCAATACTCCCCTGCCATGCCAGGGAGTGAGTCCTCTAGCCTAGGGTCGGTACTCCCCTAACATACTAGGGTGCATGTCCCCCATATCTAATAGACTAAAAGAGTCAGTACTCCCCTATATTACCAGGGCACGAGTCCTCCAATCACTGAGTGGTACTCCCCTACTGGGTAGGGTGTGGGTCCTCGATATACGAAATTGTACTCCCCTGCCAGTACAGGGTGCGGGTCCTTCATGAGTAGTACTACCATGTTGCACCAGGGTGTGAGTCCTCTATTCACTGAGTATTACTCCCCTACCGGGTAGGGTGCAAGTCTTCAATTAGAGATGGATCTCCCTCAGATTTCAAACATAGTAGCGAGGAGCGAGCCCATCCACTTAATGAAAACGATACCTAGATAGGAGTTAGTGCTCCCTTAACGGACTGAGGTGCGGGCCACTCCTTACAAGAGAGACTGAAGTATCACATGTTAGTCTGGAGTAGCGTTCCCTCAACTGAGATCAATAATGAGGAACATGCCTCTTCACTTGGGTTTCCTTATTCTCGCATGGGGTGCACGATTGTGACAACTAAAACTCTAGTTCCAAGCACTAGAGTTAGACCTAGTAGAATGTTCTTGATGGAGCATGTTCTCTTGGACATACCATTCAGAATGGTAGGATTGTACCTGATAGAGTACATCTCTCAGATGGGTACCATCGGGGATGTCTGAGCTCATGGAGTGTGATCTCCGGGTTTATGTGTTATGACATGAGCCTTTGATGAGAATCCTAAAACTGGCTGTGTGGTTGGGACCACATGTTTTATTAGTGGATAAGATGAGTATATCTGGATGTTCATGTTATATGTATGGGCATATACCTGAGTAGAGCTGACTATGCATTCCTTTGTGGGTTTTCTCTTGTACTTTACCTTTGTGGTTTCGGGTTCCCCTACTGAGTATCATGTTACTCACCCCTGCACAGGATTTTCCCACACATGTCGTGTCTTGTGCAGATGACTGACACTTTAAAGAAGTCTAGGGAGGACCAGGGCCTGGTGGTGTTTAGTGAGATCAGACAGATGAGGTGCAATTCTAAAGCTTAAGGCAACTACCCTTCACCTACCCTTCAGGTAGGCTTCTTAGCGAACAAGCTTCTGGGACTTGGAGTTTTACTTATGTTTTGTTTTCCTTTTGGTGGGCTTGTATACTTGCTCGGGCTTCCACCCTGTACTTTACTCTTTGTTTTACTATGGTTGTGTTTTACTTAGTGAATTGCATGTATGGTTTCCTCGTATTTTACTTTATAGTACCTTTGGCTGGGAGTTGTGTGCATGTGTACAAGTACTCAGGCAAATGCCTCCCACTTGTGGAATAATGCCTTCGGTGCTAGTCTTTATCCCTTGAGTTTTGGGAGGCGGGCTTAGGGTAGTTATGACATGGGCCCCAGGGGACAGGTCGTGAAAAATTAGTATCATAGGTGGTTGGTTCTACCTCAAAGACTAGGGTCTGTTGTTTTTGGTTTCGGGCAACAGTGTTAAGTGTTTCGAGTTTAGATTTTAGGCCAGGGACTCTAGTGTTGGTGCGGTGGATGACGTATCCATACACTAGGACTCTAAGCACCTATTTTACAACTCGGTACATGGGAAAAATGGTTATGAGAAAATAAAGGGTACATGCATCATGTAGGAATGGTTGTGATTTCTATGTCCTTATTGAGTGAGATCTCTAGATATACTCTTTAACCGTGGTTCATCTTGATATATTTCAGGATGCTACCACGACAACATCCAGACAGGATCCTACAATATGATTGTGATGATGATCCACCCTGAGTGGAAGCTTCAGTGCAAGGCATTGAATTTGTGGCGTTACCTCTGGGTGGTGCACCAGTGATGCAACCACCCATCGATCAGTAGTTTCTACCAGTGCTACCGGTGGAGGATGCATAGAAGTTGAGTGAACTACATGAGTTCTATAGGTAGAGACCTCCCAGGTTCTGAGCCAAGATATATCCTCAGGTAGCTGAGGATTGGATTGAGGTGGTTACGTGAGTCTTCTTCCTAGTGAGGATGCCTATCGACCTTATCTCTTAAGCCTACGGGCCATGTAATCTCCGAGCCTACTGGCCTTGTAAGGGTTCCCCCTCATCCCTTGAAAGTAAGGTCATCAAAAATCAATAAAAATGAAGGCCTTCAGGCCATTTAGGAATTAGGATTCCTATCAACCAGATAGCAGTACTAGCTACGAGCCTTCTACAAGGCTTAGTGGAATGATGGTGGAGTTTAGTGATCCCAATGCATTATGTGAGGACCCTCACCTGGATTGACTTTGAGCGCCTCTTCAGGGAGGAGTTATTTTTGGTGAATTTATGCTCTGTGCATATACAGGAGCTGCTGCACCTATGATAGGGCAGTATGACGGTAGCAGAGTATTCGGTGAGATTCATGGATCTTTATCTCTCCTCTACAGATATGGTGTGAGACCCTTTCTTTAGGACCTAGGTGATTATGTTGGGAGATCAGGGTGCCAGTGATACCCCTTAGAATTCTGACGTATTCTGGGGTGACGAAGCGAGCCCTGGTGGTTGAGATCTACCTAGAGGAGGAGCAGACGGATGTGACCTACAACAGAGGTCATGAGGTAGAGGCATCTACTGGAGCTAGTAGACGTCAGGCAATAATATCACGGTGTAGGAGGCATACCCAAACTCAAACACAGACACATGGGTTTGTGGCGCAGGAGCAGCGCCAAGGAGTAGACCAGCTACAGGAGAGGTGGTGTTATGCTTGCAATGGCTGGGGGCATCTCGCTAGGGATTGTCTGACCCACCGTGCCGCTGAGAGGGAGTCAGTAGATGATCCTCCTTGGAAAAGACAATGCATGTATCAAGGAGTTTCTCCAGATGGAAGGCAAGGAAGAGGAGTTGGATGAGCAATAGGAGGTGGCAGATAGTTTGCAGCTTTGACACCACCACCCCTAGGTGGTCCACGCTAGGCTTAGGGAACTAAAGGATGTGGGAAAGGACAACTACATGCGATCTTGGCTTATGAACAAGAATCTCCAGGAGAAATTTGAGGTATGATCTATGTCTTTTCTTTTGGATACCTTTTTAAATAGACATGAGTTCTAGTTTTCATCCTTTTTCTATGAGTTATGTTTGATACTTTGAGGTTCTGGTTGGACTGTGGACTTGACCCTCATGCTTAGAAACTTCTGTTAGAGGAGACCTATTGATCACACACTGACGATGATAGTGTGACCCGTCTCTTGGAGGTGAGACTTGTGGTTGGGATATCTTAGTCGCAACGTTGAGGCCTTACGACATCATTCTGGATATGGACTACTACCATTCATACCTAGATTGACGATATTAAGCAAAATATGTAGTGTGTCCGTGATGGTGAAAATAGGTTTTCCTTCCGGTGAAAGGAAAACTCAGGCATTATAAGGTGGACTATTGAGAAGATTCATGCTTAAAAATGTTCCATGGTAGTAGAGTTACACCTCATGATGTTTTTGCAATATGAAATAGTTGTTTACCATCCATACTCAGCTAGAATAACACTAGTGAGTGTGACAATGTTCCAGTTTCGGCAAGTTAGTGGCCGCTGGAGGTTGTAGACACAGGGCCTAATAAGACCCAACGTTCACTCATGGGAAGCCCTGTTTCGACATAAATACCCCTGAATGTTTAGCATCAACCATGAATGTATAATTCTTGTGGAGGATTTAGCACAGTTCATCCAAGGATGGATGTGAACTATGGGTTTCTGTTTGTATCTACGCCAGATTAGCATGAAGATGAGCCACTAGACCCCATGATTACAAATAGATTAGAGTGCTTAGTTCTTTTCCCACTTTTTCCTGTTAAAGAGACATGTTCTTATTATTACATAATGTTGACCTAGTAGAAGCTGGACATGAAAGTGGTTGATCTCGGTAGTTCCTTGAGGTGCATGCTTTTAAGTAGTGTAGGAACCCTGGATGAACTTAGTTTTCTTCCCTTAAGGACATGCTTTTAATTTTTGGGGAGAAAAAGTATTTAGGTGGGGAGAATATAATGGTCCTAAATTCCATGGATTTTTTTTTAAAATTAAATGGGATTTTTATGAGACTAGGCTCTGAGACGAAATGTAATTTCGATACCTAGAGTGTCCAGAATGGATTTTCAAACTTTTTTTTAAAGTTTATTAATTAAACATGATAGTAGGGTTTTCTATCTTTTGAACCAATGCTCAGATAAAAAATCTTAGGGCACTGTTGAACTACAAATGTCGGGATTTTCCTAAAAAGGGCCTAACATTGTCTGGAATATGCCAACAATAGAAGTTAGTTTTTGGCCGTAAATAAAATAATTAAGTAACAATTATTTTATTTTCAAATCCTTATAACTCCTAAACGGTAACTTGGATTGTAAATCCAAGAGTACCGTCGAGTTTGTGAGGGCGTGTTTACCTTAGGTAGATCTTAATATCAACTAGCACGGTTTGAGGGTGAAAGTTAGTTTTAGAGTTATTTTTTTAAGAAAATTAAAATGGCGCAGGTGCACGGTTTTGGAAACTTCTAAATGGGTGCCCAAATAGAAAATCTGAGGGCACTGTTGCGTCCGGAATTCCAACATTACCTAAGAATGGACTTAACATCAACTGGAAAAAGTTTACCAGAAAAGATAGTTTTCAGACTTTTTAAGAAAAAGTTAAAATAAAATAAAGTGGATATTTTATTTTATTTTTGAACTTTTGAAACCGTTGTAGAGAAATAGCGTGTAATTCAATGAAACCGAACACACTATTTCATTAAATGAAACAACGTAACAAATTCATAACAAAAATGTAACTAAAATACTGATTCATGTTTCATCCTTTAATGGAAAAGTAGACAACGCAGGATTATTGGCACAATCTTGGATCTGCTCTGAAGCTCTGGTTGGTGACGATGAAGAACGCCAACCCCCCCTTCGAACGGATCATCACCAATGATGATCTACCAACGACTGTAAATAGAGGATCACAGAATGACGAACGCAACGACACTGTGCATCACCAATGAACGATATGACCCAGGTAGGAGCTATTATTTGAATTAAATCCTCCCCCGTTCTTGGTTTTAAATTACAAACATGGATCACTCCACAAACAGGTTGACCTGTGGTTTGATCATTCTTATGGGATGATTTTTGTTTTGTTTTTCTTGATCCTTCTAATGGATTGGGTCAAGGCTAGAATGAAAAAACAGATGAGGTTCGATCCTTAGGTTGATTATTGTGATTTTCTCCCCCACTTTCTTCGTTAACTTAATGGTTTAGAAAATGATTGATCATTTCACAACCGTCCTTAGCACAATGATCCGACATCTTGGATCAGGAACGAACACGACACGAAAAAAGTGCTGCGACGACCAATGGCAGGTGGACCGAAGCGGTGCGTGAAATACTAATAATCGGGAATTTTCCAACAGAAGTGACCACAATAGATATTTTATCCCCTTTCAGTGAAGAACGCAACCCAAGGGTTCCGAAACACCCTATGGATTGAAGAATGGACCACCAGAGCGTGTCCGGTGGTCCGTGGAAAGTTCGACCAGGCCGTCGGCGGCACGCGGCGGCATGCCAAGGGGGAGCTAGTAGAAACCTCCACTCAGATTCCACGTGGAGGAATCTATGTCCCCCACAGGTTTTCCACAATTCTTTCTGGAAGAACCGATCCACTACACGGACCGGTTGGAGTAGCAGCGCCAGCTAGCGCCGCTTAAGGAGAAAAATGACGTGGATCTTGCTGCGTCCGACCTGAGGAAACCAGAACACCATAGTGGGATGGGATAGTTCTGGTGGGTCAGGAATATTAGTCCGAGTCAGACTCGGGCTGGGTTAGGTCAGTCCGACCGGGTCAGACCGGACCCGGAAGCAACCGTCCCCCGTTTCACTAAAATGGATGTAACTTATAAACAAAGCATCCGTTTGATGAGACATCTGCAGAGTTGGGACCCTTGGTATGAGACAGTCCTTTTTATATACTCTATGTGAGTTTTTGAGAAAGTTATAGGATGGAGTCTTTGGTTTGAAGAGTATCTTCTCCCGGTACGAGTAGACTTTAGGTAGAATCAGGATGATTCTTATGATGAGATGTTAGGATCGTTACTCCCTTGATGACTCAAGGTGAGGGTACTCCTTATCCCTATTATTTGTTAGATATGGGACTCCCCACTTTTTAGGGTGTGGGTTCTTGGATAAGTTTCTAAAGGAAGTGTTGTTACTCCCCTACCGTGCCAGGGAGTGATTCCTCTATCCTTGGAGTCGTACTCCCCTATTGGACTAGGGAGAGTGTCCTCTATATATAACATATGTAGATTCGGTACTCCCCTACTGGGTAGGGAGTGGGTCCTCTATTTTAAGAGTTGATACTCCCCTACCATTCCAGGGTGCAGGTCCTCCTTACGCAGTGCTACGATGGAGTCGGTACTCCCCTGCCATTCCAGGGAGTGGGTCCTCTAGCCTGGGGTTGGTACTCCCTTAATGTACTAAGATAAAGGTCCCACATAGTGAATAGATTGAAAGAGTAGGTACTCCACTATATTACCAGGGCGTGACTCCTCTAGTCACCGAGTGGTACACCCCTACCGGGTAGGGTGTGGGTCCTTGATATACAAAGTTGTACTCCCCTGCTGATATAAGGTGTGTATCCTTCATGAGTAGTACTCCCCTATCGCACTAGGGTGTGGGTACTATATTCACCGATTAGTACTACCCTACTGAGTAAGGTGTGGGTCCTCGATTAGAGATGGAGCTCCCTCGGCTGTCAGACACAGTAGTGAGGAGCGGACCCATCCACTTGATGAAAATGATACCTAGATAGAAGTTAGTACTCCCTTGATGGATTGAGGCATGGGACACTCCTTATAGGAGCGATTGAGGTATTGTAGGTTAGTCCGGAGTAGCACTCCCTCAACTGAGCGCAATGATGAAGAGTGAGACTCTTCACTTGGGTTTCCTTAGTCTTGCATGGGGTGCATGACTATGACGACTAAACCTCTAGTGCCAGGCACTAGAGTCAGACCTAGTAGAATTTTTTCGAATGGAGCACGTTCTCTCAGACATACCATTCAGAATGGTAGGATGGTACCTGATGAAGTGAATATCTCAGATGAGTGCCATTAGGGATGGCTGATCTCGTGGAGTGTGATCTCCGGGTTTGTGTGTTATGACTTGATCCTTCGATGAGAATACCAAAACTAGATGTGTGGTTGGGACCACATGTTTTCTTAGTGGTTTAGATGAGTATATCTGGATGTTTATGGTATATGTATGGGCATATACCTGAGTCAATCTGACCGTGCATTCCTTTTTGGGTTTTCTCTTATGCTTTACCTTTGTGGTTTTAGGGTCCCCTATTGAGTATCGTTTTACTTACCCCTACATGAGATTTGTCCACATGTGTTGTGTCTTGTACAGATGAATGATGCTTTGACTAAGTCAAGGGATGACCAGAGCCTGGTTGTGTTAAGTGAGATTAGATAGATGAAGTGCACTTCTACAGTTTCAGGCAGCTACCCTTCACCTACCCTTCAGGTAGGCTTCCCAGAGAATGAGCTTCAGGGACTTAGAGTTTTACTTCTATTCTATTTTCCTTTTGGAGGGCTTGTATACTGGCCCAGGATTCCACCCTATACTTTACTTTCCATTGTACTTTGGTTGTGTTTTACTTAGTGGATTGCATGCATGGTTTCCTTAGATTTTAATTTCTATTACCTTTGGTTAGGAGATGTGTGCGTGTGTACTGGTACTCATAAAAATGCCTCCCACTTGTGGAATAATGCCTTCGATGCTAGTCATCATCCTCTGGCCTTTGGGAGGCAAGCTTGGGGTAGTCATGGCATGGGCCCTGGGGGACGGGTCGTAACAATATTTATTATACTTATAATTTATAAATGCCTGATGGGTGAGCTATTCCCTTGGGGGGGGGATATGGTCTGCCTCTCTAGTATATGTGTGTGGTGTGTGTATGTGTTTGAATGTAATTTTACCCCCAAGAACCTAATATTTATATAATTAAATAAATATATTTACACTATAAGAAAAATGACCTATACCAACAATTTTTTTGTGTGTCAGATAGTATATATGTTGGTAAAAACTAATAATTCTAACAGATATTATGTTTTATTAGTCTTATTTATAAGTACCAACAATTTTTTTACCAAAAAATATATCCATTTATATTAACTATTTATTACCAAAAAAACCCTTATTAATAATTAAAGGTGACACTATGTCTTGCTAATACTGACAACTATTTTACCAAAAATGAATCTATTTTATTAATTTTTATCAACAAAAAATATTTTACCATTAGAAATATACCTTACAATAAATCATTTTTTAGCAATAAATATTCTATTAATAATTTAATATATATTTATTAACTATTTTTTATAAACATATCACTAGTAAATAAAAATATATGTTTATTATATATATATTTCCATAAATATATATAATAATATAAATAAATTATTAACATTATTTTTTTATCAGTGCTAAAGCGTTGATAAACTATGTATTTATCAACACTTTCTATTTTAGTGTTGATAAAACATATCTTTATTATCACTGATAAAAGTCTTACCCCGATGTTATAAAAAAACCATAACAATCTCTTTCCATCGTGCCTTCAAAGCTTTCGTGAAACTGTATCCCTACCCAACTACTATCTCTACCTACCCCACTACAGTCTCTCCCTATGCCATTTCCCTCTCTCACTAGATTCTCCTTTGCCTTCGCCATCATTGTCATCATTTCTCCCTTCCCTACCGCCATCTCTCCCTCCTTGCACTGCCGCCATCCCTCCTTACTGGCGTTGCTCCCTACCAACATCGCTCCCTGCCGACATCTCTCCCTGCCATCTTTGCTCCCTATCATCATCGCTCCTTGAAAGGTAAGCCCCTTTGAGATCTTATCACTCACTATCACCATTAGGGGAAAATATCCTAACTTAATGACCACCCTAAATTATGGATAACTTTGGATTTCCTTACAATGGACTTGTAGGAGTGGTTATCAAGATTCAACACTTTTCATTACCCATCTAGAGTTTACACCCAAGACATGGTGCTGAAATGGGTGAGACCATGAGAAATATAAATCCATATATGGAAATCCCATCTAACACTAAATAATATTGAAATATTAACCCTATTAGATCCAAAAGATAATAGTATTTTGGTAGAATGATTTGAAATTGGTTGATATCAACATTGTCAACAATCTACCATCTTCTTATTCTAGTAGCCCATGTGATTTGTTCTGGTGTCATGTTTTCTAATATGGAATAAAAATATTTAATTATTGGAATAAGGGAACTAAAAAAATAGAAAATTATTTCTTTTTCACATACCACTTAACCAGATCACATAGGAGTTATAAAATCCATCTCAAGCTATGAAAATGGGCTATCACAATGTGAAATGTACTAGTATATGATGGGTAGGATGGTTTGTAAAAAGATAAACCATGAATAAATGATCCTTTATAAAAAAAATGAGAGAATACACAAACACCAATTTCATCTAACTTATGTAGTAAATTAAGGATAAATTTACACCTTTATATAAGAGTACCTTCTCTTCATAGACCGCATAGAGATTCATGGGCTACCATTCTTCCTCAAAATCATATTATATTCATTAAAATTAAAACTAATTTGGAGGAGGGTCATATGTTGATGCCCGTAAATCCACAAAAACTTTAAAATATTGAAAGTAAGAAAAGGGATGGAAAATCAAAGGATTAAGGATGACGTTAGAAGTTGATTGGATATGGATAGGGAAATAAATTTCCAAAAAGTAAAAATATTCCTTTATAAAGCATCACCAAGTGTGAAAATAAGTGTCTCACTCATGAAGTGGAGTCATATTTGTGAAGCGGCACCCCCATTCTCAAAGCTATCGATCATCAAAGGTTTTAACCCTCCATATAACACTTTTGTGATATGAGTATCCAACGTTGACACCCTATGATTCTTAAATACCCCAATGTGGATGTCATACTTTTTTACAATCATGCATGTCCAACATGACCGCCTCTTTTCCACATGTTCATCTATTTTGGGAATCAGTTATCTAATATTTTCTATAAATACCCCATACACACCTCAAAAATAAAATCAGGAGATAATGAGAGGGTTATATTTTTTTTGAGTATAAAAACCATATCACCCCCACCGAGATATATTCCCTTTGAAACTCAAACTCATATCTTCATTGGGTCATACCCTATATCAAACCCAACATAAAAACTCATAACCATACTGGGTTATACTCCCCATGAGTCATAACCTCACTTGACTATTCCCCTAATAAAACTAAATTCAACTTCGAGATCCATATTATCTTTTATCCTATTTCTAATAATGAGTACCTCATGTTTTTTAAGAATTTTCATATCTCTAACTTGGGTGGAACCAAAATTTATAGAAGTAATTTAGTAAAGGAATCCCTTGAAAGTAGTTTTTTTGTAGTGAATCTTTCTTTTTATTCCATATTCTTATGAATTTCTATAGTATTCCTTTGGGATTTTACATCGATCAAGTACATCATACATTTTTCTTCAAAAAATTTTATTTTTAATTCTCTATAATCTTCATTAGTTGTGATTAAGACATGACAATATTCCTACTACTCTATATGTATTTTGAAGTTTTAGTGGACTATTTCATTGAACAATAACTAATAAATCCTCTCTTATAAAAATCATTCCTATATCTTCTAATTTATTTTTATTGTAAATGATTTCCTTAAGGAACTTGGCACCTTACGACATTTGTGAGATTTCAATGGAGAATAGGATGTTGATGTATTGTTGCTTAAACATTTCCATTAACTTTTTATATTACTCTTAATCAATTCCATGGATCATCCTCTTTATAAAGGTATTATGTTTCATTTACAAATATACTTTGGTTAGATTTGATGTGTCCTACTCAGTCCTTGCTACATCATTTTATTTTATTCCCTTTATTTTTCTTTATCCTTTATATTTTATTTATATTTAAATGATCATTTCTTTGAAAGTTTTTCCTTATTATTCTTATGACTATATGAGTTCCCTTGAGGGATAAATTGTGTTTTTAAAGTGGTTTTATTTCTTGTTATAGAATGATATTCAATGACAAGTGTTTGGGAAAATGCATAAATGGTTTTAAAAACAAAATTATTTTGGTTTTAAAATCAGTGGTAATCACCGAATTGATGTTTTAAAAATTATTCGTATGTTAATTGGATTTAAAACCAAGAGTTTGGGTGATTTGAATGTGTTAAAAATGTCAGAAAATTTTGTTTTATTTTTAAAGTGGTGAGTTAAACCATGTTATCTATAACAAACCTGTTGTTTATTACACACTTAAACATGATTTATTACATAAAATTCACTTTATACAACATATAAGATTGAGAGGTCTAGTGTATTTGGGGATTAGGACCATTACATAACAACTTAAAATAGACAATACAACATCTTTATTGAAAAATTCCTTTACATGACCACTATATTCCCTCGTACTTAGCATTGCATGGGATAACCTGAGGACATGCATAAGAAAAGGGTGATCCATAAAGCCCAGTAAGGGAATAAACATGGAATAACATGAGGAATAAAATACATGTCAGACAATAGGAATATAAATGGAGAATAAGAGAAACATTAACATAAAGTCATGATAAAGCATGATAATCATAACATGGAAATGTGACAACAACACTTAACATGGAATTAGCACGAGCCAAGGCTCATTGCATATGGAATATGAGTAAACACTAATTGCACATGAAGTATGAGTAAAACCTAGTTTCACTTGAATTATAATGATTCGACACTCATTTCACATGAAGTATCATGATACTATACTTTACCCAATGCATTGGAGGGCTATCAGGGCACACCCTCTTTAAACATTTCATTTCATGCATAAGTGTGCCAAATGGATCATAAAACATATATTAATTAAAAATAATAATTTATTACATGATAAAGTAATGTTGAATTAATACATGAAACTATATAATCAATAAGTAAATGTGCATAAAGGTGAATACCCTTGATAGATAAATGGGAATGCTATTCACTACACAATGACTTTGGCTTGAAAAAATGCAGTGCAATTTCGGCAGCATAACGATGTGACATAAGGATTCATGAAAATGGTTTATGAGAGATAAATGAGTGTCTAATAATATGTACATGAAATGGATATTAAGGGGGTCATATAGATACATGTCCCAAAAAACTTAATGGAATTTAGATGCATAATACAAAAGGATTACTTGGATGTAAAAGAGAAGAGAGAAATCCCTCACGGAATTTCGACATGGTAACAGGTGTACATGGGAGGAATTAATGAGAGAGAAATGGGTCTCCCATTATCCAAACATAAATATTTCATTATGGGGAAGGTGAGAAATCACACCCCAACATTTTTAATTGAAAATAAAAGGGCATAAAAATATTAAGAAACTTGGATAAAAAGAGAAAGGTAGGAATCCCTTACTTGGAAGTGCAATCCCAAAAGATTGGGAGAGTCTTGAGAGAGGATTATTGAGAGATCGGGGCACCTTGGGAGGATTCTAGAGAGAGTAGGGAAAGGGTTTGTATAACTACAAAGGATTTTAGTGAAGATTAATTGGGAGCTTGGGTGGTTTTATATAGGAATGGAGAGGGAATTTTTTATTATTTAGGTTTGGGACACCTCACATTAAACTAATCAAAACCACAAAACAACCAATGGTTTTTGCCCATGGTTTTTTCAAAAGGGGATTGGAAAAAAATATTTTATAATTACAATGGCCTAAATTATTAAAATAATAGGGTTTCTTATGTGGTGGTGAGTCACACTTTCAAGGAAAATAATTTAAAATGAAAAAATGTTTTATAAGCGTTGAAGGTTCCATTAAAGATTTTTAAAATAAATAAAATAAACCCAAATCGCATTATTTTAATGGTAAAACATATATTGTCATAAAATAATGTTTATAGTATTTTATTACATCACTATTGGGTCATTATGTTGTCATAAAACACATTATATATTTAAAAGATATTTAATTCTTACCCAAAAATTTGACCGCCTCATAAAATTATGAAAAATTTATGGTTCACTCCCAAATTTACCCAAGAGAAGAAGGGTAGAATGGTCCTTGTAGTGTAGCTTGGGTTGTCGATTCCACAGAGACCTAAGAAGATACCTAAGATACACAACCTAAGGGATGGATTTTTGGCTATGAAGTGGCCAACTTAGATTGATTTTGGATGGGTTTTAAAGATATCTAATAGATTTAAGTGGATTCAATTTAAAAGAATGAGTTGATCCTAGGTTATCGCTCGGGGTGGATTGGACGTATTTTCTTTTTAATGATTTCAATTTCTTAAATTTGAGATGGGTTCATTTAAGGAGATAAAACAACATCATCACTTACTGGTTTAATGCCTACACCCTTTAATACTAATCACCTATACACTTGAAGGATCAAAGTTTTGAGCACTTCAAGGTAAAGGTTCGTATTAGTACTTGAAGTGTGTGGCCTTAAATTCAACAAGGATGATGAAGTTTAAAAATCATCAAATAAAAATCCCCATTAAAGAAGTGATTATACATTAATTAGGTGATAAATAACATCCAATACATCCCCTTGATACTCCCTTGGATCAACCCATAAGTGGGTTAGTCCTCCATTGATCCCATGGTTTCAATGGAAGCGGAAAGTAGACTCATGAGGGAGGAAATGGAGAAGTAAAGAAAACAACAAAAATAAAATGATCACTCCACCGTTGTGTGAATAATTTCACAAGGGTTGGTGTGAATAAATTCACACCTTGATCCAAAGGTATAAAAGTGATATTAAGAACAATATAATAAGAGTATAAGAAGAACTTTTATTAAGAAACTAAAGTGAATTGTACAACTTACATGTGAAAGACAAAATTGAGGCAACAAAAATGCAGCATAACATTACAATTGAACAAAGCATCCAAGATCCTCAACTCCTTCACCACCACTGCCTTAAATAGTAATTTTGGGAGCCTTGGGTATAACCTCAAACAGTACAAAGCATCTCAATTAATTTTGGTAGGCCATAGGTGGTGGAAAACTTGTGGAATTTGAACTTTTCCACATTTGACCCGAGGTGGCAGCCAAATTTCCTTCACCGAACAGACGCGTCTGGAAGACCTTCTAGACGGCCGAATCAGAGTGGGCCATAGAAGAAGAAAATAGAGCTCCGGATGTCTTATAACGTCCTGTAAAAGTTGGTCCAATTTAGAGTTAGGGATTCCGAGATATGATAAAATTAGTGGAATGTTTTTTTGGGCCGCAGAATCTGGCCCAGAATTGTATCTCTAAATTGGGACGCTTTAATGACCACCATAGAGGCCTAATTAGCATTGTCTCATGAAGAGTTATTTGTGCCTCTGAATGTCTTCTAGCATCCCACAAAATTTGGGATTCATTGGGCCTATATGTGGGGCCCCACAGTCTCATCAGTGGGATAGTGTCCAATCTGCCTTCTCTAGAATTGCTTTCTTTCATCACAAAATATCCCCATCTTCTTCCATGAATTCTCCATTGATACCTGAATGAAAAATGTTCACATTTAAGTGTAGATAAAGTTACCAAAATATAAAATTAAAAAAAATTGATAATTACATTCCTTAGAATCAGATGACTCATTGGGCCTAAATTGGTGTATATTAGGCATGAAGTGTACAAATGATGAGAATGAATGTTCATAATGAAAATGCACTAACTTAGGCCCATAAGATCAAAAATGAACATTTAATACCATTAAAATTTAATTAAAATATATGTTTTTATTGGGTAATCACACCCCCCAACTTGAGATTTGCTAGTCCCGAGCAAATAATTCAATGATTTTATTTGAATTCCTTTCTTCAAACACATTATAACAAACAGTGCTCACAATGTAAACTGCACACAAATATATTTTTATAACCTATCAAGATAATTTAAAACAAGATGAATTTAAAAGAAGATCCCAATCCCAAGCCCATTCCTTTGATCAAATCCATCATCATACTTCATCCAACTCAATTAGGTGTAATGATGTGTTGTGTATCACAATAGATATGGGGGTTCATTTTCATTCAAGGGGGAAATCATGGAAGTGCTAGGTGGAATCACATTTAATCATAATATGAGTATTATTCATTATTTTTTTTTGATTTTTTTTGCTATATTTGCATAGTAATTGAGATTGTAGTTAATCAAATTAACCCATGTAGCAAGACTTTGCCGATGACTCCCAGACTCAAAGGCCTTAGGGCACCAAGTGAAGCCCACATACTCGGGCATCGTCTCGAGTTAACTTAATCAAAAACAAAGTCATATTACCATAAATAGAGATATATTGAAAAACTCAGGGCTAGACAACTCTAGAGTCACGATCTCCAAGTGCCGAAAGCCTCGCATTTTATCAATCCATTTCTCTACACGCAAATTTTTTTTTAATAATTTTTTTAGTTTTTTTTTTGAATACTCATATTATTCATAAAAATAAAACCAGCCTATGCTATTTATTATGGGACCCCAAAAATTCAAATTAGTACCCCACAATCTAGAGGACGTGCATTGTGGCATTTTTTTATTTGGATGAAAATATAAACGATGAAATATCACATTGGACAGCCACACTTTCCAAAATCTATGCTTTTAAACTTAATCATGAATTAAATTAAGAGTCAAGGAAATAATAATTATTTGATATGTAGTTTTTATGTGAGCAAAGATGTTATTATATGAATGATAAAGGAATTTTACTTCTTTTTGTTATCATTGTTTTTTTAAACAAACATTTTGTTTCCACACCCCCCAACTTAGAATGAAACTGTCCCTAGTTTCATAAAAACAAAATTTAGAATGGGGTAGAGGAATAAAAAGGGGAGTTAAATAAGGAAATTTAAATATGAGGATCATGGAATGAAGTCACTTGGTGGTTGAAGTTTGAAGTTCTTTCCGCTCTAATTTATTCCTTTGATATCCATGTCGCTTGCAAAGTTCCCTAGTGGAAAAAGGAAAAAAAAACAAAAAAAAACAAAAAAAAAACAATATATATATATATATTTATATAATAAAGGAAGTAAAATATAAGAATATATATAAAAATTATAGAATAAGGAAGCACAAGAAGCCTCAGGTCAGTGGTAAGTGCGCGCCCCTGTCTCCCTTCGGTCTCGGGTTCGAGTCCCCGCGGCTTCGCCGGTTGTGACGGGGTTTGCCCCACGGCCTATGGCGTGGACTTTTTTTTTATTATTTTATTTTTATTTTTATCTTAACCTATAAAATAATAAAAATAAAACAAAATAAACTGATGATACATTGTCTTCTTTTTAAATTTCTGGGTAAGGTATTACTCAAGGATCACACCACGTGACACGGATGAATATGGTGCTCCCCTTTCATACCCATCCATACTCATTATAGAAGAACAGGTCAACAGTTTATTATTTTTTTTTCAAAATATCAAAATGTCTCATTAACCCTATTTAAAATATAAAGTTGATTAAAACAACGAAATTATTGGAAACTTGAAAACCATGGGTTGCCTCCCATTCAGTGCTTTGTTTAACGTCGTTAGCCCGACATGGACCCTAAATCTATTAATTTGTTCCTTGTTCATAGGTTGGCTCAGTTAACTCAACATCTATTTCCTATTTATTGAATGATTAAATGAATGGTTTTAACCTTTGACCATTGACCTTGAAAATGTAACCACTTGTGGGATCTTGAATCTCTACTTCCCCATGGGGGAATACATGATGCACTATGAAAGGTCCTGACCATCTAGACCTTAACTTTCCTGGATGTAAATGAAGTTTTGAACTATACAAGAGCACAAGTTTTCCTGGTTCAAAATGTTTGACCTTGATATTCCTAGATTGGTAGGCTTGAACTCTATCTTTATTGATACTTGAATTTTCATAATCCTCCACCCTTAGTTCCTCCAGTTCATTGAAATCTAATTTCCTTTTTGTTCCGGCCAATGAGAGATCATAATCCATTTTCTTAATTGCCCAAAAGGCCTTATGTTCAATCTCCACTGGAAAATGGCATGCTTTACCATAAACCAACCTATATGGGGACATTCCTAAAATGGTTTTATATGCGGTTCTATAGGCCCAAAGAGCATCTAAGAGTTTCTCAGACCAATCTTTCCTAGAGGGGTTGGAAGTTTTTTCAAGAATTTGCTTAATTTCACGATTGGCTAACTCAGCTTGACCATTGGTCTGTGGGTGGTAAGTAGTGGACACTTTGTGAGAAATTCCATATTTTTCCATGAGTGATGAGAATGGACGATTGCAAAAATGAGTTCCACGATCACTTATGATAGCCCTAGGAATTCCAAATCTAGAGAATATGTTTTATTTTAGGAATCTAATCACAGTTTGATGATCATTGGATTTTGTGGGAATGGCCTCAACCCATTTTGAGACATAATCAACAGCTAAGAGTATGTAGAGGTATCCCCGAGAGTTTGGGAAGGGACCCATGAAATCAATTCCCCAACAGTCAAAGATTTCAACCACTAAGATGGGAGTGAGTGACATTTGATTCCTTTTTGTGATGGACCCTACTTGTTGACACCTAGGACAACTTTGACAAAATGTGTAGGAGTCCCTTGAGAGGGTGGGCCAGAAAAGACCACATTGAAGAATCTTAGCAGATGTTTTCTTAGAGGAAAAGTGACCTCCACATTCCTCACTATGACAGAATTTAAGGATGGACTCTTGTTCAGATTCTGGAACACACCTCTTAATGACTTGGTCAGGGCAGAACTTATAGAGGTATGGATCATCAAACACATAGTGTCTAACACCAGAAAGGAATTTCCTTCGAGCTTGAGTCCCTAGGAATTTTGGAATGACTCCTGTCACTAAGAAATTTTCTATATCAGCATACCAAGGGCAGTCACTCACAGAGTATAAGTGTTCATCAGGAAACGAATCAGACACAGAAAGGTGATTTGAGTTGTCTTTGAATTCCATCCTAGAGAGGTGATCAGCTACAACATTTTCAACTCCCTTTTTATCCTTGATTGTGAGGTCAAATTCTTGTAAGAGAAGGACCCACCTAATCAGTCTAGCCTTAGCATCTTGTTTTTGGAAGAGGTATTTTAGTGCAGAATGGTCAGTGAACACAGTGATGGGTGATCCTAAGAGGTAGGACCTAAACTTCTCTAAGGCAAACACAATAGCAAGTAACTCCTTTTCAGTGGTGGTGTAGTTGATTTGGGCATCATTTAAGGATTTTCTTGCATAAGCAATGACATAAGGAGTTTTATCACAACGTTGTCCTAACACAGCTCCAACAGCAAAGTCACTGGCATCACACATAAGTTCAAAAGGAAGGTTCTAATTTGGAGATTTCATAATGGGAGGAGAGGTGAGAGAGGATTTGAGGGTTGAGAATGAACCCTCACAGCTTTCTGTCCAAACAAATGGAGCATCCTTTACTAAGAGAGCACAAAGGGGACGTGATATTGAACTAAAGTCCTTGATGACTCTTCTATAGAAACCAGCATGTCCTAAGAAAGACCTCACTTCCTTGACAGTTTTGGGTGATGGAAGGTGACGAATGATGTCAACCTTTGCTTTATCAACTTCAATCCCCCTACTCGAGACCAGATGGCCTAGAACAAGTCCCTCTTTAACCATGAAATGACATTTTTCCCAGTTTAGGACCAGATTATTTTCTTCACATCTTGACAAGACTCTCTCCACATTCTGCAGACATCCCTCAAAAGTATCCCCAAACACAGAGAAGTCATCCATGAAGACCTCTAGAAAATCCCCTACCATGTCTGAGAAAATTCCCATCATGCACCGCTGGAATGTTCCAGGGGCATTGCATAACCCGAAGGGCATGCGTTTGAAGGCAAAGGTACCGAAAGGACATGTGAATGTAGTCTTCCTTTGATCCTCTAGGGAGACCTCAATTTGATTGTACCCCGAGTACCCATCTAAGAAACAGTAGAAGGCATGAACTGCCACTCTCTCAAGGACTTGGTCAATGAATGGTAAGGGGAAATGGTCCTTCTTGGTGAATGAGTTTATTTTCCTATAGTCAATGCATACCCTCCATCCATTACTCACCCTTGTTGGAAGAATCTCTCCATCCTCATTGGTTATCACTGTGATTCCAGCCTTTTTTGGAACCACTTGGATTGGGCTCACCCATTCACTCTCAACTATGGGATATATGATACTAGCATTCAACAATTTCAGAAGTTCCTTCCTTACTACCTCCATGAGATTAGGATTGAGTCACCATTGAGGTTGACGACATGGCTTTGAATCAGATTCTAGAACAATACTATGAGTCCCGATAAGTGGGATAATCCCAGGAATATTATAAAGGGTCCAACCAATGGCTTTCTTATGATTCCTAAGGACATCTAGAAGCATCCTCGCATGATTGGCTTCAAGAGAAGAATAAATGAAAATAGGATGTGTTTGATTTTCCCCTAGGAAGGCATACTTTAGTGCAACAGGAAGTTCCTTCAATTCAAGATCAGGTTGGTTCAGAATTTCAGCAGAAGATTTGGACATTGGATCAAGATCAATTTCTTTTTTTAGAGGTTCAGATAGGATTGATTCCTCACATGTAGAAGTTTCAGCTACTAGATTGGATTGATCAGATTTAGGGGAGGAATTTAGAGGGGTCTCTATGAAATTGGTTTCTTGAAAGGTTTCACTGATTGTTGGACCTAAGACTTCATCATAAGAGCAATTTGAAAATGATTCAAGCCAAGGGGATAAACTTCCTTCATATGAACAAAGTAAATCAATCTCATTCTGACTTAAACATTCATCAAATATTCCTTGATGTTCCATGGATTCATTATCAATGCTTCCTATCATGTTTACTTCATGAATATCCTCGTCATCCCCTATTTGTGAGCTTGCATTATAAATGTTCAAGTCTAGACTCATGTTCCCAAAGGTGATGGTCATGTTCCCATTTCGGACTCGGATAACAGAGTTGATTATTGCAAGGAAAGGACGACCAAGGATGATTGGGGTTTGTTCTTTATTTCCTAAATTTGGATGGTTGTCAAGGACAATGAAATCAGCAGGGTAGATGAAGTTTTCAACCTTTACCAGAACGTTCTTTAAAATCCCCTTTGGAACCCTAATGCTACGATCAGCAAGCTGAAGTGTGACAGATGTGGGTTGGAGCTCTTCTAGGCCTAACTAGTAGTACACATCATATGAGATGAGATTGACACTAGCACCTATGTCACACAAGGCCTTGACAACTTTGCTTTCTCCTAGTTCAACATTGATGTAAGGGCAACCTGGGTCTTTCAACTTAGGAGGAATGGTCCCTTGAATGGTGGTACTCACATTAACAGCCAAAAGGACTTGGTTTTTATGTGAAAATTTTCTTTTAAAAGTGCACAAGTCCTTAAGGTACTTTGAGTAGGCAGGTATAGTTTGGATGGCATCGAGAAGGGGTATGTTCAACTTGACTTGTGAAAATATTTCCCTCAACGTTTCACTCAGTTCAGGCTTGGATTTCCCCCTCATGCGTTGGGGAAATGGTGCAGGTTGTGGGGTTGTTTGTTGAAGAGTTGTTTCTTTCACATTGTTATCAGTTTCCTCAGTTTGATCTTGTGGTTCATTTGAATTTCCATCCAAGTTTGAATCTTCAGGTGGGTTCTGGATTAGTTGTTCAGGTTTCTCAATTGATTTCCCACTTCTTAAAACAGTCACAGCCTTTAGTTGTTCATGAGTTGTTTGAGCACAACTTGACTCTCCCCTTGAAGTTGAGGATGGCACCGCCTGAGTAGGCATGGGTGCCTTTCCTGTTTTGATGGTTTGAATTTCTTGTTTTAGGGAAGAGACTTCTGAGTTCATCCTCTCCATTTGTTTGCACAATTGTTCTAGTAGGATTTGTGGAACAGTTTGGGTTGGTGCTTGAGTAGGTTGGTTTATCCCAGGGGGATATTTTGGAGGTGGGATGGTTTGTTGAAAATGGACCGGTGGCTATTGGTATTGGATAGGTTGGGTTTGGAACTGGTTATGGGTTTGGTAGTTCTGTTGAGGGTAAGGATTTTGCCCTTGTGGTTGGCTATGTTGTTGGTTATCCTTCCATCGGAAGCCCGGGTGGTCATTGTACCTTGGATTGAAGGTGTTTTGGTATTGGGGCTTTTGAAAGTTTAGGGCATTGACTTCCACTGGGGGTCCTCCTAGAAGAACATCCTTGATGGATGGAATGGTTGGGCAGTTGTCTGTTTTATGGTCATGTTTGTCACAAATTGTGCAAACAAGGTCTACATTTTGGATTTCATGGACTTTCCTAAGGTCTATCTCTTCAACCTTCCTAGAGAGTGCTGCGAGTTTAGCCCTAAGGCTTTCCTCTTCTCTAAGTGTATGAATTCCAGTGGTTCTTTGTGGATTTTCAGAATAAGGTGAAGTTCCCCAAGTTTGGTTTTGTTCAGCCAGACTTTCCAGATACTCGTAAGCATCATTTGGGGCCTTGTTTTTAAAAGCTCCATTACACATCATGTCAATGAATTGTTTATTACCCAGACCCAACCCTTCATAGAAAATTCTCACTTGTTCAGGTATGGAAAACCCATGGTGTGGAACCATGTTTAGGGTGTCTTTGAACCTCTCCCATGTTTCATAAAATGACTCTCCCTCTTTTTCAAAAAAGTTTTGGATGCTCTTTTTAAGTGCAATTGTTTTGTGATGAGGGAAGTATTTTTTGTATAATTCTCTTTGCAGTTCGTCCCAAGAGTGGATTGATGCAGGTCTCAATTTGTTTAGCCAATTTTTAGCTCGATCCTTTAATGAAAAAGGAAATAGCCTCATCTTAGCGGATTCTAGTTGATGTGGGGGACACATGGTTTCAACAATGTCGTTGAACTCTTTGACATGAAGGTATGGCATTTCCAACTCCATCCCATGAAAGGTTGGAAGGTGGTTTAGGACATGGGGTTTGAATATGTAGTTGGTGTCTCCTATGGAATTGTGTCTAATGCATGAGGGGGCATTGGTCCAATCTGGAGTGAGGTAGTCATTCATGGTTTGATCAACTATATTCCCTAAGTTTGGAGCTTCTTGGTTTTGGTTTCCCATTTGATTCCCCCCATGGTTTACAATTTGATTTTGTGGATGACCCTCCATTGGACTTGTTTCAAGTTCTGACTTTGGGGTTTCAAGAATATTTGAATCTTATTTAAACAATACCTTAGGTGCACTTGACTCCCCTATCCTAGGACTTTCCACCCTAACTAGTCTGTTTGAGAAATCGCGGGTGTAGGCGGACATGCGCCAAAAAAAAGCGAGAAAGGGATAAGATAAGAGATCTTGGGTGAGAGTAGAAGAATGGAGGTGAGGAAAGAAGGTTTTTTTTGGATCTAAGGTACTTAATTGGTCCCCAGCAACGACGCCAAAATTTGGTTCATGCCCAAATTTACCTAAGAGAAGAAGGGTAGAACGGTCCCTGTAGTGTAGCTTGGGTTGTCGATTCCACAGAGACCTAAGAAGATACCTAAGATACACAACCTAAGGGATGGATTTTTGGCTATGAAGTGGCCAAATTTGATTGATTTTGGATGGTTTTTAAAGATATCTAATAGATTTAAGTGGATTCAATTTAAAAAATGAGTTGATCCTAGGTTATCGCTCGGGGTGGATTGGACGTATTTTCTTTTTAATGATTTCAATTTCGTAAATTTGAGATGAGTTCATTTAAGGAGAAAAAACAACATCATCACTTACTGGTTTAATTCCTACACCCTTTAATACTAATCACCTATACACTTGAAGGATCAAAGTTTTGAGCACTTCAAGGTAAAGGTTCGTATTAGTACTTGAAGTGTGTGACCTTAAATTCAACAAGGACGATGGAGTTTAAAAATCATCAAATAAAAATCCCAATTAAAGAAGTGATTATACATTAATTAGGTGATAAATAACATCCAATCAAGCCCCTTTCTACTCCCTTGGATCAACCCATAAGTGGGTTAGCCCTCCATTGATCCCATGGTTTCAATGGAAGCGGAAAGTAGACTCATGAGGGAGGAAATGGAGAAGTAAAGAAAACAACAAAAATAAAATGATCACTCCACCGTTGTGTGAATAATTTCACAAGGGTTGGTGTGAATAAATTCACACCTTGATACAAAGGTATAAAAGTGATATTAAGAACAACAGAATAAGATTAGAAGAAGAACTTTTATTAAGAAACTAAAGTGAATTGAACAACTTACATGTGAAAGACAAAATTGAGGCAACAAAAATGCATCATAACATTACAATTGAACAAAGCATCCAAGATCCTCAACTCCTTCACCAACACTACCTTAAATAGGCATTTTGGGAGCCTTGGGTTGAGCCTCAAACATTACAAAGCATCTCAATTAATTTTGGTAGGCCATAGGTGGTGGAAAGCTTGTGGAATTTGAACTTTTCCACATTTGACCCGAGGTGACATCCATCTTTCCTTCACTGAACAGACGCGTCCGGAAGACCTTCTAGAAGGCCTAATCAGAGTGGGCCATAGAAGAAGAAAATGGATCTCCGGATGTCTTCTAACCTGCTGTAAAATGTGGGCCCATTTGGAGTTACGGATTCTGAGATATGATAAAATTAGTGGACTGTTTTTCTGGGCCGCAGAATCTGGCCCAGAATTGTATCTCTAACTTGGGACGCTTTAATGACCACCATAGATGCCGAATTAGCATTGGATAATGAAGAGTTATGTGTTCCTTTAAATGTCTTCTAGCATCCCACAAAATTTGGGATTCATTGTGCCTGTAGGTTGGGACCCACAGTCTCATCAGTGGGCTAGTGTCCAATCTGCCTTCTCTAGAATTGCTTTCTTTCATCACAAAATATCTCCATCTTCTTCCATGAATTCTCCATTGATCCCTGAATGAAAAATGTTCACATTTAAGTGTAGATAAAGTTACCAAAATATCAAATTAAAAAAATTGATAATTACATTCCCTAGAATCAGATGACTCATTGGGCCTAAATTGGTGTATATTAGGCATGAAGTGCACAAATGATGAAAATGGATGTTCATAATGAAAATGCACTAACTCAGGCCCATAAGATCAAAAATGAACATTTAATACCATTAAAATGTAATTAAAATATATGTTCTTATTGGATAATCAATTTACCATTGTATAATTTTGACATATTGATTCCAAAAATAATATTAATTTTATCTAAATAATTTTCTAAATATGTGAATTTTTACTTTTAAAATAAAAACCAACATTTACAAAAATTCATGGGTTTTGACAAAAACTGCTTTCAAATATTAATAAAAATTACAATTGCATTAATAAAATTATACAATAATTTATATTTAATAATAAGTAATTTAATAATAATTTATTAAAATTTTATTTAATTTAAAAATCCATTAATTCATCAAAATAGATTTCTGGGTTGAATATTAACTACAAATACTATTTGCACTTTAAAAACTATTTACAAATTAATAATAATAAAATGAATGTATATTCATTATTATATAATAAATAATGCACATAATCATAGTGATAAGGTCTTGTTACATAACCCATTATAACACCTGCATAAGACCTTAGGGTAAGGTGCGTGATGGTGATAGACTCTTGGGGTGGCTCGGATAACATTGCTTGAGTGGTAATCTCTATCAACTTCCACTTCTCTCGTAGGCAGTTCTGCTCGAGCTTAACGTATTCAAGATCAGCTTGGGCTTGGTCAAGAGCAAAGCACAATTATTACACCTCATTTTCGAGCTCCAAAAAATGGGATTCGTACGAGGCATGTCTATTGGATGAGGCCGTCACTTCCTTTGTCTGAGTAAATTGGATTTGTTAAAGCCCTATATTTATACTAATCATGTGGTCACTGTTCGGTGACTATATTAGCAATGGTCACAATTCTTAATAGTATTTTAAAATCCAAAACATAAAACCAAATAAGTCCATACATTTTACATAACCAAAAGAAGACATTTAAATAGACCAAGAAGAATTTTCATTAATGATTTTTTTGGGTCATTACAATTTCCCCCCCTTAAGAAATTTCACCCTCGAAATTTCCTTCTCCCACTCTAAAAAAAATGCCGGTAACTCTAATTCATCACTTCCTTCGATTCCCACATCACTTCTTCAAACTTGTGGTTTTTCCACAACACCTTGACGATGAGCATTGTCTTATTTCGTAGAACTTTTTCTCTAAAATCTAAGATCTTCACTGGTTTCTCCTTGTAAGAAAGATCATACTCTAGCTATGCTACCTCTGAAGAGAGTACATGTGAAGGGTCTGGTATGTACTTCCTTAAGAGGGATAAATTAAAGACATCGTGTACTTTGTCCATAGTAGGTGGAAGTGTTAGTCGATAAGCCACAACCCCAACACGATCAAGAATCTTGAAGGGGTCGATGTATCTAGGACTTAAATTACCTTTCTTTAAAAACCTCATGACCTTATTCCATGGGGATATGCGTAGAAATACCATGTCTCCAACTTTAAACTCAAGGTCTCATCGACAGTTATCTGAATAACTATTCTATCGACTCTGGGCTTCCTTGATATGATGTTGAATGGTTTTCACCTTCTCCACCATTTCTTCGAGAATTTCTAGTCCTAGCAGCTTACGATCACCAACTTCATCCCAACATGTTGGTGTTATGAACCTATTCCCATACAGGGCTTCATAAGGTTCCATTCAGATGCTCGAGTGGAAACTGTTATTATTGGAGAATTCAACCAGAGGAAGATGTTGATCCCAGCCTCCTTTAAATTCCATTGAACATGATCTTAACACATCTTCCAGTGTTTGAATAGTTC
The DNA here is from genome assembly GCA_963277665.1 of Viscum album. Lineage (NCBI taxonomy): Eukaryota > Viridiplantae > Streptophyta > Magnoliopsida > Santalales > Viscaceae > Viscum > Viscum album. The sequence goes on from OY728163.1 coordinate 213,142,804, forward strand.
GCTCAGATTGGACATCAGTTTGAGGATGATTGGCCGTACTGAAGTTCAGTTCATTATCCAGATCATGTTGAAGACTCTTCCAAAACTTAGAGGTGAATCTTGGATCTTAATCAGATACAATAGATAATGGTACTCCATGCATCCTTACCACTTCCCTGATGTATATCCGTGCCAGTTGATCTAATGATAAATCCTCCCAAATTGAAATTAAGTGTGCAGACTTTGAAAGATGATCCAAAACAACCTATATTGCATTGTTTCCTTTGGATGTCTTCAGAAGTCCGGTGACAAAGTCCATGGTAATGTTCTCCCATTTCCATGCAGGTATGGGTAATGGTTGCATCATCCCCTTATACTTATGTCTCTCAACCTTCACTTGCTGACACACTAGTCACTTTGATGTAAATTCAGAGATCTCCTTCTTCATATTATCCCACTAATAATGCTCTCAGAGATCTCGATACATCTTTGTGTTTCTTGGGTGAATAGAGAAATTTTAACTATGTGCATCATCCAAAAGTTCATTCTTCAGATCTGAACTTGATGGAACACATAGTCTTTTCCCAAATCTCACAATCCCTTCTTCATTAACATTGAAATCTGAGGATTTCCCTCTTCTAATAGCTTCCCCTTTCTTCTGAATTCCCACATCATCCTTTTGAGCATCCTTTAACCTTTCCAAAAGAGACATTTGAGCAATCATTTGTGAAGGGATTGATGATTTTACCTTCTTTATGATTCCCATGTTTATATTCCTCAAATCTAAGAAGATTGGATCCTTCTAAATTCTCATCAGTGATAGAATCACTGGGTCCTTTCTACTCAGAGCATCCGCCACCTTGTTCACTTTCCCAAGGTGGTAATGGATTGAGCAGTCATAGTCTTTGATCATCTCTAACCATCTTTTTTGGTTCATGTTCAACTCTTTCTGTGTGGATATATACTTGAGGCTTTTGTGGTATGTATATATTTCACACTTCTCCCCAAATAGATAATGCCGCCAAATTTTTAAAGCAAATATCACCATAGTCAACTCTAGATCATGTGTTGGATAATTCAACTCATGAACTTTCAATTACCTTGAAGCATAGGCAATGAATTTATCATTTTTCATCAACACACATCCCAGGACTTTCTTCGAAGAATCATTGAATACCACAAAAATTTCTGCACTTATGGGTAAAGTGAGCACGGGTACAGTGATAAGCCTCCTTTTTAACTCCATGAAGCTTTTTTTTTCGCATTCATCACTCCAAGAAAACTTTACTCCCTTTAGAATTATCTTGGTAAGAGGGTTGGAAAATCGTGAGAAATTTCTCACAAATCATCGATAATATCCAGATAACCCCAAGAATCTACATATATCCATTAACGATGTTGGCCTCATCTATCCCTCTATTGCAGCTATCTTGGAGGGATCCACAGATGTCCCATTACTTGTGATGATATGGCCCAATAATGAGACCGCCTACAATCAGAACTCACACTTGATGTACTTTCCATAGAGTTTCTCCTTTTGCAAGGTCTCTAGTACAGTTATTAGATGCTCCTCAAGATCCTCCTTGGTTTTAAAGTATATTAGAATATCATCTATGAATACAACCACAAATTTGTTGAGGTAATATCTAAAGACTCTATTCATCAAGTCCATGAAGATTTCTAGAGCATTAGTGAGTTCGAAAGGAATTACTATGAATTCATAGTGCCCATATCTTGTATGAAAAGCAGTCTTGGGAATATATTCCTTCTTCACCCTTACCTAATAATATCCTAACTTCAAATCTACCTTGGAAAAGTATTGTGATCCACATAGATGATCAAACAAGTCTTCAATTCATGGGAGAGGATACTTGTTCTTTATCGTGATTTTGTTAAGCTCACGATAATCAATGCAAAGGTGCGTTGTCCCATCCTTATTATTGATGAAGAGGACTAGTGCACCCCATAGTGAAGCACTTGGGCGTATAAACCCTTTATCCAGATTCTCCTATAGTTGTTTCTTCAGCTCCAAAAGCTCCACAACAACCATTCTTTACAGAGTCTTTAATATGGGAAACTCCCCAGGTATAAGGTCAATTGAGAAATCAACATCTCTTCTAGGAGGAAGACCAAGAAATTCCTCAGGAAACACTTCATAAAATTCCCTCACAATAGGAATGTCTTCAAGGATGGTTGCTTCCTTGTACTCAATCATCTGATCCAGATACGCGTGCTCATAGGGTAGTAATATCCACACTTGAGATGATGGAGCTAAAAAATATTCATCTTCCTCTTTGTACTTGTATAGAATCGGGGGTCAATTCTCCACATGGAGAGTGATTTCCCTATCACGGCAATTTATGTTGCCTCTATATAAGGAAAGTCAATCCATTCCAAGAATTTCATCAAGTTACACCAGAGGGAGTATGATGAGGTTTGATGGGAAATTCAATCCATAGATTATAACAGAGGAGTATTTATATTCTTGGGATGCAATGATTGCCCTATTTTTTGTACTTATAAACATCTTCAGTTCCATGATTTGTGGTGGTGCTGAGATTGTTCTACTAAACTTTCGGGATATAAAAGAATGCATAGAACAAGAATCAAAAAGTACATTCTCTATTCTTGAATGAATTACTAGCGTACCTATCACCACTTCATTTTTGGGGTTAACTTTAGTAGTAGTGATGGAAAAATCTCACCCTTGCTGCCTTAGAGGTTGTTGGTTGCCTCTGAAAACCCTTGGCTTAGGGCACTGATTTGAAAAGTGCTCCGGTTATTTGCAGTTGAAGAAATGGAAAATGCGTTGAGGGTCGAGCGGAGTGTTTCTCTCTTCTGTCACAGCCGCAAGTTTTTCTTACTGACAATTAATAGCCAGGTGACCTTCTCTTCCACACTTAAATCATTTCCTCGCCCCCTTCAGGCAATTTCCAGGGTGCTTCTTTATGAACCTTTGGCAAGTGGGGTGATGGATCTTCTCAGCACCATTGGATTTATCTATCAGAACACCAATATTGAAGTCAACCTTATGCTTCTTATCCCCATGATACCCATGAGATTCTCTGATATTTATTTTGACCTTGAGGGAACATCAAACAATTTCCTCATAGCTGTCGAAGTCACGGATCACCAGCGCTTTCCGCAAGCTAGGTTTCATCCCACCAAAGATGTGGTCAACCTTGAATTCGGGGGTAATGAAAAAACCGGAGGTGTATCGTGCAAGCCTTGTGAAGTTTTCCTCATACACTCCAATAGATTCATCATCTTTTTTCTTGAGGTCAAGGAAGTCCCTTTCCATCTTAAGTCGAAGGGTGCGTGGAAAATATTTATCAAAAAAAATATTCCAGAAATCCTTCCATTCCAATGCCTCGATCTCCTCCTCAGGCTTCATATTTTTGATCAACGTCCACCATTGATCAGCTTCACCCGCCATATTATAAGCATCCAGAAGAACCTTCTCTTGTTCAGAACATTGAAGGATGGAGAAGATCTTTTCAATGGATTTGATCCATTGTTAGGTGATTGAGGGATCAAATGATCCATTAAAAGTAGGAGGCCTTTGTCTCATGAAGCTCTCGACAACGAATTGTTCTTTCTTGGGGGGGGGGTGAACGTTCCTCTTGAACCATGTTTATATTCAAAGCTTGAGTTAACTAATAGAGAAGTGTGACAAAGTTTTCGATTCATGCTCCCATCGGATTGGGCATCTCATTAGCACAATCATCACATTGATCTTCACATCGATTCTTAGCCCGAGTCCTATTATTACCGGATATTGAATGGAATAAAAGGAAAGTTAAGGGTAACACATAAAGGGTAATCCAAGGACAAAACTAATGACTTATAAATAACTTTTATTTCCTTACCTTATAAATCCATAGGCTTTAATCTATGCTATTCATGATCTACTTTCTAACATATATTCTTAGGGGCATTTTTTTTAATTACCTTAATAAGGGTTCATACTAAGCTTGTGAATTTACCAAAGCCTATCCCCCAGGAGTGTCATAACCAAGAGTGAAACAAGGCCCATTGTAGTGTACCAAGATACCCCAGGTCAAGCCCGAAACTCCTTGTCAGGGTTTTCACCCCTAGGTACAGCTGTTCCAGAGCCGCCTCTACCTGCTCATATCCAAACAAGGATGTATTTGCTTGATAAACCACTTAATCAATACTCACCAAAACTTAGGGATGTTTTTATTATATTTAGTCTTGTATCTAAGGCTTTAATAGATTTTTCTAATCCTAATACCAAAAATAACTAAACCTATCCTCTGATACCAACTATAACAACTCTGTTCTTTATTACACATTTAAACATGATTTATTACATAAACTTCACTTTATACAACATAGAAGATCAAGAGGTATAGTGTTTTTTGGGATTAGGAGCATTACATAACAACTTAAAACATGAAATACAAAATCTTTATTGAAAACTTACTTTACATGACCACTATATTCCCTCATACTTAACATTTCATGGGATAACCTAAGGACATGCATAAGAAAAGGGTGAGCTATAAAGCCCAGTAAGGGAATAAACATGGAATAACATGAGGAATACAATACATGTTAGACAATAGGTATATCAATGGATAACAAGAGAAATATGAACATAAAGTCATGATAAATAATAATAATCATAACATGGAAATGTGGCAACAACACTTAACATGGAATTAGCATGAGCCAAGGCTCATTGCACATGGAGCATGAGTAAACCCTCATTGCACATGAAGCATGAGTGAAACCTTGTTGCACTTGAATTAGCATGAGTCAACACTCATTGCACATGATGTATCATGATACTACACTTTACCCAATGCATTGGAGCGCTATCAGGGTGCACCCTCTTTAAACATTTCATTTCATGCATAAGTGTGCCACATGGATCATAAAACACGGATTCATTAAAAATAATAATTTATTACACAATAAAGGAATGTTAAATTCATACATGAAACTATATAATCAATAAGTAAATGTGGATAAAGGTGAATACACTTGATATAGAAATGTTCATGGTATTCACTACACAATGACTTTGGCTTAAAAAAATGCGGTGCAATTTCGGTAGCATAACGGCGTGACATAAGGATTCATGAAAATGGTTGATGAGAGAGAAATGGGTGTCTCATAATATGTAAATGAAATGGACAGTAATGGGGTCGTATAGATATATGTACCAACAAACTTAATAGAATTTATATGCATAATAAAAAAGGATTACTTGGATATAAAAGAGGAGAGAGAAATCCCTCACGGAATTTCGACATGGTAACAGGTGTACATGGGAGAAATTAATGAGAGAGAAAGGGGTATCCCATTATCCAAACATAAATAGGGTTATATATAGAAGGTGATAAATCATACCCCAACATTTTTAATTGAAAATAAAATGGTATAAAAATATTAAGAAACTTGGATAAAAAGAGAAAGGTAGGAATCCCTTACTTGGAAGTGCAATCCCAAAAGCTTGGGAGAGGCTTGAGAGAGGCTTATTGGGAGATTGGGGAAACTTGGTAGGATTATAGAGAGAGGAGGGAAGGGTTTGGTCAAACTATAAAGGATTTTAGTTAAGAGGAAGTGGGATCTTGGGTGGGTTTATATAGGAAAGGAGAAAGAATTCTTTATTATTTAGGTTTGGGACACCTCACACTAAACTAATTAAAACCACAAACCATACCATGGTTTTTGAACATATTTTTTTCCAAATTGGAGTGGAAAAAAATATTTTATAAGGCCAATGTCCGAACTTCTTAAAATAATAGGGCTGCTTATGTGGAGGTGAGTCACACTCTCAAGGAAAACAATTTAAAAAGACAAAATGTTTTATAAGCCTTGAAGGGTCCACTAAAGATTTGTAAAATAAATCAAACAAACCCAAAATCACATAATTTTAATGTTACAATATATATTTTCCAAAAATAATATTTATAGTATTTTATTACATCACTATTGGGCCATTATGATGTCATAAAACACATTATATATTTAAACGGTATTTAATTTTTACACAAAAATTTGACTGTCTCAGAAAATTATGAAAAATTCACCGTTGGATAATTTCAAAGTCTCGATTCAAAAAATAATATTATTTTATCTAAATAATTTTCTACATATGTTAATTTTTACTTTTAAAATAAAAACTTACATTTATCGAAAATTCATGGGTTTTGAAAAAAAATGCTTTCAAACCTTAATAAAAATTACAATTGGATTCATAAAATTATAATATAATTTATATTTAATAAAAATTAATTTAATAATAATAATATTTTATTCAAATAATATTTAATTAAAAAATCCATTAATTCATCAAAATAGATTTCTTGGATGAATATTAAGTAAAATACTATTTGCGCTTTAAAAAATATTTAAAAAGTAACAATAATAAAATGAATGTATATTCATTATTATATAAAAAATAATGCACATAATCATAGTGCTAAGGTCTTGTTACATAACCCATTATAACACCCACATAAGATCTTAGGGTAAGGTGCGTGATGGTGACAAACTCTTGGGGTGGCTCGGATAACGTTGCTCGAGTGGTAATCTCTATCAAACATCTCTCATAGGTGGTTCCTCTCGAGCTTAACATATAAAGCTCAGCTTGGGATTTTTCAAGAGAGAATCCCAATGATGCCACCTCCTTTCTGAGCTCCGAAAAATGGGATTCATACAGGGCAAGTCTACTGGATGAGGTCATCTCTTCCTTTGTTTGAGTAAATTGGATTTGTTAAAGCCCTATATTTATACTAATCATGCGGTCACTGTTCAACAGTTATATTGAAAACAGTCAAAATTCTTAACAGTATTTTAAAATCCAAAACATAGAACCAAATAAGTCCATACATTTTACATAACAACAAGAAGAAATTTAAATAGACCAAGAGGAATTTTCGTTAATGAATTTTTGGGTCGTTACATGATCTATATTTGAAACCACTTTTTTTAGCCTTGGTTAGTTTTTATATCAATTTTTTGAGGTGTTTAAATCTTTTAAGATTTCCAAATGAGATGGATTATTTAAAAAGGGTGTGTTTTACCATGTGGATCATATTTTGAAACTTATTGATACTTGAATGTTTTTAAATGGCCGTTTAAAGGGTAGTGCAAATTCCCATTTTAGTTTCAAAGGTATTTTGATAAAATTGGTCCAAAGAGTAGATTGGTATGGATTTTATAAATGATAAAATGGATTGGAATTTGAAACATGTTTTTAAAAGATAAGTCCAATTTTAAATTTTATAAAAAAAATGAGTTTTCATAAAAGGTGAGATACCCTTTTATCCCCTTTGATTCTTGTACAACCATTATTGCTTGTGATACCATGTGGGGATGATGATTATTGATGACCTAGTTTGATGGGACTTCCGGGGTGTGGATAGGTTTAATAGTTATGAAATATTTTCCTCATCTCCAGTTCAAGTCCTTTTACTAATTGATCCTAGGATGATGTCCATGAAACTAGAATCCTTTTTAGGATCGTTTAGGGATTTTATCTCTCTAATTTTATTGTATTTTCCACTATTTATATTATTTTTTTACATATATTTTCTTATCATTTTCCCCATGTTATGTGACTTTATATAGTGGTTCTTAACTGTGTTCTTTCTTATTTCTTTGTATGGGTTTCTTTTCAGATTTTTTTAAAAGGGATTTTGAAAGTTTTTTAAATAAGGAAAAAAGGAAAGTGTGATTTTGAAGTGTTTTCAAACTATTTTAATAATGATTTTTAAATGTGTTATCAAATGCGAAATGTTAGAATGTTTTTTATTTGAAACTATAAGAATGTGCGAGTTTTGAAAATGGGGTTTTAGGTAACCATTCTTAGTTTTATGGAAATGTTTGGTTTTTAAACATGTTTTAGAAAACTGTATGATAGTTGGAAACCTCTTTGAGTTTTGAAATGTGTATTTCAAAAACAGGTGTTTATGAAATAGTTTAAAGTTATATTTTAAAAATGTTATTTGACCAATAGGTATTAGTCAATAAAAAATGTTTTCCAAGTGATTATTTTCATTTAATGAAAATATTAGAAAAAGGGTTTTAACACACTTTTATGTGTTACTAGTTATTTAGAAAAACTTTATAGAAAAGGTTTATTTTTCTAATGTATTTCAAACTAGATTTTTTAGGATGTGATACAAAAGTGATCTCTTAGATCTTGTAGGTTGTGGTGACCTACTATAATTTTAGATCACTCCTATATTTTATAGAATTGTCATCCATAGTAAGTGTATAATTTAAAATCATGTAATGGATGAAGTGACACCAATTTTATAGAACTACTTTCTCTATTTAATGACATGATATTAGAAGATAATTATCTCTCTAGCTGAACATAATATTCTAAAATAATGATACACTTGATGGGTATGATCTCTGAAAAAATATACGCCTGCCCGAATGACTGTATATAGTTTCGTAAGGACCAAAAATCACTTACAAAATGCCCAAAGTTTGGTGCTTCTCAATACAAGAAAGATAAATCTAGTCCTATGAAAGTTGTATGGTACTTTCCAATCATTAAAAGGTTTATGCACCTATATGAAAGTGAGGAGACTGCATAGAAATTTATGTGGAATGTAGAAACAAGAAATAAAAATGGGAAACTACATCACCTGACATACTCTCCTCAGTGACAGATAATTGATCATGAGTATCCTAAATTTGTAAACTAGTTGAGAAACCTTCGTCTTGCGCTATCTACAGATAGAGTGAATCCTGGTTTTCAAAGAAGCACTCACAGTATATGGCTTCTTATGTTGGTAAATTATAACTTTCCACAGTGGTTATGCATGAAATGAAAATACATCATATTATCTATGATTATATTAGGACCAAAATAATCACGTAAGGATATTGATGTTTATTCAGCTCCATTGATCGAGGATTTGAAATTATTGTGTGATTCACATGTTATGTTGTATAATGATTGCATAAATGAATATTTCACGTTGAGAGACATGTTTTATGGAATGATAAATGAATTTCCTACTCATGAAAATTTTTCAGGATATAGAATTAAAGGAACTCAATGGTTTCCCATTTGCGAACAAGTTACAGAGTCAATTAGGTTGAAATATTCATAAAAAAACCATGTTTTTAGGACATCTCAAATTTTTACCCTGATGACATAAGTAGAGATCTTGGATGATATCATTCGATGGAAGTTCAGAAGAACTTAAAATACCATCTCCACTAATAGGTGATCAACTATTTGAGAAAGTAAAAGATATAGACACTGCTTTTGGTAAACTATCTTAAAAAAACCTTATGAAAACTGATTGAAAAAAGAGTTTTTTTGAGTTACCATACTGGAATTTTCTGTATGTCAAATATTTTCCTGATGTTATGCATGTTGAAAAAATATATGTGATAGTGTCATCGAAAAATTTCTAAATGCACTCAAAAAAAAGGATGGAATTAAGGCTAGGTTGGACATGGTTGACATGGGAATATGAGAAGAGTTGGTGCTAATGAAGGGTGAAAAAATGAACTTTTCTTCCTCCAGTTATTTACACTCTTTCCAGGTAGGAGAGACATCGGTTTTCTAACTTATTGAATGATGTAAATATTCCATAGGGTTATTCCTAGAATATCAATCATATAATGTCAATGATCGATTTAAAGTTAAAGGGTTTGAAATCACATGACTACCATGTTTTGACGCAAGATCTAATTCCTATATATTTACGTTTTATTTTCCCAAGAATGTCCATCATACATTAACCAAGCTCTATTTTTTTCTTCAAAGCTATATGCAACAAAGTTATAGATCTAGCAGAATTTTCGACTATAGAAAGAAAAATTTCCATCATATTATGTGAATTGAAAATGTTCTTACCCCCAACATTCTTTGATATGATGGTTCACTTGGTGAGAGAGATTCGAATATGTGGTCCTGTACACTATAGATGGATGTACCCCTTTGAACGGTATATGAGGATTTTGATAGGGTATGTCAAAAATCAAAGTCATCCAAAGGGTTCTATCATGGAGAAATATATTTTTGAGGAAGCCATTGAATTCTATACCGAATACCTATCTAGTGTGGAAAGAATTGGTCTACCAAAATCTCATCACACTAGGCGGCTTGCGGGTGATGGAATTTTTGGAAGAGATATTGTTTCAATCAATATTATATATTGAGAGCAGGCCTAAATTTATGTTTTTATAATAGTTTGGTGGTTTCCCCATATGTTTAAACCCACAAATAAATTCTTAGGAATTTGAATCCATCAAGAGCTAAAATATAGATATCAAATACACACAATCAACAGTTTATAGGATGGTTTAAGGACTATATTTTTAATAATTCAGATGAAAATCTGGATTCAATTTCAGTATGACTTTGATAGATAGTAGGAGTACCATGTGTGTATGCATTATCTTACAATGGTTATGTAATTAATGGTTATACGTTATATAAAAATGAACATGATAAATACAATACCATAAACAATAGTGGAGTTACACTTATGGATGAAGCAATGCATGTTTCTGGTACTAAGGACAAGAATCCAATTTACACAAATATGTCATACTTTGGAATTATTAAACAAAAATGGGAGTTGGATTATACAACATTCCAAGTGACGAGTTTTCAATGCAAGTGGGTTGATAATAGGAGTGTTGTTAAAATAGATGAATTGGGATTCATGAAAGTTTATTTCAATACGGAAGGGGATAAAGGCGAATCATTTACAATGGAATCACATGCAGTAAAATTATTTTATGTTCCTGATCCTAAAAACCAAAAGAGGTCAATTGTTCTGCTATCATCCAAAACCACTGAAGGGTTAAATAAAAATTCAACTGAAGATGACCCTTTCATTAAGATATCATAATCATTTCGAAGTGGTCCCAATGTAGACGGAGTTTTTTATGTCAGAGGAGACCAAAATAAAGGGATTTGGATACTTGATAGAGGGATAAAATATCTTCAGCCTTTAAAAAAGAGAGTTCAATAATCAGGTTATATTTTTTATAATATACATTGCGTTACCTCATGTTATTATCTATTCACTGCTGCATTTATGAAATCTAAATTAAATGTTCAACCACTTCTGAAGATAATGACTTCTACACATGAGGGTGCTCCCATTCCCGAGGAATAATAGGTCTCTCAAGCTACTGCTTCTCGCTGTAGAGAGGAACAACAAACTTCTACACATTCCAATGTTACCACTCTAGAGAAACAATAGGTTTCTCAACCTACTACTACTCCCAATGTAGAGGAATGGATACCTTCTACACATGTCGATTCTACTACTCCAAAGAAACAATAGGTTTCTCAACCTATATTTATCCCAGTGAAAAGGCACAACGACCATCTACACATGCCGATGCTATAGAGGAACAATATATTGATAATGTTGAATCCAAGGAAATGGTAAGAGACAAAGGATCTATGATACAGAAAAAATAGGATTGATATAGTTTAATGGTGTTAGCAAAAAACATTAAGGTGAAAATAAACGGAATCAAATACGAGGTCAGATGGAATGAAATGGGCCAATATGTTAACCCCAACAAGGCCATATTCAGTAGTTACATTGGAGTCATCACTTGAAAACATGTAATTATTGATGTAGATTCATGGCCCATGTTGTGATCGTGCTTAAGACACTGATGTGGGAAGATATTATGGTAACATTATGATATCATTTCTTTATTTTAATAAAAAATAAAATAATGAAACGTTGACTTAATATTCATCAACCCTTGCAGAATGCATTTATAGTAGATGAATCGCACAAGAAATATGTATTAATGATTACTATAAGGATTAAAAAAGGAATTCATACAATTATAATGACACATCATCTTAAAGATACTGAAGGGGAAATAAAACCACACCCACTGCTTATCTATGCACACCTAATAACCCAATAAGTATGGGATACTTTTACTGGACATCGCACAAATGTATATTTTCAGGTAAATTGTGGCTAGTAATACATTGTTTGACAATACATGTATTCATCACTTTGATTGAAAATTTTTCATTTATGAAACAAAAACTGAGTGTTGAAAATAAGGAATGGTAAGAAAAACCAATACACCCTTACCATAAAGCAAGGATGGGGTAAATAAGATTAAAGTTTCCTAAGAAGGAACCAAGGGATACATGACATGTAAGGGGACCCACATAACATGTGGTCCCAATCCACTACATGGTTGTGTCCCTAGAAGTACATGGTTCACCTACCGTGTAGGGGTACACAACATGTGGGGGATATACATGGAATCCCCATGCCACCCGGGGTCCTGCCCGTGTGTTTGGCTATGTTTGTGTACTCATCTTGTGTCTTTGTAATTTAATACACGATGTGCCTCTTCACATGGGGTGCCACCTATGTCTCTAGCCGTACCTTTGTACCCGGGCACAAGGCATGTTCCTGGCCATGTGCTCCATCACATGGCTCATCCACACAAGAAAGGGGGTGCACATCCTGTAGGAGTCTACACAACATGTCATCCTTATAAATTCCCAAAACCCTAGCTGTTGTACCCAAGGGGCTACACGCCATGTGTTCATCATGGTACACAGTGTGTATTTGTGATTTTTCTAGATTCTCATATCCAATCTCTTCATCTAAAATCTAGTCATTATGATTCAATTTTTTCTTTGTTTTCACCCATGATTTTTGGGTCTAGTGTTGGCTGGAAAATTCTAGACCTCCAGTGGCCAGAAACCGAAATCCGGTTTGATTATATGCGAATCTGTACACACCACACATATTCAAACCTTCCTGTCATCAAAGGTTTGATCTCTAATCATTAAAATGATCATCCACGACCCGCAAGCACCCAAAATATATCCTTGATTCATCGATCTATCCCTCGCATGTTGTTTTTGGTGATTCTGGGGGTCCGATCAGGCTCGGTACTACCCAACAACGTCGAACTGGGATCACGAGGTCCAATCGGTGAAGAACACAAATAAATTGAGGGATAAAGGTACAAAAACAATATTTTAATCATTATTGGCTAAGTGTTCTTGAAAAATGATCAAGAACATGGATATCCAGGTTAAAAAACAAGAATAACCAATTTAATCAGTATATAGGAGCATTATAAGGATATAAAATTGGCGTAGATCAATAGAGGGGATTGATATACTCAATCAATTTAATAAAAATGGGTGTAAACTAAAAGTTTAAGAGTCCTACATAGATATTGTATCATTCATCATCAAATAACACCCTCGTCAATGATCAAAGGAAGTTGTTGTGTTCAATGCGTCCCGAAATGTGATGATCCATAGTTTTATCATCATCTGATATGATCCACCAAAAGAAGGTGGAATGAGAATCTCTTGATGTTACTAGGATTATGAGGCTAACCCTGGACAAACTTTCATAACATTTTATTTATATAAAATTCAGTTAGGTTAAATGAATGAATGAATTAATTTAAATAATTAATTAATCCACTGAACGTACCACCAATGGGTGAGATATGGGAATGCCCTATGCCGTCCTATTTTAGGTCGCACCTAGGGTAAAAATCATGTTTCATACTTAAACATGGTCTTATATTTATGATCCAAGCTTCCTTTTAAGAGTTATACCATTTTCTTTAGGAACCATGCACATGTATTTTAAAATATATTTAATATTTCTTATAAAATTAATTTCGGACACACTGGGCCTCATAATCGCACATCGTATTAGTGCCTAGCTCAGGCAATATATATATAAATATTTCAAATTCTTACAAGGCAAAAATTGGGTCTCTACACATATCCTATATTACCTTCTAATCCTTGTCTATTTGGTACCACTTGCACAAGAAAATGATTTTATATTATTTAAATATTTTAAGAAATTTCATGTATGTCCTCTTCCTCACTTATAAAACAATATCTCTTCTCTTCCCTTATTCATGAATTTTGATCCTTCTAGCTCAGCCAATCCCTACCATAGTACCTTCCTAGATTCCTTCCCTTTTTCATAGAGCCCCCGTTCTTCTCCAAAAGCCAACTTTTCGAGGCTTAAGGGGTTAGCCAAAGGAGGTATCCTAAATAATTGGTAATTTTCTTACCTGATTCCTTTCAATTTATTTTTCCTTATTCCTCTAAATATATTGTATATATCCTAACTTGATGACTCTAGCATCATCAATATATTGAGATATTATTATGATGATGACACCATTGAATTGGATCATTGATCCAATTTATTAACATCTTTTGGTAATTTCAATAATTCAAATTTCCCATACACTATAAGTTTTATTTGTTTTGATTTCTTATATATTTTGACTAAATTGTGAAGTGACCTTGAGAAGTGATTGTGAGTGAAAATTTGATTTTTTTTGAAAATTACCTTAATAAGTAACAATGAGTGAAAATTTCACAATGTGTGAAATTGACCTTTAGAAGTGACCATGAGTAAAAATTTGAAATTTTTTGGAAGTGATCGTGAGAAAAAATTTAGCAAAGTTCGGAAGTGACTGTGGGTGAAAATTTTACAAAGTTTGTAAGTGAGCATGAGTGAAAATTTTAAAAAGTTTGGAAGTAATCTTGAGTGAAAAATATGAAAAGTCTAAAAGTGACCATGAGATTTTTTTTTTCAAAGCATGGAAGTGAATGTGAGTGAAAATATAGAAAATTATTGAAGTGACTATGAGTGAAAATTTGAAAAAGTGTAGAAGTGTATGTGAGTGAAAATTTGACAGTCTGGAAGTGACCATGATTGAAAATTTGACCAAGTTTGGAAGTGACATTGAGTGAAAATTTGAAAAAGTATGGAAGTTAACATGAATGGAAATTTGGAAAAGTCTGGAAGTGATAATGAGTGAAAAATTGACAAAGTGTAGAAGTGGGTGTGAGTGACAATTTGGTAGTCTCGAAATGACCGCAAGAACAAAAATGAAGTGACTGTAAGAACAAAAATGAAGTTACTACAAGTTGAAATTTGGAAAAGTATTAATCTTACTTTATGACCTATAGTCACTTAATTCCTTTTTCACATTTTAGCTCAAAATAAGCTCTGTTTTAATTATACTTTTATATTTGAAATTACTATATGTTTCTTTTCACATGTTTATCTTAATTTAATTATTCCTTAAATAATTATTAATTATTTTAATGATAAGGAATTTTATTTGGGAGAATTTTATTAAGTATTAAATACTCATCATGCGGGTTGAAGTTTCACATTGGTCTCTTGGGAAAATGCGAGTTCCAAATTAAATGTGGTTGGAATTTGAATAGTTTACCTTGCAAACTTAATGATAGTTTTCCAAGGGACTTTAATTCTAATTCTAATTATTTATTTAATATTTTATTAATTATTTTAACATGTTATCACTATGAAATATGATTTTAATATATTTTTTTGAATTAACCCATGTGGATATGTATTTCATGTGCATTTAATGAAGAAAATACATGATGCATTGAGAAAGACGAATGGAAACGAGTTTCATGATTTGAATTTATTTTGCATAAAATAACTCTATATAAGGAGTTCAAATGACCTAGAACATGGAATGAGTTTGAGGATTTTCTTGAACTGTACAAGTGAGACATACTTTGATGATCAACTACTACTCTCAATTTGACTTCAGTCATTTGATCATTTGTTTCTGGAGAGTTTTTTTTGCCTCAACACTCAAACCTTGAAGTGTTCATTTGGTTCTATGATTTTAATTCTTTATATTTTTTGTGTAATTGTAATGGGTTATATTACCCATGAAATGGTAGGATTCTGGGTCGTATACCCAAAAATAAGTCAGCCATTGGGTTGTTCCTCTAGGTGAACAAAAGGAACACTGTTCAGGTTATGCCTCCAGGTAGAAAAAAGCAGGCCTATTTTGGGATGAAGCCTCCAAGGTAAAAAGTCTTTGTAATTGGATTGTGACTATAGGTGTGAAAAAGTTATTATAAGATTCCATTATAGTGGTTATAGTGGGTGTCATCTCTCTTAGTTTATGAGTGAGGTAAAGAGTGGACTTAGACCATTTAGATATGAACCAATATAAAAATCATTGTTCATTTTTTTTTATTTTTAATTACATTAACATTTAAACTCTGATATAATTTTGATTTTAAAAAAAGGAAAATCCACCGCTAACTTGTATATTTTAAAATTCGGACCAACAATTTGTATAAGAGAAGATTCCCTAACTTATATATTTTTTATTTGTGCTAACCACTTACCATATTAACCATCAAGGGGGAAATATCTTATTTAAGATGATAGGAACAAGTTCAAATGATGGATAAATGCCTCACAAACCACATCATTTTGATGGTACTGATTATGGATATTGACAATCTTAGATGGAATATTTCTTGAAACAACTTAGTATTGATCATCGGAAAATCATGGAAAAACCTTTAAAGCTACCCAAAGGTAAATCTAAATCATTAATCAACAATGATGTAGTAAATTATATATTTAATTACAAGGGGATGAATATTTTATATTTTTAAATAAATAGAAATGTGTATAGTTATGTTTCTGCATGTAAAAATTCTAATGACATCTAAAAAATTATGAAAGTTACACATCTTGGCTTAGATAAGATTATTAGAACTAAACTGGGCATGTTAAGTACTGGATATCAATAATTTAAAATGGGTGAAGATGAAACTATTAATAAAATGTTCCATATGTTTACTAGTATTGTAAATGGTATGGGAGCTTTAGGATAAACTCTTAAAAATTATGCTCTTTTTGAAAGAGTACTTAGATAACTTCCTAATAAGTATAATGTTAAAAAGGTTTCTATATATTAAAGTAAGAACTTCAAGTAATATACACTCGATGAGATTATTTGATCATTATTTCAATATGAGTTGGAACCCAAAAATCTTGCTAAAGAAGATAATTCAAAGAAGAAGGGAATTGATTTTAAGTCAAATGTTTCTACTTACTCCTTTTATTCTGAGTTATAGATTATTGATAGGAATGATACACCATATGTTACAAATGGTGGATATAAAAGGAAAAAATGCTACTCAAGGAGATCCAAAAAAGACTATCCCAAATATGATTATAAGGAGAAGAATAAAGGTAATGTTAATTCTAATGATTCTTAATATGTATTTTTTATGAGCGTAGGAAAAGGAGGCACATCACCTAATTTCCTAAGGATAAATAATGAAAAAATGAGAAGAATAAATACAAGAAATAAAAGAAAGTAATGATCTCCTGATGGATTTGCACCGAGGATTTAAGTAATGCTGATGAATATGGTTATGAAAAGGATGTGGAAAACTTATGTATAATGGCTTCATCAAATCAAGTAAGCGACTCTACTTATTATTCATCTTCAGAATATGAATTTTAAAAACCTATTGTTGAGGAATTAGTTAAAGTAAATGAAATGATTTGATATAAAGTTATAAATATCATTGATTTATACAAGAACCTTAAAATACAATATAAAGATATTCTTAAGGAGAATGAAAATATGAAAAAATCTGTACAGGAAGGCCTAAAATGTGAAAATACAAATATGAAATCTGCTTATACCTATATTGAAATTTCTTAAGAAAAACTAAATTATGATATTGTTGAAAATAAAAATTTAAATAGAGAAGTTGATTTCCTATCAAAGTGTCATGAAGTTGAAATAAGGGATTTTGATACTGTTATTAAGGAAAATGAACAACTCAAAAATGAAATTGAATGTTTAAATTCAAATATGTCCATTTTTGTTCAAGGTAGAGAATTTTTTTATAAAATTATGAGTTTCAATAAAATGAAAAAATAGATCTGGTCTTAGTTATGATAATAATTTACTCAAAATATACAAGAACTTCTATGTTAAAATAACTAATGTAATTACATCAACTACAACTTGTTTTAGATGTCAAATGAATGTTAATTATGCTAATTAATATTCATTGATTTATCCAAAATATATTAGACATAATAAATATTTTATTTCTAAATATTTATCTTCTATATTTCCTATAAACATGGGTTTAAAATCAGTTTTGATTCCTAAGAATTCATATGCTATTCCCATTGAACCCAAATTTTCATGGGAACCAAAGCTTTAATAAATCTATTTTTGTAGGAAAAGTGTCTTGAGAGAATAAAAAAGTATGATTTGTACACGGATAGTGTATTATAAAGAGACATGATAAGTGATACATCAAATTTTCTATCATTTAATAAATATGATGGAGGTAATGTTACATTTGGTGATAATTCTAAAGGAAATGTAAAAGTTTTTGGTGAGGTTGGAATTTCAAATTCTACTATTATTTAAAAATTTATATATATCTAAGGATTGAAACATAATTTAATATTAATTCCACAACTATGTGATGATGGAATGTTTGTTAAATTCCAAAATAATTTATGCATTGTATTTAAGTATAAGTTTGTTTTGTTTTATGCCAATAGAAAAGACAATATGTATTCAATTAATTTTTTTGAATTAACAAATCAAAATGTAAAATGTTTAATTTTTTTACAATATGATAAAATTTTGTGGAAAATGAGTTTGGGACATGCTAATTTCAGATGGATTCCCAAGCTGTCCAAGAACCAAACCATTTTATAGTTACCAAAACTTAAAGTGGACAACACCTTTGTTTGTGAATCTTTCTTGAAAGGTAAACAACATAGAAGTAGTTTCAAGACAATTAATGAAGTAAAAACTATAATTCCTCTTGATCTTATTCATTTATATTTATTTGGTCCTATCAAACATGCTAGTTTAGGTGGTAATAGATATTTTTTTTTACTATTGATTATTTTACTAGATACACATGGGTTATTTTCTTACACTCAGATCTGTAACTTTATCAAAGTTTATCACTTTTAATAAATCATTTCACAATGAGAAAGTTAACTTTATTAAATCAATTAGAAGCAATCAAGGTGGAGAATTATAGGATTTTAAATTTATCCATTCCTGTGAAGAAAATGGGTATTTTCATAATTTATGAGCTCCTAGAACACCACCAAACAATGGTATAGTAGAAAAGAAAAATATAAATCTTCAAAAAATGGCTAGAACCATGTTAAATGAGTTTAATATACCTAAATATTTTACGGGATAATCTATGAATAGATATTTTTTTGCTACTAATAGAATTATCTTAAGACCTTTGTTAAAAAAGACACCTTATGAGATTTGGAAGGGAAAAAACTTAAAATTGGATATTTTAGAGTTTTTGGTTGTTAAGTTTTCATTCACAATACTAAGGATATTATAGATAAATATAATGATAAAATTGATAAAGTTATTTTATTATGATATTAAAATAATAGTAAGGCATATAGAGTATATAATAAAAGAACCATGGTTGTTGAAGAATCAATTCATGTTAAGTTTGATTTAAAATCTTTGAATAAAAGGAATGACGATATTGATCAACTTGAGGACAAATTTAGATATCTTAATTATGAAGTGGAATAAAATCAAGGTAAAGATACATATATTTAGGGTTAGAATATTTCTTCTCAATATGAACCTATTCATGAAAGATATTGGAAGACTCATAAATATCATCATATAAATAACATGATTGAAAATGTTGAATCAAATGTTCAAACTAGAAAATCTGTTATGAATATTTGTGGTTATCACACATTCATTTCTGATTTTATACATAATAATATTGATGAATATTTAAATAATTATAATTAGATATTTTTTATATAAGAAGAGTTAAACCAGTTTTCTAAAAACAATGTGTAGACTTTAGTTGTTCTACCAAATAATTATCATGTTATTAGAATAAAAGGATCTTTAGAAATAAACTTGATGAATCTAGAAGTATAGTTAAAAATAAATCTAGATTATTGGCATAAGGTTATTCTAAAGAAGTGTGTATTGATTTTAAAGAATACTTTTCACTTGTTTCTTAATAAGAATAAATTAGAATATTATTATATTATAATGTTTTTCATGGATTTTTTTTCAAATGGATGTCAAAGACATTTTTATAAATGATTATATTTATGAAAAAGTATCTATTATAAATATCTATGGTTTTAAAGATGAAAATAATCCTGATTATGTTTTTAAATTATCTAAGGCTTTATATGATTTGAAGAAAATATCTAATGTTTGGTATGAAAGGTTAACTAGTTTTATTTTGAAAAAAAATTTAAGAAGGGAAAGGTTGATCCTACTATATTTATTAAGAAAAATTGTAATGATATCTTGACTGTGTAAATTTATGTGGATGAAATTATTTTTGTATCTTCATGTGAAAATATTTATAATGAATTATCAGATTTTATATCTTCTAAATTTGATATGATTATGACGGGGGAATTGAAATTCTTCCTTGGTTTTCAAATACTTCAAATAAATGATGGTATTTTCTAAATCAATACAAGAATACTAAAGTTATAATTAAGAGATTTTGTTTGTAATCTTATAAAAGAGAAAATAATATCATGGGTATTACTTGAAAATTAGATTTAGATAAATCTAGAAAATTTGTTGATGTTAAAAATTATATAGGTATGATCGGAAGTTTGTTATACTTAACTGCTTCCAAGCCTGATTTAATGTTTTCAGTTTTCATGTGTGCTAGAATTCAAAGTAACCCTAAGGAAAGTCACCTTAAGCCTATTAATAGGATTATTACATATGTTAAAGGATATTTTGAATCTTGGTTAATTTTATCCCTCTAAAACTAATTTTTATTTGAAAAGTTATTATGATTCTAATTTTAGCATATGCAAGATAGATAAAAAATCACTCCAAGTATGTTTCATTTACTTGGTCAATACTTAGTTTCCTAGGATTAAAAGAAATAAAACTCATTTTCTCTTTCAACTATTGAATCTTAATACACAACTATTGTATCTTGTTATGCACAATCATTATAGATTAAGTAGGAAATTTATGATTTTGGTTTTCATTTTGATAAGATTAGTATATTATGTGATAATTATTATGATATTTCCATTTCCAAAAATCCCTTACAACACTCTAAGACTAAACACATAGATGTTAGATATAAATTCATCATAGAACATGTTCAAAAAGGGGATATTAGTCTGTAATATGTTTCTTTAGAAAAAAAGTTAGCTAATATATTTAATAAACCTCTAGATTTAGGCAATTTTGGTAAAATAAAATTTGAACTTATAATGATAGAAATTTAAACATAAAATATATATTAATGGGATATTTTGACCATGATTTTTTGTTAAAACTATAAATACGTTCTTTTTGGCTAGTGTGCATATTGCATATGTTTTATTCTATTGGATCACTGACATGTGCTTAACTAGTTGGTTACCATTTATGTGTTTGATTTAATTTTTAGGGAATTTTTCCTTTTAATAATTAAGGGGGATATTTATTTAATGTTAAATTTATAAGATTCAATTTATTTTTTAGTAATGACTATTTATCTTAGGGGGAATCTTAAAACCTTATACTGTTTGAACATTTAAAGTGATATTAAAAAAAATATTTTTTACCAATTTAAAAAAGGGGGATAATTTTTTAAAAATGTTTTTTATTATTAAATTATCAAAAAGGGTTAGAATTTTGAATCATATCCTTGATCCAATTTATTAGTATATTTTTATAATTTTGATAATTTTAATTATTCATACACTTAAGGATTTTTTTTTGTTTTGATTTATTATATATTCTGACTAAATTATGAAGTGGCCTTGAGAAGTGACCAAGATTGAAAATTTTAAGAAGTCTAGAAATGAAATTGAGAAGTGATAATGAGTGAAAATTTGACAAAGTTTGTCAGTGACCTCAAGAAGTGATCATGAGTGAAAATTTGACAAAGTCTATAAGTGACCGTGAGTGATAATTTAGAAAATTATCATGAGTAATTTTTTTTCAAAGTCTAAAAATGAACATGAGTGAAAATTTGAAAAATTATGGAAATAACTTTGAGTGAAAATTT
The DNA here is from genome assembly GCA_963277665.1 of Viscum album. Taxonomy (NCBI): domain Eukaryota; kingdom Viridiplantae; phylum Streptophyta; class Magnoliopsida; order Santalales; family Viscaceae; genus Viscum; species Viscum album. The sequence goes on from OY728163.1 coordinate 213,164,669, forward strand.
GAAAGAATATGGAAGTGACCATGAGTGAAAATTTGGAAAAGTCTGGAAGTGACCATGGGTGAAAATTTGTAAAATCTTAAAAGTGTCTGTGAGTGAAATTTTAAATTTTTTTTGAAGTGACCATGAGTAAAAATTTGAAAAGGTCTATAAATTATCATTATTGAAAATTTGACAAAGTCTAGAAGTGACTTGGAGTGAAAATTTGATATTCTAGAAGTGAACGTGAGAAAAAATTTGAAAAATTATATAAGTGACCTTGAGGGAAAATTTGACAAAGTCTGAAAGTGATCATGAGTGAAAATTTAGTTAAGTGTAGAAGTGATCATGATTAAAAATTTGACAAAGTCTAGAAGTGATCATGAGTGAAATTTTGATAAAGTCTGGAAGTGAACTTGAATGAAAATTTGGTAGTCTGTAAGTGAACATATGAACAAAAATGAAGTGACCACAAGAACAAAAATTAAGTTGCTGCAAGTTGAAATTTGGAAAAGTATTGAATTTAATTTATGACCTATGGTCACTTACTCCTTTATCATATTTTAGCTCAAAACATTCTCTGTTTTATTTATACTTTTATATTTTGAATTACTGTATGTTTTTTTCACATGTTTATCTTGATTTAATAATTCCTTAAATACTTATCCATTATTTTAATGATAAGTAATTTTACCTGGAATAATTTTATGTAGGATTAAATTCTTCTTACATGGGTTGAATTTTCACATTGGTTTCTTGGGAAAGCACAATTTCTAAATTAAAGGTGGTTGGAATTCCAATAGTTTATCTCTCATAATTTATGAGAGTTTTCCAATGGAATTTAATATTGATTATAATTATTTATTTTATACTATATTAATTATTATAATGTGTTATCACCATAGATCATGATTTTAATATTATATATTATCAAATTAACCAACATGGGTATGTTTTTCATGTACATTTAATGAAAAAATCACATGATGCATTGGGAAAGATGAACTACAATGGGTTTCAGGATTTAAATCTATTGTACATAAAAGAACTCTATATAAAGAGTTTGATAGATCCAGATCATGGAATGAGGTTTAGGATTTTCTTGGACTATAAAAGTGCCACATGCTTTGATGATCAACTACTGCTCTAAACTGAACTTCAATCATTTGATCCTAAACTATTGGAGTGTTTATTGCTACTTCAACACCCAGAGTTTAAAGTGTTCATATGGTTCTATCATTTCAATTATTTCCATTTGTTATGTGTATTTATAATTGGTTATAATACCCATTAAAATCTAGGATTGTGGGTTGTGAATCCCAAAACACATTCAGGCATTGGGTTGTGCCATCAGGTGAGAAAAAGTTAGAATATTTAGGCAGTGACACCAAGTAGAAAAAGGTAGGTCTGTTTTGGGTTTAAGTATCCATGGTAAAAAAAAATTTGTAATTGGGTTATGACTTCAGGTGTAAGAAATTCATTATATTGGTTATAGTAGGTTCCATCTCTCTCAATCCATGAGAGGGGTGGAGAGTGGACTAGGATCATTTTGATCTGAACCACTATAAAAATAACCATGTTAATTTCTTTTTATTTTCCATTGAATTAACATTTAAACTCTGATATTTTTTTTAAAAAATGTCAATGAACCCTCTTGGATATTTTCCATCTTATCTCTAGAAAAATAGACACAACCATTTCCCCCTCCTTTCCATTAAATGGGAAATGAATGTATTTCTCATGCGTAGGTGCATACTGCCACCTCCATGTAGCAATGTGGTTCATTTTTCACCACCACCTCTAATGTTTGGTTATAATGATGTATTTAATAAATATATATAAGGCCTAAAATATGTATGGATCAACCCTTTGTGTGTTTTTAAAGATCGAAGTGCTCGAAGGTGGCTCAGAAGAAGTTTGGAGGAGTTCAGTTAAGTAAAAGTTAAAAAGGGGGGTTACACATCATGTAATTATATTACACAATGTGAAATACAATTTCACGGGTTATCCTGGAAATCTTCATCACATGAATACTTTTACATGACATGAAATACTTTAGGGTTTGAAAAAGAAAATAAAATCGAGAGGCGATGCATTTTTCAGTGGAGCTCGACCTTGAGGCATTACACGATGTGAAAGGGGATTACATGTCGTGTAATACCCTGACACTGTATGTTTTAAGTGTTTTCCAGCCACTCTGTTTTTGTCAAAACCAATGGTTGTAGTAGATCTCCCTTGACCCAAGAGACCCAATGACCCTATCTTATATCAACGATCCATCTTTGATATAAGGTATGATATACCTCAGTTCTTATGGTTTCTTTGATCCATTTCCTATTTTTTCTATTTTCCATTTGATGTAACATTATCTCCATGTTTCTATTAGATTTTTCTTGGTGGTTAGTTTCCCTGGTTGTTCCACGATATCCTTGGGTGGATGCAGTTGTTGTAGGAGAGGTGACCGTGATCCGTTTCTTTGATTTGTTCTCATGCAAATAACTTCAATGACCTTTCGAGGTAGGGGATTAATTACTTCTATATTTATTTACATGAAATAATAGAGATATAATTATTTAGCCCTTGTATCACAATGGAATTTACCTAATTAAATACTGAACCATATTAAAGAATTGGTATCAATCGCATAGTGATATTGTTGCTTTATACCATGATAACGGTTTGCCTCTTGATTTTCTAGATAGTGTGATATATATGCTTTGATTGATTTAGAAAATATTTCTTGATGGAAATTGGTAAAGAATTTAAATTCAAAATTAATTAATAATTAATTGGATAATTGGTTAAAGAGACATGTTTAATGATTCCAGTTGTTGTTGTTATAATTTGATGTTAATAAAATTGTTGCAGATATGGATGTTTAAATTAAATGGGTTAATGAACCTAAATCATGTTGATTCTTGTTGATAAATGAATTAAAGGCATGTTAAATTAATTGGTTAATTAATTTATGATAGCTTGTGATATCTTTTCACTTAGGTTTCCTATAGTTGGAACTTATGAATATTGAATTGGTTAATTTAAGATGGAATAAGAACCGATTATGTAATAAAGATAATGTCTTTGTAGGTCTTGAGTTGTCTTCTTGCTTGTAAAGTCCTAGTGACTTTTTTTTGGAGCAATGAGAGATTTCTATGTGTAAAGTCAATATACATTTCTTTGGGTCCAAGAGCCTGTTTCTAAGTTTATTCTTACTTCTTTTGATGTGGTATGGATATGAGATTTGTGGTATGTAGGGCAGGGAGGACCTGATATGACACGAGCCTGGGATGGCTGGGCCTGGAGGGATATTGTGGTACATGGGGAAGGGAGGCCTAGTTTTTGTGGAAGTAGTTGACGCCTATAGTGGAGAGATTCTTTGGTTTATGCATGTGGTGTTGGGGAGGACACCAGTGATGATGGAATGGTTGAAGCTGGACTTACTTGTTGATATAGAAGTTGGATACTTATTGAATCTGTTTTTTGTTTATTTTCTTTACTTCCCCCACTGCTTGAGGCTGATGGTTGGCTTACTCTCTTTCAAAAATAGACGAAGATGCATGGGGTATACCATGTGATTTCTGTGTTTAGATTCTCAAGGATGGATGGGTCTATGATCCTGCTTGAGGTGGAAAAGACTTGATAGGCAGCTCATCTACTCACTGTGTTGATCCCCTTGTGTTTGGTATCTTAAGATGTTTTCTTACAATACCTGGAAATATGGAAATATGGAAAACAATAATTTTGTTAAATAAATGAATAAATGATGCTGAACCTAGGGATTGGAGCTTGTTGGGATGAAATTTTGAGGTTATAATTCTGAGGAACTGTGGACTCGGTTTAGTTATGTATGGAGGGTATGGAAATTTACTATGATACTAATGAAATGTAAAGAAAAAATGACAATAGTTAATTAATGGTAAAATAATTAATTAATGTAAATTGAAACTGATAAAAAGGGATAAATTAACTTAATGTATCTATTTAAATTATTATGTACTTATAAGATATCTAGTCTTAGCATTGGTAGTCGGGAGTCCAAGAGACATTAGCTATAGTTGATTCTAAGAATAGGTTATTCCCATAGTGTGGTTGTTTTCTATATTATATCTTGTAATTTTTGTGTTTCTATATGCTACTACACCCTATCAGTTAGGGAAATTGACACCCCATGGATTCTGAGTCCTAGGGGGTGTTTTCCCCAACATCTCAATGGGAGGATGGATGACTGACTACCCCCTTTGACCCCACACTCTTCTCTTGGTAGTTACTTGTGCTGGTATGCACAACAGTTAGTTTTACCCATATATGCATGTAGAGGGATGTAATGTCTTATGGTTATTTCACTCATATATTCTAGATATGGTTTTCTGTGGACTTCTATAGGTGTAACATGTATATGATATGATGGCTTGAGGATCCTTGCTCTATGTATGGGCTGTAATGTCTTGAGGTATAAAACCTAATTTATGATACACGTTATGTGAGATGTGGTGGATCCAAAAAACTACCTAGTTACTTTTGGTTATATGGATGTGGTGGTGAGTTGCATGAGGTGCATGTTTTGGTGCTTCGACCAGGTGTCTTTGATCTAGCCTTTTTAGAGAGAGATGCTCAGGACGTGTGATGTTGGGGCTAAGAAGAAACCCTGTAGGGAAGTGGCAGCAGGGTACCTTTGATATTATTATTATATATTATTCTCTTATATGCGATACATGGCGAGATTATCCATAGTGAGGTTGGGAACTTAGTATACCTATTTAGGTGACAAGTTAGTTTCACTTGTTGTTCACTATGCTTTAACATGATTTCTTTACTTTTTCACGAGAGGCTTTGGGGAGGATCTTTCTGAGTATACTATTATAATCAACCTAAATTTATAGAATTTTTTTTGAGGAAATTTGGAGCAAGTTGGAGATCAGGATGGTTACTACTAGCTTGCGAGTTTTGTAGGAGCTGTTCAGGCTTCGTGGTCACTGTCGTTTTACTTTCTTTTGGTACTTGAAGTTTTCCCTTTCAACTGTAGTAGTTCTTACATGACATTATGTATGTCCACTTGGGTTTCTTTTACTTTGTGGTCTGATAAGGATTTTTTTGGTGTCTATCTTATCTTTATCTTTCGTATGTATTCTCTTAGAGGTTAATGCCTCCCATATATGTGTTTACTATACCCTCGGTGCTAGTCGCCAACCCAGGGCCTACTAGAGGTGGGACTTAGGTGTCATTATTTATCTTATCCCACTACTGGCCTAGGAGGGGTACACTTTGTGGGGAGGGGGTCATGATAGATTGGTATCAGAGCTCCGGTTGAGGGATAGGATTGAGTTTGGAGTTAGGCACATGTGAGGTTGCATGGGTTGGTAGGGAAACAATGTCATCTATGTTTAGAAAGCATTGTAAACACGAGAGACCAGCTAAGACTTGGGTATTTAGGCCCCCTATGATCTGATGCATAGAACTTTAATCTTACAATGGATACCAAACGAGGTGATACTAGTTGCAGGGTAGAGACCTAGGAAAGGATTATGCATCATTATTCTTTGTGTCTGTGTTTGAATGGGTAGACCTTGGGATAGGTTAACCCAAAATTAATAAAATAAAACAATTAAACAATCTTAAAGTCTTACATATTCCTAGTTTTAGAGCTCTAATTATTTTTCATTTTTTAGGTATGGCTCCAGGTCAATGTCCTCATCAGGTTCTTATAGAATATGTCCAGCAGGTTGCGCAAGCAGATCACTGTAGAGTTGTGGTTGATGGCGATGACACATAGAGGATGAAACTCTGAGAGTTTCAATACTAGAGTCTATAGAAGTATGAGGGATTCATTTTAGATGAAATCATGAAAGACTGGTTGGAGGAGTTTGGGATAACCTTCAGTTCGATCCATGTTTGGAAAGAGCAATGGGGGTTGTTGGTTGTGACAATGCTGTATGGGGCAGTGAGACAATGATGGATCTTATTCCTTGATGATCACAAGGAGTCAAAGGTCTTGTGGGAGATGTTTCAAGACTAGTTTAGATTCAATTTTATTTATTCGACTGCAAAGGCAACCAGCTGCTAGGAGCTACTTACCCTTTGGCAGGGGAGCTCCAGTGTGCGGGAGTTCAGGATCCATTTAAGGAACCTTCTATGATATGATTCGGACCTATTTCTAGATGAGGAGGATGGGTAGACACGTTTCAAGGAGGATTTACATCCAAATATCTAGCATCAAGTCACTCTCTTTATGTTGAAGCTGTATATCAAGGTGCTGGAGAGGGAATAGGTCATCGAGAGGATGTTAGCTAGAACCTGATCATTATGAGAGGGGAGTCATCAGGATTCCTCACGAAGCAGAGCTGTGGTCTGGAGTTATTGGTTTTTTGGGAAGAAGATTTTTTGTTCGGCCGGGGGTAGGCCATATCCCTCAATGTATCATTCCTCTGAGGGAAGTGTCTCTCAAGACTATTCTATGGGATCAAGCATTTGTTTTTATTATGGAGGATGAGGTCATTAGCAACATGAGTGCTCAACCTTTCTAAGTAGTCATCATGTGCTAGGTGTTCCACTCCAGGTTCCTCCATGAAGGTAGTTCCAGTCGAGGTAGCAGTATTAGGTTTCACCAGCTTTGGATCTGCATAGAGTAGATGGGGAAATTATAGGACAACCCCAGGATTCTCCCCATCCTCAGAGAGTAGAGCATGTCCATGGAGGTGGTTTTCAGCAAGTTCAGAGAGGCCATTGAGTAGGCTATGGTCAGCTTCATGCATTAGAATTGCTAGCACGAGGCAAGACAGATGTTGTTCGAGGCACCCTTTGCTTGTTTTCTACTTGGTTGTATGAATTTTTTGATTTAGGAGTGACATAATCTTTTATATCATGCACCATTATCCATGCATTAGGACTTGAGGTAGAGAGACTTTCAGTTCCCTTGGTGTTGACTATGCTAGTTGGAGGTGGAGATAACTTGTTTGAAGTATGTAGAGACTGTGAGCTAGTGTTGGGATAGAACTTATATTGGGGAGATTTCTTATATTTACGAATACAACCATATGATGTCATCCTCAGCATGGATTGGTTGTATTAGGTGTAGGCTATCATGGATTGCTTCGAGAGATTGGTGGTGTTCTTCAATGCTGATGGAGATTTAGTAGTGTTTGTTGGTGAGTGAGGCCCTCAGATGGGTTAAAGGAATGTTATTTCCTTATCATCCTTTATGGATGATCCGATGTTGAGCTCATCCAAGGTTCAACAGTTGTCATTTCCTAGGGTCATGGAAGAGTACCTTGATGTATTTCTATAATAGGTTGTAGTGTTATCCCCTTGGCGATAGATTGAGTTTGGGATTGAAATAAAGCTAGGTTTGTCTCCTATCTCAATGTATCTATATAGGATGACACCTTATAAGTTTCAAGAGCTATGTATATATTTCAATGGTTTGTTGTGGTGCAGTTTTTTTGGCCAAGCGTGTCACTATGGGGTGCACTAGTTTTGTTTGTAAAGAGGGATGATGGCTGTTTGCGGTTGTGTGTCCATTATAGTCACTTGAACCAAGTGACAGTGAATAAATTCTATCCTCTTCCATGTATTGATGATTTATTTGATCAATTTAATGATGAACATTGGTTATTAAATATTTATTTGTGGTTAGGATATCATTATATGCATGTGAAGGATGAGGATATCCCAAAGACTTCTTTCCATTGTCGTCATGGGCATTACAAGTTCGTTGTGATGCTGTTCGGTGTGATGAATGATTCAGCTGTGTTCATGGGGTTTATGAATTTTGTGTTTCATGATTTTCTCGATAGGTTAATGGTGGTTTTAATTGATGACATCCTTGTGTATTCTGTATTTGAGGAGGATCATGAAAAGCATCTGTGTATCATTTTGGGAGTTCTTTTTTGACAACAACTATTTGGGAAGTTGTTAAAGTGTGGGATTTGGGATTGAGAATTCTGTTTCTTGGGGAATTTTATATCCCTTAAGGGAGTAGTTTTTGATTTTTAAAATATTTAAATAGTTGTGTCTTGGGTATCCCCCAAGATAGTGGCAGAGGTGCAAAGTTTCCTTGGTCTCGCAGGATATTACAAGAGGTTCGTAGTTGATTTCTCTCAGGTTACGATTCTTATGACAACATTGAACAAGAAGGATAAATTTTTCACATGGAATGATCAATATCCAGAATATTTAGAGTATATTAAGGATAAATTGGTTAGTTCTCCGATTCTTTGTTTTCCAGCAGAAGCAGTTCAGTTTGAGGTTTCCTGTGATGCTTTGTGTTTGAGGTTAGACTGTGTTCTGATGCAGTAGAGATCGATTGTTTCTTATGGGTCTGAACAGTTGCATCCCCATGAACATAACTATTTAACCCATGGTCTATATTTGTCTCTAGTGGTGTTTTCATTGAAGTTTTGGAGACATTAACTCATCGGTGATCATTTTTCGGTCTTCACCGATCATAAGAGCCTAAGGTGCATTTTCTCCTAGCATAACATGAACTTGTGATAGTTTCAGTGGATGAAGTATTAACAAGATTACGAATTTGAAATTTCATATACACATGGAAAGGTAAATGTTGTAGTTGATGTGCTGAGTAGGAAGTCGTGTAGTGATGTAGTGCGTGAATCAGGTGATTCTTGGAGAGTGATGAAAGAAATCTCAACATTACATATGGATATGGGAGAAGTTGGGGGTAGATGTTATCTTTTTTAGATAACAGTGCAATCATCTTTGGTGTAGTAGGTGGAAGATTCCTATTTGGGATATCTTAAGGTGGTGGTCTGGAGAGACCGAGTAATTTGTGGCGAGGCCCCTAATGGTTGGTATGAGGATAAACAACACTAGGTATTGTTTTAGGGGAGGATTTTAATTACTTTGGCAATGCATGAGATGGTTCTCAAAGAGTTCCATAGTTCACACTTAGTGGTACATCATGGCATGAAAAAGATGTACCGATATTTGAGGAGTCAGTTTGGTGTCCTGGGTTGAAGTATGAAGTTGTGGAGTTTGTTTCTTGATGTTTGGTCTACCGAAAGGTGAAGGCCGAGTACCGTGTTCCCGGTGGGTTTCTCTAACCATTAGATGTTCCTCGGTAGAAGTGGGAGGAAATATTGATGGACTTTTCTACCAGTTTACCTCAATCTCAGGGAGTATATAATGCTATATGGGTGGTATTGAATCATTAGATGAAGTCATCCCACTTTATAGCAATCAAGGAGTCGATCTCAGTGGAGGTTTTGTTGATGCAGTATCTAGAGGAGGTGATGAGACTCCACAGATTCATGAGGTTGATTATCCCCGATTGATATCCTCATCTTACCTATAGGGTTTGGAGAGGTATAAAACATGATTTTGGTTCTCAACTATGCCTTAACACTACTTTCATCCATAGATGGATGGTCAGACAGAGCGGACCATCCAGACTCTTGAAGACATGTTGGGATCTTGTGTCTAGGATTTTAGAGGTTCTTGGATGAGGAACTTGCCCTTGGTAGAGTTATCTTACAACAATAGTTTAAACTCTACCATTAGTATGGCACCATTTGAAGCTTTTTTATGTTTTACCTTTTCATTCTCCGTAATGCTGGACTGGGGTGAGAGAGTCATCAATTCTCAGGTCAAAACTAGTACATAATATGATAGAGATGGTTCAGGTGATTCATGAGAGGATGAAGTCAGCGTAGGATTATTAAAAGTACTATTTTGATCATAGGACGAGACCTTTGGAGTTTGGTGTTGGGGATCATGTGTTTCTGAAGGTCACTCCCCATCGTGGGCAGTGAAGGTTTGGTCGCGGGAGTAAGCTTTCTCCTTGGTTTTTTGGGCCTTTCGAGGTGTTGGATCATGTTGGAGCTATGGTGTATCGAGTAGCACTTCCCCTATAGATGATCTGAATACATGATCTTTTCCATATGTCATAGCTCCTTTAATATCTTCATGACAACTCTCACATCATCTATTGGGGTGAGATCGATATTGATGATGATACGACCTTTGAGGAGTAGCCTATAGAGATCCAAGACTGCAAGGAGAAGGTGTTTCATGGGAATTTTATCCCCTTAAATTATGTCTTGTGGCGGCATGGTGACATAGAGAAGAGTACCTAGGAATGCGAGTCATAGATACACACTCAGTACCCTGAGCTATTTGATGTTTATATCTTCTCTTGTAATGTCGTTATTTTGATGGTTATAGACCCTTTTTGTTTATCAGATGGATTTCTCTTGTTTCTTGTTGTGGCTTTCTCTCTTTTGAGAGGTATCTCCCCCAAGAGAGTGTTTAGGATCTGGTTGTGGTTGTTGCATGGTTTTGTGCTTATTCCTCTAGTGAATTGGTGAGCTCCTACGGTGGAAAAATCTTGAGAGGTATAACGTAGGGTGGCTGTTCGGATGGCCCCTTTATATTTCCTCTTTAGGCTGGTTTTGGATTCTTGAGGACAATAATGTTTTAAGAGGTATCTAATGTAAGGTCCAGGATACACATGGATCAACACTTTGTGTGTTTTCAAAGATCAAAGTGCTCAGAGGTGGCTCAGAAGAAGTTTGGAGGAGTTCGGTTAAGTAAAAGTTGGAAGGGGGGGTTACACATCGTGTAACTGTATTACACGATGTGAAATCCTATTTAACAGGTTGTCCTAAAAAGCTTCACGATGTGAAAACTTTTACATGACATGCAAGATGGATTCACTATGTGAAATAATTTGAGGTTTGAAAAATAAAATAAAATCGAGAGGCGACGTGTTTTTCGGTGGAACTTGACCTCAAGGATTTACACGATGTGAAAGGGGATTACACATCATATAATACCCCGACACTGTATGTTTTAAGTTTTTTTTATCCACTCAGTTTTTGTCAAAATGTATGACTGAAATGGATCCCCCTCAACCCCAGGTGACCCAACGACCCTCTCTTTAGTGTTTTGGGGATTCCTTTGTCAAGGAATGATCCCTAGTACCTTCCTTCAGTCCATAACAATCTGTCTTTGATATAAGGTATGATCTACCTCAGTTATTGTGGTTTATTCAATTATTTTCCTCCCATTTCTCTTTTTTATGTGATGGTGCATGATCTCCATGTTTCTAATGGGTTATTCTTGGTGGTTGGTTGGTGTAGTTGTGCCATGGAGTCCTCAGGTGGATGCAGTTGTTGCGGGAGAGGTGATCACGATCTGTTTCTTTGATCCGTTCTCATGTGAAGAATGTCAATAACCTTTTGAAATAGAGGATTTTTTGCTTCTATATTTATTTATATTAAATCATAGAACTATCATGATTTATCCCTTGGATTGCAATATAATTGAACTAATTAAATATTGAACCAAATTAAATAATTGGTAACGATCTCATAGTGATGTTGTTGATTTATACCATGATAATAGTTTACCTCTTGATTTTTCTGATAGTGTGATATATATGCTTTTCTTGATTTAGCATGTCGTTCTTGATGGAAATTGGTAAATAATGTAAATATGAAATTAATTGATAAATAATTGGCTAATTGGATAAAGAGTCCTGTTTAATGAATCCGGTTATTGTTTTTGTAATTTGATGTTAATAAAATTGATGTAGATATGCATGTTTAATTATAATGGGTTAATGAACTTGAAGCATGTTTATTAATATTGATAGAGGAATTAAAGTCATGTTAAATTAATTGGTTAATTAATTTGTGATATCTTGTGATAGCTTGTTTCTTAGGTTTCTTGTAGTTGGAACCTGTGAATAATGAAGCAGTTAATTCAAGATGCAATACGAACCAGTTGTGTGATAAATATAATGCCTTATTAGGGCATGATTTTCCCTCTTTCTTGTAAAGGCCAAGTGACTTATGTTTTGGAGTTGTGAGAGATTTTTGTGTATAAATTATAAATTCCTTAATTTGGGGCTGAGATCCCATTTCTATGTTTATTCTTGCTTCTTGTAATGTGCTATGCATATGATATTTATGGTATGTGGGGCAGGGAGGCCCGGATTTGACATGAGCCTAGGATGGATGAGCCTAGAGGGATGTTGTGGTATGTGGGGAAGGGAGGCCAGGTTTTTTTGGTAGTAGTTGACACCTAGTGTTGTGATATGCATCAGTTTATGCATGAAATGTCAGGGAGGACACCAAAGATGATGGAATGGGTTGAAGCTGAGCTTACTTGTTGATGTGGAAGTTAAATAATTGTTGAATATATTGTTTTTTTTATCTGATTTACTTTCCCCACTACTTGAGGAAGTTGTTTTTATTACTCTCCTTCCAAAATAGGTGAATTTTAATGGGGTATCCCATGTGATTTCCATGTTTAACTTCTCGTGGATGGATGGGTCTACACTCTTGATAGAGGTGGAAATGACTCAACGGGTAGTTTCTATACTCACAACGTTGAGTCCCTTGTGTTTGGTAGCTTAATATGTTTTCCTAGAATACCTAGAAATATGGAAATATGCAAAACGATAATTTTTTTAAATAAATTAATAAATGATGTTGAACCCATGGGGTTGAAGTTTGCTGGGATGAAATGTCGAGGTTATACTTTTGAGGAACTGTGAACTTGGTTTGGTTATGCCTGAAGGGCATGGAACTTTGTTGTGATGCTAATTAAATGTAATATGGAAATGAAAATGGTTAATTAATGGTTAAATAATTAATTAACATAAAATGAAACTGATAAAAATGGATAAATTAACTTAATGTATCTCTTTAAATGGTTGTGTTCTTATAGGATATCTAGTCTTTAGCAGTGGAAGTTAGGAGTTCGAGAGACATTAGCTGCAGTTGAGTCTAAGACTAGGTTATGCCTATAGTGTGTTTGTGAGCTATATTATATCCTGTAATTTTTGTGCTTCTATATACTACTCCACCCTACCGGTTAGGTCAACTATCACCAAGAGGATTCTAAGCCATGGGGGTGTTTTCCCCAACATCTCGGTGGGAGGATGGATGACTGACTACCCCCTTTGACCTCACACTCTTCTCTTAATAATAACTTGTGATGGGATGCATGATGATTAGTTTTCCCCATATATGTGTGTAGAGGGATATAATGGCATGTGGTTATTTTACACACATATATTATGGATATAGTTTCCTATGGACTAATATAGGTGTAACATGTATAGGCTGCGATGGCTTGAGGATCCTTACTCAGTGTATGAGCTGTAATGCATTGAGGTATAATACCCAACATATGATGCACGTTATGAAAGATGTGGTGGCTCCCAGAAACTACCTGGTTACTTTTGGTTATGTGGATGTGGTGAAGAGTTTCATGAGGTGCATGATGTGGTGCATTTCCCATGTGTCTTCAGGCTAGCCTTTTTGGAGAGAGATGCTTAGGACTTGCAATGTTGGGGCTAAGCAGCAACCCAGTGGGGAAGTGGTGGTGGGGTACCCTTTATATTCTTATTATATAATATGATCTTGTATGTAATACCTAGTGAGAGCATCCATGGTGGGGTTGGGAACTTAGTATACCTATTTAGGTGATAAGTTAGTTTCACTTGTTGTTCACTATGATTTAGCATACTTTATTTACTTTTGCACAAGGGTCTCTAGGGAGGATCCTACTAAGTATACTGTTAAACTCACACTATGTTTGTATAATCTATTTTTCAAGTTAGTTGGATAAGGTTGGAGATTAGGATGGTTACTACTATCTTGCAGGTTTTGTAGGAGTTGTTCGAGCTTCATGGTCACTGTCATTTTACTTTCTTTTGGTACTTGCAGTTTCCCCTATCAGTTTTAGTAGTTCCTTCACGAAATTACATATGTTAACTTGGGTTTCTTTTACTTTGTGTTCTGATCAAGAGTTGGTTTATGTCTATCTTATCTCTCTCTTTCTCATGTTTTCTCTCAGAGGGTAATTCCTTCCATCTGTGTATTTACTATACCTTTGGTGCTAGTCTCCAACCCCAGACCTACTAGAGGCGGGGCTCAAGTGTCATTATCTCTCTTCTCCCATTGCTAGTCTAGGAGGGGTACACTTTATAGGGAGGGGTTTGTGACAATATATATGATATTTATGATGTAATAATGATTCTAAAATTATAAATTATTATCTACTTTATTTTTTCTTTTCCCATTAGAAAGTATAAGTATCGTTCATGAGTACGTATAGACTACCATCACCATGAGAGATATATTTATTTTTTATTATATTCCTTTTATGTAAGGTTCTATAATTATATATAATTAATATATATAATATTTATGACATGAATAAGATTCTATAAATGTTATATTATAAATGGATAGATGGGCACCTTGATGATCCTTTGCACTGTGATTTTTGTCTGGTTTTTCTTTGAATCGGGTTGACTATGTAGGTTTCTTCACATTCATTATTCATGGTTTAATAGGGGTGATGAGGTTTTTTTTTGATTCTTTTATTGATGTCTAATAACTTTTTGACATCCGGGTCCTTGTTTTCTTAGGATTTTGAATCATTTTTAAGGCATTTCTGCATCTTTCATGTAATGGGTTCCCTCTTGTCCCAGTCTTTAAAAGGAGTTTTCCTTTTTTTTTATTTTTAATAAAAGGGGTATGAACCATCAACCTTTTCAATAATAATAATAATAATATGTTCTTACTCATTCGGTCTTTATAACATGATCTTATTTAGGTTGCTTTTACCGCCCACATGAGTAATATTATAAAGTTTATGAAATGAATGATTAAGGAATGTTAAATACTAGTGATATTATATAATAATATTATATACATGACATGATTAAAATTCTTTATATTATGAAACCGTGATCAAAGTAGGACTAAAATTGCCAAACTGAAACATGCATGAAAAATGAAACTATTATCACCTAGAATAGTGATTTTAATAAATAATTGTTAATGAACATGTGATAAAATGTTATAATAAAAACATGTATGGTATTATAATTATGAATATGGTTTCATTATAGAATTATAATAAATTTAAGTTTTACAAGAGGCTAGAGCACTTGCAAATCAATTCAGACACGAGGTAAGAGTTTTTTGTTACAGTCTCACTTTTTCCTAGGATTGTTCACGCTTAAATTTATAATAATGTAATTATACAATCTATATCTCAAAAATATTATGTATTTTATAATCATATGGTTATTTCTTAAAATTAAAAGTTTCTCTTTTTATTTTACTCTCTAAATACTCAAAAGTCTGAAAGAATGTTTTTATGGAAAACCAACTTTATTTTTCTATTCGGTTTGGAATATTTCTCATCCATGTAAATATTTTATTTTAAACGTTTTCAATAATTTTTTCATTATTCTACAATGATTTATTAAATTCATTTTTAACAATGTTTTAATTTATATAAAAAATTCTAAAATGAATATTCTTATTGTTTTCTGAATAAGTTTCCTTTGGCATTTTACCAAAGGTGTGAAATGAATCTTAGTTTTAATGTATACTACACAAACAAATTTTCCTATCATCATAACCACTCAATGCATTTAAGATTACTTTACAGTTTTTTATGATTCTTTCCAAAGAAATTTTTTTTCTTAACATTATTATTTTTATTATTTTAAATAAGTGATTTCAAAATGAAAATGGTATTTTCTTCAAGAAATGTTGCAGTGGTCTTTTAAAGGTATTTTCTTTTTTTGAAAACATTCATTTATGTTACTTATGATTCATTGGGGATATGATCCAATGATGAAATATTTATTCATTATATGTATTATTTATGATTATGATTATAAGATATTGATGAAACTCCTTTTTCCATAGGTTAAGCTATGAAAAAATGATAAATAATTTCATGATTTTCTGATATACATATGAATAGATTATGATTATGTGATAAGTGGGTCTGTTATATCCCTTTAATAAATTAGTTAATGATTAATGTTTTATGAGCTCAAAGGGTACACGGGAGGCTACCCAATGTTGAAAATATGGTACATAGGTTATTAGCCAAAGCCCAACAAGGGTATATGAGAGGTTATCCCAAGCCTAATGTAGGTTCCCAGGGTTTTTATCCCAATCCTAACATGTGATGAATGTCTTGGTGGGTTTCCTTGATATAATATTTATATGATTATGACTATTACACACTTTATTCCACTTTGTTATGACATGAATTTATGCCAATGTTATGATCTCATGGATCATATTCTTTTATTCATTTATGATTCATGTCTTATAAACTTTCAAGATTTATGACATGACTCATGATTATGATATATGAATAGATGGGTATGATTTTCAAATATTAAGATCATTTTTCATACCCTTATAATCATGATATTCTCACATATGATCATTGAATAATATCTCCCTTTTTATCATTATTGAGCATCTGATCTCACCCTTTATTATGTTTCATTTCCCCCAAAATATGAAGAAAGGTTTTAAGTATGATATATATAAGAAGTGTGGTAGTTGTGAAAAACTTAATAGGAGATGATGTGGATATTTTATGTACCAATTATTTATGTAACTAAGTTTCCAAATACACTAAACCTTTTATGGTTTTGACATGGATCATAATGACATGTAATGAATATTAATCTAAAAAGATGTAAATTTTATTTATGAAATGTTTGGTTCACCTAAGTTGGTATCAGAGGAATATTAAGTTATTTTTGAAAACTAGTATAAGGAATATTTAGTGATAACCCTCAGGATAAGCCTAATTTTAAGAGAACATCCTAAGTTATGGTAATAAAAGGAGTGTAATTTTCATATAAAATACACCCATGTCTAGATACTAGTAAGTAGATGTGGTTTTGGAACAAATTCACCTAGGGGTAATAACTCTTAAAGGGCCATACTGGGTATTAAGTCTAATTTCGGGTGCTAGCACAGAGCTTCGATGATTTCTTCGACGTCGCGATGATAACCATGATCCCTTGTCTTCGATCCAAGAAGACACCTTGGATAATTTTCTTGGATAAAGAATCTTGATTTATTTAGAAGGTGGTATTAGAGATTGGATATTTCTTTATTGGCATGAACACCACCACCGAAATAAGCTTCTCTCTTACTTTTATAGTGGGAGTCAAAATACCCAGATGAGTTTCACAACCACCGTATATTTAACATCCACTATATTAGCAATAAAAAAATACTTATGAAGAAATAAATTACATTAGAAATATTATTTATATTTTATCACATACTTGTAATATATATTAAATATATTACGTGATAAAACTGAGTCATTTAACTCGACTCGTCAGAGCTGCTAATATTAAACGAACCTGTAATATTAAAATAATATTCATTCGAATAATATTATTCCTCATATTTACTTACACTTGTAAATAATTTAAATAAATTCAACCCAATTATTCTTAAATTAAATAATAATGAATTTATTTATTTATCAGTGATCAATAACTCAAGAAACACTCAGACCCCATGGTGGGTCCCACCATGTCCTATATACCTATTCACCAGAATATGGAAGATCCTTGAATATGTTATAGTATGAAACCCTCTAGGAACTTATCTTAATAGTAGTGAATAGTATTCACAGACCAAGAGTGGAGTCTAGAAACCCATAAAGGCCCTTAAAAGGATAAAGAGTAGTAATAACAATGACAACCAAACTACTAACACACACTGTGTAATATAATCTCTGTCTTTAGATATCTCATAAAGTAGGACACATACTTGTGTCATTACCAATTTGTGTCATTTGGGGAAGTTATATATCTCAGGCCTAGTTGATTAGGATTATAGTAACTTCCTAAGTCCTTGTTCAAGGCAGTCAAGGGTAAATGACACACATTGGTAATGATCTCAATTCAAGAGACCAATACACATGTACATATATAGGAACAACCAATGACACCCAAAACATGTGTTGTTCCTATTGGTGAGTATTTGACCACATTGTCATGACATGTAAAATTTATTATGTTTCTAAAATTGATTTATAGTCTAGGGAAGATCCTATGTCATCTCTCAAGGAGTGTTGGTGGGTTTAGATTTTGCGTTTTTAATAAGATTTACTAAAATAGGGGGTGGTTTTGAAAATAGTTTTAGGAGGAAATGACTTAATTGAAAGTTTAAAAGTTGAGAAAACAAATGGATTTTGAAAAATATGAGATAAAATATTTCATTTTGAGTTCACTAAACATTTTCAATTTCATCATTCTTGGATATTAATTTAGGGTTGGGGTAATTCTTTGGTTGAAATTAATTGGAATCCCGATTAATTCCTAAGCCTTTATTTCATTACTTGAAGAACCAAACCTTGATATAACAATCATATTGTAAAGGTCCAGAACTTATTAATGTAATAATAGCTTCCAAATAAGATTTAAATCTCAATAAAGTGGGTAAGAAAAGGATTCTTATGTTTCCAATCAGAACAACACAAGTCACACACTCTAAACCTCACACCGATCAGTTAGAAATTAAGAGCATCTCATTCGCACGCATCAAAAAAAGAACTCAAATATGAAATTATGTAAGATACATGGAGAGAAATGTTTTAACTCCAAAATTACTCCAAAATAGTAGCTAATATATGCATTGGAACTCCCTTGACATGTATGTAGCTCCCTCACAACGAACTCCCACCATTCAGCTCGACATCTGGTGGAGGAGGAAGCTCGGGAGAAACTACTTCTTCATTATTGATCCCCATATGAGTATAGGTGCCTTCATAACTTCTAGGATGAGGATATGAATCCTATAGAACTCCAAATTGGTAGAACTTCACTCCTTTTCCGAAATCCCTAAATGAGGTACCCATGGTGCTCTTTTATAGCAAAAATGGGAAGTGGTTTTGGGAACACAGATTGTGTAAAACCACTTGTACCATTGTTTTAGGACCACATATGGTATTAAATCGATTTTTACAAAACTATAAAATTGTTTACACACGTCTTGGATATATCCACATAAATTTTGGCTTCATTTGGACACCTACATCTCGAGATATGGACAGAGTACAACATACAACTTTTAACTTTGTGTAGATTCAGTGGCCTAGACAGATCACTTTGGTTGGGACACTTAATGGCCTAATGGAGATTGGGTATACTCATAAGAGTTGTATAAAATTTAATTTTGGACCAGACCAAAAAACCTAAGTCCATTTGGATGCATGTAGTTTTCATACTCTACCCAATATTGGACAAATGTTCATGGAACCCATGCAGTTTTGGCCAATTTTCCTTCTAGATCATCTCTGGAGCCTCCAAATTACCTCCTCCTGCAGTGGAATCATAAAAAAAGTAAAATTTCCCTTTTTAACAGTGATAAAAAAATAAATGATTCAAAAATGGAATTAAATTTGTTATTATTTTTATAATTTTCAATATAAAACAAGTTTAACACAGTGGTGTAAGGGTGAAAATGAAACAATGAATTGCGGTGCGATCAGACCCCCAAACATAAACATTTTCACTCCTAGGTAAAGTCATATTTTCAGAAATTATGCATGTAGATATTACCAACATCATAAAGATTTAACATTTGAGGAAATTTTAATCATTAAAATAATGTGATCAATGCACAAACCACACCAAAGGTGTTCTTCCTAGTGAAAATGGAAAAAGATGTCTCATAAATCATATCACTGTGAAATTAAAAGAGATTCATGATACTAAATTGAGAAAGGAATTTAGAAGTCAACCATGCCACTAACTCTCCATATGTGTATATGAAAATCATTCCATGCTATTATTTCCACTTTCTATCCAATAAATATAGGCTATTTTAACATTTTTCAGCTTAAATGATTTTTTTCCATCGAACCTTCCCTACATCCTTTGAAATCATATTTCAATACCCGCTCACTTAAGCATTCACAGAAGTCAAACCATAAGCTCCCGAACTAGATATCCCCATATGTTTCACATTTCATCACTCCACTCATTTTTTTGTTTTTTTTCAGAAGTTGCATTTGGAACAAATATCACACTCATCTTTCAACCCTTGTTTGATCTCCTCATGAAACTAATTGTAACAGTTATAACAAGATCAAAGGTTTAGGAGGAGTGGTTTTTGACCTACCCAAGACACAACCCAATTTGTTTTTTCTTTTTTTGAGGGAGTACAATAGATGGATACAAGGTACACATGCATAGGTCAATCTGGTATAGTAATGAAACAAATCTGATAAGAAAAGAACATATATAAATATAATTTTAAGAATAAAAATATTAACCTAACATATATTTATCTCATATTAAGTAAGAAATTTTTACACTTTATGGTTTGGTGCAAAAATGTGTGGAGATATTAGTAACATGGTTTTCCCAAAAACTAATGACACATTGGGAATCAATCATCTCAAAGGTTTCACAGAGATACAACCATTTATATCGTTGATAGAAAACCAATTCACTAAAAATCACCCCCTTATGTTAAATTCATACAATCATTAATTCCATAACAGATTCAGATTTTCATCAAATGTTAAATCAATATGGAATCAAAAATTTCAACAATAATTTTCAGTAAGTTCCATGATTTGGTGACCATAGGGGGGGGGGAGTAAACATACCATAAAGAATGCCAAAAATAGAAGAATTAAAGAAATAAAAAATAATGAAAATTCCTAAAACCAGGAATTTACCCATCCCTCCCACACCTAGAGTGTGCAATGTCCTCACTGTAATAAAATAGAATGTGGGAAGGAAGGATAAAACATGCTGGGTATCATTGGTATGTTTCTTCTTGAACATGGAGTTCCTCCATCGGGACTCCAGAAGGGCTTCATGGAAGTGCTTTAGCAGCTACCCATTAACAGTGCAAGTTTTCTTAGTTTCTTTATTTTGAACCTTAATAACACCAAATGAAGATACATTAGTAACATTATATGGTCCAAACCAATGAGAACAAAGCTTACATGGATGCAACTTCAACCTTGCATTGTAGAGGAGGACCTTCTTCCCAATGTATAATTGATGATGAAGGATGAGATAGTCATGGGAAGCCTTGATTCGCTTCTTATAAATCCTATAGTTCTCATATGTATCTCTTCTCATTTCCTCCAACTCCTAAATCTGCAACGTCCTTTGAGAACCTACACCAGAAATATTATAATTGCATTGTTTGATGTCCCGGTAGGCCCAGTTCTCAATCTCAATAGGGAGGTGGAAACTCTTTCCAAACACTAGCCGATATGGTGACAAGCCAATGGGGGTTTTGAAAGCAGTATAGTAAGCCCATAATGAATCATCGAGTCTAAGAATCCAATATTTTCTATTGGGTTGAACCGTTTTTTCAAGAATATATTTTACTTCTCTATTTTACACCTCATCTTGACCATTGGTATGTGGGTGATAAGATGTATACACTTGATGCCCGACCCCATGCCGACACACAAGAGTTTTCATTGTTCGGTTGTAGAGATGATAACCTTAGTCACTGATGATGAATCTGAGTAATTCAAACCTACAGAAAATTTGGGTCCTCAAAAATTCCACAACTTACTTAGAATCATCAGTTCTTATAGCTTGTGCCTCTAACCATATTGAAACACAATCCACTGCCAATAGAATGTACAGGTTACCAAATGAATTGGGGGAATGGTCCCAAAAATTCAATTCCCTAAACATTGAAAAGGTCATGGAAGATCAAGGGTTTTTGTGGCATATCATTTATTTTAGATACATTCCCCATTCTTTGAAAGAGAGGACAAGATTTACAGAAGTCATGGGAATCCTGAAACAATGTGGTCTAAGAGATACTATAATTGAGGAACTTGCGAGTAGTCTGTTGGGGACCAAAGTGGCCCCCACAATCAATAGTGTAGCAGAACCTAAGGACGAACTGAAACTCGCTATCAGGAACACAATGACTGATGACTTGATCACTACAGGTGTGCCAAAGGTAGGGGTCATCCCAAATTTACCAACAAGACTCATGTTTTAGATGGTTGACCTGGTTTTTGTTGAAATTAGTAGGAATTCAAGATGCTACCAAATAATTTACAATTTCAGCATACCGAGGAATAACATCTTGCACTCGACAAAATTTCTCATCAGGAAACATATCATTTATAGGACTACAGTGGGATTAGTCAATGTATGAGGATGGGTGGATCCTATTGATATGCTCAGCCGCCACATTCTCTAATCCTTTTTATCTCTAATTTCTAGATTGAATTCCTGAAGGAGGAGAATCCAACAAATGAGACACAGTTTGGCTTCTGGTTTCTTTACAAGATATCAGAGGGCTGCAAGGTTTGAGAACACAATGGCTTTGGACCCCAAAGTTATGACCCAAGTTTTTACAAGGAAAACACAATGTAAATTAATTCTTTTTTAGTTGTGGTTTAGTTTTCTAGGCAGGGTCCAAAGTAAGTGAGGCATAGGCAATGACATGTGGATCTCGATCGACCCTTTGTGACAAGACTACCCTAACTGCATAGTTAGAGGCGTCCCACATGAGTTCAAATGGTAAATCCCACCAAGGTGGTTGGATTACCAGGGGTTACTTGAGAATCCATTTTAATTTATTAAAAGATTCCTCACATTCATTATCAAAAACAAATTCCTTTTCTTTTTGGATTAACTGGGAGAGGGGGAGTGCAATCTTACTAAAGTCATGAATGAAATGACGGTAAAACATAGCATGACCTAGTAAATACTTCACATCCTGTACATTTTTGGGGAATGGTAGGGAAGAAATGACATCCACTTTTGATTTATCTACTTGTATACCATCCCCAAAAATTATATGTCCCAAAACTATACCTAATCGCACCATGAAATGAAATTTCTCATAATTTAATATGAGATTATTTTCAATAGAACGACGTAGGACTAAATCAAGACTACTCAAACATTCATCAAAAGAGGAGTCATACACGATGAAATCATCCATGAAAACTTCCCTGAAATTCTCCAAGTAATCCAAAAAATACTAATCATGCATCACTGGAAAGTACCCGGAGCATTGCATAGAACAAATGACATCCTCCTATATGCAAATGTTCCAAAGGGGAAAGTGAAGGTTGTATTTTCCTAATCCTCAGGGGTAATATGGATCTGAAAGTATCTAGAATACCCATAAAGAAAACAGTAATGGGACTTTCCCTCTATCCTCTCTAGAATTTGGTCAATGAATGTAAATGGGAAATGGTCCTTCCTAGTGTATTGGTTTAGTCGACGATAGTCTATGAAGACACACCAACTATTCTGAACATGAGTTGGAACCAATTCATTATTTTAATTTTTGATTATTGTAAGGCCAATTTTTTTAGGAACTACATGAACAGGACTAACCCATTGGCTATCAGAGATGGGGTAAATGATTCCAGCAACCAATAATTTTGTTACCTCCTTTTTCAAAACATCGAGGAGGTTTGGGTTCAGTTGACGTTGTGCCTTCCTCACTAGTTTAGCCTCATCATTTAATAAAATATGATGTGTGCAAATTTATGGGATAATACCTAGAATTTCAGCAAGTGTCCATCCCAAATCTTGTTTATACTCCCTCAAAATTTCAAGCAGTCTCAATTTATACTTATGAGGGAGTGAACTAGCAATGATGACAGACAACTTGTTTCCATTATCAAGATATGAATATTTTTAATCTTTAGGCAGTTGTTTTAGTTCTAGGTCAGGGGGATTTTGGATTGATGGGAGTGTGTGTGAAAGTGATTGGTCACTAATCTCATCTAACTGCTCAGTGGTATCATCCTCAATAGAGGAATGAGATTTTACAAGCTTAGCAGTATCATCGATGGTCCTTAGATCCTCAGTGTTCAAGAAATTATCAATTAATAAACATGCATGAAACTTTTCAAGACCACTAAAATAATCAATGCATGATTAATTACCAATAATTTCAATCAAGGATGAAAAATTAGAAAGGGGATCGGGGGAATGATAAGAAGTGTTTTCAGTGTAAGGGAGTACAACAATTGAATTAACAGAGAGAGATGAATGTTCTTCTGAGGGGTTCTTCATGGAATCAAGGATGTTGAAATGGACTATGTCACCACCAAAATCCATAGATAATGTTCCATTATGGACATTAATTATGGTTTTTATGGTTTTCAAGAAATTTCTCCCCAATATAATTGTGGCATTTCCATTCATCCTATCATCTTCTATTTTAATCACATAAAAATCGGTAGGAAAAATTAAATTTTGAACCCTCGCAAGAACATCCTTTAACACACCAAAAGGGTGTGTTGTACTCCGATTTTCTAGGTGAACGACTATCCCAGTTGGATTCAATTATCCAAATTGAAATAAAGAGTAAATGGAGTGAGGCATCACATTTATGGAAGAACCTAAATAAATCATAGCATTGGAAAATTAATACTCCACTATGGTGCATGGAATCGAGAAGGTTTTAGGATCATTTCATTTGGTAGGCAGTGATAGTTCTATCAATACTGAGAAATTCCTACCTAATATTACCTTCTCATCACCATGAAGTCGCCATCGATGTGTACACATTTCCTTCAAAAACTTTTCATATCTTGGAATTTTCTTCACAACATCAATCAAAGGAATGTTAACCTGCACTTTTTTGAATGTCTCCTAAATTTCCTTATCAAGTTCAGTTTTAATTTTGTTTTCTAGGTTGGGTGGACCTTTGGGGAAATGGAAGAGGAATGATTGGGCTAGGTGACTCATCAAAAGACACACTCTTTAATTTTGAAGGGATTTTCTCAGGACACAGATTTTCTTCTCTTGGACCATTTTTAGCAGTGGTTGGGATGGTGGTTTCCTCAGGAGGGGATGAATCTATTGGAGGGGTAATTTGGATTTTAAATTGATTTCCACTCTTAAGGGCGATGTCACTAACATTTCCTTTATACCTAGAGTTAACTACTGGTTGAGAGGGTAGTTTAATTGACCCATGACTTTGAATTTCCCCCACCGAGTTATCTAGTTGGCCTAATTGGGTTTTTAGGTCTTGTATGGAAGCTTGGGTGGTTTTTTGGAATTAGATATTGTTGGAAGCCATTTTTTTCATCATATCTTATAGGATAGGATCAGGTTTGGGAGGGGGTGGTTGGAAAGGCCTTTGGGGTGGTTTAGGATTTCTTGGTGGTGGTGGTAGATGACTAATCTTCCCTTGTTGGTTCCATGGTTTATGAGGTTGGTTTTAATACCACCATTTCCTATAAGCTTGGTTTTCTTTCCACCCAGAGTTGGATGGATAATATAGTTCTTTCCTAAAGGGTTGGTTATAGGGGCGTCCTAAGAATATTTCCTCACAACTCTTGGAAGTTTCTCTAAATTGGGAGCATTGGTTAGAATAATGGGTGTCATAAGAGTATATTCCACAATGGATGGGAGGAGGAAGTTTATATTTCCCTTGGGAGAGAATGAGTTGTCGTAGAATGGTACTTAACTCTTCAAACTTTATGTCCACCTTCTTCCAAAATTTAGTACTTTGCAACTCATGGACACCTCGAATGGGTACATTGGACCTTGAACCAAATTATTGAGTGTTCTGCACCATGTTCTCAATTAAGTTCCTTGTAGAAATTGGGGTTTTATCCACTAGTTCACCACTGCAACAACATCAATCATGTTTATATCAATAGGGATTAAACCTTCATAAAAATATTGTATTAAAAGTTGGTCACTTATTTGGTGGTGTGGAAAACTTGAACATAATATTTTAAATATTTCCCAATATTCATTAAGTGTTTCCCCTTGATACTATCTTATCCCAAAAATTTATTTCCTTATTATTGTAGTTTGAGAGGTTGGGAAATATTTTTCAAGAAAAATGTATTTCATGTCCGCCCATCCTCTTATTGGTGAATTAACATAGTAAATCCAATCCTTTGAAGTGTCTTCTAATTAAAAGGGAAATTCTCTAAGTTTTACTTTTTACTCATCAACATTTGTAGGTTTTAATGTTTAACACACAGTATGAAATTATTTTAAATGTTTATGTGAGTATTTTCCTGCAAGTCCATGAAATCTAGGCAACAAGTGAATTAGACTAGATTTTAATTCAAAATTGGGTGCCTCGCCTGGAATTTGAATATATGTGGGTTGGATTTCAATATCTGGTGAGGTTAATTCTTTTAGTGTTATATTGTTTTCATCCATGTTATACAAGTGTATTTTAGTTTTAATGTTGGTTCTATAAGAAGAAGAAGGATGAAGAAGAGGTCCAGTGTGTGGTGTGTCCTCCTTCAAAGTGTTGTCTTGTGTGTCTCGGTGTCGTTGACGTAGGATCCTCTTTAGCTCAGGTTAAAAAGGTGGTAAATATTTTGGATTAGAACTTATCATGCAAAAATCCTACACAATAAATATATTATAACATAAAAGTATTGAAAAGGTATAATAGAAAACAGATTAATATTCACAAAATTTACAAATATCTTATAAAAAACATGCACTAAAAACCAAAGCGATCCCCGGAAACGGTGCCAAAATTTGACCGTGTTGTTGTGACACGCCAAATTTATTATGTTTATAAAGTTTATTTATAGTCTATGGAAGACCCTAGGTCATATCTCAAAGAGCATTTGTGGGTTTAGAGTTTGCGTTTTTAATAAGAAGTATTAAAATAGGGGGTGGTTTTGTAAATAGTTTTAGGAGGAAATGATTTAATTGATAGTTTAAAATTTGAGAAACCAAAAGGATTTTGAAAAATATGAGATAAAAGGGTGTATTTTGAGTTCAATACAAACTTTAAATTTCATCATTATTGGATATTAATTTAGGTTTGGAGTAATTCATTAGTTGAAATTAATTAGAATCTCGATTAATTCCCAAGCCTTTATTTCATTGCTTGAAGAACCAAACCTTGACATAATAATCATATTGTCATGGTTCAGAACTTATGCATGGAATAATATCTTCCAAATAAGATTGAAATCTCAAGAAAGTGGGTAAGAAAAGGATTCTTGTGTTACCCAATTGGAACAACACAAGTCACACACTCAAAACCTCACACCGATCAGTTAGAAATTAATAGCATCTCATTCACACACATCAAAACAAGCATTAAAATTTGAAAATATGTAAGATACATGGAAATAAATGTTTTAACACCATAATTACTCCAAAAAAGTATCTAATGTATGCATTGTAACTCCCTTAACATGTGTGTAGCTCCCTCACAACGAACCCCCACCGTTTAGCTTGACATCAAGTAGAGGAGGAAGCTCAGGCGAAACTTATTCATTATTGACCCACCTATGAGTATAGGAGCCTCCAGAACTTATAGGATGATGATAGGACTCCTATATAACTCAAAATTTTCATCACTTCACTCATTGTCCTAACTCCCTAAATGAGGTACCCATGGTGCTCTTTTATAGAAAAAATGGGATGTAGTTTTAGGCACACAGATTTTTTAAAACCACCTTTACCATTGTTTTCTAACTCTATAAGGTCTTAAATTTCTTTTTAAAAAACTATAAATTTGTTTCAACACGTCTTTTATATCTCAAAAGAAAGTTTGGATTCATTTGGACACCTAAAACTCTAGATATGTATAGAATACATCACACAACTTTTGACTCCATGCTGATTTGGTGGCATAGAAAGATCACTTCGTTTGGGCCCCTTAATGGAAGAATTGGGATTGTGTGTCTTCATAAGAGTTGTATAAAATGTAATCATGGACCATACTAAGAAATATCATCCCATTTGGATTCACTGAGTTTTCATACTCTACCCAACAGTAGACAGATATTCATGGAACCCATGCAGTTTTGGCCCATTTTCCTTCTAGATCATCTCTAGGGCCTCCAAATCACCTCCTCCTACAATGGAATACTAAAAAAAAAGTAACATTGAAATTTTTAATAGTGATAAACAAAAAATAAATGATTCAAACATGGAATGGAATTTTTATTATTTTTATATTTTTCAATATAAAACAATTTTAGCACAATGGTGTATGGGTGAAAATGAAACAGTGAATCACGGTGCGATCAGTCTTTCCTCATGATCACACTACTGGAGATCACCAAGTATGAACTTCCTTAGAAAAAGTCTCAATAATTATAAATACCGAACACTTGATAGTTATACATCAACTATTTTCAGTCAGTATGATATATCTAGACCATAAGACATATATTTAAGATTAATGTCATCGTATCTTGAGGTTCTCATTATAGCCTAAGATCTACTATAACATTTTGATATGAAATTAATCTATAGACATTACCATTTAAATAGTGGATTAAAAAATGTATACATTATAATGGTAAGTGTATATCATGTATATCTAATTGTATACATGAAATGGTAATAAAAAAGTACGGTATAGTTAGGTCTTGGGAACCCGCTATTACAACACATGTAACAGTCAAAACCATAGAAAATGACCTCATATTAACAAGAAATCATTGGTAAACCACCATTTAATTATTTTTTATGAGTACATTTAGGAAAAAAATTCATATAACATGCGGTGTTCTTAGAATGACTCAATAAACATTTTCTAAAAATACTAAAGTCTTTAAAAGCATGTATCAAAGGGTCGAAATTAGAAAAATGATGTCAGATGGATGTGAAATCAGAGTACAAAAACAATATATTTATTTGAGAAATGTAGGAATGTATGACATGCCATTTTGAATTATAGTTTTCATGGGATTCCCATAGATGTGTTTTTAGTGTTTTAAAAAATTAAAATGTGCGTGTAACGGTTAAAAACACTGAAAAAGATCTCAAATTTATGTGAAATCATGGGGAAACCACCATTTAATTATTTCTAACATGTATGCACAAAAAACAAATCTATCCAACATGTAGTGTGATCATAACAACTCAATAATTAGTTTTTAAAGATACCAAATTCTTTAAAAACATGTGTTAAAGGTCTAGAACTATGGAAAAGATGTCGTATGATAGTGAAATCAGATTAAAATTAATGTAGATTGATTTATAAAATATAGGAATTGATGACACGTCATTCCAAGTTATGGTTTTCCCGAGATGCCTGTAAACACATTTTCAGTGTTTTAAACACTAAAACTTGTGTGTAATGGTAAAAACCATAGAAAAAACCTCAAAATGATGTGAAATCATGTGGAAACCACTATTTAATTATTTATGATGTGTACATATAGACGACACATCTATCTAATGTGTGGTGCTCAGAATGTATCAATAAGTAGTTTTTAAAGATACAAAAGTCTTTAAAAACGTATATTAGGGGGTCAAAACTACAAAAAAATGTTATATGGATGTGAAATAATAGTAAAAAAACCATAGATTTATTTTTGAAATGTAGGAACTAATGAAACATCATTCGAAGTTACAATTTTCCTGGGATGCTCGTAAACACATTTTTAGTGTTTTAAAACACTAAAATGTGCATGTAAAAGTCAAAAACATATAAAACAGATTTAGATTTAATATTATTCACAAACTAGGAGAAAATTATAGTAAACCATCATGTACCCTAAAGAGATAAGGAGCATTCATATAAAATAAAACCTTCCTACGAACTCACATTGTATAATAAAATCTCTCTATCTCATGATATCTCATAAAGCATGAACCACACTTTGTGTCATCATCCTTTCTTGTTTTATTATTAGTTGACCTTACTGGATAGAATTTAATTATAACATGGTCATTGATTTAGTAAGGTACTACCATCTTGATATTGGTCCAAAGATATCTCTTCTAATCAAAAAAAAAAAATTCTATCTTGATTATTCAATCAATGTCATACTATCAATAACTCACCCAATACATGAAATCTCACCAAGACTTCAATATCAAGGTTTTTGTATTGTATCAAAGTACATGATAAAATAATATACTCCAATAAAAATCTCAAGTCAGGATACTATTACACATTTTTGAAGATAAGAACTACCAATGACATTAGAAACATGTGGTGTTCCTATTGGCGGGTCAGTCCTCATGATCTCATCTAATCAAAATCACTAAGCATGAATTTAATGAAAATAAATTTTAATGTTTATAATCCTCCATCATCTGATAGTCATACATCATCTATGTCCAGTCATAATGATGTATCTAGACCATAGAACATTTGTTAAAGATTAATTTCATAGTATCTCGAGTTCTCATTATATCCTATAAACTACTATAACATTTTGATATGACAAATAATTTATTATAATTAACCATTTAAATAGTTGATGTATAAATATCAACAATATAATGGTAAATAAAAATCATTCATAACTCACTGTATACACGATATGATAATCGAAAATTACTATTTAAGTTGGGTCTAGGGAATCCAATATTACAAAAATGATCATATTTTTTAATATTAAGAAAAATATTCCATGGAATTGTTGAAAAGGTTTGGAATGAAATAATTAAAGGGGATTATACTCTCATGGTTGATAACACCAAATTGGAAAAATATTATAATGAAACTAATGTGAATTATAAGGATTATAGAAAAATTATTTCCAGCCTTCCCTACCTAACAGCTTCCAGACTTGTCATTATTGTTACACTATGTGCTTAATTTCAAAGTGATCCCCATGCATCTCACATGTTGGAAGCCAATAAAATTCTGAGGTACATCAAGAATACACTGAGATACAACCTATTTTATAGAATTCGTTTAGATTTTACCTTGCATGGATTTATAGATTTTGATTGGACTGAAAATTGTTTGGTAGGAAGTCCAATTCAGGTGGCATATAATTTACAGGTGAGAATCGTGTGTCAGGGAATAGGAAGAATAAAATTCCAGTAGCATTGAGAAAAATTGAAGCTAATAACATATCATACATACATTTTTATACTCGAATGATACAGATACATGTTCAACTAGCTGACTTGATAGTTAAGGTTGAGAATCTATTAAGCAATGCATGTGACAATATAAGTGTTATAAATCTTTACAATGACATGGTTCAACACTCTAGATCAAAACATATTAATTTTAGATATCATTTCATCAAATAAATCAGGGTTGAAGGTATTGTGAAACTTTATTTTAGTGGCACACAATAACAAATTCATATATCTTCACTAAAATCATTTCTAAAAGAGAGGTTCATTGACTCAAGGCTCAAAATTTGTGTTCAGTCTTCCCCTCTCACTTAAAACTGTGTGAAAAAAAAACTACCCCATGGATTTAAATTCTATTGAAAAAGTGGGAGAAATAGTGACACAACTCTTCATTCAAGAGAAATCGATTTTTTAAAAGGGAGAGTATACACTACGTTGTGGGTTTTAGGTCGTGGATAATGTTTAATATGGGATATTTTTGAAAGAGAGTGAAAAAGGTGAGGTATGGATACATACATTGATGGGGGGTTCATTTATGTCACTTGGTTACATTTTCTTGACACTAAGGGATAAAATTATCTCAAAAACATTACATTAATTGGTAGTGTGGTGAAAGACACATCTCAAAAGGGAATGCATGATATTGATGATTCTTTAGAAATTTTAGATTTAAAGAGATGAATTGTGGTGAGATAAAGAATTTTTTTGGGTGATTAAAAAGAATCTTGAATTTTGTGAGGCTGAATTTTGACTAAGACATTTTCTCTTTGTGTCAGATCCATTGTAGGCTTCACAAGTTTATTTTTTTCTCCACATAGGTGTGTTCTAAACACTTCATAAGTGATTTATAAACATTGTGTAAGGTTTATTAGTTTTAAATTTCATCCAGACAGTGTGTAGGTGTAAACACTTAAGTGAAAAATATAAAATCTATTGGATAAATTATTTTAAGAAAATTAAATTAGTCGATGCCAAAACCAAACCTCAGTGACTAAAACATCAAAAATAATTTATGATTTAAACAAATGAAGATTTAATGAGGCCTACATCATAAAGAACCAGATATTTCAGAAGATAAATTTAATGGTGAAGAACCACAAATGCATGAATATTGGTTTTCAAGAATAATAAATTTGTTAATGGGGTAATGATTTGTTGTTCTGCAGTTCCAAAAAATAAGTTTTTAATAAGAAATTATGTTGGATGAGTTTTTCAAAAGTTACACATAATCTTAAGTTGAGTTTTAAAGTTAGTTGTGCTACAGGTACTTGATTAATGTATAAAGAATTTGATATATTCAATGAAGTTGGATCGTGAATGTTTCCTTCGCACTACAAGCCGGTTTAACAAAATGAAGTAATGGAAACTAAAACAATCAATCATGATGAAAGCATGTTAGAGATAAATAGAAACTAAGGCTGATCTAATTGAAGTGGGGAGGATTTTTTATTCTTGAATAATATAGAGGTTAATTTTTTTTAAAGGGTGATATGTATTAAAAATATCCAATGGAAGATGTGGGGTTGATATTACACATGATATTCTGGATCCAAAGTTGCACGAGTTTTGTGACTATTCATTGACTCGATATTTCCGAGGTGACAATTGGAAGGATAAAGTAATTTTCTTGAATCCAAGGTGGTTTTCAGAAATATATATATTGCATGATCTTGAAGTGTGTTGTTTTAGAGAATGAGAAACACATCCTCAAAGGACCCCTCATGTAATGACTTTAGCATATCGATCTCCTCGGAGTATATTCACTAGGAATTTTCTAAAGTGGATGATCTTGAAGAAAGTGAGTTGTTTTATCTTAATATTATACTATAAGATCAAATAGGAGGTTCATTAATCTATTTGGGAATAAATACTCATTAAAAGGAATACCTTTCCCATATATAGTGTTGTGTTTTTTATTGTATTTTTCTAGTGATAGTGGAACTTGCGGAAGTAGTGCTGGAAAACATGGGCTTAGGATTATAACACACTCAAACCACTTATATTTTTAAAAATATATTAGTATAAGATTCGTATTAAATGATAACAACCTTTTGAAGTGAGTAGGCCCATATAAAATCTTACGTGTGCTATAATTGCTGCTTATATTTCATTAATTTCGAGTGAGGCTAAGATATTTAATGTCATAACTTACTATATGGGTTTATTCCAAAAGAAGGAAATTTTAAAAATAGAATACACTAGTCCATCCTCCTCTCAATATATCCATTTGATCTATTGATACTAACAATATAGATCTTACAAAGAACCCAATGTTTCATGCTCAAATGAAGTATAATTGAAGTATTATTTTATCAAATTCTTGATACATGATAAGCTGTTGACATTATGATTTTTGGAACCAATAATCTGGAAGACATGTTGATGAATCCTATGGTGATTGAGAAGTTGAGGTGTTGTTCTTCACTAATAAATAGAGGATGAAACATAATATTAAATACTTCCAGCTTGTATTTCATATACTAAATACAAATTATTTCATCCATTATAAGAATAACACAACAATGAACACACTGTGAGGATTTGGAATTAAAATTCTTAATGTTATTTCACAACTCAACAAAAAATATGTATGTAAATGAAACTGATCATATCACTCCTAATCAGAAATATTTTTTCACAATGTCCATATTCATTATATTATTTTATAGATAACTATATCTATTCTTCAATGATTAATCATTTTTCTACAGACTTGGTTTTCTTTACAAAATAATGTTCTTTTAATGATTTATGGTAATTTTTTTATTAAGTATGATATGCTTTAAATTCACCATGATTATATTAATACTAACATGTTCATGTCATGAATATTTATGATCTTCAATTATTCTTTAATATTTACCTTTACTAATCATATATAAGTTCACTCAACCCAGATTTTCATTCATGAGGTTATAAATAAAAATATTCAAACTATTTATGAGAAATTTTAATACGTATTTTATATTCAAAAACATTAAACCTATAGACTTGAGGTTTGATTTATCATAATATATATTTAAATTGTATTAAATTTAAATTTTATATAATGTTCTCATATTGTCTTAATTGGTAGTGGACTTTGTTTAATTTTAACTAATTATTTAAAAAAGGTTAAATTTTATTAAAAATAAATAACAACCAAAATAGAACAACATAAAACCATGAAAACATTACCATGAAGGGAAGAAGAAATTGAGGCTCAATAAAAAGACATTTGAAAACTAAAAGGGAAGACTCCTCATGAACATTAATTCACATACAAAAGAGTGGGGCTAACATACTACCTTATCTAAGAGACAAGATAGTGTCCCCCCATCATTATAAAGCAGACCCAAATTATTTGGGAGATATACTAGGGTGTAAATAAAAAGAAGCAAGGGCATCCACCAACACTGATGATCCAACACCCCCACACTATAATACCATTGCATTCAAACCATCAAAAATTCATATGAAGGCTATAATAAGAAAGTTCAATCAAACCCACTTCAGCTGAACTACAACAGCAGGAAATCGTCTCATTAGAAGTAGAGAACATAGAAGATTATATGAACTTTCACTTCCAATATCTACCATCAACTCTTGTAAAGTGCTGCAAAAAAATAGAGGGTGTAGATGGATAATAGCTCACGATTTTCAAGATAGATTTCATGAAAACTCCACCAAATATTAACAGAAATAATAATACAAATTCTGAGTATCCTTAAATTAATGGGAAATAATAGTTTTTTTAATAATTTTTTTAGAAAAAAATTAAATAATTATCAATTATAATTTTTTTTAAAATACTATGGAAAAGAGATAGAGGCCTTACCACATTTGTTGTAAATAAAAAGGTGGCATAATCAATGTCACCTTTTCCTGTCATTGACACAGATCGATGATATAGCATCCCGCCTTTTTATAACATAAACTTTCATTACATTACACAAAACTGAGGATCTTTAAGGTTTAGTGTCTTGGAAACCAGGAACATAATACATAAAAACAACATAAAACATTCTTCTTAATCACTTGAAAGGATTATCCTTATGTTAATCCAAGGTTCATTACTGCATCTCATAACCTGGGGATATACATCAAAAGAAAGGGTGAGCAGAAGGTCCAGTAAGGGAAACAAGCGAAAC
Source organism: Viscum album (assembly GCA_963277665.1). Classification (NCBI taxonomy): domain Eukaryota; kingdom Viridiplantae; phylum Streptophyta; class Magnoliopsida; order Santalales; family Viscaceae; genus Viscum; species Viscum album. Next base: position 213,199,382 of record OY728163.1, read on the forward strand.
ATTTTACATATGAACTTGAGATACATCAATAAATTCATGAAAAGAACTTTAAGGCATGAGAATGAAATCATGAGGCATATCATAATAAAAATAAATTTTTTCATAACTTTAAGATGTGGATACATCATTTAACATAGACAATCATTAACATATCACCAAGGTCCATCCCCAAGGTGTCATTTGAAAATTACCAAGGTTATTCACCAAGATATCGTGAAAATTGTAATCTCTAGTGGTTACATCATTACCCAATGCATTGGAGCGCTATCAAAGCGCACCCTTAAATTTGCCTTTATTATCATGTGAGACACATATATCATCATAAAAAATTTCATAAATAACCCATATAGCATAAAATAAATGGGTTTCATTTCATAATCATAACGTTTTAAAAACTACTTTAAAGATATGATCTTTACGTCACTTTAAACCCACGGAAGGGGAGAGCGGGTCTCATGTATGTAAATACCCAAATTTAAAATAGAATATTTTGATACATATGTGAATACCCCTATAGAAATAAGATATTTAGGTATTCACTTTATAACATGATGTAATTTTGAGAAAAGAGAGAGGCATTTTGAGACGAAAATTCTATAGCATAACGGCTATTATTCGGGGTTTTAGAAAACATTGAAAAGAGAGGGGAATGGGTCAAACATTCATAAATGACCCATAAAACAGTAGAGGGATAGAATATGAAGGATATATGAACATGGTAATGAAATGTTAAATACATACCATATGAAATGAAGAATAGTAAAGGAAGACAAAAAAATAAGATTTCTCTTATGAAAATTCGGCAGCCTAAGGACATCACTTAAACTTCAAAAAAAATGAATTGACGAGATCAAATAGGGTCTCTCATCATATGAACATAAGAGTCCAGTATGATAGATATAGAGATCATACCCCAACATAATAAAAAGGAACTTGCAAGACTTTACATGAAATTAGAACTTTGAAAAAGGAGAAAGGTGAAAGAACCACTTAAAATTTGGTAGCCTAACAACGTCACTTAAAACTTCAAAAAAAAAAATGAATTGACAAGATCAAATAGGGTCTATCATCATATGAACATAAGAGTCCAGTATGATAGATATAGAGATCATAACCCAACATAATAAAAAGGAACTTGAAAGACTTTACATGAAAATAGATCTTGAAAAATGAGAAGGGAGAAAGAATCCGTTACAAAAATTTCAGCAGCCTAACGACGCCACTTAACACTTCATAAAAAGAAATAATGAGAGTAAGAGGGGATATCTCATTATATTAACATGAAAATGGCAGTAAGAGGAGTATAAAAGAACATCCTTTAACATAAGAAGATGGATCATAAAAGAAATGACATAAAAGAGATTTCTTGAAAAGAAAGAGAGAGGTCAGATCCCTTACCTTAAAATGTAACTCTTAAAAATCAAAGGTTTGGACCTTGAGGGCTTGGGGGAACATTGGGAGGAATCCTTGGGAGGCAAGGAGACCAGAACTTCGTTGAGGATGGTTTTGGAGTCGAAAGGATGAGAGGAGGGCTTGATATTTATAGGGAAAGTGAGGGGACAAGGCATTAATGGCCAAGGGACACCTCAAAAGTGGTTTTCTCAAAACCATGTGCTCTCCCAAGATATTTCCCATGAAGTTAGGCCACATGGGGCCCCCATAAAACAATTCATCACCTTTGGTCGACCATAACTTAAAATATCTCATGATATCATCATGACACGGTTATGATGTCATTAAACATACCGAAACCCTAAAACTGTATTTTTACTATTCACTGAAAATTCAACTTTCTCAGAAAAATCCCAAAATTTCACCTTAACCAAATATCGATGCTCTGATTACAAAAATGAACTCCATTTTATAAAAATAATTTTCTAAATAATTTTAATTAATTTTTTAATTAAAAAACACTATTCACCCGAAAAAACTAATACTTGAATAATAATATATGAAACCATTATTTAACCAATTTATTGAATCACATTACTTAATCAAGGTGGCTAGATTATATTAATACTTTCTTTAAGTGAGATTACTAATCCATTTGGTCACATTACTAATCCTAAGCATAAAATCACTATTCATAATTTTCTATTCATCAAAAATTAAGTTGATCTTATTAGACTCTAAATTTCATACTGAACATAATTGTAGAAGACCATTTTTCAAAAATCATTACACATTTTTAATTATTTAAGGTTTACATAAACATTTTAAAAATGTCCTTTTTCTAAAATTCATCAAAAATATTCATACTATATTTATCCGGTTATTTGAAAATTCATAAACTTCATCATAAGAAGAAATCGAAATTTTTATTTAAAACAAAGGATTACACAAGGCAGTTACGGTCTCCTTACATAGCCCCTTATCACACTAACATAGGACCTAATTGTAAGGTGTGCTAAGGTGAGAGAATCTGAGGGAGGCTCGGCCAACATCGCACGAGTAGTAATTTCTATCAGTTTGAACTTCTCACGAAGGAGATTCCATTCTAACTTCACACGATGAAGTTCGACTTGGGTTTTGTCCAGATCAAATCCCAGTGGTGCTACCTCCTTCCCAAGTTCTGTTAGATGGGCTTCGATTGGTCCAAGACTACTGGGTGAGGCCATCAAATCTTCTTTCTATATTAATAAACCAAGATTACTTGTATTTAGAGACAATAATCAAAACGTTTAGTTTCCAGCGGTCATATTGACCAATGGTCATATAACAGTAAAAACCCAACGGTCTCATTTTAATTATAATCATGTTATCAAATGAAACAATCTTGTTGAGTATAAAAAAAATAAAATAACACACAAAATTAGGAAACAATATTTATTCAAAATTTCGGGTTGTTACAATCTTCCCCCCTTAAGAAATTGCACCGTCATAATTTTTAAAATTGGGTATTGAAATTTCATTGAAAGTCCCACATCGGAAAAGGACTCAGTAAAACTATTACTTTAAAAGAAATAAAGGGATGTAAAAAGGTCACCCGAGTTAACCCACACTAGGATTCCTTGTAGAAAAACATGGATATGGAGGAGAAAACAAAGGGTCAAGTTCTGAGGGAGAGTGATAGAAAACATGATTAGGAGAAATTTAACCATAAGAAAATCCCAAACTTATGATGTGTGTAAACGGTCTTTGATTACCTAGTAGGAAGTGTAAACCAACAACGTTTTTGTTTTACGTTCCTTTTCATAATTTTGAGGAATTCATTTACTACATAGAATAAAAACATAAGAAAATATACCTACCTTCATGTAGAGTTTCATCCTTTAATAAGTCTCTACCAAAACTAATCTTTTCTCCGAACGATGAGAATTCAAAAACACTTGGTCTCATCAAAAGCACAAGAATCATCTTCTTGAGAGTCACATAATCCAAAAAATATTAACTATCAATTTCTTCTATCTTTAAACATTATCCCAAAAACAGAAAGGGTAAGATAAAACAAATTTTCAAAAAGAAAGAATCCCATAAGAAGGGAAAATACTTTTAAATCTTTAAAGTTCCATGGTACTACCAAAAGTTCATCATAGACCATTCCATAAATAACAGTCCTTAAAATTCCTCAAAATAAACCAAACTAAAATTGAAACCCAAATATAAGAAGGATATGATAACATAGTCTTCCAAAATAAACTTCATCGTTCATCTCCAAACAACATAAACCACTCCTAATCATCTTATAACAAAAGTAACTAACCTAAACATATTTTCCCCAAGATAGGTTAATCATTTCCATAAATAACCTATATTACCATAAGTTTACCTTAAATTCATCGATTCTTCAAAATATAAGTCAACCTTACTCCTCAATGAAAATACCATAGTAATCTATTTACCTCGATCATATAGGGTCCCCAAAATAGTGAACGTCTTCCAAAATAATAATCATCATTTTAATCCCCTAATAATCTCTGTCATATTAATATGGAAATCGTCACATTTCCTATCACATTGTTTGTTGGTACATGTTCTTCCATTTCCCGCCATTAACTAAGAATAGAAAGTATAATTAGAGCCTTAAATACTTAACCAATAATCATGAAAAGGAGCTTAAAGTATATAAGGATAACTTTTAGAAGAAAAGTATACCCTAACTTCTGATCCCCTAGGTTTCAAACTAGGTTATCCATGATCATATATTCTTATGTGAATCTTTATTTTGTTTTATCCTTGTTCCTTTAATAATGGTTTATACTAAGCTTATGAATTTACCAAAGCATATCCCCTGGGAGTGTCGTAAACAAGAGTGCAGCAAGGCCCGTTGTCATGTACCAGTTCCCATTTGAGTCTAGCTCAAAGCGGTGTTTTCTGGTTTTACCCCTATGTACATCTGTACCAGATCCACCTCTACCTGCTCGTATCCAGACAGGGATGTATTTGCTTGGAAACCCCTTACTCAATACTCACCAAAATACCAGGAAGATATCCTATATTTAAACTTTTCTATATGGTTCTTCCTAGAGTTTTCATATCCTAATTTACAAAAATAACTAAACCATCCTTTGATACCAACTATAGCATCCCACCTTTTTATAACATAAACCTTCATTACATTACACAAAACTGAGGATCTTTAAGGTTTAGTGTCTTGGAAACCAGGAACATAATACCTGAAAACAACATAAAACATTCTTCTTAAGCACTTGAAAGGATTCTCCTTATATTAATACTAGGTTCATTACTGCATCTCATAACCTGGGGACATACATCAAAAGAAAGGGTGAGCAGAAGGCCCAGTAAGGGAAACAAGCGAAACATTTTACATATGAACTTTAGATACATCAATAAAGTCATGAAAATAACTTTAAGGCATGAGAATTAAATCATGAGGCATATCATAATAAAAATAACATTTTTCATAACTTTAAGATGTGGCTAAATCATTTAACATAGAAAATCATGAACATATCACCAAGGTCCATCCCCAAGGTGTCATTTGAAAATTATTAAGGTTATTCACCAAGATATCGTGAAAATTGTAATCTCTAGTGGTTACATCATTACCCAATGGATTGGAGCGCTATCAGGGCGCAACCTTAAATTTGCCTTTATTATCATGTGAGCCACATATATCATCATCAAACATTTCATAAATAACCCATATAGTATAAAATAAATGGGTTTTATTTCATAATCATAACGTTTTAAAAACTGCTTTAAAGATATGATCTTTACATCACTTTAAACCCACGGAAGGGGAGAACGGGTCTCATGTATATAAATACCAGAATTTAAAATAGAATATTTTGATACATATGTGAATACCCCTATAGAAATAAGAGCTTTTAGTATTCACTTTATAACATGATGTAATTTTGAGAAAAGAGAGAGGCATTTTGAGATGAAAATTCTGCAGCATAACGGCTATGATTCGGGGTTTTAGAAAACATTGAAAAGAGAGGGGACATGGGTCAAACATTCATAAATGACCCATAAAATAGTATAGGGAGAGAATATGAAGGATATATGAACATGGTAATGAAATTTTAAATACATACCATATGAAATTAAGAACAGGAAAGGAAGACAAAAAAATAAGATTTCTCTTATGAAAATTCGGCAGCCTAACGACATCACTTAAACTTCAAAAAAATGAATTGACGAGATCAAATAGGGTCTCTCATCATATGAAAATAAGAGTCCAGTATTATAGATATAGAGATAATACCCCAAAATAATAAAAAGAAACTTTCAAGACTTGACATGGAATTAGAACTTTGGAAAAGGAGAAAGGTGAAAGAACCACTTAAAATTCGGCAGCCTAACGACGTCACTTAAAACTTCAAAAAAAAAAAATGAATTGACAAGATCAAATAGGGTATCTCATAATATGAACATAAGAGTTCAGTATGATAGATATAGAGATCATACCCCAACATAATAAAAAGGAACTTGAAAGACTTTACATGAAAATAGATCTTGAAAAATGAGAAGGGAGAAAGAATCGGTTACAAAAATTTCAGCATCCTAACGGCGCCACTTAAAACTTCATAAAACGAAATAATGAGAGTAAGAGGAGATCTCTCATTATATGAACATGAAAAGGGCAGTAAGAGGAGTATAAAATAACATCCTTTAACATAAGAACATGGAGCATAAAAGAAATGACATAAAAGAGATTTCTTGAAAAGAAAGAGAGAGGTCGAATACCTTACCTTAAAATGTAACTCTTAAAACTCAAAGGTTTGGACCTTGAGGGCTTAGGGGAACCTTGGGAGGACTCCTTGGGAGGTAAGGAGACTATAATTTCATTGAGGATGGTTTTTTATTTGAAAGGATGAGAGGAGGTCTTGGTATTTATAGGGAAAGTGAGGAGACATGGCATTAATGTCCAAGGGACACCTCAAAAGTGGTTTTCTCAAAACCATGTGCTCTCCCAAGATATTTACCATGAAGTTAGGCCACATGGGGCCCCCATACAATAATTCATCACCTTTGGTCGACCATCCCTTAAAATATCTCATGATATCATCATGACACAGTTATGATGTCATTAAACATACCGAAACCCTAAAACTGTATTTTTACCATTCACTGAAAATTCAACTTTCTCAGAAAAATCCCAAAATTTCACCTTAACCAAATATCGATGCTCTGATTACAAAAATGAACTCCATTTTATAAAAATAATTTTCTAAATATTTTTAATTAAATTTTTAATTAAAAAACACTATTCACCCGAAAAAACTAATACTTGAATAATAATATATGAAACCGTTATTTAACCATTTTATTGAATCACATTACTTAATCAAGGTGGCTAGATTATATTAATACTTTCTTTAAGTGAGATTACTAATCCATTTGGTCACATTACTAATCCTAAGCATAAAATCACTATTCATAATTTACTATTCATCAAAAATTAAGTTGATCTTATTAGACTCTAAATTTCATACTGAACATAATTGTAGAAGACCATTTTTTGAAAATCATTACACATATTTAATTATTTAAGGTTTACATAAACATTTTAAAAATATCCTTTTTCTAAAATTCATAAAAAATATGCATACTATATTTATCCGGTTATTTGAAAATTCATAAACTTCATCATAAGAAGAAATCGAAATTTTTATTTAAAACAAAGGATTACACAAGGCAGTTACAGTCTCCTTACATAGCCCCTTATCACACCAGCATAGGACCTAAGTGTAAGGTGTGCTAAGGTGAGAGAATCCGAGGGAGGCTCAGCCAACATCGTACGAGTAGTAATTTCTATCAGTTTGAACTTCTCGCGAAGGCGATTCCGTTCTAACTTCACACGATGAAGTTCGGCTTGGGTTTGGTCCAGAGCAAAGCCCTGTGGTGCTACCTCCTTCCCAAGTTCTGTTAGATGGGATTTGATTGGTCCAAGACTACTGGGTGAGGCCATCAAATCTTCTTTCTATATTAATAAACCAAGATTACTTGTATTTAGAGACAATAATCAAAACGTTTAGTTTCCAGCGGTCATATTGACCAATGGTCATATAATAGTAAAAACCCAACGGTCTCATTTTAATTATACTCATGTTATCAAATGAAACAGTTTTGTTGAGTACAAAAAAATAAAATAACACACAAAATTAGGAAACAAGATTTATTCAAAATTTCGGGTTGTTACATATGACATGGAAAATGAGGTAGTGGAGATGTTTGTTTTCACCAAACGTAAAGCAAAAGGAAGGTTCTGCCATGCCGCCTTTCGCCTAGAGTGAAGGAGAAGCTAACACCAGTGATGTCTCCTTTCCCTGAAGAGCCTATAACTGGACACCCCCACTTCAAATTCTCTTTATATCTATAACTTTAACTCTCTCTCTCTAATAAGCTAGGTGGTTCTTCATTTTTTCATGATGATTTTGATGGCTTAAAAGGAGTGCCAATTTTTATGAAGCATCATTGAGAGGAATGTTTTCTTATTTATTTTAAAGTTATTTATTTATTTAATTGATTTTTTTAGTTAGTACTAAAAATATTTTTTTAAAAGGTTGGGGCTGAAGCCTCAATTTATTATTTAAAGAAAATACCTCTTTAAGAATGGGTAGAGGGAGACCCATTACATAGCCCGAAGGACTAAGGCCAAGTGGCCTGAAAACACAGCTTGAAAGACCATTTGTTGGTGCAAAGGACCCCTCAGTGAACAGTACTGCTACAGTACCCTTGCTTCTACAGTACCTAATACAGTACTGCCGCCGCTACAGTACCTGCTATAGTGCCTCTGCCGCTACAGTACTACTACAGGCCCTGCTAGAGTACTAATTAAATATCAGTTTACTAATGCTTAAAGAATGATTAACTAATAATTAAAAAATATATTACTAATGATTAAAAAATATATAACTAATGATTAAAAAATTATTAAATAATGTTTAACTAATGATTAAAAAATGATTAAAGAATACTTAACTAATGATCAACTAATGATTAATGATTGATGAAATAATGATTAAATATTGATTAACTAATGATTAAAGAATTATTAACTAATGGTTAATTAATGATTGACTAATTATTAAAGAATGATTAACTAGTGATTAAAGAATGATTAAATAATTATTAAGTGGTTAACTAATGATTATAGAATTATTAAATAATGATTAAATAATGATTAAATAATGATTAAATAAGGATTTAAGAATGATTAATGAATGATTAAAAAATGATTAAATAATGATTAATCAGTGATTAAAGAATTATTAAGAAATGATCAAAGAATGATTAACTAATGATTAAATAATCATTAACTAATGATTAAAGAATGATTAAAAAATGGGTAACTAATGATTAAATAATGATTAGATAATGATTTACTAATAATTAAAGAATGATTAACTAATGATTAACTAATGATTAAAGAACTATTAAGTAATTTTATGAAACAATTAAATAATGATTAAAGAATGATTAAGTAATGATTAAAAAATAATTAAAGATTGATCAAATAATTATTAAGTAATGATTAAATAATGATTAAGTAATGATAAAATAATTATTAAAAAATGATTAACTAATGATTAACTAATGGTTAAAAAATGATTAGATAATGAATAACTAATCATTAAATAATGATTAACTAATGACTAAAAAATAATTATTTAATAATTACTTAATGATTAAATAATAATTACATATAAAGTAACTATTTTCCATATATTAATGAAGTAATGATTAAATAGTTATTAATGATTAATTAAGGTATACTTAATATACAATTAATTAATAATTAAAAAATGCTTAATTAATAAAAAAACTGGATGACAAAGAGGCTGAATTGAACACAAGATTTGTTACTATTGTGATTTAGATGATTCATGCCTTATACAAATCTAATTTGTCATATGATTTAGATACATTTCATGTTTCTTATAAACCACTGATCATACCATTAGTAAAGATAAAAATAATACTAAAAAACATGACTGTCATCTTTCAGGACATAAGAAAACATTCTAAAATTTTGATATCATAAATATTATGTGATTATCTGAGCAATCAAATCCATGTTTAGATACTAAAAGTGGATGTGGATTTGGTACTGATGTACGTGGGGGTAAAACCCAAAAACACTGCATTGAAATAAAATCGATCAAGAACTGGTGCACAAAAATGACCCTTGTTACACACCTGGTTTCACACTCTCTCTAGATATGCTTTATAATGACCCTTCTTTTTCTTACATAACTTATTACATCATTTTAAAGACAAACAACATAAAATCATTACACAATGAGGATCCAAAGGTTTAGTGTCTTTGGGAAATTAGTACCATACATAAAATTTACAAAATAAAACTTAAATATTTATTTAATTCCTTATTCTCTAGATTCTTATTAGCCCTTGAATTCTCTTTAGAACAAGTAATCACTTGAGGATATATATTAAAAAGGGGTGAGATTAAGCCCAGTAAGAGGATAGGTAAGAACATGAAACAATATAAAATGGGGTGAGCATAATCATTATCATAATAACATAGGAATATGATCATAAACATGAGAGAAAGCGTTAAGAAAAGACTTAGAATGTGGAAATGCATAAAAATGAAAAATCATGTCTTAGTCGTTAAATACCACACATAGTTGTTAGAAAAGATAGAATAATGCTCATTGATATTTTACTTTTATCATTAGATAAATCAAATTACCTAATGCATTGGAGTGCTATATAATTTTGGGCACACCCGTCACATCATAACATATACATTATCATGCTTTCCACGTAGAATATATATCATTCTTGGACATAAAGTAACCCATGGAAAGGAATGGGTTTCATATCATAATCATACATCCATAGTATTCTTTTCCAAAATTAAATAGGGAATAAAATCCTTGAATCATCAACCTTGAGTGAATAAGAAACAATCTTGAGAAGTAAAAGTTGTGTTTTTTTGAAAGAGTTCTTTTGGAAAACATTATGTTTGTAATAAACTCAAGTAGAAAAAATGTATATCCCAAAAAAGGTATTATAATGACTAATAAATGATATTTAAGTAATATAAATAATGAAAATGGGGTTAAATAGGGAAAACCCAAAGAAATAGAGTTGGGTTCGAGAATTCCCCTTACCTTATGTCCGAATGATTCCTTCACTTTAATGTCCTATATAACCACATCAGATTCATTAATTAAAAATTCCATAACCTTTTAAACATGAATATGATTAATTATAATTTTATTATGTTATTTTATGGGCCTTTTTATGAGTTATATAATTTAATTTCATCGTTCTAAAGCATTCATTTTCATAGTTTTCACGATCAGCTCACTTGTATTCATGAATGGAAGTTCATGTAAAATGATGATAAATATCCAAAATTTTTGTTATATATTATTAATGATATTACAGAAGTTTTAATGATCTTATAAAGAATTTGGTTATATGTCATGGGGATTAATCATTAGATACAAATTAATGATGATTGTTTTAGGTTAATTTTGGCAGTTTTTCGATCACAACAAACTCATTTTTAAAATAAAAGAGAGAGTGACAGTGGTGTATAATGATGAATATTATGTTAACATGATATAATTATAGTATATGAAACATACTAGAGTTATAATTCCATTTGGATGAAGGTATGTGAGGAAATAATAAGAAAAGAAATGAAATTGACAGGAAATTAAAAGAAAAACAGAGAAGATTTACCTGTTGAATTCTCCTCTTGAGATCCTCCTCAAGGCACCTAGGCTTGGTCTTTTGATGATACCAAGAGATCCTGGACATGGGGGAGGGATAGGGAAGATTATTGGGTATAATTTAGGAAATTCTCAAAGCTTGAGAGGTGTGATGAGAAGAGGGTGTGAGGGGTGATATTTATAGTGGAGGAGAGGGGTGTTTTTTCATTATTATATTCATTAGTTTATTATTTTGGCTCAAGAATATGAATATTTTGAGAATTATCTCTAAATATATTAAAATAATGAAGGATGGTTCGATATTATGGTTCTTATATCACCCTTTCATCAACAATGACTAAAAAATTCATGTATTTAACATTTATAAAAAATTATCGTATTTTACTATTCATAAAAATTCAAGTATTTCAGAAAAATACGAAAAATACACCCTAAAATTTTTTAGATGTAGAATTAAAAAAATATCTTCATTTTATGAAAATAATTTTCTAAATATGAGTAATTTAATTTTTAATTAAAATCATTATTTACTTGGAAAATATAGATTTTAAAATTATAACTGATTTTATAACACTTCGAGAAATTACTTAAGGTCTCATAAATTTATCTTAAAATCATAATTCATAAAAATATTAATTTATAAATACATTTTATAAAAATAAATTTTCTTTTAAATTATTAAATTAATCAAAAAATTGTAATTAAATATTTATGACTTATAAAAATACCAACACTTAATTAACAATTTTTAAAATATTTACTTTCTTATACTATGATATAATTATGTCATATTTTCAATTATAAGATGAAAAATTTTATTTATACTTTGATGGGTGTTGTTACTATTCATTTATCCAGTTTACTATTTATAAGGGTCATATTACTATTCCTAAGGGAAAGTTACAATTTCATCAGTATTGGTTTTTTAACTTCTAGAAATACTTTTTATTTTATTAATTATTCATTTATAAAGTTTTTATTATGTATTATAAGTTATTTTATATGATTTATACTATGTGACATTACTATAAGAAGGGAAAAATTCCTTTGATGAATTTTTGGGTCGTTACATTCTTCCCCCCTTTAGAAATTTTGGCCTTGAAAATTTGATTTACATAAACAAGTGAGGGTACTTTTACCTTCATTGCCTCCTCTGGTTCCCAAGTTGGTTCTTTATACTTATGGTTCTCCAAAAAACTTTGACAAGGCAGATTGTATTATTGCATAGAACCTTATCTCTTTAGTGCAAAATATTTACTGGTTTCTTCTCATAAGAGAGATGATCTTCTAGCTACACCACCTCTGAGTTCAGTACATGTAACAGATCTGGTATGTAATTTCTCATGAGTGATATGTGGAACACATCATGAGCTTGAGCCATATTCAGTGGAAGTGCACGGAGATATTCCACAGATCCTATGTCATCAAGGATCTAAAAGGGCCAATGTACCTTGGTCTTACCTTCCCCTTTTCTTTCCAAACCAGATGACCCTATTTTATGATGATATTTGAAGAAAAATTTTATCTTCAACATCGAACTCCAAGTCCCTTTGACGGTTGTCAGCATAGATCTTTTACCGACTCTGAACATATTTGATATGTTGCTGGATGGCTTGAAACTTCTCTATCATCTCTTGCACAAGATCAGGCCCAAGTAGCTTTCTTTTTCCAACTTCATCCCAAGAGGTTGGATTTCTACATCGCTTTCCATACAGAGCTTTATATGGAGCCATCTGAATACTCGAGTGGAAGCTATTGTTGTATGATAACTCAACCAACTAGAGATATTGATCCCATCCACCTTTAAATTCTAAAGAGCACTCTCTTAGCACATTTTCAAGCATCTGAATAGTCCTTTCAGATTTTCCATCAATTTGGGGGTGATAGGTTGTGCAGAAATTTAATTCAGTACTCAAAGCATGTTGAAGACCCCTCCAGAATTTAGATGTGAACCTGGGATCACAATTAGAGATAATTGAGAGTGGAACTCCATGTAGTATCACCACTTATTTAACATATATCTTTGCAAGTTGTTCAAGTGAGAGATCTTCCTAAATAGTGATAAAGTGGACAGTCTTGGCGAGTCGGTCCACCATAACCCATATCACATTATTATTTTTGGATGTCTTCAGAAGACCAGTGATGAAGTCCATAGTGACATTATCCCATTTCCACATGGGTATAGGCAATGGTTGCACCATCCCTTTGGACTTTTATTGCTCGACTTTAACTTTATGACATGTTAAGCACCTTGAGATATACTTTGAAATATCCTTCTTTATGTTGTCCCACCAGAAGTGTTCTTAGAGATCACGGTAAATCTTTGTACTCTCGGGATGGATAGAGAAAGTTGATCTATATGAATTTTCCAATATATCATTCTTTATCCCAAGTTATAAAGGAATACAAATCCTTGTTCCAAACCGAATCACACCATCATCATCAATATAGAACTCTTGAAACTTTCCTTTCTTTACTGCATTCACCTTATTTTGTATCTCCAGATCATCCCTTTGTTCCTCCTTAATATTCTCTTGAATAGATGGTTGGGAAATCATTTTATCAAGGTAGGATGCATTCCCTACTATTATGATTTCCAAATTATCCATGAAGATATGGTCTTTCTCAATCCACAACATGGATAGAGTAGTAGGTCCTTTTCTACTAAGAGTATTAACTACCATGTTCGTCTTTCTAGGATTATAGTGAATAGAGAAATCTTAGTCTTTGATTAGATTTAACCACCTTATTTTATGCATTTTGAGATCCTTTTGTGTTAATATATACTTTAGGCTCTTGTGATCGGTATATATGTCACACTTCTTACCATAGAGGTAGTACCACTAGATTTTCTAGGAAAAAAATCATAACTTCTAGCTCCAAATCATGCATTGAGTAGTTATGCACATGGATATTTAACTGCCATGAGGCTTAGGCTATCACATTATCATTTTTCACAAGTACACAACCCAATACTTCCTTATAATCATCATTTTATTTCACAAAAATTTCTAAATTTTTCAGTAATGTGAGTATAATTGCAGTGATCAACCTCTTCTTTAGCTCCTTGAAGCATTCCTAACACTCTTCTGTCCAAACATACTTTACCACTTTACTTGTTAACTTAGTTAGATGGTTTGAAAATCATGTGAAATTTCTCACAAAACCTCAACAGTACCTTGATAATCCAAGAAAACTATGGATTTCCATGACACTAGAGGGTCTGGCCCATTACTCAATTGCCATTGTTTTTGAAGGGTACATAGAAGTTACCTCACTTGTGATCACATGTCCCAAGAATGTGGATTTATTTATCCAAAAGTCACACTTTATGAACTTATAATACAACTTCTCCTTACTTAATGTTGACAACACAAGCCTTAGATGTTCTTCATGTTCCTCTTTTCTCAACTAGTAGATGGGAATATCATCAATAAAAACTACCACAAATTTGTCAAGGTAATGTCTAAAGACTATATTCATCAAATAAATGAATATTTCTGGGGAATTAGTAAGCCCAAAGGGAATCAAAAGAAACTCATAGTACCCATATCTTGTACAGCAGGCAATCTTTTGAATATCTTCCTTCGTCACCTTTAGCTAATGATATCCAAAATGAAGATCCAACTTTGAAAACTATTGAGCTCTTCACAACTGATCAAACAAGTCATCAATACTTGGGAGAGGATACTTTCTATTTATGGTGATCTTATTTATTTCCTGATAATTGATACACAACCACATTTATCCATCCTTCTTCTTGACACAGATCACTGACACACCCCTTGGTGATGCACTAGGGCATATGAACACTTTATCCAAATTCTCTTACAGCTGCTTATTTAACTCCTCCAGTGTGATAGGGTCCATCATATAGGGACAATTTGAGATAGGAGTAGATTTTGGTATGAGTTCTATTGATAACTCTACCTCACAATCTGGGGTAATTCCAAGTTACTCTTTAATAAATACATCATCGTATTTCCTCATGATGGGAATTTACCCTAGGTTGATATCTTCCTTTGACTCAACCATTTTAGTGAGGTATTATTCTTGATAGGGAATCAACACCCACATTGTTGAAGGATTTTAAAAAGGATATTCATGATCTTCCTTGAATTTATAGAGGAACATGGGATGGTTTGGAATATAAAATGATATTTAATTTTCCTAATAGTTTATATGTGATCTATATAACGAGAGCCAATGCATACCTAGTATAGCAACAAATTCCACAAAGGTAAGTATTATGAGATTCATTGGAAGAATCTTCACACATATGACAACAGGAGAAGCATCCAACACTTGTGTTATAATGATTGAACCACTAAGTGTTTTTACGAATATCTTTACTTCAAGGTTTCGGGGCTTTGATTTAATAGTTCTATCAAACTTTCAAGATATAAAGGAATGCATAAAACCATAATCAAATAAGATTTTTTTACATTCTTGAGTGAATAATAAGTGTACCTTGTACAACTTCATTATATTTCTCCACTTATATAGTAGTGATGGCATAATCCTTGCCTTTCTCCTTTGGTTTTGGTGGCTGTTGATACTAATTACCCTCTAGGACTCTAGGTTTAGCGCACTGGTTTGCATAGTGACCTTGCTCTCTATAGTTGTAACATTGGAACATGGGTGGTGCTAACCTTTCCTATACTAAATTTTCCCTCTTAATCATGTATATTCAAAATTCATGAGCTTGGTGGCCTTCTCTCCCACACTTGAAGCATTTCCCCACCCCTTTGAGAAAGTTCCCATGATGCGTCTTCCCACATTTTTGACATGTGGGTGGTTGAGTTTTCTTTCCACCTTTTTCATGAGATCCTCTAGTATGAAACTACATCTTTCGTTTCTTATCACCATAACCATGGGTCCATTCTCCAAACTCCATATCCACTTTGAGATCATATCGAATAAATTATTCATAACTTCCAAAGTCTCTAATTGTTAGATCCATTTGAAGGTGTGGTTTTAAACCACTAAAGAATCTATCAATTTTTTCTATCATGTTTAACAATAATATCCAAATAGTACCTTGAAATACATATGAAATTTTCTTCGTAATCCATGATAGATTAACCTCCATTTTTCTTCAACTCTATGAATTCTCTCTCAATATTTTTATGAAGATTTCTATGGAAATACTTGTTAGGAAATATTATCTTAAAGTCTTCCCACTTCATCTATTAAATTTTATTCCTCATATTTGTGTTCCTAATCAACACCCACCATCGGTCGTACTCTCTATATAGATGATAAATGGATAGAGTCACCTTCTACATCTCATAATAGTGAAGAATGGAAAATATCTTCTTCATTGAATTTACCCACTATTTCACGACTAGTGGATCAGAAGATTCACTAAACGTCTGCGGTCATTCCCACATAAAACAATTGACAACCGGTTTCTACCTCTTAGGTGAAGTAGGTAATTCCACATTATTTAGGTTATTGTTTATAACCTGAGACAACTAGGTAATAATCGAAATGAAAATTTTAACTCCACATCCCAATGCATTGGGAATGTTTTTCAGGCAATCGCTGCATTATCCCTCGCACAGATTGTTGGCCTAGATTCTCCTGGTTCCCACCATTTTCTAAAATAGAAAATATTAGAACAAAACATAAGTCAAAAAGTTATGAATAAATAATATATTACTTTGTGCATTTAAATATTAAGTCTTATCTTGCGGGATCCCCATGTTTGGAATTTTTGAAAACAAATCTTCTTGGGTGATTACTTATACTTAGTCTCATATTGAGGGTTTTTAGAAAGGTTATAAAATCCTAATTCCCAAATTAATTGAAACATACTCTGATACCAACTACAGTGAACCTTATTTTTATTAAATATCTTATTAAATAATTTTAAATACAAACAACATAAAATCAATATACAATGAGGATCTAAATATTTAGTGTCTTGGGAAAATTAGGACCATACATAAAATTTACAAAATAAAACATAAACATTAATTTAATTCCTTATTCTTTAGATTCTTATTTTCCCTTGAATTCTACTTAGTAAAAGTAATTACCTGAGGATATACATTAAAAATGGGAGATCTTAAGCCCAATAAGAGGATAGATAAGAACATGAAACAATATAACATGGGGTGAACATAATCACTATCATCATGACATAGGCATAAGATTATAAACATGAGATAAATCATTAAGAAAAGGCTTAGAATATGGAAATTCATAAAAATGAAACATGATGTCTTAGTGGTTAACTACCACATATAGTTTTGAACAAATATAACATCATGTTCACACATATTTCACTTTTCTCATGAGATAGATCACTTTAACCAATGCATTAGAGAACTACATAATAAAATTTACATTATCATGCTTTCCACATAGAACATATATCAATAATGGACATAAAGTAACCCATATAAAGGAATGGGTTTCATATAATAAGCATAAAGTCATAAAATTTGGGTTCCCAAATGAAAGGGAGAATAATATCCTTGAATCATCAACCTTGAGTGAAGAAGAAACAATCTTGAGAAGTAAAAGGTCTGTTTTTTTAAATGAAGAGTTCTTTTGAAAAACACAGTGTTTGTCATAAACTCAAGTATAAAACATATATATCCTATAAAAATTTAAAATAATGATGAATAAATTATATTTAAGGAATATACATATTAAAAATTGGGTGAAAGAGGAAAAACCCAAAGAAAGAGAGTTGGGTTCAAGAATTCCCCTTACCTTAAGTGCAAATGCTTCCTTTACTTTAATGTCCTTTATAATCACATTAGATTCATTAATTAAAAATTAAAGAACCTTTTAAACATGAATATGATTCATTATGGTTTTATTAAGTTCTTTTTTGAGTATTTTTATGAGTTATATAATTTAATTTCATCATTTGGAAGCATTTGTTTTCATGGTTTTCACGATTGGTTCACTTGTATTCATGAATGAAAGTTTGTGTAAAATGATGATAAATATAAAAAATTGTTGTTATATGTTATTAATGATATTTAATAACTTTTAATGATCTTATAAATAATTTGGTTATATGGAATGAGGATGAATCATTAGATATAAGTTAATGAAGATCATTTTAGGTTAATTTTGGCGGTTTTTTTATCACAATGAACTTGTTTTGTTTTATCATTTAGTATTATGTGTATAAGTTAGTGACAGAACATAAATATGGTTATAAAATAAACTATAGAATATATTTCAACCATTTTATGGTTTTATTAACATATTTAACGGTTTTAAAGGAAAATTAAATTGCATCGCCAATGATGTCAGTAAATTGACACATCACGGGCAACAATTTCATTTTTAAAATAAAAGAGAGAGAGGATGGTTTTTAATGATGAATATTAAATTAACATGATAAAATTAAATTATATGAAACATAATTGAGTTATAATTCCATTTGGATGAAGTAAGGGGGATAAATAATAAGAAAACAAATGAAATTGAAAGAAAATTAAAAGAAAAATAGAGAAGATTTACCTCTTGAATTCTCCTCTTGAGATCCTCCTCAGGGCATCCAGGATTGGTCTTTTGATGAGACCAAGAGATCCTAGAAATGGGTGAGGATCTAGGTAATAGTATTGGGTAGAATTTAGGAAATACTAAAATCTTGAGAGGTGATAGGAGAAAAGGGCGTGAGGGGTGGTATTTATAATGGATGAGATGGGTGTTTTCTCATTATTATATTAATTAGTTTATTATTTTGACTAAAGACTATGAATATTTTGAGAATTATATATAGATATATTAAAATAATTAATAATGGTTCTATATTAAGATTCTTACATCATCCTTACATCAACAATGACTCAAAAAATGCATGTATTTTGCATTTATCAAAATCGTATTTTAGTATTCATAAAAAATTCAAGTATTTCAGAAAAATACAAAAAATTCACCTGAACCATTTTTTGATGTTTATAATTCAAAAATGAACTCCATTTTATGAAAATAATTTTCTAAATATGAGTAATTTATTTTTTAATTAAAATCATCATTTACTTGGAAAATACAGATTTTAAAATTATAACTGATTTTATAACACTTTGAAAAATTACTTATGGTCTCATAAAATTATCTTAAAATAAAAAGACATAAAAATTTAAAATAAATGAATAAATTTTATGAAAATAATTTTTCTTTTAAATTATTAAATTAATCATAAAATAATAATTAAATATTTATGAATTATTAATTAATAGTTTTTAAAATATTTTCTTACTTATAATATGAAATAATTATATAATATTCACTTATAAGATGAAATTTTTTTATTTATACTTTCATGGGTGTAATTACTATTCATTTGATCCATTTACTATTCATAAGGGTTATATTAACTAATAATTAAATAATGATTAACTAATGATTGAATAATGATTAAGTAATTTTATAGAATGATTAAATAATGATTAAATAACAATTAGGTAATGATTAAATCATGATTAAATATTGATCAAATAATGATTAAATAATTATTAAATAATGATTAACTAATGATTAACTAATGATTAAAAAATTATTATATAATGTATAACTAATCATTAAAGAATGATTAACTAATGACTAAAAAATAATTATTTAATAATTACTTAATGATTAAATAATAATTATGTTTAAATTAACAATTTTCTATCTATTAATGAAGTAATTATTAAATAGTAATTAATGATTAATTAAGGTACAATTTATATACGATTAATTAATAATTAAAAAAATGATTAACTAATAAAAAAACTGGATGACAAAGAGGCCGAATTGCACACATGGTTTGTTACTCCTATGATTTAGATGGTTCATACGTCATACTTGTTTGGTTTGTTACTCTCTATGGATATGTTTTAGATGAATAGAATTCTCCTTATAAACCATTGAACATACCTTTATGAAAGTTAAAAATTATACTACAAAACTTGAGTGTCATCTTTCAGGATATAAGAAAACATTCTAAAATTTTATAGCATAAAGATTATGTGATTATCTAAGAAATGAAATCCATGTCTAGATACTACAAGTGGATGTGTATTTGTCATAGATATACCTAGGTATAAAACTAGAAAACACCATATTAAATTAAACTCTACCAGGAATTGGTGCACAACAATGACCCTTGTTGCACACCTGATTTCACACTCCCGCTAGATATACTTTATATTATTCATATTTTATTTATAAACTATTGATCATATAAAGATTAAAAATTGTACTACGAAACATTAGTTTCATCTTTGAGGATATAAAATGACATTCTAAAATTTCAGTATAATAAAGATTGTATGGTCAACCATCACTATCAATAGTATTTAAATTATATTATCATGGTTAAAAAACATTTTTCATATAGAGAATCATGTTTTTTTTATGTCTAATGCTATGAGGATATTATTCAAACTAAGAAAAGAACTTCTTATAGTACATAACCAAAAATAATGATTAGGACAACTGATTGTGTAACCCTAAGTAAATTTCAAGAAAAAATTCATGGTTTCTTAAATTTGGGACCTAATCAAGAGATCAAGATTGTCTATTGGTTTTTGATGAGCACTAGGTTTAAGAAATAAATTTATTTTCCCAGAAGTCAGATAGTTCCATGATTGAGTTATATGTTGAGGTTTCTACTGTACAACAACAACGTTCAATTATATAAAGACACAGACTTATAATAGTTGTTGATGAAGGTCCATCCCAAGTAACTGAGGCTATTCCCTATGATGCGAAAAAGGACAACCTAGTTGATCTCCTAAGAGTGTCAAACTTGGTATGTAGTAAGTTCCATTGTTGTGCACCAGTTCCCAATTAGTATGGGAAGAGATTTGATTGTTTAGATAGCCACATAATCTGTATGATACCAAAATTTTAGAACGTTTTCTAATATCCTAAAAGATGACACTTATATTTTTCAGTACAATTTTTAACTTTCCTAATGTTATGTTGAGTGATCTATAAAGAGAATGTGATTCATCTAAATAATATTCATCAAGAGTAACAAACTAGGGGTGAAATTCTGTATAAATCATCTAAATCACAGGAGTAACAAATCATATGTGTAGTCAAGACTCTTTGTCATCCAGTTCATCATTTTTATCTTATGTTTACTCTATCTTAATCCAAAAGTTAATCAATAGAAAATAATTATTAATCAATCATTAATTCATCTTATATGAATTATACCTTAATCAATCATTAATTAGTATTTAATCACGATTTCATTAATATATAGAAAATAGTTACTCTATATGTGATTATTAGTTATTAGTTGATCATTATTTAGTTACTAGTTAATCATTCTTTAGTCATTAGTTTAACATTATTTAATGATTAGTTATTCAATATCTAATCATTATTTAATCATTAGTAAATTATTATTTAATCATTAGTAAATCAATATCTAATTATTAGTTAATCATTATTTAATCATTTGTTAATCATTAGTTAATCATTCTTTAACCATTTTAATGATTAGTTATTCAATATCTAATCATTAGTTAATCATTATTTAATAATTAATTCATCATTAGTTCACCATTACTTCATCATTTTTTTCATCATTGCTTCATCATTACTTCCTCATTACTTCCTCATTACTTCAAAAATTAATGAATCATTCGATATCTATTCCTTAATCATTAGTTAACCAATCTTTAATTATTATTTAATAAAGTTAATCGATTTTTAATCATTATTTATCATTTTTAATGATTATTTAATAATTGTTTAATCACGAGATAATCATTTTTAATCACGAGTTAATCTTTAATGATTCTTTAACCACCATTTTTTAATTAGGAGTTAACCTTTAACAATTCTTTGACCATTACTTAACCATTACTTAACCATTATTTAATCATTAACTAATGATTAGTACTTAATCTTTAATTATTTATTCCTTTATCATTAATTAATAATATGATATTAATTAGTTAATTATTATTAGCTAATAATTATATAATTATTCTTTAATCCTATGTTAATTATTAGATAATTTATATTTAATAATTAATATTAATAACTATTTTTTCTAAATAGTATCTAAGAGATTTTTTATGTGTTTTCTGGAAAAAAATGTGTAGGTCATTTTTTTTAAAATGTGTATAAAAGATGGCAGACCCTCTACAGTCTTTCGACTTCATCGATATGCGGTAGGGGGTCTACTGCCTTTCAGTAAGAAAAAAAATTATACATGTTTTTATATTTATAAATATATTTGTTTGTATATTATGATTTATATGTATATTTTTAGAAATCACTTATACATGGTTTTATTATTAGTTAAATAATACTTTTTTTCATTATTAGATAACTATAATATTATTATTCTATATAAATATATACATTATGATGTAATGTCTTATGTTTGTGACACACTTTATAATCTCTTATTTTTACCATGATCTTATGATATTTAACTCTTATACCATGTTTTAAGTGATACTTTATAATCATTCCCTTTTTGTTTTCATTCTATGATTATTGAATCTCATGATATATTATCCAATTTTATCATGTGACAACCTAAACGAGATTTATGAATCACTATTTCTTTTATGTATGTATCTAATATATTCCATGTAGTAAGAGTAAGGTGAGGTCTAGGATAAATTATTAAGATGAGAATAAAAGACTATTTTATTATTTTTATAATGTACCCAATTCCCAAAGACGTTGGACCTCTATATTTTTTGGAGTATTATATAAATGTTTTTGATAAAGATGATGTAATAATATGTATATGTGATCTATTTAATTATAGAAAATAGTTGAATAGACTTTATCATCACAATAGATGAAAATGTTTCTTCATAGTTAGCACCATTAAATTTTTGTAACATTTTTCACCAGGTGTTATTTATAATTAGACACCTTACTATTCATATTATTTTTCTTGTGAAAACCCCACTTAAACCCTATGGTTATCATGCCTTCATGTGAATCCACCAAATTCTAAACTTGGTTTATGTACATTGAGTCCATTTTAGATTCTATGGCTTTAAACCATTTCTTAGAATTAGAACTCTCAACGTACTCTCAATAGGTAGTAGGTTTTTCATCTATGAACATTACTTCATCATCATTTTCCATAATAAATTCATATATCTTAGGCTCTTTATGAATCCTACTATAGCATTGAGGTTATTATGTAACGTGAGTTGGTTCTTTTTCCACAACTCTTTATGGAACTGACTCAACTTCCATATCAGGAAAATACTACTTTTATCCAAAAATAGTTCACATTCTATTAGATTATAGAAACAATATCTCATAGTTTTCTTGAGATAGACAATAAATAATCATTTCAATAATTTAGAGTTATGTTTATTAGAAATCAATTTTCATACGAGTGATTCACAACCCCAAATATTAAGATATTTTAGGACATTTACCAATGAATATATAATATAGTGCCTTTATGACCACATTAGATAGAAAATAGTTAATTAGAAATGAAACTACTATCTTAGTATAATCTTATAATGAAATAATAAGATCACATTAACTCATCATTGATTGAACCATGTCCAATCAGGCATGATCCATTATCTTAGACACACTATTCAATTATCTCTTTCCATGAGGAGTGAGTTGTGAAACAATTCCACAATCTCTCATATGATCAATAAATTCTTAGCTCGCGTATTCAACGCCTTGATTTTATCTGTGAATCTTAATACATTTTCCCAATTGATTGTATAATTCATTCTAAAACTTTTTGAACTTTTCATAAGTTTCATACTTGTGTCTCATCATAAACACATAAACATACAAACTAAAGTCATTAATAAAGGTTATGAAGTACCTAAACCAACACTTCAAAATTCATAAATGAGTACAATCAATGTCTATGGGGAGATTTAGTCCCACATGGTGGTCTACAAATGGTATGATTGTATCAAGATCATCGAGCTCCATACTGAGGTGGAGTTTGATGATCTGGAGAGGGATGGTCCTCGGGAACTGGAATGTTGACCGTTACATGCTCCACCTCTGTGTTAGTGGGAGGAAGTTTCAATTGGATTTCATCCTATGCACCCAATCCATCTTCCACTAATATCGTAGAAGGACCTTCCATCATCGTATGGGGGGACCATATAGGATACGAAGGATCAAAAACCTAAGTTAGAGAAAACTGTGGATATCCTTTCAATAAATATGGATCTCATTGTTGTACATCTCGTTCCCCTCGTTGTTTGATTTTCATGATCACAATCACCTTTCTTTTTGTCTAACCTTGTGCTTTAAGTATTGTGGATGATAGGCAAGAGATTTCCAAAAGAATGGCCCAAGAAGAATCAAGAAGTGGACTGAAATTCAGTCCACCGGCCAACCAGTGTGATAGCACCGGCCAGCCGGTGGACCTGGCAGAGGCATTGCCCACTGCCAGGCTCCCCCGGTCAGCCGGTGGCTTGACCACCGGCCAGCCGGTGGCAACCTGACTCAAGGCTGAGCCACTGCCTCCCCACCGGCCAACCGGTGGCCTCACCACCGGCCAGCCGGTGGAACCCAGCCTCAATAGTGAAGGCTACTGCCTCACCACCGGCCAGCCGGTGGCTCTGGCACCGGTCAGCCGGTGGCCTCTGGAAAAGAATCCTATGCCTTTTTGCAAACACCGGCCAACCGGTGGGACTGTACCGGCCAGCCGGTGGAGCCAGTCAAACTAGCCGTTGCAGTTTGACCAGGCTGGCCCACTTGGCTCCCAACGGCTCTTTTAGCCTCTCCAACGGCTCCGAAGCCTCCCCAAGGGTTCCATGCCTATAAATAAAGGCCAAGGAAGCCCCGGACACCGACCGGAACTATTGTGAAGCCAACAGACTCATTTCCCATCATTTGGCCAACCTCCGGCGACTTCCTTCAAAGGAACCTCAAGTGCTCCAACAACTTCCAAATCCAAGGAGCACCTCAAGAAGCTTGGGAGAGCACGCTACATCAACTCCATCATCCAATTGGCGCCCAAGTCTTCCTCCAATACGGTTTTTAGTGTTTTATTTATTTTGAGCTTTAATTTTGGGTTTGTGCCTACAAACCCCAAATCCTTTTCTCATCCCCCTTTCTTTTGGGTTTCACACCACCATTAAGGTGTGAAGAGGTTTCGTCAAGCCTTTCCTTTTAAAAGGCTTGAGTTTTCGGTGAGCTAGCCTTCACCCGTTAAAAAGGCTAGTGGGTTCTTGCTAAACCATCAAAAGCAAGTGGGTTCTTGCTTAACCAACAAAAGCAAGCTGTAATAGGTCCTAGTGCTACCTCAAAGCCTAGTGGGTTTCTTGCTAAAACCATTGAAAAGCAAGCGGTAGGAATCTCTCAACGGTTGAGTTGGGAGCGGAGACGTAGGCCGGGTTTTTGGCCGAACTCCGTTAACAATTTCTTATGTGATTGCCTCTTTATTTCCGCTGCACTTTCAACTCTGATTTTAATTTGTTAATCAATTTTTTAAAAGGCAATTCACCCCCCCTCTTGCCATCATTCCTCGCTTTTTCTCCGACCCAACAATTGGTATCAGAGGACGTATTTGAATAATTCCCTAACCGGTTTCAAATTAAAGATCCTTTTTGATGGCTTCTACCGCTTCAACCTCTTACGCCCCCGAAGGTTTTTCTTTGGATCGTGCTCCATTCTTTGATGGAGCCGATTATTCTTTTTGGAAAACCCGCATGACTACATTTCTTAAAAGCATTAGTTATCCTTTTTTTAAAATTGTTATGCATGGTTATTCACTTTCTACTCCCGATGAATCTAAATGGACCCCCGTAGACATTGCAAATTTCGAGCTTGATGGCAAAGCCATGAATGCTCTACATTGTGGGTTAGATCGTAATGTTTTTGATTGTATTTCTTCTTGCACATCTTCGCATGATATTTGGAAATTTTTAGAACTAACCTATGAAGGTACTAGCGAGGCTCCAAAGCAAGAATCCGATCAAAAGCAAGAACCCGATGCAAAATCCGTACCCAATTGCCCACTCCACAAGAAAAGGGCCAAGAAAAAGGAGAAGAAGAAGGCTTCAAAGGCAACATGGAGTGATAGCTCCACCTCTTCATTCTCCTCCTCCTCCTCGAGCGACCAAGGTACAAAATGCCTAATGGCACTCCATGAGGTAACTTCTTCCGATTCCTCTTCCTCATGTTCGTCAAATTCAAATTCTTTAAATCATCTTTCTTATGAAGAACTCTCACACGCTAGAGACCAACTAGAAAATGGTTTTCATGAGCTTTCTTCAAAATTCATTGCTTTGAAAAAGAATTTCAAAAAACTCTCTTCCGAAAAAGAACAAATTCTTAAAGAGAAGGAAGAGTTGACCCTTAAAATCCAAAATTTCCCAAATGTTGATTCCATGGAATCAACCATCAAAGACCTAAGGGAAACTCTAGCTAAGTTCACCCAAGGGGAACAAAATTTGAACAATTTACTTGGTTCCCAACGTATATCTAGAACCACCCAAGGGTTAGGATATACCAACCGAGCTTCCTCCTCCCATGCACCCACTATTTTTGTAAGGGGGAGCTCCGATTTTAAATTTTGTAATTATTGCAAAAAACCCGGGCACCTTATTTATGAATGTAATTGTAAAAACGCCCGGTACGGCCAACCCAAATCGATTTTCTATTCCGATGAATTTTATAGGAGAAGACCCGCCATGAAACAAATTTGGATTGAAAAATCCCTTTTGGCAAGTCTCTCCGGGCCTAAATTTGTTTCGGTTTCAAAAACCACTCCCCAGTGATTCTTTGTTTTTATTTAGGGGGAGTTTAAGTTTTTTATTCAAAACTTTCTATTCAAACTCTCAAACTCAACTCTTGGTATCAAATTTTTCAATTCAAAATTTTCTATTAAATTTTCATTTCAATTTTCAACACTTGGCATCAAAATTTATTTTCAAATTTCAAAATTCAATTAGTTTTTGATTCAAAACTTTCAATTCAAACTGTTATTCATTTTTTGATTCAAATCTTTTCAAATTTCAAAAATTTCAATTGATTTTTCAATTCTCAAATCTTGTTTTTCAAATCTATCCCTCAATCAAGTTTTATGCCCCATTCTATTTTGATAATCACAAAGGGGGAGAAATTTCTTGATTGATTGGGGGAGAATCTTTTCTCTCATGCTTAGTATTTATTTTCAATATATTCTTTAAAAGCATGCCTTTAATTTATGTTTTTACTTTAATTGTTTTGGTGATTGTGATCATCAAAATAGGGGGAGATTGTTGTACATATCGTTCCCCTCGTTGTTTGATTTTCATGATCACAATCACCTTTCTTTTTGTCTAACCTTGTGCTTTAAGTATTGTGGATGATAGGCAAGAGATTTCCAAAAGAATGGCCCAAGAAGAATCAAGAAGTGGACTGAAATTCAGTCCACCGGCCAACCGGTGTGATAGCACCGGCCAGCCGGTGGACCTGGCAGAGGCATTGCCCACTGCCAGGCTCCCCCGGTCAGCCGGTGGCTTGACCACCGGCCAGCCGGTGGCAACCTGACTCAAGGCTGAGCCACTGCCTCCCCACCGGCCAACCGGTGGCCTCACCACCGGCCAGCCGGTGGAACCCAGCCTCAATAGTGAAGGCTACTGCCTCACCACCGGCCAGCCGGTGGCTCTGGCACCGGTCAGCCGGTGGCCTCTGGAAAAGAATCCTATGCCTTTTTGCAAACACCGGCCAACCGGTGGGACTGTACCGGCCAGCCGGTGGAGCCAGTCAAACTAGCCGTTGCAGTTTGACCAGGCTGGCCCACTTGGCTCCCAACGGCTCTTTTAGCCTCTCCAACGGCTCCGAAGCCTCCCCAAGGGTTCCATGCCTATAAATAAAGGCCAAGGAAGCCCCGGACACCGACCGGAACTATTGTGAAGCCAACAGACTCATTTCCCATCATTTGGCCAACCTCCGGCGACTTCCTTCAAAGGAACCTCAAGTGCTCCAACAACTTCCAAATCCAAGGAGCACCTCAAGAAGCTTGGGAGAGCACGCTACATCAACTCCATCATCCAATTGGCGCCCAAGTCTTCCTCCAATACGGTTTTTAGTGTTTTATTTATTTTGAGCTTTAATTTTGGGTTTGTGCCTACAAACCCCAAATCCTTTTCTCATCCCCCTTTCTTTTGGGTTTCACACCACCATTAAGGTGTGAAGAGGTTTCGTCAAGCCTTTCCTTTTAAAAGGCTTGAGTTTTCGGTGAGCTAGCCTTCACCCGTTAAAAAGGCTAGTGGGTTCTTGCTAAACCATCAAAAGCAAGTGGGTTCTTGCTTAACCAACAAAAGCAAGCTGTAATAGGTCCTAGTGCTACCTCAAAGCCTAGTGGGTTTCTTGCTAAAACCATTGAAAAGCAAGCGGTAGGAATCTCTCAACGGTTGAGTTGGGAGCGGAGACGTAGGCCGGGTTTTTGGCCGAACTCCGTTAACAATTTCTTGTGTGATTGCCTCTTTATTTCCGCTGCACTTTCAACTCTAATTTTAATTTGTTAATCAATTTTTTAAAAGGCAATTCACCCCCCCTCTTGCCATCATTCCTCGCTTTTTCTCCGACCCAACACTCATGACACCTTAT
This sequence comes from Viscum album, assembly GCA_963277665.1. Taxonomy (NCBI): domain Eukaryota; kingdom Viridiplantae; phylum Streptophyta; class Magnoliopsida; order Santalales; family Viscaceae; genus Viscum; species Viscum album. Next base: position 213,228,043 of record OY728163.1, read on the forward strand.
GTACACCCACAATCGGTTGAGGCTGGACTACTAGAGGGTTGACATCTGCCTGTGGAACAGGTGAGGGATCACATGCAGCACCAAACAGTCTACATCGTGGCTCCTCACCAGCAACAACTACTGGAGGAACCTTCACTCTCTAGGGTGGATGATAAAATATTCTATCATGAATCAAAAGATAACCTTTTATTAACTCCAGTGTTGCTGCATGGATCATTGGCAAACTAGAAAACCCCTCTTCCTCCCAACCAGACATGCAGATAGGTCAATATGCTATAAAGAGATTCAAAATAAATTAGAAAATAACACAATAAAAAAACTAATGGAAATTTATTAACTTACCATATCATGAATCCATATGCCATGTTGAGTGAGATATAGTATAGACTTCAATCTATACCATGGCTCATACTCGACCTACTCTAAAAGATGACATCACATTGTAGGTATGCCCTGGATACGAAGCACTGCTCGTCTACCCTAGTGGTTGAGAAAATTGGCATGTTGTCGGTGTTTTTCCTCATCCTGCCTCTTTGTCAGCTTTAAGTCATGAAGCATCCACATCTATCTTGGCAGAAATAGAATGGACTGAACACAGTAAAACCGGCGCATGACTCTATCAGGCTAGTGCCACTCAATAATATTAAAGTGAATGAGTGATACTATAGTCATAGAATCATGAAGTCCAGCAGTTCAGTATGTTGGAAACTGATCTAATAAAAACCAGTATGGCATCCATGAAATTTGAAATGAAATGCAAGATTTTTCCAAAAATATCCTTACTAAAAAACCAAAATTTATACTATTATTAATTTTTTTTACAATGATATATTGTGTATACTTACATCATCAGGTGGGAGACTGTCCAACTTGAGACAATATGTATCCAAATGGTGTTTCAGAATGCTAAAAAAGTTTTGTTTCTGATTCCACCTATAAAATAAAACATTAAAAGTGATAAATAATTAGAAATTAAATTCAATAACTTCTACTATAATCAGAAACCGATAACGATAAGTGATCATACCAGAATCCATGTATAGCATCATGAAACACCTTTATAGGAAGCGTCTGACCAACAAACCAAGGGCAGAGTGTGAGGATGCGCTCCCATGCCCACATCTGAAGAAGGATGATACATCCCCTGAGATTCTTATGTTCTAAAAAACATTAAGTGTATAATGATTTTTATGTGTAAGACAAGAAGGAAGATCCCTAGCTCTATGTCCCAGCCCAATCAAAGTCCTCCAGTAGCTCTAGATACATCATGTCCACATGATTCCCTAAGTGATCAGCATACAAAGTTCCTCCAATGATCCATAATATATATTCATGGGCATGATGAATGAGATTCTGGTCATCAGAGTTATCTGATAAATGTGAAAACTACCTCTCAATTCATCCCATAGATATCAACCCACCATCTGTAACAACAAGGTTGACTAAAATGTCAACACCAAACAATCACTAAACAAAATCAGACCAATATGCATGGGTGAGTTTATAATGTCTACCTCTTGGATAGGAATATCGAGAAGGATTTAAAAATCCTCGAGGGTGGTGGTTATTTCTCCCTCAGGTAGGTAAAATGTACGTGTCTCTGGTCTCCACCTCTCTAGGAGGACAACAAGAAAGTGATGGTGAAAAAAATGTGAAATCAGATATCACAGTGTCAAAGAATCCATCATGATGCATTTATGGTATAATGATGGGTGGGGAAATCATGTGATGAAAATGGTGTGCTTGACACACTCGGATCTATAGAACTCAAAACCCTATAGAACAACCTGGGTGTGTTGAGCACACCATTTTTATCATAAGCTAACTTCACATGACTTTATACCATACCTGTGTCATGATGAATTCTATGCCATTGTAGTATCTGATTTCACATTTGTTGACCATCACCTGATTGTTTCCCTCCTAGAGAGGTGGAGACTAGAGACACACACATACCACCTGTCTAAGGGAGAGATGATTATCACCCATGTGGAAGTGGCATTCCTTCTTGATCTTCATATCCAGGGGAATCCATTATTGGACTCACTCATGCATAGTGGTCTGACCTTGTTCAATAATTGTTAAGCATAAACATTTTAGCTGACCCGACTACTACATATGACAGGTCAATATCTATGAGATGGCTTGAGAGGCAGTTTTCACATTTAACCAATGAAACTGATGGCCAGACTCTCATGTGTTATAGTTGTGCATATATATTATGGATCATTGGTGGGACCTTGTGCACTGATCAACAAAGGAAGCATGTACACATGATGTATCTAGCACTAATGGAGGACTTTGATTGCATCGAGACATATAAATGGGTATCCTCCTTCTTGATTTACACATGCAGAGCATTATGCAAGACATGTCATGTAGACCACAAGGATCTCAAGGGATGCATCATCCTTCTTTAGATGTGTGCATGGGAGAACATCCTCACACTCTGTCCTCAGCTTTCTAGTTAGCCATTGCCTATAAAGGTGATTCATGACGCTCCACATAGACACTGGTACGATCACTCATCTCTATTGGTTTCTGATGCTAGTAGGAGTTATTAAATTTAATTTCTTATTTTTTTATCACTTTATATTTTGTATTTTATAGATGGAGTCAGAAACACAACTTCATCAGTGTTTCAACACACTATTTGAGTGCATGCCATCTCAAGTTGGACAGTCTCCTACCCAACAAGGTAAGTATATACAATATATCATTGTCTAAAAAAATTAATAATAGTATCAATTTTGGTTTTTAATAAGGTAATTTTTTTTGATAAATCTCCAATGTCATTTCATATTTCATGGATGTCATACTCAGATTTATTGGACCAGTTGTCAGCATACTGCACTGTTGGACTTCATGATGCTATGGTTGTAGTGTCACTCATTCACATTCATATTATTTAGTGGCACCAACCTGATGAAATCATGCATCAGTTTTGTTGTGTTCAGACCCTTCCATTTCCACCGAGACAAACACAAGAGCTTCATGACTTAAAACTGACAAGGAGGCAGGATGAGGACTGACACAGATGACATGCCGAGTTTCTTGACCTCTGTGGCAGGTGAACAACACTTTGTATATAGGGTGTACCTACGATGCAATTTTATATTTCATAGCGGGTCGAGTATGAGTCATGGTATAGAGTGAAATCTATACTGTATCTCATTCAATATGGCACATGGATTCATGATATGGAAAGTCAATAAATTTCAATTAGTTTGTTTATTGTGATATTTTCTAATTTATTTTGAATCTCTTTATAGTATAATAGTGTATGACAGATTATACACATGTTTGATTGAAATAAGAAGGGGGTTTCTAGCTCGAAAGTGGTCCATGCTACAACATCGGGGATGATACTAGATTATCATGAGATTCACGAGAGCATCTTCAATCTTCCACCCTAGAGAGTGGAGATTCTTGCTTAGGAACCTCCTCCGGCACCTTCTGATGCTGAGGATCCACGAGGATGATAACATAGACTGCATCATGCTACAAGTGAGCCCTCACATATTCCATAGGTAGAGGTCTACCCTCTTAACTGTTCATATTTATCCAATTATGGATGTGCATCAGGCAGCATGGTGTCAGGTCCTTCTACAACACTAGTGGAAAAAATATCAGGTGCACAGGATGACATCCATTTGACACCTCCATACACTGACACATATGCGAAGCATGAGACAGTCAACATTCCAACACTAGAGGATCAACTCTCTCCAGGTCATCAGACTTCACCCCAACACGGAGCTTGATGATCTTGATATAGGCGTACCATTCACATACCACCATATAAGAAGAAATCTCCCCATAGACATTGATTGTACTCATTCATTAATTTTGAAGTGTTAGTTTAGGTACTTCACAAACTTTATTAAAAACTTTAATTGGTATGTTTAAGTTTTTATGCAAGTATAAAACGTATGAAAAGTTCAAAGAGTTTTAGAATGAATAACATAATATATTGGGAAAAGATATTAAGATTCACTGATCAATCGAGGTGTTGAATACATGAGCTATGAATTCACTAATCATATGAGAGATTGTGGAATTGCTTTATAACTCATTGCTCATTGAAAACCATAGTTGAATAGTGTGTCTAAGATAATGAATCATGTATGAGTGGACATGGATCAATAAATGATGAGTTAGTGTGATCTTATTATTTTATTATGGAGGTGTAGTAGGAAAATACTTCCATTTCTACTTAACTATTTTCTATCTAATGTTACCATAAATACACTATATCATATATTCAATGATAAATGTCCCAAAATATCTTTTATTAATATTTGGGGTTATGAATCACTCGTATGAAAATTGGTTTCTCATAAACATAACCCTAAATTAGTTAAATGATTATTTGATATATTTTTCAAGGAAACTATGAGATATTATTTATATAATATTATAGAACATAAACTATTTCTGTGGGAAAATCATATATTCTTGGAGAATATGATTTCACAACGTCAGAGTGAAAAAACTCGAAAGCTTCAGGATAACAAGAGGGCCGTTTTTTTGGATTTTCAAAGACATGGAACTCGACAACATATCTGAGGATCTGATGAAAAAGATGAGGTGAATCCATCATAGAACTTAAAATAATAGAAAAAGTAGAGAAATGGGACTCACTAAAAGTAAAAGGCTAACATTAATTTTTCAGAACTCAGTCCCTTAGATGTTCTTTGGAGTTGTGATCATGTTCACAAATCATTACAGGTCTGTAGGATCATCAATTTCACCCACTGTGGAAGGAATATAAACTTGAATTCATAAGCTCTATGTTGAAGAAAAATCATTTTATTATACATGTACAATTACATACGTGATCATTCAACACCAATACAATATGGTGAAGTATACATATACTGAAATAAGCAGCAATGGAAACACAATATTGCTTCAAAGTAATGATTCCATTGGGAATTATGAAACCCCCCACAGACCAGTAAGCAGAGCCTAAAAATATCAAAAAATATATACTACTCATGTTGGATAGTGTGTGAACTACATACTCAATGAATGGTGAAATCAGATTATAAAGAACAAAGAACAGGAATGAATGTAAAAATATACTGAAACCCTACATTGGAGTGGGGAGGAAGGAATGAATCCGACCTCATAACTTGTTTTATAATGATATATCTGATCTTGGAGAGGATCGAATATTCTAGAGAAACCCTTACATGATATTGGATGGTAGGAAAACACCTAACATCATGCCATGTTTGGACTAGTATTCTGGCCCAAATTCAGGGAACAATCCAATCCAGCCCAAACCACTTCTCATAAGGGATGATAATGGATATCAGTAAACATGTATTGGGAGCTACCCTACATTGGGTTTAGGTGGATTCCAAATAGGTTTTAATCTATTTTGGGCAATGAGTATACCTGTAAGAGTCTTGAGGCTGTTGAGCCTGATAAGCCTGACCCAATAAAAAAGACTGATATGACCTAATTTTTTAAGTATTGTTATTGAACATATCTAAATTTCAATTCTTGATAAATAATAGGGTCGGGTTCAAACATTAATAAGTGATTAGGTACGTGACTCATCTGGATTGATTAAGGTATATTATAAATATATATTTTCAATAATCACAATATTATGTATTAAATATTTCAAATAAAAAATTATCATATGTAAAATATATTTAATTTAATAATATATTAAAGCACGGTAGGATTTTTTCACAATCCACGATCGGAGAAAAGACTTTTTTTCCTGACCTAATTAATAAATGAGTCGGGTTTTTTCATTATGAACTTGATAGGCCAGACCTATATACAGGTATATTAATGAGGATGTGATATGTTTCAGATTCATATGGGGTTCAAGTGATTGTGATTAGGTACCATAAACCTGAATCTATTTATATAATTTTTTATTATTGAGTTTTTAACATTATATGTGTGTGTGTGATCGTCATTAATGGGATTATTGATGGTTGGTGGCTCAAGTATTCGATAGTTCCCCCAGGTTTCTTTGATCACTTCCCTCACACTCTTATCATGCACACCCCTATTTCTTGCATAAATCCAATTCATCACTTCCCTGCCCTTGTCCCATTGTCTCCCACATCCATGTTCCCCCATGCATCACCTCCCACTCCCCCGCACGCACACAATGTAAATGTGCTTGGTGTTAGACAACCACAACAATGTGCCACCTATGATGAGAGTGAAAGCAACTATTACATGTGTTGATTGGGTTATAGTTAGGATATTTTTCATTGAGGTTAAATATGTAATAATATTGCTCAGGTTTCAATATCATAATTTGAGTTCAATACTAGTGCCTCCATTTTTGGGAGTACCCGGCCCATCATCTCAATTTTTAAGTTATACAAGTAATATGTAAATCAAACAGTCCATTTAGAATGAGAATACATTTTAATTTTTTTCTTGTTGGGTATTAACAACATGTTAACATCATAGAACCATATTAATGTGCCACCCACAATTAAAGTGGCACAAAGTATCCAAATTGATCCTTAAAAAAAAAATTTATTTCAAATTGGAACTACATGTCTTAGTTATTATTTTCATTGCTATAGAATCATGAAAAAACAATGTTGTTGGTCGGAGTGGATACTCAAGAGGGTGGGGGGGGGGTGAATTGAGTTCCAATTAAAATTTCTGTTAAAAATATTTCTATTAAAATCCCCCAATAAAAAACAAAGTTAAACTGTATTGAATTTGTAAAACTTTAAGGGTTCAATTAGGTTCTCAAAATATTTATTAGGTCTTAGGTAATTTAATCAAAAGATTAAATTAGCTTTTGAAACTAACCTACTTATTTACAATAGTTACAAACACTTTCTAGATTAACTATCAAAGTAACTTTAAAACAATTTGAATTTCAAAGTAATTAGCAGCGGAATATAAAAGATATAGTATAATTTAGACTTAATCTAAGATGCATAGAAGATATAACCAATAGGTTCAGTCTCAAGCCGAGACTTATTCCTCTCAAATAATTTATATAAATTTGATCCACACCCTGGATCGGGGTAAAAAAAAATAAATAGACTATCCAGGTACTAAGACCTCTACCACAGTTCTTCGTGGGAAAACAAAACAATAGCACACTGACTGTTCAGGTCCTACTTGACCTCTACCACTATCCATAATGGGATACAAGAGAGTTATAGAAGGTTTTTGAGAGGATTTATAAATCCTTCAGTTTAGCACAGGAGACAGTGTGTGTATAAAATATACAGAGTATACACACTGCTCAAAATGTAAATAAAAGAATCACTGAGAGAGTAGATATGAGTTTTAGAATGCTCTAGTGATTTGAAGTGTAGCTCTGGACTCCATTGATTAATCAGGAATTCTTCTGAGTCCTTCTCTGATTTTTTTCTGAAAAATAGAGGGTCATTTTCTTCGATTTCAGTTTGATCAGCTTGAGTGCATGAAGAGATCGTTGTAGTTCTTCACTCCCTGACTAAAGTTCAGCTTGTGTTCTCTTCTTATATGAATGGCTTCGTGTATGTCCAGTGTTCTTCCAGTATAGATGTAGCCTTTATTTTCTGTGTGTATGCACCACTGTTCAACACTATTTAGTCCTTATTTTCGCACACCCTTATGCCCGACCTTTTTCCTTCCTTTTATAGATTTCTGCTCCGGCAATGGGAATGATTACCTTTTTATAGGTATGAGGTACAGTTCCCTAACATGACAACAACTATCATTAAATAAAATTAATTGCATTAAAATCATCATATATGACCGTTAGAATTATTTTAATAATATTTAAAAAGTATAGATTTTAAGTATCAGTGACTGGTTAAGTCTTTCATCAGTAGCTCTATGTTGGTAGACTTGTAACGGTGGACTTTGTATAGCGGTGAGATCCTATCGGTATCTCTTTGTTCTTGTAATGGTAGATCCTTGTATTGGTAGCAGTTACTCCATGTATTAGTTGCTCTATGTACCGGTGAATCCTTCTATCAGTAGCTTAGGTCTATCAGTAGATCATCTTGTCTATCAGTCAGTGGCTCATTGTATCAGTGAACTTCTATCGGTAGACTTGAGTAGCGGTGAGCTTCTTTATATTGGTGAAATTATTAGCGATAGACTTTCTTATACTGGTAGACTTACTCTAACGGTAGATCTGGTGTAACAGAGAGTAAAATAAAGTAAGAGAATATATATTCCTTGGAGCAAACATGTACAAAGAAATACATAAATGAAACAAAAATAAATACAGGCAATTCCTATTAAAGATCCTAGTCACGAATCAATCCACATCCTCAAAATGAGATTTCCCCTTGGGATCAGAAGAGTATTCAGGTGTGGTGGATGCAGGTGGAGGCTTAGGAACACCAAAAATGATCAGAGGAGGCTGTGCTACTAAAACTGTTCCTGGCCTATACTGTGTAGCTCTCTGAGTGATCATAGGAGTAAGGCTGCGAATGGCTTGGACTAGAGTCATCTGATCCGGAGAAGTAGTAGAGGCAGATGCAGGTAAAGCTGGAGGTATAATCACTGGCCGAGTATCAATATTCAATAAAAGGAACAAGAGATTTCCGAAATCCATAATGATTCCTCCTCCTCTTTCCATGGAAGAAATGAAATCATCCTTGTTTTCCATAAATTTGTCTAGTACAGGGGTCAACTCTCTGAGTTTGCTGACTTGCTCTTTGAAAGCTTGATTGAATAGAGGTAGCTTCATATTCTCTAATATAATCTTGAAATGATTGTTGAGCTGATGCTTGGTGTAGACCCTTTGGAAATAGTAATCTACCTTGTCTTTCACTTCATTCTGAGAAGCAGAATCTTCTCTCATATAATCTTGAATAATCTTCATTATATCTTTGGTGGTAGACACCACTTGGGTCATGGCAGATGAGTCCACAGAGCTACTGGTTGAAGCTGAAGCAAGATCCTCCTTCATCAAAGCTCTAATTTGATCCAATTCTATTGAAGGTCTCGAAGCAAGAGAACCAATAGAAAAAGTCACAGTTTCGTTGAAACTCTTAGTTAGCCCACTAATAAGATTCTTCACTGCAGAATCTTGGGTGCTAACATGCTTTGTTATGGAATGCTTATACTCCTCAAAAACTGAGACCATTTGTCTGACTACACTCTTCACATAGGCCAAATCCTTGTCTGCTTGAGATTTAGAACTCATATAGGATTCCATAGATACAATTGATTTCTTTATAACTTCAACATCCTCTGCCAAGATAGACATATGATTCTGGAAATCTGTGATTTCATCCACTATCTCTACCACAAAGTTTGACACATTACAACCAAGAGAGAGTTCAAAAGAATTTTCTATATTTCTCATCTCTTCAAAAAAGCGATTCTTTAACTCATCAACAGAAGTATTCAAAAAATCTTTCAATTCAGCCTTAAAAGATTCTAAATCATCCCTGGTGATTATATTAGTAGGTGCACCAATATGTTCTCTTTCAGATACAATACTGGCCACTGAGTCATTTATCACTGATTGAATGAATGACACCAGTGAATCTTCCATTCTCTTTACCTCTTCCACAAAACTGGCTTTAAGATCAGACTTTAACTTATCCAGATCAAGTTTTCTTACCACATCTTTAGGTAATAACTCAGACTGAATATCATAATTGACTTTTGGTCTCTGAAGGGATGTCTCATTATCAGAATCTGGGTAATCTAATCCACAAACCACAAAACCTGGGTCTTCTGGCCAGTCCTCAATCTCAACAGCCACTAAAACACTACCAAATTTGGTTGGATGCTCCCCCTCAACTGGTGCATTCTTCTGTACAACAATAGCACCCTCAGCTACTTGGTCTTTCTCAACAGAATCCTCGACAACCATCTCTAATTCTGCAAAGGCAGGAGGCTCCTCAGGAATAGGTATATGTCTATCAACTTCATCGAATTCCTCAGTAGGCATTAAGGAGTGTCCAATCAGTGGAGTAAGGCTCAAGCTGACAGAAACAGATGCTTCACTTGCATGAACTTCTTCTTCATTCTCTCGAGTAGCTTCTTCCAGATCTGATCTCTGCTGAACTTCCTTTTCTTGTGACACAATTTCAAGAGTTGGGCTAGGTGGCAAGTCCAGATCTCCTCCATCTGCTGCAGAGGAATTCTCCTCTTCTGAGTCATCACTGTACTGTGGATCCTCCTCATTAGGTCCTAGACCTGGATCCCTCACATCCTTAGGCCTAGAAGGATGATCCACAGGATTAAACTTATCATATAACTTCTTATCATCAGTAACCCACTCTCTTTTCCATGGATTCTAGTTTATCTTCATGTACTTACACACAGTGCTTGTGATACAAAATTTGTTTCTTACTACCACTGTCTCATCCTGAGACTCAACTACTCCTTTTACCTTGATCATCATTGAGATCAACTTGGAAAATAATAAGGCATTGGTCTTTGATTTGGGTCTGGTCATATCCTCCATTTGAATCATTAGCAGCCTGCACAGATTCACTTTCACACCATATCTTAAGAGATGTAACAGATAGATATCTTGATATCTCAAATTTTCAAAGTACCCTCTTCTTGGACTTATCACATATTGCACAAATTTGAATAATAGTATGTTTTCTCCATCCATTTTAGTAGACACCACCTTTCTCTGCTTTCTACTACCAGTGAACTCCTCTAAGGAAGTCTCATAATCAAATATGTCACTTGTAGGTGGTACTATCTTCAATTAATATCCAAAAACTCCTTCATGTGGTACTCTCAGGTACTCAACCCATTCAATAGATGAAAAAGATATCTCCTTTCCATTTACCCATGAAACAATTCTATTTTCCTCATCAGATTTCTCAAAACTCACAAACTCATAGAACTGTTTTACTAGCTTTGGATAGTAGGGGCCATTGTTATTCGAAAAGCATTCTACTCACTTCTGATCTTCCAGCACCTCTAGGACTAACTATTTCCTAGACATCAGCCATTCCTTGCATATCTCTTTCTCGACTACAATATATCTATTTTGTAAATGTGGGTTCACTGGACACCTTCCCGACCTTGTTCTACCAACACTGCTACTTGCTTCAGGTCCTGTCTTTTGCTTCTTCAAATTTGGATCCTCAATGTCATCTCTGATAGTAGGGAGTTTGGTTTTTTCCATCTCTGGTTCGAGGAACTTAGGGTTTTCGTGAGATTCAGGAGCTAAGGCTTGAGGGTAAAGGGAGAGTTTGGTGGATTGAAAAGTAACTAAGACGTAGTTTTATCATTTAGGAATCATAAAATAAATAATTAAAATAAAATAAGTAAAGTATAAACGATACAGATTCTGGCGGCTAAAGACAGAAGTTTAAAATAGTGCATACTTATTAGTGGGATATACCAGTGAGAATTCTTAACAGTGAGGTTTATCTATTAGTGAGGTCCATACCAGTGAGCTATAACAACGAGGTTTCATACCAGTGAGGTATAACAATGAAGTTTCATACCAGTGAGGTATACCATTGAGGTTCCATACCAGCGAGGTATAACATTGAGGTTCCTACCGGTCAAGGTTAATCATTCCTAACTCATATCTAATGAAACTTAACCTATACAAACTTAAATTTTTGGTGAAAATTTCAGATAATTGATGTTCAATACTTATAAATTCAAGAGTAATATCACATTTTTGGTAATGATCTCTTAAAAAGTGGTGCCTTACATCAATGTGTTTGGTCCTAGAGTGAGATAAAGGGTTCTTTGAAATGTTAATTTCACTAGTGTTATCACAGTTAATACATAAATGTCTAAAATCATAGCCATAGTCCAAAAGAGTGTGTTTCATCCACAAAATTTGTGCACAGCAACTACCAGCAGCAATGTACTCTGCTTCAGCAGTAGACAAAGCAACTGAATTCTGTTTCTTACTACACCAAGATACTAAGGATTTTCCCAATAAATGACATGTTCTAGATGTACTTTTTCTATCCAACTTACAACCAGAAAAGTCAGCATCTGAATAACTCATTAATTAAAAATATTTTCCTTTTGGATAAAACAAACCTAAAATTGCAGTATGTTTAAGATATTTGAAAATTATTTTAACAGCAAGAAAATCAGATTCTTTTGGATTAGCTTGAAATCTTGCACACATAAACACACTAAACATAATATCTGGTCGACTAGCAATAAGGTAAAGTAAACTTCCAATCATACCTTTGTAGTTGGTTTGATCCACTGGTTTTCCAGTTTCATCAGCATCCAACTTAAAAATAGTACTCATAGGTGTATCACTTTACTTAATACTATCCAAACCAAAACGTTTTAAAAGATCCTTTGTATATTTACTTTGATTCAAAATAATACCATTTTCATTTTGAAAAACTTTAAATCCAAGAAAATATTTGATTTCTCCCATTAAACTCATTTCAAATTCATTTTGAATACTCTTTAAAAAATCAGTACATAAAGAATGTTTAGAAGATCCAAAAATAATATCATCAACATAGATTTGTACTATCAAAACATCTTTAGAAATTCTTTTAATAAAAAGAGTTGGGTCAGTAATCCCTTTAGTAAAACCTTTTGAAATAAGAATATTACTAAGTCTATCATACCAAGATCTTGGAGCCTATTTCAAACAATATAAATATTTAGAGAGCTTGAAAACCTGATTTGGAAAATGAGGATTAGTAAATCCATGTGGTTGTTCAACAAAAACATCTTCAACTATAAAAAATTTAGAAAATAAGTTTTAACATCCATTTGATATAACTTGAAATTCATATGAGCAGCATAGTCAAGTAGGATCCTTATAGCTTCTAATCTAGATACAGGGGAAAAGGTTTCATCATATTCTATTCCTTCCTCTTGACTATATCCTTGTGCAGCTAACCTTGGTTTGTTTCTAACTATATTTCCAGACTCATCAACTTTGTTTCTAAAAACACATTTAGTGCCTATGGTCAAAGTGTCCTTAAGTCTCTCAACTAATTCCCATACTTTGTTTATTTCAAATTGATTTAATTATTCTTGCATTTCCATTACCCAAAATTCATCACTGATTGCATCATTGACATTTTTAGGTTCTAAATGTGAAATAAAGGCTTGATGTTCAACATGGTTTCTTAGAGAATCTCTAGTATGTGTCCCTTTATCAAGATTACCAACAAAAACATCTAAAGGATGATTATTTATAATTCAAGTTGATCTAGTAAAGGTGGGACTAGAAATTTTAGGTTCATCTCTAGATTCAGGTTCAACAGAAGTAGGTTCTGGAATATGTCCAAAACTGGATATCTTTACAGCAGGTTCATTGATTTTATCATTAAGGTCCAGAACATACAAGTCTTCTTCAAGATTTTCAATGGAAGATTTGGGTTCATGTGGATCAGTTTCATCAAACTTGATGTAAACACATTCTTCCACACATTTGGTTCTTTTATTAAAGAATTTATAGGCTTTTCTAGTTAAAGAATAACCAAGAAAAATTCCTTAATCACCTTTAGAAGAAAACTTGTCAAGATTATCCTTTGTATTGAGAATAAAAACTTTGTATCCAAAAACTCTGAAGTAATTAACCTTAGGTTTCCTATGGTTCCACAACTCATAAGGGTGTTTTTGAGAATAGGTCTGATCAAGACTCTATTAATAATATAACAAGATGTATCTACAGCTTCAACCCAAAAGTAAATAGACAGGTCATACTCATTAATCATGGTTTTTGCAATTTCTTGTGGGGTTCTATTTCTTCTTTCTACTACAACATTCTGCTGAGGTGTTCTAGGGGTAGAGAAATTATGACTATAGCCATTGTGTGATCAATAAGATTCAAACTCATGATTTTCAAACTCACGACCATGGTCACTTCTCAAGGTCTTAATCTTAAGTCCACTAAGGTTCTCTACAGACTTGGAGTATTTAATAAAGTACGAACAAGCTTCACTTTTGTGAGCTAAGAAGTATACCCAAGTGTACCTAGAATAGTCATCTACTAAGACATAGACATAGTGATTCCAATTTAAAATAGAAACTCTAGAAGGTCCAAACAAGTCTATGTGAACCAACTCGAGAGGTTGAGAAGTTGAAACTTCTTTCTTTGATTTAAAAGAAACTTTATGTTGCTTTCCCTTTTGAGAGGGATTACAAACTTTATCAGCTGGGAATTCAAGTTGAGGTAGGTCTCTAACTAATTTCTTCCTAGTCAGTTTTCTAATTGAATGAATTTTTCAATGTCCTAATCTTCTATGCCATAGCCATGACTCTTTATGAAAAGCATTTAAGAAAGTAATGTTTTGTTTAAACAAATAATTCAAATCAACTGCATAAACATTTTCATTTCTCAAAGCAGAAAATACTAAAAAAATTTTAGAATTAAAAACATTACAAGAATAATTTACAAATTTAACATTGAAACCATCATCACACAACTGATAAACACTTAACAGATTATATTTAAGTCCATCAAAAAATAAAACTTTTGAAATTAAAACTGAGTCAGTGTTACCAATCTGGCCTAGGCCGATGATTTTTCCTTTAGAGTTATCACCAAAGGTGACATGGCCTCTATAAACTTTGATTAAACTCTGGAAGCATGAGTAATCTCTAGTCATATGCCTTGAACATCCACTTTCCAAGTACCATACCTTCTTATGGGAACTTTTCAAGCAAGTTTCCTATAAAATAGGTTTAAACAGAAAATGATTTTGGTACCCAGATTTTCTTGGGTCTAGATAGGTTTGCAATCAATGCTTTAGGTACCCAGATTTGTCTTATGAGTCTCAAATAATTTACAGAATTGATATATTTTGAAAGATAAACTTTATTTGATCTATAACCATATGAATAACTAGTTGAAGCATATGAATTTCCAGAATTAGAACTAGCAGCATTCTGTCCAGATTTAGGAATAAATATAGTTTTAGTAATCTGTATCTTTCCAGGCTGATAGCCTATTCCAGTGGTATATTTTGGTGCCACTTGTTTTCCTAACATTTGAGTAAGAGTATTCTTTCCATTTGTTAATTTCTCTAAGTACTTCCTTAATTGCTCATTGGACAATTTCATTTCAGTATTTTCCTTCAGTAATTGAGAATTATTTTCCTTTTCTATATCAAGGGAAGATTTAACATAGTTTGTTAAAGCATGCTATTTCTTTAAAGCTTTATAATTGTCCTTCAATTCATTACAGGTTTCTTCTAGATTATTACAGTATTCAAATAATTCTTCACTAGACATATTTTCATATTTACAATCAGAATCAACTTCAAAATAATATGAATTTAAAGTAGGAGTATCCAATGTTACCTCATATGTGTTTGTCATGAAAAACATATTAGATTTTTGAGATTTTTCAACCTGAGTAGAATCAGAATCACTTGAACTGTCTTCTAAAGCACTCCAAGTTGCTTTCATATCTTTCTTATACTTATTGTCCTTATAGTCATATTTCTTCTTGAACTTCAATTTTGGACAGTCTGCTTTCGCATGTCCTTTCCTTTTGCACTCATAGCAGACAATGTCATCACTTTTATCGGGCTTCTTCCAATCCTTCTTCCAATGAACTTTATTGTCATACTTTCCCTTATAATTTAATTTCCTGAAGAATTTATTCTTCCTACAGAACTTCTTAAATATCCTAGCTATTTGAGCCATCTCAACATCACTATTAGAATATGAACTTTCACTTGTTGAGCTTTCAATAGGTATGTGAACTTTCTCCTTATCCTTTCTCTTTGAGGCAGTATACTTAAATGCCAATGACTTCCTTTTTGGTTCATCATCTTCTTCCTTGTTTACCTTCAGTTCTTCTTCATACATCATAAGCTTACCAATTAATTCCTTAACAGGTAAAGCACCGATATCACATGATTATCTAATTGAAACTGATGTGCCTCTCCATTTGTCTGGTAAACATCTTAATATCCTCATGATCTGTTCTTTTATAGGAAAAACTTTTCCAAGTGAGCTCATAGTGTTGAAAATATCATTGAACCTAAAATACATGTCAGAAATGGGTTCATCAGGCTTCATTTTAAAATTATCATACTTAATAGTATAGGTATTCAATCTCATTTCCTTAACATTGGTTGTTCCCTAATGAGAAACACCCAAAGTGTCCCAGATTTCATAAGAAGTTTTACAAACAGATATGCGATTAAATTCTTCATCTCCTAAAGCACAATACAGGGCATTCATTGCTTTATAGTTATTATTGTATGCAGTTTTAGTAGGTTCATCCCAAGTAGTTCTTTCAGTTTCTGGAATCTTATACTGAGTCTCTATAGCAGCCCAGATATAAAATCCCATACTCTCTAAATGAATTTTCATTTTAAGATTCCACTGAGCATAATTAAAACCATTAAAGAAGGGTGTCCTATTGGTAGTATCACCTTCTAATCTATTATCCACAATAAGGTTTTAGAAAATATATTTAAAGGGATACAATTTAGAACTAACAAAACTTTAATATCTTTAATATACAACTAAAATCACAGTTGAAAAACAGAGTGTTTCGAAAACCTTTAATAATAAACAATCCTCTGATACCAAATGTTGGTCGGAGTGGATACTCAAGAGGGGGTGGGGGGGTGAATTGAGTTCCAATTAAAATTTCTTTTAAAAATATTTATATTAAAATCCCCCAATTAAAATCTAAGTTAAAATGTAGTGAATTTGTAAAACTCTAAGGGTTCGGTTAGGTTCTCAAAAGATTGATTAGGTCTTAGGTAATTTAATCAGAAGATTAAATTAGCTTTTGAAACTAACCTACTGATTTACAATAGTTACGAACACTTGCAGATTTAATATCAATGTAACTTTAAAACATTTTGAATTTCAAAGTAATTAGAAGCAGAATATAAAAGATATAGTATAATTTAGACTTAATCTAAGATGTACAACAGATATAACCAAGAGGTTTAGTCTCAAGTCGAGACTTAGTCCTCTCAAATAATTTATATAAATTTGAGCCACACCCTGGATCGGGGTAAACAACAGTACATAGACTGTCCAGGTACTAAGACCTCTACCACAGTTCTTCGTGGGAAAACAAAACAACAACACACTGACTGTCCAGGTCCTAATTGACCTCTACCACTATCCACAGTGGGATATAAGAGAGTTATAGAAGGTTTGTGTGAGGATTTAGAAATCCTTCAGTTTAGTATAGGAGTCATTGTGTGTATAAAATATATAGAGTATACACACTGCTCAAAATGTAAATAAAAGAATCACTGAGAGAGTAAATATGAGTTTTAGAATGCTCTAGTGATTTGAAGTGCAGCTCTGGAATCCTTTGATTAATCAGGAATGCTTCTGAGTCCTTCTCTGATTTTTTTTCCTGAAAAACAGAGGGTCGTTTTCTTCAATTTCTGTTTGATCATCTTGAGTGCATTAAGAGATCTTTGTAGTTATTTACTCCTTGGCTAAAGTTCATCTTGTGTTATCTTATTGTATGAATGGATTTGTGTATGTCCAGTGTTCTTCCAGTATGGATGTAGCCTTTATTTTCTGTGTGTATGCACCACTGTTCATTACTCTTCAGTCCTTATTTTCGCACACCCTTATGCCCAGCCTTTGTCCTTCCTTTTATAGATTTCAGCTCTGATAATGGGAATGATTACCTTTTTACAGGTACAAGGTACGATTCCCTGACATGCCAAAAACTATCATTAAATAACATTAATTGAATTAAAATCATCAAATATGAACATTAGCATTATTTTAATAATATTGACAAAGTATAGAGTTTAAGTATCAGTGACTGGTTAAGTCTTTCATCAGTAGCTCTCTGTTGGTAGACTTGTAATGGTAGAATTTGTATAGCGGTGAGCTCCTATCGGTATCTCTTTGTTCTTGTAACGGTATCTCCTTGTATCGGTAGCAGTTACTCCGTGTATCAGTAGCTCTATGTACCAGTGACTCCTTCTATCGGTAGCTTTGGTCTATCGGTAGCTTGTCTTGTCTATCAGTCATTGGTTCATTGTATCAGTGAACTTATATTGGTAGACTTGAGTAGCGGTGAGCTTCTTTATATTGGTGAAATTCTTAGCGATATACTTGCTTATACCAGTAGACTTACTCTAACGGTAGCTCTGGTGTAACAGTAGCTCGTATCGGTAGACTTTTGTATCGGTAGCCTATGCATACCGGTAGCTCTGTTATATACCAGTGATTAAGTGCATACCGGTGGAATTATGCACAACGGTCGACTTGTTCTATCGGTAGCTCTGCTTCTATCAGTGACCTTTGCTTATTGGTGACTATGTCTATCGGTAGACTAAGTACCGGTAGGTCTGTATCAGTAGATTTGAGCATAAAACACTTATTTGTTCTATGAAAAACATATCCAGATTGAGTTAGAATTATGTCAAAAGTATGATTAAACATAGATAAACATTTATTGACGCATTCCAATGATTATTTTGATATTCTGAATATATATATATAGAAAATATAATTACACATCAAGATTATCAAAACTTATTAAAGCATGATTGGGATTATCAAAACAGGTGAGGTCAACAAATGTTGATATTTAAATCATAAAAAAACATTGATAAATGGTATAATATATAAGTTCTAAAACAAAATCAGCAATAAGGGTATACTTTATCAACGTTTAAAAATTCACTAATAAAGACTGACATTTGTTAGTGTTTTTTTGAGAGTTGATAAAGGTTTCCATTTACCAACGCTTTTGTCCAGTGCTGATAAAAATTACCCTTTATCGGTGTTTTTAATACTAATAGAGGCCACCATGCCTAATAATATATATATATATATATATATATTTATATATTATTAAATATGATTTATATAATATATATATATATATATATTCATTTAAATACCACACAAACACACACATTCATTTATACTTATTTATCAAAACAAGCTAGGGTTAAATCCCTTTTATTATGGAAATAAAACGTCTTTTTAATTGGTTTGAGATATAACCCTTACATGAACCATACATTGTGAGTGAGTGTTGTAGACCCAACCCCTATATGTAATTAGATAATTGATATGATTAATTCAAGGAAATTTTATCTTAATTAAAGAACGAATTGAAGTGAATGATAACTAATGGGAAAATGTATATTCATTATATGTGTCATGACCCCCTCCCACCAAAGATGTTGTAATGAAGGGAGAGAGATAATTACCCTCCGAGTCCTACCTCTAGTTGGCCTTGGGTTGGTGACTAGCACCGAGGGTATAAAAAATCTCACAAAATTGGAGGCATTACCCTTTATAAATGAATAGGATCGAGAGATAGGATAAACAAACACCAAATAACTCCAACAGACTATATAAAGGTAAACCAAAAATCACCCCACAATGCCTGAACAAAATAAAAATGATACATATAAAAGTCTTCAAAATAAATACCAAAAAGACAAGTCTACAACACCGAATCAACAATAACTCTAACCCAGCTAGTAATATCCAGCTCAGTCCCCAAAATCCTCCTGAAAACCTAAATACCATTTAAATACATAGGGTGATCATAATAGATATACTCATTAGGGACTTTTTTGGTTCCTGGCGTAGTGGAAGCATTGCAGTGGAGGGCGATGTATTAAAATTTCTTTTAATAATCATTTATTGAAACCGAGAGCAAGGATCTTGCACATAAAATTTAAAATAAAATTATTTAATATATGAAGAAATAAATACCTGGGCACATGAAATATTTTCATTGATGATTGTTGATCATCCAAAAAGGTCCTTCCAGATTCACTTTTTTTCACTTTTGAGGATCCAAGGGTAGAATCCCTCTAGCGATGATCCACAAGTGCTCCAATGGTATTGGAGCAACACCACTCGTTCTTTGGGTGTTAGCATAGAGAATCAAATTTCTTGAATTATTCATTCTTGATCGCTCATTCTTCAGTCTTAAAGAAATTATCTCTTGGGTTTCTCATTCTCTAGAGAGAGAGAGAGATGGGGAGTAGTAGAGAGAGAATTCACTATGCACAAAAATTCTCTATTCCCAAACTTGGAATTGGTTTTGAATACTTTACATAATAGACATAGTCATCTATTTATAGAGTTGGGATTTCAGTTACAAAATTTAATTTCATAAAAATCATTAAATATAATTGTAACCATTAATGAAATATCATGCAACATAATAATAATAATATTTTGTGGTGTACCAACTTACGCTAAATGGATAAATAATATTTACCGGATTGTAAATAATTATTTTATCAATGAACATGGTATTGGTCTGTTTGAAATCCTCTTACACTTATTGAACACCCAAATAAATATTTTATTCTCTTAAATAATTATTTTATTCAAAAAATAGTAAATAAATATTTATTAAATATTCAATAAAATAAATAAATATATTTTATTCATAATCCAATGAATAAATATTTATTTAATTTATGTGATCAATATAACTTGAATAAAATTATTCTTTAATCTTGATAATAATATCTATTCCATTAATTAAATTCAAATAGAATTTAATCGAGCCTAATAGAAACACTTAGCGTGTGACCCTATAGTATTTTTTCTCATAAGCATTATGTGGTCTTGGCTAAATTCCAAGATTATTGTCGAGAAATGGGTCAAGGAACCCAAGAGAAAGATCTTAAAGTCACAATGATGATAACCATATACAAATGTTCACTATGCAATATAATCCCTTTGTCAAAATATCTCATCAAGTAGGTTGCATGACAGTGTCATCAACTTTTATTCTCAATACATCTTTATCTGACTATCTGAAATAAACACATCATTATACCATGACCATAGAATTTAGGGTGATGATTCTATTTAAATCAAAGGGACAAGATATCAACTTCCATAAATATGAAATTGACAAATTGTTACCTGACTTATCTATTAATAATATGTCATTCATGACTCACCCAACATACCCTACTTCCCACCGACATATAGTGTAATGGTTTTCATTAGAAAATATAAGTGTGTGAGTCGTGACATGCATTAATAATAATATTAAAGTCTAAGGACCATTACGCACACTCGTAGATAGGAATATCCGATGACACCAAAACATGAAGAATTCCTACCGGCATATATGTTCTCATAATATTCCATCTTGGAGATCACAAAGTGCAAACATCATGAGAATAAGTCTCATCTGTTTAAGATTACTCACACCTGATGGTATATATACTATGTTCCCCATAATATTATGTTATTTGACTATAGAAATATATTAAGAATATTATTATAGCACTTCAAGGTTCTCATCATAGCATAGAACCACTATGACCTTATCAATGCGACAAATACTCTAGGACATTATTAAATTAAAGTCACGCAGAATAATGAAAAATATGTTATAATATATTTAATTTAATATTTAATACATCAAATATTCATGTAATCAAAGTACAAATAGTTGATTCTAGGACACCAACTCTAACAAACTCCCACTTGGACTAGAGCTAACTGCCTACGACTTTCAGTTCACTTGACCTCACATGGTAATCATGTTTCTACTGAGTCAAGGCTTTAGTCAATGGGTTCACCACATTGTCTTCCTTATAAATACTTATCACTATAACCCCACTTATCTGAGAAAAATTTCTCAAGAGATGACACAAATATGTGCTTCATCTGCTAATGTGACCTTATCTCTTTTGTGAGAGCCACCGCTGCAGTATTATCACAATAGAGTGTGATGAGATCTTTACTACTAGGTAACACATAAATCTCTTGGATAAGATTTCACATCCAAACTACTTATTTAGATTCCTCATAAGCTATAATATACTCAGACTCTGCTATAGAATCTACAACCATAGCCTTCTTTAATCACTTATATCTCACAACACCTCCATTCAAAGTGAAGATGTATCCCATTTGAAACTTCATGTCATCTTGATCAGTTTAGAAACTTGCATATGCATATCCTATGATGACTAGTTCCTCATCTCCTCTATAAACTTGAAACATATCCTTATCATTCCTTAGATACTTAAGGATTGTCTTGAATGCCATCCAATGGTGGTCACCTAGACCATCTTGATATCTATCTACAATATTTAATTAATAGGAAATATCTAGCCTAGTATATAAAATATCATGCATGAATGGCCCAATATCCAATGCATATAGAATCCTTACCATTCTATTTCTTTCCTCATGGGTTTGAGGGCACATTTTCTTGGAAAGATGAATGCCATGTGACGCTGGTAACAATCCCCTCTTGAATTGTTCCATATGAAATCTCTTCAGTATCTTGTCAATGTATGTACTTTAACTTAGGCTGAGAAACACCTTGGATCTATCATGGTGGATCTTGATCCCAAGAATATATACTACCTCACCAAAATATTTCATGGAAAATCATTTATTCAACCATTCCTTAATAGACTATAAGATTGGTATTTTATTTTCAATAATTAATATTTCATCAACACGTACTATTAAGAAAACAAATTCACTCCCACTAAACCGTTTTCAGACACAATGCTCACATTCATTCTTTATAAAACCAAATTCCATTATGGATTAATCAAAATGAATGTTCCATGACCTAGATTCTTGATTTAATCCATAAATAGATTTTTACAACTTTCATATATTATTGGCATCCTTTTGAGTCACAAACCCTTCAGGTTATGTCATGTAGACATCTTCCTGAAGGTTCCCATTAAGGAAGGTTATTTTGAAATCCATTTGGAAAGTATCATAGTCATGGTAAGCTATAATGTCAAGTAGAATTCTGATGGATTTGAACATTGAAATTAGTGAAAAGGTTTCATCGTAGCCAATGCCTTGACACTGTTAAAACCCTTTTGCAACCAGTCACGCCTTATAGGTATTGAATTGTGTTTACATGTCCATTTTCTTCTTGAATACTCATTTGCAACCAATTATTTTTACATCCACTGGAGGATTGACCAAAATATAGACTTGGTTTTGGTACATGGAATCCATTTCATAATTCAAGGCTTCTTACCACTTGACAACATTTGTTCCACTTACTGCATCCTTATAGGTTAGAGGATAATTATTAGTAACTAATAATGAGTCCCCATCCTTGGTAACTAGAAAAACATAATATTCAAGTTCTTTAGACTCTCTTGTACTCCTATGTAGTATTTGTGTCTCTAGAAAAATTTCTTCTTCCATGGGGCTTTGTGGAATATGATCCTGTACCAACTCTTATGTGCCTTGAGCCCTGACTTCATCAAAGTTTATCTCACTCACACTATATCTTTTTGTGATGTGGTCCCTCTCAAGGAATATGGAATGCCTTTCCACTATAATAATTTTTTATGAGGGTTCATATAAGTAATATCCCCTTGTTTCCTTAGGGTATCCTATAAAGGTACACTTTGTGCCTCAGGGTGAAAGTTTGTTACCTGAAGAGGCCCTAAAAAATGATTTTCTTCCCCACACATATAAATTTGATAACATGGTTTTTCTTCCACTCAAAAATTCATATGGAATACCATTTATCAATTTAGTTGGTACTTGATTTAGTATGTGTGCCACTGTTTGTAACACATATCCCCAAAAGGATAATAGAAGACTCACATGACTCATTATTGATCTCACTATGTCCAATAAGGTAAAGTTACTCCTTTCACTTACACCATTTCACTGATGTGTGTAAGGAGGAGTGAGTTTGGATATGATCCCAAACTCCCATAAGTAATCAACAAATTCTTGATTAAGATATTCTACACTACGGTCTGAGTAGAGTTTCTTAATATTCCCACCAAGCTGGTTCTCAACTTCATTATTCTATTCCATGAATTTATCAAAAGAATATGAATTATACCTCATTAATTAAATATATCCATATATACTAAAATCATCAGTAAAAGTTATGAATTATAAGTACCCACCCTTTGCTTCAATAGGAAATGGTCTACACACATCAGTATGTACTAATTCACGAAGCTATTTATCCCTTTCACTTTTCCCACTAAATGGGGATTTGGTAATTTTTCCATTGTAAACATGCTTGAAATACACCAAGTGGTTTTAGTTTTAAAGAATCTAAATATCTATATTGAAGTAATTTTTTCAAGAGTTTTTCATTTACACCACCTAGCTGGTGATGCCAAAGTTGGGTGTGGTATGAGTCATGTGAAGTAACTTCATTATTGATTTACATTACTCAGTTCATGTAATACAACACATAAAGACCGTTATGTAAAGGTGTCTTACCATAACAAAATATATATTTATAAAAGAAGCAACATTTATTTCAAAATTTGAAAATGAATACATCCATATATAATCTAGATACAAAAATATTTTTTTGGTAAAGAAGGTACATAATAAAAACCCTTTAAAAACAAGATCATTCCAGTTGACAATGTGAGGTGGTAGTCCTTGATAACTACAACAACAATTTTAGATTCATTGGATGCTTATAGATCTACATCCCATCGATCAATTTTTATGAATATACTTGGTTCCTATATTTGAATACATATGTGAGAACCACAAGATGTATCTAATACCCAATTCATAGAAATAGATAAATTTCAATTGATAAAAAATGCACTTGAAGCTTCCCCTTGCTTCTTTAGCTGGGTGTAGTTTTTATTCCAGTAACCCTTCTTTCCATATATTAAATAGATATCATTATGTTCCATTGCTTCCCATTTAATATTCTTCTTATTGGAAGGGAATTCAGAAGCTTTGGGCTTAAATATATTTTATTTCCCGTTTTGTTTGTTCGCCATAAGGACAAAAGTCTTTTCAAGATTTATATCTTTATCTACTTGGATAAGGAGGATAATAAGATCTAGAAGATACTTATCAAAGTTGTTTATATTAAAATCCACAAAAAAAACTGGAGAAGCTCTAAGGGAGTGATACCAGAATGAGATCAGTGGCCAATTATTTGAGGATTTTAAACCCTATAACCTCTAGGCGCTCAATGTAGCTAATGAGCTTGACTATGTGAGGCCCATCTAGGGCACCCTATCCAAGATTACTCTTAAAGAGTGCCTTATAAATATCAAACTGTTCCTATATATCTCTCTCTTGGTATATACCACAGAGGTGATCAAGAATTCTATACACATCCATGTTTTCATGAGACTTCATGAGTTCATTAGTCATAAATGAAATCATCAAACTTTGAATGTAAACCATGTCGTTTATAGGTTTTTCGTATACTAGGAACTCTTCATCACTCACCTCTTGAGTAAGAGGATCATTCATTGAGTAATCTATAATGTAAGATTTTAGTTCATGGCATAGAACAACCCAAAGGTGTCTAAACTACTCCTAGAAGTTACTGTTAGTGAGGAGATTTTCTTTATCCAATATTGATCATAGGGATAGTGCGGATGACAATCTTATAATTTAATCATACAATTAAAAGAGTATATTATTAGTACTTTTATTGATTACAAATTTTATGAGAAATAATAAATTAATTGATTTTATTAAATCTCCCACTATTTTATCAAGTCCCAATAGCCCTCACTATTGAACTTGGAATGTCTAGTTACTGAGATATTCTAGTGGAAAAGATCAATATTACATTTTAGATAACCCTGAAAAGGGTTGGTTAAGATATTTTGAAGGTATTTAGGTAGGAAAGTCTTGTACAACTAGGGGCTTGCAGCTCCTTGATCTGTTGAGTGGCCTCCCCAATCTAGAAATATTGACTTGGATTTTCTCAATACTTGTCTCTAAATTACACGAAGTCTAGAAATAGATACCCCTCTTGATGTAAAATGGTTAAGTAACCCCAAAAAATTTATAATAAATCCCCTAATAAAATTAAGTTTCCTAAAAAGGTTTGGTCAAACACATAGTTCTATTGAGTTTTATTCCTAATCATGCAATGGAAGGCTTAGTCCGACTTAATATTTGATTGAAAGATTTTATTTTATTATGCATAAATTTTTATCTTGTTTTATCCTTTGAATTTTTTGTTAATATTTAAGTGGATGTTTATTTAATTAATTAACCATGTTTGGATAAAACAGTTACACATAATCAATTTTATTTAAATTCCATATTTTCATATTAATTCATTAATTTATGTGATCATGATATTGCATCAATAAATATAAATTTAATTCATTAGAAAAAAAATCAATAATTAAATAACCAGATCATGAGATTATCTAATGGTGGGTTTAATGAGAAGACATTAAATAAACCTATGACTTAGGGTAAATAAATCCTTATGATGGAATTGGAATGATCTACAAAATTCCACATGTTCACCTATGTATCACCAAGTTGGCATCATTATGGTTCCGTCTTGAACCATCTCCACGTTCCTTGGGATGCTCCATTAATTAAAAATATTTATTACTAACATACATGTGAGGGGAACTGAAGGTTCGGTTAAAGGGAAATACATAAATATCTTTGGACACATAGGTCCTAAATAATAATGAAGGGAGGGATGAATCGTAGGCCATCTTTTAAATCATTTAAAAACTATGCAATAAATTTAATTAAATAAATTGCAATATATGCATAGGTCTTGTTCAAGCTCGTGATCGGTTGTACGTTCAACGAATATAAAAAAATTAACTAGATAACATTCATTTATTTATTTGTTCTTTATTACCAAGATGAACACACTTGTATTAATTAATTCCCTTCCATCTTAACGATCATCCAAACATAATTGGATATACCCATCAATTTTGTATTCATGGAAAATAAACAGCAGAACCATTAATGACATATTTATTATAGTAAATTAACTGAGTATTTAAAATTCTTTAAAACCATTATTAAATTTTCCAACACACAATAGTGTAACAATTAATAAAATAAGGTTTTAATGATTTTTTTTAAAATTTAATGTAATTTTAATTTTCTTCATTAATGAGAGACTACATGGCATGTACATCCTGCTACACGCTATATACCTCAATTGCCGTATATCCAAGTCACGTGCTAGGGGATTTAACATGTTAACTTATCCAAACTACACAGTGTGTAAATTCTAGCTACAATATAGCGACCCTAGCCTTTTACACATAACATTACATGATTTTAAGTATAATTATACTTTAAAAAACAAGACAAGGATCATGAAGTATAGTTTATTTGAAGACTAGGTACATAAAATTGAAAACATGGAACTAAAAAAAACACTTCTTTATTTAATATTCATAAAAATATCCTAACTTACTTTGAGCCCTTACATCTGCAAAGGGTACCCTGGGGATCACATGAACGAAGGGATGAGTTAAAATCCCCATAAGGGAAAAAGCATAGTAATAAAACTTTAACACATGGGTTAGAAGACATGACATAATGAAAATAAAAGGCATGAAACATATGGAATCATAACACATACCGGTGATCATAAAAAAATGAATTCATAGTAATGTGGCAGAAAAATAAATCATGAATTTAGCATGAGTCAAGTCTCGTTTCACAAATAGGAGCACAGTTCAAGGTTAACCACCAAGACCGTTGCACATGGTATCACGAGTCAAGGCTAACCGCCAAGACCGTTACACATAACATATAATGAAACTAAACATTACCCAATGCATTAGAGCACTATCTAGGAGAACCCACCTTAAAATTCTCATGAATATTCTTGTCACATATATAATCATACATAAACAATCATAAACATAAGGGTACCTATGGAAATAAATGTGTATCTTAATCATTTCATAAAGCATAATGAATGTGTGTATCATAAAAGTGTCCATGAAAGAAAGTAATTAGAACATACATGGACATTCATAAGGTAAAATAGGAATATATCATGGTAAGTTATGTCAAACATAAGAGACAACATGTGAAAAGAGTATTTAATAATTTTTATCATTAAAACATTTTAGTGCAGTTTTAAGGAAAACACTAACAAACATTTAAAATAGAAAAGGGAATAATCTTTTGTACAAAACCAGAAGTGATCCAAGAATGTTTTCATAATAAAACCACTAGTTTTATAAAAAAAATGGTGGCTTAAAACATATGGTATAGTGAACTTGAAATTGGGTACGGATTCAGGAAGTTCCCTTAAAACGAGTTTTATTATGAGGAAGTATTGAGGAGGGAATCACTTAAAATCATGTATATACCAGAATGAGAATGATTAATGGATATTGATACATGATTTCGTACATATAAATAGAAATTGGATATTGTAAATAAACAGAACATAGGATATCATTTGGGTAATAAGAGAGTAAGAATATCCAAAAGGAATATTGGAGGTTTGGGTAGAATCCCTTATGGAATATCGGCATGGTACTAGGCGTACTTAGGAGGGATTAATGAGATATAATTGGGTTTATATTATTTTATACATCATGAGGTAAGTATGGAGGAGGTAAAAAACCACACCCCATCACTAGGAACTACACATAAAAGGACATAACATAGAGGATATTCTTGAATTAATGTGAGAAAGAGAGGATCCCTTACCTTAAGTCCGGTGGTGTTCGCCACATGATATTAATGACCTAAATAATCAAATTTGGTTCATTAATTAATAATTATAGAACCTACATTACATGTTATTGATTTAATATAACCTTATTAAGTTTATTAATGTCCTTTTTTGATGAGTTAAGAGGTTCAATTTCATTGTTTGGGAGCATTTGATTCCTTAGTTTTTAATGATCAGTTTACTTATATTCATGTTTGGATAAACATGTATGATGATAATGGTTTTCCAGAATTGATGTTTTATTAAATTAGTTAACATACATAATATTACATGGTTATAAAATTAATTTGGTTATTTGGAGTGAAGGTGAATTGTTATATAAAGCATTAATGATAAACTCTTGGATTAATTTGGCTATTTTTCTTACAATTAACTTGTTTTGTATTATTATTTTACATCATGTGTGAAAAAGGATTCCAAAATATAACATAATATAAAATAAATGTTTAATAGTTTGGTTCAACCATAAAAATGGTTTCATGACTAGAAATGAACATGGTAATAGAAATTGATAACCTGTCATCCTTGAATGTGATAAATTAACACATCTCAGACGGTGTTTTCATTTCTTTTGTATAATAGGATAGGAAAGGAGATATGATAATGAATTATCCTATTATAATAACAAAATTATAGTACATGTATGGTACTGGAGTTGTAATACCATTTAGATGAGGAGATGTTAAGAAAGAAAATAGAACAAATGAACATGAAAATAAAATGAAAGACAAGAAAAGGGGAATTTACCTCTGGATATAATCATCCTTGAGAGCCTCTTAAGGGGAGAGGATTTGGTATTTTAAGGC
This sequence comes from Viscum album, assembly GCA_963277665.1. Lineage (NCBI taxonomy): Eukaryota > Viridiplantae > Streptophyta > Magnoliopsida > Santalales > Viscaceae > Viscum > Viscum album. The sequence goes on from OY728163.1 coordinate 213,257,191, forward strand.
AATCAAGGGATTCTGGACGTGGGTTAGGAGCTTGGGGAGAAATTTGGGTAGAATTTAGGGAAGTCACAAGGCTTGAGAGGGGTGAAGATAAGAGGAGAGTGTGGGTGGTTTTTATAGTGGAGGGGAGGAGGGTTTTCTTAATATTTTAATCATTAGTTTATTATTTTTCTATAATACAAGAAAAAGTGATGATTATATGACCCAAAATAGTAATATATTCATATGAGTTTTAACACAAGGTTATTACATCATCCACGACTCAATAAATAGTTTATTTAACATATAATGTATATATACGGAAATTATCGTATTTACTATTCATAAAAAGATCAAGTATTTTAAAAAAATCCCAAAAAATTCACCCTAACCATTTTTCGACGTGTAGAATTAAAAAACGAAATCCATTTTTCAAAAATAATTTTCTATGTATGATTAATTTATTTTTAATTAAAATCACAATTTACTTGAAAAATAAAAATTTTAAAACTACGACTGATTTTGTAATGCTTTCAAAAATTTTATAAGGTCTTATAAAATCACCTTAAAAATAGAAGAAATAAAATTGTTAATTTATGAAAACATTTTAGGAAAATAAATTTTCTTTGAAACTAATTAATTAATTTTAATTAATTATTTATGACTTGCAAAAAATACTAATAATTTTACTATGGTCATATTATCACTTATAAGATGCCTAAATTTTATTTATACATTTATGGGTGATGTTACTATTCTTTTGGACAATTTAATATTCCTAAGGGTCATATTACTATTTATAATGGTAGCATTACTATTCATAAGGGTCAATTACAATTCTCCAAAAATTAAGTTTGTCTTATCAGACTCCAAACATATTACTATCGCAATCATGTATGTCAGATTTTAGAAATTCAAATCACAGAGGTGACAATATAATGTTTAAAGGTCACATAGTTCTTAGTAGTTCATTATGTTGTGATTTAATGTGATTATATGACATAAGTATAATAATGGAATTTCTATTGATAAATCATTGGGTCGTTAGATTATTCCCCCTTATGAAATTCCACCCTCAAAATTTCATTTTACATTTTAAGCCATAAAATAGGTGTGTCTACTTTTCCTTCATTGCCTCCTCCAGTTCACAGGTTGCCTCTTCATACTTATGGTTCTTCCACAATACCTTGACCAAGTGATTAGTCTTGTTGTGTAGAACTTTATCTCTATGATCCAAGATCTTCAATGACTACTCCTTTTAAGAAAGACCATTCTCCAACTGTACCACCTTTGAAGATAGTACATGTGAAGGGTCTAGTATGTACTTACTTAAGAGGGATACATGAAAGAAATCATTTACTTTGTACATGGTAGGTGGAAGTTCTAGTCGATAGGCCACAACCCCAACACGATCAAGAATATCAAAGGGGCCAATGTACATGGAACTCAACTTTCCTTTCTTCTCAAACCTCATGACCTTGTTCTATGGAGATATGTGTAGAAATACCATGTCTCCAACTTTGAACTCAAGGTCTCATTGACGATTGTCTGCATAACTCTTTTGTTTACTTTGGGATACCTTGATGTGATACTAAATGGTTTTCACCTTCTACAACATTTATTTGACCATTTTAGGTTCTAGTATCTTACGCTCCCCGACTTCATCCCAACACACCGATGTTTTTCACCTTTTCCCATAAATGGCTTCATATGTTGCCATTCGGATGATCGAGTGGAAACTATTTTTGTAGGAGAATTCGAATAGTGGAAGATGTTGGTCCCATCCTCCTTTGAAGTCCATAGAACAAACTCAATATATATTCTAGTGTTTTAATAGTTTGCTCATATTGGACATCATTTTAAGGATGATTGACCATACTGAAGTTCAATTTAGTGCTTAGAGAATGTTGGAGACTTTTCTATAACTTTGAGGTGAATATCATATCTCTATCATATACAATAGATAGTGGTACTCCATGTAGCCTTTCCACCTCTTTGATATATATCTATGAAATTTTATCCAATTATAATTCCTCTTGAATGACAATAAAGTGAGTTGTCTTTATAAGACGATTCATAATGACCCATATAGCATTGTTTCCTCTAGATTTCCTTGAAAATCTAGTGAAAAAGTCTATAGTGATGTTCTCCCACTTCCATGTTGGTATGGGTAGTGGTTTCATTACCCCCTTATACATCTTTCTTTTAGCCTTTACTTGTTGACATACCAGACACTTTGATGTATACTTAGTAATATCCTTATTCATATTGTCCCACCAAAAGTTCTCTCAGAGATCTCGATACATCTTTGTGCTCCCTTGGTGAATAGAGAAGGTTTAGTTATGTGAGTCATTCAAAAGATACTTATTTATCTTTTTATTGGATGGTACACATAATAGTTAACCAATTCTTAAAAATCCTTCCTCATCAATCATGAACTCATAGGATTTCCCATTTTTAACTGCTTCCACCCTTTTCTGAATTTTCAAATCTTTTATTTGAGAATCCTTTATTTTCTCCATGGGGGATGGTTGAGAAATCATTTGAGAAAGTATTTATGATGTTCCTCCATTAATGATTACCATGTCTATCCACTGCAAATCTAATAATATTGGATCCTTTTCAATTCTCATCATTGATAAATATGTAGGATCCTTTCTACTCTGAGCATCCACCAAATTATTTGCCTTACTAGGATGGTACTGGATTGATTAGTCATAATCCTTTATGAGAGCTATCCATATTTACTAGAGAATATTAATCTCTTTTTTTGTGAATGTATTTTTGAGACTCTTGTGATCAGTATATATCTCACACTTCTCCCCATAGAGATAATGCGGCCATATTTTTAATGTAATGATCATACACGCCAACTCCAGATCATGCGTTGGATATTTTTGTTCACATATTTTTAGATTCCTTGATGCTTAGGATATCACTTTATCATTTTTAAGTAAAAATCCTAGGCCCTTCTTTGAAGCATCACTATACTCCACAAAGAGTTCTCCACGTTTTGGGAGTGTGAGTACGGGTGCAGTAATTAGTCGCTTTTTCAACTTCTTAAAACAGTCTTCACATTCTTGTTTATAGAAAAAATTTACTCCCTTTAATGTTATCTTAGTCATTGGGTTTTAAAATTGTGAAAAGTTCTTCACAAATCATCTATAATACCCCACTAGACCCAGAAAGTTGCGGATCTCTATTACAGATGTTAGACTGGGCCACTCTTCAATCGCCTTTGTCTTGGAAGGTTCTATAGGTATCCCTTTGATGGTGATAACATGCCCCAAGAATGATACTTCATCCATCTATAACTCACATTTACTTTACTTTTCATACAGATCCTCCCTCTACAAATTATTTAACATAGTATTCAAATTCTCCTCATGTTCCTCGTTGCTCTTGGAGTATATCAGAATATAATCAATAAAGACTGCCACAAATTTGTCGAGGTAATCTATAAAGACTCTATTCATTAAATCCATGAAAATTGTTGTAGCATTGGTGAGTCTGAAGGGAATCACTATGAACTCATAGTGTCCATACCTCTTTCTAAAGTTAGTCTTGGGAATATATTCATTCATCGCCTTTAATTGGTGATATCCCAACCAAAGGTCCACCTTATAGAAATAACTGGCCCCACAAAACTGATCAAACAAGTCATCTATCCATTGTAAGGGATATTTGATCATTATTATGATTTTATTGAGCTCATGATAATCAATCTAGAGGCACATTGATCCATACTTCTTCTTGATGAAGAGGACTGGCACACCCCATGGTGAAGCACTTGGGTGTATAAAACCCTTCACCAGATTATCCTGTAACTGCTTCTTCAGCCCCACCATCTCTACAATGTCCATTCTATAAGGTGTCTTTGATATAGTAATATTTCTAGGAATAAGTTCAATTGAGAACTCAACCTCTCGATCAGGAGGAAGACCAGACAACTCTTTAGGGAATACAATAGTGTAATTCCTCACAATGGGCATGTCTTCAAACATGATTCTCTATTTTGTATCAATCATTTGATCAAGACATGCTTGATCATAAGGAATTAATATCTACACTTGAGACAATGATTATAAAGGAGATTCATCTTCCTCCTTACACTTGTAAAGAATTGGAGGATGATTTGGGATGTGAAGAGTGGTCTATATTACATGATATTTGTTGTTGGATTTGTATAAAGATAGCCAATCTATGCCCAAAATAGCGTTGAACTCCACTAAAGGAAGTATGATGAGATTTGATGGGAGGTTCAGCCCAAAGACGTTAACCGTGGAGGATTTATAAACCATGGATGAAATAATTTCCCCATTTACTATTCTCAAAGATAACTTATCCTATAAATTTTGAGGTGGTGTTTGAATAGTTCTACTAAACATGAACGATATGAAAGAATGTGTAGAACCAGAATCAAATAGCACATTCACTATTTTTGAATGAATAACTAGTGTACCTGTCACCACATAGTTTTCTGGATCCAAATCATTAGTAGTGATAGCATAATCGCTTCCTTGTTTCCTTAGAGATTGTTGTTAATTGCCTCCAACAACCCTTGACTTGGGGAAATTGTTATTATAATTCCCACGCTCCTTGAAATTGTAACACTTCACTATAGGCTGAGTGTTGATATGAATCTTCCTTTATTCTTCCACATTAGTGGGATTTTTCATATCTCTTCAGAATTTTTTAGCAAGATGTCCCAAATTTCTACATTTGAAGAAATTCTTGGTTCCCTTTAGATAGTTCCATGGATGTTAATTCCCATAATTTTTACACGTGAGATGATAAGACTTCCTTCCATCATGGAATTTATTTGCAAAACCACCCACATTAGATTCCATTTTCCTCTTTTTTTCGCTAGGCCTATGATACCACTGAGAATCTCTGATCACCATTTCAACCTTAAGGGAACAAAAAAAAATCTTCTTATAGCTGTAGAAGTCTTGAATCGCCAATACTTTTCATAGACTGAGATTCAGTCTTCTAAATAAATGATCCACCTTGCTTTCAGTGTTCATGAAAAAGCCATAGGCATACCTTGAAATCCTTGTACCTCAAATCCATTTTTTGTAATTATTTTCAAGACGAAACCACTTTGTGGGGGAGTGGTAACCATATATAAAATCATCAAGAAAATAGGTTAACAATCAAAACAGACCACCCAAAGACAAGGAAACCAGAAAACAAAATCAGAACAAGAAATAGTGAACCTGCACAACCTCCGATCCCTTGCACAACAAAGAACAAAGTTGGCCACTAGATCGAGGGAGCCCGTATATATTTCCATGCCAAATAATGAGTAATAAGCTCCTTCTTCATTAGACCAGAGAAGCTTGGGGGGAAGGAGAAGAGGCTTAGATCTGGGCTTTTAGGGGTCACCTGATCTTGTTTATTAGCCTGCACCAGGACCTCAAAAGAAGCCATTTGAAGGGAAGTTGGGTCTTGTATTTTTTTCTTTGTCTCCTGAGCCTTTGAACCCAATTGCACAGAAAAAGAAGAAGGAACAGGGACTGATTGCCTCTCAAGACACTTTGAAAATAGAGCAACCATAGGCTCCAGCTTCTGATCGGAATCTGCATCGGCCTGAGATCCCAAAACCTCTTCACTGGGAGGAGAAACTTGTTCCTCTTTCAAAGTAGACATGTCTTTTTCTATTCCACTTTTTGAAAATGTATTCATGTCATCGAGAGATTTATTTTGCATGAGAGATACTTTACTAACAGATCTGGTAACTGGTGGTTTCAGTAAATTAGAGTAGTCTTTCCAAGGAAGCAACCTCCTCACATGTTTGGTGCAGCCCTCTAAGTTCATAATGGCCTTCTTGCCCTTCCTGGAAGAGGACCAAATGAAAACTTCCTCTTGTTCCACTTCCTTACTCCCGGTTGACCATGTAAAAGTGTCGGAATCCATCTCATCTTAAAATCCATCCTTGTTCCCTCCCTGATAACTAACCCCTTCATGTCCTATATCCTCACATTTCCCTCCTTCAAATGAAATTAGGTCGCCATCCTTCAATACCGCAAACCTTTTCAGGTTACATATAGTTCCCTTGATCTGCTTGTTGGATTGGCCCATGTCCATCTTCAAATTGGATATGCCCTCATTTCCCCTATCCTTGCAATCAGAAAAACTCAAGTTGGCCACATGAATAAATTCCGTTGACCTTTCAGGTCTGGTATCATTCGAATTGGCTCCTTGTCTCATAGATGAGGGGAGCGATTGTGTCACAGCTTCCACATAAGAAGGGTTGACACCACATTTTTCATTTCTCTATGGAACCACCAACCCATTTCCACTGGTAGCCTCTTTTTTGTGAGTGAAATCCTCATTCAGCGGATTAGATTCAAGCATAGCTGCTCCCCCACAGTGACATCTTAGTGTTGAATGTCCTTGGAGGAAGTAGGAGGAACAATAGAGAGTCCACAACTCATACATAATCGACTGTTTGTATCTATAGTCTCCCTCAATCTCGATCCAAATGAATTCCAAAGGAGTTTTTGATACATCAACCTCAACACATATTCAGGGTTCAATGGGATGGCAGTCTGCTTGGGTTCTATGATCCGCAATCAGGAAGCGGCCGACAAGATTTCCTATCATCTAAAAAATTGAAGGATTTTGGAAAGAGATAGGAAAACATGGAAGGCATATCCAAATTGTGGAGGTCTCTGGATCATGATTCATGTGCAGAGAAAAGGACCATCTAAGGAGGATAAAACGAAACTGGTTGGTGGAGCGCAAGCCACTAGACCAAGCAAGAGCCATATCTTCTTCATAATAGAAGCGAATCATAATTTTCCGAGAATTGAGCAATCCAACCACTGCTCGTTGATGAAGACCCCACTAAGAGTTTATGTTCCTTTCGATGACATCAACAGAAGGCCACCGACGACCGAAGTGGAAAACCAAGGTGATATTGTGAAAGGATAAAGCTTCTGAGAATTCTGCGGGGGGAAATTGGGAGTGACGAACCTCCATTAGAAAAACCAGGAACCTTTGGAAAAAACACGATACCTAGGAAGGTGGGGAGAGACTCCAAATCACTGGAATCAATTTTTTCCTGGGGCTTCGTATTCTTGATCAGTTTCCACCATTGATCAGCTTCCCCATTAAAATGAAAAACTACCAAGGTGTGCTAGGCCTACGGGTCATTTATTGGGAATCGTATGCCTCTGGGACTTTGGGTCATGTATTTCAGGTCAGTCAGGACTTGTGAATTGGGCCTACAGGTCATGTACGGGTTCCCCTTAAACCCTTAAAGGGGGGATTATCCATAATAAAATTAAAAATTTAAGGCCTTCGGGGCATTCGGGCTATCACATCGATTATTGGCACGTGTTCTTCTATTTCCTGCCATTAACTATGAAAATATGGTACAATTATAGGGCTTGAATACTTAGCTATTGAGCATAAAAAGGAAACTTTGAACATAAGATGATAAAATTGTAAAGGAGAAGTATATCCTAACTTGTGATTCCTATGTTTCTATCTAGGTTATACTTGATCTATTTCTTAACTTATATTCTTATGGTATTTTTTTTCATTTCCTTAATAATGCTTTGTACCAAGCTCATGAATTTACCAAATCATATTCCCCAGGAGTGTCAAACTAAGAGTGAAACAAGTACCGTTGTCATGTACCAGTTCCCCTTCGAGTCTAGATCAAAGCAGTGTTTTCAAGTTTTACCCATAAATACATTTGTTCCAGATTCACCCCTACCTGTTTGTTTCCAAACATGAATGCATTTTCTTGATAAACCACTTACTCTATACTTACCAAAATTTAGGGGTGTTTTCTTACACATATTCTCATCCTTAAGGTTCTTACTAAAGTTCTCTATTTATAATCTCAAAAAATAACTATACTATCCTATGATACCAAATATAGTGACCCTTGTGTTTTACACATAACATTACATGATTTTAAGCATAATTATACATCTAAAAAAAATCCAAGGATCATGAAGTCTGGTGTCTTTAAAGACTAGGAACATAAAATTGAAAACATGGGACTAAAAAAACAATTATTTATTTAATATTCATAAATATCTCCTAACTTCATTTGAGCCCTTACATTTTCAAAGGGTAACCTGGGGATCACATGAATGAAGTGATGAGCTAAAATCCCAGTACAGGAAAAATAAAAGTAATAAAACTTTAACACATGGGTTATATGGCATGGCATAATGAAAATAAAAGGCATGGAACACATGGAATCATAAAAAATAAACATGGGATCATAAAAACATGAATTTATAGTAATGTTTAAGTAACATAAATCATGAATTAAGTACAATTCAAGGCTTGTTACACCTAGAGGATCACAATTCAAGTTTAACCACTAAGACTATTGCACATGGTATCATGGGTATAGGATAACCTCCAAGATCATTGCATATAACATCTCATGAGACTAAACTTTACCCAATGAATTGGAGTTCTATCTATGAGCACCAATATAAAAATGTTCATGAATATTATTTACACATATATAATCATCCTTAAACAATCATAAACATAAGGGTAACCATGGAAAGAAATGGGTATCATAATCATGTAATAAAGCATAATGAATGGGTGTATCATAAAAGTGTCCATGAAATAAAGTTATTAGAAAATACATGGACATTAATAAGGTAAAATAGGAATATATAATGGTAAGTTATATAAAAAAAAGTGAAAAAAAGTGAAAATAGTATTTAATAATTTTTATCATTAAAAAATTTTAGTGTAGTTTTAAGGAAAAAACTAACAAGCATTTAAAATAGAAAAGATAATAATATTTTTTAAAAACCCAGAAGTGATACAAGAAGGTTTTCATAATAAAAAAACTGGTTGTATATAAAAAATTATGGCTTAAAACATATGGTATAGTGCACTTGAAATTGGGTATAGATTCAAGAAGTTCCCTTAAAACTAGTTTTCTTATGAGGAAGTATTGAGGGGGGAATCACTTAAAAGATTTTGTATCCTAGAAAGAGACTGATTAATGGATCTTAATACATGAGATTTTATATATAAACATAAATTAGAATATGTACATAAAAATAATATAGGATTTCATTTTGGTGAGAAGTGATTAAGAATAACCCGAAGGAATATTGGAGGTTTGGGTAGAATCCCTTACGAAATATCAGCATGGTACCGGTCATACTTAGGAGGGCTTAATGAGAGAGAAATGGGTTTATATTATTTTATAAATCATGAGGTAAGTATGGGGAAGGTGTTAAATCAAACCCCATCATTAGGTACTACACATAAAAGGGCATAACATAGAGGAGATTCTTGAATAAATGTGAGAAAGAGAGGATCCCATACCTTAATTCCAATGGTGTTCTCCACTTGATATTAATAACCTGAATAATAAAATTAGGTTAATTAATTAATAATTAAAGAACTTTAATTACATTTTATTGATTTATTATAACTTTATTAAGTTCATTCATGTCCTTCTTTGATGAGTTAATAGGTTCAATTTCATAGTTTGGGAGCATTTTCTTCCTTAGGTTTTAATGATCAGTTCACTTATATTCATGTTTGGATAAACATGTATGTTGAGAATGGTTTTCCAAAATTTAAGTTTTATAAAATTAGTGAAAATACATAAGATTACATCGTTATAAAATTCATTTGGTTATTTTGAGTGAAGGTGAATCATTGTATAAAACATTAATGATAAACTCTTGGATTAATTTGTTGATTTTTCTCACAATTAACTTGTTTTGTATTATTATTTTACATAATGTGTGAAAAAGGATTACATAAAATAACATAAGATAAAATAAATATTTAATAGTCTGGTTCACCCATAAAATGATTTTATGATATGAACTGAATATGGTAATAGAAATTGATAGCCTGTCGTCCTTGAATGTGATAAATTAACACATCTCAGATGATGTTTTCATTTCTTTCATATAAAAGGAGGTGAAAGGAGATATGATAATGAATTATCCCATTATCATAACAAAATTATAGTAAATGTATGATATTGGAGTTTTCATACCATTTGGATGAGGAAAATTTAGGAAAGAAAAGAGAACAAAGGAACATGAAAAGAAAATGAAATAAAAGAAAAGTGGAATTTGCCTCTTGATTTAATCTTCCTTGAGAGACTCTTAAGGGGAAAGGATTTGGACTTTTGGGGAGACCAAGGGATGTTGGAAGTGGGGTAGGAGGTTGGGGAAAGATTTGCGTATAATTTAGGGAAGGAAAAAAGATTGAGAGGAGTGAAGAGAAGAGGCGAGTGTGGGTGGTTTTTATAGTGAAGGGGAGAAGGGTTTTATTAATATTTTATTCATTAGTTTATTATTTTTCCATAAGACAAGAAATAGTGATGATTACATGACCAAAAATAGTAATATGTGAATTTGATTTCTTACCCAAGGTGATAACATTGTCTATGGCTCAATAAATAGTGTATTTAACATATAGTGTATATATACAGTAAATTACTGTATTTATTATTCATAAAAAATCAAGTATTTTAGAAAAATCCCAAAAAATTAACCCTAAAATTTTTTCAATGTGTATACTCAAAAAATGAAATCCATTTCTCAAAAATAATTTTCTAATTATTATTAATTTAATTTTTAATTAAAATCATAATTTACTTGAAAAATATATATTTTAAAACTACGACTGATTTTATAATGCTTTCAAAAATTACATAAGGTCTTATAAAATTATCTTAAAACCTGAAGACATAATATTGTTAATTTATGAACACCTTTTTGGGAAATAAATTTTCTTTTAAATTAATTAATTAATTTCTATTAATTATTTATGACTTATAAAAAATAAAAATACTTTTACTATGGGAATACTATCACTTATAAGATGCCTAAATTTTATTTATACATTCATGGGTGAGGTTACTATTATTTTGGATGATTTAATATTCATAAGGGTCATATTAATATTCATAAGGGTAACATTACTATTCATAATGGTCAATTAATAATCACCAAAAATAAGGTTTGTCTTATCGCACTCCAAACATCTTACTAATTGTAACCATGTATGTCATATTTTTAAAATTAAAATCACGAAAGTGACAATATTATGTTTAAAGGTCACATAGTACTTAGTAGTTCATTGTGTTTTGATTTCATGTTATTATATGACATAATTATAAGAAGTTATTTTCCATTGATAAAACATTGGGTCATTACATACAAACCTTGTATTCGCTTATCATGTGCCAGGTTGGCCTGGTCAACACACGGTGTTCAATAAAAGCACCACGCATTTTTAATTGCTCAACACATCTAAATACAATGCACATGGGTATGTGAAATGTGCTCTAGTCGCACGCTGTGTTACCCAACTTTACTGGACAAAGATTTGGAACTTCCTGATGGTATCTCCAGTCATTGATCACTTTTTTATTAAATATCTATGAAAATAAAACACTGAATGAACATGATTAATATGTTGATGACATTTTAATTCACATTAGATTAAAGAACGATTAACATGAAATGACAATATAACCATGATTGCGCATATATCAACATTGAAATAAATAATTATAAATTTAAACGCGACCCATTTGATTCCACTTATTGGTTCTGGGTGCAACGGAAGCATTGCGGTGGAGGGTGATATAATATTATTTTTAATAACCATTTCCCAAAACCAAGAGCAAGGATTTTTCATGTCAAATTTATAATTAATTTATTTAATATTTGTAAAAATAAATACCTAGTCTTAAGAAATTTCTTCATTGATGATTTTCGATCATCCAAAAAGGCCCTTCTAGATTTCCTAAATTGTAATTTTGAGGATCCATGGGTAGAATCCCTGTAGCGGTGATCTACACGTGCTCCAGTGGTCTCCAATCAATGCCACTCGTTCTCTGAGTGCTAGCGCGATGAATCAAATGTCTTGAGTTGTTTTTTCTTGATCACTCATTCTTCGATATTGAAGAAATTATATCTTTGGTTTATCATTCTTGAGAGGGAGAAAGGAGGAGTTGAGAGAGAATTCATTATGCGCAACAATTCACTATTCCCAATCTTGGAATTGGTTTCTAATGCTTTACACAATTGACATAACCCTCTATTTATAGAGATGGGATTTCGGTTAAAAAATTTAATTACATAACAACCATTAAATATAATTATAAAAATTAATTAAATTTCATGCCATAAAATAATAACAATAATTTTTTTATTTTTTGGTGTGCCAACTTGCACAAAATGGATAAATAATATTTACTGGCTCGTAAATAATTATTTTATCACCAAACATAATCTTTGTCAGTTCGAACTCCTCTTGCAATTATTTAACACCCAAATAAATATTTTATTCTCTTAAATAAAAATTTTATTCACAAACTAATAAATAAATATTTATTAAATATTCAATAAAATAAATAAAAATATTTTATTCACAATATGGTGAATAAATATTTATTTAATTTATGCGATCAATATAACTTGAATAAAATTATTCTTCAATATTAAGAATAATATTTATTCCATTAATTAAATTCAAATACAATTTAATTGAGAGAAATAGAAACACTTATTGTGGGACCTTCAATGATTCTTTCTTTTTGACATTAGGCGGGATTGCTTAAAGTCCAAGATTACTATCTAACAATGGGTCAAGACATCCAAGAGAAAGAGTTTAACGCCAAAATTGAAAAAACTACATACGAATGCTCACTGTTTCATATAGTCACTTTGTAACAATATCTCATCAAGAAGTTTACACAATGCACTACTAAAAAAACACCCTATACCAACAGTTTGGAACCGTTGGTATAGGCCTCCAAACCGTTGGTATAGCCTATACCAACAGTTTGGAGAATTTTGGCCAATTAATCCATGAGGATAGGTCTATACCAATGGTTTTCAAAACCATTGGTATATGTAATATAAAAAATCTATACCAACGGTTCCATAAAACTATTGGTATATGTATTTCAAAAAAGAAGCATTCGATGGGTTTTGATCCCAGTACCTACAGTTTATTATTGAACGACCTAACCACTAACCTAACTTGACTTTTGTGAACATAATTTCATAAATATATATATGTATTATCATAATTATTTTAAATTTTTATTTATTTAATTTTCTCAGTAAGAAGATTCCATAAAAAATACATGTAACTATACCAGTGGTTCTCAAAACCATTGGTATAGACCTATACCAATGCTTTTGAGAACCATTGGTATATGTTCTTTGATTTTGGGACCTATACCAACGGTTTTGGACAAACCGTTGGTATAAGTCCCCCTTATACCAACAGTTTGTCCAAAACCATTGGTATAGGTCCATATAAGTGACCTATACTAATAATTTTGGCCAAACCGTTGGTATAGGTCCAAATTAGTGACCTATACCAATAGTTTGCCCAAAAATATTGGTATAGGTCATATTTCTAGTAGTGATGGTATCATCAACTTATATGCTTGATACATCATTCTTTGACAATCTGAAATAAAATCTTTGTTACACCATGGCCATGAAATTTAGGGCGGTGATTCTATTTCAATCAAAAGGTTGAGATATCAATTTCCATAAATATGGAAGGTACAAATACTTACTTGAATTATCTATTAATAACATATCATTCGTGATGCACCCAACGTACCCTACTTCCCACTAATATATGGAATGATGGTTTTCATCAAAAAATCTAAGTGCATGAGTCATGACATGAATTAATGATAATATTAAAATCTAAGGACCATTACACATGCTTATAGATAGGAATATCTGATGACACCAAAACGTGAAAAATTCCTAGTAGCGGGTCTGTTCTCATAATCTCCCATCTTAGAGATCACCAAATGGGAACTTCATGTGAAGAAGTCTCATCTACTTACGAGTAATCACACTTTATGGTCTATATACTATGTTTCCCATCATAGTATGTTATCCTATTGCTGAAATATATTAATAATATTATCATAGAACTTCAAAATTATCATCATAGCATGGAACTACTATGACCATATCAATTCAAAAAATACTCTAGGACATTATTACATAATAGTAATGTATAACAATGAAAAATATGTAATAAGATGTTTAATTTATTATTTAATACATAAAATATTCATGCAATCAACATAAAAATAGTTGGTTCTAGGACACCAACTCTAACATAAAAAACTAAGGCCTCAAGTGTACATGTGAAAAGGGCATGCTAATGTGCCAGTGAACAAACAATAGAACCAAAAAGAACCTTCACAAGAAATATAACCAAACCAAACCTCACCATGAATCACTCACCAAATCATGCATCCAATATAATAATATAATATTGAGATCATAACAAAAACAAGGCACCCCACTACCTTTCCCCCACTGATTTTACACTCTCATGCCCCAATGTCAAACGTACTATGCTCCAATCCCTTCCACACATATCACGCCACATCATAACCACACACACCTAGGCCACACATCACATCACATCACATCACATAAAATATACAAGACACTTGGGACCACACATCAAAACTCATCCTAAAGACACCTATGACCCCACATCATAACTTATCCCAAAGAAACACGGGACCACATGCCACATATCATCCCGAAGAAACCTGGGACCCCATGCCACATATCGCCTAAAAACACCTGGGCCACATATCACATCTCGTTCAAAGATAACTGGGCCAACATTTCACTACTGAAGGAAGAGCGGGGGAGAGGGGGTAGCCATCCATCTATATTACTACCATCATTGATGTTGGGGAAAACACTTGGAACCCAAAACCTCTAAGTGTTGGTGAGGTTATCCAACTTGGGTGGGGTGCATATAAAATAACATAAACCTACATGATATAGAGATAACACACAATACCCAACCTAAGGCTTCACATCAATAACACTAGAGTGCACCACATCACCACCACATAACATACGTCAACTGTCACAACTGATGCCAATACTATATGTAACATCCCACACAACTGCCACACAATCCACATTATATTTTCCACTTTTAGCTTATAAGTTCCACCACTTTTATTCATTAGTATTTCAATTTTACATTACACCACCCACTTAATTCATTCAATTAAATTCAAGCTGTTAATCACATGTCAATTTCCACCTCATTACATTCAATTTCAAAATCATTCATTTATTCATTTCATTCATTATCATAATTTATTCCACTACTACCCAGACAACTAACACAACCACACCACACAACTATGACCACACCACCATACATCCACCATCATTGTTGTATCACATCACCCAAGCCATCTCACAACATAACAACCACACATTTATTCCATCGCACAACCACAACTGCTACATACCAAAACCACTGTTCCACAACCACTGCTACAGAACACCTATTCCACAACATCTGTGTCACAACATACAACTACCCACATTACATCCATGCTAACCATCCATCACATAACTACCCCACATACCACACAACCTAGTCAGTCAATAACATCACTGCACAACAACCTCAAGCCATAGAAAGCATCCCAAAAATCACAACCAAAAATAATGGAAACACATCCCAACATCAAATTTATCTAGGGGCTCAATCACATTACTTATTTATATTTTCATGAGTATTATCACACAAACCAGATATCCAAGGGAAACCAATTATTATCCAAATATAATTTCTTTAACATTTTATTCAGGTTTCGATCAAACAACAACATAATAAGGTCCATCACATATATCAACTATAGTGCAATCGTGGATTCCAACAATCACTATTTTTAGAATTGGTAATAAGCATACATAACAATATCAACAACATATAACCAAATAGAAAAGTATGTGATAACTACCCATTCCCAACAATTTTATACATTACAATTAATTGTATAATTATTCCAAACCTTAATATACACCAAAAGGTAAGAAAAATCATGCAATTCCCACACATATCATGTAAAAATAGTGAGATTTAGGATCCCCTTCCTCAAAGAAGATTTCGAATCTCATTTCGTATTGCATGGCAAAGAAAAAACCGCCCAAGAACCACTACCACATAAGAAACTGGTGGGTCAACCAACACCACACCCTAATATCATCAAAATTCATCCCAAACATATAACACAAACCAAAATGAACTACTATAGTGAACTTTAAATAATAAAATAAAGGAAATAGATGATAACGAGTAGAGAACTTACCACATATTAATGACGAGTAGCCAAGGATTGAAGATGGGAAGCCACATATCAATCCCCATAGAAGTAATCCTAGGACACCTTAAGAGGTAAGTGTCGACTTCCTAGAACGAGAGAGGGTTCATAGGGTTTGAGAAAAAAACCTAAGGTTCCCTAACCTTTAAAGAATCACTATATAGGGTAATTATATGTTGTGTAATCCCCTTTCATGTCATGTAATCTTCAGGGTTCTATTTTGTAAAGACCCCGACCCCAGTTGCTTGGAGTCAGTGCCTTATATTAATACATTAGTATGTTTATAAGGATTCCGCATCCTGAAGGACCAAATAGTTTAGTAGTTTTGGAAAACTAGATACAAACATAAGATTTACATTACAACTTGAAATCAAAAACAACATTACAACTCCATTGGAAACACCCATAAACTCTTAGATTATTCCTACAAGTCATTAATAATAATATTCATCTTCAAATCCCAAGGAAGAATAAAACATAAGAAAGGGGTGAACTCAGATGATCAGTAATGGTAAGTAATATAGTATAAGTTATCATAAACAACAAAATTATGCATAGTGAATAAATAAAAACACATGCCTTTAAAAATAAACTTGAGTATAAGATGAAAGGAATGAAAGGAGAGAAAATAAATCCATATAACTAATCATAAGAGAATGAACCATAATCATGGATATTATAATAGTCAATTATCACATGGTTTATCAATTAATAATTTCATAACGAGGGAATGAATAATTCTGAATTGATAATAGTAGGCTAAACACATGATTCCTTGGGAGAAGGCGTCATAGTTCAGTTTGAATTACTTCATAAATATAATCTAGGTATTTTGAGAATAATAAGATAGGTGTCTTGTCTCATTACCCCTCCTATTCAATGAATATGGTTTAAGATAACCATTTTAAAACACATCACTGGGTTAAGGTGGGCATAGTGTAAAGGGTAGAGGGTGTCTTCTGGGAAAGCTTGCATGATTGGTTTTGATTAGGTCAATCATGATTTGACCATTTCTTAATGATGGGGTCCCTGATATGACCTTATATGTAATCGGGTTCTCCCTGTTATAGAAATCTTTCCTGGAGTGTCTCTATAACGCTTAGAGGCATGCTTTGTAAGGAAATTCCGATGGTGGAGGTGCCATGGCTCAAAATTGGCCCCTTCCAATGTTAAAACCTATGGTGGGGAGCACCATAATCCAATTATTTAAATAAATGATGATGTTACCATGTATCTAGATAAATAGGCTCATGTAAGTACTGTTTTAGTGTTTTGATTGGGAAAAGAGTGTTAACCTGGGTTTTGATGGCTTAAGTTCCATGGGACTAAGTAATTATTAGGGGTGCATTGGGAATTCGGAAATGAAACATGACCATTTGAATAAGACTTCATGACTCTTGTAGGTCAGATGATTTTTTTGTTCCCAAAGTCTTCTCAGGGACAAGAATTTATAAGGTTGGGAGGTTGTAATGACACATGTTTTGAGCTAAAGAAAAATTCTAGGGAAAAATGAATTTTTGACATTTAGTGGATGGTTTGTTATTTGAACCAAGCGTTGGAACGTAATTATGAGTTTTGAAACACCTCAATGTGTTGTTTTTAGACTTGGTTAAAGGCCCTAGGGGTCCATTAGGTGTCTTGTTGAGTTTTAGGAGTGATGAGCCCCAAAAATCACAATTTTTGGTGGTTTGAATAGGGAACACAGTTTGTTTGAAGTCGTGCGACACCTAGAAATAAACCATACTACTGCAATAGGGGAGAAGAAGTTCCCCACATAGGATATTCATGGTTTACCCAAAATGTGTGCCTATCCCTCACTGTTAGTATCACCTAGGTAGCAACCTCATACTATTCACTACATAGTTGGCACACGGTTAGACAAATCATGCGTGACAACTGTGCGAGGTGGGTTTCATTGGTAGTGGGAGCCACACGGTTGTCACACGGTTTGGAAAAATCATGTAGAAAAACCACGTGACCCAGTTTCGAGGATAAACTTACGAAAATGGCCTTAATGAGTTTAAGTTTCTTTTTTTCCCTTTATTTCTTCTCCTTGTCCAACCATGAGAGCTCTCCCTTCTCCCATAGTGAGCCCTCATCCTCTCCCAATTAAGAATGAAGATAATTCCTCCATCCATTGTCTGAATCAAACATTGTTAGTCTCTATGGATCCAAATCAGTAAGCTATTTATTCCTCTCAAATTCTTTCTAAATTTATTTTTCAATCTATTTCTCTATTTTGGTGTGTGATCATTTTCCCTATTTTCAGGGAAAATGTATGTTTCATTGATTTTCTCCAAATAGGGTCGAATCATAACTCGATATAGGATGGTCAAAGCATCTTAAGCATAAGGTAGGTGGTTTATGGATTTTTTCTCAGTTTTCTATCATTTTATAAATAGCATCATTGCACTGCACACTGGCCTTTTCCATGCGTTGCCTTATTTTTTTTCTTCAATCTAAATTGTATTTCGCACCTTATATTACTCCCGTTGAGTGTTTTTATGTAATTAGAGGATTCAAAACTCTAATACAGAAACCCCCTTGGATGTTCAAGCTTGTTTTCCCCCTTATTAATTAATTAATTAAATGTTCGAAATGCCTTATGAGTGTTTATCTTAGATTTTAAATGTAATTTACCCTTGTAATAAAAATTCCAATTGATAGTGACACCTCTTAATTTCCATGTTGAACCTTATAATTGTTTTTCCATGTGTTGTATATTTATAAGATAATTATTTTATTGATTTGAGATGTGATTATTTAATGTGATTCTTAATTATTCTAAATGAATTATTTTAGAAATAATGTCATGTTTTTATAATAAAACCCCTCGAATGAGGTGAGTTTTCTTCTAAATTATGAAGTTGTGACTAGTTATTTGAATCATGTTTTCTCTTATGGAATTGTGTTTTCCTATTCCTTATGTTTGGTGATATATGAAATGTTTAGGACATGACCTCTAATGATGTTATTAAATGGAGTTTTCCATTGTATAAATGTTTAGAGAACCAAGGAACCTTCTAAGTGCTTGTCTGTGTTATAAATTGAATGGCTTGGCCCACTCCTAATTAAATGGATAATGTACCATGGTACTCCTAGGGACTTGGATTTCTTTATAAATGGGGTTTCCCATGTAGGTTATTTCCCAATTTGACCATGGTACCTTCTAAGTACCTTTTTTAGTCTTGTTAAATGAATTTCTTTATTTTAATAGATTCAAAGACATGTCATTAATTAAATAGTTATTCATGATGGGTGTTTAATTTAAATTATTTGTTTGATATAAATGGAATAAATTATGAAAGGGTGGAAATGCCACATCATTGATCATGAATTGTTAAATGTAATTGAACTGAAATGTGATGTCTTGATTATTATGTCTTGATAAATGAAAAGCATGAGAGGTAATGTCTCATGGATATTATTATAAAAATGATTACACATTGATATAGGATGTGGAATGATGGTAAGGGTTCTATTGATCATGTAAGTATCATGTTCCCTAACATAGGGTGTTGAGAATGACATCTCACACCATTGATACTATGGGACGGTGGACATGACACACCTCATCCCTTGTGAGGGTTGACATGACGGCACAAACACCACTGTTAGAGTGTTTAAATGATAACACACTCACCATATTGAGTGATTATTATGAAATCTTCCACTCATTATGAGATTTAGGGAATGTACCCTTTGGATTGAGCTTATATGATCATTCAGATTGGTTATGGATGACTGACTTCTAACATAGACCATCCAATAGATAGTATTCAAGGTATATGTACACTTACGTTTGCACGTACTTGGTTCATATAGGTGGATGAAATATATAAATATAATATTCATATATTATTACTGTATACATATAGTTACTGATTGGATCATCATTCTGATCATGAGCTGAAGCTGGTAGAGTCGGCCAGGTGTCTGATTGGAACTTGTGTTATTCAATATTTATTTATTTATTCAACAATTATTATTATACCATTCACCTAAATTTTTTTTATTTATATTCACAAACTTGATTAGTTATAGAAACCATGGGTGGTGACCTTTTTTGATTTATATCTAACACCTTGACTGGGCTTCCATTACACTATGGTACCCAAGTATATCTCATGTTCACAGGACCATGGATTATTTCTTGTGTTGATTTGATTGTACTTGGGAGTCAGGAGCACAGGACTGAGCTAGATATTAGGATTCTTGTGGAGTTCTCCCTTAGGGAACTTACTTATTTTCTTTATTCATGTACTATATTTTATATTGTTTCCTGGTGTGTGTATAATAATTTATTTTTGTATTATCATTTGGACATGCATGTATTTTTGTACATTGGTGTTGGAAATATTTTGTATTTTGTTTATATTATTCTTTTGCTTCTCTATCTTTCATTTATACTACTTTAGTTATTGTATATTATTTCCAATATAATAAAATGTTGTTCTAATCTAATCATGAGGGTATAGTCTCCTCACTATCACCTCCTTAGACCCTCACTGCTATTAGAAAAATTCTGGAATATGGGTAGGAATTCTTGAGGCCGTGTGACCTACCGGTCTGACTACTGTCTTAGTGGTCATTCAGGCTAGGACGTTAAACCCAATGTCATCCCCACCACCATCATTCATATCACCATGCATATCGTTGTCACAAGTGTCAATTATTGCCACAAACTTGGGCCTCCCCTCCTATATCTCTTTATCCAACAGCCATCCGGGGCTTATATCACATCACTTTAAAAGGCTCACTTCTATAGGAATCATAGAAGGAAGCAGACAAAAAATATTCAAAATAGAATCTAGGCCCTAAAAAAAGTCATCCAACCTTCACATGAAAACAATATCTCTCAACCCCAAACATTTATCTTTATCAAACAACCAATTTTCTTTCCATATTGGTTTAACCGATTTATTTATCTAAATTTACAACTATAGGTAACCTAAGGCTTAAAGTATTTAAAATTATTAAATTATTTAAACATTCTCTATATCATATATTAACAAAAAGAATTCTATATTCATGTTCTTTAGTCACATATACTAACATATGGAAGAAAAATTTAATTACACATTCATTAAGCATAATTTGATTTCTATAAAATTATAAGAAACAAAATATTTACTAAACATGAATCTTAAAATTATTTAGCTAACAAAAAATTACCAGATTTACATTCTTTAACAATTTTCATTAGATTATCATTGTAAACCCAAGAATAATAAACAATACAACAAGAATAAAACTAGATAGAACACTATATATAAAATCAATATCCAAACCATTATCATGGTGAAAAATATACAATCCTTATAACCACAAACCATTTGTTTAATTGATCTAGTCTATTAATTATTATGTATTATTCCACCATCACCCAAATAGATAAATCATGATTACTTTACGATTTCACAAAGAATAAAAGGATAAGTAATGAATATCCTACCTCAAGGATTTCAACTTTCTTCAATTAAGAATAGAATAACAATGTGAATCCTAATCACAACTCCCATTAGAAGACTTCAAACGTCTAAGAAATCCAATTCACAAAATACCCCAAAAAACATCAAAATAACTCCATAAGAATAAGGGATACCTACCACCATAGAATGGAAAAAAATATCAAGAGGTAAACAAGAGATATCTGAGAAAAAATCCCAAGAAAAGGAGGTATAACTAACATCAGTTCACTACAAATCGAACATGGGAAGCTTGGGAACAATCCCAATTAAATGGAATTAAGAATTCATTAAAATATAACCTATGGATACCTAGGGTTTGAGATAAAAATTTGATATAAAGACAAGTTCAAAGGGGGTTTATAAATTTATAGGTAGACTAGAAATTTAGTGAATATGGTGCAGCTCTCTACACCACAACATAGAGATGTTGATATGAACAAACCTCTAATGTAAGGTAAGAGGTCACATTATTGAATGCCTGGTCAAAGTCATGTCTAAGAAATATAACATTATATATTCCATAGATCCTATAAATTAGGAATAGAACCATGGATTAAGGTAAACCACTATGATTCAAAGTTCTATTACTATACAGAAAGCTATGCTACAACCCAGATCCATGGAACAATTTCCATAAAACCAACATAACCACCCAAAACTCATCCTCATAAACTCCATGCCATAACCTATATCCATGACTTAGTAGTGAAAAAATGGTAGAAGCACTGAAACTACACCTCTAAACCTCTATGTCATGGACAACCTCTCAACACTACAACCGCCACCTTAATGGCGTAGCATAACTCTCCACATAATTGAACCCTTCTCAGCTGGATTCTCAACAACAACTCTAAATTTTCCATCAAACCACCTCATAACTTCCCTCAAACACCTCCTTCACCATAATTATCACAAATTAATTTCTTTGAAGGTTTGAAACAATATAAATTGATTCTATATAGTGGGATGAGTTTAGATGGGTAATTTTCAACAAGTACTTTTCCTTATGTTCTTCATATGAGAACAGAGTAGGAATTTCTTGAGCTAAATTAAAAGGATGATAAATCCATTTTTAACTATGAATAAAGTTTTACAAGACTTGTGAGGTTTACTTATAGTATTATCATCCAACCTGAAAGAAATATTGATCAATTTTTAGTGTCTCAAAACCAATTATTTTAAGGGTGTTATCTATAAGTGACTTCAGTAACTATAATGAAATCATTCAATGTGATCTAAAGGTAGAAATAAAGATCAGAGTCATATATCAATTTAATAGTTTTTATAATCAAAGAAAGATGTATTTTAAAGGAAATTCTAATAACAAAATCCATGGAGGGAATAAGATGAGTATTCCTTCATTCCAGAAGTGTGTAAAGAAAAATGGAGGAAATTATGTTAAGGAGAATAATAAATTCTTTAAGTGTGGAAAGTAAGTTCAAAAAACAATTGAATGACGAAGTGATGGGAAGAAGTTAGTTAATGATACAAATGGAGGGAAAACTCTAAAAAATGTACTACCCACACTCCAATATTTAAAATTCAAGGAGTATGGGAATTTTGTTAACAAGGGATATATCTTTAGGGTTAATGATAATGATTGATGTCAACAACCTATTAATCTTAGATATGAAGTTAAATATATTGTGATCTCTATTGTTTATGTGGGTTATGATAACTAAGTGGTTTAAGGTATACTTACTATCCACTCCAAAAATATTATTATCTTATTTGATTCTTGATCTACCTACTATTTTATATCTAAAATATTTTTCTAAGGGTATCACATTACCACCTCAACAATTATATGTTGAATTAGGAGTGAAAAATCCCAATGGTATAATGATCACATTTCATGTCTATGATTATTCTCCAATAGATTTTTTTTGGGAATTTTCTTCCTACAAATCTTTTTATTCTCCCTCTAGCTGAGTTTGATATTATTTTGGGAATGGATTGGTTTTATTTATATAGAGCTCATATCAATTATTGAGGAAGGTAATTCATATTTGATATTATAAATCTACCTATGATTTTATATTTATGATAGTATTGATATAAACTCACAATTAAAATTACATCCATTATAGGGGTCTTAATTCATATTCCGAAGGGGTACATATCTCAGATGTTTAGGGAGAAACTCAACATCAAAGATATTCCAATTGTATGTGAGTTTGTTGATATCTTTATAGATGAGTTTCCAAATCCACCTATGAATAATGAAGTTTAGTTTTCAATATAAATCATACCTGGTGCTACACCTATTTCAAAGACTCCACATAGAATGAACCTAATTAAGTTATAGGAATTTAAGAAGAAAATCTTGGAGAATCTTTATAAGGGATTCATTCATCCAAATGTTCCATTATGTGATGCACCTATTCTTTTTTAAGAAGAAATATGGATCAATAAAACTCTACATTAATTATTATGAAATTAACAAGATCAATATCAATCATAAGTATCATCTTCCCTATATTGATGATTTGTTTGATCAATTACGCGAATCTCAATATTTTTCCATGATTGATCTTTGATCAGGATACTATCAATTAAGGGTCAAAAGTGAATACATACCTAATACAACCTTTCATATGAGGTATGGACACCATGAATTTATAGTGATTTTATTTGGTTTTACTAATACCCTCACTATCTTTATGGATTTAATGAAGAGAGTCTTTATAGATTTCCTTGATCAGTTTGTGGTAGTCTTTATAGATGATATTCTTATATATTCCAAGATAAAGGAATAGAATAAAGATAACTTGAGGGTTGTAATGAAGATCCTAATGAAAGATAAGTTGTATAAAAAATTTACCAGGTGTGAATTTTGGATATAAAATTTTTTAGGTTTGGGTTATATAATATCAATCAAGGGTATATTGGTGGATCTATCAAAGAAAGTAGTTATTGAACATTGGAACAGACCAAACAAATTATTAAGATCTATATTTTTTTTGATTATTTATATATTATCAATGCTTTATGAAGAATTTATGATGGATATTTAATCCATTCACCAGGTTAACTCATAAGGGAGTCAAATTCCTTCTTATATATGAATGTGAAAAAAATTAAAGGAACTGAAGAGAAGGAGGGAAAGTGAACCTATGATCAAACTTCCATGTAGTAGATAAGGGATTATGATTTATAATTATGCACCAAATAAACATATGAGATGAATTCTTATATAGAATTATGTGGTGATAGCATATGCCTCCTTCCAATTGAAGGTTCATGAGAAAAATTACCCAACTAATGATTTGGAGTTTCTTGCGATAATTTTTTGATTAAAGATATGGAGAAATTACATTTATGTAGAAAAGTGTTACATATATAATGATTATAAAATTTTAAAGTATATATTCACACAAAAAGAGTTGAATATTCACTATAGAATATGGTTGGATTATATTTATTATTATCACTTCTCAGTACTTTACCACGTAGGAAAAGTGAACATAGTGGTTGATGATTTGAGTCGAAATGATCATGCTAGATTATCTATGATGAAGATCACAAAAGATCCAATATTTTTGGATTTTCAAGGGATGGAACTTGAAATATCAGAGGAAGGGACAAATATCAACTTGATCAAATTAGTGTTCAACTATCCATCCCTGTGAAAATTAAAGAGGTGTATAAGGAATATATAGAGATATAAAATAAGGTGGGAAATGTTACTAAGTTCAAACTTGATTATGATGGAATGATAAGGTTTAGAAACCAACTATTTGTCCCATAAATACCAGACTTAAATAAGGATCAAAATAATCTCACAACTCATCATTATGTATTCATTTTGGAATTGCACAGATGTATATTGATCAAAAAGAGTATTTTTGGGGGAAACATGAAGAGATATATTTCAGAGTATTTATATTAGTTCTTGGTATGTCTGTAAGTTAAGTCTGAGTGACAAAAGTATAATGAGATATTACAACCATGACCCATACTGGAATGTAAATGGAAAAAAATAACCATGGATTTCTTCATTAGACAAACAAAAACTTCTAAGATCCATAATACTATTTGGGTTACAGTTGAACATATTACAAAGCCATAACATTTCATTATTATCATAGAAGATTTCTATTTTTATTAACGTGTCAATACATACATTAAATAGGTGTTAACGTTTCATGGAGTACCACATTATATTTTATCTAATAGAGATATGAGGTTTACCTCAAAGTTCTGGTGAAGTCTTCATCAAGATATGGATACATTAACGTGTTTAGTAATTATTATCATCCTTAGATAGATGGACAGTGTGATAGGACCATTAAAACCTTGGATGATACATTAAAATATTATTGTCTATATTTCAAATATATTTGGGATCAACACTTTCCTCTAGATGAGTTTTCCTATAACAATAACTTCACTCAAGAATTCATATTGATCCTTATGAATCCCTTTATGGAAAGAAGTATAGAACTCCAACATTATAAGATCAAGTTGGAGAGAGAAAGCTATTGGGACCTAAGATAGATAGGGAAATGGTAGATAAAGTTAGATCCATTCACTAATAAATCAAGGTGGATAAGATTCAATAAATGAGTTATGATGATAATCGTTGATAAAATTGATAATTTGAAGTTGATGAGAAGGTATTCTTATGAATTTATCCTAGGAATAAAGTTATGAGATTTGGAAATAATTGGAAAATAATTATTAGATATATAATCCATTTTAAAATTTACTTTAATATACTAAATTTCATTGATCACTTAGTTAAGTTTCACTTTCATATGTATAATAAATTATCCATTAATATCCTAATATAATCCTTTCCTTATAGGTTCACCTTATTCATCTAGAAATATGGGATGGATATCTAAGGAATATTTTGACATAACTTTATCAGGTAAATAATAGTTATAGGGAACTTGGTTTCATCACCCTTTTGGTGAAAAAAATGAAAGTAAATTTTGAAAATCCCATGACTATTTTATAGTAAATTATTCCTTTGTAATGACTTTCAAATAGATAAATGATTTATAGGTAGTGTGGTGTCTATGAGGTATTTTTTTTCTCATGTTTATAGAAAGGGTCACTTAAAAGATAATTTTAATAACTTTCAGAACATGAAATCTATTGAATGTACTTCAAATATATTTACCATGGATTATAATGTTTCTATTTTATTTATTAGTTATTAAATACAATCTTGTATTCAAATACTAAAATCAATAATGAAACATTACTAAGAGTATTTTTTATTATCCTAGGAGGTGAGAAAGGGTTATTCCTATATATGTTGTGAGAAGAACATGACTTCAAGAAGTAAAGTTTCATTCTACTATAGGCTAAAAAGAGTTATTTCTATTTTATTAGTAAAAATTTAATAATTTTTTATTTCCCAATGGAAGGGTTTTATTTTATTTGTTGTTTATATTAGGGGTTACCTATTCATTTATCTTAGTGTTATATTGGAAACAATGATATATTATTTATTTTAAAGTTAATGTTGTCATGGTATTATACACTCAATTAACAGTTTAATAATACTAGAATCATTGATATCAAATATTTGAAATATATGATGAATATAAATTATAATATTTATACCCATTTATGAAAAGATGATTCTTTATCAATTAAAACTATGTTTTTATATCAAATATATACCCAAAAGAGTATTTAGTCTCTTTGTAGATAAAAAAACTTTATATATTATTGAAAATATTATTGAGTTTTAGAAAATAAACCTTTAGAAATAAAGTTATTCCATAAAGATTTCAGAATTCATTCAGCTACATAATATAAAAAATTACAAGGTGAAACTAGAGGTAAATTAATATAGTTCATTAAATTTATTTTAATAAATTTTAGGAATGATAGATGAAATTAATGGATACACTTGGTAAAAGATACAAGATCCTATGGAATAGTATTTCAAAAAATATATTAAACAAGAATTAATTGAAAATTAAATATAGAGTATAGGTTTCCCTAAACTGAAATTACCTTATTCGCATGATATAGATGGTGATAGTACAAGGTAAATAGATGAAGAGTCTTATAAATATTTCAAGTCCTCCATAATTAATTTCCAAACGTGTTTTTCAAAATAGAATCATAAAAACTAACCATATACCAACTATATTGGCTAATGGATATCATACAAGTTATTGTACGATGAGATTCCATTAATATCACTTTTTAAGGTGCTCTAATTTGAATCATTTTTTAAGTAATCATTATATTAAAATTATGTCAATGGAAACACAAGGTGTATCTCAGTTTATTATCCTATAACTACTAAGGATATTAATATCCCCAAGATAGAAATGTATTAATCATACTAACTAATTTCTATGTGGTAAGGAAATATCTATTGAGATAATTGAAGTAGGTAAGGATTCAACAAAATCCTGACTCCAAATGTACAAGTTGGTATAAGAGTAGTTAAATCCACATATTTTAGTGGGAAGAATTGGCCAAGAGACATATATTTCTTTGAAAAGATAAAATTGTAGTGGTGGTTTTAAATTCAGCACTGCAGATGATATATTATTTGATAAGAATAATAAATCCTATAGGGGGAAGAAAGATATAGATATATATGATTTAAAAGTTCTTATAAATTCAAATATGGATTCCATGCCCCAAAATTCATTCTGTATTTTTTTGTTTGATGTAAAACCATTGGTAAGTATTCAATAAAAACAATACATAGATGGAACAAGTGCGAAACCAATAAGGTTTAACTGGTTATACCAATATATCATTCTTAAATATATTTTTATTTTTATTTTTCATAGATACTATGATCATTATATTAGGTATCAAATGTCAAGGCCACCTCCCTTGGAAGTTATTTTATGGCACATGTCTATATTATGTGACCAAAAAGGTTGGTGACATCAAAGAAAGACAAAATGGAATAAAAGTTTCAAGGATCCATTTATGGGTTGAAAAAAGAATAATTCTCATAGTATATTCATTTTAAATGAAATGTTTTTATGAGTATACAAATAGTTAGTAGAAGAAATTCAATTTTACAAGGTAGGAGTGTTTGAAAATATATAGAAAATAAGTGATTAATATTCTTTTAATAAAAGACTAAAGAATTTCTCTAAAGATGACTTACGTAGTAGTCCATATTCTAGGGAATAATATCTATTAGTATAGATCAAGGGGTTTATTAATCTAAATAATAGTACATGGATGACATGGTATTGGAAAATATAAGATGAAATAATTTACCCAAATTGTTTCAGTGTCATATTGGATTCTTATGATTTATAAACTACATATTCTGAAGAGTAATTTGGATTTATATCTCATATTACAAGATATATACATAGATTTTATCTTTATTATGCATAAAACAAAGAATATAAATATTATACAAGACTAGGGTAACTACATTGGATAATAGTTGTAACTATCTGATAATGCTTGAGAAAGAAAAACAGGATAAGTTCCTGGAAATTGGAGAAATTAGAATACTCGTTTAAAGGGAATATAAAACAAATATTATTTAGCCCGGTTTGGTTTTGAATCATTGTAAGGTAAAGTTAATATGTAAGGGTAAATATTTCTATAATTATTAGCTATCATATGTACATTCAACTGAGTAAGTTTTAGTTTCTGATACAACTTATAAAATGAGTTTAGCAATGATTCATTCCAGATTTTGGAGTTGTACTAAGATATTAAGATTCAATCACATAATGATGAATTTTAATTATTATATTATTCAATATTTTAAGGATGAAAAAGGGAATATACTTAGTAATATCATCACTTGAGGTATGTTCTCATAGAAATGAGGTTGTAGTATGTAAACCAGTTATAAGTTATGTGATTTCCTCGTCATCTATAACCATATCTTAGTAGAATCATGTTTATATTGTGAGTATATCTAGTTGAGTTATTAGATATTGTATCTAGTGAAAGTGGTAGTATATCATTATTGGTTTACTAGAACTAACTACAATATACATTCAATTATTAGAAATTTTTTTGTGTTGAATATTAATTAATTACTTATCATATGATGATGATTCTTCTGTGTGACATCTATGTGATAAAGTTGATATTATTAACTTATTCATAATTTTTATATAACTCCTTACTAATTTTCATGGAAAAGTTCATAATTGGTGTGAAATGATCATGTTTTAATAAAAAGTATAATTTGTGAGTATTGTTTGAATTAATTCAAATTCGAGTTAGTTTCTTATTTTAATCATAAACCTCACCCTACTTATCCAAATTATGAGATTCTTGTTTTATAGAGTTCCATATTGAAGTTAATAAAAATAATTAAACCGTATCATTGGATAATTTATATATTTAAGCATCTATATAGATCACACAATAAGGACCACCAGATCTATGGAAAAAACTGGACCAACCACGATGATTGAATTTTTAGGCTTAATCCAGATGTCTACATTTAATGATACTCTATAATATGTTTTAGGATTCAAACCAATTTCTCCTACAAACATTATATAATAGAACCAAACCATTTAAAAAATGATAAGTTACAATCATTAGTGCTTTAAATTGTGTTGTTTTAAGGGATGGTGAAATTAATAATCGATTGTTTTTTATTTTTATATAAAAAAAGAAAGAAAAGACAAATACCCAAAAAAGAATCAGGAAAAATAAAAAAAAGAAAAACACTTATTCTAATAAATAAATATTAAAACGAAAAAAATAAAGAAAAAATCTCCTTCCACATCCTTTTATAATTTTTGTGAATGCCACATAGCCACCCAAATAATCAACTAGATTTGTTTGACCCTGAAATTGAGTGAAATCTTCACTGACATTGGAGGAAAATTATGGATAATTAAAATATTTCCTATCCAATTGATCTAGATAAGGCCAATACTGTGAAATAAACAATTAAAGAACTTTTCCCCCTAATATGAATCACTAACCCCTTGGTATTAAATATCCAAACATCGAGGCTGATTTTGAACTCAAATTGGATTTGATTAATCTTTTTACTCATTTCCATAGGCTAGCTAATATGGATCCTTATCATCAACTCAAATATTTCTAAGTGGTGTTATCTACCATGAATCCTCAAGGGTTTTCTGAAGAACAAATAAAACTTAGAGACTTTCCTTTCTCCCCAACTGACTCCACCAAGTTATGGCTCTAATACCTCCCTCCTGGTTCAATAATTTTTGTAATGACATGAATCAAATCTTCCTAGATAAATTATTTCCTTCTTATTGAACTAATTATATGTTAAAGAAAATTAGTGGAATCTATAAATTTCCTAATGAATCACTCTATGAGTATTGGGAGAGGTTCAAAAGGATTATAGTAATTTTCTCACACTAAAAAATCCCTGAACAATGCTTGATCCAATACTCTCTATGTGGGGTTATTGGATATTTAGAGAACTCTCATTGATTCTACAAGTGGTTGTGATCTTGTCAAAAAAACTCCAGTAGAAACATGAGATCTCATAAGAAAAATGATGACAAAAATTCAAAAATTCCATAATCAGAAACATGATCAATTTAAAAAGGTCTAAGAGAATCAATCCATTGATCACAACAAGATGAATGAGTGAACTTACTAGTATTGTGCAACAACTAGCTATAACTATGAAATCCCGAAACTCATATTCTCTACAATTATAGTTCTATGGACTTATCAAAAAATGTGAAATCTACAGTTCACCAAATCATCTGATTGGCACATGTCCACAACTATAAGATGACCCCTCACATTATTCTAGTCCAATGGAGCTCAATGAAACATTTTATTAGAAGAACACCAACCCTCAACAACTAGGCCAATTCATTAGAAAATATAACCAATACTTCTATGATACCTTCTCTTCAACCTAACACCTAGTCTAGAAGGATAATCCATGCTTAAGGTATGGTTACCTCATCTCTCATCCTCCTCAATTACCTCCTCAAAATCCAAAAGAATTTTAATATAGTAAATGTAATGGAAACTTATACCAAACATATCCTTTTCTTCCTCAACCTCAAAGGATAAATCCTCACCCCCTCCTAGTTTCCAATATCCTAGTGATCCTTTTTAATTCCCAACCTAATGAAATCAATTTCCCAAGAACCCAAATCAAGGTAGTTATAATTTCGGACATGCCTATTCTTCTAAGAAACCATGGGAAAGTGCTATGGAATATCGTTCCTCTTTTCACCATTCTAGCCTAAAAAATTTTGAAAATCAAATTGGAAAACTTTAATCCCACCTAATTTGGTAGCAAAAATTCAATTATTCCTAACTCCCATATTAAACACTTCCCAACCCCAGGGCTAATTTAAGTGAAATAACACTTTGATATGGAAAGAGAATTTATATAACTCATGATGAATATTATAAATCCCCTTTAATTGTTGAGTTGTAAAAATAAAAATAAAGTATAGAAAAATAACCTGAATCGTCTCCCTCACCTCATTCCATCCCTCTAAGAAACATAATTTCTTTTCCTCAAGCCATCTCTATGCCTAATAATCATTGAAATATATTATTAAATACTCAAAATGTTTTTATGTGTGGAATTCAAAATTCACCTCTTGGATGTCAAAAAAAATCCCTAAGTATAAAAAGTTTATTTATTAAATTTTCACCCATAATAGAAAACTTAAAACCATTAAAAACATTTCAACCCAAAAGTATATTCCCATGATGTGAAAAGATCCATGAACCTTTATGGTTTCAGGAAAAATATGAATTTTCAACTTTGATAATGCACTCATAGAACTTGGATCATTGATAAATTTCATGCCCAAGTCCATCTTTTCTAACCTTGGTCTAGGCCCCTTTCACCCAGTAAGTTTTTTGATCTTGTTAGCTAATCGAATCACTACTAGTCATGAGGGAATAATTAAGGATGTACTTTTTTAGACCAATGATCCTATCTTCCCAACTAATTTCTTTGATCTTGATAAGGAAGGTGATATATCTTATTCTCCATCTCCCCTAATTCTAAAAAGACCATTCCTAATGATAGCTAAAACTAAAATTTATGTCCATGTAGGAATCTTATCCATGGAATTTGGTGACTAACCAATCAAGTTCAATATTTTTCAATCAATGTGATACCCATCAGAGGATCACTCTGCATTCTCTATCGATGTTTTTTAGGATAATTTTTGTGAGTCGATTAAACCCTTTTCCATCATGTTGTTCCTATTCTAATGATAGATGAGTTTGTGAAATTTCTATTATAATGAACCAATACATAAATGGAGAAGTTGATGATGACCTTTAATTTATAAAATCTATCAATCTAAAGGATATTGAAAAATCTATGGAATCCCATCTCACCTATAATATCTACTGCTCCACCTTGAAAAATAACGAGGAAAATGAATCAAAAACAAATAAAATACCTTTATTTGTTACTAAATTATGTGGACCAGAAATGGAGGAAGAAATTTATATGAAACCTCTTCCTGCACACCTAAAGTATGCATTCCATTTTCATTATCACTCTTACCCATTCATTATCACTGCCGCACTTATTGAAACTAAGGATTTAAAACTTATTCAAGTGTTATAGGAAAATAGAAAGGCCTTAGATTGGACCCTATATGTCATAACATGCATCAACCCTACCATTTGTACACATCATATCCATCTTGATGAATAATCCAAACCAATCAGAAAACCTCAAATAAGATTCAATCAACTTATAATTGAGGTAGTTAGAGAAGATATTATCAATAATTTTCAAGTAGGCATTATCTAACCAATTTCTGATAGTGAATGGGTTTGTCTGATTCAAGTTTTTAAGAGGGGTGTGATAAATATTATCACAAATGAACATGAAGAAGTTATCACAACCCAAGTGAAAAAAATAGAATGTGTGCATCAATTATCAAAAAGTGAATGTTGAAACATAAAAAGATCACTACCATCCTCCTTTACATGATAAAATGATAGAAATATTATCTATAAAGCTACATTATTTCTTTAATGATGGATACTATGGCTACTTCCAAATCCCAATCACACCTCGGGATTAATAAAAGACTATATTCACTTTCCCCTTTAGAACATACACATAAAGGGGAATTCCTTTTGGCCTTTACAATAATCCTATAACATTATAGAGTTCTTTTATGAGTATCTTTATTAATTCATTTATCATTTCATAGAGGTATTCATGGATGAATTTAACATTTATGGTGAGTCATTTGAATCCTTCTTTCATTCACTCTCTATGGTCTTAAAAAAGTGTGTCAAATGTTACCTTGTGTTAAATTTTGAGAAATTTCACTTCATGATATCTAATATAATTGTTCTAGGAAACATAATTTCTCAATAGGATATTCAATTTGAAATAGATAAAAAAGAGGTGATACAATCACTTCCCAAATCCACATCAGTCTTAGGCATTTAATCATTCTTTGGTCATGCCAATTTCTATAAGAAATTCATCCATAACTTTAGTAGGATTTCTCTCCCACTAACTTGAATACTCCAGAATGATGTTCCATTACATTTATATGAGGCTTTAAAGAGAACATTCATTGAACTCAAATATGTGCCTACATCTACCCTGATAATATAACTGTCAGATTTGTTCTTAGCCTTCAAAGTGATGTGTGATGATTTTGATAGGGAAATTGGGTATGTACATGATAAAATAAGATACAAAATAACTCATTTAATTTATTATATCTCAAAAACATTTTATTAAACTCAATATAATTATAATGTGATAGAGAATGATTTTTTAGCTATTATTTTTTCCTTGGATAAATTCCAACCCTCTCTATTAGGTTCCAGAATCATCATATTTACAAACCATTCATATTTATTGTTATTACTCAAGAAAAGTGATTCAAACTGTGGTTAATAATATATATTCTCATGATCTAAGAGTTTTACCTTGAGATCAAAGATATACCTTGAAAATAAAACACTTTGGTTGATCAGATGAGTAGAATTTATAATTCTTCTCATTCTAAAATCATTAATCCTAAATATCCAATCAAACACCTATCATCTATCATTAAAAAGTTACCACAGTATTAACCAATTGTAAATTAATTTAAAACTACTGTTTTTTCTATAATATTTTTCAAAAGAATAAAAATTAAAGATAAAAATTGATTCAAAATACTATTTTTGGAAAGGTAATAAACTTTGGAATACTAGGGCTAAATGGTGAGTAAGAAATGTGTCGATGAAGATAAAAATTAAACCATATTGTAATTCTACCACTCAATACCCAGAGGTGGACAATTTGGACCACAAAGGACCACCTAAATGTTCCCAGACTTTGGATTGTTCCAACCTTCAATCTTTAAGGAATCACATGAGTTCTTTCAATATTGTCCCACTTTCCAAAATTTTGGCACAATTTCCAAAATAAAAGAAATGATAAAAAATAACTTAATATTATATGATATATTTAATTTTTGGGGTGTTGATTTCATGGGATCCTTAACCCCTTAAAATGAATTCTTCTACACTCTTCTTATGTTCAACTATTTTACTAAGTAGGTCAAGGCCAAACCCACTAGAAAGGATGATGCACATACTATTTCTGAGTTTCTCAAAACTCAAATCTTCCATTGATTTAGAACTCTAAATTCCTTGGTTAGTGACTTAGAAACCTATTTTTATAATTGAACCATGGAGTCAATTTTGAGAAAAAATGGGGTTGTTCATAAACCATCAATAATATATCACCCCCAAACAAATGGAATGGATGAAATTTATAATAGAGAATTTAAAAGAGTGCTTGAGAGAACTGTTAAGCCAATAATAAAATACATTCTTGAAATACTTGGTGAAGCACTTTAGGCTTATCAAACTACCTATAAGACATCCATTGGAATGTCTTCTTTTAGGATAGTTTTTGGTGAAACATGTTATTTACCCGTGTAAATATAACATAAGTCATTTTGGGTTTTTAAAACATGTAATTTTGATTGTGAAAATTTTGGTGAAGAGAGATTGTTGAAATTAAATGAATTAGAGTATATTAACCATAATTCATATGGGAATTCAAATATCATCATATAAAAATCTAATCCCCTCCATGAAAAACACATTCTACGAAAGGTATTTCATAAATGTGAAAAAGGTAATGCTCTTCAATTCTTGATTTCATCTTCACCCAGGTAAGATTAGTTTTGGTTTGGAATAAACTTTTATTTTCACTAATGTTTTCCAATTTGGTGTAGAAAAACCCCAAGACCCTTCTTCCAAAACGATATTCATTTTTAATTATAATTAGTTAAAGAATCACCATAAGAGGAAACACACCTCAGGAACTACATTGACTTCCACCAGATCCCCAACTACTGGAGTAGACTCACCATTAGATGGAGATAACAACCCACCAAATCCAAACTAGGGGAAACTATTTAAATTTACTCCCTATACCTATATTACTCTTTCTCCTCCCTCCTTCTCTCTCTTTTTATTCTTCTCTCTCTTTCTTCTTTGTCCAATCCCATTCTCACCTTTTATCTCATTTTTTACAACTTTATTCATTAGTCATTTTTTTATTCTCTTATGCTAGAAATTAAACAATTATAAGTATATATTGGCATGAACATATAATTTATAAAGTACCAAATTGAACTACCAAACTCAATTTTCAACTTGAGAGACCATTTTTGTATTATTTCTTTTCATGTACATTATTTTCTTTCAATTTAAAGCGTGTAAGTTTGATTGTAATTTAATTTTAGTTTTAATGTATTTATAATAATGATCATATCTTATTATAATCCAATTTATATTGTGTAATATTCATGGCATTAAAATAGTTTAAATCAATTTTAAAACTCTTCCCTATATTACTTTCTCATTCAATCAAAACGTGCATTTACCTCCCTTCATTTGTGCGTGTTTGGTGCACAATTATTTTCTCACATCATTCCTTCACTTTTTCATTTAACTCATTATAAAAGACAATATAAACATGATTTTTAACCACTAAAATATAAGAGTAAATCTTACATTGTGGTGAGTCATAAGTTTTTGATGCTAAGTAATTGAGAGATATCACTTATTTAACATTCATTGAAAACATATTGTGTATATAAAATAAGAAATGTTATGGATTAATGAAATGTTTTGTTTTATATGTAGATTACATGGATTATTGGAACCATAAGTACACATTGGTTTATGAGATATTAAAACTTCAATTAACAATATTTTATAATGATTAGAACCCTAGTTAAGGTTTGGATTAAAGCCAAAATAATTAAGAATTCTGATCAAAATCATCTTGTGAAGTGGATGTTAATTTAGTTAAATGTTTTGTAAATATCAAAGATATCATAAAATTATACCCCTAATGATTAATTCACCCAAATCATGATTAAATTGTTATAAAAACTCATTAATAATTCATTTCACCAGATCTCTACAAACAAAACCACTATTTAAAAGACAAAACAAAAATAAATGATTACAAAACATAGTACCACCACTAAGGATTCGACCCATGTGATTATATACATATTATATTAGAGAATCAGACCTTTGAAGGGTTGATAGGTGATAATTATCCATGCTATAAACATCTTAAGGTAACTTGTTTCACTAAAAGGTCTTCGTATTTCCCCTATATGAGGAGAACCTAGAAGTTTCATGATAATATTATTAAATAAGTTTCATATATTTGTATGATATAATTTAGTGTGATGATAATAATATTATCTATAAAGGGTGGATAATCATAAAACTTCGAGAAATTTTCTCATGATGTAATCCCTTTGTAATCTTTAAAGTAGGATATTATAAGAACATGACCCACTAGTAGGAAGTCCACATTTATTTGTGTTATTGTATGTTCTTATATGCTGATGTTTGTAATAATCCATAGAATTAAAAATTATTATTAAGGAATATTATGATTCATTCACTTTTATGTATTGAAGAAAATTGTGATGACATATGATTACAGTGTGGTAAGATACTTTGGGTACATCATTAGTAATATTACATTAATGAATAATGAGAGGAAATATTTTTGATTTTTGTTATTTAATGGAAGTTGATATATTAGGTACCTTTGATGGAAATAAAACTATGTTTTTATGTCCATGACCATGGATTTATATTGGCATGTTTATTTTTGGAAAGTTAAATAAATAGACATCGATCACATAACTTGATAACACTAGCATAAAGAATGCTTGATTAGAGATATCATGATATAGGGATTATATTACACAATGTATGTTAGTATGTGGTTATTATTATTTCAGTATTTATCTTCTTTATCTATGGGTTCCTTGGCATGTTACTAGATAATAACCATGGGATTTAGAAGGTTTTTTCTAATTCCATTGTGAAAGGGGTCTAAATGGTCACACACTTAGTTTATTTGGAACCTCAGTTAAACTTTATTTAAATTTAACATGTTTAATAGATATTATTCTCATATGTGGTTTAATAATTATTCACTTTTAGTTGATCACAAATATTCAACCACCAATTATTATATATAATATTATGTAATTTTTATATTAAATAAATATTCATTTTTCAAGGTGACTATTAATTACACAAAAATATAATGTTTTTTTATTTTAGTTCATTTGTATGGTATAAAATATTTATTTAATTTTTTACATGAATATTAAATAAATATTTATTTCCTAGTTTTTTAATATAATATTTTTTTATTCATTTGTGAATAATTTAGTGATATTGATTCATTTAAATAAATAGACACTTTTCAGAGCTTGATAAATATTGAGGAGTGGTGGCCCAAGTTTAATGATTTGGTGAAAAATGATATATTAAATATTACTTGAATAA
Organism: Viscum album; assembly: GCA_963277665.1. Taxonomy (NCBI): domain Eukaryota; kingdom Viridiplantae; phylum Streptophyta; class Magnoliopsida; order Santalales; family Viscaceae; genus Viscum; species Viscum album. Next base: position 213,295,564 of record OY728163.1, read on the forward strand.
ATATTAATTTATTTATTTAGGTAAATAATATTTATTTGTATGAAATTTTAATGTATCTTAATTAAATAATAATAATATTATTATTTAGACATGGGAATCATTGGGGATTGAGAGAATAATAAGGGATAATGTTCAATTATTTATTCTCTAACCTAGCTCTATAAATAGCCAGTTATATCATTCTCTAACCTAATTCATGTCATTCTAATCATTATGCACAATGAATTCTAGAAAATCCTCTAAATCCCTAGATATCTCTTCTTTTATAATGATCTCAAGAATAAGGATTGTTTCTCCTCCTCCACCAGATTGATTCATTCTCACCTTAAAGGATTCTATTGTGATCAACAACGATCGACACAAGTGGTAGAACATCCATGCTTTCACCTAGAGAATTGTACGTTGATGATTGGAGGTTTGGGGTGCATGTGTGAATCACCACTAGAGGGATTCTACCCTTGAGTCCTCTTGACACAATGAAAGAATGATAATAAATAGTCTAGCAATTAATCAATGAGGAAATAAATTCAATATAATGTATTTATTTATGAAAATAAATTAACTATAGATTATATGTGATGATCTGGTCTTCTTAGTTCGGATGTAATAATTAATTAATCATTGATTTATTTAGATTGGTCATGACGTTATTCATTATATATATATATCATATTATTCTTTGATTATGATAAAAATATAAGTTGGAAACTTCCCAATATGCACTTCCACTGTGTCCTAAAGCTTTAGTTGGATAACCAAAATCTTACATTGAATCTCTCAGAGTAGTGACATATTCATAATTGGTACTATGATGATATTTTTTAAGGATATTTTACACTATATTAATCAAGAATATGAGTACTCTGAATCTAGTAGTGCACGCTTCTGGGATTTGATAAAAATAGTGGGATACATTTAATTTTTAATTAATCAACAATGTCTATCGACAATCAAGGTAATTATTAATCTATAATGTTTAATTATTGTAGATAAAATGAAAATCACCACCACAAAATCAATATCACTATGATCAATACTGTAAATGATAATATCCAGACCGAATATAACTTCCATGAGTGGTACATGTGCTTAGGCATAGTACTACTCCAAGAGAGGTATCATTATGTGCAGGAATCCCAACTTCCTGCCAAGCCCGCTATGGGAGAAATCAAGGAAGATAAAGACAAGTATAAGAAGTATATGTATAATGAACTAGATGTATAGTTAATTATGTTATAATATATGTCTAGTGGCTTGAACAAAATTCACAGGGATGAAGATGTCTAAAAAATGTTTTCTCATATCTAAGAGTTATATTAGGTGAGTTCTCATCAAGAACATGAAATGTCTAAAGGATATGTTCCTAGTGTATAGAGGAGGTGAGGAGATATTAGTGATGGGATACACATATGTCAAATTCCATACTGATCATGATGATCTAAAATCATAGTTAGGCTATGACTATTTCTTGAATGGTGATGTAGTGAGCTTGGGGAGATCAAATTAGACCATGTTAATTAATTATACAGTGGAATCCGAGTATATAGAAGCTTATGATACAACTAAGTAAATATTTTGGATAATTTTTTTCCTCATATATTGTAATTTCACCTATTAGTGCATACCGTGTTATAGTAAAATATGATAATACTATAGCAGTGGTACTTTGAAAGGAGCTTAGGTCACACTAGATGATAAATAATACACTCTGTATGATTTATATCTTGAGGGATTTTACTGAGAGAGGTGAAGTCATAGTTTTTAGAGTAGCCACAGAGGAAAAAATAGCAGAACCCCCCCCAACTAAATCCATATCTCATAAGAAGCATGGTTTTTATATGAGAGGTAGAAAGTTGAGATTTGTTAGTTGTTGTCTCTAGTGGAAGAGGAAGTGTTGTGAGTGGGTTTCCTAGACACAACTCTTGTATGTAGTTAGATTAACATTATATGTATACAATTTGAAATATATATATATATATATATAGACATGTATTTTCTCTTAACATGATAATTACATTACTTTTAAATGTAATGTATAAATGGAAATGTATGTAGCATATGAGCCTTATTCCAGTTGGTAAGGACTCTGTAAGTGCATCCAAGTGACCCAGGATCAAATCCAAGTGGAGGTATAATTTCCGAGTTACTATAGAAGGTACTGTAGCAGACACTGTTTGACACTGTAGCAGCTGGGAATATGCCCCCATTTGGGCCTTCGGGCCACTGATTTGGTCTCTGAGTCCTTTAAGGCCTTCGGGCCACCCAGTCCTTTGGGTCAGTAAGGCCTTCGGGCCACCTCAAGGCCTTCGGGCCACCTTAAAGTGCAGATGTAAACTATAAAACCTACAAAGAACAAGTTCTACAAGGAGAATGAGCAAGGATATTTCAACACAGTAGAAGCTAAACGGATTTCAAGAATGAGAGGGTATGACACCTACCATTGGGACAAGCTTGTGCATGCACGGGAATGCCTAGACGAATAGCCATGCAGAGGTGGAGAGCTGATTTCATGATGAAGATACTGGGGAGGAGCAGTTTCAAGTAGTTAGTCTGGGTTGTATGTAATGTTTGAAGCCTACGGGCAATGAATTCCTCTAAGGCCTATGGTCCATGTAATACTTAAACCTACGGGCCTTGTAAGGGTTCCATCTCACCCCTTGAAAGGTGGATTATACAAAATCAATAAAAAATGAAGGCCTTCGGGCCATTGGATGGAATGGAAATGTATGTAGATTACATGTCGCATCAAAAGGTTATAATAGTCCCAACTAAAATGAGAACCTCATGTTACTATGAAAACAAACTTAAATATATGTCATAAGGTCTATATACATTATGCTGACCGGACATAGATGTTGTATGAATATCAGGTGTTGGGGTATCATAAGTATTGATACTTCTTATCATGAATTTTAAACTTGGTGACATTATGTAGATGATATCATAAGGAATGATATGCTAATAGGAACACTACATGTTTAAGGTGTCATTGGTTGTTCCTATATACAAGCATGGGTATTGGTTTCTTAGCTTGAGATCATTATCAATGTACTATATTTGATCAAATACATTGATATAATATAAAAATCATAGTTCTCATATTATGGAAATTTGTCTTGTTGACATGCCTACACACATCGTTTAATTCATGTGGGTTGTGGTCATATTATAATTTACTTTTATCCCAAACCACACTTGCTATAATAATGTAGTATAGTTATAGTATGGGTTCGAACTCATAGGGAAAGTTTTAGCAATCGTAGAACCAAGACTTAAAATCATTTATGTAGGATTCCTCAAAAATTGGTTTGGGTTTGGGGTTTAACTAAAGTTATTGAGTTTGGGTTAAGAGCTAGGAAGAGGATAGGGATCATGGTCAGTTTTATGGTTCTGATAAAAAGGATAACCTCGATTATATCTTGGAATAGTCATAGGGATTAGGCTGCAAAGTGGTGTATATAGAACTAGTTGATCATGGTCAAAATAACTAGATCTATCTAAGATGAAACTATTCTGTGGTCCAAATATAGCTAACAACCTAGATTCATTAATCCTGGATTATATTTCAAAAAGTGTTGTAGGATAATTATCATAACCAAACCGACTCCATTTAGGCCAGGTTCATTCATTTAAACATACCATAGTAAGGGTTTTCTAAAATAATTCAATAAAAAATTATCATGTTACCTTATTACTAGCCTTAGGGTTACCAATTTAGGATTTAGAGAATCATTAAGTTTAGAACACCCCTACTCTCAACCCTTACCCTAAGCGGTTTATCCACTGATGTCAGTAATAATCAAAATTAAAGAAACAATTACTGACATGCTTGGAATATTAATAAAGTATTTGAAATATGAAAATTTGAAATCAAGGATTCAAAGAATCAATTAGTTCTCAATAAAAACAAGTAATAAATCCATCAACCACTTATATGAAATAGTAAAGAAGCGAGAATGTATGGAGAAGCCACTATCAAATGGAAAAAAATGTTAAATTGATGTTTAATGGTTAATAAAGATGAATGGAATAAATAACTCATGTAGAATGATCAACGACACTTGGATTTAATCATAACAGTAGAAATAATTGTCTAGAGTTGAGTTGGGAGAGAAAATAAGGGATAAAATGAGAGAGAGCGAGATAAAATTGAGAATAAGAAAAGTTATGTGTTACTGTGCGCGCTCTGGAAAGTAAATAGTTAGGAAATTAAACAATGTGTACACTTCTCACATAATGTAATATCTATCCATGGTTTTCTCCTCATACTTTGGATATGGCACAAATCTTGGTCTGACTATTTGAGATCCACAAATTTGACTCATCTCACGATGTGTACTTGTAACTCACAACATGATTCTTTGTATGTCTTGAACTTTAAGTGGGAAATAGTCTTTGAATATTACATGACTTGTATTGGAGATTCATATCATGTAATATTTTCATGACCTATAATTTCTTCATGACTTGCTTCATGATTTGTGACATTTTGTGAATGATTCCAATAGGTTTTGTAAGAGGTTTCACAAAGTATTATGTTCAGTTTTGTCCAATTTTTAACATATTTTCCTTTGGAATCTTGGAAACCCATTATATATAATAATTAACTCATACCTAGTGAATTATCAAATAAAACATGAATTATCATTAATTAAATGAATTAAAAATGTATATACAATTTAAACATATCAAATTACCCCACACTTGAAAAATTTCTTATCCTCAATCCAAAAACATCTCAACAGGGATTCCAAATGAAACAATTTTTAAAACAAAAAACATTCATTAAAACCAAGAAAATAATACTAAGAATAAGAAGAAAATTTTTTTATTCTAGAATCAATCCCATATTGAAAATTATTAATGCTTTATATTTCAGTTTCTTTATTCACATTCTCAATATTTTAATTACAATCTAAAAATTGTTTCTTAAATTCTATGACCATTTTTCAATTTACCTCACGATAAATTTTATCTCATCAATTAGGGTAAAAATGAAACTGGATTTATGCCTGTATCCTAAATACATGTTCCTAACCATAAGTTTGTATTGGTTTTATTATCTCCACTTCATAAAGAAAAATACAAAATTAATCATGTGGGATTAAGAAAAAAAGGTGAAAATGACTCTGAGATAGAGGGAAGGTGGGTATAAAGTGAAAATCATGGTCAAAAGGAAGATAAAATCTAATTTTTAATGCATGTTAAGTGGGAATAGTGTATTAATGTGGTTCCTTCAAGATCAATAGTGTCTATGCTCCAAACAACTCAAACTGGATCCATGACTGTATCAATTATGTATCAAAAATGTACCTTTGTCCTTTATTTTTGTTTTCTTTTTATTTATTTTTTGAAAGTCATGTTTAATCCAGATCTCACATCCATACCCTAACCACATATGATCCTTCGGGGGATTCACCGGTATAGAAATGGTGAATCTTACCTTCCTAATATACAACCCCAAATATATTTTTTATTTCTCAATGGAACATCATAAGAATAAAATTCCAAAATAACACATGGATCATAATAAATCAGTCAGGTAAGTACCACAATAAATCTACTCAAATAAAACATCTTGTGTCCATCGACTGAAAATTCCTCCACACTTTTCAATGTATAATCACACATAAAACCAAGATTAGGGTAGTAAGGGATAATCATCTTGGAATAGTTGTATCCTAAATAGTCCATTCATCAAAACTATGTGATAAATGAATAAAAAATGAAAGGTGGGTCTTAGGAAAAAGTATCTCAATAAATACTTCATCAATAATCTTAAAATTATATTTTTTATTCATAGAAAATATAAGTTATGATAGGTTTACATGTCCCAGGTGCCGTAAAATTAAATCATAGGCTCATAATCTTCTTAGGAATGGGAGTAAACAAGAAAAACTGGCAATCACTCATGGTATAAAATCAAGTAATAAATCAATCAAGAGAAATTTAAAAAAATTAAATTTTAATTAAATTAATAAACTCAATAATAATTTTAAAAATCTAAATTGGAGTAAAACATGGATTTCAACAATTTATAACCTAACTTTATATTTTATTTAAATGGGTGAAATGAGTTTTGAGGTTCAAATCATGGTTCCATTGAAATATGTCTCATAGATAAATGGAAAAAAGAAAAAATACAAATGCATCAATAGTGAATATCAAGAAAGTCTCCCCCACACTTAAAATGAAACAGTGACCACATTTTCTTGGAAAGTACTATGGGTGAGATATCATAGATATAGAATAGACAAAATTAAATGGAAAATTTTAAAATGAATTTTAGGGAATAGAGAGCTCCTTGTAATGAGTGTCAAGCCTTGGGAAAACTTGGTGAATCTTGATTTTGAATTGGGATACCTGAATAACGGGTTTGAAAGAAAAATATTACACTAGATAAAATATTATTCCACAGGGTTTAAATATTTTGGAAGTAGAAATATAGAAAGGTTCACACAATGAATAGAAATTAAATACATCTTAGATACATGCAAATATATGGGAATAATGATGTTCAAACCGACCTTTGATTAAAAAATACTATCAAAATAAAAACATAAAATCCCAAGTTCAAGACAAAAAATAAAGAAAAAAACTAAATATGGGATTACTCCAATAAATCACTAAAAAAGTCTTCATCAACCAAATAGATAGACAAAATAATCAATCAAGTGTGGTCAATATACTTAGAAGTCCTCTATCACCCGCAAGAATTAGTTGTTGTGTCATCGAGCTCACATGCATGATTGGATGGATTAACCACCTCAAGAATATACTAAGTATGAATATAGTTTAGAAGGACCAGCATCCATTATCTTCGTGGTGGTGATGACTGCTAATCACAGATCACTAGTGATATCCCCTCAAGATGGTGCTCGACATCAGCCAGATGCTAATTCATCCATAGTACAAGGGAATATGGTGATGGAACCAGTGCATCAATGACCATAGAAGATGCATATGATCTAGATATGGATAACATAATATAGTAATGAAATGAAAATTAAGCTAAGAAAAAATGAGGCAATGGAAGTATCCCATGTATATAATATGTTCCATGATACATCAATAATATAAAATATAGAAAGTAAAAAAATATGATCACCAAGAAAAAGTAAAATAATAGTTGAGGAGAATGAGATATACTAAGATTAATACAAGTTATTGAGATTCTCATTTAAATTCCTCTCCCAAATAGAGGGTTCCTACAGTTGGCCCTCATGATCAATAATCACAGTGGTGGAAGGGGCTGGCAGATCAACTATTGGATGGGTGACATGGTGCTGGAAGCTATCTCAGTGGATGACGGTGGTGAGGTACTGATCCTAAGTGTGTCCATGGATCCATAATCTAGATCAATGAATGGAACCTTAGTGGATGGTTTTAGGGTAGGGACCTTGCCTCGTCAGGCCTGATCTACCAAGAACTGCTACTGGGTAGTAGGGTCTGTCAGCTTAGATGGAAGGTTAGTTAGGGTGGTGGTTGGGGGATGAATGGTGGATGATGAAGGGTTGACAGAGGCTAGTGGATGAGAGGATGTGGTGGATGGTGGTGGTGGAGGGGTAGTAAAAAAGAGAAAACTCTACGAAGGGGATACCTAGGTAGTGGGTAATCTAGTGTAGATTCTCTAGGATACACAGGTGCATAACCCAAAGATCTGCTAGATAATATGGGTTGGGTGGTGTAGTGGGAAAGGTGGTGGTGGAAGGGGATGAAATATGGGTAGTTCCATGGGTGTTAATAGTAATGGTAGCAGTACATGATTGGCTGGAAAAGGAATTGGTATGGGTGGTTACTGGATCTGATGTGGTAGGAGTATGTGTTGGGTCGACTGCATGATCTCCAGGTGCCTCGTTTATAGACTCAAAACATCCCACTTACCAATTATAGATGTATCTATCCTTCTTTAGCAACTACATCTTGTAAAGAAGGAGAAATTCAATATACTCCATTGGGCTAAGAGAGGTGAGGGGAAAGGCAGTGTCAGATATGCTGAGATGTAGGGCCAAATGGGTGATTAATGACCAACACATCATCATACCACACATCTGCTACAAATTATCCATAAAGTATAAGGTTAACTATGATTCCATATTGATGGTATATCAACTCGTAACAGTGGTAAGGATGAGGATGTCCAATTGTCTAACAATACCACGAGACTCTGTGGGAGAAAACCGGGCATGAGCCAATGCCTGATGAAAAGTAAAAAGTGTTTCACCTCTAATATGTGTGTATTTAGTAATCTAAGGATCATTCTCACTATGAGAATCCTGAAAAATCATCATCTAGAGTTATATTTCATATGAATTTAATAGCTTGAGCTGTAAAGTTGGGAACACCTCAGAAGTGGCGATGTTGGCAGAATAAATACCAAGCCTGATGTTGAACTCAATGAATGAAGGTTCATGTGGTATTTTTCCTGAATGAAAGAAGAGGTTATCAATTACCACCACAAAATTGGACAAAAACTTGATAAATAGATCCCTGTAAGTATCCTTGAATACATCGATAATGGTAGTGATGTGCAGTTGGTCAATGAGGTAGAGGAGCTCTTGACTGATGCACATATGGGAAAGGACTTCCAAATCCAATGTTTTCCTGGTCTGTAAGGTCTTTGCGTACAACCTGATCAACAAAAAATGGTTCTTTGGGTTGAAAAAATGAAGGATGGGGTGTAAGTGGGTGCGAGCATCATCTTGTGACCCACTAGACATCGAGTGGGAGTCGTTGGTGGCCGACAGTGCTACAAAGGACAAAGTAGAGGTGGAGAAGGATGATGTGGGGTTGATAGAGGTGTGGAAACCCTTTTATGCTTGACTGGAGGTGGATCCTTGTGCTCAATCATGGTATCAAATGGAGGAGTTCATACTATCTTCATACATTCCATTACTGTAATGAAAGATCAGAGAAGGAGGATGAATATTAGGGGGATGGGTTTGAGAGGGAAAGAGGAGGATGTTTAGGAGAGGGGGAGGTGAGGTAGGGGTGTGGATAAAGGGTGGGAAGTGTTTGGGTGTGAGTAGATGGAGAGGGGAGTGGGAATCATGAACCATAGGTTTTTAACATAAATAAGCCATGAAATTACATGACATGTATTTGAGTACCCGACATGTAATTCACAAATTAAATTGTTTCGAGCCATGAACCGTACACATTATGTAGTTGATTAAAATATGTGTAATTGGATATTTTTCACATTTTTGAATGATATCCTATTCATTTTCTATTATAATTCCCATAGGATACCCTAAATTCTAATCTATAAAATTCTATCTTATAGTGGCCTATACTGGGTTGCCTCCTAATCAACGCTTCATTTAACATCGAGATCTTGACTTAGTGGTTATCAAATAAATTTTAAATTAATGAAACACCCCTTATGGAATAGTTCCTGATAAATCTTCAATATTTGACCATTAACTTTAAATGGTGGTTATCCTCCTTTTTGAATTTTTATGGTCCCATAGGGGAATACTCATTTGACCATGAAGGGTCCTAACCATCTCGACTTGAGATTAATGGGGAATAGTTTTAATTAGGAGTTGAATAATAAGACCTTATTCCTTGGTAAAAAAATTCATCATGTGATGCACTGATCATGCCATTTCATGGTTGTCTCTTTATAATTGTTGGAATTTTCGTATGATTCCTTTATTATATCTAAAAGTTATTCCAACTATAGCATCCAAACTTCCCCTACGTTTTGAGAATCCAGATTCAACTTTTTAATTTCCTTGTATGAGTGATGCTCTAATTCTACGCAAAATGTAAAGGCTTTCCATAAACTAATCAAAAGGGGGGGGGGGTTCTAATGGGGTTTTTATGCAGTGTGGTATGCCCAAATTTCATCATATAACTTGATACTCTAGTCCTTTCTATAGTTGTTTATAGACTTTTCAAGGATTTGTTTGATTTTCCTATTTGATAATTCAACTTTCCCACTTGTTTACAGGTGGTAGGGAGTTCCTGTGTTATACATGATTCCACACTTCCCCAGTAGCCCTTTAATATAATTATTGGTAAAGTGTGTTCCCTGATCACTAATGTGTATTCTAGGAAATTTTAATCTTTAAATCACATTTTTCTTTAAGAAATTAATGACCTCTTTTGTTGTGTCATGAGTGGTAGCTTCAGATTCTACCCATTCTGAGGTGTAGTCAACACCAACAAGGATATATAATTTTCCATGTGAATTAGGGAATTGAACATTGAAACCTATTCCCCACACATAGAATATTTCAACTTCCATGATTGAGTTTTTGGTAATTTCATTTCTTTTCCCAGTGGTACCAGTTCGTTGGCACCGATCACAACTCTGACAAAAATTTCTTGCATCTTGGCGACGTTTGGGCCAAAAGAGTCTATTTTCCGGATTTTTTCTACCATCCATTCTGGTCTTTGATTCCCTCCAGTTGGTGATGTGTGACACATGTATAACACACCTTGGATATCTACTTTTGGTATGCAACGTCACATTAATCAATCAGAACAATGCTTAAAAATTAGTAGGTCGTCCTTGTAGTAATGTGATGTCTTGACTAAAAATCTCCTCCTTTGCTTGTAGGAGAGGTCTAGATAAAGGGATCCATTGGAAAGATAGTTTTCAATGTCAAAAAACATGGTTGTTCCTTTGTTTTTAGTCTTAAAAAAGTTTCATTGGGGAAGTCATCCTCGATTTACAAATTATCATCTTCTTTAATGAGGGGAAATGGGAGTCTAGATTGATGATCAGTGACACCATTCTCCATCCCTTTGGTTTCTTTGATGATTATTTCAAATTCTTGATGCAATAGGACCCACTGTATCAATCTTGGTTTGTCATCCTTTTTATTCATCAAATATTTCAGGGTATCATGATTAATGTAGACAACCACCTTTGAAAAACCCTATTAGGAGAAAAAAATTTCAAATGAAAAGATTACTTCCCAGAGTTATTTTTTAGTGGTTGTGTAGTTTACATGAGCATCACTCATGCTGTGACTGGAATAATAGATGGAAAAAAAGTTTGGTCAACCTGCTATCCAAAGACAGTTTCCATAACAAAGTCTCTTTTATTTCACATCAACTCAAAGTCTTTTTCTCAATCTAGTGAAATGACAACAGGAGTGACCACCAAGATTTTATTTAAAAATTTTAATTCCCTATAACACCCTTTAATGAACTCAAAATGGGTATCCTTTACTAATAAGAGTTTAAGAGGTTGGAAATTTTTTGAAAAATCTTTTATGAAGTGATGGTAGAGTCCTTCAAGGCATATAAATATCCTCATTCCTTTAACAATTGATGGCTTGAGTAAATCTTTGATCACCTTGATTTTTATGGGATCAAATTCCATTCCATCCTTGGATATTTTTTGTCTGAGGACTATTCCTACTTGAACCATAAAGTGTAATTTTTCTTATTTTATAAGTAAACACTTTTCTTCATAGCGTTACATGACTAGTTTAAGATTATTTAGACATGCATCAAAGGATCTTACATAAATTAAAAAACCATCTATAAATATTTCTGATAATTCATCCAACATATCATGTAACATATGTTTCAAACATATTTGAAAGGTTGATGATGCATTACACGTACTAAATGACACGCATCTGTAGGTGAAAGTACTGAATAGACATGATTTTTTTTTTCAAATAATCATCTGGGTTAACTGTAATCTAATTGTATCCTGAATATCCATCAAAGAAACTGTAGAATCCATGTCTTAAAAGTCTCTATAGAATTTTATCCATGAATGGTATGGGGAAATGATCTTTATGATTTGTTTTATTTAAGTTTCTATAGTCCACACATACTCACCATCTTGTGATGGTGTGAGTTGAGATCAATTCATCTTCATCATTATTTACAGAAATGGGGCCACATTTATTTCGAACTAATTGTAGAAGACTCACCCACTTTCTATCAGATATTGAAAAAATTATTCCAAAATTTAGAAGTTTTAGTACTTCCTTCTTAACTACCTCATTCATTAGTGGGGTGAGTCATCTCTGGAGTTGAATTTTGGGTTTCTCACTTTCTTATAATAAAATTTTATGGGTGCATAATGTGAGTCTAATCCATTTGATGATAGCAAAAAAAAATGATTTTTTATTACTTAGTAGGAATTTGATCAACTTTTCATCTTGTGGACGTTTCATCTATGAGTTAATAATGACTATTAGTGCAGTTTTAGTCTCTAAAAAAGAATACTTGAGTTTGATTAGGAGAGGTTTTAGCTCAAACATTGGTGATTAAATGACTGATTTTATGAAAGGTGGTATTATGTCCCTTATAAGCAGTTATATATAGTTTATTTACTTAAGGACATACTCCTCTCTTTCCATGGGAGACATTTCATCACTCTAATCCTCAATTTCCATGTAATCATTCGTCAATTTAGCGAGAAAGATAGCCTAATAGTCAAAAGAATCATCTATTTGTTTTTCTGCTTTCACTAGGTCAAACAATACTTGTTCGTAACCTACTCTGAATATTAGTCTCTCTTGATTCACATCAATCTATACCTTACCAGTGGCTATGAATTGTTTGAATTGGATAATCAGGATGTTTCATTCTTCTTCCATGTCTAAAATGAAGAAGTCTACTGGGAAAATGAATTTATTGATTTTGATTAGAACATCCTTAATAATTCCTCAAGGATAGTTAACTAGTTGGTTATCTAATTAGAGTGATAATCTAGTCAGATTTAGTTACTCAAGTCCTTGATTGATAAATACACTCATTGGTATAAATTTAACATTGGCTCCTAAGTCGCACAAGGCTCTTCCAAATTTGCATTCCCCTATGATATATGGAATTGAGAAGCTTATAGGATCTCTAATTTTTGGTGAAATTTTATGCTAAACAATAGAAAAGATTTCTTAATTTAGGTAAATGACTCCTAGTTACTCCAAATTTCTCCTGTTGGAAAGTAGTTCCTTGAGAAATTTTTCATAGGCATACATTTTGGAAATAAGTTCAACAAAAGGGATGTTTATGTTCAATTTCTTGAAAACCTCAAAAAATTCTTGTATTGACCTTTAATACTTCCTTATCTCATTATTTTCAAAAAGGGGAGAGGTTTTCTATAGTTTTGTGGTGCAATGTAGATATACTCTTTGAGTTTCTCTTGTATCATAGATTTTGTAGGAGGTGGTAATTCTAGAGGTTTCTCTTGATCAGCTTCATTATCTCTTCAGTTGTTACCTTCTTCAATGACTGTTCTAAGTTTCTTAGGTTCCTCATAATTTTTTTCTTCTCTGCCACATGGTTTCTAAAAAATCATAAAATTTTCACTCCTTAATACCAATTCCTTCACCTCTTCCTTTGTGTATGTCCCATTTTTACCCAGCAGCATACTTGGTAATTTGTATGACAATGTATTTGAGATTTGACCCATTTGGTGTTCGATATTTTGGAGGGGAACCCTTTGATTTTGAATATATATATCTTTGGTGGTCATCCTCAAATCCACCTTTTGAAAAAAGTCTATGACCATATTCTCCAAATTTGATTGAAGTGGTGCGGTTGGTTTTGATGGTCTTTATAGAGTCGGTTGAAATTGTTGTTGGCCTTTAAAAGGAAAAGGTTGTTGTGATATTTGTTGAGGTGTCCTAGGAAAAAAATTCATAGGTGGATATCCATGCGATCCTTGGTTCCTAAGTGGTTCTTGACCACTTCTCTACTGGTAATATCCTTGATTGTTTTTTTGTGGCTATTGATCTGACCTCTGTTGATAATATTGTTGTGGTTGCTGGTATTGTTGGTTTTACTGATTGTAATTAATGTAACTACAATATTGGATTTATTGTTCATCAAATACCATACTACAATATTGATACAAGTGGGGTTCACCATAAATTTCACCAGATTGAATCTCCATTATAGGAATAGGAGGGGAGGTGGTGCAATAGGTTGCTAAAAGGAATCCAGCTTCTTAGTCAGAGCCTCTGCTTGTGCAGCTAGATGAGTGTTTTGTTCAACTTGATAGATTCCTCTCCAAGGAAGCGTATGCTGAATCTACCAAAAACTGGCATTGTGAAAGGCCTCATATAGTTGTAATCAACCTACTTCATGAGTTTTCATCATTAATCCCCCATCAGCAGTGACATCTACTACAGTATGAGCGACGGGTTAAATAACTTGAAATAAGTTCTGCAGTTGGAGCCAGACATCAAGTCCATGATGTGGTAATTTCCTAGTAAGTTATTTAAATTTACCCCAAGCCTCCTAGGATGATTATAAATCTATTTTAGCAATGTTTTGGATGTTATTTTATATCTTCCAAGTCCATATAGGTTAAAAATATTTATCCAGAAACTTCTTATCCATTTCATCCCAAGTCGTGATTGAATTGGGATCTTGACTCTTGAGCCACTCCTTGGATATATTGTGCAAGTAAAATGGTAATACCCCCAATTGGATCTATTTATAGGGTACTCAAAATTTTTGATAGGTATCCGAAACTTCCAGGATTTTGGAGATGTGTTCTTCAGGATTCTATCTCTGAAGTCTACCAAACTGACCCATGTTCTGGATCATACTGATGAGCCTAGGTTTAATTTCAAACATTTGTGGATAGATAGGAGGATGCACAATATGGGTTATGGCACCATTGATTGGTGAAATTCCATAATCCATAATGGTGCATTCCAGTTTCATGTTGGGTTGATCTCCTTGAAGTGTTGGTAAAACATATTGCATGTTAGGTGGGTTGGGACCTGTAGGATTGTTGCGGTCTTCCATACCTAAATATCAACATGAAAAAAGATACATATTAATCACAATAAAAAATTTAATTGGTTCTTGTGTGTCAAGGATCCTTGAACAAGTGAGGGGGACCTAGCACATGCACTTGGCCGGAAAGAAGAAGGATGTTGTTGCGTCCAAAATAAAAAGGAAAGAATAAAAAGAATAAGGGGAAAGTGAGGTAATCTATGGTTTGTGACAATAGTTATTGTGTATAAGAACAATAAATGTTTTTCCCCAACAATGTCATAAAATTTTATGCTCATGAATTCATATTTTAATTCATGTGGGATACGGTCATATTATAATTTCTTTTTATCCCAAACTACACTTGCTACAATGACATAGAATAGTGATAGTGCAGGGTCGAACCCATAGGGAAAGTTTTGGTAGGTAGGGAACTAGGACTTCAAACCATTTGTGTAGGATTCCTCATGAATTGGTTTGGGTTTAGAGTAATATGTATTGAATTTATTTATTCACAGTATTCATAAGTTTTTCAAAGAATTTGAGGAAAAATATTTTATGAATAGATATTTTATAATCAAGGTCGGTATGATATTTTTGGGATAAACAAGTAGAGTTAGAGACTCTTTTTTTATCAAGTACCATATATATTATATTAAATGTAATTAATAAAATATAAATTGAATTTATGGAATGGTTAATAGGTCATAAGATTTCATTTAACATTTATTCAAAAAGTTAAACATATTCATGGGCCAATATATAATATCTGTAAGTTTAACCTAGCTATATAAGTCAAGAGATGCACAAATTAAGATTACTAATCACTCACTCGAATTTCGGAGCATATATCTCATCTCTTATATATCATAGAGTGATAAGGAGTCCCTATGAGCACCCTAATCCAAGAATTACTTCTTGGATCGAAGAAGAGGTGCTTCAATGATGGTCAAGAGGTCAATAAGTTCTTTGTTAATCTGTGATAGTGCCCATATTTTGATGATTAATACCTCGAAAGGCTCTGTAAGTGTGTTTATATGATCTAGAGGGATATGACATTGGGTCCTTCAAGTAGATATCACCAATGATGAGTGAAATATGACTACTTATTCAAATAAAATGAGGTAACAATTCAATTAAATTTTTATTCTTAATTCCTTTTATATGAGATACTAGGGAAATAACAAGGAATTTCTATCTACTTTCCTAGAGGTAACACCTCATGAAAATACCCTTTCACTAAATCCTCATCACTCTACAGGTCATCATTACAACCCTATCTTAGAATCTTAGTTGGATGTTGATGTTGTGTCATCCTCAAAGTAACAGGACATATCATGGTAAGATAATCATATATGATTACATGAACCAAGCCAAATACCCTAGTACCCTAATAACTAAGCTTAATATCATATATCTCGAAGGGAATTCATGATCCCCATTGGTTGGCGACTAGAACCTGGCACCAAACAAGAATAAATATGGAATTTTTTTATAAAAAATTGTATAAGATAAATGATACAAGTTGGTATATCATCACTCCTCAAGAAGAAAGTATTATAATTCAAACAAGTAAAATAGTTCCCAAGCAGATCGATAAACAACTCAACAAAACATCAACCCAAATTTCCATAAACAACCATCAGAAGACTCAAAATATTGTGTGATAAGTGGAAATCAGCTTTAATAGTCACCATAATCACTCTATAGTCCCAAGGATTAAGAACATCCACTACCACCAAGTGGCATTTTCCCTTACTCAGATCTAGCATAATAAAATCTACAAACACCCGAAGGAAAAAGTAGGGTTCAATCTAAAAATACCAGTAGGGTCTCACCAAGTGTTCCATAATAGACTCTATAGTAATAAAACAGTCATGATTTAAATTTAAATAAACAAGACATGGAATAATAATAATTTTAATACTTAAAATAAAACATGTTTTCAATTCAATAGATGAAAAACATTTCAAACATAGCTTAGATAAAAATTTTATACAAAGTCATTTATATTAATCATTTGGACCGAGTAAAATAATTCTATAATAAATGAAATATATAATCAAATCAAACACAAAAATCACTATGCTCATCTACCCTAAAGTATGTTAGTTTCTGGCTATAGGATCCTCACACTTCTCAAATTAGTCATCATAGAAAAACATGTCCCTCAGGATTTGGTCTTGTCAGGGATAGTCATGTCGAACAAGGTTTTTTGTTAGATTTTTCATCGCCAATATATTAAAAGGGGTTTAATATCCTAGAATTATTTTCCCAAATAACCCATTAACTACTTAGGCTCTCATGTTCTCAATCAATAAATATATAATGGAAAAATAATCCCATTTCAAATCAATCATCATTTTCAATTCAATTTCTCAACTTTTAGTTTTAATATTCCAATTCAATTTCAACAATAAATAATAGGTTTTTCATCATTTAATTCCTTTTCAATCCAAAAAAAATCATGGGTTTTTCATCATTTCAACTTAATCCATTTTTCCAAATTAAATCTCAAATCATTTCATCAATTCCATCATTATAAAAAATTCATCCCACAATTTTAATTTTATTGGAATTGGGGGGTTTTTCTCAAAATCCATTTCATTTTCAATTTCATAATCAAATAATTTAAAATCAATGTTTTATAAAAAAAATTGAAATCTATTTCAAATAAATAAATAAAACCAAGGTTTTAGTTACATGGAAAATATCAAATGGAACCACCTACCATTAATCCTGGAGACAAATGATCAACACCCACAACATGAATTCCAATAACAATCAAAGGAGAAGAATATCTAAAAAACGGATATAGAATAAAGATCCAACAATAAAAGGATTATATATATTGAAATTATGTATATATCCATAAAAAACATGATGATATAATACTCTCTAATGATTAAAGGAAGGAAGATCGGAAGAAAACACTTAAGAGGAGATTCCCTCACCGAAGAGGGATCAGATCTTCCACTGACACTTTAATTCTTAAAAGGGTGAGGTTTGACGAGAAAAAAGAACTTCTAGGGAGCCTATAAGGAAGGTAAAATCATAGTAGGTATGAATGGGGTTATTAGGCTCTTAAAACAAGGGATTGAGAATTTTGAAATAATTTTTAAATCTTTAAAATCCTGCACGTGTAGTTAGTTGGAGTGGGGTACTCGATTAGGAGAAACCATGCCTCAACCATGTGCTATCCATGAACCCGTACTATTTTTGGACCATGTTTTCCCTTTGGTGGACACATGTTTTATGAAATCATACACCAAACATGCATTCCCCACAATCTATGGGGTGTCAAATTTTCATTGGGGGGGGGGTTGGTCAAACTTTGAACCAACCATACATAGCCCAAAAAGCCTCCAAAAATTCCCAAAATATCCTAGAACAGACCCAAAACAAGACCCAAATTAAATCAGGTAAAAAAGGGTCAAGGAATACCTAGAGATAAGTAATGGGATGTTACAACCTCCCTGCCCTAAAAAATTTATGTCCCCAAAAATCCTATCAAGAAGTTTCCATATCAAAGAGATGAGGCCACTTCTCTATCATCAGTGCCTCATACTCCCAAGTCTCATGAGAATTAGAACCATACTTATATTTCAAACAAACCAAATTTATAATCCTATCATGGGGTACTTTTTTATTATAATTAAAAATCTTGATTGGATGCTCAAAAACAGATAACTCGGGCTCAACATCAAGATCCTCCCAACTTAAGACATAAGAAGGGTCAAAAAGATACATTAGAAGTTTTGATACATGGAACACATTGTGGAACAAAGTCAACTATAGTGGAAGTGATAAATTGTAATCCACTTTACCCACCAACTTAATAATATCAAAAGGACCCACAAACCTCTGTGCAATCTTTCCCTATTTCCCAAGATTTTGGTGACACAACTGAGGTTAAACTCTCAAGAACAGATGATCACCAATCAAAAACTCCAAAATTAATCGATGATGATAAATATAATATTTATAGAGACTCCATGTTTTCACCATTCTCTGACAAATCAACTAAATCTTGGGCATCATTTCATAGACCAGACTTGGTCCAACTATGGAAGCTTCACTATTCCCCAACCAACACAATAGAGATTTATATGGTAATCCATACAAGGACTCAAAGGTAGCCATATGAATAGATGAATGGTAACTATTATTATAGGAAAACTCAACCTACCTCAAGTGACTATCCCAAGATCCATCAAAATCGAGGATACAAACATAGATAATGTCTTCCAAAATCTTTATATACATTTTTGTCTGGCCATCCTTCTGTAGATAATATTTCATGCTCAAACCCACATGATATACCATTACCTCCTTGAGTTCTCTCCAAAAATGATAAGTGAACCAAGGATCTCTATAAAATACTATCATATATGGGACACTATACAACTTGAAGACCTCATGTATGTATGTATTCCCATGTACTCAACTTTGGTTGTATCACAAATGGGTATAGAGTGATCCGATTTGGTAATCTAATCGATAACAACCCAGATCACATTCTTCTTTTGAGGGATATGAGGAAAAATCACCACAAAGTCCATAGAAATATCATCCCACATACTAGTTGGAACCGAAAGGGGTTGAATTAATCCAGAAGGTTTCTTGTGCTTGAACTTAACATGTTAGAAATTATAACAATAAGAAACAAAGTCAATAATGTCTTATCTCATTGATGGACACCAGAATTGTCACCAAATATGGTAGAACATATTAGAGGTTCCTAGGTGAACTATCCAATGAGAACTATGACAGTATACTATCACAACATTCCTCACAGAAAAAGGAAAAATTATTGGTTCTCGAAAAATAGAATACCCTTTGTGGAGAAAGACTACTTGGTGATGGTCTCCCCGCCACGCAGAGGGTCTCTAATGCCACAAAACTCATCATCACGATGCTGATCCAAAATAATTATCTCAAGAAGACAGGAGGTAAACTAAATACTTTTCAAAACCATATCAGACTCATTCTACAATACTCCGAAGTGAAACTATGAAAATAAATCCATCAAATTCATTATTATAATGATTCTTTCACATCCTAGGTTAGAAGGTTCCTAGTAAAACCACTGACAATGACATTCCCCTTTTTTGGGGTATAAGAAATTTCAAAATCAAATGACTATAGGTACTCCACCTAGTAACTCTAATGGATTTTAAAACTTTTGGGAGAATATATAAATCAGGATTTAGTGAATAGAATAAATGATAAACCTTTCTCTGAAAATGTAATACTGCCAGAATTTAAGAGCATGCATCATAACTATCAGTTTAAGAAAATGGGTTGGATAATTCCTCTAATGTGGCCAAATATATCTCAAGTTATAGTAAACAACATGATCTCCCTACATATGAACACAACCAAAACCCAAACCTGATGCATCAAAGAAGAACAAATCACTATAGTAAATAGCCGCTATCCCCACGACCCTATCCCTATGATTTCCCCTAACCATTGGGATAGGGAATTATACTGAAGGATATCCCAATGGTTTTATAAAATCTATTGGGAAATCCATAACTATTCCAAAAATTGTTTAAAATCATTGGCATAGTTCCTCCCTGAGTTTCCTAAATGAAGATCTCCCCCTCACACTCCCCTTCTACCATCCCAAGTCCTACTATGTTGATCCCCTTATCCCATCCTAAGCCCTATTAGTGTTGCTCCCTTACTCTCATCCTAAGCCCTAGAATCTAGCACCCCCTTGAGATATAAACCCTAGCCCACAATGGTGTGTGTCCCTCCCCTCATCCCATCTAGATATAATTCCTAGCCCTTACAACAGCCATGGCTGACTGTATTCCCAACTAGCCTAGAAATGATTATCCTGGTTTCCTTTAAATATTATTCAATATTAAATCAATGCATTCCTAGTCATTGAAGTATTATATGAATAATCCATTTTTTTATTTTTAGTCTAAAACAACACAAATATTAGTATTTTTGTGGGAATTTAATTTATTTTGATATCGTGGTTTGATTTAGGGTTTCATATATTCAGTTCATGTGTGTTTGGGTTAGTTCAGAACAATTTGGTTCGGTTTGGGTTTATTTTTTTAAATTTCTGATGGGTTCATTATCATATTTTCTGGTTCATTTTGGTTCTAGTTAGTTTTTTCTAATCTATATTTTTCATTTTTATGTCATTATCAATATTTTATTTGTTGTTAATCCTCATTGAGATCAAAACAATCATTTATGCTCTATTTATTTTTTCTAAAGTTTTTCATAATTTTGGAATCGTATAGAGTATTTGATGTTATAGGTGGAAATTTATCTTAATGTGTATCATCACATTTAAGTTATTGGGGAAAATCATATAAATATATTATGTTTTTTGAAAAAAATGAAGACCACTGAAATTGAATTTCTCATATAATATGTATTATATTAACTTTCTATCAATGTTACACATTCCCAGTGGCTACATGTTCTATGTGAATTTTTCAGTATATAAACGTTATATAGTGAATATAGAAGTGTATTCATATTGTAGTTTAATATTGAAGAGCATTACATATCATTATGTATTGAGTAATAAGTCGATCTGATGTGTAAGAATACAATTAACTCTTTGGTATGATCATATAATATATTATAGTGAAAACATTAATGTTTTATACTAGAAATGGTAATGAATAATAGAATTTTGAAATCAAATAATATATTTGATAATTTTTACATAGTTGTTCTATTTGAGGGAGATATAATAATGATTTCAGACTCTTGAATGTTATTTCTTGAAGTTCCAACATATACATGAAAGTAATTTAAGTAAAGAGAGAAGAATATGTTTTCAAGTAAATAATTAAACATATACCTCTCAGTTAATAATAGAAGTAGAATTAATTGAATAAAGAATAAAATATGTACATGTTAGTTAATAAAGAATACAAAAAAAAGGAAAAATATATACTTTTGTAAGGAAATTTCCATTTATGTTGAACATTAAGATAATAGTTGAACTATAAAAAGATGAGATCAATATAAATCAACCACAAATCAATTATCATAAAAATATTATAATAAAAACCATCATGAAATAGTCACATGATAATCAACCACAATCATCATGGGAACACCTAGGATACTAAGAGACAATCTAGCAAAGCATAAATAAGATATCTATCTAATCAGAATCTGATGCAATTAAACTACCGAGACACTATGTTTTAGCTTAACTTGCCTAAAAATGTATGAAATCCACAAAGAATAGTGTGATCTCCACTTGAAAAAACTATACATAGTGGCATCATAACTAGTGAAATAATTTAACCTATATTTCTAAAATCGATACCCATGGTTTCCCATGACACTAAAAAGAAGTGATATATCAACATACAATAGTATATATATATATATGTGTGTGTGTGTGTGTGTGTGGAAACAATCATAACATTGCCTCACCTATGACCACTATTCACATAAGTTTCACCTTTTCATTGAGAATATAAATCCAATAATAAAGTTCCATAATAGTTAATATTTAATCCACTTTACACAATATCAATATCACATTATCCTTTATACAACAACATGAAAGATCCCACTTTATGGGTGTTATTATATCAAGAATTCACTTTTTGTCAAGTTCTAACTAGGACTTTAGAACATATTTAAAGAAACCATGTTATAAAACTATATTTTTAAAACCAAACCATGTAAAAATCATTTAATCACAACCAAGTTCCTAAAACTTACAAATATCATCAAAGCATATAAAATAATCAATCATGCCCAAGTTTTTTTTTGTAAAATCTAAACTGACCCATATTTTTCAGATCATTCCACAAAAATATTAGTTACTCCTTTTAAATTGGTTTAGAATCAATTCCAACCCTTTGATTCTCAAATTTCTTTGAAAGTGACTCTTAGGAATTTCTATACACACTTGGATTGCATAATAAAATATATTAGAATTAATGAAATAGGAAATCATGAAATACCCATTTAATCCAAGTGATATTTTTGAGAAAATTATATTATTTTAGTAGAGAATCAATATATACACATAATATATCATTGAGATCTTAAAAATCATGAGATTAAAAAAATTAAGCATTCATGGATTTAAGTTTAATGTTATATTCATATAAATACCTACATTAAATCAATGAACTTAGAAGCCATAATGTAATTCAACCACCTAGGGGAGAGTCACTATAGCACCTATCTAAAGGTCCTTTATGCCTCATCAATTTATTCACTCAATTACATCTCATTTAAATAACACCCTTAGGTATTTACATTCCATAAGAAACATTTTCGTAATTAAATCCTAGACCCTTGATGGACTTGGAACATTATTACTCATTAATATAATGGAATTCAATATCATGGTTTTATATTTATAGTATTTTTTTATATATAGTATTTTTTTGCCTTTTTATATTATGATTATCATATAAACTAGTGTTTCAGTTATTGTTTCATGTAAATTTAACAGTTCTTGTTTCCTTAAATATATTTTTGATTAAAATTCAATATTATTTAATTTATTTTACGAAATGACATATAATTTTTTTTTATAGAATGGATAGAAGTTGGATGTATGAAACCGATTGGATCTCAAGTGATTTTCAAAACAAGTTGGTGAGATTTATAGATTTTTTATTTGATAATGCTTTAGATTGTGGACACATACATTGCCCATATTATAATTGTGTTGGAAGACCCTGGTTGAGCCATGAATAAGTTATCTACCATATAAAAAATAAGTTTTTCAAATAAACTACTATGTGTGGTGTCACAATGAGGAGAAAATAAAATCTCAAAATGATCATGATCCAAATGAGAGGATTAGATTAGAGAATTTATTAGATAACCGGTTTCCCTTTATTCTTCATCATGATAAGAAAGTGGTGTCTAACCAAGAAGACTTAGATACAAGAATATATGATGAATCTAATGAAAATGAAGATGTTGATAGGGTGAAAAAATTGAATAATGTTTCCACGAATCTAGTATATTAACAATGTGGTAAAGTAAAGAACCTAGAATTTTTAGTCCGATTGTTTCATGGGAAAAAATGTATGGGATTTATAATAATTCCATCAGTTACATTATTACCTTTTTAAAGGAATTTATTCCAGAAGACATAGGATTCCCTAAATACACTATATGGAATGAAAGTTAGTTGAAAAACTTGGATTTTCAAAAAAAAATCATGATTTTTTGAAATATTTCATCTTATTATGAGAGGAAAGTACTAAATTGAATGATTTTATAAAATGTGGGATATCTCAATGGAATACATAATCTAATAGAACACCATCCCATGTGCCATAGAAAGTAATGTGACACTTTCCATTGATCCCCAAAATGTATAATATTTTCATGTCATATGGAATATTAATAAATATGTAGTGACATGATAAAGAGATAAAGAATAATAATGATGAGTTGTTTCACCCTGTAGATGTATTTTCATGGTAGATATTTTATGCTATATATCCTAATTTTATTGATGACATGCGTAATGTGAGGTTGGGTATTTCATGTGATAGTTTTAATCTATTTGGGTAGATGCTTACTTTGCAGAACACATGACCAGTTTTCACATACATTTATAACCTTCCTCTATGGATGTGTATGAAAAAGTTTTCACTTTCATTAGTATACTCATATTTAGACCTTTTAATCCCCACAATTATATAGATGTATACATGAAACCTTTAATTAAAGAGTTGAAACATATTTGGAACGTGGGCGTGCACACATATGATGCATGCTCAAAATACATATTTCATATGCATGTTGTGATTATGTGGGTGATCAATGATTTTCCTTCTTATGAAATTATTTATATATGAATCTTAAATGAAAAAATATAATGACTTATTTGTATGAAGAATACATGATCTAGAATACTGGAACATTGCTTTAGTTTTGGTTTTATGGGATATCGACGATTATTTCCAATGGACCATATATATAGGAATAATCATTGAATATTTTACAATACCATAGAGACCGAAAATACACCTTATAATATGTCTAGAACTTATATGATTAATGAATTGAAATATTTAAGTTTTTCATTTGGGATGGGTCATATGAAATATTGAAAGAGAAAAAATGTTTTGACTGAAACCTGTTACAATTGGAAGAAGAAGAGTATCATCTTTGAGTTTCCTTATTAGCCAACCAATTTGTTATGTCATTTCTTAGACTTAATGAAAATTGAAAATAATATATGTGGAATTTTGATTTTAATTCTTATAAATGTAAAGGGAAAGACAAAAGATGATTTATGATCTTAGTGTGACTTGGTGGATTGGGGCATCAGACCAGAATTGCATCCTATGTGTATCAGTGAAAAAAATAGAAAGCTCCATTATATTATAATGTTATAAAAAATATAGAAAAAAATAAATTTCTATAAGCAATAGAGGCTATTGAATTTCATGATGGTTATTCAAGCAACATATAAAATTGGGTCAACAGAAGAGATTTGAAGCTGAAATCTTTGAAGACTCATGATTATCACATCCTTCTGCATGAGTTGATTCTAATAGAGATACTTCATCTTATGTCCAATAATATAAGGGTTTCATTTATTTTATTATTCCATTTATTTATAGATATTTGAGAAAAGAAGTTGTCGAATTATTTCTTTCAAAAGAAATTTATAGATACGCCATTAATTTTGTACGAGTTGGAGAAAATATTTCCTCCATCATTTTTTCACATGGTTGATGCATATAACTGTACATATTCTAAATAAAATACTTCTTAGAGTACCTGTTGCTTTTCGTTGGATGTATCCAAATGAAAGATACATGCTCATATTGAGGTCTTATGTCTAGAATAGAAATCATCCTGAAATTTATATCATCAATGGTTACTTGGCTCAAGAATGTATGGATTTATATTAAATGTATTTGTCTGATCTGAATATGAGATAGAACAAAACAAAGAGAAATTAAGAAGAACAATATAAGAAAATTGAACCTTTTTTTCCATCACTTCCTCAAATAGGGGGAATTTAGAGATCATATAAATTTACCACATTAGGCATTAAAGAGTGGGAGATGGCACATCACACAATTTTGTTTAACTATGATTTGTTTGATGAATACATCAAGTAAGTAAATTGAACATGTATATATTATTTCATCTAATGTAATTTTATATATCTGTTAAACTATTTCTCTTTTTTTGATTGGAACATAAAAATAATGATAAATAGAAAGTATCATTCTTTATCTTTGAGAAGAAGAGAGACTTTTCATAGTAAAGAGTTTTCTACTTGGTTGAAATCGATGGTATAAATATTACTATAATAAATTAATAAAATAAATATTTAATTAAGTTTAATATTCATTTATATATAAATTATTGAATTTTCCTGTTGAATCTGTCTCTAAGTAAATGAGAGCTTTGGATTTTATTCCTAATTCCGTGGTTCATGAATGAAAATCAATTGTGATCAATGGGTACGGATTTATTATCACTGAACAAGAAAAGATCACGAGGACACAACATGATGGTGTTATGGTAACTTACACCAAAGATAGTTACAATAGTGCATCAAATAGTAGACCCTGATTTGAAAATGTATTTTATTATGGATTCATTGAGAAAATACTAATATTGGATTATTACTCACATGGTCGAGTCACTATGATGAAATTATAGTGGTTTGATTTGATGATGAGGCATGGAACATGTATTGATGATTGTGTATTTTAAATTATTGACATAAATTATACTATTGCTATCGAGGAACCGTATGTATTGGCATCAATGGTGAAACAAGTTTTCCAGGTCAAATATCATCTTGTACCTGAATTTGGTGTCATTATTGAACTAATACTAAGACATATTTTTGATGATGGTGATGGTGGAATTAACACCATCCACACTCCCATTGGACCCGATCTATTTATTACATATGATGACTCTAATACTTCAATTTTTAGAGTTGATTGTGAACCTGAAGTTGTCGGGGGAAATATATAGAATCGTCTATCTATTTTATCAGTTCTTTTGGTTTATCACAACTTAGGGTTTTGATGTTGGTTCTATAAAAATTGATTTAATATTGATTAAAAATAATTTGTTTAAACTTGAACATCAAGTGAATTTTCAATATTTATTGGTTGTAGTTTCCTTTGATTTTTATTTTTTAATATTGAATTGAACTATATTAAAACCTACCAAACCAAGAATAACTCAAACAATTAAATTGTAAAAAAAATAAGATGAATTAAATTGGTCATATTAAACTAATTGATATGAAAATAAAAAACAATGAAAATAATGGTATAACAAAAAAATGGGAAAATGACCTAACTCAAAATATGAATCAAATGACCTAAGAAACATAAAATGGAGAAATGACCTAATCAATTGACAAAAATGAACCAAATAACCTAAGAAAAATAAAAATGGACAAATTACTTAATCAATTGACCATAATTAATCAAATGACCTAACCAAAACTGAATTTAATTGAATTGAAAATAGAAGAAAACTATATCATACCCATGCTCAACAAGCTAATTTGAACGTATTGTTTTTTCAATGACATGTATTTTGTTTTTATATTCTTCCATATAGATATAAAATGTTTTTATTATATCACCACATATCCTATATTTGTTTTGACAAGTTTTATTCCTTAATTAAGTCACACCTCATCTTATTTCTTATTTGGGTTATAAATTAGTTATGGATTTATAATTAATTCCATATTTTTTTCAAATGCAAGAAATGAAAAATATTGAAGAGATACAAACAAAAAGGATGATAAACAATAATCACCAAATGAGTGAGATGTGTGTCCCTCCTTTAGTGCCTGTTGTGAGTATTTTATTTCAAATATATATATCAATAACATATAATGTCATGTGATTAATTTTGTTTTTAACTTATAATTAGGATCCACCAAAAAGGAACTATTTATTCACTGAATAACTTAATGGTTCCAGTGATTAGGCTGACGATATGAGGGAGGGTGGTACTACATCTAGGTTCTCCAATAGACATACCTAATTACACCTTGTCCCTTCCCATGACGTACCATCTACCACACCTTATAATCCCAAAGTGTTGTTATAAACACCCTATAAATTTAGGCCTCCCATGTATGTACCACCATTTTTATCTGAGCCTACTCACCTATCTTTCATGTAGCTGATGACGATTCCTACTCCTCATCCATATTATGAATTTTTATAGCCATATATTCCATCTTATTTTCCTTCTTATTATTTCTCCCTGAGCTACTAAATTCCTACTTCTTCAACTCCTGCTTCGACACATTTTGAGCCTCCTTAGCATACACTAAAACCAAATCCATCTGTACAGGTTGATGTTCCCTCAATGTTTGGGATCCAACGACAACCACTGATCATCCTGCCTTAAGTATATTTATAAAACCCTAGTAATGTTTTTACGATAATTTATTTTCATTATAAGTTGTATTGTTATGATATTTTTTTGTTCTTTAATAGTTGAAACTTATGATAAGAGTTGTGGGTTTACAAGAATGTGTGCAGTGTGGAACTGTCACACATAGATGATGGAGTAAAATGAAGACAACCAAATGATTGGAAAAAATAGGATGGGAATGTAGGAGTTTTTTTGTGATGCTTTCCAAATACTCTGACGCCATTCCCATCAGTCCAATCTCCTAAATACACCTTCCAAATGAAGTAAAGGATAAATTTGGACACAAATATGGGTAATTATTTTTTGGTTTTAATGTTATATTATTATTGTATTGATTTGAATTAATATTTTGATGACAAATTTAGTTTAATTTTCCCAATGGTGAGGCTGTGAGGCCATCATGGGTCATGGAATTAGGTGAGCTATGAAGAGGATATAAGCATGAGTTGTATAATGGCTAGTGTGATATAGTTAGCATGGATTTAGATGCTACACCTATCATGGATGATTGTCCATTATAAAATTATTAGAAAATGATTACTCATTGGACAAGTACCCAGTTCAAGGTATAATCAAATTTGAAGTTTTTAAATAACAATTACCATAATTTTCATTAATAATTTCTTTTTTATTATTGATTTTTTTTAGGAACATCCAAGAATAAATAAAAAAACAAATATTCTACAAAATACATCCACACTTTGAGGCGGACTATGATGTTAGACCATGAGAGGAAGTATGTACGACACTCATTTATAATTTTTCTTTATAAATTTAACTTTATTTTGTTTCCTCTATATTTCATTCTATTTATAATTGGGATAGATAAATGATAATATATTATTTAGTTTATTATTTAAATATTCTAAAAATAAAATCAAAAATTTTGGTAGAGCAATGAGGATTGAATATGAATTAGTGAATTTTATAGTTTTTTCCTACAAGAGAAGAAAGATGGTTGCAATAAAATATGAATCAATATATACTCACCTTTTCTGGTGTAAACCATTTATATTAGGATCCCAAAACATCAATTATTTTTTTATTATACTTTTATATAATGTTTATATTACTTATATGTAATTAATTTTTTATATCTGATGAAAATATGGGGGTCAATTAGCTTGCAAATTCCCATGACAAAAAAGTAGTTAAAGTAAGTGTTTTGGTCATGCTTAGAAAATTGACTCATAAATTTTATTTTTTATCCCTTCATGACAGAGATAGAATTATAGTACCTCATATTTTATAGTTTACTTTTTTCCTAGGCCTTAGGGATTTACTCCCTCAATTTTTAATTCCCTAAAAAATGAAGATAATAAACTTGATGATAAAGATGGAATTTATGATGACCTGAACAAACCCAAACTAGAAGTAATCAAATAGAAATAACCTAAACTAAAGTAACCATTGCTGAACTGATTAAAAAAATCAACTTAACCTGACCCAAACAGAATGGGATTGAACTAAAATGAAATGAAATAAAAAAAATTAATATAAAAAAACTGACTTGGTATTACATGACCTAAATCAAACCAAGTCAACTGGACCAAAACCAAATATTAATTAAAATACCTTATATGTACTAAAAATACTCAAACTAAACCAAAATGAACTAATTAAAACTAAACTAAACTATATACGCCTTATTAAAGTTGAACCATGAAAATTAAAAAAAATTATAGAAACATAATCAATAACATAAAAAATTTATCTAAACTAAATAAAATTGAATCAAACTAAATTATACAAATGAGATATGAATGTAATTGATCCACATAAAACACTAAAAAAATAAATATGTACTAACCTAATTTGACCAAACTCAACCCAAACAACACTAAATTGGATTAATCTAAACTAAACAGAATCCTATCAAACCTAACTAAATAAAATATAATTGAACTAAATTTATTTGACATTACTTTACATGAATACAACTGAATGACATATAAAATAATCAAACCAAATTAACTAGACCTAAATAATGTTGAATTGAATCAAACTAAAAATATACAACTGAACTAAACTAAAATATCCTAGTAATACCTAAGCATAAGTGATAAAAAAAACATGTTTACACTATTTCAAGTAGAGGAAAACCAAATGAAATTGACTATAAAGGAATATATTTGTATTAAAAAGACTAAAATCAACCTAAATCCAATAGAACCAAATATTATCAAAACAAACCACACCAAACCAAATTATATATAATTGAATCAAAATATACAAAAATATATAAATTTTTTGGATTATATATAATAAAATGAAATAACTAAAATCTAACCAAATAATGATGAATTGAATTGAACCAAATCGAACCAAATTAGCCTAAATAGACTCAACCAGATCTGAACCAAATTGAAAAATCTTAAAATAAACTAAATTAAACAAAAATAAATTAAATCAGTCCTAAAAAACCAAATTGAATTGTACCAATATTAATTGACCCAAATTGGTCTATACTAATGTATATTTAATTGAATATTATAGGCTTGTACCATCCCGATCTGAAGGAAATGAAACTAGATCTAACTAAAAAAATCAATTAACCTAAATATAACTAAATTGAATTGATTAAAACCAAATAGAACTAAAATATAATGAAATAAATAAATCCAAATAAAATATATCTCAAATAAACTAATTCAAACTAACAAAATACACATAAATGGATCAAAAATGAATTGAACTGGCCTAAACCACCCATAACCAAACTTAAACCAAACCAAACAAAATCGAATTGAAACTAATAAAGATTGATAGAGCCTTCATGAATGAAGCTTCGTTGGAAAATTGGAGATCTATCTATTATGTTACCCTTGAAAAGAACAACTAAGACCATCACCCTGTTATGGTGAACCTCATTAATAATTATAAAAAGCTTCCCATTCATTTCTGGTTCAACAATACAAGGGATGATTTATCGGAATGACATAGAATTGTTCAGTAATCTTCAAACAGTCTAGAATTGAATGGAAATAAAATAGTCTACATTTATAAACTAAAAAATATGAAAGTTATTATGAGAGAATGGAGAAAAGAATCCTTCAGCCATCTTGAAGGGGAAATTGATGCTCTGGAACAAACTCTTCTTTCACTTTTGGAGGAAATGACTAAAAATGAATTTCCTAAAGGGATCATTCAAGAGGCTTAGATGGATTCCAAGCTCTAAGACCTCATTAGGCTTAAAGGAAACATCCATAAAGATAATTTCAAAGACAAGTGGATTAATGATGGAGACAGGAACACTAAATTTTTCAATTCCCTACAAATAACAAGAAGTGATAACAAACCTCTCTCTCTCTTGAAATATGGTGAGAAATTATGAATGAAAGTCCAATTCTTGCTGCTCATATTGTTTCTTTTTTTGAGAACCTATTTAACAAAGAAAAAAACCATGAGTAACTAAAGGAAGATATCATTCTAGAATTTTTCATTGAGGTCTACAACATGTTCTTTTCTTCTATTCCATTTGAGTTCAAAATCAAAGATGTTTCTCGTATGAATAAGGGAAGACCACCTAGACCAGATGGCCTTACTATTCATTTTTAAGCAATTTTGGGATGTTATTTAGATGGATGATTGTAATATAGTGAAGGAATTATTAAAGGGTGGATCCTTATCTCAAGGATTAAATGACCAATTCATATATCTCATTCCAAAGATTGAGAATACCAGTGACATTAGCCAATTCAGTCCAGTTTCTCTTATCAACACAATCCATAAAATTATTACTAAGATTCTAGATAATAGAATTTACCGTATCGCGAAAAATCTCATATGTTGGAATCAATTTGAATTTTTCATGGAAGAAACATCCAAGAGTGTTTGATCTCTTCTTTGAAATTTGTGAACCTTATTAGGAAGTCAAAAAGATGAGGAAATATTGTTCTTAATCTCAACATTAAGAAATCCCTTGACATGATGGATTGAGGATTTATATGGAAGGTTCTTGTAAAGTTTGGCTTAAATGAAAAATTTATTAGCTTCATAAAGGCACTTCTTGGGGTGGTAGGAATATATGTCTTAATTAATGGATCCCTATAAGGCTACTTTAAGTGATCAAGAGGGATGAGGCAAGGAGATCCCATCTCTTCCATTTTATTTTCCATTTCCAAATATTATCTCATCCAACTCTTACATAAAATAGTGGAAAGTGGTGACCTATAAATCATCATAAATGCTCAATGTATCTCAACATCATCTCATATTTTGTTTTCTAATGATATTATCATTTTTACTCAAGGAGATAGGAGGAATATTAAAAACATCAAGGAAGCAGTTCTACATTATAAATGTGTCTCTAGACAGGAAGTTAATTGGGGAAAGTCCTTCATTTTATTTGGATAGTACATTTCAACCCTCAGAAAGATAAACACGATCAGTGATCTTAGAATTAAGGAGGGTTCTCTTCCTTTTATTTATCTTGGGGTCCCAATGTTCTAGAGAAATCCATGTGCTTTATATTTTATCACTATCCTTAGCCAGGTTTGAAGAACTCTATCACCATGGAAAGGAAAAACACTATCAATGTATAAAAGAGTATGTCGTGTTAAAAATGTTATCATCTCAAAGATGGTATAATTATTTATGGTTTACTCCAAGCCTATCTCAATCATCCAATGTATCATTTCTATGATGAGAAACTTCATTTGGAGTGAAATCATTCTAGATAAAAGGGTTATCACAGTCCCATATAAATAGTGTTGCATGCCTTATGCTCTTGGGGGCATCGAGATCAAGAATATATCTCTATTTAACCAATATCTCTAGGATCAATTAATTTGGAAATAGATCAACTATAAATTATAATATTTTTCTTTCTATAGACTAATATTTTTCTAGAAAATTAAAACTAGTTATACTTTCTACATGGACTCCTTGGTTTGTCCTGGAAACAAGGCAGTTTTCCTTAGCATTTTTTAAAATGCTCATTGGTGTGTTACTATCAACTCATATCTTAAATTTTGGACTGAAAACTGGACTGTCATCCCACTTATTTCCTAAATTGACATTAGGGAACATGATATTGACTGTATTACTTCTATTAAAGATCAAATGATGAATATGGGTAGTCTTCCAGCTGAAATTCTGCAAATCATTTCAAGTTTGGACTTTGTAATACAAGATGAAATTTCTATATGGGAACCATATTTAGATGGAAAACTTGATTCCAAGGACTTATAAAAGAATATTATCCAAGGCCCACAAAAATTTATTGGGTAATTTAATAAAAATTGGATCCTACCCTCCAGGTTTTCACTGCTTTGGAGATTGTCATTCAAAAAATTACCTATTGAGATTAATATTTAGAGAGTAGGTATTTTTCTTTTCTCTAAATTCATGTTTTTTCACTATCACCACAAGGATTTGGACCACCTATTTCTCTGCTGTCAAATTTATTCAATGCTAAGGAGAAAAATGTTTGACATTTTTAAGGTATGACTACCACATGTTAACATAATCGGCAACCTCCTTCTATATCTACTCAACATACCTATGACAAAGTAGATTTTCATTCAGTTCCAGGAAGCTTGTGTTGAATTGGTTCATCTCATATGGATAGGACACAAAAAATATTCTCATGAATAGGCTTGCTTTAATGTCAAAGCTGAAAATGATGATATTTTGATGGCAGTTCAACATGCCAACTCACAACACTCTATTCACTCCAGCAACTCAATGAAGGATTTATCTATGCTGAGAGGTCTAAAGGTTATTGGTTGTTTTCATCCTCCACACTATGAAATTTAAGTTTATGGGACCCCCTTTCACAATCTTGATTAAATGTAAAATAGATGGGGCCTCAAAAGGGAACCTAGGACCAGCAGGCTATGGATTCATTTTCTTGGATTCTATTGGGGTTGTTTTCGAACTTCAATTAGGTTCTTGTGGAACTACCTCATATTTAGAGTTAGATATGAAGGGCCTAATAAATTTTGTTTCTCTTTATCACCAACATAACTTGAATAATATTTGGTTTGAATGTGACTCCACAGTCATTGTCCAAGCCATCAGGAATGGACATGCTCATCTCTCTTAGAAGTTGACCGTGCAATGATGTAAATTACTTGATCAAATTTCATTAATGAATCACATCATTATGCATGTTTATCGTGAATCCTAAACACATGTGGATGCAATTGAAAACAAAAGAGTGCATGAGGTGTTTTTTGGTCTCTTCTAGAACCATTCCTAATGATCTCTTAACTTCTTTTCAAAAGGATAAATGCAATGTTTCTAATTTAAAACTGATGTAAATTTTGTTTTTTCATTATTAAAATATACATTGATCTCACTTTTCTAAAAAAACTAAATTTATATAAAGGTTAGAAAAAAACCATGAAAAAACAATCTTTTAGTCATGATTTTCATCATAGTAATAGAATGGGGGTTCCAAAGAACACTAGGACCTCATGTGATGGAGAAACAAACTTTCCATTGTATCATTAAATCAAAACAACTCAAGTAATACATTTAAAATATAAAAATGATCATTTAGGGAATGTAATGTGCATTATTAAATCTTACCAAAATAGAATGCTGTTATTTTATAGTCATGATTAGAGTGTTAATAACCCATTCATGCATATTCCTTTATGTTATAGTAATACCTGGTCATCTTATCATTAATTTTTGTGATCACACAACCACCTTATTATTAATTTCTATGATGACCTAATATGTATGTTATATCTATTGATAACCCATTCATTGATACTTAGTTGTAATTCTTCCAATATATTTTTTTGTTTTCAACTTTATTTATAATTAATATCCATTTGGTTTTAGTTATGAAATTAATTATTAGTAACCTATTTTCAATTATGTTGTCATACATTCAATTCCATTTTATAGGGTGGTTATAAATATTAAAGGATGTGCACCTCAAGATTTTTTTTGTTTGAGCAAAAAGAAAAATGAAAGAAGTGTGGTAAATGAACCGACACAATAGAAAATTATAAGTTTTACGTTGTTGATTTCAAATTTTAATATCTATTTTTAACTTAATAGTCTATTTATATTTTTAATAGTCTTATTTGGAGGCCCTTGATTCCCAAGAAGCTCACAAATTTGGCCCAAATGATCACTTACATCATATTTTGGGAGATGAGCACCATGGAAGAGTACGATACTGATCAGTGAAGAGTATTTTCCTGATGAGGTATTGGCCCACTTTAGTTATAGGTTCTAGTCACGCCAAATTAGAAAAATATAATGAATAGATATAATAAGCTGTGTGTAAGTCAGAAAATTCTAAAAAAGGTCCATACAGGTGGAATAATGGAAGCAAAGGGAAATTCTAAATTTTTTAAACTCATGGAAGTCTTATGTCTGTCACTTCCATGAGATACCACTATGGAATGTGATGCATATATGTCGATGATGTATATATTATATAGTGCACTGAGCATTTTTCATAGTGGTGGTTGGTATGATAACATTTCCAGGGATGGTGATGGAGAGGATTATGGAGAGGAAGAGGGTGAGGTCTAGGATGAGGATGAGTCTGAGGACGAGTGTGAGGATGATGATGAGGATGAGGATGAGTTCGAGGATAACAATGATGATAGTGATGGATATGATGGATTGATTGATCCTTTAAATTTTTGACTGATATTTATAACATTTGATAGTTGATGATATGTTCTAAATGAATACATGTGATATTTTGTATGTGTGTTATCACTGGTTGAATGCATTGATTGGTTTCATTGTGTTGTAATTATTTTTATATCGGAAGGAGATGTATGTTTTTTGGTAATTGACTAAGGTGGGGGTAATGATGTGGGTTATCATGTATATTTAAGTAGTTTAGTTCTATTTTTGTTTGTAGGTTATGTAGGTTATGTTGGATTTTTGTTTGATGATGGTTTTATGGGAAGTGTATGAAAGTTTATTATTTTATGAAGGTTCTTTGGACAGTGTATGTAGGGTTCTGTGAGTTTTTTGATTGATCTTTCCACGTGATTTTGATTTTCTATAGGTTCTGGGTGAGTATAAAGGTTCTACTATGTGGAATTGTAGGTGGTCTATACCAACAGTTTTATAACTATTGGTATAGTATTACACAAACAGTTTACAATGAATCATTGGGATAGGTCTATCCCTACACATTGCATTAAAACATTGGGTAAATGGAATTTTTATGACCCTATCCCAATGGTTCTTCTAGAATCATTGGTATAGAGGTTTTCTAACTGCATATTAACCAACGGTATGGAGAACCATTACTATAAGCTATACCAATGGTTGTTCATCCTATACCAATGGTTTTTAATAGTTTGTATAGCCTCATATTACAATAGTTCATAGCCATTCTTGGCCTTTATAAGAGTCTATTGGCACTAAAAAATTCATCCAATAATGGATTAAATTCTTAATACCCTGATCCAAAAGCATATATTGTTTTGAAGGATTTGATTTGACTGGTTGTAGAGTCTAAATGATGCCTTAGATCAAAAGTTATGATAGTTTGAGGTCTAGATGATGAAAACGATTTGTGGGGGTCAAGTTTGGAGAGGTTTAATTCAAAAAGGTTCGGTTTGTGGATTTATGGTTTGTGGAGGTCTATTTTTCGGAGGTCTGATTCATGGAGGTCAGGCTCATGGAGGTCCTATTCATGAAGGTTTAGTTTGTAGAGGTCCAGTTTTTAAAGGAACAATTTTTAGAGGTCTCATTCATGTAGT
The DNA here is from genome assembly GCA_963277665.1 of Viscum album. NCBI lineage: Eukaryota > Viridiplantae > Streptophyta > Magnoliopsida > Santalales > Viscaceae > Viscum > Viscum album. The sequence goes on from OY728163.1 coordinate 213,332,388, forward strand.
AGAGGTCTAATTTAAAGAGGCCTAGTTTGCATAGGTCAAGTTCACAGAGGTATGGTTTTTGGAGGTCAGGTTCTTAGAGGTTAGGTTCACAGAGGTCAAGTTTCTAGAGGTTAGGTTCATAGAGGTTTGGTTCTTCGAGGTTTTGTTCATGGATGTCCCTGGATGCATGGAGGTTTGATGGCAACCTCTATGCATCGTAAGTCTAGATTCACAAAGCTCTCCTCGTACACATGTGATGGTTTAATGGTAACCTCATCATATTGTAAGTCCAAATTCATAGATCTCCCTTCATGTATGTTCATATCTTTGATGGAAACCTTCACATAGCATCACTCTAGTTCATATAGCCCTATTGGGTCATGAGTTGAGATCCTCCTCTTGGATTCAATGAGTAACTTGGGTTGAAATACTCCTTTAGAATCTCCTAAAATCCCATCACCTAACTCCTATTTCAAGTTGAACTAGAAAGGGATGCTCTTCAATAAGTCCCACAACAACCATTTCTAGGAATCCTCTACCTTGTAGTCCTCACTACATGTTATTAAACTATAGTATACCCTATATGAAAAACCTGAGATGACTCTTGTGTCACACACGAGATGAATTGTACATCAAGTATAAGATTCCTCCTGCCATAATCATGATACGACCACCAAATAGCCACCATGGGCCTCCTCTTAAGGTGTAATCCCTAATCATATCCCTCGACCCATCAGCTGGCCGAGATGCCCTCATGGTCGAGAATGATGACGATGAATGGGTATCCTTAGTGCACAAGTCCCCGGTATATCCTTACTACTTTCAAGTATCCTCATGGGCCTCTTCCTTGGGTTTAAGCCCCACATAATATTCCTAAACCCACTAGTGGGTCAGGATTCCTACGCAACCCAACATGAGGATGAAATTAAGGGAATATTCCATGCATAATCCCCACACACCACATCCTTCCACATGATTTTAAACAATAATATTACCCCATGAAATGGATATGGGATGCTCTCATGACCCGACATGATGAAGAAATAATGTGAAACTTCCATGCATAATACCCACACACCACATCCTTCAGCATGATTTTAAACTATAATCTTACCCATGAAATGGACATTGGATTCCCTCATGACCTGACAAGAGGAAGAAATGATGGGAAACTTCCATGGAAAATCCCTTCACACAACCTCCTTCTATATGAAATTGAACTATAATATTAACCCATGCAATGGACATGGGATGCCCTCATGACCCGACATGAGGAAGAAATGATGGGTAAATTCCATGCATAAGACCCACAAACCATGTCCTTCCACATGATGTTAAACTATAATTTTACCCCCTGCAATGGATATGGGATTCCCTCATGACCCAACATGAGGAATACATGATTTTAAACTTACATGCATAAGACCTACACACCACATCCTTCTACATGATGTTAAAATGTAATCTTACCCCATGAAATGTACATGGGATGACCTCATGACTCGATATGAGGAAGAAATTATAGGTAAATTCCATGAATAATCCCCTCACACCATATCCTTACAGATTATATTAAATAATAATCTTACCCCAAGATATGGTCATGGGATTCCCTCATGACCCGACATGAGTAAAAAATGATGGGAAGCTTCCATGCTCAAGACCTGCACACTACATCCTTCCACATGATGTTAAACTATAATCTTACCCATGAAATGGAAATGTGATTCCCTCATTACCAGAAATGAGGGAGAAATTATGGGAAACTTCCATGAATAATTACCACACACCACATCCTTCCACATGTTGTCAAACTGTAATCTTACCATATGAAATGGACATGGGATAACCTCATGACCTAACATGGGAAAGAAATGATAGGAATCTTCCATGCACAATACCCACAAACCACATCCGTCCACCTGATGTTAAAATATAATCATACCCCATGAAATGGACACGAGATTCCCTCATAACACGAAATAAGGAAGAAATAATGGGAAACTTCCATGCATAAGTCCGACGCACCATGTCATTCCACATGACATTAAATTATAATTTTACCCCATGCAATGAACATGGGATTCACTCTTAACTAGACTTGAAAAATAAATGATAGGTAGCTTCCATGTGTAAGACCAAAACATATCATTTCTACTCCATATTAGTGCCCGAGCAGCTCCCATGTGTAATCCCCAAACACGTCATCACTGCTCCCAGTAGTGCTTGAGCAAATTCCATGCATAATACCCACACCATATCCAATAAATTGATCCTTTTTCATAGAGTAGATTTTATTCATAATTCCCATAACATATCCAATAGAGTAATCTACTTGTAGCAGGAAACTTCCATGTGTAATCCCCACACCATCCCCCATAGACACTCATATCGCAACATGAACATTCTTACTGCATGATTTTAAACTTCAGGGATCATTATTATCACATGACCTTAAACTGAAGTATATAACTACATGGGTTTTGATACCTATTTCTAAAGTAGGGTATATAGGATTCATCCTTGAGGTTCAATCCTAACACCCCTTCACCTAAGTATTACTTCTTCCCTCCTAAGGAAACACTTAACCACCTGATCCATCTCAATGAGACATTATGATCCATCTCTATGAGATGTTAAACCATCAGGGCACACCCATTCACTCAAGTGTAGAATCTTCCCTCCTAGGGACACACTTAACCACCTGATCCATCTCAATAGGATGTTCGGATCCATATCTATGAGATGTTAAACCAAATGGACACACCCTTCACCCAAGTGTGATATATTCCCTCCCAAGAACACACTTAACTATTTGATCTATCTAAATAAGAAATTCTAATTCATCTTCACGAGACATTAAACTTTTGGTACACACTATTCACACAAGTGTGATATATTCCCTCCTAGGCACACACTTAACCATCAATTCTATCTCAACAGGACATTATGATTTGTTTTCATGAGACGTTAAATCCACAGGACACTCCCTTCACCCAAGTGTGGCATCTTTCCTCCTAGGGACACACTTAACTATCTAATCCATCTCAATATGATGTTATGATCTGTCTCCATGAGATGTTAAACTATCATGATACACCCCTTCACTGAAGTTTGACATATTACCATCTAGGGACACATTTAACCACCCGATCTAACCGAATAAGATGTTCTAATCTGTCTCTATGAGACATTAAACTTATGGGACACACCCCTTCACCCAAGAGTGATATCTTCCCTCCTAGGGACACACTTAACCCCCTGATTCATCTCAATAAGACATTATGATCCATCTTCATGAGACATTAAACATATGAGACGCACCCATTCCCCCAAGTGTGACATCTTCCCTCCTAGGTACACACTTAACCACCTAATCTGTCTCAATAGGATGTTATGATCTATCTCAATGAGACGTTAAACCTAAAAAACACACCCCTTCACCCAAGTGTGACATTTTCCCTTTTAGTTACACACTTAACCACCCAATTCATCTCAATAATATTTTCTAATCCTTCTATATGAGATGTTAAACCTACGAGACACACCCCTCACACAAGTGTGACATATTTCCTCCTTGGGACATAGTTAACCACCTGATCCATCTCAATAGGATGTTATAATCCATCTCCATGAGATTTTAAACATATAGGATGCACCCCTTTACCTAAGTGTGTCATCTTCCCTCATAGAGACACACTTACCCACCTAATCTATTTTAATAGGACATTATAACCCATATCAATGAGATATTAAGACTATGGGGCACAACCCTTAACCTAAGTGTGACATATTCCCTCCAAGGGACACACTTAACCACATTATCTATCTTAGTAGGATGTAATGATCTATCTCCGTGAGATGTTAAACTAGGGAGAGATACCCTATCACTCAATTTTGATATCTTCCCTTCTATGGAAACACTTAACCACTTGATCTATCTCAACAGAATGTGGTGATTTGTCTATTAAATACGTTAAATCTGACCCATCAAATCCCCTTTAGACATTAAACCTACACCCATTCTATCCCCACAATACATTAACCCTGTTCTTTTCTCCACAAGATGTTAAACTTGGGATCTGATACAGAATCACTACCCCATGGAATAATCATGGGATGCTTGACGTAAAAATCATTGAAAGAATTATTCCCATAGTGTCAAATACATCATGGTTGACATGATATGCCTTAAGTTACATGCCTAAGATTCTTTACATGAGAGCTTACCTATAAAAGAGGAAGACTTTATAGGTTTCCGAAACACCTAAAATCTAGATGTACCCAGACATTCTAGACATCACCATCCAATCCAACCAAAATCTTGCTACCCTATTGAGAAAAAATCATCTTAATTAACCAGTGTCCACCTCAAGATAACATTGGGAATGAGTTTCATGAATATGATTCAAATATATGAGGGAGACCCAAGCTATTAAAAAAATATCCAAGGAGTAATCCATGAAAGGAGGAACCAACATTTGACCATCCTGTTTCGATCAAGAATGAAACATCTCTGAGCATGGTGGTGGAGGCTTCCCGCCTTTGAAAAGTAGGAACGCAAGGCAAGAAAAATGTGTCACCATGATGATGTTCACCCTAGATGTGAAATCATCTAAAAAATATTCAACAATTGGGAAAAAGTTAAAATACATTTCTGATTAATGAACGAACTTTGAAACTTGTCATCCCACAAAAACTTCACACCTTTATGAGTTTGAGTGGTTATTAGAGATGGAAAATTTGAGAAATCCTTAAAAAATGGTGTTAATATCCAACTAAACCTAAGATGATTTGAATCTATAAACCATTTCATGGTTGTTCCCATGTCATAATAGTTTTCAAATTCTTAGGATCAATTGAAATACCATGTTCTAAGACCACATGTACCAATAATTGCACTTCTTGAATCCATAAATAATATTTTAGATCATTTTATAGAGTTAATGATATATCAAAATTTCTAAAACTACCATTAGATGACTAACATGATCTTCCCATGTTTTCGAGTAAACTAGGATTTCATCCATAAAGACTACAATGATCATGTGAAGGTAGTCATGGAAAATCATATTCATTAAGGCCATGAAAACTATATGAGAATTGGTTAAACCAAAAGTCGTAACACGATACTCATCGTGGCCATAACTACTCCTAAAGATAGTCTATAGAATGCTATATTCTTTAATTTGTAACTGGTAGTACTGAGAACGAAGATCAATCTTCAAGAACCAATTCACCCCTTTCAACTAGTCAAACAAATCATCTATCTAAGAAAATGAATAATTATTCTTTATTATAACTTGGTTGAGCTTTTGGTAATCAACACATAGGTGAAGTGCACCATCAAATTTATTTGAAATGTAAACAAGTTCTTCCTAAGGTGACACAATTATGCGTATAAATAATTTCTCAAGAAACCCATCCAATTTAGTTCTCAACTCTTTAAACTCTACTGGTACCATTTGGCAAGAAGGTATAGATACTAGTTGAGTATCAGATACTAAATCAATATAAAACTCTACCTATATTACAGGTGAAAAAGAAAATAAATCAGAAGGAAACACATTAAGAAACTAAATAACAACTTAAGGGAGATAATCACTCAAAGATTATCTCTCCAGATCAAAATCAAACACTGATATTACTTTACCTAACTTTGGATTAGAATTTCCGACTCTACCCTTCCTCGAGTCCCATTTTCTCGGAAAGAAATGAAACACCCTATCAGATGTAGTAAAGGAGACCCGTTAAAGACAATAGTCGATTCGAGCCTTATCATCAATGCACCAATCCATCCTGAAAATGAAATCATGAGATTTCATGTTGAGGTCCAGGAAATTCCAGGTAAGCCTAATCTCTATCAAAGAGAAAACACAAGTAGGACACTGAATACCCTACTCTATCTTCGTTTCGAGGAGTGTAGTAATATCCGTCACATAATATAAAAAATTCATAGAAAGGGTTTTAAAATAAACAGAAATATTTTTTATTAACGAGTGAGATGAACCAATATTAAATAAAGTAGTCACTAAGGATTAATCTATAGTGATGTTACCTCTCATAGTCACTGGACCCGTGTCAACTTCCACCGAAGACTCTTCCACTGCATAAAAAAAATTCTGTTTAGATGCATGTGGATAGATCCCCTTTATTATTAAAAATATAATTTCACCATAGTAATTTTTGGTGTTGATTAACCCATTCAAATTCACGGAGAAGAAAATATATAACATGATTTCTAAAAGTAACATGAGTATCGGCAAAAACTATTGATCTTGGGTGAATCAATGCAAACCCAATTTGAATGCCAAGCCTTTCCAAACTGGAAGCAAGTTAAAGGGCCTCTACCAGGAACTTCATGAGGTCCAGAAGAAACTTGATATCAAGATACACCATGAGACTCATCACACTTCCATTTTAATTTAAAGGAACGCACAAAACTTCCGCTCAGAGAAAAAGGAACTCTCATCAACCTTGACTTACTAGCCAGGTCAAGCTCAACCATCAATGTTCTATCCAACACATCATCATAAGAAGTAACCTTTATCCTGAAAAATAGGGATCAAATATTAGTTCCAAATCCCATATCAAATATCAATGCCTTTAACTTATCATTATTCAAAATCTTAAGTGAAAATTGTACTTTCTCAACAAAATAGTTTGCATATCAAGTCAAGATCTTGTCACTTTTTTAGAGATTAGGAAACTCCATTAACCTTATTATAACCATAGAATCTAGATAGTATTGATTGGTAAAAAGGACCTTGAAGTCTTTATACTCTAACACTTTATTATTCTTCACCATCACCATCAAGTCCCATCACCTTATTTTAGGTCCCTCAATATTGAAGTTAACACACTTAAATTTAATTTAATCTGGCATTTCCAATCATTCAAAAATCCACTCGATTATTTTAAACCAATATTTGGACCATTGAGGATTATTATAGCCCTATAAAGTTGGTGTATTGAAGATAATAAAAACTTTTTCATGATCTCTTGATTCATATATTTGAGGTTCTATGACTGGGGCCTGAATGGGAACATGTGTGGCTACCTTTCCCCGATCTTGGAAAACATGCACCACTATCTTAATAAGAGTTTGGTCAACTGGAGGGTTTTATTTCTGTGGTTCATTGACATATCCCAATTTAGTCAGGTTCAAATGACTTCTCATAGGAATGATGCTACACACCATAAAAAAACAATAAGAGAAACATTAACTAGAACATTCAGATCAATAACTCAAACAAGAGTCAAAAGTATGTGATTTTTATAAAACTCAATTAAAATAGGAAAAATACTATAAATGGATCAAAATACTCATCAAATACACTTTTCCCCACAACCTATGGTGACTTAAGGCTTTTTATGAAAAGATCTATCTATACAATCACTGATAACTACCTCCCAAGTCCCATCAATCCTACATCCTATCTACTAGGACAACCCTTAAAAATTAGTATCTTCAAGGATATATGATTAAATTTCACCTAAGATACCATTTTTCATGAACGACACTGGATACCTTGGTACCCAGATAATTAATCTGGCTTTAACATGGCCTGAAGGGAGTTCCTGATTCCTATGGGTTGGTGTCTAGAACCTACAATAAAACAAGAATACAAAGGGAATGATTTTTCTACAAAACAACATATTATAAAAGATACAAGTTGGTATATAAACACTTCTCAAGGAGAAAGTACCTAAAATAAAATAGGTAAAATAGTACCCAAGCATATAGATAAACAAATCAATGAAAAATCAGCCCAAACTTCAACTAATAACTATTAGAAGACTCAGAACCCTATGTGAAAAGTGTAACTTAGATCCACCAGTCACCATCATCACTCCATGATCCCAAGGATCAAGAACAACCACCAAAACCAAGTGGTTCTTTTCCCATGATTGGACCCAGAATAAGTAAAACTAGAAACACCTAAAGTCAAAAATTAGGGTGTGAGATAAAAAGATAGGTTGGGTATCACCAAGTGTTCCATAATAGATTCCAAAATAATAAATTAATCATTATTTAGATTTAAATAAAAGGGCAATGTCATAATGTATCATTTTCATATTTAAAACCAAACATGTTTTCCTTCAAATATATGTAAAACATTTCAAACATTTCTTAAATAAACATTTAATATAAAATAATTTATGTAAATATTTTTTCATGAGTAAAACAGTTCTATAATTAATATAATATATAATCAAATAAAAAACAACAAGCACTATGGTTATCTTACCAGAATTATATTAGTTTCAAGTTATAAGATCCTCACACTTCTCAAGTCAGTGATCATAATTAAACATGTGTTCACGTGTACCTCAAGCTCATGAAAAATATGAATAATCAATATCCCATCTAGGAGAATCATGCTGAACAAGGTTTTTATTATATTTGTCATCATCAACCCATTATAGGGGATCAAGATCAGAGAGTTATTGTACCAAATAAACCATTAAATACACAAGATCATGTGTTCTCAATAAATCAATAAATAATGGGAAAATCATCTCATTTCAAATCAATCATCATTTAGAATTCAATTTCTTAATTTTTAGTTTTAATATGCTAATTCAATTTCAAAACAAAAATATAGGTTTTCCTCATTTAATTCCTTTTCAATGAAAAACCAATCATGGGTTTTTCATCATTTAAATTTAATCCATTTTCAAAAAAAAATATCAAATCATTTCATCAATTCCATCATTCTCAAAAATTCATCACACAATTCCAATTCCATTAGAATTGGGGTTTTTTTTCTCAAAATCCATGTCATTTCTAATTTTATAATCAAATAATTTAAAATCAATGTTTTATAAATAACTTGAAATCTATTTCATAAAAATAAAGTAAACTAAGGTTTCAATTACATGAAATTTTTTGAATGGAACTACCCACATTTAATCACAGAGACAAATGATCAACACTCACAATAGGAACACCAATGATGATCAAAAGTAAAGAAGATCTATAAAATGAATCTAGAATTAAGATCTAAAAAAATGATTATTTCAATTTAAACAAAGTTTAAATCCATAAAAATGATGATATAATACTATCTAAGTATAATTGGATTGAATATCAGAAGAAAACACCCTAGAGGATATTCACTCATTAGAGAGGGATCAGATCTTCCACTAACACTTTGATTCACCAAAGGATCCAAAATCACTTTTAGGGAGACTCCAAGGAATAAAAAATTATATTAGTTCTAAATGGGTTTATTAGACAATTAAACTAAGGGATTCATTAATTTTTAAATAATTTTTGATACTTTAAAATACCACGTTCATGGTTAGCTGAAGGGGGAACACGATTAGGGTAAATCATGAGCTAGCAATGTGCCCCTCCTATTTGGGGACAACAGTTTCCATTGGGTGGGAACATGGTTTGGGAAATTATTCCCCATCCATGCATTCCCAACTATCTAGGTGGTGTATGGTTTACACTGGGGGGGGGGGGCATAGTTTAGTCAAATCGCGAACGACCCAAAAGCCTCCAATAATTCCCAAAATCTCCTAGAGCATCCCCAAAACAAGAACCAACTTAAAATAGGTCAAAAATAGTGTCAAGGAAAACTTGAAAACAAGTAATTGGATGATAAATTTGGGAATATGACTGAAGAAGTACATGGGAACCATTTAACCATTTCTATATGATTCATGTACCGTTGATTTCCCTACAATCGATGACTTAACATGAAAAATCAAAAAATAGGCAGTTAGGGTCATGGTGTATAGATATGTTAGTTGTTACACCATCACCGGGTTCTTTGGACTAAGTGAAAAAATAGAGACAACATAACACCATTTCCCTAGTTTTCCAAACCATTCCTCATGACACATCTAAATCTAGACATCATCCCAAGGACATACTCGTTCTGATACCACTTTGTCACATTGGACCCACCGAGGCCACACATATACTAGAGGTAAGATAAGAGTGACACTCCAATTCTATCTATAATAGGTTATGGGTTAGAAAATAGTGAAAAGTAGGAATATCACACAATGTTATGCATTGGTATAATGAAATAGTACACACACACATCCAAGAACATCACAATCATAAAGGATAATAAAACTATAATAAACTAAGAAGAAAAAAATCATGTAACAACTTCTAAAAAAACCATAGTGAAGCTATATAAATATGTCCAAAGTATGAAAGGGAAAATAAACTCCCAAACATAAATATATAGTGTCCCAATCTAGATGAAAAAAGGGAGGGAAATTCCTACCAATGAACACCAAAACTGAAAACTTTCCATAATCACCATCATATTGTACTACTTAGATCCACTGGTACCAAGCTTTCCAAGGTCCGTGTCTATAAGTCTTCTACATAAGACATGACATGTTCATGGAAATCCAATAAAATGGTGAGTATATACATACCCAGTAATACATCATAAAAACCAAAGAGGGAAGAAAAATAAATAGACAGTAATCTCAACCCTGAAGAAGGGAGAAGAAACCCAGTAAACATATATGATCATAGAGGTAACAGAATGAAGAGAGAGAGAGGAAGCACTCAGTCTTCATATCCAACTAAATATACTGAGTCTATCTATAGATCTATGTGTAAGTGTTGACCTGATATAAATATCCCAATGTAAGACTTACCAGAAACAAGGGACCCATGCCTCAGTTATGGCACATCAAAACCAAGGATGTGCTAATCCTAAGAGGTTAGATAACCGATGAATCATTTGTGCATGACGATGAAGGGTATCCACTCCACAAATAGAAGACCCAAACCCTAGGGTGTTTATAGTAGAGTTTTCATTCCAACCTATACAGGAAATGGGGGACCCATTCCTTGACCTATTCCTACCTTAAGGGGGTTTCCAATCCTAGTTTCACTCCAGAGATCACACTAGAGTCTCAATTTCATCCAACCACACTAGAAAGAGTGATCATATGACACCACCTCACATTTTATCATTGATGTAAAAATAAATTACACTATCATATACTATATAGAATTCCACCTAGAATGGACTACTTATAGGCCTAATTCTGATTCCTGAATTAGGAGATACAAGATGTAGAACCTTTAAAGAAAAATATACGATGTGTCCCTTAGAGTACGCATGGTGTACTCCCAAGTCAAGTATGGGTCAGGTCTTGCTATTCTATTAAGAGTTTGTCCTAGGTCACATGTTTTGTGGAACCAACCAGGGTTCAGGGTGTGTACATCATGTTCATGACTTATTTGGATGAGAAGATCCACACAATGTATGGGTCTGACCACACAAAATGTGATATTTAACTTAGTTTGGAAACCCCAATCACCATAGAAAACATATGAAATAGTGTGTGTTCCTCTAGAATAAATGGAATGTATTCATTTTTTTCATATAAATTTTAGTTTCATCCAAAAATCTCACTACATTTGTTGATATCACCACATATCTCATTAGTTTCTTCTTATATATATTTTAAATGGAAGTAAACTCTTCAAATCACTAATATCCAAACTTATATGGCCATAAATTTGGATTTTTTTCAATCTAGGTGAAATATTACATTTTACTCATTTTTTTCCAAGGATTTAACCCTTATTATTCCATCTAAAATCCACCATGGATCATCATCTCTTTCACAAACCACCATCTTTGTCATTAATCACAGAAAAACACGCAAGTCTAAGGTTTAATCACACTTCAAACTAGACTGGTAGTTGAAAAATTGATCTAACATGGGTCAATGATTATCACATGAAGAGTAAGGGGATAAAATTACAATAAAAAAAATTAAATTCATTGATGGTCATTATGAAACTGGTCATTAATACTAAGTGCAAAAATTAAAACATAAGATAAATCTGGAAAAAATATTTTTTTAGATCTAAGGAGTAATAATCAATGGGATCGTGCTTAAGGAGAGGAAATCATAGATTCGAAGCTAAAATCATTATCCATACTTGAAATCTGAAAATAAGAGGGAAAGAATCCATAAAAAAATCCCTTCCTCATCATTGGATTAATCACGGGTAAATTATGATTTTACAATGATTTCATTGGTGACTTATAATAATTCCATTAGTTGATGATGATTCCTGTGAAATCTGATCAATGATCCTCGAATCCCCATGATCTATGTTGAAGATCCTCCCAATGAGAGATCTCCAACTCCTATAGAAATTTCTTAGGGTTATGTGGTTGACTCTAAGGATTTGATATAATAGTGTCTAAAAAGAGGAAAAATAGGTTAAAGTGAATAAAATTAGACAAATAAATTAATAAATAAATTTTATTTATTCGTTTTATCTAAGATCTTCCCATGAAAGCACACTGATAAGAAGTGTAATGTGAATGAACTATATGTCTCACCTGGGGTAAACCCCACATTTAAAATCCAATGATAGTCTCAAATTTCTCATTTGAGGTTTCAATCAATGGTAATTCCATTATATAAAATAATATTTATGTGTGTGGTTTAATATATTTTATGATTTTAATATATCTATTATGGGGTCCTATGAGACCTGTAACACCATGGAAACTTGGAAAAACCCCTAATTGGTATATAGAAATATCTAAAGGGTCCAAACATCAAAACTAGAGTTCTTAAAATTTTATTTCCAATGGAAAATCCAATAGATTTATAGCCAAACCATTTTGAGTCCTTGTGGATATGGTTATAAAGGCAGATAGTCTCTGGGTTTTTACCAATGACAACATGGAATGAGCGTTGATTAGAGGATCGAAGGTCAGGTTTATTACACCCCTTATAAGGAAATTATTTCCTACTCTAGGAATCTAATTTAAATTTAAGATGTTTCCTTGAAGTCCTCCCAAATACCAATGTGGTACTAGTTACCCTTGTTCTACTTACTCAATTGAAATCATGTGTTAATGTGGAAATAAATTATGCATCATAGGTTCCCCATTGCTAGTCAGAGTGGATACTCAAGAGGGGGGTGAATTGAGTTCCTACTTAAAATTTCTGTTAAAAACTTTATGGTTAAGAAAACCCCAAATTTAAAAATGGCCCAATTAATTAAGGTAGTAGAAATATAAATGTTCAAATGGTCAATAGGTTTCTCAAAAGGTGATTAATCCTCAGATGAATCAGTGTAGAACACCAATTAAACTTTTAAAACAATTATTTTGAATTAAACAAATACACACACTAACCAAAACTAACTATCAAAGTGTAAGCAAAAATAGTTTTATGTTTAAGAAAATATAAGCAACGGATAAAATCAAAACAGAGTATATGAATATTTTCACAACAATGTAAACAAGAGGTTCAGTCTCAAGCCAAGACCTAATCCTCTCCACTTGGTGATCACCTGCCACCAAGCAGTTTATATTAAAACTTGATACATAGACTATATCGGGATTTACAACATTTTTCACAAACTGTCCAGGGAACACACCCTCTACCACTGTTCTTCATGGGAAAGACAAACAACACTGACCACACACAGTCTCCTCCACAGTTATACGTGGGAAACAAAAATAGGTGAAGATTGATGTGAGGATATTTAGTATCCTCCAGTTCAAGAACAGGAGACATTGTGTGATATAAGTAGTGACACACACTTCTCAAAGATGTAAAATAAAGAAACAAAATAGAGAAGTTATGATGAGAAAGATTTTAGAAGGCTCTATGTGTTTGCAGACCAGCTCTTGACTCCTTGTAATGATAAACGTTGAAGTTCGCGTCAATCTATGGAAGTTGTTTCCAAAACAGAGTGTCACAACTCCCGGTTCTAGCTTTCAGTGTTCTGTTTCTAATGTTAATCAATAGTTGATGTAGCACAATTTTATCCCAGGATGATCTTTGTGAAGCTTGTGGGTTCAGGATCTTAGTGCTGGATGGTTCAACTTTTTGATCTGGTGAGTAAGCTCTATTACACTTCTCATGCAATCCTTTCTTTGTGTCTATATATATGTTTATCTTATTGTTTGTATATTCCATCTCTCTTCTTATTTAGTGGTCTTCCCTTTTTATATTTGAGGTCCGACAATGGGAGTGAGTAGATCACGTTCATGCTTTCTCGTACCTCATACTGTCCACAGTATTGTCTCCTGAAACGTTTACAATCATCATTAATTAATGAAAGCGCATTTATTTTATCCAAAATGGTCATTAGAATAATATTTAGAAATTGAAAAGGTATGAAAGAGTAAGTGTCGGTAAACTGGTAACGGTCGAATTCATATCTGTAGGCTTCAACAGTAGATGCACATCAGCAATCTCTAACTGTAATCTTTTAACAGCATGCTCACACTAGTAACCATGTAACGGTGACCTTGTTGCGGTAAACCTGAAACGATGACCTTGTCACGGTAAACCTGTAACGGTGACCTTGTAGTAGTAAACTTGTAGTGGTGACCATATAACAGTAACCTTTTATCGGTGACAATGTAGCTGTGAACTTGTAGTGGTAACCTTGTAGTTGTAACCTTGTAATGGTAAGCTTGTAACTGTAACCTTGTAACGGTAAGCTTGTAACTGTAACCTTGTAACGGTGATCTTGTAACTGTAAACTTGTAACGGTGACCTCTGTACTTAGATAAATTCTACACTGTATGCTTAACCAATCAAGTGGTGAGATTGAAAGTATATGAATATCACTCTATAGGAATAGGAAACATTCATGAAACATAATTAGAAAAGAATGAAGAAATGGTTCTCACTTAAATATGAAACAAAATATGATTTGGGATGTCACGACCCGTCCTCGGGGCCTGTGCTGTGACTACCCCAAGCCCGCCTTCCAAAGGCCAGGGGCTGGTGACTAGCACGAAAGGCGTAAATACCGATTAAAGGGAAGACATTAACTTTATATAAGAAAACAAACACCACAGAGTATGCAAGTTGAAGTAAGCACTAAGTAAAATGAGTACAAAAGTAAGTGATGGAAAGTAAATGGGCCAGTATACAAACCCAACTGAAAGTACAGTACAATTGAGAAAAGAAAGTACAACAGCTGAAAAAGTAAGCAGCAACCACCAAGACGTCCTCCGGATCTCCCACCTGAAGGGTGAGTACAGATAGTCTCGTCGGCTCCTCGAGTCCGGCCATCCACTCCGAGTATGTCCCACCTGATAGTCCACCTCTGGGTACCATCCCGCTCCTTAGGTCTCAACCACGATCAGCACTGTCCGTCATCTGCAACCAACCCAATGTAGTGCGGGCATAGCCCATGTAGGGGTGAGTATACGATACTCAGTAGGGACCCCGAGACCCCCGCAGGTCTCCCAGAATTGAAAAAGGATAAACCAAAAAGGAAAGGTACAAACATGAAGTATCAACCAACTCTAGTTAGGTATATTCCCATACATATATTTAAGTCATCAATTTTAGTTCTGCTCCAACTCACGAGCCTAAGTTCAATCCAGTCCACACAGGAAAGTACAACCCAATTCACACAGGAAAGCACAACCCAATCCACACAGGATAGCAAGTCAATCATATCGAAGATAATGATTAAAAGTCAAGACTTAGGTCACATAGGTATACTACTCACGAAGAGGGGTGGAGATGATTAGATGTAGCCTCTGAATCATCTCCTCTTCCGAACCCACGTAGGATCCAAGTACAGAAGCCATCGCTGCCGAACCCACGTAGGATCCAAGTACAGTAACCATCGCTACCGAACCCATGTAGGATCCAAGTATAGTCGTCATCACTACCGAACCCACATAGGATCCAAGTACAGTCGTCCTCGCTCCCGAACCCACGTAGGATCCAAGTAAAGTCGTCATCGTCGTCACAGTCGCAGCCAGCTCTAGGGTTCCCGCACACAACATGCTCGATTCCGGGAGGTTCAACTCCACGATCCAAGGGGTCGATATATAAACTATCACGAAGTCCATAGTTGATGTATCACAATGTTCCGTCTTGTCAAAAAGAACTCAATGCGACAGATAGTGCGTAAATCGGACGCCCGGTCTGAGAGTTATTGGCGTCTCAGGGGCCCGGTTGGTTTTTAAGTTAAAACCAACCCTACCATACTATAGCTATGTACAAAACTAGAGAAGAGTAATCCAAAATAACCATCTCACTAATAGGAATCCAACAAATTCAACGACACGTCAATCGAACATCCGGAACTCAAGTTATAAGCGTTTCTGCTCCGAGGGCCCGATTGGTTTCGTGTTCGAACCAAACCGGCCATACCCAAAGTTCAATGAAACCTTGAGTGTAATATACTGAAATGACCGTCTCGATCCAATTATTTCGATGCAACTGACGGTGTGTCGATCGGAGATCTGTAGCCCATGATATGGGCGTTTGAACGAATCTGTCCGAAAATGGGGGGTTCGGGCCCGGTCCGACCCGGCCCGATACCCCCTGGGTCGGCCCGAACCGGGTCCGAGTCCGGCCCAATTGGGCGTGGCCCGACCTGTGACAGGGCGCGGCCTGCGGTTCGGCTCGGAGCCGGCCGCGAGGTGCGAAGGGGGAGCGCCTCCCCCTTGACACTGAAACGGCGGACCCAGGTGGGTTCCGCCCTACGAGCTGACCGGGGGTTTTAACCCCCGGTCTTTCTAGAAAACGGCCGGCCATTATGGCCAGCCGATTGTTCCACACAAAACCCTCGGGGGGTCCCACCTCCTAGAACGCAGGCACCCGGCTTGGCCGACCGCCCCCTTATGAACCACCGCGGCTCTTCCCCGACTGGCACGACGCGACGACACCACGCCCCTCCACTGCGGCCCGCTCTGGCCACGAACTCCCTTGGGTTCTCTGGCGCGGCTCGATGGCGCCGCACACCACCACCGTGGCCCGCTCTGGTCACGGTCCCCATCGTTCCTGCGTGGTGCAATGGCACCACACCACCTTCACTTTTAACAACTTCGAAGATCAACAATGGAAAGGGGAGGAGGATTGGCCGTGTTTGTGCGGTCCGATATCCTCCCATTATAACGATAACAATCGGTCATATTTTAATCCACAAATATTGATAAATAAAACTTGATCGAAGAAACCCCCTACCTCAACACAAGTTGTCGAACGATGAGCGTTGCAGAAAACGACGTCATGGGGTGAGGTTTCGTAAATGTCGATGGAGAGCGTCCGAGGAGGAAGCAGCGTCTCCCTTCCTTTTTCGCGGAGAGAAGATTATATGGAGTGACGTCGTTGGCAAGTTTCTGCATCGGTGCCTCCTCCTTTGTCATGGAGGATGAATAGGATGGAAGTAATCGGTTCGCCGAGTCGATAATCCTTGACAAAGTGTTGTCATTCTTCGTTTGAGGATGAAGTTCTTCAAGAGAAAAGAGCTCTCCCAAATTCTCAACACAACAATCCTAACCCCAAATAAAATAATACTTACTCTTATTTTATTATAACATGGCATGCATTTCAAATTACAAAATTCAAAAACAAGCTCACTTAATTAATTAAACTTGAGTTGTCTAATTAAATGGGGTTTTATGTTGGCAAGCTTAATGAGGGTGAGAGGGAGGATTTACCCACATAAAGGGGGGAGTTAGGGAGTTAAAGGATCGTAAAGGGGTGGGGATCGTGTGGGCCCCACCTCACCTTTATCCTCTCAAGGGTAGTTAGTAACCGGTGGGTCCCACCCCAACTCCCACACATAGGATTAAACCACTTAGAATAAAGAAATAAATTTGTAACACAATTTTAGTTTACTTTACATTTAATCCACATTTTTTTAACAACTCCTCCCGAGAAAACGCACCTTTGAGAAAGGTCCTCTTAAACAATTACCGATGCTTCGGTTGCATCAGTGCCCTCAGATTTCAATTCCAAGCACCAGTTCAGAAGATAGAAAAACCCGCTCATTCATTCACTGAACGTACCCGAGCTAAACATTGGAAATTTTTTCCGGGCACTCCGGGCCTCGGAATCAGGTGCCGTCAGAAACTGCGTACTCGTAAAATCCCAGAGAATTTAAGAAAAAATTTTTGTTGAAATTTATAGGTCTTTACATGGGATTATCAATGTAGGTTTTGGGATTATCAAAATAGGATTTTTTATTATCAAAATAGGTTTTGGTATTATCAAAATAAGATTTGGGATTATCAAAATAGATGAGTCCAACAATCTCTCCCTTTTTTATAATCACAAATTATGGTATTGCTAAGATATTTGAATCAAGGTAAAACAAACCTGCTAATGTCATTGAATCAGAAGATTTAAGTTTTGAATATTTTCTCCCATGTGAATGACTTCTCCCCTTGGTCTCCCCTTTAATATTTTCTCCCCCTTTATGATTAACAAAAATCATACAGAATAGAAAAAAAGGGAAAAATATTCTTTATGAATAAAACACGAGTACAGTATACAAAAATGGATACACTAATCCCTATCAATTAAGAAATTACACAATCAATCCACATCAGATATTCCCATAGGAGATTTGTCCTTGGAGGATGAGGATGCAGGTGCTGGAGGTGGAGGGATAGGCCGAGGGATGACAGTTATCAAGGTAAGAGGAGCTGCAACAGAAGCATCAACAGACCTGTAGTGAGTAGATCTCTGAGGAATCGAGGGGGTCAAGCTTCTGATGGCCTAGGTAGGAGTCATCAAAGGAGAAGCACTGGTGGAACCTAAAGCAGCTGAAGAAGCAGACAGAGCAGGAGGAACTATGATTGGAGTGTAGTCCACATGGAGGAAAGGTAAGAGAAGATCCCTGAAGTCCATAATGATACTTCCCCCTCTCTCCATAGCAGAAATAAAATCATCTTTATTCTCCCTAAAATTTTCCAAAGAAGGAGTCAATTCTCTGAGTCTGCTAACCTGATCCTTAAAGGCCTAAGTGACAGGTGGGATCCTTAAGTTTTCCAACAACAACTTGAAGTGACCATCCATGTGATTTTTGGTTTACAACTGTTTGTAGTATAAGTCAACTTGATCTTTGATGGCCTTCTGATCCTGAGCATCTTCCCTTAACTATTTTCCCACAAAGATTATGAATTTCCTTGGTGATGGAAATGACATGAGAATCTGAGGAACTGCCACCTGAGAACTCTGCCACTTCTTCTATGAAAATGGTCCGAAAATCTTCAATGTCAACTAGAGGAGAAGCTGAAGTGGAATCAGATGTAGCTAGAGGAGCCAGAGAGAAGGTCATGTTTCCTTGAAATATTTTTTCAAGCCACTGATCTACCTTTTGACATCATCATCTTTCCCATTCACATGTGTTTCAATAGATTTCTCAAAATCCTCAAACACTGTGACCATTTGCTGAACTACACTTTTGACATAAGCAGGGTCTCTATCCACTTGGGTCCTTGAAGCCATATAAGCATCTAACTTGGAAATATACTGTTTCATAGAAACCATAGAATCTACCAACTCACTGATTTGACTTTGGTATTGCCTTACATCTTGGAGCAGACTAGATTGAATACTGGAGTGCATTTTGTCTAAGTCAGATGCTAGATGCTCATGAGTTAGAGCAACAACCTTTTCCACTTATAAAGACCTATTCCTAGACACTCTTTGCAGGTCTGATTTCAGGGATTCAAGATCTGTCTTTCTAACATTTTCTTGAGGGAAAGAGGTTTCTAGAGGGAAAAAAGTGAGTTTTGGAACTGAGGGTCTTCTGTTAGGCCTCTCATATTCTGAGTCATCATAGTCTAGAACCAATACCATAAATCCAGGGTCCTCAGACAAGCCTTCAATCTCATGAAAAATAGCAACTGAGCCTGTAACAGCAGGTCCCCCCCTCAATCTGACCAATCTCATGATCGACCACATTCATTTACTCTAACCCTCCTTGATCAAATGCAACATCTGGAAGGTTCACTTCCACTTCCACTTCCACCTCAAAATCTTCATCTACTTCCAAGATAGGTCCAACCTCAACTGAATCAGCAACTTCTTCTTCTTCTCCACTTTCTACTCTCTCTGTATGTCCTATTAGAGGACTAAGACTCAAACATTCCGATTCATTTTCAGCAGAAGCTATCTCACGATCATCATGACTTGATTCATAGTCCTCATCCTCATCTGAGGTATCTCTAACTTCTCTTAAAACAATTTCATCCCCTTATTCTTCCCTGGTTTCCTTATCACTGTCCCTTAGGACAGCTTCTCTTCTAGGAAATATCTTTGGTGGGATAGGCTCACCAAAGGATACAATAGTCGCACGATGATTGGAGGGAAGGTCCAGGTCACTCCTGTTATCTATAAGATAGTCCACTCTTCCTTGCACAGCAGCAACTTCCTCTTCCTCATCTGAGTAGGCAGGATCTGCTTCATTGGGCTTAAGACCAGGGTCTCTCTTATTCTTAGGCCTAGTAGGATGAGTTACAGGATTAAACTCTTTATACACCTTATCCTCATCATTCACCAATATCCTATTCCATGGATTCTAGTTAATCTTCATCAGTTTTTCAAATCAATTTGGTGATTCAATGGTTATCTTGTATAACAAAAATTTATTCCTTATCTCCAGCAACTCCTTTTACTTTCAACATAATAGATATAAACTTGGAAAAGAATAGGGCATTAGATTTGGAACTTGTAATGGTAATGTATTCAAGTTGAATCATCAATATCCTGCATAGGTTAATCCTATGTCCATGCTTCAAAAAATATAAAATGAATATGTCCTGATACTTCAAAACAACGAAGTCTCCTCTCCTAGGACTTATCACATGCTGAACAAATTTGAAAAGAAGCTCATACTCTCTTTCCATCTCAACAACAATTACTTTCCTAGTAATTACATTCCCCATCAATTCAGCTAAAGCTTCTTCATAGAAAAAGAACTCACTAGTGGGAGGCACCACTTTTGAGTAAAAGTTATAAATAACTTCATGAGGAATCCTTAAACAATCATCCCATTCAGCAGAGGAGAAACTTATATTTGTCCATTTACTCTGGAAGTAATCTAGTGCTCATTATCAGACTGTCCGAACTTCAGATACTCATAGAATTCCTTCACCAATTTCAGGTAATAAGGTCCACTAAAGATCGACCCAACCTTGAGCTTCTAGTGCCTTAAACACTAAAGATCGACTTGAAAGCATCCACTCTGAACTTAATTCCTTCTAAACTACTATTTTTCTTTTGAATAAATATGGGTTCAGTACCTTTGCTACTATATGGCTTCCACTACTCGACTCAGCTCTGGGTCTCTTAGGATAAGGTGCGTCTCCTTCATCATTGACTAGCAGCCTCTTCAATATTGCCATTAATTCGGAGCGGTTCGAGGTTTCGGCAGAGGATTAGGTTCTGAGATTTTAGAGCAAGAGGTTCGGAGGAGGGTTTGATGTGGATCAAAATGTGGTATGTGTTCTATTTTTATCATTTAGGGATCGAAAAATAAAACAGATAAAATAAATAAATAATAGCAGAAAAACATTTCAGATTCCAGTTGAGAGAACAGAAAATGAAAATCCCGGACTTTGAATGTCTATTGGTAAAGAGGTAGCTGTATGTTCTAACGATGAGGTCCTAATAGTGAGGGTTCAATGATGAGGTTATAACAGCGAGGTTCTAATGGTGAGGTTCTAATAGTGAGTTTCTAACAGCGAGGTCTGACAGTAAGGTCTTACAGTGAGGTCTGACGGTAAGGTCTAACAGTGAGGTCTGATGGTTTCTAACGACAACAGTTTATCATACCTAACTCATGTCTGATGTAATTTAACCTCTCATAATTCAAAGGCATTGTGAATATATCATCCAATTGGTTTTCAGTACCAATGAATTCAAGAGTGATATCACCTTTTTGAAAATGATATCTCATGAAGTGATGTCTTACATCAATATGCTTTGTCCTAGCATGAGATACTGGATTTTTATAGATGTTAATAGCACTTGTGTTGTCATAGTTTATAGAGACATGTTTGACTTGATATCCAAAGTCTAGTAAAGTGTGTTTCATCCACAGAATTTGAGCACAACAACTACCAGCAGCTATATATTCAGCCTCTGTAGTAGATAATGCAACCAAATTTTTTTTCTTACTACACCATGATACTAGTGACTTGCCTAAAATATGACATGTTTCAGAGGTGCTATTTCTGTCTAACTTGAAACCAGGAAAGTCAAAATCTGAATAACTTATTAAATCAAAAGGCTGTCCTCTTGGATAAAATAGACCTAAATTTATAGTATACTTTAGATATTTAAAAATCCTTTTAACATCATTTAAATGAGAATATTTGGGATTGGCTTGAAATTGAGAACACATGCATACATTGAACATAATATTAGTTCTAATAATAGTAAGATAAAGTAGACACCCAATCATACCTCTGTAATTGGTTTGATCCACTGGTTCTCCAGTTTCATTAGCATACAATTTTCAAGTGGTACTCATAGGTGTATCACTACCTTTACTACTATCCAAACCAAAATGTTTTAAAATATCTTTAATATATTTATTTTGATTTAAAATAATACCATCTTTGTTTTAAAAAATTTGAAATCAAAGGAAAAATTTTAGTTCCCCCATTAAACTCATTTCAAATTCATTTTGCATCATTGTTGAAAAATAAGTACATAAAGAATGTTTATAAGATCTAAAAATTATATCATCTACATAGATTTTTATTATTAAAACATCTTTGGAAGTCCTTTTAAAAAAGATATTAGGATCAGCTATCCCTTTTGTAAAACCTTTTGAAATAATAAAAGAACTAAGTCTATCCTACCACGCTCTTAGAGCTTGATTTAGGCTATATAAGGCTTCAAACAGTTTAAAAACACGATTTGGAAAATGGGGATTTTTAAATATAGGGGGTTGTTCAACAAATAAATCTTCAATTATACATCCATTTAGAAATTCACTTCTGACATCCATTTGATAAAGTTTGAAATTCAGATGAGCTGCATACGTAAGTAATATCCTAATGGCTTCTAACCTAGCTACATGAGAAAAGTTTTCCTCATAGTCTATTTGTAGAGACCCTAAGATTGACGTACATGGACATTACATTACTTTTTTAGAATACTTAACACATAACAAAAATATACACACAAGGACCGTAATAGTTTAGTGTCTTTGGAAACTTGGAACGTAATCTTCTAATCATGGTGAAAGATCTTCAACATCTCCCATAAAGATCTTCCACTTTTTGTTTCTTGACCTAAAACCTTTCTTTTGATCCTGGGGGAAAATAAAACATAAAAAGGGTGAGCTCAAATGATCAGTAAGGGTAAGCATGGATAAAATAAAACATACCATATACATTGGAACTAAAAAACATGAACATAATGTTTAAACATTAAAATCTTGAGCAACGACATAAAACATGGAAGTACATAAGGCATAGATCATAATGGAACATAAACCATGATAAAATAGCATGGGAATAAAACATGTAATTGTGGAATCCATTAAGAACATGCAATGATTTCCATAGTATCCAAGGCATTGCTGCCAAGACCATCTTAGTGGACAAAGTCCCACTCTGAATCGAGTTCACTCCTCATTTCAGTCCTGTAACACTGAACCAGATTAACTTACCATTCCGGCCATGTCTATATCATGAGATATAAAATCTTTACCCAATGCATTGGAGGGAGATATAGTTCCCACCCATCTCATAATGAAATCATTCTTACTTGTGCCACAAAATAAACTTAAAACATTCATCATAACCCAAAGAATAAAATGGGTTTCATGAACATCATCCCATCATTTCAAAATCCATATAAAACAAATGGACATTTCATCATAAGAAAAGTGAAAACATATAAATCATAGAGACATGATACTTGAAACACACACATATGAAATAATGTCATCTTAGATGAAAAATGGTTTTGATAAAACAATTGAAATGAATTCTTGAGGAAACCATCCTTTCTTCTTCAAAATCATTCTCTTTTCACAAAATTTCATGCAATTTTAAAAGAAAAGGATTTTGTTGAAAATATTCATGAAATATTTTGGAGTAAGCTTCATGAAAATAAGGCTTTATAAAACCGTAAAAATCCTTTCATGCCGTATACGTTAAAAAAACATTCTTCTTGTACTTTTGTCGGTAAAGTCAAAAAGTACCTCGTAAAAGAAAGATTCCATACATACCATGTAGTAACAGTAAAAAATGGGTAAAAATGACATTAAACATACATTAAAATACTTTTATAAAACATGGAAATAGATGATAGAAATACCCCCAGTAAATACTTACGAATAAGCAATCTCGGATAAAAATGAGATTTGCACAATTATCCCTTACCTTATGTCTGATATGCTTCGTATGTATCCGAACCTCCTGTATAATGATTTAAATAATATCATTGACTTATTAAAAAATCATATTCATTGTTATGATATCATATATGGTTCACTTATGACTTTATATTACCCGTTATTTTGTAAATTCCATGTTAAAGAGTGTTTTGGGTAAAATCGTTTCATTTGTCGTCCGTGTTTTGACTTGTAATTATTCATATGATTACTTAGATCACGATTAAATAATTCCAGAATATAAAACATGATTTATATATAATATATATTCATAATATACATATATATAATAGATCGATAAATGGAAAGAAATACACCGTTCATGGAGACGGTAGGCCGTACGTACGCATGAACGCTGTTTCCATTTCCTTATTGAGTTGAATGGAATTAAGTAGATGACATACATATATACATAAATCCAGTATCTTTATAATGTCATATATTTCATTATTATTTCTTATATATACTTTATAATCATTCTTAAATGGTTAACATGGAGAATGAATCTCATCTCATCGTGGAGACGGTAGTCCGTACGTACGCACGAGCGATGATATCGTTTCCATAATTATTGAATTGAATTGGAGTGGATGATACAATATATCAGAATCAGTATGATGTTATAATAACTATGTATAGTTATTATTTACACCATTATACCCATCCATGTAAGGTGTTGGTGGAAAAACAGAATACACCATGGCGTGGAGACGGTATTCCGTACGTACGCACGCGCAGTGATTTTGTTTTCCGTAGGATGGATAGAAGGTGAAATGGGGTTGTTTTATATTTATAATAACAAATAAGTATATTAGAGATACTGATTTTATTACTTTATAATGAAACAACTAAAGAAGAAGAAGTTGAATAAGAAAGAAGATTGAAAGAATCGGGAGAAGAAATTACCTCTTCTTCGATACGCCTCTTTGAAACCTTCTCTTAGGGCACTAAGATTGGTCTTTAAAGTAGAACAGAACCTCTAGTATGTTTCTAGGGAAGTGGATAAGATAATTTGGTAGGGGTTGGCCGAGATTGAAGGCTCAAATTGGTGTGAGGAGGAGAGAGAGGAGGTTCCCTTTTATAAGGGAGGAGAGGGGCACCTTTGGAATTCTTAAAAATATTAATTTATAATAAATCTAACCCCACTTAAAAACCTCCAAAAATGACTCATATTCGAAGATTAGATGAGATAGGGTTGTAATCTCATTAAAAAATCAAATTTAGACATGTTTTGATCTTATTTTAAAACTTATCATTTTGATTTATCCTTATTTAATCTATTTAAGTTTATTTGTGGTAATAAAATTCTAAAATTTAAATTATAACAAATAATTACTTATTTGTTGTTAATTTTCCATAATTGTTTACTTTATAACATTATAGACCATATAAATTTAAATTTATAATTTTTAAATATTTTTGTGATTTTTAAAAAATTTTATAATGTTATTTTTTATAAAATAACAATAGTGTCAATTTTGACACTATTCATTTATTTTAATTTAAATAAAATATATAAAAAAGATATGTTTGAACTAAAAGCTTTAATAGATTCATAAAAGGTAATATGTTTCTATAAAATTAGTGTATCACATTGAATAGTTCATATAATATTTAGTTTATTATTTTTAAAACCATTTATTTGGTTTATCTCTTAATAAAATAATTACTACAACATTTTTGTATAATTATTTAATATACTAATTTGTGGAATAAAAATTTAAAATAAAATCCTATGATGAAGATAAATCTATTAACTTTAACAATAATACTTTTACTTGAATTTATCATCTGAAAATTACAATATTTAAATTGTTATATTTATTAAATTATGAAGGTGACAACTTTGGGATCATTTAAAATAAAATAATATAAGTTTCATAATCACTTTTATAAGTATCCAAACGGTTATATATTAGGTAATTGGATGATTAAGGTGTATATATACACTAAAAATATGTTTTGGTCAGGTTTGTGGTCCTTTTAATGGGTATTATTATTTCAATAAAAACTATATTACTTATTTTCCACTTAATAAATAATTTCTGTATCATTAATGTATCACCATTAATGACAATTATTTAATCCCTAAAAATTATAAATAAATTATAATGATGTAGATAATTTTATTAGCGTTCTGGAGACTATTCATGTTCTAAGTTTTATGATGTTTATCACTAAATTAAAATTATTATACTTATAAGAATTAAGAGAGTGACATGTTGTCACTTTCTTTGGTTTTAATAATAATTAAATTATTTTCATGGTCAAAAGTCCATAAAATGAATCTAATCCAACCCTTAGTTGTTATGGGTTTACTTTTAGCCATCCAATAGAATTTTGGCATGTGTTAGGGTAATTTTATAATATTATATTTACCTTTAATTACCTGATTTACCTTTAACTATGGTAAATAAAATTTACCGTAGTTACTATTCATAATCCCCAAAAATAAAAAAGTAGCCTATTAACATAATTTGGACCCACTGATTCCAAATATGGAATCCATTTTTTCAAATTCAATACACAGAAGTTTCAGAAATTAAATTAAAATTAATCCTGTTGTCGAATGAAAACGAGTTTGTGTTTAAAACATTGCAAAAGATTGAATTGATTTAACCTATGAATTCAATGTAAAGTCAATGCTAATGAAATACATTATATTAAATGGTAAAAAATATATTATATTTATACTTTAAAACCATTCAATATTATAATTTAACCATATAAATTATTATGATGAAAAAAGTTGTTTTTCATTAAAATATAGCGTGCTTTTACTATTCATCAAAATATGAAAGTTACCAGAATAATACGAAAAATTTATCCAAAGTAAATTTTTATTTCTTCATTCCAAAGAATAATTTTATTTTGTCAAATTGAACTTATAAACATGTCAAAAAATAGATTTAGAGTGGGTGCGCCATCAAAAGGCGACAAAACTGCATTTTTTGAAAAATACTTATTTTACCTGAAAAATTTATTTTGTTCTTATACCATGTTCTAGAAAATGTGTAAGATGAATAATAATGTTATAAAATTCAAAATTTAGTTAATACTATTCATAACGTCTAGTTCATAATAATATTATAATAATATATCGTTGTTTAGTAAAACCCGGTATTGCGTACAACACACGCTATCGAGGAAGGTCGTGATTGCGTGTAATGCAAGCCAAGTCAGGGTTGCGTGTTGTGAAAGAATCCTTAATTGTTTCATATAACATAATACAACCATATTTCATTTATACATTGAATATATATATATATATATACTCAATGTTGCGTAGAATAACTATTATCAAAATTGTGTGTAACACGATCCAAGAATAGTGTTGCGTATACTGCAAGCTAATACGGTGTTGCGTATAGCGCAAGGTAATCTTGGTGTAGCATACAACACAAGACATTAATGAAATTAAAAGAATATTTTTTCATAAAATCTCGGGGTGTTACACTATTCCTTCTTCTTGACTATACCCTTGTGCAACTTGTCTAGCCTTGTTTCTAACTATATTTCCAGACTCATCAACTTTGTTCCTAAACACCCATTTAGTGCCTATGGTCAAAGTGTCCTTAGATCTGTCTACTAGTTCCAAAATTTTGTTTCTTTCAAACTGATTCAATTCTTCTTGCATAGACATCACCCAAAATTCATCATTTATTTCATCATTGATATTTTTAGGTTCAAGCTGTGAAAGAAAAGATTGATGTTCAACCTGGTTTCTCAGAGAAGCTCTAGTTTATGTTTCCCGATTTAAATCACCTACTACAACATCTAAAGGATGATTCTTGAGAGTTCTAATACCTCTAGAAAGAGTTGAACTAGAATCCTCATGATTGTCTATTGATTCAGACTCAACAGGTGCATATTCTGGAAGATTCCCAGAACTGGTTACTTTTACAGGGGATTCACTATCATTACCATTAAGGTTCAGAATTGACATATCTTCCCTAAGATATTCAAGAGAGGTTTTGGATTCATGTGGATCAGTCTAATAAAATTTGACATGAACTGACTCTTCCACACATTTGGTTTTCTTATTGAATACTCTATAGGCTTTACTCAAGATTGAGTAACCTAGGAAAATTCCCTAATCACTTTTGGAAGAAAATTTGTCAAGATTGTCCTTAGTGTTAAGGATAAAGACTTTGCAACCAAAAACTATAAAGTAATTAACCTTAGACTTCCTATTGTTCCAAATCTCATAAGGGGTCTTCTTAAGAATCAGTCTAATCAAGACTCTATTGATAATGTAACAAGATGTATTAACAGCTTCTTCCCAAAAGTAAATTAGCAAATCATATTCATTGAGAATTGTCCTAACAATCTCTTGAAGAGTCCTATTTTTTTTTGAAGAAGGTGACATGAATTGGTTTCCCAATTCACGCCCAATGGAATTTATTAAAATTAAATTTTACAATGAAAACACGAGGTGTAATGGAATTACACCATCTCAAAATAGAAAAAACAACAAAATACATATAAAACCTTAAAGTACCGAGTAACGAGTCTTCAAACAGGCTCAAATAAGATCCAACGAGAGTCCATGACCTCCACTGCAGAAGTAATCTCTTGAAGAGTCATATTTCTTCTTTCCATGACTCCATTCTGTTGAGGTGTTCTAGGGACAGAGAAGTTGTGACTATAGCCATTGTGTGAGCAATAAGATTCAAAATTTTGATTTTCAAACTCATGGCCATGATCACTTCTCAGGGTCTTAATTCTAAGTCCACTAAGGTTTTCCACAGACTTGGAGTATTTGATGAAATAAGAACAAGATTCACTTTTGTGAGCTAGAAAGTATGCCCAAGTGTATCTAGAAAAGTCATCTACAATAACATGAACATAGTGATTCCCATTTAGACTAGAAACTCTTGATAGTCCAAAAAAATCCATGTGAACCAACTCAAGCGGTTGAAACGTAGAAACTTCTTTCTTTGGTTTGAAAGAAACTTTGTATTGTTTTCCCTTTTGACAAGGATTACACACTTTGTTAATAGGGAATTCAAATTTAGGTAAGTATCTAACTAAACCTTTCCTAGTCAGTTTTCTAAGTGAGTGCACATTACAATGTCCTAGTATTTTGTGCCACAACCAGGATTCCTTATGAAATGCATTTAAACAAGAAACATTTTTCTTAACTAAAGAATCTAAATCAACAGCATATAAATTCTCATTTCTAAGAGAAGTAAATATTAAATCATTTTTAGAATTAAAAACAATACATGCATCATTTTCAAACTTAACATTAAATCCATCATCACACAACTGAGAAATACTTAGAAAATTATATTTTAACCCATAAACAAAAAGTACTTTTGAAATTAATACAGTATTAGGGTTACCAATCTAGCCTAGGCCGATGATTTTCCCTTTAACATTATCACCGAATGTGACATATCCACCATAAACTTTAATCAGACTTTTGAAATATGAATAGTCTCCTATCATATGTCTTGAACATCCATTGTCCAAGTACCATAGAGCTTTATAGGATCTCTTTAGACAATTTTCCTACAAAACATATTAGACATAGGGTAACTTTGGTACCTAGATTTTCTTGGGTCCAGAGTGGTTATCAAAGAGAACTTTGGGAACCCAAACTTGTCTCACATATTTCCTATAATCAGAATATATATTTTGACTCATAAACACTTTTTTCGATCCTTTAGAGAATTGTTTTCACGAAATGGTCCAGAACTTGAACTATTTGTGGGTTGTCAAGATTTTGGAATAAATTTAGTTTTAATGATCCTTCTCTATCCTGGATGATATCCTAGACCATCTGTATATTTTGGGTTAATCTTTTGTCCTAGAAACTGAGTCAAGGTATCTCTACCGGTAGTAAATTTTTCAAGATCTCTCTTTAATTTTCCATTAGATAATTTGAGTTCAGTATTTTATTTTAACAGCTGAGTACATTTTTCTTTTTCAATATCTAGATCAGATTTATAATTCACATTTAGAGCATGTTGTCTTTTCAATAGTTTATATTTATCTTTGAGTTCATTAAAAGTATCCTCAAGCATTCCATAGTATTCAAATAGTTCATCCTTAGTCATATTGTCATCATTGTTTGATTCACCTTTATTCCTAGAATAATAATAATTAGGCATAGGGGAATTGGGTGTTACCTCATATGTTTCTGTCATGAAACATAAGTTGGAATGATTGTTTTGTTCACTATCAGAAGCACCAGATCCACTGGAGCTGTCTTCTGAAGCACTCCAGGTAGCTTTCATAGCCTTTTTATAACCTTTTCCCTTGTCTTCATATTTCTTCTTAAATTTAAGCTTGGGGTAGTCTTCCTTCACATGAAATTTTCTTTTTCACTCATAAAAAATTATTTCATTTGAGTTGTCATTCCATTTTCTATCTTTCTTACATTGTCCTTTACTATCATACTTTCCCTTATTGTTTGACTTCCTAAATAATCTCTTCTTTCGATAGAATTTTTTGAATCTTCTAACAAGATGAGGCATCTCCTCATCACTGTCTGAGAATTCACTTGTGGAAGTGTCTATAAGAGCTTTAACTTTTTCTTTATCCTTGTTCTTTGAGGTAGTAGTCTTGAATGCTACTGATTTCTTCCTTGGTTCTTCTTCTACTTATTGATTCACCTTAAGTTCTTCTTCATACATCATATGTTTTCCAATTATCTCTTTCAATGATATCTTTCTTATGTCACAAGATTATCAGATGGAAACCAAAGTTCCCCTCTATATATTAGGTAAGAATCGAAATAGTCTCATAATCTGGTCCTTGCTGTCCACTGGTTTTCCAAGCAGACTCATAGTGTTCACTGTTTCGTTGAACCTGAGATACATTTCAGAAATGAGTTCATCAGGCTTCATTTTAAAATTATCATATTTAATAGTGTATATATTTAGTCTCATTTCTTTAACATTATTTGTTCCCTCATGAGAAACAACTAAAGTATCCCAAATTTCATACGTAGTTTTACAAGAAGATATTCTATTGAATTCATCATCACATAGAGAATAATACAATACATTCATTGATTTACATTTATTATTATATGTAGATTTAGTCAACTGAGACCACGTGTCCCTAGCAGTAGTAGATAATGTTTGTTGTTCTTTAATTGTGTCCCAGATTTCAGGTCCCATGCTATCTAGATACATTTTCATTTTTAATTTCCACTGAGCATAGTTATTACCATTAAATAATGGTGTCCTGTTAGTAGAAACACCTTCAACTCTATTTTCCATAATTACTTAGAATATTAAAGAACTGAAAATTTCGACATGATGGAAATTTTAAGATCTTTAAGATACAACTAAAATCACAGTTAAAAAGAATTTGAAAATCTTAAAAATAAATAAACCTCGGATACCAAATGTTGGTCGGAGTGGATACTTAAGAGGGGGGTGAATTGAGTTCCTACTGAAAATTTCGGTTAAAAACATTATGGTTAAGAAAACCCCCAATTTAAAAATGGACCAGTTAATTA
The DNA here is from genome assembly GCA_963277665.1 of Viscum album. Lineage (NCBI taxonomy): Eukaryota > Viridiplantae > Streptophyta > Magnoliopsida > Santalales > Viscaceae > Viscum > Viscum album. The sequence continues at coordinate 213,363,995 of OY728163.1, forward strand.
AGGCAGTAGAAATTTAAATGTTCAAAAGGTCAATAGGTTTCTCAAAGGGTGATTAATCCTCATATGAATCAGTGTAGAACACCAATTCAACTTTTAAAACAAGTTTACTGAATTAAACAAATACACACACTAACCAATACTAACTATCAAAGTGTAAGAAAAAACAGTTTTATGTTTAAGAAAATAAAAGCAGTAGATAAAATCAAAACAGAGTATATGAATATTTTCACAACAATGTAAACAAGAGGTTCAGTCCCAAGCTGAGACCTAATCCTCTCCACTTGGTGATCACCTGCCACCAAGCAGTTTATATTAAAACTTGATACACTGCCTGTATCAGGATTTACAAGAGTTTTCACAAACTATCCAAGGAACACACCCTCTACCACTATTATTTGTGGGAAAGACAAAAAACACATACCACACTCGGTATCTTCAACAGTTATACGTGGGAAACAAAAATAGGTGAATATTGATGTGAGGATATTTAGTATCCTCAATTTCAAGAATAGGAGACAGTGTGTGATATTAACAGTGACACACACTTCTCAAATATGTAAAAGAAATAAACAAAATAGAGTAGTTATGATGAGAAAGAGTTTAGAAGGCTCTATGTGTTTGCAGATCAACTCTTGACTCCTTGGAATGTGAAACGTTGAAGTTCGAGTCAATATTTGGAAGTTGTTTCCAAAACATAGTGTCACAACTCTTGGTTCTAGCTTTCAGTGTTCTGTTTCTGATGTTGATCAAGAGTTCATAAAGCACGATTTTATCCCAGGATGATCTTCGTGAAGCTTGTGGGTTCAGGATCATAGTGCTGGATGGTTCGACTTTTTGATCTGGTGAGTAAGCTCTATCACACTTCTCATGAAATCCTTTCTTCATGTCCGTGTATATGTTTCTATTCTTGTTTGTATATTCCATCTCTCTTCTTATTTCGTGGTCTTACCTTTTTATATTTGAGGTATGACAATGGGAGTGAGTAGATCACGTGCATGCTTTCTCGTACCTCATACTGTCCATGGTATTGTCTCCTGAAACATTTACAATCAACATCAATTAATGTCAGAGCATTTATTTTATCCAAATTGACCGTTAGAATAATATTGAGAAATTGACAAAGTATGAAAGAGTAAGCGTCAGTAGACTGGTAATGGTAGGCTTCATATCGGTAGGCTTCAACAGTAGTTGCACATCAGTAATCTCCAATTGTAACCTTTTAACAGTATGCTCACACCCATAACCATGTAACAATGACCTTGTCATGGTAAACCTGTAACATTGACCTTGTTGCGGTAAACTTGTAATGGTTACCTTGTAGCAGTAACCTTGTAGTGGGGACCATATAATGGTAACCTTTTATCGGTAATCATATAGCTGTGACCTTGTAGCGGTAACCTTGTAGCTGTAACCTTGTAACGATAAGCTTGTAACTGTAACCTTGTAATGGTAATCTTGTAACTGTAACCTTGTAACGGTGAGCTTGTAACTATAACCTTGTAACGATGACCTATGTACTTAGATAAATTCTGCACTGTAAGCTTAACCCATCAAGCGGTGAGATTGAAATTATATTAATATCACTCTATAGGAATAAGAAACGTTAATGAAACATAATTAACAGATAATGAAGACATGGTTCTCACTTAAATATGAAACAAAATATGATTTGGGATTATCAAAGTAGGTTTTGGGATTATCAAAATACGATTTGGGATTATCAAAATAGGTTTTGGGATTATCAAAATATTATTTGGGATTATCAAAACTGGTGAGTCCAACCCACATAAATATGACCATTGTATATATCAAACACTCCATCGATATGACCATATGTATATATCATACCCTCTCCCTATCTCCCTTAATGTTTTTTAATGCATTGGTTTAAAGCAATATAGCTAGGCACTCTAGAGTTTTAACAATGTCCAAGGAGGAAGTATGTGTTTTTGGTGTTGGAATTGGGCTCATAAAGGGGCTTCTTACATATCCATGTAAAGGAAATAAGAAACCGCGTATTTTGGTTCCACTTAATGGGACATGTAGTACCTTTTAGGGTTATATGAAGAGGATTGTAGTGGTCCCTTTTAAGTCCATTAAGACCTGCCTACTTCCATATAGTTTAAAGTTTCACAGAGTGGACTATTAAGATAATGGTTCATATCAATGGTTTATGTGGTAATTACACATAAGAAACCCTATCTGGTTTATCATATTTATTGGTAACTAAATAGGATATGGTATGGTTTTTTAGCATAAGGGGATATGGAACTTAGAGCATGATATGTACTCATTAGGAATATGTCCTAATGAGAAAATAGTTCATAGGGAATATGGACCCAGTGGAGGTAAAAAGGGGTCTCGAAGGGAATATGGTCCAATGAGTAGGTTTATATGAGCTCATAGGGAATATTTCCTAGCGAGGAAGGATGTGGTTTATTTCATGAGAAATATGACCCTATAAATATGTTTTCATAAGGATTGTAGACCTAGTGAAGAGATAAAAAATAGAGATATTGGGTTTCAACATCATGGAGGTTTCTTACGTGTCTTATTGAAAAAACAAATCAAATCCCATGTAGTTTATTTGAAAATATTAAAGTCATGTAACTAGACTATAACATGAATTTTAATATCATGTAGTAAGTAAATAATCATTTAGTTTTACATCATGTGACTAGGAAGTCTATGTCAAGAGTTGGATGACAACAGAGAATTGTGTGGGGGCATGCACACAGGCAACCTAGATGTTTAACCTAGTTGATGACTTAGGTTAAGGTTGGAAGAGTTAGGGCTTACACCTATAAAGGAAGTATTAGTATTTCACTCAAGAAGCAAGGATATGTATGGGGATTATGTATGGTGTTTCTCATAACCCTTTATCTCTCTTTAACTCTTTGATTATTGGGGTTGATCAAATCACCAATGGGAATGTGGTTAAGGATTATACCTAGTGAGGAATCATATACTTTCATGAATCATTGATCATAATTAGATTGTCTAATACGATACTTTAATTTCAAGTATGAGAATCTTAAGACAGGGGAGACTACTTCAGTGGCCTTTCAATGGAGACCCCCATTATCAAGTGGATATATGGTTGTGTCCACTCTAGGGGTTATATCTATATGGTAGGAAAATCCCAAAACATCCTTTTATAAATTAAATACATAAACAAAGGGGTTCATCCTGATTTTCAAAGACCAATTATGTAATTCTAGTGGCTTTAGAGAAGATCTTGATTTGTATTTTCCTAGTTTTAATCATTAACAGAAGGATGCCATGGATTTCATTTAGGTTAAGCCAACATAAGTGGGTGAAATATAAGAAAGGAGATTAAAGAGGTCTTATTCTTCATCTAGAGTTCTCTGAAAATTAAGAAAATTAGCATCAAATTCTTTACAACTGAATGCTATTATGAGGAGGGAAATAAACAACCAAGAGACCCTCTATCTTGCATAGGGGTATATTCTATATGAGAAGGATGGAACTCATGTAGTATGTGATTTAAGGGCTCCTTGTGATGGATTTTCTTGCAAAGGTGGTCTCCATTAACATAGGGGACTCCCTTCTGTGTAAGGGGTTTGTGTTTTCGGAGGATCCACCCATTAATGAATGGACTCTACAAATACTTTCTGTTCATGAGTGGGCCCTATGGGTGCTTCCTTATTTGTTTATTTTGTTGGATTTGGTGACCTATAACAAATTTTTTTGTAGTTTATGATAAACATGTATTCATTGTTTTGAATATTAATAAACTAATTATCAAATCATGATTGTTATTCTGAATGACATAGTATGTGATAATGTCCTAAGAGTATTTGTCACACTAAAATGTCTTACTAGTTCTCTATTATGATGAGAACCTGGAAGTGAAATGACACTATTCTTGAATTTATGTTCTATAGCTGGATGATATCATTTGATGGAAAAAAATGATACAGGCTATCAGGTGTGGAGATTCATAGGACTTTGAGGCACCTTCGCATGGTGTTCTCCCTTGGGAATATCCTATAGGATATTTTGAGAATGGGACCTACCAGTAGGAAATCCACATTTATATGTGTCATTGGATTTTCCTATCTGTGAACATGTTTATTGGTCCTCATAATTTTATATTATTATTAATGGACATTATGAGTCACATACTTTGATGTATTGACGAAAACCATGACAACAGATGTTCACAATGAGGTAGGATATGTTGGGTGCATCATAAGTAATATTGAATTAATGAATAATATGAGAAAGTATTTATCCCTTATATTCATTAATAGAAGTTAATATATTAGGATATTTGATGTAAATGAAATATCCTAAATAAACCCATGGCCATGGTGTTCTATAGTCAAGTTCTAATTCTGGAAAGTCAAAGAAAGAGATATCGAGCACATAGGTTGATGACACTATAATGAAACCTGCTCGATTAGAGATATTGTGATTAAGGGATCATACTACATGGTAAGTATCCATATGAGGTGACATGTCATTGTGGCATTAATTTCTTTATCTATGGGTTCCTTGACGTGTTTCTAGATGCTAACCATGGACTTTAGGCTACTTTTCTTAATTCTATTGAAAAAGTGTCCTAGAGGGTCACACACTAAGTGTATCCACAATCTTAGTTAAATAATATATTATTATTTATTATTTAATAAGTTGAATAAATATTATTCTCATATGTGGTTTAACAATTATTCATGTATTATTGATCACATTCATTCCACCACTAGTTATTCGAGAGAATATATTGTTAGCGGAATATTTAAAAAATGTTTATTTTCTATTTATTGAATATAGTATTTATTTATATATTAGATAATAATGTATTTATATTTATTTAATAAATAAATAGACATTATTCAAGGCCCGATGAATATTGTGGCAGAATGGCGGACTGAGTTTAATGGTCCAGTGAGAAATGGTAATATTGAATATTACTTAATTAAATAATATCTAATTATAATTCTCAAGTTTGATGCATGTCGAGAAATAATAGTATTACTATTATTATTTATGATGGGGGTTTTCTAGGATTAAATAAATAATAAGGTCACTTATACAATTATTTTATTTTAACCCTACAATATAAATACCCAATTATGTCATTTTTTCTCATAAGCATGTTCAGTTGTGAACAACAATCTTGAAGAATCCTCTCAAGCCTAGAGAGCTCCCTTCTCCAAAAATTCTCCCAAGAACAGCGAGCAATACTCCTCCACCAGATCAAGGAAAACACTTTGGAAGTGATTATCAAGGCGATCAAGGTGGATGATGCAAGCATGATTATCTTTCATGCTAGCACTGGGAGACTCATTTAGTGATGTATAGAGATTACTAGAACACATGTAGAACAAAAATAGAGAAAATATACACTTGGTTTCTATAAAGAAATGATGGTGCATCAAATATATATTATCATAATCATCAACGAAGAAAGAATTCATTAGTGAAAATTATTTTTCTAATTAAATTAATTATAAATAATATGTTTTAATATTCCCTCTTTTGTTCCAAAATTATTATCCATTTTCTATTTCATTGATTCAATTATATGGATCATGGTGTTCATCATCGCATAGATCATGGATTGATGATCAATAATGGAAAAAAGAAAATTTGGGCACCACCCTTTTCACGCTTCTGCTATGCCTGGAACCTACAAGTGGTATCAGAGGGGGAATATAATTGTTTATAATTATTTAAAAATCACCGGTGATTTGTGCATCCATAATTTAGATTTTAAATTCAAGTTTAATAATTATTTTAAATTTAATTATTAGATTTGTTTCTTCCTCCATCATTTCTCAAATATCTAAGGGAATCAACTAATTTTATAATTAAAATTAAATCAAGGTACTCATCTGGAGGTTCAAAGGATTCTGGTCGGACAACACCATACTACACTCCATGTAACCATAGTTACATTCCATATAGTAATGTTCAATGCATTAATATTGATTCAGAAATCAATTCAAGATTATGCATTAATTACCGCATTGATTATATAATTAATGCATCACGTGTTGAACATAATTAACTGCCACACGGTTAGCCAGACTACACACCATGTGGCACATTGGACATGGTGTGTAATCACTTTAGGTCAAATACATGCCATGTATTCCATAAACATATTACCTGATCGGTGACCATGTAACATGGAGTCAAAACGGAATGTGGCCCATTTGACACACCGTGTACTCTAAAAGTTTACGAGCTACACTTCACAAACCAAGTCCCAAGGCGTGTACCTCGGATAGATGGTGAAATATGTATGTGCCATGTAGATCATATCTGCATGTACTGTACTTATACCAAGTTATGTAGATTTAAAATTTATTCATTTTACTATAAAAACCTTGATACATATACTTGTGTGTGGTCATAAAGATAGGACATTCCATATAATAGGTTTTAATATATATAAATATTTAAATGTTTAATTAATATCTACGCAATTTTTAGATCTATATATCATGTATGAGTAGTATTACTAGTTGTTAATATACTTTTATTTAAGCATAACACATGACCAAAAAATCATGTACTTCATGTAATCATCCGTGAAGTACACATTGCGAAAGCATGTGATAAGTTGTGTATGTCATATTTCATAAGAGTAAAAAAGTATACGAGTATAATACATATAGGGAAGAATCCGATAGGTATTCACCATATTTCCTCCAAGATACATTTATGTTCAAGGTTAATTATAAATTAATTTATTTAATTTGTTGATAATTATAATGGATGAGAATCTCAAGGAAATTCAGATAAGGATTAAGATAAAAGGATTTGGTAATTAAAGATAATAATTAATCGATTCGAGTGGGATTTATCTTAACTAAGAATGAATAAGAATTGAATGTTAGTTTTATTAAATGTGTAATTTATTGCATGCATGTGGCTGATCATGAGTTATACCATACCCTTTGAATGTGATTGGTTTTGTTTAATTTATTATTAAATTAAATTGCTGGCCTACATTCCTTCTCTCCTCATTATTATGTAGGGCCTATTCATCCATCATTTCATTTATATAAACCCCCATTTCCCCTCACCTGTACATGAGTAAAAGACATACGTAATGGATGGATATCCCAAGCTTGTGGAGGCGGTTCAAGTTCAGATCTGAGAAAAATCTAATCCCAGGAGATACAAAGGTGGATAGGTGGAAAGCTATAAACACAAACCTCAATTAGTTCAACATGTTTCTCCCCTAGGTCAATGGTTAGTTTATCAATAGCTAGATAAAATAACCTTTAGTATAATCCCATGATCATACCCTTTATTTTATTTTTTTCAATTGCATTGTTATTTCATTATGGATGTTTTATCACGATCAAATAATTAATGAATTAACGAGCATGTAAGATGGAAATAAAATAAACTATTTTATGTGTAAATATTATCTAATACATGGTTAATTGCATAAGTAATCTTACTTAATATTAAAAATAACGCGATAAAGATAATAATTTTAAATTTATGCATAAAAGAATAAAATCCATCAATAAAATATTAATTCAGTATAACCTTCCATTACTTTGGTTAGAATCGAACCATAGTTTAAAGTTCATGACCATCCAAAGTTGGAGTGATTTCAATTATCAAGGAATTATAACATGAGGTTTTGGGTAGACATAAATTGGTTCATATCAAGGGTTGACTGCCAAAGAAGGACTTGGTGTAATTGAGAGGCAAAGGCTAAGAAAATCTAAATTAATGATTTTAGGATTTGGGAGTCCACTTAGAAGATCAAGGAATTATGAGTTAGTGCAGTTGTAATTTGGAATATCTACCTAAAACCATTCATGTTTCTTGACCAACCAAATTTGGTGTAATGAGAAGGGGAATATGGATCCTTGACACTATAATGTATAAGAAACATGATATTCTGAAGCCGATGGTGAGAGATCTTGGGTTTTGATAAAATATTGGGATAGTAATAAAAATAATATTTATTTGTACAAATTTATTAGATAAAATAATAAAATTATGATCATATTATATTGAAGAAAAAGAAAGAAAATGAAATAAAACATGTCATTGTGATCCATACTTGAGAAGAAAAACCTTCTCACTGGCACTAATGTCCAAGAGTGAAAAAGGAACCTATAGGTCATCCTTCTCCATGAAAGGAAATTATATGTGATGGAAGAACCTTTACGAATTGTATCAGGCAATGAGGAAAGTGTTGAAGAGCTATATCTCTATGAGAAACATCTAAATGATGCTATATATGTTTAGTGATTCATGATATCAACCATATCCAATGATATTTTAAAGAAACATGAGGATATGGATGCCTATAGAATGATTTCTCACCATTAGGATATCTATCAAGAGAAGGTGATAGAACAGAGTTATGAGATTTCCAATACCTTTTTCACAACTAATCTTGGAGAGTTTGCGCCAGCTGGGCCTCTTGAAGTTGAGCTTATTGGCTATATTGAACACCTGGACATCTTTAGGATTAAATTATTGGATGAGTTACGTACAGATCTCATACTTTAATCACTACCCAATACCTTCTCCAACATTATTGTTAATTACAATATCATAAATAGTGAAAAGAGTCTTTCATAACTTCTAACCTTGATTCTCTAAGTGGATATGGACATGGGTCATGACAAACCTGTAGTCCTTATAGTAATTAAGAATAGTAAGTACAATGAAAAGGGTCATAAGAATTATAAATAGTCTAAATATCATAAGCATCATCCTTCCAAAAGGAAGAAGATCTATAGGTAGGGTAAGGAAAAGGAGGTGGTGTGTTTTCCATGTGGAAAGTCAGACCTATAAAAGAAGAACTGCACCCAGAGGCAAGGGTAAGATAAAGGTGTGTTTGTTATCAAGTGAAATATTTCCATTTCTACACATTGGGTATTAGAAATATCTTGTGGTTATCACATCTATATCCAAATGAAGGAACCAGGTAGATTTAGAATGATTTCTATAGGATAGGTGGATTTGAGAGCTTCTAATGGAGTGAGGTTGGATACCCTATCCATTGGTGACTACCACCTCTCATTTCCAACAATAATGGTTATAGTTTTAAGAGATTTTTATTATGTAACTAATGTCACCAAGAACATAATTTCTTTATCATATTTAGATACATATGTTATTATTTTCAAATTTGGAAATAAAAGTTTTTTCTTTTATACATACAACATATGTTATGGTGTGGAACATTTAAATAATGGTTTTTATATATTAAATTTTGAAAACTAAGTGTTTTAAATTGATAAAAAATCAAGTTCACACAAATCATATAACACCCAGTTGTGGCATCACTATCTTGGTCTTGTAAACAAGAAGAATTTGACACATCTCTATCAATATGCTTAGTTAGAGTCTTCTAAGATAAAACCACTTGAAATATTTCATGCTTGTTTATAATAAGAAATGAACAAACCACTATTCGGTGCACATGGTAAAAGGGTCACAAAGATTCTAAGATTAATACACACTAATGTGTGTGGACCATTTCTAGTAGAAGCTAGAGGTGGATATTTTTACTTCATAACTTTTACTGATGACTTGAGTAGATATGAATATGCCTAATTAATGAGGTATAAGTCCAAGTCCTTTGAGAAATTCAGGGAATTCAAGAATGAATTAGATAATCATATTGGTAAGAAGACAAAGAATATTTGATCAGATCAAGGTGGTGAATATATTAACTAGGAATTCATCAAATTTCTATGGGAGTTTGGGATTCTATCTCAACTAACTCCACCTTATACACCATAGTGGAATGGTGTTAGTGAAAGGAAGAACTATACCTTGTTATACATGGTAAGGTCAATGATGACTCATGAAAATATTCCATTATCCTTTTGGAAATATTCATCAAAAACTGTGACATACATATTAAACCGAGTACCAACTAATTGGAAAATGGGATTCCATCCAAGTTATGGATTGGAAAGAAATCCATTTTATCACATACATGTGTATGGGGTTGCAAGTAAATTTTAAGGACTTCTTAGGAAACCAACTAGAACCCTAGGTCATAAGGTGTATCTTTATAGGGTATCCCAAAGAATAAAAGAGATGCTACCTATAAAACCCCTCAGACAAGAAAGTGATTATCTCTAGAAAATCTGTATTTTTCAGAGGGAGTACATCCTCAAAAAGGATAGTGGGAGAAATATTTACTTTGATGAAGTTGATGCTCAAGATACACAAGAGTTGGTACAGGAACAGCTTCTACAAGTCCCCATGGAAGTAGTTCCTGAAACACAAGTACTGAGTAGGAGATCAAGAGAGGTAAGAGAACAAGAGAGATATGGTTTTCTAGTCACTGAGTATGATGACTCATTATTGGTTTACAATGATGATCCTCTCTCATACAAGGAGGTATTAGAGAGATCAGAAGTTACGAGATGTCTAGAAGCTATGAATTATGAGATGGATTCCATGTATCAGAACCAAGTATGGGTTATAGTCGATGCGCAAATTGATATAAATAATATTGGATGCAAATGGGTATTCAAGAGAAAACTGGACATGGAAGGTAAATTAAGTACCTATAAATAAAGTCTAATGGATAAAGGTTTTAAACAACATTAAGGAATTGACTACGATGAAACCTTTTTCTAGTTTCATGTTTAAATCCATCAGAATCATACTTTCTATAACAGCTTACCATGACTATAAGATTTGGTACATGGGTGTCAAAACTTCATTCTTTAATAGAAATATCTATAATGATTTATAAATGACACAACTAGAAGGGATTTTGAATCCAGTTGATTCTAAAAATACTTTCAAGTTTTAGAGATCCATTTATGGATTGAAGTAAGCATAAAGGTCATGGAATATTTGATTTGATAAAGCCATAAAATAATTTGGTTTCATTAAGAAAAAATATGATTTGTGTGTTTATAAAAGGTTTAATAGTAATGTGGTAGTTATCCTAGTAGTATATGTTTATGACATGTTACTTATTGGAAATTTCATACCAATATTACAGTAATTTGAGGACTAGTTAAAAAAGTGCTTCTCCATCAAGGACCTAGGTGAAGCAACCTATATTCTAGGGATCAAGATCTTTCGTGATAGACCCAACATGCTTCTTAGAATAAGTAAAAGTATATATATATATATCTAATAGATACTAAATAGATTTAATATGGAATAATCCAAGAGGGTATTGGTTCTAGTGTCACATGGTTTACATCTTTCTAAGAAAATGTGTCCCCAGACACAACAAGAGAAAGAGAGAATGAGTAATGTCCCATAAAAGTTTGTGATAGGATTAATAATGAATGTAATGTTATATAATAGACCTGATGTTTCTTATTCACTAATCATGGTATGGAGATATCAAGAAGATCTATTAGAACAAAATTTTACTGCTGTTTGGGATATCCTTAAGTATCTGGGAAGAACTAAGGGTATGTTCATGGTGTATAGAGGAGATGAGGAGCTGGTCATTAGGGTTTATATTGATACCAGTTTTCAGATAGATCAATATTATATGAAGTTACAATTAGGATATGTTTTATGTCTCAATGTAGGACCTTTGAGTGGTAAGAGTTCAAAGTAGCTATTTGTCGCTAATTCTATAGGAGAGTCTGAGTATGCAGTGGCTTCTGATGCAGCAAAGGAAGACATTTGGATTTACAACATTTTCCAGGAGCATGATGTGGTACCTAAAAGTAAATACCCTATAAAATTGTTTTGTGATAATACTACAGTGGTGGATCTAACAAAAGAACCAAGGTCAAACCAACAGATAAAGAATATACTTCGGAAGTATCACCCCTTGAAGGATTTCCATCACAGAAGTGAAGTTGCAGTAAGAAGAGTACCCACACAAGATAATTTGGATGACCCCTTGACTAAAGGTATATCTCATAAGAATAATGAGTATCATGTGAGAGATGGATAACTGAAGGTTGTTGGTAGTTGGCTGTTGTTCAAGTGAGAGTTTGTTGGAGTTGGTGCCCTATAACCAACTTTTGTGTAATTTATGATAAAAATGTACTAATTGTTCTTGAATATTACTCAAATAATTATCACATCATGATTTTTATTCTTCATGAAATCGTATGTGATAATTTCCTTAGAGTATTTTTCTCACTAAAAGGTTATAACAGTTCCCCTCTATGATGAGAACCCATAAGTGCTACGAAACTATTCTTGAATATAAGTTATATAGCTGGATGATATCATTTGAGGAACAAAAATGATATAGGATATCATGGGTGGAGACACATAGGAATTTGAGTCACCTTCTCATGGTGTCTCACCTTGGTAATATCCAGTAGTATATCATGATAACGAGACCCTCAAGTAAGAAATCCACATTTATACATGTCATTCGATGTTCCTATCTTCAGATGTGTGTATTGGTCCTTAGACTTTAATATTATTATTAATGGATATTATGAGTCACATAATTTGATATATTGATGAAAACCATGATAAAAGATGTTCACAGAGAGGTAGGATACATTGGGTGTGTCACAAGTAATACTGCATTAATGAATAAAGTGAGAAAAGATTTAGCCCTTCTGTTCATTAACAGAAGTTAATATCTCAGGCCCTTTGATGGAAATGATATAACCTAAATAAATCCATGGACATGGTGTTCTATAGGAAAATTACATTTCCAAAATGTCAAAGAATGATATATCGAGCACATAGGTTTATGGCACTATCATGAAACCTACCCGATTAGAGATAATGTGATAAAGGGATTATATTACACAATAAGTGTCTGTAGGAGCTAACATGTCATTGTTCCATTAACTTCTTTCTCTAGGGGTCCCTTGATGTGTTTCTAGACGCTAACCTTGAACTTTAGGCTGATTTTCCTAATGTCATTGAGAAAGAGGCCAAGAGTGTCACACATTAAGTGCATCCAGAATCTTAGTTAAATAACATATTATTTATTATCTAATAGGTTGAATAAATATTATTCCCACATGTGGTTTAATAATTATTCATGTATGGTTGATTGAATTTATTCTATCACTAGTTATATGAAAGAATATATTGTGATTGGAATATTTAATAAATATTTATTTTCTATTTAGTGAATATAATATTTATTTACTGGTGAATAATGAAGTGTTATTTATTTAATAAATAAATTGACATTATTGAAGGCTCGATAAATGTTGTGGAGGAATGACATATCAAGTTTAATGGTCCGGTTAGAAATAATAATGTTGAATATTATTTAGTTAAATAATAATTAATTATAATTTTAATCTTCAGTGCATGTCGAGAAATAATAATATTACAATTATTATTTGACATGGGGTTTTTATAGGATTAAATAAATAATAAGGGCACTTGTACAATTTTTTTATCCCTAGAAATATAAATACCCAATTATGTCCTTTTTTCTCATGATCCTATTCGGTTTTGAACAACCATATTGGAGAATCTCCTCAATCCTAGAGAGCTCCTTTCTCTAAAAATACTCCCTAGAATAGTAAGCAATCCTCCCCCACCAGATCAAGAAAAACACTTTGGAAATGATTTTTAAGGCTATCAATAAGGATGCCGCAAGCAAAAGGATCTTCTATGCTAGCACCCGAAGAATCCTTGGGCACTATCTAGAGATTCATGGAACACATGTGGATCAATAATAGTGGAAATCTACACTTGGTTTCTACAACACAATGATGGTACATCACATATCTATCACTGGACTCATCAAAGAAGAAATAATTCCTTAGTGGCAATTATTTATCTAATTAAATTAACTATAAACAATATGTTTTGATCTCTTATCTTTGATTTAGGAATTATTATCCATTTTCTATTTGTTTGATTCAATTCCATGGATCATGGCATTCATCATCTCATAGATCTTGGATTTATAATCGATTATGGAAAAAAGAAAAGTTGGGAACTACCCTTTTCATGCTTCTGCTACGCCCAAAACCTATATCTTTCTCTAGACTCCTTAGTTACTTGGGATGAATTTTTGTATGAAATTTTTGAATAAATAACATATTGATTCCAAAATTTTAACACTTTTATAATGATTAACTTTTTATCAAAGAATTAGGATCAACACCCCCATTATGAAACTTTTATGAAACAATCAAAAGTGATAACATCTGATGATGAAAATAAACATTAACTTACTAATATATGTGTAAAAAATGATTATAATTGAATAGTATCAAAGGTAATAGAGATTAATAAAGATCTGAAATAATTTATTAAAATGTTTGTGTTTATTATAGATGAGTTTAAATCACATTGATGGAAATAAAAATTAAATGGAAAGGGTTTCTCATCTCAATTACCCTTCATGGATATGTGCTTCATATTCACCACTTGATATATTTTTATGTGGTGTATATACTATTGGATTGGTGGAGATCGATCCATTGGATAAAGTTTGGTCAAATTGATTTCATTCCTAATGTAGTAGTGCATTCTTTCTATATGGTTACTGTGGAAAGGATGACTACCGACACCAACATGTTACTATACCCCTATGAATTTCAATCCATTTTTATTGTAGAATAGTTGAATTTTTTGTGTGGATTTGGAACTTGGAAAATTCCAGTGATTATTGCACTGTATTTCTTTATGAGCTGATTTTTACTAAGGTTTTCTATGATTCGGTTGGGAAAAAATCCCTCAAGGTAACATTGCAGCATTTTTGGGTTGATTGTGTTTGTTGACAAAGCAGGTTTCCATGGAGAATTTTCGAGTTCCAAAGAAGTTGTTGACAATCCATGTTGACAAAGAATGATGACAAAGTAACAGATGATCTGGAGGCAGTACAAAAGAGAAGTACAAGGTGGCGTCGTTTCCCAGTGTTTGCCAAATTTTTTGGTCAAAAAATTTGGAGATTGGTGAGCATCGCGAAAATAGGATTTCCATGAAGATTGTATTTTAATATAAAAAAGGCATGAATTTTGCGAATATAGGATTCATGGTTTTAAATTCGCAAAGACCAGAAGAATGATGGTAGTGATTCTTTGAGATTACATCAATCTTCACGAACGGCAGAGTTGAAGCACATCGCGGAGGTGAAGGGATTTGTGAGGGAGATTTGTGGCGAAGGCGTGAAAGAATATTGATGGAATGATCCGTGATTACGACAAGCTCCACAATCGGGAAATTGTCGTGGTGCTTCGCGATTTTGAGAGAATTCCGGCGAAAACTTCAGAGCTTCGCGATTAGCGATGACGTGGCGCTGACTTCACGTGGAAAGGTCGAGGGTCGGTGGGATTTCATATAAATAGAGGTTGACCCCATCGAGAGGAGAAGAGAGAGAGTTTTCGGAGAAAATATTTTGATCTCGGTTCGCGAAGGTGGTTCATGAAGGCAGTGTTCTTCGCGAAAGAGAGGTGCTTCGTGGTGGCTAATCTTGATCCGTGAAAGGAAGTGCGCTTCGCGAGGCCATGTGCTCTAAGGAGTGTGCTTCGCAAAGAGGCAGGAGCTCCACGAAGACCTAAGCATTGCGAAGGCTTGAGCTTCACAAGAGTGCTTTGCGAGAGTACTTTGCGAAAAGGCAGGAGCTTTGTGAAGGCTTGTTTGAGCTTCATGAAATTGGGAGCCTCATGAAATAGGGTGCTTTGCGAAGGTATTTTCCAAAGGAATTTATCAGTGTTCAGGGGAAAAGGGGTATTCATCAGTGGATGAACTTTGAACATAAATAGAACATCTATCAACAGTTGACGATGTATTCTTTCATAAAAAATGAAGATACCTACAAGTCTATAAACTGTGAGTGGATCTTCTGAAAAGCAGTGAGCTCACTTCAGCTGAGAGAGCAGTGAGTTCTCAAGTTGTGAGTGGTTGTAAACCAGGAGGGACAGTGAGTCCGCTTCGAACTTGTAAAGAGAAATGCACTTATAGTGGAATTGGTACATCGGTACACTGCCAGTGTATGCTCCTTGGACGTATCCAAGTGAGGGTGAACCAAGTAAAAATCGTTGTATCCTGTGCATGCTTTAAGGTTTGTTCATACTCTACATTGGGAAGGAGAGAGAAGAGGGTTTTGTCTAATAGCAGAACAAGATCAAAAGGGGCAGTCGTTTTAATTTGTCATAACCTGATTTACCCCCCCTCTTAGGGTATCTAGCCTAGTGGACCTAACCGATTCTATGATTGAACTTTGTTTCTTTCTCCTGAAAATTAGTGATTTTTTCATCTCCATGGATGTATGATTTTTTTACAAACCCTGAAAATATTATGCCTTGGGATCTTCATATTGTTCTTTTATTTTTTTTCTCCCTTTTACTCATCTTCTAGAATTGACTATCATTGGATCTCTCAGTATTTTCATAATAACTCACATCAAATACAATGTTCTAAAGATTGAGTTTGGTTTTATCAAATTAGATGATGACCGTGAAAGAAGGTGAGGTGAAGATCAATTAATTTGATAGATCTAACTTAAATTATTAGAGGATGCATATTGAATATTATATTTATCCTAAAAAGATTCATTTTATTATTTTTAGAGTTAAACCAATGGATATGGAGAATGTTGGGTGGGATTTACTATATCGGAAGGTTTTAGGATTTTTTCACCTTATGATGTGCAAAAATGTGGAGTTTTACAATAGATAAGCATAGAAAAATATTGGGTTGTTGAGGGATCTCATGAGTAAAGAAAAAGATGAATATTTTCAATATGAAGATGATTGAAGGGAAGATTGGCACTGATCACATCAATGAATTCAACACAATCATAAGTCTGTTTTTATAGGTGGTAATTTTGCTAGATGATGAGGTATGTAAACTAGTTTTAACATCTTAATTAACTAAAATTTAGGAATAAACTATAAAATTTGTGAGTAGTTCTTCAAGAGATACAAATTTAAAGCTGAATGATTCATGGGAAGGGATCCTTAGTGAGGATATTTAAAGAATAAAATCAGGAAGGTTATATGTTTTTTCCCTTAACATGAATGGAAGAGGTAGATATATACAATAATATAATTATATAGGATGATCAAATATAATAGTAAAGGGATTAGATAAGGTAAATGGGACCTGTACTACCTACTAGACTTATAGGAAGAAATGGTGTATCAAAGAGTGGAAAGAAAAATGGAAGGCACCTAAAACTAATATAAAAAGCGCAAATATTGGATAATCTAATGATGTTTACTATTGGGTGTAAATATCCATATGGAGTCTTGGATTTTAGAATCAAGGACATATTTTCATTCCACAACACAGAAAGGTTTTTTGAATAATTATGTTTCTAGAACCCTTGAATATTATAAGAATGATAATGTGTGGATCAAAACTAACATTCGGAGTCTAATAATTCTAAATAATGAGTGATATATCCCTATAATGATAAGGAACTTTATTTATGTAGGGAAACATGATGACCTATGATTTAGTACCACATTCACTAGTGGTTCATGAAAAATTACCAATGGTGTTATGGTTATAGCTCATGGAGTAAATAATGGAACCCTATATATCATGATAGAAAATTGCATGGATATTATTCCAACAAAAAATTATTATAGGGATTCACAATTATGGAATTATAGGTTAGTCCACATGGGTGAAAAAGGGATGAAGGTGCTGACAACTAAAGGAATGTTACTAGAGCCGAATTCTATATAATTTGACTTCTTTGAAGATTGTGTATTTTTAAAGAATAAGAAGTAATTATTTGTAAAAGGAGGCACAACACCGATGCTTGGGAAGCTATAAATTGTACACATTTATCATTGGTGGAATGAAATAGTAAATTCTATTATAGGTTCACTATATTATGCGAAATTTATCAAGAAATCTACAAGGAAGGTATGGGTTTCGTTTTTGAAAAGGAAATTCAATTTGTTTACCATGTTTCATAAGTTGAATATTTTAGTAGATAATAAGTCAGGATCAAAGATGAAATGTAGAATTATAACATTGGAGGAGAGTGTAACAACAAAGAGTTAACAAAATTCTATGCTAAAAATAGAATTCGGTGGTAGAAGTATCTTTTAGGTACACCACAATAGAACAATGTGACTAAAAGGATGAATAAAACATTGAATGAACATGTCAAGGGTATGAGGGAACACTCAAGGTTACCCCACACTTATAGGCAGAGGTAGTGAATATTACACCATATCTCATCAATAAGAGTCCATCTTTACTAATGGGAGAGTGTCTACCCAGACAACATTGGTTAGAAAAGTATGTAATACTCTCTCATTTATGAGTATTTGTTTTTTGAGCATTTGTACATATAGATGTTGTTTCAAGGGAAAAGCTTGATGCTAAGTCCAAACCATGTTTCTTTGTTGTCTATAGTACTAAGGAGTTTGGATAATGTTTGTGGGATGATGAGTAAAATAATATTGTCATAAGCCATAATGTGATGTTTAATGAAGGTTTCATGTATAAGTACCATCATATATTTGAAGTTGATAATGGAAATAAATAATCAAGATGTCAGGAGTAAGTGGATATTGAAGGTATATATGATTAGGCGACACTACAACCAGTAAATACTTATCCTAAAGTGGATTTAAAGAGATTAATAAAGATTAAAAGACCTATGAAAAGGTATTCATCATCCCTATACTATTTATTGGTGACAAATTATGGGGAACCTAAATGCTTTTAAGAGGTCGTGCAGTTTAAAGATTTGAGAAAGTGGTAGTTGGCTATGAAGGTGGGGATTATTCATTACATAATAACAATATTTGAGAGTTGAATAACTTTTTATAAAGAAATAAATAATTATAGAACAAATGGTATTCCACTTCAAATATGAATATGATAGTGAGAAGAGGTACAAGGAAAGTCTATTGGTGAAAGTATTTAAATAGAAAGAATGTATGGAATTCATTGAAAATTTCTCACCTGTAGTGAATATTACCACCATCCAGGTGGTTCTTAACATAGTTACATTATAAGATTTATATCTTGAGTAGATTTATGTGAAGGTTGTTTTTCTTCATAAATATTTAGTGGGGGGATTTATATTGAACAACTAGAAGGATTTTTTGAGTCAATAAAGGAGGAACTTGTGTGTAAACTAAATAAAAGCTTATATGGATTAAAGTAGACCCTCAACCGGTGTAATAATAAATTTGATGCATTTATGAATAAAAATCCATACAAATGGTGTGTCATGGATCAATGTTGCTATTTAATTTTTTTTGATGATGAATAAATTATATTACTTCTATGAGTGGATTCCATGATCATTGAAAGATCATATATGTTGAAGATTAATGAGCTAAAATAGTATCTAAATGAGGATTTCAAGATGAAAGATCTTGGTGAAACTAGTAAGATTTTGAGGATAAATATTATGAGATATTGTGTAGTTGGAACCTTGATGTTATCACAAATTGACTATACTGGAAAGGTTCTAAATAGATTTAGTATGATATAATAAAATAATGTTTTTATTTCTTTTGAAAACCATTTTATATTATCAAAGTAGTAAGAACCAAAAATAACAAAAGAACTTGAGTACATGGAAATGGTCCCTTACATATCAGTTGTTGGAAGCTTGATATATGTCATGGTCTATACTCATCTTAATACTTCACATGTAGTGGGAGTTGTGAGTAGATAAGTTTATAACCTTCAAAAGAAATATTGAGAGGATATAAAGGGGAAACTGAGGTATTTTAAGAGAAAAAAATGAATTATCGCAATTCTTTGGGAAAATAAATACATTGTAGGGGTATTCAGATACTGACTTTAGAGGTGATGTCTATAAGAGGAGGAGTATCATGGGTTATTTGTTTAATTATTGAGGAACTGTAGGATTATAGATATCTAACTTATGAAAGGTGGAAACACTATCAACTACATAGGTAGATGGATTATTATAATAGAAGTCCAGTTTAAAATGGTTTGGCTGAAGAACTTTGTGGAGGATATAGATAAAAATCAAGGGGAAAATGAATTGTACTATGATAGTCAGAGTAATATTATAAGTTTCCTTGGAATTGTTAAAGGTTTTAATTTATTTTAAATCCAAGTTTAAGAATCATTGGAGGTATTTGAGATGTGTTTTGAGATTTTGAAGAATGGTTTTGATATTTTAAGATAATATATAAGGCATTTCAAGAAGTTCAGTTAGTTTTTGAAAAGAATATGGAATGTTATGAGTGGTTTAATTTTGGATAAGTCATTTTCACTCTATATATCAGTCATTTTGGGTAGCATAGGTGTGTTTTTGTCTCTATGTATGTGTGTTTTGGAACCTACATAAGGGTTATTAGTTTTTTTCTATTTATGACACAGAATATATAAGAGTCATTAGAAACAAATGTATGAGTCATGATGATGAATTTTGGCAATGCCCTTTTTGTTTAAGTTTTATCTCACCAATTTTTGAGTGTTTCAAACATTGTAAAAGTGTCATATAGGTATTGTGTGTGTCAACTTATTGAAAAATATAAAAATATTAGTTGAAGTATTTCAATGAAATTAAATAAGATGATTCTAAAGCCAATCCTTGGTGCCTAAAAAAGCACCAATCATTTGTGATTAAAGAAAAACAAGATACCATGATTTCCACAAAATGAATAAAATGATATTTCTAAAGATCAATCGAATGAGGAAGAACAAAAAATGAAATCATGTTGGTTTTCAATAATAATTAAGTTGTTAATGGGATGATATTTTGATTTTCTTTGGTTCCTAAAATCACTTTCTAATAAATTAGTGATACAAGATAATTTTGTTAAAAGTAAGTGATATTATTAATATAATTTTTGAATTTGGTTACGCCATTAGAAATAGATTAAGTGGTAGTCAGTTGAGATATTTAGTGCAGTTATTCCAGAAATATTTCCTTCACTCCACAAGCTAGTTGAAAAAAATAGAATAAATACAAACTAAGACACTCAGTCATGATGCGATAGGGTTGGAGATAAATCAAAAATTATGAAAATATAGTTTATATAGGAAATATTTCTACTACTTGGAAAATATTTAGGTTACAAAATCCTGGAAGTGTGTGGTGTTTTAAAAATATCGTTGATGTGGATGATGTGGTGTTGAGACTTCACACAAGATTGTACGGGAGAAAGACTGAGAATAAAATATATAAGAAGAAGAGTCAAGATTCTTGGTTTCATAACTTGCGTGAATATTTTTTGACCCAAGATTTTGTAAGTGTGAATCATAAGGCAAAAAGTGAGTTTCATGTAACTAAAGTAGATGTCATCAATATATCTACGTTTCCTATGCGTGGAGTGTGTAGTTTGAGAAAATAAGGATAAGTGAGTCCTTAAAGGGTTCTTTATGTAGTGAGTTTATCATGTCAAAATCTTCAAAGTATATTCACCATGTATTTTTTGAAGCATTTTATCTTGAAAAAATGAGTTATGTTCTCTTGATATTATCCTACTGACTCGAAGAGGAGTTTCATTCATCTGTTGGGGAAGAAACCTGCATTCAAAAGAAGACCTTTCTTATATAGGGTGTTGTGTGTTATTCATTGTATCTTTTGAAAAAATTTTGAACCTTTGTGAGTAGTGTATGTTTTGTGAAGCTTGTCATCATAATAATATCTAACCCAAACCACATGTATTGATAACAAGAAAGTAAAGAAAAATATATAGTTGGGGATAATAACTTGCTGAAATAAGGAGTAAGCTCACATGTTGAGTCCAATCCTTATAAAAACTCATGTGTTTCATTGTTCATGCTTATCTTTAATTACATTAAAGAGAGTATGAGATATATACTTAATAGGGTCATGTCCTAACTGGCTGTATGGGTTTATTTCAAAGAAATAAATTTTAAAATTATCATATACTTATTCCCCACTCTTATTGTAGGAATTCGATCTACTAGGACTAACAGGTGCTATCAAAGAATAAGGTTCCATATTTCAGGACTATCTATCTATAAAAGATATAAAACATCATTTCTATGAATAATAGATGTGTATCTATATTTAATGGAAAAAACATATATGGTTGGAAAAATAGAATATAACTATTTATATATGAAACTATAATGGGGTTTCCACATATTCAAAGAGGTGATCTGATTACATTTACTAATAAAAGAATTTTTTTTTGAATTTATTTATAGAAATTTCATTCTTATTTCCCTTTCTAAAATGTGTTTGTAAAAGTGATGAAACTAAAAATTTTAAAAAGGAATTTGGGATAAACATGATAGTGGTTATGAATGAAATTTTAAAGTGAAATAAGCCAGGATAAAAATCTAGAGAATAAATTTAGAAGACATAAGGATGTATGGGGATGAATTTATTAATGATTACATCACTATAGTGAATGAGATAGTGAAAAACATTAGAGGCTTCAGTGAAATGTTGGATGACACCATTATTGTGAAGAAACTCGTGAGTAATTTTCTTAACTTATTTGATCTAAAAGTTTCTACTCTTTAATATAGGGAACATATCTTATTGTATGAGTTAAAAAATATAACCATTTCCTATTAAATGATAAAGACACAATATTTAAGATGAAATTAATGTATGAAATAGATTTTGAAGCCATAAGAAAGATGAAGTCGAAAGAAGAAGATCTTGGACCTTCTAGAGAGTCTGGCGGTGATGATGATATAGATAATGACAAAAATATAATCATGTATATTGTCTATAAACATTTCAAAAAAGCATAGGGAAAGAAAAAAAAGTAAAATTGCCTTTCAAACGTTTCAATTGTGGAGGAATTGGACATTTCATAATCAAATGTCCAAGGAAGATAAACCATGAGTATGATGTTGATGACCAAGAAGTTAAAACCTTAAAGAAAGTTGATAGTAAGAAATTTGAATCAAATACAGAAACTCTCAAAAGGGAGACTAAACTCATTAAAGAGATTAATAAATTCAAGCTGAAGGGTAGTGAGAATAAAAATACCAAGAAGGATTATTAAGAGAAACTCATGTTAGAAGAAGAAAAAATTAGAAATATAAAATCAAAAAATTTTATGAATGAATTTCAGTTAAAAGACATGAATATGGATTTCAAAAAAAAACTACTGAAATTAATGTTCAATATTCTACAATAGATTATATTTCTATTATATCAATTCAGTTCAAATTAGTACATGAAAATGCTCAAAAAGATGATTTTGTTTTGCTCAACAGTTCTGGTCCTACTTCAAAATATGTACAAGTATGGGGAAGAAAAGATAATGATAAAATCTTCTACATCTAATTAAAAAATAATAATTCAAGAAAAATACACCTTGTGGAGTTATGGAATGAACTTGAGGCTTTCAACTCTGGATCTCTGCCGTGGTTTGTTGGTGGTGACTTCAACTGCATCTCAGATCCTTCAGAGAAAAGAGTTGCCTCGATAACGAATCTGGGTGGTATGCATGAATTTCGGGCCTACATTCTTTCTACAGGCATTCTGGATTTAGGGTTCTTCGGGCCAAGGTAAACATGGTGAAATAATTTTAAATGGTCTAATCACATTTGGATTCATTTGGACAGATGTTTTGCGAATATTTAGGGGTTGGAGCTTTTGCCTAGAACGACAGTTTCTCACCTTTCCCGCTCTCTTTCCGATCATTCCCCGCTACTAGTGGAGTTTAAGAGAGATCACGTGATTAACCAAGATTTTTTTACTCAAATACCTGGCTTAATGAGGATTCCTTCTTTCAATTATTGAAGGATTCGTGGGGCCAGAGGGACAATGGGAGATCCTGGTGCGGCCTTGCGAATAGCCTCTCACGTCTCAAACAGGATCTTAAGACCTGGATTGTGAGAAAATTCAATGTGGTTTATAAGGTTGATCGTATTCAGAAGGAGGTGGATCAGCTGGAAGAAGTTCTTCAAACCAGCTGGGATGACAACTCTTTCATTTCTCTCTGTGATAAGAAAACTGCTCTTGCTGGAAAACTTCTAGAGATCGAGAGAGATTATAGACAATGCTCTCAGGTGAAATTGCTAATAGAAGGCGATCGTAATAGCACTTACATTCATGCATTCATGAAGGAGAAGAGGAACATGAAGGTTAATTTTCACATTGGAAATGGAACCTACACCTATGATAGGAATATTGCAAGAAGAATGGAATTGGACCACTTTGAGGGTCTCTTATCAGGAGATCCCTCTTATTCCTTCATGCATGCATGAATGTAAGCGCTATTACGATCGCCTTCTATTAGCCATTTCACCCGAGAGCATTGTCTATAATCTCTCTCGATCGCCTTCTATTATCCATTTCACCCGAGAGCATTCATGCATGCATGAAGGAGAAGAGGAACATGAAGGTTAATTTTAACATTGGAAATGGAACCTACACCTATGATAGGGATGTTGCAAGAAGAATGGCATTGGACCACTTTTAGGGTCTCTTATCAGGAGAGCCCTCTTATTCCTTTGATCGGGATGATTCAGATGGCGACGACTTCTTGAGATGCATCCCCAAGCGGGTTAATGATTATGATAATTCTCTTCTTAATGCACTCCCTATGGAGAATGAGATTTGAGAGGATGTCTGGAGAATGCCTCAAGAAAGTGCGCCCGGGCCAAATGGCTTTCCTGTTTCGTTTTATGTGGCAGCTTGGGATGTGGTCGGTTCTCAGGTGGTGGAAGAAATTCCAGGTTTCTTTAGCGGTGGCGCTTTAAATAGAATCATCTATTCTTTGAGGGTGGTCCTCATTCCGAAGGTTATCAATCCAACTCTCATATTCCATTACAGCCTTATCTGCCTCTGCAATTATTCCTATAATATTTTTTCCACGGTTATTGCTGGAAGACTTGGTTGGATTATACCCAAGTTGTTTTCGAGAGAACAACACAGTTTCATTCAGGGTTGGAACATTCAAGGAGCGGTTAGTATCACCAGTGATCTTGTAAATGACCTATATAGGTGTTCGGTGGGTTCCAACACCATTTTCCAAGTTGATATGAACAAGGCTTATGATACTATTGAATGGAGATTCATTATCCATGTTATGAGGAACTTCAGGTTCCAAGAGCAGTTTTGCGATATCTATTTCAGGTGCTACTCATCTCCTTCTCTTTCCATTTCATTAATGGGGAAAGGATTTGGTTATTTCAAGTTAGTTCGGGGTGTCTTCTAGGGTGATCCTCTATCCCCAAGTATATTCATATTTGCTCAAGAGGCATTGTATCACAACCTGAATAGGAGTTTGGAGAATGATAGAACAAAACAGTATTGCTGTCGGAAAACCACGGTGTATATTTCTCATTTGATGTTTGCTGATGATATTTTGATTTTCACGAATGGCAGGCGCAGGTCCTTGTAAAACCTCATGGAGATATTTTCCATTTATGGTCACTTGAGTAGACAAAATATTAATTCCTCGAAGAGTCAAGTGTTTATTTCAAATAAGTGCTCTGGTAGGTGTTGTAGAGAGGTGCAAGGCATTATCGGCTGTCTTCAAAGGAAACTACCGATCCTCTACCTTGGCATCCCGATCTCAAGTGGCCGCATCAAGAAGCAGTATTTCCATGACATTCTGAATCGCATTCTGGGTAAGATTTTTAGCTGAAAAAATAAGTTACTATCTTTTGGAGGATGGGTTACTTTGATCAATAGTGTGCTCTCCTCTTTTCCGATGCATATTTTATCTATTGTCAAGCCACTGAAAGGTGTTGTGGAGAAGCTAGAGAGAATGCTAAATTCATTTATGTGGGACTCTAATCAAACGGCGGGCTACCACTAGGATTCATGGAATCGCATGGAAAAACGGTCTCGAAAGGGGGTTTTGGTCTCCAGGATATTAAGGATGCCATTTTGGGCATGCAAGGTTGGTTAGCGTGGGAGATTCTTGTTGGGGAGTCTCTATGGGTGAAATTCTTAAATGCTTATTTTGGTCAAGCTCTAGGCGATTGCGGTTCTCATTCCTCGGACCTGACATACTGCATATTTTCTCACCTGGAGCATCTTGAAAACAACACGTGATGGATTATTGGTAAAGGGGATATCAACTTCTGGGATTTAAATTGGTCGGGTGAGAAGATGTTCTTTCCAGGCTGCCCCTCTCCGAACATTACCTTCAAAGAAGCTACAGAACACTATGGACTCATCCAAATGATGTTGAACCCTACTCAGATGGTGGGTTTTGAAAGTGTTGTGATGAACAATACCACCGATAAATGTTGTTTCAGTAGGTCAAGTTCGAGCAGGTTTAACTTGCAGGATTATAGGGGTCTTCCCCATGATGCAGCTGCTTCGGATGAGGGTCCTCCAGTGGCCTGGTGCACTGAGATACCTACTAGTATGAATTTTCTAATTTGGAGAATCAGAAACAATGCAATTCTGACTTATGATAATATCCAAAGGAAGGGAATCTCAATGGCATCTCGATGCTTTTGCTGTGAGAGTCTGAAGGTGGATACAATGCTTCACTTATTTTTTCAGAGCTCATGGGTTGCGTATCATTGGTCATTCTTCTCCCCTCGCCCGTGCATGGA
The DNA here is from genome assembly GCA_963277665.1 of Viscum album. NCBI lineage: Eukaryota > Viridiplantae > Streptophyta > Magnoliopsida > Santalales > Viscaceae > Viscum > Viscum album. Next base: position 213,390,359 of record OY728163.1, read on the forward strand.
TGGCGACCCTTTCTCCTTGTAGGGTTTCTTGGCATCTTGGTTTCAAGGATCTGAAATCAGAATAATGGAGCACAAGGTGTGAATCATTATCTTATCCTCGATATGCTGGACTATATGGGAAGCCCGAAACCATGTCTGGTTCGGCTCCAGTCGCTCGTTATTATTCATGCAGATGCGGTCATGGTCCCTCTTTGTTGAGTTGGTATCACTTCTGAAGGGGGGGGGATTCTATCACGGTTGGAAATTTCATTAGTGCTCCTCGCACTCAGAATAGGGTATACAGATAGTGGGTTAAATGGGAGCCTCCTACTAATGGTCTCAAACTCAATGTGGATGGTTCCTGCTCGGAAGGAATCATGAGGGGCAGTGGAGTTCTGAGGGACTTCAGGGGCTCTGTTTTACTTGGATTCAGTGACTTTTGTTGTACTGGAAACTCGCTCGATGTGGAAGTTCGGGAACTTCTTTTAGGTTTGAGGGTTTGCAGAAGGATGAGCTTCTATGTGACAGAGATTGAATCAGATTCAGAAGTTATTGTAAATTCTATTCAAGGGCATCATTTGATGCCTTGGGAATTGAACTACCTTATTCATAGATTCATTGTGGAAACCAGCCAAAAGAAGATGATACATCATAGCTGGAGGGAGACAAACTTCGCTGCGAATGCACTGGCTCGCATGGGTAGATTGGAAGAGGATCTAGTGGCTTACAATAGTCTAGGCTCGCTCCCAATTGAGTTCAAGAGTATTGTCCAAGGGGATTCCATTGTCCTTCATCATTCTCATCCACCTTGAGGGTGGAAGGGTTCTTGTTCTGTTTTTGTCTTCCTAATCCAATAAAAAACATCTATCTGAATTGTATGAAGATGGAAATGAGGTTTTTTTAAAAATAAATCATGAATTATCAGGAGTTACAATGACACAGAGTCATCATAAAATGTAAAAGAATAAGTGAGAACTTATTTCAAATTGGTGACCCATCCAATTCATGCTATATGAGTTCAAAATATGGGAATGATTTATGGCATATAAGACTTGGTCATCTTGGAATGAAAAAAAATAAAGATTTCCAAAAATGAATTGGTTAGATACCTTCCCAAGATGAAAATGGATAGAGAATCAGTTTGCGAAACATACCTAAAAGGGAAGATGGTTCCGGGAACACATAAGAAAGTGGATATTCAATCCATTAAACCATTGAAAATTGTATATTCAGATGTGTATGGTCAAATGGGGAAAAAATTAACCAAGGGCGATATTTATTTTATTACATTCATTAATAACTACACTCAGATGACTAAGGTTCTTTTTATGAAGAAAAAAAAAAGATTCTCTTCAGATGTTTAAAATTTTTAAAAGGGATTTTGAGAAATAACTTGGTGTATATGTCAAGAAGGCGAGGTATGATAATGTAAATGAGTACACATAAAATTATTTGTAGATAAATATATAAAATCATGGAATAAGATATTAATATAGCACAATATACACTCCAGAAAAAATGGTGCAACTGAAAGAAAGAATGAAAGCATTGTGGACCTGGGAAGATCTATTCTTATTTAAAAAAAGATTTCATATTTATTTTAAAGAGAAGTTTTTTTCATTGTTGTGAATATTCAGAATAGATTCTTTCTAATACCTAAGACACACAATACTCCATATTAGATTTGGTTCCACAATAAGCCAACTGTTAAATACTTAAAATTATTTGGAAGCCCTTGTTATATGAATAAGGGACCTTTGTTGGCCATATTTAAAATGGAAGTCGGTAAAAATACTGGAGCTATAATAAACATATATTTATAGAGTATTCAAATTTCAAAATTATTGAAAATCAACATAGAAAAAATTAAATTAATGAGGTTGGATTTGAAAGTAATGGAGTTGGAAACATGTTGAATCTATAAAAACTTGTTACGAAATAGGCTGGAAATGAGTAGGTTGTAATGTATGTTGAATCAGATGTGACCTATGTTGAAAAAGATTCTTTGGGTCAGAGTTATAGACATGCAAGGTTGGAGAAACCAGAAAAAGGTTAAAACATGGGAGCTAGGATGCACTTATTCCTCAATTTGAACCTTATAATTTTTTGAGTCCATTGAGATGAATAATGGATCACTGGTATGAATAAAGAACCATATCAAATAGAAAATAAGTATACTTTAAAGTTGGTATTAAGACTAGAGATCAAATACATCATTAGAACCATGTGGATTTACATAAATAAGATGAATGAAAAAGGTAAATTCATAAGGAATAAATCTTGGCTTGTATGAAAGGGGTATTCACAAATGGAAGGAGTTGACTTTAAAGAAACCATTTCACCAGTATAAAGGCTTGAGGCCATCAGGATGTTCCTAGTTGTGGAATCCCACAAACAATACAAGATATATCAAATCGATGTGAAATATACCTTTCTAATGGTGATCTTAAAGAAGAGGTTTTCATTGCAAAAACTGAGGGTTCTCATCTAGATAAATATTGAATCATATTATGTATGCTTAATAAATAATTATATAGATTAAAACATGACCTTAGAGCCTAGTAAGACAAGCTTGATGGGTTCTTGAAAAGTATGAACTTTTCAGAAGTCAAAGTTGATAGTGATCTCTATGTGAAGAAGGTTCCCACAGGGACTATTTTCTCCATAATATATGTATATGGAATAATTTAAATTGGTGATAAATAGAATATTTGTGAGGAATTTATTTAAGATATGAAGAATCATTTTAGGATGTTAATGTTTGGTAGGATGTCATATTTTTTGGAGAAAAAAGTCATAAAATGATGTGATTGAAAGTACTAGGGAATGCAATGGAAGATGGTGGGGTGGTTATTTAAAATTTCTCACTAGTGATCAGCATAATAACATCATCTTCAGTGAATAACTACCCCGATTTAATCCTGAGGATCACGTGTGATTAATTTTAAGCATAAAAAACCACAAATACCTAGTTTTATCTGAGGTCAAGTGTTCATCATCCGCTCTTCACCGGATATCATTTATCAAAAGATCCAAAGTTTAATCTCTCTATATCATCCAAATGCACTTAAAAAATATGCAGGAGGATGAATTGCTAAATTATGAGTGCTAGCATAGTGATTTGATAATGCCTTCAACATCCTGATGATCATCGTTTCTTCATTCTATTGATTCACGAAGAATCTATTCATTTGAGTGATTGGAACAAGAGCATCACTCTTTATGAGATAGGAGAGAGGAGAGATAGGCTCTTGAAATTGAGTGATGAATATTCATCACCATGAGATCCTCCCCCTCTCTTCTATAGTAAATTTCCAAAATACCCAAAAAGGGCCCCCACCCCCGAATATTTATTACTCACTATTTAAACTATAAATGATATATTATGACTTACCAGATGATTCATAAATACCATTTATATATTTATCACTTAATTATAATATACTAAATACATTATGTGATAAAATGGAGTCACTAACTCAACTCATCATTCCCAAAAATATTAAATAAATATTGAATATTAAAATAATATCCGTTCATATAATATTTTCCATGTATTTTATATAATACTCGTAAAATAAATTTAATAAATTAATTTAGTAATAATTATTCTAAACTTAAATAATATGAATTTATTTATTCCTTGGTGATAATATGTCCTCAAACGTATCCCGGACCCCATGGTGGGGCCCACCGTGTCATAAACTTCTATGTACTGAAATAGAGAATAATTTTGAATATGATATTGCGTGAAATCCTCTGGGCCCTTATTTCAATAGTGGTGAGTATTATTCACATACCAAGGGTAGAGACTAACAACTCATCATGTCCCTCTAAAGAGATAAGGATTATTCATAGCAACGACAACCTTCCTACAAAAATAGTCTATGTAATATAATATTTTTGTCTTGTGATATCTCATAAATTAGAATGAACACTTTATTTAATCATCCTTTATTGTTTTATTATGCATTTACCTTACTAGATATACTTATTTTCTTCTATCATGTTCATGGATTTAGTAAATGTATTACCATCTTGATCAATTGGTCCAGATATATCTCTTATAATCAGAAGCGAAAAATTCTTTCTTGATTATTCAATCAACATCATACTACCAATGATGCACCCAAAAAAAGCTACCTCACAACAAATTCAATGCAATAGTTTTTTCCTTTCATCAAATTAGGTGATCAAATAAAATAAAATAATAATAATCTCAAGTCAGGACACCATTACACATGTTTGCAGATAGGAACTACAATGAAACCTCAAACATGTGGTGTTCCTATTGAAAGTTCTGTCCTCCCAATATCATCTTCTTGAGATCATCAAGTTAAAACCTCATGAGATATAGTCTCAATGCTTTTGATCCCCCAACACCTGATAGTCATACACCATTTGTGTCCAGTCATAATAATGTATATAGACTGTAAGATGTTTTCTTAAGATTAATGTCATAGTATCTCATGGTTCTCATTATAGCATGGGAACTGATATAACCTTTTGATATGACAAATAATCTATGGAAATTATGATTTAAATAGTGGAATTAGAAATATAAACACTATTATAGTAAGTGAACATCATGCATAACTAACAGTATACTTGGTATGGTAATCGAAAAGTACTGTTTAAGTTGGGTCTAGGGAACCCACTATTATAACATTCCCACTTTCACTTGATCCAACTTGATAACTATCCCCATTATCCCTCGATCATGTTTCTACTTTGGAATGGATTTAGTCATGGGCCTTCCATGTCTCGGCTGTGTGGCTATTATGCTATTTGCAAACTTACCTTCTTGAGAAATAATTTTCAAGAGATGTAAACCTCAAGTATATTCCATTTTATTCAATATAAAAGCTCAAAATTTTTTCTAGTACTAGTAGTAGAATTTTCATAATTTATATTATGATAAAAATTTACTTTCTAGGTGTAATTTTAATAATTTAAACAAATTATTATGTATTACACATTGCTTCTTTAGTTTCATCAGAAGTCACAACGTACTCAGTATTTATAGATATGGGTACCATTGGATTGAATGATATTGTATTAATTTTTGACTTATCTTGACTTTGATATTGTATCATATTAATATAAATCAATACTAGTATGTGCCCCCAAAAAACTAGCATTCCTTCTCCTCCACATATAAAGTGTACATCCTTTGTACTTTCTCAAGTACAATTGGATACTTATGACTACTTCTCTTGTAGTTATCTTGGATATTACTGATATTATCCTTCCATAAAGTATATTTCGGTAATATCATATATAGTATATAACATGTAATATGTGATAGATCCAATACTAATGCTTATGGAATTCTACTCACCTCTTTAATCTCCTCCTATGCCCCATGCATGTCTTCTTGGAGATATTTATGTCATGTGACATTGGTAACAATTCTTTCTCAAATTATTCCAATTTGTATTTTTACCATACCATTGTCATTATATATACTATTAACTTGGCCTAATGAACCATTAGATACACCTTAGTAGATCACATCCCCTAAAATGTAGGTTGCTACTTTAAGTCAATCTCAGAATAGTTACTTTCTTTCTGGTTTTAACTATAAGAACAATAGTTTTTTTCATATGTTACAAAACATTATTTACTTGGAAAACCATGAATATCCCACTAAACCCTTTTATACACATGGAAAAAATTTATTCTAAATGAATATTCTATTAACTATTTTCTTACTTTAATAAAAAATTGGATTTTAGTAACTTTACCCCTTTTATTGGAATTATATTATGTCACCAACCATTTATTGTTGCATCATATAAACACCTTACAATATTGGCGATCTTGACATCCAATTCCTAATATAATGATCATAGAAAGTAGCTATGACAAGTAAAATTTTAATGGATTTAGGTATAAAGACTTAGTGTTACAAATCAAGCCTTAGTGGTACCACACCTGTACTATTGATGTATAGCTTCACTTGAATAACCAAATAGTATTAAAAATAATAAACCCCCTTGTACTTTGATACATGGAATCCGTTATTGAATTATAATTGATATTTTAAATTTTAGCTAATTTTCAAATACTGCTTACTTGTAGGATACATAGTTCTCAACGAATAATGTATCACCAATTGAGGTGAATACAAAACCATTACAATGGTTTAATTATTTCTTCACAATATGTGTATTTGGAACATTCTTTCCCACAAGTTATAGTGGAACTTGTTCTTGTGATAACTATTTGTGCATCTCTATAAATGGTTAAACCTAAGAAAATATAATTCCCACTATATCTAATAGATATATACACTCATTTATAGAAATATAGTATATAAATTGACTATCCATTTTCTATCTTTTGGATTTAAGTAATATCCTTAGAAAACATTAGGACAACTATTTCAGATGCATGATATGTTTTAGTTGATGCAAGTTTATTTATATCTTTAATAAACACTTTGAATTTAAACACATGTTCTTCTAACATAATGGTTTTATATCATACTATAACTCATATGATATCCATTGGTTATTATAGTTTATTTTTTTCAATAATGTTGTTATTTGCAATGAATGTCTTAAAAATAATAAAAGTATCTACAATGGATATAATTCTCAATATTGATGATCCTTTTACTTATAACATAAATATGATATGTATAAGGAAATGTGTTTTTTGGAATTAATCCATGATATATTTTGTTTGATCAATGGTTTACATGTAAGACTCAATATTGATCCTCCTTGGTTACATCATAACTTTTATGTGAATAAGGAAATATGCATTTAGGAATTACTCCACACTACATTTTAATGATTGATAAATTCTTGTTCAATATATTATTCACCACATGGGCCTAAAGTTACTCATATATTATAATCATTCATATATCATACTTTACTTTTACATTACTTGAAACTCTTAAGGGAATCTAATTAAGTACATTTACCACTAGATTTCCCTTGGAGTAGTTCTTGTTCTTTATCTGAACTAATTTCCAAAAGCTTTGTGACTTAACTTTATTTCTAAAGGCTAATTTGTCAAAAAAATAAATAATTTGATAATACCAGAGGTATTAAACTCCAAAGATTCTAAATAATATACTAGGTATATCCTTGAAATCAGCTTTTAGTTTTTCTAGACAAAGATTTATCTTTCCAAAAATGGGTATAATAGTATTTCATTTATATTCATCGGTAATTTCCAATGATTCATTCATTAGTTAAACTTTGGTTTAGTATAAAACAATACTCATTAATAAATTGAATAATATATCCTTGTGTCCAATGGATAAGTGAGATTAATGTTTTGGTTATACTCAATAAAAGTTTGACTATAATCATTAATCTTGGAAAGTGGAAGTTTTGTACTTCTCACTACTGACTTAGGAACCACCCTTTCTCAGTCACTTGGAGAGAAAACCTTAATTCTTGTAATGCTTCATTTATTACTTGGTTACTTTATTTAAATACACATATTTGATATGAATATTATATTTAATACCCAAGATGTATTATAGAAACATTACATACAACTAATGAATATAAATGATGTAGAAGCGATTACATTCTTCTCTAATTTAGTTCATGGAATTTAAAATTCAATAGTATTATCTCGTAACATGAAAATTAAATAGAATATTATTTATTGAAAATCCTTATTTCATTGAATGAAATTGAGAAGGTTCCTTTGGAATCGCACTTCCATTGGATTTTTTTCCTTATCTATCAACTTGTTCAATATAATAACTAAGGCTTTCTTTAAGTTATTATTTACTTAGTGAACCTTACCTAAAAATCAATGAAGTGTTTTCTTCATACTATTCATTTTTTAATATTAAAAAAATTATATAAATTTGGTGATAAATATATAAGAATGTGATGTATTGAAGTACTGTGATCCACCTTTAAACTTACACATATCTAGTGTAATCATCAACCTATTCATATATCTCTTTTCTTTCTCCTCACAAACTTCTCAGATATGAGACAAGAAGTGATATAATCCATGTACTGCTGTTTTATCCACAAATCTCATTAGATATTGATGATATCATTATGATGTAAATATCAAATGTGTCATTCAAGGTTCTTCAGTAGGAAATTTTCAAACCCTCTATTCTTGATATGACTTAATAGATATTGGGGACTCCAGCACCTTAAATATCCTATATTGCAGTAATGCACGCAAGTCCCTGTACTTTTGAAAGCTCTTTCTATTTTGGATAGGTTCTTTTTCAAATAGTTATCACAATGTAATTGTGGTATTAATTTTTATTTTCTATAGAATCAAAATCTAGTAGATTAGTACTTTTATCTTGATTACTGACTAGAAAATTTTGATTAATTTTATAATAAAATGTATCCTACTATTTTATCAAAGTATAGTATCCCCCATTACTAGAATTAGAATGCTCTGTCACTTAATTATTATAGTATAAAGGATCGATGAAACCTCTCCTAATATTATACAAGATATGTCTATGCCACTACTCATATAGTTTCATAGTAGGTGGTTGAATCGTCAACCACATTAACTCATGGCTCGTTGATCTGTTCAGTGAAACATCAGCTTCTAAAATCATAACTTTATTTACTCAAAGCTTTGCCTGTAAATATGCATAATTCAAGCTATAGATACTTATTTATTTTCACATTTAGTTAAGTCAACTATTGTCTCACATAAAAACTCCCCAGTAGTATGATACACCCTTAACTTTGGATGACCGAGAACCTTGTATACCTGGTTTTTTTTCAAATTTAAAATACATAAGTATTTTTCAACTTAATATCTTATTTTAGGGGTTTTTATTTTTCCCCAATGAATGAAATAATTTTCTATCTGATATGAACGTATTATGTGATCTCACTCATAACTTTCAACGTAACAGATAGAAAAACATTCATATCATGAAATATTTATTTAATCTATGTAAGCTTACTTATCATTGTGGATGAGAATAAAAAACTAAACATACATAAAATAATAAACCATATATAAATAAAATTAAACAACTCGATCATGAGTCGATACTAATAGTTAATCCATTTAGTGAAAATGGATCAACCTTGATCCTGGGGTAACTCCTTGGGTCTCTATTCCTGTGACTCAAGTTGCAACACTCACTCATACAATGTGTCATACTACCATATGGTGTGTCACCAAATCTTGGTGCGAAGTACATCACTGTTTGTACTCATCATTATATAATAATACTCGCATGAAAGCGAGGAGGTCTTGAGAATTTATAGTACAGATAAAAAAAAATTATCTGGATGCACATGAACTTATACTTATAATGATGTATAAAATGATTCACAAATCCTCATTTGTTAAATAATTATTACAAACATGCATTAAAATAATTAAATAAATAAATAAATAACATCATACATGAATTTTTCTTTCTATAGCTCATGATCAGTTGAAACACGTTAAACTCAGTTATTTAAATTAATTACATAAAAAAACTTGCAAGAAAATATTTTCGAGGGTGATTTAATGAATTTAAATAATTCAATATTAATTTAATTAAAAATTTTAAGTTATTCGATTCCACTAATTAATTTAATTATATTTCAAAATTTAACTTAATTTTAGAATAATAATTATTAAAATAATTAATATTTAAAATTATATTCCAAAATATAATCTTCATCTTGATATATATATGGGATTATATGTACATACATACGTACATACGTACATATGTACATGCATACATATATATATATATATTCTTAGCCTCTGCACCACCCCTAAAATCTCTAATAGGGATATGAGGCTTAATTTTACCTCGCAACGGGCCTAGTGGGTAATTCAGGGCCCAAGTCACCCTACATTGGGTCGAGTTGACCCGCCTCAACCTGTTTGGGTTAGAAAATAACTATGGGATCCCAATTGGTCTGGTATATGTGTGTTTGCGACTCTGTGCTAGCCTGTGGACGCCTGATGGAGGGCGGTAGGGATTTGACCAAGATGGGTGTGGTCTATTCCAGTGGTGGTGTGTCGTCTAAGAGAGGGCACGATGTTAGGTTCCTACATGGGAACATTGTGGAAGCCCAATGATTAGGATAGGTGGTCCACGGGCTGGCCTATGTTGGTGCTATCTGATAAAGATAGAACGATGGAAGAGATCACCATCAACATAGGAGGGTGGCTGGAACAAGGGGTGACCAATCGGGATCGGGCCATTTCGAGAGGGTGTTAGTGTGGTTTGGACATATCAGATGCCGAATCGAGGAGACCAGATGGGAATGACATTCCATAACCCTAGGTGGGTGGTCGCAAGGTTTGTTGGATGGAGGAAGATGACACACTTTGATTTTTTTATATAAAATTCTTTTTTTATTCTTAAAGAAGCTTTTCGACTGACCTCATTTTCAAAAGATAACATTTTTTAAAAAAAATTATCATCCACTTAACGATGACCTGACTATGCACCCATGTCTCATCTTATTTTCTTTACTAATTTTTTTCTAGCCATATGATTTTTAGACTTCTTACAAACTAGAGAAAAAAGGACCACCAAAATACACTATTCCAACATAGTTTCCAGTGGATCATAGATGTTAAAAATCTGTTCTATCCATTAGGTGTAAAAAATTTATTCATATATATATATATATACGTTACTCATTTTAAACCCAAAAATAGGATTTCAATTCATATTAAAAAATTTCAGATGGCTAGAACCTGGCCATCCAATGTCATATTAACTCACCATCTATGGTGTTGAGACTATTGCAATGACCTCTAAATTAATTTATTAAAAATATAATTTTTCTCATCTTAAAATTATCACGCATCACTCTTATGCCTGTTGAAGGTACTGGGGTATGCCACAAAATCCATTGGGTCAGAGATTTAAAAAATTTCACCAGCAAACGACGTAACTATGTCATCACCGGAGAATAACTTCCCCAGTTAAAGCCTGAGGATCATGCATGATGAATTTTAAATACAAAAATAAACCATAAATTTATAATTTTATATAATGATACACGTTAATCATCCATTCTTCATCAGTGACCATTTCTCAAATGATCTGAATTTTATTCTCTCTATATCTTTCAAACATGATTCAAAAATCTATAGGACCATTGATCATCAAATTCTAGGTCCTAGTGCGGTGATCAGATGAAGACTTTGATGTCCTGATGATCACCATTTATTTATTACATTGATCCATGAAGAAGTTTGTTAATCAATCACTTAGAATGAGAGAATATCTATGTAGAAGGTGGGGGAGATGAGAAAGAGGCTTTGGAAGTTGAGCAAGAATAGTCATCTATATGAGTTCCTACTCATCCATTTTATAATGAATTTTCAAAATACATGAAAAGGGTCCCCAACCCCTGAATATTTATTACTCACTATATAAACTATAAACAATATATTATGACTAACTGACTGATTCATAAATATCATTTATATATTTTTCACTTACTTATAATATATTAAATATATTATGTGATAAAAGAGATCCATTATCTCAACTCATCGTCCCTTTAAATATTAAATGAACCTTTAATATTAAAATAACATTCCTTCATATAATATTTTCCATGTATTTACAATAATACTTGAAAATAAATTTAATTAATAAATTCAATACTAATTAGTCTAAACTCTAATCATATGAATTTATTTATTCCTTTTTGATTGTATATCCACAGACATATCCCAGACCCTGTGGTGGGACCCACCATGTCCTAAACTTATATTCACTAGAATAGGGGTGACTTTAAAATTTTATATTATGTGTTACCCTATAGACCCTTATATTGATAGTGATTAATATTATTCATAAACCAAGATTAGAGTCTAGTAACCCATCATGACCCATAAATAGATAAAGAGTAGTCATAACAATTAAAAACTTTTTACGAACACACACTGTGTAATATAATCTATTTGTCTCATGATATATCATAAATGAGGACACTCACATTTTTTCATCATCATTTCTTGTTTTATTATTCATTGAACTTACTGGAAAAACTTACCTTTTTCTAACATGGTCATGGATTTAGTAAACATACTACCATCCTAATCAACTGGTCCTAAGATATATCTTCCCATAAGAAGCGAAAAATTCTATCTTGATTGTTCAAACAGTGTCATACTAACAATAATGCACCCAACACAAGCTACCTCACCGAGAATTCAATGTCATGGTTTGTGCCTTGCATCAAATTACATGATCATATAGTATACACCGATAACAATTTCATGTTAGGAGACCATTGTACATGTTCATGAATAAGAACTACCAATGACACTTGAAACATGTATTGTTCATATTGGTAGGTCAGTCCACATGATCTCATATACCTGAGATAACCAAGTGTGAAATTCATAAGAATAAGTCTCAATGCTTATGATCCCCATCCCCTAGTAGTTAGACATCATTTGTGTCCATTAAAAATGATGTGTCTAGATTATAGTATATTTTTTTCATATTAATGTCATAGTATCTTGAGGTTCTCATTATAGAATGAGAACTACTATAACTTTTTGATACGACAAATAATTTATGGAAATTACCATTTAAATAGTGGATGTAGAAATATCAACACTATAATTGTAAGTTAACATCATGCATAACTCATTTTATACATGGTATGGTAATTAAAAAGTACTGTTTAAGATTGTTCTAGGGAACTAACTATTGCAAAAATTGTCATATTTTCTTATCTTAAGAAAAATAATCCAGGGAATTATTGAAAAGGTTTGGAATGAAGGAATGAAAAGGGTATTCTACTCTCATGGCTTCTTGCACCAAATTGAAAAAAGAGGAGGATTAAAATAATGTGAATTTTAAGGATTTTAGAAAATAGATCAATATCCATATGTAGTTAACAACTTCCAGAACTCAAATTTTTATGAAACTATGTGCTCAATTTCAAAGTGATCACCATGCATCTCACATGTTCAAAACCAATAAAATTTTGAGGTACATAGAGAATACATTGAGCTATGACCTATTGTATTTAAACAATTTATATTTTACCTTGAAGGGTTTTACATATGTTGATTGGGTTGGTGATTTTTTTCACAAGAAGTCCACTTCAGGTGGGAAATTCTTTATAGGTGATAATTATGTGGCATGGAATAGCATAAATAAAATTCTCATAGCATTTAACAAATCTTGAGCTCAGAACATAGTATCCACACAAGTTTATAATCAAATGATATGGATGCATGTTCAACTAGCTGGTTTGATAATTAAGGTTGAGAAACCATTATGAAATCCATGTGATAATAAAATTGCTATAGATATTTATAAGAATATGGTTAAACACTATGTATTAGAGCACATTAATCTTAGATATCATTTCATTAAATAAAACATGGTTGAAGGTATCTTGAAACTTGAGTTTAGTGTCACAAAGGAAAAAATTCAATACATTTTCACAAAAGCATCGCTAAAGGATAGGTTCACCAAGTTAAGGCTAAAACATCATATTCAGTATTACCCTCTTAGATAAAATTTTGTGGAAACACTAACTTCCATAAGGCTTTAGATTGTGTCGACAAAGTGGGAGAAATAGAGACACAACTCTTCATTCAATAATAGTATTTTTTTACAAAAATGGAGAGTATTCACTACATTATGGGTTTAAGGATGTGTATAATGTTTAATTTGGGTGTTTTTTAAATTGAGTAATTAAGGTGAGGTATGGATGCATACATTGACGGGGGGTTTATTTAAGTCACATAGCCACATTTCCTTAACACTAAGGGATGCAATTACCTCAAAGACATTACATTATTTGGTAGTGTGGTGAAATAAACATGTCAAAAGAGATTGTTTTTGATTTATGATTATTAAGAAATTTGATATGTCAATAGATTAATTTAGGTGATTTGAAGAAGTTTTGTGGGCGTTTCAAAAGAATCTTGAATTTTTTGTGAGGCAGAATTTCATATAAGGAATTTTCACATTTTGTAGGAGTAATTCTAGGATTCATAGGTGTGTTTTTTTCATTGTGTAAATGTCTTATAAACAATTCATAAGAGTCAGTAGTTTGTGTATGTGAAAAACTACTATGTAAAAGTCATTGGAAACTATTGTATGAGTCATGATGTGGAATTTTGGAAAATTTCATTCATCAACCTCTAAGTGTTTCTAGTGTTGTGTAAGTGCCATATGAGCAGTGCATATGTGTCAATACTTAGTAAAAGATACAAAAATATATTGGATGAAGTATTTTAAGGAAATTAAATAATTTGATTCCAAATATGATTCTTAGCTTCTAAAACATCACAAATCAGGTGTGATTCAACCAAACATAGATTTCATGATGACCACATCATGAAGAATGAGATCTCTATAAAGATCGATTGAATGAGGAAGAACAAAAATGAATGTATATTGGTTTTTAAGAATAATGTAGACATTAATGGTGTGATTGTTTGTTGTTCTTCAGTTCCTAAAATAACTTGCTAATCAAGTAATGATGCTAGCTGAGTTTGTAAAAAGTTATAGATTATCTTAAGTTGAGTTTTTTATGTTGGTTGTGCTACATGTATCTTATTAATGACGTAGGTATTTGATATATTCCATTAAAGTATGTATCAAATGTTTCCTTCACACTTCAAAACAATTGAAAAAATGAAAGTGGTGGAAATGAAAATACCCAGTGATGATATGAGTAGTTTAGAGATAAATAGAAACTGGGTCTGATCTAATTGAATTGGGAAGAATTTTTTATGATTAAAAGATATCAAGGTTATAAAAGTTTGAAAGTTTGAGATGTATTAAGAATATATTTTAGGTAAGATCCAGGTTTGATATTTCACACAAGAGTGTACTGGAGTGTGACTGTAAAAAAATTATAGAATAAGAAGAAGTTTCTGGATCCAAAGTTGCATGAGCTATGAAAATATTCTTTTACTTAAGCTTTCAGAGGTGATAATAGGAGGGTGAAAGTGGTTTTACTATAGCTAAGGTGATTTTCATCATTATATATATGTTTCTTTATCTTGGAGTTTGTAGTTTTAGAGAAAGAGAAGGATATCCTTAAAGGGTCCCACATGCAGTGAGTTTAGCATACAAAGCTCTTAGGATTATATTCACAAGGTATTTTATAAAGAAGATACTCTTGAATAAATTGAGTTATTTTATCTTGATATTTTCATAAAATATCAAATAATAGGTTCATTCATCTACTGTTGAAGCAATTCTAATTCAAATGAAGAAATTTTACACACCTCATGTTGTGTTATTTATTGTATTTTTTGAGAGACAATGGATCTTGTGGGGGTGGTGCTGGAAATCATGGGCTTAGGATAATAACAAACTCAAACCACTTGTATTGATGACAATATGTTATTATAAAATTTTTATCTAGTGATAACAACATGCTACAACATGGATTAGGTGCTCATATTGACAACAAGACTTATAAAAACTAATGTGTGACTTTGTTTTTGCTAATATTTCATTCCTTTTGAGTGAATATAGGATATCTACTTGAGGGTGTTGTGTCATAACTGACTTCTTGTGTTTAGTCCAAATAAATATATTTTAAAAGTATCCTACACGGATTCACCCTCCTATCAGTGTAGGCCCTAGATCTACTGAGAATAACCATATACACCTTGCGAAGAACCTAGTGCTTTATTCTTCGATGAAGCATATTCTGTTAAGTTACTATTTTATCATAGGATTAATACATCATAATATATTGAAATTACAAAATATTTGTGGAACCAATATTCTAGAAGACGTTTTGAAAAATCAAATTGTGATTGAGAAGTTTGAGCCACTATTGTGCTTCTGTTGGTCTTTTTTAATAAATGGAGGATGTGTAACAACCCATGATTCTATCCGTGAAATTTACCATCTTATTATTATTTCATATATTATAAATCACATAAAATCACTTAGAGAACACAATACAAACTTTATAAACGAATAATAATTGAAATAAGAGGCATTTTTAGAAGTTAAGAAACATATACTGATGAAATAGTGACTTAACCTTAGGAATAATAATATAACCCTTATGAATAGTAAATCAGCCAAATGAATTGTAACCACACCCATGAAAGTATAAATAAAATTTATGAATATTATACATAATATTATGATATAATTATACCATATTATAAGTAAATGAATATTTTTAAATTATTAATTAATTGTTGGTATTTTTTGTAAGTCATAAATATTTAATTACAATTCTATAATTAACAAAATTATTTAAAAGAAATTTTATTTTCATAAAATTTATTAATAAATTAATATTTTTTTCCTTATGATTTTATGATATTTTTATGAGACCTTAGTTAATTTTTCAATGTGTTATAAAATCAGTTATAAATTTAAAATCTTTATTTTTCAAGTAAATGACGATTTTAATTAAAAATTAAATTTCTCATATTTATAAAATTATTTTCTTAAAATTGAATTAATTTTTTTACTTATACAAGTAATAAAAATGGTTAGGGTGAATTTTTGAGATTTTTCTAAAATACTTGAATTTTTGTGAATAGTAAAATACAATAATTTAGGATAAATGTTAAATACATGAATTATTGATTCATAGGTTATTTATGGATGATGTAAGCCCATAATATCAAACTATCATTAATTATTTTAATATATTTTGTGATAATTATCAAACTATTCATAGTCTTGAGCCAAACTAATAAACAAGTGAATAAAATATTCAAAAAACTCCCCTCTCCTCCACTATAAATACCACCCCTTCTCCTCACACCTACCAAGATTTGAGACTTATCAAATTTCTACCCAATAATCTTCCAATTATTCTATCCCACATCCAATATCATTTACTCTCATCAAAATACCAAATGAAATCCACTTAAGGAGGTTCTCAAGGAGGATAATTCAAGAGGTAAAAATCCTCTTTATTTTATTTTATTTTCAATTTATTTTATTTTCTTATCCTTCCCTAACCTCCCCTATTCAAATAGAAATGATAAATATAGTATCATTTATATACTATAATGATATAATTTTAATAGAATATCCATCATCAAAATCTCTCTCTCTCTCTCTCTCATTTTTATTCTATAAATGAAAACATCTCCCGTGATGTGTCAATTTACCGACATCAAGGATGATGCATCTTCATTTTCCATTAACAGTTTCAAGGATGGTCATAAAAGAGTTTTTATAGTTCAAAAAAATAAAATACAATTATTATATCCTATGTAAGGTTATGTAATCATTATATACACATAATTTTAATTAATATAAAAATAGTTTGTGATGGTCAAAAACTTTCCCAAATAATCTAAATGATTATCACTAATGACTTATCTAATGATTCATTCTCATCCCAAATAACAAAATGAATTATATAAACATTTAATCTTTTAAATATTAATCAATAACATATAATTCCAATTTTGGATAATTATAACCATTTTACATGAACTTCCATACTCGTAAACCGACAATGAAAACCAAGGAAATGAACACTCCCGAACGATAAAATTGTATCTTATAACTAATCAAAAAGACCATAAATGAAATTTATAAAACTATAATAAATAAAATACATGAATAAAAGGTTTTTAATTAATTAATTAATTAATTTTATTTGATTATACTAGACATTAAGGATATGTGCGGAACACATTCGTACATAAGGTAAGAGTTTCTTCCCAAACCTCCATTTTAATTAGGGTTGTGTTTTATTCCTATTTACACCAATGTAATTATTAATTATTTTTATATAATTCTTCTACATTCTGTTTTCATGTTCCAAAATCATGTATCCAGATCATGACATCTTTATTTTATGGGGAATTACATGTTTTACAAGGTTTCCTTATCAATTCTTCCTGATACGCAAGCCCAATTGAAGGGAACTTCTTGATTTATTACTCATTTTCACATACTGTCCATAATATATTTTATGAAACCATTACATTTATAAAATTAATAATTTTTCATGAAAAAATATATTTTTTAATTTCTTGTTTAATACAAAAAATTATGAAAAATACAAATTATTTTCCCAAAAGAACTCTTATTTTCAAAGTAAAAAATGGTATTTCTCTCAAAATTCCTCGATGATTTTATTAGAGTATATTATTATATTTAAAAACCTATGTTGAATATTATGATTTAATAAGATTTATCTCTTATGATTATCACCTATCATATTTTATTAAATGTTTTATGATTAGTTTTAATGTGAATGTTCTATATTGATACCATTCACTATATTACTCATAATGGTTAATGACTATGTTTACTGATTGGGGAAAGTTATTTATATTTCATATGTATATGTTGTTTATGTTTAACCCCATTCATGTGAGGAATTTATTGGTCTTAGTAAGTGACATGTGGGACCCATTATATCCGCTTGATTTATCGATAATTCTCATGAAATAAACTAGACTCGATTTTTACCCATTTACGTATGATATCTTGCCAGAAGCCTTGATGGTATGTTTATGATGTCTAACATTATGCATTCCCTCATTATGATATTAGTAATTGATAGCCCATGTGATTATTATACTATTATAATATCCATGGTTAATTTTAATTCTCATGTAATTATTTTATATGGCATTATTTATCCAGCTTTTATTTCTTCCATATTATGCTCAAACTTATGTTTTAATGGCATGAATTTTTATTTATTCATCATGCCTTATTATTTATGTTTATATATTCTAATTTGTTGATGAACCTTACCAATCATATGAGATAACCCATTTATTATGTTTTATTTTTCCCCAGGATGAAAATATGTATATTATAAATGACTTAAAGGGATAATATAGGAGTTTATGGGAATTTACAATGGAATTTCTATGGTGTATTTCCCTTAAAGTCATAATGTGAAGTTCATGTATGTAATATGTCTTAAAATACTACTAAATTTGTAGGACATTTGGGATTAAAGTATTGTATCTATGACAATGTATTAATTTAAGGCACCGAATCTGGGCTACTAGGGTCGGGGTCTCTATAATTGGTATTAGAAGAAGTTTAATAGAACCTTGGAAATTAGATTTAGAAAACATAGATTAGGGAACATCCCTAAGAAATAATTTTAGGATAAACATATAAGAACATCCTGAAAATTTGTAAAAGTAGATATTATGTGGGTCTTCGTAGCAATACATCCCTATATGAATACTACAAGTAGGCGTAGTTCTAGTACATATGTACTAAGGGGTAACAACTCTAAAAAGGTGTTCCGGGCCTGATTTGAGGTAACCTGGTAAATGACAATGAGCGTTACTGCGCACCTAGTTTGACAATCATGAGGGATATACTTAGGATAATTCACATTTTCTTTAAAAATCATTTTTAAGGATTTCAAAGTAAAAATTTCCCTAAAGAAACCATGTTTATGATTATGAGATTAGCTACACATACATTTTCAATTTATGTAAACTGTTTTTCTAGCTTGAAATTATGCATGAACTAATTTAGTGTATTACATTGCTTATAAATGGCGCCAAGTGAAACGTAACACCCCAAGGTTTTGAAAATAAATTTTGAGTGCATTTTATAATCCATAAATTAAACTCAACTTTGCCTCTTCTATGTTTTGAATTTCAAAAAAGTGGTCATCAAGAGTTGTGATCAGTAAGTCATTTTGGAGTCTGATAGAACAAACTTGATTTTTTGGTGAATAGTAACATACCCTTATGAATAGTAATATGACCCTTATGAATATTAAATAATAATATTATTTTATTTTCTTAAGGAAATAATATAATGAGATCTTAATTAATTTTTCAATGTGATATAAAACTAATTGCACCTTTAAAATTGTTTTTTCAAATTAATTATGAATTTATTTAAAAATTAAATTAATAATATCTAGAAAATTAATTTTGAAAAATGAAGTTCTTTTTTGAATTCTACACGTTGAAAAATGGTAGGGGTAATGTTTTGGGGTTTTTCTGAAATTATGGAATTTTTGATGAATTGTGAAATACGATAAATTACCATATATACAAATTATCAGTTAAATAAACTATTTATGAAATCATAAGTGATGTAATGCAACTTGGTTAGAACTCACATGCACTTATTACTATTATGGGTCATGTGAAAAAACACTATTGGTTGTCTTGAGGAAAATAATAAA
Source organism: Viscum album (assembly GCA_963277665.1). NCBI lineage: Eukaryota > Viridiplantae > Streptophyta > Magnoliopsida > Santalales > Viscaceae > Viscum > Viscum album. The sequence continues at coordinate 213,410,431 of OY728163.1, forward strand.
ATAATGAATTAAATATTCAAAATTTACCCCTCTCCTCCACTATAAAAACCCCTAACCACTCCCTCTTCTCGTCACTCCTCTAAGCCTTGAATATTATCAATTTTATACCAAAATAACATTCCCTAGTTACTACCCACTACCAGGAAGCTCTTGGTTTTTCCAAAAGACCAAAATCCATTCCCTCAAGGAGGTTCTTGAGGAAGTTATTTCAAGAGGTAAAGCATCATTCTTTTTCTTTTAGTTTCATTTGAATTTATCTTCTTTGGTTATCCTCTCCTCACCTCCTCTGTCCAAATGAACATGATAACTCTAGTATCATCTATATAATAGATTTATATCATGTTAATATAAGAAACATCATCAATATTTATACTCCCTCCCTTTTATTTTTATAAATGAAATCAACGTCCATGAGGTTGCAATTTATAACCTTCGTGGACGACGAAGTTTCATTCTTCAATCTGTCCTTCATTACTGGTCATGAAACCAGATTTATGGTTGAACAAGACTATAATATATGTATTACAACCTAATTAATATCCAGTAACCAGTATATGTACATATTATTAATTTATATGACAAAACTATTTCATAATAATCCAAATACCGCCAAATAATCGAAGTGATTATCATCTAATGATTCATCCTCATTCCATGTAACCAAATGAAAGAAATGGCCATTAAAAATTCTGGATGTTCATAAATAATATTTAATTTCAATTCTTGAGATTTACATCCATTCAAATTCATTACATAAAAACAAGTGAACTGAATATGAAAATAAAAGAAACAAACACTTCAGAACAACGAAATTCAATACAATAACTTATCAATAAAGACATAAATGAACTAACAATAATTATGATAAAATAAATACATGTCTAATATGTTTTTAAATAATTTATTAATAAATATAATTTCATATTCTAGGAGCTTCATTACAAGATTAGAACACGTTCAGAGTTAAGGTAATGGTTTTCTACCCGAACTTCCATTTTCATTCAGGTTACTTTAATTGTCTAATTACCTCAATGAAATTATTATATATTGTTATGTACTACTCATAAATTCTGTTTGAGTATTATATATATGTACATAAACCATAATACTTACCAATTTTATGGATATTTACACGTTTATAAAGAAACTTTCAAAACTGTTTCCGAAATACAAGCCCGATTCAAGGGAATTTCTCAAATCCTAACCAATTTTCAAGGGAACCCTATAATCTATTTTTGGAAACCATTATTTTTATAAAATTAATAATTTTGATAAGAAAATACTACTTTAATTCACTTATGGTTTTATAAAAATGTTTTCCCAAAATAACTCTTCTTCTCAAAGTAAAAGGGTTTTTATCTCAAGAATTACTCGAAGATTTTGTGAGAGTATCTTCATCTATTTCAACACTCTCGTTGATTATTATGTATTATTGGGTTTAATCATTTATTATGGAATCTAAAATATTTTATTGAATGTTTTATGACTAATTTTATTGTGGATGATCAATCTTTAAACCATTCACCACATTACCTGGAATAGTTAGTGGTTTATGTATAATGATTTGGGAAAGTTAGTTACATTTCCTATGATAGTTTCAATATGAATGTGTATGTTGTTTATGTTTTAACTCACTCATATGAGGAATGCATTGGACTTATTATGTGATGGGTGGGCCCCGCTATAGCCCCTATATGCATCAGTAGGTCTCATGAGACAAATATGCGTGGAATTGGCCGAGGCCTTTCCCAGTGTGATATATGGGTTTTGGCCGATGCCTTAATTATTAGACATCATGGCCGAGGCCTTGAAAAAATGTTTCAGAATTTACAACATATTCACTTCCCTCATTATGAAGCTAGTAATTTAAAGTTCATGTGGTTATTTGACTAGTATAATACCCATTATTATGTTATATTATGGAAATATTTACTCAACTCATATTCCTTCCATATTATGTTAAAATTTATTTTTAAAGGCATGTGTTTTCAATTATTCACCATGTCTAATGTTTAAATTATATTCCGCTATATTTCTTAATCTTACTAAGCATTTTATCTCACCCATTTCTTATATTTCATTTCCAAAGGGCAAGAATAAGTAAATTATGAATGACTTGCAAGCGTAATCTAGGAGTCTTGGATGTTTTCTTGTGGAATAAATTAGTGTCGTTTTTCCCTTCATGATGTAATGAAAAAATTATTTATGTATCTTGTTTCCAATAATAATAAACTACTCGGTCCTTCGGGATTCTTATTCCTTGTTTGTATGACAATAAGGCACCGACTCCGGGTAACTAGGGTCGGGTCCTTACAATTGGTATCAGAGGAATTTTAGTAGAAAACATGGAAACCAGATTTAGAAAACGTGGATTAGGGAAGAGTCCCTAAGATAGTTTTGAGGATAAACATACATGAACATCCCGGTATTTTAGTAAGGAAAATATTATACGGACCTTTCATGTTAGGACCAATAGGGGCCTATATACCTCGAGAGGGGGGGGGGGTGAATCAGGGTATGGATATTCTTTTCTAAATTCTTCCTTCCCCACTGGATCTTGACCTCTTTTTTACAAGGGCCACTTTGTTTGCACTTGTGTGTTTATTATGATCACTTCTTTTCTTCTGTATCTGATGATGATGCTTTGAATGCAATACAGGGAAGAAAGTAGGCAGACATAGATATTTTTACTTGGTTCAACCTCACTGGGCTACGTCCAAGGAGCATACAACGACGATGTGCCGCTGTACCAAATCCACTAAAGATCACTTCCAAAAAAGTTCAGGCTAGATCACTTCTATGCCCAGGCTCACTGCCTTTACAATGTTTAGGGTCAGCTCGCTGCTTTCCCAAGGGTCACTCCCTATTTCTCTCTCTCTGGCTCACTGCCTGTAGAGATGATAACCTTCTTCCTCTTCCTTTTCTCACTACACTTGGAAGGGTTCCATTCACAGTTATAGACCTGTAGGTATTTTCATTATCTCTAATGAAATCCTCATCCTTAACTATTGATAAATTCTCTGTTGATTTCCAACTTTCACTCACAGATAAATCTCTCTTTTCACCAGGTGTACTGGGAAACCCCAATTTTTACGCGCAGCTTTCATTGGGCCTTGCGTGTAATTCTATGATTTTGTGCAAAATTCGCTTTTTGCGCAACACCCCTTTTATGCGCAACACTCCTTTTACGTGCAACAAATTATTTTACGCACAACAGCTATTACGCGCAGCCTCTACCCTTCCTTGCACGGAATTCTCCACTTTTGCGAGAAATTAACTTTTCATGCAACAGTCTTCTTTTCATGCAACACTTTTGGGAACTCCAATTTCATGCGCCAGAGCTCAGATACTCTCTATGTCTTGAACTGATTCAAATGGAGGGGGTTTACTTCATATTTATTGGAAAAATCGACCCCGCTCAAAAAACCCTCCTTGAGTGCGTAATCCACTTCAAGCGCGAAAAACAAATCTTCCGCGCAACACCATTTTTCGGGCACTACTCCAATATTTCATGCACCTCATGCCTTTTCAAATTTTCAAGATTCGGTCCTTGAAACACCTCTTGCACAAAAAAATTCAACCCACTATTTTGCACATCACTTTCCTTTTTCACGCACTGGGCAAATATTCCGCGCAACACTTTATTTTTCCGAGCACCACACTGATATTTCGCGCACCATACTGATTTTTCGCACGCCACTATATTTTTCACGCACCCTGCTGATTTTTCATGCAACACATTATTTTTTGCGCACCACTCTAATTTTGCGCGCACCTCCCTTTTCCAAAAAATGCATCTCTCCATTTTCTGATTTTCAGGCCCAAAAATTTGGAAAACACTAGAAAACGGTGCCACCTTATATCTTCTCTTTTTGTACCACCTGCAGATCATCCATTCCTTTGTCGAGGTCCTTCAATCAATCATAGATTGTTTAAATCAACCCTTTAACCCAAAAAATCACCATGTAAACCCCCTTTGTCAACACACTCTTACATCATGGTTTTCTTTGTCAACAAAAAAAACATGGAGGCCCACTTTTTCAATAAACAAAATCACCTCAAAAATGATTCAATGATGACTTGAGGGATTTTTCCCAACATTTCAAGAAATACATCTCTGTCTGGATATGAGCAGTTAGAGGCGGATCTGGTACAGATGTATCTAGGGGTAAAACCCAAAAACACTGATTTGAGCTAGACTCGAACGGGAACTGGTGCACGACAACGGGGCTTACTGTAATCTTGGTTATGACACTCCTGGGGGATATGCTTAGGATAATTCACATTTTCTTTAAAATCCATTAAGTATGATTTAAATGTAAAATTTTATTTAAAGAAACCATTTTTATGATTATGGGATTAGTCATGCCTAGGATTTCAATTTGTGGTATTTATTTTGTCAAGTTAAGATTATGAATTATGATTCATAACCTAATCTAGTATATGCCATTATCTAGAAATGGCGCCTAGTGGAAGGAATGGAAACCGAACGAACACACGTGTCCCCTGTTGGGATTTTCCTTCGATTCAAGATAATGATGTTGGCTTTGGTGTTGTGACTGGTGCTGAGAAACTTATAACCATACTGGAAGAACTTACTCAGGTTATGAATAATAACCTTACTTGTATGGAGCATCTGGATCTACCACGTGGAGAAGCTATGCTAGATCACTTTATGCGACAATATCCTCCACCATTCAATGGGACTACAAACCCATTTGTATCTGAGCATTGGATAAGTTCCCTTGAGAAGGTATTTCTTGTTTTGGGATGTAATGAAAGTGAGAAGGTCGTCATGGTAGTTTATCAGCTATCGGGAGATGCAGATCAATGGTGGTCATTAATCCAAAGCACAAATGAGGAGGAAGAAATAGAAGATATGGAATGGAGATATTTTAAAGAAATCTTCCTAGAGAAATACTTTCCTTGCGATCAGAGAGCGGATATGGAGAGAAAATTCTTGAATCTGAGGTAGAAGTAAGATGAGAATGTTGCAAATTATGAAGCTAACTTCACAAGGTTAGCAAGACATGTTGTGTACTACCTATGAAATCCAAAGAGAAAAATTGATCGATTCTTTGATCGCCTAAATCCATTCCTCCAGCGGGCACTGGTCTCCTAAAGTTTTTCATCATATGAGGATATAATTTCATGTGCTATCAAGATAGAAAAAGAATTATCTAAGTCTTATGACTTTAAGGGAAAGCAAGAAAATAAGAGGGTTGTTGAAAACTCTGGGAAAGGAAATAACGAAACAGGGAAGAAGGGAAGAGTTGAATTTCCACCCTGTGATAATTGTGGAAGGAAACACCCTAGCGTGTACTTAAAGGGAAAAGAAGTATGCTACAAATGTGTTCATAAAGACCTTCTTTCTTGTGATTTAAAGGTGAATAAAAAGGCCACAAATGTTCAATGTTATAATTTTTGGGATATGGGAAACTATTCTAATGATTGTCCAAAGCGTCAAGGAAATATGCAACAGAAAAGGCCAAGGGAGCTGGGAAAATCTTATCTGATCACAGCTGCAGAGGTTGAAGTTCTAAATGATGTGGTGGTAGGTACTTTGATCATTTTATAAAACTTTGTCAATGCTTTATTTGATTCTAGATCATCGCATTGTTTCATATCTTCCCAGTTTTCTAAGAAAATTAGATATTTCCAATTCGATTTAACAAGGAAGTTGTTAGTAAAAACTCTTAAGGGATGTATCATTGCAACAAAGTTTTGTGAATCAGTTCCCAATAGGGCATATAAATGTTCTTTATCTAATTATCTCATTGTCATACCCATGATTGAATTTGATATAATCCTTGGTATGGATTGGATTTCAGACCATGATGAAAAAAATTATTGTAAGAAGAAGGAGGTTACAATTTTCGATGATGATAAGGAGTACCTTATCTTTAGAGAAAAAACGTCACCGCCTAATTCTTATCTAGATCCACCCCCAATAGCTCAACCAAATTCAATTATCAGGGAGGAAGATAATGAAATAACTATGGGTGAGGAAAAGAATGCTCAAATAGAAGATGTACCTATTGTGAAAGAATATATTGATTTCTTTCCAGAGGATTTACCTGGACATCCTCTAGTGTGGGAAATTGAGGTTTCCATTGACTAAATTTCTGGTTCAAGGCCCATATCAAAGACCCCTTATAGAGTGGCCACTGTGGAGTTAGTGGAGCTAAATGAACAACTAGAGGAATTAATTGATAAATGATTTATTCACCCTAGCATTTCTCCATGGGGATCCCATGTTATTTTTTTTAAGAAGAAAGATGGATCTATGAGGTTGTGCATTGATTACAGGGAAATCAATGCTGTTACAATAAATAATAAGTATCCACTTCCACGAATCGATGATTTATTTGATAAACTTCATGGATCCCAATATTTTTCAAAGATTGATCTTCAATCTTGATATCATCATTTACTTGTGAGGAAAGAAGTCATTCCAAAAACAATATTATGAACCAGGTATGGGCATTATGAGTTTACAGTAATGCCTTTTGGACTAACTAATGAACCATCTATTTTCATGGATTTGATGAATAGAGTTTTCAAGGAATATATTGATGACTTTTTGGTGGTGTTTATTGATGATATCCTAGTGTACTCTAGAAGCTATGAAGATCATGAAAATCACATGTGCACTATTTTGAAGACACATAGAAGAAATAAATTATATGAGAAGATTAGAAAGTGTGATTTTTGGCTCCAATCGGTTTCCTTTCTGGGCCATATTGTCTCTAAGGATGGAATATATATAGATCCTAGGAAGGAAAAGGCTGTGCAAGAATGGCCTACTCCAACGAACGTAACTGAGGTACATAGTTTTATTTATTTAGCAGGTTATTATCGACATTTCATTCAAAACTTCACCCGTTTAGCCAACCCAATGACCAAGCTCACATGAAAAAGGGTTAAGTTCATATGGACAAAGTAATGTGAATAATGTTTTGAATAATTGAAGAGGAGGTTAGTGAATGCTCTGATCCTAGCCCTACCATCGGGGAATGATGGGTTTGTTATCTATAGTGATGCATCAAAGAAAGGACTTGGTTGTGTCCTTATACAGAATGATCAAGTGATTGCCTATGCGTCTAGCCAGTTATCAATTCATGAACAAAACTATCCAACTCATGATCTTGAGTTAGTAGCGGTAATCATTTCTTTGAATATTTAGAGACATTACCTCTATGGGAAAAAATGTGAGATATATACAGATCATAAGAGTTTGAAATATATATTCTCCCAGAAAGAACTCAACATGAGAAAATTGAGATGGATTGAACTACTCAAAGACTATGATTTCATAGTACACTATCACCTAGAAAAAGCAAATAAGGTAACAGATGCTTTGAACAGAAAAGATCATGGAGTTCTGAACAAGATGAGAGTTGAAAGGGATCCTTTTTTCATGGATCTAGTAAATATGGATATGGGAATTATCAAGGAAGGTAACACATCACAAATTTTTCAAATGGTTTCCAAACCTTCTTTACTAGAAATGATAAAATGTTCTCAGGATGATGATGATGAGTTTCAAAAGAAAATTAAATCTATAAATGATGGGAAGTTGACTGACTTTGCATAGGAAAGTGGAATTTTGAAATTTGGGAAGAGGCTTTGTGTTCCTGCTATTCTTGATCTAAAGAAAAAACTATTTGATGATGCTCATTGCTCTAATTTCTCTATACACCCTGGTAGCACAAAGATGTATCAAGATCTCTGAGAAAACTTTTGGTGGGACAATATGAAAAGGGAGATTGCTGAATATACATCAAAGTGTCTGGTATGTCAACAAGTAAAGTCTGAGAGGAAAAAGACTAAGGGTATGATGCAAGCACTACCCATACCATCATGGAAGTGGGAGAACATTACCATGGACTTTTTCACCGGACTTCCAAGGACATCAAAAGGAAACAATGCTATTTGGGTCATTATAGATCATCTTACAAAGACATCTCACTTTATTGCGATTCGAGGGGACTTCTCATTGGATCAAATTTCATAGATTTACATCAAACATGTGGTAAGGCTACATGGAGTACCACTCTCTATTGTATTCGACCGTGATCCTAGATTCACCTCGAAGTTATGGAAAAGTCTCCTGCATGCTATAAGCACTGAACTGAACTTCAGTACGGCCTATCATCATCAAAATAATGTCCAATCTGTGTGGACTATTCATACACTGGAAGACCTATTGAGGGCATGTTATATGGAATTAAAGGGAGGATGGGACCAACATCTTCCACTGGTTGAATTCTCCTACAACAACAATTTCCACTTAAGTATCTGAATGACACCATATGAATCCCTTTATGAAAAAAGGTGTAGAACAACAATGTGTTGTGAAGTCGATGAGCATAAGCTTCTAGGACCTGAAATGGTCGAAGAAATGGTGGAGAAGGTGAAAACCATTCAGCAGCATATCAAGGTATCCCAAAGTCGACAAAGGAGTTATGTGGTTAACCGCCGATGAGACCTTGAATTCAAAGTTGGATACCTAGTATTTCTACGCATATATCCATGGAAGAAGGTCATGAGAAAGGAAATCTAAGTCCCATGTATATCGACCCCTTCGAGATCCTTGATAGAGTCGGAGTTGTGGCCTATCGACTGGCACTTCCACCTACCATGTCAAAATTACATGATGTCTTTCATGTATCCCTATTAAGGAAGTACATACCAGACCCTTCACACGTACTCTCTTTAGAGGTGGTACAGTTGGAGGATGATCTTTCCTTATGAGGAGAATCCTGTGAAAATATTGGATCATAGGGAAAAAGTTCTACGCAACAAGACTACTCATCTGGTCAAGGTACTATGGCAAAACCATAAGTATGAAGAATCAATATGGGAACTGGAGGAAGTACTGAAGGAAAAGTACCCCCACCTATTTTTGGCCTAGATTATAAAATGAAATTTCGAGGGTGAAATTTCTGAAGGGGGGAAGAATGTAACACCACAAGGCTTTGAAAATAAATTTTGAGTACATTTTATAATCCATAATTTAAACTCAACTTTTCCTCTTCTATGTTTTGAATTTCAAAAAAACGGTCATCTAGAGTTGTGATCAGTAAGTCATTTGGAGTCTGATAGAATAAACTTGATTTTTTGGTGAATAGTGACATACCCTTATAAATAGTAATATGAATAGTAATATGACCCTTATGAATAGTAAATAATAATATTATTTTATTATCTTAAGGTAATAAGATAATGAGATCTTAATTAATTTTTCAATGTGATATAAAACTAATTGAACCTTTAAAATTGCTTTTTTCGAATTAATTATGATTTTATTTAAAAAATAAATTAATAATATCTAAAAAATTAATTTTGAAAAATGGAGTTCATTTTATAATTCTACACGTCGAAAAATGGTAGGGGTAAAATTTTGGGGTTTTTCTGAAATTCTAGAATTTTGGATGAATAGTGAAATACGATAAAATACTGTATATACAAATTATAAGTTAAATACACTATTAATGACATCATAAGTGATGTAATGCCACTTGGTTCGAACTCACATGCACTTATTACTATTAGGGGTCACATGAAACAACACTATTGGTTGTCTTGAGGGAAATAATAAAATAATGAATTAAATATTCAAAATTTACCCCTCTCCTCCACTATAAAAACCCCTCACCACTCCCTCTTCTCTTCACTCCTCTAAGCCTTGAATCTCCTCAAATTTCTGCCCAAATAACCTTCCCTAGTTACTCCCCACTACCAGGAAGATTTTGGTCTTTCCAAAACACCAAAATCCCTTCCCTTAACGAGGTTCCCAGGGAAGTTATTTCAAGAGGTAAAGCACCTTTCTTTTTCTTTTAGTTTCATTTGAATTCATCTTCTTTTGTTATCCTCTCCTGACCTCATATGTCAAAATGACCATTATAACTATAGTATCATATATATAATAGATTTATATCATGTTAATAGAAGAACCATCATCAATATTCTTACTCCCTCCCTTTTATTTTTATAAATGAAATCAACATCCATGAGGTTCCAATTAATAACCTTCGTGGACGACGGAGATTTTTTCTTCAATATTTCCATCATTACCGGTCAGGAAACCATATTGATGGTTGAAAAAGACTCTAATATTTGTATTAAAACCTAATTAATATCCAGGAACCAGTATATGTACATATTATTAATTAATATGACAAAACTAGTTCATAATAATCCAAATACCACCAAATAATCGAAGTGATTGTCATCTAATGATTCATCCTCATTCCATGTAACCAAATGATAGAAATTTACATTAAGAATTATTTATGTTCATAAATAATATTTAATTTCAATTCTGGAGATTTACATCCATTCCACTTCATTACTTAAAAACAAGTGAACCGAATATGAAAATAAAGGAAACGAACACTCCGTAACGACGAAATTCAATACAATAACTTATCAATAAACACATAAATGAACTAACCATAATTATTATAAACTAAATAAATGTCTTATGGGTTCTTAAATAATTTATTAATAGTTATAATTTCATATTCTAGGACCTTAAGTAAAAGAGCGGAACACGTTCAAAATTAAGGTAAGGGTTTTCCACCCGAACATCCATTTTCATTTAGGTTACTTTCATTATCTAATTACCTAAATGAAATTATTATATATTGTTATGTACTCATAATAAATTCTGTGTGATTATTCTAAATATGTACACCAACCATAATCCTTACCTATTTTAATTATAGTTACACGTTTATAAAGAACCTTTCAAAACTGTTTCCAAAATACAAGCCCGGTTCAAGGGAATTTCTCAAATCCTAACCCATTTTCAAGGGCACCCTATAATCTATTTTTGGAAACCATTATCTTTATAAAATTAATAATTTTGATAATAAAATACTACTTTACTTCACTTATGGTTTTATACAAATGTGTTTTCAAAATAACTCTTATTCTCAAAGTAAAAGGGTTTTTATCTCAAGAATTACTCGAAGATTTTATGGGAGTATCTTCATCTATTTCAACACTCTTGTTGATTATTATGTATTATTGGTTTTATTAATTTATTATATCATATAATATATTTTATTGAATGGTTTATGACTAATTTTATTGTGGATTATCTATCCTTAAACCATTCAGCATATTACTCAGAATGGTTAGTGGTTTATGTTTAATGATTTGGGAAAGTTAGTTACATTTCATTTGATAGTTTCAATATAAATGTATATGTTGTTTATGTTTATCCCCACTCATATGAGGAATTAATTGGACTTAATATGTGATGGGTGGGGCCCGCTATATCCCCTCGATGCATCGGTTGATCTCATGAGACAAATAGATGTGGAATTGGACGAGGCCTTTCCCAATGTGATATATGGATTTTGGTCGAGGCTTTAATCATTAGACGTCTTGGAAGAGGCCTTGAAAAAATGTTTCAGAATGTCTGGAATATAGACTTACCTCATTATAAAGCTTGTAATTTAAAGTTCATGTGGTTATTTGACTAGTAGAATACCCATTATTATGTTATATTATGGCAATATTTACTCAACTCATATTCCTTCCATATTATGTTCAAATTTATTTTTAAAGGCATGTGTTTTCAATTATTCACCATGTATAATTTTTATATTATCTTTCATTGTATTGCTTACTCTTACTGAGAATTTGAGCTCACCTCTTTCTTATGTTTCATTTCCACAGGTAATGAAGAAGTAAATTATGAATTACTGGCAAGCGTAATCTAGGAGTCATGGATGTTTTCTAGTGGAATAAATTAGTGTTGTTTTTTCCTTCATGATGTAATGATAAACTTATTTGTGTATATTGTTTCCAATAATACTAAACTACTCGGTCCTTTGGGATGATTATTGCTTGTTTTTATGCCAATAAGGCACCAACTCTGTGAAACTAGGGTCGGTTCCTTACATGGAAGGAATAATAACCACATCAATGCACATATCCCATGTAGGGATTTCCCCCCTTACAAGATAATGATGTTGGATAGGAGTTAAAACTGGAGCTGAGAAACTTATAACCATACTCTGACTACTAAATCAGGTTATGAATAATAACCTTACCCGTATATAGCATCTTAATTCACAACGTAAAGTAGAAATGTTAGCCCGCTTCATGAGATAACAACATAAATAATTCAAGGGGTTTACTAACCCATTTATAGCTGAGTTGTGGATATGTTCTTTTTATAAGATATTTCTTACTTAGGGAAGTAGTGAAATAGAGAAGGTTATCTTGGAAATTTATCATCCCTTAGGAGATTCTGATCAATGGTGTTCATTAATTCAAAACATAGGGAAGGAGGAATAAATTTCAAATATGGAATGTAAATATTTTAAGGAAATATTCATAGAAAAATATTTCCCTCATGAATAACGAGCAGATATGGAGATACAATTCATGAATCTGAGGAAAAATGTGGAAGAGAAATTTTCTAAATATGAATCCAACTTTACAAGGTTATTAAGGAATTCCATATATTACATACGTAATTCAAGGAGTAATATTGATCAATTCTTTTATGGGTTAAAACCATTCCTTCTAAGGGAATTGATCTTCCAAAATTTCTCATCATACAAAGATATAGTATAATGTGCTTTCAAGATAGAAAAATAATTCTTTTATTATTATGAATTTAAATTAAATCAATAGAATAATATGGATGCTGGAAAATTAAATAAGAAAAGGGGAAGAAGGGAGGAGTTCATTTTCTATTCTGCGATAATTGTGGAGAGAAACACTCTTGTACTTGCCTAAAAGTGAATGATATTTTGTTACAAATGTGGTGGAAAAGGCCACCAAGCCCATTATTGAAAGGTAAATAAAGAAGTTACCAATGTTCGATTCTAAAATTGTAAAGATATGGGACATTGTGAAAATTATTTTCCTAAGTGTAAGGAAAATTTTCCAATAATAGGATAAGGGATAAAGACCAAGCTTATGCGATCACAATTTATGATTTTGAAGTTCCTAATGATGCAATGTCATGTAATTTAATCATTTCCACCAAATTTTCCAATGATTTATTTGATTATGGATCATTACATTATTTTATATCATCCCCGTTTTCCAATAAAATTAAAAATTTTCCTTTTGATTTAACAAAGGAGTTGTCAGTCAAAACTCCTAAGGGAGGTATCATTACAACAGAGTTTTGTTGTTAAGTCCCCTTTAGGGAATATAAATGTGCTTTAGTATCTGACCTTTCCATTATACCTATGATTTACTTTTATATAATCCTTTGTATGGATTGGATTTCAAAATATGATGCAAAAATATATTGAAAAAATAAGAAAATTACAATTGGTGAGGAAGATGTAGAATCCCTTATCTTTATAGAAGAAACCTCATCATATGAGTCATATCTAGATCCACCTCCAATAGCTCTTCTAAATAAAATTCTCATAGGGGAAGAGAAAAAATCATATATGGATGAGGAAATAAATCTTCAAATTGAATATGTACCTATTGTTCAAGAATAAATTGATGTATTTATAAAGGATTTACCTAGACATCTTCTAGAGTGGGAAGTTGAGTTCTCTATTGACATAATTTCTAGTGAAATACCTATATCAAAGAATTCCTATACAATGGACACTATAAAATTAGTTGATCTTAAGAAACAACTAGAGGAATTGAGTGATAAGTTATTTATTCACCCTAGTGCTTCTCCATGGGGAGACCCTATTCACTTTACCCATAAAAATGATGGAACCATGAAGTTGTGAATTTACTATAGAGATATAAATTCTATTACAATAAAGAATAAGTATACCATGCCTCAAATTGATGATTTATTTGATCAACTTCATGGAGATCAATATATTTTTAATGATTGAACTTTGATATAGATATAATAAATTGCATATAAGGAAGGAAGCTATTCCAAAGATAGAATTTCAAACTATGTATGGACATTATGAATTTATAGTAATGCCATTTGAACTAACTAATGCACCCACTTTTTTCATAAATATAATGAATAGAGTTTTCATGTAATATCTTGATGAATTTATTGTGGTATTTATTGATAATATATTAGTATACTCCAAAAGCTATGAAGACCATGAGAATTACTTGCGGATTATTCTGAAGGCTCTTAGAAGAAATGACTTATATTAGAAGTTTAGTAAGTGTGAATTTTGGCCTTAATAATTTTCTTTTCTTGGACATATTATCTCTAAGGATAGGATCTTGGTTGATCTTACAATGACAAAGGTAGTCAAAGAATTTCCTTCACCAATGAACATAAATGAGGTACATAGTTTCATTGGTTTAGCATGTTACTATCAGTGTTTCATTCAAATTTTTTCCCAATTAGATAACCCGTTAATCAAGCTAACTCGTCAAGGGTTTAAGATTATATGGACAATATAATGTGAATAATTTTTTGAATAATTAAAGAATAGATTAGTGAATGCTCTGATATTGACTCTACCATCAGGAAATGGATGATTTGTGATTTATATCCATGCATCAAAGAAAGGACTCAGCTGTGTCTTTGTACAGAATGATAGAGTTATTTGCCTATGCATCAAGGTAGTTAAAAACTCACGGACAGAACTATCCAACTCACGATATTGAGTTAGTATCCATAATCATTACTCTAAATATATGGATACACTATCTATATGGTGAAAGATGTGAAATATATACAGATCACAAGAGTTTTAAATATATCTTCTCTTAGAAATAACTAAACATGAGGGAAAGGTGATGGATCAAGATACTCAAGGATTGTGATTGTTTAATACTCTACCACCTAGGGAAGGTGGATAAATTTGAAAATGCATTAAGTAGGAAGGATAATGTATTTTTGAACAAAATGAGGATAAAAAATGATTCTTAGTACATGGATCTAGAAAAGATGCATATGGAAATTATCTTGGAAGGTGAAACATCATTACTATTTCAAATAGTTTACGAACCATATTTATTAGAAATTATTAAAAGTTATTAGTATGATAATGAGAATATTCAAAAGAAAATTAAATCTTTAATGGTGGGAAGTTGGAGGACTTTGTGTATGATGATGGTATTATGAAATTTGGGAAGAGTATTTTTGTTCCTTCTTTACCTGGGTTAAAAAGGGAATTGTTTTATGATTCCCATTTCTCGAATTTCTATATACACCCTGGTAGCACTAATATGTATAGATATTTGATGGAACATTTCTGGTAGGATAATATGAAGAATGAAATTACTAATTATGTATCAATGTGTTTATTCTATCAACAGGTGAAGGATGAAAGACAACATCCTAGAGGTGTCATGCAACCTATGCCTATTCCTACATGGAAATGGCATGATATTACTAAAGATTTTTTCATTGTTTTACCAAGGACTCCAAGAAAGAGTGATTCAATATGGGTAATTTTTGATAGACTTACAAAATCTACAAATTTCTTCACTATAGGGGTGGATTTTCCATTAGAGTGTGTTGCACAACTCTATATTAATGAATTTATAAGATTTCATGGAGAACCTATTTCAATTGTTTCTGATCGTGATCCAAAATTTAAATCAAAATTATGGAAAAGTATCCAATTTTTTTTTGGATATTGAACTTCATTTGAGTACTTCTTATCACCCTCAAACTGACAGGAAATCTGAAAGGACGATCCAAACTTTAGAAGACATGTTGAGATCATGCTCACTTGACTTTCAAGGCATGTGGGGTTAGTATTTTCCTTTGGTAGAGTTTTACTACAATAATAGTTTCCATTATAGTATTCAAATGGCACTATATGAATCATTTTATGGAAAGAGATGTTATACACCAACTTGTTGGGATGAAGTTAGTGAAAGGAATCTTGAAGGCCTAGAGCTTACAGAGGAAACAACAAAAAGATAAAGACTATTCAAACACATATCAAATCAGCTCAATGTAGCAAAAGATCTATGCCGATAATCATAGGAAGGACTTGGAATTTCATGTGGGAGATCATGTTTTCTTGAAAGCATCTCCATTGAAGGGTGTTATAATATTTGCAAATAAAGGGAATCTAATCTCTATATAAATTGGTCCTTTTGAAATTATAGAGATAATTGGATCTGTTGATTATCATTTGGAAATTCCACCTATCCTTTCCAAAGTTCATAATGTGTTCCACATCTATTTGTTAAGTAATTACATGCCAGACCCAATGCATGTTCTCAATTTTGAAGAATTAGAATTGAACCTTGATTTATCTTACTCTAAAGAGCCTATCCAGATTCTGGACACTAAAGAGAAGATATTGAGGAATTGAATGACTACACTAGTAATGGTATTTTGAAAAAATCATAAAATTGAAGAGGTGACATGGGAACCAGTGGAATTCATGATGAATAACTACACAAATATTTTCATTAGGTGACATTATGGAAATTTTTAGGATGAAATTTTTGTCGGAGGGGAGAATGTAATGACCTGTGATTCTATCAATGAAATTTTCCTTCTTATAGTTATTCCATATAGTATAAATCACATTAAATCACTTAGAGAACACAATAAAAACTTTATAAATGAATAATAAATGAAATAATAGGTATTTCTAGAAGTTAAGAAACATATTCCAATGAAATAGTAACTTGACCTTATTAATAGTAATATGACCCTTATGAATAGTAAATTGGCCAAATGAATAGTAAATTGGCCACATGAATCGTAACCAAACCCATGAAAGTATAAATAAAATTTAGGCATCTTATAAATAATATTATAATATAATTTTACCATATTATAAGTAAATGAATATTTTGAAAATATTAATTAAGTGTTGGTATTTTTTGTAAGTCATAAATATTTAATTAAAAATTTTTAATTAATAAAATGATTTAAAACAAAATATATTTTCATAAAATGTATTAATAAATTAATATTTTGTTTTATTATGGTTTTAGGATAATTTTATGAGACCTTAGTTAATTTTTTAGAGTGTTATAAAATCAGTTATAAATTTAAAATCTATATTTTTTGAGTAAATGATGATTTTAATTAAAAATTAGATTTATCGTATTTAGAAATTTATTTTTATAAAATTGAGTTTATTTTTTAATTATACATGGTGAAAAATGGTTAGGGTAAATTTTTTGGGATTTTTCTAAAATACATGATTTTTTTGTGAATAGTTAAATATGATAATTTACGATAAATGTTAAATACATGAATTATTAAGTCATAGGTGATGTATGGTTGATTTAATCCCATAATATCCAACCATAATTAATTATTTAAATATATTGAGTTATAATTATCAAACTATTCATAGTCTTGAGCCAAAATAATTAACAAATGAATAAAATATTCAAAAAACACCCCTCTCCTCCCCTATAAACACCAACCCTTCTCCTAAAACCTTCCAAGAATTGAGCCTTGTAAAATTTCTACCCAATACTCTTCACAAGACCATTTTTCACATCCAGGATCCTATGGTCTCAAAAAATACCAAATTAATCATCTTAAGGAGGTTCTCAAGGAGGAGAATTCAAGAGTTAAAAATTCTCTTTCTTTTATTTTATTTTATTTTCAATTTATTTTAATTTATTATAATTAACTTGCCTCCCCTATAAAAAGAGGCATGATAACTCCTGTATTGTTTATATACTAAAATTATATCATTTTAATGGAATATATAACATCAAAATCCTTTCTCTCTTTCTTTTATTCTATAAATGAAAACATCTCCCCAGATGTGTCAATTTACCGACATCAAGGAAGACGCATCTTCATTTTCCATTAAAAACATCAAGGATGGTCATAAAAAAAATTATGGTTAAAAATATTATAATAAATTTATTTCAGCATATTTAATTTTCTATAACCATTATATACACATGATGTTAATTAATAAAACAGAACTAGTTTGTGATGGTCGAAAAACCACCCAAATTATCTAAACGATTATCACTAACAACAAATCTAATGATTCATTCTCATAACAAATAACCAAATGATTTATATAAACATTTTATATTATTTATATTCATCAATAACAAATAATTCCAATTCTAGAGAATTATTCCCATTTTACATGAACTTCCATACTCGTAAACCAATCATGAAAACCAAGGAAACAAACGCTCCCGAATGATAAAATTGTATCTTATAAATCATAAAAAAGACTATAAATGAACTTAATGAAATTTTATTAAAAAAAAATATATAAAATATTATGAATTAATAAATTTATGTATTTAATTTGATTATATAGGTAATTAAGGTCAAGTGCATAACACTTTTGGACATAAGGTAAGTGTTTCTTTCCAAACCTCCATTTTCATTCAGGTTATGTTTTATTCTTCTTTACACCAATGAAATTATTAATTATTTTTATATAATTATTCTAAATTCTATTTAAATGTTCCAAAATCATATATCCAGATCATTACATATTTATTTTATATGTAATTACATGTTTTACAAGGTTTCCGTATCAATTCTTCCCGATATGCATGCCCGATTAAAGGGAACTTCTTGATTTCTTACCCATTTTTAAGTACCATCCATAATCTGTTTTAAGAAAAAAAATTATAAAATCACTAATTTTGTAAATAAAAACTATATTTTTTCATTTCTGGTTTTATAAAAACAATTGTGACAAATAAAAATCATTTTTTCAAAAGAAAACTTCTTTGTAAAGTAAAAGGATATTTCTCTCAAAATTCCTCAATTGTTTTATAAGAGTATTTTAAACTATTTCGACACCTCTATTGAATATTATAATTTATTAATATTTATCTCTTATTATTATTATCTACCATATTTTATTAAAATTTTTATGATTTTTTTGGATGTGAATGTGCTATCTTTATACCACTCACCATTTTACTCAGAATGGTTAATGATTAGGATTAATGATTGGGGAAAGTTATTTACATTTCATATGTATATTTTGTTTATGTTTAACCCCATTCAAATGAGGATTTCAATAGACTTAGTAAGTTATGGGTGGGTCCCTATATAGACCCTCGATGTATTAGTAGGTCTCATGAGACAAACTATACTGGGTTTTTACCCATTTATGTATGGTGTCTTGGCTAAAGTATTGATAGTATGTTTATGATGTCCAGAATTATGAATTCCCACATTATGATATTATTAATTGATAGCCCATGTAATTATCTGAATATTAGAATATCCATGGTTAAGTTTCATTCTCATCTAATTATTTTAAATTTCATTATTTATTCAGATTTTATTTCTACCATATTATGCTCAAGCTTATGTTTTAATGGAATGTGTTTTTAGTTATTCACCATGTCTTATTATTTATGTTCATAGCTTTCGCTATACTGATGAACCTTACTGCGAATCTAATATCACCCCTTTATTATGTTTTAGTTTCCCCTAGGATGATAAGATGTATATTATGAATGACTTGTAGGGTTAATCTAGGTGTTTATGGGTGTTTCCAATGGAATTTATATGTTGTATTTCCTTTCAAGTCGTAATGTAAAGTTCATGCTTGTAATATGTATTCCAAAACTTATAAAATAATTGTTCCTTTGGGATCTGAGTGTTTTTTCTATGCCAATGTATTAATGTAAAGCACTAAATTTGGGATACTGGGGTTGGGGTTTCTACAGGATGAGGTAGAATATTTAAGAACAATGTGGGAGAATGTAAGGGAAAGAAGATGGAATTTCATGAATCATCATATTGAAATTGAATCTTTTTTTATAAATAAATTGTTATTTCTTGAGTCTTCAACTTTAAATTAATACTTTTATTGGAAAGTTTCCATTGGTGAGTGAATAATATGAATAGATTTGATTACGTATGTTATCTAAAGTTGGAAGCCTGTAAGGATATAACATTAGAAACTTAATGTAGTTACTATAGTAGAGTTTAATATTGACACCAATAATGTTCTATAGATATGTATACTTTTGAACTCTATAAAAATAATACACTGGACATACTTTGTGAATTTAGAATTAAAATAACATGGATTACTATAGAACTGTGTTTCTTTATGAGCTAATTGTAACGTCCCAGATCCGGTTGCCACTCAATGGGTACCCCGAACCCGGTTGGTCACATGACCTCAAACACATTTCCCCAAATGCTAGAGGCTAACGACTAGCAGCGAGGGCCAAGGACTGATAGTGGGGAAACTATTCCCTAATTTTTTAAAGTGTAACGCAGCGGAATAAAATATATAACATACAACAGCGGAAGCAGTAAACAATATTCAACTAAAATGGACAACTGAAGTAAAAGAGAACCAATATTCATATATAAAAAGATGTAGCATGTCACTAGTTCTATGAAAACAGCCAGAACAGGATACACTGCAGTAAAATACAATACAAATCAAAGTACAAGGTACAAAAAAACAAAATAAGCAGAGTAAACAGAATGCAACAGCATCGCAAGTCAAAGCTCGGTCCCATGCTCTCCTACTCCTCTACTACAATCATGTACCTGTATAGGGACCCTTACCCTTATCCACACCTGCAGAAATGTAATCTGTTTAGACTGAAGACATGACCCAAACTAGGATTGAGAAATAAATCCCAGTAGGCACCCACCAAAGGCCCGTGCCCAACTGTTAGTGAAAATGTGCAACAACAGTGTGTAGTAGTAAATGCAATAAACTAAGCAGTACTCAAAAGTAACTAACTTTACCAGTCATATTTCCATTTTAATATTCATTTAACCATTCAATTTAATAACATTCTATTCTCATTAGAACCAAGCCCTTAGTCCAATCAGAACCTTGCCCTCAAGATAATATAATAAAACCACACCCTCAGGCTTGCCCTCATACTATCGAATATTGCCCTCAAGCATACGAGATATTTCCCTCAAGCACACAAGTCACTGCCCTTAGGCATAATAAGTGTTTCCCTTAGGCAAAATAGAATATTTCCCTCAGGCTAAGCAGTACCTTGTCCTCAGGCTAAAAAAAATGCCCTCATGCTAAAAAGAATATTGCCCTCAGGCGCAAGTAACTGGGCCTGGACCAAATCATAAACAATAAATTTATATACAATTCCTCTCAAGGAAATTTAATACACATTATAATCATGGCATACCCTCAGGTATCCTGGCCAAATGGCTAAACAGAGGAATACACCCACGGGGTGGTCTTGGATCCAAATAGTGATCCTAAACAATAGTTATACATATTCATTAAACTACCTACACAATTATAGGTATTTAATTACATAAGGCCTCGGCCATAAGACACCCCAAACATGTGCATGTAGCTTAGTGGTACACAAAACACACAATAGTTGGAATTTAAACACCAGACCACCTACCTCGATCACCCCTGATCGGTATACGTGAACAACGATTCCAGAAACGCCCAAGAACGACGTAGATCTGGGAATAACAACAACACGTTCAAACCTAAATATATTCCCTTAGAGGAAGAATTGGTAAGAACAATGCAAGGAGAAGGGAGGGCTTGCCCGCACGGTCCCAACATGATCGACAGAAGTTGAAATAGATTCCTAATGCGCAGTAAGGTGATCTTTGAAGCTCCGACCGTCCTCCCGAGCTCCAAACGACATTCTAAGATTCCTATGTGAACAGAGGAGTCTACTTCCCATTTTATGAAAAAAAAACTACACGGCGTGTACTCTCAAGTACATGGAATGTACTTTTCTCATTTAACTGTTCCTTTGGCGGCTACTTTTTCACTGCTGAACTATTTACTTGCCGACATGAGTACACGACGTGTATTCCCGATTACACGGTGTGTACTGTTGCTTCGCTGGAGGGTGCCTCCACCACCTTACTATTCACCCACCGACTGAATAAAGGGAGTGTAAATACCCCATACACAGCGTGTATTCAGTTTTTACACCCTTCATTGCCGACAGGCCTACACGCCCTGTGTACCCATCCCACACGGCCAAAGTACATGGCGTGTGGAAAAGTACACGGCGTGTAGTCAGAAATTTTGGGATTTTTCCCCACTTTCCTTATTTTCTCTAAAACACCTAAGGAAGATGGAAAAGAAGAAACTCATACCTCCAGAAGAAGAACCGGGTTCTTACAAACTTCCCCCCTTAAAGAAATTCGTCCCTGAATTTCCCTTCCAAGGGTGGCAAAGATAAATCTCAGAACAACTCTGTCCACTGAGCACGTACGTCGATCTCACGCTCCCAGGTTTCATCCTGCACTCGGACATGCTGCCATAGCACCCGTACAAGAGGAACTGACCGACCTCGGAGAACCATTCGTGCTCCTATCAACGATACGAATCAGATTCTCTTTAAATGACACATCGATCTAAAGCTCAACCTCCTCGGGATGAAAGGCGTGAGATGGGTCTGAATGATAACGGTGCAGTTGAGATACATTGAAGATGTCATGAATGGACCGATACCTCTATGGTAATTGCAACCGATAGGCAACCGGCCCAAATATCTCTAGAATATCAAATGGCCCCACATACCTTAGTGAAAGTTTACCCTGTCTTATGATCCGCCTGTGTCCCAACCTCGGTGAAACACGCAAGAAAACCTGATCCCTAACCACGAACTCCAAGGATCGTCTGCGGTGATCAACATAAGATTTCTAACGAGACTGTGCGGTAGCCATCCGATTCTGAATCAACTAGACCTGCTCTGAAGTCTCTTGTATGAGACATGGTCCCAACAAAGCTGCCTCACCTACCTCTAACCAGCACAAATGTGATCGGCATGGTCTACCATATAAAGCCTCGTAAGGTGCCATCTGAATAGTTGCTTGAAAAATATTATTATAGGAAAACTCAAACAGGGGTATATGCTTCTCCCAAGATCCCCCAAAGTCTAAGACGCATGCGCGCAACATTTCCTCAAGCACCTGTATCATACGCTCTGACTGGCCATCGGTTTGAGGGTGGAAAGCTGTGCTCAGAAGCACCTGTGTACCTAGTGCCCTCTGAAAACTCTACCAGAAATGAGATGTAAATAGAGTGTCCATATCTGAAATGATAGAACGAGGGACCCCATGAAGATGCACTATATATTGAATATATAACTTCCTGAGCTCATCAAAACCGAAGGCCTCCTTGATTGGAAAAAAATGAGCTACCTTCGTGAGTCTGTCCACAACAACCCACAAAACATCATTGCCTCAAGGTGACCTCAGCAACCCGGTCACGAAGTCCATCATGACATCATCCCATTTCCACTCTGGGATGGGTAACTGCTGTAATAGTCCAGCTGGCCTCTGAATCTTCGGCTTCACCTACTGACAGGTGGAACATCTAGTAACAAAACTAGCCACCTCTCTCTTCATACTTGGCCACCAATAATGACGTCTCAAGTCATGGTACATTTTGGTAACCCCAGGATGAACTGTCCAAGCTAAATCATGAAACTCCCGTATCAACTCCTCGTGTATGTCCCATGGTACCCACACTTGTCCATGGAAACACAATACCTCATCATTGCCTATCGTCCATCTAGGAGGAGGGTCCTTACTTGCCACTGACTCCCATAGAACTAGGCCTTCTGAATCAGATAGTTGTCTCATCATCACTCTATCCAGGAGGGTAGAAGTCACAGCTAAGGAAGAAAGATAGGTTTTCCCCTGACTGTCATGCACCTCTAATGGCATCTCAGAGAACAAACTCATAAGCTGCCACTCACCACTGGCCTCCTACATTTCTTGTATCTGAGTCTTCCTACTCAGTGCATCAGCTACTGCATTACCTTTACCGGGTGTATAGGCAAGCTGAAAGTTGAAGGACTGAAGGTATTCAACCCACCTTCGCTGCCTTAGGTTCAATTCACGCTTATTAAAGATGTACTTGAGACTTTTGTGGTCGGTTAAAACCAAAAAATTATCTCCAAAGAGATAATGTCTCCAACAACACAACGCATGAACAACTACAGCCAACTCGAGATCATGCATCGGGTAATTCCTCTCATGTGGCCTCAACTACCAAGACCCATACACAACTACTCGATCTCCCTGCATCAACACAGCTCCCATCCCAATACCTGATGCATCACAGTAAACTATATAGATCTTCCCTTGCTCTAGAAGTATCAGTACTGGTGCTGATGTCAACCTTCCCTTCATCTCCTGAAAGGTTTTCTCGTAAGCTTTTGACCAAATGAACTTCACACCCTCCTTAGTCAAACCCGTCAACTGCGCTTCTAAGCGGGAGAAGTCCTGTATAAAGCGCTTGTAGTAACCAGCCAGCCCCAAGAAATTCTGTATCTCAAACAATTTATTAGGCTACTCTCAGAACACTACTGCTATCACCTTCTCTGGGTATACTTCAACTCCTTCCTATGAAATGATATGACCCAGGAAGTGTATCTGGTCCATCCAAAAGTGGAACTTTGATATATTAGCATATATCTGATGCTCTCTCAGTGTACTCAAAACGATCTCAAGATGGGTGGCATGGTCGTGTCGAGTGTGAGAGTACACCAAGATGTAATCCACGAAGACTACCACAAAAGAGTCCAGATAAAAGTGGAACACACGATTCATCAGAGCCATGAAAATTGTTAGTGTGTTCGTGAGTCCAAACGAAATAACCAAGTACTCGTATAGACTATATCTGATCCGAAAATATGTGAGCGGTATAACCGATGGTCTGATGCCTAACTAATGATATCCGGATCTCAAGTAAATATTCGAGAGCACTCATGCTCCTTGAAGTTGATCAAAAAGATCATCAATCCTCGGCAAGGGATATCAGTTATTAACCATCAACTGGTTCAACTTCTGATAATCCACAGAAAGTCTGAGGGTACCATCCGCCTTCTTCGCAAAAAGGATAGGAGAACCCCAGGGAGAAGTAGTGGGTTGGATGAAACCCTTTGCCTGTAACTCCTATAACTATCGCTTGAGCTCCTGTAACTCTGGTGTAGCCATCCTATAAGGATTAATGGACACCAGCGCTACTCTCGGGACAAGCTCAATAGAGAGATCCACCACTCGCTCCATAGGTAGACCCGAAAAGTCATTCGGGAAGACATCCCTGACACAATCAACCACTGGAGGGAAATACTTTTGAAAAGTCCCCTAATCATCCAGATATAAACTCGCAATCTAGGCTATCACACCACCTCTCCCATGATGCTCAGGTCCAGCTTGACTCGCCTAGACATCTCATTCACCATTGTATAGAAGCTCTCCGCCATATGGTGACGTGAAACTCACCCTATGATTATAGAAATCTACAAAGGCCCGAAAGGTTACCAACCAGTCCATACCGAGAATCACATCATAAGCTGTCATCTCTAAGACGTAGAGGTCCCATAGAAAGTGACACCCACCGATCTCTAGGGGGAACTCCTTGCATTGATGCACACCAGATGTTCTAGTTCCCAACAGAGTGTCTAGAGTCATAACATCAGAAGAAGAAGAAACACTGATCCCAAGGCTCTCCACAAAAGTCATAGATATAAAGATATGTGTAGCACCAAAATCGAAAAGTACATAAGACAAAAAATAAGCCACTAGAATAGTACCTATGACCGTAGAAGGTCCGGGATCCTGCTCCTGTTGGGTCTGTTGCACTGTATATGCCTGCCCGGTGCCGCGGCCCTATGACATAGCCTGGCTACCCTGAGCTGTCCCGCCCTGCTGCCTCTGAGATCCTGGTGTCTGGCTACCACGACCATGACCACCACTTCTTATTGTACATTCTAAAGTATCCCAATTCCCCTACTGGTAAGAAGCTATTGGTCCTTATCCCCCACACCGAGTCTGTACAAAACCCCTATCACTAGCCACTGGTGGAAACACCCTACAAAAATGCTGCAAATGACACATCTTGTTGCAAGCTCAGCACTCTACTAGGTCACGGGTACACTGAGGTCTCTTGTTCCCCTCTCTACCACACTAGTAGCATATGACTGGGCCACCTGAAGTAATCACCTGGATAGTACTGCCACCGTGAGAGAAACTCATCTGTATCTTCCTCTTCCCAGTAGAAATAGTACCAGAAACTAGTGCTGAACCACCCTGGCATGCACCACTAGCTTCTCGTAGGTTCCTCTCAGTAATCAGTACCTGGATCACAATATCATGTACCGTAGGCAACCTGAAAATGTTCACCAGTGCTCGAATGTCATACCAAAGACCATCCTCAAAGCGTCGAGCTCTCAACGCCTCATCACACAGCAGAACAGGTGCAAAATGCTAAAGCTCGATGAAACGGGCAGAATAGTCCATCATTGACATAGTGCCCTGCTGTGAATTCATGAACTCTCGAGCTCGATCTACCCATAGCTTCTCAGGAAAGAAGAATTCGTAGAAGATTGCCTGAAAATATTCCCATGCCATGTCTCTGTGCTGCTATGACTAGGTGGTAATATCCCACCACCTCTTGGAGGAATCACACAGCATATAAGTCGTGAGCTTGACCCTATGCCCTGGAGGCATCTCAAGATGCTCGAAAATAGTCTACATAGAATCCAGACAAGACTCTGTAGCCTGTGTTCTGTCATCCCCTAAAAACGTAGGTTGATGCTGCTGCTAGAAGGTACGAGTTAGCTCTTCCATAGATGTGGCAGCCTGCGGTGCTCCCTGGAAGGTCTGCATAAACCTCATGAAGCCTTCACGGAACTGCGCCTTCACGCCTGTGTCCAGTATAACGGCTGGCGCCACATCTGGATCTACTGGAGGATCTACTGGTAGCCCATGGCCTACCATCGCTGGAGTATAATCCTTGCCACTCTCCTAGAGAACAACTCGGGGTCGTCTTGGCGGCATGACTCTACAAGGTCAAACACATTCCTTAGATCAATATTTATTAAGGACCGAGAACAAGGAGTGTAAGAAGGGAACAAGGAAAAGAAAACTTTCAAGTTTTACAAAATAAGAATACACGGCGTGTATAATAACTACACGACATGTTTCCTCAAGTCTTTCACATGGGCATGTACTCTTCCAAAAAAGGTCGTGTAACACCCCAAAACACACAGCGTGTTGGCCACACACACGGCGTGTACTTGAATTTTCATCCCTTCCCGAGTCACTCTACACGGCTTAGCCACACGACTCTCCTTTAAACAAAACTGCATGGTGTGTTCTCAGATAGACACGACATGTATGACTTAATTTCCAACTTCTCGTGTTGTTAGTGACATGGATGACCACTCGGCTGACACTACACGACATGTTACACACACACACATGGCATGTACACAACTCCGTCTTCCTAGCCACACGACCAGGTCCACATGGTCTTTCCCCGGTTAAGACTACACGGTGTGTCCCACAGGTACACGGCGTGTTCAAGAATAGGTAACACCGACCCATGTTTGTTAGCTACATGGCTGGGTCCCCAGGTCACACTACACGGAGTGTTCATTATTGACACGGCGTGTACAAGAAAATATTTCCTCTATCTGTGTTGTTAGTTACACGGCAGACATAGGGTCTACACAACACGGCGTGTGAAATAACTACACAGCACGTTCCCTCTAGAACTTCCTCATCACGTGTCTTTTCCCACACGACCTGTACCACCCTGAGATTTTATGATAAGTATTATTTTTAATTTATTTGATGTCTTGTGTTGTATGTTACACCAAGATTAACTTACGCTATACGCAGCACCGTATTAGCTTGCAATATATGCAACACTATTCTTGGATTGTGTTACACACAATTTCAAGTTCATTTGATAATAGTTATTCTACGCAACATTGAGTGTATATATATATATATATATTCAATGTATAAATGAAATATGGTTGGATTATATTATACACAACAACAAAGGATTCTTTCACTACACGTAACCCTGACTTGACTTGCATTACACGCAATCATGACCTTCCTCAATAGCATGTGTTGTACGCAATAACGGGTTTCACTAAATTACGATATATTGTTATATTATTATTATGAACTAACCGTTATTAATAGTATTAACTAAATTTTGAATTTTATAACATTATTATTCATCTTACACATTTTCTAGAACATGGTATGAGAACAAAATAATTGTTTCGGGTAAAATAAGTATTTTTCAAAAAATGCAGTTTTGCCACCTTTTGATGGTGCACCCACTTTAAATATAGGTTTTGACATGTTCATAAGTTAAATTTGAAAAAATAAAATTCTTATTTAGAATAATAATATAAAAATTTACTTTGGATAAATTTTTAATATTATTCTGATAACATTCATTTTTTAATGAATAGTAAAAACACGCTATATTTTAATTAAAAACAACTTTTTTCATCGCAATAATTTATATGGTTAAATTATAATATTGAATGGTTTTTAAGTACAAATAGATTATATTTTTAACATTTAATATAATATATTTCATTACCATTAATTTTACATTGAATTCATAGGTAAAAATATTTCAATCTTTGGCAATGTTTTAACTTTTAAACCCATTTTCTTAACGACGAGATTAATTGTAAATTAATTACTACAACTTCTGTATTTTGAATTTTGAAAAATGGATTCCATATTTGAACTCATTGGGTCCAAATTATGTTAATAGATTACTTTAATATTTTTTGATATTATGAATAGTAACTACGGTAATTTTTATTTACTGCCGTTAAAGGTAAATCAGGTAATTAAGGGTAAAAATAAGATTATAAAATTACCCTAACACTTTCCAAAATTCTATTGGATGACTAAAAGTCAACCCATATCACCTAAGAGTCAGAATTGATTCATTTTATGGACTTTGGAGCACGAAAATAATTTATTTATTATTAAAACCAAAGAAAGTGACAACATGTCACTCTCTTAAATCTTATAAGTATAATAATTTTAATTTAGTGATAAAATTCATGAAACATAGAACATGAATAGTCTCAAGAAATTTAATAAAATTATCTATATCATGTGAATTTATTTAGAGTTTTTAGGGATTAAATAATTGTCATTAATGGTGACACAATAGTGATACAGAAATTGTTTATTTAGTGAAAAATAAATAATATAGTTTTTGTTAAAATAATAATACATATCAAAAAAACATAAACTTGAAAAAAACTTATTGGTCGAGTATATATATACCCTAAGCATACAAGTGTCTATTTTTGTACCATTTTGATCCTTATAAAACATATTAGGACATTTATATTATTTTATTTTAAATGATGTCAAAGATGTCACCTTCATAATTTAATAAATATAACAATTTAAATGTTTTTATTTTAAGATGATAAATTATAGTAAAAATATTATTATGAATTTTATTATATTTTTCTACATAATATGATTTTATTTTTAATTTTTATGCAACTAATAATTATATTAAATGATTATACCAAAATGATATAGTAATTTTTTTATTAAGAGAAATATCAAATAAATGGTTTTAAAAATATTAAAATAAATATTATATGAAATATATAATGTGATCTACTAATTTTATATATTACTATGAGATGTTATGAATCTATTAAGGCTTTTAGTTAGAACATATCTTCTATGTGGAGTTTATTTAAATCCAAATAATTGAATAGAGTCAAAATTGACACAATTGTTATTTTATAAGAATAACATAATATAAAATTGTTTAAAAATCACAAAAATAATTAAAAATTAAATTTATATGGTCTAAAATTTCATAAATTATCCAATTATTGACAATTCACAACACATAAGTAATTATTTATAGTAATTTAATATTTAGAATTATATTACCACAAATAAAATTAAATAGATTAAGTAAAGATAAATAAAGTTGATAAGGTTTAAAATAAATTTCTAACATGCATAAATTTTATTTTTTGATGATATTAAAACCCTATATCATCTAATATTTGAATATGAGTCATTTCTAGAGGTTTTTAAGTGGGGTTTGATTTATTATAAATTAATATTTTTGAGGTTTCCAAAGGTGCCCCTCTCCTCCCTTATAAAAGGGAACCTCCTCCCTCTCTTCTTTACACAAATTTGAGCTTTAAAGCTCAGAAAAACCCTGAAAATATCTTTTCTCCAATACCCTAGAAACATACTATAGGTCCTGGTCTTCTTCAAAGACCAACTTTAGTGCCCTAAGAGGAGGTTAAGAAGAGGCGCGTCAAAGAAGAGGTAATCTCTTCTACCGATTCTTTCAAATTTCTTTCTTCTTAAAATTCTTTTTATTAGTTGTTTTATTATAAAGTAATAACATCAGTATCAATAATATATTGATATGTTATTATAAATATGAAACAACCCCATTTCACCTTCTATCCATCCTACGGAAAACAAAATCACCGCGCGTGCGTACGTACGAAATACCATCTCCACACCGTGGTGTAATCTGTTTTTCCACCACCACCTTACTTGGATTTGTATAATGGTGTAAATAATAACTATATATGGTTATTATTACATCATACTTATTCTGAGATATTATATCATCCACTCCAATTCAATTCAATAATTATGGGAACGATATCATCGCTCGGGCGTATGTACGGATTACCATCTCCACGACGCGATGAGATTCATTCTCCATGTTAACCATTCAAGAATGATTATAAAGTATATATAATGAATAATAATGAAATATATGACATTATAAAGCTACTGGATTTATGTATATATGTCATCTACTTACTTCCATTCAAGTCAATAAGGAAAGGAAAACAATGTTCATGTGTACGTACGGCCTACCGTCTCCATGAACGGTGTATTTCATTACATTTATCTATCTATTATGTATATATATACTGAATATATATGATATATAAATCAATATTTAAATTCTGGAAGTAAGTAAATCATTATATAATTAATAATAATATCAAGAACAACAAGTCCAAACACGTACGATAAATAAAACGATTTTACCCAAAATGTTGCTTTAACATGGAATTTACAAAAGAACGGGTAATATAAAGTCATAAGTGAACCATATTTGATATCATAAAAATAAATATGTTTCTGTAATAAGTCAATTACATTATTTAAATCATTATACAGGAGGTTCGGAAATGTACGAAGCATATCGGACCTAAGGTAAGGGATAACTGTTCCAATCTCGTTCCTATCTGAGATTGTTTATTCGTAAAGATTTACTGGGGTTATTGTTATCATCCATGTCCATGTTTTATAAATTTTTTTTCATGTATTTTTAATGTCCTTTTACCCATTATGACTTCTACCAAATTTTATAGAAGGAATCTTTCTTTTTTTTACCATACGAGGAACTTTATGACTTTTTCGACAAAAGTATGAGGATAATGTTTTTTTAACGTATACGACATGAAGGGATTTTTACGGTTTTATAACGCCTAATTTTCATGAGGATTACTCTACAAATTTTCATGATTATTTTCAACAAAATATTTTTCTTTTAAATTTTATGGAATTTTGTGAAAAGAAAATGATTTTGAAGAAGAAAGGATATTTTCCTAAAGAATTCATTTCAAGTGTTTTATCAAAACCATTTTCCATCTATAATGACATTATTTAATATGTGTATGTTTCAAGTATAATGAATCTATGATTTACATGGTTTTAATTTTCCTATGATGAAATAAAAACCATTTGTTTTATATGGATTATGTTATGATGGGATGATGTTTATGAAACCCTTTTTATTCTTTGATTTATGATGAATGATTTATGTTTATGTTGTGGCACACGTAAGAATGATTTCATTATGAGATTGGTGGGACCTATATCTCCCTCAAATGAATTGGGTAAATATTTATATCTCATGAGATAGAAATGGTTGGAAAGGTAAGTTGATCCGGTTCAGTGATACAGGACTGGAACGAGGAGTGAACTTGATTCAGAAAGGGAATTTGTCTACTAAGATGGTCTTGGCAGCAATGCCTTGACTACTATGGAAATCATATCAAGTGATTAATGATTTTACACAATTAAATGTTTTATTCCCATGATATTTTATCATGATTGAAGTTCCTTTATGATCTATGCCTTACGTACTTCCAAGATTTATTTCACAACTCAAGATTTCGATGTTTAAACTTTATCTTCATATTTTGAAGTTCAAATGTATATGGTTTGTTTTATTTTATCTATGCTTACCCTTACTGAGCATTTAAGCTCACCCTTTATATGATTTCTTTTCCCTAGGATATAAATAAAGGTTTTAGGTAAAAAAATGGAAGATCTTTATGGGAGATGTTGAAGATCTTTCACCAAGATTAGAAGATTACATTCCATGTTTCCAAAGACACTAAACTATTACGATCCTTTGGTGTGTGTTTTTGTTATGTATTAAGTATTCCAAAAAAGTAATGTAATGTCTATGTACGTCAAGCTATGGGTCTCTACAGTTGGTATCAGAGGAAAGGTTTAGTTAACCTTTGGAAACTAGGATGTGAAAACTTTAGTGAGATCCCTAGAGATGTTTCTAAGGTATGTCTAGGGATGTCCCTAAGGTTAAGTATAAGTATGGGTTATAGTCCTAGAATTACAGTAACAATCATAGAATTAAACCTAAGATATTAGAGATTGAAAGTACTCCCCCTTGATTATGTTATTTTTCTAGTACGAGTTTTGCCTCTCATACTATTCTTTTTGGGTTTTAAGAAATGGCAGGAAACATGAGGATTCATGTTAATGGAGAATATGATGGACAATGGAATGATTTTCTTCATGAGCAACCAAATGAAACGGGATTTGGATGTCCAAGAATCTTTATTATACCTAATCAGTAATCTCATAATATGATCAATAATATCAACTTTGGTAAGATTCCTGACTCGGCTAATAAGAGAAATATGGAGTTTCATGATTATCAAAGAGGAAAGAAAGTTCAATTTCCCTCATGTAAATCATGTGGGAAGAGGCATCAAGGAGAATGTTTCAAATGATATAGAAGATGATTTGGGTGTGGAAAAGAAGGATACAATGCTAGTAATTGCAAAGGAAAAGGTTCAGTTAACACCACAGACAAGGATAATGGTATTTCTAAGACATCAACAATGGTTAAATATTTTAAATGTGGAATGTATAGGCATTATGCAAACCAATTACCTAAGGGAAAGTCTCATGAAGAGAATAAGCATGGTTGCATGGGTAGTATTTACGTTGATGATGATTAAGAGACTACAAATGATATGTGAGATGAAATAATTGTTGAAGCTCGGTCAATGGTTTAAGAAGGTAGTTGAATGATTTTATGTTTATCAAGAGTAATTTTGTATAGGTAATGGTAATATAGAATAAAGACACATCTAAGGATTGTCACACTATTGTTTTTCCTAAAGTATTTGAAAGTATATGTTGAATGGTACTGGTAACCATGAATGTTTATTCAGATATTTTTAGAAAGAAGATGATATGCGCATAATGAAGGGATAAAGAGAAAATGAAATGTTTGATAGTATTAATGAGCTCATGACTGATATAAAGACAAATTTATATCATGGTTTGAGTATATAGAAATTTTGTGATTTTGGTATGTGGAAAGAGTTAACTTTTGACAGAATTCATGTTTTCACTAAGGTTCAATGGGTATTTATTTTTCAAGAGAATATATGATTAAGGTATTCACATGTTTGGAATGTGACCAACAAGATATATCATATGATATATTGGGGATAAATGATGGTATTCACATGCTCAGTAGATGACATTTCTAGTAATTTTTTTCTTTATACTATGAGCTTGGACATAAGTATTTTGGATAATCCTAAATATTGGAATGAATTAAGTTATACATAAGATAATATTTTTTAAGGCTAGAACTTTTTTCGATATTATTTCAAGAATGTTATAATAATGTAATTTTAGAAAAAGGGACTACCTGCCGGACGGGTGTCAACCCATCGCGTCAGACAAGGCTGTGGGAATCGAACCCACAACCGAAGTGTGACAGGCCTTTATCGCCTACCACTGGTCTACAAGAAGTCCTTGGTTAGTATAAATGAGTTTTATTTTATTAAGCGGTATGATAGATTAAGTATAAGTCCATTTTTGGAATCATATACGATTAAGCTCACCATAGATGGACTTGCGTATATTTGATAACTTTTGCTAACATTTTGTTTGAGACAGATGGAATGACCCTTCATTTTATCACATGATCTGCTAACACTTCACGAATGACAAATTCAACTTCATTTCTTTAAGAGATGTAGTGGAAATTGTTCAAGGCACGAACAACGGTGAGATTGTACCAAAATCAAGTAAGTATTTATTTTAATTCAACGATTTTTCAACATTAGGGAAATGATCCAGAGAACTAGAAACGTTGTCCTAGTACCCTTATATCTGATGAATCAGATGGTACCTTAGATCATCACAAATTTATGGCTTTGTGATTGTTGGATTTTTCATAGCCATGTTCTCTACCACTCTCCATCAGAACTTGATGGTTAGATTTCTCTTCCATATCCATATTTTCACCTATGTTCTCCTATGTGGAAACCCAATGATGAGTTAATTTGGGTAACCGTTATGTTTCATACTTCACTTTTTAAAATTAAGTTTTAGTATTCCTTTTTACGATGCGGGTTTTTATGAAAGAAACTTTCAAGTAGTAAACCATTTATAACCCCGACAAATTTTGAGGGAGAAATTCATTTTAAGGGGGGTAGAATGCAACACCCTGAGATTTTATGATAAGTATTCTTTTTAATTTATTTGATGTCTTGTGTTGTATGCTACACCAATATTATCTTGCGCTATACGCAACACCGTATTAGCTTGCAGTCTATGCAACACTATTCTTGGATTGTGTTACACAAAATTTCAAGTTCGTTTGACAGTAGTTATTATATGCAACATTGAGTGTATATATATATATATTCAATGTATAAATTAAATATGGTTGGATTCTGTTATACACAACAACAAAGGAGTCTTTCACTACACACAACCCTGACTTGGATTGCATTACACACATTCACGACCTTCCTCAACAACGTGTGTTGTACGCAATACCGGGTTTCAATAAACAACGATATATTGTTATAATATTATTATGGACTAGCCGTTATGAATATTTTTATGTAAATTTTGAATTTTATAACATTATTATTCATATTACACATTTTCTAGAACATGGTATGAGAATAAAATAATTTTTTCGGGAAACATAAGTATTTTTCCAAAAATGCAGTTTTGCCGCCTTTTGATGGCGGACCCATTTTAATTATAGTTTTTGACATGTTTATAAGTTAAATTTGACAAAATAAAATTATTCTTTAGAATCAGGAAATAAAAATTTACTTTGGATAACTTTTTAATATTATTCTGATAACTTTCATATTTTAATGAATAATAAAAACACGCTATATTTTAATTAAAAACAACTTTTTCCATCACAATAATTTATATGGTTAAATTATAATATTGAATGGTTTTGAAGTATAAATAGAATATATTTTTACCATTTAATATAATATATGTCATTACCATTAATTTTACATTGAATTCATAGGTAAAAACATTTCAATCTTTGGCAATGTTTTAACTTTTAAACCCGTTTTCTTAACAACATGATTTATTTTAAATTAATTACTGAAACTTCCGTGTTTTGAATTTTGAAAAATGGATTACATATTTTAACTCAGTGGGTCCAAATTATGTTAATATTTTACTTTAATTTTTTTTGATATTATGAATAGTAACTACGATAATTTTTATTTACTGCAGTTAAAGGTAAATCAGGTAATTAAGGGTAAAAATAAGATTATAAAATTACCCTAACACCTGCCAAAATTCTATTGGACGACTAAACGTCGACCCATATCACCCAAGGGTCAGAATAGATTCATTTTATGGACTTTTGACCCTGAAAATAATTTATTTATTATTAAAACCAAAGAAAGTGACAACATATCACTCTCTTTAATCTTATAAGTATAATAATTTTAATTTAGTGATAAAATTCATAAAACTTAGAACATGAATAGTCTCAAGAAATATAATAAAATTATCTACATCATGTGAATTTATTTATAATTTTTAGGGATTAAATAATTGTCATTAATGTTGACACAATAGTGATGCAGAAATTGTTTATTTAGTGAAAAATCAATAATATAGTTTTTATTAAAATAATAATACATATCAAAAGGACCAGAAACTTGACCAAAACTTATTGGTCGAGTATATATGTACCCTAAGAATACAATTGTAGATTTGTGGACCATTTTGAGCCTTATAAAATAGATTAGTACATTTATATTGATTTATTTTAAATAATTTCAAAGATGTCACCTTCATAATTTAATAAATATAACAATTTAAATGTTTTTATTTTAAGATTATAAATTCTAGTAAAAATATTATTATGAAACGTATTATATTTATATTAATGATAGGATTTTATTTTTATTTTTTATGCAACTAATAATCATATTAAATTATTATACAAAAATGATGTAGTAATTGTTTTATTAAGAGAAATATAAAATAAATGGTTTTAAAAATATTAAAATAAATATTATATGAAATATTTAATGTGATACACTAATTTTCTAGATAACTATGACATGTTATGAATTTATTAAATCTTTTATTTCTAAAATATCTTCTGTGTGGATTTTATTTAAATTCAAATAAATGAATAGTGTCAAAATTGACACAAGTGTTATTTTATAAGAATAACATAATATAAAATTGTTTAAAAATCAAAAAAATATTTAAAAATTATAAATTAAAATTTATATAGTCTACAATGTCATAAATTATCCAATTATGGAAAATTCTCAACACATAAGTAATTATTTATAATAATTTAAAATTTAGAATCTTATTACCACAAATAAAATTAAATAGATTAAATAAGGATAAATCAAGTTCATAAGTTTTAAATAAATTTTCAACATGCCTAAATTTTATTGGTTTATGAGATTACAAACCTATATCATCTAATATTTGGATATGAGTCATTTTTGGAAGTTTTTATGTGATATTTGATTTATTATAAATTAATATTTTTGAGGTTTCCAAAGGTGCCCCTCTCCTCCCTTATAAAAGGGAACCTCCTCCCTCTCTTCTTTACACAACTTTGAGCCTTCAATCTCGGAAAAACCTTGAAAATTTCTCTTCTATACTTCCCTAGAAAC
This sequence comes from Viscum album, assembly GCA_963277665.1. NCBI lineage: Eukaryota > Viridiplantae > Streptophyta > Magnoliopsida > Santalales > Viscaceae > Viscum > Viscum album. The sequence continues at coordinate 213,447,361 of OY728163.1, forward strand.
ATACTAGAGGTCATGGTATTCTTCAAATACCATCTTTAGTGCCCTAAGAGGAGGTTAAGAAGAGGCGCATCAATGAAGAGGCAATCTCTTCTACCGATTATTTCAAATTTCTTTCTTCTTAAAATTCTTATTATTTATTTGTTTCATTATAAAGTAATAACAAAAGTATCACTAATATACTGATATGTTATTATAAATATGAAATAACTCTATTTCACCTTCTATCCATCCAACAAAAAACAAAATCATTGCGCGTGCGTACGTACAGAATACCGTCTCCACGCCGTCGTGAAATCTGTTTTTCCACCACCACCTTAATTGGATGGGTATAATTGTGAAAAGAATAACTATATATGGTTATTATTACATCATACTGATTTTGAGATATTATATCATCCACTCCAATTCAATTCAATAATTATGGGAATGATATCATCGCTCGTGCGTACGTACGGATTACCGTCTCCACGACGCGATGAGATTCATTCTCCATGTTAACCATTCAAGAATGATTATAAAGTATATATAATGAATATTAATGAAATATATGACATGATAAATCTACTGTATTTATGTATATATGTCATCTACTTACTTCCATTCAAGTCAATAAGGAAAGGAAAACAACGTTCATGCGTACATACGACCAACCGTCTCCATGAATGGTGTATTTCATTTCATTTATCTATCTATTATATATATGTATATATATACTGAATATATATAATATATAAATCAATATTTAAATTCTGTAAGTAAGTAAATAATTATATAAGTAATAATAATATCTAGAACAACAATTCCAAACACGTAAGATAAATAAAACGATTTTACCCAAAACGCTGCTTTAACATGGAATCTACAAAAGAACGGGTAATATAAAGTCATAAGTGAACCATATTTGATATAATAAAAATAAATATGATTCTTTAATAAGTCAATGACATTATTTAAATCATTATACAAGAGGTTTGGATGCGTACAAAGCATATCAGACCTAAGGTAAGGGATAACTGTTCCAATCTCGTTCTTATCCGAGATTTTTTATTCGTAAGTATTTACTGGGGTTATTGTTATCATCCATATCAATGTTTTATAAAAATGATTTCATGTATTTTTAATGTCCTTTTACCCATTTTGACTTATACCACATGTTATGGAATGAATCATTCTTTTTTTTTCCATACGAGTAACTTTTTGACTTTTCCGAAAAAAGTATGAGGAGAATGTTTTTTAACGTATACGACATGAAGGGATTTTTACGGTTTCATAACGCCTAATTTTCATGAGGATTACTCTACAAGTTTTGATGATTATTTTAAACAAAATCATTTTATTTTAAAATTTCATGTCATTTTGTGAAAATAAAATGATTTTGAAGAAGAAAGGATATTTTCCTCATGAATTCATTTCAAGTGTTTTATCAAAACCATTTTCCATCTAAGATGACATTATTTCATATGTTTATGTTTCAAGCGCATTTCCACAATCTCCAGAGGCTGGCGACTAGCAGAGAGGGCCAAGGATTGATAGTGGGAAAAATATGCCCTCATTTGTCAAAGTGTAACGCATCGGAATAAAATATATAATATACAACACCAGAAGCCGTAAACAATATTCAACTGAAATGGACAACTGAAGTAAAAGAGAACCAGCAATCATATATAAAAATATGCAGCATGTCACTAGTTCTATGAAAAATTCCAGAACAAGATACACTGCAGTACAATACAATACAACTCAAAGTACAAGGTACAACAAAACAAAATAAGCAGAGCAAACAGAACGCAACAGCATCGCAAGCCAAAGCTTGGTCCCATGCTCTCCTACTCCTCTGATACAATCATGTACTTGTATAGGGAGCCTTTCCCTTATCCACACCTATAGAAATTTTGTCTATTTGGGCCAAAGACTTAACCCAAACAGGGTGTGAGAAATAAATCCCAGTCGGCACCCACCAAAGCCTCGTGCCCAACTGTTAGTGAAAATGTGCAATAACAGTGTGCAGTAGTAAATATAATAAACTAAGCTATACTCAAAAGTAACTAACTTTACCAATCATATTTCCATTTTAATATTCATTTAACTATTCAATTTAATAACATTCTGTGCTCATCAGAACCAAGCCCTCATGCCAATCAGAACCTTGACCTCAGGCTAATATAATAAAACCACACCCTCAGGCTTTCCCTCAGGCTATAAAATATTGTCCTCAGGCGTACGAGATATTTCCCTCAGGCATAGAAGTCACTTCCCTCAGGCATAAGAAGTTTTTCCCTAATGAAAAATAGAACATTGCCCTCCGGCTAAGCAGTACCTTACCCTCAGGCTAAACAAACAATTCCATCAGGCTAAAAAGAATATTTCCCTCAGGCGCAAGTAACCGGGCTGATCCCAAAGCATAAAAAATAAATTTATATAAAATTCATCTCAAGGAAATTTAATACACATTATAATCATGGCATACCCTTGGGTATCCTGGCCAAACGACTAAATAGAGGAACGCACCCACGGGGTGGTCCTGGATCCAAGCAGTGATCCCAAACAACAGTTATACATATTCATTAAACTACTTATGCAATTATAGGTATTTAATTACGCAAGGCCTTGGCCATACGACACCCCAAACATGGGCGCATAGCACAGTGGTACACAAAACATACAGGAGTTGGAATTTAAACACCAGACCACCTACCTCGATCACCGTTGATCGGTATATGTGAACGATGCTTCCAGAAATTCCCAAGAATGATGTAGATATGGGAATAGAAACAACATGTTCAAACCTAAATATCTTCCCATTGAGGAATAATTGGTAAGAATAGTGCAAGGAGAAGGGAGGTCTTACCCGCACGGTCCCAACGTGATCGATAGAAGTGGAAACAGATTCATGGTGCATGGTTAGCTGATCTCTGAATCTACGACCATCCTCCCGAGCTCCAAATGGAGTTCTAGGATTTGTCTATGAACAGAGGAGGCTATTCCCTGTTTTTAGTGAAAAAAACTACACGGAATGTACTCTCAAGTACACTACGTGTACTTTTCTCATTTAATTGTTACTCTAGAGGCTACTTTTTCACTGCCGAACTGTTTACTTGCTGACATGAGTACATGATGTGTATTCCCGATTACACAATGTGTACTGTCGCTTCACTGGTGGCTGCCTCCACTGCCTTACTATTCACCCATTGACTTAATACACGACGTGTAAATACCCCATCCACGGCGTGTAGTCAGTTTTTACACCCTTCATTACCGACAGGCCTACACGCCCTGTGTACCCATCCCACACGACCAAAGTATACGGCCTGTAGTCATAAATTTTGGTATTTTTCCCCACTTTCCTTATTTTCTCAAAAAAAATTAAGGAAAAAGGAAAATAATAAACCCATACCTCAAGAAGAAGAAACAAGTTCTTACACTAATTTTGAGATGGGGTTTCAATGATTTTAAGACTGTACCCTGTATCTTATTCTTAGAAATTAGTGAATTATTTCGCTCTCTATGGACATATGTACTTTTCCAGAATCATGTAAATACTGTGTATTATGATCTTATTCTTTTATTTTTATTTTTATCCATTTAACCCTTCTTATAGAGTTGATTGTTATTAGAAGACACAACATTTTCACTAAATTTATTGTCCATAAGTACCTTATAATACTTTACATTAAATAAGATATTTACAGATCCATTTAATGTATTATCTTTTAAAATATTTTGATTTAAAAGTAATAAAATTCATAAGGTGTAAAATCCTATTAATATTTTTAGGTACTCCTTGACCGTCCTCATTTATCTATGCTTTGGTTGGGGTTGGTCTTGGGTAGTTTTGGGGAAGAAGTTGAAAATTTTGGAATTTTCCAGGCCTTTCACGGTTGGAACACGTTTTCCCAAACCGTACACCCAACCAGTGGAAACTGTGAAAACACAAATAGTGGTATTTTTCATGGTTGGTGTATGCTTTTAGAAACCATTCTTCCACTTATTAGAAACCATGCACCCCATTTGAGTGGTGCAAGATTAGGGTTCATGGTTTAACAAACATTATGGCTCTACCCGGCTAACCGTGCCGATGTTTTTTTATTACAAAAAATTAGTAAAAAAATTAATAACCCCGTTTTTACCCCATTCTCATCACCAAATCCTCTTGGATCTATTTCCTAGGTCTAGTAAGCTCTCAATAACTCATTATGTCTCCTTCAAAAACTTTACAAGGCAGATCAAATCTTGATGAATGTTGATTGATTCCTCTCTGGTAAGATAACTTCCCCTGTTCATTCTCAACAAATATATTCTTTACTTATACTTAGGGTTTGTTAGATATTATTGTTATTGAGTGATATAAAAGCCTTTATTTTAGATCATAAATCTAGGTTAGATTTTTGGATCTCCATTTTTTACATTCTTCATTAGAGTTTCTTATTGTGAGTATTGTGATATTTAAAGTCCTTATTACAGTAGGTGGTTCTATTTGAGATTGGCCAATTAATTTAAACATGAATTTATTGTTTTAAATTAAATTGAATTTAATTTTATTAGGAAAACCCAATATGATGAAAATTGGGATTTAAATTGAAATGGTATGGATTTTGGGGAAAACCCCCAATTCCAATGAATTGGGGTATGATTAAGATTTAATGGAAATTGTGGAATTTGATTTGTGAAATTTAATTATGAAATTGATTTTTGAGAAAATGGATTAAATTATTTTTATAAGAACCAATTCATGGTTTTATATTTAGAATGGCATGAATTGATTAAAAACCCATGTTTTTGTTTTTAATAGAAGTGGGAATATTGAAATGAAAATGTGGAAATTATATTTTAAACCATTTTGAAATAATATTCCCATTATTGATTGATTGTTAACTACTTTCAATCCTGGGTAGTTAGTGAGTTATTATAGACAAACATGCTAGGTTATAATTTTCCTAATAAAGGATTGACACTTAAAACTATAAAATAATCCTTTTGACTGATCTTATCCCCATTGGGATGTTGGTTAGACCTCTTAGGATAGTGTCGGAGGGACGTGTGTGCACATTTTCATTTTTAATATATGAGTGTGTGTGGACCTTTGATTTTCTACCAGTGTGGTAATCATAGGACCTCAAAACGGGTTTTCGTTGAGGTACCCAAGATATGAGGTTCCTAAAGATGATCAAGTCACTTAGAGAAGTTATTTCATGTCTATTATTCTCCATATAGTGGCACAAGATCATCAGTGAAAAAAAGTACAGCGGTGCAATTAGATGCTTCATGAAAAAACGTGTTCTAGCCATAGGAATCTAGAATGAAGCTTCTTAATATAGTGGAAGAGTCTCTAAAGAAAATATATATGGATATAATGATCGCAAGAGGTGTCATCACTATATCCTCATCCCGACTGACTACTTTATTTGATACTGGTGCATCTTATTCATTCATTTTGAATTTTATTGTGAATCTGAAAAATATTCCTATAAATATTTTATTATATGTGATGGATATTACTATACGCCTCAGAATAAAGAGAGAGAAGGTTCTCCATTGTCCTTATTTTGTTTTCTTGTTATCAGATATTGAGGTTACTTGGAATTTTCTAGTTCTCAACATGAAATCTCTGGATTTCATATTCAATATTGATTGGATAATTACAAATAAATCCCTATTTGACTGATATCTTATATGGGGATCCTTTACCATGCTCGATGGGTTGTGCTATATCTATCAAGGTGAATCAGACCCAAGTTTGAGTAGATATGGCCCTTCTTATCCAGAGTTGGGGAAAATAATATTAGTGTTTTATTTTGATCGGGAGCAAGAATACTTGAGAGATGATCTCTCTCCAGTTTAAACAGAGTTTCCTGATGTTTTTCTTTTCAAATTTTCTAGTTTTACACCAATAAGGGAGGTAGATATTTCTATCAATTTGTTACGGGGTACCCAAATGGTATATATTACTTCTTACTGCATAGAACCAACGAAAATTAAAGAGATGAAAACTTCATTGGATGATCTTATAGAGAAAGGATTTATACATATGAGTGTGTTACCATGGAGGCACCTGTTCTCTTGGCTAAGAAATCCAATGAGTCACTTCACCTTTGTGTATATTATAGAAATATAAATCAAGTTACGGTAAAGAACAAGTATCCATTAACACATATTGATGATATGTTTGATCAGTTAAAAGAGATGAATTGGTTTTTTAATATTTATCTTTGATATGGTTATCGCTAATTGAAAATAAAAGAATATGACATTAAAAAAACTACCTTTCAAAGAAAGGAGGACCATTATGAGTACCTTGTCAAGCCATTTGGTCTTACCAGTCCACATGTGGTCTTTATGGCATTAATGAACAAGATATTCCATGAGTATCTTGATACATTCATGGTGGTATTTGTGGAGGACATAATTGTTTACTCTATGTCTAAGGAGGATCATGTGAATCATCTAAGAATAGTTTTGCAATTTTTGAGAAATCTCCAACTTCATGCCAAGCTATCAAAATGTAAATTCGGGATTTGAGAAGTGAAGTTCTTGGGACATGTGGTTTCAGAGAATGGAATCTTAATTGATCCTAATAAGGTGAAAGATGTTATGACATGGGAGAAACCATGACATGTTTTCAAAATTTGTAGCTTCATAGGTTTATTTTGATATTATCTACATTTATTCAAGGATTTCTTGATATTGGATTCTTTGATTTCTACCCAAACTAATAAGGGAATAAATTTTTGTTGGGATTATAAATATATGAGTTCTTTTGTTGAGAAGAAATGTATTTTAATTATTCCACCAGTATTGACTCTTCCAGAGGCCAGACAGGGCTATGTGATTTTCTGTGACACATCAGGTTTAGGTTTGGGTTGTGTTCTTGTGAAGGGTGATCATGTTGTTGCTTATGGATCTTGGCAGCTTAGGAAACATGAGAATAATTACCCAAACCATGAACTTGAACATTTTACTATGATGCATGTGCTTAAGAGTTGGCGGCATTACCTTTTTGGAGAAAGGTTTACTGTTAATTCAACCACATGATCTTGAGTTATATATTCTCTAAAAAATATTTGAATCTATGCTAGAGGTTTTGAGTGGATTACCTATAGTATTTTGACTTTGACATTGCCTATACCCCAAGGAAATGGAATTTCATCACAGATGCTTTAAGTAGGAAACTTCCAAACTAGCCTATGAAAGATTCAACATAAGAGCGGAACGTTATGGATCTTTCTGCACATTTTCATATAGGAGTTCAGGAGTTAGGGTATGAGGTTTCCTTGGAAGGTGTTCAGTTGACCTCTTCTATTCTTGAGATGGTTCTTTGGGAATAATAGATTGATGATGAATTCCATGGCATTTGGAACCCTCTTTATGTTGGGGAGACTTTTTCTGAGTAGGTATTCTATGTTTCCAGAATCGATACGTTGTAGCTTTGCTTATAAGGAAATCTATTATAGGGGATTTTCATAATTACTAGTGTTTTTTGCACCTAGGAACCATGAAGATTATATATAATATGAGGAATAGGTTCTGGTGTCCAGGAATTAGATAAAAAATTTCTAATTTCGTCACTTGTTGTAAAACATGTCAGAAGGCCAAAGCCGAGAACTAGAGAACTTCAAGTTTTCTCTAGCCACTTCGAGTGCCTACTTGAAAGTGGGATGAGATCTCTATTCACTTTATAGTGGGGTTTTCAAATACCTAGATAAAGAAGAATGCACTATAATTTTTGATTGATAGGTTGACCAAATTGGCTTACTTTATACCCATTCATGATAAAAAAAGGTGAGAGGTTGAGAAATCTCTACGTGAGATAGATTTTTCATTTATCATAGTTTCATATCCTCTAGTATCTGATAGGGATCCCCAATTTACTTATCACTTTTGGAGAGGCCTTTAGGAGGCACTTGGATCTCAAGTTCATTTAAGTATTAAATTCCATCCCTAGTCAGACGACTAGACATTGTGGAATATACATATTCTTAAGGATAATATTCATTCTTTCATCCTCAATTTCGGTGGATCTTGGGATGACCCTTTATGACTGGTTGAGTTTTCCTATAACAATAGTTACCAGTCTGGGATTAGAATGAATCCTTTTGAGGGATTTTATAGTTTTTCATATAAATATCATTTGTTATGGTTAGAGATCAGTGAAAGTTAATTGGTTGGATCAAGATTGGATCAATAGATGATAATAGTGGTTCAGTTGATTCTTCATAGGATGTCGACAACACAGATCTGGTATAAGTCTTATGTTTATTTTCACCATAGACCATTGGATTTTTTAGTTGGTGATCATGTGTTCTTGAATGTTTCACCTCATTTGGTTCATCGATGGATTGGGAGGAAAGGGAAACTTGATCCTAATTTTGGGGACCTCTTGAGGTTATTGAGTAGGTGGGGAAAGTGGCTTACCATTTATCATTTCTTCCATAGTTGACATCAATGCATAACATGTTCCATGTATCGTGGTTGTGAAATTATCTTTCTAATCCATCTCATGTTTTGAGTTGGGGCGATCTTGAAATTGAGCCTAATTTATTTATAAATGAACATCCGATCAGGATAGTTGATTGTAAAACTGAGGTAATTCATGGGAGGATGATACCTTTGGTTATAGTGCTATGTCAGTACAGTTCTGATATATATGAGACATGGGAGAGACAAACACTATTGAAAGGCTAATAGCCTCATTTTTTCACATGGAGACTTCTTGATATGATTTTTTGGGGATAGAAAGTTTTTATGTTGGGGATATTGTAACATCCTATTATTATTTCCAAGTATTTATAAACCCTCATTTTTTTATGATTTGGTTGGGGTTCATCATAGTCCGTGTCGGGGAATAAGTTGAAAATTTTGAAATTTTATAGGTTGTGCATGGTTGGAAGATGGTTTTCTCAAACCGTGCACCCACCTAGTGGAAACCATAAAAACAAAAAATAGTGGGAGTTTTCATGGTTGGTGGATTGTTTGAAATATCATATTCCAAACTTGTAGAAATTATACACCCCATTAGAGGGGCACACGGTTTGAAAAATAGTACGGCCTGCCCAGCTAACCGTGAAAATTGTGTTTTTTATTCTAAAAAATTATTAAATCCTCCCCTTACCTCTCACTCATACCTAAATCATCTTGGATCGATTTCCTAGGTCTTGAAATCTCTCAATTACCCATTTTGGATCCTCAAAACCCTTTACAAGGTGGATCAAATATTAGTGAACATCAATTGATTCCTCTCCGGTAAGAGATCTTATACCATTCCTACTCTCTTTCTCTCTTATTCTATCCTCTTTAGGTTTTGTTAGATATTATTTTTTTCAGATATATAAATGACTTTGTTTTAGATATTTAATCAAGGTTTTATTATTGTATCTCCATTGTCGATGTTCTTCATTAGAGTTTCTCATTGCAGGCATTGTGATACATGATCTTTTTATTATGGTAGTTGGTTCCTTTTAATATTGGGAAATTAAGTTAACCTTGAATTACTTGATTTAAATTAAATTTATTTCAATTATTTTTTGAAAACCCAATTTGATAAAAATTCAGATTTAAATTGAAATGGTATATATTTTGGGGAAAACCACCAATTATAATAAATTTTGGTGTGATTTGGATTTGATGGAAATTGTGTAATTTGATTTCTAAAATTGAATTGTGAATTTTTTTTGAGAAAATGGATTAAATTATTTTGATAAGAACGAATGATCTGTTTTATCTAAAAAATTCATGAATTTATTAAAAACCCATTTTTTTTTAACAGAAATTGTCATATGGAAATAGAAAATGGGGCAATTGTATTTTAAATAGTTTTGGAATAATTTTCCCATTGTTGATTAATTTTTAAGAACATGTGACCCTAGGTAGTTAGTGATTTATTAGGGAGAAACATTCTAAGTTTTAATTTACATAGAAAATGATTGATTCTTACAACTCTAACATAATACTATGGAAGATCTTATCCACATTGGGATATTGGTTAGTCCTATTTGGCTAGTGTTGGAGGGATTTGTGTGGACATTATCGTTATGACTCTATGAGGGTGTGACGATCCCATAACCTGGAACTATCATACCTCTTATCATATGAACATATTTCTTATTATGATTATTATGATATCTATATATTCTATTGATGGTGAAACTATTTTCCATGCCTTGTAAGTTTATATAAACTATTTTATATAAAAAGTATATTAAGACATTATTTAAAATGTTTCTATCAATTGAAATGTAAATCATGATTTGTTTTAAATATGATCTGGTATTTCGATGCCTATTTTATTTTAAATTGAAATCATTATTTGTTTAATTATTGTGGAATCTTCTTATGGAAAACTTAGTGAGACACTATTGATATTGTAGATCACACCCTAACTTTTCCTTTAGGCATTTGTATATTATCTTCTTCCAGGTTCGAGCAAGGGGAAAACACTACTTGGAGGTTGTTCTTGTTGTTGATCCCTTGAGCTGGGATTGTTGTGTTATTTGGGACTTGGGTTGTTTATCATATTTATCTGGTACTTTGTGGTTGTACTTTGGGTTTATATATCTTTTTTACTTATGGTGCTATTCACCCTATGAAGTTTTCCTTTGATCATACTAACTTTTAACTATTTATGTAACACCCCAAGCTTCCACAGTATGCTTCTCTTTGAATAATACAGTCGCGTGTGTTGAACGCAACTACGAGTTCTAACACACCACAACCAATCAAACTAGCCATTATGAATAGTAATACCCACCTTTTTAAATTTTATACATTTTATCTTTCAAAATGGACTTCATTTTTGGATTCAGAATATCGAAATTAGATTAGGGAGAATTTTTGGTACTTTTCTAATAACTTTCATATTTTGATGAATAGTGAAAAATACTAAATTTTAATTAAAAGCAACTTTTTTAATCAAAATAATTAATAATGATAAATTATGAATTTGAGTGATTTTAAAGTATAATTATATTATATTTTTACCATTTAATCCAATTTTGTTCATTGAACATAATTTCACATTTAAACTGGACATAAGAAAGTGCCAATCTTTTGATAGTTATTATTTCTTAAAAACACACTTTTTGTTTTGACAACAGGAATTAATTTAAAATTAATTTCTGCCACTTCTGTGTTTTGAATTTGGAAAAATGGATTCCATATTTGGAATCAGGATTTCCAAATTGTGTAAATTGGTAACTTTTATTTTTAGACAATTTGAATAATTACTTCGGTAAATATTTTATTTACCATGGTTAAAGGTTAAATCTGATAAATAAGGGTAAAATAATAATATTATAATAATATTAAATTTCCCTAAAATGTGTCCTAACCCTATTGGTTGATACATGTCCGACCATGGGCATCTTTGGGTCAATTTTGGGACCCCATGGAGCCACTTGTAAGTGATAATGACACTTTATATTAATTAAGTTAAAGTAAATATAAAAATGACATAAGCATATATCTTTTAGCAAAACAATTTTTACATATGGTTATATATGTTATATTTTAGACTATAAATATTCATTAAAAATCTAAAAATATTTCCTACATAATGGTAGTTTATTTTTAATTTTTATACATTTAATAATTAAGTTTATTTATGACACAATAATGATGCAGTATTTTCTTTATTAATGAAAGAATCAAATAATTGGTATTATAAATGATAAAATAAATATAATTTGAAAGTTTTGATGACATACAAGAATTTTATAGGTTAATATGACATGTTATTATTGCTTAAATTAATTTGTTTCTAATTAATAAAGTTTTTAATACTTTAAAAAAAATTATTAATTAGTGTCAAAATTGACTTAAATGAGTTTTTAAAACAAATATTATATTATTAATTGATATTCTATTACTAAAAATATAAGGATCAGAAAAAGGAATTATATAATGATAGATGTATTATTAATGGACCACTTGGGGTCTCTTATAATTATATAGTAAGTTTATTAACTATATAATATAAAAATACAAAGAGACATGGTTAATGTCAAACTATTTAACTAAGAGTTAAATCAAAATGATAAAGTTAATATAGTGACCCAAACCTATCTAAAACCTATTGGTTGAGTGTTTTTAGACCTATACCCACCTTAAACATTAAATAATTCACTTTGTAGCCATTATAAACTGAATATGAATTTATTATAAAATAATATTTCTATATTTTCCTAAGGTGCCCCTCACCCCTCTTATAAAAGGGCACTCCCCCTTCTCTCTAATTCACACCTTCAAAGCCATTTGGATCGGCCAAACCCTACCCAAATATCCTCTAAACTTCCCTCAATTCATCCTATAGGCCCTCCTTTGGTCAGAAATCCAACTTAAGGATCCCTTTTGATCAAATCAAAAGGAAGAACCAGAAGAAGAGGTAATGATTTCACCACCCTCTTTCAAGTTCCTTTCTTCTTCCACTTCTTCTTTCTTTTTTATTTCAATTATAAAATAATAACTACAGTATAATATATAAACCATGATGTTATTATAAATATGGTTCAACCATAATCAGTATTCTTTCTATCCTTTGATTGACATGTCACCATACGTGCATACGTACGACTTACCGTCTCCACGTCGTGGTGTAATTGTTATTCAATATATTATTATTTGGATGGGTATAATAATGATGTGTAATTAATGTAAATAATAAATATAACATGATAATGATTCTGTATATATGATATACCATCCAATTATATATTATTTTAATATCAAAAGAATGATATTGTCGTTCGTGCGTACGTACGGATTACCGTCTCCACGAATGCGATGAGATTCATTCCCCATCATATCCATTCATGACTAAATTTAATTTGATGATTAAAAATAATTTTTAGAGACATTATATCATTATGTATATGAATAAGATACATCCCATCCATAATAAATATGGCTCACATAACAAATAATATAATGGAAAACGAATCCGTTAACACCCGAAACGACGATAATACTAAGATATTATCAAGAAATAAATGTTAAATGATCATATATGATATCATATTAATTTATATAATTATTTTATAATTCAATAACAATTATTTAACCATTATACATGAGGTTAACCTACCCTATACCAAGGAAAAATTACAAAGTAAGGGGTTTCTTATCTCACTTTTAATTCTGTGAGATTTCTATTATTCACCACTTATTTATTGCATGTCGTGTGTGTACTGCCTATGATTGTGTTCATTCTGTAATATACATTAATTTATGGATATTTACATCATAATTTTATTATCCTTCTTTCATGGGTATATGTTTCGTAAGTTTCCAAATCAATAAGGGAATTTGAAATTTCAGTTTCCACTTATTCGGCTTTACGCATACTTCATTGATTATTTTACTCCAAGATTATGTGTGGAATCACTATTTATTTTCTTATTTCATAATTTACACTCTCCTTTCTGTGGATATAATTTTGATACACATAATCACTCCATTGATAAATTCTCAAGTCATCGATATGAACTTGATAAGAGTAATTTTAACTCAATCTCCAATTATTGAGTTAAACATCTAATTCATTGGTGCTGTTTTTACAAGAATATGTGTGAATGTCCTTTGATTGTTTTACAATTAATATACAATCATATTGAGTTTATTTATATTTTTCACAAATAATTATGTCATTGATTTATCCTTAACCTAAGGATACGGTCTTTATGAGAGATTTCATCTCAATTTACATTCCATTGAGACTCCTTTGTTATTATACACCAAATCACATTTATATGGTGTATATAATGTACATTGACAGAGTATATCATGAATAAATTTATTCTAATGATATTACAAAGTTTTTATTACCTCAATTATTTTTATTCTAGTGTCTCTCTTTTGGTTAGGAATTCTAACTAAAATACCATTTTAAAATGTTTTAAAGTTTTATCTTTATCATCAATGTCCATATTTTAAAAATTATTTTAAGGATTTTATTCATATGGACATTAAAGTTTTAAAATTAAAATTACTTTTAAAAGTTTCAAAGTGGTATGGGACACTTTGATTAAGAAAACTATTTTAAACGGATTCTTGAAAAATAGTGACATTTTTAAATTTTTTCAAGAAAAAAGGGGATATTTCTCTCAAATAGTTTTGATGATTATTTTCATCTATTTAAATATATCTATTGAGGTTGATATATTATAATACAATCTTACATATTGTATTGAATGAGTTATGTTTGACTGTGGATGTGATATTTTTATACCATTCATGGTTTGTGGTTAAAATATTGACATTTCGTATGCTAGTTTTAATACGAATGTTCAGATTATGTTTCAACCTTTTCATATAAGGAATGCAATGGACTTAGTAAGTGACGGGTGGAGTCTGCTATAGCTCCTCGATGAATCGGTAGGTCTCATGAGATAAACTAGTTTCTTGGAATAAGGCCTTGAAAAAATCTTATTTGTAGTCTTGGCACAAGGCCTTGACTATGTGGTTATGATAGTCTGACATTATGCATTCCATTATTATGAAAGTGGTTATTGATATTGCATGTGATTATTCGACTAGTAGAATATTAATTTGAATAAGTAAATGGAATTATTTCATTTTATCTTTGCCATATTATGCTGAAGTTCATGTTTAAAAGGCTTTTGTTTTAGTTATACATTTCCTTAAATGTTTGTATTTATTTATGAATGTTTCTGCTATATTGTTATCCTTACTGAGCATCGGAGCTCACCCCTTTCTATGTTTTATAATTCCTAGGATGTGAAGAAGTATTTTATGAATGACATGTAGGGATAGTATGAGGATATGAGTGTGGTCTATGGAGACAAGATGTTGTTGTAGTTTTTCACTTTATGATGTAATGTAAACTTTATGAATGTATCTAGTGATTCCAATGCTACTAAACTAACCAGTCTTTCAAGACATGATCTTTTGTGATCATTCCAATGATATGTAATAATGCACCGACTCTGGGTAACTGGGTTCGGGGCGTTACTTTTGGTATCAGAAGAAGTTTAGTACAAACCTTGGAAACTAGATTTAGGTAAACTCTGATTAGAGCACATAGCCCTAAGATAGACTTTGAGGATTAGTATAAAAGAACTTCCTAGAATTTTGGTATTGTATATATTTCGTGAGTTTTCCAAGAAATACATCCCTCTCTAGATACGAGTAGGTAGAGGTGGATCTTGCACATATGTACCTAGGGGTAAAACCCGAAAACACCGCTTTGAGCTAGACACGAATGGGAACTGGTGCACGACAATGGGCCTTGCTGCACTTTTGGTTACGACACTCCTGTGGGATATGCTTAGGATATTTTAAATTTTCTTTACAAACCGATTTGAATTATTTTAATATAAGATGAGAATAAATGACCTTGCCTAATCCTAATGTGTTTCAAATTAAGAATATAGTTTCATGATATTCTCTAAATGATTTTATGACTACTATTACTCATGCAATGATTTCTAGTTTTAGTCAATGGCTGGATTCTAAGGAAGTCATAGTAACATTGAGAATGATGTACAAGGTGGGAACGGTGGTGGCAATGAGCAAAAAAATAGAATGTTGATAGGCATAAAAGATATCGTGTTCATTCCAAATCGGTTTTCCAAAAATATGATCAATAAAATATATATTAACCAACTCCCGGACTCAAAAAAGAAGAGAAAGGTGATGAATGATAAGAGCTCTAGTAGTAGAGACCATGGGGAAAAGAATCCTCAATTTCCATCATGCAGGAAATGTGGAAGGAGACACCCAAGAAAGTGTCTTAATGGAACAAATAAATTCTTTACGTGTAGGAAAGATGGACATAAAGTGAAGAATTACTGAGAAAAAATGAAGAGTACTATGGAAGAAAATAAAAATGGTCCCAAGAAACCATTTACAATCATTGTCCATAAATATAGGGGACCTAGAAAATACCCTAGTGAATGCCCTATTCTATAGGATATTTTCTTGGTCAAAGAAGAAGCTATGTGGAAATAAATGGTTGGAGAAATGTTTGAAAGTATTAGTGATCCTTTTTTATGGGATTACTTTGGAATAATTTTCTCTTGTATTTTTAACCTTGTAGTTTTCCATGTGAGAATGATATTTGAGGAAGACTTATCTTTTCTCTTGTGGATATAGTTATAAATAACCATTTGGTTTTATATGATCTTTGGGTTTGAGGCAATTACAAGTTATTATATTTTGGGATGAAAATGCAAGGTATGAGATAACATTTGTGGTTAAATTATATTATGGTTATTTTGAGGAATTTATCTCATTTTGGTAATGTTATAAAATACAGTTTTTGAAAAAGGACAACACATAGACCGTGTGACAACCCGTCGCGTCGGACAAATCAGTGGGAATCAAACCCACAACCAAAGTGTGATTGGGATTTATCGCCTACTACTGGACTATGTGAAGTCCCTAGTTAGTGTGACTAATAATTTTTAGTTAAATGATTTTATTGATCAATAATAAGTTGATTTGGGATCTTATATCTTATCAAATGAATACCCTTAGTATAGTAAAATGATTTGGTGATTAAGTGATAAATGTTATTTTGGAAGATGTTCACTTTGTTGGGAACACTATATGAACAAGGAAAATAGAATACTATGATATTTCATTTGAGAAGTAATGGTGGATTTTTATCTATGTTTTTATTTTGGATTTATAATTATTTGGGTAATTTATGGAAATGATTAACCTATAATAGAGAATATGTGATTAGGTTAATTACTTTTAAGTATGTGACTTTAAGAGTAGTTGATGTCATTTGGAGATACAATTTAATGTGGAATACTACATAACAAAATTCTTCTAAGTTTTGGGATTCAATATTATTATATTGAAGGATTTTAAGGACAATTGTTTATTGAATGCTATTTATTTAACTTTGGGGTATTATTGGTTTAATTTTAGAAATTAAGATTAGTGTTTCTTTCACTAATGGAATATCCTTTTGGGAGATTATCAGATATTATACTAACCATTTTGGTTTTGATTAATCTCTAAATACAAGGTAAATATATAGTTTATCCTTCGTGGATCATGTGATTTTATAGGAAGTTTATTCTAGCTATTCTAGTGTGACCAAGTCTTCTTGAATACTCATCGTTTAAAAATGAGTTAGTAGTAGAAATTTATTGAAGAATGAAACTTTACTTAAAAAGTAAGTATATCTCTTTATGTTCTTAGTCAATCTCAGAAATTAATTCCTCATCTTTATGTAATGTAACTTAAAAATAAAAATAAAAATGTTGTCCGTTTACTTTTCCTACTGGTAAACTAATGACCGTTTGTCCCATCACAAGTTTGTGGTTTTCTTATTGTTAACTTTCTCCTAATAATGTTTTCTATCCCTACCCATAAGAACTTGACACTTAGTTTATAATCCATATCCATGTTTTTCCTACATGGAATCCTAGTATAGATTATCTGGGGTGACCATTGTACTTCTCTTTCTTTCTTTAAAAGTGATAGTTTTATTGAATTTTTTCCGATGTGCGACTTTCCATTATATTCTGAAGCCCAATTTTAAAAATTGAGAGGATGCAATTTATTGAAGGAGGGTATAATGTAACACCCCAAGATTCCTTGGTACGCTTCTCTTTGAATAATACAGTAGCATGTGTTGAACGCAACTTCGAGTTCTAACACACCGCAACCAATCAAACTAGCCATTATGAATAGTAATACCCACTTTTTGAAATTTTATACATTTTATCTTTCAAAATGTACTTCATTTTTGGATTAAGAATATCTAAATTAGCTCAGGGAGAATTTTTGGTACTTTTCTGATAACATTCATATTTTGATGAATAGTGAAAATTACTAAATTTTAATTAAAAACAACTTTTTTAATCGAAATAATTAATAATGATAAATTATGAATTTGATTGATTTTAAAGTATAATTAGATTATATTTTTACCATTTAATCCAATGCTGTTCATTGAACATAATTTCACATTTAAACTGGACATAAGCAAGTGACAATCTTTTGATAGTTATTATTTCTTAAAAACACGCTTTTTGTTTTGAGAGCGGGAATTAATTTTAAATTAATTTCTGCCAATTCTATGTTTTGAATTGGGAAAAATGGATTCCATATTTTGAATCTAGATTTCCAAATTGTATAAATAGGTAAATTTTATTTTTAGACATTTTGAATAATTACTTCGGTAAATATTTTATTTATCATGGTTAAAGGGTAAATCCTGTAAATAAGGGTAAAATCATAATATTATAATAATATTAAATTACCCTAAAACATGTACTAACACTATTGGTTGATACATGTCTGACCATGGACATATTTGGGTCGATTTGGGGACCCCATGGAACCACTTGTAAGTGATAATGACACTTTATATTAATTAAGTTAAAAGTAAATACAAAAATGACAAAAGCATATATCTTTTAGCAAAAAAATTTTTACATATGATTATATATGTTATATTTTAGACTATAAATATTCATTATAAATATAGAAATATTTCCTAAATAATGGTATTTTATTTATAATTTTTAGACATTGAATAATTAAGTTTATTTATGACATAATAATGATGCAGTATTTTCCTTATTAATGAAAGAAAAAAATAATTGGTATTATAAATGATAAAATAAAAATAATTTGAAAGTTTTGATGTCATCCACGAATCTTATAGGTTACAATGACATGTTTTGATTTCTTAAATTAATTTTTTTCAAATTAATAAAGTTGTTAAGACTTTAACAAAACTCAATTATTAAATAGTGTCAAAATTGACAAAATTGAGTTTTAAAAAATATATTATATTATTAATTGATATTCTATTCCTAAAAATATAAGGTTCAGAAAAATGAATAATATAATGATAGGTGTATTATTAACGGACCACTTGGGGTCTCTTGTAAGTATATAGTAAATTTATTAACTATATAATATAAAAATACAAAGAGACTTGGTAAATGTCAAACTACTTAACTAAGAGTTAAATCAAAAAGATAAAGTTATTATAGTAACCCAAACCTATCTAAAACCTATTGGTTGAGTATTTTTCGACATATCCCCACCTTAACCTTTAAATAATCCACTTTTTATCCATTATAAACCGAATATGAATTTATTATAAAATAATATTTCTAGATTTTCCTAAGGTGCCCCTCACCCCTCTTATAAAAGGGCACTCCCACTTCTCTCTAATTCACACCTTCAAAGCCATTTTAGTTGGACAAAACCTACCCAAATATCCTATAAAATTACCTCACTTCATCCTAGAGTCCCTCCTTTGGTCATAAATCCAACTTAAGGACCCCTTTTGATCAAATCAAAAGGAAGAACCCGAAGAAGAGGTAATGATTTCACCACCCTCTTTCAAGTTCCTTTCTTATTCCACTTCTTCTTTCTTTGTTATTTCCATTATAAAATAATAACTCTAGTATCATATATATACTGTGATGTTATTATAAATATGGTACAACCATATTCAGTATTCTATCCAACCTTTGATTTACATGTCACTATACGTGCATACGTACGACCTACCGTCTCCACGTCGTGGTGTAATTGTTATTCAATATATTATTATTTGGATGGGTATAATAATGATTTTTAATTAATATAAAATAATAAATATAACATTATAATGATTATATATATATGATATACCATCAAATTATATATTATTTTAATATCAAAAGAATGATATTGTCGTTCGGGCGTACGTACGGATTACCGTCTCCACGAACGCGATGAGATTAATTCACCATAATATCCATTCATGACTAAATTTAATTTGATGATTAAAAATAATGCTTAGAGACATGATATAATTCTGGATATTAATAAGATAGATCCCATCCATAACAAATATGGTTCACATATCAAACAATATAAAGGAAAATGAATCCGTTAACACCCGAAACGACGATAATAATAAGATATTATCAAGAAATCAATGTTAAAAGATTATATATGATATCATATTAATGTATATGATTCTTTTAAAATTAAATAACAATTATTTAACCATTATAAAGGAGGTTAAACTACCCTCTACAAAAGAAAAAGTACTAAGTAAGGGGCTTCTTATCTCACTTTTAATTCTGTGAGATTTCCATTGTTCACCAATTATTTATTACATGTGATGTGTGTTCTGCCCATGATTGTATTAATTGTGTAATATACTATAATTTATGAATATTTTCATCATCATTGTATTATCCTTCTTTCATGGGTGTATGTTTTGTAAGTTACCAAATCAATAAGGGAATTTGAAATTTCAATTTCCACTCATTCTGCTTTACACATACTTCATTGATTATTTTACTCCAAGATTATGTGTGGAATCACTATTTATTTTCTTATGTCATAATTTCCACTCCCCTTTCTGTGGATATACTTTTGATACACATAATCACTCCATTGATAAATTCTCAAGTCATCGATATGAACTTGATAAGAGTAATGTTAACTCAATCTCCACTTATTGAGTTAAACATCTAATTCATTGGTGTTGTTTTTACAAGAATATGTGTGAATTTCCTTTGATTGTTTTACACCGAATATTCAATCATATTGAGTGTATTTATATTTGTCACACATAATTATGTCTTTGATTTATCCTTAACCTAATGATACGGTCTTTATGAGATATTTCATCCCAATTTACATTCCATTGAGACTCCTTTGTTGTTATACACCAAATCACTTTTATATGGTGTATATAATGTACTTTGAAATAGTATATCATGAATCCCTTTATTCTCATGATATTACAATGTTTTTATTACCTCAATTATTTTTATTCAAGTGTCTCTCTTTTGGTTGGGAACTCTAACTAAAATATCATTTTAAAATGTTTTAAAGATTTATCTTTCTCATCAATGTCCATGTTTTAAAAATGGTTTTAAGGATTTTATTCATATGGACATTAAAGTTTTAAAATTAAAATTCCTTTTAAAAGTTTCAAAGTGGTATGAGAAACTTTGATTCAGAAATCTATTTTAAACAGATTCTTGATAAATAGTGAGACTTTTAAATGTTTTCAAGAAAAGGGGGATATTTCTCTCAAATAGTTTTGATGATTATTTTCATCTATGTCAATATCTCTATTGAGGTTGATCTATTATAATAAAATCTTCCATATTGTATTGAATGAGTTATGTTTGACTGTGGATGTGCTATTTTTATACCATTCATGGTTTGTGGTTAAAATATTGACATTTCGTCTTCTAGTTTTAATATGAATGTTTAGATTATATTTCAACCTTTTCATATAAGGAATGCATTGGAATTATTAAGTGATGGGTGGAGCCCGCTATAGCTCGTCGATACATCGGTAGGTCTCATGAGACAAACTAGTGTCTTAGCCCAAGGCCTTGACAAAATCTTATTTGTAGTCTTGGCACAAGGCCTTGACTAATTGGATATGATAGTCTGACATTATGCCTTCCATTATTATGAAAGTGGTTATTGATATTGCATGTGATTATTCGACTAGTAGAATATCCATGTGAATAAGTAAATGGCATTATTTAATTTTATCTTTTCCATATTGTGCTGAAGTTCAAGTTTAAAAGGATTTTTTTTAGTTATACATTTCCTTAAATGTTTATGCTTATTTATGAAAGTTTTCACTATATTGTTATCCTTACTGAGCATCTGAGCTCACCCCTTTCTATGTTTTATTTTTCTCAGGATGTGAAGAAGTATTTTATGAATGACCTGCAGGAATAGTATGAGGATATGAGTGTGGTCTATGGAGTCAATATGTTGTTGTAGTTTTTCACTTTATGATGTAATGTAAACTTTATGAATGTATCTAGTGATTCCAAGGCTACTAAACTAATCGGTATTTCGAGACTTGATCTTTTGTGATCATGCCAATGATATGTAATAATGCACCAACTCTGTGTAATTAGGGTCAGGGCGTTACAATTTATTCTATTATTTTTTTGGTAAAACAATTCCTACCATTATCTTATATGATTATAGGTTCTATTTTCCAAACTGTGGGGATCAGGAATGCCCTTCAGGCTATATCAATGCAAGATTAGGTGTCAGGGTACTAGGGTATTTGGGCCGGTTCATGACATAATGGTTTCTTTTATGATCACACTTTAAAATCAAGATTATCTATTTTTAAATTCATATTTGAAAAAATTATATATTATTTATTTGAAACCACATCTATTTTTTATCCTATGATTATTTATGGGGTTTACAAGTCTTCATGCTATTTTAGAACTTTTTGATTCATAATTCAACTGAAAGGATGTTTGTAAATGAAACTGATCATATCTATCCTTTGGATCATAAATATTTATTCACCATGTCCATATTCATTATATTAATTTATTGATGTCTTTATTTATAATTCTATGATTACTTAAGATATTTTTTTATTGACTTGGTTTTTGTTAGAAAAATAATATTTATTTAATATTTTTTATACGGTCGTTTTCTCCAAATATTGACGCTCTTTACAAAAATGTAAAATAAAATCTTTTTTACATTTCCCATACATTTACATTTATCAACCTACTGATTCAATTTTATTTAAGAATCATCCTTTATATTTTAGTTTTTTTCAAAAATAATTTCTATACACATGGGTTTATAAATAATTTTCCTTTAAAATAAAATTTAACAAAAATGTAAAAAACACTTATTTTTAATTCATAAAAATTTTTTATACTAGTTTTTTTTCAGTGAATTATATATCCTTAAATGTTTATTATGTTTTAAAATATATATTTTTTAATTCCATCATCGAAATTCCCTTTTCCGGTTAATTATCTTTATAAAACCATTTCCTTTTCACAAGTAAATTAATATGTGTTGAAATTAAGAATATTTTTATGTTCAAGTACCACATATGAATGGTTTTTATTATGTAAAGGGTTGATTTATAATTATATAGTCCTTCAATGATAAAATTTTGAAACTTGATAACAGATCCAAGGATTTAGTGAAAAAAGATGAGGTGAATCCATAAATACCAGAAAAAATGAAAAATGTGAACTAGCTATAAATCAAGGGATGATATTAATTTTTCAGAACAACATCCCTTAGACCATCTACAACACATCACTATAATGGAGTAAAAAACTATTTTGGAATAAAATATTCCATCCAAACCATCACTATATTCAATATAAAATTGGATGAAATATACCGTGGTGGGCCATATTTAGCGCACTACTGTAGCTGCTCTATATTCCTTTCTATTTTTTTTAATTTTATTTATATAATAAATATTTTTTATTTTTTATTAATAAAAGTAGGTATATCCAAATAATATTCACTTTATATTATAAAATTAAGTAAAATGGTTTGAGTTAATTTCGATATTCATGCACCATTTTTCAGTAGCCAGACTTTAAAATGAAGAAATGGGTTGGAGTTGGTCTGAGATGTTCTTTAGAGTTGTGATCATGCTGTCAAATCATTATAGGTATGTAGTATCATCACTATTACCAACCATGGAAGTATCCAAACCTTGAATTCATAAGATCTATGTTGAAAAAAAATTATTATAAATGTAAAATCGCGCCCATGATCTCTCAACACCGATAGAGTACAATGAAGGATACATAAAATGAAAGGAGAAATAATGACAAAAAAATAATCTTTTTTCAAGAAATGATTTATAAATGGGTTCGTTTTTTCATTATAAACCTCATAGACCCAACCCATGTATAGGTATATTAATGAGGATTTGATATGTTTCAAATTCGGATGAGGTTAGGGTGAGAGTGATTAGGTACCATAAACATTAATTTGTTTATATATTTTCACTATTATTGAATTTTTAACATTATGTATTTGTGTCTAATCATCATGAATGGGATTATTGATGGCAGGTGTCCCAAGTATTCGATAGTTCCCCCATGTTTGTTTGATCACTACCCCCACTCTCTTAACACACACAACCATGTTTCCTACAAAAATTTAATTCTTCACTCCCCTAACCATGTTCCATTTTCACCCTCATCCATTTCCCCCCATACACCCCCTCCCCATACACACACAATGTACAAGAATTTGGTGTTCTAGAACCACAATAATTTACCACCTTTGATGATAGTGAAACCAACTATTATATGTTCTGCTTAGGTTCTATTTAAGGAAATGTGAGTTGAGGTTAAATATTTAATAATTATTATTGGGTATCAATATCATAAATTGGGTTTGAGATTTGTGCCTCATTTTTTGTGAGTACATGGCCCGCAATCTCAATTTGGAAGTTATATAAGTAATATGAAAATCAAATAGTCCATTGAGAATAAGAATAAATTTTATGTTTTTTTATTTTTGGATATTGAAATTGTATTAATGTAAGAAACCCACTGTAATGTTCCAACGATGATAAAAGAGGCGAAGAGTATCCCAATTATGTCAAAAGTGATATATCGTAATGAAGCCATTATAAAATTTTCTTGTAATGGGGTTTGTAGTTAAAGCTGGTGGGAAAGGGATTTAAAATTTTTCATCACTGGTGTGATTAAACAACATCATTTCTAGAAATATTATCCCTGGTATAGGTCTGAAGATATTTCATGAATTAATTGATCACAAAAAGACATTAATGGTTATGTCGTTTGAATCGCTGAAACGTTTGATTGTCGTTCCTTTCCGGTGAGTGTTGTTTAAAGGATTCGAGGCTGAACCTGGGGCATTAAAAGTTTTAATTACTGAAGCAATGAAATAATGCCATCTCTAAATATCTGATCCGCATTAGAGGTCTGACGATCTTGCCTAAATTAATTGAGTAGAAAATTAATTTGAATGATTACCTCGTTCGAATTGTTAGTGTGATGAACTGTCGCTCTTTACCATGAGCATTGTATGAAAGATCTAAATCCAAACCCCTGTATATCATCCAAAAATGCTTCAATAATCCATTTCAACTCCGATAATTTAATTTTGAGTGCCATAATGAATCTCTAATGATTCCCTTGATGTCATGATGATCACCGCGACTTTGTTATAATGACATGAGAAGACGATATTGAATTAGTTGCTCAAACATTGAATTTCTCTCTCTCTAGGAAGATGGAGGAGAGAGAGGCTATCAATTCTATTATAATTAATCCTTTATCTGGAATAGATTCTCCCTCCTACTTATATATTGGGAGGCTCAATTACCCGAAAAGGGTTCCCTGGCCCCCAAAAATAACACGTCCACTAAAAAAATAGTAAATGACACATTTTAACAAACTAACTATGTTATAATGTCATTTATATTTTTATTACATACTTGTAATATATAATTAATATATTACATGATAAAATTAATTCATTAAACCAACTCATAATTCCTAAAATATTAAACAAACCTTGAAAATCAAAATAATATTTGCTAATATAATATCTTTCCATGTATTCACTTAATACCTTGTGAATACTTTAAATAAATTCAACTAAATTATTCTATAATTAAATAATATTTTATTTATTTATTCATTGGTGATCGATAATAATTGGAAAACTCTCAGATACCATGGTGGTGACCACCATATCCTATATACCAATTCAAAAGAATAGAACAAATTTATGAATATTCTATTATGTTTGACCCTCTAGGTCCATATCTTGATAGCAGTAAGTACTATTCACATACCAAAAGTGGAGTCTAGAAACCAATCATGGCCCCTAAAGAGATAAAAAAATCATACCAATGATAACCATTCCTATGAACATGCATTATGTAATATAATCTCTTTGTCTCATGATATCTCATAAAGCATGATGCACAGATTGTGTCATAATCTATTCTTGCTTTATTATTTGTTGATATAACTAGACTGACCTACCTCCGACAATCTTGGACAAGGATTTATGAAGGTACCACCATCCTTATCAACTATGCCCAATACATCACTTCATCAACTCAGAAGAGTGAAATTTAATCTTGATCTTTCAACCAATGTCATACCACCAATGACGTACCCAACACAAGCTACCTCACCACGACTTCAATGTCATGGTTTCTTCCTTGAAAAAAAAAGTACACTATAAAATAGAACACATTAGTAATGATCAAAATTTAGGAGACTAATATAAATTTTCATAGATAGGAACATCCAAAGACACCTGAAATAGGTGGTGGTCCCATTGTCAGGTATGTCCTCATGATATCACCTACTCAAGATCATTAAGTGTGAACTTCATGAGAAGAAGTCTCAATGCTTATGAGCTCCCAACACCTAATAGTCATACATTAAATATTTATAGTTATTATGAAGTATATATACCATATGAAATATATTTAAGATTAATTTCACAGTATCTTGAGCTTCTCATTATAGCCTTAGAATTGCTATAAACATTATATACAATGGATAATCTATGGGATTACCATTTAAATAGTGGAAATAGAAATATAAACACTATAATGGTAAGTGTGCATCATGCATAACTCATTGAATACATGGAAATGTAATCAAAATTACTATTCAAGTTGTCATAGTTCACCAACTATTATAAAAAAAATTATTTCAAATTGGAATTATATATCTCACTTCTACTTCTAATTACTACATAATTATGAAAAAAATGTTGATCTTTATAACACAAAAAATTGATAAAGGACAGATACTATAAATCCTAACAAAATAATTGATAAGGATCTACTTTTATAAACTCTAAAAAATACTAATATTTTTCAGTGCTTATTTTTAGCACTAATAAAGGTTTTTATTTACCATTGCTTTTTTTAGCGCTGATAAATTTTCCTTTTTTGGTGCTTTTTTACATTGATAGAGGTTACCATGCATAATATAATATATACATAAAAATTTATATATTATTAAATATGATTTATATAATAAAAAATACATATTTATATAAATACCACACACATACACACATTCATTTATACTTATTTATTGAATAAAATATGGGGTTAAATCCCTTTTAATAATGGAAATAAAACATCTTTTCAACTAGCTTGAGAGACTATGTATGTACATAGATAATTTATAGGATTAATTTGAGGTGATTTTATTATAATTAAAGAAAAAATTTAAGTGAATGATTGTTAATGGACAAATGTATATTCATTTAAGGTATGTGAATGATCATGAACCTAGACCAGCCTATATTTGTGAATGGTTTCTTTAATATATTAATATTGAATAGATTTTGAAATAATTTTATTAAATTAAAATGATTGTTTTTGTTTCATACTCTCCTCTCAGTATGTAAGGGTCTTCATGACCAAAACTTATTTTATGTAAACTGTAACACCTCAATATTTTATATGTATATCCTTTGAAATAAACATTAAGTACTCGATAATTTTCTTTACATGCAACCTCGAATTTAAATGAACTATGACATAGTATAATTTTATAACCTATTCATTGTATTGAAAAGTATTAATGTGATTAACCACATTATAAAATATACATATAATTATTTTTGATGATAAGAATGTATTGATAAGCACTCAATTTTAATAAAATCATTTAATGATTAAAATACCAATCTTTTAAAGAAATATATTTTTCTTCATGTTATGTGTTTTTATCTAAAAATAATATATTTATCACTATTGAAAAATTATTTCCATAAAAATTAATGATAATGTATATGAACAAATGAACAATTATCCATAAATTAGTCAATTAAAGGTTATAGATGAAGATAAAATCATTTAAAAGTAAAACTAGTTATTTTTCATAAAACATTTTTTATGTGCACAATGTGTTTTTATCACAATAAATTAAATTAATCACAATTGATTAATAATTTTAATAAAATGAGTAGATTATATATTCTATAAAATATTTTTTCATTCATCTAATATTAATCTCTAGAAAAGGCGTGTGAGTAAACTCAATTTTATGTTTAAATATACATTTTTCTAAAAATGTGTTTTTGTTGCATTTTTCATTATTATTTTAAAATTAAATTTAACCACTTATAGAAATTGAATTTTATAAAATGGATTCAATATTTTTAACCTAAATTTACAAATTTGGAAATGAGGAAACTTTCGTTATTGGTCACAATGAATAGTAACATCAGTAAAAAATGTATTACCATAGTCAAGGTTAAAATGAGTTTATCTGGGAGGGGGTAAAATAAGATATAAGTTAAATAATGCCACATAATCATTTCTAAATATTACTATTTAAATATATTTTGACCCAATCCTATCTTACCTTCGAAGACTTGTCTAATTAGTGCCACTTTCATAAGAAAATGATTTTATATTATTTAAATCTTTTATGAAATTTTATATGTGTCCTCTTCCTCACTTATAAAATGCCATCTCCACTCTTTCATTATTCATGAATTTGGATCCTTCCAACTCATCCAATCCCTTCCCCAGTGCCTTCCTAGATTCCTTCCCTTTTTCATATATCCCTTGGTATTCTCCAAAAACTAACTTTTCAAGACATAAGTAGTAATCCAAAAGAGGTATCCTAATGGAGAGGTAATTTTCTTTCTTGAATCCTTTCAATTTATTTCAACTTCTTCCTAATTTAAATCTATTGTATCTATCCTAACATGATGAATATAGTAACATCAATATAATGAGATGTTATTATGATGATAAAACTATTTAATTGGATCCACGATCAAATTTATTAACATATTTTGATAATTACAATAATTATAATTTCTCATACACTGTATGATTTGTCTGTTTTGAGTTCTTATATATCCTGACTAAATTATGAAGTGACCTTTAGAAGTGATCGTGAGTGAAAAATGGAAAAGTTTGGAAATGAACTTGATAAGTGATCGTGAGTGAAAATTTAACAAAGTTTGGAAGTGACCTTGAGAAGTGACCATGATTGAAAATTTGAAAAATGTATGGAAGTGATCATGAATGGAAATTTATAAATGTTTGGAAGTGACCATGAGTGAAATCTTGACAATGTTTTAAAGTGACTGTGAGTGAAAATTTTAAAAAGTCTAGAATTTACTACGATTGAAAAAATAGAAATGTTTGGAAGTGATAGTGAGTGAAAATTTGGAAAAGTATGAAAGTTACCATGAGTGAAAATATGAAAAATTATGTAAGTTACCATGAGTGAAATTTTTATAAATTATAGAAGTAACTGTGAATGAAAATTTGACAAAGTATGAAACTGATAATGAATGAAAATTTTACAATGTCTGGAAGTGACTGTGAGTGAAAATTTGACAAAGCCTCAAAGTGACCGTGAGTGAAAATTTGAATGTATAAAAGTTACCATGATTTAAAACTTTAAAAAGTCTATAAGTGACTATGAATGAACATTTGGAAAATTCTAGAGGTGACTGTGAGTTAAAATTTGACAAATTCTGGAAGTGACCATTAGTGAAAATTTGAAAAAGTCTAGAAGTGGCTGTGAGTGAAAATTTGGCAGTCTATAAGTGACCACAAGAGTAAAAATCAAGTTACTAAAAGAAAAAAATGAAGTTACTGCATATTGAAATTTGGAAAAAATTATTACACTTACTTTATGACCTATGGTCACTTAATTCTTTTGTCACATTTTAGCTCAAAACAAGCTCTGTTTTATTTATACTTTTATATTTTTAATTACTACATGTTTTTTCACATATTTATCTTGATTTAATTATTCCTTAAACAATTATTAATTATTTTAATTATAAGGAATTTTATTTGGTATAATTTTATATAGGATAAAATTCTAATCACATGGGTTGAAGTTTCACGCTGGTTTCTTGGGAAAATCTGAGTTCCTAATTAAATGCAGTGGGAAGTTGAACAGTTTATCTTGCATACTTTATGAGCGTTTTTCAAGGGACTTTATTGTTGATTATAATTATTTGTTTGATACTATATTAATTATTTTAATGTGTTATCATTGTACAAAATGATTTTAATATTACATATTATTGAAGTAACTGTTGTACCTCTCAAACCCCTCGAGGTTTAATTTTCATGATCACAATCACCCTCTTATGTTTTTAACATTGTTTCAAGTGTTTTTGGTGATAGGAATCAATTCAGGTGGCCAAGGAATTGGGCCAAGAAATCAAGAAGTAGAAGTGGACTGAAATGCAGTCCACCGGCCAACCGGTGGCTTCACCACCGGTCGACCGGTGTACCCTGGGAAGAAGGCAGAGCCACTGCCTCCACACCGGCCAACCGGTGGCCTTGCACCGGCCAGCCGGTGGCACCCAGCCCCAATAGTGAAGGCTACTGCCTCACCACCGGCCAGCCGGTGGCTCTGGCACCGGTCGACCGGTGAGGCCTGGGCAGAAGCTTTTCTCCTCTGCCAAGGCACCGGCCAGCCGGTGGCCCTGCACCGGCCAGCCGGTGGACACAGTCAAACTAGCCGTTGGGCTGTTGACCAGCCTGTCCACTTGACTCCCAACGGCTCCGAAGACCTCTCCAACGGCTCCGAAGCCTCCCCAAGGGTTCCTAGCCTATAAATAAAGGCCAAGGAAGCCCCGGACAACTACCGGAACTATTGTGAAGCCCACGGACATATTTTGCATCAATTGGCCAACCACCGGCGACTTCCTTCAAAGGAACCTCAAGTGCTCCAACAACTTCCAAATCCAAGGAGCTCCACCCAAGAAGCTTGGAAGCGGCCTTCAACATCTCCAATCAATCAAAGGCGCCCAAGACTTCTTCCATTACGGGTTTTATTGTTTTATCTCTTTTGAGCTTTAATTTTGGGTTTGTGTCTACAAACCCCAAACCCTTTTCTCATCCCCCTTTCTCTTTGGGTTCTCACACCACCACTAAGGTGTGAAGAGGTTCACAAGCTTTTCCTTTAAAAAGCTTGAGATCGGTGAGCTAGCCTTCACCCGTAAAAAGGCTAGTGGGTTATTGCTTAACCATCAAAAGCATTGGGTTCTTGCTTAACCACTAAAAGCAAGCTGTAATAGGTCCTAGTGCTACCTCAAAGCCTAGTGGGTTTCTTGCTAAAACCATTGAAAAGCAAGCGGTAGGAATCTCTCAACGGTTGAGTTGGGAGCGGAGACGTAGGCCGGGTTTTGGCCGAACTCCGTTATCAATTTCTTGTGTCTTGCCTTATTTATTTCCGCTGCACTTTACTTTGTTTTTTAATTTGTTAATCAATTTTTTAAAAGGCAATTCACCCCCCCTCTTGCCATCATTCCCTCCTTGGGGTGTTCTTCCGACCCAACAATTGGTATCAGAGGGACCTTTGAGTAATTCCTTAACCCGGTTTCAAAGTTAAGATCTTTGTTTTTGATGGCATCTACCTCTTTCGCCCCCGAGGGCTACTCTTTGGGTCGGGCTCCATTTTTTGATGGGTCCGACTATAATTATTGGAAAACCCGCATGACCACTTTTTTAAGAAGCATAGGTTATCCGATTTACAAAATAGTCATGCAAGGTTACACTTTGTCTACCCCCGATGAATCCAAATGGACCCCCGCCGATATTAGGAATTTTGAGCTTGATGGCAAAGCCATGAACGCTCTCCATTGCGGCTTAGATAGAAATGAGTTCAATCGAGTGTCTACTTGCACCTCCTCACATGAAATTTGGAAACTTTTAGAAGTAACTCATGAGGGCACTAACAAAGTTAAGGACACTCGGTTAGACATGTATAGACAAGATTTTGAAAGCTTTACTATGCATTCTTCCGAATCTATTACCGATATGTTTACACGCTTCACTGACATTTGCAATGGAAGGAAATCTCTTGGTGATGATGTTTCAGCCGAGACGATGGTCAAGAAGATCTTATGGGTCCTTCCGAGCTCATGGGCACCAAAGGTGACGGCGATCCAAGAAGCTAAGGACGTCAAAAATATGCCGGTAGAGGAGCTCATCGGATCTCTCATGACTTATGAGATCACGATGAGGAGGCAAGCTCAAAAGGAGGGCACACCTATCAAGACACCAAAGAACATTGCCCTCAAGGTACAAAAAGAAGTAAGCTCCTCCTCCTCATCCTCTTCCTCCTCATCTTCATCATCTTCGAGCGGCGATTCGGAAATGGAGAATCTCGCCCGCCAAATGCATAAGTTCATGAAGAAGCACAAGAAGAAGAAGAAATCCCGCAAGCACCGAAAGCAAGAACCCACTGAAAGATCTGAGCCCAAGGTGAAGTGCTATGGGTGCGGCGAAAAGGGCCATTACAAGCCCGATTGCCCACTCAACAAAAAACGGGCCTCAAAAATTGAAAAAGGAAAGAAAAAGGTCCTCAAGGCGACATGGAGCGACACCTCCTCCTCCTCCTCCTCCTCGAGCGACCAAGGCACAAAATGCCTAATGGCATGTAATGAGGTAACATCTTCCGACTCCTCCTCTTCTTGCTCTTCAAATTCAAATTCTTTGAATCATTTGTCTTATGAGGATCTCCAATTTGCTAGAGATCAACTTGAAAATGGTTTTCACGAACTCTCTTCAAAATTTGTTGCTTTGAAAAAGTCTTTCAAAAAACTTTCCTCCGAAAAAGACCAAATTCTCAAAGAGAACGAGGAACTCACCCTTAAAATCCAAAATTTTCCAAATGTTGATTCCATGGAATCAACCATCAAAGACCTTAGAGAGACCTTAGCCAAGTTCACCCAAGGGGAACAAAACTTGAACAATATACTTGGTTCCCAAAGGGTTTCTAGAACCACCAATGGACTTGGCTACACCAACCGAGCCTCCTCCTCCCATGCTCAAACCGTTTTTGTAAGGGGGAGCTCCGATTACAAATTTTGTAATTATTGCAAGAAAACCGGGCATCTCATTTATGAGTGTAATTGTAAAAACGTCCGGTATGTCCAACCCAAGTCTATTTTCTATTCCGATGAGTTTTATAGGAGAAGACCCGCCATGAGGCAAGTATGGATTGAAAAATCCCTATTAGCGAGTCTCTCCGGGCCTAAAATCATTTCTTTTCAAAATCCCTCTCCCCGGTGATTCATTGTTTTTATTTAGGGGGAGTTAGGATCTTTTAAGTTTTTTTTTGTGTATTCAAAGTTTTCATTTCAAACTCAACACTTGGCTTTGAAATTCAAATTTTCTATTAAATTTTCATTTTTAAATATCCAACAGTTGGTATCGATTTTTAGATTCAAAACTCTCAATTTCAAAAATTTCATTTGGTTTCAAATTTCGAATTTCAATTGGTTTTTGATTCAAAACTTTCAATTCAAACTGTTATTCAAATTTTTCAATTCAATTTTTCATTTCAAAATTTCCAACAATTAGTATCATTTTCAATTGTTTTAAAATCTCGTTTTTCATCGTATCCCTCAATCAAGTTTTATGCCCCATTCTATTTTGATAATCACAAAGGGGGAGAAATTTCTTGATTGATTGGGGGAGAATCATTTTCATCATGCTTAGTATTTCCTTTCAATTTCAGCATTTTACATTAATTATTTTGGTGATTGTGATCATCAAAATAGGGGGAGATTGTTGTACCTCTCAAACCCCTCGAGGTTTAATTTTCATGATCACAATCACCCTCTTATGTTTTTAACATTGTTTCAAGTGTTTTTGGTGATAGGAATCAATTCAGGTGGCCAAGGAATAGGGCCAAGAAATCAAGAAGTAGAAGTGGACTGAAATGCAGTCCACCGGCCAACCGGTGGCTTCACCACCGGTCGACCGGTGTACCCTGGGAAGAAGGCAGAGCCACTGCCTCCACACCGGCCAACCGGTGGCCTTGCACCGGCCAGCCGGTGGCACCCAGCCCCAATAGTGAAGGCTACTGCCTCACCACCGGCCAGCCGGTGGCTCTGGCACCGGTCGACCGGTGAGGCCTGGGCAGAATCTTTTCTCCTCTGCCAAGGCACCGGCCAGCCGGTGGCCCTGCACCGGCCAGCCGGTGGACACAGTCAAACTAGCCGTTGGGCTGTTGACCAGCCTGTCCACTTGACTCCCAACGGCTCCGAAGACCTCTCCAACGGCTCCGAAGCCTCCCCAAGGGTTCCTAGCCTATAAATAAAGGCCAAGGAAGCCCCGGACAACTACCGGAACTATTGTGAAGCCCACGGACATATTTTGCATCAATTGGCCAACCACCGGCGACTTCCTTCAAAGGAACCTCAAGTGCTCCAACAACTTCCAAATCCAAGGAGCTCCACCCAAGAAGCTTGGAAGCGGCCTTCAACATCTCCAATCAATCAAAGGCGCCCAAGACTTCCTCCATTACGGGTTTTATTGTTTTATCTCTTTTGAGCTTTAATTTTGGGTTTGTGTCTACAAACCCCAAACCCTTTTCTCATCCCCCTTTCTCTTTGGGTTCTCACACCACCACTAAGGTGTGAAGAGGTTCACAAGCTTTTCCTTTAAAAAGCTTGAGATCGGTGAGCTAGCCTTCACCCGTAAAAAGGCTAGTGGGTTATTGCTTAACCATCAAAAGCATTGGGTTCTTGCTTAACCACTAAAAGCAAGCTGTAATAGGTCCTAGTGCTACCTCAAAGCCTAGTGGGTTTCTTGCTAAAACCATTGAAAAGCAAGCGGTAGGAATCTCTCAACGGTTGAGTTGGGAGCGGAGACGTAGGCCGGGTTTTGGCCGAACTCCGTTATCAATTTCTTGTGTCTTGCCTTATTTATTTCCGCTGCACTTTACTTTGTTTTTTAATTTGTTAATCAATTTTTTAAAAGGCAATTCACCCCCCCTCTTGCCATCATTCCCTCCTTGGGGTGTTCTTCCGACCCAACAGTAACCCATGTGGACATGTTTTTCATGCACATTTAACAAAGAAATTTCATGATACATTGGGAAAGATGTACTACAACAAGTTTCATTATTTGAATATGTTGTGCATAAAATACATCTACAGAAGTATTTCGATTTATCTGGATTATGGAATGAGTTAGAGAATTTTCTTGAACTATACAAGTGTGACATACATTGAAGATCATATACTTCTCTCAATTGAACTTTAATAGTTTGATACTTTGATGTTGGAGAGTTAATTTTTTCCTCATCACTCATACCATGAATTTTTCATCTGGTTATATGATTTTAATTCTTTATATTTGTGTGTGTGTAATTATAATAGTTTATATTACCCATTAAAAGGTAAGATTGTGGGTTGTGATTCCCAAATAAAATTCAGTAATTAGGTTGTTCCTCTAAGTGGGAAAACGGAAGACTATTTTGGATGTGCCTCTATATAGAAAAATGGAAGTCAATTTTTGGTTGAAGAACCTAGAGGGAAAAATTCTTTATAATTGGGTTGTGACTCCTAGTGTACAAAATTCATTGTAAGATTCCATTATAGTGGTTATAGTGGGTGTTATCTATATTAGTTTGTGAGTTGGGTAAAGAGTGAACTAGGACCTTTTAGATCTGAACCACTATAAAAATATCTTTTTTCACTTATTTTTATTTTTCCCTACATTAACATTTAAAATATGATATTTTTTTTTAAATTTCAATTACCCCCCTCTTGTATATTTTTCTATATTATAATCGAGCAAAATATTGGTGTCAAAGTTTTTCTGTAACTTATATATTTTTATTTTTGATAACCACATCCTGACTTAATTATCAAGGGGAAAAGATATTATTTAAGATGGTAGGAATAAGTTAAAATGATGGAAAGATACCTCAAAACAACCTCATTTTGATGGTACTGATTATGGATATTGGAAAGCTTGGATGGAATAATTCTTGAAAAAACATAGTATTGATCACTGGAAAATCGTGGAAAAACATTACAAGCTACCCAAAGGTGATGTAGATTCATTATTCAAGAATGATGTGGTAAAGTATGCATTGAATTATAAGGTGATGAATATTTTACATTGTTAAATAAATAGAAATGTTAATATTCTTGTTACTTCATGTAAAACTTCTCATGACATTTAAAAAATTACGCAAGTCACGCATCTTGGATTAGATAATCTTATTAGAACTAAACTGGTCATGTTAAGTGTTTTATATCAAGAATTTAAAATGGGTGAAGATGAAACTATTAATCAAATGTTCTATAGATTTACTTCTATTTTAAATGGTATGAGTTCTTTAGGAGAGACTCTTGAAAATCATATTATTTTTTAAAGAGTACATAGATAAATTCTTAATAAGTGGAATGATAA
The DNA here is from genome assembly GCA_963277665.1 of Viscum album. Lineage (NCBI taxonomy): Eukaryota > Viridiplantae > Streptophyta > Magnoliopsida > Santalales > Viscaceae > Viscum > Viscum album. The sequence continues at coordinate 213,483,320 of OY728163.1, forward strand.
AACTTTTATTATATATAAAATCAAGAACATTAAGGAATATACACTCGAAAAGATTATTAGATCATTATTACAATATGAGTTGAAACTAAAAAATATTTCTGAAGAAGGTAATTCAAGGAAAAAGTGGATTGATTTTAAGTCAAAATTTTCCAATTACTCTTATAGTTATAAGTTATATAGTAGTGATGGTAATGGTACAACATTTGTTACAAAAGGAGGATATAAAAGGAAGAAATGATACTTAAGGATATCCCAAAAAGATTATCCTAGAGACAATTACAAGGATAAAATAAAGGTAATTTTGATTATAATGATGTTCAAGACAATATTTTTTATGAGTGTAGGAAAAGGGGACACATCAATCCTAATTTCCCAAGGCTAAATAAGTAAAGAAAATAAAAATAAAAAACACAAGAAAGAAAATAAAGAAATGATTGTCAGATGGAGTTTAACTGAGGATTCAAGTAATGCGGAAGAATCTGGTTCTAAAATGGATATGTAAAACTTTTTTTAATGGCTTTATCAAATCAAGTAAGTGAATCTACTTATTATTCATCTTCTATATATGAATCTAAAAACACTACTATTTAGGAATTACTAAAAGAAAATGAATGTCGTGAACATAAATTTAGAAATAAAACTAGTTTATACAAGAACCTTAAGATACAACATAAAGACGTTCTTAAGGATAATATAAATCTGAAAAAATATTTCCAGGAGGGCTTAAAATATGAAAAAACTGATATGAAATCAGAATTCATAGATATTGAAATTGTTCAAGAAAATCTAAATTCTTCTCTTATTGAAAATGAAATATTGATTAGATATGTCGATTACATTTCAAAGTGTCATAAATCTAAAATAAGAAAGTTTGATATAATTCTTAAAGAAAATGAACATCTCAAAATGAATTTGAAAGTCTAAAGTCGAATCTATCCATTTCTGTTCAATGTAGATAAAACTTTTATAAAATGATAAGTTTTACTAACATGAATAAAAAGTGATTTGGTCTTGGTTATGATAATAATTTAGCCATAATTTTTAAGAACTTATTTGTTAAAATTAATAATGTAACTACATCTTTTGTGTCATGTTTTAGATATAAAATGAATGGTCATTATGCTAATCAGTGTTCCTTGAGATTTCCATAATCTATTGTCATACTAAAGCTTTTATTTCTAAATCCATATATTTTATATTTCATATAAACAAGTGTTTTAAATTGGTTTTGATTCCCAATAATTCATATTATAAACCTACTTAACCTAAATTTTCATGGGTACCAAAGCATTCCAAAATCTATTTTTGTAGTAAAAGTATCTTGAGAGCATCAAAAAGTATGTTTGGTACATGGATAGTGGATTCTCAAGAAACATGATTGGTGATATATTTTAATGAACCAAACTTTTTCTTACATTACTATTACATTATTATAAAGATAAAAAACATAATAGTATTACATAAAGAGGATCCAGAGATTTAGTGTCTTGGGAAAACTAGGACCAAACATAACATTTACAACATCAAACATCAACATTTATTTAATTCCTTCCTCTCTAGCTTCTTATTGCACTTGACCTATTCTTAGAACATGTATTCACCTGAGGATATACATCAAAAGGGGGTGAGATAAAATCCCATAAATAGGATAGAAAAGAACAATATATCATGGGGTGAGTATAATCATAACATAGGCGAAAGATCCAGAACATGAGAGGAATCATTAATAAAACACTTGAAATGTGGCAATGCATAAAAAATGAAACATCATGTCTTAGTGGTTAACTACCACACATACTTGTGACCAAAGATATAATATTTTTCACACATAATTTCACTTAAACTCATGAGATTAATCACTTTACCCTATGCATTTGAGTACTGTATAATTCCGGGCACACCCGTCACATTCAAATATTCATATTGCGCTATATAATTTTGGGTGCACCCGTCACACCATAACATTGTCATTATCATGCATTCCACATGGAACATATGAACATAAATGACCAATGGAAAGTAATGTGTTTCATCTTATAAGAACATATCCATGAACTTTGGGTTCCCAAAAGAAAGCGGCAAGAACATACTTAATACAAGAACCATCCACCTTTAGTGAAGTAAAAGGTGTGTTTTTGAAAGAAGAGTTCTTTTGGAAAACATTGTATTTTAAATAAAATATAGTGGAGAACATTTATATCCTAGAATAGGTAATATATTGATGAAAAAATAATTTTTAAGGAGTAATCATACCAAAAATAGAGTGAAAGAGGGAGAACCCGAAGAAAGAAAGTTGGGTTCGAGATTTTCCCCATACCTTGTATCAGAACGCTTTCTTCACATTAAAATCTTGTATAACCACATTAAATTAATTAATTAAAAATTCAAGAACCTTTTTTACATGAATATATTTAATTATGGTTTCATTAAGTTATTTTATGAGACTTTGGAGGAGATATAGAGTTTAAAAAACATTGTTTGGGAATGTTTGTTTTTATGGTTTTCTTGAATGGTTCACTTGTATTCATAAATGGAAGTTCGTGTAGAACATGGGTAAACAAAAATAACTGATATTTAATGTTATTAATGATATTAAAAGAGTTTAAATGATATTATAATGAATTTGATTATGTACCATGAGGATGAATCATTAGGTGAGAATTAAATGATTCCTGTTTGGGTTAATTTGGGTGGTTTTTCAATGACAATGAACTTGTTTTATTTTATCACATAGTTTAAGGTAAATAATTTAGTTCCAGAACATAAAAGGGAATAAAAAATAAAATTTAAAATCTTTTTTTAACCATTTTATGTTTTTATTGGCATCATTGAATTATTTTAATGAAAAAGGAAGTGCATCACCCATGATTTAGGTAAATTAACACGCCATGGGCAACAATTTCATTTTGTTAACAAAGAGAGGGAGGGAAGAGTATAATGAGTAATATTACATTAATATGATATCATACCAGTATATCAAGAATAATTTAGTTATCATGAAATTTGGATAAGATAATATGAGGATAAGAGAAGGAAAGAAAAGAAATATGAAAGGAAAAAAATGAAAGAAAAGAGAGTGAGGAATTACCTCTGGAATCCTCCTCTTGAGATCATCCTTAAGGAATATAGGTTGGGTCTTTTGATGAGACCAGAAGATCTTGGACATTGGGGAGGGACTAGAGAAGATTTTTGGCTAGATATTATACAAGTTTTAAATCTTTATAGGTGTGAGGAAATGAGGGTGTGAAGGGCGGTATTTATAGTGGAGGGGAGAGGGGTTTTCTAAATATAATATTCATTGATTTATTAATATCCCCTAAGAAAAGAAATAGTGATGATTCCATGACCAATAATAGTAAAGAGGTAATGTGAGTTCCAGACTTGGGTGCTTAAATCACCGGTGATGTCAGGAATAGCTGGTTTAAATTATAATGTATTTATACGGTAAATTAATGTATTTTACTATTCACCAAAAAATCAAGTATTTTAGAAAATCCCAAAAATTCACCCTAACCATTTTTCGACACGTATAATTAAAAAATGAAATCCATTTTTTGAGAATAATTTTTAAAAATTATTAATTTAACTTTTAAATAAAATCATTCTTTCTTAAAAAATTAACAATTTTAAAACTATAACTTCTTTTATATTGCTTTAAAAAATTAATTAAGGTGACATTATCATAAATACTTAAGAAAATAAAATTATAATATAATTTAATATTAATTAGGGTCATATTAATATTCATATTACTATTAATATGGGTACGTTACTATTCACCAAAAAACAAGTTGGTTCCATCAGACTCCAAATAACTTACTGAACACAAATGTAGATGACTGCTTTTCGAAATTCAAAACATAGAAGTAGAAAAATTTTGTTTAGTGATCATATAGTATTTAGTATCATAATATGTAATTGTGCTTCCTTATGGAATTATAATATAAGGAAAAATCATAAGAAGGGATTTCTATTGATAAAACACTGTGTTGTTACATTCTTCCCCCCTTATTAAATTTTGCCACCAAAATTTCATTTTTACACAAACAGGTGAGGGTACTTCTCCCTCATCACCTCTTCTGATTCAAAAGTAGCTTCTTAAAACTTATGGTTCCTTCGCAACACTTTGAAAAGGTGGTATTTCTTATTTCATAGAACCTTATCTCTTCTATCCAGAATTTTCACTGGCTGCTCCTCATAAGAGAGATCATCTTCCAGCTATACCACCTTTGATTTTAGTACATGTGAGGGATCTGGTATGTACTTTCTCAAGAGTGATACATGAAACAAATCATGAACTTGATACATATTCGGTGGAAGTTCAAGCCAATAGGACATGACTCCAATGTAGTGAAGGGTCTCAAAAGGGCCAATATACCTTGTGCTTAATTTCCCTTTCCTTCCAAACTGCATGACTCTCTTCTATGACAATATTCAAATAAAGACTTTATCTCTAATGTTGAACTCCAATTCCCTTTGATAGTTGTTGGAATAGATCTTTTTCCAACTCTGAGTATATTTTATGTTTTTTTGGATGACTTGAACCTTCTCTGTCATGTCTTATACAAGATCGGGTCCAAGTTGCTTTCTTTCTCCAACTTCATCCCAACAGGTTGGAGTTATACATTGCTTTCCATACATAACTTCATACGGATCCATCTAAATACTTGAGTGAAAGCTACTATTGTATGAGAACTCAACTAATGGGATATGTTGATCCCATCCACCTTTGAATTCTAGAGATCAGGCTCTTATCATATCCTCAAATATCTGAATAGTATTTTCAGATTGGCCATCAGTTTGGGGGTGATAGGCCGTGCTGAAATTTAATTCAGTACTCAAAGCATGTTGAAGAATCCTCCATAATTTAGATTTGAAACTTGGATCACAGTCAGAGACAATCGAGAGTTGAACACCATGTAGTCTCACTTATTTCTTCACATATATCTTTTCAAGTTTTTCAAGTGAGAGATCTTTTAGAATAGTGATAAAATGGGCAATCTTGGTGAGTCGGTCAACCACAACCCATATTGCATTATTTCCCTTCGACGTATTTGGGAGACCTGTGAAAAAGTCCATAGTAACATTTTCCCATTTCCACATGGGTATAGGCAATAGTTGCATCACCCCTTTGGACTTTTTTCACTCTACCTTAACTTTATGACATACCAAGAACCTTGATATATATTATGAAATCTCTTTCTTCATGTTGTCCCACCAGAAGTGTTCTCGGAGATCACAGTACATTTTGGTGCTACTAAGAGGGATAGAGAATGTTGAGCTATGTGCATTTTCCAATATATCCTTCTTTATCCCGGTTGATTAAGGCACACAAATCCGTGTTCCAAACTGAATCACACCATCATCATTGATATGAAACTCTTACAACTTCCCATCCTTTACTGCATTCACCATCTTTTGTAACCCCGCATCATCCCTTTACGCCTCCTTGATCTTCTCTTGAACTTGACCTCTTCTTAGAACATGTAGTCACCTAAGGATATACATAAAAAGGGGGTGATCTAAAATCCCATTAATAGGATAGAAAAGAAAAATATTTCATGGGGTGAGTATAATCATAACATAGGAAAAATATCATGAACATGAGAGGAATCATTAATAAAAGACTTGAAATGTTGCAATGCATAAAAAATAAAACATCATGTCTTAGTGGTTAAATACTGCACATACTTGTGAGAAAATATAGAATATTGTTCAGACATCATTTAACTTAAACTCTTGATATTCATAACTTTACCCAATTCATTGGAGTCTTGTATAATTACGGGTTCACCCTTCACATTCAAACATTCATATTACGCTATATAATTCTAGGCGCACCCTTCACACCATAACATTGTCATTATCATGCATGCCACATGGAACATATGAAAATAAATGACCCATGTAAAGTAATGGGTTTCATGTCATAATAACAAATTCATGAACTTTGGGTTCCCAAAAGAAAGCGAGAATAACATACTTAATACTAGAACCATCCACCTTTAGTGAGAAGTAAAAGGTGTGTTTTTGAAAGAAGAGTTCTTTTAAAAAATATTATACTTGACATAAAATCTTGTGGAGAAAATTTATATCCAATAATAGGTAAGATAATAATTAAAAAACTATTTTTAAGGAGTAATCATACAAAAAATGGAGTGAAAGAGGGAGAACCCAAAGAAAGAAAGTTGGGTTCGAGATTTTCCCCTTACCCTATATCCGAACGCTTTCTTCACTTTAAAGTCCCATATAACCACATTAGATTAATTAATTAACAATTACAGAACCTTTTTTACATAAATATTGTTCATTATGATTTCATTAAGATATTTTATAGTCCTTAGGAAGAGTTATAGAGTTTAAAAAACATTGTTCTGGAATGTTTGTTTTTATGGATTTCTTAAACGGTTCACTTGTATTCATAAATGAAAGTTCGTGTAGAACATGGGTAAATATCTATGACTGATATTTAATGTTATTAATTATATTAGAGGAGTTTAAATGATTTTATAAGGAATTTTTTTATGTAGCATGAGGACGAATCATTACATGAGAATTAAATGATGCTTGTTTGGGTTAATTTGGGCGGTTTTTCTATCACAATGAACTTGTTTTATTTTATCACTTAGTGTCCTGTAAATAATTTAGTTCTAGAACATAAAATAGAATAAAATATACAATTTAAAATATGTTTTCAACTATTTTTGGTTTTATTGGCAGTGTTGAAGGATTTTAAGGAAAAAGGAAGTACATCGCCCATGATTTAGGTAAATTAACACGCCATGGGCAATGATTTCATTTTATTAACAAAGAGAGGGAGGGAGGAGTATAATGAGTAATCTTCCAATAACATGATATCATACCTGTATATAAAGAATATTGGAGTTATCATGAAATTTGGATAATAGAATCTGAGAATAAGATAAGAAAAGAAAAGAAATTTGAAAGGGAAAAATGAAAGAAAAGAGAGAGAGGAATTACCTCTTGAATCCTCCTCTTGAGATCCTCCTTAAGGAAGCCAGGCTTGGTCATTTGATGAGACCATAAGCTCATGGACGTGGGGTAGGGGATAGAAAAGATTCTTGTTCAGAGTTTAGACAAGGAATGAAGCTTGAGAGGTGTGAGGAAATGAGGGAGTGAAGGGTGGTATTTATAGTGGAGGGGAGAGGGGTTTTCTTAATATAATATTCATTACTTTATTAATTTCCCCTAAGACAAGAAATAGTGATGATTACATGACCAGGAATAGTAAAGAGAGAATGTGAGTTCGAGACTTTGGTTCTTACATCACTTGTGATGTCAGGAATAGTGAGTTTAAATTATAATGTATTTATACGGTAAATTAATGTATTTACTATTCACCAAAATTAAAGTATTTCAGAAAAATCCAAAAAAATCACGCCAACTGAAAGAGCGCTGTCGTGGGCGCCCTCAAATGATTAATCTGATTTTGGGGTTCTTAGGTGCAACAGAGTGGCTAACCAAGGTCATCTCTCAAAGGAGGAAGTGAATTTAACAACTTATTAAAGGTATTTTAATACAAATAAAATAGAATATAATAAAAAAACTACTTGAATGGATGGGGGTTGGTTATAGTTTATGAATCTAGAAGAAGTTTTCTGGAAGAAGATTGTTTTTTTTTTGTTTTTAGTTTTGAAATGAAGTTCGATAAAAATGACACAACAAAAAGATGTTTTTTAGACAATATTTAAAAGACATAATCGATCTAACTCTACCTATTCAATAATTTATTAATCATTATAATTTAAATTAATATTCACTTAATTATGATCCCTTAATTTTTTAAATCCTGAACCCTACGAGAATTAACTTTACCCCGAAGATGAAGTGAATTTAACCTTAGGCTAACTTCAGAACATGCAATCGCAACACCCTGCTTTGATTGATGTTCTAAAATTAGCTTATGGTCAGTGGTAAATTAAGGCACATAACCACTCTGGAAATGAGTATTAATTGAGTTTCGGGATTATATTTGAATGCTACAAATTGATCCCGTGTGGTTTTGAATTACCGGTTAAGGTTGCGCTCTCACAGTTCACACAATTCCCGACCTCGCGTGTTTTGTGTCAACTATTCAATTGCTTGCTTAGTTTCATTTAAATTAAAAAATCAATTAATATATCATAATATGTGAATTACAGTATCTCATTTATTCAAAATAAATGAATGAATAAGGATAGAGGTTGATCAATTACTAAAAATAACTACTCTTCCATGGGTGGCGTAATCATCGTAGAAGCGTTTTGCATGTGCAAAGGTTTATAATGGGTATAACCCAATAACTCTTCTACTCAAGAATTCGAGCCCAAAGAGGAAGATTAAGAGAATAAATTTAAACAAAACAGAAGAAAAGAGACGAAATAAAAGAAGAACAACAATGTTTATTACGTAAACATAATCATTACAACATGAAGGAGAAGAAGAAGGCTTCGTCGAAGGGATCCCTGCTTCAAGAGATACCCTTATTGAAATGGTTGGAGAATTAGATTGGATCCACTTCTCATCTGCCCTAAAATTTCCAATGCACGTCCCAACCTCTCAAAATGAGAAAAACTTCAATTTATAGAGTGGAGGGGAGGCTAGGTTTAAAGAGGTTTCAAGTGTGAATGGGAAATCTCGGCCAAATATCTTAATACAAATTTCACCGCCCATTTGACCTTGAAAACGCGTGACCCAGCTCTCTTTCCAGAAGGATGATTTGTGGGAAAATGGATCCCCGAGATCCTCTCAAAATTTGGGCTCAGTCCAAGCCCGGATGAATAATATATGGCCTAAATACAGAACCCATGTCCATTCTGCTGAGTCCAGCCCACCATTGGATTAATGTCCCATTTACTCCATCCAAATGAACTTTTTAGCTCTAGCGTCCTGAATGAAAGTTGTTTATAATTACATGAGTAACACTGTTACAAAATTTCATATTAAAATAATAAAAATAAAAATATTTATCTTCGAAATACTACAGTGCACTATAAAGGGTAAAACTGGAATTTTCACCAAATTTTCAAATGAATGATCAAATCCCAAATATTTTATAAATAAACATATTTATCACAATTTGGGGAAATTATATCATTTATTATCAATAAAATATTCAACAAAATAGTGTTTTATCAACTCCCCCACACTTACCCTTTTGCACTCCTAAGCAAAATCTCATATTAAGTAAACATCAATATCAAATCAAAACCAATTTTAAAACACATATCCTTGAGATCAATCAATTTCACACCAATAATCAAAAGATATCCTGCCTCATAAAAAAACCTTATTTCAATTTCTCCATTTATATCATTCAATATATTTCCACTTCATTTATCCTCCCATGCACAAAACACTTACCTCACTTAAATTTTCTCTCATCACTCAAATATCATTTTTTTGCATTGTCTTTCTCATCCAAACTCATACAAGGGTCACCATAGGCTTGATAGATTCCTAAATCACTACCTGATGTGAGTCAAAGACATATTTTTATCATGAGGACTTTTCAGGGTTGTTTTTTGGCTTTCGGTTGGTAGGATTTAGATGTGAAAAATTATGAGGCTGAATGAGGAGGGCTTGACTCTTTTTGAAGAAAAATTGCATTAATCTAATTTTAACTTAAATATGGTATTCCCCTAAATCCCCATAGTATGAATTCAGCTCAATCATCATGAAAAGTCATGAAAGTTTTACGCCATTCATCATTTCAGCATAAAAAATTTCAATCTTCTCAAACATGATTTTCTTGAAAGCTCCAGATGAGCACAACTTTCCACCTCAATTAGAAGCTCCAGAAAAGGCACAACTTCACTTGTCATGAAAGCTCCATAAAAGGCACAACTTTCAATATAATGGATTTTTCAGTAGAAAACACATCTCTTCAGAATTTAATTTTCCACCCAAAGTATCACAGAATGTGGTGGCACAACACAAGATAGATCCCCCCACACTTCTCAACTAGATTATGAAATTTCACTTCAAGAGTTGGTTGGATAGGGAAAATTGGCTTGTAATGTGGCTAACCTAACAGGATGTGCATGGATTCTAAGGGATACAAGGATTAGATATTCAAGGTAGGCCATTATAAAAAAGTATTCTTTGAAATAGGGGCTTTAATACCAAACAAATGCCTCAATCATTTAAACATAAGTACCTCAAACCCTCAAGTTTTGACAGGAATAGATCAAATTCTGGTTAAATCAAGCATGGTTTGGTTCTCTCAAGAAGTGAGGTGAATGTAAAGAATATGAAAATAATGGTTTCGAAGCCTCAAAGGAAAGTGATTTCAAAAATAAAGACAGTGAGATGTGGCATGAGATTCAAAATTCAGCGTACTTTTTATGAAATTACTAAATATTTGAATTTGAAACAAAGTCATTTCAGCATTCATTTAAGCTTAGTTTCAAGGGTAAATTGTTTCACTCATTGATATGCATTTCAAAATTGTGATGAGAATCATTTCAGCTCAAAAATTTCAAAAACACAATGAAAATTGAAAAATAAACACACAAAATTTGAAAAACACACAATTTTTTTTGTTTTTTTTAAATAGGAAAACAATTTAAATTACTAAACTAAAAGTTTCCCTCCCCCACACTTAAAATATTTCATTGTCCTTAATGTGAACCCATGATATGATATATGCACATGAAATTTAGAATTTTTAAATAGGACAAATAATATAAAATTGAAAGGGTTAGGAACAGCCTGATGCTCTCAAGTGATGATGGGGTCATGCAGTGTGATAAAATCCACTGCATTAGTAGGAAGTCCCTCAATGTATCGCTTCAAACGTTGCCCATTGACTATAAAGCTCCTTCCAGTGTCCTCTTGTGTGATCTCCACTGCACCATAAGGAAAAACATTATATAAAATATAAGGACCTAACCATCTGGAACACAACTTACCAGGCATCAGCTTCAATCATGAACTGTAGAGAAGGACTTTCTCTCCAACATGAAAATCCCTTTGTTGGATCATTCTATCATGAGCTGATTTTGATCTTTCCTTATAGTGCCTTGAGTTCTCATATGATGAAAGTCGAATCACCTCAAGCTCTTGAATTTGCAACTTCCTTTGAATTCCAGCTTGGGCCAAATCCATGTTACATTTCTTTATAGCCCAATATGCCTGATGCTCGACTTCCACTGGGATATGAAACGCTTTCCCAAAAACAATCCGAAATGGGGACATACCAATGGGTGTCTTGTATGCTGTCTTATAAGCCCACAATGCATCATCCAAGCGCTTGCTCCAATCTTTCCTATTTGGCTGCACAGTTTTCTCTAATATTTTTTTCAACTCACGATTTGAAACCTCAGCCTGGCAATTTGTTTGGGGGTGGTATGGTGTTGATGTTTTGTGTGTCACCCCATACTTTCGAAGGAGGGAAGAAAATTCCTATTGCAAAAGTGTGTCCCTTGGTCACTGATGATGGCCTTTGGTACTCCAAACCTATAGAAAATTTGAGCCTTGACAAAATCCACTACAACATGAGAATCTTCAGTCCTGGTGGCCTTGGCCTCCACCCATTTACTCACATAATCAACAACAACCAAAATATACAAAAATCCAAAAGAACTAGAAAAAGGACCCATAAAATAAATTCCCCATACATAAAAAATCTCACAAAATAGTATGGGTTGTTGGGGCATCTCATGTCTCCTAGAAATGTTCCCAGTGTGCTGGCAACGAGAGCATGACTTAAAAAACACATGGGCATCATGGAATAAGCTAGGCCAATATAACCTAGGGTCCAAAACCTTCCTAGCTGTCCGTTGGGGTCCAAAGTTTCCACCACAAGCAAGTGTATGACAAAAATGCAACAGACTCAAACTCGTGATCCGGAACACACCTCCTAATGACTTGGTCACTACACATGCGCTAGAGGTAAGGATCATCCCACACATAAAACCTAGACTAACTTTTTAATTTTTGGACTTGATGTTTCTTTAAATTTGCAGGTATTTCAGAGGCAACAAGGTAGTTCACTAAATCAGCATACCAAGGATGCGTACCTGAGATGGAATAAAGATGCTCATCGGGAAAAGTGTCCCGAAGTGGTACCTGGTCCAAGGTGTCATCCTCTAGTGTGTGAGTAAGCCTACTCATGTGGTCTACCACCAAATTCTCTGAACCCTTCTTATCCTTTATCTCAAGGTCAAACTCTTGAAGAAGGAGCATCCAATGGATAAGTCGTGGCTTTGCATCTGGCTTCTTTAGGAGGTACCTCAAAGCTGCATGGTCAGAAAAAACAACTACTTTAGAGCCCAATAAATATGAACGGAATTTATCTAAAGAAAATATGACAGCAATAAACTCCTTTTTTGTGGTTGTGTAATTTGATTGGGCTGAATCCAATGTCTTTGATGCATAGACAATCACATGTGAATATCCTTTCACCCTCTGAGATAAGACAGCTCCAACCGCGAAGTTGGAGGCGTCACACATAAGCTCAAAAGTAATCTCCCACCGTGGGGGCTGTATGATAGGTGGAGTGGTCGACGTTGTTTTAGCTCATCAAATGAATTCCTGCAAGAAACATCAAACACAAAAACCGAATCCTTTTGAAGTAATCTTGACATAGGAAGAGCAATCTTACTAAAATCTTTGATGAAGTGCTGATAAAATCCTGCATGCCCTAGGAAAGATCTAACATCACACACACATGAAGGATATGGTAAGGATGAAATAATATCTACCTTTGATCTATCAACCTCTATCCCATGTTTTGACACTATATGCCCTAAGACAATTCCATGCTCTACCATGAAATGACACTTTGCAAAGTTCAGGACCAGATTCTTCTCAATACAACGACTCAACACCTTTCCCAAACTAATTAGAAATTCATCAAATGAAGACCCATACACTGTAAAATCATCCATAAATACCTCCATTAAGGTATCAATAAAATCAGAAAAAATACTCACCATGCATCTCTGGAAGGTACCTAGGGTGTTGCAAAGTCCAAATGGCATCCTCCGGTAGGCAAATGTGCCAAAGGGACAGGTGAATTTAGTCTTCTCCTGATCCTATGGAGCTATAGGAACCTGAAAATATCCAGAAAATCCATCCAAGAAACAATAGTGTGTCTTCCCAGCTAGTCTCTCAAGTATCTGATCAATAAATGGGAGGGGGAAATGGTCCTTGCGAGTGGACTGATTTAGTTTCCTATAATCAATACACACACACCAACTGTTTTGCACCCTCATTAGAACTAACTCATCTTTTTCATTTTTAACAACAGTAACACCACTTTTCTTAGGCACAACCTGAATAGGACTTACCCACTGAGAATCTAAAATGGGAAAGATTATACCTGCCTCGAGCAATTTCTCAACTTCTTTTTTAACAACTTCCAGGAGGGTGGGATTGAGTATCCTTTGTGGTTGTCTCACCGGTTTATCCCCATCGTCCAAGAGAATCCTATGCATGAAAATGGAGGGGCTAATACCTGATATGTCATCCAAGGTCCACCTAATCTCCCTGATGTTCTCCCTCAAAATATTCAAAATCTTTTCTTCATGTTCAAAAGGGACATTATTAGCAATGATAATAGGTAATCTCTCACCACTCAACAAGTATGAGTATTTTTGATTTGGTGGCAATGACTTGAGTTCTAATGAAGAGGGTGTAGTATGTATGGAGACATTGAAGGAACTAAAATATGTGCACAAAGAGAATCAGTATCAGAATAGACATCATCAAAATCAGAGAATAAATCATCAAATCCATCAGCATACTCTACAGCCATGTCATAATCAGAATTCACATGATCAAAATCAGAATATGATTCCATTTCAAAATCAAATCTTAGAGAGTCTTGTTACTTAGAAACGGGTGTGGAAGTACTCTTAGACATCAAACTAGAACCAATATTCATAATCTCCCTAATCATAGGACAATCAAATTCCATGGAGTTTTCACTTGGTGGTTAAAAATGGGAGATAAAAAATGAAGAATGATCCTCTGAGGGGTACTTTATGGAATCCATAACATTAAATATTACAACTTCATCCCCAAATTCCATGGAAAGTGTACCCTCATTGACATTTATGATAGTTTTTGCAGTTTTGAGGAAGGTCCTACCTAAGATAATGGGGGCATGAGAACTTACCTGATCATCCTCCATGTTAAGCACATATAAGTCTGCGGGAAAGATCATGTCTCTTACCCGGACAAGTACATCCTCAAGGACTCCTGCTGGATATGTCGTAGCTCTATTCTCCAATTGCACCACTACTCTTGTTGGATTCAACTCACCAACCTGCAAGGAAGAGAATACAGAGTGAGGAATCACATTTATTGAAGCTCCTAAATCACAAAGAGCATCAGAGAAGTGCAACTCTCCTATGGTACATGGGATGGTGAATGTCCCGGGATCCTTGCACTTTGTTGGCATTGTTAGAGTTAGTGTAATGAGTTCTGAGACATTCCTTCCAAGGTTGATCCTCTCATTTCCCTTGAGCCCTCTTCGATTGGTACAAAGTTCTTTTAAGAATTTCGCATACCTTGGAATTTTCTTAATGGATTCAAGTAGAGGAATATTGAACTCCACACACTTAAATTTATCCAAAACCTCCTTTTTCATTGCTTCTTAAGCGATCTTCTTGGTTTGAACAACCCTGTTGGGAAAAGGAAGGGGTTTAGGAGGAACATCATCAATCTTTTTCTTACCTTTATCTTTCTACTTGGATTTCTCATTAGTTGGTTTGGAATGCGGCTGCTCCGGAGTTGAGGAGAATCCCGGTGGAATGGTCAGTATAGATGTATCGTTCATTTGCTTCCCACTTCTCAATGTGATGGCACTGACATTCGCCTTTGGATTTGGAGTGGGTAGGGAAGGTAGATTTTCAGAATTCTTACTTACAAGTTCATGGAGGGTGGTGGAAATCTGGATCATTTGAGTCTTTAACTCCCTCAGCTCCGAACCATGACTCCTTAGCTCATTCTGTTGATTAAGAAAATTTTGTTTCAAAATATCATCAGTGTTAGAGTCTACCTTTGGTGGAGGATTCCCTTGTTTCTGACTTGTTGATGTTTGAGCTTCAAATCTCCTTTGGGGTTGTTGGAAACCCTGCTGGTAAGGCGGAGGCTGCGGGAAGTTTTGTTGAAAGGGTGACCTTTATTGTTGTCCAAATCCATACCTCATGTCTGATTGATCCTTCCACACTTGGTTGTATGTTGGAGAAAATGAATCAAACTTCTTTTGGGGATATGGTTGTTGTTGCTGCTGAAATGGTCTCCCTGGGAATACTGCTGCGCAATCCTCTGTCTCTTGTAGTTGTGGGAAACAGTTAGTTGGGTGGCTTGTCTCAGTGAAAATGCCACAAGGCCTTGAAGGAGGGGGTAGATATGTCTTTTGTGCCAAAGAAATTTTCCTCACCATAGTGGTCAATTCTTCTAACTTGGTATCAATCAAATGACTCTCAAGAGAAGAAGGTCTTACCTGATGTACTCCCCTAATATGTGGTGTACCACGATCACCAAATTGTTGGGAGTTTTGGGCCATCTTGTCGATCAATGCATGTAGAGACCCGAAGCCTATCGTACATGGACATTACATTACATTTGCGGAATACTTAGTACATATCAAAAACACACACACAAGGACCGTAATAGTTTAGTGTCTTTGGAAACTCGGAACGTAATCTTCTAATCCTGGTGAAAGATCTTCAAAATCTCCCACAAAGATCTTCTTTTTTTTACCTAAAACCTTTCTTTATATCCTGGGGAAAAGAAAACATAAAAGGGTGAGCTCAAATGCTCAGTAAGGGTAAACAAAAGAAATATCAATCACATAATTTTCATAAGAACATAACATTTTTGGAAATCTTAACCTGCAAAAGAGAGCATAATTTCATAACATGGGATAAATCATAGTAGTGAAAATGAAACCATAACTTAAAACATTACTCATTGTGGCATACACACATAATCATATAGAATCATTTCTTGTTAGTCAAGACTCATTGCCAAGACTATCTTAGTGGACAAAGTCCCTTTCTGAATCGAGTAATCCTCGTTTCAGTCCTGTTTCACTGAACCGGTATAACCTACCATTCCAGCCATGTCTATCTCATGAGATATAAAATCTTTACCCAATGCATTGGAGGGAGATATAGGTCCCACCCATCTCATAATGATACCATTCTTATGTGTGCCACAAAATCATAAATCATACATCATTGCATAACCCATGTAATAAAAATGGGATTTTTAAACAACATGACATCATAAAACCATTCATATAAGATAAAGGAATTCATAAACATAATTCCATCACAACATAGTCAAATCAATGTAAAAATATGGATAGAAACAGAACCCTTTATTATCTTAGATGGAAAATAATTTTGATAAAACACTTGAAATGAATTCTTGAGGAAAATATCCTTTCTTCTTCAAAATCAATTTCTTTTCACAAAACATCATACAATTTTAAAAGAAAGTGATTTTATTAAAAATAGTCATGAAATATTTTGGAGGAAGGTTCATGAAAATAAGGCTTTATAAAACCGTAAAAATCCGTTCGTGCCGTATAAGTTAAAAAAAAACATTCTTCGTACTTTTGTCGGAAAAGTCAAAAAGTACCTCGTACGACAAAAGATTCCTTTCATACATATTACTAAAAACTCACCGAAGGGTAAAAATGGATTTAAAAAAATTGTAGGTGGATGGAAATAATATTACATATTGATGAAACATGGATGTGGATGATAAAATACACCCCAGTGAATACTTACGAATAAACAATCTCGGATAAAAATAAGATTGTGATATTTCCCTTACCTTAGGTCCAATTTGCTTCGTATGTGTCCGAACCTCCTCTTCTTTGAAGTGCCTCTTTGAGACCTCCTCTTAGGGCACTAGAATTGGTCTTTGAGGAAGACCAGAACCTCTAGGATGTTTCTAGGGAAGTGGAGAAGAGATTTTGGCAGGGGTTGGCCGAGCTTGAGTGCTCAAATTGGTGTGAGGAGGAGGGGGAGGAGGTGTCCTTTTATAGGGGAGGAGAGGGGCACCTTAGGAATTTTTAAAAATTTTAATTTATAATAAATCTAACCCCACTTAAAAAAACTCCAAAAATGACTCATATTCAAAGATTAGATGAGATAGGGTTGTAATCTCATCAACCAATCAAATTTAGACATGTTTGGATATTATTTTAAACCTTATCAATTAGATTTAACTCTAAGTTAAATAATTTAACTTTTACCGTGTCTTTTTGTTTTCTTTCACTATATGGTTAATAAACTTACTATAACATGCCAAACGAACCCCAAATTGTTTATTATTAACATATATATCCTTATCTAAGTCATTTGGCCGAACCTTAAATTTTTAGGAATACAATAACAATTAATAATATAATATTTGATTTAAAAACTATTTTGTGTCAATTTTGACACTATTTGATATATGATTTTTGTGAAAGTCATAACAGAATTAAATGTTCGAACCAAGTTGATTAAATCAACATTAATATATCATAGTAACCTAGAAAATTAGTGGAATTCATAAAAAGTCTCAAATTATATTTAGTTTGGTGTTTATAACATCAATTATGTCAATATTTCATTAATAAGATAATTACTGCATCATCTTTGTGTCATAAATAAATTAACTTATTTGATGTTTAAAAATTACAAATAAAATACCATTATGTAGGAAATTTTTTTAGCTTTCTAATGAATATTTACAATCGAATTTATCTTATGTATAACCCCATATTAAAAATGATTTACTTATTAAACTTTGATTTTAACTATTTTAACCTTTCTTTAAATAAATTAATAATAAATGTCCTAATCTAATCCAAGTGGGCCTAAATGGTCATATTTTATTCCTAAGTTTGTTTTTGGTCGAATTACACTTGTCCAATAGAATTAGGACATGTGTTAGGGTAATATTAATATCATATTTACCCTTAATTACCCTATTTACTATTTACCGTGGTAAAAAAAGTAAAAAGTTACTATTCACCAAAAAATTATTTTCATCTCATTGAATCACCTTTTAGTCCTTGATATTAACCGTGTCTCTCGGATTTTCGAAATTCCATTCACAGAAGCGGTAAAATTAAGTTTTATGCAAAATTTAGTTTTTAACCTACCACTTAGTAGTTTCACTATTCATCAAAAATTGATGTTTTTTAGAACAATGCCAAAATTTCATCCCAAGCTATATTTCATATTCCGAATTCAAAAATGAAGTCTATTTTACCAAATTCAAAACATAAAAGTTGCATTAATTAATTTTATAATTAAATCCCGCTGTTAAAACAAATAGCGTGTTTTTAAGAAACAATATCTATCAAAAGATTGACACTTGTTTATGTCTAGTTTAAATGTGAAATTACATCCAATGACCAACATTGTATTAAATTGTAAAAGTATATTCTAAATATACTTTAAAACTACTCAAATTAATAATTTATCACTATTAATTATTTCGATTAAAAAAGTTGTTTTTTAATTATAATTTAGTAATTTTCATTATTCATCAGAATATGAAAGTTATCCGAAATGTACCAAAATTTCACCTTAGGCTAAATTCGATACTCCGAATCCAAAAATGAAGTTCATTTTGAAATATAAGATTTACAGAATTTTAAAAAGTGGTTATTACTATTCATAACGGCTAGTTTTAATAATATTTTAATAGCATATCATTGTTTCGTGAAACTCAGGATTACGTACCACACACGCTATCGAGGAAGGTTGCGATTGCGTGTAATGCAAGGCAAGTCAAGGATGCGTGTTGTGCAAGCTCCTTTTGGTGTAGCGTATAACACAAGACATTAGTAAAATAAAAAAGAATATTTTTCATAAAATCTTGGGCTGTTACATTCTACCCCCCTTAAAATGAATTTCGCCCTCGAAATTCGTCGGGGTTATAAATGGTTTACTATTCAAAATTTTCTTTAATAGAAACCCACATCGTAAAAGGGAATACCAAAACTTGGCTTTAAAAACTAAAGTATGAAATGTAACGATTACCCAAATAAACTAATCACTGGGTTTCCACATAGGTGAAAATATGGGTATGGAAGAGAAATCTAACTATCATGTTCTGATGGAGAGTGGTAGAGAACATGGCTATGGAAAAGCCAGTAATCACAAATCCATAGATTTGTGATGATATAAGGTACCATCTGATTCATCAGGTATAAGATCACTAGGACAACATTTTTTTTGGTTTTCAAGATCATTTCCCTAAAGTTGAAAATTTGCTTAGAATAAATACTTACTTTATTTTGGTACAATCTCACTTTTGTTCATGCCTTGAACAATTTCTACTTCATCTCTTAAATAAATGAAGTTGAATTTGTTATTCGTGAAGTGTAAGCAGATCATGTGATAGAATGACGAGTCATTCCATCTGCCTCAAACAAAAGGTTAGTAAAAATTATATACATAAGTCGATCTATAGTGAGATTAATCACATATGGTTTCTAAAATGGACTTATACTTCATATATCATACTGCTTAATATAATAAAACTAGTTTCTACTAAACAGGGACTTCTTGTAGGCCAGTGGTAGGCGATAAAGGCCAGTCGCACTTCGGTTGTGGGTTCGATTCCTACAGCCTTGTCCGAAGCGATGGGCTGTCGCCCGTCCTGCAGGTTGTCCTTTTTCTAAAACTACGTTACTATAACATCCCATCAATAATATCGAAAATCTTCTATCCTTAAACAATACTAACTTATGTCCAACATAATCCAGTCTAATCTTTAGGCTTATACATAATACTGCAGTCCACTCTCATAATATAGTGACATCGATTACCAGAGATTTAATAATGTCGTTGATCCCCACATATCATAAGATATGTCTTGTTGGTCACATTCCAAACATTCAAAGTCCTTAATCGTGTATTCTCTTGAATACCTTAGTGAAAACATGAGTGCAGTTAAAAGTTAACACTTTCCACATACCAAAATCCTCAAAATTCTATATACTCAAACCATGATATCACTTAGTCCTTATATCAATCATGAGCTCATGAATACTATTAAACATTTCATTTTCTCATCTTCATTATGCGCATATCATCTTATTTCCAAAAAATATCTCAATCACTTTGAATACCACATCAACAAATATTTCAATACTCAATGATACAACATTATCCCATTACATAAACACTTAATCATTCCACCACATCGTTGTCATATTCAACATTGCCAATAGTGATCGCATGTGATTTCCCTTTGTCCTTTGCCTTCAGTGGTTGCTCATGTCGATCATCACTAACCCTTGGATTAGGGCAATTATTAGCATAATGCCCCATTTCCTTGCACTTGAAGCATTGAAGTGTTGGCGGTGCGTTCTCTGCAGTGTTTGCTTTATTCACATCATTAGAAACCCTTTTTCCATTACTTCGACACTCAGCTGCTCGATGACCTTCTTTTCCACACTTAAAACATTTTCTAGTCCCTTTAAGACAATCTCCACCATGCTTCTTTCCACACTTTGTGCATAAGGAAACATTCATCTTCTTTTCACCATTATTCTGAGATTTCTCCTTGAACTCCATCTTTCGTTTCTTGTCAAAACCATGAGATGGATATGTAACACCAACTTCCATTTCTACCTTGATAGCACAACGCACAATTTCTTCATAGCTACTGAAGTCTCTTATAGCTAATGCCCTTCGAAGACTTGGTTTTAAGCCACTGAAAAATCGATCAACTTTACTTTCAGGTTGGATGATAATGCCAGATGCATACCTTGCAAGTCTTGTAAAATTCGCTTCGTATATACCAACAGATTCATCATCCTTCTGTTTCAGCTCAAGAAACTCCTTTTCCATCTTCGTTCGAAGAATACGAGGGAAGTACTTACTGAAAAACAAGTTCTTGAACTCGTCCCATTCCATGGACTCAATTTCATCTCTTGGCCTCGTATTCTTGATAAGATTCCACCATTGATCAGCTTCACCTTCCAAACGATACACTGCTAGGATGACTTTATCATGTTCAGAACATTGAAGAACTGAAAATATCTTTTCAGTAGTACTAATCCATTGTTCAGCAACTAATGGATCAGTAGACCCACTGAAAGAAGGTGGACGCTGCCTCATGAAGGATTCAACAGAATGTTGCTCCTTCTTTTGCTCGTTTGGAAGTCCTGCATGATTCATAGCTTGAGAAAGTTGTGTGAGCATGGCTACAAGATTTTGCATTCCAGCTCCTATATCGTTTGGTTGCTCAGGGGGACAATCATTGCATTGCCCATCACATTCTGCATTAACACGGTTCCTTCGAGTTCCAGCCATCGTCTAAAACCCCAAAAGAATAGTGTGAGAGGCAAAAATCATGCTAGGGAAAACAACATAATAAAGGGGGAGTACCTTCAATATCCAACATCTTAGGTTTAATTCTATGATCGTTAGCGTAATTCTATTACTATAACCTATACGTATACTTATCCCTAGGGACATCCCTAGACATACCTGAGAAATATCTCTAGGGATCTCACTAACGTTTTCGCATCCTAGTTTCCAAAGGTTGACTAAACCTCCCTCTGATACCAACTGTAGAGACCCGAAGCCTATCGTACATGGACATTACATTACATTTTCGGAATACTTAGTACATATCAAAAACACACACACAAGGACCGTAATAGTTTAGTGTCTTTGGAAACTCGGAACGTAATCTTCTAATCCTGGTGAAAGATCTTCAAAATCTCCCACAAAGATCTTCTTTTTTTTTACCTAAAACCTTTCTTTATATCCTGGGGAAAAGAAAACATAAAAGGGTGAGCTCAAATGCTCAGTAAGGGTAAACAAAAGAAATATCAATCACATAATTTTCATAAGAACATAACATTTTTGGAAATCTTAACCTGCAAAAGAGAGCATAATTTCATAACATGGGATAAATCATAGTAGTGAAAATGAAACCATAACTTAAAACATTACTCATTGTGGCATACACACATAATCATAGAGAATCATTTCTTGTTAGTCAAGACTCATTGCCAAGACTATCTTAGTGGACAAAGTCCCTTTCTGAATCGAGTAATCCTCGTTTCAGTCCTGTTTCACTGAACCGGTATAACCTACCATTCCAGCCATGTCTATCTCATGAGATATAAAATCTTTACCCAATGCA
Source organism: Viscum album (assembly GCA_963277665.1). NCBI lineage: Eukaryota > Viridiplantae > Streptophyta > Magnoliopsida > Santalales > Viscaceae > Viscum > Viscum album. Next base: position 213,505,451 of record OY728163.1, read on the forward strand.
TTGGAGGGAGATATAGGTCCCACCCATCTCATAATGATACCATTCTTATGTGTGCCACAAAATCATAAATCATACATCATTGCATAACCCATGTAATAAAAATGGGATTCTTAAACAACATGACATCATAAAACCATTCATATAAGATAAAGGAATTCATAAACATAATTCCATCACAACATAGTCAAATCAATGTAAAAATATGGATAGAAACAGAACCCTTTATTATCTTAGATGGAAAATAATTTTGATAAAACACTTGAAATGAATTCTTGAGGAAAATATCCTTTCTTCTTCAAAATCAATTTCTTTTCACAAAACATCATACAATTTTAAAAGAAAGTGATTTTATTAAAAATAGTCATGAAATATTTTGGAGGAAGGTTCATGAAAATAAGGCTTTATAAAACCGTAAAAATCCGTTCGTGCCGTATAAGTTAAAAAAAAACATTCTTCGTACTTTTGTCGGAAAAGTCAAAAAGTACCTCGTACGACAAAAGATTCCTTTCATACATATTACTAAAAACTCACCGAAGGGTAAAAATGGATTTAAAAAAATTGTAGGTGGATGGAAATAATATTACATATTGATGAAACATGGATGTGGATGATAAAATACACCCCAGTGAATACTTACGAATAAACAATCTCGGATAAAAATAAGATTGTGATATTTCCCTTACCTTAGGTCCAATTTGCTTCGTATGTGTCCGAACCTCCTCTTCTTTGAAGTGCCTCTTTGAGACCTCCTCTTAGGGCACTAGAATTGGTCTTTGAGGAAGACCAGAACCTCTAGGATGTTTCTAGGGAAGTGGAGAAGAGATTTTGGCAGGGGTTGGCCGAGCTTGAGTGCTCAAATTGGTGTGAGGAGGAGGGGGAGGAGGTGTCCTTTTATAGGGGAGGAGAGGGGCACCTTAGGAATTTTTAAAAATATTAATTTATAATAAATCTAACCCCACTTAAAAAAACTCCAAAAATGACTCATATTCGAAGATTAGATGAGATAGGGTTGTAATCTCATCAACCAATCAAATTTAGACATGTTTGGATATTATTTTAAACCTTATCAATTAGATTTAACTCTAAGTTAAATAATTTAACTTTTACCGTGTCTTTTTGTTTTCTTTCACTATATGGTTAATAAACTTACTATAACATGCCAAACGAACCCCAAATTGTTTATTATTAACATATATATCCTTATCTAAGTCATTTGGCCGAACCTTAGATTTTTAGGAATACAATAACAATTAATAATATAATATTTGATTTAAAAACTATTTTGTGTCAATTTTGACACTATTTGATATATGATTTTTGTGAAAGTCATAACAGAATTAAATGTTCGAACCAAGTTGATTAAATCAACATTAATATATCATAGTAACCTAGAAAATTAGTGGAATTCATAAAAAGTCTCAAAATTATATTTAGTTTGGTGTTTATAACATCAATTATGTCAATATTTCATTAATAAGATAATTACTGCATCATCTTTGTGTCATAAATAAATTAACTTATTTGATGTTTAAAAATTACAAATAAAATACCATTATGTAGGAAATTTTTTTAGCTTTCTAATGAATATTTACAATCGAATTTATCTTATGTATAACCCCATATTAAAAATGATTTACTTATTAAACTTTGATTTTAACTATTTTAACCTTTCTTTAAATAAATTAATAATAAATGTCCTAATCTAATCCAAGTGGGCCTAAATGGTCATATTTTATTCCTAAGTTTGTTTTTGGTCGAATTACACTTGTCCAATAGAATTAGGACATGTGTTAGGGTAATATTAATATCATATTTACCCTTAATTACCCTATTTACTATTTACCGTGGTAAAAAAAGTAAAAAGTTACTATTCACCAAAAAATTATTTTCATCTCATTGAATCACATTTTAGTCCTTGATATTAACCGTGTCTCTCGGATTTTCGAAATTCCATTCACAGAAGCGATAAAATTAAGTTTTATGCAAAATTTAGTTTTTAACCTACCACTTAGTAGTTTCACTATTCATCAAAAATTGATGTTTTTCAGAACAATGCCAAAATTTCATCCCAAGCTATATTTCATATTCCGAATTCAAAAATGAAGTCTATTTTACCAAATTCATAACATAAAAGTTGCATTAATTAATTTTATAATTAAATCCCGCTGTTAAAACAAATAGCGTGTTTTTAAGAAACAATATCTATCAAAAGATTGACACTTGTTTATGTCTAGTTTAAATGTGAAATTACATCCAATGACCAACATTGTATTAAATTGTAAAAGTATATTCTAAATATACTTTAAAACTACTCAAATTAATAATTTATCACTATTAATTATTTCGATTAAAAAAGTTGTTTTTTAATTATAATTTAGTAATTTTCATTATTCATCAGAATATGAAAGTTATCCGAAATGTACCAAAATTTCACCTTAGGCTAAATTCGATACTCCGAATCCAAAAATGAAGTTCATTTTGAAATATAAGATTTACAGAATTTTAAAAAGTGGTTATTACTATTCATAACGGCTAGTTTTCATAATATTTTAATAGCATATCATTGTTTCGTGAAACTCAGGATTACGTACCACACACGCTATCGAGGAAGGTTGCGATTGCGTGTAATGCAAGGCAAGTCAAGGATGCGTGTTGTGCAAGCTCCTTTTGGTGTAGCGTATAACACAAGACATTAGTAAAATAAAAAAGAATATTTTTCATAAAATCTTGGGCTGTTACAATGCACGTGCGGCTGCTGGTGTCTTGTCCACCAATGCTCCTCTAGCTGCAGCATCAACCATGATCCTCTCCATGGGTGTGATTCCTTCATAAAAGTATTGGATGAGTAGTTGCTCGCTGATTTGGTGATGTGGTAAGCTTGCACACAACTTCTTGAATCACTCCCAGTACTCGTACATTGACTCCCCTTGGGCTTGCTTGATCCCTGATATCTCCTTTCGAATGGATGTGGTCCTTGATGCTAGAAAAAATCTCTACAATAAAAGACGTTTCAAATCATTCCAACATGTTACATCTTCAGGTTGTAAATAGTACATCTAATCCTTTGCATCTCCATCAAGTGAAAATAGGGAATGCTATTAATTTGATTTGATCTTCAGAAACATTTCTAGGTTTTAGGGTTGAGCAAACCACATTAAATTCCATAAGGTGTTTATTGGTATCCTCACCAGATAAGCCATGAAACTATGGAAGAAGGTGAATTAATCCAGATTTTAACTCAAAGTCTGATTTGAGATTTGGGTATGCAATACAATTTGGTTGATAGTTAATATCTGGTGCAACCAATTCTCGGATGGTTCTATTAAGTTCATTTCCATTATTTCCAGCCATTGGTTCCTTTTTTATGTTTTAATTTGAATTGCTTCCAATTTCAATGTTTCCATAAGAGAGGAATTCACCAACTAGTTGAATATTGAAACTTACCGTAGATTGAGAATGTCTGATTCGTGCCCTAAGGCTGCGTTCAATCTCATGGTCAAGATCTAAGAGATATTCGGGATTAGTTTGTGTCATAAATCAAATAAAAATGAAAATAAATAAAGTGTACCATAGAAAAATAAAAATGAGAAGTTTGAGTTGATGGTCCAAAAATAAGTAGAAGAAAATAAAAGAAGAAGAAGAAAAATCAGATTGGGTAAAGAAGGAAGAAAGAAGAGAGGAAGAGAATAAAATGTAAAATAAAATAAATACCTATTATTGGTTGAAATAATTACTTGCCTACCCGGCAACGGTGCCAATTTGAAAGAACGCTATCGTGGGTGCTCTTAAATGATTAATGTGATTTTGGGGTTCTTAGGTGCAGTAGAGTGGCTGACCAAGGTCGTCTCTCAAAGGAGGAAGTGAATTTAACAACTTATTAAAGGTATTTTAAAACAAATAAAATAGAATATAATAAAAACACTACTTGAATGGAAGGGGGTTGGTTATAGTTTATGAATCTAGAAGAATTTCGCTGGAAGAAGATTTTTTTTTGTTTTTAGTTTTGAAATGAAGTTCGATTAAAATGACACAACAAAAAGATGTTTTTTAGACAATATTTAAAAGGCGTAATCGATCTAACTCTACCTCTTAAAGAATTTATTAATCATTATCATTTAAATTAATATTCACTTAATTATGATCCCTTAATTTGTTAAATCCTGAACCCTACGAGAATTAACTTTACCACGAAGATGAAGTGAATTTAACCTTAGGCTAACTTCATAACATGCAATCGCAACACCCTGCTTTGATTGATGTTTTAAAATTAGATTATGGTCTGTGGTAAATTAAGGCACATAACCACTCTGTAAATGAGGATTAATTGAGTTTAGGGATTATATTTTAACACTACAAATTGATCCTGTGTGGTTTTGAATTACCAGTTAAGGTTGCGCTCTCACAGTTCACACAATTCCCGACCTCGCGTGTTTTGTGTTAACTATTAAATTTCTTTCTTAGTTTCATTTAAATTAAAAACTCAATTAATAGATCATAATATGTGAATTAAATTATCTCATTGATTCAAAATAAATTAATGAATAAGGATAGAGGTCGATCGATTACTAAAAAGAACTTCTCTTCCATGGGTGGCGTAATCATCGTAGAAGTGTTTTGCATGTGAAAAGGTTTATAATGGGTATAACCCAATAATGCTTATAATCAATAATTCCATCCCAAAGAGGAAGATTAAGAGAATAAATTTAAACAAAACATAAGAAAAGAGAAGAAATAAAAGAATAACAACAAAGTTTATTATGTAAACAAAATCATGACAACATGAAGGAGAAGAAGAAGGCTTCGTCGAAGGGATCCTTGCTTCAAGAGATACCCTTATTGAAATGGTTGGAGAATTAGAGTGGATACACTTCTAATATTCCCTAAAATTCCCAATGCACGTCCCAACCCATCAAAATGAGAAAAACTCCAATTTATAGAGTGGAGGGGAGGCTAGGTTTAAAGAGGTTTCAAGTGTGGATGGGAAATCTCGGCCAAATATTTTAATACAACTTTCACTGCCCATTTGACCTCAAAAACGCGTGACCCAGCTCTCCTTCCAGAAGGATGATTTGTGGAAAAATAGATCCCTGAGCTCCTCTGAAAATATGGGCTCAATCCAAGCCCGGATGAAGAATATATGGCCCAAATACAGAACCCATGTCCATTATGCCGAGTCCAGTCTACCATTGGATTAATGCCCCATTTACTCCATTCAAATGCACTTTTTAGCTCTAGTGTCCTTAATGAAAGTTGTAGATAATTAAATTAGAAACACTGTTACAAAAGTTCAAATTAAAATAATAAATATGAAAATATTTATCTTCGAAATACTACAGTGCAATATAAAGGGTAAAACTGGAATTTTCACCAAATTTTCAAATGAATGATCAAATCCCAAATATTTTATAAATAAACATATTTCGCACAATGTGGGGAAATTATATCATTTATTATCAATAAAATATTCATCAAAATATTGTTTTATCACTAACCATTTTTCGACGTGTAGAAATAAAAAACTCCATTTTTTAAAAGTAATTTTCTAAATATTATTAATTTATGTTTTAAATAAAATCAGTTTTTATTCAAAAATCAACAATTTTAAAACTATAACTGCTTTTATATTGCTTTGAAAAATTAATCAAGATGATATTATCTTAAATACTTAAGAAAATAAAATTATAATATAATTTACTATTAATTAGGGTGATATTACTATTCATGTTACTATTCATAGGGGTACATTACTATTTACCAAAAAAACAAGTTGGTTCCATCAGACTCCAAATAACTTACTGAATAGAAATGTAGATGACCACTTTTCGAAATTCAAAACATGGAACTGGAAAAATTATGTTTAGTGATCATATAGTATTTAGTATCATAATATTTCATTTTTTTCCTAATGGGATGATACTATGAGGAATAATTATTAGAAGGGATTTCCATTGATAAAACATTGTGTCGTTACATATATCAAATTTTTTATCATTTAATAAATGTGATAGAGTTAATTTTAGTTTTGGTGATAATTTTAAAGGAAAGGTAAAAGGTTTTGGTGAGGCTGAAATTTCAAATTCTATAATTATTTATAATGTTTTATATTTTTAAGGATAAAAACATAATTTAATATGAATATAAAAACTATGTGATGATCAAAATTTTATTAAATTTCAAAATGATAAATGAATTTTATTTAATTAAAAGGTTATTTTGTTTTATTAAAATACAAAAATAGAATATTTATTCAATTAATTTTGTGGAATTAATTGATCAAAATTTAAAAAATTTAGATGTTATAAAATATAATAAAATTTTGTGGCATATGAGGTTGGGAAATGTTAAATTTAGGTTGATGCACAAGATTTATAAGAACCGGATAGTTTTATTGTTAAAAAAATTTAAAGTAGACAAATCCTTTGTTTGTAAATATTGATTGAAAGGTAAGAAACATAGAAGAAGTTTCAAGTCAATTAATGAAGTAAAAACTATAATACCTCTTGATATTATTAATTTAGATTTATTTATCCATATAAAACCTTCTAGTTTGGGTGGTAAGAGATATTGTATTTTATTATTGATGATTTTACTAGATACACATGGGTTATTTTCTTACACTCAAATTTGAAACTTTATCTAAGTTTATCACTTTTAGTAAATTGGTTCACAATTATAATGGGAAAATGATTAAATAAATTATAATTGATCAAGGTGGTGAATTCTATAATTTTTAATTTATCCATTTTTGTTAATAAAATTGGTATTTTCATAATTTATCATCTCCTAGAACACCACAACAAAATGGGACAATATAAATGAAATCATAACTCTTCAAGAAATGTCCAAGACCATGTTAAATGAGTTTAATATACCTAAATATTTTCGGGATAAGTTATGTTACTAATAGAACTTTCTTAATACATTTGTAAAAAAATACACCTTATGAGCTTTGAAAGGGGAAATGACCTAAAATTGGATATTTTAGTGTTTTTTTTGTAAATTTTTCATTCTCAATACTAAGGATGTTTTAGATAAATCTGATGAAATATCTAATGAAGGTATTTTCTTAGGAGAATAAATAATAGTAATTCATATAGAGTATATAATAAAAGAACCATGGTTGTTTAAGAATCAATTCATGTTAAGTTTGGTGGATAATCTCTTAATAAAAGAGATTATTATATAGATCAGCATGAGGATGAATTTAGATATTTTAATTTTTAAGAGGAAGAACGTTAAGATAAAGATGCACATATTTAAGGGGATAATATTTATTCTCAATCTGAACCTATTTAATAAATATCAAGGATGAATCATAAAGAACATCCTATAGATAATGTGATTGAAAATGTTTATTCAAATGTTAAAAAAAAGAAAATATGTTATGAATATTTGTACTTATACTTTCATTTCTAGTTTTATATCGAATAATATCAGTGAGGATTTAAATGAATCTAATTATATCTCAGATATTTAAGATGAGTTAAATCAGTTAACTAGATATAGTGTGTGGATTTTATTTATTGCACCAAATGATTCTCATGTTAGTAGAACAAAATGGTTCTTTAGAAATAAATTTGACGAATCAAGAAGTATAGTTAAAAATAAATAAATATTAGTGGCTTAAGGTTATTCTCAATAAGAGGGTATTGATTTTGAATAATACTTTTTAATTTTTACTAGATTAGAAGTGATTATAAAATTTGTAGCTTATGCTTCTTTTTATGAATTTAAATTTTTTCAAATGGATGTCAAATGTTTTATAAATTTTTATATTTCTATAGATGTATATGTTATATAGATCCCTATTTTTGAAGATAAAAAGTATCCTAATTATGTTTTTAAATTATCAAAGGCTTTATGTAGTATGAAACAAATTCCTTGAGATTGGTATTAAATGTTAACTAGTTTTCTTTTGAATAAAAATTTTGATAAGGGAAATGTTGATCCTAATCTATTTATTAAGAGAAATTGTAATGATATCTTGATTGTGAAAATTTATGTTGACGATTTTCAGGATCTTAATGAAAAATTAATTTTAATGGATTTTTAGATTTGATGACTTATAAATTTTTTATGAGTATGATGGGGGAATTAAAATTATTCCATGGTTTGAAAATATTTTAATGAAATTATGTTATTTTCTCAATAAATCCAAGAATTATAAAGGGATAGTTAAGATATTTGGTTTAGAATCTTATAAAAATAAAAATAATCCCCTGAGTATTACTTGAAAATTATATATATAATAAATTTTAAAATATGTTGATTCTAAGACTTATAGAGGCATGATTGGAAGATTTCTATACTTAACTTCTTCCAGGACTAATTAAATGTTTTCAGTTTGCATGTGTTCTAGAATTCAAAATGACCCTATGGAAATTAACATTAAGTGTATTAAGAGGATTATTGGATATGTTAAAGGATATTTTTATCATAGTTTATTTTATCCCACTAATTTTTTTATTTTAAAAGATATTATGATTATGATTTTAGTGGATGTAATATAGATAGAAAAATCACTTCAGGTATGTGTCATTTACTTGGAAATACATTAGTTTCTTAGGATTCAAAGAAATAAAATTCTATTTCTGTTTCAACTATTTAATTTTAATACACATCTATAGTATATTATTATGCACAATCATTATATATTAAGAAAACAAATTCTGATTCTGGTTTTAATTTTGATAATATTCCTATATTTTATGGAAATAATTATGCTATTTTCATTCTCAAGAATACTTTACATCACTCAACGACTAAACACATAGATTTTAGATATATGTTCATTAGAGACCATGTTCACAATTGGTATATTAGTGTGGAATACGTTTCTTTAAAAAATGGTTAGCTAATATATTTACTAAACCCATGGATTTAGTTTATTTTGATAAAATAAAATTTGAATTTGGAATAATTGAAATTTTAATCATAAAATATATATCAAATTGGGAGTTTGATAGTTATTTTGAGATAAAACTATAAATTTGTTCCTTTTGGATAGTATGAATATAGTATCTATTTTATTCTAATGAATCACTCTCAGGTGCTTAAATATTTGGTTACCATTTATGAGTTTGATATAATTTTTATGGTTAATTTATTTCTTATTAATAAGTAAAGGGTATCTTTATTCTAGGTTAAATTTTAGAGGGTCAGTTTCTTTCCAGTAATTATTATTTGTCTTAGGGGAATATTTAAACCATATATTGTTGGTACATTTAAGGAGAAAATAAAAATCATTTTTGACCAACTTCAAAAATGGGGAGAAATTTTTACATCTGTCATTTACTTTTCAATTATAAAAAAGGAGGAGAATGTTGAATTTTATCCTTAATACAATTTATTAGTATCTTTTGATAATTTTAATATTTACAATTTTTTATAAACTATTAGATTTTTTTATTTTGTGTTCTTATATATTCTGACTAAATTATGAACTAACCTTGAGAAGTTATTGTGAGTGAAAGTTTGAAAAAGTCTAAAAATGACCTTGAGAAGTGGCGGGGAGTAAAAATTTAAAAAAGTCTAGAAGTAACTTTGAGATGTGGTCATGAGTGAAATTTTTTCAATGTATGTAAGTGAATATGAGTAAAAATTTGGAAATGTATATAATTTATCATGTGTGAAATTATTTTAAAGTCCGGAAGTGACAGGGAGTTAAAATTTGACAAAGTCTGGAAGTGACCGTGAGTGAAAATTTGGCTAAGTCCAGAAGTGACCATTAGTGAAAATTTGAAAAAGTCTAGAATTGATAATTTGTAAAAATTTGGAAAATTATTGAAGTGAACATGAGTGAAATTATAGAAAATTCAAGAAGTGATAGTGAGTGAAAATTTGACAAAGTCCATAAGTGATAGTGAGTGAAAATATGACGAAGTATGAAAGTGATTGGGAGTGAAAATTTGGTAGTCTAAAAGTGACTGTGAGTAAAAAATAAACAAATTCTATAAGTTACTATGAGTGAAAATTTGAAAAATTTGGGTCTTTACCATGATTTAGAATTTGGGTAAGTCTCTAAGTGATTGTGAGTGGAAAATTTTAAAATTCTAGAAGTGATTGTGAGTGAAAATTTGACAAATTATAGGAGTGACCCTGACCAAAAATTTGGAAATTTGGAAGTGACCGTATGAACAATAAATTAAGTAACCCTTAGAAAAAATGAAGTTACTAAATGTTGAAATTTTTAAAGGTATTAATAGTACTTTATGACCTATGATCACTTAATTCATTTTTCATATTTCAACTCAAAACGTTATTTTTTTTATTTATACTTTTATATTTCTAATTACTGCATGTTTGTTTCACATGTTTATCTTGATTTAATTATTCCTTAAATACTTATTATCTATTTAAATTATAATTAATTTTAATTAGAATAATTTCATATTGTATTAAATTTTCATCATGTGCATTGAAGTTTCATGTTGGTTTGTTGGGAAAACTTGAGTTCCAAATTAAATGTGGATGGAATATGAATAGTTTATCTCACATACTTTATGAGAGTTTTCCTAGGGACTTTAATGTTGATTATAATTATTTATTTGAGAGTGTAATAATTATTTCAACATGTTATCACTATAAAATATGATTTTAATATTATATATTATCCAAGTAACCCACACGAGTATTTTTTTTAAGAACATTTAATGAAAGAATCACATGATGCATCAGAAAATATGAACTAAAATGGTTTTGATGATTTGAATTTACTATGCATAAAATAACTATATATAAGTTTTTCAAAAGATCTAAATCATGGAACAAGGTCAAGGATTTTCTTAAACTGTATAATTATGAAATTATTGGATAATAAAATACAACTATAAATAGAACTTGAATCATTTGATCCTTTGTTGCTGGAGAGTTCCTTGTTACCCCAACACTCAGACCCTGAAGTGCCAATTTGGCTATATTATTTTAAATCTTTATATTTTTTCTCATACTTAATTATAATGGTTTATACTAAAAATTAAAATATAGAATTTTGGGTTGTTAATCCCAAGAAACATTAGGCACTGGGTTGTGCCTCTAATTCATGAAAAGGCATATTGTTCGGGTTGTGCCTCCAGGTAGAAAAGGTAGGCCAATTTTGGGTTAAATCCTCCAGAGGGAAAAGGATTTATAATTGGGTTGTGACTTAAGGTGTGAAAAAGTAATTATAATATTCTATCATAGTGGTTATAGTGGGTTATATCTCTCTTAGTTAATGGGATGGGTGAAGAGTAGACTAGGATCATTTAGATCTGAACCACTATATAAATCACTATGTATATTTCTTTTTATTTTCTGATTCATTAACATTTAAAATATGATATATATATATATATATATAAATTCAATTCACCCCATATTTTATATTTATTCATCTTATAATTGGACCAACATACACTACCATTTTTCACTTCCTTTCCATTAAATGGGAAATGAAAGTATCACTTGTGTTTATGTGCAAACTACCACCTCCACAAAGAAATGTGATTCATTTTTCACCACCACATCCTATGCTAGTTATAACGATAGATTTACTAAATATATATGATATTTATTATATAATAATTATTATGAAATGATAAACTATATTTAATTTCCTTTTCTTTTTCTCATTAGGAAATGGAAGTATTGTTCATGCGAACGTACGTACTACCATATCCAAGAGTGATATATTTCATTTTTAACGACTGCCTTTTATAGAAGGTTATATAATTGTATATAATGAATAAATATAATGCGTATGACATGAATAATCTTCTATAAATTTTATATTATGATTATACAATAATATTTTCTTACTCATTAATCTTTATAACACGTCTAGTTGAAGCCGATCTTTCCACCAACATGAGTAATAGTATAGAGTTTGTGACATGAATGATTAAGTAATTTTAAATATTGTTGATATTATGTAATAATATGATATAAATGGAATTATTAACATTCTAGATATTATGTAACCATGATAAAAGTACAAGTATTGAAACTACTGAACTGAAACAAACATGAAAAACGAAACCCTTATCACCCAAAAATAGCGATTTTATGAAATAATTTTTAATGAACCAATGATAAGATGTTATAATAAAAACATGTGTGGTATTATAATTATGGATATGGTTCTAGTATAGAATTATAATAAATTTAAATTTATTATATAAGATATTAGAGCTCTTATGAATCAAGATGGACTTGTGGTAAGAGTTTTTTGTTACAATCTCACTTTTCAAGAATGTTTCTAATATTTTACAATGATTTATTAAAGTCATGTTTTCCCATGTTTTAATTTCTATAAAAAATTTAAAATTTATCCACTTATTTTTTCCTAAATTGGTTTCTTTTTTACATTTTACCGAATGTATGAAATGAACCCTTGTCTTAACGTATACCACACATATTATTTTTCCCATCATCAGAACCACTCAATGTTTTGAAGGTTATTTTACAATTTTCTATGGTTCTTTTCAAATAAAATTATTTTTTAATATTATTGTAATTTGTTTTATTTTAAATTAGTGGTTTCAAAATGGAAAGGGTATTTTCCCCAAGAAATGTTCTAGTGATCTTTTAATGGTGTTTTCATTTATGAAAACATCCATTGATTTTACTTATACTTCATTGGGGATATAATAAAATGATACCAAATTTATTCATTCTATGGATGGTTTAGGATTATGATGAAAAGATATTAATTTAACCCATTTTCTTTCTATTGGTTAAGATATGGTGAAATGATAAATTATTTCTTGATCTTGTGACATAAATATAAATAGATTATAATTATGTGATAAGTGGGTACGTTATATACCTCTAATACATTGGGTAAATATTAATGTTTTATGAGATAAAAGGGTATCCAGGATGCTATACCTGGATGAAAATAGGGTATACAAGTTATTATCCCAAGACTAACAAGTGTACATGAGAGGTTATCCCAATCCCAATGTTGGTACATAGGTGGTTATCCCAAGACTAACATGTGATTAATGTCTTTGTGGGTTTCCTTAACATAAGATTTATATAATTATAACTATTCCACACTTTATAAAACTCTTTCATTACATGATATTATTCCATTTTTATTCTCTCATGGCTCATATTCTTCGATTCCTTTATGATTCATGTCTTATAAACTGCCAAGCTTGTTTCTATGACTCAAGATTATGATTTACGAATTGATGGGCATGTCTTTAAAATGTTAAGATCATGTTATCATACAATTATACAAATAATATGATTACATATGAACATTGAATAATATATCAATTTTTACCTTTACTGATTATATTAGCTCAACCTCTATTAAGTTTCCTTTCCCCCAAAATATAAATAAAGTTTTTAAGTATGACATGTCCTAGAAGGGTGCTAGTTGTGAAGAACATAGTAGGAGATGATGTAGATATTTTATGTACTAGTTATTTTTGAAACAAAGTTTCTAAAGATAGTAAACCTTTACAGTTATAGCATGGATCATAATTCTATTTAATGAATATTCATCTAAATAGATGTAAAATTTATATATGTAATTTTTGGGTCACCCCAGTTGGTATCAGAATAATGATTAGTTATTTCTGGAAAATAGTATGAGGAAAATTTAGTGATAACCCTTAAGATAAGCCTAAGTTTAGGAGAACATCCTAAGTTATGGTAAATAAATGAGTGTAATTTTCCTAGAAAATACATCCTTGTCTGGATACTAGAAAGCAGATTTAATTGTGGAACAAATGCACCTAGGTGTAACAAATCTGAAATGGGTAGATTGAGTATAAATTCGATCATACTAGTGTTTCCACTACTTTCGTCAGGGAACACATCTATCCATAGGGATGCGCTGGATGTTTCCTTTCATTATATCTTTCCAATTGTGGGTAACATCTATCACTTATTCAGGGACATTTGCTTCTTGATATAAACAAGATGATGGGATGTCAATTTTTCCTTCCATGGATTCCTCCTTAGAATTTTTTTGCCTAGTCCGGGTCTCCCTCATTTATTTGATTCGTGGTTCATGAAACTATTACTGGTGCCATATCATTATGGTCACCAATTAATTACACTTCTTATTTCAGGAAATTCCAAGGGGTCATGTCAAGGAACAACCTTAATCCAGGAGAGTAGTCATGTTGCACATCATTGGTGTGTCTGGACGCTGAAACATTGGTACACCTAGATTTATTCCCCTTATGATAGGGCTCCTCAAGGACATAGAAGCCTGAGGCATCCCATATCAAATTTAGGGAATTATATTCCATAGGCATGCCTCCAAGGTTTTCCTTAGTTTCTTATGTTTAACACAGGGTATGCAGTGAGTTTAACATCTAGCGGAGACAGATCAGACTCATCAGAACACTAATGAGAGTGGACCGATTGGGTACATCCCTAGGAGGGATCACCTGAGAGGCTTACTAGATGGGTGGATCACAACTCCCAATTAAGGATGGATCTGAGGTTTATTGGGTCCCAATAAAGAGGATAAAATGGTGTACTATTGGCAGGGTTTGAACCTTGTGGAGGCCTCCTATGCACCCAGTATAGAAAAAAGGGATCAGAACCCACGTAGTTCAAGAGGGTGATGAATCAAGGTGTACACGATGTACAACAACCTGGATACATGTTGGGGCTTATGAATGGTTAAAATACCATTACAAGAGGGACACTCTTGGTTGGATGGTTATGGATTGTATGGGGCTTATGCATGGTTAGCTACCCAGGTGGTGGAATGATCTTACCGGGATGTGGTGGCCTGGTTAAGAAACTAGATAGATGATGGAGGGTTGAATAAAGTAGATGGTGAATGAGATGGAACCGTCATGAAGATGACAGTGATATTGGTCTTGAACCTTGTAGAGGCTTCCTATATATCCTCATGGTGGGGAATCAAAGTCCACATAGTTCAGTCGGGTGATGAGACACCTGAGGAGGCGACCCAAGAGAATAGACGCATGGATGGAAACTGTAAGAAGTAGAACCCCCAGGTTATGGAATGATCTTCCCAAAACACAAAGGCTCAAGAGAGAGACTAAAATAGGGCATGAGTGATGGGCTTGAACCTTATGGAGGCTACCTATGTATCCTAGTGGTGGGGAATCAAATTCCACATAGTTTAGGTGAGGCACAGAATCCGAGTGTGCAGAAAGGACAAAAAACTCGACAACATGATGGGGCTTACAGATGGTTAGCATCATATCTCAAGAGGGACAATATTGGTTGGAGGAGTACAAACATAGTTTTGGGATTTGAAAGAATGGTCGATTGTCGCCTATCAACCAGTCAAGGTTCTGATGCTCTGCTAATGTGTATAGCAGCACTCGGGTCAAATCCTCGACGATGAAACTTTTTAATAGTTGATTGTTTTTAGTTGATTGTATTTTGATTGGGGGATTTGTTTTAAGAGCTTAAATTAAGTGAATAATGATTGGTTTTTTATTTAACAATTTGATAAAGATTGGGGTGAGTTCATTTTTAGGGAGTTAGGCTTGTCATATGTAATGAACCGCTTATCCTCATTGGCTTTAGAGTACAACAAGTCATTAATAGGCCTTAAGAGACATCCCCAAGGCGCTAAAGGATGGAAATATATGCTGAAGGGTTTCAAAACAAGTGGGGGATGATTTACCCTTTTAGAACATACCACAAAACCAACAACCATAACCAAACTAATCAACTAAATGATTCACGATAAAAGCTAAGACAACTCAACTA
Organism: Viscum album; assembly: GCA_963277665.1. Classification (NCBI taxonomy): domain Eukaryota; kingdom Viridiplantae; phylum Streptophyta; class Magnoliopsida; order Santalales; family Viscaceae; genus Viscum; species Viscum album. The sequence goes on from OY728163.1 coordinate 213,521,150, forward strand.
TTTATTTTATCATAAACCAACCAAGAGTAACATAGTGGAAACCAATACTAAATCATAGTAAACAGTGGAAAGACAAACTAAAAGAATACAAGACGACAACCCAACTCCATGCTCTATAAGATCCAATCTCCAACATCACAAACCAGTCCAAGTATCACGAAGTAGTGCTATAAACATGTGACACTTTTCCTTCACCAACATCCCGGTATATGACATCTGCAAAATCACCAAAGTGCCAAAGCAGGGGGTGAGTAATGAAACTCATTAGGTTTTCTCCGATGACTTCCCAACCCATGCCTCTAGGATAAAACATGTTAGCACATTTATATAAAACAATTTATATAAAACAAGTCCAAAACAGTTCACAATATAACAAGTTCCATGTCAAAACCGTTTTCCAACAAAACCCAGCTTTCCCAAGAAAAGAAACCAAACAAAGTTTCCAAGAAAATTCACATGTCCATTTTGGCACATTCAATCCATTTCACAAGTCCACACAACCAACAATGCATGCAACCTGGACCTCCCTACACTCGGGAGTGGTGAGTTATCCTTCCAATAAGTTGTCACTTAGTGGAATACCTTGATGGGGGTACTTCACACCCTTATCCATCCCTTTTGATGGGGGTACTTCTCACCTTTATCCATCCCAACCTTTTGATGGGGGTACTTCTCGCCCTTATCCATCCCAATGCATATGAACACACACCACAACCCATGAAAATCCATGCCAAAACCAAGTGTGTTCAAAACCTTCCAATAAAGCATCAAACCTTTTATTGAAAACCATTTCTTTCAAGAAACAAAACCATAACCAGTTTAAAATCACCATTTTAAATTCAATTCAACAAACACTTTCCAAAAACACCCAATTTCCATCACCCGTTACTTAAAAAGGGGTTTCAACCATTCTTTCACAGCAGATAAACCAACCATTTCAATCAAGGAAAAAAATTTGAAACTAAGCCTTCAATTTCTAAGAAATAGGAATCGAGAGTGAAGCCACCTACCCCAACAAATTAGGCGAAACCAACCAATGGATGAAGAACGCCAACAAAACTGAGTCAACTACTCCACGAAACCTCCTTAGATTCTTTCCCCTAGTACCAAAAAAACCAAAACCCGACTTAAAAGTCACCCACTACCTTATATATACCCACCCTGGGCGTAGATCTAAGGATCCATCAAGAGGGAATAAGGAGATCTAAGAAAACTCAAGGAAACGAGACTTACCTCAATCAATTGGCCTCTAAACGCCAAGGCAAACCTCCAGATCACTGCCAAAATGCTTGGTAAGTTTTCTCCCACCTTCACGAGAGAGAAATTCTGAGTTAGGGCCGTCTAGAAGCAAAAACAAGTGGGTTTAAAGATAAAACGTGTTAGATCCTTAAAAATAGGATCTAAGTTGACTCTACACATGTTTAGTCTGCACGTTTAGTCAAATCGTGCGCTAACCGTGTGGTAGTCACTGCTTAGGAGGGGTGCTCCGCACGACCTCCTCACACGGTTTTCCCAAACCGTGTGCACACTGTTTGATCTCCTCTGTCCAAAGTGACCACCACCTGCACAGCTTCCGCAAGGTTTGGGAAACCCATGTGAAGCCCGTGCATCACCACTTTTTTCCCTTTAACACTTAAAAGTCTTCAAACTTTCCGAACCATTTCTCATATGCTTCATGTACTTAAAAATCATAAAACAAGGGTTACTTACCAGAAACTGGGGGTACTACATTCTCCCCACCATTGGACTTTCCATCCCCGGAAAGTAGAAAACCATCGCTTGCCTGAAAGAGTTCTGGCCATTTCTCTTTCATTTATTTCTCGTTTTCCCAAGTCTCTTCCTGAATCTGACCATGTTGGCATAAAACCCGCACTAGACTGATGCTTTTTCCACACAATACTTTCTCTTACCTATCCACAATCCGTATCAGAATATGTACCAATGAAGCATCTGGTTCTAGGTCAACGTGATCCCATCTGATCAGATGGTCAGGATCGGGCTGATATTTCTTCAACTGAGATACATGGAACACATTATGCACTGCACTGAACCATGGTGGTAATGCCAATCGATACGCCACCTTTCCAACCCGTTCTAGTACCTCAAAATGGGCCTATATATCAAGGAGATTATTTTCCCTGCTTCCCAAAATGATGATGTCCAAGCCTTGGAGAGATTCTCAAAAATATATGATCACTCACCGCAAATGACAACGGTATTCGACGATGATCCACATAAGTTTTTTGATGACTCTGTGCCGTCTCCATCCTCTTTTTTATCAACTAAATCTTATCTGTTGTTTCTTGGACAAGGATCAGCCCAACTAGTGAGGTATCACCTGTTTCCACCCAACAAAGTGGAGAATGACAAGGACACCCTTACAATGCTTCAAATGGAGCCATGTATATCGAGGCCTGATAACTGTTGTTATATGAGAAATCCACTAAATGCACGTTCTCTTCCCACGTGCCACCAAAATCCATTACACAAGCCTGCAATATGTCTTACAACGTCTGTATCATCCTTTCGGATTGTCCATCCATCTGAGGATGATAAACTGTACTCATATTCAACTGAGTTCCCGGGGCTTTCTGTAAGGATTGCCAGAAACAAGATGGGAACCTCGGATCTATGTCTGACATGATTGAAACTGGTATTCCATGTCTCTTTAAAACTTATCAGATAAATATTTTTGAAATATCTTCCACCGTATGATTTTCACGAATAGGGATGAAATGGGCCGACTTGGTAAGATGATCCACTATCACCCAAATGGCATCAGGTTTTCAGACCATTCTTGGAATACCTGTAATGAAATACATAGCTATTTAATCCCATTTCCACACTAGGATAGGTAAATATTGTAACATACCATCTGGTCTCTGATGCTCTGCTTTAATGTGTTAACAAGTTAAGCACCGTGAGACGAACTCGGCCACCTTCCTTTTCCTTCCGATCCACCAAAACTGCGCCTTCAACACCTTATACATCTTCTGTGTACTTGGGTGTACATCCCATCTTGAATGGTGGTAAGAATGAAGGAGTTGTTGCTGAGCAGTTAAAGGTACAACCATCCGATCTCGAAATCGCAAAACTAAACTCTCATCCAGCTTCCATCCCTTAATGGTCTCCCCACCATTGAGTTTTGAACTCATTGTAACACATTCTACATCGGATTCATGTGCCTCCTTTACTATCTCCACCAAATAAGGAACAAGCGCAACTGGAAATAAAACCTCAACATCAGCTCGATCTTCACATTCCATACGCATGTCGGCTATGATTGACATCAATTGCCACTCATCTAAATCTTCTTGTGCCAACTGAGCATACAAATTTCTGCTTAATGAATCAGCCACCAAATTTACCTTACCCAGTGTATATATCAAGTCAAAGTCGAACATTTAAAGACACTCTATCCATCTCCTCTGCCTCAGATTAAAATCTCATTTTGAGAAAATATGCTTCAAACTCTTATGATCCGTAAAAATAGTGAATTTCTCACCAAAGAGATAATGATGCCAAGTCTTCAAGGCATGGACAACTGTAGCTAACTCTAAATCATGTTTTGGGTAGTTCTTTTCATGCGCTCTCAACTATCTTGAGCCATAATCAACAACATGTTCTCCTTGCATGAGAACACATCCCAACCCAGATCCTGAAGCATCACAATACACCACGTACCCCTATCCTGATTCCAGAAAAATCAATATGGGTGCTGATGTAAGGTGAACTTTCAACTCTTGAAAAGATCTCTGACATTCCTAAATCTATTTAAATGCACTGTTCTTCTTTGTCAATGCTGTCATAGGTGAAGGTAGTCGTGATAAGTCATGCACAAAGCGTCGGTAATAACTAGCTAGACCAAGAAAACTTTTTATTTCAAAGACATTCTTCGGCGGTTGCCAAGAAATAAGAGCTTCTATCTTTTCTAGATCCACTAAAACACCTTTCTCAGAAACAACATGGCCCAGAAAGTGTACTTATTGTATCCAAAAATCTCACTTTGATCATTTGGCATAAAACTGATGGCCTCTCAAGATTTCCAACACTATCTCCAAGTGTTTCTCATGCTCAACCCTTGTTCTTGAATACACCAATATGTCGTCCACAAACACCACAACAAAAGAATCCAAATATCGTTGGAATATCCAATTCATCAATTACATAAAGACTACTAGTGCATTCGTAAGACCAAAAGGCATGACTACATATTTGTAGTGGCCATATCGGCTTCTGAAGGCTGTCTTCGGAATATCCTCCTTCCGAACTCACAACTGGTGATGTCCTGACCGCAAGTCAATCTTATAGAACCACTGAGCTCCCCTCAATTGATAAAACAAGTCATCAATGCATGGAAGTGGATATCTATTCTTTATCGTAACTTGGTTAAGTTTACGATAATCCACACATAGCCTCAAAGTTCTATCTGCTTTCTTTACAAACAAAACTGGTGCTACCCATGGAGACACGCTTGGCCGAATAAAAACTTTGTTTTCTAGTTCTTCCAACTGCACTTTCAATTCCTTTGACTCTGTTGGTTCTATCCTATAATATGGAAGTGAGATAGGATTGGTCCCTATAAGGATATCAATCGTAAAATCCACTTCTCTTACAGGTGGTAACCCTGAGAAGTTTTCAGTAAAAACATCAGAAAATTGATCCGCAAATACTGGAAGACTATTATTCGTGATCTCCTCCATCGATTCCAAGTTTAACACAGCCAACTGGTAATAGATCGTTTCCACTACTGGTGCCAACAAGCCCGTTGCACTTGCCTTCACCACTCTTTCTTATCTAAAGAGATGCTCGACGCCATCCTCAGTCGTGAAATTGATTGTTCTGCTATAACATTCGATGTGATCCCTAAACTCTATCAACCAATCCATACCCATGATTATATCATAGACATCCATATCCAACATAGAGAAATCCCATTTTAGCTCAACTCCATCAATAGTTATAGAACATGATCTACACACGAAGGCTATAAATTCTCTTTCACTAAGAGGAGTTTGAAGTTTTATCACAGAATGCATCATTTCAAGTTTTAAGTTCAGCAAATCAGCAATACGATAAGAAAGAAAATAATGCGATGCCCCAGTATCGAACAACCCTTGCATGAGAGTAGAATTCAAAAGAATCGTACCTCTCACCATATACTATCAAGATTGGTCATCCACAATCACCTGTTCCGCTCCATACAATTGCTTTGTTGCTGCACTTTTCTCTTTATTGCCATGTTGAGATTGCCCTACCTGAGGAGTCATGATATTCCTAGAATCACCATAGCTAGATCTGTTCTGCTGGTGAGACTGATTTTGCTGTCCTCGCCTTGTCGAAGCATAAGATGCTTGCAACACCTGAGAAGTGTCACGAACACTCGACTATAGAGCACTGTGACAATATCACTGAAGATTCACCATCTTGTTTCAATTGTGGAATGCTCTTAGTGGTGTTGTACATTCTCATTTCATGTGATCAATCAAGACACATTGAAAACACCCAGCTTTCATCATGGGTCGTGGAGGAAGATTCACTGATCCAACCGTCTGATTCTGATTCTCACTCCCACCTTGGAAGTAGGTGTCCCTCTTCCGCTTGTTCCCATCATTAGAGTTCCCACCCGTTCCTGTGGCTATCATCATACTTCCTCCTCCCATAACTTCTGATATGTCTATTTCAACTACTGTTACTCTGTTTACCATCTCCGTATAATCCGTAATACAGAGCAAAACTATCTTCAAGCGAATCTCCTGTCGCAACCCTGATTCAAAGATGCGTTCCTTCAGTGACGCACTTATAGAAACTTCCAGTGCAAAGAGCACTAAATTCATGAATTTAGCCGCATAATCCATGATAGATAGATTCTATTTCTTCATGATGAAAAATTATGTCATCCTCTAGATCTTGAACGTGTGAGGATAGAATTGTTTATTGAAATATTCCTCAAATTCCTCCCAGCCTAGGCCTTGATACACCTTAGCCTGCACCACTAGCTCCCACCACTGTCGTGCAAGACCCTCCAACATATATGTTTCCAACTTTACTTTCAGTTCTGCTAGTGTGCCGATGAAATCAAAGATACGATTCATTCTACTCAGCCACACCTCTTCCCTTTTTGGTTCAGAATCACCCGAAAGATGGTGGATTCTACTTCTAGAACTGGATGGAATGGTCTACATGCCTTGGATCATCCCTCCGATTCCCCGTGTCCACAACCTAAAATGCTTGAACTGTACTTTGGACTAGCTTCTGGTTCACCTGTGGCTCAGGTGCGACCACATTCTCTGCAACCTCTTCTGTTTGGTTTCTATGATGCCTAACGGGTGCCATTTTCTATAAAAACAACGCACGTCGTTTGTCTCACTTCCTAGCAACTGAAGGCTTATCATTTCAATTTCCATCACATCACTATCATAACATTGATTTCCAACCATCAAGCTTTTCCACATTTACCCATTTTTAAAAAGAAATCTTTTCTGTCTTTTGAAAATCAATCTATTTTCAAAATACATCAACCATTCTCTTTTAAAAATATTTCATTGGAAAACAAGTCTAAAATTTTCAAAAATCATGATTTTGCATCAAACCATAATTCATTTCTCAAAATGATATATGCACTCCTAGTGGGAATTCATTCCTCTAATGCATGTCATGCTCATCTCATTGGCTAAACCCATGACAATGAGATTTGTTATCCTATAAGTGTCTCCAAAACACTTATGTACCCAACTCCCTGGTAACTTGAAGTTTAGTATAAAAAGGTTAGCTACATCTTTTTATGCTCTATATTCCAAGTTCTAACAGTCCTACTCCTTCCTAAGATGACCACCCAAGGAATAGACACGTAAGAATTCAACGCCAAGACCAACAAAAACTGATGACTACCTGTTCCACAAAGAAAAGAACAAGATGATTGCATTTATACCCCAAGGACCAAACTCCCTTTGATACCATTTGTAATGACCCGCTTATCCTCATTGGCTTGAGAGTACAATGAGTCATTACTAGGACTTAAGCGACATCCCCAAGGCACCAAAGGCTGTCGATAAATGCCGAAGGGTTTCAAAACAAGTGGGGGATGATTTACCCTTTTAGAACATACCACAGAACCAACAACCACAACCAAACTAATCAACTAAATGATGCATGATAAAATCTAAGACAACTCAACCATTTTTTTTATCATAAACCAACCAAGAATACCACAGTGGAAACCAACAATAAATCAGAGTAAACAGCTGAAAGACGAACTAAAAGACTAAAAGACGACAACCCAAATCCATGATGCACAAGATCTATGCTCCAACATCACGAACTAGCCCAAGTATCACAAAGTAGTGCTATAAACATGTGACACATTGCCTTTACCAACATCCCAGTATATGACATCTGCAAAAGCACCAATGTTCCAAAGCAGGGGGTGAGTAATGATACTCAGTAGGTTTTCCCCGATGACTTCCCAGCCCATGCATCTAGGATAAAACATGTCAACACATTTATATAAAACAATTTATATAAAACAAGTCCAAAACAGATCATAATATAACAAGTTCCCTGTCAAAACCATTTTCCAACAAAACCCATCTTTCTCTAGAAAAGAAACCAAGCAAAGTTTCCAAGAAAATTCACATTTCCATTTTGGAAAATTCATTCCATTTCACAAATCCGCACAACCAACCATGCATGCAACCTGGACCTCCCTATACTCGCGAGTGTTGAGTTATCCTTCCACTAAACCATCACTTAGTGGACTACCTTGACGGGGGTACTTCATGCCCTTATCTGTCCCTTTAGATGGGGGTACTTCTCACCCTTATCCATCCCAACCTTTTGATGGGGGTACTTATTTACCTTATCCATCCCAATGTATATGAACACACACCACAACCCATGAAAATCCATGCCAAAACCATGTGTGTTCAAAACCTTTCAATAAACCATCAAACCTTTTATTGAAAACCATTTCTTTCAAGCAGCAAAACCATAACCAGTTTAAAATCACCATTTTAAATTCACTTCAACAAACACTTTCCAAAACACCCAATTCCAATCACCCATTACATAAAAAGGGGTTTCAACCATTCTTTCATAGAAGATAAACCAACCATTTCAATCAAGGAAAATAATTTGAAACTAAGCCTTCTAGTTCTAAGAAAGAGGAATCGAGAGTGAATCCACCTACCTCAACAAATTAGGCGAAACCAACCAACGTATGAAGAACGCCAACAAAACCGAGTCAACTACTCCACGAAACCTAGTTAGATTCCTTCCCCTAGTACCAAAAAAACCAATACCCAACTTAAAATTCATCCACTACCTTAGATCTACCCACCTTGGGCATAGATCTAAGGATCCATCAAGAGGGAAGAAGGATATCTAAGAAAACTCAAGGAAATGAGACTTACCTCGATTAGTCGGCCTCTAAACTCCAAGGAAAACCTCTGGATCACTTCTAAAACACTTGGTAAGTGTTTCTCCACATTAACTAGAGAGAAATACCAAGATAAGACCATCTAGTAGCAAAAACGAGTGGGTTTAATGATAAAATGGATTATATCCTTAAAAATAGGATCTAGGTTGACTTCGCGCATGGTTAGTCTGCACGGCTAGTCAAATCATGCGCTAACCGTGCGGTAGTCACTGCTTGGAAGGGATGCTCCACATGACCTCCTTGCACGGTTTTCCCAAACTGTGCGCACACTTTGTGGTCTCCTCTGTCCAATGTGACCACCACCTGCACGGCTTCCGCACGGTTTTGGCAAACCGTGCGAAGCCCGTGCGTCCCCACTTTTTTCCCTTTAAATCTTTAAAAGTCTCCAAACTTTCCCAAACATTTCTCATATGCTTCATGTACTTAAAAAGCATAAAATAAGGGTTAATTACTAGAAACCCAGGGTAATACGTGATATCCTTGATCTTTTCTTTGCATTGTATTAAATTAACACCCATGTCACAAGTTGATGTTGATTGGAATTCCTAAGTGTTAAAGCTTTTATCAAAGCATAAAATTATCTAGGATTCTAATCTCAATTAGTACTTGATTGTTTTAGTGTATTTATGGATCCAATAATCCATGTAATCCATACGTTAAACAAAACAAGTCATTAGTCCATGACATGTTATGTCCAACATACACAATGTTAATTCAAAGAATACTCATAGAGCAAAAGCTCTCAATCGCTTATCGTCCCTAAATTATAGCTCACCCCAATGAGGGATTTACTCATACATTTAAATGATTAGTAATATGTTTATAATGATTATGATGATAAATTATAAATAGAAAAAAAATAACAGGATAAGAAAAGAGTAGTGCGTTGAACACACACGATCATTGAAGAGAGTTAAAAAAAGACTTTCAATTGAATGAGGAGGAAAAATAAGGGAAAGGGTTTTAACTTGATTTAAACTATTTTAAGAACATTAATATTAAACTACAGAAGTTGGATGAGAATAAGAGATATTGAAGAAGAAACATGCATTAAAACAGAATTACAAAGACAAACAGTTGTGAAATTACAAACGAAGAAAAACACAAAAGTAAATGAAAACAAATAGAGGAGGAAAGGTCTCTCAAGTGAAAACATGAGAATGGAAGGTACTCCCAAGCCTTTGGAAAATCTTTGGTTATGCCAATGTGTGCTCCTCTCTTATTAAATGCCAACTCCTTTGAAGGAGAGGATGGGGATGCATTTATAGCCCAAGGAAGTGGACTGTTTGCATTCCCAATCTGTCCCTCCACTTGGCTCGATGATTTGGACATCTAGACAGCCGAATCTCGAGATATATCCTTCTTCAAAGTTGTATATAATATTTTTTTCCGACTACTCTCATAATTTGGAGGTATTCGGTCTTAGGGAGCCAAAGTTATAGTGGGTGAAATAAACAGTGTTAAACTATCCATTTCTATCCATGCTTTTTCAATGGCCAAAATGTAAATGGATTTTGGAATAGTAATATGACTTCAAATCTGAATGCTTTCTTCAAAAAAGTCGTCCGTCTATATCTGGAGACATGTCATTAATATTATACTTATTTTAATTCCTGGCCAGAATGGTGGGATAAGATTAAATGAATCATTTGGGCCCCTTGTCTTTAGAGTTGGGCATTGAAATTTTTATCCAAGACTCCTTACATTGTCCCCAGAAGGTTGGAGGAGAACAAAGGAATTTGGACTTCCTGATTGATCCTAGTAATTAAATCTTCATGGATGTTCTAGTTTCTTCACAGATTCTGTAGGCCTTCTTGTGTGGTCTATATGGGCATTAAAATGGTATAATTGGACCATGATCCCTTCTAATGAAATGTTTTATATTGAATTAGGAGTACTTAAAAACAAAAATCACACAATTTAAATAAGTATTGTGATAGTTAAAAATAAAATAGTAAAATGACTCAATTTGACTACTTCTAAAAATGCTCAAAATTTATACTTAGTATTAAAAGATTAATATTTCACAAAAATTATGCACATTTCATATAAAATCAGTAAATGGAGTATATAATAAGTCATGAAAATATTAATAACATCAGACTTACGTATGGTTAACTACCTGGGAGCTTTTATGACACCACTAAGGGACGAACCCATGATGTGGGTCCAAAAAAGGGGACACCGAAGTTTAATAATGTTTGGGGTTGAACTTCAGGTAGGATTCCTATGTACCCTACCAAGGATACAGGGATAAAAAATAAAATAGTTTTACATTATGCAGTTTAACGTCATGTGGGATAAAATAATCATACAGTTTAATGTCATGTGGGATGAGGGTAAACCGACATGAAGTGGTCAAGATCTGTGGGTGATGGGGAGTGATGGTCTTGAACCTCAGGGAGACTTCCTATGTACCTTTATTGGAAAGGGAAAGGATCAGAGTCCGCATAGTTTGGAAATTGGGGGATAGGGATTGCACACTAAGGTGACCCAGATAGGGTGTCATGGTTGATGCTTACTCTAAGCTCATGTGAATCATGATCAGTGTGAGAAACAAGAGGAAACAAAGACCTGATGATCACATTGTGAAATGAATGTTTGTGAGGAATGGAGGGGGTATTACGCATGGTTAGCGGCCTAGGGAGATGAAGATTGAGACTTACTCTAGGAGGAAAGCCTAAGTAGTGGTACAGATGTACGAGGAGGATATGTCCATTGTACCTGAATCATCCCACCAAAAGCATGTTGGGGCTTACGTAGAGACTGCCCAAGGTGTGCATGGTTACAGAGTTCAAAGGTAAAGAGAGATCAGGAGGGAAATTATGCGCATCCCCCTTCTGGTCCTCTGGACCTACCATAAATGTGTTCATCACAGTTCAACATCTTTTGTCGAAGATGCATGTACTTGGTAGTTTAATGTCCTTCAGCTTTTATGGTGAGTATTTACTCCTCACCCCAAGTAATTGCATAACTAGATCACTTCAACCCTTGGTGAAGGGAAGGCACCAAAAATTCCGTATGGAGAGGGGGTTGTTGAGTGATCTATTAAGGGGATCACATTAGAATGGCTATGCGAAGAATTAATAACCATTAGAATGCCTATGTGAAGAAGCACGAGGAAAAGAAACACAACAAGAATAACCACCCAAGGGACCTTGAAATCACTTCGTATAATCCTAGTGGTCCACACGAGAAAATGGTTTGTGAATAAAGAGGTCTCACAGAGAATGGATTCACAAATCTCAAGGGGTCATAGATCACAGAGTCTCACAGAACTTGAGGAATCACAAAGCACAAAGGCTCGCATAGGATATGACTCTACAAAGTGGACTTTTTAGAGCATTGTGACATAGCCTCAACATGGGTTACACATATTTTTGGAGTGTTCTTCGTGAAGATTGGGTGCTTCATGAAGTCCCGAGTACCCAAAGGGGTCTCTTTCCTCTACGATGGCCCCTAAGTTCTGTGAAGGGAATCCCTCCTTGAAGATTGGGTAAACATGAGTAAATGGGAAGGTATTTTTCAATGATTAAGTACCTCGTATGATTCATTTTTTCAATGATTCAAAGAGAAAAGGGTGCTTTGCGATTTGGGAGCTTGGAAGGTGAAAGAATAGGGTTTTGATCCTTTTGGAGTGAGGAGAGAAGGGTATTTATAGGTTCCAAGGGGGTGCGAAGCTCTGATGGTGTAGTGAAAATACACTTGTGCATCGCCATCGTAGGTATATTGCATCAAGTTCATTATAACCATGAAGTTTACTGTCATCCCCTCCATGGTGGAGAGGCTTCCTTCCTTCCCTCCATAGCACTTGAAAAGGATTCATCCAATTTTCATGGAATCACAGAGGCGATCATATTCCCTTAGTGGCATGAAGACTTCCATAAATTTCATCGTAACCATAGAGTCGACCATCTCTTTCCTCTATGGCAGGCATAGAGGAGGCCTCGGATTTGCGTTGGCCGTGGTGCTGAAGGGATTTGTGAAGGTTCTTCTAAAAGAATACCTTTTGGCATTGTTGGTTCCTTTGCGTATTTTTTCTACACACATATAGTGGTGCCAACAAATGCCCCCCCAAGATATGGAGCTGAGGAAAAAACAAGGGTCAAATTATGAGGTTAGATTGCCAAAATGTTAGGAAGACAATGAAGTGACAATGAGAAGCAGGGTTGCAATGCGTATAGGCGATGCACAAGTTGAGAATGATATGAAGCTCACCGCGGCTTGGTGTGCTATGAATTTTGGGGGTCGTCACTTATAAATAAGGGAAAATATACCATCTTTTTTCTTTACCTTTCTATACAGATTTTGTTCTTGAGCTCTCAATTTGTGAAGCTCTGCGTGCTCTGTAATCACTTTTTCAAATTGGGATCTCTTTTTCACTGCACCGCACAGTGATTGTTTAGACTATGTGATTTTGAAATCCACAATTTGTGACTACAAGGTCTGTGGAATAACTCTACATCCGGTCTCTGTAATCGAGCTCTGTGATCCATAAAAAAAATTCAAAGTATTGGGATGTAATTCCCAACCAAGAAGCTAATTTGGGGATCCTTTCGGATGCTTCTCGAAGGGAAGAGATGGAGGATAATATAGGCATTGGGGAATGTGTATGGAGACATTCAAATTATTAAACCCTAGTGGATCTCTTTTCAGAAATCCAGAAGAACTATCCTCTGTGAAAAAGTTTTCCTCTATATGGATTTGATCCGAGGGATGATGTTCTCATCCCTAAAGTAAGTAGAGATGAACCAGCCTATTAGTTAAGGAGTACATCGTGCCAATGATAGTGGTTTAGGGTTGCTAAAAATCATACATGGGAGGATCACACACCCTCCAATGCTGACTACCTATATAATCATGCCAAAAATGTTAATGGGAAGGAATTAGAGCTAAAGGTATCTCCCCCACAGTACCACACCATCCTCAAGGCGACATTAGGGAACCCGGAGAAGGGGTGGACTGATTATTGGGACTTGCAGTAGTGTAGAAATTTTACGAAGGATTGGGCTTGGGATTACTAGGTCTGTGCATCCTACGAGGAATTCGAGGCAGATCTAAAGAGAGTAGGGATATATAAAACTATGTGGGTCTCACAATTCCACATTTATCTATCGAAACACTTGATGTCAAACTTGATGACCAGGTGGTCATCGAGGACCAATAATTTTCATCTTCACCATGGGGAAGTCGACATCAGCCTCTGAGACCTTCACAAGATTTCAGGGATTCTGATCTTAGGATAAATGTATGAAGAGTTCATCCATGTTGAGAACACATGGGAGGATTCAGATAAGATTTTGTGGTTGGCAAAGGCATTGATGGATCTAGTGTTGGGCGAGGACAAGTAGTTGATAAGGGACATCAAATTCAAGATGTGGTTCAAGCACATCATAAAATTCCTATTGAGGCCTACCATTGAAGGGGAGGAAGCACCCAGGAAGCTTCCAATTGGGCCTCCCACCTATCCAAAGGGAGGATAGTGTAGTAAAGAGAATTATTATAAGCGAACCCTGGAGGACATCCAATGGAAGCTGTGGTGGTACATAATCAACACTAAGCACCAGCCAGTGGTTAGGCTAGATGGGTTTATTTCTGCACTGATTTGTGGATGGATGCTACTGGTCCGAGGCACAAACACGAGTGTGAGACCAAGAACATTCATCATGTAATCTATGCTAGCGATGGGGGAGCATGTCAATTTGGAGATCCTGGTGCTGGAAAAACTATACAAGGTGTTGTGGAACATCAGTGAGGGGAAGAAGCTGCATAGGGTGTGCGGATTGCTTCATATTTTTTACGGATTGGTAGAGGTGTACATAAGTGCTTATGAATATCCAAACCCTATTTCCCCCCCAGGGTCAGACTTTTGACCGGCTATCTTGAATGCGGTTGGAAGTTTCTTGGCCAAGATGACTCCACTACTGGTGGTGAACATAGTCTGGAGGGCGGAAGAATTCAATTTTCACCCATTTCTATTACCAACATGTGTATTCACTAGTGAAATCAAGGGAACTAAGGAGCATTAGTCCTATGTTCTGGAATTTCGGGGTGGAGTTCTGGTAGTAGGGGTCGATCATGAGATTATCTACGAGTCATGAACCCAGCATCACTTTGCAAGGAAGTTTTGGTGCATGAAGAGGTTGGAACCACAAGTCCACTTGGGAGTACGCCATGAGGACCATCCTTGTGGGATGAGGCAGATGTGGCTCATGTTCACATGGGAGGATGGGAAGATGTGGAATGATTTGCTTCCATCCACAACTATCTACGAGATATTAAAGGAGTATTCCAAGAGTTGGGAGGCATCCTACCCAGGGGAAATTTTGAAGTAGTGAACCATCCGTGCTAGTGATGGGCGGCCTCCTCAACCTCAAGGTTGGGGCCAGAAAGTGGAAATAATATGTCGTGGTGGTGGGAATATAGTAGCGATGAGACCTACAACTATTGAGAGGAAAGGGGTAGCAGCAGACCCAGTGGTCCCAGAGGAGAAATGTTGGAAGGAAGGGAGGACACCCAGGGGGTTCTACAGGATACCCACTCAGGCTCTAGAGAAGTGGCTATGCCACATATACATTCCTGGGGAAGTTGTTTTCCTGAAGTCTTGGAAAACTTGGGAGGTTAATAGGCAATTTCTCAGTCCTTCCCAGATGTGGAATCATCTTAACTATCTCAGGATGGATCTTTAGGAGATTGGCCATGACAAGGTTGAATTCCTAGTGTCCCAAGAGGAAGGGGAAAATATATTACCGAGCTAGAGGACTTTGTGCACACTTGGGGTATGCCGCATTTAATGAAAGATCAGGTGAAAGTACTTCTCAATAAAAAAATTCCCACTGCATTTATCTTCCAATTAATTGAGGGAGTGCTTCCCCCTACTGGATGAATCAGAAGATTCCTCCTGGGGGGAAGAGGCTGGTAGAGGGATTCCCTTAGAGGAGGGTTAGGTTGCAAACTCAAAGCGAGAAGGGTTTTCTAAGGATATTAAGGTAAAACCTAGACAATTTTGTTGTGGTACTTATTTAGTTCACTTAGGCTTTATCAACTGATATTTTCCCTGTGTAGGGGAACCTCATACACAAATACTGTTCCCACACAATAGAAAATGCAGCTTCATGGTCTGTACCTGTGAAAACAGTTATTATTGAATCTAGTCAGTTTATGACACCCAGAGTGGTTCTACCAGAGTTTTTGCATTTCCCAACCATATATGGGGTGCCATGCCTCAGGGTTCTAGCAGTTGGAGATCAAGGGAGAGACCAATTATTTTTATCTCTGTAAGTCCTCTTCTTCCTAGAAACCATAATTATTTTCCATTGAACTAGGAAAAATAATATCTATGTATTTTTATATGAAGAGTTATTTAAATGGAATGGGCCGCATTGGTGAGGATATATGAGGCCCCTGATACTTGCTTTCCCTGGGGAACACCGATGGTCATGGAAACAGACACCCATGCTGACCAAGCCACAACGCTCATGATTATAGGTAGGACTGTTGGAAGAATGGAACATGAGATCATTGAGGTGGAATCCGAGGATGAGGATCAATTGTATGACATGGGGCCCATCCCACCTGACCAGACACTAGAGGAGGATCCTCGTAATGATTTTTTTGAGGCGTTCCCTGCAAACAAATTCATAGAACCCGAGGACCGGGACGAGACTACTCCCGACAAATAGGATAGCAATTCCATCCATTTCTGATCATGGAAACTGATCAAGCACTTCATCAAGGAGACCCCAAAAGTAGAGTGGATAAGATAAATGGGGAGGCTTCATTCTCGGCTGCATGAACTATGTGCTGGAGGAGTGGATACCCAACGTCCCCACATGTTCATTCGAGATTACATGACAGAGAAAATATGGGAACATGACTGTGACCTTGGTGTGGGATGGAAGCGGAGGAATTCCATAAACATTAAGAAACATTATGGGGTTGAACAAAAGATCCAACGTTTGAGGGAATAAGCAAACAAACATTATTCTTCCCTTGATGCACAATTGGAACTCATATCACGACTGAAGGCACGGTTAACAAAGGTTGAGAAAAAAACGAGGAGAGCATACCAAGAGATGGCTACTATCTGAGCTGATGAGGATTAGGCTCAAATCAGGGCTGATGAGCTACACCCCATCGCTATCAAAGAGGAGCAGGATCTTAACAAGCGACAGCGGATCCTGGATGCTACAAGCTATAGAGTGGTAGAGTTTGGACACTCCATTAAAGAGGTCAATCCGTCTATTGGAGGGACCAATTCTTGGGAATTGTAATTTGTGTGAACTCATGAATGTACTTTCATGATTTCTTGTTTATTTTAGTTGTGTGCATGAGTTTTATTATTATTTTTGATTACTGCATCTCTATCATACCCATAGAATATCCAGTGATCAATCCCCAAGTTCATATGGGCCACACCCGATGTGAGAAACAAGGAATGACTACATAATTATTCCCTTTTAATATGATAGCTCTAATAAATTATCAGAACTATGGGGTATAAATGATCACCAAGAGTTTCTAAGAAGAATGCTCAAAGCAGCAAAACTTCCCTCTCCCAATATGCTATAGCTCACAAGTGGGATAATGCCAGAGGCATTATAATTAATCCAAACAAAGGGATATGATAAGTGTGAATCACGTTCCCAACATTTGTAACATAGTGAGTGTGTCATGAAAATGGAATATAACTTTTTACCATGTTCACAACACAGTATCAATATCACATTAGACTAAAATGGAGACAAGAAAATGAGGGTTGACTACTGACCCTATTTGATACACAAGACCTAACTCAATGTGTTGTCTAATGTATTCAGGGGGATTGGACTAGGATGGTAGGAAAGCCATGGGGCTGAGTATTCAGACCATTGGGGGTCCCTTAATATGTGAAAAAGGACGAAGATCCAAATGAAGGGCATGTGAAGAATGAGGTGGAGTGATGGAATGTTTGAACAAATTCCAACCCTCATGAAATTATGCGAATAAGATCATGGAATGAGGCATATTATTCTTTTCACGTAAGGAATATCTTATTTGGAACAAGAATAATCCTATTATTGAATGATAGGGAATGCTACAATTTAATGTCATGTAGTGAGGACATGCCCGTGTAGTTTATTGTCATGTAGTAAAGTCAAAAAATGGAGAACTCTCAAGAAAGGTATGCATAATGGTTATTTCAAACCCAATGAGAAAGAGGAAATTATTCCACATACACACCACATACTTCCGAGTAAATTCATGCAGGAATGGAAATAGAGGGTTCATGGTGATGCGGCTGGACTAGAGGCAAAATTTCGGGCATCACTATGTATCCTATAAGGATGGGAACCAAGCCATATGTAGTTTGTGAGCACAAAATAGTTAGAGACCAATGCTGGATATGAAAATCCTCTCTAGAAAGGGGGATGATTCATCCCATAGTTTTCATACGGAATCCTGAACTTTTTTAGGGTAGGGGTTGCAGTTTAAAGTCACGCGTCAAGGACATGGGTACCCCAAAGGAAAAACATGTGATGTAGTTCATAACCCGATGTGAATGAAGAAATAAGTACACATACACACCACAAATTTCCATAAGAACACACACAATATAAATTCATGGTTCACGGACTAGGAGAGTGCGGTCTTCCATGTATGTAAAAACCTTACCGATATCCTTAATACCATGTGAGCTATGTTAGATATGGGAAACAAGGGTGGAGAAGATCTTTGCAACATATGGAATAAATAGCCGGGGGAGACGGTGTGGAGTCAAAGATGACCCTCACAATGATGATTCAACCTCTTTAACGTGCATAGGTTCATAGAGGGATAACACCAAGGGTGTTGAAATTCCACTTGAACATGATGGAGTGGAAAGGGATGCGAATCATGTGACCAATATTTAAGGCTTAATACGGGTGGAGTAACGATGGAGGATAAATTTTGACCATGTTCAAAACACAACATCTATATCATGTGGCCTGAAATTGAAACAAACAAATGAGCGTCAAATTCTGACCATTTTCACAACATGTGACTTGGTGTCAAATTTTCATTCAAAACCCTTGGGGATGTTGGCCCAAGATGGTAAGAGAGTGTTGAGGCCTAGTATCCCTGCCATTCAGGGGTCCTTTCGGATGTTAAAGATTATGAAAACTCAAATAAAGGGAAACATGAAACATGGAAATGGATGAAAACATGTCCACGTGGAATCCAAAACTCTAGGTCCTAAACCAAAATGCATATGGGCACATTGGTGAGGCATAATAGAGGTCGATAAGTCCAAACATGAAGTGGGAAAATGGGTCGATGAACCTAGGGCTGGACCCAAAGAAAAAATGTTAGAAAGTTCCTACATATCCCCTAAATATGGGAATCAAACCAAATATAGTTCTAGAAATGTCGTGTAGTTTAACATCATGTGACAAGGATGTAAGGGGTAGAGGTTTGTTGAGAAAGGAATGTGTATGGCATGACAGAATAACCTGACATGAATGTGGACCATTAAAGGCCACATACCACACCATTCACGATATCAGGAGATAACCTAGGCCAAGGGTCCATGAAAAGGAATATAAGAACATGAGGTTAGACACTAGGATGAAATGTTATGGAGTTCCTACATATCCTATAAGGATGAGAACAATCCATATGCAGTTCTTTGAATCAGTGTAGTTTAGCATCATGCGGTAAGTATGTAAGGATAATGAAAGAGAGATATCAGGAGGCAAGTTCATGCCCTGGGTATTATAAACCTAGTGTGAGTGAGGATCAAAGAGTTCCTTACCACACCACATGCTTCCGATAGGGTTTGGGCCAAGGGGTAATAAAGAATGTAGGATTTGAGGTACCTGGGGATGGACCTGAAGGAAAAATGTTTGGGCCTTCCTATGCATCCCATCAGGATGGGAATGAATCCAAATGTAGTTCTTAAGAATGATGTGTAAGGGTACCAATTCCAGGGGAAATACTGTCATGTATGTAATGACCCGAAATTTTTAAATAAATTTTGTTTCCTAATTTTATGTGTTATTGTTATACTCAACAAAAATGTTTTATTTGATAAACATGATTATAATTAAAATGAGATCAGTGGGTTTTGACTATTATATAACCATCGGTCAACATGACCGCTGTGAACAAAATGTTTTGATTATTGTCTCTAAATATAAGTAATCTTGGTTAATTATTATAGAAAGGAGATTCGATGGCCTCACCTAGTAGTCTTGGACCGATCGAAGCCCATCTAACAGAGCTTGGGAAGGAGGTAGCACCACTGGGCTTTGCTCTGGATCAAATCCAAGCTGAACTTCATCATGTGAAGCTGGAACGAAATCGCCTTCGTGAGAAGTTCAAACTGATAGAAATTACTACTCGGGAAATGTTGACTGAGCCGCCCCAAGCTTCTATCACCCTAGCACACCTTACTCTTAGGTCCTATGCTGGTATTATAAGGGGTTATGTAACGAGACCATAACTACCTTGTGTAATCCTTGTTTTAAATAAAAATTGGGATTTCTTCTTATGATGAAGTTTATGAATTTTGAAATGACCGGATAAATATAGTATGCATATTTTTGATGAATTTTAGAAAAAGGATATTTTAAATATGTTTATGTAAACCCTAAATAATTAAAAATGTGTAATGATTTTCAAAAAATGGTCTTCTGCAATTATGTTCAGTACTAAATTTAGAGTCTAATAAGATCAACTTGATTTTTTATGAATAGTAAATTATAAATAGTGATTTTATGATTAGGATTAGTAATATGACCAAATGGATTAGTAATCTCACTTAAAGAAAGTTTTAAAATAATCTAGGCACCTTGATTAAGTAATGTGATTCAATAAAATAGTTAAATAACGGTTTCATTAATTATTATTCAAGTATTAGTTTTTTCGGGTGAATAGTGTTTTTAATTAAAAATTTAATTAAAAATAATTAGAAAAATTATTTTTATCAAAATGACTTTATTTTTGAACTCAGAGCATCGATAATATGTTATGGTAATTTTTGGGGTTTTTTCTAAAAAAAATGAATTTTCTATGAATAGTGTTTATATTTAAAAATTAAATTAAAAATATTTAGAAAATTATTTTTATAAAATGGATTTCATTTTTGAAATCAGAGCATTGATATTTGGTTAATGTTAAATTTTGGGATTTTTCTGAGAAAGTTGAATTTTCAGTAAATAGTAAAAATACAGTTTTAGGGTTTCGGTATGTTTAATGACATCATAACGGTGTCATGATGATGTCATGAGATCTTTTGAGGGTTGGCCGGCCAAGGGTGATGAATTATTGTTTTGGGGGCCCCATGTGGCCTAACTCCATGATAAATGACAAGGGAGAGCACATGGGTTTGAGAAAAGCACATGTGAGGTGTCCCTTGGCCATTAATGCCTTGTCCCCTCACTTTCCCTATAAATACCAAGCCCTCCTCTCATCCATTAGACTCCCCACTCATTCCCAACTAATTTCTTGTCTCATTACCTCCCAAGGAGTCCACCCAAGGTGCCCCCAAGCCCTCAAGGTCCCACCCTTTGAGGTTTAAGAGTTACATTTTAAGGTAAGGGATCCGACCTCTCTCTTTCTTTTCAAGTAATCTCTTTTATGTCTTTTCTTTTATACTCCATGTTCTTATGTTGGAGGATGTTATTTTATATTCATCCTACTGCCTATTTCATGTTCATATGATGAGAGACCCCCCCTTGCTCTCATCAATTCGTTTTAAGAATGTTTAAGTGGCGCCGTTAGGCTGCCGAATTTTTAAGGGATTCTTTCACCTTCCTCGTTTTCAATTTCTATTTTCATTCAAGTCTTTAATGTTCCTTTTTGTTATATTGGGGTATGATCTCTATATATATCATACTGGACTCTTATGTTCATATGATGAGAGACCCCATTTGATCTCTTCAATTCAGTATTTTGATGTTTTAAGTGGCGCCGTTAGGCTGCCGAATTTTTAAGTGGTTCTTCACCCTTCTCGTTTTGAAGTTCTACTTTCATGTCAATTATTTCAAGTTCCTTTTTGTTATATTGGGGTATGATCTCTATATATATCATACTGGACTCTTATGTTCATATTATGAGAGACCCAATTTGATCTCTTCAATTCAGTATTTTGATGTTTTAAGTGGCGCCGTTAGGCTGCCGAATTTTTAAGTGGTTCTTCACCCTTCTCGTTTTGAAGTTCTACTTTCATGTCAATTATTTCAAGTTCCTTTTTGTTATATTGGGGTATGATCTCTATATATATCATAATGGACTCTTATGTTCATATGATGAGAGACCCCATTTGATCTCTTCAATTCAGTATTTTGATGTTTTAAGTGGCGCCGTTAGGCTGCCGAATTTTTAAGTGGTTCTTCACCCTTCTCGTTTTGAAGTTCTACTTTCATGTCAATTCTTTCAAGTTACTTTTTGTTATGTTGGGGAATTATCTCTATATCTATCATACTGAACTCTTATGTTCACATGATGAGAGATCCTATTTTATCTTTTCAAATCATTGTTCGTTGAGGTTTAAGTAACGCCGTTAGGCTGCCGAACTTTCATAAGAGAAATCTAATTTTTTTTCTTCCTTCCATGTTTTTCATTTCAAATGGTATGTCCTTGAAATCTCATTACCATGATCATGTATCCTTCTTATTCTGTCCACGTACTATTTTATGGGTCATTTATGAATGTTTGACCCATTTTACCTCTCTTTTAATGTCTTCTAAAACCTCGGAACATTGCCGTTATGCTGCAGAATTTCTGTCTCAAAATGTCTATCTCTTTTTCTAAAGTCCTTTTATTTTATTAAGTGAATACTCAAAGCTCTTTCTTCTAAAGGGGTATTCACATATATACCAAAATGTTCTATTTTAAATTCTGGTATTTACATACATGAGACCCACCTTCCTTTTCTGTGGGTTTTAAAGTGACGTAAAGATCATGTCTTTAAAGCAGTTTTTAAAACGTTATGATTATGAAATGAAACCCATTTATTTTATGCTATATGGGTTATTTATGAAATGTTTGATGATGATATATGTGGCTCACATGAAAATAAATACAAATTTAAGGGTGCGCCCTGATAGCGCTCCAATGCATTGGGTAAAGACTTAATCTCTAGAGATGACCATTTTAACGACGCCTTGGTGAATAACCTTGGTAATTTTTAACGACACCTTGGGGATGGACCTTGGTGAAACGAAACTATTGTCCATATTAAATGTTGCAGCCACATCTTCATGTTATGAAAAAGTTTTATTTTTATTATGATATGCCTCATGATTTCATTTTCATGCATTAAAGTTCTTTTCATGACTTTATTGATGTATCTCAAGTTCATATGTAAAATGTTTCACTTGTTTCCCTTGCTGGGCCTTATGCTCACCCTTCCTTTTGATGTATGTCCCCAGGTTATGAGATGCAGTAATGAGCCTAGGGTGAACATGGGGAGAAGCCTTTCAAGTGTTTAAGAAGAATGTTTTTTTTTGTTTCATGTTTTATGTTCCTTGTTTCCAAGACACTAAACCTTAAAGATCCTCAGTTCCATGTAATGGAATGAAAAGTTATGTTATAAAAAGACGGGATGCTATAGTTGGTATCAAAGGATGGTTTAGTTATTTGTGGAAATTAGGATATGAAAACTCTAGGAGGAACCCTATAGAAAAGTTTAATATAGGAAATCTTCCTGGTATTTTGGTGAGTATTGAGTAAGGGGTTGCCATGCAAATACATCCATGTCTGGATACGAGCAGGTAGAGGTGGCTCTGGCACAGATGTACATAGGGGTAAAACCCGAAAACACCGCTTTGAGCTAGACTCGAACGGGAACTGGTACACGACAACTGGCCTTGCTGCACTCTTGGTTACGACACTCCCGGGGGATATGCTTTGGTAAATTCATATGCTTGGTATGAACCATTGTTAAAGGAACAAAGATAAAATAAAATAAAGGTTCACATAATAATATATGATCATTCATAACCTAGATGGGAACCTAGGAGATCACAACTTAGGGTATACCTTTCATATACAAGTTATCCTTATATGCTTTCAGTTCCTTTTCATGATTATTAGCTAAGTACTTAAGCCCCTAATTATGCTTTCTCTTCTTAGTTAATGGTGGGAAATGGAAGAACATGTTCCGACAACCAATGTGATAGGAAATGCGACGATTTTCATATTAATATGACAGGGATGATTAGGGGATTAAAATATGATTATTATTTTGGAAGACGTTCATTATTTTGGGAACCATATTTGATCAAGGTAAATAGATTACTACGGTATTTTCATTGAGGAGTAAGGTTGACTTATATTTTTAAGAATCGATGAATTTAAGGTGAACTTATAGTAATTTAGGTTACTTATGGGAATGACTAACCTATCTTGGGTAAAATATGTTTAGGTTAGCTACTTTTTTATAAGATGTTAGGAGTGGTTGATGTTGTCTGGAGATGAACAATGAAGTTGTTTTGGAAGACTATGTTATCAAATCCTTATTGTATTTGGGTTTCAATCTTAGTTTGGTTTGTTTTGAGGAATTTTAAGGACCGTTATTTATGGAATGGTCTACGATGAACTTTGGGTAGTACCATGGAACTTTGATGATTTAAAAGTAGTTTCCATTCCTATGGGATTCTTTCTTTTTGAAGAGTTGTTTTACCTTAACCTTTCTGTTTTTAGGATAATGTTTAAAGATAGAAGAAATAGATAGTTAATCTTTTGTAGATTATATGATTCTATAGAAGATGATTCTTGTGCTTTTATGAGACCAAGTGTTTTTGAATTCTCATCATTTGGAGAAAAGATTAGTGTTGGTAGGGACTTGTTAAAGGATGAAAATCTACTTGAAGGTAGGTATATTTTATTATGTTTTTGTTCTATGTAGTAAATGAAATCCTCAAAATTATGAAAAGTAACGTAAAACAAAAATGTTGTTGGTTTACGTTTCCTACTAGGTAATCAAAGACCGTTTACACACATCATAAGTTTGGGATTTTCTCATGGTTAACTTTATCCTAATCATGTTCTCTATCACTCTCCCTCAGAACTTGACCCTTTGTTTTTTCCTCCATGTCTATGTTTTCCTACATGGAACCCTAGTGTGGGTTAACTCGGGTGACCATTGTAATTCCCTTTCTTTATTTTAAAGTAATAGTTTTACTGACTCCTTTTTCGATGTGGGACTTTCAATGAAATTTCAAAACCCAGTTTTAAAATTGCGAGGACGCAATTTCTTAAGGGGGGAAGATTGTAACGACCCGAAATTTTTAAATAAATTTTGTTTCCTAATTTTATGTGTTATTGTTATACTCAACAAAAATGTTTTATTTGATAAACATGATTATAATTAAAATGAGATCAGTGGGTTTTGACTATTATATAACCATCGGTCAACATGACCGCTGTGAACAAAATATTTTGATTATTGTCTCTAAATATAAGTAATCTTGGTTAATTATTATAGAAAGAAGATTCGATGGCCTCACCTAGTAGTCTTGGACCGATCGAAGCCCATCTAACAGAGCTTGGGAAGGAGGTAGCACCACTGGGCTTTGCTCTGGATTAAATCCAAGCCGAACTTCATCATGTGAAGCTGGAACGAAATCGCCTTCGTGAGAAGTTCAAACTGATAGAAATTACTACTCGGGAAATGTTGACTGAGCCGCCCCAAGCTTCTATCACCCTAGCACACCTTACTCTTAGGTCCTATGCTGGTATTATAAGGGGTTATGTAACGAGACCATAACTACCTTGTGTAATCCTTGTTTTAAATAAAAATTGGGATTTCTTCTTATGATGAAGTTTATGAATTTTGAAATGACCGGATAAATATAGTATGCATATTTTTGATGAATTTTAGAAAAAGGATATTTTAAATATGTTTATGTAAACCCTAAATAATTAAAAATGTGTAATGATTTTCAAAAAATGGTCTTCTGCAATTATGTTCAGTACTAAATTTAGAGTCTAATAAGATCAACTTGATTTTTGATGAATAGTAAATTATGAATAGTGATTTTATGATTAGGATTAGTAATATGACCAAATGGATTAGTAATCTCACTTAAAGAAAGTTTTAAAATAATCTAGGCACCTTGATTAAGTAATGTGATTCAATAAAATAGTTAAATGACGGTTTCATTAATTATTATTCAAGTATTAGTTTTTTCGGGTGAATAGTGTTTTTTAATTAAAAATTTAATTAAAAATAATTAGAAAATTATTTTTATCAAAATGACTTTATTTTTGAACTCAGAGCATCGATAATATGTTATGGTAATTTTTGGGGTTTTTTCTGAAAAAAAAAGAATTTTCTATGAATAGTGTTTATATTTAAAAATTAAATTAAAAATATTTAGAAAAATATTTTTATAAAATGGATTTCATTTTTGAAATCAGAGCATTGATATTTGGTTAATGTTAAATTTTGGGATTTTTCTGAGAAAGTTGAATTTTCAGTGAATAGTAAAAATACAGTTTTAGGGTTTCGGTATGTTTAATGACATCATAACAGTGTCATGATGAAGTCATGAGATCTTTTGAGGGTTGGCAGGCCAAGGGTGATGAATTATTGTTTTGGGGGCCCCATGTGGCCTAACTCCATGATAAATGACAAGGGAGAGCACATGGGTTTGAGAAAAGCACATGTGAGGTGTCCCTTGGCCATTAATGCCTTGTCCCCTCACTTTCCCTATAAATACCAAGCCCTCCTCTCATCCATTCGACTCCCCACTCATTCCCAACGAATTTATGGTCTCATTACCTTCCAAGGAGTCCTCCCAAGGTGCCCCCAAGCCCTCAAGGTCCCACCCTTTGAGGTTTAAGAGTTACATTTTAAGGTAAGGGATCCGACCTCTCTCTTTCTTTTCAAGTAATCTCTTTTATGTCTTTTCTTTTATACTCCATGTTATTATGTTGGAGGATGTTATTTTATATTCATACTACTGCCTATTTCATGTTCATATGATGAGAGACCCCCCCTTTCTCTCATCAATTCGTTTTAAGAATGTTTAAGTGGCGCCGTTAGGCTGCCGAATTTTTAAGGGATTCTTTCACCTTCCTCGTTTTCAAGTTCTATTTTCATTCAAGTCTTTAATGTTCCTTTTTGTTATATTGGGGTATGATCTCTATATATATCATACTGGACTCTTATTTTCATATTATGAGAGACCCCATTTGATCTCTTCAATTCAGTATTTTGATGTTTTAAGTGGCGCCGTTAGGCTGCCGAATTTTTAAGTGGTTCTTCACCCTTCTCGTTTTGAAGTTCTACTTTCATGTCAATTATTTCAAGTTCCTTTTTGTTATATTGGGGTATTATCTCTATATATATCATACTGGACTCTTATGTTCATATTATGAGAGACCCAATTTGATCTCTTCAATTCAGTATTTTGATGTTTTAAGTGGCGCCGTTAGGCTGCCGAATTTTTAAGTGGTTCTTCACCCTTCTCGTTTTGAAGTTCTACTTTCATGTCAATTATTTCAAGTTCCTTTTTGTTATATTGGGGTATGATCTCTATATATATCATACTGTACTCTTATGTTCATATGATGAGAGACCCCATTTGATCTCTTCAATTCAGTATTTTGATGTTTTAAGTGGCGCCGTTAGGCTGCCGAATTTTTAAGTGGTTCTTCACCCTTCTCGTTTTGAAGTTCTACTTTCATGTCAATTCTTTCAAGTTCCTTTTTGTTATGTTGGGGAATTATCTCTATATCTATCATACTGAACTCTTATGTTCACATTATTAGAGATCCTATTTGATCTTTTCAAATCATTGTTCGTTGAGGTTTAAGTAACGCCGTTAGGCTGCCGAACTTTCATAAGAGAAATCTAATTTTTTTTCTTCCTTCCGTGTTTTTCATTTCAAATGGTATGTCCTTGAAATCTCATTACCATGATCATGTATCCTTCTTATTCTGTCCATGTACTATTTTATGGGTCATTTATGAATGTTTGACCCATTTTACCTCTCTTTTAATGTCTTCTAAAACCTCGGAACATTGCCGTTATGCTGCAGAATTTCTGTCTCAAAATGTCTATCTCTTTTTATAAAGTCCTTTTATTTTATTAAGTGAATACTCAAAGCTCTTTATTCTAAAGGGGTATTAACATATATACCAAAATTTTCTATTTTAAATTCTGGGATTTACATACATGAGACCCACCTTCCTTTTTTGTGGGTTTTAAAGTGACGTAAAGATAATGTCTTTAAAGCAGTTTTTAAAACGTTATGATTATGAAATGAAACCCATTTATTTTATGCTATATGGGTTATTTATGAAATGTTTGATGATGATATATGTGGCTCACATGAAAATAAAGACAAATTTAAGGGTGCGCCCTGATAGCGCTCCAATGCATTGGGTAAAGACTTAATCTCTAGAGATGACCATTTTAACGACGCCTTGGTGAATAACCTTGGTAATTTTTAACGACACCTTGGGGATGGACCTTGGTGAAACGAAACGATTGTCCATATTAAATGTTGCAGCCACATCTTCATGTTATGAAAAAGTTTTATTTTTATTATGATATGCCTCATGATTTCATTTTCATGCATTAAAGTTCTTTTCATGACTTTATTGATGTATCTCAAGTTCATATGTAAAATGTTTCACTTGTTTCCCTTGCTGGGCCTTATGCTCACCCTTCCTTTTGATGTATGTCCCCAAGTTATGAGATGCAGTAATGAGCCTAGGGTGAACATGAGGAGAAGCCTTTCAAGTGTTTAAGAAGAATGTTTTTTTTTTGTTTCATGTTTTATGTTCCTTGTTTCCAAGACACTAAACCTTAAAGATCCTCAGTTCCATGTAATGGAATGAAAAGTTATGTTATAAAAAGACGGGATGCTATAATGTAGGTCTGGACCATGAGCCAAAAGAAGTGGAATTTAATGGATCTTGTTCATTATTTAGGGTGGATGTATTTTTTTAAGCAACAAACCTAGGACAGAGAATCCAGGAATCACCGCAATAATAAATCCATCTTTAGGCCTTTAAAAGTGGCATGTTGGATGGATGATACCAAACATGATATCCCCTCAATCGAGGATACCACAATGCAGTGTCGTTTTTCGTCATGCAGCCAAGATGATAGTGTCACATTTTAGGGTTGTATGTGTTGAAGCTCCTTTCGTCACAGAATCTAAAGATTGGAAAAGGGGAATATTTTAGCTCAAAGTGATTCAACCTTTGGAAAAATATCAAAAATTGAAAAAGGAAGGAACAAGAAGAACATTGCACAAGGGTCACGCAATTTTTACAATGGTCGCGCAAGGACACTTGCGCGCCGCAATGGTCGCGCAAGTACACTTGCGCGCCGCCATGGTCGCGCAAGTAAACTTGCACGCCACCATGGTCGCGCAAGTACACTTGCGCGCCCTAAGTAATAACCGCCCGGGGTCTTCTCCAGCCTACAAATACCCCCGTTGGGCCCCCCATTGGGAGAGGAGTAAATTTTTCCAGAATTCGGATTTGAGCTCCCGACGCCCTAGTCTCTTCTCAAAGCTTCTGAAACACTTCTAAGGTAATTTCTTACCTAGAATGGAAGATCTAAAGAGGGGGGGGGGGGGAAGGCCTAAGTGTTGAAACTCATCAACACTTGCGCGCCTGAGTGGCCAGCACTTAAGGGAAATGGCCACACTTGTGCGTCGCCTAACTCCTTCAATAGAAATTGCACGCCACTCTTCTGGAAGAACCTCAAGATGATTCTAAAGGCTTTAACCAAGATTCACTCAAGTATTACCCTACTGGTTAACCGTCGCGCAAGTATCCATGTGTCGCACAGGTATACCTGTGTGACCAGGACTTGCGCTCCCATGCAGTACCTGCGCGCCTGCCAGGACTTGCACGCCCCTGCCTTTTTGGGTGCCCTTCTTTCCCATTTCACCCCTCTTAAGCCATTCCACCTCTCTTATTCAAGATTCAGTCTTCAAGACACTCTTCAAAGCCATTTATGGCATGATTTCTTGATTTGACTTCCTTATATGAAAGGAACTCTGTGGAATATCTCTCAAAACCTAGTGATTTACACATCTTTATGTCACTAAAGATTGAGATTTCATTCATTCAACCTCATATTTTAAGATAAGAGAACCCCTTAACCTGGGCCTCCTTTTCAGGAATAAGCCCCAGTCATAATTCTCAAATATGGGCATCCTCCTTAGGAGTAAACCCCAAGTCCTCATTAAACTAGGCCTCCTTTTCAGGAATAATCCCCAGTCATAATTCTCAAATCTGGGCATCCTCCTTAAGAGTAAGACCCATGTCCCTTAATTTTTCAAGTCTCTTAACCTAGGCCTCCTTTTCAGGAGTAATCCCTAGTCTTAATTTCTCTTAACCAGTCCTAATTTACCTTTGATCTGTGATTCCTTCTCAGGAGTAAAACCCAATCATAAGTCCTCTCCTAATTTGGGCCTCCTTTTCAGGAGTAATCCCCAAGTTAGAGTATTCAAATCTCCATGAAGTACATATAACTTTATGGACCTTGTTCCTGGATTTCATCCCTGAAGTAAATCCAAATCTTCATTTATCTCGGCATTCATACATACATAAGTCCCAAATTATTTCTTATGATCTCATATTTCATGGCACAATTGTCTGATTTTTACCAATACCTCTTGTTTCTCACACCGAGCATGACTCACGTGAGCTTAGAGTGTAAACGTAATTATGACATCCTTCTTTGAGCCATCAATCTTAAACATCATACTCCCTTACTCGAACTACGTGGGTTCTGATTCCTTTTCTAAACAAAGGATATGTAGGTAGCCCATCTGCAGGTTCGATCCAAACTCTGAAATAATACATGTCCTTCTGAATGACAATAAACTTCAAGTTCCCCACTGAGTGGCTTTAAAACCAGCATGGTCATCATAATGACCAAGAGACTTCTATATAAATGTGTCTAAGGATACCATTGATTAAGAATCTCTAACAAATACAGATGATTCTCTATCAATGAAGAACCTCAAATATATATATAAGATTCTACAAATTTCCTACATATCAATCATTGATTGTCAGATCTAAAGGAAACCCCATTTTATACTAGGTAATGTAATAAGGATTCATGAACATAACTTAAATCTATAAAGAGAGTCCCATAGTAGACAATAATTCCCCTCAAAAAGGTGTGATGAGTCCGACCTCCCATCCTCTCGACCAATGAAAATTCCTAGGCCTCATCAGTCCACAAACTAACGAGTTCCTAACTTTGGAAAGTAGGTTCAAATAGATGTGTAATCATTGGATGTTTCCGGTTCTACGAACAAACCCGTTAGAAAATTATTGGAATGTTTGAAACTTCAATCAAGGAGTTCATCCCCAAATTCCAAGGGAAACAAAAAATGGTGAACCCGAAGTGAATCCTTAATCAAGTTAAAATGATGTTTTACCTATTTGTTAGGCCCCTATTTAAAACTCAACTAGAGGGACAACAAAAACAATCATTGACATATGTGATCATCCAAAAGATGTAGTGGCTGCATTTATTTTGATTACATCTATTATATCAAGCAGACACTCTTTTCTAAGATCCTCTGCATTTCTAGAATGGCTGCTCTCAAGTTCACACCTGTGAATACTGCTGCTGCAAATGCCATTGCTGCTACTCCTACTGGATCATCATCCACTCTAAGGTTTACATCACCTACTCAACGTCTTCAACACTGGGTATCAAATGCGCTGGTTAAGGAGTATCGTCAACACGGTACCATCCCAACTATGGAGGCTGATCGACAAGCCCTCCAAGTGAACAACTCACACCAGTCGTCTGGACAACGACGGCCAGTGATCAAGAATAAGGTGGTGTTAACTACCGTCTCCAACCGTTTCAGGTCGTTATCCCCAGAATGCAATCACCATTCACTCCCTTATTCTAGGTAGGTGAATGAGTAGGTCCCTCAGGGCCTTAATTCAAGAAAAGAGGAGTCCTTCCCGAGGGCTCCCACCAATAATTGCTGCCAGACTCGTGCAGTAGTGCGCCCTCAACATGATGAGGGTACCGACTCCAGGAATTCGGCTCAGGTTCCTCGAACCCGAGCAGGCAAGACGAATCTCCAGAGGCGAAATCTGGTTAACAGTGAGTAGGTTCTCATCTCTGCTATCTCCGGAGATGTCTACCAACCTAACTTGGTGGAAAGAAACGAGCGGGAACACACACCTGCCTGTTTTAATTCCGCTGTCCAGCAGACTCGTCTGGCAGTAGCACGCCAATCCCGTCAGGCAATTCCGGCAGAGTATTATATACAGGAATGTACACCTGTTTATACGTCATTAGTTAGTCAACAGGTTCGTCTGACTACATATGATATATCTCGTCAACCACATTCAGCGAAGTGCAATCAATAGGCACATACACCTGCTAGTATTGATCAATCCTACCAACAGTCTCGCTTGGTAGCATTCGGAGAAGTCAGTTGGAAATCTCCAGCGACAAACAGGAGGCATACTCAACTCTCTGCCCCTACACTTGAGTACTATCAGGATTCACTGACAGGAAAAAGAGGACAGGAGAAGGCACACACCTACTCCAATCATGGAATGGATGTATATCCCCATTCTAGCAGCTGAAGTCACCAAACATATTCTATAAATGGTGAAAGAGAAGAAGAAAATTCCTGCTCATATCATGGATGCCTGTCAGGATATTATAACAGCTTCAGTGACATCTCAGGGAAAGACACATAAATCTATCCCTACCAGTGGAGTGACACATCAACAGTTCACTCTGTAACAGACACACACATCTGTTCCAGTCCAAGAGGGTTGTGGGGCATACTTCCCCATATCATATGGACAACCAAGTCAGGCACATACACATGATTTGAGTGGAGATCGTCAGCCTAACCTGACCATCTTTCCTGATCAGGCACATACACCTGCTCAGAGCAGCCACTTTCGTCAACAAGTGGTTTTCAGAGAAAGTAAGAAGGAGTCTAAGAAAAAGACCCGCCCAGCACAGACAAGAGATCAAGATCCAATATGTAACAAGGCCTTGCTCGATGTTGGAGCTCTTGAAGCCCTCAGAAAATTATCTGTTGGAATACAAGATTCTACTCCCTCATTTCCCAATAGTGGGAACATTAATACTGAAGGTCTTCAACAGACACTTCCTCATGAAGGCTTGCTTCATGAAAATTTGGTCGATCTCGAAGTTTCATCTTCAGATGAGACCTACAATAACCCTCTGTGTGGCCAGAAGACCAAGGAGCAAGATATATCATATTTTGTTGTAACCCACCATGGTGGTCCTCCCCATGATGATGAATTTCTCTGCGAAAGTCCTCTCCGCAGTAGTGATGCACATTGCCCATAAAATGCTCCAGTGGACAATGTAGTGCCGAGAAATCCCTCTTATCTTGAGGCACTTGAAAATGCGAAACCAGTCATGTCTGATGTTTCATCGTTGGCAGGTGAAATACTTTCTCAATTGGAAGATAGCCCAGGGTGCAGGTCATTCTCCGAACCACCCCTAAGTCATTCATATTCTAGTTTAATCAGTGATTTCTCTACCAATCCTATTAAATCCAATGAAGCAACAAGGAAGCACCAGCTCTGGTCAAAACAGGTAGAAGAATCTTCATCAAATGATAAAGTGGAAATGCTGAACATGAGAAAACAACTGGAGAATGGTGAAGTGCCAGTCATGTTTTGGCCGCTGGCTGACTGTCAGTATGACATTCCAGAAATGTTGATGGAATATGAAATTCATGATATTCGTCTAAACATATGGAAAACTCTTTTTCATTTGAAAAAGAAAGTATTATCTTATGATGAATATAAAAATCATGTTAAGATAATAGAAGGGTTGTAATTCCAAATTGACTTGGCATCTCTATCATTCTCTCGATATCCGAAGGCTGAAAAGTAGCAGAAAGACCTTCAGCGTTCATGGATTGGCGCACTAAGAAAGTTTCGCCAATTAATTTCCAATGTCCCATCTGGTATTAATGTCAGAGGATGGGGTGTTCATGGAGAACT
Organism: Viscum album; assembly: GCA_963277665.1. Taxonomy (NCBI): domain Eukaryota; kingdom Viridiplantae; phylum Streptophyta; class Magnoliopsida; order Santalales; family Viscaceae; genus Viscum; species Viscum album. The sequence continues at coordinate 213,554,565 of OY728163.1, forward strand.
GCATTTCACGGTGCTCTCCAGTTAGCAAAGCCCGCTAAAAATGGTCTCATACAATGTTATTGCCCATGGTCGCCCATAGTCAATGGGCTTTTTTTGTAATCAAAAGCTTTCCCAAGAATAGGACTCAACTAGTTCCTCTCAAAATAAAGAATACAGAGAAAAAGTTGTTGAATTACTCCTGTATCAAGCAAACGAGAATATTGAAAAGGCCTCTCGTATGGAGAAAGGACATCATCAAGTGACAGAAGTGTCAGAAATCATCCAACGGTCTTTTGAACCAGGTGATAAAAGTGGATACAGGTTAATGCATCCATCTAATTTCTGGACTATGGTTTGCAAGATCAGGAGAGCTTTTAAGAAAGTCTCAGACATAGCATGTCAAGAGCCACCCCAGCTTGCCAGACTGGGGACTCTTTTAAACCAACCCTCGGAATCAACAAATATGATTCAAGGAGTTGAGCGGGAACAACAGGAATAGCCCCAGTCCACCGGACTGGGGACTTTTTCAAATAATCAATCCCCTCCTCAGAGAAATTCGGTCTTTTCTCGATTGGGGAAAATGCCTCAAGAGGAATGAAAATCCAAATTATCAAGAGATTCCCTCCAAATTACGGTTCGTTAAGAAGTTCCTGAGGGATCGAATCAACAAAAGGCAATGTCTCATCAAAGACATGGAAGAAGACAATATCACAGAAATGTTGATAGAAGGGATGCGATGCGTTATGCATCAATCAATTTCATCAATGTCGTTGTTGCTGATCCACCAGATGAGGCTCACTTAGGGGACTCAGATGAAGAGGTTCCTGCTCAAGAATATGTACGCACCGACACAAATGAAGAAGGTGTGCATACACGAAATCAAAGGGTTACTCATAACCTAGGTAATCCATAAAGTAACCCACTTCCCCCTCTCCAAAAAGGATCCAACAAAGGGAGGGGAAAGAATCAGGTTACATATCTTTCCTCTAGATAAGGCCAATCGCTCTCACTAGAGAAAAGTTTTGCACAACAGGAGGAAGAAATGAAGGAATTAAGGAGGTTGAATGCAGAACTACTTCAGGGTAGTCTTCCTTCTAAGCATGATGGAGTCAGTCAGCCAAGGGATTTTTTTTCAGCTACTGAGATGGATCAAGAATATCCTCCTTTATCAGTGCACCCTCACAGGTCTAATCCTACAGGTTACGTGTAACAATAGTTGGAAGTGATACCATCAGTTGCAACACCAACCACCACATCTGTCCAAGTTCCAGTCATTGCACCTACCGAAGTCCAAGTTCAACCGGATGTTTCTCAAAAGTTAATAACAACCATTGAGTCATTAAAAGCTCGGTTAGAGACTATTGAAGGGAAACATGCACAGGTTCAACCAGAAATTTTTTTTTACCCTGAATGGGTAGATTCAATCTCTCCTCCATCCAGTTTTGGAAACCCTATATTCCCTATTTTCAATGGATCATGCAACCATGAAAAAAATTTAACACATTACTTATCTTGTTGTGATCCTATGATGGGAACTCCGGAGCAGTAAGAAGAAGTAAAACTCAGATGCTTCGTACAGACCTTGCAAGGACCATCGTTTGTCTGGTATACAAGTTTGAAATCCCGATCAATTACTGGATGGGAAGATCTCTGTCAACAATTCCTTCTTCAGTTCAGCTCAACTTTTCCAAAGACAACAGTTTTTGATCTTACAAACTGTAAGAAAAGGGAGAATGAAAGGGTCTCAGATTTCATTGCTCGCTGGAAGGGATTAACATATTCCCTAAGATTAGCACTCCCTCAAGAAGAATTGTTTCCAATCTGTGTGTAAAATCTGCGTGACGAATTACGCACGCCGTTAATACTTGTGAAATAAACATGAGGGTTTTGAGACCTTACTTCAATCACTCAGCAGATTGAAGATTCCCTTATACAGGCTAAGGCTAAATTTCATGTAATTCCATCAACTCCAGGAAGGAGAATGGGTAAAGAAGAAACTTCTACAGTTATGCTTAAACAAGCACTTATACTTGTTTCTACTTCAAAACCTTCATCTTCTCGAAGGGATCCACCTCCTGAGCTCCAACAACAAAGGCTGTTTCATCCAGATGATCAAAGAGATCAAAGACGAAAACAATTGGAGGATCTTAAGAGAAAAACATACTCTTTCCGAAATGAACAAGTTCCTGGTTACTTCATTTCGGATATGGAAAATAATTTGTTTCAATTTCCATGGCCTAAGAGGCCAAATAAGGAAGGAGATGAAGACCGTCCCAATTATTTCCCTTTTCATCAAATGTTGGGGCATCCCATCTAGGTGTGTTTTGTCTTTAAAGACCTCCTGCACAAGATGGTCGACTCGGGACAAGTCAAACTGAAAGGTTCTTCTGCTCAGGTAGCATGTGTTACTGCTACAGTTCCAGAGGAGGAAGGAGAATAGAAAGAAGTCAAAAGAAAAAATGCACAAAAGTATGATGATTGGATGGTCAGAAAGACAATCAACCGAACTCATGCTATTTTGTGAAAACAATTAAAGAAATTGATTGTGTCTTCTTCCATGAATGTTGCGGCAAAACCCTCTTCATCAGAGGGAAAGTCCTCAAAGAAACGACATGATTCAAAGAAAGAAAAAGAAACAGAAGAAAATGAGTATGTGTCAAAGCCTAAGTTGTGTTTGACTCTGGTGGAATTCATTCCATCTACTTCAAATCCATGGGCACCACCCCACCAAATAGAACAGCCTAAATAGGCTAATCAGGTAGAGTCTTCATCAGACGAAGAGTTAATATTCGGTTCTGTTAATATGATTCAATTAACAGATCCATATGCCAGTCGCAGTTTTGATTTAGATGAGCCTGAATTCCCTGTATCAAACAGGGTAATCAGAGGAAGTTCCAGAGACTCCGGATACAGGGGAAAATGTGGATCTTTCAGAAGCCACTATTCCAATTCTACCCTTGCTAGAACTGTGTACGTAGCAGAAACTCGTGGTAGAGCCCTTCAGCATGCTCAGTAAGAACAAGCAAGTTCTTCTACCAATAGCAAATTCAGTCCTGGCACAATTATTTTGGAAGACCGGTTGAAGGTTCCATCTTCTTCCTCTCAGCAAGTAAATGGATCTAATCGGTCTAATATTCCAAAACTAGGAATATTGCTAACTCCTATCCCAATACAAGATGCATCAACTTCCAAAGCATCTGCTTCCAATGTACCTGCTAAACCACATATTCCTATTGGGAAACGCAGGCCTCTAGATCAAAAGTATGATATATTGAAACACTTGGCCCAAGTACCAGCCAAGTTATCAATTCTGGATGCTCTGAATCTGTCAAAAGATCTTCAGGAAGCACTCATCAAGGATTTGTCAAGTCCTTAGGAGTTTGAAACTGAAATTGATGTAGCTTAAGTCTATCACATAGAGAATAATCCCACAGAATTCCATGCAATAATATATTTTACTAATGAAGATGAATATGATGTTGTGCATGGACATATTAGACCTTTGTACTTATCTGGAAAGTTCAATGGCGTAGACGTCCGAAGAGATTTCATTGACAATGGTTTAGGAGTCAACCTCATGTCCATTCGTACACTTCATCGATTGGGCCTCACAAAATTTGATTTATCTTCTTCTACCATGATGTTACAAGGATATGATAAAAATGAACAAGAACCACTGGGAGAAGTTACACTCAGAACTTAGTTTGGAGATCTTGTATCCAATTCGGATTTCATGGTTGTTGATCAATACTCCCCTTTCAACATCTTGCTTGGAAGACCCTGGCTACATCAACATGCGGCTATCCCTTCATCATACCATATATGTCTCAAATATTGTTTTGATGGTCAAGTTAGGACATTTTATAGTGATAAGGCCCCGTTCAAGACATGTGAGTCTCAATACATTGAGGTGGAATTCTATCACATGAAAGGAAGGGAGAAATCCAAAACAAAATAGATTACCAAAGTTAATGCTCCATATGATTTGGAGAAAATTCTAGTAAATCCATTTACACATGTGAGTGCAGATTATGTGTTTCCTATCAGTCAAATTGACAAGATAGATCCAAATCAAAATAATCTTATGGAATGATCCATAATGTCAATTACGAAAATCGAGCCAGACAACATGGGAGAAATTGGTAACCCACCTGGCAGTGATGAAAGCACAAATGGTGACGTCTTCATTTCATCTGCTGAAATCCAACAAGTCTATTCTTCGCTAGTTAGGCCAGAATAAGTTATAGAAACATTGGAGGTGAACAATGATATCGATTATCAATCCATCATCTCCTCTTTATTACCCAAAGAAGACCCTTCATCATCAATCGGGTTGGAAATGGAAGCTTCTTCTTCAAGATATGCAAATTTTGACATCTATTCGGATCATGAAAATTCTACTTTATCATCTACTATTCAAGTAGAAACGGAAGAAATAACACATGATGAAGAAGAAGAGGAAGATCTCAGAGATGGTCCTCCATCATTTGAAGAGGGTATCTCTAACACTGTGGATGAACTCAGAGAAATAAATCTGGGTATAAAAGAAGATCCACGCCCCACTTTAATCAGTGCGGCCATGAATCTTGAAGGGCAAGAGATATTTATTTTCTAAAGAAAAATAGAGATATATTTTCTTGGAACTATACAGAAATTCCCGGGCTTGATCCTGATGTTGCTACTCATCATTTGGGTTTATCAGAAGAACATTTAGGATTTAAGCAAGCTGCGAGAAGAACACACCCAACTTATTCTTCCAAAATTGAAGATGAAGTGGATAAGCTTATCAAAGCTAACTTTGTCAGAAAAGTTCAGTATCCCTATTGTACCCCTCTCTCTTGGATTTTAATGATCACAATCACTCTCATCGTGTTCTAACTTGTTTTCAAGTATTTTTGATGATAGGAAAAAGGTTTCCAAAGAGTTGGCCCAAGAAGACTGGAAAAAGGACTCTCTGAGTCCACCGGCCAACCGGTGGATTACCACCGGCCAGCCGGTGGTCTCTGGCAGAAGCAATGCTCTCTGCCAGGTTCCACTGGCCAGCCGGTGCCTGACCACCAGCCCGCCGGTGGAACCAGACAGTAGGCCTTGCCCACTGCCAGGTGCCACCGGCCAACCGGTGTCTGAATCACCGGCCAGCCGTTGGCCAAGCACCGGTCAGCCGGTAAGCCTAGTCAAACTAGTCGTTGGACTTTGACCAGACTTGCCCACTTGACCCCCAACGGCTCCAAAAGCCCTCCAACGGCCATATTTAAGTATTTGGGGATATTTCTCCTATAAATAGACGAGGATGGATGCCGGGAACACTCCTGATACATTGGAATGATATTTTGATCCCTTGAAGCTCTAACGACAAATCTCTAAGGCTACTTGTGATCCATTTCCATCCTTGAAGCTTGGGCTGCCTCTACATCAACTACTCTCACACTCTTGGCGCTCAAGGCTTCCTCTAGTTTGTTATAATTTATTTATTTCAATTGTTTAGTTCTTCATTGGGTTTTTATTAAAACAAACCATCCTTTTCTTCCTCACTTTCATTTTGGGTTTCTTGCTACAACCATAATAAAAAAGAAAGTTGTACGAAGGTGATCTAGCCTACCTTAAAACGGCTAGTGGGTTTCTTGCTACAACCATTAAAAAGCAAGCTGAAGTATAAATCTCTCAACGGTTGAGTTGGGAGCGGAGACGTAGGCTTTGGTTTAAGCCGAACTCCGTTATCAAATTGTGTCTTGCCCCTTTTTATTTCCACTGCATTTATAAATTGTTTTTAAATTGCTAATTACTTTACAAAGGCAATTCACCCCCCCCCCCCTCTTCCCATCAATCTCCGACCTAACAATCCCAAGTGGTTGGCTAATATTGTCCCTGTAAAGAAGAAGAACGGACAAATTAGATTTTGCATCGATTTCAGAGATCTTAATCGGCATTTTCCTAAGGATGATTTCCCAGTTCCGATTACAGAACTTTTAATTGATGTAACAGCTAGCTATGAAGCACTTTCTTTCATGGATGGATATTCTGGATATAATTAGATCTGAATGGCCCTAGAAGTTGAAGAATCCATATCCTTTAGAGCCCCTTAGGGTGTGTTTTTCTACCGGGTAATGCCCTTTGGCTTAAAGAATGCAGGTGCAACATATCAACGTGCCATGCATCGTATCTTCAAACCCTTCTTAGGGAAGTTTGTTGAATTCTATATAGACGATTTGGTGGTTAAATCCAAACAACGTTCTAATCACTTGGATGATTTGAAATTCATATTCCACAAGATTCTACAACATAATTTGATGATGAACCCCTTAAAATGTGCTTTTGGGGTAACCTCAGGAAAATTTATCGGCTTTGTTTTATGTCATCGTGGTATTGAAGTCGATCCTAAGAGGAACAAGTCAATCCTTGGTATGTCACCTCCTCAAAATTTGAAATAATTAAGAGGACTTCAAGGACACTTAGCATATATTCGGCATTTCATCGCCAATTTGGCAGGCAAAAGTTTACCCTTCACCAAATTGATGAAGAAGGGAGTCACTTACTAGTGGACTGAAGAATGTCAAGAAGCATTCGATATTCTCAAGAAATACCTCTTGAGTCCACCGGTACTCATGCCACCTGTTGAAGGAAGACCACTTATCCTCTACGTGACAGCTCTAGAGCGATCATTGGGTGCCTTTCTTGCTCAATAGAATGATGCTGGGAATGCAAACAGCCTCTACTATCTCTGTCAAACTATGCTTGAAGCAGAAACTCGGTATTCAAGTATTGAGAAGTGTTGCCTGGAATTAATCTTTGCAGTTCAGAAGTTGAGACACTACCTGCAACATCATGAGGTCCAATTGGTATCTCGCAATAACCCTCTCAAATTAATCCTTAGTCGTCCAATGCTTATAGGATGCCTGGAAAGGTGGGTAGTTATTTTGCAGCAATTCGACATTCAGTATGTGTCTCAAAAGGTGATAAAGGGTCAAGCTCTGCCTAATTTCCTGGCTGAACACCCTTCAGTGGAAGACACATATTCAGATATTGAACTCCCTGATGAGGAATTCTTCTCTATTCAAGAAATTCCTAAGGCATGGGAAATGTATTTTGATGGTGCTTCCAGAAGTCCAACAGGGAGGAAAATGGAAAATCCTAAATTCAACAAAGTTGGCTTAGGAATTGTGCTCATTTCTCCAGAGAAGGCAGTTTTACCTTATTCCTTATTATTGTTGGAAGGTGGTACCAATAATGAAGCAGAATACCAAGATCTCATCATATGCTTAGAATTGGCGCTTCAAGCACAAGTGAATCACTTAAAGGTGAAAGGTGATTCAGAACTAGTAATCAAACAAGTCAATGGGGATTATGCCATCAAAAAAGAATAACTAATGCATTTGTATGATTATGTCAGAGATTTAATGGCGGAATTCCCTTAGGAACTGACATTTTCTTATGTCCCAAGATCACAAAATGATCAAGCTGATGCACTGGATAATATAGCCACAACTCTGGCAGATCCAAATCGGTATGAGACAACCATCAGTATTTCCCACCATCATTCAATTTCACCTTATGTTTGAATCAGAACAGAGGAAATTAATTAAATTAGTCCCATTCCTGAACCGTATGGACATACTACAGGATGGATGTCACCTATTAGGGAATACCTCCAAAATGGAACACTTCCACCTGATAGAGCTAAGAAAGAACAAATCCGGCGACGTGTGGTCAATTTTACTCTTTATGATAGCCCATATCACCTAGAGAAAATTCTCTACAAACGTGGTTTTTAGGGATTTCTCTTTAGATGCATTGATGGGGAAGAGACAATGGCTGTCATGAAAGAAGTGCATGCAAGAGTCTGTGGTGCCCACCAGTCTGGACATAGACTGTCTGATCAGATTCGAAGGCTTGGATACTTTTGGCCTTCAATGATACAAGATTGTGTTGATTTCACAAAGAAGTGTCATTCATGCCAAATACATTCCAAATTCATTCATCAACCTCTAGAGTTTCTCCATAAAGCTAAATAATCATGGCCATTTGCCACATGGGGAATGGATGTGGTGGGACCTTACCCTTCGGCTACGACCAAGCAGTTTAAGTACATTCTTACTGCTACTGACTTCTTTTCCAAATGGGAAGAGGAAATACCTCTCAAGGAAGTCAGTTCTAAATGCGTTTTTAGCTTCATCAAGTATAACATCATTACCAGATTTGGTGTCCCTCATACCATATTGACAGACAATGGCACCAACTTCTGTTCATCTGAGGTGAAGAAGTTGTATTGAGAATACAACATCAAATCCAACCATTCATCTCAGTATCATGCAGCAACCAATGGCCAGATAGAAGCCTTCAACAAGACTCTTTCAAATATACTGCAAAAGATGATGGATAAAGATAATAATTCATGGCCTGATAAACTCTTTCATGCTTTATGGGCTTATCGGACTACCACCCACACTGCAACACGATCAACTCCATATTCATTGGTATATAGAACGGAAGCAGTATTTCCAATTGAAGTTCAACTACCCTCGCTCAAAGTTTCCATTTGTGATCAATCATCTACAGATGAACAATCTCAAAAGCGATTGAATGAATTGGAACGGTTAGATGAGAAAAGATTGTTCACTTTGCACAACTTGGAAGTCTATCAGAATCGAATAGCATGAGCTTTTAAGAAAAAGTTCGTCTTTATTCATTCACTCGGGGAGAATTGGTATTATTTTCTCAGAACTCCAATGATACCAGGAAATAAACCTACCAAACTTAAGCCAAAATGGGAAGGACCTTACTCAATACATAGGGTCTACTCCAATGGAGCTTATTCATTAATCTCAATGGATGAAGAACTCATCACTACTCCAACCAATGCCAGATTTTTGAAGAATTATTTTGTATAAACACAAAATATATCATCCATGGTCCGGTATGACCTTAAACTGCACCACCGTCCAGCAAGATGTTAAACTGCACCATCCACGATCCATTTATATGACCTTAAACTATTCGCACTTTCGTCTAACATGACGCTAAACTATATCATCCCTTTTTCGTCCAACATGAAGTTAAACTGTGAAAAAAAGTCCCCAATGCGTCCAACATGATGTTAAATGGTGTACTCTTTTGTCCTCACTGTATGACATTAAACTGCACAGTCCCCCTTTCATCTAACATGATGTTAAACTATATTTTCCCCATCGTCCTAACTACATGACACTAAACAGTACAGAAAGTCCTTGATACGTCCTGCATGACATTAAACTGTACTTTGTTAAGGTTGTTCTTACCTCTTGTTTCTCACACCGAGTATGACTCACGTGATCTTAGAGAAAACCTCAACCATAACACTCTCTCTGGGCTACTAACCATGTGTAAGTCCCAACAACATCATTTTTTAGGTCGTTGTCCCCAAGAAAAACTTGATCGTTAATTCATTCTTTAATTGAACTATGCAGACTTTGATCCTTGCCTTCTAGGCTAGGTACATAGGCAACCTCCCAAGGTTCAATCCCAAAACCAATCTCTTCACATCAGTTCACCTCCATCTCATATGATGTTAATTCGTGAAACCGCCCCTAGAATCAATATCGTTACATTGGTTAACTTTCATCCTTGTTATACGACTTAAACTATACAACACTTTTGTACAGTATGACAATAAACTACAATATTTTTTGATACCCTCACCTGAGAGGGAACCATTCTTTACATTGATTTTTCAATCATGTTTCATTTCAAAGACTATGTACATACACGGAAATTCCCAAACCTTTTATCTTGGGTTAAACCATCATTGTACTAAAGTCCCCTTTCACCCTTCACATGTACGAACCAAATTTTTACAAAGGGTATTTCTAGAACTATGTGGGCTTGATTCCCATCCTTATGGGATACGTAGGAACGTTCGAGTGTCCCTTGAATCCAGCCCCAAGTCTTTGGGCCTAACCCCAAATTCCACTTTCAGTCCCCTGACTGAAAAGTCCCCATGAAAACACACACTGTGTATTTCTTATAATGGTCTAAGCTCTATGACCCTAAACTAAGATCTCTAATCCTTTTTTCCCACACGACGTTAAACTGTAGTTTAAGAACTACGTATGGCTTGATTCCCATCCTTATGAGATGCGTAGTGAAGTTCAACATTTCCATTCAGGACCCAGCCAAAACTTGATTATGGTTAGCATTGATCTATGTATCTTTGTATACATTGGAAAATACCCATATTTATGTGTCATAATCCTAACCTTAAATATTTTCAGATCTTTATAGCCCTTTTATTGACTTTTAGTCACAAATATGTCAAATTTTTTAGAGTTATTTTACCTGACTATGCAGCACGTTCCCTTAGGAGGCCTTGCATAAACAGTCTATATAACAGACTTGTCATCCAAAAGATATTATTATTTGACTATGCAGACAATGCCCTTAGGTGGCCCTGCATAATTCAACCCCCTAACAGGTTTGTTAAATAATGGTAACTTCATTCTTGGGAAGAAAGCTTCTTTTGTCCTTATTGGTCTTAAATGACAGTATATAGGGATCCGAAAAAATAGCCATCCTTAACATATTTGTCCCATATCCCTTTTCATGATCTGAAAGTATTCAAGTCTATGGTTTATATTCTCCTTCCCTACGTTTGGGTCAGACCTTCATAGGAGTAATATCCATCCAGTTCTTTGATAATCTTGTTTGGAAATATATTCTCCATATTCAAGTAACTCTTTCCATACAACAAACTCTATACTTTGGAAAATTTAAATCTCCAAAAACTTTCACTGGCTTTTAGCAGTAGAAAGGTAAATTTATGAGAGTTCTTTTGCCTGACTATGTAGCACGTGCCCTTAGGCAGCCTTGTATAAACAGTCTACATAACAGACTTGTTAGCCAAAAGATACTATTTATTTGACTATGCAGCCAATGCCCTTAGGTGGCCATGCATAATTCAACCCCCTAACAGGTTTGTTAAATAATGGTAACTTCATTCTTGGGAATTACTTCTTCTAATTCCTTTTAGAACTTTTTTATATCATTCCTCAGATCCAAATATTCTTAAGTCATAGTTTACATACTTTCCCTCATACTTGAGTATGGTAATATGTTTGCAGATAAATTGTCAAGGAATCGAGTCAATTCTAATTTATTCAGTCAAAGCTATTTCAACCTAAAAAATTATCCTTTTTATGTCTGACATGCATGACTTTAAACTGCCATATTTCCTTTTGATTCTAGATTTCCTCAGAGTCAATCCCTCATTTCTTTTGGATCTAACTCTGAGGGGGGGACTTTTGTTGACGCTCCTTTCATCATAGAATCTAAAGATTGGAAAATGGGAATATTTTAGCTCAAAGTGATTAAACCTTTGGACAAATATCAAAAATTGACAAAGGAAGGAATAAGAAGAACATTCCACAAGGGTCGCACAAGTTTTACAATGGTCGTGCAAGGAAACTTGCGCGCCGCAATGGTCGCGCAAGCACACTTGTGCGCCGCCATGGTCGCGCAAGTACACTTGCGCACCCTAAGTAATAACCGCCCGAGGTCTTCTCCAGCCTATAAATACCCCCGGTGGGCCCCCCATTGGGAGAGGAGGAAAATTTTCCAGAATCCAGATTTGAGATCCCGGCGCCCTAGTCTCTTCTCAAAGCTTCCGAAACACTTCTAAGGTAATTTCTTACCTATAACGGAAGATCTAAAGAGGGGGAGGAAGGACTAAGTGTTGAAACTCATAAACACTTCGCACCTGAGTAGACAGCCCTTAAGGGAAATGGCCACACTTGCGCGCCGCCTAACTCCTTCAATAGAACTTGCGCGCCACTCTTTTGGAAGAACCTAAAGATGATTCTAAAGGCTTTAACCAAGAGTTGCTCAAGTATTACCATGCTGGTTAACCATCGCGCAAGTACCCATGTGTCGCGCAGGTATACCTGCATGACCAGGACTTGCATGCCCACACAGTACCTGCGCGCCTGCCAGGACTTGTGCGCCCCTGCATTTTTGGGTCCCTTCTTGCCCATTTCACCCCTCTTAATCCATTACACCTCTCCTATTCAAGATTCAGTCTTTAATACACTATTCAAAGCCATTTATGGCATGATTTCTTGATTTTACTTCCTTATCTGAAAGTAAATCTATGGAATATCTCTCAAAACCTAGTGATTTACACATCTTTATGTCACTAAAGATTGAGATTTCATTCATTCAACCTCATCCTTTAAGATTAGAGAACCCCTTAACCTGGGACTCCTTTTCAAGAATAAGCCCCAGTCATAATTCTCAAATTTGGGCATCCTCCTTAGGAGTAAGCCCCATGTCCTCATTAACCTGGGCCTCCTTTTCAGGAATAATCCCCAGTCATAATTCTCAAATATGGGCATCCTCCTCAGGAGTAAGCTCCAAGTCCCTTAATTTTTCAAGACTCTTAACATGGGCCTCCTTTTCAGGAGTAAGCCCCAGTCTTAATTTCTCTTAACCAGTCCTAATTTACCTTTGATCTAGGATTCCTTCTTAGGAGTAAAACCCAATCATAAGTCCTCTCCTAATTTGGGCCTCCTTTTCAGGAGTAATGCCCAAGTTAGAGTATTCAAATCTCCATGAAGTACATATACCTTTATGGACCCTGTTCCTAGATTTCTTCCCTGAAGTAAATCATAATCTTCATTTATCTGGGCAGTCATACATACATAAGTCCCACATTATTTCTTATGATTTCATATTTCATGGAACAATTGTCTGATTTTAACCAATACCTCTTGTTTCTCACACCGAGCATGACTCACGTGAGCTTAGAGTGTAAAAGTAATTATGACATCCTTCTTTGAGCCATCAATCGTAAACATCATACTCCCTTACTTGAACTACATGGGTTTTGATTCCTTTTCTAAACAAAGGATATGTAGGTAGCCCATCTGTGAGTTCGATCCCAACTCTGAAATAATACATGTCCTTCTAAATGACAATAAACTTCAAGTTCCCCAATGAGTGGCTTTAAAACTAGCATGGTCATCATAATGACCAAGAGACTTCTATATAAATGTGTCGAAGGATACCATTGATTAAGAATCTCTAACAAATACAGATGATTCTCTATCAATGAAGAACCTCAAATATATATAAAATATTCTCTAAATTTCCTACATATCAATCATTGATTGTCAGATCTAAAGGAAACCTCGTTTTATACTTGGTAATGTAATAAGGATTCACGAACATAACTTAAATCTATAAAGAGAGTCCCGGAGTAGACAATAATTCCCCTAAAAAAGGTGTGATGAGTCCAACCTCCCATCCTCTCGACCAATGAAAATTCCTAAGCCTCATCAGTCCACAAACTAATGAGCACCTACCTTTGGAAAGTAGGTTCAAATAGATATGGAATCATTGGATGTTTCCGGTTCTACGAACAAACCCATTAGAAACTGATTGGAATGTTTGAACCTTCAATCAAGGAGGTCATCCCCAAATTCCGAGGGAAATTGTATGATAGGACCAACCCATGCATTTTAACATCGTTCGACAAAGACAGAACAGTTTAAAGTCACGTGGGATGAGGAAACATAGTTTAACATCATATGGATTGGACACATACAAAATAACTAAGTTATAAATGGAATGTTCATGGCGTGATAAATCATACACGACATGTATGATGACATAAGTCCACACCACAACATGCACAATCCCAGGGGAGGGAACCTTAGGCCAAGGGGCCATAAAATATCAAAGGAACTTGGGCTGGACCTAAAGAAAAAAAAATTGGGCATTCATACATATCCCATAAGGATAGGAATAAAGACACATGTAGTTCTTGGAATGTCGTGCAGTTTAATGTCATGAGGTAAGGATAGAGATGGAAGGGACTATCCCATAAGGTGAAGTACGTGGTGAGTTTATTATAGACCTTATTTGAAGAGGAAGAAATAATCAACATATTCCACACCATGCAATCCCATAAGGATTAGGGCCAAAAGTCCGAACAAAAGAGATAACTAGGGGTTCTTGAGATGAACCCAAAGATGAAATTTTCAGGAGTTCCTACATATCCCATAAGGATGGGAATCAATCTTTACCTAGATCTCAAAATTCATATAGTTTAATTTCATGTGACAAGGATGAGGGGGTCTTAGTTTAAGGTCTTAGAGCTTAGACTGAAAGAAGTTAGATTCCTCCAAGCGGGCATAGACCTTGAACAAGTCTCTAAGACCACATGAGCTATCTTCGATGTGGGAAACAAGGGTGGAGAAGATCTTTGCATCACATGGAATACACAGAATGAAGAATGAATCAGATTCAAGGATGACACCATGAAGTTGCTTCATCCTCTTAACACACAAATGTGCATGGAGGAATAACACCAAGGGTGTAGCAATCCCACTTGAACATGATGGAGGGGAAAGGGATGTGAATCATGAGTCCAATATTTAGGGTTCAATGGGGGTGGAATAACAATGGAGGATAACTTTTGACCATGTTTAAATTACAACATCCATATTGTGTGACCTGAAATGGGAACAACAAACAAGAATCGACCACTGACCATATTCACAATGCGGAACTTATGTTAAATTTTCATTCGAGGTCTTTGAGAACGTTGGCCCAATGAAGTAGGCGAGCTATAAAGTCAAGCATCCATACCATTCAGGGGTCCTTTCATATGTGGAAGATGATGAAAACCCAAATAAAGGGAGACGTGAAGCATGGAAATGGATGGCAACATGTCCGCGTGGAATCCAACACTCTAGGTCCTAAACCATAGTGCATATGGGCACATTTCTGAGGCATAATAAAAGTTGAGAAGTCCAGTTAAGAGTGGAAAACTCAAGGAGGTGAGTGGTGTATCGAGGGATGGAGATCTCTCAAGAGAGAGATACACTGTGTGGTTATTGAAAACCCTACGTGAATGGGGACTGAAGATGTCCACACACCCCCTGAGAACTTAGGCCAAGGGGCCAGAAGGACAAGAAGGTTTCCAAAAGATGGGGATGGACCTGAAGATGAAATTTACAGGATTTACTACATATCCCATGAGGATGGGAATCAAGACACATGTAGTTATGAGATCGCTGTGCAGTTTAACATCACACGGTAAGGATAACAGATGAAGGATGTTCTAGAAGGAGGGGTATATGAAGCGGTTGTTGCAAAACTGATGTGAATGGGGACTAAAGGTGTCCAAACACCATACCTTATTCAATCCCTATAATAGAAATAAAGTTGAGTGGGAGAATAAATTTGTTGTCTTGGATCCAATGAAGAAATGACTGGGCATTCCTATGCATCCCATAAGGATGGTAATCGAGCCATACATAGTTCTGAAATTCTATGTAGTTTAACGTCATATGAAAAGGATATAGGGAAAAGAGGATTTCCTCAATGGTATATTTGTGTTGTGTAAAAAATATCCCGACATGAATGAGGAAAAATAGTATGTACTACATGATGCAATCCCGAGAGAGAACTTGGGAAAAAAGCTGAAGAGGTCAAGGGACCTGAGGCTGGGACACAAATGAACTGTCTAGGCATTCCAATGTATCCCATAGGTTTGGTAATAAATCCAGACGGAATTCTAAAACATCATAGATTTTAACATCGCACGACAAGGAAATAAGAGATATTAGTTTAAGGTTTTATATCTCGTACCATTTACAGTTTAATATCTCGTAGTATGAGGATGAGTAGTTTAACATCATCCAAGATGGTAACATGGTTTAACATCTTGTGGAATGAAAGGGGTATTAGTTTAAGGTCGTACAACTTAGACCAGTTTGAAGTTTATCATCATGCAGGATGGAAATATAGTTTCACATCATGTGGGATGTATTGGGTATTAGTTTATGGTTTTAGAGCTTGGACTAGTCTGCAGTTTATCATCATGTGGTATGATAATACAGTTTATCATCGTGCAAGATGTAAGGGGCCTTATTTTAAGGTCATTGAACTCGGACTAGTTTGTAGTTTATCATCATGTGTGATGATAATATAGTTTAACTTCACACGAGACATAAGGGGTCTTAGTTTAAGGTCATAGAACTTAGTGCATTTTTCATTTTATCGTTATGCAGGATAATAATACAGTTTAACATCATACAAGAGATAGGGGTCTTATTTTAAGGTCATAGAACTCATGAAGATTTTAATTTTATCATCACAAGGGATGATAATACAGTTTAAAGTCATGAGGGAAATAAGGGGTCTTAATTTAAGGTCATAGAATGCTGAAAAGTTTGAATTTTATCACCATGCAGGATGATAATACAGTTTAACATCGTGTGGGACATAAGGGGTCTTAGTTTAAGGTTGTAAAACTCTGACCAGTTTGTATTTTATCATCATGCGAGATGAAAGGGGTCTTATTTTAAAGTCATAGAACTCAAACCAGTTTGCAGTTTATCATTATGTGGTAGGATAATGAAATTTAATGCCATGTGGGATGTAAGGGGTCTTAGTTAAATGTTTTAGAACTCAGACCAGTTTGTAGTTTATCATCACGAGAGACGATAATACAGTTTAATGTCATAAGGGATGTAAGGGGTCTTAGTTTAAGATTGTATAACTTAGACTAGTTTGTATTTTATCATCATGTGGGATGATAATACAGTTTAACATCATGAGGTATGTAAGGGGTCTTAGTTTATGGTCATAGAACTTGGATCGTTTTGTAGTTTATAATCATGTAGGATGATAATATAGTTTAACATCATGTGGGATGTAAGGGGACTTAGTTTAAGGCCGTAGAACTCGGAACAATTTCCAATTTATTATCATGTGAGACAATAATACAGTTTAACATTATGTAGGATGAAAGGGGTCTTAGTTTAAGGTCATAGAACTCAGAACAGTTTGCAGTTTATCATCCTGCAGGATGAGTGCTGGGTAGTTTTACATCCTTCACCCTAGACGGATCAAACGGTTTAATGTTGTGTAGATAATACAGAGGAAAGTACTCTTAAGTGAAATACTTTTTGAGAAATTTGTCATTGGTGGGAAGAGTAATACGCTCACCATCCATGATGAATATGTAGTATGCTCCATTAGGGTATACCTTGTGATTGATATAAGGTCCCTCTCATTTGGGATCCAACTTTATAGGTTTCCTACTCAGTATCATTGGAATTTTGAGGGCCAAAACCATAGTACCTTGAAGGGAATAACTGAGATGGACTTTATTGTTGAAATCCCTGGCTATCTTTTTCTGATGCCTCTCCAGATTGTTCAACGCATGGAGTCTATTCTCATCGAGGGCTTACAGTTCAGCCAGACATATTTTAGCTACTTTTTATAGTGCATATTGATCATATATGGTTGTGTGTAATGAGGGTAACTAAATCATGATGGTAAGTAATACCTCTATTCCGTACACCAGAGAATATGGAGTCACTTAGGTGTAATTATGAGTCGTTTTTCAGTACGTCCAGAGAGCATTGGGGAGTTTGTTCATCCAACTCTTCTTGTTATGACCAACCATCTTCTTCAAGATGTTTGAGAGTGTTTTTTTGAACATCTCAATCTATCCATTTTCTTGTGCATGATAGTGAGAGGTATAATTAGAATGGATATTGTACTTACCATACAATTTCTTCATCTCAACTGCACATAATTTGGTGCTGTTATCGGTGAGGATGATGTGAGGTACGTCAAATTAGTGGATGATATTAGAGATCACTAAGTCGATGATAGAATGTGACTTGACTTCCTTGAGCATAATTACTTCTATCTAATTGGAAAATGAATTTGTAGTGCTCAGGATGAACCAGTACTGGCGAGCTGTTGTCAGTGGATATGGTCCCATGACATCGAGTCCCCAGACCACAAAGGGCCAAGAGTACTTGGTAGTATGGATAAGTTATGGTGGTCAATGCACAAAATTATCTTGGATCTAACATTCATTCCACCTTTTGGAAAACTCGATATAGTCACAGATCATGGTGGGCTAGAAGTATCACAATCTTCGGATCTGATGAGAATGTTTTGGCCCTACCTATTGAGCCCTACATGAATCAGCATGAACTTCCTACTTGACATGAGAAATCTCACCTCCTTGAATTAAATGGAGGAGAATACCATCAAACCCACATATGTATAGGATATTCTCAAGACTGGGACAAATTTGGATGGTGAATTGCATTGCGCATCGTTGGATTCGCTCATGCTCGGCTCAGTTTACCTGAAGATTACCATGCCAGAGATACTCGAAAAAGGAATTCATCCAGTCAGGGGTCTCTCCCCACACCATGGAAAGGGGACCTGGAGGTCCTAACGTGGAGGCACCGGTGGTAAGTTGGATTACCTATGGGCTATCATAATTGTACGGATTGACGGGAGAAATTACTCTTCGATGTACCACATGGATAATCAAATCATCTGCCTAGGATCTGCAAGTGATGCAGCCAGGCTGGCCAAGGCATCAGCTCAGCCATTCTATGATCGAGGGACACGAGTAACTTCTAGCTGAGAAGGGAACTAGGCCATTAGCTAGTGAGTACACTCTAACAGTGGCACAATCTATAGATTCCTGATGACATAGTCACTTTTGATCTACATGATGACCAATTTAGAGTCCCCTTTCCCATGCAGGTGGGGAATGTCAATCTTGAGAGCCAGCTTGAGACCAATGAAGAGAGACTGATACTCTTCCTTGTTATTGGTAAATCCTTCAGACAATAGGAACAAATAGGGTAGGATAGCTTGTGTAGGTGTGATGAATACAATACCCAGGCCCACTCTGTTGAGTCTGGGATCATTGAGTCTTCTTCCAGTATGGTTTCGGGAAGTACCATCAGAGTGAATTCACCAACATGGAAAGAATTGATCTACTGAGAGGATTTCATCATCTGGAAAATCAAGATCCAGAGACTTTTCTATGGAGGATGTTTGGGAGGAAAGAAATTCTACCAATACCTATCCCTTAGTAGCCTTCTGGGGGACAAACTTGATGTTGAACTGTTAAAGGATCACTACCCATTGAGCTAGATAGCCTGTCTACATGGGGTGGTTCAGAATGTACTTCAGTGGATCGAATCGGGACACTATCTATATCTCATGGTGCGATAAGTAATGTCACAATTTCTATACGGCGAATACCAATGTGAGGAAGCTATTTTCGATAGAGTAATATCTAGTCTTCGTATCTAGGAGCATGTGGCTAAGATAGTATAAAAATTTATTCATTCCCTCACTGTTCTTTTGGGAAATAAGGGCATCAAGGTACCATTCCAGAGAAGTCACATAAAGGACTTGCAACTTTATAAGAAAGGGTGGCATAAAAACCGGAGGCTGTCACAAGTAATGCTTCATTTTATTAAAAAAATTCTTCCACTCCTCATCCCACTGATAATCGACACCTTTCTCCATAATTTAGGAAAATGGCTTACACTTGCTAGCCAGATTTGTGATAAATCGGCATCTGTAGGCTAAGTGGCCTTGAAAGCCTCGGAGTTCTCGAATATTTCTTGGACGAGGAATCTGACTGATGGCCTTTATCTTTTCCATATCGATCTCAATGCCTCTGTATCTGACCATAAAGCTGAGAAACTTTCCATAGGTGAACCCAAAGGCACACTTCAAGGGGTTCATCTTCAGATAGTGGGAATGGTGGAATTTGAACACTTTCTCAAAATCTATGAGATGGTCCTAATGCAGTCGATATTTAACCACCAAATCGTCCATGTAGCATTCCACCAATTTCCCAATGATCAGCTTGAATATGCGGTGAATGGCACGCCGATAGGTGGCACCTGTATTCTATAGACCCAAATGCATTACCTGGTATCAGAAAGTACCTTGTGGTGCCCTAAAGGCGGTAGAATCTTCATCCTCATGGGAAATTTAGATTTGGTTATATTTGGAATTCCAATCCATGAATGAGAGATCCTGAAACCCTACGGTGGAGTTAATCAATAGTTCTTTCATAGGAAGGGTAAATTCATCCTTCAGATAGTGATGATTAAGGTCCCAGAAGTCGATGAATACTTTGATCTATCTCTTCTTCTTCTTCTTGATAGGAAAAATGTTAGCTAACCATATGGGGTACTAGACCTCCTTAATGAATTTGGATATGATGAGATTATCAACCTCAGCCTCATCCATAGAACCCTGAGAAGGGTGCATCATTATTGAAGGTCGTTTGAACCCACAAAGATTTGCTGGAAGACCGAGATGGTGGATGGAAACATGAGGATCTAGCCCTGGAATCTAATCATAACTCTAAATGAATACATCACGATACTTCTTTAAGAAATACACGTATTGTTGTTTCTCTTCTGTAGGAACAACAAAATTGATCAATGTTGGATTTGGATCTGTCATGGTACCGAGGTTCACCTGTACCAATTCATCGACCATAGTGGAGACTCCCTCTTAAAATATGGTGGGGGCATATTCCAAATCCACTTCTTCATCCAAAGTGGGAGGATCATTGGAATAAGGTAACTATTCTGATTTGAAAGATCCTGACAGGACACTGGTGATAGCCTGAGTGGTAGTGGGCACCTCATCGGGGGACTCTTGCACTGTAGAAATCATGGTGATGAAAGTTGCTAACCAAATCCCATCTGGACATCAACCTAAGGGGCCATGTTGAATGATATCAAATAAATAACGACACATTGGCTTTTTTCGGTTCATCCCTGCCCTGCAAAACACACAGGTATGACATATTTTTGTTTCCATGGGGTGGACATCTCGATACCTTATAGGAGTAGGGGGATCTAGGATCACTCAAGCCTGATTTGTGTAGGAATATGAGGTGATGTTTCATCATTACTTAAATTTGGGAATGATCTTCCCCCTTGTTTTAGAGACAACAATGTATTACCCCATTTCTGGGGTCGTGGTTTCAAATCTATGAATTGAGAAAATGTAGGCATCATCTAGGTCTGTCCATGGGTCGGTTGCAGCCGTAGTGTGCTCAACCTCATTGGCCTGAATCTTTTTTCCCTTGCTCTTGTAATAGTAGGCATCCAAGTAGCAGGTTTTACAAGAGGAAAAGGGAGACACATCACCTTGTAGTGCGCCTAATCGACCATTAAGGGAGTACTTAAAGAATTAGTGATATGAGGAGGGGACCGCCGCATGCAGGTGGAGCCATGGTGTATCCATTATTACGTTGTAAGCATTGACTTTGTGAGACAACCATGAACTCAGTGCTACAAACTAGGCCACCAAACTGATTATTAAGAAGAATCTTGACAATTAGTGTCTGCTATGTCCTATCATAACCATGAATTTTGAGGTTAGAGGGACTGAGATCCCTTTCAGATTCATCTTGTGGAGTGTTCGTGTCGGGATAAGGTTGATCCCAGAGCCCGTATCGACAAGAAAATGGAAAACTTCCATGCCGTTGAAATGGTTAGTGATGTATAGTGGGTGGATATTCCCCTGTATAGGAGAACTTTCATCTTCTCTAGAGAAAGAGATTATGTACTGACATTCTGGATGCTCGAATGTCTTAGAATGGAAGGCTTCTGCAGCTTCTACTTCAGTCTCAAACTGAAGGGGTCTTCTTAAAGCCTCTAAAAGGGATTCACACATATCCTCTTACAGGAGGAGAGCCTAAAGGATAGAGATCTTCACCGGAATACAATAAATATTTTTGAGGATATCAAACTTCTACGCCAGGTGTACACTTCTTCTAATAGGAGTTCGATCTATGGAAAGAGGTTTCACAGGTGTTGCTGGTTGAATCGATGGATTCTGGCTGGTGCTAGGAATGGAATGTTTCTAACTAGTCGAACAACATAGATTGAATACTAACTGAATGCCACATAACTTACGGATATCCATGACAGACCGTGACTGACAATAGCATGGTCGTGGTTGTTCTTCCTGATCAAGTATCAAAAACGGCAGTGGAGACAGATCTGATGAAATGAGATGAGAAGGTTGCGCGTGCTGAGCTCTGCGCTAGGCCTACTATATAGTCTTTTTGGCATGCAAAACTTGTCTACAATCACTTAAAAATGAATTATAGTGATTAACATACCCATGGCTCTATCGATGCTGGGGTCGACTGGGGATGTTTGGAGGGTCTGTCTAGCACTCTTCATCATTGAGGACTATGTAAGGGTTTATTATATCGATAGTATTGACTGAAGTGTACCCATGATCATCACTTGAAGAATCCTCCATTACTAGGAAGATTTTTAGGGCAATTTCCATTTCTGGGGGCATTAAATTTCCATGATTACAGGATGAATATGGCATCGATGGGGGACTTTTCTTTCCCTTGCGTCATCAATGCTTGATCTCATGGGAAGAGGAAGGCTGAGATGTTGACACAACAGTTGTGGTTTTAGGGAATGCATGGACTTCTGAAGGCTCAGGTCGATCCAAACATGCAGGTATGATAGCATGGGAATGGTCTAATTCCTTTCAAGCCATCCGATCATTGTATTTTTTAGACTCATGGTTAGAAACCTGGTGTCATTCTACCCCGCTGTCACTGTCAGGATTTATAAACACACATGCCACCTGTACTGGGGCTGGACCCAACCTGACTATGTCTTTATCGACCTGGTCTTGGAGCCATATTTTAAACATATAGAACTTCTTGAGGGTGTTCATAAGGATCTAGTAATAGGGGCAGTAATTGGGGTGATCAATGAGTTCTCCCTCTTCGGGCCTCTTGCATTCTGACAACCACAAGATTCATTGATGCAAGGCACTTTGGAAATAGTCAGGGACCTGATCCTCATTAAATGAGTAGGTCCTATTCATTATATCTATAAAGGGGGGTGGGGGTCTAGGAGCCTAGTTCTGATGAGGGACAGGAGGAGTCTGATGAGGAGGAGGGACCTGATTGTCTAACCTAGGTGGCGGTGGTGCGTTACGTGAGGGGGGGGGGGGGCTACCAATTCTAAGGTAGGCACTATTGGGCCGAAGGCTAAGCCAGAGGTGGTGGGCCTCAATGAAGCTATGGACATAGCTCTGCTAGTAAAAATTATAGCTACATAGGGGCCTCTATTTGTGATACCACAACATGTTTTTCTTTAGCGACTCTTCTTGTGGGAACTACAGGAGGCAATGGATGTGTCTTCTTGGCTTATTGCAAGGCTTTCTCTAAATTCTGGCCTTTTCCATAGAAATCCTTAAATCCCCTAGGTAGTTCTGAGTAATGAGAGAATGGAATAGTTTGGTATTCACATTCCACAAACACATATTCAGTAAATACTCCTGGGTTAGTGGCGTATTAAGGGAATATGTGAGGCCCTTCCACCTGGTGAAAAACTTTGCGACGCACTCGCCAGGCCTCTGAATATACTTGTAGAGGCCAACAATGCTTGTCTTTTGGTTCATGGAACTGAATTATTATATAAAATACCTACTAAGATCCTCCCAACCAGCTATTAACCCAATGGGTAGCTAGTTGTACCAGAAAAATGCCGACCCTTCTAGTGTCTGCACAAAAAACCAAATTTTGGTGGCCTCCTGCTGCACTGGAGTTCCTATCACGTGTCCACACCTCGAAATTAAGTGGGTCAGATGATGAAACATATCTCTTTTCCCATTAAAGGGGAAAAAATTTGGATTCCGGAAACCCAATGGTGCGTTAATATCATCCAACCATGCCAAATATGGCTTGCCATCAGGCGGGATTTACACCTGTCGAGTTTTTAGGGCCTCAAGGCGAGCAATAAGTGCTACCATTAGATCATTTGGATGAGGATTCTGATCATGATGACAGTCCCTAACCACCAATGGGTTGGAATTTTCTTCAACATGGTAAGCAGGCCCAACGACTCATGGAGCGGCTGGTGGGATGACTTGCAAGACTGTCAGGGTAATTACTTGTGGAGTGGCTGGGGGAACCAGAGATAGGTCTTAAGGAGGATTACCACATAACTTAGGTGGATTTGGTGATTCATATCATTCCCTATTTCCATAAACTCTAGCCTCTACTCTATATATATGGGTAGGATGGTCAAGGTCACCAAGAGGCAAATCATCGAGGAGGTTGTACCTTCTCTTTTTTCCCTAGTTGAGGATTACCATAATTTGGTCTCCGCTTTACAGAAAATTCGACATGAAGGTCATCGGCCATCTTTTTATGTTTTGTGATTTGTTGACACAATGCAACCTTTTCAGGGTTATCTTCTATCTTTTCCACTGATCTAGATGGGTTAGAGGGTTTAATGGCCCCAATGTTCTATTTACCTTTATTATGGTCCGTACTAAAGGATAATGACTTAGAAGGTGCATGAAGGCCTAGTAAATTTCTATACTAGAAAGTAACCATGTCTAAAGGATCCAATAGGTGTGGAATAAACCCATGGGGTATGTTCTCTTCAATGAGTTCTAGTTCAGTTTCTTACTTTGATGGGTCGTCCATATTAACTGCGACTGTGCCTGGAGGCATATCCTCAATATCACCAGGCAAGTCGGGATGATGCTAGATAGGATTGAAATGAAGGGCATCATACTAACCCAACCATAGATCTAGACATGGGGTAATCCTCCTTAATAATTCTACAGAGCACTGTAACTCTCTAGATGGATCGTTGATGTAGGGTCCGACGATGGTTCTGTGCCTTAGGGTAAGCTAACTATCAATTATTGAGACAAAATTGTGTATCCTAAAGAGTTTGGTGAAATCACATGACCTCCTCCTAGGTAAGAGATTCTAGAATATTGAAACTTGATATTACAATGGGTCAGAACATCTTAGGGACTGGATCTGTGGAGAGAATGTCCCACAAACTTCTCGGCTCAGACTCAGGATCTGGTCCTTGATCACCCCACTCTTCAACTGGGGAAGGTTGTGGTACCAGTAATGGCACTGAAGACAACTATTCTGATGGTAGACTGGATGATGGAGAGTATGGCGTACGAGCTGATAATCCACCAAATATTGGGTTATCGTCCGAATAATGCACTGATTGTGTCACCACATACCTATAATATGGACTAATGACCCTCACTTCCTATATAGGGGTTGTGGTCATTGGAAGTGGGTCGAGCTATTGTTCATCTTCCATTGGTTCCTAGAAAAACTCTCTGTGATCTCTAGTTGAGGTAGAGAATGATCATGTTGATGATAGGGATGATTACACGACCAAGCCCTAGAGAGAGGCCAAATATTCCTCCTCCTGTATGTATCTTCGGTGGGATGTTGTGATCTGGCGTACCAAAATTTCCAGAAGGATGAGGCTTATATGCCTTGTTCTTGCCTAATCCCCCAACATAGGATATCGGGGTGAGGGTTCCATCACCGAATCGCACTCTGCCTTAGAATTTAAAAAGCAGACGGGTCTAATTGCGGTTTGAAACTTCTCAGGATTTTTCCTTAACGGCGGTGACCCACCCTCTTACCCCAAGATGGTTATTCAGGACAAGGTAGGTTTTTGACATGGGGAGGTTCTCCGGGAAGATTGGTGCTAGAGCGGGGAGGAACTTCACCCACACTGGATGTGATATGGGGAGGGCCTTCATATCAGCGGTTTTTAATTTAAGGAGGACCTCCATTATAATGAGATGGGGTGCAAGGGGCACCCAGACATTTGTAGAATGGAAAACAGGGAGGACCTCCATGTTTGACAGTGCTGGAGTGGGGAGGGCCTCTGATGGAGCTAGTAAACACATAGGGATGACCTCTATAGTGGACGTCCGTAGTGCGGGGATGACCTTCACGTTGTCCTACCCTGGTAGTAGCGGTGTGAATAGGGCCTTCATACTGATTATATTTCACACAAGAAGGACCTCGTTGTTCGTCATTAATGAAGCGAGAAGGACCTCCAATTTGGTGATTGTTGGCACGGGGCGGACCTCCGTCGAAATTGATGAGCACATGGGGAGGGTCTCCATGCTATTGGGTGACTGGACAAAGGATACCCTCATATTGCAAACATGGTATGTTAGTGAAATTTTCATACATGAGGCTAGGATCACGGGGAGGACCTTCATGCTGAATGTCAATAAAGTGGGGAGGGCCTCCACTAGATTTGGTGATGTGGCATGGGGAGGACCTCCATACCAAATGAAGAAGTGTGGAAGACCTCCACTCTATATGACACTGGTATCAGGAAGACCTCCATAATGGATGTCATCATCGCTGGTCATCTTGCGACGGCTGCTGCTTTCCCCAGTAACAAGGAGATCCATTTGAACCTGCTTACAGGGTGGATGATTCTTCAAATTTTGTCAGGTGTGGAAGTTCCCCAACTCTGTAACTGGTAGTTTCCCCTTCCCAACAATGATAGTGGGTTTATAGCTCATGTTGGTTGTGGATTGGGCCACTGAAGCCTTGAACGATGATGCCCCCTAGCAGGCATACTCCTGAGCTTACACCCAATGTTGATGTCGGGTCTGCCGAACTTGAGCTGGCTATGTAGGGGGATGGACCACCTGCTCTTAAGTCGGTAAGACCGGATGGAAACGCTGACGAGGATGGGTGGGACCCCTCCTCAGCACCTCCTTGGCTATAGTTCTGGCTAGGTGGACTCATACATCCCTTACTTCATTAGTATAAGGGAGTGAAACATAGGAGCGCTCCAAGGATTGGATCCCAAAGCTATTGAAGGTCTGAGTGGGGAGTAGTGGCTCCCTGCGCGACCCTTGGGGGCAGCAGCATTGACGAGGCACCGAGGTATCCATGTCATAGTGGGTCATGTCCCTCGTCAGGATTACCCCTTCCTGTTCATATTTCCAAACAAGAGTACCAATCACCCTTCTTTTAATAAATTCAGAGGGTGAGAGGGGACGTGCGAGCCCAGTAGCAGCTAGCATAGAAGCCATCACAGAGGGGATAAAGTCATGGGGAATTTTTTCATTCATACGGCCCCTTCCCCTGAGTCTGTGATAGGGAGATGATTGGTTTACTGTACTTTATTTGGGGTCCTATAAAGCATGAAAATTCACTCATTAGTGCATACAATAGTAAAGTGATTTCTAGTTCCCCAACGTCGTTCAATCTTCCATGGATGGATAGAAAGATCCACACTGACAATGCCACAAACATGAATTACCAATGATTAACTACCCAAACTTTAGTGAGTTTTACATCAGGCACACTATTTTCTGGCAAGGACCTGGTGCCAGATAGTTGGATCCAGTGACACACTTATTTTCTAATGTCTCAGATGATACTAATATTTATATTGAGGAGTATAATTCACATCGGGTTCACCATTTATGTTTCTAACACTTTTGTCGGGGCTCACATCTTTTCGTGGGGATGCGCTGGCTGTTGCCCCTTATTCCCACTTTCCAAAGGTGGACGACATCCATCTCTTTTTCAGGTATGTTTTCTCCTTGATTGAAATGGGATGATGGGATGTTGGTTTCTCCTTCCATGGATTCCTCCTTGGAATTCATCACCTATTCTAGGTCTCCATCATATATTTGGGTGGTGGTTCATGAAAATCTTCCCAATTCCATATCATTCTAGTCACAGGTTAATTACACTACTTTTGTCAGGACATTCCAAGAGGTTAAGTCAGGGAAGTAACCTTTGTTCAGGGGAGTTGCCACGTTGGACATCGTTGGTGTGTCTGGACACTCAAATACCGATACACCTAGTTTTATTCTCCCTATGGTAGGGCTTCTTCATGGCATAGAAGCCCGAGTAATCCCACTTCAAATGTGAGTAATTATATTACAGAGGCATGTCTCCAAGGTTTTCCTTGGATTCCCATGTTTAACACATGGTATGCCGCAAGTTTAACATCTAGTAGAGACAGATCGGACTAATCAGAGCATTGATAAGAGTTGACTGATTGGGTACATCCCTAGGAGGGATAACCTAGGAGGATTACTATATGGGTGGATCAAAACACCCAATTGAGGACAGATCTGAGGTTGATTGGGTCCCAACAAAGAGCACACCATGGTTTACCATTGGCTGGGATTGAAACTCATGGAGGCCTCCTACATACCCTATATAGATAACAGGGATAGAAACCCATGTAGTTCAAGAGGGTGATGAATCGGGGTGTACAAAAAGGAATACAACCCAGAGACATGTTGGGGATTATTCATGGTTAGAGGACCATCTCAAGAGGGACACTCTTGGTTGGATGGTTAAAGATTTTATGGGGCTTATGCATGGTTAGCTGCCCGGGTGGGTGGCATGATCTTACCAGGATGTAGTGGCCTGGGTAATAACCAGGATGGATGATGGAGGGTTGAATGAATTGTATGGTGAATGAGATGGAACCCTCGTGAATATGATAGTGATATTGGGCTTGAACCTCATAGTGGCTTCCTACATATCCCCGTGGTGGGGAATTAAAGTCAACGTAGTTTAGTGGGGAGATGAGATAGCTCAGGAGGCGGCCTGTGAGAATGGACACATGGATGGAACTTGAAGAAAGTGGAACCCCCGAGTTAAGGAATGATCTTCTTGAAACACAAAGGCTCAAGGGAGAGACCAGGATGGGACATGGGTGATGGGCATGATCCTTAGAGAGGATTCCTACATATCCATGTGGTGGGGAACCAAATTCCATGAAGTTCATGTTGGGGAATAGAATCAGGGTGTGCACAAAGGATAACAACCCAAAAACATGTTGGGGATTACATGTGGTTAGATGCCCATCACAATAGTGACACTCTTGGTTAGAGGAGTATGAACCGAGTTTGGGGCTTCCACATGGTTAGCTGCCCAGGAGCTGGTCTGACACCACTAAGGGACGGACCAAGGATGTGGGTCCCAAAAAGGATACACCAAAGTTTACCAGTGTTTGGGTTTGAACCTCAGGGAGGATTCCTCTGTCCCCTATATAGGATATAGGGATTAAAACCCATGTAGTTCGAAATCATATAGTTTAACGTCATGCGGGAAAAAAGAGGCATATAGTTTAATGTCATACGGGGCAAGGGTAAACCAACGTGAAGTGTTCGGGACAAGCGGGTGATGGGGAGTGATGGGATTGAACCTTTGGGAGGCTTCCTACGTACCTTGACTAGAATGGTAAAGGATCAAAGCCGACGTAGTTTGAAAATTTGGGGATGGGGTTTACACACTAAGGCATCCCAGATAATGTGTTATGGTCGATGCTTACTCTAATCCCATGTTATTCATTATCAATGTGAGAAACAAAGGGCAAGAAAGACCTGATAATCACATCACGAAAGGTACATATACAAGGAATGGAGTGGATATTATGAATGGTTAGCATACCAGGGAGATGGATATTATGGCTCAATCCATGGGGAAGCCCGAGTAGGGGTCCAGATGTACAAGGAGGATATGGTCATCGTACCTAAATCATCCCATAAAAAGGGTTTTGGGGCTTATGTGGAGACTGCCCGAGGTTTGCATGATAAAAAATCTAAAAGGGAAAGAGAGAGTGGGAGGGAACCTATTCCCATCCCCCCTTTAGTTCTTTGAACCTACCACACATGCATTAACCACAGTTTAACGTCTTGTGTTGAGGATGCGGGTTCTTAGAAGTTTAACTTCATGCAGCTCATAAAGTGGGGATTTACTCCTTACCCCTAGGACTTATATAACTAGCTCACATCAACCCTTGGTGAAGGGAATGCACTGGAAATGTTTTATAGATACGGGGTTGTGGAGTGATCCATTGAGGGGATCACATTAGCGTGGATATGTGAAGAATAAATAGCCATTATAATGCCTATTAAAAGAACCACGAGGCAAAGCAACGCAACATGAATCACCACAAAAGGGACCTTGAAATAATTTTTTACATGCCCAGAGGGCTGCATGTGAAAAGGTGTTTCAAAGAAAGAGGCCTGGCAGAGAGGGGCTTCACAGAGCTCAAGGGGTCGCAAAGCATAGAGTCTCAAAGAGAACGAGGCTTCATAGAGCACAAATGCTTAGAGAGGATATGAATTTTCATAGAGAACTTTGTATATCATAGTGTCTCATCCTCATCATGGAGTATACATGTTTTTGGAGGGTGCTTAATGAAGATTGGGTGATTCTTGAAGTCCCGAGTATCCAAAGGGGTCTCCTTCCTCGGTGATGGCCCACAGGCTATGTGAAGGGAATCCCTCTTTAAATAAGGGTAAACTTGAGTAAAGGTAAAGGGATTTTGCAATGATCATGTACCTCAGATGATTCATTTTTTCGATGGTTTGTAGAGAAAAACGTTCTTTGTGATTTGGGATATTGGAAGGGGAAAGGTCGGGGTGTTGATCCCTTTGGAGTGAGGGGAGAAAGGTATTTATAGCTTCCATGGGGCACAAAGATCAGATGGTGCACTGCAAAGACACTTTCACTTCTCCATCGGAGGCGGACTGCATCAAGTTTATCATAACCAAAAAGTTGACCATCATTTCCTCCATGGTGCAGAGGCTTCCTTCATTCCCTCTACAGTGCTTACAAAGGCTTCTGCCAATTTCCAAGGAATCGTAGAGGCGATCATCTTCCCTCTGCACATGAATACTTCCATCATTTCATCATAACTACAAAGTTGACCAACTATTTTTTATATAGTAGGCATAGAGGAGGCCTTGAATTTGCACCAGCCATGGTGTAGAAAGGATTTGCGAAGGTGCTTCATGAAGTTTTCCATTTTTTCATTGTTGGGTCCTTTGCGTATTTCTCCAACGCACATATTTTGGCATCAACAACTAGTTCAAGATGAGTGATACTAAAACTGAATACCTTTCAAGGAACTCCTATGGGATATTCTTGTGACAACTCACATTTTACTTAAAAAAAATATGAATGATTTAAATTTATGATGTCCATGGATGACCTAGGATAAACCTAAGGTTTCATAGATTTAAAAGAAGGTTTCATGATTTAGACATCCTACAAATGATTTTTCGGATTATATGATTTCTCACTATGATTATTGTTTCTAATATTATGATTTTTGGTTTTAGTCAATGGATGAATCTAGAAGGAACCGTGTTAATGGTGAATATGATGGATAATGATATGATTGTTCCCCTCAGAAACAAAATGTTATGGGAGATGGAGTAAAAAATATCATTTCTATTCTTGAAAAAAAAATTCAATCCAAGAATCATTTTGATCTTCAAAATGGGAAAAGGAGGGAACTACATACTATTGACTCCTTCATGAGGAAACATTAACCTTATTTTAGTGGGTATACTAATCCATGAATTTCTATGTAATGGGTTAATACCTATGAAAATATATTTTTCATTTTCTAATGCTTGGAGCATGAAAAATTTATTTTGGATTTTTATAGTTTAGAAGGAAGGAAATATCCCTTGTGGACTCTTATCAAGGACATAAGAAAACAAGAAGAAATTGTGTCATGAGCCCCTCCCTCCAAAGGTACCCCTTCTAGGATGGAAATGAGATAATGGAGATATTGAAGCCCTAACCCCACCTCTTACATGCTAGAGGTTTGAAAAAGGCACTGAGGGTATTTAATACATACAAATGAGAGGAAATACGCTATAAGAGAACATGAGGATTGAGAGGTAAGATGAGAAAACCAATACAAATCTTGATCAAGATAAAATTAAAAGAAGTCCCAAGTATATGTATGTAATGTCATAAAAACTAGGACAAATGAAAAGATAACTACAAGTACCAAAAGGTAAACATAGGAGTGACCATGAAGACCAAATAGCTTATGAAAAACCATGGGATAGTAATATTCATCTTGATCTCCAACCTTCTCATGCTAACTTTAAAAATAGTTTGTAAGTACATAGGGTGATCATAACATGTATACTCAGTACGATCCTCCCCAGTGCCTCTCATTCAAAAGATAAAGAAAGAATTCTAAATACCAGTGAACAATAAGTGATTCTAACCCAACATCTAAACAAGTATACTAAGTTCCCTACCTCATCAAGGCTATCAATCAACAAATATCATGTAAAATAGATCATATAATGTAGTAAGATAAAGGGTATATCGCTACTAATTCCCCACTGGTTTGTCTCTATACCGCAACATCTCATGTCCTGAGCCATCTATACCCAAAAGAAGCCATCCCAAAGATACATAGGCTAAAATATCATAACATGCATCTTGTGCATCAAATCATTTCATCATCCCATGCCACATCTTTAGAGAGTAACCTAGTAGTTTTTTAGAGACACCAAAACCCATATGTCATGTATTATACATCAATTATTGTACCTAAATCTATCATAATCCATACATCGAATAATGATCCTTAAGAAATCACATCCCATACACCTCATACTTATAACAACCCTTAGGATACTATATATAAAGATACATGTGTGTTAAATAAAAAAAATCCATTATAAAAATCGACAAACATATATGGAAAATATAACCAATATGAAACATAATACTACTAGGTGAAGAGAGTAGGGCCAAAGTGGGTAGTCAGTCAACCATTCCTCACCAACCTGAATATTGGGTGAAACGCCCTCCTATAGTCAATTAGGTATCAGTATCCTTACCTATATGGGTGGTTTAGTGAATGGAATCATAAAACAATGTAGGATATAATATATATCACAACCACACTATGGGAATTAACCAATTCGTAGGCTCAGCTATAGTTATCATCTCTCATACACCCAACTTCCACCACTAAGAACTAGATATCCTATAAGAACACAAGCATTTAATAATACTTCATTAATTACTTTGTTTCCATTTAAAATTTCACTTTACATTAATTAATTCATCATCCATTAGTTAACATTACTCCAAATACATTTCATTAACCTCAAAGTTAATTCCATGCCCTCCATGCATAATCCAACAGATTCCATAGTACCTCAAGATTAAAAACATTTCCATTCCATTTAAGAACCAACCCCATGGGATAAAATATTTATTAAACATTATCATTTCACAATTCTATGTACTCTTGGAAATATCCTATGCTACCATAAGAAATTATGCATTAAAAAATAAAACCAACCACCTCAATTAGTGTGGAAAGGAATGAGAAAACAAGAAACCCAACCAAATGGCCCTTTAAGTGGATTTATTAACATGCAAGGATCCTAAATTCATTACACAATGGGAAATCCCAACTTCAAAATATTCTATGAATACTAGTGTCATCCCCAACACCACCATGCATCTTATCATCACAAAAATCAACTACTTCCACAAACTCAGGCCTCCCTACCCATATCTCATCAGCCAACATCTATCTCAGGCTCACATCAAATCACATAGCAATTCTCACATCTAGAGAAATCACAGAAGTAAAAAAACAACAAATAAATTCAATAGGAAATATAGTCCCTTAAAGGAGGCATATATCCTTTACATGAAAATGGGATATGTGATACCTAAACATTTATCTTTATTAAAAAACAAGTTTTTATTCCATCTTGGTTTAACTGATTCATTTATTTGGGGTTATAATTACCTTTAACCTAATGCATCATCTATTTTAGGATTTTAAATTATTTAAACATTATTGATAGCGTATATTAATAATAATAATTCCAATTTCAGTTTATTTATCCATTTTAATTAGCATATAGAAGAACAATTTAATTAAACTTTCCCTCAGTATCATTTTATTTATATTAAATTATAAGAATAAACTGATTCATAAAACATGCCTCATTAAATTCTTTAACAATCCAATAGTTATTAGATTTACATTCTTTATTCATTTTCATCTGATTAACATGCTAAAACAAATCACAATAAACATACCCACAAACATAAACATAGATAGCATGCTATTTAGCAAATCAAGAGGCAAACTATTATCATGGTGAAAAATATGTGATTTATACCACCATAAACCACTTCTTTCATTAATCAAGTTTATTATTTATTAAGGTTAATTCCAATTTCACCCAAATAGATAAAGCATGAGTACTTTAAAATTTCACCTAGAATAAAAGGAGAATAAAAAAATACCTTACCTTAAGGATTTCAATGTTCTTCAATCGAGAAGAAAACAATACAGATCCATATATCCATTCTCACAAGAAGAATTCAACCCTAAAAGAATTTCATGCCATAACTATGAAAAAAACAATAAAATGACTTGATAAGAATAATGTATACCTACTATGAAAGCATGAAAAGAAAGAACAAGAGGGAAATAAGACCCGTATAAGAATAAACCATAAGCATATGAGGTAGAGCTCACCTTGGGTCAATATAGATCAAACATGGGAATCCTAGGATCAATACCAATCGAAATGGATTCAAAATTCTTTGAAAGAGAACCTATGGCCACTGAGGATTTAGTTGAAAATATTGAGAGAAAATTTTTTTTGAAGGGGTTTGGGAATTTATAAGCAGGCTAGAAATTTGGATATCACAACGCATCTACCTACACCATGAAACATAGATGCTGACATGGAAAAAACTATGGTGTAAGGTAAGAGGTCACATAGTAGAATGTCTAGTAAAAACCATGTTGAATAAACATGGAATAATCCACACTGAAAACAATATAAATTAGGAAGAGTACCATGGTGAAAGGTAAACCACCATGCTAAAAAATTACATTTCCAAGAATAAGGCTAGACTGCAACCCATATCCATGGCATAACTACCCTGAAATCGATAGAACCACCCAAAAATCCTCCTTGTGAACTCCATACTACAAACCCTCTCCACACCACATCTATAAAGAAAGTGGAATAAGAACTGAAAATCCACCAACAAACCTATACACTGCAGCCAGAATATCCATTCCATAACCACCACCTTTATGATGCAACACAACAATCCAAGTCGGATAATCTATATTAGATTGATTATTAACTACAACTCTACCTTTTCCCTCAAACTGCCTCATAAGTTCCCCTAAAAACCTCCATCACTAGAATTCTCACAAATTAATATGTTGGAAGGTCTGTACCATAACATGAAATACCTTTCAAACCATTCTATCACTTTTTAATTTTAAAACAAACAAAAAAAAAGGGTTGAAGAATAGGGTCATCCAAACACCCCCCCCACCTCACAAGATACATATCATAGATTTCATTATGACTAGAAAATTTCCACCAACCAAACACACTTAGTCAAGATGAAGGCATACTTAAAACATCCCACACCACCACATCATCACACAATAAGGCCTTAAGCACTCAAATCAAGGAATTCCACCTTCTATATCAAGATATTATCCACTTTGGGGGGCACTGACTCACCCACATGGTTTTAAAATGTGTCATAGTATAACACATATTGGTTGGGAATTTATTTTTCACCTCTTCATATAATATAGTATTTAACACAATTTATATCTAGTAAAAGGAACACCTCATAATTAAACCAAGAAGACCCAAACATCACCACACCAAGTAAAAATGAATAAGGAAAAACTAAAAAAAACTCTAGAACTTGGTATGCATCTGCATATCATGATCCCAACTACTCTACACTTGGACACCATGAATCAAAAAAACATTAACCAATGGAATAACATGTACTTGTAACACCTTCTCTTGATAGTCATAAATCTCCAAAGGCTCCTCCATGAAGGTCTCATTATCATCAACATAGATCTATCCCCAGTAAATGACATGAGAGTATTAATGAAGATAATGATAAATATTTGACAAATGAAATACATTATGTATCTAACTCGTCTTTATGGGGAAGTGTTATATCATACACCACTACTCTAATATGATCCAACACCTCAAGTGGCACAAAAAACTGGGGAGAAATATTACTCCCATGACCGAACCATTTCTACTTTCAATGAGGAGTCACTGCTAGGAATACATAGTATCCAATTTTGAATTCAATAGGTCTCCTCCTATGATCAACATAGGACTTATGATGATCCTATACAACATTAATCCTTTAAAAAATCACCTAAAAAATATATATTTCATGTTCTTCAATAGTTCTGACCCAAGAACTTCCCACTCTATGACTCCATTCTAACACAACGAAGAATGAAAAGGTTGGTAGTACAAATATTAAAATGATTCCATACCAATAGTGGAGTTAAAGCCATTGTTGTAAGAAAACTAAACCAAAGAAAGGCACATCATCCACAAAACCCTAAAATCTTGAACATAATCCCATAACATTTCCTAAAGAGTTTATATTACATTCTTATCAGATTATCTATCTATGGGTGGAAAGTTGTGCCAAGGAATAACTAAGATACAAAATCATGTTGTATACCCTTCCATCCCATAGAGTTAAAATGAGGATCATGATCAGATATGATCATCCTTAAGACTCCATGGAGTCTTACCACCTCATGTATGTGCTTCCTTGATAAAACCTCTACTGTGCACAACTCCTTAATCACTATAAAGTGGAATGATTTTATCAAAAAATCCACTATCACCCACATAGAATCATATCCTCCATGATATTGAGGAAAACTAGTAATTAAGTTCATCAATATGTCCTCCCACTTCCATTAAGGAACATCCAATAGTTGGAGAAAACCATCTGGAACACTGTGTTCAGCCATCACCTTCCAACATACCAAAAATCATAGCACAAACTCTGCAATTGAAATGCTTAATCCAAAGATTACCAAACATACCTCTCAGGTCTTAGAACATATTTTTATGCCAAGATGAACTTCCAATAGTGATCTATAAAACTCACAAAGAACCACCACACTCATTTCCAAGGAGACAAAATCATCCCCTGTAACAACACCTTTTGTTGTTCATCCTCATACCAACAATCAAGGGCATCATTAATGAAAACTCAGTTTCTCTATAACACCACCTCAGAATCCTTTATTTGGGACACCCCCACCTATTTCACCAAGTAAAACCACACTATCATATGAAAATTAAAACCTCTACCACAAACCTCTCCCATATCAAGACGCATCACTAAGATCTCTCCCATCATTCTCTATGAATCTCTAGATTCTTGTACGCCATCAATATATGACTTCTGGACCAGCACATTAGCTACACCATTACCCTATCACAATGTATATAAAATATTGAAGTTGTAATCTAGTAATAATTCTATTCATCATCACTATCACAAGTTTAGGTCATACTGGTATAAGACATACCTCAGGCTCTTATAATCAATAAAAACCAAAAAATGATCACTGATGAGGTGATGTTTCCACAACTTCAGGGAAAACAAAATTTATGTCAACTCAATATTATGGGTTTTATAGTTACACTAATGGGGACATAACTACCAAGAACATAAGATAAAAATGATCTAAGATATTTCAGAACACAACCCAAATCAAGATGTGAAGCATCATATAAAACCTCACACTGAATGTCAAGACCCAACCCACTGGGGCCTAACTGACTGACTATAATTTGAGTGTAATTGTCCTAAGTACACCTCCAATGGACAAGGGGCTAGTGAATATTGTTGAGTTGGAAAAACCCATACATGGGAGGCATTTTACTATTGTACAATCACATACGCACACATCTACAAGCCCATACAATGTTGATAAAGTATAAAAAAATTGGTACCATAAATGCATGAACAACACCTACCCCACATTGGAGTATGAAAAATTTACTAAAAGTGTTAAAGGGTCTAAATATAATACCAAGAAAAAACTACAGAGTCCAACATGATCAGAAGAATAGGACTATTTAAAAATGTATCCACCCATAAAACACTTCTACATGTGTAGACCAACTATGCTCCAACTGATCCTTGTCACCCTAGGAAACTATAAAAAAGGTCTTCATCTACATAAGACACTTCATGTGTGGGTAGAGCCTATGTATGGGTGAGTATAAAAATACCCAGTAGGACATCCCTAAATCACTCAAAATAAAGCAACAAGAGTAGTCATCTCATAAAAATAATATAGTAATAAACAAAAACCTTTGTATACTCATAACAAACAACTGGTCTCAAGTAGTCTCAACCAATACTGCAATCCATAAGATACTTCTTGAGGATTCATGGCAATTATCATTCATGGAGAATCCACTTCACGAGCCATTTTATCACTGATGACACTAATCCAAGTGGTCATGATCATTGGGACCCACCCACGAAGTACTCACTAGATCTCAGAAGATCTCATCCTCCTGGTAGGGGATCACCCACAGGCACACTAGGAGACTCTAAAAACCATACCAGATCTATCAGGTAAATAGGGGATCAATGTGTTGTGTATGGTGCTCATGTTGATACCGTGAACCCCACATAGGAAATATGGAAGGTCCAACTCTAGTTCTACATGGGGATTCACTGAACTCTATCCAATACTATACTCATATAGGGGATCAAAATCATGTGTCAAGGATGTAATGCCACACTGTACCCTGATGGGGAAAGGGATAAGGTATCACACTCAACTAAACTTGGTCTACACTGAAGAGATTAAGGGCTTCAAGCCATCTATGAGTAAGTACATGATGTGTACTACTAAATCTGAACCTGACTATGTCTATTCATATGTTACTATACCCATGACCTAAAAATTAGGCCATGGCCATGTACACCTATCTATGTCTGATTATATGGCTTAGCTCGTGTACTCTGGCTGTGTCTGAGTACAAGTATTGACCCGTGTACTTGGATCATTCCTGTGTATCCACTGAGATACACTACATGACTCTAGATAATGGTCACACTATGTGTTGTAGGGACCACATGATGTGTGATCTTTATCTATTCGGTGGAAATACTATCACAATAATTGGGGTCCCA
This sequence comes from Viscum album, assembly GCA_963277665.1. NCBI lineage: Eukaryota > Viridiplantae > Streptophyta > Magnoliopsida > Santalales > Viscaceae > Viscum > Viscum album. The sequence goes on from OY728163.1 coordinate 213,593,017, forward strand.
CAAGGTGTGTAATAATGGATTATACACTATCTAATAAAGGTTTTATGGAAACCCACATCTCCTTCTGTGCATGCACCCATTCCATAACTGCTCATCAAACTAGGAAGAATAGGACCTCTATATCAGTTCGATCCACATCAAGTCATAATTTACCATAATTTCACCTCTATCATGAACCTCACCCATGTTAATGATATTTTTCACTAAATAATGGTCACACGATGACTAAATACCCTGTATTCATTTAACCATGAACCAAAGGAATTTTCTATGATGAACGTGAAAAGAAACTGGGGAAGAAAACCATAAACAATAAATGTGAAGAATGAAACTTGAACTTTGTTCATTTCAGCCTTGATCAATTATTGTATAATAGAATAATGAAGAGTAATAATAAACAATAAATAGTTAAATCATCCATAAAATAAATCATCGATCAATGTTAAAATCAACTATTGTGTGTTTAATTGATCCGCGTTTGACATGGAATAAATAAAAGAGATGATTTCACAAAAATTAAACATCCTATATAGTATTTGGATTTATTTCTGATGAATAAATATTTTAAATTTTCATTGTTGGTGAGATCCATAATCTATGTTTGTGTGGATGATTTTTATAGTACTGATCTGATCCTCTGATTCAATGTCGTCCACCAATGTCTCTCCAAAGTATCATCTCTTGATCTCTAGGGTTTTGCAGAAATCCCTAAAACTTACCCATAATGGGGAATTTATATATGATGGATCTAGGTCACTATGTTAATGAAATAAAATAAATAAAATAAATAAAATAATCAATTTATTTATTTTTGGAGCCTGCAACAACTTTTTCACAAACGCCTGAGGCCAACAAAGGTTACGTCGCACCTCAGGTAAAACCCATGTTATGAACTCAATGGTGGCCTTAGATTTATGATCCAAGACTCCATTTAGAATTTATTCCTCTTTTTTAGGAAAACTGCACATGTGTGATATTAATATATTTAATATTTTTTAAATTTCAATTTTTAGCTCTTCGGGCCTCAGAATCTTATGTTGTCTTAGCATCTAGCTCTATAAATATTACTAGATATATTTAAAATATTTACATGGAAAAAAATAAGGCATTACATTATATCTTCAATAGAGATTTTCATTATGAAAAGAAAAAAATAATACTAAAAAAATTTAGGGTGCTAAGATTGTATCTATGACTCCTGCTCTGAGGTGATTTCCTAAAGAATCTTGTGTTGCCATCAGACACACACCAAAAGAATCGCTTGCACATAGAGGAACCTCTCCTACTAATACTTGATACCCACTAGGTACTCTAAAAAGGTTTATCCATCCTCAATGTACATCTTTACCCATTAGATAACATACATCTGGTCATTTCCATACCTCATCTTGCACGACATGTGGAAGATGTCATGTACTCAGTCCAACTGCAGTGGTAGATCCAAGTGGTACGCCACTATGACAACTCTTTGTAGTATCTGGAAAGTTCTAATGAGTATTAGAGATATATTTATACCCTTTAAAAATATTCATACTCCACATCGAGGTGAGACCTTTAGGAACACATGGTCTCCCTCCTAAAACTCTAAAGGTCTCCATCATTAGTCCACATAGGAATTTTGATGACTCTATGTTGTTCTCATCCACTCTTGTATGATCTGCACCTTCTCTATTGTATCTCACATCAAATTTAGCCTCATGTGTACTGACTCACTTGGATCAGTCCAATAATGTGGTGACCTATAAGGCAACCCATACAAAGCCTTAAATAATTTCATACCGATGGTGTAACTGTAGTTATTTTTTCATGAAAAATCCACTAAGGGTAGGTGATCCTCCCAACTATGACCAAAGTGCAACATGAAAGCTTGTAGAATTTCCTACAGAACCTGAATGGTTTACTTAGTCTGGGGGAGAGAATTCATGCTCAAATGTAGTTGAGTCCCAAAGTCCTCCTATAATCCTCTCTATAATCATGAAATTAAGTTATTATAACAGTATGAAATAATAATCAATGGAACTCCATAGAGTCAGACTATCTCTTTCACGTAATTCCATCCCAATATCTCTACTAAACTCTAATCTCTAATAACTTGGAAGTGAACCAACTTGGTGAGTGGATCTATGATCACCTATATGGAATCATTTCCATAAGACATATGTGGTAACCCTGTCATGAATTCCATGGATATCCCATCCGACTTCCACTCCGGCACCTCATGGGGTTGATCCAAACCTATTGGAACCTAGTGTCTAGCCATCAACTCTTAAAAAGTGAGGTGTCAAGAGAAAAGATATTATGCTATCTTCTTTTTTTATGGACAGTAAAACCAATGTAAGAGGTAACAATACATATTTATCACACTTGGATGTTTTTTCAATGTGGATGTATGAAAATATCTCATAACCTCTTCCTACAATGTCACTAATATAATCTCTCATCATCTAAAAAGGATAAAATGCTCTCCAAATTCAAAAAATACATAATGAACACATCTTGTGGATATATTTGTATGTAAGTTCTCAGAGTTGGTATCCCCATGCTAATATTCTCTAAAACACTATACAAGCAGTGTAGTAACAACCATTAACTGAAGATATAAGGAACCATCCTTGTGCAAAAATGGAAAATCTAATGTGGATAATTGCCTTGAAAAATCATCCAACAACTGAGAAAAAGATATCCTACTAAGATCACTATTCACCATGTTCCCATTTCCATGAGTACATACTATCTCTAGGTATTATTCCTGGAGGAACTCTAGCTATCACCTAGATCACAAGTTAATACCCTTTTGATAGAATATATAATTGAGACTCTTTTGGTCATATTATATGATAAACTAATCACCCATAAGTTGGTGTCACCAAATCTTTAGGGTGAAGACTACCACTTCCAACTCAAGATCGTGGGTCAGATAGTTCTACTTGTGAGATCTGAACTGTTGATACCCATATGAAATCACAATCAGCCTCTACATCAAAACAAAAATAATACCGGTCCTTGATGAATTATAGAACAATACATACCCGACACCCTCCTCTAGAAATATCAAAATGGGTGCACTCATCAACCTCTACCTCAACTCCTCGAAATATTTTTGGAATTTTTCCATCTAAACAAAAATTCCCCTTTTAGGTCAAAGTAGTCAAAGGTGCTAATAGCTTAGAGAAATTGGGAATAAATCTCATGTTGTAGCATGCCACTCCATGGAAGATCTGCAACTCTGCCATGATCTTGGGTGGATACCAAGCTTAAACTACCTTGATATTGTTTAGATACTCTACAACATCATCATCTGAGATAATGTGTGCCAGAAATCATACCTATTGAATCCAAAACTAAAACATTGAGAGATTCCCATTAATATGGTGCTCTTAGAGCTTGTCTAAAACCATCCTCAAGTGTCTTTCATGCTCCTCCTTAGATGCTGAGTACACTAGGATATCATTGATGACGAATACCATGAATTAGTCTAATAGAGGCTAAAATATCTAATTCATGAGTCCTATGAACAATTATGAGGCCTTAGTTATAATGAAAGGAATCACCAAGTACTCATAGTGATTATAAGAACATCTTAATTCCATCTTCAGTATATCCTCATTCCTTACTCATAACTGGTGATAGCCAAATATGAGGTCAATCTTTGAGAACTATCACACGCATCTCAACTAATCAAAGAGGTTTTTGATCCTCAGTAGTGGATAATTATTCTTTATGGTCACCTAGTTTACGTTCCACTAGTACAAAATCTATTTTTAACATCACCTTTTTTCACGTCGGTTTTTTAGAACCGACGTGAAAATATATGAAAATTGATTTTTCACATTGGTTTTTATATAACTGATGTAAAAATAGATTGTTGATGATTTTTCAGGTTGGTTATATAAGAACCGGCATGAAAAATCAATGTATATCACTTTTCCACATTAGTTAATAAATAAACGATGTGAAAAATCCATTTACATGAAAAGATATTTAAATTTTCACTTATTTTTCACATTTATTATTATAAAATTGACATGAAAAATCAGTCTTCATCACTTTTTCATGTCAATTATTAAATAACTGACGTGAAAAATTGATTCTCATGACTTATTCACATCTGTTATTTAATAATTGAAGTTAAAAGTTTTTTTTCACATTGGTTATTTAATAACTGATGTGAAAAAAGTTTAAAAACATGTATCTTATTCCCCTAGATTTAATTTTACAGGTCACGGAGCTCGAACGGATTTACAGATTAAAAGTTAAGGCCTTTAGAAGTTGATCATCTCTAAACGAAGTCTTAGGGAAGGCTAACTTCTAAATTCCATAACTTATAATCTGTAACTCCATTTGAGCTCTGTGACTTGTCAAATTAAATATAAGAAAATTAAATACATGCTTGTAAACTTTTTTTCATATAGTTTATTAAATAAACAACGTGAAAAATACCATTTAACATCGATTATTATATAATCGACGTGAAAAGGTCATGAAAATCAATTTTTCATGTCGCTTATTTAATAACCGACATAAAAAAGTGATGAAGATTGATTTTTCACATCGGTTTTATAATAATAAACATGAAAAATAAGAGAAATTTTAATATCTTTTCATGAAGGTTATCATAAAACCGATGTGAAAGATAATTTTAATATCACGTGAATGCGAAATTTCATTTTTTTTACATCGCAGAAACGAAATTTCGAATTTCCACCTAAAATTTTTAATACCGCATTTTCTATTATCATCTCAATTATATGTTTCCATTATAAACATATCCTAATTTAATGATCATTTATTTCAACCATTATCGTTCCCCCAACTCAACTCGTTTGATCTTCATCATGAATCAATTATTTCTTCTTTCCGTGATCTTGTCAAGGTATATTTGATCATTTATCCATGATTTATGGTTTTAATGATTTATTTTCTGAATTGATATACCATTTAATGATAATTTCATTCAACTATCTCCATTCCCCTGAATCAACTTGTTTGATCTTCCACGCCAATCCACTATTTCTTATTTCTATGATCTTGTCAAGGTATTTGTAATTATTTTCCCATGATTTATATTTTCAATGAGTAGTTTTCTTAATTGATATACCATTTAACAATTATTATTTTATTATAATGGTGGATAATTATTCATATCAAAGTAAAACTACAAATATTCCAACAGATTTAAAAATTCCTTTTAAGATTAAGCTACGGTTGGCTCATTCAATCTTTCCTCGAAAAAAATATCAAAATTCTGATGGTCATAACTTTTGATCCGTAACTCCGTTTCAGATTTATGACCTGTCAAATCAAAGATTAGAAAATTATCTACAATATGGTAAACTTTTTTGCGTCATTTATTTAAAAACCGATGTTAAAAATGACTTTTAACGTCAGTTTTTAAATAATCGATGTAAAAAATGACTTTTAACGTCGGTTGTTTAAAAAAAAGACATAAAAATTGGATTTTTAACGCCATTTCCACAAGGTCTTTCACGTAGGTTTCTTAAAAATCAACATTAAAAACCATAAAACCTATTTTTATTGTCAGTTATTAAATAAACGACATAAAAAACATATTTTTAACATCGCTCACAATAACATCGCCTAAAAACCGACGTTAAAAAGCAAAAAAAACTGACATAAAAAAAGGTTTTGGTACTAGTGTTCCAATGATCCACACTCAACCTTAGGATCCTGTCTTCCTTCTTAGTGAACAATACTTGGGATTTAAGGGGAAACACTAGGTCTCACAAAACCCTTCCTCTTCAAATCCCCCAACTACACCCTTAGCTATCTAAGATCTATAAGATCCATATGATATGATAGTTCTAATATCAGGTTTGTCTTAGGGTTCAATTCAATGCAGAAGACTAACTCTTGGTAGGGAGGTAAGTTGGGAATGTCCTCCAGAAATACATTCTCATAATCATCCACTACTTCAAGAAACTAGTATCCCATAACATACACAACTCCAATATTCATATTATCCAACTGGTGAGTAATCAACTACACCGTTCTACATATGATCCCATCCTATTAGCTCTTGGTTTCCTTCTCACCCATGAAGGAAAACCTCATCCAATCATCATGGATACACCATATCCTCTACCTGAAACAATCAATCTAGAATGAACTGTGGATATCTAGTCCATACCTAAATGACTTTGTAAAGAATCATTGATACTAAAAATAGATCCCATAAGAATCTCTTTCATCCAAGAGTTTGTTTAAATTGTTGGAAGAAGTGTGAAATCACCAATTCACCTCTGATTGGAGTCTCCATGAGCAATGGTTGAGCCAAGGTCTCCACTAGAATCTCTAAGTATTGAGAAGTGAAGTGGAAAGAAAGTAATGACTTGGAACTATGACTATTAGTATTGAAAATAAGGTAGAAAAGACACATACTATACCTCATATCATCCCTAGAGACTCGGTATCATAGGCCTCCACTGCCTGTAATTGTTCATTATCTTTCCCACCAGCCCCTTAAGCCTGGCAGAGACCACCTAGGGTGGTGGTAGCAATTAATCAAATCATATGTCACCTCCAGCTACTCCACCCACTCTTATTATATGTCTTCCACCCTAAATACATATATAATCCTACTTATGTCACTACCTAGGAGGTCCCTCAACCATCTCTCTTTCAGCTATATGATAGGTAGGGAAATCTCAAGAAAGACATCCATGACCATTTTATGAGAAGAACCTCCTCTCCATCAGTAGACATGAGCTATATTAAATCCCTAAAATGTTAATCCCCTATCCTGGGATCATCTCTTAAAGCATATGATATGCCTGGTTCCCTAATACTATCATCAACTACCCACTACTGAGGTCTCTTACCCTCGGTTCCCACTACCCACACCCATGATTAATGTCTACCCTTCCAAGAATATCTCCACAACTAAAGCCCACTCAATCACACCAACATAAGAGGGAATGAAAAGATATATCACTGAATCCATGAAATATTGGTGTAAAACCTATTCAAATGTACATGACATAAATTAAAAATCCCACACCAAATCTAGGGAGTATCAAGAGAAATCTGTAAAGCTCACTTAATACTCTGCCATGGTCATACTTATTAGCTATAGATGCAGAATCTCTTAGATGGGTACTGATCAAAACATGGATGGATAGAACTCCTACATAAAGAGACACACAAAGCCTAACCAGGAGAGAGTTTTCTTGTCATGTGAATGAGTGACCATAATCCACCATCACCTAGTAGATCCCTGAATGAGAATTACTACAAGGACTTCCATATGATCTATAAGAATCCTGATGAGGTGGAAAACTCAAGTGAATACCTATAACCAGTCCTAATCTACATGGGGGATCATCATCACCCTGAAGCCTAGGATGTTACTGCCTTTGGGACTAATGTAGTGCAGTTATCCTATGTGAATCCTCAATTAGTACCATTAGTACTAACTAATGTTCAATGGGCGGTGGTATGACTGAAAACCCACTGAAAGGTGCTACCTTTGGTACATGTCCCTACAACAAATACACATCACATTTTAGATTATCCTCATGACCTTGATATGGAATCCTAGTTGGAAAATGTCATAAAGGAATCCTGAAATAAGATCAAAATGTACCACAATCAATAGAGTATATCTAGGGTGCTGACTCAAAAAGGATATGGAAAACACAACCTGTTCCAATATGATACATGCATCAATGTTTTCCCTTCACCCAATGCATACATGTATTGATTCAACAAGTTGGTTAATAGAGTCCTAGTGAATGGATACATCGGCCGCCGCACCAACAGTAGAGTCCCATACCTGAAATCTGAACTCAAAAAACTTTAACAATATTTCCATAAATCCCAAACCAATCTCACAGTTATACAAAAATCTATGATCCTATATTTAGTTTTAACTAATTTCCTATGATATCACTCTTTCAGGTTCCAACCCACTATATCCCGCCTGGATAGTGATAATCTGAGCGAGACTACCCCAAGCCTGTGTGTAATAGGCTAGGGGATAGTGGCCAGTTCCGAGTAGGCATAACCCATATATGGGATTCATTAGCCTAATGTACCTCTACACACGCACACACATATCCAAGCCCATAAAATTCTAATAATGTATAAAAAACTAGTACTATAATAAACGGTCCAAATAAAATCCCAAAAAATCTATTGAGGGTCTGATTTACTCTGAATAAGATGACCACTAACAAATGAAACCACCTTGAAAACTCCTCGGTCTGTCAAGCCCAACTATGCTCTGTTTACTCCCTATCCTCCTAGGACACTATCAAAAGGGTCATCATCTACATAATACATGACACGTGTGGGAAGATCCAATCCAGGTGTGAGTATAATAATACCTAATAGGGAACCTTGAAATCACTAAGCATAAAACATCAAGAGTATTCAGATCATAAAAATAATATAGTAATAAAATAACCTAGATATACTCATAATAGATAACTGGTCTCAAGTAGTCTCAACCAATACCATCAGCCATGGGGTATTTCTCAATGTTTCAAGGTTATGCTTATTCTGGAAGAATCCACTCCATGATCCATGTTATCACCGATGACACTTATCCAAGTGGTCATGATCATTGGGACCTACCCAATAATCACTCACTGAATCTCATAAGATCTCATCATTCAGGTAGGGGATCACTCCCAGTAATATTAGGGGAATCCAATAATCCTACTAGAGATACCATCTATATTGGTGATTGACTCCCTATTCATGGTGGTCACACCAATACCACAAATAACACCTAGGAATGATAGAGGATCCCACCCTGATCCCAAAAGGGGATTCAAAAAACTCTATCCAATATTTCACTTTTAAAGGGGATCACATTCCTATGTCAAGTACATAATGCTGCATTGTACACTCATAAAAAAGATAAAGTTATCATATTCAAGTAAACATGATCTATACTGAAGAGATGAAGGGTTCCAATCCATCTCTGGGGAAGTACACGATGGGTACTTATGGTACATGATGTGTACCACTAAATAGGAAACTTCCCATTTCTATTCTCATGTTTATCTTATCAAGACCATGTACCTCGGTTCATGCCCATGTACACCTATTCATGTCTGAGCACACAACTTAGCCTATGTACTCTGGCCGTGTTTGAGTACATGGCTTGTCCCATGTACATGTCATGTTCCCATGTATCCTCAGAGATACATGAAATTCCACCAACCAAAGGTCACATGATGTGTGGTAGAGACCACATGGTGGGCGATCCTTATCTCATCCACAGAAACCCTAGCACTGTAATTAGGGTCCCACATGATATGTAATGTTGGATTACACACCATGTAATGTGGGTTTTATTGAAACCCATGAATACTCCCTACATGATCCCATGTTTCTATTGCCTTCATATCCATTTAAATACTTTCCATGGATTGTAGATTTGGGTCAATCCAAGATCAATGTCATCGAATATATATTTCTAACCATCAAAATCAACAAAAAAACTACCATTGTTAGCCCGTTCCATCACCACTCATCAAATTGAGAAGAACAAGAACTTTGTATTGGTCTGATACACCTCAATTCATACTCCACCATCATAGAACCTGGTAACACTCTCAATCCTAAACTTCACCTATGATATTGATCTATTGTTCCAAAGAAGGGTCACGTAATGACCAAATACCCGGTATTAATTGAACTGAGGGAAAAAGGAATTGCCCATGATGAAAGTGTGAAGAAACAGGGGATAAAACCATAAAAAAATAAATGTGAGGATTGAACCTCATCCTTTTTTCATTTTTAAATCGATCCACCATCATATAATATATGAATGAATAGGAATAATCATCAATGAACAAATAAATCAACCATAAAATAAATCAACCGTTGATGCACGAATCAATTCTGGTTTGTGGAATTGATCCTTGTTTGAAATGGGATAAATAAATGGGATGAATTAACATAAATAAAACATCAAAACTGGAATTTGGATTGATAATTGATGAAGAAAAATTCTATGTTTTCATCATTAGTGAGATCCGTGATCTCTGTTGGAATAGAGGATCCTTACAGTATCAACCTAATCCTCTAATATGATGTCGTCCACCAATATATCTGCAAAGGATCCTCTCTAGGTATACAAGGTTATATGGATAAACATGATATTTACACATAATGGGGTATTTATAGAGGAGGTCACTAGTTCACTGCACCAATGAAATAAAATATATAAAATAATTTATTTATTTATTTTTAGTGTCTCCAGTAACTTTATCACAAACACCTAGTTCCAAAAAAGGTTATGTCACACCTAGGTTAAAAATTAGGTCCTAAAATCAATGAAAGATTCATATTTCCAATTTGGGACTCAAATCTGGAGTTATTATACTATTTTAGGAAACCTATGTACACATGATATTAATATATTTAATATTTTTCAAATATCAATTCTAGACTCACCGGGCCTTAGAGTCTCATGTTGTCTCATCTCTTGGCTTTGAAAATATTACTAGATATATTTTAGAGCTTTACATGGAATAATTTGAGACATTACATTGAACTAACTCTTTTGGTAAACAGATCACTAGAGCACTAGACAACTTCTTCTTTAGGTACTCAAAATCTTCCTGACACTGATCATTCCATAAGAACACATAATATTTTATAGTCAGGGTTATAATAGGTGTCACTACCTAAGAGAAATAAGCTATGAACCTCAGATAATAGTCTGTAAGACCAAGGAAAACCTTAAACTCTATAGTAGTCTTAGAGGATTCCTAATAAATATTTTTCAAAATATTAAAAGGGTCTATAATTACTCCTCATTGGGACACGACATGTCCATGAAATTAACCTCATGAGCTGAGAACTCACAATTTAATAGATTCCCAAACAACAGCTGATGTTGGAGAACCCCCAAAACAGCATACATATGCTTTGTGTTCTCCTCCTCATATATGAACTATACAATTATGTTATCGAGGAAAACCATCATGAACCGATCTAGGAGCTCCCCAGATATCGCATTCATCAAACTCATGAACATAGCTAGTGAGTTTTTACACCAAACAACAACAAAAAAAAACTTATAATTCCCATATGAAAATTGAAATGTAGTCTTTGGAATATCCTCATATTTTACCCACATCTGATGATATCCTGATTGTAGATCGATATTTGAGAACCAACTTTCTCCTTTCAGCTGATTGAAAAAAATCATCAATCTATGTAAGAGGATAGTGGTTCTTTATAGTCACTTCATTCAATAAACTGTAATCTATACAGAGACATAAACTTACATAAAACTTATTCAAAAAAAATCAGTGCACCCCAAGGTGACACACTTGTCCAATCAAATCATCGCTATAATAGATCATCAATCTTTACTCATAGCTCTCATAAATTAGAATGTTACATCCTAATAAGTGACATGTATATTGTAAAAATTATCAGTTGTATCTCTATCTCAAACTTGATCTCTTATTGAAGGGGTAACTCCATAACCTCCTTAGGAATAATTTCATAATACTCTTCTACAACCCTATGAAACACCATCATTTGAACCTCCAACAAACTCAAAATCATCTTGGACATCGAGGAATACAATTAAAAAACAAACCTCTAACCCATATGAGGGTCTCGCTTGGTAATGGACATGTTGGACTCCCAATCAGTGTCATAGTAAAAAATCTATCTCTTAAAGAAATCCATAGTAGCCAACACCAAATATAGCCATCCTGTGTTGAGGATGATATCATATGACTATATCTTTACACATATTAATTCTCCCTAAGATTGGTGTTTCCCTAACACTATCCCACAATGTCTATATACTTCTTATAGATAAGCTTAACCTCCATCTAGAATAGTAAATAAAAATAGTATTGTAGGCCTCTATAGATCAAGTATCAAATAGAAAACTATGTTGGGTGAAATTTAAGAGTATATATCTCTTGAATAAAAAAAATGCATCGAATTAGAAAATAACAGAGGGTACCTCGAACGATGTCAGGCTCATCCGATGCTAGAAATGGTAAAACATGAAGTTGTCCATGACTTGATCCATGGACTATTTGGCCCTAATTATGACCAAATAAATGGTTATTCTATACTTTTAGAGGATTAGGATCATCTCTGGGGTTTCCTCTTCCTTCCCTACGTCCTCTCTGTTGATACCAAGATATAACATCTAGCTGCTACTACCTCGATAGAAATTGCCTCAATAGAGAAACCTGGAGTGGAACACCTGGTGTATTTCTTACAATTCAGAAAGTCCATACAATATCACCATTTCTGACCACATACTTTACAAGAAAAACATGCATATAATCTATTGGAAAAGGCCCAAGAACCTTCACCTTTGGAGAAATGAGATGATAAGGGTTGGGACCTACCCCTAACTGTCTAAAATCTATCATGTTTAGGAAAATGAGAAAACAAGAACATAAATATTTGTTGTGAAGGGTCCTAATGACTCTCCTCTCATAATTATCTAGTTCTATCCACTATCCTCTTAAAAAAATATTCACTCTCTATCACCTCAAGATAACCTGGAAACATAAATTTGGTGACCTAGTAATGGATCTCTATATGAAAATCCAACTCAAAATTCCTAATAATAGCCTCATCATCTAGATAAGTCTAATTCATAATGAAGAAGGGTCCAGAAATAGATCATGAACTCCCACACACTAGAGTCACCTATATATGGGTAAGAATCTCTTATTGTCTAGCCGCCTTTATGGTAAAAGAAATAAAATCTCCTCAGAACTGGTCTCAAAACTCCCCCCACAAGACTTTTGACTCCTTTCAATCCCTGAGGAGAAACATCCACCACTGTCTTGCTACTCCATAAAACATCATCACTACCAATGAAACCCAGTGGTCCTTCTTATCATGGATAAAAATAAAAGATACACTAACATCATATTATAATGAACAAGGATTAACATACATGGATATTGAATCATTTTAGATGAATATTCAGCACATTACAAAAGTACATGCCCAAGGACTATAATAGTTTAGTGTCTTTGGAAACATGAAATAAAATATTTTAACTTTGTGAAAGATCTTCAATGTTTTCCATAAATATCTTTCCCATTCGTAATTATACTTAATACCTTTCTTCATAACCTTAGGAAAGGAAACATAAGAAAGGGTGACATCATATGCTCAATAAGGGTAAATAAAGAAGTTATGTAAGCATGAAATTAACATAAGGTTATTCTAACATAAAAATAACATTTGAAGATCATAACCTACATATCAATGATTATATAAATGATTAATGGCATAAAAATTGGTTGTTAATAAGAAATGAATAATAACAGAATAAATATCATAATATATAAGATCATAATATAGGAATAAGACATAGAATTTGGGGTATACAAGTAAGTATATAAAATCATTCCTTATATTTCAAGGCTCATTAACAAAACCTACCAATTCACTTCATGGAGAAAAGACCTACTCGAGGGACAAACCACCATCCCTAGTCATAAAAATTTCTTTGTAGTGTAATGGTTTCACTCCCCAAACAATATTAGTAGTCAAGGTTCACTCCCAAGACCATATTTACATTCAAAGTCCCTTACTGAACCGAGTTCACTACCTGTTCCAACCACATATATCTCATGAGATATAAATCTTTACCCAATGCATTTTAGGGAGATATAGGTCTCACCAATCACATAATGAAATCATACATATGTGTTCTACATGAAAATAAAACAATCCTAATATCATGACTCATAAAAAGAGATGGGTTTCATAAACATCATATCATAAACCATGAAGTGAAATGGTCAATATAATATTTTCATCCTGTCATAACCTATGGAAAAGATATATGTTCCATAATAATATCATCATATAATAACCCATTAAAGGAAGTGAGATTCACAAGTATTTTACCATGATATAACTTGTGTAAGATAAATGAGTTTCATAAACAATTTGTCGTCTTAAACATAAACCATTCAAATAAATGATAACAATGGTGTCCTTGGATCATATCCCAAAAAAGAATAAACTATATCAAAGGATCCCCTCTTATATGGAGAAGGATTTTTAAAGACCACTTGGATCATTTCTTAAGGTAAATAATCCTTTCTTTAAAAATAATTATTTTTAATATAAAACATTTTCAAAACCCATTTCTATGAATAACACTTTGAAATTTTTTTAATTGAGCTTTAAAAATCATTTAAAACATTTATTGATGAAAATATCATTTCTTTTTTGAAAAATGATTTTTAAAACATAAAACTTTTTAAAAAACTTTTTATTTGAAAATAAAATTGAAAAAATATAAAGGAAACTTGTTTTTTTTAACATTTTCTTTGAAAATATATTTTAAAACTTATAATGTAAGCATTGAAAATATTTTAAAACCTCATTATTTGAAAATAGATTTCAAAACTTATAAGGAAATCTTGAGAACATTTTAAAATATTATTTTAAAATAATTAGAAAAAAACTTATTTTTTATACTATTAAAAAATAATTTCTTTAAAAATAATCTTGTAAACATGAAAAGGAAGCTTCAAAAAAAATTACAGTCATGATAGTAGGTAAATCTATACATTCCGAACATTCAATTGGCACCATAATATGTTAAGAAAGGTGCCTTGATCAGAAAACAACAATAAAATTCCTCTTAAAATAATTTTTAAAAAGGTAAAAAATTTGTAAAAATTAATTTTTAAAGCATAGGATAATAGAATAAAATTTTTGAAAAACATTTTTAGAAAAAATGGTTTTGAAGGAAAAAATATTTATGATTGAAGGGACAAATAAATTTGGATTGTCTTAAAAGAATTTATTAATTATGTTAAGTTCCAAATAGTTGAAAAATTATACAATTAAATGAATATATCATGAATATATATAATAGAAGAAAATACATGAGATATCTTTCTTGATGGATCATAATATTTTATCAAAGTAATAATAATTATAAACAATCCTGATAAACAATGAGATCATAGAAATAAACTGTTACCACTTTGGTAATGTTAAATTATAATTCCCATGAATGAATAACATTACATGAAGCTTAAAATATCAAGAAAATAGGTATATTCATGATATAATATGTTAAATGGTATTATATACACCTCATAAAAGAGTGTAGGTGCATAACAAAATATGTGTCTCAAAGAAGGAAAATTGAGACAAAATTACCTTACCAATTTGGTAATTTTTGAATTATAAACCCCCACGAAATAGATATCATAAAATGTATATGAAAATAACAATAAATTTAAGTATAAGTATCATATAATTATATACACCATATTAAATAAATGAGTGGTGACTAAGGCACAAGTCTTGTAGAAATAAAAGTGAGACTTGAAATCCCATTACCTTATGTCCTGACTCTCGTCGTACTTGTTAAAAACTCATGTATAATAAATATAAGTATATTATAAATCTATTAAAAAAATATTAAATTATATTATACCATATAATATTTTATTATGACCTTTTATTATCTATTTATTAACACTTTCATGTTAATGTTACATTTCAGGTAATAACTATTTTGTTTTTCACATGTGTTTTGATTTGTTATATTTATGGTCCTCTTACTTATATCATGATTTCATCATATAAATAATTATTAACATGAAATTAATAATATATATATATATATATTAATTATATATGTATATATAATAATCTATAAAATATAGAAATATGAAATGAAATACATCATTCATGAAGATACTAGGTCATACGTATGCATTAATGTTTTTTCCATTTTCTTATCGCATTGAAAGAAAAAAAAAGTAAATGAAATACATGTATATATGTAATATAATTAAATTATAAATCTTATTTTATATATATCATATAATTTTAATAAAACCATCCTTAATACATTCCATATAAATTTTAAACGAGTCACATCGTTTTGAGGAGGCTGTAGTCCACACGTCCACAAATGAAGTTATCATAAACCCAAAAAATGTAAATCACGAAGTTATGTATTATATAATAATTCCAAAAGAATAAATACATAATAAATATCATATATATCATATAAAAAGTTAAATTCCATCATTATTCCCAACCTTTAAAGGTGGAAATGGAAGAACAAATGACATCGGTTAGCGAGGTGGTAGTCTGCCGTACACAGAAATGATGATTACATCTCCCATTTGATGAAAGTGTGTGTTAGTGTAAGTAATAACCTAAAAATCACAACATATTAGAATATTTAGGATAATTAAGTTATTATATAATCATTGAATAAGAATAATTGAGGGTTTTTAGAAAGAAATAAAACAAAAGTGATTGTTGAATGGAGTTACCTCTTCTTTAGGTAAATCCTTTTGGTTTACACGAAAGGATTTCCTTGGTTGGATTTATGTAGAAATGGGAGATTTTAGGATGAATGGAGGTAATTTTTGAGGATATTTGGGCAGGGTTTTTTGATCAAAAAGGATTGATAGGTGTGAATAAGTGAGGGGTTGGGTGCCCTTTTTATAGTGTAGGAGTGAAATTCTTGTAAATATAAAAAAGTAAACAATATTTAGAGGTCTCTATATTATAATGTGCCTCCAATAATTTTACATGTTTTATCCAAGAGGGTAATTGGTCTAAATATATCCATCCAATGTATTTTTTTATATGTTTCAAGGTTATTTGTCCCCTTAAATTAAAGTCCAACCACTAAGTAAACTCGTTTTTACCTTAATCACTATAATTAATTTTAATTAATTTCATTTATTACTTTGGTAAAAAATTAATCTGAACTAATTATAAATTATAAATTAGTATTATTAAAAATATGGAATCTATTTTTCCAAATTATAATCGTATAAGTGGCAGAATTTAATTTAAAATTAATCTTGTAGATGTGTCATGAAAGCGAGGTTTTAAAGTAAAAATGTTTAAAAGTTTGAAATGTTTTTATATCCAATTTCAATTTTAATATGGTTAAAATGACCTAAATTAGATTAATTTATGTCAAAATTAAATAAGTATAAAATAAACTAAATTAAAATATAATTTAACTATATAAATAATTCAGATGAAAAACTGGTTTTCAATTAAAATTCAGTGTTTTTCACCATTAATCAAAAAATAAAACTTCAAAAAAAATACCAAAATTCACTCAATGTAAAATTTGATATTAAAATTTAAAAAATGAAGATTATTATTTCAAATAAAAATTATATAAGTTTCAAAAATTAGATTTAAAATAGGTATGCCATTAAAAGGTAGTAAAATTACCTTTTGAGAAATACATCTTTTTATTCATAAAATTGGATTTATTCTTATATATTTTATAGAAAAACAATAATATGAATGTTAAATATTTTAATGGATATTTTATATATATTTATATATTTAATTAAAATCATTTATCAAAAGTTTTTTAATTAACTTATTAAGTTAAAATGCGTTTGATTTCATAAATATAGTTTCCAGCAAAATATTTCCTATATTTTCATAAGGGTTTAATTTTAATTTCTAGTTAATTGGTCATAAAATAATTCTTATTATATACATGTTTAACCCATATTTTCATAATTTAATTAATCATATTAATAATATTCATCCAAATGGATAGGTGATGACTATAATAATATTTTAATAATAATACTAATAGTACATTGTAGTTTGGTAAAACTAGGTCTTGTGTGCAACACAAGATGTCGATGGAACTTGGAATTTTCAGTAATTCAAGACAAACATAGTGTTTCCTATATGTAAAAATAATATAAGTATTTCATGTATTGAAAGATCTAATTTTTGTTGCATATAAAACAATAATAACGTGGTGGTTTCATATAAAAAAGCTATATTCAATGTTGTGTGAAAAACAGAATATTGGGAAGATTAAATTTATTTGAAAAAAATCACAAAATCTAAAGGGGTTACATTTCAACCCCTTAAAAAAATTAATTTCACCCTTGTAATTCGTCAAGTTTAT
The DNA here is from genome assembly GCA_963277665.1 of Viscum album. Classification (NCBI taxonomy): domain Eukaryota; kingdom Viridiplantae; phylum Streptophyta; class Magnoliopsida; order Santalales; family Viscaceae; genus Viscum; species Viscum album. The sequence continues at coordinate 213,610,937 of OY728163.1, forward strand.
CAATGGATTAATACTTGGAAGTTTTTTTCATAGAAACCCACATCGTAAAAATGAATACAAAAACATCCTTTATAAAGGGAATGTGGAAAACATAATGGTTACCTAATGTAATAAATAACTAGGATTAAACATAAGAGAACATATGTACAAAGTGAAAACATGGACTTTGAAGATAAATATAACTATCATGTTCTAACATAGAGTGATAAAGAACATGGTCAGTAGAATGTTAATGATCACAAAGCCATAATCTAAAGAGTCTTAGAAAGGTCATTCCATCCATCCATTATAAATTTTTATTATAAAGATACTTTAAGGACAAGTGGGAAACCATGGTACACAAAAAAAAACCACTACGTGCTAAAAGAGCTCACAAAATGGTTAAACACAAGGCTAAGGTTCTTTGAGTCAGACACTCGATATAGTTCCCAGTGCAGAGTACTAACCTGAGTGTCTGGATCCACTTTGATGAGTTCTTCAAGATGAGTAACCATTCCACTTTATAAGAAAAATCTCACCCTTGGGTTGTGACTCTATGAATTTTCACTTCATCTATTATTCTAAGAAATGAAGGTGGATTTGTCACTCCTGAAGAATTAGAAGATCATGAGATCTATAAATAGAATTACAGGTCATTCTATCTTCCTTTAGTTAACATCTAAACAAAATATATAGAATATATTATCTAATATGCATAAATCCTCATATGAAGAAATAAAACTTCAATATTTAAAACCTCATCTGAATTTTAACCTAAACCATTCCATATATGGTTAACATTACAAATATTATAAAATATGGAAGTAAAAAAATTTATAAATAAGGTAACTAAATTCCTAAAAATAATCTTACCATTTATCCCACATATATCATAAAGAAGCTCTTGGTTGTCTCACACCAAACATGTGAATACCTTCATCATGTATTCTTTTGAAACATGGTAGTAACCTGAATTACCATAATTTCTTATTGAAAAAATTCATGCATCCTTATTCCAAATTTAGATGGATATATTAATTAAATCCAAAACTACTATAAACTTCATCAATCATAGCATAGACCAATTTTCAACAAATCCTTAATTAGTTCCAAGGTAATTAGTACTGTCTAATTTACTTATTCATATCCAACATATATTTATCCAAACATCATTATCACAACATTTGAATAATATTAAGTGTTATATTTCCCTTAATCATGTTTTTAACATGAAAATCACCTTTACATTAGATCTCTTTTCAAGTCAATCAGAACCATTCAACGTATTATTGTAAATCCTTACCAAAAAACATAAACTGAACAATACTTATATATTTTTCAATTAATAATTGTTGAATCCAAATACATAAACACTCCAATTATCTGACTTCTTTCTTAAACCATTAATAAGGCTACATCATACTATTACTTAATACCTCTTTCCATTCACATTTCATTTGTTGTCTCATTATCATCATCAATATTACCATTACTCATACTGATTCTATTCAATATATTTCCTATTAGGACATCTATTTTCATAATGAACATTAATTAAATACATAAAACATTCAACTAATGATAATATATTAGGGAGGTCAATTTTTCCATCCATTGCGTTAACTGAACTTTTCATTTTCCCTTTACAGTTACTTTATTTATGTCCTTCTTTTCCACAATCAAAACATCTTCATGTTCTACTGATATGTTCACTTGGGTGTTTCTTCCCACATTCTCAACATGTAGAAAACTAAATATTATTTTTCTAAGTGGAATACATTACCTAAATTATCAGTGAACTCTTTCATTATCTTCTTTAGTTATTTTTAGAGTTGCTTAAGGTATACGTTGTTAATTATGTTATGTGAAAACTGATTACGAATGATCACAACATCCTTCTCTTCAATGATAATCCCACTTTATTGTTCATCAAAAAAATTTCCATCACATTCAACATTAACCCAATTCATTATGGTTCCCTCCATTGACTAAAACCAGATAACATAGTGTGATAAATTATTATCATAGAGTAAAACCACATAATCTTGACAAATCACTTATTTGATGTTTAAATCATGAAACCTTCTTTTAAATCTATTACACCTTTGACTTATCATTATGGAAATACCTAGATATATCCTTAGAAATATCCCTAAGGATATCACTAATGTTTTATCATCCTAGTTTTAAAAGGTTTACTAAACCTTTCCTTTGATACCAACTATAGTGACCCAGTCTTAACATTCAAGGATATTATATTATTTTAGATGAATATTAAGCACATTAAAGAAGTAAATTCCTAATAGTTTAGTATATTTGGAAACTTGGAACACAATATTCTAACTTGGTGAAAGATCTTTAATATTTCTCACAAAGATCTTCCCCTTTAGTAATCATACTTAAAACCATTCTTCATAACATGGAAAAGGAAAACATAATAAAGGGTGAGATTAGATTCTTGATAAGTTTAAATAAAGGAGACATGTAATCATAACATGAGAATAAGGGTATGAGAACGTAATAATAACATTTTAAGATCATACCCTTCAAATCAAAGATCATATACACTAGTCATGGCCTAAAGATTTGAAGTTCATAAGACAAGAATTATAAGGGAATCAAGAGCATAATCTATGAGATCATCACATTGGAATAAGACATAGAATTTATGTCATAGATATAATTATATAAAATCATTTCCTATAAGTTAAGTCTCAATGACAAAACCTATCAGGGTAATGGGGGATACAACTACTAGGCATGACACACCACCATCCCTAGTCGTAAACATTTCCTTGTAGTGGAATGGGTTTACTCCCCAAATCATAATAATAGTCAATGTTCACTACCAATACCATCTTAGTATTCAAGGTTCACTCACAAGACCATCTTAGTAGTCAAGGTTCACTCCCAATACCATCTTAATAAACAAAGTCCCTTATTGAACCGAGTTCACTCCCTATTCCATCCATGTCTATCTCATTAAATATAAATGTTTACCCAATGAATTAGAGGGATATATAGGTACCACCCATCATATAATGAAATCATATATATGTGTTCTACAAGATAATAAAAAATTCATCATATCATGAACCATTAAAAGATATGGGTTTCATAAACATTATATCATAAACCATGAAATTAAATGGGCATCATAAGCATTTCATCTTATCATAACCTTTGGAAAAAATACAGGTTTCATAATAATTTAATAATATAATAACCCGTGAAAGGATGCAGGTTTCAAAAGTGGTTTAGTAGGGTATAACACGTGTAATATAAATAGTTTTCATAAACAAATTTTCATCTTAAAAAAACCATTCAATGTAAGGATAAGAATGGTGTCCATGGATAATATCCCAATAAATAATAAACTATATCAAAGGATTTCATCTTATATATATAAGGATTTTGAAAGATCACTTGGAGAATTTATTAATTAATACAATCTTTTATTTAGAAATATGTTTTTATAACATAAAAAAAATTTATAACCCTTTTCTTTGAATTTTTTTTGAAAACTTATGAAGTGAGCTTTAAAAATATTTTAAAACATATATTGATGAAATTATCCTTTTTTCTTTAAAAATTATTTTGAAAACATAAAACATTTTGAAAAACTATTTCATTAATAATAACCTTGAAAACTTATAAAAGAATCTTTAAAATATTTTTAAAACCTTTTATATGAAAATATCTTTTAAAACATATAAATGAAGCTTTGAGTTTTTTTTGAAAATCTTTTCTCTGAAAATACCTTTGAAATGTTATCAAGAAAGAATGAAACCATTTTGAAAACCTTTTTATTTGAAAATAAATTGAAAAAGAAATAATTATTAAAATATATAAAGAAAAATTATTAAAAAATAACCTAGTAAAATTGAAAATAAAAGTTCATGGAAATAATGGTCATGACGGTAGGGAAATTCGTACAAGTTGAACATTCATTTTTCACCATAAAATATTTAGAAAACTGCCTTGATATGAAAACAACAAGAATATTCCTTTTAAGACCATTTTTAAAAAGGTAAAACTTCTATAAAAATCCATTCTAAAAATCATAGGATAATAGTATAAGTTTTTTGAAAAACATTTTTAAGAAATTCAATTTTTAAGGAAAATAGATTTCCGGTCGAAGGGAGAAATAAAGTCGGATTTCCTTGAAACCATTTTCCTAATTATATTAAGTACAAAGTAGTGAAAAAATTGAATAGTTACATGAAGATATCATGAATTACCAACGGATAATAAAATTCATGAGGGATATTGAGATATGGATCATAATATTTCATTAATGTAAGCATAATCATAATTAATCCTAATAACCAATGAGATTGTGGCAATAAACTGTTACCACTTTGGTAACTTTGAATTATTATCAGCATGAAATATTAAAATTATATGAAGCTGAAAATTTCATTAAAATATGAATATTCACGATGTAAAATTTAAAATGGAATTACTTATAATTTGTAAAATAATATGGGTGCATAAAATTGATGTGTCTTAAAGAAGGTAAATTGAGACAAAATTACATTACCAATTTGGTAACTTTTGAATCGTAAAACCCAATGAAATAGATATCATAAAATTAGTATGAAAATAACCACAAATTTATTTATAAGGATCATATAATGACTTCATGGTAAATATATACAACATGAAAAAGAAACAAGTGGTGACTAAGGCATAAGTCTCACAGAAATAAAAGCGAGACTAGAAATCCATTTACCTTATGTGTTGACTCTCATCGTACTTATTTAAACCTCTTATATAATAAATATTAGTTTATTATACATATATTAAAGAAAAAATTAAATTATTTAATTCTATATATGATTCTTTTTTGACCTTTTGTTACCAATTTATTAACACTTCCACGATAATGTTACATTTTGGGTAATAACTGCTTTGTTTTTCACACGTGTTTTGATTTGTTATATTTTTCTTCTTCTTAATTATATCATGATTTTATCATATAAAAAATGATAAAAATGACATAAAAATAATATACATATATTATATATATTTATTTATAATACGTTATAAAATATATAAATATGAAATTGATTACATTGTTAATGGAGATGATAGGTTGTACGTACGTGTAGAAGTTATTTCCATTTTCTTGTCGGATCGAAATAAAGAATGAAAATGAAATATTTGTATATATATATATATAATATCATTATAGTATAATTATCATTTCATATATATATCATATATGTTTACTAAATCTATCCTCAATACATTCCATATAAAGTGTGAATGAATCACATCCCTTAGAGGAGGCGGTTGTCCACACATCCACAAACAAAGTTATCGTATTCCTGAAAAATGGAAATAATGAAGGTATGTGTTATATAAAAATTAAATAAGTATAAATACATCATAAATATCATAAATATAATATAAAACATAAATTTCATCATTATTCCCGACCATGAAATGTGGAAAATTAAGAACAAATGACATCAGTTTGCAAGGAGTTAGTCCGCCTTATGCAAGAATGGTGATTGTGTATCCCATTTTATGGAAGAGTGTGTGAGTTTAGTTCATACAATTAACATAAAAAAATCTCAATATATTTATGATAAATAGGTTATTATATAATCATATAATAATAATAACTTTTGGTCTGGATAAAGAAATAAAACAAAAGTGCTTCTTGAATTATGTTATCACTTCTTTGGGTAACTTTTTTTGGTTTGCACCAAAGGGATTAATTGGTTGGATTTATGCCCAAATGGAGGATTATAGGATTTATTTAGAAAATTTAGTAGTATAGTTTGGTAGGTTTTTTCTAAGAAAAATGGCTTGATATGTGAGAATAAGTTAGTGGGTGAGTTCCCTTTTTATAATGGAGAAGTAATGGTATTCTTATAATTATAAAAAAGTAAACACTATTGAGAGGTCTCCCTTAAATGATGTGCCTAAAATAATTTTACATATTCAATAAAATAAGTTTCTTGGAAGAAATATTACCATACAAAGTATTTATTATATGTTTCTAGGTTATTTTTTCCATTAAATTAAAGTCTAACCACTAAGTAAACTCGTTTTTACCTTAATCACTATAATAAATTTTCATTACCTTCACTAATCACTTGGGTTAAAATTTAATTTTACCTAATTATAAATTGAATATTATTTTGATTAAAAATATTTAATCCTTTTTTTCAAATTCTAATCATCTAAGTAGAATAAATTAATTTGAAATTAATCTCGAAGATGTGTTGTGAAAGAGGATTTTTAAAGTGAAAATGTTTAAAAGTTTAAATGGTTTTATATAAAATTTCAATGTGAAATTGGTTCCAATAATCTAAATTGGATTAATTTATGTAAAATTGAACTAATTATACTTTAAAACCAAATTAAAATACAATTTGATTATATAAATAAAACAGATGAAAAAACATTTTTCAATTAAAAGTCAGTGTTTTCATTATTTATCAAAACATGAAACTTTTCAGAAAAATACCAAAAATCCACCCAAGGTAATTTTTGATATTAAGATTTAAAAAATTATTATTTTTTAAAATAAAAAATATAAAAGTGAAAAAAATTATATTTGAAATCAGTGATCCATTAAAATGTGGTAAATTTAAATTTTAGATAAATACATCTTTTTATTCATAAAATTCGATTTATTCTTATATCTTGTCTCACAAACACAAAAGTTAGATGTTAAATAGTTGTCTCAATATAAAATATATATATATACATATATATATATATATATATATATATATTTAATTAAAATCATTTATCAAAAGTGTTTTAATTAATTTATTTATATAAAACATGTTTGATTGCATAAATATAGTTTTCCAGCAAAAGATTTCTTATATTTTCAAAAGGGTTTTATTTTCATTTCTAGTTAATTGGTCACTAGATAATTATTTTTATATACATGTTTAGATGTATATTTTAATAATTTAATTAATATTATTCATAACTATCATTCCAGGAGTTGGGTGAAAAATATAATAATATTTTGATAATAATATTAATACTCTACAAAAACAACGTTACTTAGCAATGGGTTTTTAGTGACCATTCTAGTAACCATCACAAAAAAATATTGTAAAAAAATAGTGGTTGTTTGATCAAACCAACAATATTTTTTTTAACAATTGATTTGAATTTCAATTAAACTACTACTAAATGTTTATAAAAAACCCTAATTCTTCCCTTCTCTCATTTCCTCTATGCGACCTCGGCCCCTTCCCCCCTCCCCCAACTTCCTCCTCTCACCTACCTGGTGGAAACCCCAACCCTATAACCCTTATTCCCCACCCCTCTGACCTACCCCTTCCCTTCTCGGTGGAGACCCTAATCCTTGGGACCCCCCATCTGACCCCGACCCCTACGACCCCCCTGCGACCTCTATCTATTCAGCTCGCGGTTCCCCTCCTCATTAATGATGTGGAGCCCCCCTTACAACCTACCTATACCTAGATCAGTTCCTCTCCTTGGTGGTGACTCAAACCCCACCCCGTTGACCTCCCTCTCGCCGGCTTGGATCCCCTCCTCAACGACAATGCAACCCCCCTAAAGTTGCATTATCTATACCCTAAATCTATTATTGAGTAGCATTTTATAGATAATAATGGTTGATATAAAGAGTATATAATTTGTTTATTATTCATTTAACAGTAATTTATATATGTAATTTTTATTTATAATATGTTATTTGTATTTTTTTAGTTATTTTTTTGGAGTTATAATAATCATTAGTTTTGGTTATGTTGTATTAAATTTGGAAAATAAATTCATTTATGATATAAGTCAGTTATGGAATCTAAATCATTCATAATTTCATGGTTAGTATTTGATATTAATGAATTACACTTTGTTCTATATATGTTAATGCCTCAAATTTTTGATATATACATAATTCATACTATTTTCCAACTCATGACTAACTGGTGGTAGGGATTGGGGTCACACATGGTTTTATCACTAACCCTGGAAAGGTCTCTATGGATAGAGGCCTTGAAAATGAGATATTAGACCCTTTTAAAATTTATAATAATGCTTCATGTTTTATAAATATGTGAGGAATAATTTATTTCAATAAAATCTATTGAATAATGATAGAGTAGTTAGGGTTAAGATTTACTTGTAGGATAATAATTTATTGGTTATGGTAACTCGAACAACCAATATAGTTTCATTGGTTTTATTTTCACTAACATGATTTTTAAGAGAACTAATTATAGTGTGCAGTTTGTTTTTTGTGGAGTCAAATGACTAATTTTTTTCCATTTTATTTGAAAATAACTATACATGGTATTCAAATTTATGTTAACATCATGTTTTTTATGTTTTTGTCAAATTAAAGGAACATCTGATTCGATGTTATGTGAACATAGTTGATTTATATAATTCATGAGAACAACATGAAGTCACAATAAACCAATTCAATTGAATATGGAAATATAGAGTTGAATATTTTCATTATGCATGATATATAGTGATATTCAAATAAAGTATACTTTGCATTCATATTTTTAAGGGGTTATCTTGGTCTTTTTAACACCCCAATCTTCCACGATACACTTCTCTTTGAATAATACAAAAGCATGGGTTGTACGCAACACTGAGTTCAAGTACACCACGACTTACCAAACTAGCCGTTCAAAAGAGGTTATGAATAGTATTAACTAAATTTTAAATATTATATTATTTTTATAATTTTAATCCATATTATGAGTTTCTAAGACATTATTTATAAACAAATTCATTTTTTCAGATAAAAGAAGTATTTTTTCAAAAAATGAAATTTTACCGCCTTTTAATGGCACAACATTTTTAAAACCAATATTTGAAACTTTTATATATTCAATTTGAAAAAAATAAATTCTTATTTAGAATCAGGACATAATAATTTAGTATCAATAATGTTTTGGTGTCTTTCTGATAACTTTCATATTTGGGTGAATAGTGAAAAATTATTAAATTTTAACTGAAAAAAACTTTTTTAATCAAAATAATTTATATTGTTAAATTATACATTTTAATGGTTTGGAAGTATATATAGATTATATTTTTACTATTTAATCCAATGATGGTCATTTTAAGTAATTTCACCTTGAAATTGGACATAAACAAGTGTCAAACTTTTGATAGTTATTATTTCTTAAAAATACGCCTTTTGGTTTCGAAAGTGGGAATTAATTTTAAAATGAAACATTTATGTTTTGAATTTGGTGAAATAGACTTCATTTTTGGATTCGAAATAATGAAATTATCCTAGGGTGAAATTTTGGTACTTTTCGGATAACTTTTATATTTTGATGAATAGTGAAAATTACTAAATTTTAATTAAAAACAACTTTTTTTAATCAAAATAATTAATAGTGATAAATTATGAATTTGAGTGGTTTTAAATTATATTTAAAATAGATTTTTACCATGTAATACAATGTGGTTCATTGAACATAATTTCACATTTAAACCAGACATAAACAAGTGTCAATCTTTTGATAGTTATTATCTCTTAAAAACACGCTTTTTGGTTTAACAACGGGAAGTAATTTTAAATTAATTTCTGCCACTTCTGTGTTTTGAATTTAGAAAAATGTATTCCATATTTGGAATCAGGATGTTCAAATTGTGTAAATAGGTAACTTTTATTTTTAAAAATTTTGGATAATTACTTCGGTAAATATTTTATTTACCATGGTTAAAGGGTAAATCCGGTAAACAAGGGTTAACAAATAATATTATAATAATAATAAATTACCCTAAAACGTGTCTTAACCCTATTGGTTGATACATGGTCGACCATGGGCATCTTTGGGTCGATTTTGGGACCCCATGGACCCACTTGTAAGTGATAGGGACACTTTATTTTAATTAAGTTAAAATGAATACAAAAATGACACAAGCATATATCTTTTAGAAAAACAATTGTTACATAGGGTTATATATGTTTTATTTTAGACTATAAATATTAATTAGAAAGATAAAACGATTTCCTACATAATTAGAGTTTATTTATAATTTTTAGACATTAAATAATTTAATTTATGTATGACACAATGGTGATGCAGTAATTACCATAATAGTGAAAAATTAGAATAATTGATATTATAAATACCCAAATAAATATAATTTGAGACTTTTATTGAATTAAACTAATTTTATAGATTAATATGACATATTAGGATTGATTTAATTAACTTTTTGTGAAGTAATAATTCTGTTATGAGTTTCACAAAAATCAACTATTGAATAGTGTCAAAATTGACATAAAAGAGTCTTTAAAACAAATATTATATTATTAATTGATATTAAACTCCTAAAAATATAAGGTTCGGCCAAGAGACTTATATCATGATAGTTGTATCATTACTGTACCACTTGGGGGTCGCTTGGATGTATATTGTATGTTTATTAACCATATAATATAAAAATACAAAGAGACATTGTAAAAGTGAAACTAATTAACTAAGAGTTAATACTTAAAGATAAGGTTAATATAATGACCCAAACCTATCTAAATTCTATTGTTTGAGTGGTTTTAGACCCATCCCAACCTTAAAATTTAAATAATCAACTTTTGAGCTATTAGAAACCGAATATGAATTTATTATAAATTAATATTTCTAGCTTTTCCAAAGGTGCCCCTCACCCCTCTTATAAAAGAGCACTCCTCCTTATCATTTATTCACACCTTAAAAGCCTTTTGGTTCGGCCAACCCCTGAAAAACTACTCTCTCAACTTCCCTCACTACAACCTAGAGACCTTAGTTTGATCAGAAAGACATCCTAAGGATCCCTTTTGATAAAATCAAAAGGAAGAACCCGAAGAAGAGGTAATGTTTTCACCACCCCTTTTCAAGTTCCTTTCTTCTTCCACTTCTTCTTTATTTGTTATTACCATTCTAAAATAATAACTCCAGTATAATATATATTCTGTGATGTTATTATAAATATGTTACAACTATATTCAGTATTCTATCCACCCTTTGAATAACATGTCACCATACATGCGTACGTACGACTTACCGTCTCCACGTCGTGGTGTAATTATTATTCAATATATTATTATTTGGATGGGTATAATAATGATGTGTAACTCATGTAAATAATAAATATAACATGATAATGATTCTGTATATATGATATACCATCCAATTATATATTATTTTAATATCATAAGAATGATATTGTCGCTCGTGCGTACGTACGGACTACCATCTCCACGAACGTGATGAGATTCATTCTCCATCGTATCCATTCAAGTATAATTCTCATTTGATGATTAAAAATAATATTTAAGGACTTGATATAATTCTGGATATGAATAATATACATCCCATTAATAAAAAATATGGCTCACATAATAAAGAATATAAGGTAAAATGAACCCGTTAACACCCGAAATGACGATAATTCTAAGATATTATTAACAAATCAATGTTAAAAGATCATATATGATATCATATTAATGCATATCATTATTTTATAATTAAATAACAATTATTTAACCATTATACAGGAGGTTAAACTACCGTCGACCAAGGAAAAAGTACAAAGTAATGGGTTTCTTATCTCACTCTTAATCTCGTGATAATTCCATTGTCCACCACTTATTTATTGCATGTGGTGTATGTGTACTACCCATAATTGTATTAATTGTGTATTATACTTTAATTTATGGGAATTTACATAATAATTGTATGATCCTTCTTTCATGGGTGTATGTTTCATAAGTTACCTAATCGATAAGGGAATTTGAAATTTCAATTCCCATTTATTCGGCTTTACGCAAACTCCATTGATTATTTTACTCCGAGATTATTTGTGGAATCACTATTCATTTTCTTATGTCATAATTTCCACTCCCCTTTTCTGTGAATATACTTTTGATACACATAATCACTCCATTTATAATTTCTCAAGTCATTGATATGAATTTGATAAGAGTAATTTTAACTCATTCTCCATTTGTTGAGTTAAACATCCAATTCATTGGTGTTGTTTTTACAAGATTATGTGTGAATGTTATTTGATTGTTTTACACTGAATATCCAATAATATTTAGTGTATTTATATTTTTCACACATAACTATGTCGTTGATTTATCCTTAATCTAAGGATATGGCCTTTATGAGAGATTTCATCTCAATTTACATTCCATTGAGACTTCTTTGTTGTTATACACCAAATCACATTTATGTGGTGTATATAATGTACTTTGACATAGTATATCATGAATTCCTTTATTCTCATGATATTACAATGTTTTGATTACCTCAATTATTTTTATTCAAGTGTCTCTCTTTTGGATAGAAACTCTAACTAAAATACCATTTTTAAATGTTTTAAAGACTTATTCTTCTAAATCTTGCTCATTAATGTCCATGTTTTAAAAATGGTTTTAAGGATTTATTTATATGGACATTAAAGTTTTAAAATTAAAATTCCTTTTAAAAGTTTCAAAGTGTTATGGGACACTTTGATTCAAAAATCTATTTTTAAATGGCTTCTTGACAAATAGTGTGACTTTTAAATGATTTCAAGAAAAAGGGGGATATTTCTCTCAAATAGTTTTGATGATTATTTTTATCTATGTAAATATCCTTCATTATTCTCGATTGAGGTTAATATGATACAATACAATCTTCCATATTGTATCAAATGAGTTATGTTTGATTATGGATGTGCTATTTTTATACCATTCATGGTTTTTGGATAAAGTATTGACATTTCGTATGCTAGTTTTAATACGAATGTTTATGTTATGTTTAAAACTTTTCATATTAGGAATGCATTGGACTTAGTAACTGATGGGTGGAGCCCGCTATAGCTCCTCGATGCATCGGTAGGTCTCATGAGACAAACTAGTGTCTTGGCACAAGGCCTTGGCAAAATCTTATTTGTAGTCTTGGCACGAGGCCTTGGCTATGTGGTTATGATAGTCTGGAATTATGCATTCCATCATTATGAAAGTGGTTATTGATATTGCATGTAATTGTTCGACTAGTAGAATATCCATGTGAATAAGTAAATGACATTATTTCATTTTATCTTTGCCATATTATGATGAAGTTCAAGTTTAAAAGGCTTTTGTTTTAATTATAAATTGTCTTAAGTGTTTATGCTTATCTATGAAAGCTTCTGCTATAATGTTATCCTTACTGAGCGTCTGAGCTCACCCCTTTCAATGTTTTATTTCTCCCAAGATTATGAAGAAGTAATTTATGAATGACCTGCAGGGATAGTATGAGGGGATATGAAGACAAGATGTTTTTTTATGTAATGTAAAACTTTATGATTGTATCTAGTGTTTCCAAGGCTACTAAACTAATCGGTCTTTCAAGACTTGATCTTTCTTGTGATCATGCCAATGTTATGTAATAATGCACCGACTCTTGGTAACTGGGGTCGGGGCGTTACAGTTAGTATCAGAGGAAGTTTAGTACAAAACTTGGATGCTAGATTTAGATAAACTCTGATTAGAGCACGTAGACCTAAGATGAACTTTAAGGATTAGTATAGAATAACTTCCTAGAATTTTGGTATTGTAGAGATTTTGTGAGTTTTCCGAGCAATACATCCATGTCTGGATACGAGCAGGTAGAGGAGGCTCTGGCATAGATGTAACTAGGGGTAAAACCCGAAAACACCGCTTTGAGCTAGACTCGAACGGGAACTGGTGAACGACAACGGGCCTTGCTGCACTCTTGGTTACGACACTCCTGGGGGATATGCTTAGGATAATTTACATTTTCTTTACAAACCGATTTAAAGTAATATAAATATAAGATGAGATTAAATGACCTTGGTTAATCCTAATGTGTTTCAAATTGAGAATATGGTGACATGTTAATCTCTAAATGATTTTATGACTACTGTTACTCACACAATGCTTTCTGGTTTTAGTCAATGGCTAGATTCCAAGGAAGTCATAGTGACTTTGAGAATGATGTACAAGGTGGGAATAGTAGTGGCAATGAGAAACAAAATGGAATGTTGATAGGCGTAAAAGATATTGTCTTTATGCCAAATCAGTTTTCCAAAAATATGATCAACAACATATATATTAACCAACTCCCGGACTCAACAAGGAAGAGAAAGGTGATGAATGATAAGAGCTCCAGCAGTGGAGACCATGGAGAAAAGAACCCTCAATTTCCATCATGCAAGAAATGTGGTAGGAGACACCGGGGAAAGTGTCTCAATGGGACCAAGAAATGATTTACTTGTGGGAAGGAAGGACATAAAGTAAATAATTTCCGAAGCAAAATGAAGAGTACTATAGAAGAAGATAAAAATGGTCCCAAGAGTCCATTTACAGTCATTTTCTGTAAATGTAGGGGACCTGACCATTACCCGAGTGAATGACCTATTCTATAGGATATTTTCTTGGTCAAAGAAGAAGCTATGTGGAAATAAATCGTTTGAGAAATGTTTAACAAGTATTAGTGCTCCTTGTTGATGGGTTTACTTTGGAATAATTTTCTCTTGTGTTTGTAACCCCGCAGTTTTCCATGTGAGAATGATATTTGAGGAAGAATTATCTTTTCTCTTGTGGATATAGGTATAAATAGCCATTTGGTTTTATATAATCATTGGGGTTTGAGAGAATTATAAGTTATTATAATATGGGATGAAAATGCAAGGTATGATATAACATTTGTGGTTAAATTATGTTATGGTATTTTTAGGAATTTATCTCATTTTGGTAATATTATAAAATATAGTTTTTGAAAAAGGACAACACGCAGACCGCGTGACAACCCGTCATGTCAGACAAAGCTGTGGGAATCGAACCCACAACCAAAGTGCGATTGGGATTTATCGCCTACCACTGGACTACATGAAGTCCCTGGATAGTGTGACTAATTATTTTTAGTTAAACTATTTTATTGATCAATAATAAGTTAATTTGGATTCTTATGTCTTATCAAATGAATACCCTTGGTATAGGAAAATGATTTGGTGATTAAGTGATAACTGTTATTTTGGAAGATGTTCACTTTGTTGGGAACACTATATGCCCAAGGAAAATAGAATACTACGGGGTTTCATTTGTGGAGTAATGGTAGATTTTTATCTACGTTTTTATTGTGGATTTATAGTGATTTGGGTTATTTATGGAAATGATTAACCTATAATAGAGAATATGTGATGAGGTTAATTACTTTTAAGTGTGTGACTTTAAGAGTATTTTATGTCATTTAGAGATACAATTTAACATGGGAGACTACATAATCAAATTCTTCTATGTTTTGGGTTTCAATATTAGTTTGGATTATATTAAAGGATTTTAAGGACAATTGATTATTGAATGGTATTTATTTAACTTTGCGGTATTGTTGGTTTAATTTTAGAAATTAAGATTAGTGTTTATTTCTCTCAAGGAATATCCTTTTGGGGGATCATTAGATCTTGTACTAACCATTTTGGTTTTGATTAATCTCTAAAGACAATGTAAATATATAGTTTATCCTGCATGGATCATGTGATTCTATAGAAGTTTATTCTAGCTCTTCCAGTGTGACCAAGTCTTCTTGAATAATCATCGTTTAAAAAAAATTGATTTGTGGTGGAAATTTATTAATGAATGAAACTCTAATTAAAAAGTTAGTATATATCTTTATATTCTTAGTCAATATCATAAATGAATTCCTCATCCTTATGTAATGTAACTTAAAACAAAAAAATGTTGTCTGTTTACTTTTCCTACTAGGAGATTAATGATTGTTTGTCCTAACACAAGTTTTTGGTTTTCTTATTGTTAACTTTCTCCGGATCATGATTTGTATCCCTCTACATCAGAACTTGACACTTATTTTATCATCCATATCCATGTTTTTTTCTTACCTAGAATCCTAGTATGGGTTATCTTCGGTGACCTTTATACCTCTCTTTATTTCTTTTAAAGTAATAGTTTTATTGACTCTTTTTACGATGTGGGACTTTAAATTATATTCTCAAGCCCAATTTTTAAAATTGCGAGGATGCAATTTATTGTAGGAGGGGTTAATGTAACACCCCAATCTTCCACGGTACACTTCTCTTTGAATAATACAAAAGTGTGTGTTGTACGCAACACTGAGTTCAAGTACACCACGACTTACCAAACTAGTCGTTCAAAAGAGGCTATGAATAATAATAACTAAATTTTAAATATTATATTATCCTTATAATTTTAATCCATATTATGAGTTTCTAAGACATGATTTATAAACAAATTCATTTTTTCAGATAAAAGAAGTATTTTTTCAAAAAATGAAATTTTACCGCCTTTTAATGGCGCAGCCTTTTTAAAACCAATATTTGAAACTTTTATATATTCAATTTGACAAAAATAAATTATTCTTTAGAATAGGGACATAAGAATTTAGTATCAATAATGTTTTGGTGTCTTTCTGATAACTTTCATATTTAGGTGAATAGTGAAAAATTATTAAATTTTAACTGAAAACAACTTTTTTAATCAAAATAATTTATATTGTTAAATTATATATTTTAATGGTTTGGAAGTATAGATAGATTATATTTTTACTATTTAATCCAATGATGGTCATTTTATGTAATTTCACCTTGAAATTGGACATAAAAAAGTGTCAAACTTTTGATAGTTATTATTTCTTAAAAATACACCTTTTGGTTTCGAAAGCGGGAATTAATTTTAAAATGCAACATTTATGTTTTGAATTTGGTGAAATAGACTTCATTTTTTGATTCTGAATAACAAAATTAGCCTAGGGTTAATTTTGGTACTTTTCGGATAACTTTTATATTTTGATGAATAGTGAAAATTACTAAATTTTAATTAAAAACAACTTTTTTTAATCAAAATAATTAATAGTGATAAATTATGAATTTGAGTGGTTTTAAATTATATTTAAAATATATTTTTACCATGTAATACAATGTGGGTCATTGAACATAATTTCACATTTAAACCAGACATAAACAAGTGCCAATCTTTTGATAGTTATTATCTCTTAAAAACACGCTTTTTGATTTAACAACGAGAATTAATTTTAAATTAATTTCTGCCACTTCTGTGTTTTGAATTTGGAAAAATGGATTCCATATTTGGAATCAGGATGTTAAAATTGTGTAAATAGGTAACTTTTATTTTTAGACATTTGAGATAATTATTTCGGTAAATATTTTATTTACCATGGTTAAAGGGTAAATCTGGTAAACAAGGGTTAACAAATAATATTATAATAATACTAAATTACCCTAAAACGTGTCTTAACCATATTGGTTGATACATGGTCGACCATGGGAATCTTTGGGTCGATTTTGGGACCCCATGGACCCACTTGTAAGTGATAGGGGCACTTTATTTTAATTAAGTTAAAATGAATACAAAAATGACACAAGCATATATCTTTTAGAAAAACAATTGTTACTTAGGGTTATATATGTTGTATTTTAGACTATAAATATTCATTATAAAGATAAAGAGATTTCTTACATAATTAGAGTTTATTTATAATTTTTAGACATTAAATAATTTAATTTATGTATGACACAATGATGATGCAGTAATTACCATAATAGTGAAAAATTAGAATAATTGATATTATAAATACCCAAATATATGTAATTTGAGACTTTTATTGAATTAAACTAATTTTATAGGTTAATATGACATATTAGCATTGATTTAATTAACTTTTTTAGAAGTAATCATTCTGTTATGTGTTTCACAAAAATCAACTATTGAATAGTGTCAAAATTGACATAAAAGAGTTTTTAAAAACAATATTATATTATTAATTGATATTAAATTAATAAAAATCTAAGGTTCGGCCAAGAGACTTATATCATGATAGGTGTATCATTAATGGACCACTTGGGGGCCTATTGGATGTATATGGTAAGTTTATTAACCATATAATATAAAAATACAAAGAGACATTGTAAAAGTGAAACTAATTAAATAAGAGTTAATACTTAAAGATAAGGTTAATATAATGACCCAAACCTGTATAAATTCTATTGGTTGAGTGGTTTTAGACCCATAACCACCTTAAAATTTAAATAATCATCTTTGGAGCTATTAGAAACAGAATATGAATTTATTATAAATTAATATTTCTAGCTTTTCCAAAGGTGCCCCTCACCCCTCTTATAAAAGGGCACTCCTCCTCATTTCTTCACACCTTCAAAGCCTTTTGGTTCGGCCAAACCCTGCCCAAATACTCTCTCAACTTCCATCACTACAACCTAGAGACCTTAGTTTGATCAGAAAGCCATCCTATGGAGCCCTTTTGATCAAATCAAAAGGAAGAACCCGAAGAAGAGGTAATGTTTTCACCATCCCTTTTCAAGTTCCTTTCTTCTTCCACTTCTTATTTATTTTTTATTACCATTATAAAATAATAACTCCAGTATAATATATATTCTGTGATGTTATTATAAATATGGTACAACCATATTTAGTATTCTATCCACCCTTTTAATAACATGTCACCATACGTGCGTACGTACGACTTACCGTTTCCACGTCGTGGTGTAATTATTATTCAATATATTATTATTTGGATGGGTATAATAATGATGTGTAACTCATGTAAATAATAAATATAACATGATAATTATTCTGTATATATTATATACCATCCAATTATGTATTATTTTAATATCAAAAGAATGATATTGTCGCTCGTGCGTACATACGGACTACCGTCTCCACGAACGCGATGAGATTGATTCTCCATCGTATCCATTCAAGTATAATTCTCATTTAATGATTAAAAATAATATTTAAGTACTTGATATCATTCTGGATATGAATAATATACATCCCATTAATAACAAATATGGCTCACATAATAAAGAATATAAAGTAAAATGAACCCGTTAACACCTGAAATGACGATAATTCTAAGATATTATTAACAAATCAATGTTAAAAGATCATATATGATATCATATTAATGAATATGATTCTTGTATAATTAAATAAAAATTATTTCACCATTATACATGAGGTTAACCTACCGTCGACCAAGGAAAAAGTACAAAGGGGTTTCTTATCTCACTCTTAATCTCGTGAGAATTCCATTGTTCACCACTTATTTATTGCATGTGGTGTATGTGTACTACCCATAATTGTATTCATTGTGTATTATACTTTAATTAATGGTAATTTACATCATCATTGTATGATCCTTCTTTCATGGGTGTATGTTTCATAAGTTACCTAATCGATAAGGGAATTTGAAATTTCAATTCCCATTTATTCAGCTTTACGCAAACTCCATTGATTATTTTACTCCGATATTATGTGTGGAATCACTATTCATTTGCTTATGTCATAATTTCCACTCCCCTTTTCTATGGATATACTTTTGATACACATAATCACTCCATTGATAATTTCTCAAGTCATCGATATGAATTTGATAAGAGTAATTTTAACTCATTCTCCATTTGTTGAGTTAAACGTCCAATTCATTGGTGTTGTTTTGACAAGATTACGTGTGAATTTTCTTTGATTGTTTTACACTGAATATCCAATCATATTTAGTGTATTTGTATTTTTCACACATAACTATGTCATTGATTTATCATTAATCTAAGTATACGGCCTTTATGAGAGATTTCATCTCAATTTACATTCCATTGAGACTTCTTTGTTGTTATACACAAAATCACTTTTATGTGGTGTATATAATGTACTTTGACATAGTATATCATGAATTCCTTTATTCTCATGATATTACGATGTTTTTATTACCTCAATTATTTGTATTCAAGTGTCTCTCTTTTGGTTAGAAAATCTAACTAAAATACCATTTTTAAATGTTTTAAAGACTTATTCTTCTAAATCTTGCTCATTAATGTCAATGTTTTAAAAATGGTTTTAAGGATTTATTTATATGGAAATTAAAGTTTTAAAATTAAAACTCATTTTAAAAGTTTCAAAGTGGTATGGGACACTTTGATTCAAAAATCTATTTTTAAATGGCTTCTTGACAAATAGTGTAACTTTTAAATGATTTCAAGAAAAAGGGGGATATTTCTCTCAAATAGTTTTGATGATTATTTTCATCTATGTCAATATCCTTCATTATTTTCGATTGAGGTTAATATGATACAATACAATCTTCCATATTGTATCGAATGAGTTATGTTTGACTGTGGATGTTCTATTTTTTTACCATTCATGGTTTGTGGACAAAGTATTGACATTTCCTATGCTAGTTTTAATACGAATGTTTATGTTATGTTTAAAACTTTTCATATGAGGAATGCATTGGACTTAGTAAGTAACGGGTGGAGCCTGCTATAGCTCCTCGATGCATCGGTAGGTCTCATGAGACAAACTAGTGTCTTTGCACAAGGCCTTGGAAAAATCTTATTTGTAGTCTGGGCATGAGGCCTTGGCTATGTGGTTATTATAGTCTGGCATTATGCATTCCATCATTATGAAAGTGGTTATTGATATTTCATGTGATTGTTCGACTAGTAGAATATCTATGTGAATAAGTAAATGGCATTATTTCATTTTATCTTTGCCATATTATGCTGAAGTTCAAGTTTAAAAGGCTTTTGTTTTAATTATAAATTGTCTTAAGTGTTTATGCTTATCTATGAAAGCTTCTGCTATAATGTTATCCTTACTGAGCATCTGAGCTCACCCCTTTCAATGTTTTATTTTTCCCAGGATTATGAAGAAGTAATTTATAAATGACCTGCAGGGATAGTATGAGGGGATATGAAGACAAGATGTTTTTTTATGTAATGTAAAACTTTAGGATTGTATCTATTGTTTCCAAGGCTACTAAAATAATCAGTCTTTCGAGACTTGATCTTTCTTGTGATCATGCCAATGTTATGTAATAATGCACCGACTTTGGGTAACTGGGGTCGGGGCATTACAGTCTTAGTTAGATCATGGGATGTGGTTTAGACATTGATCAATGTAGCTAATTTTTCAATGGAATGAACCCTATTTAGTTACAACACTAGGGTAGAATACACCATTATCTTTTTCTCCCATAAAAATAATATCATCTACATATAAAATATCAATAATTTATACAAATTTATCATCTTTAATCTAGAAGATGTTTCCACACTTCCATAATTAAATATAAAAATTTTCAAGAATGCATCTTACTTCAAATACCATGATCTTGAGTCTTATCCTAAACCATTTAGATCCTTATTTATCCTAAAAAAATTAATTTTATCTTTACCAAGAAAGACACTACATTTTCCAACTCTCAATTTTCAAAGAAATATTTGATATCATTTAAATGTTCATGGGTTTCCTTTGTGATAAAATGTGATTGTCATCTTATTTATGTTATTATTCATCTATGTTTGTGAGAAATAATAATTTATTTTATTCGGGTTTTTATATTATACGTTTGTTATGAAAAGTTTCATTATTTTTTCATCCAATTTTTCGTAAAATTTGTTATTAAATAGTCATTAGTGAAGTTGGGAGATATTTAATTTTGATTGTTCTTTTTGATTAAACATTTATATCTTTTTATCTGAATGTATAGGGAGAATAAAATCCAACACCTATGGATAAAATTTGGATTAATTTACCTCGAAACACACCTCGATATACCAATGGTTTGGAAGAATTTTTAGATTATGTAATTGGGAACTGATCAATGGATAATAGAATAAAATGTGCATTTCCAGATTGTAAATTAAAGAGATGGTTGAATAGAAATGAAGTATATGAGAATTTTATATTGAAATAGTTTATTGATTGATATGTATGTTTGATTTTGTAACACCCTAATATATTATTGTATGTTATCTCTTCGAAGTATTTCAATAACTTGTGCTACACACAACATCGAGTTCAGGGGCACCACGATTTACCGAACTAGCCATTCAAAAAAATAGGTTATTAATAGTGTTAACCACATTTTTAAATTTAATATATTCTATATAATTTTAACATTCATATTTTCATGTTTCTTAAACATAATATAAGAAAATTTCCATTTTTAAGATGAAAGTGGTATTTTTCAAAAAATGCAGTTTCTCCATCTTTTAATGGAAAATCCTTTTTTTAAACCAATATTTAACACTTTTATATATTCAATTTAATGAAATTAAATTATTCTTTAGAATCAGGACATAAAAAATTTAGTTTGGTTAAATTTTGGTACTTTTCTGATAACTTTCATATTTTGATAAATAGTGAAAATTCTATGTTTTAATTAAAAACAACTTTTTTAATAGAAATAATTTATAGTGCTAAATTATGAATTTTAACGGTTTTTAAGTACAATTAGTTTATATTTTTATCATTTAAAACAATTTAGGTCATTATAAGTAATTTCACAATTAAATTTGACGTAAACACATGCCAATCTTTTGATAGTTTTTGCTTTTTTTAAAACCCGCTTTTTGGTTTTGACAATGGGAATTAATATTAAATTAATAAATGAAACTACGATGTTTTGAATTTGGTAAAATGGAATTCATTTTTGAATTCGAAATATCAAAATTAGCTTAGGGTTAATTTTTGGTATTTTTCTGAAAACTTTCAATTTTTGATGAATAGTGAAAAAACACTACATTATTGGTTAAAACCAACTTTTTATTTAAATAATTAGTTATTTTATTTTAATTTATTTTAGGTCAAAATAGATACATAATACATATATACCTTCAACATAATTCATTGGAGTCATTTTATATTAAGTTTAGATATATAAAATTTTATCAAACTATTTACCGTCTTTTACCCACCTCCTAGGAGCATTTGAAAATTTGTATAAAACATAATTTTACCACTTCTGTGAGTTGAATTTAAAAACTCTGAGAAACACAGTTAATATTAGTTATTAAAATGTAGTTTAATAATATGAAAATAATTTTTGGTGAATAGTAACTTTTTTACTTCTATTTACCATGGTAAAAAGTAAATAGGGTAATTGAGGGTAAAAATGATATTATAATTACCCTAACACATGCCCTAATTTTATTGGATAAGTTTAATTAGACAAACAAAAACATTAGGAATAAAATATTATCCTTTAGGTCCACTTGGATTTGATTAGGACCTTTATTATTATTTTATTTAAAGAAGAGTCAAAAGAGTTGAATTAAAAGTTTAATAACTAAACCATTTTTAATATATGGCTATACATAAGATAAATTGGACTATAAATATTCATTATAAATATAAAAATATTTCCTACATAATGGTATTTTATTTATAATTTTTATACATTAAATAATTAAATTTATTTATGACACAATGATGATGCAGTCATTACCTTATTAATGAAATATTAAAATAATTGATATTATAAATATCCAAATAAATATAATTTGAGACCTTTAATGAATTAAATCAATTTTATACGTTAATATGAAATTTTATGGTTGATTAAATGAATTTTTTTAGTAGTAATAATGCTGTTATAAATTTAATAAAAACAAAATACCAAATAGTTTCAAAATTGACATAAAAGAGTTTTTAAGACAAATATTATATTATTAATTGGTATTCTATTCCTAAAAATCTAAGGTTCTGCCAAAGGTCTTAAATAATATTATATATATCATTAATGAATCACTTTATGTTCTCTTGGAAGTTTAGAGTAACTTTATTAACCATATAGTGTAAGAATAGAAGAAGACATGGTAAAAGTTAAACTATTTAACTAAAAGTTAAATCTAAAAGATAAGGTAAAAATGGTAACCTAAACTTGTCTAAAACATATTATTTGAGTGGTTTTCGACCCATACACACAATAAACTTTAAATAATTTATTTTGGATCCATTAGAAACTGAAAATTAATTTATTATAAAATAATATTTCAATGTTTTCCTAAGGTTCCCCTCACCCCTCTTATAAAAGGGAACTTCCCCTTATATCAAATTCACACCTTCAAAGCCATTTTTCTCAGAAAAAACCTGAAAAAATATCCTCTAAACTATCCTACCTTCATCCTATAGTCCTTTATTTAGTCATAAATCCAACCTAAGGATCCCTTTTGATCAAATCAAAAGGAAGAACCCGTAGAAGAGGTAAATATTTAATCACCTCTTTCAAGTTATTTTCTTCTTCCACTTCCTCTTTATTTTTTGTTTCCATTATAAAATAATAAATCTATTATCTTCTATATATTGTTATGTTATTTTAAAAATGGTACAACCATATTCATTATTCTATCCATCCTATAAATGACAAAGTCAAGATACGTGCGTACGTACGGATTACCGTCTCCACGTCGTGGTGTAGTTTGTTATTCAAACACTTCATCATTTGGATGGGTATAATAATGATTATATCTAATGTAAATAATAAACATAAAATTTTAATTATTCTTTCTATATTATATACCATCCAGTTACATATGATTTCACCATCAATATAATGATATTGTCTCTCATGCGTACATATGGATTACCGTCTCCCCGAAGCGATGAGATTCATTCCCACATCCACCATTCAATGATGATTATAAAAATATATATTATTAATAAGTATGTAATATATGAAATAATAATGAT
Source organism: Viscum album (assembly GCA_963277665.1). NCBI lineage: Eukaryota > Viridiplantae > Streptophyta > Magnoliopsida > Santalales > Viscaceae > Viscum > Viscum album. Next base: position 213,635,412 of record OY728163.1, read on the forward strand.
AATGGATATATATATATATATATATATATATATGTATGTATGTATTTATGTATGTAATTACATAAATCTTATTTACTTACTTCCGTTCAATACGATATGAAATCGGAAACAATGTTTATGCATACTTACGGTCTACCGTCTCCATAAACGGTGCCTTCTATTTCATATATCTAACTATTATAAATACTTATATTCTAAATATATATGTAACGAACCGTTTTTTTTTAGCGGATAAAATTTGAAGGTTTTTGAACTTTTTCTTTTATCAGCGGGTCGGTTTTAAAACCGAGCTTCGGAACGAGGTCCCGAGTTCTGGAGCCGTTTTAAGCGGTGATATCGGACCGCGCGCGGTAGGTTTATCCGTGTGGGTCAGGCGTGCGGGGTACCCCAGGCATCCGGTAGCAGGCGCGCGGGCTGCATGCGGTGTTTTAGGCGGTGCGGGTAAAACCGTGCGGGTTGGGTGCGTTTTAGTTTTTGTTTAAAATTAAAATAAAATAAATTAAAATAAATTAATATTTAAAAAAAGAAACCTAAACTAACCTCCCTCCCCTATCTTGGCAGAACAACCACACGACGCACCCCCCCTCTCACCCGCGAGCCGTGCGCGACCCCCCCCCCCCCTCCATGGCGCCGCCTCCTTCCCCGATTTCTCCCAGTTTTTGGCGATTTCACTCTCCGAATCATCATGGTGAGTCCTTCTCTCCCTTCTGCTCCCTGTTTCCGGCTTTTTTTCAACCTAATCGGCGCTCGGTGAGGTTCGGCCGAACCCTAGGTTGGAGTTAGTTTTTGATTTTGTTCCCTTTTCTTGTTTCGCCTGCTCTAGGGTTATGTGTAAGGTCTCTCGGGACCTCGTGGGTGCGCGTTTGGTGTCCGCCGCCGAAGGCGAGGCGGTTTGCGGTGATTTCGGTCCCCCGGTTGGTTTTCGAGGTAAGGTTTCTACCGGTTTTTGGTCTTCGAAGCCTCTAAATTAATTTATCAGGTTGTTTTAGAGGTTCCTGGTTGGTTTGGTTTAGTGCGTTCAAGTTTCGGTATGATTTCGGGTTGCCGGAGTTTAGGCGACTCACCTGCACAGGCATAAGTACGTATTTATATGTACGTGGGTTCCCCCGGTGTGTGTATATTTGTCCATGGAAGCGAATATACACACGTACGAGGTAGTTGTCCCCATTACATATATAAAAAGTGCATGTGTAGGTGAGCAGAGACAAGCTTATGTGTATAAGCATATGTGTAAGGATCCTCTTGCGCACGCTCATGGCCATGCAGAGTGTGTGCATAGAGGCTAGGTGTCCTTATACATATGTGAAATCACATATGCCTCATGGGGGAGCAGCTGCATCAACTTTAGTTAGAAAGCACCAAGAGCCGGAGTGGACGGATGGATCCACCTGGAGGTAGGGTCCCTCACCTTGCCCTTTAAATTTAAGTAAAGTAATAGTGAGTTTAATATTGCACTTAGCATTTTAATTATGCAAGTTTAGTTCCGATTAAATGCTTCTGTGAAAATCGTGTGAATTGCAAGAATAAGATAAAATATGTTGCTTGGTCACTAAACTAACGATTTAATAATAAAACCCCTCTTTCGAGGTGTGCTACTTCAATCTAAAAATGTAGCAATAGAATTTCATGATTACCTTCCTTATTGTGTGGCTTCTTAACTTTTCTAAGTGTTGAATTAGTTTTAAAGTAAATGCTAAATATCAATAAATGAATTGTTTAATAAAGTAATGACATGTTTTCTAATAAAACTCCTCCAATGGAGGTGAGCTGCCTTCAAAATAAACGTGTAGTAGTGGACTTACTTTTTTGTGATTGCTTTCTTAAAAGCCTTATGACTCTTTATGCTTGACATTATACTTGATAAACGACATACTTGTACTTGTACCTTACTGGTTACCTCAAATTACGTTGCCTCTTGAGAAATAATAAACGAGCCATGACACCTCCTAAGTTCATGGGTTAACATGTAGTTAGAAATTTTAGGGTAGGGTGTTTACCCTCTTCCCTTTACTTCGGCGATTATGTCATGCCACATCTTGTGTCGCTTGTCCCAACCTTCTGGAAATGCCTCTTTATTTATTATTGAAATGCTTGGGTGGTTCACTCATGCCCATTGTGGCCTTCGTTTATGGTAAAGTCCACCCTAGGTACTCGTTTTGCCTCTTGGACACCCCTTTGAGTGTGCCCCGCCTAAATGCCCCATTTTCTTTATTCTTTAAGTTATAAATTTAATGTAATAGTTTGAATTGAATGTCTTGCTTGAGAAAGTTTGTTAGCTTATACCATTTAATGTCATTAATCACCTAACATAGAGGCATGTTCATGCCATATGCTTTTGTTTACCTTCTATTGCTCGTGCAAGTTCCAGAATGTTGAACAAGGATAATTAATTATGAGAATTGATTATAAAAAGTTGAGATCTGATTTGGATAACTAAATGTGAAGAATTAATCATGAAATGAGAATTGTGTCGACTGATTAATTAACTAATAAATAGTAATAAATAAATGTGATACGGGGTGTTAGACATGGTGATCTACACCAAATTTGATATGGGGTGTTAGACATGGCGATCTACACCGAACGATTATCTAGGTGTTATACATGGCGATCTACACCAAATGTGATACGGGGTGTTAGACATGTCGATCTACACCGAACTATTATCTAGGTGTTAGACATGGCGATCTACACCAAATGTGATATGGGGTGTTAGACATGGAGATCTACACTGAATGATTATCGAGGTGTTAGACATGGAGATCTACACCAAATGTGATATGGGGTGTTAGACCTAGCGATCTACACCGAACGAATGATAATAATGATTTATGAAAATAATGAGAGATGTGGGTAAAACCCGAGTGAATTGTGATCAAATAAAGAAAGGTAAGAATGAGTGGATTTCCAGTCTGAGTTGAAATGATAAGTGAATAAATAGAGTAAGTGAGCAAAATGATAAAAAGTGTTTTTATGCTTGAACCAAATTTACTTGTGTTGTTTTAAACAGGTTCTTATCCCGGCTATGGGCTGAAGCAGGTATTGTCGTCAGGTGTCCTTTTTGGAACCTGGACGGGCGTTTATTGTTTGTATTGTGTCGTTATTGTTCAAAAATACCAGCACTTTGTTTAATTATATTTCATGGTCTAGAGTGGGCTAGACCCCGGTGGTTCCGGCCTACTGAGATATATATCTCACACCCTACTCGGGACGCCATTGCACTGTGGTACCAGAGTAGATTCCATTTGGTTGCAGGACCTTGTTGTTGCTGTTTCTTGTACTTGGAGTTAGGAGAAAAGGACCGAGTTGGGGCTCGGGATGCTCATGGAGATCACCCTCGGGGCTTGAGACTTTTGTTCATTTACTTCTGCATTGATGTGTAAGTATGTCACGTGATTTATTGCTTCCATTGTATCATTAGTATGTCATGCATGCATCTCTTATATAAACTGTCATTCGCCAATTTTATTCAAACCTTATAAATGAAAAAAAAAATGTTTTCCGCTGCTTTCTTATTATTATTCACACAACTTCTGTTGCTGTATTTTTGGTCCCTTTGTTCCACTTTGATAAGAGGGTATAGTCTCCCCCCTGACTTACGTTACACCCTCGCCGCTAGTCGGCAACCTCTGGCGTAATGGGAGACGCGCTTGAGGCCATGCCGTGGGCCGACTCAGGTGACCCGGGTGTCCGGTTTAGGGTCGACCTGGGTTGGTTCGTGACAAAATGGTATCAAAGGAGGTTTCTTTCTTTTCATTGTATTACTGTTTTGGGATTGGTAGACAGGAGATTAAGAATGTGTCTGCGCTTGGGTAATAGCCGTGTCTGGGACTGATCACCCCACGTACGGTAAATGACCAAGTGGTCAGGGTTGGGAATTGATGTTCATGTTGTTTGCTGTTACAGTTGATGTGATTTCACCTTGGGTGAATGTTGTACTTTCCACTACTTATTTCTTTATGAAGAGGTTTTGAAAATTTTCCTTGGCCAGATATGGCCAGGAAATTGCATTTCATGCATCATATTAGTCACTTATAGATTCACATGTCATGCATATGTGCCATGCCATGTAGTTGCATTAGTAGGATGCCTGCTGATTTTGATTGTGTGCCTTGAAAATATGTCATGTCTGGATTTATTTATCACGCCTCTTTAGAAAGCATGTTTCGGTGATAGTTAACATGTTTGGGTGATAATATGTCATGTTTTCTATCTTGATTGTGTGTCATGCTCTGTGTTATAGCATGTTTTAGTGATTTCACCTTGTTGCTTTGTGTTAGCTGTTTGTAGTGGCTTGTTAGCTTGCTGGTAAGCGCTTGGTTGCTTTGGCTGAAATTGTTGGTTGCGATTACGACGGAGCCAATTTTCCATTATAAGGTGTATGGGCGCCTTATAATTGGGAAAAGGGTAAATCGTGTTTTCTAACTTTTTAAAAGATGGCTGCTAAAGTTTAAATGTTAAATGTTGAAGCGGAAGTTTGTTACAACTTGCCTGTTTTGCCTGTGGGGCGTTGTTTGAAAACCAAGTACTTTGTTGTGAAATAGTACTTGTGGGTTTGTTAAAATCTTCCTTCAAATGATTAAAGGTTGAAATGAATTAATGAAATGGATAAAATGGAAAGGGGTTTTTGAGCCTAGTAATCCTTGTTTTGCATGACCAAGAGTTAGGGTCGATGCATGTGCTTCGTAAGGGACTAGCCCGTGCTAGGTAGTACCCTTAGAGCTTGAGTTGCCTTGTTTTCGGTGTGAGGTTATGATGTGGGGATCGTAGTTCGAGGAACGTCACCCGTGTGTTAAAGTGTTTCAAAAATAGCGCGCCGGTGAGCGGCTAGTTCTTACGACGACATGGACACTCCTAAGGTGGGTAGTGTCGCATGAGTTTCTGTTTTCATGTCGGTGCTTTCTTGGCAGCACGACTTTCATAAGGTTGGCAGTGTGCGCAACTCTTTAGAAACTCCGTTAGTGCGGGGAGAGTTTCAGTGGTTAAGCTTCGACGAATACGAATGCCTCAGGTGGTATAGGCATCAGAGTTTGGTCCGATTGATCTTCTCAGTGACCTTGGTTTAATCTTAGTGTACTCTTTTGGATGAGACGAGCAAGTCCCCCATCTTGACGTCATCTTGGATACACTAAGACAGTGTCGGTTATACGCCGCGCTAAATTTAAAAGTTGTTGGTTTGTTTCATAATCTCTCTCTGGTTGTGCGTGGGATGCACGGTTTCTTGGAGTTATGCTTCATGCTGAGGCACGATAGTTTTATAATAGTCTTGTGATGGCTTGGATTGATAATATCACCGAAGGTCATGTAAGGACTCCGGTGCGCGCGTGGTTAATAACAGAATAGTTTTAAAAGCATGTCGTCAGTTTAAGGGCGAGTGTGTTTTTCGAGTCGGCGATGTCTTTCGAGGAAATCTGGCATGACCAATTTTAGTTGGTCGATCGTGATTCGATCGTTTTCTTGGGTTGAGGTCCCTATAATGGCCCCAGAGGTAAGCTTTTCTTTGATGTTTCAGTTGCAACTTGAGCATTGGCTCTAGTTTTAAAGGCTTAAGCACAGTCTTCTTAGAAAATTATTAAAGGTGCTTTAGGCGTTGGAAACGCAATACAACCGGTTGAATGAAACTTCACGACCCTTGTGAGTCGGGTGATGTTTTCGTTGTTTTCTGAAGGCTTCTCGGGGACGAGAAGTTTTTTTTGGTGGGTAGTTTGTAACGAACCGTTTTTTTTTTAGCGGATAAAATTCGAAGGTTTTTGAACTTTTTCTTTTATCAGCGGGTCGATTTTAAAACCGAGCTTCGGAACAAGGTCCCGAGTTCTGGAGCCGTTTTAAGCGGTGATATCGGACCGCGCGCGGTAGGTTTAACCGTGCGGGTCAGGCGTGCGGGGTACCCCGGGCATCCGGTAGCAGGCGCGCGGGCTGCACGCAGTGTTTCAGGCGGTGCGGGTAAAACCGTGCGGGTTGGGTGCATTTTAGTTTTTGTTTAAAATTAAAATAAAAGAAAAGAAAATAAATTAATTTAAAAAAAAACCTAAACTAACCTCCCTCCCCTCTCTTGTCAGAACACCCACGTGACGCACCCCCCCCCCCTCTCTCCCGCGAGCCGCGCGCGACCCCCCCCCCCCCCCCCCCTCCACGGCGCCGCCTCCTTCCCCGATTTCTCCCGGTTTTTGGCGATTTCACTCTCCGAATCATCATGGTGAGTCCTTCTCTCCCTTCTCCTCCATGTTTCCGGATTCTTTTCGACCTAATCGGCGCCTGGTGAGGTTCGGTCGAACCCTAGGTTGGGGTTAGTTTTTGATTTTGTTCCCTTTTCTTGTTTCGCCTGCTCTAGGGTTATGTGGAAGGTCTCTCGGGACCTCGTGGGTGCGCGTTTGGTGTCCGCCGCCGAAGGCGAGGCGGTTTTCGGTGATTTCGGTCTGCTGGTTGGTTTCCAAGGTATGTTTTCTACCAGTTTTTGGTCTTCGCAGCCTCTAAATTAATTTATCAGGTTGTTTTAGAGGTTTCTGGTTGGTTTGGTTTAGTGCGTTCGAGTTTCGGTATGATTTCGGGTTGCCGGAGTTTAAGCGACTCACCTGTGTAGGCATAGGTACGTATTTATATGTACGTGGGTTCCTCCGGCATGCGTATATTTGTCCATGGCAGCGAATATACACACATACTAGGCTAGTTGTCCCCATTACATATATAAAAAGTGCCTGTGCAGGTGAGCAGAGACAGGCTTATGTGTATAACCATATGTGTAAGGATCCTCTTGCGCACGCTCATGGACATGCAGAGCGTGTGCATAGAGGCTAGGTGTCCTTATACATATGTGAAATCACATATGCCTCGTGGGGTTGCAGCTGCGGAAGCTTTAGTTAGAAATCACCAAGAGCCGGAGTGGACGGATGGATCCCCCTGGAGGTAGGGTCCCTCTCCTTGCCCATTAAATTTAAGTAATGTAATAGTGAGTTTAATATTGCACTTAGCATTTTAATTATGCAAGTTTAGTTCCTATTAAATGATTCTGTGCAAATCGTGTGAATTGCAGGAATAAGATAAAAGAGGTTGCTTGGTCACTAAACTAACGATTTAATAATAAAACCCCTCTTTCGAGGTGCGCTGCCTTCAATCTAAAAATGTAGCAATAGAATTTCATGATTGACTTCCTTATTGTGTGGCTTCTTAACTTTGCTAAGTGTTGAATGAGTTTTAAAGTAAATGTTAAATATCACTAAATGAATTGTTTGATAAAGTCATGACATGTTTTCTAATAAAACTCCTCAAATGGAGGTGAGATGCCTTCAAAATAAACGTGTAGTAGTGGACTTCCTTTTTTGTGATTGCTTGCTTAAACGCCTTATGACTCTTTATGCTTGACATTATACTTGATAAACGACATGCTTGTACTTGTACCTTACTGGTTACCTCAAATGACGTTTCCTCTTGAGAAATAATAAACGAGCCATGACACCTCCTAAGTTCATGGATTAACATGTAATTAGAACTTTTAGGGTAGGGTGTTTACCCTCTTCCCTTTACTTCGACGCTTATATCATGCCACGTCTTGTGTCGCTTGTCGCAACCTTCCGGCAATGCCTCTTTATTTATTATTGAAATGCTTGGGTGGTTCGCTCATGCCCATTGTGGCCTCCGTTTATGGTAAAGTCCACCCTAGGTACTCGCCTTGCCTCTTGGCCTCCCCTTTGAGTGTGCCCCGCCTAAATGCCCCGTTTTCCTTGTTCTTTAAGTTATAAATTTAATGTAATAGTTTGAATTGAATGTCTTGCTTGAGCAAGTTTGTTAGATTATACCATTTAATGTCATTAATCACCTAACATAGAGGCATGTTGTTGCCATATGCTTTTGTTTACCTTCTATTGCTCATGCAAGTTCCAGAATGTTGAACAAGGATAATTAATTATGAGAATTGATTACAAAAAGTTGAGATCTAATTTTGATAACTAAATGTGAAGAATTAATCATGAAATGAGAATTGTGTCGACTGATTAATTAACTGATAAATAGTAATAAATAAATGTGATACGGGGTGTTAGACATGGTGATCTACACCAAATGTGATACGGGGTGTTAGACATGGCGATCTACACCGAACTATTATCTATGTGTTAGACATGGCGATCTACACCAAATGTTATATGGGGTGTTAGACATGGCGATCTACACTGAACGATTATCTAGGTGTTAGACATGGCGATCTACACCAAATGTGATACGGGGTGTTAGACATGGCGATCTACACCGAACGATTATCGAGGTGTTAAACATGGAGATCTACACCAAATGTGATATGGGGTGTTAGACCTGGTGATCTACACCGAACGAATGATAATAATGATTTATGAAAAGAATGAGAGATGTGGGTAAAACTCGAGTGAATTGTGATCAAATAAAAAAGGTAAGAATGAGTGGATTTCCAGTCTGAGTTGAAATGATAAGTGAATAAATAGAGTAAGTGAACAAAATGACAAAAAGTGTTTTTATACTTGAACCAAATTTACTTGTGTTGTTTTAAACAGGTTCTTATCCCGGCTATGGGCCGAAGCAGGTATTGTCGTCAGGTGTCCTTTTTGGAACTTGGACGGGCGTTTATTGTTTGTATTGTGTTGTTATTGTTTGAAAATACCAGCACTTTGTTTAATTATATTTCATGGTCTAGATTGGGCTAGACCCCGGTGGTTCCGGCCTACTGAGAGATATATCTCACACCCTACTCGGGCCGCCATTGCACTGTGGTACCCGAGTAGATTCCATTTGGTTGCAGGACCTTGTTGTTGCTATTTCTTGTACTTGGAGTTAGGAGCAAAGGACCGAGTTGGGGCTCAGGATGCTCATGGAGATCGCCCTCGGGGCTTGAGACTTTTGTTCATTTACTTCTGCATTGATGTGTAAGTATGTCGTGTGATTTAATGATTCCATTGTATCATTAGCATGTCATGCATGCATCTCTTATATAATCTGCCATTCACCAATTTTATTCAAACCTTATAAATGAAAAAAAATGTTTTCCTATGCTTTCTTATTATTATTCACACTAGTTCCGTTTCTGTATTTTTGGTCCCTTTGTTCCACTTTGATAAGAGGGTATAGTCTCCCCCCTGACTTACCTTACACCCTCGCCGCTATTCGGCAACCTCTGGCGTAAGGGGAGACACGCTTGAGGCCATGTCGTGGGCCGGCTCAGGTGACCCGGGTGTCCGGTTTAGGGTCGACCTGGGTTGGTTCGTGACAAAATGGTATCAAAGGAGGTTTCTTTCTTTTCATTGTATTACTGTTTTGGGATTGGTAGACAGGAGATTATGAATGTGTCTGCGCTTGGGTAATAGTCGTGTCTGGGACTGATCACCCCACGTACGGTAAATGACCAAGTGGCCAGGGCTGGGAATTGATGTTCATGTTGTTTGCTGTTACAGTTGATGTGATTTCACCTTGGGTGAATGTTGTACTTTCCACTAATTATTTCTTTATGGAGAGGTTTTGAAAATTTTCCTTGGCCAGATATGGCCAGGAAATTGCATTTCATGCATCATATTAGTCACTTATAGATTCACATGTCATGCATATGTGCCATGCCATGTAGTTGCATTAGTAGGATGCCTGCTGATTTTGATTGTGTGCCTTGAAAATATGTCATGTCTGGATTTATTTATCACGCCTCTTTAGAAAGCATGTTTCGGTGATAGTTAACATGTTTGGGTGATAATATGTCATGTTTTCTATCTTGCTTGTGTGTCATGCTCTATGTTATAGCATGTTTTAGTGATTTCACCTTGTTGCTTTGTGTTAGCTGTTTGTAGTGGCTTGTTAGCTTGCTGGTAAGTGCTTGGTTGCTTTGGCTGAAATTGTTGGTTGCAATTATGATGGAGCCAATTTTCCATTATAAGGTGTATGGGCGCCTTATAATTGGGAAAAGGGTAAATCATGTTTTCGAACTTTTTAAAAGATGGCTGCTAAAGTTTAAATGTTAAATGTTGAAGAGGAAGTTTGTTACAACTTGCCTGTTTTGCCTGTGGGGCGTTGTTTGAAAACCAAGTACTTTGTTGTGAAATAGTACTTGTGGGTTTGTTAAAATCTTCCTTCAAATGATTAAAGGTTGAAATGAATTAATGAAATGGATAAAATGGAAAGGGGTTTTTGAGCCTAGTAATCCTTGTTTTGCATGACCAAGAGTTAGGGTCGATGCATGTGCTTCGTAAGGGACTAGCCCGTGCTAGGTAGTACCCTTAGAGCTTGAGTTGCCTTGTTTTCGGTGTGAGCTTATGATGTGGTGATCGTAGTTCGAGGAACGTCACCCGTGTGTTAAAGTGTTTCAAAAATAGCGCGCCGGTGAGCGGCTAGTTCTTACGACGACATGAACACTCCTAAGGTGGGTAGTGTCGCATGAGTTTCTGTTTTCATGTCGGTGCTTTCTTGGCAGCACGAATTTCATAAGGTTGGCAGTGTGCGCAACTCTTTAGAAACTCCGTTAGTGCGGGGAGAGTTTCAGTGGTTAAGCTTCGACGAATACGAATGCCTCAGGTGGTATAGGCATCAGAGTTTGGTCTGATTGATCTTCTCAGTGACCTTGGTTTAATCTTAGTGTACTCTTCTGGATGAGACGAGAAAGTCCCCCATCTTGATGTCATCTTGGATACACTAAGATAGTGTCGGTTATATGCCGCGCTAAAGTTAAAAGTTGTCGGTTTGTTTCATAATCTCTCTCTGGTTGTGCGTGGGATGCACGGTTTCTTGGAGTTATGCTTCATGCTGAGGCACGATAGTTTTATAATAGTCTTGTGATGGCTTGGCTTGATAATGTCACCGAAGGTCATGTAAGGACTTCGGTGCGCGCGTGGTTAATAACAGAACAGTTTTAAAAGCATGTCGTCGGTTTAAGGGAGAGTGTGTTTTTCGAGTCGGCGATGTCTTTCGAGGAAATCTGGCATGACCAATTTTAGTTGGTCGATCGTGATTCGATCGTTCTCTTGGGTTGAGGTCCCTATAATGGCCCCAGAGGTAAGCTTTTCTTTGATGTTTCAGTTGCAACTTGAGCGTTGGCTCGAGTTTTAAAGGCTTAAGCACAGTCTTCTTAGAAAATTATTAAAGGTGCTTTGGGTGTTGGAAACGCAATACAACCGGTTGAATGAAACTTCACGACCCTTGTGAGTCGGGTGATGTTTTCGTTGTTTTCTGAAGGCTTCAAGGGGACGAGAAGTTTTTTTTGGTGGGTAGTTTGTAACGAACCGTTTTTTTTAGCGGATAAAATTCGAAGGTTTTTGAACATTTTCTTTTATCAGCGGGTCGGTTTTAAAACCGAGCTTCGGAACAAGGTCCCGAGTTTTGGAGCCGTTTTAAGCGGTGATATCGGACCGCACGCGGTAGGTTTAACCGTGCGGGTCAGGCGTGCGGGGTACCCCGGGCATCCGGTAGCAGGCGCGTGGGCTGCACGCGGTGTTTCAGGCGGTGCGGGTAAAACCGTGCGGGTTGGGTGCATTTTAGTTTTTGTTTAAAATTAAAATAAAATAAAATAAAATAAATTAATTTAAAAAAAAACCTAAACTAACCTCCCTCCCCTCTCTTGGCAGAACACCCACGCGACGCACCCCCCCTCCCTCCCGCGAGCCGCGCGCGACCCCCCCCCCCCTCCACGGCGCCGCCTCCTTCCCCGATTTCTCCCGGTTTTTGGCGATTTCACTCTCCGAATCATCATGGTGAGTCCTTCTCTCCCTTCTCCTCCATGTTTCCGGATTCTTTTCGACCTAATCGGCGCCTGGTGAGGTTCGGTCGAACCCTAGGTTGGGGTTAGTTTTTGATTTTGTTCCCTTTTCTTGTTTCGCCTGCTCTAGGGTTATGTGGAAGGTCTCTCGGGACCTCGTGGGTGCGCGTTTGGTGTCCGACGCCGAAGGCGAGGCGGTTTTCGGTGATTTCGGTCCGCCGGTTGGTTTCCGAGGTAAGTTTTCTACCAGTTTTTGGTCTTCGCAGCCTCTAAATTAATTTATCAGGTTGTTTTAGAGGTTTCTGGTTGGTTTGGTTTAGTGCCTTCGAGTTTCGGTATGATTTTGGGTTGCCGGAGTTTAGGCGACTCACCTGTGTAGGCATAGGTACGTATTTATATGTACGTGGGTTCCCCCGGCGTGCGTATATTTGTCCATGGCAGCGAATATACACACGTACGGGGCTAGTTGTCCCCATTACATATATAAAAAGTGCCTGTGCAGGTGAGCAGAGACAGGCTTATGTGTATAAGCATATGTGTAAGGATCCTATTGCGCACGCTCATGGACATGCAGAGCGTGTGCATAGAGGCTAGGTGTCCTTATACGTATGTGAAATCACATATGCCTCGTGGGGTTGCAGCTGCGGAAGCTTTAGTTAGAAATCACCAAGAGCCGGAGTGGACGGATGGATCCACCTGGAGGTAGGGTCCCTCTCCTTGCCCTTTAAATTTAAGTAATGTAATAGTGAGTTTAATATTGCACTTAGCATTTTAATTATGCAAGTTTAGTTCCGATTAAATGCTTCTGTGCAAATCGTGTGAATTGAAGGAATAAGATAAAAGAGGTTGCTTGGTCACTAAACTAACGTTTTAATAATAAAACCCCTCTTTCGAGGTGCGCTGCCTTCAATCTAAAAATGTAGCAATAGAATTTCATGATTGCCTTCCTTATTGTGTGGCTTCTTAACTTTGCTAAGTGTTGAATGAGTTTTAAAGTAAATGTTAAATATCACTAAATGAATTGTTTGATAAAGTAATGACATGTTTTCTAATAAAACTCCTCCAATGGAGGTGAGATGCCTTCAAAATAAACGTGTAGTAGTGGACTTCCTTTTTTGTGATTGCTTGCTTAAACGCCTTATGACTCTTTATGCTTGACATTATACTTTATAAACGACATGCTTGTACTTGTACCTTACTGGTTACCTCAAATGAAGTTTCCTCTTGAGAAATAATAAACGAGCCATGACACCTCCAAAGTTCATGGCTTAACATGTAATTAGAACTTTTAGGGTAGGGTGTTTACCCTCTTCCCTGTACTTCGACGCTTATATCATGCCACGTCTTGTGTCGCTTGTCGCAACCTTCCGACAATGCCTCTTTATTTATTATTTAAATGCTTGGGTGGTTCGCTCATGCCCATTGTGGCCTTCATTTATGGTAAAGTCCACCCTAGGTACTCGCCTTGCCTCTTGGCCACCCCTTTGAGTGTGCCCCGCCTAAATGCCCCGTTTTCCTTGTTCTTTAAGTTGTAAATTTAATATAATAGTTTGAATTGAATGTCTTGCTTGAGCAAGTTTGTTAGATTATACCATTTAATGTCATTAATCACCTAACATAAAGGCATGTTGTTGCCATATGCTTTTGTTTACCTTCTATTGCTCATGCAAGTTCCAGAATGTTGAACAAGGATAATTAATTATGAGAATTGATTACAAAAAGTTGAGATCTAATTTGGATAACAAAATGTGAAGAATTAATCATGAAATGATAATTGTGTCGATTGATTAATTAACTGATAAATAGTAATAAATAAATGTGATACGGGGTGTTAGACATGGTGATCTACACCAAATGTGATACGGGGTGTTAGACATGGCGATCTACACCGAACGATTATCTATGTGTTAGACATGGCGATCTACACCAAATGTGATATGGGGTGTTAGACATGGCGATCTACACCGAACGATTATCTAGGTGTTAGACATGGCGATCTACACCAAATGTGATACGGGGTGTTAGACATGGCGATCTACACCGAACGATTATCGAGGTGTTAAACATGGCGATCTACACCAAATGTGATACGGGGTGTTAGACCTGGCAATCTACACCGAACGAATGATAATAATGATTTATGAAAAGAATGAGAGATGTGGGTAAAACTCGAGTGAATTGTGATCAAATAAAAAAGGTAAGAATGAGTGGATTTCCAGTCGGAGTTGAAATGATAAGTGAATAAATAGAGTAAGTGAGCAAAATGACAAAAAGTGTTTTTATACTTGAACCAAATTTACTTGTGTTGTTTTAAACAGGTTCTTATCCCGGCTATGGGCCGAAGCAGGTATTGTCGTCAGGTGTCCTTTTTGGAACCTGGACGGGCGTTTATTGTTTGTATTGTGTCGTTATTGTTTGAAAATACCAGCACTTTGTTTAATTATATTTCATGGTCTAGAGTGGGCTAGACCCTGGTGGTTCCGGCCTACTGAGAGATATATCTCACACCCTACTCGGGCCGCCATTGCACTGTGGTACCCGAGTAGATTCCATTTGGTTGCAGGACCTTGTTGTTGCTGTTTTTTGTACTTGGAGTTAGGAGCAAAGGACCGAGTTGGGGCCCGGGATGCTCATGGAGATCACCCTCGGGGCTTGAGACTTTTGTTCATTTACTTCTGCATTGATGTGTAAGTATGTCGCGTGATTTAATGCTTCCATTGTATCATTAGCATGTCATGCATGCATCTCTTATATAATCTGCCGTTCGCTAATTTTATTCAAACCTTATAAATGAAAAAAATGTTTTCCTCTGCTTTCTTATTATTATTCACACTAGTTCCGTTGCTGTATTTTTGGTCCCTTTGTTCCACTTTGATAAGAGGGTATAGTCTCCCCCCTGACTTACCTTACACCCTCGCCGCTAGTCGGCAACCTCTGGCGTAAGGGGAGACGCGCTTGAGGCCATGTCGTGGGCCGGATCAGGTGACCCGGGTGTTCGGTTTAGGGTCGACCTGGGTTGGTTCGTGAAAATATATGATATATAAATCAATTTTTATATTCTTGAAGTATTTAAATCATGACCTAAGTGATACGATCATGAATAACAAGTTAAAACACGTACGATAAAGAAAGCGATTATTACCCAAAATGTTAATTTAACATGGAAATCATTATTAAATGGATTGTATAAAGTCATAAATGAATCATGTATCATATAATAAATATGAATATGGTTATGGTATAATTTAATAACATACTATGGTCATTATACAGGAGGTTAAACATACCGTCAACCAAAGGAAAGTGCAAGGTAAGGGTTAATTCCTCAATCTCATTATTATCCGAGATTATTTATGGGTAAGATTTTACTGGGACATATTTATTATCCATGTCCACGTTTCATAAAAGAGTTTTCAAAAGGATTCTTTTAAGGTAATATTTAACTAAAACATTATTTTAAATGTTTTAAAAATTTATTCTTCTTAACCTTTCTCATTAATGTCCATGTTTTCAAAATGATTTTAAGTATTTATTTATATGGACATGAATGTTTTAAAATGTTAATTCCTTTTAAAAGTTTCAAAGTTTTATGGGACAATTTTATTCAAAAATATATTTTAAATAAATTCTTTTATAAATTGTGAGACTTAAAAAATGATTTCATGAAAAAGGATATTTATCTCAAAGAGTTGTACTAAACATTTTCAACTATGTCAACATTCTTTACTAGATATTATTCTTGATCGAAGTTGATTTATTATGATACAAATATTCCATACTGTATTGAAGGTTTTGTGATATGTTTGACTATGGATGTGTTATTTTTATATCATTCATGGTTTATGGATAAAGTATTGACATTTTGTATGCTAGTTTTAATACTAATATTTATGTTATGTTTAAACCTTTTCATATGAGGAATGCATTGGACTTAGTAAGTTGCGGGTGGAGTCTGCTATATCTCCTCGATGCATCGGTAGGTATCATGAGACAAACCAGTGTCTTGGCACAAGGCCTTGACAAAATATTATTTGTAGTCTTGGCACAAGGCCTTGACTATGTGGTTATGAAGTTTGGCATTATGCATTCCATCGTTATGAAAGTGGCTATTGATATTGCATGTGATTATTCGACTAGTAGAATATCCATGTGAATAAGTAAATGGAATTATTTTATTTTATATTTTCCATATTATGATGAAGTTTAAATTTAAAAGGGTTTTGTATTAGTCTTATACATTGACTTAAACGTTTATGCTTTTTTATGAAAGTTTCTGCTATATTGTTATCCTTACTGAGCATCTGATCTCACCCCTTTCTATGTTTTAATTTTCCCAGGATTCCAAGAAGTGTATTATTATTGAAAAGTAGGGATAAGATAGGGATTTAATGGCGTTCTCAAAGGATCATTTATGTTGTTTTTTATTTTTTAATGTTTAATGTAACGTTCATGTATGTAATCTATTTTCCAAGACTGCTAAACTGATCGGTCTTTCGGGACTTGATTACTTATAATCATGCCAATGTATTAAAATAATGCACCGACTCCAGGTAACTAGGGTTGGGGCATTACTGTTGGTATCAGAGTAAGTTTAGAAATAACCTTGTAAAATAGATTTAGAAAAAATCTGATTAGAGAACACTACCCTAAGATAGACTTTGAGGATTAGTATAGAAGAACTTCCTAGAATTTTGGTACTCTATAGATTTTGTGAGTTTTCCAAACAATACATCCCTGTCTGGATATGAGCAGGTAGAGGCAGCTCTAGCACAATTGTACCTAGGGGTGAAAAATGAAAACACCGCTTTGAGCTAGACTTTAACAGTAACTAGTGCATGAAAACGGGCCTTGCTACACTATTGGTTATGACACTCCTGGGGGATATGCTTATGATAATTATTGTTTTCTTTATAGAGCACTATGAAGGGTTTATGAGTATATACTTTCTCAAAGAAAACATTTTTATGATTATGGATTATATCCATGAACTGTTTAATTTATGTTAACTATTTTACAAGTTTGGAATTATGCATTTAAATTCATAAACTAACCTAGTGTATTCCATTGTTTAGAAATGGTGCCCGTTAGATGGAATCAGACCTCTAACAATACGCATGATCCAAAGAGTAAGAAAGATCATATCATTCATGGTATTAAGCCAACATTTAGAAAGGAAATAGTCACCCACGTATTATCATTATATGAAGAAATAGAATCATGTGTTAATAAGATAAGTAAATAATTTTATGAGTCCTATGAATTTGAAGGGAAGCCAGAGAAGAAAAGGATGGTAGAGAGAAAGATGGATAAAGGGAATAAGGGAAAGAGGGATTTTCCCATATGTGATAACTGTGGAAAGAATAACCTTGGTAAATGCTTGAAGGGAATGACAGTTTGTCATAAGTGTGGAGAAAAAAGACACTAAGTATGTGATTTCAAGGGTGAGGAAAAGGTTTCAAATGTACAATGCTTCATCTGCAAAGAGTTGGGACACTATGCGAATCAATGTCCAAATCATCAGAGTATACCCAAAATGCTGCTATTGGATAATAGTCAAGTTATGATACTACTGAAGATAAAGAGGAATGATTAAGAGTTCTTATGTTGTTATTAAAGTATTGTTTCATTTGAGTATTGTATTACTGATGTACATGTTATAAAAATTATAGTGTATATAAGGATTGTACTGAAATTCTATTTCATCAAGGACTTGAGATTGTGTGGAACCAAGAAAAGCGACTCAATAAAAAGTTAAACTTTTTGGAAAATAATGGTTGAAAAAAGACAAAACTTTAATATGGTCCTGATACTGAGGTATTGATTTTGGAATAAGAGATGATTGATTTGGATAAATTATATTAGATATTATAGAAATCCTTGGAACTGGTTAATGATTTGTATATTCCATCATTGTTGGAGTTTACAACATTTTTGGATATAAGGAGTATATCTAGTATTCTATAAGGAATAAGGGAGAATGAATGTAATCAATATGGTTATATGATAATTTAGGGTGTTACCGTGTTTTAAAAGAATACATTATGAAGGTATTCACATGTTATTACATGGAAAAAAGGATCTTTATTGTGTTTACCTTCCTTACAAATTTTGGACTGTGAGTTTGGATAGAAGTATTTTAGATAAGTATAAAGGTTGGAATCTATTAAGATTGACATTGAATACTATTGTTAAGGTTAAACCATTTCTTGATATTATTTTTGGATTTTCACAAAAAGGACAACCCAGAGGTCAGACGACAACCCGTCACATTCAGAAAGGCCGCGAGACTTGAACCTACAACTGAAGGGTGATAAGGGTGCATCACCTACCACTAACCTACGTGATGTCCTAGCTTGTATAATGTTGTTTTTTAAATAGTCTGATAAATTAATTATAATTTCATTATTTTTGGAACCCTATACGATTAGGATAAATATAATACCTTTGAATTATATTATCTTTTGGAGTGAAATATGAGTTTGTGGTAAGAATTAGTTGAATGATGAAACTCTACTTCAAAAGAATATTTTTTCCCTCTTATTCTATGAATAAATTAATTCTTAAACTCTAGGGAATGGATCTTAAAACCAAAAATGTGTTATCCTAGCACCTTATGTATCATAGAACCGATGATATTTTACATCATCTTAGATAGATGGATTTGTGGCCCTCGGTTTTACACTTGTTTGTGATTGATGACCTCAATCGCTCCCTACAAATATTTATGTTTTTTCTCTAATTATGTATCTCTAATTTCCACCAATGTTCTCCTAATCGAGATCATAATTTGGTGGTGACTTTTTCATTTCCCTTTCCATCTTATTAAGAGTAAATTTTATTAACCCGATTTCCGACGTGGGCTTTCAACAAAGGTATTTTTCTATTTTAACCATTTATTTTTAAAAAACAGTTTCAAATTGTGAGGAAACAATTTATTGAAGGAGGGGAGAATGTAACACCCCAAGATATCATAGTATGTTATCTCTTCAAAGTATTTCAATAACTTTCGCTACAAACAACACCGAGTTCGAGCGCACCACGACTTACCAAACTAGCCATTCTAAAAAAGTGTTTATGAATAGTATTAACCAAATTTTAAATTTTATATATCCTATTAATTTTAAAATTCATATTTTTGTGTTTCTTATACATAATATAAAAAAAATCCATTTTTAAGATAAAAGGGGTATTTTTTTAAAAAAATGCAGTTTTTCCGTCTTTCAATGGTGAATCATTTTTTTAAACCAATATTTGAAACTTTTATATATTCAATTTAATTTAATTAAATTATTATTTAGAATCAGGACATAAAATTTAGTATGGATAATTTTTTGGTACTTTTCTCATTACTTTCATATTTTGATGAATAGGGAAAAATACTATGTTTTAATTAAATTTTTTTTAATCAAAATAATTTATAGTGTTAAATTATGAATTTGAATGGTTTTGAAGTATAATTGGATTATATTTTTATCATTTAATACAATTTAGTTCATTATAAGTAATTTAACATTTAAATTTGACGTAAACACATGTCAATCTTTTGATAGTTTTTACTTTTTTAAAAACCTGCATTTTGGTTTTGACAACAAGAATTAATTTTAAATTAATAAATACAACTTTAATGTTTTAAATTTGGTAAAATGGAATTAATTTTTGAATTTGGAATATTAAAAATTAGCTTAGGGTAAATTTTTGTTATTTTTCTGAAAACATTCAATTTTTGATGAATAGTGGAAAACATAACGTTATTGGTTAAAATCAACTTTTTATTTAAATAATTAGTTATTTTATTTTAATTTATTTTAGATAAAAATAGATACATAATACATATATATTTTCAAATTAATTCATTGAAGTCATTTTATAATAATTTTAGATATATAAAATTTTATCGAACAATTTACCGTCTTTTACCCACCTCCTAGGAGCATTTGCAAATTTGTATAAAACTTAATTTTACCACTTCTGTGAGTTGAATTTAAAAAATCTGAGAGAAAAAGTTAATATTAGAAAGTAAAATGTGGTTCGATAAGATAAAAATAATTTTTGGTGAATAGTAACTTTTACTTTTATTTACTACGGTAAAAAGTAAATAAGGTAATTAAGGGTAAAAATGATATTATAATTACCCTAAAACATGTACTAATTCTATTAGATAAGTGTAATTCAGACAAAAACAACCTTAGGAATAAAATATGATCCTTTAGTTCCACTTGGATTAGATTAGGGCATTTATTATTATTTTATTTAAAGAAGAGTTAAAAGAGTTAAATTCAAAGTTTAATAACAAAACCATTTTAATATAGGGTTATACATAAGATAAATTAGAATATAAATATTAATTAGAAAGATAAAAATATTTAATATATAATGGTATTTTTTTTAATAATTTTTAGACATTAAAAATTTAAATTTATTTATGACACAATGATGATGCAGTAATTACCTTATTAATGAAAGATTAAAATAATTGATATTATAAATATCCAAATAAATCTAATTTGAGACTTTTAATGAATTCCATTAATTTTATAGGTTAATATGACATGTTAGGGTTGATTAAATTAATTTTTTTTGAAGTAATAATGCTTTTATGAATTTAAGAAAAAAAATACCAAATACTGTCAAAATTGTCATAAAAGAGTTTTTAAAACAAATATTATATTATTAATTGGTATTATATTCCTAAAAATATAATGTTCGGCCCAAGGTATTAAATAATATTATATATTTCATTAATTAACCACTTGAGGTTCTCTTGGAAGTTTAGAGTAAGTTTATTAACCATATAGTGTAAGAATACAAGAAGACACGGTAAAAGTTAAACTATTTAACTAAGAGTTAAATCTAAAAGATAAGGTTAAAATGGTAACCTAAACTTGTCTAAAACCTATTGGTTGAGATGTTTTCGACTCATACCCACATTATTCTCTAAAGTATTTATTTTGGATCCATTAGAAAACAAAAATTATTTTATTATAAAATAATATTCCAATCTTTTCCTAAGGTGCCCTTCACCCCTCTTAAAAAAGGGAACTTTTCCTTCTCTCAAATTCACACCTTCAAATCCATTTGGCTCGGCCAAACCCTGACCAAATATCCTCTAAACTTTCCTCTTTTAATCCTATAGGCTTTAATTTAGTTATAAATCCATCCTAAGGACCCATTTTGATCAAATAAAAAGGAAGTACCCGAAGAAGAGGTAAATATTTCATCACCTCTTTCATGTTCTTTTCTTCTTCCACTTCCTCTTTCTTTGTTGTTTCCATTATAAAATAATAAATCCAGTATCTTATATATAATTTTATGTTATTATTAAAATTTTACAACCATATTCATTATTCTATCCATCTTATAAATGACAAATTCACCATATTTGCGTACGTCCGGATTACCGTCTCCACGTCGTGGTGTAGTCTGTTATTCAAATACTTCATCATTTGGATGGGTATAATAATGAGTATAACTGATGTAAATAATAAACATAACATGTTAATGATTATGTCTATATGATATATCATGCAATTAAATATTATTTCACCATCAATATAATGATATTGTTGCTCGTGCGTACATACAGATTACCGTCTCCATGAAGTGATGAGATTCATTCCCACGTCCACCATTCAACGATGATTATAAAAAATATATATTATTAATAAGTATGTAATATATTAAATAATAATTAATATGGATATATATATATATTTACTTACTTACATATATCTTATTCACTTACTTCCGTTCAATGTGATATAAAAACGGAAACAATGTTTATGAGTACGTACGGCCAACCATCTCTATAAATGGTGCCTTCCATTTAATATATCTAACTATTATAAATATTTATATTATAAATATATATGATATATAAATCAAGGTTTATATTATGGAAGTATTTAAATCATTAACTAAATGATACGATCATGAATAACAAGTTAAAACACGTACAATAAAGAAAGCGATTATTATCCAAAATGTTAATTTAACATAAAAATCATTATTAAATGGGATGTATAAAGTCATAAATGAATCATGTATGATATAATAAATATGAATATGGTTCTGGTATAATTTAATAAAATAATATGGTCATTATACATGAGGTTAAACGTACCCTCGACCAAAGGAATGTGCATGGTAAGGGTTAATTCCTCAATCTCATTATTATCCTAGATTGTTTATGTGTATGTTCTTACTGGGACATATTTATTATCTATGTCCATGTTTCATAAAATAGTTTTAAAAAGGATTCTTTTAAGGGACTCTTTAACTAAAGCATCATTTTAAATGTTTTAAAAATTTATTCTTCTAAACCTTTCTCTTTGATGTCCTGGTTTTCAAAGTGATTTTAAGGATTTATTTATATGAACATGAATGTTTTAAAATGTTAATTCCTTTAAAAAGTTTGAAAGTGGTATGGGACACTTTGAATCAAACATATCTTTTAAATGACTCCCCTTATAAATTTTGTGCCTTATAAAATGATTTCATGAAAAAGGTATATTTCTCTTGAAAAAGGTATATTTCTCTGAAAGAGTTTTATTGATCATTTTCAACTATGTCAACATCCTTTACTGTATATTATTATTGATCGAATTTGATTTATTATGATAAAAATATTCCATACTGTATTTAAGGTTTTGTGATATGTTTGACTGTAGATGTGTTATTTTTATATCATTCATGGTTTATGGACAAAGTATTTACATTTTGTATGCTAGTTTTAATACTAATGTTTATGTTATGTTTAAACCTTTTCATATGAGGAATTCATTGGACTTAGTAAGTGACTGGTGGAGACCTCTATAGCTCCTCGATGTATCGGTAGGTCTCATGAGACAAAATAGTGTCTTGGCACAAGGCCTTGACAAAATATTATTTTTAGTCTTGGTACAAGGCCTTGACTATGTGGTTATAAAGTTTGGCATTATGCATTCCATCATTATGAAAGTGGCTATTGATATTTCATGTGATTATTGGACTAGTAGAATATCAATTTGAATAGGTAAATGACATCATTTTGTTGTATCTTTTCCATATTATTCTGAAGTTTATGTTTAGAGGGATTTTGTTTTAGTATTATACATTGACTTAATGTTTATGCTTATTTATGAATGTTTCCGCTATATTGTTATCTTTACAGAGCATCTGAGCTCACCCCTTTCTATTTTTTAATTTTCCCAGGATTTCAAGAAGTGTATTATGATTGATAAGTAGGGGTAATATAGGGATTTAATAGAGTTCTCAATGGATCATTTATGTTGTGTTTTATTTTATAATGTGTAATGTAACGTTCATGTATGTAATCTATTTTTTAAGACTGCTAAACTGATCAGTCTTTTGGGACTTCATTCATTATAATAAATGAAATGTATTAAAATAATGCACCCACTCTAGGTAACTAGGGTCGGGGCGTTATAGATTTGGCAGGGTGAATTAAATGTTATGGAATGTCCAAACAATGAAAATATTATCAATGAAATAAAAAGTGACCTGATAAAGTATAATTTAGTTCGAATTTTGTTAAATGAGGCATTTGATTTTTTAGAATACAATACCCATGATTTTAATAGATCAAAATAACATTAAGTTGATCCTAAGTAGGTTAATCTTGCTCAAAAATTCAGTGACCAAAAAATGATTTTTATGAATTAGTTAAAGATAGACAACAGGAACTGTGTGAAGGGTGTTCCATGTATTTGAAGTTGTCTTTTCTACTTAAGTTGTATCATATCAAGTGTCTTTGTGGAATTAATGAAAAATAAATTTCCATTATTTTAGAGTTGATTCATGATGCATTTAGTGAATCTAATATCCCTAAATTATTCTATGAGATGAAAAAGTGATCAAAATAATTGGACAAGATTATATAATGACACATGCATGCCCTAATGATTGCATTATTTACTAGGGAGAAGAGTTTGATAAATAATAATTCATAAGATTGCATGAAAGTATATAGATGTCAATAAACAACAATGAGAGTATAAATCAATGCAACTCCAAAAATAAACATAATAAAAAAAACTTCTGCAAAGGTATTGTGTTACGTTCCTCTAAAACCACACTTTTATTGATTATTCATGTTATTTAGGACTGCATTCGACATGAGGTGACATTATCAGGATTGTAATTATGGTTTGATGAGACATCCAAAAGATTCAGCATTATAGAAGATATTTTATTCTCTATATCCATATTTTTCCTTGAATCCTAGGAATGTACGTGTGGGATTGGCTTCTGATGTTTTTAACCCTTTTGGTACTTTAATTAATAATTATATCATTTGGCCAGTTGTTTTGATCCCCTATAATCCAACTCTATGGATGTGTATGATGAAGAAATCATTCATTATTTCGATGATAATTCTTGGAAAGAAAATTCCTGGAAATGACATTAATGTATACCTTTAAACTGTAATCATGTAATTGTGAGAATTATGGGATGATGGTGTAAAAAAATATGATGCTTCAATGAGGAAACTATTCAAGGTTCATGCCTCTTTAATGTGTACAATTAATGACTTTCCGGGACTAGTAAATTTATGTAGTTGGAATACTCATACTAGTTTGGATTGTCTAGTTTTTAATTTTGATTTTGAACCTCAACAATTACATCATAGAAAAAAATGTTGTTTTATGTGTCATCATTGATTTCTTGATTCTTCTCATAAACTCAAGTTTAACAAGACACGGTTCAATGGGTATATTGAAATGAGAAATTCATTAAAGGTGTTATCTGGTTCAGAAATCATGGGACAAATAATGAACGTCACTAAAGAATTTGGAAAATGTAACACCACAAGACATTAAAATATTTTCATGTTAGAAGAAATATTATTTTTTTATCTCTTTATACGCAACACCATGTTAAGCTTACTCTACACACCACACTGAGTTAGCTTGCATTACACACAAGATTGTGTTTTACTGCCTTTTAAAGGAGAACCTATTTTAAAAGTAAATTTTACTAATTTTATAAATTTTATTTTTCAAAATAAACTTCATTTTTGAATTTGTGATGTCAAAATTGTCTTAGGGTGATTTTGTTTTGTATTTTTCTAAGAAGTTTCATTTTTTGATGAATTGTGAAAAATAAAACATTTTAGTAAAAACCACCTTTTCATTTAAATAATTATTAATGTTAAATTATATATTAAATGGTTTTTTGAAGTAAAAATATATCAATTACACATATATTAATATAATTTAGTACATTAAAATCATTTTTATATTAAAATTAGATATAAAAACTTATGGATCTTTTGAACATTTCAACTTTAAAACCCACATTATCGCCATGTGTGTGGCATTTGCGTCAATCTTAATTTTTCCACTTCTGTGATTTGAATTTTAAAAAATATATATACACAAATGTAATAATTACAATATTTATGGTCTAATAAGATCAACTTAATTGTTACCAAAATTATTAGTAAAAGTGATTAAAATTAATTACGGATATTATGGTAAAATTAAGCATAATAATGGGAAAAAACTTAATATTAAGGACTGAAATAACTTAGAAACTTGTCAAAAATCCAGTGGATGACAATAATTTTACCATATCCCCAATATTTTTGAATTTTATGGGTTATTGGGATATTATTAAATGGAAGTTACCCATATTAAAGGTTAAATAAAGAAAAAGATAAAAAAAGGAAATTTCATTACCTATAACATTTATAAAACTTTGAGATATGTAAAAAACATCATATTTTTGGTTTATACATATCCATTTAAAATATAAATGGGTCAATGTTATCATAATAATTTATTATTAATTTCTAAATATGATTTAGTTACTTAAAATCCTCAAGAAACTCAAATATAGTTATTATTTAGTTAATAATTAACTAAATTAAATGATATTATAAATATTAAAAGTGAAGTAGATTGATTTAATTGTGGTATTTAATTATTTTTTTATATTAATATATAATTTTAAATTTTTTTAAACTTAATATATTTTAATTACAATATTGTTTTTATATTTAAAATTTTAAATTGAATAAATAATGTCAAAATAGACATTATTTTTTTTAAAAATAAATGATATTTTATTAAATGATTTAAGATTAATAAAAATCATATATTGTTAAAAGTGTTTTTTAAGTTTTATAAATATTAAATATGGTCTATTAATGGAGAAAATTATCTTTTATATTTAACATATTGACCAATATATTGTAAAAAATTGTTAACACGGTCCAAGTTTAAGTAGGGTTTTAGCGCGTCACATGCGCTTGTTTTAAAATTAATTTACAAAAAACATGGGTTTTTTTATTTTAAAAATTATATATAATGTTAATAATTAAGTTTATCTATATATTATAATAAATATCCCTTTATTTTAGTCTTAATGGTTAAATTACTTAGGTCGGAAAACTAGATGCTTTAATAATAACCAAAATGATAAAATTTGGGAATCTTAGAAGTTGAGAAACCAAATTATTAAAATGATAATATTTTGTTTGGTGGAGATTTTCATAGACTATTATTAACCTTTAATAAATTATTTTTCCATTTTTAGGCACCTTAGGTAAGGTATACCTCACATTAATGAATACCTTTTTGTATTTACAAGAGTGTCACTCCTCCTCCACTATAAAAAGAGCTCCTCTTCTCCCACATCCTCACACATATCATGCCAATATGAATCAACCAAGATATACCAAAATAGATCCCCAAAATCCCTAACCTCATACTATAAGCCTCTCCTTGGGAATAAATCCATCCAAGGAATCCTTTGGGTACAAACCAAAAGAAGTTACCCAATTAAGAGGTAACATCTTTCCATAAACTATTTTGTTTTATTTCCATTATCCTCCCCCTTAACTCTTATTATTCAATGATTGTATAAAAAAATAGTATAATAAATATAATAGTATGTTTTTATTCTAATTTTTATACCTACACTTACACACACTTCCATATAATGGGCAAAGAACATACTATTTCTATGTACGGTGAACTACTGCCTCACGAAACGATGATTGTTCGTTTTTTCCTTTACCACCTCTCATGGTGGACATTATGTTGTAAAATATGTTTATATATTTTATATATAATATTTATTATTTATTTATTCTTATTTAATTATTTTATAACACTTAGGCTTATAATTTCCATTTTTTATAAATGCGATAACATTATTTGTGGAAGTATGGACAACCACCTCCTCAAAGTGATGTGTCTCATTCATGCTATACTTGGAACGTTTTAAGGATGATTTTAATAAAAATATGTAACATATATAACATATATATGATAATATAATTATAATATAAATATTTATCAATTAATTTTAATTCTTTTAATATGAAAAAGAAATGAAAGTAACTTTTATGCATATGTATGACCTACCATCTCCATAAATGGTGCATTTTATTTATTATCTAAAAACATTATAGATTATTCTAAATACATATGTACTGAATAAATATTATAATTAATTCGTGGTTTAAATTTTTTAGATGATGTAATCAAGATCTAATTAATAGGAAGAACAAATTAACCTTCAAAAAAAAAACTTCATAAAACTAGGTAATTAACTCCCAAAGTTGTGAAAATAATGAAAGAGTGTTAAAAAATAGGTAATAAAATATTATAAGAATTTAATATATGATATTATAAAAAATTTAGGGTTCTGGTAGAAGTTATCAAAATATTTTAAACCACTATACTGGTGGATAAATACCACACAATATAAAGGAAGGTTAAGTTAAGGGATTATTGTCTTACTTTTCTTTCCGTGAGGCATACACCATATACACCACTTAATTATTTTGTATAGTGTATCAAATTAACCTTTTATAAATTATATCATGATTAATTTTACTTAATGGTATAAAAAATCTCATTTATGTGATTTTTTATTTAAATGTTTCAAGTGGTATGGTACACTTTGGGATATTTAATGATTATCTTCCACAAAATTGTTCTTAATGATTATCTTTGAAAAAAACACTTCATTTTGTAAATGTTAACTTTATTTTGAAATAATAAATTTAATTTAATCATTTTAATGGTAAATTACCTTGAATATATATATTCTCAAAAAAATGGATATTATTATTTCCTAATACATATATCATTTTACATATGGTGTTCACTTTGACAGTTGTTTGATTAACTGGGGAATTATTGATAAATCTGTATCTTCTATTCAATACAGATACATTTTGATAATGATTAATGTTTATTAAATATATTTTTAATGCTTTGGACATGAAATTCATGGGTTAGGGCTATTTAAGTAAATACCTATGGGTTTGGTATAGGTTAATACAAGCCCCTTGATGCATCTGTAGTCTCATAAGACAAATTATTTGAAAAAATCAGAATAGTTAAACTATCTCTTGACAGTAAAGGTATCACGTTCCTGGGAAACATGAAATACAATAATTACGTGTTGTCTTTATTTAGAATTTAGTAATTATTTATCCATGATATTTTCATCGACATATCTATGGATGCATTTAATTTTTTGTTCTATTGATTTAATGGATAGTGTTTCTAATTTCTTACCTTACCCTATTAATATTGCCTTATCTAGTTACTTGAATGGAATTTTTTATCATATTTTTACCCTTACATGTTAATTTATTTCAACGGGTTAATTATTAATTTCTATTTACTTACCCTTACTGAGCATTTGAGCTCACCCTTATTATGTTTCCTTTCCACAGGTTATGAAGAATTAATCTTTGAATATGCATTGAATGATACTATTTATTTATTTTTATTATGTATAATATTTTTAATTTTCCACAATGTATTATGGGTATCATGTATGTAATATATATTTATAATACCACTAAACTGATTGGACCTTCAAGATTTTATTCCTTTTAATCATTCCAATGTAATAAAATAATGCACTTACTCTGGGCTTCTAGGGTCAGAGTGTTATAGTTGGTATTAAAGGAATTTTAGTAGAATCCTTGTAAACTAGATTAAAAAAACATTGATTAAGGAACATAACTCTAAGATAACCTTTGAGAATAAGTATAGAATAACAACCTAAAATTTTGGTAATATGGATATTGTGTGGGTATTTCTATTAATACATCCATGTCTGGACACTATAACTGGAAGTTGTTCTGGCACAAATGTACTAAGGGGTAACAACTCTAAAAAGGTGTGTTGGGGATGACTTAGTGTGACCTGGTATAATACAATGGGTCTTACTACAAACCTTTTTATGAAACTCCAAGGGGATACACTTAGGATAATTAAAAAATTTCTTTACAAAAAAATATGAAGGATTTAAAGTGATGATATCCCCAAAGAAACAATGTTTATGATTATGAGATTAGCTATGAATATTTTTTTTATTTATGTTAAGAGTTTCACTAGTTTTGGGATTATACATTATTTTATGATTTATTATAGTATATTCCATTTTTTATAAATGGAACCTATAAAAAGGAATGTGAACTCCACCAATGCATGTGATCTAAAGAGCAAGAAGGAACATATCTTTCATGGTATAAAGACAAACATTTTGAAGGGAAATAATCTCCCAAGTATTCTAATCATATGGGGAAATGATATAGTATAATAATGAGATAGGTAAAAAATTATCCAAGTCCTATGGATTTGAAGGGAAGTAAGAGAATAAGAGTATGAGAGAGAAAAATAAAGATTAAGGGAATAACATAAAGAAGTACTTTACCACATGTGATAATTGTGGAAAGAAACACTCTGGTACTTACTTAAAAGTAATGGGAGTTTTCTATAAGTGAATAAAGAAAGGACACCATGCTTTTGATTGAAAAGGTAAGAAAACTGTTTCCAAAGTATAATACTTAAACTATAAGGAGATGGGAAAATATGAAAATCAATGCCTCAAGTGTTAAAGGAATTTACCCTAAGGATGCTGTTAGATAATGATCAAGTTATGATACTACTTTAGATGAGGAGGAATGATCAGTATTCCTATCCAAGAATTATGTCATTTTAATATTTTATCATCAATGTATTGGTTATAAGAATTATGTAATATATGAGGTTTGTACTACAATACATTTCTGTTAAGGATTTGAGATCATATGTTGAATGGTACTAAGAAAATATATTCAGTGGAAGGTTAAAATTTTCAAAAAAAAACACATGATTAAAGGAAATAAAACCCTTAATATACTCATGATGTTGAGATAATGATGAAGAAATGATTAATTGGGACAATATTTTACTATCTAAGAACTTATTAATTACTTTTCTACAAGTGTTATATACTATCATTGATAGAGTTTACAACACTTTTGGATTTAAATAACATATCCAATAATATGTGTCTTATATAAGGAATAAGCAAGAATTCATGTTTCCAATAAATTTTTATGGTTGTTAGAGTTATTAACATATTTTAAGAGGATACAAGATGATGGTATTCACATGTTTGGAATGTGAAAATTTAGAGATGTTTCATGTTGATTATTGGGTAATGATAATATCATTTTAGAAATTCACTGACCTTATTTCTAAAGTGTTGAATCATAATCTTTTGGAAAGGTTAACCATTTATGAACTGGTTTAATTTAAACTTTGGATATGGTTTTAGATATTGATATATTACATCACTATGTGATGAATCCTGTTCTATGATATGAAGTAGAAATAGTTAATGGCATGACCAAGGGATAATAATTGATTATAGAAATAAACCAAGTAAGTATATTTACTTATATTCTTAGAGAGTGAAAGAATTCTTCAACTTCCGGAAAAATGATATTGGAACCCAAATTTTTTACTATTACCTTAATTTATGATTAATAAAACGACCCCTTAGATCCTCATTGATTTATGGCTTTTGATTATTAACTTTCTCATAACCATATTCTCTAGCACACTCTATTAGAACTTGAATGTTAGATTTTTACTCTGTATCACTGTTTCCATTTCCCACTTATGTTGTCATATTAGGGAACCTAGTTACATAACCATTGTAATTACCTTTATCTCTTATTAATAAGATATGTTATTAACCCTATTAATGATGTGGGTTTTTCAATAATAGTAATTTTCAAATATTAATTCCTTGATTTCTAAGATCATGTTTAAATTGCGAGAACACAATTTAATTTAGGTGGGGAGAATATAACACCCCAAGACATTACAATATTTTCATGTTAGAATAAATATTATTTTTTCTCTCTTTATACGCAACACCATGTTAATATTATACTACAAACCACACTATGTTATCTTGCATTACATTCAATATAGAGTATTTTTCAGAGAAGTTTTATTTTTTGATGAATGCTTAAAAATACTGCATTTTAGTAAAAAAATATTTTTATTTAAATAATTATTACTATTAAATTATATCTTAAATAGTTTTTTTAAATTCAAAAAAGAAAAATTATATATATTTATTTACCCAATGTAGGTCATTAGAATCATATTTATATTAAAATTAGATATTAAAATTTGTTGATCTTTTGAACATTTCTACTTTAAAAACCCATTTTCTCACCACGTGTGTTGCATTAACATAATCTTAATTTTCCCAATTTTATGATTTGAATTTTAAAAAATAGACATGCACAATTATAATCAGTAAAATATTTTTGTTCTAATATGATCTACTTATTTTTTATCAAAAACATTAGTGAAAGTGAGTAAAATTAATTATGGTGATTAAGGTAAAATTTAGCTTAATGGGGGAATAAACCTAAATATAAAGGACCAAAAGGGCCTAGAAACTTTTCAAAAGCCATTGGATACCAATAATTAAACCATATCCTAACCTATTTCAAATTTTATATCAAAGGTTAAGTAAGGAGAAAAGATAAAAAGAGAACTTTCCTTACGTTTAAAATTTATAAAACTTTGAGATATGTACAAAACATCATAATTTAGGTTCTATATATCCTTTTGAAAGATAAATGGTTCAATTTTATCATAAAAATTTATCATTAATTTTTAAATATTATTAATTTACTTAAAATTCTTAAGAAACTCCAATGTAGGGATTTTTTTTTTAAAAGGTTGGGGCCGAAGCCTCATTTTTATTAATAAAGCAAAGCAAAGACCTCTTTTAACTGGGTAGAGGGAGACCCATTACATAGCCCGAAGGCCCAGTGGGCTTGTAGCCCATTACATAGCCCGTAGGCCCAATTTTTTGACCAAATTCCAATTCTGTGAATAGTACCCCGGCTGCTACAGTACCAAACAGTACCACCGCCGCTACAGTGCCCTGCCGCCGCTACAGTTCCCGCCGATCAACAGTACCGCCGCTGCTACAGTACCCGCTACAGTACTGCTACAGTACCTGCACCCAATGGGTTTTGAACCCCCATTTTTCATGTAGTATTACGGGGTGCTTACCACTAAGCCAAACCCCAACTACTCCAATGTAGGGATTATATAGTTAATAATTAACTAAATTAAACGATACTATAAATATTAAAAGTGAAGTAGATTGATTTAATTATTATATTTAATTATTTTTTTAGATGAATATGTCATGTTAAATAGATTTAAACTTAATATATTTTAATTCCAATATTATTTTGATATTTTGAAATTAAAATTAAATAAATAATGTCAAAATTGACATTATTGTTTTTTTACAATAAATGATATTTTATTAAATGATTTAAAATTAAATAAATCCTATATTCTGCCCAGTGATATTTATGTTTTAATAAATATTAAATATTTTTTATTAATGGGCTAATTGATATTCTGTAATTAACATATTTACCCATATATTGTAAAAATATTGTTAACATGGTTTGGGTTTAAGCAGTGTTTTAGCGCGTCACATGTTCTTGTTTTAAAATTAATTTTCAAACCACATCAGATTTTTATTTTATAAATTATATATCATATTAATAATTAATTCACTATTTATTTTCTAAAAAATCTCACTTTATTTTAGTCTTAATGGTTAAATTACTTAGGTTGGAAAACTAGATGCTTTAATAAAAACCAAAATGATAAAATTGGGGAATCTGAGAAGTTAAGGAATCAAATTATTAAAATGCACATATTTCTTTTGGTGGAGGTTTTCATAGACCATTATTCCCCTTTAATACATTTTTTTTTTCATTTTTTAGGCACATTAGGTAAGGTATACCTCCCATTAATGAATACCTTTTGGTATTTACTAAAGTGCCACTCCTCCTCCGCTATAAAAAAGTCCTCCTCTCCTCCCACTTCCTCAAACCTCTCAATTCATTTTGGACTGACCAAGATCTACCAAAATAGATCCCCAATAGCCCTAACCTCATCTTAGAAGCATCCAATTAGTAATAAATCCATAAAAGGAATCATTTTGGTACAAACCAAAATAAGTTACCTAATTTAGTGGTAACATCTTTCCTTAAGCTATTCAGTTTTATTTCCATTATCCACCCCTTAACTATTCTTATTCCATGATTGTATAAAAAATAGTATCCTAAATATACTAGATTTTTTTTTATGATAAATCTTTTACCTACACTTACTCACACTTCCATCTAATGGGTAACGAACATACTGTATCTATGTACAATGAAAAACTACCTCACGTAACAATGATTGTTCATTTTTTCTTTATTGCCTATCATGGAGACCATTATGTAAAAACTATGTTTATATATGTTATATATGATTTGTATTATGTATTTATGCTTATTTAATTCTTTTATAAAACATAAACTTATACTTTTCAGTTTGTATAAATACGATAACATCATTTGTGGAAGTGCGGACTACCACCTCCTCAAAGCGATGTGACTTGTTAACACTATACATCAAACGTTTTTGGGATGATTTTACTAAAATTATGTAACATATATAACATAGATATGATAATTTAATTATAATATAAATATGTATCATTTAATTTTCATTATTGTTAAATTAAAAATAAATAAAAGTTGTGTTCATGCGTACGTACGACCTACCGTCTCCATGAACGGTGCATTTCATTTATTATATCCAAACATTATAGACTATTATAAATACATATGTACTGAATGAATATGATAATTAAGTCTTGGTTTACATTATTTTTATGATTAATTCATTATTTAATTAATAGTAACAACAAATTATAATTCAAAATATACTTGAGAAGACTAGGCAATTAACACCAAAAGTAGTGAAAATAATGAGAGTGTAAACAAACGGGTAATAAAATATTATAAGAAGTTAATACATGATATTATAAACATGAGTATCATTATTTTAGAAGTTAGTAACATATTTTAAACCACTATATATGAGGATAAATACCACATAATAGAAATTAAAGTTAAGTTAATGGATTCTTGTCTTAATTTTCTTTCTATGAGGCATGCACCATATACACCTCTTACTTATTTTGTGTAGTTAATATACTACCCATTTTATAAATTATATCATGGATACTTTTTATTAATCGTATTAAGCAATTTTTTTCTTGGTAATTATTATTTAAATGTTTCAAGTGTTATGGGAAACTTTGGGATGTTAAAAGATTATTTTCCTCAAAAATATTATTAATGATTATCTTTGAAATAAAAATTCCTTTTGTGATTGTTAAATTTATTTTAAACCAATCACTTTATTACAATCATTTTTCATTTGAAATTAAATTTAATATTCATTTTCAAACAGAATGGATATTATTATTTTATAAACCATATTTCATTTTATATACGATGCTCACTTTGATAGTTATTTGATTAACTAGCTAATTATTGATAAATTCATATCTTCTATTCAATACAGATACATTTTTATAAGGCATAATGTTTATTCAATATTTTTGGAATGCTTTGGAAATGAAATAAAAGGTTTGGGGAATGTTTAAGGAAGTCCCAACGGGTTGGGGACCAGTTAATCCAAGCCCCTTGATGCATCGGTTGTCTCATGAGATGAATTAGTTGGCCAAATCAGAATAGTTATACTATCTCTTAATGGTAAAGGTATCATGTGCCTGGAAAAAATATGACATATAATAATTAAGAATTTCCTTTATTTAGAATTTAGTCATTATTTATCCATGGTATTTTTCATTTACATATCTATGAATTCATTTCATTTTCAGTTCATTGATTTAATGGAATATGTTTTCAGTTTATTACCTTGATATGTTAATATTGCCTTATCTAGTTATTTTAATGGCATGTTTTATTATATTTTTACCTTACATTATTAATTTATTTCCATTGATTCATTATTTCTTCCACTTTACATACCCTTATTGAGTATTTGAGCTAACCCTTATTATGTTTCCTTTCCTTAGGTTATGAAGAAGAAATATTTGAATAAGCATTCATGGATGTTGTTTATTTATTTTTATTATTTATCATATTCTTAATTTTTTACAAATGTATTATGAGTACCATGTATGTAATTTGGATTTATAATACTGTTAAGATGATCATCCCTTTATAATTGTATTCCTTGTAAACATGAAAATGTAATAAAATAATTCAACGACTCCAGGCTTTTGGGGTCAGGTCATTACAGAAAATGTTATATGTTTAAAGAATGGGGGAAAAGGGTATGAGGTACAGTATAAGAAGAAGATGGAACACAACAATGGAATAAAAATGATATATTTTTCAAACTTTATAATTGGGAGTTTAATTTGATATATCACGAGTTTGATGTAATACATATTGAGAAGAACTTCTGTGAAAATGTAATTTTTATAGTTCTTAATGAGCAGGGTAAATTAATGGACCACCTTAATGCTCAGAAGGATTTGGAGTCAATGAATATAAATCATAGTTTGTGGAAAAATGAAAATATGAAGTATCCTTCGGCTATTTTTACAATGAAAAATCATGAGAAAGATGTATTCCTTAAAACATTAAATAATATAAATGTGCTAGTTGGATATTCAAGTAACATATCAATGTGAGTTGAATTAAAAGTCAAAATTTACACGGATTGAAAAATTAAGAATCACATATTCTTATAGATCATTTACCACTATTGGCTTTTTATAATACGTTACCTAAAAAGTAACTGTGTTTCTAGTTGATTTTATACCTTTTTTAGAGTGTTTTTTGGAAAATATCTAAATCCAAATGAGCTTGATAAACATTAAGAAATAATTGTTTTGGAACTATGTCATTTGAAGATGTTATTTTCCCCTCCATTAGTCATAGTCATGGTTCATTTTATTGTTCATTTGGTTGAAGAAGTTAAACATGGTGGACCAGTACACTATCGACAGATGTATCCAACTGAGAGGTACGTTGATATTTTTTTCATTGGTGAATTCGATTTTGTAAAATCATTGCATAATTTTTTAATATGTTTCACATTTTTTTCCATCAGTACTTAGGTAATTTGATGTCATATGTAAGGAATAAAGCTCAACCAGAATTCTCTATTGCTAAAATCTACATAAAAAAGAGTTCTTGACCTTATGTTATAGGTATTTTAATGTGATTGAGACTTGATTCAATTGTATTGGATGCACTGATGAAATCTCTATTAATACTTGTTCTGTAAATTAGTCAGTGCTATTTCCAACTATTGGATGAACAAATGGAATGGAGTCAAATTTTACACTAACTGAATTAGAGTTTTTATAAACACATAGATACGTTCTACCCAATAGTGTTATTACTGATCCATTTATTAAATAATTTTAACTATAAACAAAGAGGTGACTAAGGGATTGATCTTGAAATGATATTGAATTAACGAAATCTATTACTAATGAACTTGTCAAGTGGTTCACCCATTGTGTAAGTATATAATCATATTTATATTATTGGTGTGTAGTTATTTTGTCTATGTTAAAATTAATATCTTATATATTTTTTCTAGATAATTAATGTTGACAATCAAGCTGAAATATTTCATGATTTGAGGTTTTTGTCTTGAGATCCTGTAAGGAAGGATAAGAGATTGGATGCCTACATTATTCATGGATTTAGGTTTCATAAAATTTATCATGAAGAATACTTGAAAACTCTAAATAGTGGTGTATTTACAGTTGCATAGGTGGGATATTATGGGAAGTTGAATGATATATTTTAATTTAACTTTCATGGAAAGTTTTTAGTTGTCTTATTCAAATAAAAGTTAGTCAATATTTACAGGGTTTTAATGAAAGTTTCATTACATTTTATGTCTATCAACTTCTATTACATTATGGATACCATTGAGAGTGCAGAGCATGATCCATTTATCTTGGATTCACAAGAAAAGATGATTTATTATGTGGATAATGAAATACCTGAAGGCTGGAGTGTTGTTGTACAATTAAAGAATACAGACTTATATGATATGGGTGGTGAAGATAAATTGGTGCTTTGTGATAGTGAACTTCATCAACTAAAAAACATTAAATAGTATTTTACTGACAATATCAAAATAGTAGAACTTGTAAGAGAGGGTGAAAATGAAGGACTCATCATAATGAAGGTTGATAACATTGAAGACAATGAAGATGAAGATAATTGGATGTATAAATTAATGATGAAAATATATTACTATTTCTAATTGATAAGTGTGTCATACATATATACATTGTTCTACTTTTTCTTTTTTCTTTTTTTGTAAAAAGATTTATGTTTTTCATTTTTTATACATTTAATATACCTTAACCTTTTGAAATGAAGGAATGTTAAGAAAAATTTATTCAGGATCCTAGCTGATCAGCATCTCCGAGTACATCACCACTGCCATCATATTCTATAGATCCTAGTAATTTAGTTGTACATGAGACTTCTAGTAATCCAGCCATTTCCCTAGATATTGTTGGTATCCCACCATCTAAGTCACCTCTGGTGATGGAGTAGTTGGTCACCCCTCCATCTAGGGGATATTAGTAAGTTACTATTACTGGTATGTATGTCATTTTTCAAAAAAAACATTATATTTTATTAATTATTTAATGAATTTTTCAAATAGATAAATACAACCATATAAGTTATACAAATATGAACATGGAAGATGTATGATACCTAAAGGACTTCAATATTATTACTCCATTTGATGAGTTTGGGGTGCCTATTGGTGACACTGCCAGAATCTATGGGAAGATTCTTGAGAAGCTTTCCTACAAGACGGTGATATTTGTCATTAATTATAAAGATTGGAGGCATATTCCTACAACTTGAAAAAAATGATATTTTTGATACTCAGGTAAAGGTAATATTAATTTAATATTCCTTGATAACTAATTTAAAAGACATGAGTAAAATTTTGTAATATGCTTATAAAGTGTTATGTTTTTTATTTTGATATTTTTTTCATTTTGATTTCCCTTACTCTGTTTCATTCCCTGGACTTTGAAATTTTTGTGCAAGAAATGGAGATATTTTAAATGGAGATTATGGAATGAGTTTAATGAAACTTCTACGAGCTCACGAAAAATATTTGAGAAGGTTCCTAAAGGAATTTCTCATGATAAATGGAATATTTTTATCGATATCAATGGAGATTCATGTCATGAGAAAAGTGAATATTTTATAGTATCTTAATAACATAAAAACAATAAAATTATATTTTTTTATTAATGTTCCTATTTTTCTAGGAATTATCTAAGAAAAATAACATGAATTGTGAGAAGCAAGAAATTCCTCACATCATTGGGTCTCAAAGTTTTTTTTAGAAAAAGAATAATTTTGCTTTGTATTTTATTCATTATTATTAATATAACTTTATTATAAATCACGGGTTTTTATAATTTTATAATTTTTTTATAAAGGAGAATGAATTAGGACACTCTGTTGGTAGGGAAGAGATGTGGTTTCAGGTACATAGAAAACCTGATGTCCATTTTGTAAATGAATCTACCAAAGATATTGGAGTAAGTACCTTTCATTACCATTTAATATTATTTTGTTACCATAAAAATATAATAATGAAAAATATATTATAATAACTAAAAAGCCTTAAAACCAATTAAATGGGCCATCTACATGGATCAAATGATTTTAATTTAGCATCATTTGATATATCTAGCCAACCCTAATTAATTGGGTTTAAGTCATGTTTATTGTTATAATATAATTTTCATTATTATGTTTTTACAGTTTTTAAATAACAATAAATACTAATAAAAATATAATTAATTAGATAATATTATGAATTTTGGATATTTTGAAAAATCGTTTTAAATATTTTAGTATTAACAGGTTATAATTAAAGAAGTCTGGGATTCAAACCCTTTACAATCATCATAAGTTTTCCAGAACCATGCAGTTGAAATAGTTTTAGGGAAGGAGCATCCCAAATATGTATGGGGGATGGGTTCTGGGATTACTCCATTAGTTATATTTGGTATGAAAACATCATCTATTATAGCTACACCCAGTGGAGATTCAATTATTTCTATTTATCGAGAATCACAAAGATAAATTTCAAGATTGAAGCAAAAGTGGATGAATTAGACTATAATACGAAAACACAGGATCAGTGGTAGTCACAAATGGAAAATGGTTTAGTTTCTGTATTTTAGCGGATGACCAGCACAATCCCCAAGGAAATTGGGAGCCTTATAGATCATCCTTCCAAGGTAAATTCTAAATTCTATAAACCATTCACACATTTTCAAAGAAAACATACAACATCCATAAATCAAGCTAAAATGACACTTTTATATAAAAAACATGAATTTTGAGTCATATCAGCCACATATTGTTCCTTATTTACATGTGGATGATTCTTAAACATCAAAAATGAATTATAGATCATTATCCAAAAGTTTTAAAACAATTCGAGCCTATTTTCTAGGTTTTGACTTGGTATACACTTATAAAAGGTACAAAAGCCTTTAAAAACATGTGTTAGGGGGTAAAAACTAGGAAAATGATGTCATATTTTCTAGAATTAATAAGACAATGACTGTAGAATTAATTGTGAAATGTAGGAACCAACGACACAAAATTCTGAATTATAGTTTTCTCGTTATGGCCATATATGTATTTTTAGTGTTTTAAAACACAAAAACATGCATGGAATGGTCAAATCCATAGAAAACAATCTAATATTGATGTTAAATCATCATAAAAACATATTTGAGTTGTTTTTATGTGTACATATAGAAAAAATGTCAATCCAACATGCGGTGTGGTCGGAATTACTTGGTATACACATCTAAAAGGTACAAAAGACTTTAAAAACAAGTTTTTTTTGGGGGGGGGGTCAAAACGATGTAAAATATGTCATAATACCCTAAAATCCTGGTAAAATGACCATATATTTAATTGTTAAATTTAGGAAGTGATGAAACATCGTTATGAATTACATTTTTCCCATTATAAATTTAGACACATTTTTGGTGTTTCAAAACACTAAAACATGCATTAAATAGTGAAAACCATATAAAATGAACTCAGACTGATGTTCAATCATAGAAAAACCACCTATGAGTTTTTTTTTATGAATTTTACATGTTGAAAACACATAAATCTAACATGAGGTGTGGTCATAATTACTCATTATATGCTTCTAAAAGGTACAAAAACCTTTAAAAACAAGTATTGTGTGGTCAAACCAACAAAAAACATCATATTTCTCGAAAATCATGGGACAATGATCACATATTTAATTTTAAAATGTAAGAACTAATGATACATCATTATAAATTATGGTTTTCTTGTTATGTCCATAAACACTTTTTTAGTGCCTTAAAACACGTAAACAAGCTTGGAATGGTGAGAACCTTATAAAAAGGCCTCATATTAATGTTAATCATAGTAAAACCATTCCTGAGTTATTTTTGATGTGTACACATAGACAATATGTCAATCTGACATGTGACACAGTCATAATTACTCAGTATAAACTTCTGAAAGGTACAACAACCTTTAAAAACAAATGTTAGGGGGTTAAAACCAGCAAAAGACATCATATTTCCTTGATATTAAGGAAAACCCATATATTTAATTTATAAATGTAAGAATGAACTAAACATCATTCTGAATTACGGTTTTCCTGTAATGTCTATAAATGCATTTTCA
This sequence comes from Viscum album, assembly GCA_963277665.1. Classification (NCBI taxonomy): domain Eukaryota; kingdom Viridiplantae; phylum Streptophyta; class Magnoliopsida; order Santalales; family Viscaceae; genus Viscum; species Viscum album. The sequence goes on from OY728163.1 coordinate 213,676,028, forward strand.
ATGTTTTAAAACACTAAAACATGTGTGTAATAGTCAAAACCATTGAAAATGACCATATATTGATGTAAAATCATGTGAAAACAACTAATTATTTTTTTGATGTGTATTCATAGTCAAACTATTAATATGACCTGCAGTGTGGTTGGAATTACTCTGTATACACTTTTGAAAGGTACAAAAGCCTTTAAAAACAACTGTAGAGGGGTCAAAACTAGGAAAACAATGTCATATAGACCTAAAATCATAGTATAATGACATTATATTTAATTATAAAATTTAAGAACTAACAAAACATCACTAATAATTATGATTTTCTTATTATGGATATAAATGATTTTTAGTGATTTAACATACAAAAACATGTGTGGAATAGTTAAAACCATAGAAACAAAACTTATATTGATGTGAAATAATGGAAAAAACATCGATGATTTTTTTGACATGTAAATGTAGAAAAAATGTAAATCTGATGTGTGTTGTGGTTGTAATTACATAGTGTACACTTCTGAAAGGTAAAAAAGCCTTTAAAAATGTGTTAGTGGGTCGAAACTAGGAAACCAATGTCATATTACCTTGAAATCATGAGAAAATAACCAAATATTTAATTTTAAAATGTAGTAACTGATGAACATCATTATGAATTATGGTTTTCCCATTATGGGTGTAAATGAATTTTTAGTGTTTTAAAACACTAAAACATGTGTAGAATGGTCAAAACCATATAAAGTGACCTTATATTGAAGTAAAACCATGGTAAACCAACTTTTGAGTTGTTTTTGATGTGTACGTGAAGATAACATGTCAATTTGACGTCCAGTGTGGTCATAATTACTCTGTATACACTTCTAAAAGCTATAAAACCTTTAAGAACAAGTGTTAGGGGGAAAATACTAGGAAAATGATGTCGAATTTCCCGAAAATCATGGAACAATGACCAAATATTTAATTTTAAAATTTAGGAACCATCAAAATTTTATTCTGAATTTTGGTTTTCTTGTTATGAACATAAACACATTTTTAGTGTTTTAAAACACTAAAACATGTGTTAAATGATCAAAACCATAAAAAACAATCTCAAATTGATGTGAAATCATGGTAAAACCACCAATGATTGGTTTTTAAAAATAGGACATGTTTTGATATAAAAATATTTAGATTTTTTTTATTAAGTAAATTTCAAGCTCACTGCACATCGCTTTAAAAATAAATTAGAATATTTACGTATTCCTTTTTAGTTTCAAGTGTTGAATCTAATATTAAAGAAGAATATTTATGTTTTCAAAATATCTCTCATTATATATCAATTTTTTATATTAAAATGTCTTCTTTTTATTAATAAAATAAAAAAAGTTATGTGCATCATTCTGAATATATTCTTTGTATTTTCTATCTCGTATTTATTTTCTTAAATGTTATGGTTTTAATTATACATGGAATATGACAGTAGTGGGTAAAACATTGACTATTTTTATACATATAATTCTTCATAGGGTAGTCATGATGTTTCTTAGTTTCCATGGTATGTTAAAATTTTATCAATTATTCTACCGTAATTCTGATTTATTATGTTTATTTTTAATTTTTGTTTTATTTTTTGTTATAGTTGGTGAGATAATGTGGTCAGTTTTAGTTGATGAGATGATGTAGAGGCAAACAGATGTAGTGGAGGTTATCACATGGATGTATATTGGGCATGGGTTCTTTTTGGACATATTTTATATGTATATATTGCTGACTGAGTTATTGGTTAATAGATGTATGGATTGACTGGGATTTAGGTTATGATGACATGATGTTTTTATATGACTGTGGATATATGATATATATATATATATGATAGGTTTATCATATATTGATGTTTTAGTTTATTACATGTTAGTTTTTTATATATTTATATTTTTTTTATAAAATATTTTTTAAAAAAAGAAAACCGATTTAGTGGTGGTTTTAAGTAACCACCACTAAATAAATTAAATATAATATGTTTAACAGCAATTGCGATTAATCGCTGCTTAAAGAAACCACCGCTAATATTTTCCATAACGGTTTATTTTATTTTATTTATAATTCCCCTATATATATATTTTTATAAAAGAACCACTGCTAAATAAACAAGTAACCACTGCTAAATGATTCAAAAATGAAACATAACAAAATGGTCACTAAATAACTAGGGATCGTGCAATATATAGTTGTTTTTGTAACCGATTCTACATTATTAGGTGTTAGTTTAAACTACCACTAGTCCATGAAAAAACAACCACTACTATCCTGTTTTTTGTTGTGATGGTACATTGTAGTTTAGTACAACCAGGTCTTTCATGTAACACAAACTGTCGAAGGAACTTGTAATTGTGTGTAACACAATCCAAACATAGTGTTTCATGTACCACAATATAATCTAAGTATTGGGTGTTGTGAAATATTGAAATGGTGTTGCATAAAAATAAATAATATTTTGGTTCTTTCATATAACACAAGCTATATTCAGTGTTGCGGAAAATTCAGAAAATCTAAAAGATTAAATAAATTCTAAAAAAAAATATTTCACAAAATCTCAGGGTGTTACGCCTCTTACCAATACTCTATAAACGATTCTAAAATGGACCCCTCATACTTATTTAGTCTATGGAACCAAAACTCTTAAAGTTTCCTCCGCCAAGTGTAATTGTCATCAACCTCAATCTTGTGACGATCTACTGGCACATCATGTTTAATAGCTTCAATGAAAACCTGATGAAGGCATCAACTTGGAGCCATAATAGAAAAAGAAAAAACAATTAGGGAATCATAAGCATAAAATATGGAATATTTAATATTGATTGATTAATTAATTAATCAATATTAAACCAAATATCAAGATATTCCCATTTCAATATAGACACAAAGTATAATGATGCAAGAACCTTTCCTAGGTCTATAACCCACAAACAATTTGTCTTCTCTTATTAGGCTTGAAAAAAATAATGGTATGTGTATCGGATCATTGGGGGGCCTAAATTTCTGTTTCTTAGCTGGTATCCCTCATTTAAATGCCCAGTAAACTTAGATGCCACTGTTTCCCTACCAACCCATGCAGTCTCACCTATGCCTAACTCCAAACTCTATCTTATCCCTGAACATGAACCCTTTGATACCACTTTTTCACAACCCCCTCCCACCAAAGGAACCCCTCCTGGCCCAACAAAAAGATAATGGAGATAATGATGATGAATCCCACCTCCAATAATCAACAAGTGGGTTAAAATCACCGAGAATATATCATATATGCAAATGGGAGGAATTTTCCTCTAAGAGAACATGAAGAATGAGAGATAAGACAAGAACACTAACAAAAAATTTGCTCAAGATAAAAGAAAAAGAAATCCCATGTACATGCATGTAATTTTATACAAACTAGAACAACTAAAAGGATAACTAAATGTACCAAAAGACTAACTCAGTAGTGACTAAAAATCCAATATAGCTCCCAAAAAACCATGAAATAGTAATATATAACCTAATCTCCAACCATCTCATGTTGACCTGGAAAAAAATATGTACATAGGGTGAGAATAACATGTATACTCAGCAGGATCCTCCACATTGCCCATCGTACAAAAAGATAAAGAAATAAAGCTAAATGTCTGTAAACAACAAGTGAAGATAACACATCACCTAATTGGTATACTATGTTCCCTACCTCACCAAGGCTACCACTCTCCAAACAATGCACATAATAGATCGTGTAATGTATAAACAAAAAGGGTACCCTACTACCACTTCCCGAATGGTTTTCCTCTCTAGCCTAACTTTTTACATCTTGATCCACCTATCTCCAAAAGAATCCATCCAAAATATACCTAGGAAAAAGTATCATAACATGCATCTCATGCATCATATCATCTCATCAACCCATTCCACATCTCCAAATAGTAAAAGAGTAGTTTTTGTTATCCACCATTGCTCGTATGTCATGTATTATACATCGAGTACTGCAACCCAATTTATCACAACCCATATATTGAGTAATGTACCTCAATCAATCACAACCCATACCCATTATACCTATAATAACAATTTGAATAATATATCAAGGGATATATGTGTGTGAAATAACCACAATACATTACCGCCCAATATACACTTATATGGGGAAAGACAACTACTATGCATACTAGAAAATAATACTATTAGGAGAAGAGAGGGGCTATAGCGTGTAGTGGACTATTTTTTCCTCACTAGCCTAGATATTTGGGAAAACACCCTCCCAGAGTCAACTGGGTGTTTGTCTCCCTACCGATATGGGTTGTGTAGTGAATGAAATCATAAAACATATAGGATATAATATAGCTCACAACCACACTATAATCATAAAAACATTTAATAAGACTTTATTAATTAATTTATTTCTATTGAACATTTCACATTACATTAATTAATTCATTATCCATTAATTATCATTACTACAAATAAATTTCATTAACCTCAAAGTGAAGTTCATTACCTCTATGAATAATCCAACCAATTCCACAATTCATTAAGATTAACAACATTTACATTACATTAAAGCACTAACCCCATGGGTTAAAACATTTATTAAACATTATCATTCCATAATTCTAGGTACTCTAGGAAACATATTTAGTTTCCATAAAATAGATTCATAACCAATCATAACCAACTTCCTCAAGCAGTGGGTTAAGGAATGCAGAAATAAGAAGCCCAACTAATAAACCCATTAAGATGAATTATTAATAGGAAATCATCCCAAATTTATCACATAATGGAAAATATCAACTTCAACCCATTCCATCAATCCCACTTCAATCCCTGAAACCATCATGCATATCACCATGCATCTCCCTGTCCCTGGCGTCAACTATTTCCACAAACCCGTCCCTCCCAACCTATTTCTCGTCCACCAAAAACCATCCCATGATCATATCACATCAATGGAAATATTCATTTCCATATAAATCATAGAAGGCATAAAAAAATAAAAGTCAACATGGAATCTAGGCCCTAAAATTAAGGCATTCTTCTTTCACATGTAAATGATCTATCTCAAACCTAAACATTTATCTTTATCAAACAACTAGTTTTTATTCCATCTTGGTTTATCCAATTCATTTATTTTAGTTTATAACTATGGTTAACCTAAGGCATTAACACTTTCAATCTATTAAATTATTTTACCATTATCTTTGTCATATATTAACAACAGGTATTCTAGATTCATTTTCTTTAGCCTATTCCATTAAAATATGGAAGAAAATTTTAATTACACATGGATTAAGCATAATTTAATTTCTATAAAATTATGAGAATTAGAAGATTCATTAAACATGAATATTTAAATTCTTTTTCCAACAAAAAAATTACTAGATTTATATTCTTTAATTATTTTAATTAGATTAACACTATAAACCCAAGAATAAAAAACATGTCAAAAAGAATGAACATAGATCGCACACTATCTACTAAATCCTGAGGAAAACCATTATCATGGTGGGAAACATATGATCCCTATAAACAAAAAATATTTCTTTAATAAATCTAGTTTATTCATTTTTAAGGTTAATTCCACCATCACCAAAAGTGATAAATGATAATTAATTTACAATTTACAATAGAATAACAGGAGAAACAATTAACCCCCCACCTTAAGTATTTCAATATTCTTCAATCAAGAATGAAACAACAACATTGATCTTGATCACCACTCCCATAAGAAGATTTCAACACTCCAAGAAATCCACTCAACAACGGCACCAACAAACATCAAAATAAATCGATAAGAATAAGTGAGACCAACCACCATGGCATGGAAAGAAAGTTCAAGAGTGAAATAAGAGAGTTCTGAGAATAGATAATGAGAAAAGTAAGTAGAACTCACCTCAGGTCACTACATATTAAACATAGGTATCCAAGGATCAATCCAAATTGAAAGGATTTAAAATTTCTTAAAAGATCACCTATGAGAACCCAGGGTTTGAGAGGAAAGTTTGAATGGGGTTTAAGAATTTATTGGCATACTAGAAATCAGGAGACCAATATATAGCTCCCTACACCAAAACACATAGGTTCTAACATGGAAAAAACCACAATGTAAGTTAATAGGTCACATCAAAAAATTCCTAGTCAAATTCATGTCCAAGAAATATAACACAATCTATAGCATAGATCCTATAATTTACGAATAGGACCATGGTATAAGGTAAACCAACACACTACAAAGTTATTTTACCGTAAATAAATCTCATCTATAACCCAAACCCATGATACAATTGCCTTGAGATCAATATTAACACACAAACTCCTCCTTCCATATTCTATTCCACATCCTATCTCAATTCCACAAAAATAAAAATGGAAGAATCACTAAAACTCCATCTATGAGCCTCTATTACATTGAAAACCTCTCCACACTTCAACCACCACCTTTTTAGTGAAACAAAACCATCCAAATCATTGAATCCTTATGAGCTGGATTCTCAACCATAACTCTGCATTTGTTCTCCAACTCCCTCGAAACATCCCCTGGACACCTCCTTCAATAGAATTCTCACAAAGTAAGTTATTGGATGATCCAAACCATTATAAATTTATTCTATATATTTGGATGAGTTTAGAAGGTTAATTTTCAACAAGTACTTTCCTAACGTTCTTTATATAAAAATGGGGAATGAATTCTTTAATCTAATATAGAAGGATGATAAACCCATCAGTAAATATAAATAAAATTTTACAACACTTGTGAGGTATGCTCATAATATTATCATCCAACCTGAAAAAAAGATTCATCAATTTTTTAGTGGATTAAAACGATGTATTTTAAGGGTGTTATCTATAAGTGACATCAGAAGATATAAATAATTTTTTTTAGTGTAATATCAAGGTAGAAATTAAAATCAGATTCATCCATCAATATCATAGTTTTGAAGAGAAAATAAAGATGAATTTTAAAGGAAATTCTAATAATAAGATTCATGGATGGAATAAGACGAGTCTTGATTTATTCCATAAGTGTGTAAAGAAACATGAAGGGAATTATCTTAAGGGTAATAGTAAATTCTTTAAGTGTGTAAAGTAATATCATCAAGAAATTAAATACTGAAGTGATGTGAAGAATTTAGTTAATAATAAGAAGGGAGATAAAACTCTACAAAATGCACTACCTACACTCTAGTATTTCAAATGTAAGGAGAATGCGCATTATGTTAACAATGATCTATTTTGAGGGTTAATGATAATGATTGATGTTAATAACCTCTTAATACAAAAGACAAAGTGAAATGTCTTGTGATCTCTATTTCAAATGTGGGGTCTGATAATGAAGTTGTTAAAGGTATACTTACTATCCACTCTAGAATTTTATTCTCTTATTTTATTCTAGATTCACCCACTATTTTATATCTAAATAATTTGATAAGGTATCACAGTAACACCTCAAAAATTATATGTTTAATTAGGATCGAAAAATCCCAATAGTACAATGATATTATTTCAAGTATATGATTCTTATAAAATTGAATTTCATGGGAACATGTTTCCTACAAATCTTGTTATTCTCCCTTCATTTGAATTTAATTTTATTTTGGGAATGGATTGGTTTTATTTATATAGGGATCATATCAATTTTTGAGGAAGGAAAGTCATATTTGATATTCTAAACTAACCTATTATTTTCTATTAGTGAGAGGATGGATATGAACATCTAATGGAAATTTCATCCATTACAGGGGCCTTAATTTCTATTAATAAAAGGTATTTATCTCAAATGTTTTGGGAGAAACTAAATATCAAAGATATGCCTATTTTATGGGATTTTGTTGATATATTTATAGATGTTTTCCTAGTCCTCCTTTTAATCATGATGTTGAGTTTTCTATAAAACTCATACATTGTGATACACCTATTTCAAAGACTCTATATAGAATGACCATGATTAAGTTACATGAATTGAAGAAACAAATCATAGAGAATATTGATATGGGATTCATTCATCCAAGTGTTTCACTATAGGGTGAACATGTTCATTTTCTTACGACTAAATATAGATCAATACAACTTTACATTAATTATTAGGAACTTAACAAGATCATGATCAAGCATAATTATCCCCTTCCTTGTATTTATTATAATTTTTGATAAATTACGTGAATATAAATATTTTTCCATGATTGATCTTCAATTGAGATACTATTAATTGAGGGTCAAAATTAAATTCATACCCAAAAAAACCTTTTGTATGAGTTATGAACACTATTAATTTATAGTGATTTTATTTGGTCTTATTAATTCCCTCTCTATCATTGTGAATTTAATGAAGAGATTATTTATATATTACCTTGTTCAGTTTTTGGTAGTCTATATAGATGACATTATTATATATTCTAAGAGTAATTAAGATCAGGAAGATCCCTTGAGGATTATAATGATAACCCTAAGGAAGGAGAAGTTGTAGGGAAAATTTACCAAGTGTGAATTTTGGCTACAAATGTTTTCATTTTATGGTCATATAATCTGATTTGAGGGTATATCAGTGGATCTATCAAAGAAAGTAGTTATTGAAAATTAGCCCAGACCAACCACTATGATTAATATCCATATTTTTCTTAGATTTTCTAGATATTATTGAAACTTTATAAATAATTTCTCATGGATATCAAATCCAATCACCGAGGTAACTCATAAGGAGGTTAAGTTCCTTTGAATCGATGAATGTAAAAAAATTCAAGGAACTGAAGAGAAGGAGGGAAAATACACCTATACTCACACTGCCCTATAGTGGAGAAAGGTTTATGATTTACAATAATGCATAAAATAAGGGGATGGGATGTGTTCTTATATATAATTATATGGTTATTGCATATAACTCATGAAAATTGAAGGCTCATGAGAAAAATTACCCAACTCGTGATTTGTAGTTACTTATGATACTTTTTTAATTAAAGATATGGAGAAATTATCATTATAGAGAATAGTGTTACATATATTATGATCATAAAATTTTGAAGTATATATTCACACAGAAAGAGTTGAACATGTACTAGAAAATATTTTTGGAGTAGATTAATGATTATGACTACTTAATACAATAACACCCAGGGAAAGCGAAGATAGTGGTCAATGTTTTGTTTCAAAATGATCATGCTAAATTATTTAGGATGAAGATCACAAAAAATCCAATATTTATAGATTTTTCAAGAATAAACCTTGAAATATTGGAGGAATGGAGAAATATTATCTTTCTCAAATGAGTTTTTGACCATCTATCCATGTGAAAATTAAAGAGGTTTATAAGGAAGTTATAAAGCTATAGAAGAAGGTGAGAAATGTTTCTATGTTTAACTTTGATTGTAATTTAATGATAAGGTTCAGTAACTGAGTATGTGCCCCATCAATTAAAGATATGAATAAGGGGCTATTTGAAGAAACTCATAACTCTTAATTCTCTATTAATAATGGAATTACACAGATTTATATTGATCTAAAAGAGTATTTTTGGTGGGAAAACATGAGGAAATATATTGTAGAGTATGTATATTAGAACTTGGTATGTCATGAAGTTAAGGAAAATAGATAGAATTCTAAGGAGTTATTATAACCATTGCCCATACTATAATGGAAATTAGAAAACATCACCATATATTTCTTCATAAGACTCCACAAAACATATAAGGTCCATAATACTATTTGTGTTGTAGTCGACCTCCTTATGAATCCCTCACATTTCATTACTATCCGAGAATATTTCTATTTTGATAAAAATCATAGTATATACATTAAGGAAGTGGTAAGGTTGAATGTAGTACCACATTACATTGAATATGATTGAGATCCAAGGTTTACCTCAAAGTTATGGTGAATTATTCAAAAATATCTAGATACATTATCATGTTTTATCACTTCTTATCATCCTCAGAATGATGTTCAAAAGAAGAGGACCATTAAAACCTTAGAGGATATATTTAAATCTTGTTCCCTATATTTAAAATGTAGTTGGGATCAAAATATTTATCTTGTTGAGTTTTCCTATAATAATAACTTTACTGAAGCATTCATATGGATCCTTATGAAGCCCTATATGGAAAGAAGTGCAGAAATCCAACATGAAAATATCAATTTGGAGAAAAAAAGTTATTGGGACTTGAGTTGGTTGGGGAAATGATAGAGAATGTTATACCCATTCACCAACTCATCAAGGTGGATCAAAGTTAATAGAAGAGTTATTCTAACAATCATCAATGAGATCGAGAATTAAAAGTTAGCGAGGATGTATTCCTATGAATTTCTCTATTAAAGAAAGTTATGGGATTTGGAAAGAATGGAAAGGTGGGACATAGATATATCAACCCTTTTGAGATTCTTGATTAGATTGGGATGGTTACTTATTTATTGACTCTTCCACCAAACCTCTCTATGACGTCCCAAACCCATAATGTATTTTGTAATGAAGGAATTTTTTTTAATGTGAATTATTATTTTTGGTGAAAATAATGAAACTCAAATCAAACAAATTAAAGACAAAATGAATAAAAAGAGAACTTTTATTTATTAATTAAAACACTGAAACATTACATTGTAATAAGGTTTTCAGGTGACCGTTTTATATAATATGACCATTTTTTGTTGTAATGGTCATAAAATTTAATAACCATTAGGTATTTTAAGTATTTTTATCATTTTAAGTATACTAAGTATTAGTATTTTGATTATTTTAAGTATAATAAGTATTGGTATTTTGATTATTTTGATTATTCTAAGTATATAAGTATTTTAAATATTCAAAGTATTTAAAGTATCTTAATTATTTTAAGTACCTTAAGAATTTAAAGGGTTTTGAATGATTGAAAGTAATATTTTAGTTAATAAATGTATGTTTTTAAGTAAATGTAATGTTTTGAAATAATACATCTCTATATATTAAAACTGTATACTAATTTAGATTTTAATAGAAATAAAATGTATTCAATTATCATGTAAAGAAATATATATATGTTTAAAATGTTTTAAAATGTTTTAAATATTTTAAGTTATATCATTGGTTAAATAATGGTAAAGTTTTAACTTTAAATCCATGAGGTTTCTTTTAAAAATCAACATAAACTTATGGAATTAATGACATGGTTACTAATTAAGGTCGTATTTAGGTTTTGAACTTATAATGTTTTAAATCTAAAATGTATACAACATATAAAAACAATGGTATTTGGAGTTTAGTTTAACCATAAGAACGAATATATATTCTATTATAAATATGTTCTTATGTTTAATAAAAAAAATGAAGTTTTGTTTTCATAAAAATTTGGGTGAGTACCCACCCAACCGAAGGCAGCCTTGAAGGCCCATCCCTCAAGGTCTGGTGGGTGTCTCACGTAGAACCCTAAGGTCAAAGAACCCTCGGGCGATGTATGCATGGTGTATATAGAGTCGTGCACCAGTTCTAGTGAACACCCATGTGGGGCGCAAGGAGAAACAGAGGCGACTCCACTGTGTGGGTTGGCATAGTGGAATAGGGTGGGTGCGGAGTTCTCCCACAAGAGAACTGATATGGGGTGGTACTGGGGAATGGGAAGGGAGTTAATTTCCTTGTCACTAAGGTGTCGAGGTATGCAATGCAGACTCAAAACCACCTTTATTTCGATGTGGGATGCAGTTTTTAAAGGGAGATCTAATCTGGACCATTCATTCTCGTCACGTGATATCTCGACCATCCGATCTGGTCTCACCATCGAACTCCACCAACCACTTTATATTACTGTGTTTTCCTTTAGCTATTCTATTGGGACGTTCCTGATCTCAGATTCTCATATTTTTTTTAAAACTCATAGTTTCCCCAGACCATCTAATCAATCCTTGGTTAATCTAAAACGTCCATTTGTTTTTAAAACCTTGGAGCTCACTACCGCCATTTGATCGGCCTCGATCGATCCAAATCTTCCATTTTTTTCCACAATTCTCCCTTTCTTCTTCTTCTTCCTCACGTCACACCTGTACCCATCTCCATCTCCCTACTATTCTTCCCTCTCCGTTCCTGGTTGTCCACATTCTCTTTTCTACAAGTCTTCAAGGATAGGTTATTTTATTACTGACCTGAACCATTTCTATGCAAGTTTTTCTAATATATATATATATATATATATGTATTATCAACAATCGATCCATTCAAGATATGGGTTAATCAATGATTTTGTTTTCTTTTTGAATAGTTATATTAGGATTTATTTAGGTTTCATTATTTATATGTTTATGATTGAACCATGGTATATAAAAATTATATATATATATATATACATTTATATTAAAAATTTATATAAACCTTCATTTTTTACCAAAACCTAATGGGTTTTCCTCTCCTCAACTTCCTTTAAATCACGGCATGACTCAACCCCACTTTTGAAGTCAAGTAAGGGCTTATTTTTGTTTTGTGTTTAATTGAACTATATATATATACTTATATATGTTTATCATTTATTTATAAAACATACATATTCTGGTTTTTATGATTTTTGTATGATGAAATTTTGTTTTTAAATGATATTCTTAATGCATGGAAATCATGTAAGGGTTGTTTATTTATCCTTATGTTGTTTCGATTAACCCATATATACACATAAGTGTGTATAAATTTATAATAAATACCAAATTTTTTGTGTTTTATGAATTTTTTTATGTGAATGATGTTCTTAATTTACACAATTCATGTAAATATTTATTTTATCTTTGATTTTTAATAATAAAAACCCATTTATACACCTTGGGTCTGTACAATTATATATATACATATAGATTTTAATTATAACTTGAATTAGGTTTTCATAATACCGATTTTAGTGACTTAATTATGTTTTTTGGAAGCATATGAATCATATAAGGGTTTATCAAACCTTGTTTGGATTATGAAAATTCTATGTATACACATTGGGTATATACAGTTTTATGCAATTTTCAAACCCACATGTATATATATAAGAACTGAAATTTCTTATATGCATGTCTTGATTTATTTTAAGAAGTTTTTATGGCATTAACCTGGTGATGATTTTATGTTTGAAAGTTATATGTTGATGTTTTATACAATATACATGATACAATTTTATATTTGAAAACAATAACAATTTTTTTTGTTACTGTGTGCCTACGAATTTTAAGAAGTCATAACCTTGATATTACACGCATTGTTCCCCAATTTATAATTTTTTGGGATAGAAAGTGAGAATAATCTTTCATTCACTACACATAAATATACATTTATAAGAACATGTAGTAAAATATGTATAATTATTTTCTTATGCATGAATATTTCACATGAAATAATTGTTTTACATTTATACTTATTATATTTCATGATGAATCAACCATAGTGAATGCTATTAGTTATTAAAGGTTATGATTTAATCTGTTTAGCACTACTATTTATCAATGTATGGAAAATATGAATCTCAGATTCAAAAACATGTATTTTTTATATAAATTGTTTAATTTCATGAAACAAGGGTTTTGAATTTAAGTGTTATTATTTTATACAGAAAACCCAAATAATCTGTTATTAATTTATGATAATTTTTGGATTAATAATTTATTTATTTGAAGTGGTATTTGACAATTTGAATAAAATACATAAATTAATTATTCAAAGAGGTATGGGACACTTTGAATAAAAGACATAAATAAAGTATTTGAAGTTGTATGGGAAACTTCAAATAAAATACATAAAATAATAAATCAAAGTGGTATGGGAAACATTGATTTAAATACATTTAGTCATATGAGGAATGCATTTGAATGATTATGTGATAGTTGAGGCCTGCTATAGCCTCTTGATGCATTGGCAGGTCTCATGAGACAAAATAGGTCATGAAATGTGGCCTTGACAGAATGATTATGTATGGTCTTGGCATGAGGCCTCGAAAAAAGGTTATGATTGTCTCGCATTATGAATTTCTTCAATACGTGAATAATATTTTACCAACCATGTGATTATTCGACTAGTAGAATATCCTTGGTTACTAATATGTTACTTATGATAATGGTAATAAATTCACATGTCATAATGAAGTATGTATTGAGAAAGTCATTATGAAGGAAGTGTAGCCTCCAATTTTAGAACTTTGATACAGAAGTTAATATTACATATGACATTTAATGAACTGCATTTTATGAGTTAAGTGATTTATGACATTGTTCTTTTTCAATTATAATCAAGTATTATTTCATGTTCTTATTTGTATCATCATCCTTTCATGTAAGCCTAAAATTAGTTTGATCAATTTCTGGATTTTGCTACATTCCATTCATTTTTGTACAAGTATGTGTACTCTCATATGTGTTTTATATGTAGATTTTAAATAAATAAACAAAATTTTGTGTAAGAGATTTTCCAAAAAATGGTTTCAAGAAACCTTTTGTAACGCCCGAGACTTTTATGAGAAATATTTTGTTTTTATCAAAGGAATCTTTCACTACACACAACACTCGCTTGACTTGCTTTACACGCAACCACGGCCTTCCTCGATAGCTTGTGTCGTACGCAATACCGAGTTTCACTAAACAACGATATGCAACTAAAATATTATTAAAACTAGCCGTTATGAATAGTAATAACTGAATTTTGAAATTTATAACATTTTAATTCAACTTATACATTTTCTAGAATGAGGTATAAAAGAAAAATCAGTTTTTTTGGATAAAAGAAATATTTTCCAAAAAATACAATTTTGTCGCCTTTTGATGGCACAACCACATTAAATCTAGTTTTTGACATGTTTATAAGTTAAATTTGACAAAATAAAATCCTTATTTTGAATCAGGGTATAAAAATTTACTTTGGATAAATTTTTGATATTTTTCTGATAACTTTCATATTTTGATGAATAGTAAAAATACGCTAATTTTTAATTAAAAACAACTTTTTTCATTGAGATAATTTATATGGATAAATAATAATATTGAATGGTTTTAAAGTATAAATAGAATATATTTTTACCATTTAATATAATGTATGTCATTAGCATTAATTTCACATTGAATTCATAGGTAAAAACATTTCAATCTTTGGCAATGTTTTAACTTCTAAAACCCAGTTTCTTAACAACGAGATTTATTTTAAATTAATTACTGCAACTTATATGTTTTGAATTTTGAAAAATGGATTCCATATTCAGAATCAGTAGGTCCAAATTATGTTAATATGCTACTTTTTATTTTTGGGCATTATGAATAGTAACTATGATAAATTTTATTTACCATAGTTAAAGGTAAATCGGGTAATTAAGGGTAAATATAAGATTATAAAATTACCCTAACACCTGCCAAAATCCTATTGGATGACTAAAGGTCGAACCATATCATCTAAGGGTCAGATTAGATTCATTTAATAGACTTTTTTCCATGAAAATAATTTAATTATTATTAAAACCAAAGAATGTGACAACATGTCAGTTTCTTAAATCTTATAAGTATAATAATTTTAATTTGGTGATAAACTTAATGAAACTTTGAACATGAATAGTCTCCAGAAATATAATACAATTATCTACATCATAGGAATTTATTTATAATTTTTAGGGATTAAATAATTATCATTTATTATGACAAAATAGTGATGTTGAAATTATTTTATTAATTAAAATGTCAAATAAATGGTTTTAAAAATAATAAAATAAATAATATATGAACTATTTAATGTGCTCCACTACTTTTATAGATACATATGACATTTTATTAATCTATTAAAGCTTTTAGTTAGAACATATCTTCTGTATATATTTTATTTAAATTCAAATAAATGAATAGTGTCAAAATTGACAATATTGTTATTTTATAAAAATAACATATTATAAAATTGTTTAAAAATCACAAAAATATTTAAAAATTATAAATTAAATTTTATATGGTCAACAATGTCATAAAGTGTCAAATTATGGAAAATTCACAAAACATATGTAATTATTTATAATAATTTAAAATTTAGAATATTATTACCACAAATAAAATTAAATTGATAAATAAGGATAAATCAAGTTGATAATGTTTAAAATAAAGTACTAACATGTCTAAATTTTATTGGTTGATTATATTACAAACCTATATCATCTAAGATTTGGATATGAGTAATTTTGGAAGTTTTTAAGTGGGGTTGGGATTTAATATAAACTAATATTTCTTATATTTCCAAAGGTGCCCCTCTCCTCCCTTATAAAAGGGCACCTCCTCCCTCTCTTCCTCACACCAATTTGAGCCTTAAATATCGGCCAAACCCTTCCCATTTCACTTCCCCACTTCATTATAAACCTACTAGAGGTACTGGTCTTATCAAAAGACCAACTCTAGTGCCTTAATAGAAAGTTTAAAGGAGGCACTTCGAGAAAGAGGTAATACCTTCTACCATTTTCTTCAAGTTCCATTCTTATTCTACTACCTCTTCTTTAGTTGTTTCATTATGAGGTAATAAAATCAGTGTCACTTATATACTGATATGTTATTATAAATATTAAACAACCCTATTTCACCTCTTATCCATCCTATAGAAAACAAAATCACCGCGCGTGCGTACGTACGGAATACCGTCTCCACGCCGTGGTGTAATCTATTTTCCACCACCACCTTACTTGGATGGGTCTAAGGGTGAAATTAATGAATATATATGATTATTGTAAATTGTTATTGATTCTGAAATAGTATACATACACTCCAATACAATTCCATGATCATGGGAACGATATCATCGCCCATGCGTACGTACGGAATACCGTCTCCACGATGTGATGTGATTCGTTTTACATGATCTTCATTGAATAATGATTATATAAAAAAATTGAATGAATGAATATGATATATATTACACTAATACCATTCTGGAAATGAGGTGTCTATAACCTAAAGAGAAGAATAAGAATTTATTCGACAAACACGCATAAGAACAAAAAGTAATAAACACCCGAATAACAAGTAGTATTGAAATATTACTAATAAGAAGCTAAGAATATGACCATATATGATATCATAACAATAAGTATGATTCTGTAATAATTCAATAACATTATTTAAATCATTATATAGGATGTTTTGACACTTACGAAGCAAATCGGACCTAAGGTAAGGGAAATATCACAATCTCATTTTTATCCGAGATTGTTTATACTTTGGTATTTACTGGGGCGTATTTTATCATCCACATCCATGATTCCTCAATATGTAATATTATTTCCATCCAACTACAATTGTTTAAATCTAATTTTACCCTTCGGTGGGTTTTTAGTAAAAGATATGAAAGGAATCTTTTGTCGTTTTTTCGTACGAGGTACTTTTTTACTTTTCCGACAAAAGTATGAGAAGAATGTTTTTTTAACTTATACGGAATTAATGGATTTTTAAAACATTATTTCCAAGAATCTCCCTTTAAAACTATTCATGTTTATTTTTAATAAACTTATTTTAGTTTATAATTGTATGACATGTTAAGAAAGGAAAAGTGTTTTTGATGTAGAAAGGATATTTTCCTCAAGAATGGAGTTCAAGTGTTTTATCAAAATTATTTTCCATCTAAGATAATAAAGGGTTCTGTTTCTATACCTATTATTACATTGATTTGACTATGTTGTGATGGAATTATTTTTATGAATTCCTTTATCTTATATGAATTGTTTTATGATGTCACGATGTTTAAGATTCCCATTTTTATTACATGGGTTATGCTATGATGTATGGTTTATGATTTTGTGGCACACATAAGAATGGTATCATTATGAGATGGGTGGGACCTATATCTCCCTCAAATGCATTGGGTAAAGATTTTATATCTCATGATATAGACATGGCTGGAACGGTAGGTTAAACCGGTTCAGTGAAACAGGACTGAAACGAGGAGTGAACTCGGTTCAGAAATGGACTTTGTCCACTAAGATAGTCTTGGAAATGAGTCTTGACTAAGAAGAAATGATTCTCTATGATTATGTGTGTATGCCACAAAGTTTCATGTTTTAAGTTATGATTATTGGGATTACATTTCACTACTATGATTTATCCCATGTTATGAAATTATGATCTCCTTTGCAGGGTAAGATTTCTAAAAGTTATGTTTTTATGAATATGATATGATTGATATTTATTTTTTTTACCCTTACTGAGCGTTTGAGCTCACCCTTTTATATGTTTTCTTTCCCCAGGTCAGGAAGAAGGTTATTAAGTAAGATATGCCAAAAGGGACTATAGATATGATGAAATAAATGGGAGACAGTGTAGACGCTTTATGAACCAGTTGTTTATGTTTCCCAGTTTCTAAAGACTCTATACCTATACAGTAATTTCCTGGTTTTGTTATATGGTGTAATAAGTGTGCTTCAATTCTGATGAAATAACAATGTATGTAAAGTATGGGTCATTATAGTTGGTATCAGAGGAAAGGTATAGTCAACCTTTGGAAACTAGGATGTGAAATCCTTAGTAAGAACCCTAAGGATAAGTCTAAGCATAGCACACAATCTTAGTGTTTTAGAAATGACCATGAATAACCTAGGATAAGACCTTAAGTGTCAAATTTTACTCTTGATTGTGTGGTTTTACTATTATAATTAGTGCTGCTCACACTATTCTTTTTGGTTTTAGTCAATGGCTGGAACCCAAAGGAACCGTGTTAATGCGGAATGCGACGGGCAATGCAATGATTGTACACCTAAGCAACCAAACGTTATGGGAGATGGAATGAAAAATCTTGTAGCCATGCTCACACAACTTTCTCAAGCTATGAATCATTCAGGACTTCCAAATGATCAAAGGAAGGAGCAACATTCTGTTGAATCTTTCATGAGGCAGTTTCCACCTTCTTTCAGCGGGTCTACTGATCCATTAGTTGCTGAACAATGGATTGGTACTACTGAAAAGATATTTTCAGTTCTTCAATGTTCTGAACATGATAAAGTCATCCTAGCAGTGTATTGTTTGGAAGGAGATGCTGATCAATGGTGGAATCTTATTAATAATATGAGGCAAAGGGATGAAATTGAGTCCATGGAATGGGATGAGTTCAAGAACTTATTTTTCAATAAGTACTTCCCTCGTATTCTCCAAACAAATATGGGGAAAGAGTTTCTTGAACTGAAGCAAAAGGATGATGAATCTGTTGGTACCTATGAAGAAAATTTTACAAGACTTTCAAGGTACGCTTCTGGTATTATTATCCAACCTGAGAGTAAGATCGATCGATTCTTTAGTGGCTTAAAACCAATTCTTCAAAGGGTGTTAGCCATAAGGGGCTTCAATAGCTATGAGGAAATCGTTCAATGTGCTCTCAAAGTCGAGATGGAGATTGGAGTAACCCATCAGTCATATGGGTTTGATAAGAAGTGGAAAATGGAATTCAAAGGAAAATCTAAAGAGAACACTGAAAAGAAGATGAGCTTTCCATTATGCTCAAAGTGTGGAAAGAAACATGGAGGGAGTTGTCTTAAAGGGACAAGTAAATGTTTCAAATGTGGAAAGGAAGGTAATCAGGCATTTGAATGCCGCAATGATGGGAAGAAAATGTCTAATGATGCAAAAAAAGGAAGGGACACACAGAATGAACCTACTACACTTCAATGTTTCAAGTGAAAGGAGATGGGGCATTATGTCAATAAATGCCCTAATCCAAGGGTTGTTGATGATGATCGACATCAACAAAATCTTAAGGCTAAAGACAAAGGAAAGTCACATGCAATTTCTATCAGCGATGTGGAGTACGATAACGATGTGGTGAAAGGTACACTTACCATCCACTCTAAAGTAGCAAATGTTTTATTTGATTCTAGATCCACCCACTCTTTTATTTCTGAAGATTTTTCTAAGGGTATCACCATATTTCCTCAGCAATTATATGTTGAGTTAGCTGTGACAACACCTAATGGCACAACAGTCGCATCAAAAGTTTATAATTCTTCTCCGATTGAAGTTTGTGGGAAAGTGCTTCCTGCAAATCTTGTGATCCTTCCTATAGTGGAATTTTATGTGATTCTTGGCATGGATTGGCTTTCTTTATATGGAGCTCATATCAACTTCCAAATAAGGGAAGTCACATTTCATATTCCAGATCAATCTATGACCTTCTATCGATGCAAGGATGAACATAACCTTCCAGTGGAAATTTCTTCCATCTTATGGGTCTTGATTCCACTAAACGAGGGTTATTTATCTCAAATGGTTGGTGAGAAACTCACGATTAATAATATTCCCATTGTACGGGAGTTTGATGATGTCTTTATGGAGGAATTGCCGGGTCTTCCACCAAATCGTGAAGTTGAGTTTTCAATAGAACTCATACCGGGTGCTTTGCCTATTTCAAAGACACCTTATAGAATGGCCCCAATTGAGTTGCAGGAATTGAAGAAGCAACTCCAAGAGAATCTTGATAAGGGATTCATACGCCCTAGTGCGTCACCTTGGGGAGCACCTGTTCTATTTGTTAAGAAGAAAGATGGATCAATGAGACTCTGCATTGATTATCAAGAACTTAACAAGATCACTATCAAGAACAAATATCCTCTCCCACACATTGATGAATTATTCGACCAACTACACGGAGCTCAATACTTTTCCAAGATTGATCTTAGTTCAGGGTATCATCAATTAAGGGTCAAAAGGGAGGATATACCAAAGACGACTTTCTATAAAAGGTATGGACACTATGAATTTATAGTGATGCCATTTGGTCTTACTAATTCCCCTGATATCTTCATGGATCTAATGAATAGAGTCTTTAGAGACTATCTTGATCAGTTTTTGGTAGTCTTTATAGACGATATTCTTGTCTATTCAAAGAGCAAGGAAGAACATGAAGATCACTTGAGAATTATATTGAAGACCCTGAGAAAAGAGAAGCTTTATGCCAAATTTACCAAGTGTGAATTTTGGCTTCAAAAAGTTGCATTTTTGGGTCACGTAATCTCAAAAGAGGGGATATCTGTGGATCCAGCAAAAACAGAGGTCATCAAAAGATGGCCAAGACCAACAACAGTAACTGGGATCTGAAGTTTTCTTGGTTTGGCTGGATATTATCGACGTTTTGTGAAAGATTTTTCACAATTATCTAATCCACTCACCAGGTTGACTCAGAAAGGAGTTAAGTTTGTTTGGACGGAGGAATGTGAAGAGAATTTCAAGGAGTTGAAAAGAAGGTTATCTAGTGCACCTGTGCTCACACTGCCTTGCAGTGGAGAAAGGTTTGTGATCTACAGTGATGCATCCAAGAAGGGGCTGGGGTGTGTTCTTATGCAAAATGATATGGTGATAGCTTATTCCTCACAATAGTTTAAAATCCATGAGAAAAATTACCCAACTCATGATTTTGAGTTATCTACGGCAATATTTTCATTAAAGATTTGGAGGAATTACCTTTATGGTGAAAGGTGTGATATTTATACTGATCATAAAAGTTTAAAGTATATTTTCACACAAAAGGAGCTGGATATGCCCCAAATAAGATGGTTGGAGCTGATTAAAGATTATGACTGCTCAATTCATTACCACCCTGGGAAAGAAAACAAGGTGGCAGATGCATTAAGTCGACAAGACCATGCCAGTTTATCCATGATGAGGATCACAAAAGATCCAATATTTATGGATTTACAAAGGATGGATCTTGGAATTATAATGGAAGGGGGAAAATCGTATCTTTCTCAAATAAATGTTCAACCATCTATACATGTGAAGATTAAAGAGGCGCAGAAAGAATATGTAGAGTTACAAAAGAAGGTGAGAAATATTCCTGAATTCAACCTTGATTGTGATGGGATAATAAAGTTCAGGAATCGGGTTTGTGTTCCTCCCATACCCGAATTAAAGAAGGAGCTGATGGATGAGGCTCACAGTTCTTCATTCTCTATTCATCCTGGAAGCACAAAGATGTATAGGGACCTAAAAAAGTACTTCTAGTGGGATGGAATGAAAAGAGATGTTGCTGAATATGTCTCTCGATGCTTGGTTTGTCAGCAAGTTAAAGTTGAGAGACAGAAGTCTAAGGGATGTTACAACCATTACCCATACCCGAATGGAAATGGGAAAACATCACTATGGACTTTGTCACAGGACTTCCTAAAACATCCAAAGGCAATAATGCTATCTGGGTCATAGTTGATTGTCTTACAAAGTCTTCAAACTTTATTGCTATTAGAGAGGATTTCTCTCTGAATCAGCTTGCCAGGATATATGTAAAGGAAGTGGTAAGATTGCATGGAGTACCACTTTCTATTATATCTGATCGGGATCCAAGATTTACCTCAAAGTTCTGGCGAAGTCTCCAACATACTCTGGATACAGAGTTGAGTTTCAACACTGCTTATCATCCTCAGACAGACGGTCAGTCTGAGAGAACAATTCAAACTCTAGAAGATATGTTGAGAGCTTTCTCTATGGATTTCAAAGGTTGTTGGGATCAACACCTACCTTTGGTGGAATTTTCTTTAATAATAGCTTTCACTCTAGTATTCAGATGGCTCCTTATGAAGCTCTCTATGGAAAGAAATGCAGGACTCCAACTTGCAGGGATAAAGTTGGGGAAAGAAAGCTATTAGGACCTGATCTTGTTGACGAGATGGCAGAAAAGGTCCGATCTGTTCAACAACACATAAGTGCAGCTCAGAGTCGATAGAAAACTTATGCCGACAACCGAAGAAAATACCTAGAGTTTGAAGTGGGTGATAAAGTGTTCTTACGAATATATCCCTGGAAGAGGGTCATGAGATTTGGAAAGAAGGGGAAGTTGAGCCCTAGATATATCGGTCCTTTCGAAATACTGGATCGTGTTGGAAAGGTAGCTTACAGATTGACGCTTCCACCGAATCTCTCTCAAGTTCACGATGTGTTCCATGTATCTCTCCTGAGAAAGTACATACCTGATCCTTCACATGTACTCAGCTCAGAAGTTGTACCGCTGGAGCAAGATCTTTCTTATGAAGAACATCCGATAGAGATTCTGGATCGTAGCGAAAAAGTCCTACGAAACAAGACCGCTCGCTTGGTGAAAGTTTTATGGAGGAACCACCAATTAGAAGAAGCTACATGGGAGCTTGAGGATATGATGAGGGAGAGGTATCCTCATCTTTTTGTTACAAAGTGACGAATTTCGAGGGAGAAATTCATTTTAAGGGGGGTAGAATGTAACGCCCGATACTTTTATGAGAAATATTTTGTTTTTATCAAAGGAATCTTTCACTACACACAACACTCGCTTAGCTTGCTTTACACGCAACCACGACCTTCCTCAATAGCTTGCGTCGTACGCAATACCAAGTTTCACTAAAGAATGATATGCTAATAAAATATTATTAAAACTAGCCGTTATGAATAGTAATAACTGAATTTTGAATTTTATAACATTTTAATTCAACTT
Organism: Viscum album; assembly: GCA_963277665.1. Classification (NCBI taxonomy): domain Eukaryota; kingdom Viridiplantae; phylum Streptophyta; class Magnoliopsida; order Santalales; family Viscaceae; genus Viscum; species Viscum album. The sequence continues at coordinate 213,699,378 of OY728163.1, forward strand.
ATACATTTTCTAGAATGAGGTATAAAAGCAAAATCAGTTTTTTTTATAAAAGAAATATTTTTCAAAAAATACAGTTTTGTCGCCTTTTAATGGTGCACCCATATTAAATCTAGTTTTTGACATGTTTATAAGTTCAATTTAGAAAAATAAAATTCTTCTCTTGAATCAGGGTATAAAAATTTACTTTGGATAAATTTTTGATATTTTTCTGATAACTTTCATATTTTGATGAATAGTAAAAATACGCTAATTTTTAATTAAAAACAACTTTTTTCATTGAGATAATTTATATGGATAAATTATAATATTGAATGGTTTTAAAGTATAAATAAAATATATTTTACCATTTAATATAATTTATGTCATTAGCATTAATTTCACATTGAATTCATAGGTAAAAACACTTCAATCTTTGGCAATGTTTTAACTTCTAAAACCTGTTTTCTTAACAACGGGATTTATTTTAAATTAATTACTGAAACTTATATGTTTTGAATTTTGAAAAATGGATTCCATATTCAGAATCATTGGGTCTAAATTATGTTAATAGGCTACTTTTTATTTTTGGAAATTATGAATAGTAACTACGGTAAATTTTATTTACCATAGTTAAAGGTAAATCGGGTAATTAAGGGTAAATATAAGATTATAAAATTACCCTAAAACCTACCAAAATCCTATTGGATGACTAAAGGTCGACCCAGATCACCTAAGGGTCGGATTAGATTCATTTAATGGACTTTTTTCAATGAAAATAATTTAATTATTATTAAAACCAAAGAATGTGACAACATGTCACTTTCTTAAATCTTATAAGTATAATAATTTTAATTTGGTGATAAACTTAATGAAACTTCAAACATGAATAGTATCCAGAAAGATAATACAATTATATACATCATAGGAATTTATTTAGAATTTTTAGGGATTAAATAATTATCATTTATTATGACACAATAGTGATGTTGAAATTATTTTATTAATTAAAATATAAAATAAATAGTTTCCAAAACAATAAAATAAATATTATACGAACTATTTAATGTGTTCAACTAATTTTATAGATACATATGACATATTATTAATCTATGAAACCTTTTAGTTCGAAAATTTCTTCTGTATATATTTTTTTTAAATTCAAATAAATGAATAGTGTCAAAATTGACAGTATTGTTATTTTATAAAAATAACATATTATAAAATTGTTTAAAAATCACAAAAATATTTAAAAATTATAAATTAAATTTTCTATGGTCTAAAATTTCATAAAGTGTCAAATTATAGAAAATGAACAACACATATGTAATTATTTATAATAATTTAAAATTTAGAATATTATTACCACAAATAAAATAAAATTAATAAATAAGGATAAATCAAGTTGATAATGTTTAAAATAAATTCCTAACATGTATAAATTTTATTGGTTGTTGAGATTACAACCCTATCTCATCTAATCTTCGGATATGAGTAATTTTGGAAGTTTTTAAGTGGGGTTAATATTTAATATAAACTAATATTTCTTATATTTCCAAAGGTGCCCCTCTCCTCCCTTATAAAAGGGCACCTCCTCCCTCTCTTCATCACACCAATTTGAGCCTTCAATCTTGGCCAAACCCTGACCATTTAACTTCCCCACTTCCTTATAAACCTACTAAAGGTACTGGTATTATCAAAAGACCAACTCTAGTGCCTTAAGAGAAAGTTTAAAGGAGGCACTTCGAGAAAGAGGTAATACCTTCTACCATTTTCTTCAAGTTCCATTCTTCTTCTACTACCTCTTCTTTAGTTGTTTCATTATGAGGTAATAACATCAGTATAACTTATATACTGATATGTTATTATAAATATGAAACAACCCTATTTCACCTCTTATCCATCCTACGAAAAACGAAATCACTGCGCGTGCGTACGTACAGAATACCGTCTCCACGCCGTGGTGTAATCTATTTTCCACCACCACCTTACTTGGATGGGTATAAGGGTGAAATTAAAAAATATATATGATTATTGTAAAGTGATATTGATTCTTAAATAGTATACATACACTCCAATACAATTCCATGATCATGGGAACGATATCATCGCTCGTGCGTACGTACGGAATACCGTCTCCACGATGTGATGTGATTCGTTCTACATGATATTCATTGCATAATGATTATATAAATAAATTGAATGAATTAATATGATATATATTACACTAATACCATTCTGGAAATGAGGTATCTATAACCTAAAGAGAAGAATAATAATTTATTCGACAAACACGCATAAGAACAAAAAGTAATAAACACTCGAATAACAAGTAGTAATGAAATATTACTAATAAGAAGATAATAATATGACCATATATGATATCATAACAATAATTATGATTCTTTAATAAGTCAATAAAATTATTTAAATCATTATACAGGAGGTTCAGACACTTACGAAGCAAATCAGACCTAAGGTAAGGGAAATATCACAATCTCATTTTTATCCGAGATTGTTTATACTTTGGTATTGACTGGGGCGTATTTTATCATCCACGTCCATGTTTCCTCAATATGTAATATTATTTCTATCCACATAAAATTGTTTAAATACAATTTTACCCTTCATTAAGTTTTTAGTAAAAGATATGAAAGGAATCTTTTGTCGTTTTTTCGTACGAGGTACTTTTGGACTTTTCCGACAAAAGTATGAGAAGAATGTTTTTTAACTTATACATCATGAATGGATTTTTAAAAAATTACTTCCAAGAAGCTTCCTTTACAAGTTTTCAAATTTATTTTTAATCAAATTCTTTTAGTTTATAATTGTATGACATGTTAAGAAAGGAAAAGTGTTTTTGAAGTAGAAAGGATATTTTCCTCAAGAATGGAGTTCAAATGTTTTATCAAAATTATTTTCCATATAAGATAATAAAGGGTTCTGTTTCTATTCCTATTATTAAATTGATTTGACTATGTTGTTATGGAATTATTTTTATGAATTCCTTTATCTTATATGAATTGTTTTATGATGTCACGATGTTTAAGATTCCCATTTTTATTACATGGGTTATGCTATGATGTATGATTTATAATTTTGTGGCACACATAAGAATGGTATAATTATGAGATGGGTGGGACCTATATCTCCCTCCAATGCATTGGGTAAAGATTTTATATCTCATGAGATAGACATGGCTGGAACGGCAGGTTAAACCGGTTCAGTAAAACAGGACTAAAACGTGGAGTGAACTCGGTTCAGAAATGGACTTTATCCACTAAGATAATCTTGGAAATGAGTCTTGACTAATAAGAAATGATTCTATATGATTATGTGTGTATGCCAAAAAGTTTCATGTTTTAAGTTATGATTATTGGGATTACATTTCACTACTATTATTTATCCCATGTTATGAAATTATGATCTCCATTGCAGGGTAATATTTCTAAAAGTTATGTTCTTATGAATATGATATGATTGATATTTCTTTTGTTTACCCTTACTGAGCGTTTGAGCTCACCCTTTTATATGTTTTCTTTCCCCATGTCAGGAATAAGTTTATTAAGTAAGATATGCCAAAAATAGACTATAGATATGATGAAATAAATGGGAGACCATGTAGACTCTTTATGAACCAGTTGTTTATGTTTCCCAGTTTCTAAAGACACTATACCTATACGGTCCTTTCCTGGTTTTGTTATATGGTGTAATAAGTGTGCTTCAATTCTGATGTAATAACAATGTATGTAAAGTATGGGTCATTATACATTTTAAATTTTTTGAAGACGTGCTTCAAGAAATATTGTTTACCTTTTAAGAAAATTTTTGTAATTATTTAAAAGTTTGTTTTAAAAAATAACTTCATTAATTTATTTTAAATCCCCTTACTGTGTATTTTAAATTCTCACCCTATGTTTTCAATTTATTTTTAATGTATTAGTATATTTTTCAAGCTTTGAGTACCCCTATGTGATGGAAACAATATGAAGTTTATCACTGTCAAGTTTTTGAAGAAACGTATTTGCAGTATCTGGTTTTCCAAAACCTAACCCATAAAGATTCTCTATGATGGAATGTGATTTGTAATTTTATTAGCATGTTTTTATAAAAAAAATTACACACCATGTTTTAGGCACTGAATCCAGGATTCTGGGGTCAGGTCCTCACTATTGGTATCGTAGGAATGGTTTAGACAATTCTAGAAAATTAGAAAAGAACAAAAATATTTTACTATGTTTTGCTGAGTAGAACTTTTTCATAAAAAAATTTCTGATGCAAGGAAAAGGTTCACTAACAAACCTCTTGTCTCTTCCTACCAAGGCTTTAGAAAACACAATTGTCAAGTCAAGCATGGATGAATTTGAACCCTTTGAAAAGATTCATTTGACCTGCAAACATCTTTACCACATATCCAACACTCCTAGTATTATTCACCTTCATCAAGGACCGTACATTGATTATTTCATTATGGTGCATGCTCAACTCCCATTATTTTCACGACAAGGAAAGTTGATTGAAGGCCTCTTTAAATGTTTCACCATAGCCGATAGTTTTATGTTCCTGAGGAATTTCAAAGAATTTATAAGAGAGGGTGACATTTTTGTGGCATATATTTGTCAAATATTGTCCTATGATCTATATGTTTGAGTTAGTGACTTTGAAATTCTAGAGGTCAAGCCTTTTCGTTCATTTTAAAGACATCAAGTCCATAACAATGTATCCCAACTTTACATGACTCATGCCATTGTCTCGATATATGGTAGTTGTGTAAATGAGTTTGACCTAAGTTGCTCATACTGCATATGGACCAGAGAAATCGAGGAGTTTGAAAATGTTCTGGCGATTCGTTTAACCGAAAGGAACTGGGAAAATCACCGACAATGGTGGAATAGGTGAAGGTATAAATAAAATACAGTTTATTTTCAAAAAAAATTATTTAATAATGTTTAAAAAAATTATAGGTACATCAAGAGTGATGTCTATGGGTTGTGCTAGGAAGCATAAGAGTACGATGGAATTGTGAGGACATAATTATTTTGAGGGGGGAATAATGTGACGCCCCGAACCCATAATGTATTTTATAATGAATGAATATTTTTTAATGTGATTTATTATTTTTGGTGAAAATAATGAATCCCAAATCAAATGAATTAAAGACAAAAGGAATAAAAAGAAAAACTTTTATTTATTAATTAAAACACTGAAACGTTACTTTGTAATAAGTTTTTCTGGTGACCGTTGTATATAATATGAACGTTGTTTTTGTAATGGTCATAATATTTTATAACCATTAGGTATTTTAAGTATTTTTATTATTTTAAGTACACTAAGTATTAGTATTTTGATTATTTTAAGCATACTATGTATTATTATTTTGATTATTTTGAGTATTCTATGTATATAAGTATTTTAAATATTCTAAGCATTTAAAGTATCTTAATTATTTTAAGTACTATAAGAACTTTAAGGATTTTTAATGTTTGAAAGTAATATTTTAGTTAATAAATTTATGTTTTTAAGTAAATGTAAAGTTTTTAAAGAATACCTCTCTATGTATTAAAAGTGTATACTTATTCAGATTTTAATAAAAATTAAATGTAATCAATTATCTTATAAAGATATATATATATATATATATATATGTTTCAAATGTTTTAAATATTTTATTTTATATCATTGGTTAAATAATGATATAGTTTTAATTTTAAAACCATGAGGTTTATTTTAAAAATAAACATAAACTTGTGGAAGTAATGACATGGTTTTTAATTTAGGTTGTATTTATATTTTAAGCTTATAATGTTTTAAAACTCAAATGTATACCACTTATGAAAATAATGGTATTTTGAGTTTAGTTTAACCAAATGAAATAATATATATTATGTTATTAATATGTTCTTATGTTTAATAAAAAAAATGAAGTTTTGTTTTTATAAAAATTTGGGTTAGTACCCACCCAACCGAGGGAAGCCTTGAAGGCCAAGCCCTCAAGGTATCATGGGTATATCACATAGAACCCCAAGGTCCGAGAAACCTCTGGAAGAGGATGTGTGGTGCATGCCGTGTCGTGCACCAAAACCAGTACATGCCCACATGGGGCGTAAGTAGGAAACAAGGTGGTGCCACCGTGCGGGGAGACATAACAGAATAGGGTGGGCACAGAGCGCACCCAGAAGATAACCGGTACAGGGAGGTATCGGGGAGGGGGAAGGGAGTTCATTGCCTTGTCAATAAGGCATAGAGGTATATAATAAGAACTCTAAACCGCCTTTGTTTCGATGTGGAATGCAGTTTTTAAAGGGGTATGTAATATGGACTATTCAATATCATCATGCGAGATCATGACCGTCTAATCCGGTCTCACCTTCAAACTCTATAGACCACTTTATATTACCGCGTTTTCCTTCATCTATATGATTGGGACACGATTGATCTCATCCGATCATCTTTTTTTAAAACCCATGGTTTCCCTAGACCGTATGATCAATCCATACACTACTAGAAAAGGGGGCATTGGAGCCCCCCAGACTCGGGCGACCGCCATTGGCGGTCGCTATAGGTCAGCATTAGCGACCGCCAATGGCGGTCGCTAAGCTGAATAAAAAATTTCGGGGGGTTTCTGCGCCCCCCCCCCCCCCCCCGCGCACTCTCCTCTCCCTCGATCCCTCGCCCTAACCCTCCCTCGCCGCCCTCCCTCGCGCCGCCCTCCCCTCCCCCGCCGCCCGGCCTCCCCCGCCGCCCGGCCTCCCCCGCCGCCCGGCCTCCCCCGCCGCCCGGCCTCCCCCGCCGCCCGGCCTCCCCCGCCGCCCGCCCTCCCCCGCCGCCCGCCCTCCCCCGCCGCCCGCCCTCCCCGGCCGCCTGGCCTCCCCCGCCGCCTGCCATCCGCCCTCCGGCCGCCGCCCTCCGGCCTCCGGCCGCCGCCCTCCGGCCTCTCGGCCCTCCCCCCCACCCCGGACGGCACCCGCACCCCGGACAGCCCCCGGCGCGCACTCCGGACCGCCCCCCGCACCCCGGACGCCTCCCCGCACCGCGGACAGCACCCCCCCGCGCACTCCGGACCGCCCCCCGCACCCCGGACGCCTCCCCGCACCCCGGACAGCACCCCCCCGCGCACTCCGGACCGCCCCCCGCACCCCGGACGCCTCCCCGCACCCCGGACAGCACCCCCCCGCGCACTCCGGACCGCCCCCCGCACCCCGGACGCCTCCCCGCACCCCGGACAGCCCCCCCCTGCACTCGGACACCCCCCTCCGAACCCGGACAGCCCCCCCGCACCCCGGACAGCCCCCCCCCCCCGCACTCGGACACCCCCCCTCCGAACCCGGACAGCCCCCCCGCACCCCGGACAGGCCCCCCGCACCCCGGACACCCCACCCCGCACCCCCGACAGCCCCCCTGCACCCCAGACAGCCCCCCCTCCCCCGCACCCCGGACACCCCCGCACCCCGAACACCCCTGCCCGCACCCCTGACAGGCCCCCGACACCCCAGACACCCCTCCCCGCACCTCGGAAGGCCCCCTCCGACCCCGGACACCCCCCCCCCTCGCTGCGCGTCCCCCGTCCCCTCACCGCCTCCTCTCCTCCAGCTCCCCGCCGCCGCCCGTCCCCTCCCTTGCCGCACCGCCTTTGGCTCCGGCTCCCCTTCGCTGCCTCCTCTCCCTCGCAGCACAGCCTTCGGCTCCCCTCCCTTTCAGGTTTGTAGCTCAATCAGGTAACATGAGCTTTCAGTTACATTATTATTTTATCAATGGTTCATAAAATGGTTAATATTTATTTTGAATATAGTTGATTTGAAAAATGTAAATTTAATAAGTATTGTGTAAATGTTTGTTATACAGATATTATTATGGATAAGAGTTGGATTGATCTTCCAAATCGAACGTCTAGAGAATATTTCAATGGCATTATGCAGTTTATTGAGTTCACGAGAGGATTTGAAAGTGACTATATTAGTTGTCCATGTAGAAAATGTGCTAACAGATATCAATTCACACGAGATACTGTGAGGGAGCACCTTTTCTTTAATGGATTTCTGAAAAATTATAAGAGTTGGACTCGTCATGGAGAAGAATATGTTCGTTGTCAAAATACAGATGCAGCTCAGATGGATGTTGATGCAAGGATGACTGATCCAATGCATGAAATGCTTACTGAAATGGTACGTGGGTTTGATCCTGAAGGCATTGACATCCAGAATCTTGAGACCGGTGAGATAAATCTTCGCTCTGGTGCAGATCGTGATTCGAGGAGGTTTTATGAAGTACTTGATGATGCGAAAACAGAATTATATCCTGGATGTACTTCTTACAATAAACTGTCGTTTATCGTGGAGTTGTTGCATTTGAAGACTTTGAATAATTGGTCAGACACATCATTCGACATGCTTTTGGTTTTATTGAAAAAAGTTCTTCCTGTCGACGCTAAGATTCCTGAGTCGTATTACTATGCTCGTAAGTTGACAGAGAACTTAGGTTTTACATATGAGACTATAGATGCATGTGCAAACAACTGTATGTTGTTTAGAAATGAAACTGCTCATTTGGATATTTGTACGGTTTGTGGCGCTTCCAGGTGGAAAGAGAACAGGGGAAATAAGACTCATCAAAGTCAGATTGCGATACAGGGGAAACCGATTGCCGTAAAGCAAATGCGTTACTTTCCCCTTAAACCGAGGTTGAAAAGATTTTTTATGTCATCTAAAGTTTCTAATTTAATGAGATGGCATGCAGAAAGAGTTCATGAAAGTGACATGTTAACCCACCCGGCAGACTCTCATGCATGGAAGGATTTTGATAAGAGACATCCCGACTTTGCTAAAGATGTTCGTAATGTCCGATTGGGATTGGCAGCAGATGGTTTCAATCCATTCAAGTCTATGGTTGGTGCAACTCATAGCACATGGCCCGTGGTGTTGGTTCCATATAATCTTCCTCCGTGGCTTTGTATGAAGCAACAATTTATATTACTTTCCACTCTTATTGATGGACCTAAAAGTCCGGGGGATAAGATTGATGTTTACCTTCAGCCATTGATTGATGAGTTGAATGAATTTTGGGGCGATGGTGTGATGACTTATGACTGCGAAACGAATGAAATGTTCAAACTGCATGCAGCTTTATTGTGGACAATCAATTACTTCCCAGCTTATGCAAATTTATCAGGCTGGAGTACGAAAGGGGAATTTGCTTGCCCTTGTTGCAATAAAAGTAAAAAATCTGTATGGCTTAAACATTCCAAAAAATGGGCGTACATGGGTCACAGGCGTTTTCTCCCTCCCCAGCACAGGTTCAGAAAGGACAGAGTGGCATTTGATGGTTCTAGAGAGTTCAGCCCAGCACCAAAGATCATGACAGGAGTCGAAATGTTATCGCAGATTGAGGAAGAAAACATTCGCACGGTATATGAAATTCAGGATTTGGTGGCTCCTCCAGTACGTATTATTCGTGCTGCGGGTAGGCAGCGCAGTCACAATTGGAAAAAGAAAAGTATTTTTTATAGTCTTCCGTATTGGAAAACTAACATGTTGAGGCATAATTTGGATGTCATGCACATTGAAAAAAATGTTTGTGATAACATATTGTGGACCATTTTAGGTGTCAGTGGAAAGTCAAAGGACCATGTTAATGCACGCCGTGATTTGGAAGAAATGGGTTTAAGGAAACAGTTGCATTTACAGTTAGCTGAGGGAAACAAGGCATATATGCCTGCTGCACAGTATTCGATGACTACAGAGGAGAAAAAGACATTTCTTTCCATTTTGAAGATGGTCAAGGTGCCTGATGGTTACTCTTCTAATATTTCAAAGTGTGTGAATCTGACGAGCAAGACATTGCAAGGGTTGAAAAGTCATGACAATCACATATTACTTCAGCAGTTGATTCCAATCGCAATTTGTGATTGTTTATCCCCCAATGTTGTTCAGCCCTTGATTGAGATGAGTAATTTTTTTAGACAGCTTTGTTTAAGAAATCAACGAATGAGTGATTTAAAAAGTTTGCAGGACCGAATTGTACTTACGCTTTGTCACTTTGAGAAACTTTTCCCCCCCTCATTTTTCGATGTTATGGTCCACTTGACAGTGCACCTAACTGATGAAGTAATGGCTGCTGGTCCAGTGCAATTCAGGTGGATGTATCCTATTGAACGGTATTTGAGTACATTGAAAAGATTTGTACGCAACAGAGCTCGTCCAGAGGCATCAATAGCCAATGGTTATTTGATGGATGAGTGTACTACCTTTTGTGCAGAATATCTTACGGATGTTGAAACAAAATTAGATAAGCCCTCTCGGATTCATGATGGTCCAGTTGGAGAAGGAACCACATTTGATATGGACAACATCGAGTGGATACAAGCACATCGATATATCTTGTTCAATACTCCATCAGTTGCACCATTAATGCAGTAAGTATCTTATCAATGTGCTTGTATAACTTTTACATGTTTTCTTTGCATAAGTTGATCTTTTAAACATCGCGTAATCATTTGCAGGAAACACATTAATGAGATAAAAGAAGAGATGCATCGTGCGACTGAGTTGCAAATTCAACAATCTCATTATGCGACATTTCATGATTGGTTCAAGGATTATGTATGTATAAATTGATTTTCATTATGAGTGAAGTATTAAACTAATTCTTTCTGCATATATCAGTATTGATTTTTATAAATTATGTAGGTTCGTAAGCTGAGGGAGTTAGGGGACCCCACGCTACCTGAAGTATTTATCCAACTGGCTGAGGGTCCATCTATAACGGCTCGTCGTTATAAAGCTATTGATGCTAATGGTTTTCGATTTCGCATTAAAGATGTTGACGACAAACGAGCAACACAAAACAGTGGCATCGGTTGTCCCTTTGTCGATTCTGGTTATTACTATGGTCAATTGATAGACATCATTGAAGTTGTATATACACACGGTTTGAAGTACATATTGTTAAAGTGTAATTGGGTTGATCCAGTGCGTGGATGTAAAGTCGATCAATATCAGTTTTCATTGGTGAATTTTAACTATATGTTATACAGAAATAATGAACGAGTTGAGAATGAACCTTTCATTTTGACATCACAAGCGGAACAAGTATTCTTCGTTACTTTGCCTTCGGATCCAAGTTGGCAAGTTGTTGTCAAAATGTCTCGGCGAGGAGTGTTTTTATTTGAAGAAGATGAACCCGAGACTGTTCCGTTTGTTTACCAACAACTTGATCAACATACCGTAGTTCAACGTGAAGAAGATATTTATTGGGTCAGAGCGGCTGTTGAAGGAGAAACGGTCGATTTGCATGCTTAATGAAAGGTATAATTGTTTTCCCGCTATTCAGTAGAATGTCCTAGGATATCATAAATTATCTAATCATTTTATAAATCCTTATAAGTTTTAATCCTCACTTTTGTAAGTTAATTCAGTCATAAATATTTAGGTTGATTAACTTTCTGATTTTTTAAAATTCATTCACAACTAATTATTCAATCCATTTTTTGTTTGATTAACAGTTGTACAAGTTTGATTTATTAAGAACAATCCAATTTATCTTTTAAACACTTTGGACTCATTACTGATATTTTGTATGACTGCAGACATGTCAGGGGAAGAGGCAGAAAATCCACATCATCCATCTGAGGCATCTACGTCTCAGGGTCGAGGTATGTTTGAATGTCATTGTCTATATTTTTTATGTAATTGACATATATATATATATATATAACATTTGTCAATTTATATATAAAATTGTTTTCAACAGGATCAGACTCGGCTGCTTCTTCCTCTCGCAGGAGAGGCCCTGGTCGTGGCATATTATCATGGAATTCCGACACGACGACAGATGTTTCATTTGATGAGGTATTTCATCCCGTGGGACCGAATGCCCCGGCATTTATTCGTCAGCTGGGTCATATCATACGTGACCCACATCGATTTCCATTGACCACGCGTGATTGGGCTTCTATCCCTTAGGACACATTAGATCGTCTATGGAGGGAGGTTCAGGTAAGAAAATAATTTTACTTTATTTTCTATTTATAAATAATACTAATATGTTTGATTATTTTCATTATAGAAAAATTTGAAAGTATGCCCTGAAGAGTTTCGGCCGGTGTGTATGAGCAAATGCCGTAAGCTGTGGAAAGATTATAAAGGCAAAGTGAAGAGGGACCACTGGATACCAAATGTGGGTGCCCTTGACATTTTGGAAAAGGTCCCGAGAGGTGTCCTCCCAGCTCAGTGGCGTGACTTGGTTGCATATTGGTCTACTGAGGGTGTTGCGGTTAGTATATTAATTATTTTTCTGTATATATATTTTCAAGAATATGTGATTTGTTTGAAATTTGAATGAATTGAATGTAGGAGGTGTCAACACGCCATTCGGAGAATCGAGCGTTGCAGGGACCAGCTCACAGGCTCGGGACTCGTCACGTGTCTCAGATCCGACATGAGGTATATATTATTCATTTTTTAATTTATTAATTAATATGGTTTTGTGTTTATATTCTTTTAATATACAGTTGCGAGGGCAAGGTGCAGCAACTGATAAAATGTCGGTGTGGATAAGGACTCGTGATCGCAATGATCCAGAGGTTGCAGCATTGATAGTAAGTGTCTGTACTTACCAATAATTACATAAATCTATATATTAACATATATATATTTAAATATTTCACAGGATCAATTTGAAGCTGAGTTAGAACAGCTGCCAGAGGACAAGCGACAGCTTCCCATGCGACGGGATGAGATCTTTCATCGCATTATTGGTCGGGACGGGCATGGCTATAGTTTGACCTATGGAGCAGGGATTCCTCGTTCTGTAGTGTCACGCGCTGCGGTTGTCGGTCCTGCTGTTGCTCATATGACACAGCAGATGTCAGATTTTGAGGCACGGCTGCGCGCTTCCGAGGAGACAAATGCGCAATTGACAGCTGAGGTTAGAGCACTGCGGGAATATGTGCGTCGAGCTGATGGTACAGGGGATCATACGACGCAGGTATATACTGTATTTATTTATTTAATTTAAATTATTTTTGTTATTAAAATATTTATAATGTTTATTTGTTGTAGGCACCTGGCCCACCAGAAGGAGGTAGCAGTGATGGCAACACGTGACGCACCATATATTCACGAGATATGTTTTTTGTTTTTACTGGTAGGGTTGACATTGATGTACTGTATTTATTCATTTAAGTAATGCATTATTACCATCCATGGTGGTCTTTTAAATATTTTATAGATTATGTATTATTAATATATTTTTTATAAATTTCTGTATGGTATCGATAAAAGAAATATGTATTAATTAGATATTATCACTTTTATTTTTCACTTTTGTAATCAATGGGATGGCCTTTGCACCCCCGGAGAACCCCCCGCACCCCCGTACACCCCCCCGCCACCCCCGTACAGCCCCCCGCCACCCCCGTACAGCCCCCCGCCACCCCCGTACAGCCCCCCGCCACCCCCGTACAGCCCCCCGCCACCCCCGTACAGCCCCCCGCACCCCCGTACAGCCCCCCGCACCCCCGTACAGCCCCCCGCCACCCCCGTACAGCCCCCCGCCACCCCCGTACAGCCCCCCGCCACCCCCGTACAGCCCCCCGCCACCCCCGTACAGCCCCCCGCCACCCCCGTACAGCCCCCCGCCACCCCCGTACAGCCCCCCGCCACCCCCGTACAGCCCCCCGCACCCCCGTACAGCCCCCCGCCACCCCCGTACAGCCCCCCGCCACCCCCGTACAGCCCCCCGCCACCCCCGTACAGCCCCCCGCACCCCCGTACAGCCCCCCGCACCCCCGTACAGCCCCCCGCCACCCCCGTACAGCCCCCCGCCACCCCCGTACAGCCCCCCGCCACCCCCGTACAGCCCCCCGCCACCCCCGTACAGCCCCCCGCCACCCCCGTACAGCCCCCCGCACCCCCGTACAGCCCCCCGCCACCCCCGTACAGCCCCCCGCCACCCCCGTACAGCCCCCCGCCACCCCCGTACAGCCCCCCGCACCCCCGTACAGCCCCCCGCCACCCCCGTACAGCCCCCCGCCACCCCCGTACAGCCCCCCGCACCCCCGTACAGCCCCCCGCCACCCCCGTACAGCCCCCCGCCACCCCCGTACAGCCCCCCGCCACCCCCGTACAGCCCCCCGCACCCCCGTACAGCCCCCCGCCACCCCCGTACAGCCCCCCGCCACCCCCGTACAGCCCCCCGCACCCCCGTACAGCCCCCCGCCACCCCCGTACAGCCCCCCGCACCCCCGTACAGCCCCCCGCCACCCCCGTACAGCCCCCCGCCACCCCCGTACAGCCCCCCGCCACCCCCGTACAGCCCCCCGCCACCCCCGTACAGCCCCCCCGCCACCCCCGTACAGCCCCCCGCCACCCCCGTACAGACGGCACCTCATTCGGAGGTGCCGTGTGACCGCGGCGGCCGGAAACGCGTTTCCGGCGCCTTTAAACACCAAAACGGCGTGCGGCGGTCCGATTCGGAGCAAACGTGCTCCGAACGACCTGAAACCGCACGGGAACATCCGGGGCGTGAATTGTGAAATGGTCGGCCAGACGGCACCTCATTCGGAGGTGCCGTGTGACCGTGGCGGCCGGAAACGCGTTTCCGGCGCCATTAAACACCAAAACGGCGTGCGGCGGTCCGATTCGGAGCAAACGTGTTCCGAACGACCTGAAACCGCACGGGAACGATAGAAATATTATTCCTGAGATGCAGGAGGAGGCCGCACGTCCATCGGACGTGCGGTTCGCGCGGCACGTCCGATTGTGCCGTTTTCAGCAGCGCGGCGCGCGCTGAAATGGCGCGTTGGGGGGTCAAAACCACCCGAACGACCTCCGAATGCCACGAAACCGTACGACAACATCCGGGGCGTGAATTGTGAAATGGTCGGCCAGACGGCACCTCATTCGGAGGTGCCGTGTGACCGCGGCGGCCGGAAACGCGTTTCCGGCGCCATTAAACACCAAAACGGCGTGCGGCGGTCCCGTTCGGAGCAAACGTGCTCCGAACGACCTGAAACCGCACGGGAACGATAGAAATATTATTCCTGAGATGCAGGAGGAGGCCGCACGTCCATCGGACGTGCGGTTCGCGCGGCACGTCCGATTGTGCCGTTTTCAGCAGCGCGACGCGCGCTGAAATGGCGCGTTGGGGGGTCAAAACCACCCGAACGACCTCCGAATGCCACGAAACCGTACGACAACATCCGGTGCGTGAATTGTGAAATGGTCGGCCAGACGGCACCTCATTCGGAGGTACCGTGTGACCGCGGCGGCCGGAAACGCGTTTCCGGCGCCATTAAACACCAAAACGGCGTGCGGCGGTCCCGTTCGGAGCAAACGTGCTCCGAACGACCTGAAACCGCACGGGAACGATAGAAATATTATTCCTGAGATGCAGGAGGAGGCCGCACGTCCATCGGACGTGCGGTTCGCGCGGCACGTCCGATTGTGCCGTTTTCAGCAGCGCGGCGCGCGCTGAAATGGCGCGTTGGGGGGTCAAAACCACCCGAACGACCTCCGAATGCCACGAAACCGTACGACAACATCCGGGGCGTGAATTGTGAAATGGTCGGCCAGACGGAACCTCATTCGGAGGTGCCGTGTGACCGCGGCGGCCGGAAACGCGTTTCCGGCGCCATTAAACACCAAAACGGCGTGCGGCGGTCCGATTCGGAGCAAACGTGCTCCGAACGACCTGAAACCGCACGGGAACGATAGAAATATTATTCCTGAGATGCAGGAGGAGGCCGCACGTCCATCGGACGTGCGGTTCGCGCGGCACGTCCGATTGTGCCGTTTTCAGCAGCGCGGCGCGCGCTGAAATGGCGCGTTGGGGGGTCAAAACCACCCGAACGACCTCCGAATGCCACGAAACCGTACGACAACATCCGGTGCGTGAATTGTGAAATGGTCGGCCAGACGGCACCTCATTCGGAGGTGCCGTGTGACCGCGGCGGCCGGAAACGCGTTTCCGGCGCCATTAAACACCAAAACGGCGTGCGGCGGTCCCGTTCGGAGCAAACGTGCTCCGAACGACCTGAAACCGCACGGGAACGATAGAAATATTATTCCTGAGATGCAGGAGGAGTCCGCACGTCCATCGGACGTGCGGTTCGCGCGGCACGTCCGATTGTGCCGTTTTCAGCAGCGCGGCGCGCGCTGAAATGGCGCGTTGGGGGGTCAAAACCACCCGAACGACCTCCGAATGCCACGAAACCGTACGACAACATCCGGGGCGTGAATTGTGAAATGGTCGGCCAGACGGAACCTCATTCGGAGGTGCCGTGTGACCGCGGCGGCCGGAAACGCGTTTCCGGCGCCATTAAACACCAAAACGGCGTGCGGCGGTCCGATTCGGAGCAAACGTGCTCCGAACGACCTGAAACCGCACGGGAACGATAGAAATATTATTCCTGAGATGCAGGAGGAGGCCGCACGTCCATCAGACGTGCGGTTCGCGCGGCACGTCCGATTGTGCCGTTTTCAGCAGCGCGGCGCGCGCTGAAATGGCGCGTTGGGGGGTCAAAACCACCCGAACGACCTCCGAATGCCACGAAACCGTACGACAACATCCGGTGCGTGAATTGTGAAATGGTCGGCCAGACGGCACCTCATTCGGAGGTGCCGTGTGACCGTGGCGGCCGGAAACGCGTTTCCGGCGCCATTAAACACCAAAACGGCGTGCGGCGGTCCGATTCGGAGCAAACGTGTTCCGAACGACCTGAAACCGCACGGGAACGATAGAAATATTATTCCTGAGATGCAGGAGGAGGCCGCACGTCCATCGGACGTGCGGTTCGCGCGGCACGTCCGATTGTGCCGTTTTCAGCAGCGCGGCGCGCGCTGAAATGGCGCGTTGGGGGGTCAAAACCACCCGAACGACCTCCGAATGCCACGAAACCGTACGACAACATCCGGGGCGTGAATTGTGAAATGGTCGGCCAGACGGCACCTCATTCGGAGGTGCCGTGTGACCGCGGCGGCCGGAAACGCGTTTCCGGCGCCATTAAACACCAAAACGGCGTGCGGCGGTCCGATTCGGAGCAAACGTGCTCCGAACGACCTGAAACCGCACGGGAACGATAGAAATATTATTCCTGAGATGCAGGAGGAGGCCGCACGTCCATCGGACGTGCGGTTCGCGCGGCACGTCCGATTGTGCCGTTTTCAGCAGCGCGGCGCGCGCTGAAATGGCGCGTTGGGGGGTCAAAACCACCCGAACGACCTCCGAATGCCACGAAACCGTACGACAACATCCGGTGCGTGAATTGTGAAATGGTCGGCCAGACGGCACCTCATTCGGAGGTGCCGTGTGACCGCGGCGGCCGGAAACGCGTTTCCGGCGCCATTAAACACCAAAACGGCGTGCGGCGGTCCCGTTCGGAGCAAACGTGCTCCGAACGACCTGAAACCGCACGGGAACGATAGAAATATTATTCCTGAGATGCAGGAGGAGGCCGCACGTCCATCGGACGTGCGGTTCGCGCGGCACGTCCGATTGTGCCGTTTTCAGCAGCGCGGCGCGCGCTGAAATGGCGCGTTGGGGGGTCAAAACCACCCGAACGACCTCCGAACGACCTGAAACCGCACGACAACATCCGGTGCGTGAATTGTGAAATGGTCGGCCAGACGGCACCTCATTCGGAGGTGCCGTGTGACCGCGGCGGCCGGAAACGCGTTTCCGGCGCCATTAAACACCAAAACGGCGTGCGGCGGTCCGATTCGGAGCAAACGTGCTCCGAACGACCTGAAACCGCACGGGAACGATAGAAATATTATTCCTGAGATGCAGGAGGAGGCCGCACGTCCATCGGACGTGCGGTTCGCGCGGCACGTCCGATTGTGCCGTTTTCAGCAGCGCGGCGCGCGCTGAAATGGCGCGTTGGGGGGTCAAAACCACCCGAACGACCTCCGAATGCCACGAAACCGTACGACAACATCCGGTGCGTGAATTGTGAAATGGTCGGCCAGACGGCACCTCATTCGGAGGTGCCGTGTGACCGCGGCGGCCGGAAACGCGTTTCCGGCGCCATTAAACACCAAAACGGCGTGCGGCGGTCCGATTCGGAGCAAACGTGCTCCGAACGACCTGAAACCGCACGGGAACGATAGAAATATTATTCCTGAGATGCAGGAGGAGGCCGCACGTCCATCGGACGTGCGGTTCACGCGGCACGTCCGATTGTGCCGTTTTCAGCAGCGCGGCGCGCGCTGAAATGGTGCGTTGGGGGGTCAAAACCACCCGAACGACCTCCGAATGCCACGAAACCGTACGACAACATCCGGGGCGTGAATTGTGAAATGGTCGGCCAGACGGCACCTCATTCGGAGGTGCCGTGTGACCGCGGCGGCCGGAAACGCGTTTCCGGCGCCATTAAACACCAAAACGGCGTGCGGCGGTCCGATTCGGAGCAAACGTGCTCCGAACGACCTGAAACCGCACGGGAACGATAGAAATATTATTCCTGAGATGCAGGAGGAGGCCGCACGTCCATCGGACGTGCGGTTCGCGCGGCACGTCCGATTGTGCCGTTTTCAGCAGCGCGGCGCGCGCTGAAATGGCACGTTGGGGGGTCAAAACCACCCGAACGACCTCCGAATGCCACGAAACCGTACGACAACATCTGGGGCGTGAATTGTGAAATGGTCGGCCAGACGGCACCTCATTCGGAGGTGCCGTGTGACCGTGTCGGCCGGAAACGCGTTTCCGGCGCCATTAAACACCAAAACGGCGTGCGGCGGTCCGATTCGGAGCAAACGTGTTCCGAACGACCTGAAACCGCACGGGAACGATAGAAATATTATTCCTGAGATGCAGGAGGAGGCCGCATGTCCATCGGACGTGCGGTTCGCGCGGCACGTCCGATTGTGCCGTTTTCAGCAGCGCGGCGCGCGCTGAAATGGCGCGTTGGGGGGTCAAAACCACCCGAACGACCTCCGAAGGCCACGAAACCGTACGACAACATCCGGGGCGTGAATTGTGAAATGGTCGGCCAGACGGCACCTCATTCGGAGGTGCCGTGTGACCGCGGCGGCCGGAAACGCGTTTCCGGCGCCATTAAACACCAAAACGGCGTGCGGCGGTCCGATTCGGAGCAAACGTGCTCCGAACGACCTGAAACCGCACGGGAACGATAGAAATATTATTCCTGAGATGCAGGAGGAGGCCGCACGTCCATCGGACGTGCGGTTCGCGCGGCACGTCCGATTGTGCCGTATTCAGCAGCGCGGCGCGCGCTGAAAGGGCGCGTTGGGGGGTCAAAACCACCCGAACGACCTCCGAATGCCACGAAACCGGACGACAACATCCGGGGCGTGAATTGTGAAATGGTCGGCCAGACGGCACCTCATTCGGAGGTGCCGTGTGACCGCGGCGGCCGGAAACAAAACGGCGTGCGGCGGTCCGATTCGGAGCAAACGTGCTCCGAACGACCTGAAATATATTATATATATATAATATTTAAAATATATTATATAGAGAATATTTAAATTATTATAACACAATGATTTGATATTATATATGTATTAAATATGTATTAAAACATTTCAAATATATAATATATATATATATATATATATATATATTTAAAATATTGTATTTAATAGTATATATATGAATATTTTTACATAAATATATATATATATTTATATTGAATTCAATAAAAAAATTTTTAAAAATTTTTTTTTTTTTGAATAGCGACCGCCATAGGCGGTCGCTATAGGGTGCCATGCCGGCCCACTATAGCGACCGCCATTGGCGGTCGCTATAGGGTGCCCGGCAGGGGGCCTTCAGCGACCGCCAAGCGGTCGCTGAAGGCCGAACTGACGGCCTTCTATAGCGACCGCCATTGGCGGTCGCTAAAGCCCTCTAGCGACGGGGCAACAGCGACCGCCAATGGCGGTCGCTGCGCGGCCGCTAAAGACCTTTAGCGACCGCCAATGGCGGTCGCTAATTGTCTTATTTTTAGTAGTGATAGTTAATCTAAACCTTCCATTTTTAAAACCCCAGAACTCACCACAACCATCCAATCGGCCTTGATCAATCCTAACCATACGTTCTTTTTCCACACTTCTCCCTTTCTTATTCTTATTCATTGTGCAGCACTAGTTCCCATCACCAACTACCCACTATTTTCCCTTCTCTAGTGAGTCTTTCTATCCCTCTTCGTGCCCGGTTGTCCATGTTATCCTTTACAAAAGTCTCCAAGGGTAGGTTATTTTATTATAGACCCTAACCACTTCCATGCAAGTTTGTCCACAATATATATATATATATATATATATATATATATTATCAACAACCGATCCATTTGAGATATGGGTTAATCACAGTTTTTGTTTTCTGTCTGAATAGTTAGATGTGGATTTCTTTAGGTTTCATTATTTATATTTTTATGATTGAACCGTGGTATATAAAAATTATATATATATATAGTTATATAACTTGTTTATATAAACCTTCCTTTTTCACCAAAACCCTATAGGTTTTTCTCTCCTCAACTTCCCTTCAATCACTACACGACTCAACCCCACTTTTGAAGTCAAGTAAGTCCTTATTTTTGTTTTTTGTTAGATTGAACTATATATATATATATAATATGTATATACGTTTATTTATAAAGCATACATATTCTGGTTTTTATGATTTTCTCTTGATGAACTTTTGTTTTTAAATTACATTCTTAATTCATGTAAATCACGAAAGGTATGTTTATTTAGCCTTGTGTTGTTTCAATTAACCCATATATACACATAAGTGTATATAAATTTATAATAAATACCAAACTTGTTCTTTTTTATGAATTTTCATTTGTAAATGATGTTCTTAATTCACATAATTCATTTAAAGAGTTATTTTAGCTTCTATTTTTAATAAACAAAACCCATTTATACACCTTAGGTATGTACGGTTATATATATATATATATATATATATATTAATTATAACCTGAATTAGGTTTTCATAAAACTGATTTTAGTGATTAAATTATTATTTTTGGAAGTGTATAAAACTTATAAGGGTTTATCAAACCTTGTTTGGATAATTCAAAATCCATGTATACACTTTGTGTATATATAGTTTTATACAGTTTTCAAACCCACAGGTATATATATATAAGAACTGTAATTACACATATGCATGTATTGATTTATTTTATGAAGTTTTGATGGAATTAACCTGGTGATGATTTTATGTTTGAATGTTATATTTTTAGGTTTTATACAATATATATGATACAATTTTATATTGGAAAAAAATAACAAAACTTTTTATTATTATTGTGTGCCTATAAATTTTAAGAAGTTGTCACCTTGATATTACATCCATGCTTTCCCAATTTATATATTTTTGGGATAAAAATTTGGAATAATATTTTGTTCATTACACATAAATATAAATGCATATGCACATATAGTAAAATGTGTATAATTATTTTCATATGCATGAATATTTCACATGAAATAATTTTTTTACATTAATAGTTATTATATTTCATGATGAATCTACGACAGTGAATGCTATTAGTTATTAAAAATTATGATTTAATCTATCAATCTTTATTATTAATCAGTGTTTGGAAAATATGAGTCTTAAAATCAAAAAAATATATATATTATTTATGAAAATTGTTTAATTTCATGAAACAAGGGTTTTGAATTTATGTGTTATTATTTTATGTGAAAAACCCAAATAATCTATTATTAATTTTGTATAATTTATGGATTAAGAATTTAATTATTCGAAGTGGTATGGGACACTTAGAATAAAAGACATAAATTAATTATTCGAAGTGTAATGGGACACTTCGAATAAAAGACATAAAAATTTATTTGAAGTGGTATGGGACACTTCAAATAAAAGACATAAAATAATAAATCAAATTGGTATGGGAAACTTTGATTGAAAGACATTTAGATATATGAGTAATTCATTGGACTGATTATGTGATGGGTGAGGCATCTTATAGCCTCTCGATGCATCAACATGTCTCATGAGACAAACTAGGTCATGGCATGAGGCCTTGACAGAATGATTATATATGGTCTTGGCATAAGGCCTCGATAGAATATTAGGAATGTCTGACATTTTTCATTTCTTTAATATGTGACTAATATTTAATAAACCACGTGATTATTAGACCAGTAGAATAACCTTGGTTAAGAATATATTACTTATGATAACAGTAATAAATACACATGGCATAATGAAGTATATACTTGGAAAGTCATTATGAAGGAAGTGTAGCATCCATTTTCAGAACATTGATACAGAAGTTAATATTACATCTGACATTTCATGAATTTAATTTTATGAGCTTAGTGATTTATGACATTGTTCTTTTTCAATTACAAGCAAGTATTAATTCATGTTCTTATTTGTATCAGTATCCTTTCATGTCAACCTAAAAGTATTTTGATCAATTTCTGGATTATACATCATTCTATGCATTTTTGTACATGTATGCATACTCTGATATGTACTTTATATATAGATTTTAAATAAATATATAAATTCTTGTGTAAGACATTTTCTTGAAAATGGTTTCAAATAACCTTTGAAAAATTTTGACGACATACTTTAGGAAATGTTATTTATCTTTTATGAAAAAGTTTGTAATTATTTAAAAGGATGTTTTAAAAAGGAATTTCATTAATTTTTTTAAAACCCCTTACTGAGAATTTTAATTTCTCACCCTACGTTTTTTATTTATTTTAATAGGATTAGTATATTTTTCAAGCTTTGAGTACCCCTATGTGATAGAAACAATATGAAGTTTATCTATGTCATGTTTTTGAAGAAATGTATCATTTGTATTTGGTTTTCCAGAACCTAAACCAGAATGATTATTTGTGATGTAATGTGATGTGTAATTTTATCATCATGTTTTTATAAAACAATTACACACCATGTTTTCAGCACCAACTTTAGGCTTTTGGGGTCGGGTCCTCACACTCTCTCAAGTTCATGTTGTGTTAGATGTATCACTATTAAGGAAGTAAATACATTATCCTTTATATGTAATAATCTTAGATATTTTACCATTATATCATGATACTTCCTAGGAAGAAAAAATAGTAGAAATCTTGGATCATAGTGATAGAGTTCTATAGAACAAGACTACTCACCTGGTTAATGTTCTCTATAGGAATAAAAAATTCAAGGAAGCAACATGGGAACCCAAAAATGTGATAAATAATAGATACCCTCATTTTTTTATCAAAGTGATGGAATTTTTTGGGTGAAATTCATTTTATTTGGGTATAATGTAAAACCCTAAGATTTTATATGTATTTCCTTTTAAATAAACTCGATGTATCTAATAGCTTGCTTTACATGAAACCTCAAGAATAAATGAAACATGATATAATAAACCATTATAACCTATCAATTAGATCAGAGGGTATTAATAATATTAAAAACATTAGGAAATATATGTATAAGGGTTAAGTTTGATAAAAATGCATTAATAATCACTCAATTTTAATAAAATCATTTAATGATTAAATGGACTATTTTTTTGAAGAAATGTATTTTTCAACTTGTTATGTATTTTTATCTAAAAAAAGAATATTTATGACTATAAAAAAATTATTTCAATAAAATATAATGATAATTTATATTAATAAATTAATAATCATCCATACATTATTTATCTAAATGTTAGGAATGAAGATAACATCATTTAAAGGTAAGAAGAGTTATTTTTTATAAAACGATTTTTATGTGAACAATGTGTTTTAATCATAATAAATTAAATTTATCATAATTAATTAATAATTTTAATTAAATTTGAATATTATATATTCTATAAAAAAATTACATTCATTTAATATTAATTTTCAGGGAAGGAGTGAGAGTAAACTTAGTTTTATGCTTAAAAATTCATTTTACTAAACATTTGTTTTTATTGCATTATGTATGCTTATTTTAATATTAAAAGTTTACACTTATATAAATTTAATTTGATAAAATTGATTTTATATTTATAATAATAATTTCAAAAAAATTAATGAGGAAGCTTTCATTTTTTCATAATGAGTAGTAAAAACAGTAAAAATTTGTTACCACAATTAAGGTTAAAAAAGGTTTATCAAGTGGTTAAACTAAGATATAAGGGAAATAATGCGACATGAACATGTATAATTATAATTTTTTTAATATATTTTGACCATATAATATATCAAATTTTAATAATTTTCAATTTGATACCACTTTCACAAAAAAATGACAGTATTATTTAAATATTTTAAATAATTCCATGTGAGTCCTCTCCCTTAATTGTAAAATGGAACCTAATATCCTCCATTATTCATAAATTTTAAGACTTATAGATCATAAAATACCAACAATAATACCTTATTAGACTCAATAAATTCATATTATATCTTCTTTTCTTCTTTTAAGACAAACATTTCAAGGCTTAAGGAGTAAACCAAAGGAGGTCTCCTGAAGAAGATGTAATTATCTTACTCGAACAATTTCAATTTATTTTATCTTATTAAAATTATAAATATATCACATCCATTATAAAATGATAACTTCAAAATCATAAATATACTTATATTTTATTATAATGATTCCACAACCACTTTTTTACTCCTTTCTATTAATTGGAAAATGAAAGTATCACTCATTCGTAAGTACATACTACCGCCTACACGTATCCATGTGATTCATTTTACAAAATCACCTATCATGGATTGTTATAATGATTAATTTAATAAATATATATGATATTTATGTTTTAATAATTATTCTATAATTATAAAATGTCATCAAATTTATTTTCCTTTTTTATTAGAAAATGGATGTATCATTCATATATACGTACATACTAGCATTTCATTGAGAAATACATTTCATTTTCATTATTGACATGTTATAGAAAATTATTTAATTATATATAATGAATAAATATAACAATTATGTCATGAATAATCTTATTTAAATTTTTATTATGATTATACAATAACATGTTCTTACTCATTCAGTATTTATAACACACCCTTGTTTAGGTCGAGTTTACCAACTACATGAGTAATATTATAATGTTTAGGACATAAATGATTAATGAATGTTAAATACTGGTGATATTATGGAATAATATGATATAAATGGCATTATTAACACTATTTATATGATTAAACAATTATCAACATACAATGACTGAAACTGCTGAACCGAAACATGCATGAAAAATGAAACATTTATCATTCAGAATAGTGAATTTAATAAAGAATTGTTAATGAAAGGGTGATAATATTTTATAAGTAGAGTATGTATGGTATTAAAAGTATTAATAATGTTATATTATATAATTATTGTAAATTTAAATCTATCTAATTATAGTTTATAGTTCTTACGAATCAAGTCATATTTGAGGTAAAGGTTTTAGGTTACAATATCATTTTTTACCTGGATTGTTTATGATTAAATTTATGATAATGAAATTATATGATATATCTCTAAAAAATATCATGATTTTTATTCTCCTATATTTTTTTTGTAAAATAAAATTTTTCCTCCCATTTTCCACTCTCTAAGTACTATAAAGTCAGAAAGAATGTTTTTAAAGAAAAATGACTTCATTTTTCTATTCAATCGGGAATATTTTTCTTCCATGTTCATATTTTATTTAAAATGTTATCAAGAATGTTTTTAACATTATTAAATGATTTAATAAAGTCATTTCTAACCATGTTTTAATTTATATTAATAATTTTAATAGGAATCTTCTTAACATTTTCCGAACAAGGTTCTTTTGACATTTTACCGAAGGTGTGAAAGAAATCCTAGTTTTAACATATACCATACAAAAATATTTTAACACTATCATGAAAACTTAATGATTCAAATTTTCATTTATAATTTTCCATGTTTCTTTTAAAATAAAATGGTTTACCTTATATTATAGAAAATTTTAGATTCTAAATGAGTGATTTCAAAATGAAAGTGGTAATTTCCTCAAGAAATGTTCCAATAATCTATAAAAGGTATTTTAATATATGATAAAAAACCATTAATTTTACTTGTAATTGTCCTAGTATATGATCAAATGATACCATATTTATTCATTCCATTGATTTTCTACGACTGTGAGGATGAGATATAGATGAAACTCATTTTCTTTTCCATGGGTTAAGCTATGAAGAAATGATAAATGTTTTCATAATCTTATCGCATACATATGAATGGATTATGATTATGTGATGGGTGATTATATTATAACCATCCAATTTATTGGTTAAATATTAATGTTTATGATATCAAAGGGTACGTGATAGGTTATCCCAATCCCAAAAGAGAGTACACTGGTGGTTATACCAAGCCTAATAATGGCACATATAAGGTTATCCCAAGTCCAATGTGGGTAAACAGATGGTTAGACAATGATTAATAGGTGATTAATGTCTTGGTGAGTATCCTTGAAAAAAATATTTCTATGATTAAGACTATGAAACACTTTATGCCACTATTTTATGAAATGAACTTATGCCAATGTTATGATCCAATGCATCATGTTCTTTGATTCCTTTATGATTCATGTCTTATGAACTTCTAAGCTTTATTCCATGACTTGTGGTTATAATATAAGAAGTGTTGATATGATTTTAAAATGTTAATTAAATTTTATCATACCCTTATGATCAAGATATTATTACATATTATCATTGAATAATATCTCCCTCGTTTACCCTTAATGAGAATCTGACCTCAACCTTTATCATGTTTCCTTTTCCAATGTATATGAAGAAATTTTTTTAAGTATGATGTGTCTAAGAAGGGTGATAGTTATGAAGAACATATTAGGAGATGTTTTGAATCATTTATGTACCAATTGTTTATGTAACCAATCTTACAAATACACTAAACCATTATAGTTCTTTCATGGATCATAATGATATGTAATGAATATTCATCGAATAAGATGTAAAATTTATGTATGTAATGGTCGGGTCCCCTTATAAACCCCCTTAACCAATCCTTTGGTTACCATCACTTATATGTGATTAAAACATATATAATGGGTGTAGAACCTAGATTAATAGAGGAGGTTCAAGTTTTGAGTAGAGATGTAACCAATCTATTAGATACATAGGAGGGTAGATGGAATTATCATGAACCATCCTAGATACTATGGTACCCTAACACCCAAGAATGCACTGACATAACCCAAAGGGCATTTCTAACCCCCTAATAATTTGATACTAGCACCTGGTATCGTAAAAGATAAAACTGGGAATGGGTTTTCCACAAAAATAATGGAAAAATAGAAAAAAGTCAGTTTTCCCAATGAAAACTCCAAAAGGAGACTATATAGGAAAGTTATATAGGTATAATAAAACCCAAACAATATATCAACAAAGTAATGGAAACTACAAGAAAATAACACAACATCCCAAAGGACATTCCACTCTAAGATCCAAGGAATCAATAATAACCACCACCTTTAAGAGGTGATTTCCATTTTCCCGGACCTGGCAGGAAAAAATATACAAAGGCCTAAAGGAAAAGGTAGTATGTGATATAAAAAGACTAGTAGGGTCTCACTAAGTGTTCTATAATAATATTCCATATAAAAAAACACAATAATGATTTAAATTTAAAATAAAACAGGCATGTAAGTAAAATGTTTATATTTAAAACCAAACATGCTTTTCATTTCAATTGATGGAAACATTTCAAACCTTAGATTAAATTAGAATTTTATATAAAATATTTTATATAAATCAGCATCAATCATGGATAAGTAAGTTCATAATAAATGGAATATATATATCATAGTAAAAAAAACATGGCCATCTTCTAATAGGTACGATTGTTTCTAGTTATGTGATCCTCACAAACTCAATTTGTGATCATGGAAATGTGCACACACATCCCACAAGCTTAGGCAAAATATGACCCATCAATATCCAAATAGGGATAATATTATTTGAACAATGTTTATGTTATAGTTGTAAATCATCAATTCATTATTAGTGAATTACCATCCAAGTTTTCTTCCCTAAATATCTTACTAAATACCTTGGCTTTCATGTGCTCAATAAATCAATCAACAATTCGAAAATTATTTTAAAATTGTTTAAAATACAATTTTCACATTTCCAATTTCAATATTCCAATTTAAATTTGAAAACCAAAACATGGGTTTTTAATCAATTCATTCCATTTTCAGGATAAAAGAAATCGTAGGTTCTTATCAAAACAATTTAATCCATTTTCCTCAAAATCAATTCACAAGTCATTTTTCCCAAATTCTATCAAATTCAAAACACATCCAAATCTTCAATTCCATTGGAATTATGGGTTTTCAACAAATTTCTATACAAATAAAAATCAAATTATAATTTGAATAAAATTGTGTTTTTACAATTTAATTGAAATAAATTTAAATAATCAAGCAATTAAAGGGTTAAACATTTGGCCATCTTAAACTGAACTAGATACCTTTTTTCACAAAAAATAACATCTGCAACAAGGCTCACTGACAAAAATGAAGATAAAGAATATATAGGAACTCAACCTAGAAACAAGATTCAATAAAATTAATTTTATACACATCAATCCGATGATGATCTATCAAACTCCAAGTTGGGAAAGAAAAAGAGACATTAGAGATAATGAAATTCTTACCTAAAGAAATGCACCACAATCGTAACAATGATCAATCATAGAAAACAATTTTATAGAAGGGATGGAGGGATATAAAATAAACTTAGTATAGATCTATTTCAAGAGAGAAGAGATAAAAGTTAGGTGGAATGAATAGTCCTTCGAGCAGCATAATTAAAACTGCATGTCTAGATAATTACATGGTGTGTAATCCCGTTACATGTCGTGTACTTATCAAAACCCATATATGCCAAAAAACCTATTTCCTTTTTATCAAAATATGATTTTTAATATTTACATGCACGTAATATATTAATGGTGTGTAAAATTGGCTTCTATATACCAACTTCACATTATCCATTAGGCGATGATTACATGTCATGTATCCCCGTTACATGGAATATAAATCCCAAGAATACTACAAAAAGTTGCTGGTTTATGATGAAAATTCCAACAAATCCCTGAAGTCACTATTATTGGTATCCTTCTAATTCCTTATCATATCTACCCAAATAACAAAAAAGGAAAATCCTAAAAAACCTTAAAACATACCAGTTATAGAGGTAACAGGATGTTAACCCCCCATCCCCACCATACAAACTTTCTATCCCCAGAAATTTTGTAAAGAAGCCTTTATAATAAAAAGGTGAGTACACTTCTCTCTCATAAGTGCCTCATTCTACCATGTCTCATGAAAATTGGAACTATGTTTCCATAGAACATGGACTAAAGTTATCAACATCCCATGAAGTACTTTGGTCTCAGAATCAGCAATATTGACTAGATTATCAGTCATGGATAAATCTGGTTCAATGTTAAGATCACTCCATATCAAAACATGAGATAGATTAGAAAGATAATTTCACACTTTCAAAATATGGAACACATCATGTATCTATGTCAACATTTGTGGAAGTTCTGTACAGTAATACTCTTTCCCTAGATGCTCAGCAAGCTCAAAAGGTCCCACAAAATGAGGAGAAATCTTCCCTTGCCTCCCAAGATGTCGATAACCCAAATAGGGTGAAACTTTCAAGAAAAAATGATCAACAACTATAAAATATGAAGGTATATGGAAATGATTAACATAAGAGTTATACTATCTTAATTCCATCAACAAACTAGGATTAATCAACTGAATATTTTTTTCCATCTCTTGAACCAAGCTTAGTCCAACCAAGTAACTTTCACCAATCTTTGACGAACACAACGAATATTTATATGGTCCGTGATACAAGGCCCCAAAAGGATCCATCCTAATCATGAACTGGTAACTATTTTTATAAAAAAAACTCAACCATCCCCAAATGGACATCCCAAGATCCACCAAAATCAAGGATGTAGGAATGAATAATATCCTTAGGAATATGCATATCCCTTTCTATCTAGAATTTTTTCTGTTGATGGTATTTTATACTAAAAAAACTAAAATCCCAATGCCTCTTGAAGTACTCTCTAAAATAGAGAAGTAAAATTGTGATCTCTATTAGAGACTATAGTAGATGGAACTTTGTGAAATCAAAAAATATATGTCACATAGAGATTCCAAAATTTCTCAACATTGGATGTATCTTTAATGGGTATAAAGTGAGATGATTTGGTCAGCCTATCAATCAAAAATCATATCTTATTCTTATTTATCCAGTTGTATGGAAACCCAAACATATAATCAATAGAAATATCATCCCACTTCCAAGTCTACATTAGATTTGGCTGAAGCAAACCTGAAGGTCTCTAGTGTATAACCTTGACCTTCTAGAAAGTACAACAATGAGAGACAAAGTTAGCAATGTATCATCTTGTACCTATACACCAGAATTTTCACCACATGTCATAGAAGAAATTTATGGTTCATGGGTGAACTACCCACTAAAATATATGGAAATCCTGAAAAATAGATTTTTCTCACTGAAAACGGAACAACAAATCGATTTCAGAAACATAGAATACCCTCTATGGAGAATGGAAACTCAGTAATGGTATCCCCACCATAAAGAGAGTTCTTAATTCCACAAAATTAATCATCAAGGAATGGTTCTTGAATAATCATCTCAAGAAGATTGGTGGTCAACAAAACACCAACCAAAAAAACCTCTTCCCATGTTTCTTTAACCCTAATATGAAATAGTGAAAAAAGTTCCATCAAGTTCCACTCTTCTGGTTATTCATTCATGGCCTGGTTTAGAAGTTTCCTACTCAAATCATTTGCAATGACATTCCCATTCCCCAAGGTGTATGTAATGTAAAAATAAAATGATTTTAGGTATTCCACCCAACAGATTGAGCAAATATTCAAATATTTTTGATTGAAGATATAACTCAAGATCTTGAGGTTGAAATACAAGGTAAAATTTTCTCTAAAAATAAAATGAAACCAACTCTTAAGTGTATGTATAACAACTTCATGTTCAATTTCATGGGTCAAATAATTATTCTTGTGTGGTCGAAGATGCTGAGAGACATATGAAATGATGTGATCACCCTACATAAGAACACAACCCAATCTCAAACTTGATATATCAAAGAAGAACGCATAGCACTACCCAACCTATAGAAGAATCAACACCAATGTAGTAGATAAAAGACATTTCGTCTCAAAAAAAGAACAATGACTTTTATCTTCCCAATAAAACTTCACCCCCTTTTTAGTTTGGGAATATATTAGATAAGGAAACTATAATAAATCCATTACAAAACTATTTTAGTATCTAGCTAAACCTAAGAAGATCTGAATCTCAAAAACATTATGTGGATGCTCCCATGTCATAACATCTTTCACCTTATTAGAATAAACTAAAATTACATGTTCCAACACCACGTGTACCAGGAAATTCAATTCATGAATCCATAAATCACATTTCGATAGCTTGGAATAAATTCAAATATTTCTCAACAATTCCATAACTTCTCTAAAATGACACACGTGATCCTCATCAGACATTGAGTACACTAGGATGTCATCCACAAATACAACCAAAAACCTATCAAGATACTCATGGAAGATAATTTACATTAAATATATAAATACTATAGGATCATTATTTAGACCAAATGGAATGAAAATATACTCATAATTGACATACTTTCACTGGAAGGTAGTTTTATTAATGTCATAATATTTTATTCTCAACTTGTGATAACCAGATTGAAGATAAATCTTCAAAAACAACTTCACCCCTTTTAACTGATCAAATATAGAATCAATATATGGAAATGAATAATTGTTCTTTAACATGACTCTTTTGATATTTTTGATAGTTTACACATAGGAAAAGTGTTTCATCAACTTTATTAGAAATGATAATTGGCACTGACCAAGGTGACACACACAGGCTTACAAATCCTTTCTCTTGAAGATCATCTATCTGGGTCCTCAACTATTTTATTTCAACTGGTTCCATGTGGTAAGAAGGAAGTGGTACTGAAAGAGTACCTGATACTCAATCAATAGAAAACTCTACCTAACTTACCGGTGAAAAACCATAGATGTGATAAGGAAAAACATCAGGAAACTTGACTAAAACTAGAGGGATATCATTGCTCAAAGATTCCCACTCTATACCAAAAGAGAATACTGATATTACTTTCCCCAACTCTAGATAAGATATGACAACCCTACTCTCTATTACACATTAATACTCAGTTAATTACATAATATTACACTTAATACATACCAAAATATTGATTAAAACATTTTATTTGGGAATTAGATAAATTACATAACAACTTAAAACATGAAATACATCATATTTATTAAAAACCTCCTTTGCATGTTCATAATACTTCTTCATACTTAAAACGGTATGGGATAACCTGAAGAAAAACATAAGAAAGGGGTGATCTATAAAGCCTAGTAAGGGAATAAAAATGGCATAAAATGAATAATATAATTCATTTTAGACAATGGGAATATCAATAGGGAATAAAAGGAACACGAATAATAAATCATGATTTAACAAGATAATCATAACATGGGAAATGTGTCAACAACTTAAAATAATGAATCATAAACATAGGCCAAGGATAAAATTACAAGACGTCATGGTGGAAAAATTATCATAAAGGAATCAAGTACACCCCCATCACAACATGATGTATCATGATACTAAGCATTAACCAATGCAATGGAGCATTATCTAGGTGCACCCATCATATTGGTTTCATTGTAATACTTAAGTGTTCCACAAAGATCATACAACATAGATTCATTCATCATCATAATTTATTCCATGATCAAGGAATGTGGAATAAAAACATGTAAGTCCCAAATCAATAAGTATATGTTCATAAATCTTAGTACCATTCATAGAAAAATGTGTATGGTATTTTCTACACAATTGTTTTGGCATGGAAAATCATGGTGAAATTTTGGCAGAAAAATGGTGTTACTTGAAAGTTTTAAAAAATAGATATTGAGAAAGAAATGGGTATATAATCATTTGGAAATAAAATTTGATGTAATAGGGCAATGTAAAGATATATACCATATTTAGAAAATGTAAATAGATTGCACAAGTTTATAAAGAAACTCGAATCAAGAAGAGAAGGTGAGGATCCCTTACAGAATTTTGGCATAGCAACAACTTAGGTAAGGGTCCAAATGAGGGAGGATAAATGACCCCTAATTAAAATAACATAAAATGGACATTAATATAATGATTATAAATTAATTAAAATATAACCAATGGAAAATATAATAACTAATTTCAAAGAAGGTTCTTGAATTTGGAAGGTGGACAGGAAGGTGAGGATCCCTTACAGAATTTCGACATAGTAACAGCTTAGGTAAGGGTCCCAATATGGGAGGATAAATGATAACTAATTAAAATAAAATAAAATTAACAGTGAGGTAATTTTTATAAATTAATGAACATATAACCAATTTAAATTAATAGAACTAATTTCAAAGATGGTTCTTGAATTTGAAAGGGGGAGAGGAAGGTGAGGATCCCTTAATTGAGTGTTTGATTTCGAAGGCTTGGGAGGGGATTCATGAAAGCTTGGGGATTCCTTTAGAGGAAACCAAGGAGTGAAGGGTATAATTTTTATGTTCTCCAATGATTTTGAGTGAATATAAATGGGATCTTGGGTGGGGTTATATAGGAAAAGAGGTTTTTTATTATTATTTTGGTTTTGGACTCTACATAATAAAATAACCAAAACTAGAAACCCTAACAAATATTTTACACATTTTTTTCTAACAATGGGTAGTGGTTTTTATTTTTTAGTTGGCTAAGGTTTGAATGTATTAAAATTTTACCCTTGGTGATGTGGAGGTGATTCACACTCTTTAATAAATGATTTTAAAATCTTAAAATATATTATAAGTCTTGGAGAATTCACAATGGCTTTAAAAAATAATTCAAATAAAATTAAAATAAAATTATTTTAAATGTAAAACATGTATTTTGTCATGGATCTCATTTATATTAGTTATTAAATCACTTTTGGGTCATTGTTATGTCATAAAACACAAAGTATATTTATACAGTATTTAATTTTTACCCGAAAATTTGACTGTCACAAAAAATTATGAAAGATTCACCGTTGGATAATTTTGAATTCCTAATTATAAAAATAATATTAATTTTATATAAATAATTTCTAAATATGTGAATTTTTACTTTTAAAATAAAAACCTACATTTATTAAAAATGATGGGGTTTCAACGATAATATGTTTTTGAATCCTTATAAAAATTACATTTGACTTCTTAAAAACTATATTATTATTAATATAAATTAAAATTTATTTAATAATAATTTTCTATCAAAATATTATTTATTTTAAAAATCCTTAATTCATCAAAGTAGATATCTGAATTGAATTTGAATATTAACAAAAAATAATATTTGTGTTTTATTGAATCAAAATATAATTTATTTATAAAATAAAAATAATTGGAGTGAAATATATTAATGGTTTTATAAAAAATAATATGCATGATTATATTTTTAGGGAATTTTTATGTATCCCTTTAATACCATAGAAAACACTCTATGTGTAAGATGTACTGTGGTGGGATTTTCATGAGGCAGTTCGGTGAACATGGTTTGGGTCGTGATCTTGATGAGATTGGAATTATCCCGCAAATTTTTTTTCTCATGATTAATTTATTGGATCATATATTTGGATTGGTAAATGTAATAGCCCAAAAATTCTATCTCACTCATAAGCTATGATAAATGAGATTCATAGGTTACAATCCCACTAGTTGTGACCATCACTTCCTTTTTCTGTGAAAATTTGATCTGTTAAAACCCTATATTTATACTAATCATGTGACCACTATTCAATATCTATATTATCAACAGTAATGATAAATAATGGTATTTTAAATCCAATGGTCCTAATAAGACAAAATAAGTGCATTTGTTTTCTATAACCATATTATATAATAATGCATTTAATTGAAATAAAAGGAGTTTGTATTGATAATAGTTTAGGTCATTACAATATTCCCACCTTAAGAAATTTACCCCTTGAAATTTTCTTTTCCCACACTAAAACAGATGAGGGTTACCCTGCTTCATCACTTTCTCTGTTTCCCCTATTGCTTCTTCAAACTTGTGGTTTCTCCACAACACTTCGGCTTGGGGAATTCTCTTATTTCGTAAAACTTTTTTTATTTGATATAAGACCTTCACCAACTTATCCTCATAGGAAATGTAATTATCCAATGATACCAACTTTGTATTGAGTACATTTGATGGGTCAAGTATGTACTTTCTCAATAAGGATACATGGAATACATCATGTACTTGAGATAAGTTCTGTGGGAGTGCTAGTCGATAGGCCACTATTCTGATAAAATCAAGGATCTCAAAAGGACTTATGTACCTTGGATTAGGAATTAACTTTTTCCCAAATATCAACACTTTCTTCCATGGATATATTCAGAGGAATACTATTTCTCCAATATCAAACTCTAAGTCTCATCGACGATTGTCAGCATAGCTCTTCTATCGACTCTAATCATCTTTGATGTGCTACTGAATGGTTTTAACCTTATCCACCATTTCCTAATCCATTTATAGACCTAGTGTTTCATGTTCCCTAATTTCATCCCTATATGCTGGTGTTCTTCACTTATTCCCAAAGAGGGCTTCACATGGATCCATTTTGATGCGTGAGTGGAAACTGTTGTTGTAGGAGAACACGACCAGAGAAAGATATTGGTCCCATAATCCTTTGAAGTCAATAGATATTGCTATCAACATTTCTTAAAGTTTTTAGATATTATAATAATATTGGACCTCAACTTGTGTGTGATAATCCATACTGAATTTTAGATCATTATTTAGAGAATTTTGGATACATTTCCAAAACAGAGAGGTGAATCTTGGATCTTGATTAGACACAATTGATAGTGGTACACGATGAAGCCTCACCAATTGTCTCATGTATATCCATGCAATTTGATTCAGTGAGAAATCCTCTTGAACAATAATGAAGTGTGTAGTCTTTGTAAGACGATCCACAACAACCCATATAGCATTGTTTCCTTTGGATATCTTTGGAAGACTAGTGAAAAATTACATGTTGATGTTTTCCCATTTCCATATTGGTATAGATAATGGTTGCATCATCCCATTATACTTATGTCTTTAAGCATTCACTTGTTGAAATACTAGAAACTTTGATTTTTATTCTGTGATCTCCTTATTCATCTTGTCCCACTAATATTGCTCTCAGAGATCTCGATACATCTTTGTGTTTCCTGTGTGAATGGAGAAAGTCATACTATGTTCACCATCCAATAATTCCTTCTTTATATTAGTATTTGATGGAACACATTATCTTGACCCAAATCTCACAATTCCTTCTTCATTAACATTGAAATCTGAAGATTTCCCTTTTCTTACAGTTTCCACTTTCTTTTGAATTCCCACATCATCTTTTTAGGCATCATTTAACCTTTCAATAATAGATGTTTTAGAAATAATTTGTGAAAGGATTAATGATGTTCCTTCCTTTATGATTCTCCTATCCATCCTCTTCAATTCTAAGAAGATTATATCCTTATCAATTATCATCAATGATAAAATTATTGGATCCTTTCTACTTAGAACATCTTCCACTTTATTCTCTTTACCAGGGTGGTAGTGAATTGAGAATTAATAGTCCTTGATCAGCTTTAACCATCTTCATTGGTTAATATTAAGATCTTTTTGTGGAAATATATATTTGACGCCCTTGTGATCATTATACATCTCACACTTCTCCCTATAAATATAATGTGGCTATACTTTCAATGATAATATCACATCTCCCCAATTCAGGTCATGTGTGGGATAGTTTTTCTCATGAATTTTCAACTTTATTGAGGTGTAGGAAATGGATTTTCCATTATTCTTTAACACACATCCAAATCACTTCTTCAAATAATTTCCAAATAATTTGAAAAGTTATCCATTTATAGGTAGTGTGAGTATAGGGGTATTGATACGCCTCCTTTTTAACTCCATGAATCTTTCTTAACATTCATGATTCTATGAAAACTTGACTCCCTTCCATGTCATCTTGGTAAGAGGGTTTGACAATCATGAAAAATTTCTCACAAAATGGTGACAATACCAAGCTAACCAAAGGAAACTATGGATATCTATCACAAATGTTGGCCGCATCCATCCTTTGATTGCTTTTTTCTTTAAAGGATCTATAGATATCCCATTTCTTATGATGATATTCCCAAGAATGATAATTCCTTCAACCAGAACCCACACATGTCTTACTTGGAATAAAGATTCTCTTTTCGTAAGGTCTTCAACATAGTGTTCAAATACTCATCATACTCATCATTTGTTTTGGAGTATATTAGGATATCATCTATAAAGAATACCACCATTTTTGAGGTAATTTATAAATACTCTATTCATCAAATCCATGAATATTGTTAGAGAATTGTTGAGTCTGAATGGAATCACTATGAACTCATATTTCTCGTACCTTATACAAAAAACGGTATTGGGGATATCTTCCCTCTTCACCCTTACTTTATAAAATTGCATCTGAAGATCCACCTTAGATAGGTAGTGTTCTGCACATATCTGATCAAAAAATTCATAAATCTATGGTAGAGGATAATTATTATTTATTGAGATCTTTTTGAGCTTGTGATAATCAATGAAAAGGTGCATTGAACCATACTTCTTAATGAATATGACTATTTCACTCCATGGTGAATCACTTGGGTATATCAAACCTTTATCAAGATTCTCCTGTAGTTGTTTCCTTAGATTTTCATGTTCTAAAAAATCCATCGTATACAGAGTCTTGGATATTTGAAATTCTTAGGTATAATCTTGATTGAAAATTCAACCTCCATTCTAGGAGGAAGACTAGGAAATTCTTCAAGAAACACATTAGTGTATTCCCTCACAATATGAATTTCTTCAAGGATGATTCTTTCCATATACTCAATAATTTTTTCAAGATTTTATTTCTTATAGTTAAATAATATCCACGATTGAGATGACATTGTTAGAGAAGATTCATCATCCTTCTTTCACTTGTTCAAAATCATGGGTCAATTCTCCATACGAAGTGTGATTTCCTTTTCATGGAAATTTATGTTAGATCTACATAGGGAAAGCCAATCCATGTTAATAATTGCATCAAACTCCACTAAGGGAAGTATGACATGGTTTTATGGGAAGTTAATCCCATAAATTGTGATAGGGGAGGAGTTATATAAATGGGATTCAATAAATTCCCCATTTTCCATTTTCACATAATTCATTACTTTCATGCTTTGTAGTGGTGTTTGAATAGTTTTACTAAACTTTCATGATATGAAAGAATGTGTAGAACCATAATAAAAAAGTATGTTTTCTATTCTTGAATGAATAACTAGTATACCTATCACCACTTCTTTTTTAGGATTCAATTCTGTGGTAGTGATAAAAAAATCTCACCCTTACTACTTTGGAGGTTGTTGATTGCCTCAAAAAACACTTGGCTTAGGGAATTAGATTTAAAAGTGCCCTGGTTCCTTGAAATTGTAGCAATGAATAATGAATTAAGGGTTGACCGGTGCATTCCTTTCCTCCATAGCATTTGTGGGTTTCTCCTATTGTTAATTTCTAGCAAGGTGTCCTTCCTTACCAATCTTGAATAGTTTATTTATACCCTTTAGGAAATTTACAAGGTGATTCTTACCCTACCTTTGAAAAGTGGAATGTTTAAATTCCATGAAATTGTTAGATCTATCTATTGGACCACTAGAATTAAACTCCACTTTCCACTTCTTATCCTCATAATACCATTTGGATTTTATGATCTCCATTTCAACTTTTAGAGCACATCAAACAATTTCCTCATAACTATAAAAGTCATAGAGCACAATGGATTTTCATAAACTAGGATTTAGTCCACCAAATAAGAAATCTACCATGTATTCAAGGGTAATGAAAAAGTCGGAGGTGTATCATGCAAGTATTTTCAAATTTTCCTCGTACTCCCTGATAGATTTTCCATCTTTTTTCTTGAGGGAAAGGAAATCCCTTTATATTTTAAGTCGGAGAGTTTGAGGTAATATTTATCGAAAAGA
The DNA here is from genome assembly GCA_963277665.1 of Viscum album. Classification (NCBI taxonomy): domain Eukaryota; kingdom Viridiplantae; phylum Streptophyta; class Magnoliopsida; order Santalales; family Viscaceae; genus Viscum; species Viscum album. Next base: position 213,738,517 of record OY728163.1, read on the forward strand.
ATTTTATAGACTTCCTTCCACTCCATCGCTTAGATATATTCTTTAGGCTTCATATTATTTATCAATGTCCACCACTGATCAGCTTACCCCTTCATATAATAAACATCTAGTAAAACATTATCTTAATAGAGTATCATGACAAAGTTTACAATTCCTACTCCCATCAGATTGGGCATCTCGTTAGGCCAGTCATCACATTTCCCTTTCCATTTATTGTTTACCCAATTTCTCCTATTTTTTCCATTGGATCGAATAAAAGGAAAATTAGGGATGGGTACATATAAACTATTAAATTCATAAAGGGTAATCAAATGACATAAAAGGGATAACTTATAAATTACATTTATTTCATCAACATATTAATTTCTAGGATTTAATCTATGTTATCGATGATCTACTTCCTAAAAAATATTATTATGGGTATTTTTGAGTTCCCTCAATAATGTTTTATAATGATATTATGAATTTACCAAAGCATATTTGTAACATCCCAGTTCAGGGTTCCACCCAAAGGTTCCCCGTACCCGGTTGGTCATATGGACTCAACCATATTCCACCGAACGTCAGAGGCTACCTACTAGCAGCAAGGGACTTGGGTGTGACAGTGGGGAAAATATTCCCTCATTGGTAGAGTAACACAATGGTAAAAATTAGTAAATAGTAGAAGAAGAAGTCATATATAAAACATAAGTAAACAGTGAAATAATGATAGTATACACATCTACAACATATATAAATAAATTATGCATGCCACATGTATCTAGAAAATTATCTAAACAAGTCACAATACTAGAAATATAGTATTGAAACAAAAGTATAGAAAATAGTAAACTCCAATAGCATCGCAAACCACAGCTTCGTCCCACGCTCTCCAGCCCCAATAGCAATCAAGTACCTGAAGTAGAAGAAAACTTTCCCATATCTATACCTACAACCATATAATATATTTGGGTCCAAAAGAATGACCAAAACAGGGTGTGAGAAGAATCCTAGTAGGCAACCACCAAAAGATATGTGCCTAACAGTCAATGAATATATATAGTAGAAAAAATATAGAAATGAAGTAATAAACTAGGAAGTACTCAAGAGTAAACAGTCCTACAGTTTTCAATTACATTCATTTTAATTTATTAATTATTCAAAACATTGAATAATGAAATCTCGGGATCTAGCCTAAGCTTTGTATCCCCTATGTAAAATAAAAATCGATGTTGTAGAGACCCGAAGCTTGACGTACATAGATATTACATTACTTTTGCAGAATACTTAATACATAACAAAAACAGACACATAAGGACCATAATAGTTTAGTGTATTTGGAAACTTGGAACGTAATCTTCTAATCATGGTGAAAGATCTTCAACATCTCCCATAAAGATCTTCAACTTTTTGTTTCCTTACCTAAAACCTTTCTTTTAATCCTGGGGGAAAATAAAACATAAAAAGGGTGAGCTCAAATGCTCAGTAAGGGTAAGCATGAATAAAATAAAACATACCATATACATTTGAACTTAAAAACATGAACATAATGTTTAAACATCAAAATCTTGAGCAACGACTTAAAATATGGAAGTACATAAGGCATAGATCATAATGGAACATAAATAATGATAAAATAGCATGGGAATAAAACATGTAATTGTGGAAACCATTCAACACTTGTCATGATTTCCATAGTAGCCAAGGCATTGCTGCCAAGACCATCTTAGTGGACAAATTCTCTTTCTGAATCGAGTTCACTCCTCGTTTCAGTCCTGTAACATTGAACCAGATTAACTTACCATTCCAGACATGTCTATCTCATGAGATATAAATCTTTACCCAATTCATTGGAGGGAGATATAGGTCCCACCCATCTCATATTGAAATCATTCTTTCGTGTGCCACAAAATCATAAATCATACATCATAGAATAACCCATGTAATAGAATGAGATTCTTAAACATCATGACATCATAACACAATCCATATAAAAATGGATATCTTTTAATCATAAGAAAAATCAAACCATGTAAATATTGGAGACATTATACTTGAAACATAAACATATTAAATAATGTCATTTAGATGGAAAATAGTTTCGATAAAAACACTTGAAATGAATTCTTGAGAAAAATATCCATTCCTCTTCAAAATAATTTTATTTTCACAAAATGTCATGCAATTTTAAAAGAAAATGGTTTTTTTGAAAATAATCATGCAATCTTGTAGAGGAAGCTTCATGAAAATAAGGCCTTATGAAACCATAAAAATCCGTTCACGTCGTATAAGTTAAAAATAACATTCTCCTTGTACTTTTGTCGGAAAAGTCAAAAAGTTCCTTGTATGGTAAAAAAAAGAAAGATTCCTTCCATAACATGTGGTAAAAGTCAAAAAAGGGTAAAAGGACTTTAAAAATACATGAAAAAAATTATAAACCTTGGACATGGATGATAAATATAACCCCAGTAAATACTTACGAATAAGAAATCTCAGATAAAAATGAGATTTGCGAAATTATTCCTTACCATAGGTCCGATATGCTTCGTACATTTCCGAACCTCATGTATAATGATTTAAATAATGTCATTGACTTATTACAGAATCATATTCATTGTTATGATATCATATATGGTTCACTTATGACTCTATATTACCCGTTCTTTTGTAAGTTCCATGTTAAAGCAGCGTTTTGGATTAAATCATTTTATTTATCGTACGTGTTTGGACTTGTTGTTCTTGATATTATTAATTATATCCTGATTTACTTAATTCCAGAATGTAAAACATGATTTACATATAATATATATTTCAGTATATACATATATATATGATTGATCGATTAAATGAAATGAAATACACCGTTCATGGAGACGGTAGGCCGTACGTACGCATGAACGTTGTTTTCGTTTCCTTATTGAATTGAATGAACTTAATTAGATTACATACATATATATACACATAAATCCAGTATCATTATTATGTCATATATTTCAGGATTAATTATTATATATACTTTATAATCATTCATGAATGGTTAACATCGAGAATGAATCCCATCGCGTCGTGGAGACGGTAGTCCGTACGTACGCACGAGTGATGATATCATTCCCATGATCGTGGAATTGTATTGGAGTGTATGTATACTATTTCAGAATCAATATCACTTTACAATAATCATATATAGTTATTATTTACACCATTATACGCATCCAAGTAAGGTGGTGGTGGAAAATAGATTACATCACGACGTGGAGACGGTATTCCGTACGCACACGCGGTGATTTCGTTTTCCATAGGATGGATAGATGGTGAAATAGGGTTGTTTCATACTTATAATAACATATAAGTATATGAGTGATACTGATGTTATTAATTCATAATTAAACAACTAAAGATGAAGAAGTGGAAGAAGAAATAAAGTTGAAAGAATCGGTAACAGACATTAACTCTTCTTTGAAGCGCCTCTTTGATACCTCCTCTTAGGGAACCAAAATTGGTCTTTTAAGAATACCAGGACCTCTAGGATGTTTCTAGGGAAGTGGAGAAGAGAATTTTTTAGGGGTTGGCTGAGATTGAAGGCTCAATGTGGTGTGAGGAAGAGAGGGAGGAGGTGCCCTTTTATAAGGGAGGAGAGGGGCACCTTTGGAAAAACTAAAAATATTATTTTATTATAAAGTCATATTCGGTTTTTAATAGCTCCAAACGGAGTTATTTATAAGATAAGGTGGGTATGGGTATAAATCATCTCATCCAATAGAATTTAGACAAGTTTAGGTTTCTATTTTAACCTTATCATTTAGATTTAACCTTAAGTTAAATAATTTTACTTTTACCGTGTCTTCTTGTTTTCTTACACTATAAGGTTAATAAGTATACTATAACAAGCCAAAAGAACCACAAGTTGTTTATTATTAATATATATAACATTATCTAAGTCATTTGGATGAACCTTATATTTTTAGGAGTAAAATAACAATTAATAATATAATATTTGTTTTAAAAACAATTTTATGTCAATTTTGACACTGTTTGGTAATTGATTTTTTGTGAAAATCATAACAGAATGATTAGTTAGAAAAAAGTTAACAAAATAAATAATAACATGTCATATTAACCTTGAAAATTAGTGGAATTCATAAAAAGTCTCAAATTACATTTATTTGGGTATTTATAACATCAATTATGTCAATATTTCATTAATAAGATAATTACTGCATCATCTTTGTGTCAGAAATAAATTAAATTATTTAATGTGTAAAAATTATAAATAAATTACCACTATGTATTAAATCTTTTTATATTTCTAATGAATTTTTATAGTAGAATTTATCTTATGTATTACCCTATATTAAAAATGATTTACTTATTAAACTTTGATTTTAACTATTTTAACCCTTCTTTACATAAATTAATATTAAATGTCCTAATCTAATCCAAGTGGGCCTAAATGGTCATATTTTATTATTAAGGTTGTTTTTGGTCGAATTAAACGTATCCAATAGAATTAGGACATTTTTAGGGTAATAATAATATCATTTTTACCCTTAATTACCCTATTTACTTTTAACCGTGGTAAATAAAAGTAAAAAGTTACTATTCACCAAAAATTATTTTTATCTCATTGAACCACATTTTACTTACTAACATCAACTGTGTCTCTCGGATTTTCAAAATTCCACTCACAGAAGCGGTAAAATTAAGTTTTATGAAAAATTCAGTTTTTTAACTACCACTTAGTGGTTTCACTATTCATCAAAAAATGAAAGTTTCCAGAAAAATACCAAAAATTAGGCCTAAGATATATTTGATATTATGAATTCAAAAATGATTTCTATTTTACCAAATTCAAAACATATCAGTTGCATTAATTAATTTAAAAATTAATTCTCGTCATCAAAACAAATAGCGTGTTTTTAAGAGATAATAACTATCAAAAGATTGACACTTGTTTATGTCTGGTTTAAATGTGAAATTACATCCAATGACCAACATTGTATTAAATGGTAAAAATATATTCTAAATATACTTTAAAACCACTCAAATTAATAATTTATCACTATTAATTATTTCGATTAAAAAATTTGTTTTTAATTAAAATTTAGTAATTTTCACTATTCATCAGAATATGAAAGTTATCTGAAAAGTACCAAAATTTCACCTTAAGCTAATTTCGATATTACAAATCCAAAAATAAAGTCCATTTTGAAAGATAAATTTTATAAAATTTCAAAAAGTTGGTATTACTATTCATAATGGCTAGTTTATATAACATATCGTTGTTTAGCGAAACTCGGTATTGCGTACAACACACGCTATCGTGGAAGGTTGCGATTGCATGTAATGCAAGCCAAGTCAGGGATACATGTTGTACAAGCTCCTTTTGGTGTAGCGTACAACACAAGACATTAATGATATTAAAAAGAATATTTTTCATAAAATCTCGGGGTGTTACATTCTACCCCCCTTAAAATGAATTTCGCCCTCGAAATTCATCGGGATTATAAATGGTTTACTACTCGAAAGTTTCTTTAATAGAAACCCACATCGTAAAAATGAATACCAAAACATGGCTTTAAAAACTAATGTATGAAACGTAACTGTTACCCAAATAAATTAATCATTGGGTTTCCACATTGGAAAACATAGGTGAAAATATGGATATAGAAGAGAAATCTAACCATCATGTTATGATGGAGAGTGGTAGAGAACATGGATATGAAAAATCCATCAATCACAAAGCCATAAATTTATGATGGTCTAAGGTACCATCTGATTCGTCGGATATAAGAGCACTAGGACAACATTTTTGGTTTTCAATATCATTTCCCTAAAGTTGAAAATTTTGAATTAGAAGAAATACTTTCTTGATTTTGGTACAATCTCACTGTTGTTCATGCTTTGAATAATTTCCACTTCATCTTTTAAATAAATGAAGTTGAATTTTTTATTCGTGAAGTGTTAGCAGATCATGTGATAGAATGACGGGTCATTCCATCTGTCTCAAACAAAAGGTTAGCAAAAGTTATTAAATATACATAAGTCGATCTATAGTGATATTAATCATATATGGTTCCTAAAATAGACTTATACTTCATATATCATACTGCTTAATATAATAAAACTAGTTTCTACTAAACAAGGACTTCCTGTAGGCCAGTGGTAGGAGATAAAGGCCAGTCGCACTTCGGTTGTGGGTTCGATTCCCACAGACTTGTCTGACGCGATGGGCTGTCGCCCGTCCTGCAGGTTGTCCTTTTTCTAAAACTACATTACTATAACATCCCATCAATAATATCGAAAAAGTTATATCCTTAAATGATACTATCTTATGTACAACATAATCCATTCCAATCTTTATCTAAAATACATCGGTCCAAGCTCATAGTATATAGAAAATGATTACTTGAAATTTCATCAACCAACCATCATTTATCCCCCATTATCTTGTTGTTCACATTCTAATCATGTGAATACCTTAATCATGTATTCTCTTGAAAAATGAATACCCATTAAACCTTAGTGAAAACCTGAATTATGTCAAAATTTAACTCTTACCACATACCAAAATCCAAAAATTCTATATACTCAAACCATGATATAACCTTCTCCTTATATCAGTCATGAACTCATGAATACTATCAAACATTTAATTTTCTCCTTATCCATTCATTATGCGCATATCATCTACTTTCCAAAAATACTGGTATCATTCATCACACACTTTCAAAACTTAAGGAAAGACAACAGTGTAACAATCCTTATATGTCTCTTTATTCCACAGTACCATGAGATTACTTATACAACATTACACTTGATAAACATGTAATCATTCCACTACCTTCTTAAACCATTGACCGAGCTTCAACAATTCTTTCATCTCACATATCATTTGTAGTCTCTTCATCATCAACAACATAAATATTACCCATATGACCACACTGATTCTCTTCATGAGACTTTCCCTTAGGGAATTGGTTTCCATAATTCCCATACATTCCACATTTAAAACATTTTACCATTGTTGATGTCGTATCAATACCATTATCCTCATCCATGGTGTTAACTGAACCTTTTCCTTTGCACTTACTAGATTTATGTCCTTCTTTTCCACACCCAAAGCATCTTCCAGTTCCTTTGAAACATTCTCCTTGATACCTCTTCCCACATGATTTACATAGGGGAAATTGAACTTTCTTTCCTCTATGATCATCATGAGACCCCATCTTTCTCTTATTAGCCGAGTCAAGAAACTTAACAAATTTAAGTTTATTGATCATATTATGAGATTGCTGATTTGGAATAATAATGATGTTTGGACTTCCAAATCTCATTTCATTTGGTTCCTCATGAATAATATCTTTCCATTGTCCATCATATCCTCCATTATCGTGAATCATCTTGTTTCCAGCCATTTTCTAAAACCGAAAAAGAATAGTGTGAGAGGCAAAAATCATGCTAGGGAAAACAACATAATAAAGGGGGAGTACCATCAATATCTAACATCTTAGGTTAAATTCTAAGATTGTTACCGTTGTTCTAGGACTATATCATATACGTATACTTATCCTTAGGGACATCCCTAGACATACCTTAGAAATATCTCTAGGGATCTCACTAACGTTTTTGCATTCTAGTTTCCAAAGGTTGACTAAAACTTTCCTCTGATACCAACTGTAGAGACTCGAAGCTTGACGTACATAAATATTACGTTACTTTTTCGGAATACATAACACATAACAAAAATAGACACACAAGGACCGTAATAGTTTAGTGTCTTTGGAATCTCGGAACGTAATCTTCTAATCATGGTGAATGATCTTCAACATCTCCCTTAAAGATCTTCCACTTTTTGTTTCCTTACCTAAAACCTTTCTTTTAATCCTGGGGGAAAATAAAACATAGAAAGGGTGAGCTCAAATGCTCGGTAAGGGTAAGCATGGATAAAATAAAACATACCATATACATTTGAACTTAAAAATATGAACAAAATGTTTAAACATCAAAATCTTGAGCAACGACTTAAAATATATAAGTATATAAGGCATAGATCATAATGGAACGTAAATCATGATAAAATAGCATGGGAATAAAACATGTAATTGTGGAAACCATTCAGCACATGTCATGATTTCCATAGTTTCCAAGGCATTGCTGCTAAGACCATCTTAGTGGACAAATTCCCTTTCTGAATCGAGTTCACTCCTCGTTTCAGTCCTGTAACACTGAACCAGATTAACTTACCGTTCCAGCCATGTCTATCTCATGAGATATAAATATTTACCCAATGCATTGGAGGGAGATATAGGTCCCACCCATCTCATATTCAAATCATTCTTTCGTGTGCCACAAAATCATAAATCATACATCATAACATAACCCATGTAATAGAATGAGATTCTTAAACATCATGCCATCATAACATAATCCATATAAAAAATGGATATATTTTCATCATAAGAATACTAAAACCATGTAAATAATGGAGAAATTATACTTGAAATATAAACATATTAAATAATGTCATTTTTGATGGAAAATAGTTTTGATAAAAACACTTGAATTGAATTCTTGAGGAAAATATCCTTTCCTCTTCAAAATCATTTTATTTTAACAAAATGTCATGAAATTTTAAAAGAAAAGGGTTTTTTTGAAAATAATAATGCAATCTTGAAGAGGAAGCTTCATGAAAATGAGGCTTTATGAAACCGTAAAAATCTTTTCACACCGTATAAGTTAAAAATAACATTCTCCTCGTACTTTTGTCGGAAAAGTCAAAAAGTTCCTTGTATGGTAAACAAAATAAATATTCCTTCCATAACACGTGGTTAAAGTCAAAAAATGGTAAAAAAGGACTTTAAACATACATGAAAACATTTTTATAAAACTTGGACATGGATGATAAATATAACCCCAGTAAAGACTTACGAATAAGCAATCTCGGATAAAAATGAGATTTTCAAAATTATCCCTTACCTTAGGTCCGATATGCTTCGTACGTTTCTTAACCTCCTGTATAATGATTTAAATAATGTCATTGACTTATTACAGAATCATATTCATTTTTATGATATCATATATGGTTCACTTATGACTCTATATTAACCGTTCTTTTGTAAGTTCCATGTTAAAGCATCGTTTTGGGTTAAATCGTTTTATTTATCGTACGTGTTTGGACTTGTTGTTTTTGATATTATTACTTATATCCTGATTTACATAATTTGAGAATGTAAAACATTATTTACATATAATATATATTTCAGTATATACATATATATATGATTGATCGATTAAATGAAATGTAATACACCGTTCATGGAGACGGTAGGCCGTACATACGCATGAACACTGTTTTCGTTTCCTTATTGAATTGAATGAAATTAAGTAAATGACATAAATATATATACAAATAAATCCATTATCATTATTATTTCATATATTTCATGATTACTTATTATGTATACTTTATAATCATTCATGAATGGTAAACATGGAGAATGAATCTCATCGCGTCGTGGAGACGGTAGTCCGTACGTACGCACGAGCGATGATATCATTCCCATGATCATGGAATTGTATTGGAGTGTATGTATACTATTTCAGAATCAATATCACTTTACAATAATCATATATAGTTATTATTTACACCATTATACCCATATAAGTAAGGTGGTGGTGGAAAATAGATTACACCACGGCGTGGAGACGGTATTCCGTACGTACGCACGCGCGGTGATTTCATTTTCCGTAGGATGGATAGATGGTGAAATAGGGTTGTTTCATAATTATAATAACATATAAGTATATGAGTGGTACTGATGTTATTACTTCATAATTAAACAACTAATGAAGAAGAAGTGGAAGAAGAAATAAAGTTGAAAGAATCGGTAACAGACATTACCTCTTCTTTGAAGCGCCTCTTTGAGACCTCCTCTTAGGGCACCAAAATTGGTCTTTTAAGAAGACCAGGACATCTAGGATGTTTCTATGGAAGTGTAGAAGATAATTTGTAAGGGTTTGTCCAAGCTTGAAGGCTCAAAGTGGTGTGAGGAAGAGAGGGAGGAGGTGCTCTTTTATAAGGGAGGAGAGGGGCACCTTTGGAAAAACTGAAACTATTATTTTATTATAAAGTCATATTCGGTTTTTAATAGCTACAAACTGAGTTATTTATAATCTAAGGTGGGTATGGGTCTAAATAATCTCATCCAATATAATTTAGACAAGTTTAAGTTTCTATTTTAACCTTATCATTTAGATCTAACCTTAAGTTAAATAATTTTAGTTTTACTGTGTCTTCTTGTTTTCTTACACTATAAGGTTAATAAATATACTATAACAAGCCAAAAGAACCCCAAGTTGTTTATTATTAATATATATAACATTATCTAAGTCATTTGGCCGAACCATAGATTTTTAGGAATAAAATAACAATTAATAATATAATATTTGTTTTAAAAACTATTTTATGTCAATTTTGACACTATTTGGTAATTGATTTTTGTGAAACTCATAATAGAATTATTAGTTATAAAAAAGTTAACTAAATCAATAATAACATGTCATAGTAACCTATAAAATTAGTGTAATTCATAAAATGTCTCAAAGTACATTTATTTGGGTATTTATAACATCAATTATGTCAATATTTCATTAATAAGATAATTACTGCATCATCTTTGTGTCATAAATAAATTAAATTATTTAATGTGTAAAAATTATAAATAAATTACCATTATGTAGTAAATCTTTTTATATTTCTAATGAATATTTATAGTCGTATTTATCTTATGTATAACCCTATATTAAAAAAGATTTACTTATTAAACTTTGATTTTAACTATTTTAACCCTTCTTTAAATAAATTAATATTAAATGTCCTAATCTAATCCAAGTGGGCCTAAATGGTCATATTTTATTCTTAAGGTTGTTTTTGGTCTAATTAAACTTATCCAATAGAATTAGGACATGTGTTAGTGTAATAATAATATCATTTTTACCCTTAATTACCCTATTTACTTTTAACCGTGGTAAATAAAAGTAAAAAGTTACTATTCACCAAAAATTATTTTTATCTCATTGAACCACATTTTACTTACTAACATCAACCGTGTCTCTCGGATTTTTGAAATTCCACTCACAGAAGCGGTAAAATTATGTTTTATGAAAAATTCAGTTTTTGAACTACCACTTAGTGGTTTCACTATTTATCAAAAAATGAAAGTTTCCAAAAAAATACCAAAAATTAGGCCTAAGATATATTTGATATTATGAATTCAAAAATTATGTCTATTTTAACAAATTCAAAACATATCAGTTGCATTAATTAATTTAAAAATTAATTATCGTCGTCAAAACAAATAGCGTGTTTTTAAGAGAAAATAACTATCAAAAGATTGACACTTGTTTATGTCTGGTTTAAATGTGAAATTACATCCAATTACCAAAATTGTATTAAATGGTAAAAATATATTCTAAATATACTTTAAAACCACTCAAAATAATAATTTTTCACTATTAATTATTTCGATTAAAAAAGTTGTTTTTAATTAAAATTTAGTAATTTTCACTATTCATCAGAATATGAAAGTTATCCAAAAAGTACCAAAATTTCACCCTAAGATAATTTCGATATTCCAAATCCAAAAATGAAGTCCATTTTGAAAGATAAATTTGATAAAATTTCAAAAAGTGGGTATTACTATTCATAATGGCTAGTTTATATAACATATCGTTGTTTAGCGAAACTCGGTATTGCATACAACACACGCTATCGTGGAAGGTCACGATTTCATGTAATGCAAGCCAAGTCAGGGATACGTGTTGTGCAAGCTCCTTTTGGTGTAGCGTACAACACAAGACATTAATGATATAAAAATGAATATTTTTCATAAAATCTCGGGGTGTTACATATGTCTCATAAGACCACCTAACAATCTAGTAAGACCAAGTCCAATCTTGTGCTTTGACTTGGAAGACTTGTCAAAATCATTCAAAATTTATAAACAACCCTATGGGAAATATTTCATGGTCTAACCCCTTTGGTTTAACATAGCACTAATCAATTACAAACGACCACCTGGGTAGCTCCCATGGTTAATACCCCTGGGTCAGCACAACATAACAAATTTATAAACAACCTATGGGTGGATCTCACAGTCAACACCCCTTGGGTCCACCTAGAGTAAATAATCATAAACAACCTACTGGGTAGATCTCACAGTCAATACCCCTAGGAAAAATTCTACACCAAGGCTCTCATGATCCTGTGTAAATAAACAGAGAAACCCCCACAGTTTTCTTGGTCCAAGGCTGTCACGGTCCATTGAAAGATCAATGCACATACAACATTAATTAAAGGATCTACATGAAATCCAAACTATTACATCACTCAAATTTAATCAAAATAGAAATCACATACATCACATATAAACAATCAAATCCATCCTAACAACTCAAGGCAGGGAAACACGGTATGCCTCATAGGAAACCTAGGCCAAATGCCCAATAATAGTAAAATAAGGGAACATACCCATGGGGTGTTCCATAAACAAGGGTATACAATCTTATTCATAGGAAACAACCCTTAATCATTCAACCATACCACCAAAGGTATTAAAAATTGTCAAAATCCAAAATACGCAATACCCCAAACATGTTTATTCAACACTTTAGGATTATATAATCCAAAGACAATCAAATAAAGGCACAAACAACCCACCTCAATGTTGTACGATGAAAAATCATGAACGTCGGCCCTTGAATTGGCCTAGAACGATGTAGATATATGAAAAGGTTAAAAAAAGATCAACCCTAGATATCTCATGAGAGAGAATAAATTAGGAAGAAAGGATCTAGGGGAAGAGATAACTCGTCGATGGGAATCCAACACACCCAGTAGTTTCTCAATTGGAGCTCGGACAGAGGAACAGGAGGAGCTTGAAGTTTCTTGGCATTCTGTCACTCTCCTGTACAAGACACGGGAAGAAGAATGGATTTATGGAGATGAGATGTGACCTTGATCTAATTAATCAATTAAAAAGAAAAGTACAAGGCATGTTCATTTAATGTACATGCCGTATACTGGCCTCAACCAGCTTCCACTTTAGGCAGTCATCCAGGTCACCTATATGGCCATGTACTCGGCCGTTACATGGCCAGTACATGGCCACATGTGGAAACAGAGTACATGGAATATACTCCTAAGTACATGGTGTTTACTTATAATATTTATCAATTCTTCCTTTTTCCTAAAAAAATCCCAAAATAAAGATCCATAGATGAAATGAAGATCTGGGTTCTTACAAACTTTCCCCACTTAAAGAAATTCATCCCTGAATTTTCTTTCTGAGGGTGGTGAAGAAGAAGCTTCAAAAAACTATGGACACTATGACCATACGTCAGCCTCCCACTCCCTAGTATCATCATGTACTCACCTGTGCTGCCATAGAAACCATACTAGAGGAAAAAACCAGACACGTAGAACCTTTATGCTGCGATTCACAATCTAAATAGGGTGCTCCTAGAAGGATGCATCCACCTTCAACTCAACCTCGTTGGGTTAAAAACATGAGATGGGTCAAAAAAGTATCAGCGTAACTGAGAAACATGTAAGATGTCGTGCATAGCCCGGTACCTTTGAGGTAACTAAAACCTATAGAAAATCGGCCCAACTCTCTCAAAAATCTCAAACAGCCCAATGTATCTCGGTGAATGATTACCCTATATCATAATCCTCTTGTGTCCCAACCTCGATGTGACACATAAGAAAACCTGATCACTGACCTCGAACTCCATAGGCGTCTCTATCGACCAACATAAGATTTTTTGTGATACTTTGTAGTAGCCATCCACTTCTGAATCAACTCCACCTACTCAGTGGTCACCGGGACAAGACGAGGTCCTATCATAGTTGTCTCTCCTACCTCTAACCAACATAGGGGTGATCGGAATGGACTACCATATAAAGCCTCATAAGGTTCCATCTGTATAGTCTAGAGAAATATTTTATTGTTGAAAAACTCTACCTGGGGTAAGTGTCTCTCCAAAGACCCCATGAAATCTAGGACACATGCTCGTAGCATGTCTTCCAAAACCCCAATCGTGTGATCGTACTAGCCATCTGTTTGGGGATAGTAAGTTGTACTTAGAAGTACCTGTATAACCAAAGCCCTATATAGTCCCTTCCAGACATGAGAAGTAAAATGGGTGTCCCTATTTAAAATTATAGAGTGCGGAACCCCATGAAAACGTATAATATCTCATATATATAACCTTCCAAGATCATCAACAATAATGGTTTCCTTAATCTGCAAGAAATGTGAAACCTTCGTGAGTCTGTCAACAACAACCCAAACCGCATTATTCCCTCGAGGAAAACTCAGTAAACCCATCATGAAATCCATCATGACATCATTCCACTTCCACTCGGGAATAGGTAACTGCTATAAAACCCATACTAGTCACCAATGCTCTGCCTTTACCTACTGATGGGTGGAAAATCTCATAAAAAAATTAGTTACCTCCATCTTCATGCCTGGACACTAATAATAACAGTGTAGATCTCAATAAATCTTGGTGACACCAGGATGAACTTCCCAAACCAAGGAATGAAAATCTCACATCAACTCCTCACGTATGTCTGTTGAAACCCATATGCACCCATGAAAACACAAGACATCATCATCACCTGCGGTCCAACCAGGAATAGGTTCCTCTCCATACATACTCTCCCATAGGACAAGGACTTCAAAATATAATAGTTTCCCCATTATCACTTGATACAGTAGAGTAGAGGTAACAAATATAAAAGAAATAAATGTCTTCTCTTGTCTATCGTGCACTTCCAAATAAATCATAGATAATAGAGCCATAAAAATCCACTCATTGCTGGCCTCCTAAACTTCCTGTATCTAAGTCCTCAAACTCAATGCATCAGCTACTGTGTTGACTTTCCCAAGCATGTAGGAAATCTCAAAGTCAAAAGACTGAAGTTACTCAACCCACCATCGATCTCTCAAATTCATATCACGCTAAGTAAAGATATACTTGAGGCTTATTTTGTTAGTTTATACCACAAAATGTTCTCCCAAAAGATAATGTCTCAAAAAATGTAAAGCATGCATATCTGTAGACAAATCGAGATTATGTGTTCAGTAATTCCTCTCATGTGGCCTCAAATTCAGAGACCTGTATGTAACGACTCCTTCCCCTTACATAAGCACTACCCCCAACCAGATACATGATGAATTTTAGTAAATATCATAACTCTTTACCAGATATGGAAAGACCAGTATCGATGCTAAAGTCAATATCCCTTTTAGCTACTGAAAGGCTGAATCGCAGGAATTTGTCCACAAGTACTTTTCACCCTACTTAGTCAGGCCTTTTAGTGGCGTTGTTAAGCATGAAAAGTCCTATATAAAGTGCATGTAGTAACCAACCATCCCCAGAAAACTCTGTACCTCAAATAAGTTCTTCAGATAATCCCAAGAAACTATTACTCTCACTTTATATGGGTCTACTAATACTCCTGTCTCTGAGATAACATGACCTAAGAAGTGTATTCAGTCCATACAAAAGTGTCATTTTGAGAGCTTAGAATATAACTAATTCTTTCTCAGTGTACTCAATATGATCTAAAGATGGGTGGCATGGTCGTGTCGAGTGTGAGAGTACACCAAAATATCATCCAATAAAATTATCATAAAGGAATCCAAGGATGGAACATTCAGTTCATTAGTGCCATGAAAAATATCGGCACATTCATAAGACTGAACAAAATAATAAAATAATTGTATAGACAATACTTGCTCAGAAAGGCTGTAAGAGGTATATCTAATGGTCTAACGTACAACTGATGATAACCGGATCTCAAGTCAATATTCTAGAAAACCCAATCTCCTTGAAGATGATCAAAGAGATCATCAATCCCCAGTAAGGGATATCGTCTCTTCACCACCAACTGGTTCAGCTTCCGATAATCCATGCAAATTCTGAGGGTATCGCCCCCCTTATTTGCAAAAAGGATAGGCAAACCCCAAAGAGAAGTAATGGGTCATATGAAACCCTTTGCCCACAACTCGTCTAACTACTTCTTGAGCTCTTGTAACTCTAGTGTAGCCATGCTATAAGGAGGAATGGACACCGATGCTTCTCCCGGAATAAGATCAATAGAGAAATCTTCCTCTCGCTCAGGAGGTAAACCTGGAAATTCGTCTGAAAAGACATATCTGAAATGATCCACATCAGATGAATGTCCATATGTGAAGTCCCCTAGTCATCCAGATATAAACTAAAAATATGGGATGTAATTCCTCACAACCCATGATTCTCGGGTCCCACTCTGATCGCCTGGACATCCCATTCACCATTGTGTACAAAAGACCCTCCCTCTAGTGAGGTGAAACTCACCCTTTGGTGATAGCTGTCAATAAAGGCCTAAAAAAAGACTAAGCAGTCCATCCTGAGAATGAAATTTAATCCTATCATCTCTAAAACATACAGGTCCCATACGAAATGACACCCACCAACCTCAAGAGGGAACTCCTTGCACAAACATACATAAGTTTTCCTAATTTCCAACGTAGTGTATAGTGTCATAACATCATCAAATGTAAAGATACAGAGCCCAAATCTCTCCACAATGGAAATAGATATAAAACTATAGAAATAACCTATATCCAAAAGAGAATAAGTTAAAACTAAGGCAACTCGAATCATACCTCTAACTGTATAGGGTCCGGGATCCTACTCCTACTGGGTCTGCTCCACTACAAAGGTCTGACCTGTATTGTGGCCTTACGACCCTACCTGACTACCTTGAACTGATCCACCTTGTTGTCGCTGAGAACCTGTAGCTTGACTACCATGTCCACAACCACCTCCTCGACCTAAATGGCATGATGAACTCTAGTTCCCTGATTGATGAGAAACTGGTGGTCCTGCTCCAGAACATGGAGTCATAATAGAACCCTTGTCACTCACTGCTGGCGATAACACACAACCAAAATGCTAAAGATGTCCCATATTTCCATAAGACCGACACTCAAATGAGTCTCTTGGGCACTAAGGTCTTGTATTCCCACTCTCCCCATACTAGTAGCATACCACCTGGCTACCTGAAGAAACGTCACGTGAAGGCTCTCTACGGCGCTTCCAACTATATGATTAAGGAGTACCTACCCTTGATGATGAAACACCCTAGATCATAAATCCCAACTCCCTCAGATTACACTCAGTAATCAGTGTCTGATTTACTATAGTAGTCATCAAAGTCAGCCTGAAGACATTCACCTAAAATCGGATTTCATACCTAAGACCATCCTCAAATTTCCTAGCCAAATATAACTCATCACCTCTCAGAACAGGTGTGATGCCCTGAAGCTCAGTAAAATGAGAAGATTACTCCATCACAGAAAGATCATCCTACTCCAAATTCATGAACTCTCAGGCTCGATTGGCCCGCAACGTCTCGGGGTAGAATTATTCATAGAAGGTCCTTGAAAATATTCCCAAGACATATCCCAATGATGCTCTACCTATGAGATAATATCCCACCATCTCTTGGAAGAATCACTTAGCATGTATGTCTCTAACTTCACACTCCTCATCGTAGGCATCTCTAGATGCTCGGAGATAGCTAGCATAACCTCCAACCATGACTCTACAGCCTATGGTCCTCCATCCCCTTAAAAAATCAGGAGGATGCTGCTACTGGAACACCCATTCTAGCACTTCCATAGACGGGGTTGGATGCGGTGCTCTCTAAAAAGTATATAACATCCTAAAAAATCCATCCCAAAACTATGAATCAATACCTTCATCTTTTATAACAATTGGTGCCAAGATGGGCACAATGGTAGGATCTGCTGGGAGTCCTTGATCTATCCTTTCCAGTGTCTGGTCATTGCTCTACACCAGGTGTACAACTAGAGGACGTTTCGGTGGCATGACTCTATAAGGTCAATCACACACCTCAGTTCAATATTATCAAGGACTAATACATAGAAGTGAAAGAAGGGAAACAATAGAAGAAAACATTCAAGTCTTTCAACACAAGGTTACATGGCGTGTATATCTGCCACACAGTGTATTCCCTTAGGTTTAAACATGGGTGTATACCTCGGCAAAATGAAGTTGTATGACACCCTAACACATGGCATGTTCCTCTTATGACGCGGTGTGTACTTGAATTTTATATCCTTCTTAATTACTACTACATGGATAAACCACATGGGGTCTGCTGGTGCAATACTACATGGCATGTTCACCCTAGACATGGTGTGTTCTAGTTAAGTCCCATAGACCCACATCATTAGTCACACGGCCAGACACACGGTCGACTCTACACGACGTGCATAAACTAGACATGAGATTCACAACCTAAGTTTCATCCACTAGTGTCGTTAGTCACACAGATGGACACACAGTTCTTATAACACGTTATGTACAATCCAAACACAGTGTGTTCTACCAAAAGTTTTTCCAACCCCGTGTCTCTGCTCACACAGTCAGTCACACGGTCAAGGACTACATGGTGTGTACATATAGTACATGGTGTGTACTTAAGAAAAGTTGTTTCTTCTAGAACAGAAGAACACATGGCATGTGTTCATAACCTCACACACCATGTTGTTTAGGTTTCCAGACAGTAAGCCTCTTAAACTCCTCTAGAACCTCTAAAAACTTATAATTTTGTCCAAGGAATGAAAACTTCCAACCCATGAGATCCCATACTCCCACGAATCAAAGTTTGGCATCCTAGTTCTTATCATAACTTGACAAAATTAAATTAAAGTTCAAACATGATCCACCAAATTCCAATCCAATAGGGCCCATCACACCTCGATGATGAAAGTTTGGAATCCATTCAAATGAAACATTACATATTACAATACCCTATCAAAATATTAGGTATTTATCAAGAAATCTATCTCAATAAAATGCATATCTAGCATAATATTTATCATAATAGCATGCAATTGGTAGTACTCCCTATATGGAATGACAAGAATGCATGAAATGTGATCTCTAGAAAGTGCCTATATGATGCATGAGATGGAATAACCTCATCTCATTAGGTTGAAATAGAAATAAAATATCAATGGTTAAATCATAACAACACAAAGAAAGTGAGTCACCCAATGGTGAAATCAAATCAACTAGAACATTTGCAAAACCAGAAAAATTGCAATAATAAAGGTAAATTGGTTTTTCTTTGTACACATGTTAGATACTCCAAAGAACAACTTATTACCAAATACTTATTCCTTTCTATCCCTATCTATAGGCTCTAAATAGTAAAACAAAGCAGAGAATAACCTCACTTTGATACCACTTTGTAATATCCCTATTCTGGGTTCCTCCCAAAGGTACCCTGTACTCAGTTGGTCACATTACATCAAGCACATTTCCCTAAACCTCAGAGGCTTTCGACTAGTAGCGAGGTACTTGGGTGTGATAGTGCAGAAACTATGCCCTCATTGGCAGAGTAACATAGCAGAGAAAAATAGTAAACAATAGCGGAAGTAGTAATACATACAACAGAAGTAAACCATGGAAGACTGATAGTATAAACATATACAACATATATAAATAAATGAGTCATGTCACATGTATCTAGGAAAGTAGACAAACAAGTCACAATTTTGGAAATATAGTAGTCAAACCAAATTACATAAATCCGTAAACTCCAACAGCATTGTAAGCCTTAGCTTGGCCCCATGCTATCAAGATCCAACAACTATAAAGTACCTTAAGTAGAAAGGTGAATGACCTTATCTATAACTGTGACCATATAATCTTTTTGGGTCCAAAAGCATGACCCAAAACCGATTATGATACGAATCCTAGTAGGCAACCAACAAAATATTGGTTCCTAACAGTCAGTCAATATATAGTAGGAAAAATGCAGAAATGAAGTAATAAACTAAGAAGGACTTAAAAGTAAACAATCCTACAGTTTTCAATTGCATTATTTTTTATTTATTAATTATTTAAACTATTGAATAATGAAATCATGGGATCTATCATAAGCTTTGTATCTCCTATGTTAAAAGCAAAACCAATGTCTCAGAAGACCATCTAACAATCTAGTAAGACCGAGTCCAAGCTTGTTCTTTGACTTGGAATACTCGTCACAATCATTCAACATTTACAAACAAACCTATGGGAATTCTCTCATGGTATAACCCATTTGATTTAACATAGAAAAAATCAATTAAAAATGAACACTTGGGAAGATCACACAGTTAATACCACTCGGTCATCACAATATAAAAAATTTATAAATGAACTCCGGGTGGCTCTCACGGTCAACACCCCATAGGTCCACATAGCATAAATAATCATAAATGACCTTCTGGGTAGCTCTCACGGTCAATACCCTTGGGTCAAAGTCTAAACTAAGGCTCTCATGGTCCTGTGTAAATAAACATGGAAACCCCCACAGTTTTCCTAGTCCAAGGATCTCATGGTCCATTGGAAGATCAGCACACATACAACATTCATTAAAGTGTCTACATGAAATCTAAACAATGAAATGGATCAACTTTTATAAAAATTTAAATCATAAACATCACATATAACCTATCAACTTTATCCTAACAACTCATGGAACGGAAAAACAGTATACCTCATAGGAAACCTAGGCCAAACGGCCAATAACAGTTAAACAAGGGAACGCACCCATGGGGTGTCCTATAAACAAAGGTATAAAATCTTATGCATAGGAAAAACCCATTAATCAATCAACCATACCATAACAGAAATTAAACATTGTCAAAATCCAAAACACAAAATACCCCAAACATGGGTATTCAGTAGTTTAGCCATATATAATCTATAGACAATCAAATAAAGGCACAAACCACCTACCTCGATGTTGTAAAATTAACACTCTTGAACTTTGACCCTTAAATCAGCCTAGAACAACGTAGATCTATAAAAAGGTTAAAAATTATAAACCCTCGATATCTCATTAGAGACGAGAAATCAGGAATAGAGGCTCTAAGGGAAGAGATAATTCACCAGTGGGAATCCAACGTACCTGACGACGTCTCAATCGGAGATCAAATGGAGGAATGAGAGGAGCTCAAATTTGCTCAGTGTTCAGTTGCTCTCCTATACAAGACACGAGAAGAAGGAGAGATTTCTGGAGATGAGACATGATCCCACTATGATTAATAAATTATAAATTAAAGTACACACTATTTTCATTTATTGTACACACCGTGTAATGGCCTCAACCATATCCTACTTTAAGCAGTCATCTAGGTCACCTACACGGCCATGTACTCGGTCGTTACACGACCAATACATGGCTACATTTAGAAACCGAGTACATGTCATGTACTTATAATATTTCACAACTCTATCTTTTTCCACAAAACAACCTGAAATAAATATCCATACCTAAAATGAAGATCCAGGTTCTTACAATATCCCCTAGTAATTTCAATCCAGGTGTGTGGTAAGTCATGTTATCATGTACCATTGAGTCAGGCCCAGAACACCTTGTCGGAGTTGATACTCCTAGGTACAAATGTGGCAGAACCATGTCCACTTGTAGTATCCCAAAAGGGATGTATTTTCTTGATAAACAACTTAATCTATACTCAACAAAATTTTATGATGTTTTATTAAACATAGTCTTATCCCTAAGGATTTCTCTAGATTTTTGTAATCCTAATCCAAAAAATAAATAATCTTTTTCTCTGATACCAACTTTGAAAACTCTACTCTACACATTAATACTTGATTAATTACATAATATTACACTTAATAAAACAAAAAAATATTGATAAGTCTAGTGACTTTTGGAATTAGGTACGTTACATAACAACATAAAATCTGAAATACATCTTCTTTATTGAAAGACACCTTAGCATGTTCATAATATTCCTCCGTACTTAAAAGTGTATGGGATAACCTGTGAAAAAAAAATAAGAAAGGGGTCGTCTATAAAGCTCAGTAAGGGAATAAATATGGAATAACATGAATAATATAATATATTTTAGATAATGGGAATATCAACAGGTAATAAAATGAACATTAATAATAAATCATTATTTATCATGATATCATAACATGGGAAATGTGGAAACAACTTAAAACACTGAATCATAAACATAGGTCAAGGACAAATCACCAAGACATCATGGTGAAAATAGTTCTATAAAGGATTCAGGTTCACACCTATCCCAAAATAAAATATCATGATACTAAACATTACCCAATGCATTGGAGTTCTATGTGGGAACACCCATCAGATTCATTTCATTCTCATACTTAAGTGTTCCACATAGATCATACAACATTGATTTATTCATCATCATAATTTATTCCAAAATAAAGTAATGTGGAATAAATTAATGTAAGTCCCTAATAAATAATTAAATGTTCATAAATATGAATACCCTTGATAGAAAAATGGGTAAGGTATTCACTAAACAATTGTTTTGGCATAAAAAATCATGGTGAAATTTCGATAGCATAACAACATTTTTTAAAAATTCATTAAAATGGTTGATGAGAGCGAAAGGTGTCTATAATAAATTTTAAATAAAATTTTTTATAATAGGGACATGGAAATACATGTCCCAAATTTAGGAAATGGAAATATATTTCATAATATTATAAAGAATCATGAATCAAGAAGAGAAGGTGAGGATCCCTTAAGGAATTTCGGCATAATATCGGCTTAGGTAAGGGTCCAAATAAGGGAGGATAAAATATACCTAATTAAAATAAAGTAAAATGGATAGTAAGTAAATGATAATAAATTAATTAATATATAACAAATTGAAATTAAAATAACTAAATACAAATACGGTGCTTGAAATTGAAAGGAGGACAGGAAGGTGAGGAGAGGAAGGTGATGATCCCTTATGAAATTTCGGTATAGTAACGACTTAGGTAAGGGTCCAAAATGAGGGACGATAAATAATACCTCCTTAAAATAACATAAAATGGAATTTAAAGGAATTATTATAAATGAATTAACATATAACCAATTGAAATTTAAAGAACTAATTTCAAAGAAGGTGTTTGAATTTCAAAGGAGGACAAGAAGGTGGGGATCCCTTACTTGAGTGTGTGACTCCAATGGCTTAGTAGGGGATTAATTAGAGCTTGGTAAACCTTTAGAGGACTCCAGAGATTATAGGATAGAGTTTTTATGTTCTCAAGTGATTTTGAGTTAAGCAAAATTGGATCTTGGGTGATTTTATATAGGAAAAGAGGGGGATTTCTTTATTATTTTGGTTTTTAACTATATAATAAAATAAAATAAAAACCACAAACCATACCATGGTTTCAGCCCAGGGGGAGTGGATTTTATTATTTTAGGAGGCTGAGGGATGAACTTATTAAAATATTACCCTGGGTGATCTGGAGGGAAGACACACTCTTATATAAATGATTTTAAAGTCTTAAAATGTATTATAAGTCTTGGCGGATTCTCAATTGATTAAAAAATAAATAAAATAAACCTAAAATAAATTATTTAAAATAGAAAACATATATTTGGTCATGGATTCCAATTATATTACTTGTTACATCACTTTTGGGTAATTGGGATCTCATAAAACACAAAGTGTATTTATAAGGTATTTAATTTCTCCCTGAAAATTCAACTTTCTCAGAAAATTATGAAAGATTCATGATTAGATAATTTTGACATACATATTCCAAAAAAAATATTAATTTTATCTAAATAATTTTCTAAATATGTGAATCTTCATTTTTAAAATTAAAACATACATTTATTGAAAATGACGGGTTTTTAACAATAACATTTTTTAAAATCCTTATAAAATTTACATTTGAATTCATAAAAAATATGATTATTTATATTTAATATAATTAATTTAATAATAATATTTTATTATAATATTATATATTTCAAAAATCCATTAATTAATCAAAATATATTTCTCAATTGAATTGGAATATTAACCCAAAATACTATTTGTGTTTTATTGAATCAAAATAAAAATAATTTATAAAGTAACAAAAATAAGATGGAAAGATATTCATTATTATATAATAAATAATATACCTACTAATATTTATAGGGTCTTGTTATATATCCATTTAAGACACCAGCAAACTCCCTAAGGGTAAGGTGTGTGATGGTGAGACTTTCATGGGGAGGTTTGGAAAACATGGTTTGGGTCGTGATCTCATTGAGCTTGAACTTCTCCTATAAATGGTTTCTATCATTCTTAAGTTATTGGATATCAACATGGGATTGGTTAAAGGAAAATCCTAGAAATTCTATCTCCCTTAGAATCTCTGATAAATGGGCTTCATAGGGTATGATCATTCTCATTAAGGCCATCACTTCCTTTGTTTGTGACAATTGGATTTGTTAAAACCCTGTATTTATAAAAATCATGTGATCACTATTCAATGGCTATATTGTCATCGATAACGATACATAACGGTATTTTAAATCCAATTGGAATAATAATACAAAATAAGTGCATGTGTTTTCTATAACTATATTATATAATAATGCATTTAATAAAATTTTTAGGGGATTTTATTATAATAGTTTGGTCCATTGCATAAGAAGGTATAACCTTACTCAAAATTGGGTCCCACTCTCCCTAAAAGATACATCACACCACATTAGGTGTAGTAAAGAATACCCATTGAAGATATAAATCAATTCAGTCTTTATTATAAATAATCCAATTCGTCCCAAAAATGACATCAAGAGGTTTCATGTTGAGAACCATAAAATCCCATGCAAGATCAATATCAAATAATGAGAAAACATGAGTAGGAAAACATAGACCCTACTCTTTCTTCATTCTTAGGGATTTAGTAATCTTCATCACATAAGATAAAATTTCCATAGGATGATTTATTAGCTTCCGAATATGATCCAAAATGAGTGAATGAGATTCACAAGTATCAAATAAAGTAGTCACCAAAGATAGATTTATAGTGATGGTACTTCTCACAGTTTCTATACTCTTATTATCTTCCTCTAGAGAATCTTCTACTGTGTGAAGAAACTTAATCCCATACATATATGGATGGAACCCCTTAGTTCATGAAGCATCTGATTTCTCTATAATACTTTTTAGCGTTGATGATCTCGTGCCACTACGTAGAGTATAATAGACATGAAAGAACCTTAAGAAGTTACCCTAGCACCCATGGGAATCACATATCTCTGTTGCCTTAGTGAAAAACCATTTAGAATTACTAGGCTTTAAACACTGGTAGAAAATTAAAGGGCGTCTAACCAATACTTCATAAGTTTTAGAAGAACCCTATCCTCGAGAACCATCATGAGACTCATCACGCTCTCTCTTTCCTTTCCAAGAACACACAGAACTTCCAATATGAGATAAATAAACTATCATTAATCCTAACATGCCAACCATATCAAGCTCAACCATAAATTCCCTATCCAGAACATCAACATAATAAGAGAGATTTAATAATAAAACCTAAGAATGAATATCAGATCAAAGTAACATATTGAACTATTGAGTCTTTATCTTATCATTTAATAAAATCTCATGTGAAAACTACACAAGCTTGTAAAATAGATTTTCATATTTTTTCACGGTCCTATTAGCCTTCTTGAGTTTAAAAAACACCATAACCCTAGCCAACACCATAAACACTGTATAGAAATGGTCAGTGAAATGAACTTTAAATTCCTTCCACTCTAATCCCTAGTGCTTCTTCACTATAACCATGGAATTCTTGCATCTCCTTCTAGGTAACTCAATATTAAAGGTATCACGCTTTACCTTAATATCTTAGGGTGTTTCCAATAAATGAAAGAGAAGATAAATCTTTCTCAACCTGCCCTCAGACTCTTGATAATCGTTAGATCCAAGGAAATAAGGTGGCTTCTGAAAAATGAACTCATGAGCATGATTCCAAGATTCATAACTCGAAGGTCCTATAGATGGAGCCTAAATGGGGATGGGTTAAGGTTCATGTCCCAATGCTTGAATGATACACACAACAACCTCAACCAGATTTTGGTCCATGCGAGGATTTTCTCAATATTGTTCATCAAAAGCTTCCCCCGAGATCCTATTAAAATTTATTATTTGAGGAATAATACAACATAAAATCAACAAAAAATCATTGAAGATATCATAATATTGCTTATATTATCACTCAAAAAAGAGAAACAAGGAAATTAATAACATTATATTAGTAAGTAGGATTTGGATTTCAACCTATCCTAACAAAATAAAGGAATAGATAAGAAATATTATGCAAGACTTCTTTCACAAACCACCTATGGTGTCTTGATTCTCATCATGATGAGAGATGACTAATAAATAACTCGTAAATACTTCCCAAGTCCTGACATGATATCAACAGCATACTGACATCAAGACAGGAAGCTTAACATGTCCCTATGATACCACTTTTTCATGAACTAACATGGATACCTTGGTACCCAAACACCCAATCTGACAATGACATGACCCAAAAGGAGTTCCCAATGCCCATGGGTTGGTGATTATAACATGACATCATACAAGATAAAAATGGGAACATTTAGTCCACAGAAACTATGGAAGAAATAGAAACAAGTCTGTATTCCCAAAGAAAAATCCCAAAGGTGATTGTACCCCCAAGTCAAACAGGTATAACAAAACGAAAATAGTGTATCAAAAATGTATCTGAAACCAACCAGATAAAAAACCCAACATCCCAAAGGACATTCCACTCTAAGATCTAAGGAATCAAGAACATCTACCACCTCCAAAATGTGATTTCCCTTTTATAGGACATGGTAGGAAAATATCTAAAAATTCCAAAAGGAAAAGGTAGGTTGTGAGATAAAAATACCAGTAGAGTCTCACCAAGGGTTCTAAAATAAGATTACATATAAATAAACCCAATAATTCTTTTAAATTTCAAATAAAATAGAAATGGTAGTATAATTTTTATATTTAAAACCAAACATGATTTTCATTTCAATTGAAGGAAACATTTAAAATAATGGATTAAGTAAACATTTTATATAAAACAATTTATATAAATCCATAACATTGATGGATAAAGTAGTTCAAAACCAGTGGAATATATATATATGTGAACATCATAGAAAGTGGTATGGTCATATTCCAAGAGGTATGAAAGTTTATAGGAATGAAATCCCCACACACTCAATTTTTGATCATGATAATGTTCACACACATCCCTCAATATAAGGAATAATAAGACCCATCAATATCCCACTAGGGATAATATTATTTGAACTATGTTAGTGTTAGAGTTTTAAATCATCAATTAATTTCTAGGTAATTGCCATAATATTGTTTTTTCCCAAATAATTTACTAACTACCTATGATTTCATGTGATCAATAAATCAATCAATAATGGGAACATTATTTTAAAACTATTTAAAATAATATTTCCCCATTTCTAGTTTCAATATGAAAATTTTCATTTAAAAACCAAAACATGGGTTTTTAATAAAATTATACCCATTTCAAGATAAAACCAATAAAAGTTTCTTATAAAAACAATTTAATCCATTTTTCTCAAAATAAATTCCCAAATCAAATTTTACAAATCCCATCAAATTCAAAACACACCCCAATCTCTAATTCCAATTAGAATTGGGGATTTTCCCCAAACATCTATACCAAGTCAAATAAAATTCCAATTTGAATCAAATTGAGTTTTTAGAATTTAATTGAAAGAAATTTTAACAATCAAATAATTTGAAGGGTTAAACATTTTTCCATCTTAAACAGAACCACCCATCTTTTTCATAGAAACACAACGCCTGCAATGGGACTCACTAACAAGAATGAAGTCACATAAGATCTAAGAACTCAACCTAGAAACAAGAGTCAATAAAATGGATTTTAGAACCATAAATACGAAGATTATATATCAAACACCAAGGTGGGAAATAGAAAGATGTGGAAGAGATAGGGATATTCTTACAAAAACAGACTCACCACAACTGCAATAATGATCGATTGTTGAGTGGAATGATATGGAATTATTTGAGAGATCCAAAATCAACTTAGGATGGATCTCGGTCAAGATATAAGAGCTAAAAGTTGGGTGGAATGAATAATTAGTTGATAAGAATAATTAAATCCTCATATCTTGATAATTAAATGATTTCTAACCCCATTACACATCATGTACTTGTTGAGACCCATATAAGCTAAAAAACTCATCACCTTTTTTATTAAAAATATAAAATTTAATATTTACATGGAATGTAAGCTATGAAAGCTGTGTAACCTTTCACATTATATACCAACTTCATTGTATCCTCCAGGTGATGATTACACATCATGTATCCACATTACATGATGTGTAAATCTACAACATACTACAAAAATTGCTGGTTTATGCTGAAAATTGAAACAAGTTTCTAACTTCTCCATTACAAGTATCCTTCCAACTCTATCTTGAATCTACCCAAACAATGAAAAAGTAAAACCATATAAAATATTAAAACATGACTATTATAAAGGTAAAAGGATGTTACAATAATGATGCAATGTGAACCAAGTTATGGTTTAATGTATTATTCCTCTAGGGAAGAGGTTTGGTTTATCATCCACTTGATAAAATAGCCCTTAGAAGAGGGTCATGATCAGATGACTTTTATTATTTTATTTCTATCATGTTGTATAGTTAATTTCATTATATATTCCTTATCAAAATAACATATATTAATGAATTAACAAGCATTTAAGATGAAATTAAAATAAAATTGGAATTTGTGTAAAATTTATCTAGACATAGATAATCACTTAAGTATAATTAACTTAATATTAATAATCATGTAATAAAGATAAAATTGTAATTTTTTATATAAATATAAAAATCACTAAAATCAATATATTAAGTCATCATAGCATTCCACTAGTTTTGGTAGAAATAAAACCACATTTCAAAGTGATTTAATAACCTCCATTGGGGTTATTTCAAATATTTGGGAATTTTTATCTAGAGTTTTGGGTCGACTTAACCTAGTTTTTATTCTATTTTTAATGAGTATGTGAAAACTTGTGTAATAGTATACAAACGTTGAGGAAATCCAAGACCTTTATTTTAGTATTGAGGAGTCCACTTAACGAATCAAGGAACTATGAGTTAATATAGTTGGAAAATTATGCCTATTTAAATACCTTTTAATATCCTATTAGGACACCGTATGGGTTATGATAAGGGTAATATAGATCATTTTCACTAGAATATCCACTTGATAAAATATTCTAAAACCAGTGGAGATGGGTATTATGTTTTGATAAAATAATGGGAGACCAATAAATAAAAATTTATTAAGGAACATATTTTGGTAATCATGATAAAATTTAAAATCTTCTTTTAATGTAGAATATGAAAAGAGAAAGCATCATAACACTGTGATATTTAATGAAACATACCATGTATTAACCAACACATATTTCCAAGGGTGATATAGTAGTATTATACACTGAAATGCAATTGGAAAATTTGTATCATGTGTTGGAAATACTATATACATGTTCTGCCACCTCTCCAAGCAAGTGAAGGTGAGAATTCTTACAGGAGATACATGGGTATAATCCTATTATCCATTACATCATAATGTCTGTAATGTCCAGAGAACTGGTAATGTAGAAAAATGAAATAAATTCCTATACAATGATACCTTGTCTCTTATCTATTGAGAAGGATGAGGATAGGCTTTAGATAAATGAGATAGTCACTACACTATACTAGTCTAAACTTTAATAGGTTTCTTAACTATTTATATTTGCCTAAATATGCTTAATTACATTAATCAATTAGTGAAGTTGAGCTTCCATATAAATTATAAATTATCCATTAATATCATACTATTATCATTTTTTTCTAGGTTCACCTTATTCATCTATAAATATGGGATGAACATCTGAGGAATCTTGGTAAATAAATGAGGAATATTTTGAAATAACTTTAATGGGTAAATAAGAGTTTTAGGGAACTCGGTTACATCATCCTTATGGTAAAAAACATAAAATGATAGGTTGAAAATCCCCAGACTATTTTATAGTGAATGATTCCATTGTAATGGATTTCAAAGAGATAAATTATTTAGATATAGTTTGGTTACCACGAGGAAATGTTTTTTCTCATGTGGATAAAAAGTTCCACTTAAAAGAGAATTGCAATAACTTGAAGAATATGCAATATGTTGTATCTACTTCAAATATATTTATTGTGGATTAAAAATTTTCTATTTTATTTGTTAGGTATTAAGTAATATTTTTTTATTAAAATACTAAAATAAAGAATAAAACATTACTAAGAGTATGGTGTATTCTCCCAGGAGGTGAGAAAGGGTGATTCGTATATTAGTTGTGAGAAGCACATGACTACAAGAATTAAAGTTGGATTTTCCTAGAGACTAAAAAGGGTGAATCCTATCTCAATAGTAAGAATTTATGGATTTTGATTTCCTAGTGTATAGATTATAGATGAACTATTTTTTATATTAGGAGTTACCTAATCATTTATCTCAGTGTTCTTTCAGACATAATGAGATATTATTTATTTTTAAATTAATGTTTTTATGGTATTCTACACTCAATTAAAATTTTAGTAATAACAGAATCATTGATATCAAATATTTGAAATATATAATGAATAGAAATATTAAGAATTATACCAGGATATGAAAATATGATTATTTATCAAGTAAAACTTTATGTTGTTATCAAAGATATACCCAAAATATTATTTAGCCTCATTGTATCTAAAAAAACTTTAATTATTATTGATATATATAATGATTTTTATAATAAATAACCTTTAGAAATAAATGTATTCCACAAAGATTTTATAATTCATTAAGCTACATAATATAAACAATTATAAAGAGAAACTATAGTTAAATTCATTTACTTTATTAATTTTCTATTAATAAATTTTAGGAATGATAGATGGAAGTAATGAATTCACTTGGTAAAAGATACATGATCCTCTAGACTAGTATGTTGGAGAATATATTAACCAAGTATTAATTGATAATTAAATGTAGAGTATAGGTTTACCTAAACTCACATTACCTTATTCACATCATTGAGATGGTGATTGTTCGAGGTAGATTGATGAAGAGTCTTATAAATATTGAAAGTCTTCCATGATTACTTTCCATACATGTTTTGTAAAATAGAAGCATGAAAACTAACCATATGCCAACTATATTGACTAATGGATACTGTATAAGTTACTATATAATGAGATTCCATTAATATCACTACTTAAGGTGCTCTAATTTGAATCATTTGTTAAGTTATCAATAGATTAAAATTTATGTAAAATGAAACACAAGTTGGATCCCAATTTATTATCATTTAGATACTGAGGATATTAACATCCCCAAGATAGAATGGTATTAATCATACAAACTATGTTCTATGTGGGAATTAAATCTCTATTGACATAGTTGGATAAGGCAAGGATTCAATTGAATCATGACTCTAAATACACAAGTTGGTATAATAAAAATTAACTCCATAAGTTTTAGTGGGGGTAATTTCTCAACATACATATATTGCATCATAAGGTTAAAATAATAGTGGTGGTTTTAAATTCACCACTGTAGATGATATATTATTTGATAAGAATAATAAATCCTACATGGATAAGTAAATAGTAAATATATATGATTTAAAAGTTCTTATAAATTAAAATATGCATTCTATGCACCAAAATTCATTCTATATTTTGGTGGTTGTTATAAAAACATTGGTGGGTATTCAATAAAACCAATACATGAACGACGAAAGTGAGGTACAAATAAGTTTTGGCTAGTTATACTAATCCATCATGCTTAAATACATTTGGATATTATTTTTCATATATAATATGATCATTATATTAGGCATCAAATTTCAAGGCCACCTCCCTTGGGGTTTATTTTATGGTACATGTCTATATGATGTGACTAGAAAGGTTGGAGAAATAAAATAAAGAAAATATGGAATAAAAGTTTCAAAGATTCATTTATGGGTTGAAATAAGCCTAATGGTCATATAATATTCATTTGAAATGAAATATTTCTATACATATACAAGAGGTTAGTAGGAGCACTTCATTTTTCACGGAAGGCGTGTTTAAAAATATATGAAATAATGTAATTAATCTTCTTATGATGAAAGATTAAATACTTTCTCAAAATATGACATAAGTAGTAGTCAATGTTATAGGAGAAAGTATATACTCTTATAGATCAAGGGGTTTCTTAATCAAATTCATAGTAAAATGTTGACATGGTATTGAAAAATAAAATATCAAATAATTTACCCGAATTGTTTCAGTGTCATATAGGATTCTTATGTTGGTTTAGAATATATATTATTAAGAGTAATTTGGAATTATATCTAATATTCTAAGATATATATGCCTATTTTATCTTTATTATTCCTAAAACATAGAATATAAATATTAAACAATAATAAGATAACTATATAGGCTAATATTCAAAACTATATGAGAAAGAAAAACTGGATGAGTTTTTGGACATTAGAGAAATGGGAATACTAGTTTATAGAGAATATAAAAATAGTATTCTAGAGATCAGTTTGGTTTGGAATCAAATTAATGAAAAGGTAATATGTAAGGGTAAATATTGTTATAACTAGTAGATTCCATATCTACATTCAACTGAGTACATTTCAGTTTCTGATACAGCTTATGATTCGAGTTTAGTAATGATTTTTTCCCATATTTTGGATTTGTACCAAGATATTAAAATTCAATCATATCATGATGAATTTTAACTATGATATTATCCAATATTTCAATAATTTGAAATGGATTATACTCGGTAATATCATCACTTGAGGGATTTTCTTAGAGAAATGAGGTTTTAATAATTAAATCAGCTACAAGTTGTGTGGTTACTTCATCAGTTATAGCCATATGTCAGTAGAAGCATGCTTATCATGTGAGGATAACTAGTTGAGTTATTATCAATTGACTCTAGTGAAATTGTGAGTCTATTAGAGTTAGGGTCTAAGAACCAACTATAATATACATTCAATTATTGGAATATTCATAGTGTTGAATATTAATTAATCACTTATCACATGATGACCATTCTTCTATGTGTCATATATGTGATATCATTGATGATATTAACTTATTTATAATTATTTGTATACCCCTAACAAATTTTCAAGAAAAGTTCATAATTAGTTTGAAATGTCCATGTTTTAATACTAAATATAATTTATTACCATTGTTTGAATTAATCCAGATTTGAGTCAGTTTATTATTTTAATCATAACCCCCACCTTACATGTCCATGTTGTGTGATTATTGTTTTATAGGGTTCCTTATTAAAGTTAATAAAATTCATTAAAATTTAGAAATAGATAATTTTTCCATTTGAAGGTCCATATGGACCACACAAGAAGGACCATTGAATCTGTGGATAAAACTGGACTAGCCACGATGATTGAATTTTTGGGCTCAATCTAGAAGTCCAAATTTGATGAAACTAAATAATAGATTTGAGGATTAGACTTGAGTGCCTCTATAAAAATTATAGCATAGTACATGACCTTTTAATTATTGATGGGTGATAATAGACAATTCTTTATAAGGCATAATTATCAAGGATGGTGCAATTAGTAATTGATTGTTTTTTATTTTTGTAAAAAAACTCAAAAAAATAAAAATAGAAAAACAAAAATAAAAACCCTAATTCCCAAAAATAAATTCATAAAAGGAAAAAAACATAAATAAAAACCCTCCTTACACATCCTTTCAAAATTTGTGTGAATACACCATAGCCTCTGAAAAATCCATCATATTTTTTTAACCCACAAATTAGGTGAACGCTTCACCTACATAGGAGGAACATTAGGGATAATTAAAAAAATTACCATTTAATTGATCTAGATATGGAAAATCCTATGGAACATACACTTAAATAACTTGTATCCCATGATATGAATTTCTAACCCCTTGGTATTCAATATCTAAACATTGAGACTATTTTTGAACTCAATCAGGTTTGATTTATCTTTTGACTCATTTCCATGGGCTAGTAGGTGAGGATCCTCATCTTTACCTCAATGTTTTCTAAGTGGTGTTCTATACCATGAATCATCAAGGGGTTTCTAATGAAAAAATAAAAATTATATCCTTTCCTTTATCCCTAGATAACTTCACCAAGTCATGGCCCTACTACCTCCCCCAAAGTTCAATAAATTCTTAGATTGACATGAATAAAATATTCCTAGAGAAATTATTTCCCACTTATTAACTGATTTTATCTGAAAGAAAATTAGTGGTATCCATCAATTCACTAATGAATCACTCTATGAGTACTGATAGAAGTTAAAAAAGATTTTGGTAACTTTCCCAAACCACCAAATCAAGTGGTGGTTCTCCTTTTGAAAAAACCCCAGTAGCAACATGATATCTCATCAGCAACCTGACTACAAACATGCGACAATTCCATACTTGAGAACATGATCAAGTTAAATAAGTCCAAGATAGTCAATCCATCAAGCCCAATAAGATGACTGAGTGGATGGGTGAACTTACTAGTCTTGTACTATAAGTAGCTAATACTATAAAATCCCCAACCACAACTTTTAAAAAAATTATTTCCCTAGACCTATCAAAAACTATGGAATCTATAAATCATCATCTCATCTGACTAACACATGTCTACACCTATAATATTATCACTCATATTATTCTAGTCCAATAGAGCTAAATGAGTCATTTTCTCAGAGGAACACCAACCCTCAACAACCATGTTAGTTCATTGTACACTCCAACCAATCCCACTATGGTCCATTATCTTCAACCTATCACCTAATATAGAAGGATCATCCTGGCATGAGGTATGTTAACCCTGTCTCTCATCCTCCTCAATTCTCTATTCAAAATCCAAACCTATTACAATATTCTCAAGGTAGTGGAAAATTCTAACAACCTTATCCTATTTTTTTATCAACCTCAAATGATTCATCCTCCTCCTCCTCCAAGTTTCCACTATCCTAGTGATATTTCACAATTACCAACACAATACTATCAATTTTCCAAGAACCTAAATCAAAGTAATTCAAATTTGGTATATACCTCTTCTTCTAAGAAACCATGTGAAAGTTCTATGGAATATCTTTCCTCCTTCACCCGTTCTAGCCTAAAAAACATTGATAATGAATTTTAAGAACTTTCATACCACCTAATCCAGCATCACCAGTCCAATTATTCATAATTCATAGACCAACCATTTCCCAACCCGAAGGGTAATGTAAGTGAAATTGTATTTTGATATGGAAAGAAAATTTATATAACTTATGGTGAGTCTTATAAATACCATTTAATTTTTGAGATATAAAAATAAAAAAAAACTATAGAAAAAGAACCTAAAGCCACTCCATCACCTCCTTCCATCCCTATAAGGAACCCAATTTTTTTCATAAATCCATATCTAAGACTAAGAATCTTTGAACTAGATTTTTAATTTCTCGACATGTTTATAAGTATTTAAGTCAACAATAAACTCTTGTATGTCATTAACAAAACCAAAGTATAAAAAGTTTTGTAAATAATTGTGCACCCATAAGAGATAGATTATGACAATTGAAAACATTTCAACCCAAAATTATATTCCCATTAATTGAAAAGATCTAGGGACCTTTACGGTTCCATGAAAAATATGAAGTTCCAACTTTGATGATTCACTCATAGACCTAGGAACCTCGATAAATGTCTTGAAAAAAATCCATATTCACTGACCTTGGTCAAGGTCCCTTGAATTTAGAATGTTTTTTCATCTAATTAGATAATAGAAGCTCTACCAGTCCCAGGGGAATAATCGAGGATGACCTTATTCAGGTCAATGATAATATATTTCCAACTGATTTCTATTTCCTTGATATGGAATTTGAGACATATTCTTCTTGATATCCCTTAATTATCGTAATATCATTTATAATAATAGCTATAACTAAAATTAATGTCTAGCATGAATCCTATACATGGAATTTGTTGGCTAATTGGTCAAGTTCAATATTTTTCAATCCATGTGATACCCATCAGAGGACAAATTTTCATTCTCTATCCATGTTTCTGAGGATACTTTTGAGAGTAAATTTCACTATGTTCAATCATGTTATTAATATTATAACAATATAAGAGTTTTTGAAATTTTAATCATGATTAACCATGTCATAAATGGATAATTTTATGATAACCTTTCATTTATAAACTCTATCAATATAAAGGATCTTGAAAATATCAGGAATCACATCTGAACTCTAGTCAATACTTCTCTACCTTTGAAAAATGAGGAAAATGAATCAAAACCAACTAAATTCCATTAATTTGTTCCTAAGATATTTGTATCACAAATTCAGGATGAAACTGACCTAAAACCTCTTCTTTCACACCTAAATTATTTATTCCTTTTCCATAACCACTCTTACCCACTCATTATTTACGCTGAACTTACTGAAACTGAGGAGTTCAAACTTATTCAGGTGTTATAGTAAAATAAAAAAGACCTTATTTTATACCCTAGATGACATAAAACGCATCAAACCTTCCCTTTTCATGCATCATACCCACTATAATAATAACTCTAACTAATCATAAAACCTTAAATAAGACTCGATCCACTCATACTTGAGGTTTTTAGGGAAGAGATTACCAAGATTTTTCAAGAAGGTATTATCTACCCAATTGTTGATATTGAATGGGTTAGTCTGATTAAAGTGGTTCTTAATAAGGGTGGGATAACTATTGTCATAATTGAACACAGATAAGTTGTCACAACCTGAGTGAAAAACAAATGGCGTGTGTGCATAAATTATCAAAAATTGAATGTTGAAACAAGAATATATCACTACCCTATTCCATTCCTTGATCAAATTATATAAATATTATCTATAAATTTACATTATTTATTTCTATATGGATACAATAGCTACTTCCAAATCCCAATCTCACCTCAGGACTAAGAAAAGACTACATTCATTTGCCCCTTAAAAACATATGCATATAGGATAATGGATTTTGGCCTTTGCGGTGCTCCTAAAATATTCTAGAGGTATATGATGAGTATATTTTCAGAATTTATTAAGAATTTCCTAGATTTATTCATGGATTAATTTACCATTTATGGTTATTCATTTGAATATTTCTTGAATTCACACTCTCTAGTACTAGAAAACTGTTTCTAATGTAACCATTTGTTGAATTTTGATAAATTTAACTTCATTATTGATAATGGGATTATTATAAGACACATAACTTATCAATAGGGTATTCATGTTGATACAGATAAGATAGTGGTGTTACAATCACTTCCTAAACCCATATTAGTTTGAATCATTCAATCATTCCTAGGTTATGATGGTTTCTATCAAATATTCATCCAGAAATTTAGTAGGGATTAACTCTCATTGAAAAGACTAATCCAAAATGATGTTAAATTCCATTTAGATTAGTCTTTAAAGAGAACCTCAATTGAACTCAAATATGTTCTAACATCTTCCCCAATAATAAAACCCTTATATTGGTCTTTCACCTTGTAATAGATGTGTGATGCTTCTGATAGGGAAATTGGGATTGTACTTGGTCAAAGAAGATAAAAAATACCTCATGGAATATATTATTCCTAAAAAAACTGGATTAAACTAAATATAATTATACTATCTGTAAAGTACCGGTTCCAGAAGCCACCCAGAGGCGCCCCGTACCCAGTTGGTCACATGGCCTCAAGCGCATTTCCCCAAATGCCAGAGGCTTCCAACTCACAGTGAGGGACTTGGGTGTGAAAGTGGGGAAACTGTGCCCTCATTGGTAGAGTACACAGAGGAAGTAAACAGATACACAATAATAGAAGCATTAATAATACCAAACAATAGAAACAACGTAATATTGATAAAGAAACAACTGGATCATATATACACACACACATACACACACACACACACACACACACACATATATATAAATTATGGATGATACATATATTTCTAGGAAAGCATCCAAACAAGTCACAATGCTAAATACAATACTTAACCAAAGTATAAAAGGAAAATAGATAAGCAAATCCACATCATCGCAAGCCTCATCTTGGTCCCATGATCTCCATCTCCAATGCAATCATGTACATGAAGTAGAAGTGCACTTGCCCTTATCTATACATGAAACAACATAATATGTTTGGGCCCAAAAGCATGACCCAAATAGGTTGTGAGACTAAATCCTAGAAGGCAACCACCACTAGATTTGTGCCTAATAGTCAGTGAATATAAGGCAGGAAAAGAATACAGAAAACAGTAAATAGGGAAGTACTCAATAGTAAACAATCCACAATTTCAACATTATAACCACAATCAAGTAAGCATCTAATCAAAGCAGGTAACCCTATGGGAAGTACGCACGGCCTAACCCCTCTGGTTCAACCCAAACAAGTACAAGAAACCCTTTGGGAAGCACACACAGTCTCACCCATCTGGTTCAGCTAAAGTATAGACTCTCTGAGGAAGCACTCACTGTCAATTCCTCCAATAGTCTCGTATCGGTAACTAAAGGTTCTCTGGGGAAGCACTCAATGTCTATTCCCCCTGTGTCCCACATTGTGGATCTACAGACTCTCT
The DNA here is from genome assembly GCA_963277665.1 of Viscum album. Lineage (NCBI taxonomy): Eukaryota > Viridiplantae > Streptophyta > Magnoliopsida > Santalales > Viscaceae > Viscum > Viscum album. The sequence goes on from OY728163.1 coordinate 213,777,124, forward strand.
GAGGAAGCACTCAACATCAATTCCTCATGTGGTCTGACATCGTATAATTATAAAGACACTCTGGAGAAGCCCTTACGTCCATTCTCCATATGGTCTATACACTAGGTTCTCACGGACCTGTGTAATTCAAGAAAGCATAGCAGTGTGTATCGGCCAAGTTAAACCTCAAGAACTAATTGGCTAGAATTCTACAACATAACGGCATAACAGAACAACAGTCACACCATCCTACAATACTAGGCATGGGAAAGTAAACAGTAGCCTAACAGGAAAACTAGACACAATGGTCAAAATAGAAAAACATGCATGGGAAAAACATCAATAGCATAGAAATTTAACCCTAGTCACATTCAATTTACCTCTACTCAATAATAAAAGAAAATAAGGAATACAACATGGCTAAAATGGTAAATGCGCAATACCCCATTCATGGGCATTGAGAAAATTTGCACATAAAACTCAAATACTTTCAATAGAAAGGCACAAACCACCTACCTCGGCATTGGGAGATCAATATACTTGAACCTTGAGGCTTGAATTGCCTCAGAACATCGTAGATCTACAAAAATACTCAAAATGTTCAAATGAAGATAACTTAGAAAATAAAAGTAATTAGGAAACGAAGCTCTTGGAGAAAAGAGAACTTGCCGATGTGATTCCAATTCAACCAAAAGTGTTCGATTCAGAGGAAGGATGATCGTTTGGGGTTTTGTTGAAGATCCATGGCCATACCCTCACTCTTGGATGAAGCATACCTAGAAGGAGTCTGTTCTGTCCATCAGACGCGACCCCGGTGCGTTTAATGAATACAAAGCACATGGAAGGTACTTTTGAAGTCCATGGTGTGAGCTCGCATTTTCTATACTCCACTTTAAGAGGATTCTAGGTCACCCCACATGACCGTGTTCATGGTTGGTACATGGCCAACACCCAACTACCAGTGGTAACCAAGTACACGGAGTGTACTTATAAAGTACATGACATGTACTTTGAAAGTTTTTAGAATTTCCTATTTTTCTGAAAAATGACCAGAAAAGGGAAACATACCTGAAAAGAAGGTATGATTTCTTACAAACTTCCCCCCTTAAAGAAATTCGTCCCCAAATTTCCCTATCACAGCGTAGAAGAAGAAACCTCGAAAAACTCCATACAATGCACTCATACATTAGCCTCCCTATACCAAGTATCATCCTGTACCCGCTCGTGCTGCCATAGCACTCGTACTAGAGAAACAGACCAGCCACAGAGAACCTTTGTACTTCGATCGACAAACCAGATAGGATGCTCCTCAAAAGATGCATCCACTTCCAACTCAACATCCTCAGGATGGAAAACATGAGATGGGTCTGAAATGTAACGTCTAAGCTGAGAAATGTGGAAGACGTCGTGCATATCCCTGTACCTCTGAGGTAACTGCAACCTATAGGCAACCAGACCAACTCTCTCCAACACCTCAAATGGCCCGACGTACCTCAACAAAAGTTTACCTTGTCTCCTGATCCTCTTGTGTCCCAACCTCAGTGTGACACGTAGGAAAACCCGATTCCAAACCTCGAACTCCAGAGGTCATCTCTTCTGATCAGCATAAGACTTTTGATGAGATTCTGCAGTAGTCGTCCTCTTCCGAATCAACTCTATCTATTTCGTGGTCTCCTGAACCAAATGAGGTCCCAGCAAAGCTGTCTCTTCTGCCTCCAGCCAACATAAGGGTGATTGGCATGGCCTACCGTACACATCCTCATAGGGTTCCATCTGAATAGTTGCTTGAAAAATATTGTTGTAGGAAAACTCCACTTGAGGTATGTGCTTCTCCCAAGAACATCCAAAATCCCGAATGCATACTCAGAGCATATCCTCAAGCACCTGAATCGTACGCTCAGACTGGCCATCTGTTTGAGGGTGGTAGGCTATACTCAAAAGAACCTACGCACCTAAAGATTTATTGAGCCCCTACCAGACCCAATAAGTAAAACATGACTCCTTGTATGAAACGATGGAGTGTGGAACTCCATACATACGTACAATATCACGGATGTACAACCTTCCAGCTCATGAACACTGAAGGTATCCTTGATCGGCACGAAGTGAAAAACCTTCATGAGTCTGTCATTGACAACCCAAACCGCATCATTCCCTCGAGGTGACCTTGTAAACCCTGTCATAAGATCCATTGTGACATCATTCCACTTCCACTCGGGAATGGGTAACTACTACAAAATCTCTAATAGTCACTGATGATCTGCCTTTACCTACTAACAAGTGGAACACCTCATGACGAAACCTGCAACGTCCCTCATCATACCTTTCCACCAATATTGATGGTGTAGACTATGATACATCTTGGTGATGCCAGGATGAACTGCCCAAATTGAGGAATGAAAGCCCCACATCAGCCCCTCGCATATATCTGCTGGCACCCATACGCGCCCCTAGAAACTTAATATCCCATCCTCGTCTATAGTCCATCCAGGAATAGGGTCCTCTCCTGACACACTTTCCCATAGGAATAGTCCTTCATAATCTGATAGATGTCTCATTCGTACTGGATCAAGAAGGGTAGAGGTAACCACTCCATAAGAAAGAAACGTCTTCCCATGTCTATCATGCACCTCCAAATGTATCTCAGAGAATAGATCCTTAAACTGCCACTCACTGCTGGCCTCCTAAACTGCATGTATCTGAGTCCTTCTGCTTAATGCATCAGCCACTACATTTCCTTTCCTAGGCGTATATACAAGGTCAAAGTCAAAGGAATGAAGGTACTCAACCCACCTTCGCTGCGTCAAATTCAGATCATGCTAAGTGAAGATGTACTTGAGACTCTTGGGGTCAGTGAAAACCACAAAATTCTCTCCACGAAGATAATGTCTCCAAGAGCGTAAAGCATGGACAATAGCAGCTAACTCTAGATCATGCGTCGAGTAATTCCTCTCATGTGGCCTCAACTTCCGAGACCCATACGCAACGACTCCTTCTCCCTGCAAACTCACAACTCCTATCTTGATACATGAAGCATCACAATACATAGTATAGATCTTGTTCGGTTCTGGAAATACTAGTATCAGTGCTGAAGTCAACCTCCCTTTCAGCTTCTGAAAGGATGACTCGCAAGAATCTAACCATAAGAACTTCACACCCTTCTTAGTCAGATTTTCCAGCGGTGCTGCTAAGCATGAAAAGTCTTGTATGAAGCATCTATAGTATCCAGTATGCCCTAGATAAATTTTCACCTCAAAGATGTTCTTCTACTTATCTCAGGAAACTACTTCGCTCACTTTCTCTAGGTCGATTGATACTCCGGTCTCTGAGATAACGTGACCTAAGAAGTGAATCTGATCCATCCAAAAGTGGCATTTTGAGAACTTAGCATATAACGGATGCTCTCTCAGTGTACTCAAAACGATCTCAAGATGTTTTACATGGTCATGTAGAGTGTGAGAGTACACCAAGATATCATCCACGAAGACAACCACGAAGGAATCCAAGTACAGATGTAACACTTGGTTCATCAGTGCCATGAAAACTATAGGCGCGTTCGTGAGACTAAACGGCATAACCATATACTCGTATAGACCATACCTACTCCAGAAGGCTGTAAGAGGTATATCAGATGGTCTAACATGCAATTGATGGTAACCAGACCTCAATTAAATCTCCAAGAACACCCGAGCTCCTCAAAGCTGATCCAAGAGATCATCAATCCTCGGTAAGGGATATCGGTTCTTAACCGTCAACTGGTTCAACTTTCGATAATCCACACAAATCCTGAGGGTGTCGTCTTCCTTCTTCGCAAACAGGATAGGTGAACCCCAAGGAGAAGTATTGGGTCAGATGAAACCATTTGCCTGCAACTCCTCCAACTGCTTCTTGAGCTCCTGCAACTCAGATGTAGCCATCCTATAAGGAGGAATGAACATCAGTGCCACTCCTAGCATAAGCTCAATCGAAAAGTCCACCTCTCTCTTCGGAGGCAAACCTAAAAAGTCCTCTGGGAAGACATCCCTAAAATGATCCACCACTGGAGGGAAGTCTAACTGAGAAGTCCCCAGTTCATCCATATATAGACTAGAAATCTAGGCTGTAACTCCTCCTAACCCATGATGTTATGGACCCACTCTGCTCACCTGGACATCCCACTTTCCCTTATGAAGAAAAGATTCACCCTCTGGTGATATGAAACTCACCCTGCGGCGATAGAAATTGATGAATGTCTGGAAGGGAACTAGCCAGTCCATTCTGAGAATGATATCATAGCCTGTCATCTCTAGGATATAGAGATCCCAAAGGAAGTGACACCCACCAACCTCAAGAGGACACTCCTTGCATTGACGTACACCATATGTTCTTGTCCCCAACGGATTGTCTAGTGTCAAAACATCGGTAGAATAAAAGATATAGAGCTCAAGGATCTCCACAACAATGATAGATATAAAGCTATGAGTGGAACTAGTATCAAAAAGAGATAAAGAAAAAAACTAAGGCAACTAGGATCATACCTCGAACTGTAGAGGGGGCGAGATCCTGCTCCTGATGGGTTTGCTCCACTGCAAAATTCTGGCCAGCTCTGTGGCCCTGTGACCCTGCCTGACTACTCTGAGCTAATCCACCCTACTGTCGCTGGTAGCCTGGTGACTGACCACTGTGGTCGTGACCTCCACCTCAGCCTGAACGGTCGAAATAACTCTAGTTCCCATATTGGTTAGAAATTGGTGGAGCTTATCCTATACGAGGGGTCATAGATGAACCCCAGTCACCGGATACTAGTGAGAAGACCTGGAAGAAACGCTGAAGGTGTCCCAAATTGCCGCAAGAACGGAAATCCACCGGGTCTCTCTGGCACTGTGGCCTCGTATTACCACTTCTCCCACACTGGTAGCACACCACCTGACTACCAAAAGATATATCTGGCATACTCGGATCTCCCCGTGTATTCTCCCTGAGGTGCTTCCAACTATCAGCTGGTGAAGCACTAACTCTGGATGCCGAGCCGCCATGGCTCACAACTCCGGATTCCCTCAGATTCCGCTATGTGATCAGTTCCTGGTAGATGATGGAAGTGATGAAAGTCAACTTTAAGATATTCACCTGAGAGCGGATGTCTTGTCAGAGGCCATCCTTGAACTTCCTTTCCAGGAATATCCCATCTCCTCCCAGTAAGGGTGTTAAACGTTGTAGCTTAGTGAAATGAGAAAAATACTACATAACCGATAGGGTACCCTGCTCAAGGCTCATAAACTCCCAGGCTCGGTCGGACCTCAGGGTCTCTGGATAGAAGTAGTCATAGAAGATGTGCTAAAACTCCTCCCAATCCATAACCTGCTGATGAACTGCCTGTGAGATCACATCCCACCATCTCTTGGTGGAATCCCGTAGCATATAGGTAGTGATCTTGACCATCCTCTCTGGAGGTGTCTCTAAATGCTCAAAGATCATCAGCATGGCTTCTAACCATGACTCTGCAGCCAGAGGTCCTCCTTCCCCTAAGAAAGTGGGAGGATGACGTTGCTGGTAGACCCGTGTCAAATCATCCATTGACGGGGTAGGAGGCGAAGCTCTCTAAAAGGTCTGCATCATCCTCATGAAGCCTTCCCGAAACTATGCATCAGCACCGGTAATAGGTATAACTGCTGGTGCTAAGATCGACAAAACATGAGGATCTACTGGAATCCCCTGATCAGCTGTATTTGTCGTCTGATCACTGCCTTGTAACTAGAGGACAACCGGAGGACGTCTCAATGGCATGACTCTGAAAGGTCAAGCTCACACCTTATATTAGAATTAACAGGGATTGAAACAATGAATTGTAAGAAGAGAATAAGAGAAAGAAAACATTCAAGTTTTACAAAACATGACTACACGGCGTGTACAATTCCTACACAGCGTGTTCCCTGAAGTCATTCACATGGGCGTGTACTCCTTCCTAAATTGGTCATGTAACACCACAAACACACGACATGTTGTCTTAACACACGGCATGTACCTGAATCCTCTTCCCCTACCTGAGTTCTTCTATACGATTAAGCCACACAGATTTCCTAAAACAAAACTACATAGTGTGTTCAAGATACACACGACGTGTACTAGACAAGCTTCACCTGGCCCGTGTTGTTAGTGACACGACCTAACACATAGCTCACACCACACAGCGTGTTCCATGAGGACATGGCGTGTACAATAAGGGAGAACATCAACCCGTGTTGTTCGTGACATGGCCGAGTACATGGGTTAGACTACACGGCATGTTTATAAGGGACACAACGTGTATAAGAAGAGACTCCACTGACCTGTTTTGTTCATGACACGGCCGGGTTCCTAGGATTACACTACACAGCGTGTTCAACTGGTACATGACGTGTTCCCACCAGACCTTCACCATCCCATGTCTCTGCCCACATGGCCTATAACATAGTTATGGATTACACGGCATGTACATAAATTACATGGAGTATACTTAAGAAAAACAGTTTCTTCCCGAACAGAAGAACACATGGTGTGTAGTCAAAACTACATGGCATGTATTCTGGGTTTTTTCAGGCAGTAAGCCTCAAAAATTACTCCGGAACCCAGAAAACACTGAAATGAACATTAAAGGTGCCAAATTCTAATCCGTGAGGGGACATACTCCCCATGAATCAAATCTTGGCATCTTATACAAGTTATAAACAAGGATAATAGTGCAATGATCCACCAAATTCCGGTCCATGAGGGCCCATAACACCTCAAGAACCAAAGTTTGGCATCCATTCAAGAAAAACCTTAAACAAAACAATACCCTATCAAAAATCAGGTATTCAATCAATGAATATGATGTTTTTAATATTTTCATGTCTTATTATATACTCCCTTTACTGATTTTATATGAAATGTGCATAATTTGTGTGAAATATTAATGTTTTAATATTAAGTATAATTTTTGAGAATTTTTAGAAGTAGTCCAATTGAGTCAGTTTACTGTTTTAATAATTACTATCACTATACTGATCCAACTTGTGTGTTTATTATTCTGTAGGATTTCCCCTTAAATATAAAACATTTCTTTATAAGGTACCATGAGCCAATTATGCCATCTAAAGGGTCATATGGTACTCACAAACAAGACCAATGAATCTATGAAGAAACTGGACTATTCATGAATATTGATTTACTGGGATAAATAAAGAATTACAAATTCAACTATTCTCGACCATAGTTTGGGGGACAATTTAAGGAGTCTTGGATAACAATTTCAAGGCCCCAATCCAAACACAAGGGGCCCAACATATGCCTTGAAGTCCAACACACCATTCTAGCCGACAAATAAAATCAGTACAGTATTCATGACATATCTCATGATGTAAGCATCCAATGAACCTGAGATTTTTCAGTGTGAAAGAGTAGATAAAGGAGGCTGACTTTTTTTAAGAAATAATTCGGTTTTGAAGGCATCTTCTTATTCAAAAACCCTTTCACATTTTGGACTTAAAAAAGATTGCACTGAAATGGACAGATTAAAATTATTTAATCAACCGGCCATAACATTGGATACATATGTCCAAATGACTCCAAATTTTGAGAGTAGTAGGAAGACTTTATCAAATAAAACTTTTAAGAAGGATATTTCTAGATATTCGGCTGTCTGAATATCCAACCTGGCGATTCAATTGGAGGGACAGATTGGGAATGAAAACAGTCTACTCCTTGGGCTATAAATACTCTCCCCTTCTCTCCTTGAGAGGGGATAGCATTTTAGAAGAGAGGAGAAAATATTTGCACGACCAAATCCTTTCCAAAGTCTTGGGAGGACCTTCCATACTCAAGTTTTTACTTGAGTGACCTTTCCTCCTCTCTTTGTTTTCACTTACTTTCGTGTTCTTTGTTTTTGTAATCTTATAAGTCTCTTTGTTTGTAATTCTGTTTTAATGCAAGTTTCTTCTTCAATTTATCTTATTCTCCTCCAACTTCTGTAGTTTAATATTAATGTTCTTAAAATAGTTTAAATTCAGTTGAATCCCCTTCCCTTCTTTTGCTTCCTCATTCAATCAAAAATCCATTTTTAGTTATCCTCATTGTTCGTGTGTGTGTGTTCGACGTACCACTCTTTTCTAATCCCTTTCTTTTCCTTCTATTCTTAATTTATCATAATAATTATTATAACCAGACTATTAAACACCCAAATGGATGAGTAAATATCTCACTGGGGTGAGTCAAAATTTAGGGACGCTAAGTGATTGAGAGTATTTGATCGATGAGTACTCCTTAATTTAACATTGTGTATGTTGGACTTAATATGTCGTGGATTAATGAAATATTTTGTTTAACATGTGGTTTACATGGATTTTTGGAACCATAAATACACTACCATAAACAAGTACTGATTGATATTAGAATCCTAGTTAAGTTAAGGCTTGGATTAAAGCATTAACACTTAGGAATTCTAATCGACGTCAACTAGTGAAGTGGGTGTTAATTTAAATGCAATATAAAGCAAAGATCAAGGATATCACAAGCTTAACTCCCTAATAATGAACTCACCCCAATATTAATCAATTTGTTAAATCAATTATAGTCAATCAATCATTTCAATTAAGCTCTGCAAACAAACCCCCCTAATCAAAATACAATCAACTAAAAACAAACGACTATTAAAAAGTATTATCATCGAGGATTCGACCCGAGTGCTGCTATACACATTAGCAGAGCACTAGAACTTTGACCGGCCGATAGGCGACAATTGGTCGGGCATTTCAAATGGCGTCGTTTCTGGGGATGGTGCTTTATGTAGTGATTAGTTTCTGGTTATTGTAATAAAAAAACAAAAAAAAATTAAAAAAAAAATTGAAAAAAAAACACAAAGAAAAACCCATCTTCTCATAAAAATCATAAACAGAAAAAAAATAAAAATAAAAACCCATCTTACACTTTCTTCCAAAATCTCTCTGAATGCTCCATAGACTTTTGAACAATCCCTCGGATTTGTTTGACCCTGAAATTGAGAAAACACTTCTCCAACTTAAGAGGAACATAAGGGATAATCAAATAATTCAAGAACCAGTCCTTGTCCAACCAGTTGAATTAGATATGGCCAATCCTAGGGAACAAACCATTAATGAACTTGGTGCCCCTGATATGAATTTATAACCTCTTGGTATTCAATATCCAAACATAGAATCTGACTTCGAACTCAAATAGGGTTTGATTCATCTTCTTCCTCATTTCCATGGCCTAGCCGGTGAGGATCCAAATCTCCACCTTAAAGAGTTCCAAGTGGTGTGCTCTACCATGAATCCTCAAGGGGTTTCTGAGGAATAAATCAAACTCAGAGCATTTCCTTTCTCCTTATCCAACTCCGCCAAGTCATGGCTCTACTACCTTCCTCCTGGTTCCATAACCACATGGAATGACATGAAGCAACTCTTCTTAGAGAAATTCTTTCCTACTTCTCGTAATGCTTCTATTCGAAAGGAAATAAGTGGTATACATCAATTCCCAAGTGAATCACTCCATGAGTACTGGGAGAGGTTCAAAAAGCTTGTGGAAACCTGCCCACACCACCAAATTTCTGACCAACTCTTGATTCAATACTTCTATGAGGGGTTATTGGATATGGAGATAACTCTCATTGATGCCGCAAGTGGTGGTGCTCTTATTGATAAAAATCCTGCAGCTGCAAGAGATATCATAAGTAACATGGCTGCAGACACACAACAATTCCATACTCGAGCACATGATCAAGTCAAACAAGCCCAAGATAATCAATCAATTGAGTCGAACAAGATGACCGAGTGGATGAGTGAACTTACAGGTGTTGTGCGAAAAATAACTGTGGCTACCAAATCTCCAACCTCGTCTTCTCCACAATCAATGTTTCATGGACCTATCAAAAACTGTGGAATCTGTAACTCTCCATCTCATCCAACTGAAACACGTCCACAACTTCAAGAGGATCAATCCGATTCATCTGGACCAATGGAGCTCAATGCATCATATGCTCAGCGGAACACCAATCCTCAACTATCAGGTCAATTTGTTAGAAAATTCAACCAACCTCACTCTGATACCTTCTCTTCTTCCTATAACCAAGGCCTTAGGTATGGTAATCCCATATCTCATCCCCCTTAATTCCCTCCTCAAAACCCAAACCAGTTTCAATATGGTCATGGTGTTGGTAACTTCCAACAACCTTATCCTTTTCTTCCTCAACCTCAAAGGAACAATCCTCTTCCTGGATTCCATTATCCTAGTGAGCCTTCCCAATTCCAAAACCAATACAATCGCTTTACCAATAACCAAAATCAATGTAATCCCAATTTTGGACAAACCTCTTCTTCTAAGCAACCATGGGAAAGTGCAGTGGAAGTTCTTGCCTCCTTCACCCGTTCTAGCCTCAAGAACATTGAAACCCAAATTGGTAAACTTGCATCCCACCTTAGTCAGCAGAAACCATCCAATTCTACCCAACTTCTAGCTTAACCATTACCCAACCCCAAGGGTAATGTAAGTGCAATTGCACTTAGATCATGAAATAAAATTTATATGCCTCAAGATAAGTCTTCCAACCATCCTTTGAATGCTGTCCTATAAATTGAAAAGAAAAAGAAAATTGAAAAGGAATCTGAATCCATTCCATCACCTCCTTCCATTTCACTTAAAAATCCAATTCCTTTTCCTCAAGCTTTTTATAATCCAAATAAGTCCTTTGAACCCGATCCAGAAATTCTATACATGTTTAGACGTGTTGAAGTCAACATTCTCCTCTTAGATTCCATAAAACAAATTCCTAAGTATGCCAAGTTTCTCAAGGAATTGTGCACCCACAAGAGGCAACTTAGGACCTTTGAAAATGTTTCCACCCAGCAGTCTATTCCCATAAAGTGAAAAGATCCAGGGACCGTTACGGTTCCATTCCAAATGGGAAGTTACAACTTTGATTATGCAGTCATAGACCTTGGAGCCTCAATTAATGTCATGCCTAAATCCATCTTCTCCAACCTTGGTCTAGGTCCCTTACATCCAACGGGTGTTTTCATTCAATTGGCCAATCAAAGCACAACCAGTCCTAAGGGAATAATTGAGGATGTCCTTGTCCGAGTCAATGATCTTATCTTCCCTACTGATTTCTATGTCCTTGAAATGGAAGGGGAGAAGAACTCTTCTCGATCTCCCCTAATTCTAGGAAGACCATTCCTCATGACTGCGAGAACCAAGATTGATGTCCATTCAGGCATCTTATCCATGGAATTTAGTGACCAACTGGTCAAGTTCAACATTTTCCAAGCCATGCGATACCCATCTGAGGATCACTCTGCATTCTCAATCCATGCTTCTAAGGACACTTCTAAGTGTCAATCGAACCCCAATCCACCATGTTCTTCATGTTATAATGACAAAGGATCTTGTGAAATCTGCACTATGATTAACAAATTCATAAATGGTGAAGTTGATGTGGACCTCTCATTTATAGACTCCATCAATCTAGAGGAACTTGAAAACTCTCTTGAATCCCACATCAACTCTGATCTCTACTACTCTACATTGGAAATTATTAAGGAGAATGAATCTGAAGCAACTGAAGTCCCTTCCTCCATTCCTGAGTTTTCTAACACACAAATAGAAGATGAGACTGATCATAAACCTCTTCTTGAACACCTTAAATATACATTCCTTTTCCATGATCACTCTTATCCTATCATTGTCTCTTCTTCACTAACCGAAACTGAGGAGACCAAACTTGTTCAAGTGTTAGAGAAAAAAAAGGCCCTAGGTTGGACCCTAGATGACATACCAGGAATCAAACCTGCTCTTTGCATGCATCACATCCATCTTGAGGAATCATCAAAACCAATTAGACAACCACAAAGAAGACTCAATCCACTCATCCTTGAGGTAGTTAGGGAAAAGATCACAAAGATTCTCCAAGATGGTATTATATACCCAATTTCTAATAGCGAATGAGTTAGTCCAATTCAAGTTGTACCTAAGAAGGGTGGGATAACTGTTGTCACAAATGAACATGGAGAGGTAGTCACAACTCGAGTGAAGAACAAATGGTGTGTGTGCATCGACTATATGAAATTTAATGTTGAAACAAGAAAAGATCGCTACCCTCTTCCATTCCTTGATCAAATACTGGAACGATTAGCTGTAAAGTCACACTATTGCTTTCTTGATGGATACACCAGCTACTTCCAAATCCCAATCGCACATCAGGACCAAGAAAAGAGTACTTTCACATTCCCCTTTGGAACATATGCATATAGAAGAACGACTTTTGGCCTTTTCAATGCTCCTGAAAAATTCTAGAGGTGTATGATGAGTATCTTTTCTGAATTCATTGAACACTGCATGGAAGTCTTCATGGATGACTTCACCATTTATGGTGATTCATTTGAATCTTGTTTGAATTCATTCTCTCTAGTCCTTCAAAAGTGTGTCAAGTGTAACCTTGTGTTAAATTTTGAAAAATGTCACTTCATGGTTGCAAATGGGATTGTTCTAAGGCACATAGTTTCAAAAGATGGTATTGAAGTTGATCCTACCAAAATTGAAGTGATCCAAGCACTTCCTGAACCCACTTCTGTTCGGGACATCCATTCCTTCCTCGGTCATGCCGGTTTCTATCAGAGATTCATACATAACTTCAGTAGGATTTCCCTCTCACTCACTCGGTTTCCCCAAAATGATGTCATTTTCCATTTCGATGAGGTTTTCAAGAGAGACTTCATTGAACTCAAAACTGCTCTTACATCTTCCCCGATAATCCAACCCTTAGATTGGTCCTTACCCTTTGAGTTGATGTGTGATGCTTCTGATAGAGCTGTTGGGGTTGTTCTTGGTCAAACAAGAGAAAAAATTCCTCATGTCATCTATTCTGCCTCAAAAATATTGGATGAAACTCAATCTCACTACACTATCACTGAAAAGGAACTTTTAGCAGTGGTTTTTTCCTTAGATAAATTCCGGCCCTATCTCTTAGGTTCCAAAATCATCATCTTCACAAACCATTCTTCTATAAAGTTCTTACTCAAGAAAAGTGATTCAAAACCAAGGCTAATAAGATGGATTATAATGCTCCAAGAGTTTGACCTTGAAATAAAAGATAAACCAGGAAAATAAAACCTTGTGGCGGATCACTTGAGTATAATTTCTAATTCTTCTCTTTCTGAAATCATCGATACTGAATTCCCTATTAATCACCTTTCACCTCTCACTCCAATGTTACCATGGTATTCCCCAATTGTAAATTACTTTGTTTTTGGTGTTTTTCCTTGAAAAGTTTCAAAAGAACAGAAAATGAAGTTGGAAAGTGATTCAAAACACTATTTTTGGGAAGAAAATAAACTTTGGAAAACTGGGGAAGATATGGTAATTAGGAGATGTGTCAATGAAAATGAACATTCTTCCATATTAGAATTTTTTCACTCACTTCCTGGAGGTGGCCACTTTGGACCACAAAGGACCTTTTGAAAGGTCCTAGACTCTAGATTCTTCTGGTTTTCACTCTTCAAGGACTCACACGAGTTCTGTAAATCATGTCCCACTTGCCAAAAGTTTGGCACAATTTCAAAGAGAAATGAAATGCCCCAAAATCCTTTAATTTTCTATGAGATCTTCGATGTTTGGGGTATCGATTTCATGGGACCATTTTCCCCTTATAATGGATTCTCATAAATCCTTCATGCGGTTGATTATGTTTCTAGGTGGGTAGAGGCCAAACCCACTAAAAAGGATGATTCACATACTGTTAGTGAGTTTCTAAAGACACACATCTTCCATAGATTTGGCATGCCTCGTGCCTTGATCAGTGACTTAGGAACCCATTTTTGTTATAGAACCATGGAACCACTTTTGAAAAAAATGGGATTGTACATAAAACTTCAAATGAATATCACCCCCAAATAAATGGAATGGCTGATTTTTCTAATAGAGAAGTGAAAAGAGTTCTAGAGATAATTGTAAAACCCACCAGAAAAGACTGGACTGAAAGACTTGGTGAAGCACTTTGGGCTTATCAAACTGCCTATAAAACACCCATTGGGATGTCTCATTTTAGGATAGTTTTTGGTAAAGCATGTCATTTTCCGGTTGAAATTCAACATAAGTCATTTTGGGCAGTTAAAACTTGTAATTTTGATCTTGAAAAATATGGTGAAGAAAGATTGTTTCTATTGGATGCACTGGAGGAGCTTCGACTTGATTCTTATGATAATTCTAATCTCTACAAAGAAAAATCCAAGGCACTCCATGATAAACACATTGTGAGAAAGGTATTTAATGAAGATGAAAAGGTAATTCTCTTCAATTCTCGATTTCGGCTTCACCCAGGTAAGCTTAATTCTCGTTGGGAAGGTCATTTTGTTATTACTAATGTTTAACCATTTGGTGCAGTGCAAGTCCAAGACCCCTCTTCCAAAAGGACATTCACAGTTAATGGACATAGGTTAAAGCATCACCATAAGAGGACACACAATCCTAGATCATCATCGACTTCTACTGGATCCCCAATATTTCCAGTTGACCAACCACTAGATAGAGATGGCGACCTGCCAAATCCAAACCAGGGGGCACCTCTTTCCCTTTAACTCTCTCTCTCTCTTCCTCCCTCAACCTCTTTCTTCTTATTCCTCTCTCTTTCATTTTTTTACCACTTTATTTATCAAAACCTTTATTTTTCACTTTCTCTTTTGTGTATGTGTATCTTTATTAAAAACTAAACAAAAACCTAAACAAAAACAAAACAAGAAAAATCATCATAACATAAAATATATATGTACAAAAAAAATCAAGAGTCATGATTACTCACCTTCCAATTTTCAAATTTTGTCCAACCATTTTTTGGAGTGAAAAGACATGTTTTCATCTCAAAAATTTTGTATTTTCATCATAAATTTGGATAAAGAATTTTGTGTCAAAATTAACAAATTTTGAATGCTAAATTTTTTATTTGGAAAATTGTATTCCCAAACCATGAGGAAAAACATTTGATTTCATGCTAAGGCCACCTATGGACATATTTTCAAAATGTGTGTTTTCACCCCCATTTTTGAGTCTGGAGTTTGTGGACCTTCGAGCTGAAATTCCTGCCTTAGTGTGCATTAATATGATAGAGGAATTTTCTGAACCACATGAGAATCACAATAGCCAAATAACCTCCCATTTCCCTTACATTAATCCTCATTTTGAAAGCCCCTTAAAGCCTATGAAAACCTTTTCTTTGATAGCCACATTACAAGCCCAATACATTTTCCCACCCAATATCAACATGGATTTTCGTTGAATATTTTTTTGAAATTTAAGTGTGGGGGGGAATGGATTTCATTGTTTGGGTACCCTATTATTGATTTTCAACGAGTCATCATCTTCTTGAGGGAAATATTCAATTTTAGTGTGGGGGATATGTTGTCATTAAGTGTGTTTTGGAGGATGTAATGTACTTCCATTTATGTAATTTTGTAAATGTTATTGACAAGTGTTCAAAAAAATGATGAAAAAAAATAAAAATAAAATTGAAAAAAATGGGTTGTATCTTGGGTAGGTCAAAAATCACTCTTCCTCAACCTTTGATCTTGTTATAACTATTACAATTAGTGTCATGAGGAGATCAAACATGGGTTGGGATATGAGTGTGAGATCCGTTTCACGGTCAACTTTCGAAAAAACAAAGAAAAAAAAGGAAAAGAAAAAAAAGAACACTTGCATTATATTCTTATGTCATTTGGAGAATTTTTTTGATTTGTAAATATTTCATCTTCTCATTACCTTCATATTTTCTTCCTCTATTGTGTCTTTCTTCACACAATCATTCCCTTGTAAATATGTTTTTTCATTTCCTTCTATGTTTTATTTCAAAAAAAAATGTGCATTGCTTTTTCTATGTTGGTGTTTTACCCCCTTTTTTCTATCTTTTGGATATCATCTTCCTACTGTCCCATAGGCATAGAAAAACCCCTTAAAAAGACCTCTTGATTCTTATGCACTTTGATAGTTATTGTAAGCTGTGAACTCTTTCAAACTCTAATATTTTTACTTTTGGTTGGTGAAAGAGTGAACCTCCACAAATGAATTTTATCATCTCGAGAGGTGTGAGTTTTGAGTGTCCACATTTTCCATTTCTAAATTTGAGCATGAAAAAACGAATTAGTTTTGGAAAAATTTTTCTGTAACAACTTGTGGTGGAATTCCAAATTGATGAGCGAAATAGTCTAAACCTCCCCTGATTGAAGAAAACAAAATTGTAATATTTGTTGGTGAGTGAAAATGATTTTGTCATGTTTTTATATTTGTTGCACGTGAGGACATGAACAAGAATAAGTGTGGGGGATTTGATGTTGTTAATATTTCCATGTCTTATTATATACTCCATTTACTGATTTTATATGAAATGTACATAATTTGTGTGAAATATTAATGTTTTAATATTACGTATAATTTTTGAGCATTTTTATAATTAGTCCAATTGAGTCAGTTTATGGTTTTAATAATAACTATCACTATACTGATCCAAATTATGTGGTTATTGTTTTTTAGGATCCCCCTTTAAATATACAACATTTCTTTAGAAGGTACCATGAGCCAATTCTGCCATTTGAAGGGTCACATGGTCCTCACAAACAATACCAAAGAATCTATGAGGAAACTTTACTATTCATGAAGATTGATTTACTGGGATAAATACAGAAGTCTAAATTCCACTATTCTCGACCAAAGTTCGGGGGACAATGTAAGAAGGCTTATATAAAAATTTCAAGACCCAAATCTAAACACAATGGTCCCAACATATGCCTTGAAGTCCAGCCCACCATTCCGGATGAGAAATAAAATTAGTACAGTATTCATGAAATATCTCATGATTAAGAATCCAATAAAGCTGATATTTTTCAGTGTGAAATAGGAGATATAGTCCGCTGACTTTTTTGAATAAATAATTTGGTTTTGAAGGCATATTCCTATTCAAAAACCCTTTCACATTTTGGACTTTAAAAAGACTGTATTGAAATGGACAGATTAAAATTGTTTAATAAACTAGACATACCTTTGGATAAATAGGTTAAAATGACTCCAAATTTTGATATTAGTTGGAAAACTTCATTATATACAACTTTGAAGAATGATATTTCTCTATATTAGGTTGTCTAACTAGCCAACTTAGCGATGCAAGTGGAGGGAAAGATTGGGAATGCAAACAATCCACTCCTTGGGCTATAAATACTATCCCCTTATCTCCTAGAGAGGGGTTGGAATTTCAGAAGAGAGGATAACATATTGGCATGACCAAAGATTTTACAAAGTCTTGTGAGGACCTTCCATACTCAAGTTTTCACTTGATATACCTTTCCTCCTCTCTTTGTTTTCACTTACTTTCATGTTCTTCGTTTTTGTAATCTTGTAAGTTTCTTTGTTTGTAATTCTGTTTTAATGAAAGTTTCTTCTTCAATTTATATTATTCTCCTCCAACTTCTGTAGTTTAATATTAATTTTCTTAAAATAGTTTAAATTCAGTTGAATCCCCTTCCATTCTTTTTCTTCCTCATTCAATCAAAAATCTGTTTTTAATTATCATCATTGTTCGCGTGTGTGTATTTGAAGTACCACTCTTTTCTAATCACTTTATTTTTCTTCTATTCTTAATTTATCATCATAAGTATTATAATCAAGATATTAAACACCCAAATTTCTGAGTAAATATCTCATTGGGGTGAGTCAAAATTTAGGAACGTTAAGTGATTGAGAGTATTTGCTCGATGAGTATTTGTTAATTTAACATTGTGTATGTTAGACTTAACATGTCATGAATTAATGACATATTTTGTTTAACATGTGGTTTCCATGGATTATTGGAACCATAAATACACTACCATAAACAATTACTAATTGAGATTATAATCCTAGTTAAGTTAAGTCTTGCATTAAATCTTTAAAACTTAGGAATTCTAATTGACGTCAACTTGTGAAGTGGTTGTTAATTTAAACACAATATAAAGAAAAGATCAAGGATATCACAAGATTAACTCCCTAATAATGAACACACCCCAATCTTTATAATTTTTTTAAATAAATTATAGTCAATAAATCATTTCAATTAAGCTCTGCAAACAACCCCCCTAATCAAAATAAAATCAACTAAAAACAAACGACTATTACAAAGTATCATCACCAATGATTCGATCCGAGTGCTGTTATACACATTTGCAGAGCACCGGAACTTTGATCGGTCAATAGGTGACAATCGGTCGTGGATTTTAGCATCTATCACAACATCATGCATATTCTACACAACATATATTATGACAACATGCAATCGCTAATGCATTCTAGATGGCATAGAAAAAATGCATGGCATGTGATTTCTAACAAGTGCATATATGATGCATGAGATTGAATACCCTCATTTCATCAGGTTGAGACAGAAATAGAATCTCAATAAAATCAATGATAAAAGCACAAAATATGCAAATCACCCAATGGTGAGATCAAATCAGCTGTAAAATTGGAAACCAGAAGAAATTGAAATAACAAGGTAGATTGGATTTTCCCTGTACGCGGGTTATCTACTCCCGGGCACAGCTTATTTCCAAGTACATATTCCATCCTATCCCTGGCTAAAGGCTCCAAACCGTAATTCAAGAGAAAATAAACCATCTGATACAACTTTGTAACATCCTGGTTCCAAAAGCCACCCAGAGGCACCCTGTACCCGGTTGGTCACATGGCCTCAAGCACATTTCCCTGAATTCCAGAGGCTGCCGACTAGCAGTGAGGGCCTTGGGTGTGAAAGTGGGGAAACTATTCCCTCATTGGCAGAGTACACAGAAGAAGTAAACAGATATACAATAGTGGATGTAGTAATAATACCAAACAAAAGTAACAACGGAAGACTGATAAAGAAACGACTAGAGCATATATATATATATAAATGATGCATGATACATATATTTCAAGGAAAGCAACCAAAAAAGTCACAATGCTGAATACAGTACTAAACAAAAGTACAAAAGGAAAATAGATAAGCATCTCCTCAGCATCGCAAGCCTCAGCTTGGTCTCATGCTCTCCAGATCCAATGCAATCAAGTGCCTAAAGTAGAAGGGTGCTTGCCCTTATCTATACCTGTAACAACATAATCTTTTTGGGCCCAAAAGCATGACCCAAACAGGGTGTGAGACTAAATCCCAATAGGCAACCACCATGAGATCTGTGCCTAACAGTCAGTGAATATATGGTAGAAAAAAAATACAGAAAACAGTAAATAGGGAAGTACTCAATAGTAAACAATCCACAGTTTCAATATTCTAACGTCATCAAGTAAGAATCTAATCAAAGCAGGTATTCCTCTGGGAAGTACTCACATCCTAACCCCTATAGTTCAACCCAAACAAGTACAAGAAACCCTTTGGGAAGAACACACAGTAGCACCCCTCTGGTTCAGCTAAAGTATAGACTCTCTAAGGAATCACTCACCGTCAAATCCTCCTATAGTCTTGTATCGGTAACTAAAGGCGGTCTGGGGAAGCACTCAATGTATATTCCCCCTGTGTCCCGTATCATGGATCTAAAGACTCTAAGGAAGCACTCAACGTCAATTCCCATGGTGGTATCACATCGTATAATTATAAAGACACTCTAGAGAAGCCCTTACATCCAATATCCCTATGGTATATACACCGGGTTCTCAGGGCCCTGTGTAAGTCAAGAAAGCATAGTAGTGCGTATCAGACAAGGTAAACCTCAGGAACTACTTGGCTAGCATTCTACAACATAACAACATAATAGAACAACAATCACACCATCTTACAATAGTAGGCGTGGGAAAGTAAACAGTAGCCTAACAGGAAAACTAGACCCAAATGTCAAAACATTCAAACATGCATGGGAAAAACATCCAAAGAACAACAATTTAACCCTAATCACATTAAATTTACCTCTACTCAAGCATACAAGAAAGCAAGGAAAACAATATGGCTAAAACGGTAAACACGCAATACCCCGTTCATGGGAATTGGGAAAATTTGCACATAAAACTCAAATAATTTCAATAGAAAGGCACAAACCACCTACCTCGGCATTGGGAGATCAATATAATTGAACCTCAAGGCTTGAATCACTTCATAAAACCATGGATCTATGAAAAGGCTCAAAATTTTCAGCCAAAGATAACTTAGAAAAGAAGATGAATTAGGAAACGAAGCTATAGGAGAAGAGATAACTCACCAATGCGATTCTAACGCAACCAATGGTGTTCGATTCAGAGGACGTACGATCTCTTGGGGGTTCTTCAAAGATCTGTGGCCATACCCTCGCTCTTGGATGAACCAGACCTAGAAGTAGTCGATCTGTCCATCAGACGCGACCCCAGTGCGTTTAATAAAAAAAATTTACATGGCGTGTAATTTTGAAGTACATGGCATGTACTCGACTTTTCCGTACTCCACTTAAGGAGGCTTCCAGGTCACCCCACACGGATGTGTGCATGGCTAGTACATGTCCAACACCCGACTACCTGTGGTAACTGAGTACACAGCGTGTACTTCGAAAATTTCCAGAATTTCCTCTTTTTCATAAAAACGACCAGAAAAGGAAAACATAACTGAAAAGAAGGTCCAGGTTCTTACACTATCATTGAAAATGGACTTTTAACTATGGTTTTTTATATTGGATAAATTATATCCCTATATCTTATGTTCCAAAATCATCATCTTTATAGACAATTGAACATTAAATTTCTAACTCATGAAAAGTGATACTAGACTGAGGCTAATAAGATGGATCGTCATGCTCCAAGAGTTTTACCATTCGATGAAATACATACCTAGAAAATAAAACATTGTGGGTTATCACATGAGTATAATTTCTAGTTATTATCATTATAAAATCATTGATCATGAATTTCCCATTTAACATCTCTAATCATCTGCTCTGAAGTTACCATGGTATTCCGCAATTATAAATTAATTGGTTTTTGTGTTTTTCTAGAAAATTTTTCATATGAACAAAACATAAATCTTAAAATTGATTTAAAATACCATTTTTGGGATGGTAATATACTTTGAAAAGTTAGGGTTGACATAGCAATTAAGAGATATGTTTATGAAGATGAACATTATACCATATTGGAATTCTACCACTCAATACCTGGAGGTGGATACCTTAGACCACAAAAGACCACATGAAATGTCCTAGACTCTAGATTATTATTCCCTTCACTACTCAAGGATTCAAATTATTTTTTTCAATATTTTCTCACTTTCCAAAAGTTTTTCCCAATTCCCAAATAATCAAAATTCCCCAAAATCCCATAATCTTATATGAGATCTTTAATGTTTGGAGCATAGATTTCATGATACCCTTACCCCCTAAAATGGATTCTCCTATATTATTCTTATGTTCAACTATGTTCTAGGTGGGTTAATTCCAAACTCACTTGAAAGGATGATGCACATACTATTAGTGAAATTCTCAAAAACCCCAAATCTTCCATCAATTTGAAAATCTACATACCTTAGTTAGTGACTTAGAAACCCATTTTTGTAATTGAACAATGGATTCACTTTTGAACAAATTGGGTTCATCTATAAAACATCAACTTCATATTCCCCCCCCCCCCCAAAAAAAATGGAATGGCTGAACCTTCCAATAGATAAGTGAAAAGAGTGGTTGAGATAATTGTAAATCCCATAAGAAAATACTAGTTTGAAAGACTTGGTGAAGCGCTTTGAGAATATCTAACTAACTATAAGACACCAATTGTGATGTCTTCTTCTAGGTTTGTTTTTGGTAAATCATGTATTTTACCAATTTAAATCCAACATAATTCATTTTAGACTATGCGAACATGTAATTTTGATTGTGAAATTTTCATGAAGAGAGATTTTTTCAGTTGACTATATTGGAGGACATTCAACTTAATTTCTATTATAATTCCAATATATATAATGGAAACTGTATTTAACTCTATGAAAAAAACACATTCTGAGAAAGATATTTCATGAAGGTGGAAAGGTAATTCTATTCAATTATTTATTTTAGCTTCACCTAGTTAAACTTCATTCTTGTTGGGAAGATCCTTTTATTATTTCCCATTTGGTGTAGTGAAACTCCAATACCCTTATTCCAAAAGTACATTAATTATTAATGGGAATTAGTTAAGGCATCACCATGAGGGGGTACACACCCCACGAACTACATAAACTTCCACTAGATCGCTAACTACTGGAGTAGAGTCACCATTTGATGGAGACAACGAACCATCAAATCAAAACCATGGGGAAACTATTTCCCTTTAACTCGCTATACCTATCTTTCTCATCCTTCTCCATATTTCTCTATCCTTATCTCTATATCTCTCTCTATCTTCTTCACATCTCCTTCTCACCTCTTATATCATTTTTTACGACTTTCTTTATCCGTCATTTTTTTTCTTCTTTTGTGCCAGAACTTCAGCACTAAGAAGTGTAAATTGGAATGACCATATCCTTTACAAAGGCCTAGGAGGACATAAAATCTAATTTTTTAACTTGATAGAACATTTATCTATTCTTTCCTTTCATTTAAATCCATTTGTTTCAATTTAAATCATGTAAGTTTGATTGTAATTTAATTTTGATTTAAATGGATTTATCATCATCATCACATCTTATTCTCATCCACTTTATATGGTGTAATATTAATGGTCTTAAAATATTTTAAATTAGGTTTAAAACTCTTCCCTATTTTACATTCTAATTCAATCAAAATCATGTGTTTACCTCCATTTGTGCATGTTCATGAATGATTCATTTCTCATCTCATTCCTTCCCTTTTTTTATTTAATGCATCATTACAAATAATATAAACTAGATTTTTATCCACAAAAATGGATGAGTAAATCTCCCATTGGGGTGAGTCATAATTGGTTGATGTTAAGTGATTGAGAGATTTCACTTAGTTAATGTTCATTGAATTAATATTGTGTATATCAAACAAGAGATTTTATGGATTAATCACATGTTTTATGACATGTGGATTACATGGATTATTGGATCCAAAATTACACATGGGTTTATGAAATATTAAACCTTCGATTAACAATAATTTATAATGATTATAACCCTAGTGAAGGCTTGGATTAAATCCAAAAAAATTGGGAATTCTGATAAAAAATATCTTGTGAAGTTGATGTTAATTTAGTGAAATGTTTTTAAAAAATAAAGTATATAATAATATTATATCTCCAATGATGAACTCACCCAATAATTTTTAAATTGTTAAACAAAACTCATCAATGAATCAATTCACCTAAGCTCTGCAAACAAAACCCCTATTTAAAAGACAAAAAAACAATTGATTCCAAACCATAGTACCATCATTGAAGATTTTAATCGAGTCAAACTATACATATTATAGTAGATAATCAGATATTTTAATAGTTAATTGGTTATAATTATCCATACATCTAATGTATTAAGGGTTCCTTTTTCACTAAAAGGTCTTATTTGTTCCCCACTATGAGTATAACCTAGAAGTTTCAGGAAATTATTCTTAAATATATATTATATAGTGATATGATATCATTTGATGAGATTCCAATAACATAAGCTACCAAGGGTGGAGACTTATAGGACTTCGAGACACTTTCTCATTGTGTAAGCCCTGGGTAATCTTCAAAGAATGAGATTATGAGAATATGAACCACCAGTAGGAAATCCACATTTATTTAGGTCATTGGATATTCCTATATGTATATGTGTTTAATAATACAAAGAATTTAATATTATTATTAATCAATATTTCGATTCACACACTTTTATGTATTAAAGAATACCATGATGACATATGCCCATAGTGTGGTAAGATACATTGGGTGCATCATGAGTAATATTTCATTAATGAATAATGTGAGAAAGATTTTTTATTTTTTAATCCTTAATGGAAGTTGAAATATCAGTCCATTTGATGTAAATAAAACAACATTTTTAAGTTCATGACCATGGACTATTGGGGGAATGTTCATTTCTAGAAAGTTAAATAAAGTGACATTAAGAACATATATTGATGAAACTAACATGAAGCCTACATGATTAGAGATATCATGGTGAAGGAATTATATGACACAATTTATATTTGTATGTGCTTATTATTATTTCGCTATTTAAATCCATTCTCTATGGGTGACTTGGAATGTTATTAGATAATAACCTTGGAATTTAGATGGTTCTGACTAATTCCATGGATAAAGAGTCCTAAAGGGTCACACACTAAGTTTATTTGGAAACTTATTTAAATTTTATTTAAATTTAACATGTTGAGTTGATATTATTCTCATACATAGTTTAATAACTATTCATTTTTAGTTGATCACATATATTCATTCACCAATTATTTGATAGAATATTATGTGATTTGAATATCGAATAAATACTCATTTTTAAAGGTGGCTACTAATTATGGGAATATATAATATTTTTTTATTCTGGTTCATTCACATGGTAAAAAATATATATTTATTTTTTTACATGAGTATTTAATAAAAATTTCTTCACTAGTACTCTGAATTTAACATTTATTTATTCATTTTTGAATAATTAAGTGATAATTATTTATTTATATAAATTGAAATTATTTAGATCATGATAAATATTAGGGATTGGTGGATCAAGTATAATGGTTCGATGAGAAATTAAATATTAAATATTACTTGAATAAATATTAATTTATTTATTCAAGGAAATAATATTTATTTTTCTTCAATTTTAATGCATGTTAAGTAAATAATAATACTATTATTATTTAGATATGGGGTTAACTAAGGATTGGGTTAATAATAAGGGACAATGTGAAATTATTTATTCTCTAAACCAACTTTATCAATACCTAGTTATATTGTAATGCCCCAACCCCAGTTACCCATAGTCAGTGCATTATTACATAACATTGGCATGATCACCAAAGATCAAGTCTCGAAAGACTGATTAGTTTAGTAGCCTTGGAATCATTAGATATATTCATAAGTCTTACATTACATCATAATGTAAAAAAAACTACAACAACATCTTGTCTTCATATCCCCTCATACTATCCCTGCAGGTCATTCAGAAAATACTTCTTCACATCATGGGAAAGATTAAAACATTGAAAGGGGTGAGCTCAGATGCTCAATAAGGATAACAATATAGCGGAAGATTTAATAGATAAGCATAAACATTTAAGGAAATGTATAACTAAAAAAATCCTTTTAAAATTGAACTTCATCATTAAATGGAAAAGATAAAATGAAATAATGCCATTTACTTATTCACATGGATATTCTACTAGTCGAATAATCACATGCAATATCAATAACCACTTTCATAATGATGGAAGGCATAATTCCAGACTATCATAACCACATAGTCAAGGCCACGTGCCAAGACTACAAATAAGATTTTTTCAAGGCCTTGTGCCAAGACACTAGTTTGTCTCATGAGACCTTCCGATTCATCGAGGAGCTATAGCGAGCTCCACCCGTCACTTATTAAGTCCAATGCATTCCTCATATGAAAAGGTCTAAAAATAACATAAACATTCATATTAAAACTAGCATACGAAATGTCAATACTTTCTCCATAAACCATGAATGGTATAAAAATAACACATCCACAGTCAAAAATATCACAAAAACTTCAATACGATATTGAAGTTTTGTATCATAATAAATCAACTTCAAAGAAGCTTAAAATCCATCAAAGGATATTGACATAGATGAAATCAAAACTCTTTGAGAGAAATATCTTTTTTTTAAATCATTGAAAAGTCACACATTTATAAAGGAATTAATTTAGAAGATATTTTTTAATCAAAGTGTCCCATACCACTTTGAAACTTTTGAAAATAATTATCATTTCAAAACATTCATGTTCATATAAATAAATCCATAAAATCATTTTGAAAATATGGACATTAATTAAAAAGATTTAGAAAGATAAATCTTTAAAACATTTAAAATTATGAACTTGATAAAGAGTACCTTTCAAAAATACTTAAAATATTCATTTTGAAATCATTTTTATGAAAAATGGACATGGATGATAAAAATGTCCCGGTAAATAATTACACATAAACAATCTCGAATAATAATGAGATTGATGAATTAACCCTTACCAATTTCGTAACTTACGAAACATACACCCCATTAAAGAGGGAGCATACAATTAATATGTAAATACATATAAATTAAAGTGTATTACACAAATAATACAATTATGGGCAGTACATACACCACACAAAAGGTAATAATGGCAATATGGCATTAATCTCACTGGAATAAGGAGTGAGATGAAAACCACTTACCTTGTAATTTTCCTTGGTCGAGGGTAGGTTAAAATCATGTATAATAGTTAAATCATTGTTATTAAATTATAAAATAATCATATACATAAATATGATATCATATATGATCTTTTAATATTGCCTTGTTAATAATATTTTAGTATTATCGTCGTTTCGAGTGTTAACTTACTCATTTTATTTTATATGTTTTGTTACATAAGATCTGTTTGTTATGGATGGGTTGTATATTATTCATATCCAGAATTATATAAAGTCCTTAAACATTATTTTTAATCATCAAATGAGAATTATACATGAATAGATACGATGGGGAATGAATCCCATCGCGTTCGTGGAGATGGTAGTCCGTAGGTTAACCTCCTGTATAATAGGTATATTATTATTGCAGTATAATATAATATATTGAATGTGTTACTTATGTTCATTAACACCTTACTTTATATGTTCCATGTATGGTAAGAAAGAGTCATATCACTTTGAGGGGGCGGTAGTCCGCACTTCCTCAAATGAAATTATCGTATATATATACAACATGAAACGAATAATGGTATGCTATAAAATGGAATTACAGAAGCTTATATATAAAATAAATATTATAAATATCATATTTAATTATACTTCCATCATAATTGCCACCATGAGAGGTGGTAGGATATAATTGAACAATCATCGTTTCGTGAGGCGTTTGGTTTCCATCCAGAGAAACATTATGTTATTCACCCATTAGATGGAGGTGTGTGTAAGTGTAGTTCGAATAATTCTCATACAAATATCCTATTATATTGAGTATACTGGTAATGTTACAAAAGAAAAGAATATGAAGGGTTTAGGGGTTGAAGAAGTAAAAGAAAAGAAAAGAAGCTAAGAGAAATTGTTACCTTTAATTTGGGTAACTCCCTTTGGTTTGAACCAAAAAGGATTCTTGAAGTGATTTCTGCCTAAGGTAAGGCTTCTAGGAGGAGGATAAGGATATAGGGAGATTAATTGGACAGAGTTTGGACAATCCAAAAGGCTTTATAGGTGTTATTAATTGGTTATAAGTGGTGTCCTTTTATAAGGGGGAGGAGGGGATCTTTAAGAAAAAATTAAAGTGTTATTTTATAATAAATTCATATTCAGTTTCTAATGGATTTAAAGTAGATTATTTAAATTATAAGGTGTGGATAGGTCTAAAACAACTCAACAAATAGGTTTTAGACAGGTTTGGGTCACTTTATTAACCTTATCTTTTAGTTTTAACTCTTAGTTAATTAGTTTGACCCTTACCATGTCACTTTGTATTTTTATATTATATAGTTAATAAACTGACTACATACATCCAAGATACCCCCAAGTGGTCCATTAATAATACACCTACCATTATATAAGTCCTTTGGATGAGCCTTAGAATTTTAGGAATATAATATCAATTAATAATATAATATTTGTTTTAAAAACTCATTTAGGTCAATTTTGACACTATTCAATAATTGATTTTTTTTAAAGTCTTAAGAACTTTATTAATTCGAATAAAATTTATTTAAGAAATAATAACATGTAATATTATCCAATAAAATTAGTGGATGTCATCAAAACTTTCAAATTAGATTTATTTTAACTTTTATAATACCAATTATTTGATAATTTTATTATTAAGGAAAATACTACATCATTATTGTGTCACAAATAAATTTAATTATTAAAAGTCTAAAAATTATAAATAAAATATCATTATGTAGGAAATATTTATATATTTCTAATGAATATTTATAGTTGAAAATAAAAAATATATAACCCTATAAAAAATTGTTTTACTAAAAGATATATGCTTATGTCATTTTTGCATTTACTTTAACTTAATTAATATAAAGTGTCATTATCACTTAAAAGTGGCTCCATGGGGTCCAAAAATCGACCAAAATATTCCCATGGTCGTACATGTATCAAAAAATAGGTTTAGGACACGTTTTATGGTAATTTAGTATTATTATAATATTATTTTGTACCCTTATTTACCGGACTTACCCTTTAACCATGGTAAATAAAATATTTACTGAAGTAATTATTCAAAATGTATGAAAATAAAAGTTACCTATTTACACAATTTAGATATCCTGATTCTAAATATAGAAACCATTTTCATAAATTCAAACCACATAACTGGAAGAAATTAATTTAAAATTAATTCCCGTTGTCGAAACAAAAAAATGTGTTTTTAACAAATAATAACTATCAAAAGATTGACACTTTCTTATGTCCAGTTTAAATATTAAATTATGTCCAATGACCAAAATTGGATTAAATGGTAAAATTATAATCTAATTATACTTTAAAATCACTCAAATTCATAATTTATCACTATTAATTATTTCGATTAAAAAAGTTGTTTTTAATTAAAATTTAGTAATCTTCACTATTCATCAAAATATGAAAGTTATCAGAAAAGTACCAAAATTTTACCCTAAGATAATTTTGATATTATGAATAAAAAAATGATGTCTATTTTACCAAATTAAAAACATAAAAGTTTCATTTATTAATTTAAAATTAATTCCCGCTATTAAAACCAAAAGGCGTATTTTTTAGAAATAATAACTATCAAAAGTTTGACACTTGTTTATGTCCAATTTCAAAGTGAAATTACTTAAAATTACCATCATTGGATTAAATGGTAAAAATATAATCTATTTATAATTTAATACCATTAAAATTTATAATTTAACAATATAAATTATTTTTGATTAAAAAAGTTGTTTTCAGTTAAAATATAGTATTTTCACTATTCACCCAAATATGAAAGTTATCAGAAAAACACCAAAAATTAATTGAAACTAAATTATTATGTATCAATTCTAAAGAAGAAGTTTATTTTGTTAAATTGAATATATAAAAGTTTCAAATATTGGATATAAAAAGGTTGCACCATTAAAAGGCGGTAAAATTATATTTTTTGAAAAATACTTTTTTTATCTGAAAAAATGTGTTTGTTCTTACATTATGTCTAAGAAACTCATAATATGGATTCTAAAATTATAAGGATTATATAAAGTTTAAAATTTACTTAATACTATTCATAACCGCTTTTGAGCGACTTGTTTGGTAAGTCATGGTGCGCTAGAACTCGGTGTTGCGTCTTGTGAAAGTTATTGATTTACTTTAAAGAAATAGCGTACTATGAAATCTTGGGGGTGTTAAATATATCATTCTCTAACCCAAGTAATTTCATTCTATTCATTTTGCACAATGTATTATAGAAAATATTCTCAATCCCTAGAGTGATCTTCTTTTAAAATTCTCTCAAGAATAAGGATCATTTCTCCTCCTCCACCATATTTATTCCTTATCGTCTTGAATGATTATATTGTGATCAACATTGATAGATAAAAATGGGAGAAAATTGATGCTAGCACCTGGATAATTATACGATGATGATTATAGTTTTGTGGATCATTTATGGATCACTACTAGAGAGATTACACTCATCAGTCTTCTCATTAAAATGATAGAATGATAATAAGTGGTTTATCGATTCATCAATGAAGAAAAAAAATTCAATTAAAGGTATTTATTTATGAAAATAAATTTATCATAAATTATATGTGAAGATATTGTCTTATTGGTTTTGACGTAATAATCAATTAATATTTGACTAATTTCCATTTTTCATGAAGTTATTCATCATATAAATATCATATTATTCTTTTATTATGGGAAAAATATAAATTGGAAATTGCCAAATAGGCACTTATGTTGTGTCTGAAACCTCTAGTTGGAAAACCATAATCCTATATTTAAGCTCTCTGAGTAATGGAATAGCCATGACTGGGACTATGAGGAGAGTTTCTAAGGATCTTTTCAACTATATTAATAAATTGACTAAATTTTTTGAATCTAGTAGTGAGGACAACTAGTATTCGATAAAATAGTGGGATATATTTAGTGGTTAATTAATCAGTGATATCAATGAAAAATCAAGGTAAGTATTAATCTATAATGTTTAATTGTTGTATATAAAATGAAAATCACCACCACTAATTCAATATCATTATAATCAATATTGTATATTGATAATATCCTGACCAAACATAACTTTCAAGAGTGGTACATTCACTTAGGCATAGTACTATGCTAATAGATAAAGCATTATGTGCTAGAATCCCAACTTCCTATCTAGCTTCTTATAGGAGAAAATAAGGAAGATAAAGACATATCTAAGATGAATATAGATGATGCACTATATTTGCAGTTAATTATGTTGTCATCTATGTCTAGTGACTTGTAAAAAATCATGGGGATGAATATGTCTACAAAATGTTTTCACATATCTAAGAGTTATACTAGGAGTGAGGTCAACAAGAAATATATGAAATATCTGAAGGTTCCGGGCACAGCAGAAGTGAGTGGGTGGATGTTCCCCCTTGGCTTTTTGTTATTAGTAATGATCAATCTGGGATCAATACGACGATAAACATCAGTCTCCACAGATCGAATCACAGAAATAGACAAAGAAGAAGGTTTGTCCCTGAACAACAAACAAGGATCGTTACAAGTTGATTATAATTAATTTAATAAATTGAAAAGAAATACCTTTTGTGTGTTATTTCTTCGTTTATGTTCTTGATCACATTCTGATGTGATTCGTCGTTGTTTCGCAGAAGCCAAGTGTAGACTTCCTCTAGTGGTGATCCACACGTGTACCTCGTATCTTGGGACATCGCCAAACGAGTCTTCGGGTGCTAGCATGGAGAAACCTTTTCTTGCGTTGTCCACCTTAGATTGTCTTGATTTGGTAGAAGAGTATATCTCTCAGTCTTGAGAGTGTTCTTGGAGGAAGAGGTTCTTTCGGCCATGAAATAATTCCCCAGAATTGTTGTGTATGGGTCAGAAAAGAGTTGGGGTTGTGAGGATATTTGTAATCAGGTTTGAGGTTATAGAGTTATGACAATAAATAAATGTGTTACGCATTTTATTTATTTCATTGACTCTAATTTAAAACCCCCATGTTGAATAATTAATTCCTTGACATGTGCCCACGTTGATTATAATAAATATTATTTAAAACAATATTATATCCTCAAAATCCCGACTAGAAAAACTATACGGCGTGTTTTAATAAATACACGATGTGTACTTGTTTTTCATTGAAAACTACACGGTGTGTACATTCAATGTATATGAAATGTATATCTTGTTTTCATTTATTCATTTCCTTTCCATAAATAAAACTACACAGTGTGTAATTATTAATACACGGCGTGTACTTGTTTTCCATGAAAAACTACACGACGTATAATATTTAATACACGGTGTGTATATATATTTTTTCATTTACTTCTTCCTCCATCATTAAAACGACTTAGGCTTACTTGAATAATTATTAAACCACGTACGGAAATAATCTTTATTCTACTTGGGATACTTGAATACAGTTAGTGTGTGACCCTCAAGGCCTCTTTCTCGTTAGCATTAGGCGAGCTTGCCTAAAGTCCAAGATTACTATCTAGCAACGGGTCCAGGCACCCAAGAAAAAGAAGTTGATTCCGCATTGACGTATCACCTCATACGAACGTTTACTGTGTAATTTAATCCCTTTGTCTCGATATCTCATCAAGCAGGTTTCATGGCAGTGTCATAAACCTATATGCTTGATTCGTCGTTCTTTGACTACCTGAAATAAACTCGTCGTTTACACCATGGCCATGAAATTTAATGCAACAGTTCTATTTCAATCAAAGGGCCTAGATATTAACTTCTATAAATGGAAGGTACAAATCCTTCCTTGACTTATCCATTAACAACATGTCACTCGTGACACACCCAACGTACCCTACTTCCCGCCAACTGTCTGCATGACTGTTTTTTTTAGTAAATCTAAGTGCGTGAGTCATGACATGATTTAATTATAATCTTCCAGTCTAAGGACCATTACACACACTCGTAGATAGAAATGTCCGATGACCCCAATACATGCGGAATTGCTACTGGCGGGTATGTTCTCATAATCTCCCATATTTGAGATTACCAAGTGAAAACTCCGTGAGAGAGAGTCTCGTCTTCTTACGAGTACTCGCACCTGGCAGTCTGTATACTATGTGTCCTATCATAGTATATCATCCAACCATAGAACTTTATTTAAGAATATTGGTATAGCATTTAAAGGTTCTCATCATAGCGGGGATCTACCATGACCTTATCAATGCACCAAATATTCCAGGACATTATTATATTATAGTCATGCAGAACAATGAAAAATATATAATAAGGGAACATTTATGTAATCAAAGTAAAAAACAGTTGATTCTCAGGACACCAACCCTTACAAACACCCACTTGGACTAGAGCCAACTGCCTACGACTTTTAGTCTGCTAGACCTCACATGATGATCATGTTTCTGCTAAGTCAAGGCTTTAGTCAAGGGGTCTGCCACGTTGTCTTTCGTGGAAATACTGCTCACTACAACTTCACCTATCTGAGAAAAATCCCTCAAGAGATGATACTTCTGAAGTATGTGTTTTGTCCATTGATGTGACCTTGGATCTTTTGCAAGTGTCACCGCTGCATTATTATCATAATAGAGTGTGATAGGATCTTTACTGCTCGTTACAACATCCAGTTCCTGGATTAAGCTTCGCATTCATACTGCTTCTTTAGCTGCCTCAGAAGCTGCGATATACTTGGACTCCGTTGTATAATCTGCCACCACACTTTGCTTTGAGCTCTTCCAGCTCACTGCACTTCCATTCAAACTGAATATGTATCCAGACTGCGACTTCATGTCATCTTGACCAGTCTGAAAACTAGCATCTACATGTCCTCTGATGACTAGTTCCTCATCTCCTCCATAAACTAGGAACATATCCTTAGTACACCTTAGATACTTGAGGATAGTCTTGACTGCCATCCAATGGAAGTCTCCTGGATCAGCTTGAAATCTGCCTACCGCACTTAATGCGTAAGCAACATCTAGCCTTGTACATAGCATAGCATACATGATTGACCCAATAGCGGATGCGTAAGGGATCCTTTCCATTCTCTTTCTTTCCTCATGTGTCTGAGGACACATTTTATTGGAAAGATGAATGCCATGTGACACTGGCAACAATCCCCTCTTGGACTGTTCCATACTGAATCTCTTCAGTATCTTGTCAATGTATGTACTTTGACTCAGGCCTAGTATTCTCTTGGATCTATCACAATGGATCTTGATCCCATGAATATATGATGCCTCGCCCAAGTATTTCATGGAGAAGAATTTATGCAACCATGCCTTAACTGACTATAAGACAGGTACTTCATTTCCAATTAGTAATATGTCATCAACATATACAATTAGGAAAACGACTGCACTTCCACTAATCCTTTTGTAGACACAAGGCTCACATTCATTCTTAACAATGCCAAATTCCGTTATGGCTTCATCAAAATGAATGTTCCATGACCTTGATGCTTTCTTTAATCCATAAATGGATTTCTGCAACTTTCATACCTTGTTGGCATCCTTTGGAGTCACAAACCCTTCAGGTTGTGTCATATAGACATCTTTCTAGAGGTTCCCGTTAAGGAAAGCTATTTTGACATCCATTTTCCAAATTTCAAAGTCATTATAAGTGGCAATGTCCAATTGGATTCTGATGGATTTCAGCATCGCAACCGGTGAAAAGGTTTCATCATATTCAATTCCTTGACACTGTCTAAAACCTTTTGCAACCAGTCGTGCCTTGTTGGTGCTGACTTTCCCCTCCATGTCTAGTTTCTTCTTGAATACCCATTTATTACCAATATGCTTTACATCAACTATAGGATCTACCAAAATCCAAAACTTGGTTTTGGTACATGGAATCCATTTCAGAATTCATGGCTTCTTTCCACTTGGCAACGTCTGTGCCTTCAACTGCTTCCTTGTAGGTAAGAAGATCATCATTGTCAACCAATAGTGAGTCACCATCCTCGGTGACAAGAAAACCATATCGTTTTGGTTCTCTCACCTCTATCGTACTCCTATGCAGTTCTTGTGTCTCTGGAACAGATTTTTCTTCCACGGGGATTTGTGGAATCTGTTCTTGTACAAACTCCTATGTATCTTGAGCCTTGAATTCATCTAAGTCTATCTCGCTCCCACTATCTCTTTTAGATATGTGCTCCCTCTCAAGGAATATGGCGTGTCTTTCCACTGTAACCTTTTTGTCTGAGGGGTTGTATAAGTAATATCACCTTGTTTCCTTGGGATATTCTATAAAGATACACTTTGTGCTTCAGGGTGCATGTTTGTTACCTGAAGAGACCTTAACAAATTCTTCGCTACCCCACACATGTAAATTTGATAACATGTCTTTGCGTCCACTCCATAACTCGTATGGAATACCATTTATCGATTTAGTTGGTACCTGGTTTAGTATGTGTGTTTCTGTTTGTAATGCATATCCCCAAAAAGGATAATGGAAGACTCGCATGACTCATCATTGATCTCACCATGTCCAACAGGGTGCGGTTCCTCCTTTCACTTACACTAATTCACTGAGGTGTGTAAGGAGGAGTGAGTTGAGATAGAATCCCAAAATCCTGTAAGAAATCAATGAAGTACTGATTAAGATATTATCCTCCTCTATCTGAGTGGAGTTTCTTAATCTTCTTACCAAGCTGGTTCTCAACTTCATTCTTGTATTCTTTGAACCGATCAAAAGAATCTGACTTATACCTCATTAATTAGATATATCCATATCTACTAAAATCATCAGTAAAAGTTATGAAGTATGAGAACCCACACCTTGATTCAACTGGAAATGGTCCACACACATCTGTGTGAACTAATTCTAGAAGCTCTTTAGCTCTTTCACCTTTCCCACTAAATGGGGCTTTGGTCATTTTGCCTTGTAGACACGCATGACATACACCAACTGGTTTTAGTTCGAAAGAATCTAAATACCCATCTTGATGCAATTTTGTCAAACGTTTCTCATTGACATGACCTAGTCAGTGATGCCAAAGTTGGGTGTTGTATGAGTCATATGAATTTAATTTGTCATCGATTTCCATTACTTGGTTTGGGTAGTCTAACACATAAAGGCCGTTATATAAATGTACCCTACCAAAACAAATGATATCTTTATAAAAGTAGCAACATTCGTTTCCAAACTTGAATATGAATCCCTCAGTATCTAATCTGGATACTGAAATAATGTTTTTGGTTACAGAGGGTATATAATAACATCCTTTTAAAACCAAGACCATCCCAATAGGCAATGTGAGATGGTAGTCTCCGACAGCTACAACAGCGAGTCTGGCTCTATTGGCTGCTCGTAGATCCACCTCACCTCAGTCAATCTTTATAAATCTACTTGGTTCCTGTATTTGGATATAGATCTTAGCACCACAAGCAGTATCTAATACCCAATTTGTAGAAACAGATATATTTCATTCGATAACAAACGCACCTGAAGCTTCCCCTTGCTTCCTAGGCTGGGTGCAGTTTTTCTTCCAGTGGCCCTTCTTACCACATGCGAAACAAACAGCCTTCTGTTCTCTTACCTCCCCTTTGATCTTCTTTTTCTTGGAAGGCCTTGAAGAATATTTGGGCTTAAAGATATTCACCTTCCCTTTCCTTTTATTCACCATAAGGACATAAGGCTTTTCACGCTTCATGTCATTATCTACTTGGCGAATAAGGATAAGAAGATCAGATAGAGACTTCTCAATGTTGTTCATGTTGAAATTAACAACAAAGTTCGAGAAGCTCTGGGGGAGTGATTCAAGAATGAAATCGGTGCCCAGTTCTTCAGGGAGTTTAAACCCTAGAACCTCCAAGCGCTCAATGTAGCCAATGAGCTTGACTACATGAAGCCCAGCTGGGGAACCCTCTCCAAGCTTGCCCTGGAATAGAGCCTTGGAGATCTCAAACCTTTCCTATCTTTCTCTCTCATAGTATAGACCACGGAGGTGCTCAAGTATGCTATAGGCATCCATGTCTTCATGAGACTTCATGAGCTCACAAGACATCGATGATAGCATCAAACATTGAACATCGAGAGCGTTGTTCAAATGTTGATCATAGACCATGAAATCTTCATCACTCGCCCTTGGGTCAGGAGAATCAGGAAGTGAGGACTCCAGCATGTAAAATTTTTTCATGGAATAGGATAACCCGAAGGCGCCTAAACAATTTCTAAAATTTACTGCCGGTGAGGATATTGTCTTTATCCAGAATTGATCGCAGAGAAAATGTGGTTGACGAGTTTTTCATTTCGATTCTACAAATTAAAAGAGAAGATTTATCAGTACTTTCTTGATTACATTTTATGAAAAATAATAAATGAATTAATTCTCCCACTATTTTATCAAGTCCCAATGGCCCTCACCATTGAACTCGGAATGTCTAGTTGCTTTGACATTCTAGTGGCAAGGATCCATATTCCCCTTCGCATAACCCCAACAAGGGTTGGTCAAGCTATTAGAAGGTATTTAGGTAGGCAGGTCTTTGCCAACTATGAGAATACAGTTCCTTAATATGTTGAGTGGACTCCCCAATCCTGAAATCCTGACTTGGATTTCCTCAACTCTTGCCTCCAATATTACACCAAGTCTATAAAGGGCTACTTCTCTTGATGTAATATGGTTAAGTCAAACTGAAACCTTTCATAAGGGCTTCCTTTCTAAAAGTAAGTGTCCTAATAAGGGTTGGTCAAACACATAGTTTTATTGAGTCTTGCCCTTAATCAGGTAACAGAAGTCTTGGTCTGACTTAATATGGTATTGATGGATTTTAGTCCTTTATGCGTAGTTTCTCATTATCACATGCTTGTTAATATTAAGTGATTCTTTCTTAAGTGATTAACCATGTTCTGATAATGTTTACGCATAATCCGGTTTTTATTTTATTTTATCTTTGCATGCTTGTTCATTTTATTAACTATGTGATCGCGACAGCACATACATAATAAATAAACCATGCAATTTAGACAAAAATAAAATAAGATGGCATGATCATGAGCTTCTATTGGTTATCTTATCTAGCAGTTTTTGATAAGCTAACCCTGACCTAGGGAAACCACCTTGAACTCGATGGTTTGTGTTTTGCAGCTCCCACCTGTCCACCTTTGTATCTTTTTGCGTCGGTTTCACCTCGGCTTTGGGATTTGAACCATCTCCTCTAGCTTGGGAGATCTTCTATTACATGGGTTTACATTAAAGAAACCATGGGCACGCAGGACCTACATTTTATTGGAAGAAGGCTCGCAGACCAGCAAATTTAAATTAAATAAATCTAAATGAAACCATTCACATACAAAGGGTCTTTGGTCTAGCTCATGATCATCCATAGCATGAAATGACATTTACGCATATTTAGAATTCAAATTCTTTTAATCGTTCTTTAATTTAAGATAAGTCGTGCTCGAATTTAATTAATTATGATCTTATAATTAATCAATTATTTATCTTAAATTCCTTTCTGAATTTCCTTGAGATTCTTCTCATCCATATTCCTTGTATTTTGTACATTAGAGGAAACCTGGTGAAATTCCATTTCTGGAAAGTACACGGCGTGTAGTTTATAATTACACGGCATGTATTTCTTTTCACCCTTTATCCAAAGTACACGCTGGGGGATTTGGCATGTTTTCTGTACTTTTGAAATGTTAGAGTACATGACATGTAGATAAATCATACATGGTGTGTACTTCCTTTTTACGTGGTAACCATCTTGGCAACCCCGTGTACGCGGTACGCGGCTTATCCTTGTACACGGTTTCACCGGGGTAGGAACAGACTACACAACGTGTTTCTCGACATACACACCATGTATTCTGGTACCACGCGCCGTTCAATTCTGGTCAACACGGCATGATTAATACTTAGGCATATTTAATTCACACGGTGTGGTTTGGTGGACCAGTGCCAATTCATTGAACCTAAGTACACAGCGTGTAGTTTTAATTACACATCGTGTAATCCCGTATTGTACAGACAAAAAGAGCGGCTCCTCCAGATGAGTTCCTGGTTTTTATTTTAATCAAAAATTAAAATTAAAAGGTTGTTTCTATGATATGAATCGAGAAACGAAGGAGGAAGAATAGATCTCATTTATTCAGATTTATAGAACGATTTGTTTCGAATTGAATCAAATATAAATGCGTAAATTATCAACAAAAATTAAATAACTATAATCAACGTTGTAACCTCACTCTGATACCATTTGAAGGTTCCAAGCACAGCGGAAGCATGTGGGTGGATGTGCCCACTTGGCCTTTTGTCATTGGTAATGATCAATCCGGGATCAATACGACGATAAATGTCAGTCTCCACGGATCGAATCACAGAAATAGACAAAGAAGAAGGTTTGTCCCGGAACCACAAAAAAGGATCATTACAAGTTGATTGTAATTAATTTAATCAATTGAAAATAAATACCTTTTGGGTGTTCTTTCTTCTTTAATGTTATTGATCACCTTCTGATGTGATTCGTCGTTGCGTCGTAGAATCCATGTGTAGACTTCCTCTAGCGGTGATCCACACGTGTACCTCATATCTCGGGACGTCGCTAAAGGAGTCTTCGGGTGCTAGCGTGGAGAAACATTTGCTTGCATTTTCCACCTTATATCGTCTTGATCTAATGGAAGAGGATATCTCTCGGTCTTGAGAGCGTTCTTGGAGAAAGAGGTACTTTCATCCTTGAAAGAATTCTCCAGAATTGTTGTGTGTGGGTCAGAAAAAGAGTTGGGGTTGTGAGGATATTTATAATCAGGTTTGAGGTTATAGAGTTATGACAATAAATAAACGCGTTATGCATTTTATTTATTTCATTGACTCTTATTTAAAACCCCCATGTCGAATAATTAATTCCTTGACATGCACCCACGCTGATTATAATAAATATTATTTAAAACAATATTATATCCTCAAAATCCCGACTAGAAAAACTACACGGCGTGTACTTGTTTTTCATTGAAAACTACACGGCATGTACATTAAATGTATAAGACATGTATATCTTGTTTTCATGTATTCATTTCCTTTCCATAAAGAAAACTACACAGCGTGTAATTATTAATACACGGTATGTACTTGTTTTCCATGAAAAACTACACGGCGTGTAATCTTTAATACACGGCGTGTATATCTTGTTTTTCATTTACTTCTTCCTCCATCATTAAAACAACTTAGGCTTCCTTGAATAATTATTAAACCACGTATGAGAATAATATTTATTCTAATTTAGATACTTGAATACACTTAGTGTGTGACCCTCTAGGCCTCTTTCTCATTGGCATTAGGCGAGCTTGCCTAAAGTCCAAGATTACTGTCTAGCAACGGGTCAAGTCACTCAAGAGAAAGAAGTTGACACCGCATTGACGTATCACTTCATACAAACACTTACTGTGTAATTTAATCCCTTTTTCTTGATATCTCATTAAGCAGGTTTCATGGCAGTGTCATAAACCTATATGCTTGATCCGTCATTCTTTGACTACCTGAAATAAACTCTTCGTTTACACCATGGCCATAGAATTTAATGCGACAGTTCTATTTCCATCAAAGGATCAAGATATCTTCTTCCATAAATGGAAGTGGCAAATCCTTCCTCAACTTATCCATTAACAACATGTCATTCGTGACACACCCAACGTACCCTACTTCCCGCCAATTGTCTGTGTGACGGTTTTTGTCAATAAATCTAAGTGCACGAGTCATGACATGAGTTAATGATATTCTTCTAGTCTAAGGACCATTACACATGCTCGTAGATAGCAATGTCCGATGACACCAATACATGTGGAATTGCTACTAGCGGGTCTGTTCTCATAATCTCTCATCTTGGAGATTACCAAGTGTGAACTCCATGAGAGAGAGTCTCGTCTTCTTACGAGTACTCACACATGATGGTCAGTATACTATGTATCCTATCATAGTATATCATCCAACCGTAGAACTTTATTTAAAAATATTGTTATATAATTTCAAGTTTCCCATCATAGCGGGGATCTACCATGACCTTATCAATGAAACAAATATTCCAGGACATTATTATATTATAGTCATACAGAAAAATGAAAAATATATAATAAGTGAACATTCATGTAATCAAAGTACAAAACAATTGGTTCTCGGGACACCAACCCTTACAATATCTGGTGCACTGTATAGGTGTAAGCCTATAGAAGGGAGTCAGGCAGGACCTTGTCCACTCATTGTGATTAAGTACATAAAGATACTGGAGTCCCTTCGGTTCAAATTGAACCAAAAACTGGAAAATGATCTCATTATTTCCACTTTATCATCTAGATTATCTACATTCATCATTAATTATAATATGAATAAAAAGATGAAGTCACTCCTAGAAATTTTGTATTTAGTTATCCAAGAAGATAGGGGCATGTAGAACTCAAACTCATCTGTCATTATGGTGAATAAGAGGGGGAAGGAAAATACTATGGTTTCAAAGGATAATCCTAAACAATGAGTCCAATGCATGGATATTTAGTCTCTTTTATAAGTGTGACATATATTATGGTATATCAAATTTTAACAATGAATTATTTATACTTGAATTGGAGAAACATGTTTTGGTAATCAATGAAAAATATGGCAAGAATTAATTATATTCTACCCACTCATATAACTTTAGGTGTGGTCATGTAAATGAGAATCATATAAGAAAACTACATAAAGTATGGTATTTAGACTCTATTGATTTAAAACCCCTGAATGTATGTCACACTTGTTTATAAGAAAAAATTACCAAATCACCCTTCACTGGGAAGGGATAAAGATCTACATAACTACTATAATTGATTCATACCGGTGTATGTGGTCCATTATTAGTATAGGAAAGGGTTAGGTTTTCCTTCTTCATTAGTTTTATCAATGAATTTAGTAGATATGAATTTATCTACTTAATGAGGTAAAAGTAGGATTCCTTTAGAAAGGTTAAGGAATATCAAAATGAAGTAGATATTCATCTTGGTATAAAGATAATTAAACCCTTATTAGACCATAGAAGATAATATCTTAACCAGGAATTAATCGATCACTTAAAGGAGTGTGGGATAGACTCCCAACTCATTCCTCCTTGTACACCTCTATGGAATGGTGTGAGTTAAATGAGGAATTTTACCTTTCTTGAAGTGGTAAGATCAATGATGAGTCATGTAATTCTACCGTTATACTTTTGGGGATATAAACTAAATACCACTAAATATACACATAACTAAGTAATAATTAAGGTATTATATGGTATTATATAAGATTTATGGTATAGAAAGAAACCCACACTCTCTCCTATATGTGTATGGGAATGTTAGGTGTTTTTAATACAATATCTAATGAAAAATCGACACCTCAAAGTATAAAGTATATCTTTATAGGTTATCATAAAATTACTAAAGTGTTTTAAAAATATAACCATTCAAATTAAAAAGTGATTATGACAATAAATTTCATATTTCTATAAAGAGAACTTATTTTTAATGGAGATAGTGGGAGAAAAATTGGTTTCAATGAAGGTGATTCCCTAGATGCACAAGAGTTGGTACAAGAGAAATATTTATAAGAAATAATGGGAGATAAGGAAGTTTCTAAGGCATAAGGACTATGTAGGTAAACCAGATAGGTTAGTGAATAAGAGAGATATGGTTTTCTTATCATCGAATACGGTAACACATTAATACTTTAGGACAATGAACCTATAACCTACAAGGAAGTATTGGATTTAAAGGATGCCTCTAAATGGAATAAATTCATGAATTCTGAGATGGAGTCTATATACCAAAATCATGTTTTAATTTTGATATACCCTTTAGTTGATGTAAAACCTATTGAGTGTAAATGGATATTCAAGAAAAATCTGTATTTGGATGGTTAAATTAGAATCTATGAAGCATGACTAGCTACAACAAGTTTTAAAAAACATTAAGGTATAAACTATGAAAACCCCTTATCATTAGTTGTGATGATAAAATATATCAGAATATTACATGAAATAACAACCTTCCATGATTATGAAATTTGTAAAATGGATGTCAAAACTTTTTTCTGAAAGGGAAGAATTTTGAAGACATCTATATGACACAACCCAAAATGTTCATTATGTTAAATAATGTTAATAAAGTTTGTAAGCTATAGTTATCCATTTATGGATTGAAGCAGGCATCGGGATCATGAAATTTTCATTTTATAAGTCCATAATAGATTCATCAATAATTAAAGAAAGCCATGTGACTACTCGAAGTTTAGTGTGAGTGCCATGATTTTCCTAGTATTATATATTGATGGCATGTTATTTATAGGAAATGAAGTGAAAGTATTACATTTAGTTAAGATTTAGTTAAATGAATGGTTATATATGAAAGACTTAGGTAAATTTTCCTATATATTAGGGATTAATATCTATCGAGATATATCTCAAAAGTTTCATGGGATAATTATAAGTACATAAGTTAGAAATGTAATCAAATGGTATAATATGGAACAACTCAAGAGAATATTATGACTAGTATTGCATGGTATCCATCTCTCCAAGAAAATGTGTCCATAAACACAGGGTTAGATTGAGAAGATGAATAAAACACCTTATGTTTTGGAAGTGGGATTTATTATGTATATCATATCATTTACTAGGTTTAGTGCTGTATTTTATTTAATCATGGTTGGAAGATATCAAGGTAATCCAGGAGAGTTACATTGGGTAGCAATAAAAAATATCTTGAATTACTTGAGACGTATAAAGGATGTGTTACTATTGTATGCAGGAGATGAGGTGAAAGTATGGAGGGGATAAACATATATTATCTTCAAAAAATATCATGATGATATGAAATCATAGTGAGGTTATTCCTTTTTACTGAATAGTGATGTGGTGAGCTTGGAGATCTCAAAGAATTCTATGGTCAATAATTCTATATTGGAATCTAAGCATATAGTGGCTTATGATGCAGCTAAATAAATAGTTTGGATACACAAATTTGTATTATATATTGTAATTTCATTGGTAGTGTAGTATCTATTATAGTATAATGTGAAAATACTGTAGTAGTGGTACCTTGAAATGATCTTAGCTCACACTGGGGGATAATTCATATATACTTTGTAAGTTTCATCTCTTGATGGATTTTACTCAGAGAGGTGAAGTTGTAGTTAGCAGAGTTCCATAGAGGAAAAAATTGCAGACCACCGAATAAATCCATATCTTAGAAGAATAATGATTCTTTTGTGGAAGGTTGTAAGTTAAGAGTTGTTAGTAGTTGGCTCCAGTTCAAGTGGGAGTGTTTTAAGTGGCTTCCCTAAACACAAGTCCAGTATATACTACGATTTCCATTACATGTATACATATTGATATATATATATATATAGACACATGTGTTTTCTATTTCCATGATAGTTATATTACTTCTACATGTACTATATAAATAGTAATGTCTATTGAATACATGTAATATCAAAAATTTATAATAGTCCCTAACTAAAATGATAACAACATGATACTATGATAATAACCATAAATATATGTCCTAGGGTATAAATACATTATACTAATAGGAAATATATGATGTATGACT
This sequence comes from Viscum album, assembly GCA_963277665.1. Taxonomy (NCBI): domain Eukaryota; kingdom Viridiplantae; phylum Streptophyta; class Magnoliopsida; order Santalales; family Viscaceae; genus Viscum; species Viscum album. The sequence goes on from OY728163.1 coordinate 213,820,926, forward strand.
ATTGGGTTTTGGGTATTCATAACTATTTAGACTTCTTGTCATAATTTTTTTAACTTGGTGATATTGTATAGATGAGGTCATAAGGACTAATCCTCCAATAGGAACACAACCTGTTTTAGGTGTCATTGGTTGTTTCTATCTACGAGCATGTGTATTGGTCTCTCAACTTGAAATCATTATAAATTTGTTCTATTTTATCAAATACATTGATATAATATGAAAACCATAGTTCTCATATTATAGTGAGTCATCTTGCATTGGGTGTGTCATTGGTGGTATGAAATTAGTTGAATGGTCAAAATAGGATTTGTCACTTCCAAGTCGATGAAGCGATTTCTCAAGCCTAGTTAAAATGGATGGTAGTACCTTCACTAAATCCATGTATATGCTTAAAGAATATAATTTCATCCCATAAGGTCATGAAAATAATAAACAAAGTAGGTATGGATGGTGACACAATTTATGCATCTAGCTTTATGAGATATCACAAGACAAAGAGATTAAATTAAATGACGTGTGTTTATATGAGAAGTTTTCATTACTATAACTAAACCTTACCTCTTTATGAGATTTTATGGGTTTCTATATTCTTATCCTAGACTATGATTATTACTCACTACTATTGAGATAAGGGCTTAGAGGTTCACACACTAAGCACATTACATATTATTTCATATTCTAGTAAATAAGGGGTTAGGACATGGTGGGACCAACATCAGGTTTCAGTATATGGTTGAGGTTGAATTATCACCAATAGATAAATAAATTCATGATATTAAAGTTTAGAATAATATTTATTGAATTTATTTATTCACAATATTCATAATTTGTTCAGTGAATGTGGGGAAAATATTTTATGAGTAGATATTTAATAATAAAGGTTTGTATGATATTTTCTTTATAAACAAACCAAGTTAGGGAAACTTGTTTTATCATGTAACATATATATTATGTTACAAGTAAGTGATAAAATATAAATAGAATTTATGAAAAGTTTAATAGGTAATAATATTTCATTTCGGGATCATTTATAAAGTTAAACATATTCATGGGAAAATGTGGAGTTTATTTAAGTTTAACCTAGCTATATAAGTCGAGAGAATCCCAAATTTAGAGTAATATTCACTCGCATGAATTCGGGAGAACCTATCTCCTCTCTTTTTCATACTAGATTGATAAGGATTCCCTATGATCACCTTAATACAAATCTTCCTTCTTTAATCAAAGAATCAGTGTTGTAGTGATGGTCAAGAGGTAAAAAGGTTCTTTGGTAATCTATACTAGCACCCAAATTTTGATGATCATCACCTTTAAAGACTCTTTAAGTGCGTTTTTATGATCTGGAGGGATCCAACATTGGATCCTTCAATTAATGATCTCCAATGATGATTAAAACATGACTATGTATTCAAATAGAATGAGGTAATAATTCAATTGAATTTTTGTGCTTAATTCATCTCACAAGAGATCCTCAAGTAGTAACCAGGAACTGATGCCTACTCTCTTAGAGGGAAGATCTAATGAAAATACCCATGTACTAAATCCTCGTCACCCTATTAGTCATAATTTCAACCCTTTCACAGAATATTAGTTGTATCTTATCTTATTATCATCCTCAAAGTTTAAAAGACACAGCATGGATAGATAAGCATATCTGGTGCCAAAAACCACCCTGGATACCCTAGTATCCTGATAACTAAGAAAAATATGACATATCTCGAAGGGCATTCCAGATCCTAAAAGGTTGGTGACTATCACCTAGAATTAAATAAAATTGGATATGCAATGATTTTACCACAAAACAATGTAAGATAATGGAAATATGTTGGTATATCAGCACTCCCCAAGGATAAAGTACCAGAAGTAAATCGGGTAAATCAGTACCCATGTAATAGATAAAAAAATCAACAAAACATCAACCCAAACCACCATCAACAAACATAAGAGGACTCCAAAACCTTTGTGACAAGTATAACTCAGCTCCACCAGTCACCATAATCACTCTACGGTCACAAGGATCAAGAATATCAACCACCACCAAGTGGTTCTTTTCCCTTTCTCAAACCCAGTATAAGAAAATCTATAAATGACTGAAGGAAAAAAGTATGGCGTGAGATAAACATACCAATTGGGTGTCACCAAGTGTTACACAATAGATTCCATAATAATAAAACAATCATGCTTTCAATTTATATAAATAGGTTATGGAATAATATATTATTTTCATATTTAGAAAAACATGCTTTCTTTTTTATTGATGGATAAAATTTTGAACATGGATTAAATAAACATTTTATATAAAATAATTATATAAATAATTTTACATGAGTAAAATAGATCTCTAATCAATGAAATATATAATTAAACCATTTTCTCAAAATAAATCTCAAATTATTTCATCAATTCCATCATTCTCAAAAATGCATCCCACAATTTCAATTCCAATGGAGTTAGGGGGTTTTCTCAAAATTAATTTCATTTAAAATTTCATAATAAAATAATATCAAATATAGGTTTCATAAATCAATTTAAATATATTTCAAAAAATAATACAAAACAAGGTTTCAATTACATGTAAAATCTTAAATGGAACCACCTACCTTTAATCATAGAGACAAATAAACAACACCTGCAACAAGAATGCCAATGATGATCAAAATGGAAGAAGATATTTAAAATGGATCTAGAATAAATACATAACAATACAAGTACTATATCCATTGAAATGTAGTTTAGATCTATAAAAATGATTATATAACACTCTTTAAGGATAAGAGGAAGGAAGATTGGAAGAAAACACCCAAGAAGAGATTCACTCAATAGAGAGGGATCAAATCTTCCACCGACACTTTTATTCACCAAAGGAGGAGGTTGGAGGATCCAAAATATCTTATAGGGAGACTTTAAGGAAGGATTTTTTTAGGTATGAATAGGGTTATTAGTTACTTAAACCAAGGGTTCAAGAATTTTAAAATAATATTTATAGCTTTAAAATCATGTGTGCATGGCTAACTAGATGAGGGAACACGATTAGGGGAAAATATGAGCCAGCTGTGAACCCCTAATATTGGATCGCAATATAAATGTATATATATATATATATATTAGATGGAACAATACCAGGCTGGGGTGAATTGTATGTTTAAAAACATTGTTTTTAAACTCTGAATATAGAACTTAGTTTAAGATGTCTTAAACTAATACAATTCCCAACCAATACAAAAGACCATATGGGTCTTGGATCAGATGGATATGAAATGTTTTAATACCACAAGTAATTAAAAACAATAGTATTTGAATATAATAGAATGATCAGAGTAATATAAGTGTAAATGATTCTAACATACAGTTAATAGAATCTATTTATACAATATGTAATAAGTGTATCATAATTGAAACAATTACAATTGAAAATAATACAAATAGAAAGAAGAAACAAAATGATAACCTTTATATTAAAAAATATAAATGGAAATGTAAAGGTAATACAAATATTTTTTCCCCAAATATTATGATATCCTTTCACCTAGGATAAAAGGACTATCTTACCACCACATTGATAAGCACTCGATATGATGATCGGCACGACTATCTTATTATCCCCAGAAGCCCTCAATTAAGAAGGTGATCGACACCTATGTCTTTAAAATGATTGAAATCCCTCGATACGATGATCGGTAGCACGCCTCCTTATCCCCATAAGACGTCGATTGTTATCAAAAATATCAGTCACATAAATCAAAACAAATCACTTATAGAAATACAATAACTTGGAACAAGCTATTCACTTTTTGTGTCATCAAGGCTTTTGTACGAAGAAAGAGAGAAGCCATAACATCTCTCTATAGAACATGTAAGATCCAAAAGTTGTATATCATGGTTCGAATGAACTCTTATTTATATGCCTCAGGTTCCAATGGTCATATTTCCTCCAACTTTCATATTTATCTGAAAAATTCAGAGGTACTTGAACACCTGGCATTATAATGGTCAAAACAAAGAGAATACATGACATCATTTTGATTGGTTCATAACCAACTCAACGACATCATTTTAGTTAGAAAAAAGTATGTACAAAGGTATGAAACAACGAGTATGAGAAATATGTATACGGTATTGAATTAAGACATGAGTACAATTCATTAAATGAGTATGATACATAACTTGGTCATGATGCTTAATAGGGATAAAAAACATATCGTGGTTACGATTCATAACATGGTTATGATTATTAGCATGGTTATGATTCTTAGCATGATTAAAATGCAAGATATATAATATGGTTATGTTGAAATATTACGATACAATACATAAACTGGTTACGATGCATGGTTACAATTCATAGTTACGATTCATATGGTTACGATGCATATAGTTACGATGCATATGGTTACGATTCTTGGTTACGATTCATATAGTTACAATGCATATGGTTAGGATTCATATGGTTATGATTCATATGGTTATGATGTAGATGGTTATGATACAGATGGTTATGATGCATATTTTTATAGAAAATATGGTTACGATGCAGAGAAACAACGTGTGTGGTTACATTTGAAGATAAAAAAATACTTGATTGCGATTTTAAAATAATATATGTGATCACAATTAAAAAAATCAGTATATAATAATGTTTTAGAATCAACAACAAGTGTGGTTATGAAGGAAAAAAAGTATGTGATTACGATTATAAAACAAAATATCTGGTAACATTGTAAAACAACATACATGATAAACAATAAGTAATTTTTGATTTCCAAAACAAAAAGATCAAAAAGATAGTTGAAATAAATTTTGACTCAACGCCTACCATTTGTGGTTCATGGTTTCCCATGGTTGGGTGGAAGGTTTGGGAAACCATGTGTCAACCATATATTCCCCACTATCCATGGGGTGCACAGTTTGGTCAAACTGTGTGCCAACCAATGAAAAACTGATAATGCAACAAAAAATTCCCAAAATCTCCTAGAATGACCCCAAAACAACACCCAACAAAAAAGAGTTTAAAAAAGGGTCAAGGAATACCTAAAAACATGTAACAAGATGTTACAGCTTCCCTACCATAAAAAATTTATATCCCTAAAAAACTTGTCAAGAATCTTCCATATCAAAGAGATGAGGCCACGTCTCTCTCATCACTACCTCAGGCTCCCAAGTCTCATGAGAATAATAACCATAATGGAATGGAATATAGACGAATGGTTTCATCCTCCCATGAAGTACCATTGTCTTAGAATCAAAAATCTTGATTCGATTCTCAATCACGGATAAACCAGGCTCAACATCAAGTTCCTCCCAACTCAAGACATAAGATGGTTCAGAAAGATACTTTCAAAGAAGTGATACATGGAACATGTTGTGGATTGCAGTCATCTATGGTGGAAGTTATGAATAGTATTACAATTTTCCCACCTTATTAGCAATGTCAAAAGGAACCACAAACCTTGGTGCAATATTTCCCTATTTCCCAAGATTTTGGTGACCCAATCAAAGTGAAACTATCATGAACACCTAATCACCAACCGAAAACTCCAATGGTCATCGATGAAAATCGATATAATATTTATATCATCTCTTTGTCATCACTATTCTATGATGAATCTACTTAATCATAGCCATTGTTTATTGGACCATTCTTGGTCCAACAAAGGAAGCTTCACTGATCTCTAACCAACACAACAAAGATTTACACAAGTGACCATACAAGGCCTCAAAGTGGTCCATCTGAATGGATTACTAGTAACTATTGTTATAGGAAATTTAAACTATCCCCATGTTTTTATCTTAAGATCCACCAAAATCTAGGATGAAATCATAGAACATGTCTTCTAAAATCTTTATAGACAGATATATTTGTCCACAAGTCTACAGATGATATGTCATTATTAAGATCACCCGATATCTCATTGCCTCTTGTAGGCCCCTCTAAAAAAGATATGTGAACTCGGGATCCCTATCAAAGACTATCACATAGGGGAAACCATACTACCTGACAACCTCTTGAATTTATAGGATTCTTAATTCCTCAACTTTGGTTGTATCATGGATGGGTATACAATGAACTGATTTGGTTTTCCAATCGATAACAACCCATATCGCATTATTCTTATAAGGGGTAGAAGTTGAACCCACCATAAAGTACATAGATATATTTTCCCACTTCCAAGTTGAAACTGTAATGGGTTGGAGTGATCCAGAATATTTTTGGTGCTTGACCTTAAACTGTTGGAAGGTATTACAGTGAGAGAAACAAATTCAGCAATGTATTACCTCATAACTGGACACTAGAATCATCATCGAATATAATATAACATCATCATGATAATTGGGTACATAGTCTAATGAAAACTATGACAGTATCCCATCACATCCTTCCTAAAAAAAGGCACGATGTACTAGTTCCAAAAAAATAGAATACCCATTATGGAGAAAGAACACTCGATGATGGTCTCCCCACCATGAAGTGAGTCTCTAAATACATGTAACTAATTATCATGCTACTGATCTTGAATAATTATCTAAAGAAGATAATAGGTCAACTGAATACTATTGAAAACCATCTCATACTCATTATAATTAATTCCCAAGTGAAACTCAGCAAAGAGTGCCATCAAATTTCACTATTCTGATGATTTTTTCACGCCATAGGTTGGAAATTTTTCACTCAAAGCATTAGAGATGAGATTCCCCTTTCCCAAGGTATAAGAAACATAAAAATTGAATGACAGTAGGTACTCCAATCATCACCTCTGATGGAGATTTAAATATTTTTGGAGAAGATATAACTTAGGATTTTATGATTAGAATAAATAGTAAACCTTTCCCTAAATTCGTAATACTGCCAACCTTTAAGATCATGCATCAAAACTATGAGATAAAGAACATGGGTTGGATAATTATTTTCATGTGTCCTAAAATATATGAAGGCATGGGAAACAATGTGATCACCCTGTATGTGAACAAAACCAAAACCACAACTTTATGCATTACAGAAGACCACATAGACCTGCCTAGCCTTTGAAAGAGTCTTTTTCACCAAAAAAAACATCCAATAATGGACTAAATAAAAAATAAACTTATATATAAGCATATATTATTTCACAAGGTTTGATTTGACTGGTGGTAGAGCCCTAATGAATTCATATATTTGAAGTCATTTTAGTTTAAAGTCAGGATGCCGAAAATGGTTTGTGGAGATTAGGTTTGTGACGGTCTGGTTTTTGAAAGTCGAGTTATTGAATATCATGTTCAAAGAGGTCTATTTTGTAGTGTTTCGGTCCATAGAGGTTAGGTTTTCAGAGGTCTGGTTCACTATGGTCTAGTTCATGGAGGTCCGGTTCTCATAGGTCTAGTTTTCAGAGGTCTCATTCATGGAGTTCCAGTTCATAGAGGTCTAGTTTGTGGAGTTCTAGTTCTTGGAGTTCAGGTTTGTAAAGGTACAATTCACAGAGGTCTGATTCATGGAGGTTAGGTTTGGGGAGGTTAGGTTTGTATAGGTGAGGTTCATGGAGGTTCAGTTCATGAAGGTCCCATTCATGGTTGTCCATGACTGCACAGAGGTTTGATGGTAACCTCCACATAGCGTAAGTCAGAATTCACATAGATCCATTCATGAAAACATGGAGGTTTGATGGTAACCTCCATATAGTGTAATTATGAATTCATAGAGCTCCCTTTGTGCATGAATATATCTTTGATGGTAACCTTCACACAACATCACTCTAGTTTGCAGATATCTATTGCATCATGAGTTGAGATTATCCTCTTGGATTCACCAAGTACCTTGAGTCAAAATACTCCTCAATCAAATGTTAAAACCCCATCACCTGAATCCTATTCTAGGTTGAACCAAAAAGGTCCTCTCCTACATAATCCCCACCCTAGTAATCTCTAGGCACCCTCTACATTGTAATCCTCAATACATGACATTTAAACTCTAGTATACCCTATATGAAAAGCATTGGATGCCTCCTCTGACACACACAATATTCCTTATGCATCAAGCATAAGATACCTCATGTCGTGATCATGAGACAACCACCAAATATCCACCATGGGGCTCCTCCTAGGGTGTATTCCCCAATAATATTTTTATTGAACCATCAGAAGGCTAAGATAACCTCACGGTTTAGTGTGAGGATGATGAACTGTAATCTCCAGAACACAAGGCCACAATATATCCCTAATTCTCTAAAGCATTCCCATAGGCCTCCTCTAAAGGTGTAATCCCAAATCATATTCCTCAACCCATTAGTGGGTTACGACACCCTCATAACCCGACTTGAGGAAGAAATTAAGGGAAGCTTCCATTCATAAACCTCTCAAACCACATCCTTCAAAATGATGTTAAACTATAATCTTACCCCATGAAATGGACATGGGATTCCCTCATGACCCTACATGAGGAAGAAATGATGGTATGTTTCCATGCATAAGCCCCACATGCCACATCCTTTCACATGATGTTAAACTATAATCTAACCCCATGTAATGGACATGGGATTCCCTCATGAACTGACTTAAGTAAGAAATGATGGGAAACTTCCTTGCATAATCCTAGAACACAAATTCCTTAAAAATGACGTTAAACTATAATCTTACTCTATGTAATGGACATGGGATTCCCTCATGGCCCAACATGAAGAATAGATAATAGGAAGATTCCATGCATAAGCCTTGCACACCACATCCTTCCACACGATGTGAAACACTAATCATACTCCATGAAATGAACATGGGATTCCCTCGTGACCCGGCCTGAGGAAGAAATGATGGTAGGATTCCACACATAAGACTTGCACACCACAACCTTTCACATGATATTAAACTGTAATTTTACCCCATTCAATGGACATGGGATTCCCTCATGACTCTATTTAGAGGAATAAATGATAGAAAGATTCCATACATAATCCCCCCACACCAAATCCTTTCACCTAATGTTAAACTATGATCTTACCCCATGCAATGGACATGGGATGACCTCATGACCCAACATGAGGAAGAAATTATGGGAATTTTCCATGAATAATCCCTACACACCACATCCCTCTACGTGATCTTAAACTATAATCTTTCCCATGAAATAGACATGGGATTCCCTCATGGTCTGACATAAGAAAGTAGTGATGGGAGGATTCCATGCATAAGTTTCTCACACCAGATCCTTCCAGATGATGTTAAATTGAAATCTTATCCCATGCAATAGACATGGGATTCCTTCATGACCTAACATGAGAAAGAAATTATTGGCAGCTTCCATGAATAATCCACACACCCCAAATCCTTCAACATGATGTTAAACTATAATCTTACCCCATGAAATGGAAATTGGATACCCTAATGAAACAACATGAGGAAGAATTTATGGAAAACATCCTTGCATAATTCTCATGCACCATGTCCTTCCACATGACATTAAACTATAATTTTACCCCATGCAATGAAAATTGAATGCCCTCTTGACCAGAATTGAGGAACAAAGGAGGGGTATCTTCCACACGTAATCCTTAAAAACATAATTTATTCTTCATATAATCACCCAGGTATCTTCTTTGCATACTCCTTAAACACATCATTGCTTCTCCCAATAGTTCTTGGGTAGATTCCATACATAACCCCCAAACCATATTCTACGGAGTGATCCTCTTGCAGAGGGAAACTTCCACTAATAAGCCCCATACCATCTCCTACAGAGTGATCCTATTATAGCGGCCATCTTCCATGTGTATGCCCCACACCATACCTCATAGACACTCCTATCATGACACGAGCATCCTTACTGCATGACGTTAAACTGAATGGGTCGGTCCTGTCACACAATCTTAAACTGTGGAATCAAACTAAATGGGTTTTGATCCATGTATCTAAAGAATTATGTGTAGGATTCTTCTATGAGGTTCAATATTGACACCCCATCACCTAATTATGACATCTTCCCACCTAGGTACAAACTTAACCACTTGATCCATATCAATAGAACTTTCTGATTCATCCCCGAGAGACATTAAACATGTGGAACACACCCCTTCACCCAAGTGTGACATATTACCTCCTAGGGATACACTTAACCACTTGATTCGCCTCAATAGGATGTTATAATCAATATCTGTGATATGTTAAACCTTCCGGACACACCCTTTACCCATGTGAGACACCTTCCCTTCTAGGGACACACTTAACCATATGATCTATCTTAATAGGACGTTATGATCCATCTCCATGAGATGTTAAACCCATGGGATAGACCCATCACCCAAGTGTGAAATCATTCCTCCTAAGGACACACCTAACCATCAAATCCATCAAAATAGTATGTTCTGATCCATCTCTATGAGATGTTAAACCTATAGGACACACCCTTCACCGATGAGTAACATCTTCCCTCCTAGGGACACACTTAAAAATATTATACATCTCAATAGGATGTTCTAACCCATCTTTGTGAGATGTTAAACTTGTGGGACACACCCCTTCACTCAAGTGTGATATATTACCTCCTAGGGACACACTTAACCACATGATCTGTCTTAATAGGAAATTTTGATCCTTCTCTGTGGGATGTTAAACCTACAAGACACACCCCTTCACCCATGTGTGGCATCTTCCCTCCAAAGGACACACTTAACCACCTAATTTGTCTCAATAAGACGTTTTGATCCATCTACATGAGATGTTAAACATTCAATCCACACCCCTTCACCCAAGTATGACATCTTACCTCTCAGGGACACACTTAACCACATGATCCATCTCAATATGATATTTTGATCCACCTCCGCAAAGAAGTTAAACTTGTGGGACACACCCATTCACCCAAGTGGGACATCTTCCCTCATAGGGGAACACACAAACACCTGATCTATCTTAATATGATGTTATGATTTGTCTCTGTTAGACTTTAAACTAGCTAGACACACCCCTTCACCCAGGTGTAGAATCTTCCTTCATAGGGACACACTTAACAACCCAATCCATCTCAATAGGATGTTATCATCCATCTATGTGACATGTTAAACCCATGGGACACACCCCTTCACCTAAGTGTGGCATATTCCCTCCTAGGGACACACTTAACCACATGATCAATCTCAATAGTATGTTTTAATCAATCTCCACAAGATGTTAAACCTATGGGGTACACCCCTTCACCTAAGTGTGACATATTCCATCCTAGAGACACACTTGACCTCTCGATCCATCTTAATAGTATGTATTGATACATATCTATGAGAGGTTAAACCTTTGGGACACACCCCTTCACCCAAGTGTGACATCTTCAATTCTAAGGACACACTAAACCACCTGATCCATCTCAATATGACATTATTATCTTTCTCAACAATACATTAAACATTCACCCATCTTATCCCCACAAGACATTAAACATGTGCTCATTTTGTACCCATAAGACATTAACTATGTGCCCATCTCCTCAAGACATTAAACTCACACCCTAATCCAAAATTCATTCCCCATGCAATAAACAAGGGATTCCTGAGGTAAAAATCCCAAAAATACTTACGCCCCTAGTGTCAATTGTAGGTTCTAGCCGTAACATAAGCATGCGATGGGTCATGCTTGGCATTTTTTTATCATGATAAATTATTAATTAGATATTTACACAATGATAAACACCATGATCTATGGAATTGAATCAAAGAAAATAGAAAAGTTATAGAACACCGGAACTAGAGAGATGATCTTCACATATCATTTATAATTAATTTATTCTATTAAATAATTACCTTGTGTGAATTCTTTCTTCGTTGATGGATCTGATAGTGGATCTGCATTGTACGGTCATTTTTTTTCAAGAATCCAAGTAGATTCCATCTAGTGCTGAACCACATACGTTCCAAAAATATATGAACATTACCATAGGAATATTTGAGTGTTATCATGATATATCCTATCGCTTACGTTTCCTACCTTTTATTTCTCAAGAAATTCTTCCAAAGTGCTCTCCTTGATCACTATTGACTTGAGAGTAGGAGGTGTAGAAAGATTTCTCTCCATTCATAGGATCATTATTGGATAAGGGATCTCTCTAGGGCTTGATATGATTCTTCAAATCCATTATTCACAACAACAAAAATGAGTTATCTCACTTTGAAAATAATATAATTGGGTTTATATATCACTGGGGTTTAAATAAAAAAAATCACAATTTCCTTTTATTATTTAATTAATCACTATAGAACCCCATGTCAAATAATAATAATAATAATAATATTTCTCAACATGCACTTAACTTGTGAATTGAATTAAATATTATTTAATCAAATAATATTCAATATTTTTATTTCCTACGAGACTATTAAACTCAGTCCGCCATTCCTTCACAATATTTATCAGTCCATGAATAATAAATATTTAGTTATTAAATAAATATCACTACATTATTTTATAATAAATAAATAAATATTATCTTTACTAAATAGAAAATAAATATTTATTAAATATTCTTCTCACATTACATTATCTAAAATAACTCATAATGGAATATATATGATCAATAAAACATGAATAATTATTAAACCATGTGTGGGAATAATATTTATTCAACTTGATAATTAATAAATAATAATATACTTTTTAACTAAGATTCTTGATACACTTAGTGTGTGACCCTCTAGGCCTCTTTCTTAGTGGCATTAGACAAAGAAGCCTAATGTCCAAGGTTAGCATATAGTAAAATTCCAAGGCACCCATAGAAAAATAAGTTAATGTCATAATGACATAATAAAGCATATGGATTCTTACTTTTTAATATAACCCCTTTATCATTATATCTCAAATCAAGCATGTTGCATGCTGGTGCCTTCGACCTTTGTGCTTGATGACTCTTTCTCTGACTTCCTAGAAATTGAAATTTCCTATAGAACACTGTGGAAATGGATTTATTTAGGGTATGGAATATATAGTAAAGGGCATGTAATATCAACTTTTATTAAAGAAAAAAATGGACAAAACCTTTCTTTTATTATTCATTAATGCAATATTACTCATGATGCACCCAACATATCCTACCTAACTGTGGACATCTGTCGTCACAGTTTTTATCAATAAATTGAAGTATGTGACTCATAACACTCATTAATAATTATCCTAAAGTATAAGGATCAATACACATGTTTTCAGATAGGAACATCTAATGGAACATATGAATGTGGATTTCCTACTGGCGGGTCTCATTCTCCTAATTTCTCACTGAATATTACCATGGGTGTACACCATGATAAGGTGTCTCAAAGTTTTATGAGTCACAACCCATGATATCATGTATCATTTATTTTATCAAATGAAATCATCTGGCTATAGGACATATATTTTATACTAGTGTCTTAACACTTCTATGTTCTCATAATAGGAGGGAACTACTATAACCTTTTAGTGTGATAGCTAATTTTAATACATTATCACATAATATGTTACATAGAAGAACAATCATGATGTTATAATAAGTTTATTTATATTTAAAACTATGAATATAGGTTATCATAAAGTATACAAAATTTGGTTCTAGGGTACCAACTCCAACAGACTCCCACTTTCATTGGAGTAAACTACTGACAACTTTCAGTCTGTTAGCTATCATAGAATACTCATGATTATAATTGGATAGACCTTTAGTCAAGGGCTCCAAAAATTTATCTTCTATGGGAACTCTCTTTAATTCAACATCACCCCTCTGACAAAATTACCTCAAGAGGTGTAACTTCTAGAGTAAATTCTTTGTCGATTGGGGAAACCTTGGCTCTTTTTCAAGATCCACCATTGCAGTATTATCACAATACAATGTGATATGATATTTAGTACTAGGTACCACATAAAGTTATTAGAAAATGTTTTTTATCCAAACATCTTTCTTGGATTCATGATAAGCTGATATATACTTAGAATCCATTATAGAATCGGCGATCACTGGCTTTTTTGAACTCTTTCATCTCACAGCTCCTCTGTTGAGACATAAAATATATCATGAATGTGACTTCAAATCATTGTGATCTATTTAAAAACTAGCCTCAGTATATACCCTGATAACCAGATCCTCATCTCCTCCATACACTAGGAACCTATCCTTATTTCATCGAAAATACTTAAGGATAACCTTAATAGTAGACCAATTTTTTTCTCCTAGATCTACATGATATATTCCTTCTATGATCAATGCATAGGAAAAATCAAGTCAAGTACATAACATGGAATATGTGATTCATCCTATCACTAAATCCTATGAGATCTTACTCATTCTAACTTTCCCCTCTTGTTTCTGAGGACACATTTTCATAGAAATATCTAAACCATGTGACACTGGAACCAATCCCCACTTGGATTTTTCCATGCTAAATCCCATTAATATCTAGTCAACATATATAATTTTACTTAGTACAATAAGCCTATTGGATATAAACACGTATTTAACCAATACTTAATAGACTATAAGATTTTTATTTCATTTTTAATAAGTAATATGTCATCAACATATACTACTAGGATAACTACCCAATTCCCACTAAACCTCTTATAAACACATGAATGACATTCATTCTTAATGAAACCAAATTATTTTATAACTTTATCGAATCAAATTTTTAATCATCTAGATTCATCCTTCAATCCATAAATGGATCTATGCAACTTGAAAATCCTTTTAGCATCACCTGGAGTCACAAACCCTTATGGTTGCGTCATATAGACATCTTCCTAAAGGTTTTCATTAAGAAATTAAGTTTTTACATCCATATTCCAAATCTCATAGTCATGGTAAGCTGATATAGAAATTATTATTCTGGTGGAATTAAACTTGAACACTAGTGAAAAGGTTTCATCGTAGTCAATTTATTAACACTGTTTAAACCATTTATCCACTAGCCTTGCTTTGTAAGTATTTACTTTACCTTCTTGTATAGTTTTCTCTAGAAAAACCATTCACATCCTATGGGATTTACATCAACTAATGCATCGAACAGAACACAAACTTGGTTATAATATAAGGAATCCATTTCAAAATTCATGGCTTCTTTCAATCATGCAGCTTATGAGATCTATACTTCCTCTTCATATAAGAGAGGTTCATCATTGTTAGCCAATAATGATTCACCATATTTGGTGAATATAAAACCATATATCTATAGTTATCTTACCTCTCTTAAAATAATACACAATACTTGTGTTTCAGGAACTACTTCCATGGGGATATGTGGAATCTGTTCCTGTACTAACTCTTGTGCATCTTGAGCATCATCTTCATCGAAGTCAATCTTGATCCCACTATCCTTTTTGAGGATGTGATCCCTATATAGAAATATGTATTGTATGGTGACAATCACTTTCTTGTTCTAGGTTTTTTATAGATAGTATCCATTTGTTTTCTTGAGATACCCTATAATGATACACTTTGTGCCCTGAGGTGCTAGTTTGTTTCCTGATAAGTCCTTAAGAAATTCCTCACAACCCCATACGCATGTAGGAAAAAATGGGTTTCTTTCTACTCCATAACTTGAAGGGAATTAAATTTTTTTCTTTTTTGTAACCCAATTTAACGTGTATGACAAAATTTGTAATTCGTATCCCCAAAAGGATAATGGAAGATCTAAATGACGCATTATCAACCTTACCATGTCTAACAAGTTATGGTTCCTCCTTTCACTAACACCATTACACTATGGTTTTATGGTGGAGTGAGTTGAGATAGGATCCCAAACTCAAATAGAAAATTGGTAAACTCTTGGTTAAGATATTCACCACCTTGATCTGATATAAGATTATTTATATTCATTCTTAGTTGATTCTCTACTTCATTCTGCAATTCGTTGAATTTATAAAAAGACTCAGACTTATACCTCATCAAGTAGAAATAACCATATCTACTCAATTCATCAGTAAAAGTTATGAAGTCAGAATATCCACCTCTAGATTCTACTGGAAATGGTTTATACATATCAGTGCATACCAATCCAAGAAGCTCTGTGGCCCTTTCACCATGTCCATTAAATAGGAGTTTTTTCATTTTTACTTGTAAAAAATCTTGACATCTTTCAAGTGTTTTTATCATAGAAGATTATAAATAACCATCTTGATAAAGCTTTTTTAAATGCTTCTCATTTACTTGACCAAGACAGTGATTCCATATTTGGGTTTTATATGAGTCGTATGAACATGATTCATTATCAATTTCCAATACATTTTTTCATAATTTAATATATAAAGAATGTTATTTAAATGTGTCATACCATAACATATGTTGTCTTTATAAAAGAAACAACTTTCATTTTCAAACTAGAAAATAAACCGATATCCATCTAGGCATGATACAAACATTATGTTC
The DNA here is from genome assembly GCA_963277665.1 of Viscum album. Taxonomy (NCBI): domain Eukaryota; kingdom Viridiplantae; phylum Streptophyta; class Magnoliopsida; order Santalales; family Viscaceae; genus Viscum; species Viscum album. Next base: position 213,837,262 of record OY728163.1, read on the forward strand.
TTGGTAACCATATGTACATAATAACAATATTTTAAAAAAAATCATTCTTTTTGGTGATGAAAGGTGGTAGTCATCAATGGAAAGAACAACCATCCTTATGCCATTGGAAGATCATATATCTACCTCTCATCTAGAACTCTTTCAAAATCTTCTTAGTTCCTACATTTGGATACAGATTTGAGAGCCACAAGCTATATCTAATACCCAATGTGTAGATATTGAAATATTATAATCAATAACGAATTCACCTTTAGCTTCCACTTACTACTGGGTGCAATTCAAATTCCAGTGGTCTGTCTTGACACATGCAAAACCTACCACCTCTTTTTCCTTTCCCTACCTATAGATCTTCCTCTTCTTGGATGGATGGTGCTCGAGATCTTTAGACTTATTATGAGTCTTGGGACCCTTTTTCTTTTTCATCCTTTCCTTTTTCACCATAAGGACCATGGGTTTATCACACCACATGTCCTTATCGACTTGGAAAATTAAACTAAGATGTTATGAAATACTCTTCTCATTATTTCTCAAATTGTAATTAACAATAAAACTAAATAATGTCTTGGTAAGTAATGAAACTATGATATCTATAAACAACTCATCTAGAAATTTAATCATTAAGATGACTACCCATTCAATCTATCCAATAAGTTTGAATTCATGAGGCCCAGATGGCGTAAACTCTCTAAAATTAGTTGTAAAAAAAAGCACTGGAGACCTTGTACATCTCTTGTCTTTCCTTCTCTTGATATAGATCCTAGATTTGATACATCATTCTATATGCATACATGTACTCATGTTGCTTCAAAATATCATTGGACAAGGATGATAGCATGAAACATCAAACATATATGGAACCATTAAATTTTTTTTCATAGAGTGATAACTCTTCATCCCTTGCCTCATTACATGGAGCATCAGGAATAGCTTCTTCCAGCATGTACAATTTCATTTCATGGAAAAGCATAACACATATGTTCCTTTGATACTCTTTGAAATTTGTTCTAGTGAGAAGGTTATACTTCTCAAGTATGAATCTTAGTGATATGTTTGAATTAATTTTAATTTTGTTTCTAAAAAAAGATAAGAAGAATTTTAGTACATTATCTGATAAAATTTAGATGAATAAATAAATATTATATTTATTAATATACCGCTATTTTATTGAAACCCAATATCACCCAACATTCTATTTGGAATATTCTATTGCTTGTAAATTATAGTGGCAAGGATCCATACTCCCCTTCTCATTACCCTAACTTTGGTTGGTCGAGAAACTTGAATGGATTTAGGTGGGAATTCCAAATTCCAACAAAATTAGCACACAATTACTTGATCTATTGAGTGGACTCCCTAATCTTGGAATCCTTAAATTATATTTCCTTAACCATTTCCTCTCAGTTACTCAAATTCCTTCTTTATAATTCAACCCTTGATGTGAACTAAGTTATTTCAACCTAAAACTTCAAGTTAGAATTCTCTGATAATTAAAAGAACCCCAAATTTTGCAGGTCAAGAACTTTGAACTATGGTTCAATTTAAAATGAAGTAGTGGACAGATATATCAACTTAATATATATAATTGAATGATTTTATCCTTTAAGCATAAACTTATAATTATTATATTTATCACATTCTTGTTAATATTAATTTGATTTTCTTAAGTGATTAACCATGTCTTTGATAATACTTATGCATAAGACAATTTATTTCAGTTATATATTTCATGTTTGTTAATTTTAGTAATTCAAGTGATTATAAGACCATTGGGTGAGAGCCTCTGAGCGGCGTCTCCTTCCCATTCCGAGGCGACTAGGGTTTTCTCCATCCTCGCGCTCCTTCCCTCTTCGGCCACCGCTGAATCCCGAGTCTTCTTCATCGGGTTCACCTCGGTGCTTGGGTGATGCTTCGCGGCTGGTCTCAACGCGACAGTGTCTCTTTGTAGTTTGACGACGGAGCTGGTTAGGTCCGGGGAGGGGAGGTCTTCACTTCATTGTTTTTTTCTTTCTGTGATTTTCTTTATGGTTGAAGGTTCCCTCTCTGTGAAGGATGTGCTAGGGTTTCTCTCTCTAGTGGTGGTTTTTCTTCGATCCCTCTGTGCTCCCTGTGGTGGTACCGTGGCTTCCTCTCCTACTGTGGATTTTCGCTATGGGATTTTGTGGTTGCTGATTCAGAGCTGCGGGGTGTAAGACCGAGTTTTCTCCGGCATACTCTTCGGAGTGCTCCAGGTTTGTTCTCGGCAGCTCGTTGGTCCTGTGGTGAGGTCTCAGATTCTGCTGGTCGCCATTATCCCACTGTGGTTGAGCAGTTTGAGGATCTTAAGAGACATTTCCCAGCGGTTTGGTTGACAGCTTTGGATTTTTGGTTCCTTTCTCGGTGGTTCTTTGATGTTTGCGAATCACTATAATTTTTCATGTTTTCTGGGTGATTTGGTTCGTGTTACACATCAGTGGCGTTTGATTTTCTGGTTTTGTGATTTTATGTGGTGCGGGTGATGGTCTCGTTGCCCCCTGAATTTGCGTCTGCGACGTCGGGTTCTCGATGGCGTTGCTGGTGATGGCGACGACGGACGCCGGTGATGCTCGTCGGAGATCCAGTGATGTGGAGCTCGAGGCGGTGCAGGCTCACGGCTCGAGGGTTTTGGTGATGATGGTGAATAGTTTGATGGGGACGTCGGTTCAGCAGACGAGGTGCTCTGGAATGCGTGATGGTGGATGGTGATGGGATTTACTGTTGAGGGTTATCGTGGCTCGAGGTTTCCTTGGGTCCTGTAACTTTTTGAATTTTGAATTGTGTTGTTATGGTTCCCGCTTACCCATAAAGCGGGTATTTTGAAAATCCAAAAAAAAGAGAATTTTCAGGTCAAGTGATTATAACAAAACATCCATAATTAAATAACCGTGAAACTTGAAAAAAGTAAAATAATAAAGTGGTATGATCGTGAGATTTTTATAATGGTTAGTTTATCTATTTGTTAAAAAACTAACCATTGACCATTGGTAAAAACACCTTGAACCAATTTACATTCATGTTACAGCTTTCTACCTTTCCACCTATGTATCTCTCTTGGATTGGTTTCTCCACGGCTCCAAACATGAACCACCTCCACTAGCTTGGTAGCTTCCTCAATTACATGTCATTTGACTCACATGCAGGTGAGGAAACAAAGGGGTTTACATAAAAGAAACCATGGGCACGTAGGGTCTTAAATAATAAGAGGAGAGAAGGCATACAGAACCATAATTTAATTTAATAATAAATTAAATGGAACCAATCATATACTAAGGTCTATTATATTCACATGATCATCCACATGCATGTAATGAATTATAAATTTCCTAAAACTATCATTCAATTCTTAATCGTTCTTATTTAAGATAAGTCACGCTTGAATCAATTAATTGTTATCTTTATTTAATCAATTATTTTATCTTAATTCTCATTCGAATTTAATTGAGATTCTCATCCATCATATTTTTTAAAAATAATAATAAATTTATTTAAAATTAATAGTGTATATAAATGTACCTTGGAGACAACATGACAAATACCCATCTGGATCCACCCAACATGTATTATACTCGTATACAATTTTACTTTTGTGACATATAACATACACGAATTATCACGTACTTTCATGACATGAACTATAAACTTAATGATTACACAAATTAGATAATTTTTCGGTCATGTGTTATAATTAAATTCCCATAGAGTAACAACTATAGTACAACTCAGACATGATATACAAATCTAAATATTACATGGATTTTAATTAAACATATATATATATATATATATATATTAAAACCCATGAAATTATGTGTTCTATCAACTTAATAACCACACCCAAGCACTTGTCAGTAAGTTTTTTATAATATAATTAATGAATTTTGAATCTGCATAATTTGGTATAATTACACAGTGTGTATAAGTTATCTTCACCGCATGTACATCTCTTACCATATCTCTGATGCAAACTCCTAGAGACTCAACTTGTAAACTATGCCTAAAAACTGGAGTACATGGCATTTATAAGTGACTACTAGACATGTGATCTCTGAGTCCCATGGTCACTAGTCAGGCAAACCATGTATGGTAATACATAGCCTATCTGTGACACACAGGGACTACACGTTGTGTATGTGGGATAAACGACATATACTATGGATGACCGTGCACTTGGATGGCCTAGTTAACAAGTAGTGTAAGAAATAAATGCACTGCATATCACCAATGTACATAGTTTGAATTAATTTATGAATTAATTCCTAATGCATTGGACAAAAGTACATGGTGTATAACTTTGGTTACATGATTTTTACTCTTTTTTTATTCAACTAGAATCCATGGCACCACTAGATGATATATTTCATTTTATTTCATTCATAAAATTAATCATATTGATTAGATCTATGAGTAACTAAAGAGGAAGAATCAGATCTCACAATTCAGATTAAAGGAATGATTAAAATTGAATTGAAAATTAAATAAAAAATCTTAAATAAATCCATGATCATTAAATAATTAGAAATAATTATGTGACCACTCTGATATCAGTTTTAGGTTTTGGGAATAATGAAAGTGTGTGATGGGTTATGCCCAAATTTTCTTCTTATCCTGACCGATGATCAATTCTATATTTACATAATGATAAATTTCATGATCTACAGAATTGAATCAAATAAAAAATACAACATATAGAAGGATGGAACTAAAGATATGATCGTCACGTATTTTTTATAATTAATTTAATCAATTAAATTATTTCCTTATGATAATTATTTCTTCATTTATGGGTCTGAAAATAGATTTTCATTGTATGGTCATTTTTTGTAGGAATCAAAGTAGGTTCCCTCTAGTGATGATCCACATGTGTTGCAAAAAACTTCAAATGTCACTGTATGAATCTTTGAGTGCTAGCATGATAGATTTCATCTCTTGAATTTTCCACCTTTGATCTCCTTGAGAACCACTTCTAAAACTGTTTTCATGGATCTCTCTTGAATTGAAAGTAGGATGTGGAGGAAGATTGCTCTCTATTATGGGGAGAATTCTTAGAGAAGGGATCTTACTAGGGATTGATAGGATTCTCCAAATCCATTGTGCATAACCAAACAAATGAATTTTCTCTCTTAGAAAGTAATATAATTGGGTGTATATACCAATAGTTTCAAAATAAAATAATTGCACAAGTGGCCTTTATTATTTATTTAATCCATGCAGAACCCCGTGAATAATAATAATAATAATAATAACATTTCTCAATAAGTGATTGACTTGTAAATTAAGTTAAATACTATTTAAACAATTAGTATTCAATATTTTTATTTCTCACTAAACCATTAATCTTGGTCCACCATTACTATACAATGTTTATCAAGCCTTGCATAATAAATATTTATTTCACACTAAACCAATTATATTCTCTCGAATAACTCATGATAGAATATATGTGATCAAGAAAGAATGAATAATTATTAAACCATGTGTGGGAATAATATTTATTCAACTTGTTAAATAATAAATAATAAATAATTATTTAACTAAGATTCTTAATAAACTTAGTGTGTGACCCTCTAGGTCTCTTACTCAATGTAATTAGGTGGAAAATTCTAAATTCAAAGGTTAGCGTCTAGCTACATGCCAAGGAAACCATAGAGAAATAAATTAATGTCACAATTACATAATAACTCATATAGATGCTTACTATGTAATATAATCCCTTTATCATGAAATCTAAAATCAAGTAGGTCGCATGTTGCTGCCATCAACCAATGTAATTGATGTCTCTTTCTTTAACTTCTCAGAAATTAAAATTTTCTATAGAAAACCATGGCCATAGATTTATTTAGGCTATATAATTTCCATCAAGGGGCATGTGATATAAACTTCCATTAAAGAACATATAGTAAAAATCCTTTCTCATATTATTCATTAATGCAATATTACTCGTGATGCACACAATGTATCCTATCTCATTGTGGACATCTGTCATCATAATTTTCATCAATACATCGATGTACATGACTCATAATACTCATTAATGATAATCTTAAAGTATAAGTATGAATACACACATCCATATAAATCAACATCCAATGACACCTATAAATGTAGATTTTCTACTAGTGGATCTCGTTCACATAATATCCTATTGTATATTACCAAGGGCGTACACCATGAGAAGCTACCTCAAAGTCCTATGAGTCTCCACTACTGATATCTTGTATAATTTGTTTCCATAAAATGATATCATTCAGCTATAGAACAAATATTTAATAATAGTGTCATAGAACTTTTATGTTCTCATCATAGCAGGTAACTACTATGACCTTTTAGTGTGACAACTACTTTTAAGACATTATAAAATACTATGTTATTTAGAAGAAAAATCATTATGTGATAAGAAGTTTATTAATATTCAAAACTATGAATTTAGGTTATCATAAATTACACATATTTTTTTTATAGGTAACCAACTCCAACATCAATTACCTAATAGGTGACATGTGATTACTTTGGTTCCACACCTAATATGCCCCAATCATGAGATATCCTCTAAAAGTGGAAAAATTTACAGGTGTCCAACAAAACTAACATCTATATATTCATAGAAATTTAAAACATCACCATCCACTCCAACTCTATGGTACCTACCCTATTGAGGCAGAAGAATCTTAATTAACTAGTGTACACCTTGAGATGGCATTAGGAATGAGTTTCATGATCATGATTCAAAACTATGAGGGATACATAGACTAAGAGATGAGATCCAAGGATTAATCAACATCCCATCATCCCATTTTGATCAAGGATCCAACATCACTAACCAAGGTGGGGGTGGCTGATCACCTTTGGAAAGTAGTAACATAGGGTAAGAAACACGTGTCACAATGAAAATTCATGCCTCGACTGCGAAAGAATTGGAAAAAAATTCAATACCAGTGTGTAAGTCAAAAGATGTTTTAGAGCAATTAAATAACTCTAAAACTTATCATCCCAAAAAAAATTTACTCTATTCAGAGTGAGGGTGGTTATTAGAAAATACAACTTTGAGAAATCCTTGAAAAATTGATGGTAATGCCCCACTTAACCCATGAAGCTTTGAATCTTGAAAATGTTTCACAGTAGTTCCCATATCATAATAGATTTAAAGTTATCAGGATCAACTAAAATACTATGTTCTGACACCACATGTCCCAATAATTTTACTTCCTAAATCCATAAACAATATTTTGAGATATTGGAATAGATTCATTGATCTCTCAAAGTTTCTAACACTATCCTCAGATGATGCACATTATCCTCCTTAGTTTTAGAGTAAACCAGGATGTCATCCATAAAGACTAAAATGAACATGTCAAGGTACTCATGGAAAATCTTGTTCATTAAATCCATGAATACTACATGGGAATTATTTAGACCGAAATTCATAATAAGGTACTCATAGTTTCCATAACTATTGCTAATAGAAATCTTTTTAATTTCATCTTATTTCATTCACAATTGGTGGTATCCAGATTAGAGATCTATCTTCGGGAACCACTTCACCACTTTCCACTAGTCAAAAAAATCATCAATCATAGGAAATAGATATTTATTCTTTATAATAAATCTGTTGATCTTACAGTAATCTACACATATTTCATGAACCCATCCATCCAATGAAAATTCAATGAAGGAAGAGAGATAATAACCCCCAAATTCCCAATTCTATTAGGACCAGGGTTGACGACTAGCACCAAGGGTATAAAAATATAATAAATGGGAGGCATTACCCTATATAATAAAAATGGATCGAGATATAAGATAAATCGACCACAAGAAACTCTATGATATCTATATGTATAAAAGGAAATACAAAATCCATCCCACAATGCATGTGTAAATAAAACAAATATAGATAAAAGTCTCCAAATGAAAGTCACAAACATAAAAGCTAAGGAATCGACATTACAACAACACCAAAGTTCTGAGATAGTAATGTCTAGAATAGTACATGAAGTAATACTAGAAAACCTAAAAATGGTTTTATATAATTAGGGTGATAATAAAAGTATACTCAACAGGAAAACCAAAGTATCCCATGCACAAGTGAAAAGATCATACTAACTTGCCCATGAGAAAAAAACATAACCAACAACACCCAAACAGGTTAACTATCCACCCCAACCTCACCATGGAATGCTCACCAATAAAAAAAATAAAAAAAAAATAATATAATATTAATCATATAGATAAATGGAACCCCACCCCAGTTTCCCACAAAGATACCACTCTCACGCCCTAATGACGTACATCATGGAACTCCCATCTCTTCCGTATATCACATCATTTTAAGAACCCTGCTTGTTTTTAATCATCACATCACAAGTCGCCTGAAGACACCTGAGTGGTAGGGCATTGTGAACATGTAGGACATAGACCTTGTTTCCTCCTCCTAGTATGAATGACCCCCACTATAGTGCCTCGTGTGGTACAAACCATCACATATCAACAATGAAACTTTTAACTTTGGTCTATCACAACTCGTGCATGTCATCATTTCCTAGAAGAGGGAGCACGGAAGAGCGGGTAGTCATACATCCATCCTCACCACTGGGATGTTGGAAAAGAAACCCCAAAACATTTGGTTGTCAATACTAGGTTCTTGAGATGGGTGGGGTGCGTATAAATAAAATAAAAATAATATATAAGGTATATATAAATATATATAATACACACACACATGCTTGTCCTATGGGTTCACAACAAGCACTAAACAACTCAAAATATCACCACCAAACTCAAAACCTCCACCACTTTCACTACCACCACTAAAATCATAAAACCACACAAAACTCCATAAGCCACAAACCAATTTTCATTAAACCCATTTAATTATTCATCCAATTATTGTTCATTAATTATTCATTAACATTCAATTAACTAAACCAAATCCCAACCATTACACTTTCATTATTATCATTTCGTATTCTATTACTAATTGGTCAATAAACATGACACAACAACACATCCCAAGAATATCAAGATCCCCCAAACTAATCATTTTCCCTTAGCCTCACAAAAACAAACCCACATCAACCATAACCTTGCCACCCCATAGGCACAACCACAAAACCATAACCACACATTCCACAACCATAAATCACAAAAAAAAATAACATTTTCAAATTTTGGAAAAAGTGGGATTTCATTCAATTACACTTATTAATTTAAGGGTGTTATCACAGGATCCATAAGATCATGGGGAATCTATTTAATTAACTTAATATATGTGGCTAACCATTTATGTATGGTGGTGTAACCAAAATCACATAAATAGGGGAATCACAACATATATAAAAACCAAAAAATAGGGGTTACCAAAATCTTTGAATTTCAATGATATAGAAACCATAGATAACCTCAATATCACAGTATCAAATAAAAAGATAGAAAAGCATGTGAAGCATTCCCATACCACTTACCATTTTTATAAAACAGGTAATTTATCTTTGTTAATTTAGATGCAACTATATTCTTAAAGGATAACATGAGTATACCCCTATCACATGATAAAAAAATAATAGATGAAGGATACCTTACCTCAATTTTAATACCTGAAAAAGATGATAAACAATGTTTGCAAGTCCCAACATGAAGTAATAATGTCACTTTTGAATAAAAAAGGCACAGTTAGAGTCATACCGGTCACACCGTGTGTCATATTGAGGAAAAACTAAATTCTACACATCCCAAATAACACATGGACCATTTTCATAAAGTATAAAAACAATCGTAAAGTGTTTTCTCAGTTTTGAGAATGTCAGTTGTTTTTTTGATTAAAATTAATGTCAGTTTTGAATAAAAAGATGCAATTGGACTCATACCAGTCACACCGTGCATTGTATGGAGGATCGTCTAATCCTTACAAGTCAAAAATGACATATGGATAATTTTCCTAAATTACTAAAACAATCCAAATGTTGTTTTCATTTTTGAGTATGTTAGTTATTTTTTTCTAAAATTAATGTCACTTTTGAATAAAAAAAGACACACTTGGATTCATACTGGTCACATCATACGTTAGGTTGAGGTTTGGATGATACCTACACATCCAAAATGATGTATGGATAATTTTTCTAAAGTACCAAAACCATATGAAATTGTTTTTTAGGTTTAAAGTTTTTCAGTTTTTTTTACTAAAATTAATGACAATTTTGAATAGAAAAGAGACACTTGGAGTCATACCGGTAATTACATGTGTTGTATTGAGGTGTGTTTGAATTATATACATCTCAAATGACTTATGTATCATTTTACTAAAGTATCAAAATAATCAAAATGAGTTTGATCATTTTTGAGTATATCAGTTGTTTTTTTAATTAACATTAATGTCACTTTTTAATAAAAAAGATGTAATTGGAGTCATACCGGTCACAACGTGCATCAGATATAGGTTTGAATGATCCCTAAACATCAAAACTATTATGTGGATATATTTAAAAATGTGTCAAAATAATTCAAAATCATTTTATCAGTTTTGAGTATGTCATTTGTTTTTTTATTAAAATTAGTATCAAATTTCAATAATAAAGATACACTTTGAGTCACACTTTGCATCATATTGAAGAGAAACTGAATTTTACATGTCCCAAATGACCTATGGATCATTTTAATAAAGTATAAAAACAATAGGAATATGTTTTCTCAGTTTTGAGTATGTCAGTTGTATTTTTTATTAAAATTAATGTCAGTTTTGAATAAAAATACGTACTATGAGTCATACCAGTCTTATAGTGAGTCGGATTAAGGTGAAGTTGGTCCATACATTTAACAAATTATGTATGTATTTTTTTCCTAAGGTAATAAAATAATACTAATGTATTTTATCAGTTTTGAGCATGTCAGTTGTTTTTTTACTGCAATTAATGTCACTTTTGAATAAAAAAGGTGCACTTGGAGTCATATCGGTCACACTGTGTTTTAGATTGAGGTTCCCCTGATCCCTAAACATAAAAAATTATGTATGAATCATTTTACTAAAGTACCAAAATAATCATAATTCTTTTTCCCAGTTTTGATTACGCCGCATGTTTTTTTTACTAAAATGTCATTTTAAACTGGAAAGATGCACAATGGATATTATTTAAGTGATAAGTGTTGTGTGAACTTTAAAACAATAGTTCTCAAATAAAATCTTGATATAATCCTTATTATAATTCATTTTCCAATAATTTTATTATTTTCAATTCAACACTTATTATCCTCAACCACCTTGGTCTCCACCTCAGTCTTTGCCTTTGCCTCCCCCTCCATGATAGTCTCAAACTCCAACTCTGCCTCCGCCTTCACCTTCACCTCCACCTATAATTTATCCTCCGCCTCCAACTCTTCCTCTGTGTTTTTCCAAAAAAAATATTATTTTTAGGTCTTCACTTTTAAACAAATTGATATCTTCGGTTAATCATCTGCTTGAGAAAGAAATCAAAAATAATATATAAGAATTCTGACACTAATACTTCACACCCCAAATATCTTTTTAAGGTCATAACGCATACTAGATCATAAACATAGAATATAATAAATAAAATTAGTTGACAATATATATTTTGACCAAAAATATGCTACCCACTCGTCTCTAAACTAATTGATTTCTTCTTTTGAGTAATTCTTATTGTAATTGTAATTACCTTCAGAATTTACCTATTATGGGATGCTAGTATTTTCATGCTAATATGATTTATCTCATAAATTTTCAAACATAATATCCAAAATTGATTGAATTATCTTGTTTTGGACACTATATAAACATTGACCAAAATAAGTAAATTGTTTTGAAATGTTTTGATAGTTAAATATTTCTATATATACCTTATTTTTTTCATTTTAGTAATCCACAGGCTTTAGCTTGTCAGACACCAACCTCGACCATGATTTAAACTATATTTATCAAATTACCTATCATGAAAAAATTCTCATTAAAACCCAGTCTGAACATATAATTCAAATATTATCCATAAAATGTTAATTGCAGTGTATTACTAATTTAAAAGACACATCATGTGTGGTCGGTTGGTTGGAAATCCATGCATTGAATCCAAAAAACAAATATTCAGGGTGTCCATATTGACTCATATAATCATCCAGTGCTTCCTAAAAAACAAAAACAATTAAGTAATGAAAAAATTAAAAATATATTTTATGTTATTAGATCATAGAGTTTTACCCTTGCATTGTAGGAATCAAAAAGAGTCTATTGTCTGATGATTTTTTATTAAACGCTTCAAGTAAATTTCCTTTTTTTATTCTCTATTTATTTGTTTTCAAAATTAATTTCTATCATAGAAATGATATTGGGATTAATGAATCAAAATTGTGCTTCAAATGATCTTCCCTTTATATAGTTTTAATATAAATTTCTGTAAAAAAGATGAATAGTTATTAACATTAATAAACACATCTAGGTCAATATTTTGAGAGATATGATATGAAAAATGTACCTTATGTAAGTATTCACAATTGAGACACCCATCCATTCATACTTGATAATATCATTTATAGACTCAAGACCAATTTCGTCTATAATTGAAGATTCAAATATTTATTCTTCATAGTGAATTTAAGACATATATTTATCTTTAAATGTGATCTCTGCATGAAGTTTTAATGTTAATAAATGTTTATCTAGAACTAGTGGAGAGAAGGCACTCTCAGAAGTTCATTTTTTTTCTTGGTTTATTAAATAGAATTTCTTGACTCGAACTTTCTTTTCTGCACCACTTTATCTATCTGTAATATCATACCTTACTTCAGACCATTTATCATCAACTATTAAATGTTTCTCATATGATTTTTTTTAAATATGTACCTCAAGTATCTTTACAAGATTAGATGACCATTCTATGAAAGCTATAATAGTATCTTCGACCATTGTAATATTTGGATCATCAAGTGGAACATTAAACTCAAAAGTTTGCTCATAAGCTAGCTCAATACCCACTATTATATTTTATTTTGGGAGGGGTTGATTTTGTAGTTTGTTCTGAGGATATTATACATTGTACCCCTCACAACACAGTGGTACATGGGTGTTGGTAGAAAAATATCACATACAATTACACCCTACAAAATTTTAGTAATATAAAGTTATCAAAATTTGTTTGATTCACAATTAGGATAAAGAGTAATGAAAAAATGGATTACCCCAAGTAAGATTTGGGGGGAATGACAAGATTCAAAGCTAGTGGGATCATTTGGATCATGTGTGGATCTTTCCTCCACCTCTGGTTCACTTTGATATTTTCTTATACATTGGTCTGTAAAACCAGACCACAAAATAATATCTTATGATGAGTCAATATTTGTCTTCATTCCTATCATCATATTATATGTATCTTAATGTAGTTTAATCTTCTAGAAATATGTTCGAGGAGAGATTTCAAAACCTAATCCTCTAACTTTACCATATTTTCTAGGACACATTAAAGATACTGAAAGTCTCTTTTCTTCTGGTATGGTCATTGTCGATTCTTGTGTCTAAACCATATAAAAAATATGAACATATTTATTTTATTTAATATTGTTGTAAATCAAAAAAAATAAAATTAATTCATACTTACAAATTCCTCACATACTAATTTTTTTTCATCAATTAATATACCATCCTTATTTACACGATCCTCATTTTATATCACATGACGTGGGATGGAAGTGGATTCTTATTTTGATTCACCAATATGCATATAAAAAAAGGAATATATGTTGTCTGATATCACATAATTAAACTTTTATTGTTGATTTAAAATACATACCAATTTCTTCTTTAATAAATTGTACCCTAGCCTTTATTTACAATAAGGGTATGCTAGTTTTGATGCACATTTTTTATTTCCAGCACTCTTTTGATTTTTTATAAATTTACTATTTTGAATCAAGTTGGATAAAATAAATAATTTCAAATAATATATTATCGATCGCAATGCACCTGAAATGATTTATCATTGTGATGATTGTTGAAATTTGTCCATGTTTCCTGCTTTATAATGTGTGCATAACAAAGTGGTGGGTGGGGTTTTATTTTCCCTCAGCATCTCTAAGATGTAACTTCGTCAGAAGAGTCCGGAATCCTTTATGGGATTTTCCAGTGGACATTAGAAAAAATTTCTTATGGAAATATTCTAAAATAAACAAAGTTTATAAGGAATAATAAAAACTAAATCAGTATTTCATTATATTTTTTTTTCTAAAATAGAGAAAGTATATTATAACATTACCGTTATATCTTTCTAAAGGATTTCCTTCATTACTAGTTGGACACAACACCATGAGTCAATATCAATCAGTAAATTCATCCTTGTTGTGACTATAATATAACTAATGAATGTTGACTAGTTGGGTTCAATAGGTTGACCATGTTTATTCCAACCAACCTCAAATTTTATACCCTGAATTCTTTTCTTGATAATTTTATTCAAAAAACTGATGTTGCGTAAATGTTGTTTTTTTCATTTTTTTCATCAACATGTTATTCATCCCATAATAATTCTTCAGTTTCATCATCAATAGTCTGTTCTTGCTCGATATTGGAAACATCATCATGTTCATATGCCATTGTATGCATGAGTAGTCAAACATTTAATTTTTCTTGAATAAGAACAATGCAATACAATCCATGCATAAAAGTTCATAGTTGTATGCATCTTGCATGAAATATTGAACAGAGATTTAATAATTCAATACTATAGTATAAATAACCTTCACTAGCATTATTTAATCCTTCCTCGGATGATTTATTATCATCCATCTCTTGATAATACTTACGAGTTTTAGGGTATCATCCTATGATCATCTGAGGGATAGAAAACCTAAAAAAGGGCCAATTTATTTCAAGGATAAATGTGAATTGAAACAAAGAAAAAAACACCTATGGAATACTTGTAATATAGTATTAGTGGAATCCATATTTAAGCTTAAATGGAATATGTTTGATTTATAACAATGATGCAAAAAACAAAGTATACTAACCTTTGAAAAGATTACACTAGCCTTCAATCACAGAAAAAATCTTGAGGACCCTCGATCACTGAAGGAGTGCTAGCACCTTAACCGAGTGATAAATAGTGATCAAAGAAGAATAGAGGTTTGGTTATGGAATGAAACAAATTGTTAATTATAATAGGGGTATCGTGTCTCTATTTTGTTCATTTTTGACATGGATAAAAAGTATCATGACTTATATGACATTAAGATCAAAAACATTAAAAGTATATTTTAATCAATTTTTGTTCTCTCTATGATTATTCACTATGTTAGATGTATTTTAAAATTATTTTTTATCCTATAAATTAATTATCTCTCACTTTTTATTTGTAAATATATTAATAAATCACATATTATAGTTTTCTTGATCAATTATCCAACCATGGATAACTCAATTACTTTAGGGAAATACACTCTTTATATGTTGTTTTGTATTTATAAGTCCATTTACCAAATAATTTCTCAACATTATCCAATCAAGGAAATTTTTTTAAAAACAATTGAGCATACTTTTGTCACCAAATAAATTCTCTATCACTCTTTGTAATCCATAGTTAATGTTTAATAATAATCTTAAATTAATTAATAAAAAATCTCACAACATGCATCACTGAAATAATTTTTGGAACGTGTCTAATTAATTAAATATTTCTATGAATTCAATAAAAATTTATTCATCAAAATCATAAATCTAAATAACTCATTTCATGGTTTAAAAATTTACATGAATAAAAAAAATCTACAAAACATGTTTTAATGGTTTTTACACTATCCTTGGTACCTTTATGTTCATCACCCATAAATGAGGGCCACAACATGGTATCCCCTAATACATAAAAACCCTCATAATTAATCTTTAGAATCTATAATTTAGTATATAAGATGAATTAAATTTGAGAAAGTACATAGATTTTGGAACCCTATATTTTTCAAATGAAGAGAAAACAGATGGGGGATTAGAGGTCTCCTTGTTAATGTCGAGAGGAGAGTAAACCATGTATGTGTCTCTCTAGGGACAAATGGGATGGATATTAAAATACTTATGAAAGGAGAAAATGATGAAATAGAACCACACTCATTGTATTTCAGTAGCAACGAGAAGAGATGTAGGGTTCTTCATGTTTAAAAATAACACAAAAATGAAAAAATTGGAACCCAAAATCTCAAAAAATAATAGAGGAAGGGTAGAAAATAACATACATTGAATTCTAACCTTGATTAATCTAAGGGAACATAGAGGAGTTTCCCTAGCAGTGGAGGAGTTCCGCAAGAGTTTGAGAATCCTGAATGACTAATTCATGGTTAGGGTTTTTTTAAATAGATTGGGGTCACTTTTAATAGCACTTTAAAAATAGCACTGAAAAAGATCCCTTTTATCAGTGCTAAATCTATAAGCACTGATAAATATTCCTTTTATCAGTTCTTTTTTAGCATTGATAAATCTTGAGCTTTATTAGCACTAAAAAACACTGATAAAAGACATATTTATCAGCACTAACATATTATCACTGATAAATATATCTTTTAACATCGCTTAATTAGCGCTGATAAAGATTGATCATTATCAGCACTTCAAAAGTACTGTTAAAAGTTGTGTAATTATAATTATTTAAATAAATTAATTATAATTTTATAATTATTTAAATATATATAATTATTTATTTATAATTATATAAATACTTATTTAAAAAATAATAATAATTTATTTATAATAATAATAATTAATATAGAAAATATACATTTATTATTTTTTCTAAATATTTATTTACAAATATATTTTTAACATTATTAATCAAAATATAATCTAAAATACATTCATTTTCAAAATGATGGAAATTATATAATTCAAAATGAGTACACTTTAAAAATATTTAAAAAATGGATATGTCTTATTAATTAAATATGAGTTATTAAAAAAATATGGATAAATATTTATATTTAAGTGGATGAATACATATTGAAAACACTAAAACAAAATAAATAAATAAATATAAATAAATAATAAAAAATGATCAAATTCAAAAATAAAATAAAAAATAAAAAAAACATTAAAAATGAATCCCCTAACAATAGTATTTAAAAAAATAAGTAAAATTGACCAATTAAAAACATAATATATATTAAATATATCATGTTATAATGACATTCTAAAATATACTAAAATTTGAATAAATTACATAAATATTAGGTGTATGTGTTTCTATATATTGCGTAGATATATTTGTGTGTGAGTTTGTGTATACAAAATGAATTAACACACACACACACACACATATATATACATTGTTAGTTAGAGTGGACACTCAATAGGGGGGGTGAATTGAGTTCCAATTAAATTTCTGTTAAAAAATTTATGATTAAAATCCACCAAATTAAATAAAAATTAAACTGTAGTGAATTTATACAGATTTTAAGTTTTCAATTAGTTTCTCAAGTGATTGATTATTTCTCAGTTAACTCAATATGAAGATTAATTAACTTTTGAAACTAACTTACTGGCTAAAAAAGTTATAAACACTTGCTAATATAACTATCAGAGTTAATTTAAAATAGATCTATATTTAAAGTACTTAGTAATGGAATAGAAAATAACTTAAACTAAATATAAGATGCACAACAGATATAACCAAGAGGTTCAGTCTCAAGCCAAGACTTAGTCCTCTCAAATAGTTTTATAAAAACATTGATCCACACCCTGGATCGGGGTAAACAACAGTACATAGACTGTCCAGGTACTAAGACCTCTACCACATTTCTATGTGGGAAAATCAAAACAATAGCATACAGGCTATCCAGGTCACACATTACCTCTACCACTATCCACAGTGGGATACAAGAGTATAAGAGAGAGATTAAGTGAGGATTTAGAAATCCTCCAGTTCAGCACAGGAGACAGTGTGTGTCTCAAAATACAGAGCACACACACTGCTCAAAATGTAAATAAATGAAACACAATAGAGATAAACAGATAGAGATGAGTTTAGAATGATCTATGTGTTTTGAGTGAAGCTCTGGACTCTTTCGATTGATACAGATGAAGCTTTGAGTCCTTCTTTAGAGGTTGTGAGGAAAACAGAGTGTCGTAGTTCTATTCCTTCACTTCCAGTGTAGGTGTTCAGCTTGAGTAAGAGATTATTCTTTGTAATACCTGAGCTTCTTCTTTGAAACTTCTTCTTGATATGTATGATTGTTTTTTGAGTTCTTATCATGTTCTTCTTTTTGTATTTTAGTTCAGGTGTCACACACTTGCACGTGTTTTCCTCTTCACACCCACTTTATTCAATAGTTTGATATTCCTTTTATACCCTGTCCTCCGAAAATGGGAATGATTAACTTTTTACAAGTACGAGGTACGGTTCCTGAAATGCCAGCCACTATCATTAATTAATAGCAGGTGCAATAAAAACATCAACTATGACCGTTGCTAAATAAACAAATAGAAATAGAGTTTGGAGAAACTGTGACTGATTTCCATCAGTAGCTCTTAGTATCAGTGAGCTTGTATCGATATCTCTTCTATATCGGTAGTTGTTATCCTTTATAACGGTAGCTCGTAAAAATCGGTAGTTTCTCCTATCGGTAGCTCTCTTGTCCTGGTGGCATTCGTGTATCGGTAGACTTTGTAGCGGTAGCTGTCTGCCTGTATCAGAAGACATGTATCAGTAACTATGTATACCAGTGACCTTATCCATATAGGTAGACTTCTGTACCGGTGTACTTAGCCTTATTGGTAGTTGTGTACCCGAGACCTTTGTATCAGTAGCTTCTTGTATCGGTGGCTCTTGTAGACTTCATCGGTAGTTCTGTCTGTCTGTATTAGTAACTATTGTGCATACCGGTGGACTTTGTATTTGTATCGGTGGACTTCATATCAGTATCTGTCTGTCTGTCTATTTGTAAGCTTATATTGGTATCTATGTACCAGTGACCTTTACTTATCGGTAGACTATATACCGGTAGGTCTGTATTAGTGACTCAACACTTAATACTAATCTGTTTTATTCAAATCATATCCAGACTGAGTTAGTAACATTTTTAAACTAGTATAACATAGATAACCATTTATTGACATATTCCAATGATTATTTTGATATTTTTGTCAACATAATTTAACATTATAAACACATATTAAAGAATAATTGAGATTATCAAAATATATTAAATCATGATTGGGATTATCAAAACAGGTGAGGTCAATAATCTCCCCCTTTTTTATAATCACAAATTATGGTATTGTAATCCAAAATAATCATTAATGTATCAGTGTAAAATACATTGAGACTCACTTCTCAGTGTGAGTAATGACATTTTCAAATGTATCAGAGAATAGAGTATTATATGCAAATGTATCAGAGGTAAAATTATAAAATAAATGTATCAGAGATATAAAACAAATGTACCAGAGGTAGAATTATATTACGGTAAAATTAAAATATTCTCATATTTTTCATATTTCTCTCCGTTTCCTTTTATTTATCCCCCTTTACTTATATTTCTCCCCCTTTGTGATTCGAAAAAAGTAGGAAATAAAGGATGAGAGATGTAATGGAAGCTAAAAGAAAGTTAGATCATATATATTTCGTGGGGCAAAAAGATACAGAGAAATACAAAAGTAGTACAAGTGATTCCTAGAAAATGTTGTAGCCACTATTCAATCCACCTCCCGAATGTCCACTTTGGATTTGGATTTTAGTTCGGAGGTAGAATCAGGCTTGAGAATTCCAGAAAAAAACCACTGGAGGTTGAGCAACAGAGACTGTCCCTGGCCTGTAGTGGGTACTCCTTAGAGTAATCAATGGTTTCAAGCTTCTGATATCTTGAGCCGGTGTCATCTTAGGAATAGAGGTAGTCTGAGCAGAGGTAGGTAGAGCTGGAGGTGCAATGATAGGAGTACTGTCTGCATGAAAAAATGGCAGCAACAGATTTATAAAGTCCATGATGATTCATCCTCCTCTCTCCATGGCCGAGATAAAGTCATCCTTGTTCTCCATAAACTTTTCTAGAGTAGGAGTCAACTCCCTGAACTTTCTTACTTGTTCATTGAAAGCCTGAGTGACTGGTGGTAGTTTCATGTTCTCTAATAGAAGATTGAAATTATTGTTCAATTGATACTTTGTGTATATCCTTTGGAAATAAAAATCTACTTTGTCTTTGACCTCTTTTTGAGAAGCAGTGGATTCTCTCATAAAATTCTGAACAATTTTCTCGATATCCCTAGTGGTAGTCACTAATTGAGTCAAAGAAGGAGAGTATGTAGAACCACTGGTAAAAGACTGTCCAATATCTTCTCTCATCACAACTCGAATCTGATCAATATCCAAGAAGGCCTGGTAGAACTCAAAGGTGAAATAGTAAAGGCAAGTGTTTCCTTAAAGGATTTAGTCAGCCCACTAATGAGATTTTTCATAAGAGAGTCCTGGGTGCTAACATGCTATTCCATGGAAGCCTTAAATTCCTAAAAAAATGGATACCATTGGCCAACTACACTCTTCACAAAATCCAAGCCTTTGTCTTCTTGAGATTTAGATCTCATATAAGAATCCATAGAGACAATTGATTTCTTTAGAGATTCAACATCCTCTGCCACAGGGCCTGACACCATACACCCAAGAAAGAGTTCTAAATATTTTTTCATATTTCTCATCTCTTCAACAAATCAATTCTTTAAATCTGCAATAGATGTAATTCAAGTCTCCTTAAACTTAGCCTTTAAAGACTCAAGATCAGCCTTAGTATCCATATTTTCAGGAAAAACTACAGGTGCTCTTTCTTTCACAATACTAGCCACAAAGTCATTCATAACAGATTGGATGGATGATATTAAAGAGGATTCCATTCTTCTTATCTCTTCCACAAACTAGGTCTTAAGATCAGACTTCAACTAGTTTTGATCATCTCTTCTTATCACATCCCCAGGTAAAAACATTGAAAATATATTATAGTTAACTTGTGGTCTATTGATAGGTATCTCATCTTCCAAATCAAGATAGTCCAACCCACAAACTACAAAACATGGGTCTTCTGCCCAGTCTTAAATCACATGAGCAACTGAAACAGTGACATGTCTAATTGGATGCTCCCCCTCAATCTGTGCATTCTCTTGTATAAGTACATTAATAGCAGCCTCAGCAGGTAGGTCTTCCTCGGAAGAATTATCCACAATCATTTCAATTTCTCCAACAGGATGATCATCAGGAATAGGTGAAGGTATGTATACTTCAACAAGAACAGCCTCTATAGGCACAACAATACTTCCAATCAATGGACTCAAACTCAAGGTGTTCTCATTAGAGCTATCAGAAACATGTTCTCTACTTTCATGGGCTTCTTATTCATTATCTGGAGTAGGCTGGTCTTTCTCATCAATAGGGGCTTCTTCATTGCTTACTCCCAACATTGTTTCATTTCTAGATGATACAATTTCAGAAAAAGGACTTGGAGGCAAGTCTGGATCCCTTCCATCAGCTACAGAGGTATCCTCTTCATCAGTATCATCACTATACTGAGGTTCCTCTTCATCAGGTCCTAGACCTGGATCCCTCACATCCTTAGTCCTAGAATAATGATCCACAGGATTAAACTTATCATACATCTTCTCATCATCACTGACCCATTCTCTTCCCCATGGATTCCAATTGATCTTTATGTATTTACAGATAGTTTTGGTAACACAAAAGTTGTATTTCATAACCAGTCTCTCATCCTGAGACTTAGCCACACCTCTTACCTTGATCATCACAGAGATCAGTTTGGCAAAGAATAGAGCATTAGTTTTTGACTTTGACCTGGTCATATATTCAATTTGAATCATTAACATTCTACATAGATTCACCTTGATACCATGTCTTAACAGATGCAGCAAATAAATATATTGGTATTTCAGATTTGCAAAGTCCCCTCTTCTTGGACTTAGCACATGTTGGATGAACTTGAACAGTAACCGATTCTCTCCATACATTTCTATAGAAAATACCTTTCTTGGTGTACCATCTCCTGTTAATTCATCCAAAGTTGTTTCATATTCAAAGATGTCACTGGTAGGAGGTACTGATTTTGATAAATACCCAAACTCTTCTTCATGTGGAACTTTCGGGCACTCAGCCCACTCAATAGAATAAAAAGACAATTACTTTCCATTCACTACTGATACCATCATGTTCTCAACTTCTTATTTCTCAAAACAAAAAAACTCGTAGAATTATTTTACCAACTTCGGATAATAATGACCATTGTTATTTGAGAAGCACTCTACCCAATTCTAGTCCTCCAATACTTCTAGAACTAAAGACTTACTAGTCATCAACTAGTCCGCGCATAGCTCTTTCTCAACTACTATCTCCATTTGAACAAGATGTGGATTTTTAGGTTTCTTCACTTCACTTGACTCTCCTTTAAGTCTCTTTGCATTTGGCTCATCATCCTTTTCGCTGACTGATGGTCTCTTCACTCTTTCCATTCTACGAATCGTGAGGCTTAGGGTTTGAAGATTTGGGAGCTAAGGCTTGAAGGTAAAGGGTTTGAGGTGGATTGAGATGAGGTCAAGACTTATGTTTTATCATTTAGGAATCAAAAAATAAATAAATAAAGCATAGTATGTATAGTACAGATGATACAGATTCCAGCAGCTAAAGATACGAAGTTTAAAAATAGCGCAACCTAACGGTAATACATACCAGTGAGGATTCCTAACGTTAAGGTATTTTTATCAGTGAGGTCCACTAACAATGTGGTTTCTAACAGTGAGGTTCATAATGGTGAGGTATAATAGTGAGGTTCGGGCTAGCGGTGAGGTTTGGCTAACGGTGAGGATTCTAACGGTGAGGATTCTAATGGTGAGGTTTTTAACGGTGAGGTTTCTAACGGTGAGGTTTCTAACGGTGAGGTTTCTAATGGTGAGGTTTATAATAGTGATGTTTCTAACTTACAAATTATATCATTCCTAACTCATGTCTAATGTAACTTAACCTATCCGAACATAAAGGCTTAGTAAAAATGTTATCCAAT
Organism: Viscum album; assembly: GCA_963277665.1. Taxonomy (NCBI): domain Eukaryota; kingdom Viridiplantae; phylum Streptophyta; class Magnoliopsida; order Santalales; family Viscaceae; genus Viscum; species Viscum album. Next base: position 213,860,293 of record OY728163.1, read on the forward strand.
TGATGTTCAGTACCTATAAATTCAAGAGTAATATCACCTTTTTGTTAATGATATCTCAAAAAGTGGTGTCTTACATAAATGTTCTTGGTCCTAGATTGAGATACATGGTTATTTGAGATATTAATCGCACTAGTGTTATCACAGTTTATAGAAAAATGTCTAAATTGATATTCGTAGTCCAATTATATATGTTTCATCCACAGAATTTGTGCACAGCAACTACCTATAGCAATATATTCTGCTTCATCAGTAGACAATTCAACAGAGTTCTTCTTTTTAGTACACCATGATACTAAGGATTTACCTATAATATGACATGTTCTATAAGTTCTCTTTCTATCTAACTTGCAACCAACAAATTCAGCATCTGAATAACTTATTAACTTGAATGATTGTTCCTTTGGATAAAATAATCCTAAGTTAGTAGTTTGTTTAAGATATTTAAAAATTCTTTTAACAGAAAGAAAGTATAACTCTTTTAGATTAGCTTGAAATCTTTCACACAAACATACACTATACATAATATCTGGTCTACTAGTAGTAAGGTAGATCAGACTCCCTATCATACCTCTGTAGTTAGTTTGATCCACTGTTTTTCCAGTTTCATCAGCATCCAACTTAAAATTAGTACTCATAGGTGTATCACTTTCCTTAATACTACCTAAAACAAAACGTTTTAAAATATCATTTGTACATTTACTTTGATTTAAAATAATACCATTTTCATTTTGAAAAACTTGAAATCCAAGGAAGTATTTGAGTTCTCCCATTAAACTCATTTCAAATTCATTTTTCATGCTCTTTGAAAAATCAGTACACAAATCATTTTTAGAAGATCCAAGAATAATATCATCAACATAGATTTACACTATCAAAACATATTTAGAAATTATTTTAATAAAGAGAGTTGGATCATCAATCCCTTTTGAAAAACATTTTGAAATAATAAAAGGACTAAGTCTATCATACCAAGCTCGTGGAAATTGTTTTAAACCATATCAAGCTTTAGAGAGCTTAAAAAATCGATTTGGAAGATGAGGATTAGTAAATCCATGTGGTTGTTCAACAAAAACATCTTCAATTATAAAACCATTTAGAAAATCACTTTTAACGTCCATTTGATATAACTTTAAATTCATATGAGCAGCATAGGCAAGTATAATCCTAATATCTTCTAATCTAGCTACAGGTGCAAAGGTTTCCTCATAGTCTATTCCTTCCTCTTGAATATACCCTTGTGGAACTATCCTTGCTTTGTTTCTAACTATATTTCCTGATTCATCAACTTTATTTATAGGAACTCATTTAGTTCCTATGGTCAAAGTGTCCTTAGGTCTGTTAACTAATTCCCAGACTTTGTTTATTTCAAATTGATTTAATTCTTCTTGCATAGCCATTACCCAAAATTCATCATTGATTGCATCCTTGATATTTTTAGGTTCTAACTGTGAAAGAAAGGCTTTATTTTTAACCTGGTTTCTTAGAGAAGCTCTAGTTTGTGTCCCTCTATCAATATTACAAATAACAGCATCTAAAGGATGATTCTTTAGAATCCTAGTTGATCTAGTAAAGGCAGGACTAGAAATTTCAGGTTCTTCTCTAGGGTTGGGTTCACTAGGAGTAGATTCTGGAATATTTCCAAAACTGGTTGTCTTTACAATAGGTTCAGTATTTTTTCCATTAAGGTCCAGAATAGATAGATCTTATTCAAGATTTTCAAGAGAAGGCTTAGGTTCATGTGGATTAGTTTGATCAAATTTGATGTGAATAGATTCTTCCACACATTTGGTTCTTTTATTAAATACTCTATAAGACTTACTGGTTATAGAGTAACCTAGAAAGATTCCCTCATCATTTTTAGAAGAAAAATTGTCAAGATTATCCTTTTTATTAAGAATTAAGACTTTTCAACCAAAAACTCTAAAGTAAAAAACTTTTGGTTTCCTATTATTCCATAGTTCATAAGGGGTCTTCTTGAGAACTGGTCTAATCAAGACTCTATTTATAATATAACAAGATATATTTACATCTTCAGCCTAGAAGTAAATAGGTAGGTCATACTCATTAAGCAGAGTTATTGAAATTTCCTGAAGGGTTCTATTTCTTCTTTCTACTACACCATTCTGTTGAGGTGTCCTAGGAGAAGAAAATTTGTGACTATAGACATTGTGTGAGCAGTAAGATTCAAAATATTTATTTTCAAACTCACAACCATGATCACTTCTCAGGGTCTTAATCTTAAGTCCACTAAGGTTCTCTACAGACTTGGATTATTTCATAAAGTAAGAACAAGATTCACTTTTGTGAGAAAGAAGGTATACCCAAGCGTATCTAGAAAATTCATCTACTAAGACATAGACATAGTGCTTCCAATTTAAACTAGAAACTCTAGAAGGTCCAAACAAATCCATGTGAACCAACTCGAGAGGTTGAAAAGTTGAAACTTCTTTCTTTAATTTAAAAGAAACTGTATGCTGATTTCCCTTTTGATAGCGAGTACAAACTTTTTTTGTTGGGAATTTTAGTTGAGGTATGTCTCTAAATAAAATTTTCTTAGTTAGTTTCTTAAGTGAGTGAAAATTTCAGTTTCCTAATCTTCTATGCCATAGCCAAGATTATCTATGAAAAGCATTTAAACAGGTGACCTTTTGTTTGGCTAAACAATTTAAATCTACAGCATATAAATTTTCATTTCTTAAGGCAGAAAATACCAAAACATTTTTAGAATTAAAAACATTACAAGAATAATTTTCAAATATAACATTGAAACCATCATCAAACAACTGAGAAATGCTTAATAGGTTGTATTTTAATCCATCTACAAATAAAACTTTAGAGATTAAAATTGAATCAGTGTTACCAATTTGGCCTAAGTTGATGATTTTTCCTTTTGAATTATCACCAAAGGTGACATGACCTCCATCAACCTTGATTAAGATTTTGAAATATGAGTCATCTCCAGTCATATGCCTTGAACATCCACTGTCCAAGTACCATATCTTCTAATGGGAACTCTTCAAGCAAGTCTCCTAAAAACAGGTTTAAACAGAAAATGATTTTGGTACCCAGATTTTCTTGGGTCCAGACAGGTTAGCAAGAAGAATTTTTGGTACCCAGATTTTTCTAATGGGTTTCATACAATCAATAGATTCAAAAAAATTTGAAAGATAAACTTTTTTTGTTCTATAACTATGTGAATACCTAGTTGAGACATAAGAATTTCCAAAACTGGAACTAGTAGCATACTATCCAGATTTAGGAATAAATTTATTCTTAACAAGCTGTCTCTGTCCAGGTTGATATCCCAAACCAGTAGTGTACTTTGGTGCTACTTGTTTGCCTAGAATTTGTGTTAGAGCATTCTTTACATTTGTGAATTTCTCTAAATATTTTCTAAGTTTCTCATTGGACAATTTAATTTGAGTATTCTCCTTTAACAATTGAGCATTCTTTTCCTTTTCTATACTAAGATCTGATTTAACAGTACTGGACAAAGAATACTGATTCTTTAATGACTTGTACTTATCTTTCAACTCATTGCAGGTTTCCTCTAGCATGTTACAGTATTCAAATAATTCTTCACTAGACATGTTTTCATAATCATAATCATATCCAGAATAATAAGAATTTAAATCAAGAGTATCCAATGTTACCCCGGATGTGTTTGTCATGAAACACATATTAGCTTTTTGAGATTTTTCATCCTGAGTGGAATCAGAATCACTTGAACTGTCTTCTGAAACACTCCAGGTATCTTTCATTGCTTTCTTATCTTTTTTGTCCTTATAATCATATTTCTTCTTGAACTTAAATTTTGGATAGTCAGCCTTAATGTGTCCTTTCCTTTTGCATTCATAACAGACCATCTCGTCATCCTTATCACCTTTCTTCCAATCCTTCTTCCAACCTTTTTTCCAGTCACCTCGTTGGTCATACTTACCCTTATAGTTTGGTCTTCTGAAAAATTTATTCTTCCTATAGAATTTCTTGAATCTCCTGGCTATTTGAGCCATCTCTTCATCATAATCAGAATCTGATCCATTATGTTTTGAGATTTCAATAGGTATGTGAACTTTCTCCTTGTCCTTGCTCTTTGAGGCAGTAGACTTAAATGCTATTGACTTCCTCTTTGGTTCATCATCTTCTTCCTTGTTTACCTTCAGTTCTTCTTCATACATCATTAACTTACCAATAAAATCTTTAACAGACAGTGAACTTATATCACATCACTCTCTTATTGAGACTGATGTGACTCTCTAGATTTCTAGCAGACATCTTAGTATTCTCATAATCTTCTCCTTTGCAGGAACATATTTTCCAAGTGATCTCATCGTATTTATAATTTCTTTGAACCTAAGATATATGTTATAAATAGGTTCACCAGGCTACATTTTAAAGTTATCATACTTAATAGTGTAGGTATTCAATCTAATTTCCTTAACATTGGTTGGTCCTTCATGGGAAATAGCCAAAGAATCCCAGATTTCATAAGAAGTTTTACAAGTAGATATTTGATTAAATTCTTCATCTCATAAAGCACAATATAGGGCATTCATTGCTTTACAATTATTATTGGAAGTTGTTTTCTTAAGTTCATCCCAAGTAGTTCTTTTAGTTTCTGGAATCTTATACTGAGTCTATATAGCAGTCCAGATGTAAAATTCCATACTTTTTAAATGAATTTTCATTTTCAGTTTCCATTGGGCATAATTAACACCATTAAAGAAAGGTTTCATGTTGGTAGCAGCACCTTCTAGTCTATTATCCATAATTATATTTTAGAAAAAATAATTTAAAGAGATAAAATTTAGTACTAACAGAAATTTAAGATCTTTAAGATACAACTAAAATCACAGTTGAAAAACAGAGTATTTGGAAATCCTTTATAAATAACAACCTTTGACACCAAATGTTGGTCGGAGTGGACTCTCAAGAGGGGGGGGGGATTGAGTTCCAATTAAAATTTCTGTTAAAAAAATTATGATTAAAATCCACAAAATTAAATAAAAATTAAACTATAGTGAATTTATAATGATTTTAAGTTTTCAATTAGTTTCTCAAGAGATTGATTATTTCTCAGTTAACTCAATTTGAAGATTAATTAACTTTTGAAACTAACTTACTGGCTAACAAAAGTTATAAACACTTTCTAGTTTAACTATTAGAGTTACTTTAAATCATATTTATATTTAAATCAATTAGCAGTGGAATAGAAAATAACTTAAAATAAATATAAGATGAACAGCATATATAACCAATAGGTTCAATCTCAAGCCGAGACTTAGTCCTCTCAAACAGTTTTATAAAAACTTTGATCCACACCCTGGATCGGGGTAAAAAACAGTACACAGATTGTCTAGGTACTAAGACCTCTACCATAGTTCTACGTGGGAAAAACAAAGCAATAGAAAACATGTTATCCAGGTCACACTTGACCTCTACCACTATCCAGAGTGGGATACAAGAGTATAAGAGAAAGATTAAGTGAGGATTTAGAAATCCTCCAGTTCAGCATAGGAGACAGTGTGTGTCTAAAAATATAGAGCACACACACTACTCAAAATGTAAATAAATGAATCACAATAGATCTAAACAGATAGAGATGAGTTTAGAATGCTCTATGTGTTTTGAGTGAAGCTATGGACTCCTTGGATTGATGTAGATGAAGCTTTGGGTCCTTCTTTAAAGGTTGTGAGGAAAATAGAGTGTCTTAGTTCTGTTCCTTCACTTCCAGTGTAGGTGTTCAGCTCGAGTAAGAGAGTATTATTTTTAATACTTGAGCTTCTTCTTTGAAACTTCTTCTTGATGTGTATGATTGTTCTTTGAGTTCTTCTCATGTTCTTCTTTTTTTATTTAAGTTCAGGTGTCACACACTTGCACGTGTATTCCTCTTCACACCCACTTTATTCATTATTTTGATCTTCCTTTTATACCTTGAGCTCCAACAATGGTAATGATTACCTTTTTGTATGTACGAGGTATGGTTCCTGAAATTCCAACCAATATCATTAATTAATAGCAGGTGCATTAAAAACATAAAATATGATTATTGCTAAATAAAGAAATAGAAATAGATTTTAGAGAAATTGTGACTGATTTCCATCAGTAGCTCTTGGTATCAGTGAGCTTGTATCGATAGTTCTTTTATATCGGTAGCTTTTATCCTTTATAATGGTAGCTTGCAGGAATCAGTAGCTTCTCCAATCAGTATCTCTCTTGTACTTGTGGAATTCGTATATCGGTAGACTTTGTAGTGGTAGTTGTCTGTCTGTATCAGCAGACATGTATCGGTAACTATGTATACTGGTGACCTTGTCCATATAGGTAGACTTTTGTATCGGTGTAATTAGTCTTATTGGAAGTTGTGTACCTGAGAACTTTGAATCAGAATCTTCTTTTATCGGTGGATCTTGCAGACTTCATTAGTAGGTCTATCTGTCTATATCAGTAACTATTGTGCATACCGGTGGACTTTGTATTTGTATCAGTGGACTTCATATCAGTATCTGTCTGTCTGTCTGTTTGTATCGGTAGCTTATATCGGTAACTATGTACCAGTGACTTTTACTTATCGGTATACTATTTACCGGTAGGTCTGTATCAGTGAATCAACACTCAACACTTATATGTTCTATAAAAATCATATCCAGATTGAGTTAGTAACATTTCTGAACAATTATAAACATAGATAACCATTGATTGACATATTCCAATGATTATTTAGATATTTTTGTCAACATAATTTAACATTATAAACACATATTAAAGTATAATTGAGATTATCAAAATATATTAAAGCATGATTGGGATTATCAAAATAGGTGAGGTCAACATACATGTATATGAAATAAATGCAACACATGACATTTAATATAGGTTAAATTGAAAAATCAAACAACATTAAAAATTAACAAGACATTAATATGTTTTTAACTAACATTTTATATTTATTAGACTTATTCATTTTACATGTCTATATTTAATATATATTATTTATTATTATTTATAATATATATATATATATATTAAATATATTCACTTTTATCAATAATTATTTAATTAATAAAATGTTTGATATTTTTCTAAATTTACTCGTTTTTCTATTTGTTTAATTTTTCATTTTATTCTACACCTTTATCAGTTATAAAAAATCTCTGATGAAGTAAAAGTTTTATCAGCGTAAAAACACCTTGATAAAGGACACTTTTATCAGTGATATAAATGAAGTGTTGATCTAGGTATCCTTTATCAGTGCTAATAAAGGTTAATTTTTATTAGAACCAAAAAGAATCATTGATAAAGGGTGAATTTTATCAATACTTTTTTAGCACTAATAATGGGATTCCTTTATCATCACTTATTTTAACACTGATAAAGATGAACTTTGTCAGCAATTTTTTCGATCACTGATAAATACTAGTACTATTATAGGCGTGTTTTGTAGTAGTGTGACCCCAAAGAAAGATTTTTAACTTTCCCCTCTAATACCACATGTCTCAAACCATCATAGATACACTGGTACCTAATATATCCTGAAGGGAATTCTTGATCCCCAAGGGTAGGGAACTATCACCTGGAATCAAATAAGAATAAACAGAGAATGATTTTTCCACAAAAAAGAGAAAGGTAAAAGATAAAAGTAGTTATATCAACACTACTCAAGGATAAAGTACAATAAATAAAATAAGTATAATAGTACCCAACAATATAGATAAACAACTCAACGAAACATCAAACCAAACTGACATAAATAACCATTAGAAGACTCATATATCTATGTAGAAAGTTGACCTCAGATTCACTAGTCACTATCATCACTCCTTGATCCCAAGGATCAAGAACATCCAACACCACCAATTGGTTCTTTTACCTTTCTTGGACGTGGAATAATAAAATCTAAAGAAACCTGAAGAAAAAAGCAGGGTGTAATCTAAAAATATCAATATAGCCTCATCAAGTGTTCCATAGTAGATGACATAATAATAAACAAATCATGCTTTCAATTAAAATAAATAGGTAATGTAATAATGTATTGTTTTCATATTTAAAATAAAACATTCTTTCATTTAAATATATTTAAAACATTACAGAGATTCTTGACTAAACATTCTATATAAAATAATTTTTATAAATAATTTTTATGAAAAAAAATAATCAATAATTAATTGAATATATAATCAAATCAAACACAACAAGAACCATGTTCATCTTCCATGAAGTATTTTAGTTTCTAAATATATAATTATCACACTTACCAAGTCAATAATCATGAAAAATCATGTTTACACACATCCCTTATGCTTGGACTGAATAGGACTCATCAATATCCCATCAGGGATAATCCTGATGAATAGGGTTATTGTTAGAGTTTTCATCATCAATACATTGCTAGGGGATCAAGATCATATCATGGTTGTCCCAAATAATCCATTAACTACCTAGGATCACACATGCTCAATAAATAAATCAATAATGGGAAAATCAACTCATTTCAAATCAATCATCATTTACAATTCGATTTCACAATTTTCAGTTTCAAAATGCCGATTCAAAATCAAAATAAAAACATAGGTTTTAATCCTTTCATGCATTATAAATCGCAAACCAGTTGTGTTCTTTTCATCATTTAAATTTAATCAATTTTTTAAAAACAAATCTAAAATAATTTCATCAATTTCTTCATTCTCATAAATTCATCCCATAGTTCCAATTCCATTGGAATTTGGGGTTTTTCTCAAAATCCATGTCATTTAAAATTTCTTAATCAAATCGTTTAAAATCATGGTTATAAACATAAATTAAAATCAATTTAAAAAATATATATAAAATCAAGGTTTAAATTAAATAAGAAATCTCAAATGAAACCACCTGCCTTTAATCCTGGTGACACATGATCAACACCTATAATGGGAATGCCAGAGAATTTCAAAGGAGAAGAATATCTAAAAAATAGATCTAGAATCAAGATAAAAAAATAAAAGTATTATATCCATTGAAATAAAGTTTAGATCCATCAAAAACATTATGATCTAATAGTCTCTAAGTATAATAGAAATTAAGATCAGAAGAAAACACCCAAGAGGTGATTCACTCACAAGAGAGAGATCAGATCTTCCACCGGCACTTTGAATCACCAAAGGAGGAGGTTGGAGGATCCAAATTCACTTCTACGGAGCCTCCAATAAATGAAAAATCATATTAAGGCTGAATGGAGTGATTAAAAACTTAAAACATGGAGTTCATGAGTTTTAAAATAATTTTTGGTGAATTAAAATCCCACACACATTGTTAGATAGAGGGAGTGCACTGTTAAGGGAAATCAAGCGCCAGCTGTGAGCCCCTACTATTTAGGACGCACAATTTCACCCAGGTAGGAACATGATTTGGGAAACCATGAATCATCCATGCATTCCCCATTTTCCATGGGGTTAATGTTTTTCACTGGGGGTGCATGGTTTCATCAAAATGTGCACCAATCATCCATAACCCAAAAAGCCTCAAAAAAATTCCAAAAATCTCCCAGAATGGACCCAAAACAAGATCCGACTTAAATGAGGTCAAAATATGGGTCAAGGAATAATTGAAAATAGGTAAAATAATATTACATTTGGGTAGATGACATAATAAGTAAATGGAATCGAAATACCCATTCCTATATGTTTCATGTACCATTGATTTCCCTACAACCGATGAATCAAAATGCAATGATGACAATTAGGTGGTTATGGTCTTGGAGTATGGATATATTAAATGTTAAAACATCACTGGGTTCTTTAGAATGAGATCAAAACTTGAGACACCTTAACACCATTTCCCTAGGCTCCCAAACCAATTCTCATGAAACATCTAAATCTAAACATCATACCTAGGAAATACCCACTAAGATACCACTTTGTCACACCTAACCCACCAGGGCCCCACCTAGACTGGAGGTAAGATGAGAGTGACACTAAATATCTTTCTAAAATAGGATAGGGGTTGGAGACTAGTGTCAAGTATGTATATCACACAATGGGATGCATTGGTATATTGACCTTTGACACACACACACCTCTAAGTACATCATAATCGTATAGGATAATAAAACTATAATAAACCAATAGGAAAAAAATCATGTAATAACTTCTATAACTAACATATTGAAGTGAAATAAATATGTCCAAAGTATGAAATGAAAAAAAAAACACACCCATCCAGAAATAAAAAGTTTCTCAACCTGGAAGTAAAATGGGAGGGTGATTCCTACTAATGAGTACTAAAAATGACCACTGCCTGCAATCAATGTCATCTTGTACTACTCAGCTCCACCGATACCATGATTTTAAAGTTCATTTTCTTTTAGTCATATACATAATACATGACACATGTAAGAAAATCCAATAAAAATGTGAGTATATACATACCTAGTAAGACACCCTAAAAACCGAAGAGGGAATAAAAAAATAGCATGTCATCTCAATCCAGAAGAAGGGAGAAAAAAATTAGGAAACAAATATGCTCATAGATGTAACAAAATAAAGAGAGAGAGAGAGATAGAGGAAACACCAAATCTTTATAGCTACCTAAAGATGATGAGTCTATCTACATGTCCAAGTGAAAGGGTTGAACTAATACTAATAGCCCAATATAAACCTCACTAGATACAAGGGACTCACACCTCATTGATTGAACATCACTTATAAATATGTGCTAACCCAAAGAGGTTAGATAACCCATTCCTCATCAATTAATGATGATGAGGGGGTTCTACTCCACATATAGAAGTCCAACACCCTAGGGTGTGAATAAATGAGTTTTCAATCATACTTATACAATTAATGGGAGACCCATTCCTTGACATATACCTATCGTTATGGGGGTTTCAAACCCTAGTGTCACTCTATATATCACTCTTGAGTCTCAATATCATCCAACTATACTAAAAGGATTGATCAGATCACACCATCTCATATTGTATCTTTGATGTCGAAATAAACTACACTATTGTGTACTATATGTAATTATACCCAAAATAGACTACTCAAAGGCCTAATTATGAGCCTTGAATAAAGAGATATGGTAGGTGGAAGCATCAAGGGAAAGTACATGATCTTTTCCTTGAAGTATACAGGGTGTACTCCCATGTCAAGTCACGGTCGTGTCCCACTTCTCTATTAAGCGTGTGGCCTAGGTCACATAGTGTGTGGGACCACCTAGGGTTTGGTATGTGTGCCTCCTATCCCTAACTTAATTAGTTGAGCAGAGTGACAATACATGTGGTCCTGAACACACAATATGTAATGTTTAACTCATACTAGAAGCCCCAATCACTATAGAAAAGAGACTACACAACATTTTTTCCTCTAGAATACACAGTGTGTATTCATGTTTTTCGTAGAAGATTTATCTTCTTACCAAAGTTTCACTTTGGTTTTCAATATCACCTCATATGTCACAGGTAGATTTTTCCATGGATTTGAAATGGAATTAAACTCCACCAGTCATAAATCTCAAAACTTTGATGGCCATAAATCTAGATTCCTATTGACCCATGGGAAATATATTATGTCATTCATTATTGTCCAAGGTTTTAACACTTCTTATTTATTATTAGATCCACCATGGATCTTTATTGCTTTCAAAAATCACTATATTGTTTTATCAATCACAAAAAACAATGAAGGCCTAAGGTTTGATCACACTTCAAACTAGATCAATAGTTGAATAGTAAGCCTACCATGGGTCAATGATGAACACATGAAGTGTGAGGGGAGAAAGGTACAATAAACAAAGTGAATTAATCAATGGTAATTGTGATCCAAGTCATTGATCATTATTGTAGAAATTAATACATAAGATACATCTATCAAAATGATTATTTTAGGTTTAAGAATAAATTATCAATGGTATCATGCTTAAGTAGAATATACTAGAGATTCAAATTTAAAATCATAATCCATACTAGAAATCCAAAAATAATAGGTAAAGAATTCACAAATAATTATCCCTATCTCATAGTTGGATTAATCATTATAAATGATGAGTTTTCAATGATGTAATTGGTGATTTCCAATAATTCCATTAGTTGATGATGAGTCCTGCAGAATCTGATTGATGATCCTCAAATGCCCAAAGTCGATGTTGAAGATAATCTAAATGATAGATCTCCTACTCCAATGGAAATATCACAGGTTTATATGGTTAAATCTAAGGATTTAGTATAACAGGTTTTAAAAAATGGAAGAGTAGGTTGAGGTGAATTAAATAAGACAAATAAATTAATAAATTAATTTTATTTATTTATTTTATCTGACATCTTCTCGTGACAATGCATCAATAAAAGTTCTAATGAAAATGAAATTTATTTCTCACATTGGGTAAAATGTATGTTTTACACCCAATGATAGTCTCAAATTTTCCCATCCTAGGTTTTGATCAATGTGAATGACATTATATAGAAAAAATATACATGTGTGAGGTTTAATATATTTAATTTTTTTAATATATATATTCAGGAGTCATGTGAAACCTATAACACCATACCAACTCCAAAAAAATCTATATTGAGAAATATCCAAAGGGTCTAAACATAAAAATTGGTTTTCTTAAAATTTAATTTCTAATGGAAAATTTGTTGGTTTTCTAGCCCAAACCATTTTGAGTCCTTATGAACCTCATTCCAAAGGAAGATGGTCACTGGGTTGTTACCAATGACACCATGTAATGCATGTTCTTAGGGGGATGAGAGTTTGGGTTTATCAAAACCCATAAGGGGGAATTATTTCCTACTCCAAGACTCTATTATATATTTAAGACGAGTTCATGAATTGTTCACAAATCCTAGTGCGGGACTGGTAACCCTTATGCTAGTGAATCCATCAAAACCATGTGTTAATGTGAACATTGATTACACATCAAAGGATCCCTGTCAATGTGACCATTGTATATATCAGACACTCCATCAACATATCCATATGTATATATCATACCCTCCTCATATTTCCCTTAATTTTTGTTAATTAATCACTTTAAAGCTTTATTCCTGGGCACTCTGGAGTTTTTGTAACATCTGAGGAGGAAGTATGTGTTTATGGTGTTATAATTGGTCCAGTAAAGGGTATTCTTACATGTCCCCATAAATGGAATAAGAAACCACATAGTTTAGTGCCCCTTAATGGTACATATAGTACCTTTTAGGGTCATGTGATGAGGATCATAGTGGTTTCTTTTAAGGTCATTAATCCATGACAACTTCCAAGAAGTTTAAGTTCATGTGAAGTGGAATATTATGATAAAGACACCTAATAATGGTTGGTGTGGGACTTAAACATAAGCGACCCTATCTGGTTCGTTTTTTTCTATAACTAAATATGAGAGGTTATAGTCTGTTTGGAACATGGGTATATGGAACTTTGAGAATGATATGTACTCATTGGGAATATGTCATGATGATAAATTAGTTCATAGGGAATATGCCCCTAGTGGAGTTAAAAAGGGGTCTCTGAGAAAAAATGGACCAACGAGTAGGTTCTTCTAAGCTCATAGGAAATATGTCCTAATGAGGAAGGATGTGGGTTATTTTATAAGTAATATGGATCTATAAAGATGGTTTCATATAGAATATAGCCCTAGTGAAGAGATAAAATAAAAGTGATGTTGGGTTTGAACCTCAAGGATATTTCCTACATGTCCTATTGAAAAAAGAAATCAAATCCTATGTAGTTGATTTTCACATATTGATGTTGTGTGACTAGAACATAGCATGTAGTTTAACATCATGGAGTAAGGACTTAGTCGTTTAGTTTTATATCATGTGACTAAGAAATATTTTTTGTGAGAGGGAAAAAATAGAGGATTGAGTAGGGAATGAACATGGGAAGCCCAGATCCCTAACCTAGTCGATGACTTAGGTGAATGTAGGAAGAGTTGGGGATTACAACTAATAAGGAAGTTTGAGTCTTTTACAGGAGAAGCAAGGATATGTGTGGGGCTTACATAGGGTGTTGTTCATAGACCATTATCTCTCATTAATGATCATGGTTGATAAAATCAATAATGGAATTTTGTTGGGAAATAAACCCAATGAGGAATATCATTCTTGCATGACTCATTGATCAGAATCATATTGGACAATCCGGTACTTCAATAGCTAGGATGAGAATTTTAAGCTAGGGGAGACTATTTTACTGTCCTTTTGATGGAGACCCCCATTATCAAGTACATATATTATTGTGATCACTATGTGGGTTACATCTATATGGTAGGAAAATCCTAGAAAATCCTTTAATTTTTATTAATTCATTGGTTTAAAGCTAAATAGTTGGTCACTTTGTAGTTTTCATAACATCCAAGGTGGTGGTATGTGTTTATATTGTTAGAATATGGCCAATAAAGGTCCTTATTACATTCCCTAATAAAGGGAATAATAAACCACGTAGTATAGTTCCACTTAATGGGACATATAGTACCTTTTAGGGTCATGTGATGATGAACATAGTGGTTCCTTTTAAGGTCATTAAACCATAAAAAATTCCAAGTAGTTTAAGTTCATGTGAAGTGTAATATTGTACTAATAGTGTCTAATAATGGATGGTGTGAGACTTATGCATAAGTGAACCTATCTGGTTCATATTTTTTTGGTAACTAAATATGAAAGGGTGTAGTATATTTGGAACATGGGGATATGGACCTTTGAGAATGATATGTACTCGTCGGGAATATGGCCGGATGAGAAAATAGTTCATAGAGAACATGGCCATAGTGGAGGTAAACTGGGGTCTCAAAGACAATATGGTTCAATGATTATGGTCTTCTAACCTCAAAGGGAATATATCTTAGTGAGGAAGGATGTGGGTCATTTTATGTGGAATATTGATCTATAAATATGGGTTCATAGGGAATATGTCTCTAGTGAAGAGATAAAAGAATTTTTATGTAGGGTTTTAACCTCAAGGATATTTCCTACATGTCCTATTTAAAAAATAAATAAAATATCATGTATTATATTTTCATAGATTAAATTTGTGTGACTACAAAAAAGCTTGTAATTTAACATCATGTGGCAGGGACTTAGTAGTTTAGTTTTACATCATGTGACTAGGAAGTCTATGTCATGAGAGGGAAAAAAATTTAAGGATTGGGTAGGGAATAAACATGGGTGGCCCAAACACCTAACCTATTATATGACTTAGGTTAAGATAGGAAGATTTGGGGCTTACACCTAAAAAGGAAGTTTGAGCCTTTTACGAGAGAAGCAAGAATATGTGTGGGGATTACGGAGGGTGTTGTTCATATCCCTTTCTCTCTCATTGAATCATTTATGATCATGGTTGATGAAATCAATAATGGTATGTGGTTAGGGAATATACCTAGTGAGTAATATCGTGCTTTTATAGCTCATTGATCAGAATCAGATTGGCCAATATAGTACTTCAATATCTAGGATGCACATTTTAAGCCATGGGAGACTGCTCCAGTTTCCTTTTGATAGAGAACCCCATTTATTAAAAGGATATATGATTGTGATAATTATGGGGGTTATATATATATGGTAGTAAAATCCTATAACATCCTTTAATTTTAATTAATTCATTGGTTTAAAGCTATATAGTTGGTCACTCTGGAGTTTTCATAACGTCCAAGGGGGCGGTATGTGTTTAAGGTGTTATAATTGGTCCCATAAAGGGCCTTCCTACATGTCCCCATAAATTTAATAAAAAAACCAAATAGTTTAGTGCCACTTAATGGTAAATATATTATATTAAGGTCATATTATGAGGATTATAGTGGTTCCTTTTAAGGTTATTAATCCATGACATCTTCTAAGAAGTTTAAGTTCATGTGGAGTGGAATATTAGGATAATAGTGCCTAATAATGGTTGGTTTGGGACTTACATATAATATACCCTATCTATTTCACCTAGTTTTTGGTAACTAGATAGGAGAGGGTATATTTTGTTTGCAACATGGGGATATGGACCTTTGGGCATGATATGTACTCATCAGGAATATGGCCTGATGAGAACATAGTTCACGGGGAATATGGACCTATTGGAGGTAAATTGGGGTCTTATAGAGAATATGGCCCAACAAGTAGGTTATTCTATGCTCACAGGGAATATGGTCTACTGAGGAAGGATGTGGGTTATTTTATGAGGATTATGGCTCTATAAATATGGGTTCATATGGAATAAGGCCCTAGTGAAGGGATAAAAGAATGGAAATGTTGGGATTGAACCTAAAGGATGCTTTCTATTTATCTTATTGAAAAAAAATAAATCAAATCCCATGTAGTTTATTTGAACAGATTAAATTTGTGTGACTAGAACATATCATTTAGTTTAATATCTATGGCAAGGACTTAGTCATTTAGTTTTACACCATGTTACTAGGATGTCTATGTCGTTAGAGGGACAAAAATAAATTATTGATTAGGGAATAAACATGGGTGGCCCAGATGCCTAACCTAGTCAATGACTTAAGTGAAGGTATGAGGATTTAGCTCTTACACCTAAAAAGGAAGTTTAAGTCTTTTATGGGAGAATCAAGGATAAGTGTGGGGCTTATGTAGGGTTTTGTTCATAACCCTTTATCTCTAATTGACTCAATGATTATCATGGTTTATGAAATCAATAATGGAATGTGGTTGGGGAATACACCTATTGAGAAATATCATGCTTTCACATATCATTAATCAGAATCATATTGGCCAATACTATACTTCAATATCTTAGATGAGAATATTAAGCTAGGGGAGATTGCTCTAGTGTCCTTTTAATGGAGACCCCCATTATCTAGTGGATATATTATTGGGATAACTCTGGGGGTTATATCTATATGGTAGAAAAATCCTTGAACATATTTTTACCAATAAACTCTATGATCAAAGGGGTCCATCGTGATGTGAATATACCAATTATGTATACCTAGAGGATTTAGAGAAGTTCATGATTTGGATTTTTTGGGTTAAAAACTTAGTGGAAGGAGTACATGAATTTCATTTGGGTTAATCCAATGTAGGTGGGTGAAATTTATGAATGGAGATTAATAAGGTATGATTTTCAATATAGTGTTATTCATAAAGTGATTAAATGATAATCAAATACTTCATGGTTGAATGCTACTATGAGGAAGGAAATTAACACCCTAGAGATACTACCTATGACATAGTGGTACATGCTATGTGAGAATGAGGGATATATTGTAAGATTTGATTTAAGGGCTCATCATGATGGGTATACTTTTAAAGGGGGTCTCCATTATCATTGGGGAATCCCTTCTTCATAAGGGGTTTGTGTTTGTGGGGGAGAAACATGTTCACGAAGGGACTCTATAGGGTCTTTTCATTCATGAAATGGCCCAATGGGTTCTTCATTATTTTTTTTATTTCTCTATACTCTTTAGTTACTTAGGAACTATTTGTGTATGAAATTTATGAATATTGACCGAATTTCCCAAACTGTTATGTTTCTCTTCATGGAATGTCTCTATTGATTTGTTGTATATATTCTGAGGTAGCTATGGGTATTTATAAGTGGTGATGGGAAATCATTTTACTAAAATATGTGGCCATGTAAGGAGTGCATGATTGCATAATTCACTAGTCATGTAACAAAAAATGATTCAATCTATAGAGGGGACTATGCAACAAGTGTGAAACCACCACCTTTGAAACACAAGTGATGTTTGTTCATGAACCAACGAGGTGCTTCACAAATGATGAAGGTGCTTCATGGAGGACCCAAAATCATTTTTTAGCAGTATCAAATGACATCTATTTTTATAAAATCAGTATTCTTCAAGTAAGATCAATTCACTTAAAAACTTCTCCTGGTGCTTCATGAAAAATTTCTTTGTGAATCAAGTGATGCATCGTGACACACTAGATATGGTTTACGAAAAGTGTCCATTTATTAATTCTCACTCAATCATTATCTTTGATTTGATATTTTAACCTTATATATGATGCTTATGATATTTTTTAAATTCTTTGGTTCTTGAAAATTATAATTAATGATAAACATTAATACAATGTAGAAATTCAATATAAAAAATCATCAATAAAACTATAAGAGGAATAAAACTAAAAGTCAATAAAATAACCACGAACATGAAACACATGTCATTGCGGTTTATACTAAATATCATACCTTTGATTATATCTCTATAAGTAAGGTAAAATATTAAAAACAAAATAAATATTTTGAGAATGAATTAAATGAATAAGATAAATTATTTAAAAATGTATGTAAGGCTATATATAATAATGCAATTTTATTTTTATATATATGTGTGTTGGACATATGAGAATTGAAATATGGTCGTTAGACATATGTTCAGTGTATATATTGGTATCCAATAGGTATATTGAAGATTTTTTATTGTTATTAAAAAATTAAAATTAATATATTTTACAAATAATAAATAGTTCTGGAATGAAATAAAAATAAATAATTAAAATATTTTATTATAAATATATATATATTTTAGATAATATTATTATTTTTTTCATAAATAATGATTCAATGTGATTATAAAATTTAAATAAATTTTGTAACATGAATATATTTATAAAAATTGAAAGGTTAAAGGATTAATAATTTTTTTAATAAGATGTTTAATACTAAACAAAATATTTCTCATCAAAGAATTATTTTTTAAAGTGTTGGAAATTTTTTATATTAATAAATTAAATTGATCAATTATAAAGGGTTGTTTTATTAATATGTTTAAATATATAATTATATATATCAACACTTGTTTAATTAGTGATTTATATGAAAAGTATTAATAATACTTAATGTTTAAAAAGTCATTTTTCGATAAAAATAGTTTATATATATATATATATATATTATGTTTTCATTTAGAAGTTAAATTTAAAATATTTAGAAATTTAATTAGATTAAATGGAGTCTAAATTTTTAATTGGTACATTGAAATTTGGTAATAAGGTCAATTTTATTTTTAGGCCTAAAACTAAGTTACTATGGTAAAGAAATTGAGTTACCAAAAAAGGAAAAATGAGTTAAAAAGGTTAAAATAAGTGATAAAATTTTATATTATCATTAAAACTGTCTCTAATTTTTTTCAATTATAGGATTCATAACACATATATATTATTTTCCACTTTTTACCCACATTACTTTTAAAATTACAACCATGTACATTAAAGAATAAATATCTATAGAAATGTCACTCAAAACTCACTTATAAAAGGACTTATCCTCTACTCATCCCAAACCAATATTTTACTTTGATTATATATTTAATATCTTCTCATTTATCCTCTTCTAAATCCTTCTTATATGTTGGGATTTTTCTAGTTCTAATAAGGAGGCTTGAATCTTTCATTATGAAGAAACCTATGTCCAGAAACAACAAATTCATCAATTTTCAACTATCATCTCATATTATTTTTTAAAAAAATCTCATTATCAACTCTAATGGTTTTCTATTAACATCCTTATGATTATATAAAAATTATATTATAATTTAATAACTCTAAACTTTTACTCATTCATTAATTTAGCAAGTTTTCGTTTAGGTTAGTCCAACCACCTAAATGAATGATGTTATACCAAAATCATCATTTTAATAATGAATAAATATTAGGAAATTAATAATAGTAATATATGATTTTAAGTATGGATTTATGATATGAATATGGTTCAAAAAAATTGACACAAAAAATAAATGGTCATTATAAAGTAACTTGTTATTATAAATAAATTATTTGAATCATGCTTTCCATGGATTCAATTATCACGAACCATGCTCATAATTTCCATAAAATATACAATATATTGAATAAATAATTATAAAACAGTGATTACAATATATTAAGAAATTTGGGAATGAATAAATTTTTATTAAATAATGATGATCAATGCCCCCATTATGAAACTTTTATAAAATAATCAAAATTAATAACATCTGATGATGAAAATAAACAATAAATTACTAATATATGTGTAACAAATAATTATAATTCAAGAGTATAAAAGGTAATATATATGAATAAGGTTATAAAATAAGTGATTAATATGTTTATGTTTATTATAAATGTGTTTAAATAACCTTCATGGAAATTGAAATTAAAGGAAAGGGTTTCTCATCTCAAAGTCCCCTCATGGAGATGCACTTCATCTTCACAACTTGATTTATTTTATGTGGTGTATATACTATTATATTGGTATTACTTGATAAATTGGATGAAGTTGGGACAAATTGATTTCATCCCTTATGTAGAAGTGGATACTTTATACATTGTTACTATAGAAAGATGTCTACCGACACCGGCAGTTTACTATACCCCTTCGAACTTCAAGACATTGTTATTATTGCATAGTAGACTTAATATGTGGATTTGGGGATAGAGAAATGTAGGTTATCATAGAACCAAATTTATTTATGATCTGATTTTGAGTTAGGGTTTCTATGATTCTATTATTGTTCCTTTTTTTCTTACTCATGGAAATTAGTGAATTATTCTACCTCTCCATGGATGTATTATTTTTTACCAACCATTAAAATCTTGTGTCTTGATATCTTTGTCTGGTTATTTTATTTTTTTCTCCCTTTTACTCACCTTCTAGGATCAACTATCACTGTATATCTCAACATTTTCATAAAAAATCATATCATAGCCTATGTTTTGAAGAATGGGGTTTGATTTCTTGAATTAAATAATGAACATGGAAGAAGGAAATGTCAAAATAGATTATTTCAAAAGATCTAACATCAATTATTAGAGTATGAAAATAAATATTTTCTTTATTATAAAAAATGAATTTTCCACTTTTGCGTGTCAACCCAGTAGATATGGACAATTTTGGGTGGGATTTACTATATAGAAAGGTTTTGGGAGTTGTGTGCCTTATGTTAGAAAAAATGGGGTGTTCGATAATAGACAGGAGAAGATTATGACTAGGTTGATGAAGACTCCCTCAAATAAAGAACAGGATGAATATTTTCACTATGAAGATGATTGAAGGGAATATTTTCACCGATCATGTCAATGAATTTAACGCTATCACAATTTAGTTGTTATCGGTGGTAATTATGTTGGGTGATGAGATATGTACACTAGTTTTACTACTTCATTAAATAAAATTTTGGAAGTAACCATAATAGTCATGAGTATTTCTTTAGGGAATAAAATTTAATTCTAAATGATGCATGAGAAGGGATCATTAGTGAGTATATTCATAGAATAGAATTAGGTAGACTCTATGGTTTTTCTCTACACATAAAAATAATAAGAAGACATATGCAATGATTTAATTATATAGGATGACTAAATTAAAGAGGAAAGATCTAAGACAAGGTAAAGGGGACCCATCCTACCTACTACACTTCCAGGAAGAAATAGTGCATCTTAGGGTGCAATGAAAAATGGAAGGAACCTAAAAATAATATAATAAGCATAAATGTTGGAGAATCTGATGATTTTTTACTACTAGATGAAAATATCCTTATAGATTCCTTGATTATATACTCAAGGGAATATTTTTATTCCATGTTATAGAAGGGTTTTTAGAATAATTATGTTTCTAAATAATTTAGCAAGTTGTATCTTTTTAATGATGAACCCTTGTAGATTATGGGAAACAATAATGTATGGATAAAAAATAACAGTGGGATTATACTCATTCTAAAAAATGAGAGACATAAACTAGGACTGAGAAAGAACATAATTTATGTCAGGAAACTTGATTATACATGATTTATCACCACATTCACTAGTGGTGCATAGATAATTTCCAAGGGTGTTATAGTCATAGGTCAATGATTAAATAATAGAACCCTACACATTATGATAGAATATTTTGTGGATGTGATTATAAAAATATATTTCATGGATTCAAAATTATTTCATTATAGGTTATGCCACATAAGTGTAAAGGGGATGAAGGTGCTAGAAACAAAAGGAATGTTACCAAAGATGAAGTCTGTAGAAGTTTTTTTTCTGAAGATTGTGTATTTTCGAAGTAGAAGAATGTATCCTTTGGAAAAGGACGTAGAAAACTAATGGTATGGAAGATAGAAATTGTACGCATTAATGTTTGGGGGCCTGCAACAGTACATAATCTTATAGGTTCACTATATTATGTGAAATTTATCAACAAATCAGCAACAGAGGCATGGGTTTAGTTTCTGAAAAATTAAATTCAATTTATTTATCATATTTAATAATTGTAGGATTTTGGTGGATAATGAGTCAGGATCGTAGATGGAATATTTTAATTCTGAAAATAGAGGATATTATAACAATAAAGAGTTTAGAGGACTCTATGATGAAAATATAATTTAGTCTAAGAAGACTCATTTAGATACACCATAATAGAACTGCATGACTGAAAGGATGAATGTGACACTGAATGAAATTTTTTAGGGTATGAGGCTGCACTTGGGGTTACCCAACACTTATAGGAATAGGAAATGAATATTTAATCATATCTCATCTACAAGAGTCCATATTTACTAATGGTATAATGTATATCTGAGAATAACTGGTTAGTAAAGTAGGTAATACTCTATCATTTATTAGTATTTGGTCATTTAGAATATATACATATAGATGTTGTTTCAAGGTTCAAGATTGATACTAAGTTTAAACCATGTTTCTTTATTGGATTTAGTGTTGAGGAGTTTAGATATCTTTTATGGGATGATGAGTAAAAGAATATAATCATATTCTACAATGAGGTATTTAATGAAGGCTTGATGTATAAGTACCATCATACAGTTAAAGTAAAAAATGGAAATAAATAATGAAGATATCTAGATAAAGTGGAGCTTGATTATGTACTTGAGAATGTGACACTGAAACTAGTGGATCCTTATCCAGAAGTGGATTTATAGAGATAAAAAGGGATTGGAAGACCTGTGTAGAGGTATTCACCATCCCAACACTATTTTTTATTGACTAATGGTGGGGAGATTGAATTCTTTCAAGAGGAAGTGCATTTGAAAGAGTTGATCAAGTGGTAGTTGGATATAAAGGTGTGGATTTTTTATTACATAATAAAAATAATTTTAGGTTAACTTCTATGTAAAAAAAGGAAATAATTACATAATAAATGTTATACAATTTCAAGTAAGAACATGCTAGTGAGAATATGTACTAAGAAAGGCTGGTGGTGAAAGGGTTTCAACAGAAAGAATATGTAGATTTCACTAATATTTTATCACATGTATTGAATATTACCACCATCCAAGCGGTTATTAACTTCATTTCATCAATGTATTTATATCTTGAGTAGCATCATGTGAAGGTTGTGTTTCCTCATAAAGATTTGGTGGGGGAATTTAAATTGAGAATTTGGAAGGGTTTTTGAGTTAGGAAAGGAACAAAATGTGTGTAAACTATTTAAAAGTTTATATAGATTAAATTATACCTCAAGTGTTGGAATAATAAATTTGATGCATGCATGACTAAAAATGCATACAAATTGTGTGGAATGGATAAATATCACTATTTCATATTTTTTGATAACGGATACATTATATTGCTCTTGTGTGTAAATGAAATGTTCATTACAGGATCATATATATAGAGGAATGATGAGATAAAAGGGAAGATGGATGAGGAGATTGATATGAAATATCTTGGATAAGCTATTAAGATTTGGGGGATAAATATTAAGAGAGACTATGCAGCTGGAACCTTAATGTCATCACATGATGACTATATTAGAAAGTTTTGAGTTGATTTAGTATTATATAATAAAAGGATGTTCTTATTCCTATGGAAATAAATTTTCAATTATCAAAGGAGTAAGAACCAAAAACAATAGAATAACTTGAGTAAATGGGAAAGGTCCCTTATACATCAGTAGTTATAATCTTGATGTATGTCATGATCTATACTCGACTTGATTCTTCAAATGCAGTGGGAGTTAGGATTAGATACATTTCTAATCGTGGAAATAAATATTGGGGGGATATAAAGTTAATACTAAGGTATTTTAAGAGAAGAAAGGAAGTATCTATATGCCTTGGTAAAAGAAAGGAATTGTAAGGGTATGTGGGTGATAACTTTATAGGGGGTTTAGACTGCAGGAGGAGTATCATGGGTTATTTTTTACTTGTTGAGGAACTACGGTAATCTAGATATATCACTTATTGAACGTTTAAGAACTATATAACACATAGGGATATACATTGTTTTAATAGAATTCGGGAAAAAAATTGTTTGTACAATGAACTTCATGGAAGATCTGGATAAAAATCAAGATGAAAATGCATTTCACTATGATAGTAAGAGTAATATATAAAGTTTACTTGGATTATTTTAAGGTTTTAATTTATTCTCAATATGAGTTTGAGAATCATTGGAGGCATTTGATATTTTTTTGAGGCTTTAAATAATGGGTTTGAGATTTTAAGAGAATATATGAGTTGTTTCAAGAAGTTAGATGAGTGTTTGAAAAGAATATGGAAAGTAATGAGAGGTTGAATTTTGGATAATTAATTTTTACTATGCGTATTAGTCTTGTCAGGATATGTAGGTGTGTTTTTGCCTTCATGTATGTGTTTTCTTGACACTTAGTAAGGGACATTAGTTTTTTTCAATGTATGACACAGACTACATAAAATTTATTGGCAAAAAGTGTCTTATTAAAGAGGATGAATTTTTTCAATGCCCTTTTTTTGTAAGTTTCATCTCATCAATGATTGAGGGTTTCCAACATTGCACAAGGTTCATATGGGTAGTGTGTGTAAACACAGTAAAAAAATAAAAAATTCTATTAGAAGAAGTATTTTGTAAAAATTAAATCAGATGATGCCCAAGTTGATCCTCAGTGACTAAAAAATCAAAAATCATTTTTGATTGAAGAAAATGAAGAGTCCATGATTCCCACATCATAAAGAATGGAATCTTTGAGAAGATAAATTGGATGAGGAATAACAAAAAATGCATTTATTCTAGTTTTCAAGAATAATGAAGATGTTAATGGGATGATATTTTGATGTTATTTGGTTCCTCAAATAACTATATAATAAATAAGTGATGAAATTTTAGTTTGTTAAAAGTTAGAGATGTTCCTAATATGAATTTTGAAGTCGGTTGCACAGTAAAAAAATAGCTTCAAGTGGAAATCAGTTGAGATATTCAGTGTAGTTGTTCCATAAGTTTTTCCTTCATGCCACAAGCTAGTTGGAAAAAAATTAAAATTAATGGGAACTAAGACACTCATTCATGATATGATTGGGTTAGAGATAAATATAAATTGAGTTTGATCTAGTTTATATAGGAAATTTTCCTTCTAATTGGAAAATATGGAGGAAAAAAATCCTA
Organism: Viscum album; assembly: GCA_963277665.1. Lineage (NCBI taxonomy): Eukaryota > Viridiplantae > Streptophyta > Magnoliopsida > Santalales > Viscaceae > Viscum > Viscum album. The sequence goes on from OY728163.1 coordinate 213,885,578, forward strand.
AAAGTGTAATATGTATTAAAAATATATTTTATGGGGATGATGTGGTGTTGAGACAACATGTAGGAGTGTATGGGAGTGAGATTGAAAAGAAAATAAATAAAAATAAGATTCAAGAGTAGATGTTACATAAGTTGTGTGAATATTTTTTGACCCAATATTTCATAAGTGGGAATGAGTTACATGTAATAGAGGTGGTTTTTATCAATATATTCATATTTACTGATCTTGTAGTGTGTAGTTTGAGAAAATAAAGAGATGTGGGTCCTCAAAGGGTTATGAATCTAGTGAGTTTAACAAGCTAATCTCTTAAATTTATATTCACCATGTATTTTATGAAGTAGTTACTCTTGAATAAAGTGAGTTATGTTCTCTTGATATTATCCTACTAGCTCAAAGAGAAGGTTCATTCATCTTTTGGGGAAGTATGCCACATTCAAAACAACACCTTTCACACATATGGTGTTGTGTGTTATTCATTGTATCTTTTGGAACATTGTAAAACCAACGTGAGAAGTGTATGTTTTGGGAAGCATGTGATCAAAATAATTATTGACCCAAACCACATGTATTTATAACAAGAATGTAATGGAAAATATGTATTCAGGGATAAAAACTCGCTACAAAAAGGAGTAGGCTCTCATGTTGAGGCCGAACCCTGTAAAAAATCATGTGTTTCATTGTTCATGATTATATTTTATTACTTTAGAGAGAAGCTGTGATATCTACTTGATAGGTTCATGTCCTAACTGACTATAAGTTTTTATTTCAAAGAAATAAATTTTAAAAGTATCTTATACTAATCCCTTCCCCCCCTCCACCTCTCAGTGTAGGAATTCAATATACTCAAAATAACAAGTGGTATTAGAGAATAAGGTTCCATCTGTCAGGACTCTCTATCTATGATATATGGAAAAAATAATTTCTATGAAAAGTATATGTGTATCTACATTTTATGGAAAGAACTTCCATGGTTAAAAAAATATAATTCTTTTGTTTATTTTTGGGTCTTGAATTTATTTATGAAAATATAATAGGGTTTACACCAATTCAAAGAGGTGAGTTGATGACAATTATTTATAAAATAAATCTTTTGGTTAACCTAATTTCTAGAAATTTTATTTTTTATGTATCTTTATAAAAAGTTGTTTATAAAAGTGACGGAACTATAAATTTCTAAAGAAATTTAGGATAATTATGAGAGTTGTTATGAAGGAAATGTTTAAGTGAATTAATCTGATATACAAATAGAGAGAATCAATTTTTAAGACATAAAGATGTTTGATTATGAATTTATAAATATTTATTTCACTAGAATGAATGAGATAGTGATAAAAATTAGAGGCTTAAGTGAATTATTGGATGACTCCATTATTGTGAAGAAACTCATGAATAAGTTTCCTGGCCTATTTGATCCAAAATAATCTACTCTTGAAGATAGGGAATATCTATCATTGTATAAGTTACAATATATAACCATTTACTATTAAATGATAAAGACACGTGCATAATGAAAAAAAAAGAAAAGGATGAAATGGATTTTGAAGCCATAAGAAAGATGAAGATAAAGGAAGAAGAGCCTGAACTTTCTAGAGAATCTGGTGGTGATGATGATATTGATAATGAAATAAAGATAATCATGTATCTTATATCCAAAAAAATCAGAAAAGGAAAGGGAAACTACAAAGTTAAAATGACTTTGAAACTTTTCAAATGTGTAGGAATTAGAAATTTCATAGTCAAATGTGCAAAAAAGAAAAACAATTTTCCCAATGTTGATGACCAAGAACATAAAATATTGAAGAATGTTAAATGGAATAAAGTTGAGTAAAATAAATAATCTCTCAAAAGAGATAGTGAAATCATTAAATAGATTAAGAAATTCAAGTTGAATGGTAGTGAGAATGAAAATATAAAGAGGGATCATGGAGAGAAACTCAAGTTAAAAGAAGAACAAAAGGGAAATATAGAGTCAAAAAAAATTATGTATGAACATGAGTTAAAAAAGGTGAACAGGGATTTCAAGAAAAAACTACTGAAATCAATGTTCAACCATATACAATAGCATATATTTCTAGTATATCAATTCAGGTTAAATCTGTTCATGAATCTACTCAACATGACAATGTTTTTTCTTAATAGTGTAGGTCCGACTTCAAAGTCTGTACAAGTATGGGGAAGAAAATATGATGATAAATTCTTATATCTCTTATGAATAAAGAATAATTCAAGAAAAATACACCTCCTTTAATAATAATAAAAATAATTTAATATTTTAAAAGTAAATTAAAAAATTTTGAATTCAATTTATTGGACATAATTATGGTTTTAATAGAAAATTTAGTTGTTAATATTGGTGTTGTGTTAATTTTTTTATAAGGCTTACAGATGTTGGTATAACATGTCCTTACCTAGAAGAAGGAATAAATCAAGGTGGAGTGGGTCTAAAGTATAAAATAATGAGTAATCAAAGAATATGGTTATGAATAAAATCTCTTTAAGTCTAGCTACTCAAAAACATATAGAAAGTATTAAAGTTTGAAAGAAGTGTATGGTAGATGTGAGAGACTAGGGAATTATTCTAAGAAGTGCATGAAAAATATCCCTTAATAGTGTGTTCTTCACACATGACTGCAGATAAAAAAATCTTGAAAGACATTGGAGACTGTGAAGGGGGTATTTTTTCATTTAGAAATGATACCACCTTGAAAATAAAACACACTAGAGCTGTTAATATTGATTTAAACAGACTAAAATCTATAAATGTTTTATTTGTGGATGGAATAAAACATAATATTATTAGGGTTATCCATTTTTTTATAAAGTAAATGATATTTTTCTTTAAAATAACTCATTAATTATCAAGAGTTTCAATGAAAAAAGAGTCATCATAAGAGGCTGGAGAATAAGTGGGAACTTATTTCAGATTAGTGACCCATCCAATTCATGCTACATGAGTGCCAAAGATGAGAATGATTTATATCATATTATACTTGGTCATATTAGTAACAAAAAATGAACAAGACTTCAAAACATGAATTGGTAAGAGGCCTTCCTGAGTTAAAAAGGTATATAGAATCATTTTGTGACACATTCCTAAAAGGGAGGATGTTTCAAGGAACACACAAGAAATTGGATATTCAATCCATTGGAACATTGGAAGTAATTTATTCATATATTTTTGGTAAAATGGTTAATAGTTCAAGCAAGGGTGATATTTATTTTATTATATTCATTAATGACTACACTCAGATGACAAATGTTCTCTTTATGAATAAAAAATCAGAATCTCTTCAAATGTTTAAAATTTTCAAAAGGAAATTTCAGAAAGAACTTGTTGTATATGTCAAGAAGGTGAGGTATGATAATGAAAATAAGAAAACATAAAATTATTTTGATATATATTTATAAAATCATATAATAAAACATTAATATATCGTAATATACACTACACAATAAAAATGGTGTGATTGAAAGAAAAAATGGGAACATTATGGACCTGGGAAGATCTATACTTATTTAAAATAATATTTTATATTTATTTTAAATAGAATTTGTATTTATTATTTTTAATATTCATAATACATGATTTATGATACCTGAGACACACAAGACTTCACATGATATGTGGTACCATAATAATCCAACTGTTAAACACTTCAAAGTAGTTGGTATCCCTTGTTAAATTAAGAAGGGATATTTTTAAACCTATTTTAAATGGTAGTTGGTATAAATATTGGAGGAAGAATAAAAACAAGTTTATAGAGTGTCCTTATATTAAATTTTTTGAAGATAAACACATAACATATTAATTTAATGAGGTTTGAGTTGAATATGTTGGAGTTGGAAACATACAGAATCTAGAAAAACAGGTTATAGAGAAGGATTTAAATGGGCATGTTGAAGTTTATATTTAATAATATGTGACTAGTGATAAAAAATATGTTGAGGGTCATGGTTATAGGCTTACAAGGTTGTAGAAACTGGAATAAAGTTAAAAATTGAGAACCAAACTTCACTAATTTTTTAATTTGAGCCATATACTTTTTTTGAGTCCATTGAGCATGAAAAATGGATCGCTGCTATGAATGAATAACTAGATCAAATAGAAATGAACTCTACTTTGTATATGTTATTAAGACTTGGGAATAAATATATCATTGTAACCATGTTCTATCTTAGAAATAAGATGAATAAAAAAGGTAAAGTCACAAGGAATAAATATAGTCCAGTATGAAAGGGGTATTCACAAATGACAGGAGTTGAATTTAAAGAAACCATAGCTCTAGAAGCAATGCTTGAGGCAAACAAAATGTTATTTTTTGTGGAAACCCATAAAAAATGAAAGATATGTCAAATGGATGGGAAATCTACCTTCCTAAATGGTGATCTTGAAAAAGAGGTCTTTATTGAGAAATATGAGGGTTTTCTCTTAGATAAATAGGGAATAATATTATGCAGGTTTAATAAAGTATTGTATGGATTAAAATAGGCCTCTAGAGCCTTGTAATAAAAGTTGTATGGATTCTTGAAAAGTATGAAATTTTCAGAAGCAAAAGTTAAAAGTGATCTCTATGTGAAGTAGGTTCCCATGGGGAGTCATGTCACCATAGTATATATAGATGAAATAATTTTAATTGGTGATATAGTGAATCTATGTGAGTAATTTTATAAATATATAAAGAGGCATTTTAATATTTCAATGTTGTGTAGGATTTTAACACCCTGAGTTTTTATGAATTAAATTTTTTTGAATAAATTTATTTTTTTGATGGATTACATTGCATGGTACACCAAGTTATGATTTATTTACACAACAGAGACACTTATATTTTCTTTTATTAAATTAAGAACTATGTTTTTATTATGTTACACACAATGTCAATTTCCTTCTATAACTTTCGTGACATGCAAGACCAGGTTTTACTGAACTAAAAAAATAATATTTATATTATTATTAAAATATTATTATAGTTATCACATATCCATTGAAATGAATGTTATGGAAAATATTAATTAAAATTATGAAAATATGGATTTAACATGTATATATTAAGAATTATTTGGTGAACAATTAACTAGAAATGAAAATAAAACTCTTTAAAATATAATAAATATTTATCTTGAACACTATATTTATGCAATAAAACATGTTTTACCTCAATAAATTAATTAAACCAATTTTGATAAATTATTTTAAGTATGTATATATATTATATTCATCCAAAAATTTAAGGTTCATATTATGTGTTTTCTAGAAAACATATAAAAATTAATCTAATTTTACGCATAAAAATATATATTTTTTATAAAAGGTAATTTTACCACCTTTTAATAGAGAACCTATTTTAAATATAATTTTTGGAACTTTCATAAATTTTATTTGAAAAAATAAACTTTATTTTTGAAATAGTAATATAAAAATTTACTTTGGGTTAATTTTTCATATTTTTCTAAGAAGTTTCATTTTTTGATGAATAGCGAAAACACTAAATTTTAATTAAACACTATTTTTACATATAATTTATTTATATAGTTAAACTATATTTTAAATTGTTTTTAAAGTATAATTATATTACTTATACAAAAAATTAATATAATTTAGGTCATTTTAACTAATTTCACTTTAAAATTTGATATAAAAACATTTCAAACATTTGAACTTTTTATTTTAAAAACTCATTATTTCGTCCCGTCTACGAGATTAATTTTAAATTAGTTTCTTAAAATTATATGATTTTAATTTGGAAAAAATAATTCCATATTTTTAATCATTATAATTTATAATTTTTATTAAGTTCATCTTAGTTCTGGACCAAAGTGATTAGTGAAAAGTGTTTAAATTAATTAAAGTGATTAAGGTAAAAACGAGCTTAATTAATGACTAAATGTAGAATATAAGGTGTAAAAATGACCATAAACTTGTATAAAAATTATTTTATAGCAACATTATTAATTTTAAACATAAAATGATATATAATTATTAATTTTTGACCCTTGGGGGACAAGTAAAATGTGGGGAGCACACAATTTGTTTCCCAAAATACCAAGTCTATCCTTTTCCCCAATTATAAAAGGCCATCAGCTCTTCCCCACTCTTTATACCACTCAATAACTTTGTATCAGACAAACCATATCCAAATATCCTTTCAAATTCCCAAAATTCCCCTATAATCATCCTTTTGGGCGGAAATATAACTAAAGAATCCCTTTTATGCAAACCCAATAGAGTCACCCAAAGAAGAGGTAACATCCTTCAATAAGTACTTTTGTTTCATTTCTTACTACACCACGTCAATTATAATCATTAAATTATTTTATAATAACCTAATTATCATTAAAATACAAATATGTTTTTTATGTTACGGTTTTGACCTACTCTCACACACACTTCCATTAAATGGGATACACAATCAGTGTTTGTGTGTTTGGTGGACTACCGCCTCCTGAACTGATGTCATCTATTCTTCTATTACAACCCCTAAAGGTTGGTAATAATGATATTACTACTATTTTTATATGATATATATGATATATATCATATTTATTATGTATTTATTATTCTAGAATCATTACATAACACACACCTTCATTATTTCCATTTTGTGGGAATACGATAACTTTGTTTGTGGATGTGTGGACCACCACCACCTCAAAGCAATGTGAATCGTTCATGATTTCCATGAAATGTATTAAGGATTTTTTTAATAGAAATATGTGATATATATGAAATATTAATTCTATTATAAAGATAATATATATGTTTATATATATCATTTACTTTTATTTCTTAAAAAAATATGACAATAAAATAGAAACAGTTTTCATGCGTACGTATGACCTACCGTCTCCATGAACAGTGAATTTCATTTCATATTTATAACTTCTATATATTATTATAAATACTTATATACTGAATTTATAGGATATTTATATCATTTTTTACATTATTTAAATAATTAAATCATTAAATAATTAAGAGGCCCATGAATAAAGTGAATACATATAGAAAAAACAAAGCAATTATTACCTGAAATGTAACTTTAACATAAAATTGTCAATAAATGGGTAATATAAAGTCATAATAAAACAGAATATGTTTTTATATATTATAATATGGTTATTTTTTATATTTATAGTAATCTTATACTTATTATGTCAGAGTTTTTAATGTCTACGAATGAAGTCAAGACCTAAGTTAAGGGTTTTCTTATCTCAATTTTATTTCTGTAAAATATATGCTATATTCAACACTTATTCTTTTTTTGTAGTGTATATAATTCCCTATTAAATTTAATATTAATAATTTAATTTATTTATTTATATTGAATGTTTTAACTGATTTTATTCTCTCACATATCTCTTGATTCAAAAGTTACTCATGGAATAAGTGGATTTCTTGTCTTACTTTTATTTCTATGAGACTTATGCTTTATTAACCACTCATTTATTTTTTGTGGTGTATATAATTACCATGAATGTATTATATGATTATTATACTTAAATTTATGTGTATTAATATATCCTTTTTATTATCTCTCTTTTATGGGGTTTTATGGTTCAAAAGTTATCAAATTGGTAAGGTAATTTTGTCTCAATTTTCCTTCTTTGAGACACATGTTATGTTACGCATCTATATTCAGGACTTCTTCAGGGGGGGATCCCTCAACAGGGGTTCGTGTGCCTCCAGGATGGTGCTGGTGCCGAAATTAAAAGACCCATCCTCTGTCAATCATTATAGGCCTATTTTTCTGTGTAATGTTTCATATAAGATCCTGGGTAGTCTTCTAGCTAGAAGACTAAGTAAGGTGATTCTAAAAATTATTTCCCCATAGAAGCATGGATTTATCCAGGGTAGAGGCATTCATGGGGTAGTGGGAGTTTCCCAAGAACTGATGGCAGATTTGAATAAGAAGGTGGTTGGTTCCAACTTGATTATTCAAGTGGATATGGATAAGGCTTATGAAAAACATGAGTGGAGTTTTTTAATCTACGTGATGAGAAGAATGGGTTTCCATGAATGGTTTTGTGACTTATGATTCTATTTCTTATCTTCCCTGTGGCTTACTATATCATTGTTGGGGAAGGGATTTGGCCTTTTCAAGATTGTTCACGGAGTGCGCCAAGGGGACCCCCTTTCTCCCTCTCTATTTCTAATTGCACAAGAGGCTCTTTCATGTAACCTTTATAGATGCTTGAAGGATAAGAAGATTCCATACCGGTCTTAAGCCTCGGATGGTACCTGCTCACATATTATGTTTGCTGATGATATCCTCATTTTTATTAATTGAAGGAGGTCATCCCTGAATAATTTTATGTCGTTGATGTTGATCTATGTAGGCCTCAGTGGGAAACAAATCAATGCAAGTAAGAGCAGTGTGTTTATCTCTAACAAATGTTCAAGACCGAGGGCCCAGAACATACAAGAATTCTTGGGTATCCAAAGGAAACAACTACTTATGACCTTCCTGGGGGCTCCTATTTCAAATGACAGAGTAAAAAAGGTATTCTTTGAAGACATTTTAAATAAAATGTTGGGAAGGATATTAAATTGGAAAACCAGGTTCTTGTACTTTGGAGGCAGGGTGACTCTGATCAATAGTGTGGTATAATCTATTCCAATGCATGTATTTTCGGTCATCACCCCTCCCAAAGGAACTATTGACGTTATGGAGAAGATGATGAACAAATTTCTCTGGGATGACAACCTCTCAGGAAGAACCCACTGGGCTTCCTGGTCTCATTTAGCATTACCGGTGGAGGAAGGTGGGGTCTGTATCAGTGATATTTCGGCCTCAATGAAATCCTTGAAAGAACGGTTAGCATGGGATTTTTTGTAGGGTCACTCGTTATGGGCCAAAATTCTGAGGACTAAATATGGTCTGAATTGGGAGGAGTGTGAGGTTAGGAAGCTATCCAGACTAAGGAAATTGGTTAGACTCCATTTGGAAATTATCCAGAAGGATTCACAATGGGTTTTGGGTCATATAGATATCAACCTATGGTAGGGTAACTGGACTGGGGAGAAGCTCTTCTTCCCTCAATGTCCAGTTTCGAACTTCACTGTCAAAGAAGCCAGTCACTATCACAGACTTTTGGAAGCTTTTATTAGCTCAGAGCAGATGGAAGTCTGCAATGAGGTAATGTTCTCGAAGGAATCTGAAAAACTCTGTTTTATGGAATCCAGCTCTGGGGTATTAACCGGCAGAACTACCATAATCTAATCAGCCAAGGGGGTGTCCGTGATGAGTGGGGAACACGTCTTTGGTGTAAAAAACTCCCCTCCAAGTTATCCTTTCTGGTTTGGAGGGAACGGAAACAAGCTCTGGCGACGGATGACAGCATCCAAAATCAAGGAATTAATATGGCTTCAAGATGTTTCTGTTTCTCTCCCCCGTAGTCGGAGTCGGTGCTGCATTTATTTCTTAAGAGTGACTGGTCTGTTTTCTTATGGACTAGTTTGGATGTTAGGGGCAGGTTCAATACGATGTGCTCCTCCATGCAGGAGTTCCTCAATAGTTGGTTCTTAGGTATGGGTCAGGATGAGATGGAGTCTAAAATCTATGACATTGTGCTTACAACTATCTTCTGGACGATCTGGGAGGCACGGAATAAGGCGCGTGTTGAGAGCCGGTGGTCCCCTTCTTTAATGCTGGTGAAGATGAAAGGAATGGTGCATGAATTAGGCAATCTGGTGAAAGGAGGTAAACATTCCCAAACTCTTTGTGATTTTCTGAACAGGTCGAAGGTTTTCTTCTGGTCACAGGGCTGCTGGGTAAGGTGGGTTCCTCCTACAGTGGTATTAAAACTTAATGTTGATGGCTCGTTCATGGAAGGACTGATGCGAGGAGGTGGATTGGTGCGTGATGGAAACGGTTCAGTTATTATGGCCTTCAACAACTTCCATGGCCCAGGCAATTCATTCGGGGCGGAAGTCCATGCGTTGCACACATGCTTGGATCTTTGTACCAGTTTATCCTTGGTATGCTCAGAAGTGGAATCGGATTCTGAGATCTTGATTCGGGACTTTCATGGGAATGTGAAGCTGTCGTGGGCCTTTACTTACACCGTTCGTAGATGTGCTCCTATGATCTCGTATGGTTGTTCTACTCATCATATTCTAAGGGAATCTAACTTCACGGCGGATGATCTTTCTAGAGAGAGCGGTCTGGAGGAACCCCGAAGGGTGTTCTTGAATGTGGGTTATAACATCCAGCCTTTTATCACATAAACTTTCATTACATTATACAAAACCAAGGATCTTTAAGGTTTAGTGTCTTGGAAACCAGGAGCTTAATAACTTAAAACATAAAACATTATTCTTAAACACTTGAGAGGATTATTCATTTGTTCATCCTAAGTTAATTATAGCATCTCATAACCTGGGGACATAAATCAAAAGAAAGGGTGAGAAGAAGGCCCATTAAGGGAAACAAGGGAAACATTTAACATGTGAACTTGAGATACATCAATAAAGTCATGAAAAAGAACTTTAAGGAATAAGAAAGAAATCATGAGGCATATCATAATAAAAATAATGTATTTGATAACTTTAAGATGTGGCTACAACATTTCACTTAGACAATCATTTCCGTTTCACCAAGGTTCATCCCCAAGGTGTCATTAAAAATTACCAAGGTTATTCACTAAGATATCGTTAAAAAAGTCATCTATAGAGATTAAGTCTTTACCCAATTCATTGGAGCGCTATCAGGGCGCACCCTTAAATTTTTCTTTATTATCATGTGATCCACATATATCATCATCAAAAATTTCATTAATAACCCATATAGAATAAAAGAAATGGGTTTCATTTCATAATCATAGCATTTTAGAAACTGCTTTAAAGACGTGATCTATATGTCACCTTAAACCCACGAAAAAAGGAAAGTGGGTATCATGTATGTAAATACTAGAATTAAAATAGAACATTTTGATATATATGTGAATACACATGTAGAAGAAAGATCTTTGAGTATTCACTCAATAAAATAAAAGAATTTGAGAAAAAGAGAATGACATTTTGAGACGAAAATTCTGCAGCATAATGGCTATGATACAGGGTTTTAGAAAACATTGAAAAGAGGGGGGGACATGTGTCACCCAATAATAAATGATCCATAAAATAGTAGGGGAACAGAATATAAAGGATTTAAGAACCTGGTAATGAAATTTTAAAGATATACCATATGAAACGAAGAACTTGAAAGGAAGACAAAAATAAGATTTCTCTTATGAAAATTCGGCAGCCTAACGGCGTCACTTAAAACTTAAAAAATGATTTGACGAGATCAAATAGGGTCTCTAATCATATTAATATAAAATATCAGTATGATAGATATAGAGATCATCCCCCAACATAATAAAAATGAACTTGAAATACTTTACATGAAAATAGAACTTGATAATGAGAAGGGTGAAAGAATCCCTTAAAAATTCAGCAGCCTAACGGCGCCACTTAAACATTCTTAAAACGAATTGATGAGAGCAAGAGGGGGTCTCTCATCATATGAACATGAAAAGGGAATTAGGATGAATATAAAAGAACATCCCCAACATAATAACATGGAGCATAAAAGAAATGACATAAAAGAGAGTATTTGGAAAGAAAGAGAGAGGTAGGATCCCTTACCTTAAAACGTAACTCTTAAACTCAAAGGTTGGGACCTTGAGGGGATTTGGGGAACCTTGGGAGGACTCTTTGGTAGATAATGAGACCAGAGAATCATTAGGGGAGAGTTGGGAGTAAAAACTAAAGGAGGAAAGGATGGGTATTTATAGGGAAAGTCAGGAGACAAGACATTAATGGCCAAGGGACACCTCATTGGTGATTTTTGGAAAAACCATGGGATTGCCCATGGTATTTGCCAATGGTTTTAGCCACATGGGACCCCTTATGCAATAATTCATCCCTTTTAGCTGACCATCCCTTAAAATATCTCATCACATCATCATGATGCAGTTATGATGTCATTAAACATACCGAAACCCTAAAACTGTATTTTTACTATTCACTGAAAATTCAACTTTTTCAGAAAACTCCCAGAAATTTACCTTAACATAATATCAATGATATGAATTCAAAAATAAACTCCATATTATAAAAATAATTTTCTAAATAATTTTAATATAATTTTTAAATAAAAAACACTATTCACCGAAAATTTATTTTTCTCAGAAAAATCCCCAAAAATTACCTTAACATAATATCGATGATCTAAGTTCAAAAATAAAGTTCATTTTATAAAAATAGTTTTCTAAATATTTTTAATTTAGTTTTTAATTAAAAAATACTATTCACCTGAAAAAACTAATACTTGAATAATAATTAATGAAACAGTTATTTACCTATTTTATTGAATCATACTACTTAATCAAGGTGTCTAAATTATATTAATACTTTCTTTAAGTGAGATTAATAATCCATTTGGTCACATTACTAATCCTAAGCATAAAATCACTATTCATAATTTATTATTCATCAAAAATCAAGTTGATCTTATTAGAGTCTAAATTTATTACTGAACACATTTGTAGAAGGACATTTTTTGAAAATCATTACACATAATTATTTATTTAAGGTTTATAAAAATATTTTAAAATATCCTTTTTCTAGAATTCATCAAAAATATGCATACTATATTTATCCATACATTTGAAAACTCACAAACATCACCATAAGAAGAAAACACAATTTTATTTATCTCAAATAATTACACAAAGTCATTACGGTCTCCTTACATAGCCCCTTATAACCCCAGCATAGGACCTAAGTGTAAGGTGTGCTAAGGTGAGAGAATCTGAGGGCGGCTCAACCAACATTGCACGAGTAGTAATCTCTATTAGTTTGAACTTCTCAGGAAGGCGATTCTGTTCTAGCTTCACACGATGAAGTTCGGCTTGGGGTTGGTCCAGAGCAAATACCAGTGGTGCTACCTCCTTCCTAAGTTCTGTTAGATGGGCTTCGATTGGACTGAGACTACTGGATGAGGCCATCGAATCTTCTTTCTATATAAATTAACCAAGATCACTTGTATTTAGAGACAACAAATGCGACATTTAGTTTCCAAAGGTCATACTGACTAACGGTCATATAATAGTCAAAACTCAACAGTCTCATTTAAATTATACTCATTTTATTAAATGAAAATGTTTTGTTGAGTATGAAATAAAATAACACACAAAATTAGGAAACAAGATTTATTCAAAATTTTGGGTCGTTACATGGGTTCTTTATCCCAGATTTTTAAGAACTTTGTCCAAGGGGATTCCCTTGGACTTCATCATTTTAGGCCACCCTGAACTCTTCGTGGAGGGGGCTTGTTCCCTGTTTGTCTTTAATAAAATAAAAATACAATTTTCAGTCAGTCCTAAAAATGTATTCAATTTTTTTAAATAATATTTTAAGATAATTTTAAAGGAAAAGGATTTTAAATTTTAGTTATTTTTTAGAAAGGTTTTTAAAATATTTCAAGATTCCATTATAATTTTTCAAAGATATTTTCAAAGAAAAGGTTTTCAAAAGGTTTTCAAGATTCCTTTATAACTTTTCAAGGTTATTTTCAAAGAAAATTATTTCAATGATTTCAAAGATTATGTTATATATTTAAAAATATATTTTAAAATAAAAAGTTTTTCAAAAATGTGTTATTTTCAATAATTGTTTTTAATGATTTTAAAAATTTACTTTATATGTTTTCAAAAGGTTATTTTCAAAGAAAATTATATTCCAAGTGTTTTTCAAAGAAGTTCTATTTTTCTAAAGAACTATTTCTAAAAGATCTATCGAAATTATTTTAAAGATAATATAAAATCCATTGGTGTTCGTCAAACCTTATTGGTGGTATGATCGAAGGGTTTCATTCATATTCTTTCTCTGAATGGTTTATGTTTGATGGAATGTTGTTTATAAAACTCATTTCTCTTTCACAAGTTAAATATTTATGAAACAAGTTTATATTTCATGGGTTATATTCTTGTAAAAAACAATTCTATTTCACAGGTTATATTATTATGAATTTGTTTCTCTTTCATGGCTTATTATATGATTGTGAAACCTATCTCTTTCCCAAAAGTTATGATATTATGAAATGTTTATGATACCCATTTCATTTCATGGATTATGATATGATGTATATGATTCCCATCTCTTTTTATGGTTCATGACATGATGAATTTTTTATTTCTTGATGGAAATCAAATATATGATTTAATTATGAGGCAACTAAGAGTTATATCTTCCTCCAATTCATTGGGTAAACATTTATATCTCACGAGATAAACATGACTGAAATTGGGAGTGAATTCGATTTAGTAAAGGAATTTTTCCTCTAAGATGGTCTTATGGATTGAACCTTTACTACTAATATGGTCTTGGAAGTGAACCTTGAATACTAATATGGTATTTTTAGCGAACCTTGACTACTAATATGGTTTGGGGAATGAACCCATTCCACTATAATGAATGACTTTCGACTGGGGATAGTTGTGTATCCCGCCCAGTAGGTACATCCCCCATGAAGTTCCTTGATAAGTTTTTGGAAATGAGCCTTGACTTATAGGGAATGATTTTATATGATTATATGTTCTAAAAAATTCCATTTCATATTTCTATGTTATTATTTCATGGATTATGCTCTTGATTCCCATATTATTCATGTCTTATGAACTATTAGTATTTATTCCATAACTCGAAAATATGATCTTTGATATGTAGGGTATGATTTTAAAATGTTATTATCTTGTTCTCATACACTTAAACTCATTTTATTATTACATATCACCTTTATTTACCCTTACTAATAATTTGAGTTCACCCTTTCTTATGTTTCTTTTACCTAGGTTATGAAGAGAGGTTTTAAGTAGGATTACTAAATGGGAATATATTTATGGGAAATATTAAAGATATTTCACCATACTAGAATATTTCATTCCATGTTTACAAAGGTAATGTTAAAATGAAAAGGGGAATGGCTTTGAAAAACAACGGGCTACACGCGCCGATCGATTTTCAAATTTTCTTGACCGTTAGACCTCCAGCGAGCCTTCCGCTGGTCCTTACGACATTGTTGGCCTTCGTCCCCGGCTCTGGATCTAGCCCCGAGGGTTCTCCTCATCCTCTGGAGGTAGTCGCCCCCCCCCCCAAGTCCTTGTAGAAGAGTTCTCTCCTTCAAAGATGCACTTTGCGGCCCTCCCTACTCTTCCCAGCTTCCTTGTTTTCCTGCGGCCCCTCCGGTGGTTCCGGTGGTCTCACGGGTTGGTTCGGGTCTTTCTCTAGACTTTTCAGCAGTGGAGTTTGATGGGGTTGTGGATGGATTGAAATGGATTCTTGTTTCCAGGTTTGGAGCCGTAAAACCTCCTCTTCAGGTCTTCCAGCTCTAGGTGGACTCCTGGGGGCTGAAGGCTCAGGTTCAGATTTATGCGTTTCACCGTCTCTCCTTTTTCCTGGTTTTCTCCGAAGAGGAGGACTTTGTCCATGCGTGGTGTCGAGCTCCCCGGTGAGAGGGACGGTGGCATTTTAGCCTGGCGCAGTGGTTGCTGGAGGCCCACAATGGAAAGGAAAGTCTGAAGGCGGCGGTCTGGATCAGTCTCCATGGGCTCCCTCTGCCCTTTCAGAACGAAGCTATCCTCAAAGCTATAGGTGACTCCCTTGGTGGTTTCCTATGAGTGGACGAGCGCACTCAGAGTGGGGCGGATCACTCAGTCACCCGTTTGTGCGTAGAGCTTGACATGTCATCTCCCATCCCGGAGAAAATCTCCTTGAGAGTTCAGGGTTCAGAGGTGTGGTCCCAAGTCGTGGTGTTCCTGGTGTTCCCTAGGTTCTTCCCCTCTTTCCTCCTCTAAGGGAACTCCCTGCAATCGTGCAATCGTCGGCACCATGTTTCCCCCCGTGAAGATGTCAGGCCCTTCCAGGGGCGCGGTGCTCTTGCCTGAAGGACAGTGGGACCCTCCCCCAGCTCCCAGTCGGTTGTTCAGGCAGTGGATTCTCCTTTGGTCTCGATTCAGTCAGATTTCTTCCCTAGCCCCTCCTCTTCGGAGGATGGCGTCTCACCTTGCATAGACCTAGCATGTCGGCCCCAATGGGCCTCCAACACATGGTTGGAGGGGACCCTCGCCAGCTGCTTTCGTCGGGCAGGCTTTTAGAATCCGCTATTTGGGGTTCGGCTGACATGTTGGCTCCCTTGAAGCTGCTCTCCTCACTCCTAGAGTTGGTCTTTGAAGCTTCTGATTTTCTGGATTTGGGGGGTCAAGCCTGAGGTATCATTTCCAGTGTTAGAAGGGGTTGGTGTGAATGTTGCGGCCTTCTCCATAAGTCCAGTGAATTTATCCAGCCAGTCATCGCCGGAGGAAGGCCATCGTCCCCTGATGATGTCATCCCCCAGTGCGGCTTGGGGGAAGAATCTGAAGATCTTTCCTCCTCTGCGTGTCTTTTCTCTAGGCCTTGAGGATACAGGCTCAGGGGTGTGTGCACGGCCTAAGCCAATTCTACCTAGTCCAGTGAAGTTAACCAGCCAGCCATCGTGGGAGAAAGGAAAACATCCTTTGATGTCGTCGCCCCCCAGTGTGGCTAGGGGGAAGACTCTGAAGCTCAAATATCACCTGCAAGTCTCTTCTCCTGGCCCTGAGGATACAGGCTCAGGGGTGTGTGCACGGCCTAAGCCAATTCTACCTAGTCCAGTGAAGTTAACCAGCCAGCCATCGTGGGAGAAAGGAAAACATCCTTTGATGTCGTCGCCCCCTAGTGTGGCTAGGGGGAAGACTCTGAAGCTCAAATATCACCTGCAAGTCTCTTCTCCTAGCCCTGAGGATACTAGCACGGGGGTGAGCACCCGATCAAAAGCAAATCTAAAAAGGTATTAGTCTCGGGAATGATGCTCTTTCACACTTGAGACCAAGTCGCCTGGGGGCCAAAGCCGGGCTGGAGGGGATCTAATGTTAACCATTATTATCTGGAACACTCATGGGTTCAGGGCAAGAGTTAAAACAGACTTCATGTATTCGGAAATCAAGAAGCATAAAGCTCTGGTTGTAGTGGTCCTGGAACATAAACAAAACTCGAGAAAAATCCGACAGTGTGCGAAACTGATCAAAATTAAGGGGTTCATGCAAGCTGCTCCAACTAACCAACACATTTGGATTTTTTTGAAAAGAGACGTTGCGGTGGATCTCATACAGACAGGGGATCAATATATCACGATGAGGGTGAATACATGCCTGTACTCTATCTTATTTTCCTTTGTCTATGGAAGCTGTGACACTTTGAGGAGAGAATCTTTATGGCAAGAGTTGAGTGTTTTTGATCCAGGAGCGGACCCCTGGTTAGTTGGGGGGACTTCAATACCATCACTGAACCAGTTGAGAAAAAGGGGCGCGGGGAATTTCCACATCAAGCTAGCACAGTCTTTGTCCAGTTCATGGAAATCAAGGGTCTTATGGATATGGGGTACTCCAGGGATCCTTTCACGTGGTGCAACAATCAAAGAGGCAATTGATGGTGTTGGAGCTGACTTGATAAATTCCTAGCTAACTTACATTCCATTGATGAATTTCCAAACGCCAAGGTGATCCACCTGGTCCGAGGTATATCCGATCACTCTCCACTAATTTTATCTTTGAACCCCAAGAAGGCCTCCCTAGAAAGGTTCAGATTTTATGACAACTGGTCGTGCCATCCCGAGTTCCTCAACCTTGTAAGGGACTCTTGGGGGGAACCAGTGTAAGGGCTCCACTGGGTGGGTATTCATAATAAACTCAGACGCCTAAAACAAGGCATTAAAGCATGGGTAGTAGCCCTCCCCCCTTTGGACCAAGATATGTATGATCTTAAGAATATGATTGAGCATCTGGAAGGTGAGATGGAGGATGATTGGAGCGACCTGATTTTTGAAGACCGTTCAGTCAAGAAGGATCGTATGGCGGAGTTAATTCTTAAACATGAACGTATGGCCCGTGAAAGATCGAGGATAAAGTGGTTAAATTAGGGATATATGAACATGGAATTCTTCCATGCATGAATTAGGGAGAAACGGTGAACGATCATCCCCAACATATGGCTGGAAGATGGCATGTACACGGATGATAATGACATAGTGGGTGGGATGGAATCCTCTTACTTTGAAGATCTTCTTGCTGGCCAGAACCCACAGATGGATGGCGGGTACCCAAGCGGGGGAGCTGATCTATGTGACGTAATTCCCAACTGAGTATCTAGTGATCATAACGCCTGCTTGGAAAGTATTCCAGACGAGACATAGGTTCATGCGGCAATGTTGAATCTTGACCCAGCTAGTGCTCTGGGGCCGGACTGCTTCCTTGGATCATTCTTCAGAGCTTTGTGGGATGTTGTCAAGGAGGATATTGTTTCAGTTGTCTGTAACACCCCGAGCTTCCACGATACTCTTCTCATTCAATAATGCAATAGCTTGCATTGTATGCAACTTCGAGTTCTAAAACACCGCGACTAATCAAAGTAGCCGTTATGAATAGTAATAACCACTTTTTAAAATTATAGAAATTTTATATTTCAAAATGGACTTCATTTTTGAATTCATAATATCGAAATTATCCTAAGTTGAATTTTTTGTAATTTTCTGAGAACTTCCAATTTTTTATGAATAGTGAAAAATACTTAAAACAAATTTTTTAAACAAAATAATTTATAGTGATAAATTATACTATTTATTGGTTTTAAAGTATAATTAGAATATATTTTTACCATTTTGTCCAATGGTGGTCATTAGAATTAATTTAACATTGAAATTGGACATAAACAATTGCCAATCTTTTGATATAAATTGTTTCTTAAAAACACGCTATTTGTTGTGACAGGGGGAATTAATTAATGCAACTTATATGTTTGGAATTTTGTAAAATAGACATCATTTTTGAATTCGGAATATCAATTATAGCTTAGAATGAAGTTTTGGCCTTGTTCTGAAAAACTTCAATTTTTGATGAATAGTGAAACCACTAAGTGGTAGTTAAATAACTGATTTTTCGTTCAAATGAAATATTACCACTTCTGTGATTTGATTTTCAAAAATCAGACATACATGGTTGTCATTAAGAAGTAAAATGTGGTTCAATGAGATTAAAATAATTTTTTGGTGAATAGTAACTTTTAAGTTCCTAATCGCGATTAGAGGTAATTAGTGTAGTTTAAGGTACAAATAATGTTTTAATAATATGAGATGAGCATGACACTTGTCCTACTCCTATTGGATGAGTCATGGCCGACCAAGAAAACCCATGGGTCAACTTGGGGACCCCATGGAGCCACTTTAGTTGGAAAATGACATTAATATATATTTATTTAATGTTAAAATTAAATTGACACAAACATGAGTTATTGTACTAAAACAGTTTTTAAGTGGGGTTACACAAGTCCAAATTTTGACTATAAATATTCATTAGAAAGATAAAAATATTTCCTACATCATAGTATTTTTATATAATTTTTAGACATTAAATAAATTAAATTATTTATGACATCATTATGATGCAGTGATGACCTCATTATTTAACGATTTAAATAAAATGGGAAGATAATGAAAAATACAAGGCTTACACTTGTCCAAAGCCTATTGGATGAGGATATTTCTAAAACTTATCACCTTAGCCTCGAATTATATAGGTTTGGGACCTTTAGAATCCGAAAATCATTGTGAAATAATGTAACATTTCAATCTTTCCAAAAGTGCCCCTCCTCTCCACTTATAAAAGGCCCCCACCTCTCCCACCTCATTTACACTTTCAAGCCATTTGGCTCGGCCAAACTCTGCCCAAATACTCTCCCAACATCCCCCTATTACTCCTAGAAGCCTCACATTGGGCAGAACTCTTCTCAAGGAATCCTTTGGCTCAAATAAAAAAGAGTTACCCGATTTTGAGGTAATGTCTTCTCTAATGTTGTTTTGTTTTATTTTTCTTCTCCAACCCCCTAAACTCTTTTTATTCATTTCTTTTGTAACAAAACTAGTATCCTCAATATACTAGGATGTTTTTATAAGAAGTATTCGAGCTACACTTACACACAACTACATCTAATGGTTAAATAACATACGGTTTCTGTGGATGGCGAATTTCTGCCTCACGAAACGATGATTGTTCAACACTCATATAACACCTTCAAAGGCGGCCACTAAGATGTCACTATTTTTATATGTGATATATAATATGTTTATGTTTTACTTATGCTTCTGTATTTCTCATTTATGGCATACTTTATGATTTCCATTATGGGTAAAACACGATAATTTCATTTTAGGAAGTGCGGACTACCGCCCCCTCAAAGTGATTTGAATCGTTAATGCCATATGTGGGATGTATAAAGGATGGAGAAAATGGTATTATACACTATATTATACTGGAATTATATTATACATTTATATCATTATGATTTCGTTCCATTAAATATGAAATTGAAATGAAAGTAGCGTTCATGCGTACGTACGGCTTACCGTCTCCATGAACGGTGCATTTCATTTCTTACCTCTAAAATGTTATGTAGTATTATGAATGAATGTATATACTGGATATATATGATATATATGATATCTATATCATGAATATAATTCTGGATATAATGGATATATATCACCACATAAACAACTTGTAATTATAAGAAGTTTATTGTTGACTCAAGTACCAAAGATCGACAAAACGACCGTTATTAACTTAAATAATTACATAATGTTCATAACATGGTAATAAGTGATATAAAAGGAATAATGAACATGAAAAAGGTTCTTAAGTAAATATAAATTAACTCTAGTTTATTATTCAGGAGGTTAAAGAACGGTCGAGTCAGGACAAGACGCAAGGTAAGGGAATTTCATAACCCAACTTCCATTCTTTGGGTTAATCTCCTACTTTCAAATTATGTCATGATATTATTATGTCGTATATTGTATTTATACTTTCTTTATGTGTACATATAGTGAGTACACATAATAGATATATTTTATTTAAAAATGATCTTTTTAATGGACTTCGTCTCAATCTCCATTCATTGAGGCATATTTTGTTTTACACACAAATTTATTTTATACAGTGTATAAACCCCTTTGACTTTTACGTTTATTCAAAAGGAATCTTTTTTATACGAAGCGTTTTTCTAAACGACAAAAGGGAATGTTTTTATTTATGTACTTATGCGGCGACAACGACTTCTCTGCCGCCGTGACCATTATTTGAGTTTCGGCTTCCTCAACAAGCCATCATTTTTTTTATGAAAAATAAATACAAAGTTTTAACTTTCTTTTATTTTGGTATTGAAAATGGTTTTGAAAGCGTTTTTATTATATCAATGTGTTGTATTGATATCTTGTGATTGAAATGTGGAAATGTTATGTTTCCTTTATGCATGTTTTATGTGATACGATTATGTTATGGTTTATGATATGTTTAAACCTATTCATATGAGGAATGTATTGGACTTAATAAGTGACGGGTGGAGCCCGCTATTGCTCCTCGATGCATCGGTAGGTCTAATGAGACAACTAGACGTGGAATTGGCTGAGGCCCTTTCCCAATTTGATTTATGGTTTTGGCCGAGGCCTTAATCATTTTAGACGTCTTGGCCGAGGCCTTGACAAAATGTTTCAGAATGTCCGGCATTATACATTCCCTCATTATGAAAGTGGTTATTGATATTGCATGTGATTATTCGACCAGTAGAATATCCATGTGAAGAAGTGAATGGAATTATCTCATTTTACTTTTTCCATATTATGTTTATGTTCATGTTTAAAAGTCTTTTGTTTTAGTTACACATTGCCTTAAATTTTTATGTTTATTTATGAAAGTTTCCGCAATATTGTTATCCTTACTGAGCATCTGAGCTCACCCCTTTCAATGTTTTAATATTTTCCAGGATGTGAAGAAATATTTTATGAATGACCTGCCGGGATAGTCAGAAGAGGATATGAGTGTGGACTATGAAGACCATGTTATTGTAGTTTTTTTACTTTTTGATGTAATGTAACGTTTAAGAATGTATCTAGTGTTTCCAAGGCTACTAAACTAATCGGTCTTTTGAGACTTGATCTTTTGTGATCATGCCAATGTTATGAAGTAATGCACCGACTCTGGGTAGCTGGGGTCGGGGCGTTACAGTTGGTATCAGAGGCAGTTTAGTACTAACCTTGGAAGCTAGATTTAGATAAACTCTGATTAGAGCACATATCCCAAAGATAGACTTTGAGGATTAGTATAGAAGAACTTCCTAGAATTTTGGTATTATAGAGATGTTATGAGTTTTCCGAGAAATACATCTCTGTCTGGATACGAGCAGGTAGAGGTGGCTCTGGCACAGATGTACCTAGGGGTAAAACCCGAAAACACCGCTTTGAGCTAGACTCGAACATGAACTGGTGCATGACAACGGGCCTTGCTGCACTCTTGGTTACGACACTCCCGGGGGATATGCTTAGGATAACTATCATTTTATTTACAAACCACTATGAAGGGTTATGAGTACATACTTCCTCAAAGAAAACATTTTCTTTTTATGATTATGGATTATATCCATAAATAGTTCAATTTATGTAAAGTGTTTAACAAGTATGGAATTATGTATTTTGATTCATAAACTAATCTAGTTTATGCCATTGTTTAGAAATGGCGCCTAGTGGAAGGAATGGAAACCGTATCAATGCACGAACTCCGTGTAGGGATTTCCCTCCTGCTCAAGATAATTATTGTGGTTCTGGAGATACAACTGGTGCTGATCAACTTATTACCATACTGGGACAACTCACTCAGGTTATGAATAATAACCTTACTCGTATGGAGAACCCTGATCCGCAACGTGGAGGATCAATGCTAGACTGTTTCATGAGGCAACAACCACCAACCTTCAATGGGAGTACAAATTCTACAGTAGCTGAGCAATGGATAAATTCCTTAGAGAAAATATTCCATGCCTTGGGGAGTAGTGAAAGGGAGAAGGTTGTCATGGCAGTTTACCGCCTCACTGGAGATGCCGATCAGTGGTGGTCGCTGATTCAAAACACAAAAGAAGATGATGACGTATAGAATATGGAATGGAGGGAGTTCAAAGATCTTTTCTTAGAAAAATACTTTCCTCGTGACCATCGAGCAGATATGGAAAGGCAATTTCTGAGTTTGAGGCAGAAGGAGGATGAGAATGTCGCAAATATGAGGCTAACTTTACAAGGTTAGCGAGGCATGTTGCCGATTATATACGTAACCCAAGGAGTAAGATTGATCGTTTCTTTGATGGGTTAAAACCATTTCTCCATCGAGCTTTAGTATCACAATCCTTCTCATCATACGAAGATATTGTCTCGTGTGCTATCAAGACAGAAAAGGAATTCTCTAAGTCTTATGACAACAAAGTAAAGTAAGAGAAGAAGAGAACGGTGGAACAAGAGACAGATAAAGGGAAAAAGGGAAAGAAGGATTTTCCATTATGTGATAATTGTGGGAAGAATCACCCTGGTACTTGCCTAAAAGGAATGGGAGTTTGTTATAAATGTGGAGAAAAGGGTCACCAGGCTCGTGATTGCAAGGGAAAGAAAGAGGCTGTCAAAGTTGAATGCTACAATTGTAGGGAAACAGGGCATTATGCAAATGAATGTCCTAAGCGTCAAGGAAACTTACCTCAGAAAAGGCCAAGGGATCAAGGCTAATCTTATGCTGTGACTACAGTTGAAGCGGAATAATTAATGTATTGGTGCTTTTGGACTCAAGGATTATATTCTGGTTATAAGAATAATGTGATATATATATATGGATTGTACTACAGCATTTGTTGATTTCAGTATGGTTTTAATATGATTAAGGTAATCATATTTTTAGTATGTGACAATAAGAGAAACTTTTCTTTGTTTGGGAAATCTGATGTTACAATTGATTTTGGAATTTAGAGACCTTTTAGAGAAAGTCTGGACTGAGGTATTTTGGATAACTATTAAGGTTGGAATGGATTAAGTTGAACCATGGATAGTATTGTTTAAGGTTAAAGCATTTCTGAAGATTATTTTTGGAATATTATAATACTATAGTTTTAGGAAAAGGACAACCTGCAGGGTGGGGAATAACCCGTCGCGTCGGACAAAGCTGCAGGAATCGAACCCACAACCATAGTGCGACAAGCCTTTATTTCCTAACACTAGCCTACAGGAAGTCCCTGGTTATTACAAAATAGTTTTACTAATCTAAATGGTATGTGTTAACATTTGGAACCTTATACAATTAGGATAAATGGAATATTTTTGAGTTCCGTTACCATTTGGAGTAAAAGTTGGGTTTGTGGTAAAAATTTATTAACGAATGAAAGTATACATAAAAAATATGTATATTCCCTTACGTTCTTAGTAAATCTCCTAAATAAATTCCTCAACATTATAAAAGGTAACTTAAAACAAAAATGTTGTCGGTTAACTTTTCCAACTAGGGATTAAATGACCGTTTAACCAATCACAAGTTTTTGATTTTCTTGTAGTTAAACTTTCTCCTAATCCTGTTTTCTATAACTCTCCATCAGACCTTGATGGTTTGTTTCTCCTCCATATCCATATTTTCATATAATCCTAGAATGGGCTATATCGGGTGACCTTTGTACATATCCTGTTTTCTTTTAATGTTATATATTTATTAACCTTATTTCCGATGTGGGTTTTCCTCAAAGGTATTTTCTCTTTTCAACCTTTTATTTTCAAAGAAAAATTTCAAATTGCGAGGACGCAATTTATTGAAGGAGGGGAGAATGTAACACCCCGAGCTTCCACGATACGCTTCTCATTCAATAATGCAATAGCTTGCATTGTACGCAACTTCGAGTTCTAAAACACCGCGACTAATCAAAGTAGCCGTTATGAATAGTAATAACCACTTTTTAAAATTATAGAAATTTGATATTTCAAAATGGACTTCATTTTTGAATTCGTAATATCAAAATTATCCTAAGTTGAATTTTTTGTAATTTTCTGAGAACTTCCAATTTTTTATGAATAGTGAAAAATACTTAAAACAACTTTTAAAAAAATAATAATTTATAGTGATAAATTATACTATTTATTGGTTTTAAAGTATAATTAGAATATATTTTTACCATTTTGTCCAATGGTGGTCATTAGAATTAATTTAACATTGAAATTGGACATAAACAATTGCCAATCTTTTGATATAAATTGTTTCTTAAAAACACGCTATTTGTTGTGACAGCGGGAATTAATTAATGCAACTTATATGTTTGGAATTTTGTAAAATAGACATCATTTTTGAATTCGGAATATCAATTATAACTTAGAGTGAAATTTTGGCCTTGTTCTGAAAAACTTCAATTTTTGATGAATAGTGAAACCACTAAGTGGTAGTTAAATAACTGATTTTTCGTTTAAATGAAATATTACCACTTCTGTGATTTTATTTTCAAAAATCCGACATACATGGTTGTCATTAAGAAGTAAAATGTGGTTCAATGAGATTAAAATAATTTTTTGGTGAATAGTAACTTTTAAGTTCTTAATCGCGATTAGAGGTAATTAGTGTAGTTTAAGGTACAAATAATGTTTTAATAATATGAGATGAGCATGACACTTGTCCTAATCCTATTGGATGAGTCATGGCCGACCAAGAAAACCCATGGGTCAACTTGGGGACCCCATGGAGCCACTTTAGTTGGAAAATGACATTAATATATATTTATTTAATGTTAAAATTAAATTGACACAAACATGAGTTATTTTACTAAAACAGTTTTTAAGTGGGGTTACACAAGTCCAAATTTTGACTATAAATATTAATTAGAAAGCTAAAAATATTTCCTACATCGTAGTATTTTTTTATAATTTTTATACATTAAATAAATTAAATTATTTATGACATCATTATGATGCAGTGATGACCTCATTATTTAACGATTTAAATAAAATGGGAAGATAATGCAAAATCCAAGGCTTACACTTGTCCAAAGCCTATTGGATGAGGAGATTTTTAAACCTTATCACCTTAGACTCGAATTATATAGGTGTGGGACCTTTAGAATCCAAAAAGCATTGTGAAATAATGTAACATTTCAATCTTTCCAAAAGTGCCCCTCCTCTCCACTTATAAAAGGCCCCCACCTCTCCCACCTCATTTACACTTTAAAGCCATTTGGATCGGCCAAACTCTGCCCAAATACTCTCCCAACATCCCCCTCTTACTCCTAGAAGCCTCACTTTGGGCAGAACTCTTCTCAAGGAATCCTTTGGCTCAAATCAAAAAGAGTTACCCGATTTTGAGGTAATGTCTTCTCTAATGTTGTTTTGTTTTATTTTTCTTCTCCAACCCCCTAAACTCTTTTTATTCATTTCTTTTGTAACAACACCAGTATCCTCAATATACTAGGATGTTTTTATAAGAAGGATTATAGCTACACTTACACACAATTACATCTAATGGTTAAAGAACATACGGTTTCTGTGGATGGCGAATTTCTGCCTCACGAAACGATGATTGTTCAACACTCATATAACTCCTTCAAAGGTGGCCATTAAGTTATCACTATTTTTATATGTGATATATAATATGTTTATGTTTTACTTATGCTTCTTTATTTCTCATTTATGGCATACTTTATGATTTCCATTATGGGTAAAACACGATAATTTCATTTTAGGAAGTGCGGACTACCGCCCCCTCAAAGTGATTTGAATCGTTAATGCCATATGTGGGATGTATAAAGGATGGAGAAAATGGTATTATACACTATATTATACTGGAATTATATTATACATTTATATCATTATGATTTCGTTCCATTAAATATGAAATTGAAATGAAAGTAGCGTTCATGCGTACGTACGGCTTACCGTCTCCATGAACGGTGCATTTCATTTCTTACCTCTAAAATGTTATGTTGTATTATGAATGAATGTATATAATGGATATATATGATATATATGATATCTATATCATGAATATAATTCTGGATATAATGGATATATATCACCACATAAACAACTTGTAATTATAAGAAGTTTATTGTTGACTCAAGTACCAAAGATCGACAAAACGACCGTTATTAACTTAAATAATTACATAATGTTAATAACATGGTAATAAGTGATATAAAAGGAATAATGAACATGAAAAAGGTTATTAATTAAATATAAATTAACTCTAGTTTATTATTCAGGAGGTTAAAGAACGGTCGAGTCAGGACAAGACGCAAGGTAAGGGAATTTCATAACCCAACTTCCATTCTTTGGGTTAATCTCCTACTTTCAAATTATGTCATGATATTATTATGTCGTATATTGTATTTATACTTTCTTTATGTGTACATATAGTGAGTACACATAATAGATATATTTTATTTAAAAATGATCTTTTTAATGGACTTCGTCTCAATCTCCATTCATTGAGGCATATTTTGTTTTACACACAAATTTCTTTTATACAGTGTATAAACCCCTTTGACTTTTACATTTATTCAAAAGGAATCTTTTTTATACAAAGCGTTTTTCTAAACGACAAAAGGGAATGTTTTTATTTCTGTACTTATGCGGCGACAACGACTTCTCCGCCGCCATGACCATTATTTGAGTTTCGGCTTCCTCAACAAGCCATCATTTTTTTTTATGAAAAATAAATACAAAGTTTTAACTTTCTTTTATTTTGGTATTGAAAATGGTTTTGAAAGCGTTTTTATTATATCAATGTGTTGTATTGATATCTTGTGATTGAAATGTGGAAATGTTATGTTTCCTTTATGCATGTTTTATGTGATACGATTATGTTATGGTTTATGATATGTTTAAACCTATTCATATGAGGAATGTATTGGACTTAATAAGTGACGGGTGGAGCCCGCTATAGCTCCTCGATGCATCGGTAGGTCTCATGAGACAACTAGACGTGGAATTGGCCGAGGCCCTTTCCCAATTTGATTTATGGTTTTGGCCGAGGCCTTAATCATTTTAGACGTCTTGGCCGAGGCCTTGACAAAATGTTTCAGAATGTCCGGCATTATACATTCCCTCATTATGAAAGTGGTTATTGATATTGCATGTGATTATTCGACCAGTAGAATATCCATGTGAAGAAGTGAATGGAATTATCTCATTTTACTTTTTCCATATTATGTTTATGTTCAAGTTTAAAAGTCTTTTGTTTTAGTTACACATTGCCTTAAATTTTTATGTTTATTTATGAAAGCTTCCGCAATATTGTTATCCTTACTGAGCATCTGAGCTCACCCCTTTCAATGTTTTAATATTTTCCAGGATGTGAAGAAATATTTTATGAATGACCTGCAGGGATAGTCAGAAGAGGATATGAGTGTGGACTATGAAGACCATGTTATTGTAGTTTTTTTATTTTTTGATGTAATGTAACGTTTAAGAATGTATCTAGTGTTTCCAAGGCTACTAAACTAATCGGTCTTTTGAGACTTGATCTTTTGTGATCATGCCAATGTTACGAAGTAATGCACCGACTCTGGGTAGCTGGGGTCGGGGCGTTACAGTTGGTATCAGAGGCAGTTTAGTACTAACCTTGGAAGCTAGATTTAGATAAACTCTGATTAGAGCACATATCCCAAAGATAGACTTTAAGGATTAGTATAGAAGAACTTCCTAGAATTTTGGTATTATAGATATGTTATGAGTTTTCCGAGCAATACATCCCTGTCTGGATACTAGCAGGTAGAGGCGGCTCTAGCACAGATGTACCTAGGGGTAAAACCTGAAAACACCGCTTTGAGCTAGACTCGAACAGGAACTGGTGCACGACAACGGGCCTTGCTGCACTCTTGGTTACGACACTCCCGGGGGATATGCTTAGGATAATTCTCATTTTATTTACAAACCACTATGAAGGGTTATGAGTACATACTTCCTCAAAGAAAACATTTTCTTTTTATGATTATGGATTATATCCATAAATAGTTCAATTTATGTAAAGTGTTTAACAAGTATGGAATTATGTATTTTGATTCATAAACTAATCTAGTTTATGCCATTGTTTAGAAATGGCGCCTAGTGGAAGGAATGGAAACCGTATCAATGCACGAACTCCGTGTAGAGATTGTCCTCCTGCTCAAGATAATTATTGTAGTTCTGGAGATACAACTGGTGTTGATCAACTTATTACCATACTGGGACAACTCACTCAGGTTATGAATAATAACCTTACTCATATGGAGCACCCTGATCCGCAACGTGGAGGATCAATGCTAGACCGTTTCATGAGGCAACAACCACCAACCTTCAATGGGAGTACAAATCCTACAGTAGCTAAGCAATGGATAAATTCCTTAGAGAAAATATTCCATGCCTTGGGGAGTAGTGAAAGTGAGAAGGTTGTCATGGCAGTTTACCGCCTCACTGGAGATGCCGATCTGTGGTGGTCGCTGATTCAAAACACAAAGGAAGATGATGACGTATCGAATATGGAATGGAGGGAGTTCAAAGAGCTTTTCTTAGAAAAATACTTTCCTCGTGACCATCGAGCAGATATGGAAAGGCAATTTATGAGTTTGAGGCAGAAGGAGGATGAGAATGTCGCAAATATGAGGCTAACTTTACAAGGTTAGCGAGGCATGCTGCCGATTATATACGTAACCCAAGGAGTAAGATTGATCGTTTCTTTGATGGGTTAAAACCATTTCTCCATCGAGCTTTAGTATCACAATCCTTCTCATCATACGAAGATATTGTCTCGTGTGCTATCAAGACAGAAAAGGAATTCTCTAAGTCTTATGACAACAAAGTAAAGCAAGAGAAGAAGAGAATGGTGGAACAAGAGACAGATAAAGGGAAAAAGGGAAAGAAGGATTTTCCATTATGTGATAATTGTGGGAAGAATCACCCTAGTACTTGCCTAAAAGGAATGGGAGTTTGTTATAAATGTGGAGAAAAGGGTCACTAGGATCGTGATTGCAAGGGAAAGAAAGAGGCTGTCAAAGTTGAATGCTACAATTGTAGGGAAACAGGGCATTATGCAAATGAATGTCCTAAGCGTCAAGGAAACTTACCTCAGAAAAGGCCAAGGGATCAAGGCCAATCTTATGCTGTGACTACAGTTGAAGCGGAATAATTAATGTATTGGTGCTTTTGGACTCAAGGATTATATTCTGGTTATAAGAATAATGTGATATATATATATATGGATTGTACTGCAGCACTTGTTGATTTCATTATGGTTTTAATATGATTAAGGTAATCATATTTTTAGTATGTGACAATAAGAGAAACTTTTCTTTGTTTGGGGAATCTGATGTTATAATTGATTTTGGAATTTAGAGACCTTTTAGAGAAAGTCTGGACGGAGGTATTTTGGATAACTATTAAGGTTGGAATGGATTAAGTTGAACCATGGATAGTATTGTTTAAGGTTAAAGCATTTCTGAAGATTATTTTTGGAATATTATAATACTATAGTTTTAGGAAAAGGACAACCTGCAGGGTGGTGAATAACCCGTCGCGTCGGACAAAGCTGCAGGAATCGAACCCACAACCATAGTGCGACAAGCCTTTATTTCCTAACACTAGCCTACAGGAAGTCCCTGGTTATTACAAAATAGTTTTACTAATCTAAATGGTATGTGTTAACATTTGGAACCTTATACAATTAGGATAAATAGAATATTTTTGAGTTTTGTTACCATTTGGAGTAAAAGTTGGGTTTGTGGTAAAAATTTATTAACGAATGAAAGTATACATAACAAGTATGTATATTCCCTTACGTTCTTAGTAAATCTCCTAAATAAATTCCTCAACATTATAAAAGGTAACTTAAAACAAAAATGTTGTCGGTTAACTTTTCCAACTAGGGATTCAATGACCGTTTAACCAATCACAAGTTTGTGATTTTCTTGTAGTTAAACTTTCTCCTAATCCTGTTTTCTATAACTCTCCATCAGACCTTGATGGTTTGTTTCTCCTCCATATCCATATTTTCATATAATCCTAGAATGGGCTATATCGGGTGACCTTTGTACATATCCTGTTTTCTTTTAATGTTATATATTTATTAACCTTATTTCCGATGTGGGTTTTCCTCAAAGGTATTTTCTCTTTTCAACCTTTTATTTTCAAAGAAAAATTTCAAATTGCGAGGACGCAATTTATTGAAGGAGGGGAGAATGTAACACCCCGAGCTTCCACGATACGCTTCTCATTCAATAATGCAATAGCTTGCATTGTACGCAACTTCGAGTTCTAAAACACCGCGACTAATCAAAGTAGCAGTTATGAATAGTAATAACCACTTTTTAAAATTATAGAAATTTTATATTTCAAAATGGACTTCATTTTTGAATTCGTAATATCGAAATTATCGTAAGTTGAATTTTTTGTAATTTTCTGAGAACTTCCAATTTTTTATGAATAGTGAAAAATACTTAAAACAACTTTTTTAAACAAAATAATTTATAGTGATAAATTATACTATTTATTGGTTTTAAAGTATAATTAAAATATATTTTTACCATTTTGTCCAATGGTGGTCATTACAATTAATTTAACATTGAAATTGGACATAAACAGTTGCCAATCTTTTGATATAAATTGTTTCTTAAAAACACGCTATTTGTTGTGACAGCGGGAATTAATTAATGCAACTTATATGTTTGGAATTTTTTAAAATAGACATCATTTTTGAATTTGGAATATCAATTATAGCTTAGAGTGAAATTTTGGCCTTGTTCTGAAAAACTTCAATTTTTTATGAATAGTGAAACCACTAAGTGGTAGTTAAATAACTGATTTTTCGTTTAAATGAAATATTACCACTTCTGTGATTTGATTTTCAAAAATCCGACATACATGGTTGTCATTAAGAAGTAAAATGTGGTTCAATGAGATTAAAATAATTTTTTGGTGAATAGTAACTTTTAAGTTCTTAATAGCGATTAGAGGTAATTAGTGTAGTTTAAGGTACAAATAATGTTTTAATAATATGAGATGAGCATGACACTTGTCCTAATCCTATTGGATGAGTCATGGCCGACCAAGAAAACCCATGGGTCAACTTGGGGACCCCATGGAGCCACTTTAGTTGGAAAATGACATTAATATATATTTATTTAATGTTAAAATTAAATTGACACAAACATGAGTTATTTTACTAAAACAGTTTTTAAGTGGGGTTACACAAGTCCAAATTTTGACTATAAATATTAATTAGAAAGCTAAAAATATTTCCTACATCATAGTATTTTTTTATAATTTTTATACATTAAATAAATTAAATTATTTATGACATCATTATGATGAAGTGATGACCTCATTATTTAACGATTTAAATAAAATGGGAAGATAATGAAAAATCCAAGGCTTACACTTGTCCAAAGCCTATTGGATGAGGATATTTTTAAACCTTATCACCTTAGACTCGAATTATATAGGTGTGGGACCTTTAGAATCCAAAAAGCATTGTGAAATAATGTAACATTTCAATCTTTCCAAAAGTGCCCCTCCTCTCCACTTATAAAAGGCCCCCACCTCTCCCACCTCATTTACACTTTCAAGCCATTTGGCTCGGCCAAACTCTGCCCAAATACTCTCCCAACATCCCCCTATTACTCCTAGAAGCCTCACTTTGGGCAGAACTCTTCTCAAGGAATCCTTTGGCTCAAATCAAAAAGAGTTACCCGATTTTGAGGTAATGTCTTCTCTAATGTTGTTTTGTTTTATTTTTCTTCTCCAACCCCCTAAACTCTTTTTATTCATTTCTTTTGTAACAACACCAGTATCCTCAATATACTAGGATGTTTTTATAAGAAGGATTCTAGCTACACTTACACACAACTACATCTAATGGTTAAAGAACATACAGTTTCTGTGGATGGCGAATTTCTGCCTCACGAAACGATGATTGTTCAACACTCATATAACTCCTTCAAAGGTGGCCATTAAGATGTCACTATTTTTATATGTGATATATAATATGTTTATGTTTTACTTATGCTTCTTTATTTCTCATTTATGACATACTTTATGATTTCCATTATGGGTAAAACACGATAATTTCATTTTAGGAAGTGCGGACTACCGCCCCCTCAAAGTGATTTGAATCGTTAATGCCATATGTGGGATGTATAAAGGATGGAGAAAATGGTATTATACACTATATTATACTGGAATTATATTATACATTTATATCATTATGATTTCGTTCCATTAAATATGAAATTGAAATGAAAGTAGCGTTCATGCGTACGTACGGCTTACCGTCTCCATGAACGGTGCATTTCATTTCTTACCTCTAAAATGTTATGTAGTATTATGAATGAATGTATATAATGGATATATATGATATATATGATATCTATATCATGAATATAATTCTGGATATAATGGATATATATCACCACATAAACAACTTGTAATTATAAGAAGTTTATTGTTGACTCAAGTACCAAAGATCGACAAAACGACCGTTATTAACTTAAATAATTACGTAATGTTCATAACATGGTAATAAGTGATATAAAAGGAATAATGAACATGAAAAAGGTTCTTAATTAAATATAAATTAACTCTAGTTTATTATTCAGGAGGTTAAAGAACGGTCGAGTCAGGACAAGACGCAAGGTAAGGGAATTTCATAACCCAACTTCCATTCTTTGGGTTAATCTCCTACTTTCAAATTATGTCATGATATTATTATGTCGTATATTGTATTTATACTTTCTTTATGTGTACATATAGTGAGTACACATAATAGATATATTTTATTTAAAAATGATCTTTTTAATGGACTTCGTCTCAATCTCCATTCATTGAGGCATATTTTGTTTTACACACAAATTTCTTTTATACAGTGTATAAACCCCTTTGACTTTTACGTTTATTAAAAAGGAATCTTTTTTATACGAAGCGTTTTTCTAAACGACAAAAGGGAATGTTTTTATTTCTGTACTTATGCGGCGACAACGACTTCTCTACCGCCGTGACCATTATTTGAGTTTCGGCTTCCTCAACAAGCCATCATTTTTTTTATGAAAAATAAATACAAAGTTTTAACTTTCTTTTATTTTGGTATTGAAAATGGTTTTGAAAGCGTTTTTATTATATCAATGTGATGTATTGATATCTTGTGATTGAAATGTGGAAATGTTATGTTTCCTTTATGCATGTTTTATGTGATACGATTATGTTATGGTTTATGATATGTTTAAACCTATTCATATGAGGAATGTATTGGACTTAATAAGTGACGGGTGGACCCCGCTATAGCTCCTCGATGCATCGGTAGGTCTCATGAGACAACTAGACGTGGAATTTGCCGAGGCCCTTTCCCAATTTGATTTATGGTTTTGGCCGAGGCCTTAATCATTTTAGACGTCTTGGCCGAGGCCTTGACAAAATGTTTCAGAATGTCCGGCATTATACATTCCCTCATTATGAAAGTGGTTATTGATATTGCATGTGATTATTCGACCAGTAGAATATCCATGTGAAGAAGTGAATGGCATTATCTCATTTTACTTTTTCCATATTATGTTTATGTTCAAGTTTAGAAGTCTTTTGTTTTAGTTACACATTGCCTTAAATTTTTATGTTTATTTATGAAAGCTTCCGCAATATTGTTATCCTTACTGAGCATCTGAGCTCACCCCTTTCAATGTTTTAATATTTTCCAGGATGTGAAGAAATATTTTATGAATGACCTGCAGGGATAGTCAGAAGAGGATATGAGTGTGGACTATTAAGACCATGTTATTGTAGTTTTTTTACTTTTTGATGTAATGTAACGTTTAAGAATGTATCTAGTGTTTCCAAGGCTACTAAACTAATCGGTCTTTTGAGACTTGATCTTTTGTGATCATGCCAATGTTACGAAGTAATGCACCGACTCTGGGTAGCTGGGGTCGGGGCGTTACATTGTCCATGCTTTTTTTGAGGAGGAGATCTACCTCAGGTGGCTAGCTCTACGACCCTGGTTCTCACCCTGAAGGTGAAGGATCCGACCTCCTTACTCTAGTACCGGCCAGTGAGCATGTGTAATTTAAAATATAAGATTCTTGCGAGTATCATCAACATGAGACTGGCCAAGTTTTTTCCTCGGTGGGTATCCATTGAAAAACATGGCTTTGTTAGGGGTAGGTCAATACAGGGGGTGATTGCTCTGGCCGAAGACATGTTCAAGGACTTAAACAACAAGACCCTTGGTTCCAATATGGTCATGAAACTGGACATGAGCAAGGCATACAACATAGTGGAATGAGGATCTATCAATAGTGTATTCACATGCATGGGTATATCTCCCAAGGCCTCGAACATTCTTTTTAGATGCTTTAGCTCACCATGGATGACTGTGTCCTTTATGGGGAAAACCTGAGGATTATTTAAGGCTACCCAAGGCTTACGGAAAGGTGATCCAATTTCTCCGAGTATTTTCATTCTTATACAGGATACTCTTAGTAGGTTTCTTAACAGATGAATTTCCAATAGAGGTATTACTCCTTTCTGGAGGAAGGTGAACCAGCCTCACACATCGCACCTAATGTTCGCGTATGACATAGTTATTTTCTTGAATGCTGGGAGGAGGTCTATGAAGGCCATTGGGAGGATCCTGAAGGAGTATTGCCACTGGAGTGGGAAATTAATTAACCATGACAAAAGCAACTTGTACCTTTCCAAAAAATGCACAACAAGGCGGGCTGATGACCTGTGTAGGAGGATGGACATGCATGTGGGATCTATCCCAATGGAATATCCAGGATATCCAATTTCTTTAGGAAGAATGTGAGTACGGGACTATGATGAGTTAGTGAGAAGGATCACTGGCTAGGTTCTCAACTGGAAAGGCCACTTTCTTTCTTTCGGGGGACGCATCACCCTCATCAACAGCGTTTTGTCTTCCATACCGGTGCATGCATTGGCTTCCTCGTCAGTGCCAAACGGGGTTCTCAGAGCCATTGACAGGGTACTGGTAGGGTTCCTCTGGGATGAAGCTGGGGAAGGGAAGAGGAATTGGGTCTCGTGGGAGAGAATGGATCGGCCGATTCAGGAGGGGGGCATTAACGTCAGGAGCGTTGAGGGAACGGTGCACTACATGCATGGCTAGTTGGCCTGGGAGATTGTGAAAAATCAGACTCTCTGGGGGAGGATCATGCGGCACAACTTCATAAAATGTAAAAAAAAGTGGGAGCCTCCATGGAACACCCTTATGGAGGAAGATTTTCCCCCTAGTATCAAACCTACAACATCATTCCCACTGGATTGTGGGAGACGACAGCATCTCTTTCTGGAGCAGCAACTGGGTAGGCTCTGAACATGGCTTCCCAGGATGTCCAACACCTGTGATCACCTTCAAGGAGGTGATCTCGTTTTCGAATTTTTTTAAAGACGTTCTGGAAAAGGATCAAAAATCCATTTTTGACTCTATCCACATCATCTCTGAGCCGGACAAATGCGTGTTTACTCTTTCCTTTTCGGGGAAGTTCACCGCAAAGGACTTCCGCAAGATCTCGACTCCCCAGGATCAGCACGACAATTGGTCTAAGCGAATGTGGTGCAAGAACATACCATCCAAATACAATTTTCTTGTATGGAGAGTGAGGAACTTGGTGATAACTTCAG
The DNA here is from genome assembly GCA_963277665.1 of Viscum album. Lineage (NCBI taxonomy): Eukaryota > Viridiplantae > Streptophyta > Magnoliopsida > Santalales > Viscaceae > Viscum > Viscum album. The sequence continues at coordinate 213,922,120 of OY728163.1, forward strand.
ATGAGATCCTTAGGAAAATGGGCATCAACATCGCCTCTTAGTGCCAGTACTGTAGGAACAAAAGTGAGGAGACCACCAACCACATTTTTTTGAAGGTGAATGGGCTAAGGCTGTCAGGTAGTTTTTCGGTGTTTATACAGCGGAATCCCCCATGGATATCTGATGGTCAGAGATCCTTGAGAGATGGTTCCAGGAGACCCCGGACAAAGGACTAGAGCGGATGGCGCGTTCGGCTGTTTTCAGTGCAATTTGTTGGTGTCTATGGAAGGCGCAGAACAAAGCAAGATATGAGGGGCAGAGCTCATCAGGGAGGTCTATCATTGTGCGATCTAAATATGGTCCCCATTATCAAGGGATGGAGGGAAGCTTCTTGCATTTGTAATCTGCAGGCTTGCCCCAGGTAGGCTATCCCCATGGTGGGTTTGCAAGGACAGTGGGTAAAATGGAACCCCCAGCAGAAGGTCTTAAAATTAACACTGATGTCTCTTGCAACTTAGGAATCATGAGAGTAGGAGGAGTGGTCCGTAATTCAGAAGGAGGCATACTCCTTACATTAACGGCACACTTTGTTAATGGATGCGCTCTTTAAGCGGAGGCCAAGGCTCTCCTTACAGGGCTCAACCTGTGTATTCCGAAAGCTATGGACATCTCCCACATGGAAACTGACTCAAAGATCATCCACGACTCTCTAATGAACAAAGGATCCACTCCATGGTCAGTACTTTATATCATTAGGTGATGTAAGGAAAATCTAAAGAGCAACATGTAAGTTACACACATATGGAGTGAGGGGAATAATGTCACGGATTATTTGGCCTCCCTTGCCATCCATGGCTCTGATGTCCCCTGCCTACCCAATGCCATCTCCTTGAATCCGGAGGGGGTGAATTTAATTCGTAGTGATTCCCTAGGTCTCCATTATTTTAGACCCCCCTAGGCCGGTGTTTCGTGGCCTAAATCTTTTGTTCTCTTGTATTCTCTCTTGAATAAATACATAACAATGATGATGATGATGATGATGTTTACAAATACACTAAACTATTATGACCCATTGGCATGTACTTTTGCAATATTTTTAATATTCATCTAAAATGATGTAATATCTATATTTTTATAAGCCCGAGTCACTATAGTTTGTATGAAAGGAAAGGTTTAGTCATCCTTTGGAAACTAGGATAAAAAACATTAGTGAGATCCGAAGGGATATTTCTAAGGATATGTCTTGGTATGCCTCTAAGGATAATCCTAAGTTTTCATAGATTTAAAAGAAGCTATCATGATTTAGACATTATATAAGTGATATGTCATGATTTTATGGTTTTATGCTATGATGAGTGATGGTCACACTATGCTTTATAGTTTTAGTAAATGGAGGGAACCATAAGGAACTAGTTTAACATTTAATGTGATGGAAAATTATTTGTTGATTAGTCAGATGGGATGATCACTATAGTGAAGGATGTAGTGAACATTCCAAATCAGTTTTTAAAGAACATGATTAAAAACATGGGCCTCAACCAACTCTCAGACCCACCAAATAATGTAATGAAGGGGTTTTCTGATATTTTAGGTATTATAGAACATTGAGAAAAGAAGATTCAGTTTCCTTTGTGTCTATAATGTGTAAAAAATCATCCAAGTTACTTTATTATAAGAAAAATAAGATGGTTTGATGTTGTAAAGGGCACAAATAAAGTAACTACAAATGAAAAATAAGAATTTCAGTTAAATCAATGAATGAGAATAATATATTCCCTAATAATCATCGATGTTTGAATGATTTACATGTGGAATGAATGGGAATTATAAAATTTAATATCCTAAGTGGAAATATCCTAAGGAGAATTAGTGAGGTTGTATGAGTAATGTTTATATTGCTCCTAATGATGAGACTAGAGGTGAAATGTGAAAAGAAATAGGCATTATGTAATTGGATGAGGTATCCTTGTCAATTTCTTAAGGATGAAGTGGAATAATCTGAGTGTTTATGTAATTGAATTAAATAATTCTTAATTTTGAAATATATAAGGATTCTTCAGTTTATGTTTCTCGCTAACTATTTATAATAACATGTTTAATAGTTCTGATGGACTAGAAATTTGATTTAATTTAAAGGTGATATTCATGGGAGACACATGATTAATGGAAATATAACACTTAATATGTTCCTGATGTTAAGATAATTATGTTTTAATAAAGTAAATTAGATGACACCGATTAACTTGGAATAGATTAATGATTTTTTGAAAAAGTGGTTTAAGCTATAGTTGGTGAAGTTTATAACATTTTTTGATTTGAGGAATATATGAAATAAAATTTTGAATAAGGAATCATACATGTCTTCAATAAGGATTTATGGTAATTAAATTTATTAACATGTTTCAAGGGAATACATTATGATGTTATTCACATGTTTGGTATGTGACAAATAAGAGCTACTTTATAATATATGGGGGATCAATGTTAAGTTGATTTTGATAAATTTACTAACCTTCTTTCTAAAGTTTTAGACTTCCATATTTTGGAAGGGTTACAAGGTTAACCATTTATGGAATGGTTTATCTTTAACTTTTGAGGTGGTTTTAGAGATTAAAGTATTATCTATACATATGAGGATTTATGCATATTAGATACCATGTGCGAACTATTGTTTTATAAATATGGATGGAATGGCATATCATACTATTTATGGATCTCATGATCTATTAATTCTTTAAGAATGAAAAATCCACCTTCATTTCTTGGAATAAGTTATGAATTGGAAATTGATCAAGTAGCAACAAAGGGTGAGATTATGCTGAAATCAGTTAAGTATATCTTCTGATGAAAACTCTTCAACTTTTAGAAAAGGGTCTTCAAAATAAAATTATGTCCCATTGTCATCATTTTTATGGATTTTTATCATTACGTTTCTCCTAGTGATGTTCTATATCAATATCCATTAGAACTTGATAGTTATATTTCTCTTCCATGTCCATGTTTTCACTTATGTTCTCCTATGTAGAAACTTAATTATGAGTTACTTTGGGTAACTATTATGTTTCTAACTATAATTTTTTAAAGTAATTTTTAGTATTCATTTTTACGATGTGGGTTCCTATGAAAGTAACTTTTATGTATTAAAACATTGATGAACTTGATGAATTGTTTAGGGTAAAATTCATTTTAAAGGGGATAGAATGTAATGCATCGAGTTTTTATGAATTAATTTTTTTTAAATAAATTAAATTTCATTGATGGATTGAATTTAGGCAACACCAAGTTATGCATTATTTATAAAAAACACCTTGTTAATCTTGTACTACACAACACTTTTATTATCATGTGGTATATGAAGTATAATGTTTTCCTTGTGTTACACACAATTCTTAGTTCTTTCAAAAACTTTCATGACACGTAAGACAAAGTTTTACCTAACTAAAAAATACTATTAATATTATTATTAAAGTATTATTATAGTTATCACCTAGTTATTGGAATGGAATTTATTAATAAAATTAATTAAAGTTATGAAAATATTATTTAAACTTGTATATAAGAAGAATTATTTAGTAACCAATTAACTATAAATGAAAATAAAACCCTTTTGAAAATATAGGAAGTCTTTTGCTGGAAAACTATATTTATTCAATCAAACACATTTTACCTCAATAAATTAATTAAAACACCATTGGTAAATAACTTTAATTAAATAAATATATATTTAAATTTAGTAAGCTATTTAATTATCATATTATTTGTTTTCAAGAAAAGAGATAAGAATAAATCCAAGTCTATACATAAAGATATTTCTTTTTGAAAAAGATGTTTTTACTGCCTTTTAATGATGCACTCATTTTAAATATATTTTTTACACTTTAATAAATTTAATTTGAAAAAATAAACATTATTTATGAAATATTAATATCAAAATTCACTTTGGGTTAATTTTTCATGTTTTTTGGAGAAGTTTCATTTTTTGATGAATAGTGAAAAACACTAAATTTTAATTGAAAACTACTCTTTCATCTAATATATGTATATGGTAAAATTATATTTTAAATTTTTTCAAAGTATTATTATATTAAATAAACATAAATTAATCCAATATTTATAATTTCAACAAATTTCACATTGAAATTGGATAAAAACATTTTGAACTTTTGAACTTTTTACTTTAAAACTCGTTGTTTCGTCCTGTCTACGAGACTAATTTTAAATTAAAATCATAAAATTATATTATTATAATTTAAAAAAAATTAATTAAATATTTTTAATAATCATAATTTATAATTCCTATTATGTTATAATTATTTTTTACCAAATTAATTAGTAAAAGAAGTTAAAATTAATTACTGTTATTAAGGTAAAAAACAAGATTAATTATTGACTAAATTTAGAATATAGGTTGTAAAAATGACTGTAAACTTGTATAAAAATTATTTTAAGGAAATATTTATAACATTAATATTATAATTATATATAATAGTCTTTTTTTACCCTTTTTGTACAATTAAAATGTGGGGAACGCACAATTCTTTTGAAAAATACCAAGTGTGTCCATTTCCCCACTAATAAAAGGTCACCACCTCTTCCCCTATCTTCACACCTCTAAGTACATATGTATAAGACAAAAACTATCCAAATATCCTCAAAAACTCCCTCAATAAACCCTAGAATCATCACTTTGTGAATAATTCCAACCAAATAATCCCTTTGGTTCAAACCAAAAGGAGTTACCCAAATAAGAGGTAACATCCTTCAATAAGAAATTTTGTTTTATTTATTTATCCACCACTTAAATTATTATTATTACATTATTATATAATAACCTTAGTATAATAAATACTCTTATATGTTTTTATGTTAGTATTTCAAACTAAACTCACATACACTTTCATCAAATGGGATATACAATCATTGTTCGTGTGTATGGCGGACTACAGCCTCACGGACTGATGTTATTTGTTCTTATATTACCACCTATCAAGGATGGTAATATTTATGTAATTTATACTTTTATATTATGTATATAATATTTATGATTAATTAATTATTATTTAATTATTACATAACACATACCTTCATGCATTTCATTTTTTGGGAATATGATAACTTCGTTTGTGGATGCATGGATTACCGTCTCCTCAAAGTTATGTGACTCATTCACGCTTTACATGGAATGAATTGAGGATGGTTTTAATAAAAATATTTCATATATATGATATAATAATTATACTTTAAATATAATATATATTTTTATATATACCATTTAATTATCTATTAAAAATAAAATAAGAAAATTGAAACAATGTTCAAGCGTACGTACTGGCTTCCATCTCCATGAACAATGTATTTCATTTCATATTCTTATATTTTATAGATTATTATAAATAATTATATACAGAATATATATTATATTTATATCATGTTTCAGATTTTAAAAATAACTACATCATTACCTATGTAATATGACCATGAATAACAAGTCAAAACATATACAAAAAACAAAATAGTTATTTCCTAAAATGTAACTTTAACCTTAAATTGTTAATAAGAAGGTAATATAAAGTCATAATAAAATAATATATGGTTTTTTGTAAAAGAATATGTTTCCCTGGTATATTTATAATAAATTTATACCTATTATACAGTATTTTTTAATGAGTATGAAGAAATTAAATACTTAAGGTAAGGGTTTTCTCATCTCACTTTTATTTCAGGGAGATATATACTATATTCATGACTTATTCTTGTTGTGTGGTGTATATAATTACCAATGAAATTTTATATAATTAATTTAATTTATTTAATTAAATTAAAATATTCAATTGATGTTATTATTTCACATATCTCTCAATTCAAAAGTTTCCTGAGTGGTTTGGGGATTTCTAGTCTCACTTAAATTTCTGCGCGACTTATGCCTTATTCAACACTTGTTTCTTTTGTAGGTTGTATATAATTACCATGAATGTATTATTTTATAATTATAATTAAACTTATTTTTATTCATGTATCTATTTTATTATCTCTCTTTCATGGGTTTTTACAGTTCAAAAGTAACCAAATCAGTAAGTTAATTTGTCTCAATTTTCCTTCTTTGAGACACATGTTATGTTATGCACCTATAGTCTTTTGTGAGGTGTATATAATTCCCATTTAAATTTTTTATCATAAATATTATTATTCGAATGATATGGAAAGATTCATGTAATGTTATTCTTTCACATTTATTAGGATTCAATCTTACCAAAGTGGTAGGAGTTTATTGTTACAATCTCATCATTTTTCAGGATTATTTATGATTATGATTTAATTGATGAAATATTATGATAAATATCTCAATAATTCTCCTGAATTTTCATATCATATATATATTAATGATATATTCAATTAATGGTTCCTTTTTTCAACTCTTTGACACTTAATATAATTAAGAATATGTTTTTAATAAAATATGACTTTATTTATCTCTTCGATCGGAAGTATGTTTTATTCAATAAACTTGTTACTAAAAATGGTTTTAAATTTTTTTTTAATTATATTTTAAGATAATTTTCAAGGAAAATTATTTTAAAAGTGTGTAATGTTTTAAAAAGTGTTTCAAACTATTTTCAATATTCCTTTATAAGTTTCCATGGATATTTTCAAGGAAAAGGTTTTCAAAAATGTTTTCAAGATTCCTTTATAAGTTTTCGATGTTATTTTCAAAGAAAAGGATTTTAATGATTTCAAAGATTCTTTTATATATTTTTAAATATATTTTTAAAGAAAATTTTTTTTAAAAAGTTTTTATGTTCATGAAATGTTATAAATTATTTTCAAATATTACTTTATACATTTTCAAAAGGATATTTTTTAAGAAATGGATGCTCAAAGTGTTTTTCAAAGAAAAGATAATTTTCTCATGAAATGATTTTAAAATATCTATCAAAATAATTTTCCATCTAAGATGACATATATTGGTGTTTCTTATTCTTTATTGGGGATATTATCTCTGGTTACCATTCAAATTATTCCTCTTAATGGTTTATGTTTTGATTGTATGATGTTTATGAAACATATTTATATTTTATAGGTTATGTGTTTATGAAACTCATTTCTCTTTCATGAGTTATATTATTATGAAACCCACTTATATTTTATATGTTATATTCTTATGAAACAATTTCTCTTTCATATGTTATTCTATTATTATTAAATCTGTCTCTTTTCTACAAGTTATGATAAAATGGAATGTTTATGATACCCATTCCATTTTATAGGTTATGATATGATATTTATGAAGACCATCCCATTTTATGGGTCATGAAATAATGAATGTTTTATTATCTGGTGGCACACATATGTATGTTTTCAATATGATATGGGTGGGACATATATATCCCTCCAATTCATTGGGTAATGATTTATATCTCATGACATAAAAATAGTTGGAACAAGGAGTGAGATCTATTCATTAAAGGACTTTGTCTACTAAGATGGTCTTCAGAGTGAACCTTGGCTACTACGATGGTCTTGGGAATGGACCATCACTACTATGATGGTATTGAGATTGAAACTTGACTACTAATATTGTTTTTTGAGTGAACCCATTCTACTATAATGGAAGGGTTGTTACTGGGGATGGTGGTGCATCCCGCTCAGTAGGTACATCCTCCAAGAAGTTCCCTGATAAGTTTTTATAAATGAGCCTTGGCTTATAGGGATTGATTTTATATAATAATGTGTCTTATGAAATTCTATGTCTTATTCCAATGTTATTATTTCATGGATTATGCTCTTGATTCCTTTATGATTCATGTGTTTGTAACTTTCAATCTTTTTTCCATGACTCGTATATATGATCTTTGATATGTAGGGTATGATCTTAAAATGTTATTCTCATATTATCATACCCTTATGCTCATGTAATTTCTTTGCATCTTATTTATTTACCCTTACTAAAAATCTATTCTCACCCTTTCTTAGGTTTCCTTTCCCAAGGTTATGAAGAAAGGTTTTATATAGGAGTACTAAATGGGGAGATCGTTGTGGGAAATATTGAATATCTTTCACCAAAATAGAATATTGTGTTCCAAGTTTCCCAATGCACTAAAATATTATGGTCCTCAAGAATTTACTTTTGTAATATTATGAATATTATTCTAAAATGATGTAATATCCTTTTATGTTGATCCTAGGTTGCTATAAGGATGTGATATTTTCTAAGGATACAATTCACATAATGAGATGATTGAAGGTACTGGGGAGCGTAGTGGAATCCAGTGGTATGGGGATTTAAAAATATTCACTAGATATCGATGTAATTACTTAATCTCTGATGAAGTATTACCCCAATTAAATCTTGAGGATCACATGTGATTAATGTTAAGCTAAAAAATAAACCATATATACCTAATTTGATCTCAAGTCATACGTTTATGATCTTTGCTTCACTGATGATCATTGATTGAAGGATCTAAAGTAAAATCCCTCTAGATCATCCACATATGCTTCAAAAATATATAGGACCATTTATCATTGAATTCTTCATGCTATCATGGTGACCTGGTGATGCCTTCAACATCTCTATGATCATCGTTGCTCCATTCCATCATTTTTTGAAGAATCTCTTCGATCGAGTGATTGGAATGAGAGAATCTCTCTCTAGGGGGCAGGAGAGAGGAGTGAGAGGCTCTGGAACATGATCAACGAATAATCATCACCATGAGACCCCCCCTATTTTATAGTAAATTTATAAAATACCTAAAAATGGTCTCATGCCTTAAATATTTATTACTCACTATATAAACTATAAACGATATATTATGGCTAGCTGGCTGAGTCGTAAATATTATTTATATATTTATCACTTATAATATAATAAATATATTATGTGATAAAAGTGAGTTAGTAACTCGGTTCATCATTCCTGCAAATATTAAATGAACCTTGAATAATAAAATAATATGCACTCATATAATATTTTCCTTGTATTTACTTTAATACTTATAAACATAATTAATAAATAAATTTAGTACTAATTATTCTAAACTCAAATAAGATGAATTTATTTATTCCTTGGTGATCATATATCCTCGTACATATCCCAGACCCTGTTATGGGTCCAACCATGTCCTAAACTTCTATTCACCAAAATAGGGAAGACTTTTGAATACAGGATTATGTGTAACCCTACTGGGCCCTTAACTCGATAGTAGTGAATATTATTCACATACCAATGGCATAGTCTAACAACCCATCATAGACCCTAAAGAGATAATGAGCCCTCATAGAAATGACAACCTTCCTACAAACACACATCGTGCAATATAATCACTTTGTCCCATGATATCTCATAAAGAAATATGCACACTTTGTGTCCTCATCACCTTACTAGAACAAAATACCTTCTTATATCATGGTCATGGATTTAGAAATGGTACTACCATCCTGATCAACTGAGCCCGAGATATCTCTTCTAATCAGAAGTGGAAAATTTTATCTTGATTATTCAATCGGTGTCATACTACAAATGACGCACCCAACACAAGCTACCTCACTGGGACTTCAATTACATGGTTTTTTCCTTGCATAAAATTATGTAATCCAATATTATACACTGATAATAATATCATGTGAGGAGAAAATTTCATGTGTTCACAAATAAAAACTTCCAATGACACCTGAAACTTGTGGTGCTCCTATTGGCTGTTCAGTCCTCATGATCTCATCTACTCAAGATCATCTAGTGTAAACTTTATGAGAAGAAGTCTCATTGCTTATGATCCCCCAAAACATAACAGTTATACATCATATATGTCTATCCATAATGATGTATATAGACCAAAATACATTTATTTTAGAGCAGTTTCATAGTATCTTTTGGTTCTCATTATAGCATGGGAAACTGCTATAACCTTTTGATATGAAAAATAATTTATGAACATTACCATTTATATAGTGGATGTAGAAATATAAAAAATATAATGGTAAGTGAACATCATACAAAACTCACTGTATGGTAATCCAAAAGTACTGTTTAAGTTGGGTCTAGGGAACCCACTATTACAATACTCCTCCTTGCACCAAATCCAACTTGATAAATTTCCATGTTATCTATCACATGATAAAGATCATGTTTCTTCTAAGTTATGGATTTATTCATGGGCCTTCCATATATCCATTTCGCGGATCTTCTCCTATTTTCAACCTGACCTTATTGAGAAAGACTCTTCAAGAGATTTAAACCCCGACTATATTCCCTTTCCTCTGATGTCAAAACTTATCTTCTTGGATAGTACAAGTAGTAGGATTTTCATAATTTATATTAATATAAAACATTACTTACTAGATATAATTATATTAATTGAAAAAAATTGTTGTGTATTACACATTTATACTTTAGTTTCATCATAATTCGCAACATACTCTGTATTTATAGATATGTCCACCACTAGATTTAATGAGATTGTTTTTTTTCATTACCTTTGCTGGTTTGTGGTCTTAAATTATATTAATCTAAAGTAACACTAGTATGTGTCCCCTAAAAACTAGTCTTCCTTCCTCTTCACATACCAAGTACATATCCTTGGTACTTTCCCAAGTATAATTGGATAGTTCTTACTGCTTATCTTACAATTCTACGAGATATTACTAATATTATCTATCCCTAAAGTATATGTCAAGATTTTCATATATAGTACATAACATGGCATTGTGATACATCCATTACTAATTATTATGGAATTATAATCACCTATTTAGTCTCCTCATATGACCCATACATGTCATCTTGGAGACATTTTTGTCATGTGACATTGGAAACAATTATTTCTCTAATTTTTATAACTTATATTTTTTAAATACCCTTTTCATTATAAGTACTATAGAATTGGTATATTAAAACACCAGATATACCTCATTAGATCACATCCTCTAAAATTTAAATTGATACTTCAAGTCTACCTCTAGAGAGTTACTTTCATTTTGGTCTTAACCATAAGAAAAATAATTGTTTTTCATATGTTACCAAACATATTTTACTTCGAAAACCATGGATCTTCCACTAAACCCTTTTAGGCTGCGGGAAAATTTTCATTTCGAATGAATATTCTATAATATTGTTTCTTAATTTAATCCAAAACTAGATTTTAGTAACTTTCCCCCCTTTTATTATCATTATATGATGTGACCAACCCTTTATGGTTGCTTCATTTAAACACCTTCCCAGACTAGTTGTCTTGACATCCACTGCCTAATATAATGATCATTGAAAGTAGCTATGAAAAGTCATGGATTTATCCATACTAAATTGGTTTTAAAAATCGAGCCTTATTAGTACTGCACTTGTATTATCCATGTATAGTTTCACTTGAATACCCATAGTAGTATTCAAAATATTAATCCCCTTATACTTTAATACATGGAATATATTATTGAATTTTAATTTATCTATTCAATTTTAGCTAATTTTCATATACTTCATACTTGTATAATTCATTATTCTCCATTAATAATTTATCACCAATAAAGGTGAATATAAATCCATTAAAATGGTATAATTATTCCTATACAGTATGTGTCTATGGAATATTCTTTCCCACGAGCTCTAGTAGAACATGCTCTTATGATAACTATTTGTGCATCTCTAGAATTGAATAAACTCAAGTAAATCAGGATCCCACTATCTTAAATAGATATATACACCATTTTATATAAATATATTATATAACTTGATTATCTATTTTATATCTTAGGGATTTAAGTAATATCCTTAGAAAACTTTAGGATAACTACTTTAGATACATAACATGTTTTAGTTGATGTGGGTTTGTTTATATCCTCAAAAAAAACTTTGCATCTAATCACATTTTCTTATAACATAGTGGTTTTATATCATACTATAACTGATATGATATCCATTGGTCATTATAGTTGGCATGTTGTTTTGTGATAATGATGTTATTTGTGATTCATGTCTTCTGAAATAATGGAATTACCTGAAATGGATATAAGTCTCAACATTGATTCTCCTTTTACTTACATCATAAATCTAATATGTATAAGGAAATGTGTGTTTAGGAATTACTCCATGCTACATTTTTGTTGATCAATGTTTAACATGTAAGATGAAATATTTATCCCTCTTAGTTACATCATAACAATGATGTGAATAAGAAAATGCATGTTTGGGATTTACTCTACGCTATATTTTAAGGATTGATAAATTCTTGTTCAATATATTCTCCAGCACATGGTCCCAAAGATACTCAAATCTTCTGGTCATGAATATACCATACATTACATTTACATTACTTAAAACTATTAAAGGAATCTAATGAAGTAAATTTTCAACTAGATTTACCATGGAATAGTTCACACTCTCTATCTAAATTAATTTCCAAAAACATTATGAATTACCTATATTTGTAAAACTAAATATGTTGATAATACCTAAGGTATTGAACTCCATAGTGTCTAAATACCATAATGGGTATATCCTTAACATCCACTTTTATTTTTTCTATAAAAAGACTTATCTTTCAACAACTAGGTATAAGTGTCTTGCATTTATATTCTTCAGTAGTTGAAAATGATTCAAGAATTAGTGAAACTTTATTTGAGTATAAAACAACATTCATTCCAAAACTAGAATAATGTCTCCTTTTTCCAATGGAAACATGGTATTAATGTTTTTGGTATAATTAATAAAAGTTTAATTATAATCATTAATCTTGGTAGTTAGAAGTTGTGTACGTATCACCAATGACTTAAGAACCACCCTTTCTCAGCCTCTTGTATAGAGGTTTAATTTTGTGGTTTGCATGAATGTTTGGTTTCTACTCAATATAAAATTGGTTTATTCTGAAAATAAAAAAAGTTGATTTGTATGGATTGTATTTACTTGGTGAACCATACCAAAAAAGGTAATGAATTGTTTGCTTCATACTATTCATTTTCTAATCTTAAAAAAAACTTGAGAAAGTTGGTGATAAAGATATAAGAATGGGTTGTATTGAAATATCATGATCCACCTTTCAATTTATATATATCCAATGTACTCTTCATCCCATTCATATATCTCTTTTATTTCTCCTCACAAACTTCTCATAGATGAGACAACATGCGATATCTTCCATGTCAAGATGTTTTATTCACAAATATCATCGGATGTTGATGATACCATTATAATGTAAAAATTAATGGTTACATACATGAGTATTTGGTAAGAATTTTTCACACCCTCACTTCTTAAGACAATTTAATATGTATTGGGGAATCCAGAACCTTGAATCCACAATATCATTGTATTTTTTGAAAGCACCTGTACTCTTGGAAACTCATTCCATTTTCGACATATTCTTTTTCAAATAGTTATCATAGTGTACTTATGGTATTAATTTTTTTTCTATAAAAAATCTATCACATTATTATTTTATCTTGATTAATGATTAGAATTTTTTGATTAACTTAATCATCAAACATCACCCACTTTTTATCGAACTCTAGTATCCCTCACTACTATACTTAGAATACTTTTTCGCTTCATTATTCTAGTGGTAAGGATTCTTGAAACCTCTCAATATAGTCCAAAAGATATGGTTGCACCACTAATAAGAGAGTTTCATGGTAGGTGGTTAACTCACAAAACACAATAACTCGTGTATTGTTGATATATTAAGTAAATTCCCAGCTTCTAAAATCGTAACTTGATTTATTCAACACTTTACCTATAAATATGTGGAAATATAGATATGGATACTTATTTATTGTCATAATTAGTTAATTCAACTCACATCTCTCATAAAAACTCCCAGTAATATGAAACACCCTCAAATTTTATTTATTGCACACCTCATACACCTGGTTTTGTTCAAATTAAAATAATGGAAGGCTTTTGTGACTTAATAATTTCTTTGAGGATTTTTTATTATTCCTCGATGAATGAAATAATTTTCTACCTAACATGCATGTATTATGGGATATCACTCTCAATTTTATATGAAATAAATAGAAAAACATTTATCTCATGACATGTTTATTTAATCTATGCATATTACTTATTATTGTGATCATGTGTAAAAAAATAAATGTAACGATCTGTGTTTCGAGCCAAGGTAGAATTCCAAAATTAATTTTAATTTTAGTGTTTGGTGGATGGGTCGTTATTTGAAATGAGCTTCGGAAAATAATTTTGAGAGTTAGAAAACTCAAAAGTGTTGTTTTCAGACTTGGTTAGATTCCTGAGAGGTTCCTTAGATGTTCTATTGAGTTTTGGGAGCATCAGGATCCAAAAACTCAAAACTAGAGAAGGATTAAAGAGTCTCATGGTATTTATGAAATAGTGTGACCCTCAAATAGAAACTTGTTGGCTAAACCAGTGGATTTGGAAGTCTCACATGGTTTGGTATAACTTTCTGAGAGGGGACACATAGCCATGTAATTTGTCATGGGTTTTTGATAGAGTTAATCACACAGTTTTCAAACATTTTACCAAACCGTGTGCTTAAAATGTGTGAATCAGTTTTTAATGGCAATTTTTCAATTTTTTCCTTAAGGATCTTTAAAACATTTTTTATTATTTCTTTATCCCATTTCTGAAAGGTAATATCTCCTTTATTATCTCATGTCTTCTCCTAAGGCCTAATCTATAGATCACTATTACTCACTCATTTGAACATGGAATCAAGCATTGTTAGTCATGTTGGATCTGCATCAGTAAGCTCTTGATTCATATTGCTTCCTTTATCGATTTCTCTTCTTATAAATTGTACTATTTTAGTGAAAGCTAATTCAAAATATTTTCAAGAAGGATTTTCATTTCTTCAATTTCTTCTAAACCATACCGAATAAATGAAAAATATTGGACAAATTAAATTTCCTTGGTATACGGTAGGTGGTATATAGCTGTTTCCCCATGTTTTTGTTGATTTATATATATAGTTGTTGTGCGGTGCACCGTACTTTGTTGCGCTTTTCAAAAAAATGATTTCTTCATTTCAAAATTGGTATATTCATGATGTGTTACTCTCATTGATCCTTGCTACGTAATTAGAGTATGTCAAACTCAACTATATCCACCCCTTTTGGGTGTTACAAGTGATTAGTTATCTTTTATATAATTGTTAAAATTCCATAATTCCTTCAAAGCCTTCAACTTGGACTGTAAAAGGAATTCCCCCTTATAGGTAATCACCTAGTTGATAATACCACCATGTATGTGCTAGGTTAAAATATGAAATTGGTTTTTTGTGTCTGGTAGCTTTTTAAAATGCCCCTTTTTGGATAATTGAGTTATGCATATAGAATGTGAAGCATGATTGAGCTAAATTAATTAATTTTTGACAATTTCATGTTTTATAATAAAACCCCTTGGATGAGTTTCATTGTCTTCTAAAAAAATTGATGATTGGTGATTTAAATATTTCTTGGCCTTTTACAATTAGTGTTTTCCTATGCCTTTATATTATTTCTAGATATGTGTCATTCCTAGAACATGGCCTAAAATGATATTGTTTAATGGAATTTTCAAATTTTGTTGATTAATTAAATACCTAGATCACCTCCTAATTGTTCATCTTGGGTTGTTAAATGAATTGCCTCTTTTACATAAATTTTTACTGAACAAAGGCACCTTCTAAGTGCTTTTCTTGGCTTATAAATGGAATTTACCTTGTAGGTAATAACCTAATTGATAATGGAATCTTCTAAGTTATTCTTTGTACCTTGAAATTTAATTTCCATGTTTGATAAATTGAATCGATTATATTTGATTGAGTGGATTGGTCATGATGGTTTCCTTTTTGAATTAATAAAATTGATAATTGAAATGGGTGGTAAGGCCAGTCCTCTTGTTATGTCTTTTACACTACTAGAAAAATAGGTATTTGCGACCAGTCATTTGCGACGGGGGCCCGTCGCAAATCGCCCGTTGCGGAAAACGCCGTCGCAACAACAATTATTTGCGACGAGCCCGTCGCTAAAGATGTTATTTGCGCAGGGGATCCTTCCCGTCGCAAATATTACTCCGTATATTTTTAAAAACTTTTAAAATAGTAATTGCGATGGGTCCCGTCGCAATTACTATTTAAAAAAAATAAAAAACTATTATTAAATTATTTTAATTAATATCATAATAATACTCTTTGCGACGGGCATAGTATCCCGTCGCAAATACTATAAAAAAATAATAATTAATAAATTATTAATAAATTATTTTAAATAATATAATAATAATCCAATTATAATTCAAAAATAAAAAATAATAAAATATTACTAAATGATTTTAATTAATATAATAATAGAATTATAATTCACAAATAAAAATAAAAAATTATTAATAAATTATTTTAATTAATATAATAATAATAGAATTTGGATGGATTTCTGCTTGAATCTCTAGCATGCTGTTTCGATGTCCCTTTCACTGCTTGGCATGTCTTGATGGATTAGACTTGTCTATGGGAGTTTGATGTTATCACTGCTCTATTTTACTTCTCTTTGTTCTTGTTGACTAACAGATAAAACTCACCTGATGCTTCTGATTTTCTTGAAGTATGGTTCTGGATCAACTGTATAGAACCGATCTGATCTGTTTTCAGTGGAGCAGTTTGGCACATTTTGGATGCTGATGTTCTAATGTCTGAATTCTTGATACTGCTGTCTTTTTTCTGGGGAGCATCCCTTCCTCTTGGTAGAGTCCAAGTCAGAATAGAGTGAAGAGAGGCTTGATTTGGATGGTTTGCACAACAGCATTGAGGACTGTTATTAAGAATTATGATGGTTGGTTTTGGAGCTTGGTTGTTGTTCGTGATAGTTCCCAGCATGCAGTATGGGACAGGAATATTTTATTCTGGGCTAGATGAACATGAATTTTTGATGCTACTGTTCTTATTTTGGGAAGTCTTAAGATGGCTGCATAGATCGTGTTCGGTTTGGCTGGATGCTCTGGTGTGATCTCTTTGGTGTCTGGACCATCACAAGAGCATGAAGATGATCCATTGGGGTGATGGCTGGACTGCACAGACTTTCTTTGAAGATTTGGGCTGGTAGTTTCTTTGTTATATTTTCTAGTCTTTAAATCCCCGCTGGTGTAGGTGATTTACACCTCGAGTTTGTAATGTCACTCTTTTATTTTCAATAAATTCTATTGGTCATCTTTAAAAAATAATAATAGAATTATAATTCAAAAATATAAAATAATAGAATATTAATAAATGATTTAATTAATATAATAATATTAGAATTATAATTCATAAATAAAAAAATATTAATAAGTTATTTTAATTAATATAAAAATAGTAGAATTATTTTACATTCAAATATTAAAATAATTGAAATATTACAAAAAAATATAATTAAATTATAATATTATAAAATTTTAATATATATATATAATTTAATATTATAAAATATAAATAATATTATTATTCATATTAATATTGTTATTTAAAAATATAATATTGTTAATATTTTATAATGAGACAGAAACTACGAATAGAAAAAAAATTCATATTTTGATTTAACAAACATTATAACATAAAAACAAACTCTAATCTGAAGGAGGGGGGGAGGGGGGGATCTGCAGATGCTGGTGGAGAAAAATCCATCCCTAAAGCATGAGTGAGTCGGCGCATGTACTCCATCTGCTCCTGGTACTGCTGCTGCCACCAACTCATCTGCTCCTCGTACAGCTGCTGCTGGCGTCGACGCTCCTCCTCATGCTGCTGCTGCTACTGACGCATCTGCTCCTGGTCTTGTCGGAGACTCTCTATTAGTGCAGTCTGAGATCGCAACTGATCCTCATACTGTGTAGTAGAAGAAGATGCACGAGCTCCTCTCGAGCTGGACGCCGACATCGCAGCACTGCCATAATAATCTCCGGGAGTCATTCAAGAGCTAATACCAACTACCCAGGCCTTCTCGAAAGCATACTGGTTAGCCTGCATCCATGTCGCCTCATCAAACTGACGGCCAGTGGTCTGATCTGATGACTCAGCCTGACTCTCAGGCCGGGTCTGTGACGCTGCGACCTCATATGACTCTTGTAGTTGCAATTTAAATTTGAAATTGTGAATATATTATATGCAGTTAATTTTTAAACTTGAAAACAAATAATACTGACCACGATGTGATGCTGAAGATCACCTCTGAGCTCCCTAGTAGAAGGATAACTATACATCCTCTGATATATGTCGTACTCTGTAATATCGGGGTGCTCGACAGCCTATAAGAATAAAAAATAAACTGTTAATATTTATAGTTATATAAAATATTTATAAATAATGTACCTACCAGATGCTGTCTATGAGTACTGAAAGAACGACTCCCATCTCGATGAGTCACCTCCTGTCTCCCCCGATTCTGCCTCCCCACCGATGATCTCCTCTGAAAGGCACCACTCAACCAGTGCACACATAATCCATCCCATACATGGGATGAAATGTACTCTGGTCGGTGTGCTCTACATGACTCGTCAAAATCTGACACTCCTGCTTTCTTCGTGGCAGTTTTTCTTAAATTGTGCAAAAACTGACGAAAGCGATCATGCATGGCCACCTCCCATGCCTTGTGGATGGCGTCACGCATGGTATCCTCGGTCGGATACCATAAACCCTACAAATAAATCAAAATATCAAGTTAGAAATGAAATAATTTTCAAAATAAAAATTATGTATTTACGTATATACCAACCAATGGCCGAACATGGCCTGATGCACATCAATGGGAATCTTCTCCCATGTGGTCCACGGTTGAGAGAAATAGTTGCGCAAAATAGCGCTGCCCTGTCCGACTGCTATATGCGGAAAACTGTAAAAATAATAAACATATATTATGTGAATAGATTAATGAAATCTTAGTCAAATCCACAGATTATCACACAGGTTATCACACCTCCGTGTGCGTGGATCAAACCCAAGACATGGACATCGCTCGGGGACGGGGTCAGGAATCATCAATCGTGCAAAACTGTGCCCCCTCCGCGTACTCCCTGGAGCTCCTGCAGGTTGAGGGTCATCTGCCAGCAACTCATCCGCATCGAAAGGCAGGTCAGCATCCGCCAACTCACGAAATGTGGCGTCGTCCATCTGAAACAAAAAATGTTAATGTTGTTAGAAAATAATTAATAATTACTATTATATATATATATATATATATATATATATATATATTATTGTATATAACTACCATGGAATTCTATCAGTGTTCATCTTCATCATCATCTTCATATATGTCAATGTCATCTTCATATTCCTCCTCAACATCATCGATATCCATTCGCGTTCCAGTTGCTTCATCTCTTACCATTTCAAATTCATATGTGACATCATTAACATCATCGTCATCACCGACTCTTAAATGTGGGGTGTCGTCATCGATACTCATGTCTCTTTGTAAAAAAGATTGATTTTGAGTACTCTCTTGAAAAACTTCAATTCTTTGCACATCCGTGAAATCACATTCACTTTGACTAAACTGATTGTCTCGAATTTTGATTTTTATTACACTCCACCAATCAGTCAAGTCTCTTGATGTAGCACAGTACTTTGCGTAATAAACTTGATGTGCCTGTTGACCCAATAAGAATGGTTCATTTACTATGAGAACACTTTTACATTTAATATCGATGATTCCATGAGTCGGATGAACACGCACGCCTCTCTCTGTATCCAACCACCGACATTTGAACATGGTTATGTAATGTTGTCCAAGATAACATAGTTCAATGATTTCATCAAGTATGCCATAAAAGTCAACTTCATTTTCTCGATGATGAGATCCTCTCAAGCTAACTCCATTGTTCATTGTTTTTTTCGATTCCCCATATGCATGTGTGTGAAATCGAAATCCATTCACCACATATGCATTATAAGTTTTAACAAGTTTGGAAGGTGGGTTACTCAATATACACAGCCGTTTGTCAATTTTATCAGCATGTAGAGACACCTGAAAATTTGTGAAATAATTATCAATATAGTAAACTATACATTGAATGAGTTGCTAAAAGATAAATAATTTATGTTACCAGTTTTTAAAACCACTGAGAGAAATTTTTCAGTCGGCATTCTTCGAGAGCAGCTGCTATAATTTGTGGAATTTGTTTCTTAATATGATTATCATACAACCTATAAAAACCAAAGTTATTTACTGTAACATAAATGATAGAATAAGTGATATAAACACTTACAGAACAACTGATGTCATCTCTTCACAGTTGAGCAGAACATACATATGAGCTCTGTGATGTTCATCATCTGAAAGCCAGCGTTCATAAGCTCCACCAAAACCAAGTTCTGGCTGGTTAAAAACAGATAATTGATTGTCGATTTCATCAATATTCCTCTCGTTCCGTCCCATTCGGTTGTGTTTTGAAGGATAATCAGATTCAAAATAATGGGAGCAGAAAAAAGATATTTCCTCTTGCAAATAATCTTCTGCAATAGATCCTTCAACAGATGCTTTGTTACATACTTTTCTTTTCAATTTTTTCATGCATCTTTTAAATGGGTACATCCATCAAAACTGTACTGGAACTCCACATTTGGCTTCATATGGAAAATGTAACATCAAATGTTCCATTGAGTCGAAGAAAGATGGTGGAAATATTTTTTCCAATTTACATATAATTACAACAACATCTTCTTCAAGTTTTCATAGAGCATCATAATCTGTTGTAGCCGCACAAATTTCCCGAAAAAAATGAGACATGTCTGTTATGGAATCCCAAATCATAGAATTCAACAGACCTCTTAATCAAATGGGTAGAAGTATTTCCATTATAACATGACAATCATGAATTTTTAATCCAGTAATATGACCATTCTTTACACATCTACCGAAATTGGAAGCACAGCCATCTGGAAGTCTCAAATCTGCAATCCACTGACAAAATAATAAACAGTTTTCTTTAGACAGTGTATAAGTTGCTTTTGGTTTCAGTAACCTTTCTGTTCTGACATTCTCAAACAGTTCCAGTTCTGGATGCCTGCAAATTTGGGCAAGATCTAAACGTGCATTTACATTGTCTTTTCTCTTTCCTGGCGTATCCAAAACTGTATGAAACAAATTATCAAAACAGTTCTTCTCAATATGCATGACATCTAACATGTGTCGGACCAACAAATCAGACCAATATGGCAAATCCCAAAATATTCTACGTTTAATCCAATTGTGTTCTTTTCCAAAACCAGAAATTTTCTGTTGGTTTATTGTGGGACCAAAAGTGATGGGAGGTAATGAAAATACAACTGATTTTAACTCCGAACCTGATAGCATTTTTGGAGGTCCATCCCTTTTAACTGTTCCTTTTCTAAAATGAGAACTGTTTCTGCGAAAAGGATGATCAGCTGGAAGAAATCTGCGATTATAGTCAAAATAACAAGGTTTCTTTCCATGAATGAGCATAAATGCTTTGTTCTCTCCCATACAGTAAGGAAAAGATTTTTGACCATGTGTACTCTAGCCAGATAACATCCCATAAGCCGTGAAGTCACTAATTTTCCACATCAATGCTGCTCTCAGTATGAAATTATGTTTCGTTGCAACATCATATGTACTAACACCAGTACTCCACAATAAACTTAATTCATCAATCAATGGTTTCAAATAAACATAAATATTTTTCTTCGGATGTCATGGAATTAGTAAAGTAAAAAAGATATATGGCTCCTTCATCAACATCCATGGAGGTAAATTGTACGGAGTTAAAAAAACAGGCCAACATGAATATTGACTACCATAAGATCCGAACGGACAGAAACCATCAGTGAAAAGGCCCAGTCGAACATTTCTAGCTTCTAAAGAAAAGGATGGATGCACTCTATCAAAATATTTCCATGAATCACCATTAGCTGGATGATTCAAGCTTTTATCTGTTGAAATATTCTCTTTATTCCATGACATCATTGTCGCTGTATTCTTAGACATGAATAAACGATGAAGTCTGGATGAAAGCGGAAAATATCTCAACTGTTTTACAGGAATCAAACCAGACTTCCCATGTTGACCTTCTTTATATCTCAGTTTCCCACATGTGGGACAACTATCCAACGACTCATTTTCCCCAGAATATAAAATGCAGTCATTTGAACATGCATGAATCTTCTGACAAGTAAGTCCCAAATTTCGAACCAGCCTCTTACTCTCATAGTAATTTGCAGGAAAAAAATTTCCTTCGGGTAACAGTGTTTTAAGCAAAGAAAATATCTGGTCAAAATAGGTGTTTAACATTCCTTTATCTGATTTGATAGTCATAAATTTTACAACTACTTCTAATTTGCTCATCTTGCAGCCAGGATATAACGCATCCTCAGCAGACCTCAACAACTCATAAAATTCAGACGGTGCCAACTCAGGATTTGAAGCTATATCAGCTGGAGTTTCTGTATGTTGAACAGATGAACTTGCAACATCATGTACTAAATCTTGAAACCGGGATGGATCCAGAATCAAGTTGGTATCACCTGCTCTGGAACTGCGTTCACCGTGTTGATACCAAAAAACATAATCTGGTTGAAAACCAAAACGCAAGAGATGTCCCCCCACTTTGTCAAAAGTGTCAAACGTTCTCAATGCACATTTTCTACAAGGGAATTTTATTTTTCCTTCTGAAACAAATTCTGGATTTGATGCCGCAAATGATAAAAAAGTCTCCACATCCTCTACATATACTGGATTTAAACCAGAACCCTTTGGATTTCTACGTTGATTTATCCATATGAGGTCACCTAATAATGATTTTTGACGACCTCGTTGTTCCATATTTTTCTATAAAATATAAAAGCATTACTGGTTTTGAATAATTTGTTAGAAAAAACACTCAAGCAAGGATAATTATAGAGTTTACATCATACACGACTGTCGCAAACTTTTTATTGAGATAGACCTAAAAATTGACCCTTTAAGAATTGAATATGTTGAGAATAAAGAAAAACCTGTTACAAATATTGATAATTTTAATATTATATAAATTTTTTATTATTTTCATAGTACTAATATTATTTTTTTCATAAATATTAATTATATAATAATAACATTATTACATTATTAGTATATTTTATTATTAATATTAAAATAATATAATTTTATATATTATATACAATTCTCCTTTCATCTGTGTGTTTAACATTCTATCGCCACATGTAATATTTGCATTCACTTTCACCTCTCCATTAGTGAGTAGGTTGATAATTTTGAAAAAGAATGCAAATATTACATGTGGAGACAGAAAACACACAAATGAAAGGAGAATTGTATATAATATAGAAAATTATATTATTTTAATATTAATAATAAAATATAATAATAATGTAATAATGTTATTATTACTAATTATTGGTAATTATTCCTAATTATTGGTAATTATTCCTAATTATTGGTAATTATTCCTAATTATTGGTAATTATTCCTAATTATTGGTAATTATTCCTAATTATTGATAATTATTCCTAATTATTGGTAATTATTCCTAATTATTGGTAATTATTCCTAATTGTTGGTAAATATTGGTAATTATTCCTAATTATTGGTAATTATTCATATAATTACCAATAATTAGGAATACTTACCAATAATTATAAATAATAACATTATTTGTATATTTTATTATTAATATTAAAATAATATAATTTTCTATATTATATACAATTCTCCTTTCATCTGTGTGTTTTCTGTCTCCACATACAAATATTACATGTGGAGACAGAAAACACACAGATGGAAGGAGAATTGTATATAATATAAAAAATTATATTATTTTAATATTAATAATAAAATATACAAATAATGTAATAATGTTATTATTCCTAATTATTGGAAATTATTCTTAATTATTGGTAATTCTTACTAATTATTGATAATTATTACTAATTATTGGTAATCGTTACGAATCATTACTAATTATTGGTAATTATTCCTAATTATTGGTAATTATTCCTAATTATTGGTAATTATTTCTTATTATTGGTAATTATTCCTAATTATTGGTAATTATTCCTAATTATTGGTAATTATTCCTAATTATTGGTAATTATTCCTAATTATTGGTAATTATTGGTAATTATTGATAATTATTGGTAATTATCATTAATTATTATTAATTATTGATAATTATTACTAATTATTGGTAATTATTACTAATTATTGGTAATTATTAATAATTATTACTAATTATTAGTAATTATTACTAATTATTGGTAATTATTACTAATTATTTCTAATTATTTGTAATTATTATTAATTATTACTAATTAGTGGTAATTATTGGTGATTATTACTAATTATTACCAATTATTACTAATTATTGGTAATTATTGGTAATTATTGGTAATTATTACTAATTATGGATAATTATCGGTAATTATTACTAATTATGGATAATTATTGGTAATTATTTCTAACTAATGGTAATTATTGGTAATTATTTCTAATTATTACTAATTATTGGTAATTATTACTAATTATTGGTAATTATTACTAATTATTGGTAATTATTACTAATTATTGGTAATTATTACTAATTATTACTAATTATTGGTAATTATTACTAATTATTACTAATTATTTGTAATTATTATTAATTATTACTAATTATTGGTAATTATTATTAATTATTACTAATTATTGGTAATTATTGGTAATTATTACTAATTATTACCAATTATTACTAATTATAGATAATTATTAGTAATTATTGGTAATTATTACTAATTATGGATAATTATCGGTAATTATTACTAATTATGGATAATTATTGGTAATTATTACTAATTATTGGTAATTATTACTGATTATTACTAATTATTGGTAATTATTACTAATTATGGATAATTATTGGTAATTAATACTAATTATGGATAATTATTACAAATTATTACTAATTATGGATAATTATTGGTAATTATTACTAATTATGGATAATTATTGGTAATTATTACTAATTATGGATAATTATTACTAATTATGGATAATTATTGGTAATTATTACTAATTATGGATAATTATTGGTAATTATTTGTAATTATTACTAATTATTGGTAATTATTACTAATTATTGCTAATTATTGGTAATTATTATTAATTATTACTAATTATTAGTAATTATTGGTAATTATTGGTAATTATTACTAATTATTGCTAATTATTGGTAATTATTATTAATTGTTACTAATTATTAGTAATTATTGGTAATTATTGGTAATTATTACTAATTATTACTAATTATTGGTAATTATTACTAATTATTACTATTTAGTACTAAATATTGGTAATTATTGGTAATTATTACTAATTATGGGTAATTATTACTAATTATTGCAAATTATTAGTAATTACTACTAATTATTGTTAATTATTAGTAATTATTACTAATTATTACTAATTATTACAAATTATTGGTAATTATTGGAAATTATTACTAATTATTGGTAATTATTACTAATTATTACCAATTATTGGTAATTATTACTAATTATTGGTAATTATTGGTAATTATTACTAATTATTCCTAATTATTGGTATTTATTACTAATTATTAGCATTTATTCTTAATTATTGGAAATTATTACTAATTATTCCTAATTACCATTAACTATGAACAATGAATACTAATAATTTAAATTTATTAAGTAACAAAACAATGTAAACATAATTAAATTACAACTAATTAAAAATAATTGAAACTAATAAAAAATTTAAAATAAATATTAAATTAAAATAAACATAAATACCTTTAAAATTGATCTGAGGTTGATCTCTGAGCATTGTTGAAAACTTCAATATCAACTCCGAAAAAAAAGTAAACTTAAGAAACGCTGAACTCTAAAAATAGAGTTTTGAGAGAAGGAGAAGATGGAGTTTGAGAATGAATGAAAAAAAACGGATGGGGGTATTTATAGGTTAGATTACTTGTGACGGGACTATTTGCAACGGGATACCCCTCGCAAATAGTATTATTTGCGATGGTACCCGTCGCAAATACCTTGGCCCTCATTTATTACGGTCAACGGTTAAATAGTTATTTACGACGGGTACCGTCGCAAATAATAACCTGTCGACATACTATTTGCGACTGGGGTATATTCCTGTCGCAAATATCTATTACCGCCGCCAGGTATTTGCGACGGGGGTATATTCCCGTCGCAAATAGCTATTACCGCCGCCGGTTATTTGCGACGGCCGGTAACCGCCCGTCGCAAATAACTTTCCCGCGATTTGGCGCGCAAAGCGCGCCAGTCCTTTTGCGACGGGGAAAGCTAACCCGTCGCAAATACCTACTTATTTGCGACGGGATTTATCCCCGTCGCAAATAACCCGTCGCAAATGCCCATTTTTTCCCGTAGTGTTAGTTCAATGGGAATTAAATGCCCTTGGTTGTATTTGGTATTGATGAATACAATGCATGAGAGGTAATTCCTCCAATCTATTATTATAAATATGATCATTCCTTTGATATAGGCTGTGGAATGATGGTAAGGGTTATGCTGGGCATGACATTCCACTCTCCCTTGCATCAGGTGTTGATCATGACATCTCACACCATTGACACTCTTTTTATGGTGGGAATGACAAACCATGTACCTTGTTCAGGTGTTGGCATGGAGATACACCCACCATATCGAGTGTTGATAATGATGTATCACATTCATTATGAGATGTAGGGCTTGTACACTCTAATTGAGCTTATAAGACCTTTAAGACTAGTTATGGATTCTTAAGTTATGCCCCAATCCATCCATCACTTAGTATTCCAAGTATATGGCTACATACATCCACACGTACTTAGTTCATATAGGTGGATGCAATATAAAACTATACTATATATATTGTTATAATATATATAGTTACTGATCAGACTATCATCCTCTCCTTTTATGAAACTGGTAGAGTCATCCCAATGTCTTATTATAATCTGAGCTGACTGGTATTTATTGATTTAGAATTAGTTATTATTCTTTATACTTACAAAATATTGTACCTTATATGCATGGATTTTATTTATCTATATACACCATTAGTGGAGGCTTAATGAGTATATCCCACACCCTTCTCGGAAATCCATTGTACCGGGGTACCCAAGTAGACCACATGTTTGTAGGACCATGGATTATCACTTGCATTATCATGATTGTACCTATGAGTAGGAGCACATGACTGAGATGGAGTCCAAGATGATCGTGGAGTTCTCCCTCGACGGTTTTATATCATATCTTTATTAATGTACTTTTTTATCAAGTTCCAAGATATATGTATACTATTTTAGTTTATATACCATTATCTACACATGCATGTGTTATTATATATTGGTTTCAACTATTTATATTCAGTTGATACTATTTTTCTACATCTCTTTCTTTCATTTATTACAACCTTTTCAATTACATGCTATTTATTTTAAAATATTCTATTATGCTACACTAATCATGAGGATATAGTTTCCCCATCATACCATCTTTAGACCCTTACTACTAGTTGGTAGTCTCTAGCATATGGGTAGGCATGCTTGAGGCCATGTGGCGATCGGTCTTGCTACTGTTTTGATAGGAATTCGGGCCAGGATGTTACAAAGTGGTATCATAGGGGTTCTTTTTTCCTTTGTCTTTATATTTGGGGATGGTATATAGGCGACAAGGATTGTGTCAGCACTTGGTAAATAGTTGTGTATCAGAGTGATCAACCCACCCATGAGGATAAGTCCAAATGACCAGGCATGGGATTGTTGTTCATGTTGTTCATTGTTATAGTTGATTACTATTTCACCTTGATTGATTGGTGTATTTTCCACTTCTTATGTATTTATAAAATTTATGGTATTTTCCCCTTGTCTAGGTATGGAAAGAAAGTAACATTACATACATCATTATAGGCCAATAGAGATTAACATGCCATGAATATTCCATGTCATGTAGTTTAATTTGTTGGTTTCCTAATGATTGTGATGATGTGCCTTGTGTGTTTATTAGCCTGGTTTTTAGATACCATGTTATGTATTTTAGTTAAACTCTTAGTTTTTACCTATGTAGGTATTTCTTTATCATTTTGGCTTATATAACATGCTTGGGTGATTTAATTATCATCTTAATATGTTGTCCTAATTAGGTGATTATATGACATGATGCTTGATTATTTAGTATATATTGCCTATATATCATGCTTCTATGCTTAATAACATTTTCCTATATATTTACTGCTTGTGATAACATGACTAGTAATTATTTTGATATATAATTAGTTTCATGGGCTGAACATATTAGTTAAGATTAAACAGAAGCCGGTTTTCAATTTTAAGGTGTATGGGTGCCTTGTAAATTGGAGAAAGTTAACCCATATACTCGAACCGTATTTTGATATTTGTATATATCTAGATACCATTGTTAAAATGTGAAAGATGCTAAAGTTAAAATTTTAAATTGAATTTCTTTTGATAAAATAGGAGCTAGACTACAGTCTATAAAGTGTATAGGCAAACTATAGATTGGGATATTGAAACCCAAATAATTGAACCATTAAATAATAGAATGATATATATTGAAATAATTATAGATGTAAAATATTTTTAATTTTGATTTGAAATGAATTGGATTCTTATGGACCTTTTATGTGACTCGACCCTAGTAGGCCATTTATAGTATTTAAGATTATCAAATAAAATCCTTTAATAGTGATGTAAAAAATTTAAACTATTAGTGGTTACCCATATAAGGGCTTGTGACTCTATTATATGATCATGACAATCTATGAAATTAATTTCCTAAATGCATGTCTAGACACAAGTAGGTCAATTGGGGCATGTTTCTTATGAGATTACCCATTGCAGGTGTTTTGAACTTTGATAATTGAACAAATACTAATTAGTTGTATTCTGATGAACCCATGTTGGCTTAATGGGACCCTCATGGGTAACCTTATCAATTAACGATTAATGTTTAAAAAAGAATTTTGATAATACCTACCTATTTTTCCTCAAAGCATTAGTTAAACCAGGTACCAAGTGATTTTGTCTTATAATTGTTACTTGATGTTATTAATTAAAATTTTTAAAAGTTTAAATATTGAATTTTAATCAATTTAATTATTTAAAATGGAACCTTAGGTGGTATCCTTAGTTTAAACCCTTGTGTAAGGGTTGTTTAAACACCTATTTGAGTTTCCTTGGAGTGGAAACATGATCATTTTCTATATGCCTATTTTCTTTTTATCAAGGGCTTAAATAATAGTTGTAAATTCTTGTGAAATCTATTTGGCATGACCTAGAGATGGGTTTGATGCTTATTTATTTTTAAGGGGCAATCTTGAGGTAGGTATCACCCTTAGAGATTAAATTCCATGATAAATTTTTTGATCTCTCTGACGTATGGCACTGTTCAGGTATCATTGTCCCTATTAAGACTCTTATATTCTAAATGAAACCCATATGTGGACTAGTGTTCATGGAATCCTTGAACCCTGTTACTAGTGTGAGAATCATGTGATACTTGGTTTCAGTAGGTAATACATTCCTAGGGAATTCTTGACCATTTCTTATGTTGTGTGACCCTCTCTTATTACTTAGTGATGCATGACATGGCATGTCATCGTCCAGATTAATGGTTGTATGGGGGAATATGACTCTGAGTTAAGTATCTTATATGGACCACCTGATACTCATATGCATAGGTCAGATAACCTATGGATTGTATCTAGGATGATTCATCTTTATTCTAAAACATCAAGGTAGTGTGCATTCATACATTTAATACTCATCAAGTTTCAAAATTATATAATAAACTAGTTGAGTTTGGTGGAATCATTGAGTCTTGAGCTGTTGAGTATGTTCTTAGGTCATCTTTGGATAGAGTAACCTTTTCATTAAATTAATCAACTCCATCCCAATTCTTTGGATGGATTTCCAAGATGGTTGAGTGTTTTGACATGTTGGTCATGTTTGTTTTGGATTTAATGCCAAATTTTATGATGTATGAGAGCGCAACTCGGAGAAGTGTCCCACGTGATCTTAGGGTGAATCTGATCAAGGGCGCTTCTGAGCGGATAGTATATCTTTCCTTTCAACAACTAGGAACCCTTAAGGGGGGATAATCAGATCAATTATAGTAAATTCATGTCTTTTCGGGTAGAAGGAATACAACCAAGGAGGACCATTAGAAATGGATGGTATTTCTAGAATTCCCTTGTGGATTTCAAGTTTTGAATTATGTTAGTGCTTGCAAGGTATTGCGATAGTGAAACGGTTGGTAGTGTTTGTAACCATTTAAAACTTTGTTGGTCATGGATGGACTTCGGAAGTAAATCTTGAGTGATCACGGGATACCTTAGGTGGTAAAGTAATTTTGATCAATTGACAAAAATACATCGGCAGGTGAAGCCAAGCTTCTTTCAGGAGAAGTTTTCCAATAGTGTTTCGACTAATCTTCTTCTTAGTAGTTGGAATGTGGTTGAATATAATCCAAAAAACACTTAATCTTGTATATGATATAAGTGTCTCTAATATTCTTGGTAATATTTATATCCTCTTAGTGTGTTATTCTGTTGGTAACGATCATGTACCCTATATTGATATCATCCGAGTACACTGAGAGTGTGGCAATTATACGCCATGATAAAAGTTAAATTTTGTTGGGACTGATAAGTAAACTGCATGGGATTTATGATTTTGTAACATAGTTTTTTAAATAGGTATGATTGGTCTAGAGTGATACTCAGGTTCCCAAGTTGGAATGCCTTGGTCGGACTCATGGACACCAATCAGTTCTTGAGTTGACTATCATTAGTCTCAGTTAGTATTCTTAACTAGTGGATGTCTTGGCTATGCACCTACATATCACTTGTAAATGTTTGTGTAAAGTCAATCTTGGATTAGATCTTCAATTCTAGTTGATGATTTTGAGGTTAAAAACCCTCAGTCGGTCTCAGATGAGATATCTCGAGATTTTTTATCAAATTTTATTTGTATCAGTTGTACACTAATGTTTGTGTTGAGGAATGACAACATAAATGGATGCTGGGTTTAAAATGTCACCGAAGGTCGAAAGGAGCTTTAGTAGATATGGTAAAGGGTAAATGTGATATACCTTGGAAGAAGGTATTTTGGTTCAATTTTTGATACACCAATCTTCTAAGTCGAGCATCTTTTAGAATTTTCAGCAAGAGTGGATCGACTAGTTATCCTTCTTGTTCGCTATACACGGTAGAAGGGGTCCATTTTAATCATGTTGTTACATTAAGGAGGGTGTGGTGTAAAGGTCAACTGTTTCTTTCAAGGAAATATTTTGCAACTAGTTTTAGTTTGGTCAATCGGGATTCAACTATTTCTTTATGTGAGGTTCCTATTATGACCTCATAAGTAATTAGATTTTCCCAATTGAAGAAATCATGCCAATAGAATCGTTATAATTCTTAGGGTGTTCTTTGTAGTAAATTTCAATGGTATAGATACCTTGGTATGGAATTTGACCCCATTCAATATCACAACCTATGGTTCAAAGAACCAATGTCTAGATATTTAAAGAGAAGATGATGTGATCATGTATCTAGATAAACCAACACGGTTAAGCATTGTTTTTGTGTTTCAGTAAGAAAACGAGCATTGGATCAGGATTTCACGACTTAAGTGTTGTATTATTAAGTAATTATTGGTGGTGTTTTGGGCGTTTAGGAATATAACAAGAGCGTTTTAATGGGACTTCATGACCCCTATAGGTTGGGTGATGTTTTCATTATTTCCCCCAATGATTCTAAAAAATGAGAAGTTCTAAGGTGGGGAGGTTGTAACGACCTTTATTTTGATCCAAGGTAGAATTGCAAGGGAATTTTAATTTTGGTGTTTGGTGGATGGGCCATTCTTTGAACCGATATTTGAAATGTAATTCAAATATTTGGGACACTCAAAAGTGTTTTTTTAGACTTGGTTAGAGGCCTGATAGGTTCCTCAGGTATTCTATCGAGTTTTGGGAGAATCAGGCTCTAAAAAATAAAAACTAGATAAGATTGATAGTGGTGCATAGTTTTTTTGAAGTCGTGCGACCCTACAGTATAAAATATACAGATAAACTAGTAGAGTTGGAGGTCATTCATTATTTTTTCTAACCATTTGAGAGCGGCTACATGACCGTATAATTTGTTGTAGGTTTTTGACGGAGGAAAATCACGTGGTTTGCGCATGGTTTCCCAAACTATGTGTATAAACCATGTGACCCAATTTTTAAGACTGAATTGTTCATTTTATCTTTAATTATCTTTAAATCCTTTTTTGCTTCTTTCTTTCTCCCATTTACTATGGGTGATCTCTCCCTTCTTCTATTGTGGTTCCTCCTAAGGCCTAATATAGGGATCACTATTTCTTTCTCATTTGGGAACCAAATCAACTATCGTCAGTCATGTTGGATCCTCAATAGTAATCTCTCAATTTCACTTGCTTCCTTTCATGTGTTCCCATCCTATATGTTGTGATACTTTGGTGTGATCTCATTTGAACTATTTTCATTTAGGATTTATATTTTTTCGATTTCTTCCAAACTTGACCAAATCAAGCCTCGATTTTGGATGAGTGAACCATATTTGGTATATGGTAGGTGGTCTATAGCTCTTTCCCCATGTATTTTATTTCTAAATAATTTTTTTTGTGTTGTGTGTTGTCCTAAAAATGATTTCTTCATTTCTAAATTATTATATGCATGACATATTACTCTCATTGAGCCTTGCTAGATAATTGGAGGATGTCAAACTCAACTCTAACAACCCCTTTTGGGTGTGACAAGTCATTTGTTATCTTTTTATATAGTTTTTAAAAGCCTAAAATTCCTTCTAAGAGTTCATCTTGGACTATAAAAGGAATTTACCCTTATAGGCAATCATCTATTTGATAATAGCACCTTCTAAGTTCTTGGTTAAAACATGGTATTGACTTTCCATGTTTGGTAGGTTTCTAAAATTCTCTTTTTTGGTGAATTGAGTTATGTCTCCAAAATGTGATTCTTGGTTGCTCTAAATGAATTTTTTTAACAATGTCATGTTCTATAATAAAAATCCTTGGATGAGGTGTACTATCTTCTAAACTAAAAATTGGTGATTGGGGATTTAAAATTTTCTTAACCTTTTTGGAATTAGTGGTTTTCTATACATTTATGTTATTTCTATAAATGTGGTCTGCTCAATACAAATCCTAAAATAATATTATTAAATGGAGTTTATCATTTTAATAGATTAATTAAATACCTAAAACACCTCTTAAATGTTCGTATTGGGTTGTTAAATGAGTTGCCTCAGTTACATAAATTTTTAATGAACCAAGTAACCTCCTAAGTGATTGGATTGTATTATAAATGGGATTTACATTGTAGGTAGTTTCATAATTGATAATGGACCCTTCTAAGTGATTATATTAACCTTGAAATTTAATTTACATGTACGATAAATTGAATGGATTGATTTAAATTTAATGGATTGATAATGATGGTTCCTTATTGAATGAATTAAATAGATAATTGAAATGGTTGGTAAGGCCACACCTCTTATTGTGAATTTTAATTAGATTTAAATTAAATTACCCTAGTTGTCTTTAGGATTGATGAATATAATGAATGAGAGGTACTGACTTAGGGATATTATTATAAATATTATTACACCTTTAACAGGATATTGAATGATGTTAAGGGTTCTATTGGGTATAAAGTTTCATGCTCCCATACATCGGGTGTTGAGCATGATGTCTCACACCGCTGACACTTTTTGGAAGGTGGTAATGTTGACACACCCAAAATATCTAGTGTTGAGAATGATGTCTCAAATTCATTATGATATATAGGGATTGTAACCTCTTCTTGAGCATATAGGATCATTTAGACTGGTCATCGATGCTTGAGTTAGGCCCCAATAAAGCCAGCGCCTAGTATTCCATGTATATGGAAACTTATGTCCGCATGTACTTCATCCATATTGGTGGATGCAGTATATTACTACAATGTATTTATATATTATTACTATATAAATATAGTTACTAATAATACTATCATTTCAGCCTATGCTGAAGAAGGTAGAGTCGGCCAGGTGTCACATTGGAACCTAATCCAATCGTTATATATTTATTTAGCATTGGTTATTATTCTATATACATGCACAATATTGTAACCTATAATCATGGGTTGGATTTAGCTACATACATTCTTAGTGGTGTACTACTAAGTATATCTCACACCCTTATTAGTCCACCATTAAACTAGGGTTCCCAAGAATACCACATGTTTCTAGGACCATGGATTATCACTTGCGCTCTCAAGCTTGTACCCAGGAGTAGGAGAATAGGATGGAGTTGGAGCTTATGATTCTCGTGAAGTTTTTCCTCAGAGAATTTTATTTCTTTTCTTCATTCATGTAATGTATTGTATCAAGTTTTCTATAGTATGTATACTATTTTAGTTTATGTATCATCATCTGGACAGGTATGTGTTGTTGTATATTGGTGTTTTCCATTTATATTTTTTTGATACTATTATTTTGTTTCCTTGTATTTCATTTATTACTACTTATACTATTTTATATTATTTATTTTCTAATATATCATTGTGAAACTCTAATCATGAGGGTATATTCTCCTTGTTGTACCATCATTAGACCATTACTGGTTTTTCAAAACCTCTGGCATACGGGGAGGTTCTCTTGAGCCCATGTAGAGACCATTCCAGATACTAGTTTGATAGGAAGTCAGGCCGTAATGTTACAATACACATACATAAAATAATAAACCATGCACAGATAAAATTAAACAACGTGATCATGATCTGGTACTAATGGTTTATCCATTCCGTGAAAACATATCAACTTAGAGCCTAGTAGTAACTCATTGAGTCACTACACTTGTGAATTGAGTTTCAAAACTCATTCATCCAATGCATTATACTTCTATCTGGTGTGTCTCCAAATCTCAGTGTGAAGTATTTCACTGTTCATCCACATCATTATACAACAATACTCGTACACAAGTGAGGGGTCTTGGGTAGGGCCTAACTCACCCTTCCTTGGGCTAGGTTGACCCACGTTGACCCATTTGGGTGGGGCAATGCCTATAAGATCCTGACTGGCCAGCTAGAGGTGTGAGTATAGATATGTGCTAGTCGTCAGCTGAGAAACTCGATGGAGGGTGATAGGTATTGAACCAGGGGAGTTGTGGTCTCTTCTAGTAGTGGTGTGTCCGGAAAGGGAGGGTGTGAAATCGAGATCCCATGCAAGAATAACACAATGAACTATTGAATGGGACTGGTAGGTCATAGTTCGGCCTACAGTGGTGCAAGTCTATCAAGATGGAACGATAGTGGAGCTCGTCGTCAGTGGAGGAGGGTGGGTGGAAAAGGGGGTGACCAGTCATGATCTATCCAATAAAGGAGGTTGTCAAAGTGGTCTGGTCATATAGGATTCCATATTGGGGAGACCGGATGAGGAGGATATTCCAGAACATGAGGCGGAAGACCACCAGGTTTATTGGCTAGGTAATGATAATAGGGGGCCCACTTTGAATTTTTTAATAAAATTCCATTTTTTGTTTTCTTATGAAAGAATATTTTTGACTAACTCCATTTTCAAATTTTAACATTTAAAAAAAATTATCATCCACCGACCCATGACCTAACTATGCACCAATTTCCCATCTTATTTTTCATTTTTTAATAATTTTTTTCCAGCCCTATGATTTTTAGGATTCTTACAAATTAGAGGAAAAAGGACCATCAAAACACACTATTCCACCCCAATTTCTGGTGGATCATGGAAAGTAAAAATCTATTCTGGTCATTTTTGTAAAAAAAATAATCCATGTAAATAAATATATATATATATACACACACATTCTTAATTTTAAACCTGAAAATAAGATTTCAATCCGTATTAAAAAAATTGGATGGCTGGAACTTGGTCACCCGATGTCAAATTAACTCACTATCTATGGTATAGAGACCATTGTGATTCTCACAACATTAATTTATTAAAAATTTAATTTTTTTCCTTAAAATTATCATGCATCATTCTGATACAAGTTTAAGGATCTGATCCATGTAGCAGAAGCCAGTGGGCTAGGGATTTATAATTTTTCACTAACAATTGATGTAACTACCTCATCGTTGGAAAAGTACTACCTGATTAAATCCTAAGATCATACATAATGATTTTTAAATACAAAAATAAACTATAAATACCTAATTTGATATGAAGTTTCACATTATTCATCCGCTCGTCACCAGTGATCATTGCTTAAAGGATCTGAAGTCAAATCCTAATGGATCATCCACACACCCTTTAAAAATATTCAAGATCATTGATCATCAAATTCCAGGTTCTAGTGAGAGAATTTATTGATGCCTTCGATGTCCCTATGGTCATTATTGCTTCATTACATAGATCCATGAAGAATATATATCCAATCAGGTTTCAGTAATTAAATTATCACTCTCTAGGATGCAGGGATAGGAGAAAGAGGCTCTAGAACTTGAGAAATTAATACTCATCACCATGAGAGCCTCCTTCCTTTTATAGTGGATTTCCAAAATACTAGAAAAGGGTCCCCAACCTTTGAATATTTATTACTCACTATATAAAATCAAAACAATATATTATGACTGACTGACTGAGTCATAAATTTCATTTATATATTTATCACTTACTTTTAATATATTAAATATATTACATGATAAAATAAAGTCATTAAATCAAATCATTGTTCCAACAAATATTAAATGAAACTTGAATATTGTAATAATAATCCTTCATATAATATTTTCCAAGTATTTACTTTAATACTTGTAAATAAGTTTAATAAATTAATTCAATACTAATTATTATCAACTCTAATAATATGAATTTATTTATTCCTTGGTGATAATATATCCATGGACATATCCTAGACCTTGTGATAGGTCCCACCATGTATTAAACTCCTATTCACTAGAATAGGTTAGACTTTTGAATATGCTATTATGTGTGACCCTGTAGAACCTTATATCGGTAGCAGATATTATTCACAAACTAATATCAGAGCCTAGAAACCCATCATGACCCCTAAATAGATAAGGAGTAGTTATAGAAATGAAAACCTTCCTACAATCATATGTCATGTAATATAATCTCTTTTTCTTGTAATATCTCATAAAGAAGGTCACACACTTTGTGTCATCATCCATCCTTTTTTTATAATTTCTTGACCTTACTGGACAGACTTAACTACTTATACCATGGTCATGGATTTAGTAAATATATTACCATCTTATTCAACAAATCCTGAGATATATCTTCCAATCAGAAGCGACAAATTCTATCTTGATTATTCAATCAATGTCATACTACCAATGACACGCCCAATAAAATATACCTCACCATGACTTTAATGTCATTTTTTCCAAACATCAAAGTATGTGATCAGATAGTATACACTGATAATAATCTCAATCCAGGAGACCATTACATGAGTTCATAGATAGGAACTACCAATGACCCCTGAAACACATGGTGTTCATATTGGTGGGTCAGTCTGTATAATCCCATCTACTTGAGATCACAAAGTGAGAACTTTGTGAGAAGAAGTTTCAATGCTTATGATCCCACATCACCTAATAGTTAGACATAATCTATTCCCATTCCAAATGATGTATCTAGATCATAGTAAATTTGTTTAATATTAATGTCATAGTATCTCGAGGCTCTAATTATAGCATGGTAACTTCTGTAACCTTTTGATATGATAAAATATTATGGAAATTACCATGTAGATAATGGAAGTAGAAATATCAACATTATAATAGTACGTTAATATCATGCATAAATCACTCTATACATGGTATGTTAATTGAAAAGTATAGTCTAAGATGGGTCTAGGAAATCCACTATTACAAAAATGATCATATTTTCTTATCCTAAGAAAAATTCTCTTGGAAATTGTTTAAAATGTTTGGCATAAGGTAATGAAAATGGGATTATACTCTTATATATTTTAGCACCAAATTGAAAAAATATGTTGTTGGAACTAATGTGAATTATAAGTACCTAACAACTTCCATACCTAACATTATTGTGACACTATTTGCTCTATTTCAAAGTGATCCTTATGCATCTCACATGTTGGCATCAAAGAAAATTCTAAGGTACATAGAGAATACACTAAGCTATGACCAATTGTACGAATTCGATTTAGATTTTACCTTGAAGGTATTTACATATGTTGATTAAATTGGTGATTGATTTGATAGGAATTAAACATCAGGTGTCACATTATTTATAGGTTAGAATTGTGTGGCATGTTATAGTAAGAAGAAAATTCCAACATTAGTGAGAAAATATTGATCCAAGAATATAACATCAACACATTTTTATACTCAAAATATATGGATAAATTTTCAACTAACTAGGATGATAGTTAATCTTTTGAATCCACTATTCAATTTATGTGACAATAAAAGTTTTATATATATTCCCAAGAATATGGTTTAACACTCTATATCAAAGTACATTAATCTTATATATCATTTTATTAAATAAAACATGGTTTAAGGTATTGTGAAACTTGAGTTTAGTGGAACAATGGAACAAATTTTATATATTATCACTAAAGCATTTCCAAAGGATAGGTTCACTAAGTTAAGGCTAAAACATCATGTTCAGTCTTCCCCTCTCACCTAAAACCATGTGGAAACAAGAACTGCCACTAGGATTTAGATTGTGTTAACAAAGTGGGAGAAATAGTGACACAACTCTTCATTCAAGAGAAATGGAATTTTTGAAAAAAGGGGAGTATTGAGAACATTGTGGGTTGGAAAATGTGTATAATTTTTAATATTAATGATTTTTTAAAGTGAGTAATGAAGGTTAAGTATGGATGCATACATTTATGGGTGTTCATTTAAGTTACTTGGCCCCATTTTCTTAAAACTAATAGATTAAATTATCTAAAAAAAATTACATTATTTGGCAGTGTGGTACAAGACACATATAAAAATAAATTAGTTGTGATTGATGATTATTTATATGTTTGAGAGATTTATAAATTAACTATGGTCAGTTAAACAATTTTTATTGGTGTTTGAAAATAATCTTGAATTTTATGATAGGAATAATTTCAAGTAAGTCATTTTCAATTTTAATAGGATTCATTATAGGCTTTGTAAGTTTGTTTTTGTCTCTATATAAGTGTGTGATAAACACTAATTAAGGGTCATTATTTTATGTATGTGAGACATAGATTGTGTAAAAATCATTTGAAACTAGTGTGTGAGTCATGATTATGAATTTTGGAAAATTCCTTTCATCAACATGGAAGTGTTCTAGTGTTGTGTAAGTGCTATCAAAATAGTGTGTATGTGTCTACACTTAGTGAAAAATAAAAAAAAAATCTATTGGATGAAGTATTTAAGTTAAATTAAATTAGTCAATTCCAAAGTCGATCCTCGGTGCCTAAAACATCACAAATCATTTGGGATTCAAAAATAATAATTCATGATGCCCACATCATGAAGAATATAATCTTTTA
The DNA here is from genome assembly GCA_963277665.1 of Viscum album. NCBI lineage: Eukaryota > Viridiplantae > Streptophyta > Magnoliopsida > Santalales > Viscaceae > Viscum > Viscum album. The sequence goes on from OY728163.1 coordinate 213,961,580, forward strand.
TAATATCAATTGAAATGCATGTATAATGGTTTTTAATAATAATTCATAAGTTAATGGTGTGATACTTTATTGTTCTTCAATTCCTAAAATCACTTGCTAATCAAGAAATTATTCTAAATGAGTTTTTTTGAAGTTAAAAATAATCTTATGTTGAGTTTTAAATTTGGTTATGTTTCAAGGAACTACTTAATTCCATAGGTAGTTGGTATATTTAGTTAAATGGTGTTGTAAACGATTCCTTCATGTCACAATCTACTTGAAAAAAATAAAATTAGTGTAAACTAAAACACTCTGTCATGATGTGAGTATGTTAAATACAATTAGAAATTGGTTTTTATCTAATTGAAGTGGGAATAATTTTTTATGATTGAAAAATATCGGGGTTAATTTTTTTTGAAAGTGTGAGATTTATTAAAAATACCTTTGATGGAAGATGTAGGGTTAAGATTGTACTCAAGAGTGTATCGGAGTGAGACATGAAATAAAATATTGAAGAGGAGGAGGAGGAGGAGGAGTCTAAAAACAATGTTGCATCATCTATGTAAATATTCATTGACCTGATCTTTCAAAAGTTAGAATAGTAATGATAAAATGGGTTTCCTATAACTAAAGTATTTTTAGAAATATATTTATGTTTCCATATATTGCAGTGTGTAGTCTTAGATAATGGGTAGGTGATCCTCAAAGGTCCCCACATGCGGTGAGTTTATCTTAACAAGATCTTCTAAGTATATTCATAATGTATTTTCAAAAGAGGATTCTATTTAAGAAAGTGAGTTGTTTTCTATTGATATTATCCTATAATCTCAAAGAGGAGGTTCATTCATATGTTGATGAAGTAATCCTCATTCAAAGGAATACCTTTCCCACATCTGGTGTTGTGTTATTTATTGTATTTTTTGAGAGATATTGGAACTTGAAAGAGTAGTACCAACAAGCATGGTCTTAGGATAATAATTGAATTAAACTAGTTATATTAATAATAATATATTAGTGTAAAATTTATAGCTAGTTATAAAAAACTGTGGTAGTAAGGAGTAGGTGCTCACATTGGGACGAAACCTTATAAAAACTAACATGTGCCTTTTTTCGTGCTTATATTTCATTACTTTCGAGTGAGGATAATATCTACTTAAGAGGTGTGTGTCATAACTTGATGCATGTATTTATTCAAAAGGGAGAAATTTTAAATGTATCCTAAATTGATTGACCCTCCTTTCAGTATAGACATAATATGTACTAGAAAAAACAATATACTTCTTGAGAAGAACCCAGTGTTTCATGCTCAGATGAAGTATATTCTAATAAAGTACCATTTTATTAGAGGCTTAATTCATGATGGGATATTAAAATTTCAAAAATAATTGTGGAACAAATTATTTAGAAGACATGTTAATGAAGACCACGGTGATTAAGAAGTTGATTCACTATTTTGAATCAGTTGTTCTTCATTAATAAATTGACGATGATTCATAATATTTAAGAACATTGTGGGGGGGGGGGGGTAGAAGGGAAATTATGTGGTATTTCATGAATCACCATCATGAAATTGAAGATTTTTTGGGAAAGCAGTTGGTATTTCATGATTCGTTAACTTGAAATCAAATCTTTGAATAGAAAGTTTCCATTGGTTTATAAAGAATATGAAAATATCAGATTAACTAAGTTTTCTAAAGTTGGAATCATGTAAGGATTTTGTAGTGAAAACTAGAAGTAGTTTCTAGAGTAGATCTGAATGTTGACACCGACAATGTACTATAACTATATATACTTTCGGCCACTATAATAATAGCACATTGGACTTCCTATGTGGACTTAGAATTACAACAATATGTATTACTATAGAAGTGTGTTTCTTTATGATCTGATTTCAAACTAGGGATTCTATGATTCTATAATTGTACCCAGTATCTTATTCTTATAAATTAGTGAATTTTTACCTCTCTGTGGACATAGGTAATTTTCCTAAACCACGTAAATACTATGTCTTATAATCTTCTTGTTTCTTTATTTATTCATTATTTTACTATTATTCTAGAATCTAATATTATTGTAACACATGACATTTTCACAACATTTATTGTTCATAAATTCTTTAAAATAAATTAAATAATAGATTTAAAAAACAATATATTTTTCTATCTTTTAAAATCTTTTGATTTAAAAGTTATCAAAGAAGTAAGGGTTTCTTTTACGATCACACTTTGAAATAAATATTATATATTTTTAAACTATTATATGATACAAATATATGTTTTTTCATTGAAATATCATCAATTTTTTCTCTTGTGATTATTTATTAGTTTTAAAATTCATCACACCATTTCAAAACTCTTTGATCCACAATTCAACAGAAAGGAAGTTTGTAAATGAAACTCATCATATCTCTCCCCTTGATCGAAAATATTTCTTCACTATGTCCATGTTAATTATATTATTTTATATATGTCTTTATCTATACTTATATGATTACTTAATAACTTTTTTCTATGGACCTTGTTTTTCTTATAAAAATAATGTTCATTTAACATTTTTTATAGGGTCGTTTTCTCCAAACCTTCAAGTTCTTTACAATAATGTGAAAGAAAATATTTTTTTAACATTTTACACACAGTTATATTTTTTGACTATATGATTCACTTTTATTTATGCATCATTCTCTTTTTTTCATGTTTTTCCAAAATAATTTCTATACATAGGGTTTTATAAATAATTTTCTTTTAAAATGAAAGTTAACAAAAATATAAAAAAACAATTTTTTTATTTCCCAAATTTTTTAATACTAGTTTTTTAATTTATTTAAATATACTTTAATATTTCTTATGGTACAAAAGAGATACGATTTAATGGTATCATCCATATTATTTTTCTGAATAATTTATGATTAAGTATTAAAAAAATATTATTAAAACTATTTCTTTTTCACTACTAAATTAAGGTTTGTTGAAATTAATAACATTTTCATGTTCAAGTAACACATATGAATGGTTTTTATTATGTTAAGGGTGGATTTATAATTATATATTTATTTAATGATACTATTTTTAAACTCAGTAACATATTCGAGGATCTGGTAACAAAGATGAGGTAAATCCAAAAGTACCAGAAAAAATGAAAAGGGGAACCTGACTAAAAGTAAGAGGGTGAAATCAATTTTTCAAAACTCAAACCCTTATAATATATCCAAATCATCTCTATAATGGATTGAAATTCTAATTTAGAATCAAATTTTTCCTCCAAATCATCTCTATATCCAATGAAAAATTAGATTAAAGCTACATTGGAGTGCCATGTTTGGATCAATAATGTAGTTATGCTACCCACTATTATGTTTTCTTAATTTTATTCGTTTTATTTATATAATAAATGGCTTTTTTATTTTTATTAATAAAAATTAGGGATATCCAAAAAATATTCCTTTTATAGTAATGGGATGGAGTTGGTCTTAGATGTTATTTTGAGTTGCGATCATGCTCCCAAATCATCCCAGGTCTATAAGATCATTAGGGATGGACCAAGGGCAAGTAAAGTGAGCCCCTGGACTTGGAAAACACCTTAGATAGGGGAAACCCCTTAACAATTTCATTATTTCATCTTCCACTCCCAACCCTACCCTTCATTCCACCATTCTACAGACCCATCTGCACTCACATCTCATCCTCACGTGGTCCATCTACAACACTGTGATTCTCTTCTCCATGAGGTACCTAACCCATAAAATGTCCTACTGTAATGCACTAGAATCTCCCCACATCCACTTACACCCCTACCCTCCACCCATCCTCCCCCTCTTACCGACCTCAACTCACTTTTCCAATAATGACGGCCTGAGGCATTCTATATCACGCCTTTCCACTCTTACCTTCCAGCTTGAATCGATGTCGATGTGTGCCCCCATTAAGAAGACCCCTCCCCTCCCCAACTGTTGTCAACCTCGAGTACGTGGGTTTTTTATAATCATTTTTTAAATTATGATTATTGTTTTATTATTTATAGTTTTTTTAATTTTAAAAAATTATGTGAATTGTAAATTCATGGTGACATACCCATCTAATTTTAGGTTTTCATTTTGAAATTTGGGATTCTATATTCATTGATATGAAATTAATTTCAAATTTATATTTCATTTATTTTATGATCAATTTATTTTAGGATCATATTGGTTTGCTCTATTAGTTTCATAAATAATTTATTTTTAATTACACATTATTTAATCTTCTTCTAAATCATCCATAAAATTTTTATTTTATTTCAATATTTAGTTTTAATTTTATTTATTTATTAAATTTAAAATTAATGATTTATTTATTAAAATGTAGATTATTAATAAAAAAATTATATTTTGATAGTTTTAATATTGTGTTTTTAACTCAACTAGTATATTTGGTTAATTGGTAATATCTTTAACTATTTAGAATTATGTTTTTTAATACAACTAATTTTCTATTTTAAATATGTTGGTTCAAATTATTATTGGTATGGAATAAGAAGAGGGAGATGAAGATGAAGATGAGGATGATTTAGTGTAAGATTCCAATGATATATGAATTAGTCTATATTATATGGGTAAGTTTTAATTTTTGTTTAAACATTTACAGTTCAATTAAAATGAAAAAATAAATTCATTTTTCATTAATATGTTATGATTTATAATTTAAACTTCAATTCCATTGACCATTTTGGAGTTTTTTTATAACACATATAAAGTGTGTTTTGAATTTATTTTAGTATACATGTTAGTTAACCTTTTAATGTGTTATTTAAAAAATCACGCGTGTGATACTAATTTTGACTTTATTGAGTTTCAGTGGTTTTTTCACGTTATTATATTTATTTTCAATTTGGTATATAAATAAATAGAGTATTTGGCCTTACAATGAAAGGTTACTTGAGTTTTGGAATCACTAAGCTGTTAAAAGAAATGTTTTTTAATCCCAACAGACTCATTTAGGTTAGATTAATTTAAATGTTTTTTAATGTTTGATTATTATAGATAAGCTTTTATGTTTGTTAATGCATTTGTAGATTAGTTTGGTTTAATTTTTGAAATGTTATTGAATAGATATTAAGTATGTTTTTTAGATATTTTAAAAGAATTTACCTTACTTTATGTTATTTTTCATGGGTAGAAAAGGTGGAATTTTTATTTGTAATATAAAATACTATTTTTCTATGTTTAGATCATACTTTTCACAAATTAAAAAGAGCCAATATTAATTTTTTAAATCATTTTTTTAAAACTTATTTAAGATAAAATTGTATACTTAATGATTTATTGATTTTAAATGATTTAGTTCTTTTTCTAATGATGTTTTTCAATGATTTAATATATCCATTCTTACAAAATTTAAAGTCATCTATTATTGTTTTTAAAGTGGTTTAAAATTTTGAAAATGAAAAACAAATATTTTAACAAAAAGGGTTTTTTCATGTTTAAGTTGAATTTACATACATAGAATAATGATGATTTATATGATTTAAATCCTTATTTGAATTTTTTTTAGTTTTTCAAGAATCAGTGGTGCATTTTTACACATATGTGTTGTTGTATTGATTTTTTTTAAATATTTTTCTTCTAGTTTGTGGGTTTCTTCGGTCAACATTTCTCAAGTTTTTTTTGGGAAACATTTCTCTAATTTGTCTTAGGAAACAAGAATCACATATCATGAGGATAATCATCATTACACACTGTGGAAGGATCCAATCCTTGAATTCATAATCTCTATGTTGAAAAAAATATATTATACATATACAATCACTCCATTGATCACTCAACAATGATAAAGTACGATGATGGATACATAGATTTAAAGGAGCAATGGAGGTTCCCCCAGGGCTTAGCCTATTGGTAATGGGACATGTGGGGTGTTAGGGAGGTCTTAGGATTGAGTCTCTCTAGATTTCTTCATGTGTATGTTTGTGTTTTTTCTTTGTAGCTTTGTAGTTCCCCTCCCATGACTGTTTTAAAAAAAGAAGCAACATTAGAAACATAATATTGCATAAAGGGAATGAGTCATATGGGATTTTAAAAAATATACATGGGAAAGAGTAGCATGAAAATCTAAAAAAACATATACAACTCACACTAGATAGTGTGTGAACTCTATAATCGATGACTGGTGAATGAAAACCAGGAAGAAAAATCATAAGGACAAATATACAAAGATATTGAAAACCTAATTTAGAGGGGGACTAAGGGAAGGGCCGACCTCAACCTTGTAACTTGATTTATAATGATATATTCGGTCCAGAAGAGGATCAAATAGTCCAGAGTAACCCTCACACGATATTGTATGGCATGCTGCTGGGGGTGGATCTCCACTTAATATCATGCCCTATATAGACTAGTATTCTGGCCCATATGTAGGGAATGATTTAGCCTAACCAAGACCAACTTTCATTAGGGATAGAAAAGGATATTAGTAAAATAAGTAATGGTTAGTATCTTATACAATTAAATCAAGTTTAGTTGGATTCCAAATAGGTTATAATCATGTTATGGCAATTATTATACCTATAAGGGTCTGGTACAACCTAGCCGGATAAGACCTATTTGATAAAAAGGATTAATAAGGACTAATTTTTTAATTCTAGTTATTAAACGTACCTAAATATAAATTTATGATAATTAATAGGGTTGGGTTTGAACTTTAATAAGTGAATAGGTACGTGACCCACCCAACTCGATTAATATATATTATAAATATATATTTTAAGAAATAAAAAAATTATATATTTAATATTTTAGATTAAATATTAATATATATATATATATATATATATAATTTAATTAATTTAACAATATATTAATTCCTGATAAGGTTTTTCTACAATCCTTGATTGGTAATTAAGATTTTTCAATATGTGATTGATAAATGGGTTATGTTTTTTCATTATGACCCTAATAGGCCCAACCCTTGTACAGGTATAGTAACGATGATGTTATATGTTTCGGATTCGAATGGGTTTTAGATGATAGTTATTAGGTACCATAAACCGGAATATGTTTATATTTTTTTTTCATTGTTTAATTTTTAACATTCTGTGTGTGTGTGATCATCATGAGAAAGATTAGTGATGTAGGGTGGCTCAACTATCTGACACTTTCACTAGGTCACTTTGATCACCACCCTCACTCTCTTATCATGCACACCCATGTTTCTTGCATAAATCTAATTCATCACTCCCATGACCTTGTTCCATTACCCATATTTATGTTCCATCGTACATCACCCCCACCCACACACACACCATTTTTATGTTTTTGGAGTTGGTAAACCATAATAATGTGACACCCCAAATGAGATTGACACTATCTATTACATGTGTTGATTGGGTTTTAGTTAGGGTAATGTTCTTGAGGTTAAATAGGTAATAATCATGCCCACGTTTCAATATCATAATTAAGGTTCAATATTGGTTCCTCCATTTTCATGATTACCCAACCCATAATCTCAATTTTGAATTTATATAAGTAATATGTAAATAAAATAATCTATTTATAATGAGAATTCATTTTAAGTTTTTCCTTATTGGGTATTAAATATTTTTTAATGTCAGAGAACCACAAAATGTGCCACCCATGATTAAATTGGTATAGATTCTTCATCGGATGTCAAAATTGATCCATCCTAATAGATCCTTCCTAAATGTTCTGGTTTTAAATTGGAGTTATATGTCTTGGTTCTACTTCTAATTTCTATAGAATCATAAAAAAACAATGATAATATTTATAGCACAAAAAATCAATAAAGAGTAGACTATATAAATGATAAAACATAATCAATGATAACGGTATAATTTTATCAATGCTAAAAAATCAACTAATAAATATTGATATTTATTTGTTCTTTTTTAGCACTGATAAAGTTTGTCATTTACCAGCACTTTTGTATAGTGCCGATAAAAATGGCCCTTTATCAGTTCCTTTTAACATTGATAGAGGTTACCGTGAATAATATAATATAATATAATATATATACATATTTATATATTATTAAATATGATTTATATATAATATATATATACATATTTTATAATTACCGCACACACACACACATTTATACTTATTTATCAAACCAAGTTGGGGTCAAAGCCCTTTTATTTTGGAAATAAAACCACTTTTTAATTGGCTTTAGATAAAACCTATACATGACCCATATATTGTGAGTGAGTTCCCTAGAATCAAACCTTGTATGTACTTAAGTAATTGATAAGATTAATTTGAAGTGATTTTATCTTAATTAAAGGATGAATTGAATTGAATGATAGATAATGCACAGAAGTATATTAATTGCATGTATGTTAAGGATCCTAAGCCTAAATCAACCTATGCATGTGAATGGTTTCTTTAATATATTATTATTGAATGATATTGGTAGTAATTTTATTATATTAAAATGATTGTCTCTATGTCATCATTTCTTCTCAGTACGTACAGGGTCTATGTGACCACAATTTATTTTATGTAAACTGTAACACTATAATATTTTATATGTATTTCCTTTGAAATAATGTTTAAGTATTAGATACTTTTCTTTACATGAAACCTTGAGTTTAAATAAACTATTAAATAGTATACATATATAACATATGCATTGGATTGATAGGTATGAATGAGATTAACCATATTATGAAATATATTTATAATATTTTAGGATAATAAAAATGTATAGATAAGAACTAAATTTTAATAAAACCATTTAATAATTAAAATACATATCTTTCGAATAAAATTATTTTTCCACATGTTAAGTCTTTTTATCCAAACATAACATATTGATCACTATTAAAATGATTTCAATGAAATACATTGATAATGTATATGAATAAATGAATAATCAACCATAAAAATTTTTATTTAAGGATTATGAATAAATATAATAGAATTTAAAGGTAAAAATAGTTATTTTTCATAAAATAATTTTTATATATGAAATGTGTTTTTTAGGATAATAAATTAAATTAATCACAGTTGATTAATTTTTCTAGTGAAATGTGTATATTATATATTCTATCAAATATTTTTCTTTTGTAATAAAAAAATATTTGACGTTATTATTATAAATTTTACCAAATATTTTGTCATTCATTTAATAGTAATATCCAGATAAAGAGAGAGAGTAAACCTAGTTTTTTGCTTAAAACACATTTTTTCTAAAAATGGGTTTCTGTTGTGCTTTTCACGCTTATTTTAAAATTACATTTCACCACTCATAGAAATTGAATTTGATAAAATGGATTAAATATTTTGAATTAGCATATCCAAATTTCTTAATAATGAAACATTAATTTTTTTTCTAACAATTTATTACCACAGTTAAGGTTAAAATGGGTTTACCAGTGAGTGGGGGGTGAACTAAGATATAAGGGTAATAATGACACATAAACATATATAATTATTAATTTTTAAATAGATCTTAACCCTATACTTTCTTACATTTTAATCCTTTCCTATTTTTTGACACTTTTATAATTAAATGATTTTATATTATTTAATACTTTTAAGATATTTCATGTGTGTCCTCTTCCTCATTTGTAAAATGACATATCCTCTCCTCCATTATTCATGAATTTTTATATTTATAGTTCATCTAATCCTTTCCCTAATACCTTTCTAAATTCCTTCGCTTCTTCATCGATCCCTCAGTCTTCTCCAAAGGACAACTTTTCAAGGATTAATTAATAATCTAAAGGGGGTCTCCTAAAGAAGAGGAAATTATCTTACCTGACTCCTTTCGATTTATTTCTCCTTATTCCTCCTTTAAATTGATTTTATCTACCCAAACATGATGAATATAGTATCATAAATATATTTATATATTATTATGATGGTGAGACTATTGAATTGAATCATTGATCCAATTTATTAAAATCATTTAATAATTATAATAATTCAAATTTCTTATAAACAATAATTTTTTTCTATTTTTCTTTCTTATATATTTAGACTAAATTAATATGGGACCTTGAGAAGTGATCATGAGTGAAAAATTGATTTTATTTGTAAATGACCATGGTAAGTGACCATGACTGAAAATCTGAAAAGGTCTAGAAGTAACCTTAAGAAGTGAACATGAGTGAAAATTTGAAAAAGTGTGGATCTGATTGTGAGTGGAAATTTAAAAAAATTTATAAGTGACCATGAGTAAAAATTTTACATAGTTTGGAAGTGACTATGAGTGAGAATTGTTTTAAGTCTTGCAGTGACTGTGAGTGATAAATTAACAAAGTCTGTAAGTGAACTTGAGTGAAATTTTGAAAAATCCTAGAAGTGTGTGTGATTTAAATTTTGGAAAAGTCTAAAAGTTCCAATGATTTAAAATTTTAAAAATTATAGAAGTGACCATGATTGAAAATTTGACAAAGTCTAAAAGTGGTTGTAAGTGAAAATTAGGATGTCTAGAAATGACTGTGAAAATAAAAATGAAGTGACCATAAGAACAAAAATTTAGTTACTACATGTTGAAATTAGGATAATTATTCACATTACTTTATGTTCTATAGTTACTTAACTCCATTGCTGCATTTTAGCTCAAAACAAGCTCTGTTTTCTTTATACTTTTATATCCTTAATTATTGCACATTTTTTTACATTTTTATCTTGATTTAGTTATTAATTAAATACTTATTAGTTATTTTAATGATAATTAATTTTATTTGGGATAATTTTATATAGGATTAGATTATCATTACATGGATTAAAGTTTCAAGCTAGTTTCTTGGGAAAATGTGAGCTCCAAATTAAATGTTGTTGGAATTTGAATAATTTATATCTCATACTTTATGAGTGTTTTAAAAAGGAATTTAATGTTGATTGTAATTATTTATTTGGCATGGTAATAATTATTTTAATGTGTTATCACTATACAACATGGTTTTAATATTTCATATTATCAAAGTAACCCATATGGGTATGTTTTCTATGGACATTTAATGAAGAAATTACACGATGCATTGGGAAAGATGAATTGAAACAAGTTTCAGGATTTGAATCTCTTGTGCATAAAAGAACTCAGACCTTGAAGTGTTCATATGGTTCAATGATTTTAATCCATTATTGTTTTTTTGAATAATTGTAATGAGTTATATTACCCATTAAAAATTAGTATTTTTTATTGTGATTCCCAAACAAATGTCAGAAATTTGGTTGTGCCTCTAGGTGGAAAAAATGAAAATTGTTCGAGTTGTGCCTCTAGGTAGAAAAAGTCAGTTCTATTTTTGGTTGCATCCCCAAGGGGTAAATAGTATTTTTAATTGATTTGTGACTCCGAGTATTAAAAATTCATTGTAAGATTCCATTATAGTGGTTATAGTCAGTGTCATCACTCTCGGTTAATAAGGGGGTAAAGAGTGGAATGGGGCCATTTATATCTGAACCACTATAAAAATCACTATGTTTATTTATTTTTATTTTTAATTACATTAACATTTAAACTATGACATTATTTTGTTTTATTTTTTTAAAAATTCCAATTCACCCCTCCTCTGGGCTATTTTTCCTTCTTGTCTCTAGACCAAAAATTGTTATCAAATAAGGTTCCTTAACTTATATGTTTTTATATGCGCTAACCACTTTCTGAATTACCCTTAAATTGAAAAATATATTATTTAAGATGGCAGAAACTTCTTAAAATGATGGATAAATACCTCAAAACCATCTCATTTTTATGGAATTGATTAAGGATATTTTCATTCTTAGATGGAATCTTTCTTGAAACAACAAAGTATTAATCAATGGAAAATTATATTAAAACCTTACAAGCTTACTAAAGGTGAAACTGAATCATTAGTTGATAATGGTGTGGTAAATTATGTGTTTAATTACATGTTGGTGAATATTTTACATTTTTTCAATAAATAAAAATGAGTATAGTCATGTTTTTTCATGTAAAATTGTTCATGACATCTGAAAAATTGTCCAAGTTACACATCTTTGATCGAATAAGCATATTATAACTAAACTGGGAATATTAAGTGTAAGGACCCAACCCCAGTTTCCTGGAGCCAGTGCCTTATTTGATTACATTGGAATACATACAAGGAATACGAATCCTGAAGGACTGAGTAGTTTATTATTATTGGAAACAAGATAAATACATAAGTTTATCATTACAATATGAAGGGAAACAAAAACACTATTTTAATCCACTAGAAACATCATGTCTCCTAGATTATGCTTGTAAGTCATTCATAAATTACTTTTTCATATCCTGGGAAAATGAAACATAAGAAAGGGGTGAGATCAAACACTCAGTAAGAGTAATCAATACAGCGGAAGATAATATAAACATTAGTCATGGTGAATAATTGAAAACACATGCCTTTAATAATAAACTTGAAACATATTATGGCAGAATTATGAGATAAATAAATAATGACATAATTAATCATAATTATGGGTATTATACTAGTTTAATAACCACATGAAACATGAGAACATAAATATAATCATAGAGGTATCTTGGGGCATTACTTACATAATCTTATAACCATCTTGGCTACCTTAAAATTTGTAACCCTCACGGCTACCTTACTTTGTGTAACCATCACAGTTACACTTGGAGTAACCATACGGCCGACCTCCAACATACTCATACCCAATGCATTGGAGGGAAATATAGGTCCCACCCTTCATCATAAACAATTCCCAATAACCAAAACATAATCATACAACATAAACAATATCATAAAAACATTGCTTTTGAATCTTATAAAACAGAATTTTAAAAGAGGATTTTAGAAGAAAAGTCCCTTATAAACTTCATATACTGGAAGTGAGACTTAATAGAGTGGATGGAATATGTATATACTCTGTAAATACACATAATGAAACATAATATAAATAGAACCCATCACACAAACATTTTAAATAGCACGTAAATTATAAAGTAGAAGGTTAACCCAAAGAATGGAAATCGGGTTAAGAATTCCCTTACAACAATGTGATCGGTCGAATAATATGACCAGAACATAATAAATATCAATTTAATCCTCGAATAACATGAATATAAGGAGAATCACGTTATTATATATATCAAATGATAGTACACATATACCACATACAATAAATAAGTGGCGAATGATGAAAATCTCATAGAAATGAAAGTGAGATGAGGAACCCCTTACAACTTTGTAATCAATTGATTCGTATGACCCAAAATTAATGATTGTCAAATGATAAATTGAATATCAAAAAAATAGAGATATTCATGTTATGATACAATAATGGGTAGTATACATACACCATACAAAGTAATAGTAGTGATTATGGAATATCTCACAAAAATGGAAGTGAGGTGAAGAAACCCTTACCTTAAATCCGAATGTGTTATCCTCTTGAACTTAAGGTCCTGGAATGTGAAATTATACATATCAATAACTTATTTCAGAACCTAATAGACATGTATTTAGTTTATCATAATTCTTTTTAGTTCCTTTATGTTATTATTTATAAGTTATTATATTGAATTTCGTCGTTCTGGATTGTTTGTTTCCTTTATTTTCATATTCGGTTCACTTGTTTTTAAGTAATGTATTTGAATGGATGTAAATCTCCAGAATTTAAATTAAATATTACTTATGAACATAAAGAATTTTTAATGTCCACTTCTCTCATTTTGTTACATGGAATGAGGTTGAATTATTAGATGACAACCACTTTGATTATTCGAGGGTACTTGGATTATTATGAACTAGTTTTGTCATATAACTTAATTATATGTACATATTATGGTTTCTGAATATTAATTAGGTTATAAAACATATTTTATAGTCTGGTTAAACCATGAATATGGTTTCATGACCAGTAATGAAGAAGAAATTTAAGAACGAAACTTCATCGTTCACGAAGGTTATAAATCGGATCCTTATGGACGTCGATTTCGTTTACAAAATAAAAGGGAGGGAGTAAGAATATTTAAGATAGTTCTTCCATTCACATGATATAAATCCAGTATATAGATTCTACTGGAGTTATCATGATCATTTGGATAGAGGAGGTGAGGAAATAATAAGAAAAGAAAGGAATCTTAAAACGAAAGAAAACTTGATAAATTTCTCACGAAAATTCGGCAGCCTAACGGCGTCTCTTAAAATTTCATAAAAATAGTTTGATGAGAGGAATGGAATATCTCATCATTCATACATAATATGGACATTAAGGGGAAATATTTAATGAAATATCTCAACACAAAACAAAGGTAATGGAAGAGAATAACATAAAATGAAATAAAAGAATGAAAATGAAAGAGGATGTTTACCTCTTGATCTATTCTCCTTGAGATCCTCCTTAAGGGCTTTGGTCGTGGTATTTTGGTGAGACCAGCAGCTCTAGGACGTGGAGAAGAAGATTGGGGATGGAATTTTTTAGAATTTAGACAATGCTCAATGCTTGAGAGGTGTGGGAGGAAGAGGGGAGTGAGGGTAGTATTTATAGTGGAGGAGGGGAGGTATTTTAGATTATTTTAATCATTATTATAATAATTTTATAAAGACTATTAATAATATCAAAAAAGTGGCCCTAAATAGTGATAATATCATGTGAGTTCGAAGAAAGTGTCCTTGCATCACTTATGATGTCATAAATAGTGCATTTTTACTGATAAATTGATTATACAGTATTTTATCGTATTTCACTATTCACTGAAAATTCAGGAGTTTCAGAAAAATACCAAAAATTTACCCCTACCATTTTTCGACGTGTAGAATTCAAAAGTGATATCCATTTTTCAAAAATAATTTTCTAAATATTATTAATTTAAATTTTAAATAAGGTCACAATTAATTCCAAAAATAACAATATTGAAGTGCAATTAGTTTTATGTGACATTGGAAAATTAATTAAGATCCCCTTATCCTATTGCCTTGGAAAAATAAAAAAATATTATTATTTACTATTCATGACATCATATTACTATTCATATTACTATTCATAAGGGTATGTTACTATTCACCAAAAATCAAGTTTCTTCTATCAGACTCCAAATGACTTACTGAGCACAAATCTAGATGACCATTTCTTGAAATTCAAAACATAGAAGAGGATAGATTATAAAATTAAATTCTATATTTATTTCCAAAACCTTGGGTTGTTACATTATTCCCTCCATGAAAGAATTGTGTCCTCTCAATTCATTTCATAACCACAAAAGAAAGCTCTCGGACGTTCTTACCACATCTCCCGTCGTAGAGGATTCTCAGGTGCGTTCAGTGGAAAACCCAAATTGTTCCTCTACTCCTCTAGTTCTCTGACCCAGGCACACCTCAGACAGAAGGGGTTGAACTCTTGCATCGAACACTCGGGCTTCCAGAGCAAGGCTCGAATTGTGCAATGTCTGGAAATTTCCGAATGGACCAACATACGAAGAACTCGTCGAACTATGTCTCGACTGAGCACATCTAAGTCATAGATATTTTTGTACAAGATAAAACTAAGGAGTTGGTACATGTAAGCTGCAAAAAGGTTTCCCTCCAAAGCAGCCTCTTGAAAACATAACCTGGTCGTATAGTTTCTTCCTAGGGTGAAACATTGGAAAATACCTTCATGGTATTTCCCTCTTCGCATGTACTCAACCAATTGTGCCATGGATAAGCGGTAGTAAATAGAAGCATTCCCTTGACAGGTGTGGAGAATGTCTGGACTGTTTGTCACTTCATATAGTTGTTTACATGTTTTTTGAAATTTTGCGAGAGGTAGGTACCCTTCTTCATAGGTTTTGATTGAAATTATTTCCAGGATCTCCATAGGAAGAGATAACATATGGGTTTGTCCTTCCATCTAAAAATTTATTATAAAAGTTTACTTAGTGATACTCATTTAAAAGTATAACCGATGAAAGGATAAAAAAGAGAAGAGACAACATGCTATATTTGTATATAACCACTGGTTCAAAATGTAAAGCTGGGATAATGGTTTCCCAAGTCCCCCAATACATGAATCCCCAAACTAGTTCAAAGATTTTAATCTCCTAGAACCATATGCAACACTAGACACACATTACTCCAGAAGTACCTTTACTAAGAACACCCTCGATGCTAGGGTGATGAAGACCTTAGGTGAATTCCTAAGGTAGTATTCAGCTGCTCGATTTCCTTAACCCAGACACCCTCCAGACAGCTAGGGTCGAAACTATGCTTAAATCACTCAGGCTTCCATAGAGAGGCATGAGAAGTGTGGAGGTCAGAAATTTCAGTGTGGACTAAATCCCTATAATTCCCACACACCACATCATTCTTGAAGATACTGATGTCATAAAGTTCTTCGTACACACTAAAACTCAAGATCTGAAATAGGTAGGTCCCTCGATGATCACCATCCAAAGAAGCTTCAAGAAATTTACCCACAGCTCGGTAGTTATCAGCCAGAGTGATACGTAGAAAAAGAGCTTCATGGTACTTCCCTCTTTTCCTATATGCAGAAAATTGTGCATATGCAATATGGTAATAGACCAGATTGATTCCTTGGTAAAGATGGAGAATGTTTGGACGATTTGATACCCAATGGAGTAGTTTACAAGTCAGACGTATGTTGGAATAGGACTGGTCCTCTTCGGAGCATGTCTTGACAATTATAGTCTCTAACAACACGGTAGGTAGTGATAAAATATTGGTTGGTTGACTCATCTTCTATCTGAAAAGTTTTAGTAAATCAACATTCAGTATGGAAAATCCATTTTAAACCAAGTTATTGTTTTATATAAAAAAATATAAAAAAATAGAATACAACATCATTCATTTAGACATGATTTATAAAACTCAAGAGATTACAAAATCTCTTGATCCCTTTCACAAAACATTAGTATGGACTTCCTGACACCCTTGGTGATCTCCCTCTACCTCCACCACCTAAGGAGGAAGGTTTTATTCAACTCTACTCCCAGGGCAGAACAAATCTCGCGGGTCTCCTCTTCCCAAATACACTCTCTCCAAATTAGATCGTGGTTAAACCCAAGCTCTTGTTTGATACAGGTGGTTTTCCAGAGATAGGAACGGGTAACATCAAGTTCTGCGACATCCACTTGGATTTGGTTACTAAATATCTTTCGAACCACATCATATTTTAAGGATTCGATGAAAGATTCAAAATCGCAGAGGTCCCCAAGCATGCTGAAACTCAGGATTTGGTACATAAAGACTGCGTGAAAGTCCATCTCCTTTGAATCTTCTCTGAAATCCATGATGGCCAACCATTTCTTATTCAGGGTGAAACACAGGAAGAGTCCCTCATAGTACTTCCCTTTCTTTTTATAATTCTTGAATAGTGCATTGGCCATTTGGTTATACACAACTTCTGATCCCCGGAAGATTCGAAGGACATTTGAGTTGTTCGAAACTTTGTAAAGAAGCATGCATGATAGTCGGAGGTTTCCAAAGGGTTCATAGTCTTCCGTACATGAATTCATGATTATAGTTTCGAGGATTTCCGTGGGAAGGGACAAAAGACTTGTACCTTCATTTTCCATCTGAAAATTAAAAAAAAAATCCCTCTTAGTATTGTTTAAGCAAGTTTTTAATTGTTCAGTTCTGGTTTCCAGAGTTATTCAAAACCAATACTATGAGAAAAATTTACATTAACTCCCTTATAATGGCTTGTAAAAAAATATGAATTATCCTAAGAATATCCTCTGGGAGTGGCGTAACCAAGAGTGCAGCAAGGCTCGTTGGGAATGAACATGAACTGGAAGAACCAACTCCTGCCGTTTGGAGGTCGGATCATGCTGATCAATAGTGTGCTCCTCTCTATACCCATGCATGTGTTCTCTGTTGTGAAACCACCGAAGGGAACAATTCAGAAAATGGAAAGTATACTGACTGCGTTTCTTTGGGATGCCAAGACAGAAGGGCGTTGTCATTGGGCCTCATGGAGAAGGATGGCACGCCCAGTTGATGAAGGAGGTGTCGGTCTACATGATATTCGAGATACTATTCTCGGGCTACAAGCACGGATTTCATGGGAGGTTATTGTGGGAGAGTCGCTGTGGGAAACTTTTTTCAAGGGGAGATACGGCTGGGGCGAGGAATGCAACTTGCAGGGGGAGATGAGGCTGGCCAAATGTATGTTCGATCATATGGGGGTGCTTCGAGGCTGTTCTATGTGGATTATAGGTAACGGGGATATTAGTTTCTGGCATGATAATTGGGCGGGTGAGATTCTGGCCTTTGAAGGCTATCCACTTCCGGAAGTTTCCTTCAGGGAAGCTTGTATTCAGTCTGCTGTTATACAGGCAGCGTTCAGTCCCACTCAGCGGGACATGTTTACGGATATCATCTTGAGTAGAGAACCGGATACATGCTGTTTTACGGAGGCTGTTTCGAGCAGATTCAACACCCGCGACTATAGGAAGATTCTACAGAGAGAGAGATCCTCAGTGGAAGGGGGACAATTCTTTTGGTGTAAACAGATTCCGACGAGGATGAATTTCTTGGTGTGGAGAGTTATCAACATTGCATTACCAACAGAGGAGAATATACAGAGGAAGGGAATATGTTTGGCATCGCGGTGTTTCTGCTGTGATTTTCCAATGACTGAATCGGCGGTACATCTTTTCTTCCAGGGACAATGGGCCTCTATTATTTGGTCCTCTTTCTCAAACTCACTAGTTAACGATGGAATTCTTGGGACCTGTTCAGAGTTTGTGGCTGCATGGTTCTTGGGAACTCAAGACAGGACTATGGAAAGGTCCATCAGGGCCGTTGTCTTGGTGGCTGTTTGTTGGGTCCTGTGGGAGGCGCGCAATCAGGTTAGATTGGGATCTAAAAAGTCTACCTTATCCCTTTTTATAAGGCTAAGAACTCTCGTTGCGGAGTTGGCATCCTTGATTAAAGGGGGGAGGGAGTCGGTGGAGGTTTGTAACTTCCTTGGGAAACCTTGCAGACTTCAAAAGAAGGTTGGTTGTTGGATAAAATGGCAGCCACCTAAACTTGGGTTGAAACTCAATGTTGATGGTTCTTGCATGGAGGGAGTAATGAGGGGTGGAGGCTTGCTGCGAGACTGTTGGGGATCGGTGTACGTTGCCTTTAGTGCTTTTTATGGACCTGGAAATTCCTTGAGGGCAGAAGCTCGAGCCCTTCTCTCAGGCCTTTTGATCTGCAAGGAGAAGGGATTGGCAGTTTCAGAAATTGAATCTGATTCAGAGGTCCTGGTTAATGTGTTACAAGGAAGGTTTGGGATTCCTTGTGACTTGACTTACATTATACGAAGTTGCAAGGCAGAATCCAACCATGGAAGGCTTATCCATCACAGCTGGAGAGAAGCTAACTTCGCAGCCGATTTGTTGGCCCGCCAGGGCAGTCAGGAGGATCCTCTTGTGGTTTTTGATAGCCCCCTCTCTCTTCCCCTTGAATTTCAGTGTGTGGTTAGAGAGTATGCCCTGGGTCTGCACCATTTCCGTCCCCCTTGAAGGGTTTTATTATTTGTTTCTCGTTTTTGTTAAATATTAATAAAAAATAACTTTCAGTCAGTGTACCAGTTCCCGTTCGAGTCTAGCTCAAAGCAGTGTCTTCAGGTTTTACCCCTAGATACATTTGTGCCAGAGCCACCTCTACCTGCTCGTATCCAGACAAGGATGCATTTTCTAGAAGGATTAACATATTCTATTCCTTACAAAAAAACCAGGATGCTCTTGTACGTTTATCCTCAAATACTATCTTAGGGATTTGTTCCCTAATTTAGGTTTTCTAAATCTAGTTTCCAAGTTTTATACTAAAAATTCCTCTGATAGCAACTGTAAGGACCCGACCCCAGTTTCCCAGAGCTGGTGCCTTATTTGATTACGTTGGAATACATACAAGGAATACGAATCCTGAAGGACCGAGTAGTTTATTATTATTGGAAATAAGATACATACATAATTTTATCATTACAATATTAAGGGAAACAAAAACACTATTTTAATCCACTAGAAACATCACGTATCCTAGATTATGCTTGTAAGTCATTCATAAATTAATTCTTCATATCCTGAGAAAATTAAACATAAGAAAGGGGTGAGCTCAAATGCTCAGTAAGAGTAATAAATACAGCGGAAGATAATATAAACATTATACATGGTGAATAATTGAAAACACATTCTTTTAATAATAAATTTGAAACATATTATGGCAGAATTATGAGCTAAATAAATAATGCCATAATTAATCATAATTATGGGTGTTCTACTAGTCAAATAACCACATGAAACATGAGAACATAAATATAATCATAGAGGTATCTTGGGACATTACTTACATAATCTTGTAATCATCTTGGCTACCTTAAAATTTGTAACCCTCACGACTACCTTACTTTGTGTAACCATCACAGTTACACTTGGAGTAACCATATGGCCGACCTCCAACTTACTCATACCCAATGCATTGGAGGAAAATATAGGTCCTAACCTTCATCATAAACAATGTCCAATAACTATAACATAATCATACAATATAAACAATAACATAAAAACATTTCTTTTGAATCTTATAAAACAGAATTTTAAAAGAGGATTTTAGAAGAAAAGTCCCTTATAAACATAATATACTTGAAGTGATACTTAATAAAGTGGATGGAATATGTATATACTCTATAAATACACATAATGAAACATAATATAAACATAACCCATCACACAAACAATTTAAATATCACGTAAATTATAAAGTAGAAGGTTAACCCAAAGAATGGAAATCGGGTTAATAATTCCCTTACAACAATGTGATCGGTCGAATTATATGACCAGAACATATTAAATATTAGGTGAATAATCGAATAAAATGAATATAAAGAGAATAATGTCATTTTTCAATCATTAATTTTGGGTCATACGAATCAATTGATTACAAAGTTGTAAGGGGTTCCTCTTCTCACTTTCATTTCTTTGAGATTTTCATCATTCGCCACTTATTTCTTGTATGTTGTAATCAATTGATTCGTATGACCCAAAATTAATTATTGTAAAATGATAAATTGAATATCATAAAAATAGAGATATTCATGTTATGAGACAATAATGGGCAGTATACATACACCATACAAAGTAATAGTAGTGATTACTGAATATGTCACAAAAATGGAAGTGAGGTGAAGAAACCCTTACCTTAAATCTGAATGTGTTATCCTCTTGAACTTAAGGTCCTGGAATGTGAAATTATACATATCAATAACTTATTTAAGAACCTAATAGAAATGTATTTAGTTTATCATAATTCTGTTTAGTTCCTTTATTTTATTATTTATAAGTTATTATATTGAATTTCGTCATTCTGGATTGTTTGTTTCCTTTATTTTCATATTCGGTTCACTTGTTTTTAAGTAATGAAGTTGAATGGATGTAAATATCCAAAATTGAAATTAAATATTACTTATTAACATACATAGTTGTTAATGTCCACTTCTATCATTTGGTTACATGGAATGAGGTTGAATTATTAGATGACAACCACTTTGATTATTCGGCGGTACTTGGATTATTATGAACTAGTTTTGTCATATAACTTAATTATATGTACATATTCTGGTTCCTGAATATTAATTAGGTTATAAAACATATATTATATTCTTGTTCAACCATGAATATGGTTTCATGACCAGTAATGAAGAAGAAATTTAAGAACGAAACTTCGTCTTCCGTGAAGGTTATAAATCGGAACCTTATGGACGTCGATTTCGTTTACAAAATAAAAGGGAGGGAGTAAGAATATTTAAGATAGTTCTTCCATTCACATGATATAAATACAGTATATAGATGCTACTAGAGTTATCATGATCATTTGGATAGAGGAGGTGAGGAAAGAATAAGAAAATAAAGGAATCTTAAAATGAAAGAAAACTTGATAAATGTTTCACAAAAATTCGGCAGCCTAACAGCATCTCTTAAAATTTCATAAAAATAGTTTTATGAGAGGAATGGAATATCTCGTAATTCATACATAATATGGAAATTAAGGGGAAATATTTAATGAAATATCTCAACACAAAACAAAGGTAATGGAAGAGAATAACATAAAATGAAAGAAAAGAATGAAAATGAAAGAGGATGTTTACCTCTTGATCTCTTCTCCTTGAGATCCTCCTTAAGGGCTTTGGTCTTGGTCTTTTGGTGAGACCAGCAGCTCTAGGATTTGGGAAAGAAGATTGGCGATTGAATTTGGTAGAATTTAGTCAATGCTCAAGTCTTGAGAGGTGTGGGAGGAAGAGGGGAGTGAGGGTAGTATTTATAGTGGAGGAGGGGAGGTATTTTAGATTATTTTAATCATTATTATAATATTTTTATCAAGACTATGAATAATCTCAAAAACAGTGGCCCTAAATAGTGATAATATCATGTGAGTTCTAAGAAAGTGGCCTTAAATCACTTATGATGTCATAAATAGTGCATTTTTACTGATAAATTGATTATACAGTATTTTATCGTATTTCACTATTCACCAAAAATTCAAGAGTTTCAGAAAAATTCCAAAAATTTACCCCTACCATTTTTAGACGTGTAGAATTAAAAAGTGGAATCCATTTTTCAAAAATAATTTTCTAAATATTATTAATTTAATTTTTAAATAAGGTCACAGTTAATTCGAAAAATAACAATATTGAAGTGCAATTAGTTTTATGTTGCAATGGAAAATTAATTAAGATCCCATTATCCTATTGCCTTGGGAAAATAAAATAATAATAGTATTTACTATTCATGATGTCATATTACTATTCATAAGGGTATGTTACTATTCACCAAAAATCAAGTTTGTTATATCAAACTCCAAATGACTTACTGAGCACAAATCTAGATGACCATTTCTTGAAATTCAAAACATAGAAGATGATAGATTATAAAATTGAATTCTATATTTATTTCAAAAACCTTGGGGTGTTACATTAAGTGCTAGATATCAAGAATTTAAAATTGTTGAAGATGAAACAGTTAGTCAAATGTTTTTTATATTTACTTGTATTATAATGGTATGAGTTCTTTTGGAGAGACTCTTGAAAATCATGTTCTTTTTGAAAGAGTACTTAGAGAACTTCCTAATAAGTGGCATCCTAAAATGGTTATTATAGATGAAAGTAATAACTTCAAGTAATATACACTTGATGATATTATTGGATCATTATTATAAAATGAGTTAGAACTATAAAATATTACTGAAGAAGATAATTCAAATAAGAAGGGAATTTCTTTTAAGTCAAATTTTTCTACTTACACTTCTGATTATGAGTTATAGAGTAATGTTTTGAATGTTATAACATATGTTAAAAAATGAGGATATAAAAGGAATAAAGGATATTAAAGGAGATCCTAATAATATTATTATAAAGTTGACTACAAGGAGAAGAAGAAAGGTAATTTTAATTATAATGATTCTCAAGATGTATTTTGTTATGAGTATTGGAAAAGGAGGCACATCAACCATGATTTACCAAGTATAAAGAAGGAAGAAAATAAGAATAATTAATAAAATGAATAAAATAAATCAATGATTTTCAGATGTATTTGTATTGAGGATTCATGCAATGAAAAATAATCTGGTTCTAAAAATGATGTGGTGAACTTTTTTTAATGGCTTCTTCAAATCAAGTATGTGACTCTACTTATTATTCATCTTCTGAATCTAAATCTGAAAAACATAATGTTTATTAATTAATTAAATAAAATTAAATGATTGAATATACCATTATAAGAATCACTTGTTTATATAATAACCTTAAGATACTACAAAAATATGTTCTTAAGGTGAATGAAAATCAGAAAAAAAAATGATCTAGGAAGGCTTAAAATCTAAAAATACTTATATGAAATATGAACATAAGGATATGGAAATTTCTTAAGAAAAAATAAATTTGGCTCTCATTAAAAATAAAAAATTGAAGATATAATTTGATTTCCTATCAAAGTTTCATGAAGCTAAAATAAGTAATGCTGATCTATTTCTAAAGGAAAATCAATATCTAAAAAATGAAATTGAAAGTTCAAAGTTAAATCTGTCCATTTTTTTCAAAGTAGAGATAAAATTTATAAAATTATGAGTTTCAATAAAATGAAAAAAGATATATTTTATTTGTTATTCCAAAAATTTACTAAAAATGTAAAAGAACTTATTTATTAAAAGAATTAATTAAACTATATCTACTTAAACATATTTTAGATTTAAAATGAAAGGCCATTATACTAATGAGAATTCCTTGATATTTATAAAATCTCTTAGACATACTAAATCTTTTATTTCTAAATATCCATATTCTATATTTTCTGTAAACAAGTTCTTGAAATCAGTTTGTATTCCAATGAATTCATGTGCTAATCCTATTGGACCCAAATTTTCATGGGTGCCAAATATTTCCTAAATCAACTTTTGATGGGAAAGTGTCTTGAGAGAATCAACAATGATTTTTGGTACATGGATAGTGGATTTTTAAGAAACAATACTAGAGATATATCAAATTTTTTATCATTCAATAAATGTTATGGATGTAATGTTACTTTTGGTGATAATTCTAATGGAAAGATAAAAGGTTTTGGTGATGTTGGATCATCAAATTCTATTATTATTTTTAATGTTTTATATTTATAATGATTGAGACATAATTTAATAATAATTTCACAACTATTTTATGGTCGAATTTTTTTTAAGTTACAAAATGAAAAATGCATTGTATTTAAGTATAAGTCTATTTTGTTAAATGAAAATATAAAATATAATATTTATTTAATTAATTTTTCTGAATTAACTTATCAAAATGTCAAATCTTTAAATGATGTAAAATTTGATAAACTTTTTGTGGCGTAGGAGGTTAGGACATTCTAATTTTATATTAATGCACAAGTTGTTCATGAACCAAACAGTTTTATTATTACCAAAATTTAAAGAGGAAAATACCATTGTTTGTGAATCTTTCTTGAAAGGTAAAAAACATAAATACAGTTTCAAGTCAATTAATGAATTAAAAACTATAAGGACCCTTGATATTATTCATTTAGATTTTTTTGGTCCTATTAAACCAACTAGTTTGGGTGTAAGAGATATTATGTTTTTATTACTTGGTGATTTTACTAGATAAACATGGGTTTTTTATTACACTCAATTATGAAACTTTATATACGTTTATCATATTTAGTAAATTGGTTCGAAATGAGAAAGAAAAATTGATTAAATCAATTATAAGTGATCACAGTATTGAATTATAGAATTTGAAATTTATCTAGTTTTTTTGAAAAATGGGTATTTTCATAATTTATCATCTCTGAGAACTCCACAGAAAAATGGTATAGTAGACAGGTAAAATAAAACTCTTCAACAAATCCTTAGGACCATGTTAAATGATTTTAATCTTCTAAATATATTTGAGGAGAATCTGTGAATACATCTTGTTATGTTAGTAATAGAATTGTCTTAAGAAATTTGTTAAAAATGTACCTTATGAGAAAAAAACCTAAAATTATATATTTTTTATTTTTTGGTTGAAAAGTTTTAATTCTCAATAATAAGGATTTTTTAGATAAATATAATGTAATATTTGATGAATGTATTTTCTTAGGATATTCAAATAACAGTAAGGGATGTGTAGTATATAATAAAATAACCATGGTTGTTGAAAAATTAATTCAAGTTATGTTTGATGGAAAATATTTGAATAAAGTGGATGATGACATTGATTAATTTTAGGATGAATTTAATGATTTTAAATTTTAAGAGTAATAACATAAATATAAACATACATATATTGATGGTGGGAATATTTCTTCTCAATCTGAATGTATTCAATAAAGATCTTGGAAGACCGAGGGGAGAAAGTCATAATAAACAAAGTGAACTCATCGATGGTTATTATAAAACCTATCATTGATTATGAGTGCAAGATTAAAAACATAAGATAAATATGATACAATGATTATTTTAGGTCCAATGATAAATAATCATCATGACCATTTTTAAGGAGTAGAAATTGGAGATTCAAAGATAAAATCATAATCCATGCTAGAAATCTAAAAATAGATGGGCAAGAATCCGTAAATAATGATCCTTAACTCATCATTTGATTAATAATTGGTAAATAATGAGTTTTCAATGATGTCACTTGTGATTTTAAATAATTATTTTCTTTGATAGAGTCATATGGTATCTGATCGATGATCCTCAAATCCCCACGCTTGACATCTAAGACCCTCACA
Source organism: Viscum album (assembly GCA_963277665.1). Taxonomy (NCBI): domain Eukaryota; kingdom Viridiplantae; phylum Streptophyta; class Magnoliopsida; order Santalales; family Viscaceae; genus Viscum; species Viscum album. The sequence continues at coordinate 213,987,718 of OY728163.1, forward strand.
ATGACTGCTCTCCCACTCCTATAGAAATCTCTCAGGGTTATGCAGTTAACTATAAGGATTTTATATAACAAGGTTTAAAAATAGGAGAACTGGGTTTAGGATAATTAAATTATACAAATAAATTAATAAATTTTATTTATTTATTTATTTATTTATCAAACATCTTCCTCTAGCAGTGTATCAATTAGAGGTATGATGAAAATGAACTTAATGTCTCGCCTATGGTAATCCCCATATTTTAAATCCAATAATAGTCTTATATTTCCTATCAAAGGTTTTGATTAACATGAATTCAATTATATAAAAAATATTCATGTGTTTTGTTTAATATATTTTATGTTTTAAATATATCTATTCAGGGGTCCTATGACATCCGTTACACTGCACCAATGTAGAAAAAAAACCCAATTTGATATATAGAAATATCCAAAGTTTCCAAACATCAAAAAAAAGTTCTTTAAATTTTATTTATGATGGAAATTCTGATAGATTTTGGTCCCAAACCATTTTGAGTCTTTATAGACAAGGGTCTAAAGGCTGACAATCACTAGGTTTTTACTAGTGACATCATGGAATGTGCATTGATCAATGGGATAAGAGTTCGGGTTCGTCGCACATTTTATGGGGGGGTTATTTTCTACTTCATAACTCTCTTATATATTTAAAATTTGTTTATGAATTCTTTCCAAATCCCAATGTCAAACTGTTTAGCCTTGTGTTAGTGACTCGATTGAAATCATGTGTTAATGTGAACATCAATTATGCACCAAAGGTTCAGTGTCGGTGTGACCATTGTATATATCATACACTCCATCATCATAGCCATCTGTATGTATTATAACCTCTCCCTATTTCCCTTAATTTTTATTAATACATTTATTTAAAGTAATATAGCTAGGAACTCCAGAGTTTTCGCAAATTCCAAGGAGGTGGTACATGTTTATGGTGTTAGTATTGGTCCCATAAAGGGACTTCCTACATATCCCTATAAATGGATTAAGAAACCATGTTTTTTTGTGAAACATAACAATACATGTATTACTTTTTAGGGTCATATAATAGGATCATATTGGTTCCTTTTAAGTTCATTAATCAATTACCACTTTGAAGCAGTTTAATATTGTGTGTATTAGACTATTAGGCTAATGGTGACTATATATGGCGGTTGTGGGACTTACACATAAGTGACCCTTTATGGTTCGTCCTGTTTGTTGGTAAAAAAATAGAAGAGGGTATGGTTTTTTAGAATATAGAGATATTAACCTTTGAGCATAATATGTACTCATCAGGAATATGGACTGATTAGAAAATATTTCATGGGGAATATAACCCATGTGGAGTTAAATAAGGATCTCAGAGGGAATATGACCCAATGTGTATGTTCTTCTAAGCTCACAGGGAATATGGACCAGTGATGAAAAACATGGGTTTTTTAAGGAGGAATGTGGCCCTATAGAGATAGGTTCATTAGGAATATATCCCAAGTGAATAGACAAAAGAATTTTGATGTTGGGTTTGAACCTCAAGTAGGTTCCCTGTGTTTTTTATTAAAAAATAAATCAAATCCCATGTAGTTCAATTTGAATAGTTTAAAGTCATGTGACTAGACCATAGCATGTAATTCAACATCATTTGTCAAGGATATGGTCATACAGTTTTACATCATGTGACTAGGATGTATGTGTCATGAGAGGGGTGAAAATATAGTATTGAGTGGGTAATGTGCATGGGATACCCAGATTCCTAACCTAGTCTATGACTTAGGTGGAGGTAGGAAGATTTGGGGATTACACCTAAAAATGAAGTATGAGTCTTCCATGATAGAAGCAAGGATATATGTGGGGATTACATAGGGTGTTGATCATATCATTTTCTACCTCCTTGATGCATTTATGATCGAGTTTAATGAAATCACCAATGGGATTGTGGTTGGGGATTATACTTAGTGATGAATATCATGCTCTCATAGCTCATTGATCAGAATTAGACTATCTAATATGGTACTTCAATAGCTAGGATGACTATCTTAATCCATGGGAGATTTCTCCTATGTTATTTTGATCAAGGCCCCCATTATCAAGTAGATATATGGTTATGAAAACTCTGTGGGTTATATCTATATGGTAGGAAAACCTCATAATATAATTTTATTAAGGTAATAAATGATCAAAGGGGTGTACCCTAATGTTCATAGTCCAATCATGCATGTTTAGTGTCTTCAGATAAGATATTGATTTGAATTTTTATGGATTTAAACCTTAATGTAAAGAGGCCATGAATTTCATTAGGTTTAATCCAACATAGGCGAGTGGAATGTAATAATAGAGATTAAGGATGTTTAATTATCTATCCAAGGTTATTCACAAAGTTATCAAATTAACATCAAATACTTCATAGATGAATGCTACTATATGGATGGAAATTAAGACCCTAAAGATCCTCCCTCTCACATAGGGGTTTATGATACATGATAAAGAGGCATCTCATATAGGATGTGATTTTAGGTATCCTCATGATGGGTCTACTTGTGAAGGGGGAATCCGATAAAATTAGATAATCCCTTACACGTAAAGGGTTTCTGTTCGTTGAGAAGCCACCCATTCATAAAGGGAATGTATAACTGCTTGTCATTCACAAATGAGCCCTGTAGGAACTTCCTTCTTTAGTTATTTCCCTTGATTCCTTAGTTAATTGGGATTTAATTTTGTACAAAAGTTTTGAATCTACTTCAAATTTCCCAAATTGATAAGTCTCTATTCATGGGATTTATCCATTGGTTCGTCGTTTATATTCCGAGGTAGCTAAGGGGTGTTTATAGGTGGTTTTGGGAAAAGGTTTTCCTGAAGTAGGTGATTGTGTAAGGATTGAATGATCGCTTAGTGCACCATTCATGTATCCACAAACTATGCAGGCCTTGTAGAGGACTATGCAAAAAGATTGAAACCATCGCCATTGAACAACAATTGATGTTAGTTTTTGAACCAGTGAGGTGGTTTTCAAATGGTGAAGGTGCTTTATGAAGGACCTAGAATCATCATCAGTAGGTCTCAAATGACATCAATTTTCAAAGAATCCACATTCTTCAAGGAAGATCAATTCACCTGAAACTTCATGGAAAATTACATTTCGAATCAAGTGATGCTTTGGGAAGCACTGTATCCTCTTTGCGATAATTTTCCCTTTTTCAATTTCCACTCAATAATTATCTTTGATTTGATCTTTTGACCTATGAAAAGGTATTTATCATCCCTACACTATTTTTATTGAATAATGGTGATTAAATTGAAAACTTTGAATAGGAGGTGTAGTTGAAAGATTCGATCAAGTGGAAGTTGTCTATGGGGGTGGGGATTCTTTATTTCATAATAACAATACTTAGGAGCTGACTTATTTATCATAAGGAAAGAAATAATTGTAGAAAAAATGGTATACTATGTTAAGGAAGAACTTGATTGAGAGAAGAGGTACAAGGATAAGCTGGTATTGAAAGGATTTCAATAGAATACATGTGTGGATGGAATTGAAATTTTCTCACCTGTAGTGAAGATTAACACTATCCATGTGGTTATTAACATCATTAAATCGTAGGATTTATATCTTGAGAAGTTTGACGTGAAGGTTGAATTTACCCATGAGTATTTGGAGGGGAATTTATATGGAGAATCTAGAACGATTTTTGAGTTCAGAAAGAAATACCATGTGTGTAAACTCTATAAAAGTTTATATAGATTGAAGTAGGCCCTTGGGAAGTGGAATAAGAAATTTGATGCATTCATGGGTAAAAAGGCATACAAATCGTGTGGAATGGATCAATGTCACTATTTCATTTTTTTTATGATGGATACAATATATTACTCTTGTGTGTATATGAAATGATCATTACAGGATCATATATGTATAGGATGAATGAGATGAAAGGGAATATGGATGAGGAGTTCGAGATGAATGATATTGGAGAAGCTAACAAGATTATGGGGATAAATATTAAGAGAGATCATGTAGTTGGAACCTTGATATTATCATAAGATGACTATATTGGAATGGTTTTGAGTATATGTAGTATGTTTTAAGAAAAGGAAGTTTTTATTCCTTTTTCTATCAATTTTAATTTTTCAAAGGAGTGAGAACCAAAAACAACAGAAGAACCTTATTACATGGAAAAGGTCCCTTATGCATTATCTATTAGAAGCTTGATGTATGAATGGTATTTACCTGAATTGATATTTTATATGTAGTTGTAGTTGTGAGAAGATACATTTATATACCTAGAAATCAATATAGTGAGGCTATAAAGTGCATAATGAGGTATTTGAAGAGAAGTAAGGAATCATCTATATGCTTTGGGAAAAGAAATACATTGTAGTGGTATGTGGATGCTGACTTCGGAGGTGGTGTTGATGTCAGGAGGAGTATCATGGGTTATTTGTTTACTTATGGAGGAACAACAATGATCTAGATATATAACTTATATAATGTGTCACTACTATCTACCACAGAGGAAAATTTTATTATTGTAATAAAATTCAGGATGAAAATTCTTTGTCTAAAGAACTTATTAGAGGATCTAGATAAAAATAAAGGGGAAAATACATTGCACTATGATATTTAGAGTAATATATGAAGTCTCCTTGTACTTTTTTAAGGCTTTAATTTATTTTCAATTTGATTTTGAGAATCATTTGAGGTAGTTGAGATTTTTTTTAAGGTTTTAAAGAATGGTTTTGAGATTTAAAGAGAATATCTGATGTGAGTTTAATAATTTTGGTGAGTGTTATAAAAGAATATGGAATGTTATGATAGGTTTAATTTTGGATAAGTATTTTTCACTCATTGTAGTAGTCATGATGGTCTACATAGGTGTTATTTTTTCCCTATGTAGGTGTGTTTTGGACACTGTGTAATGGTCTTTAGTTTTTTTTTCTATGTATGAAATACACTATGTATGAGTAATTGATAACCAGAATACGAGTCATGAGGCTGATTTTTGAAATTTCCTTTCTATAAAAGTTCAATCTCATCAATTTTTTAGTGTTTCCAATGTTGTGCAAGTGTCATTTGGGTAGTGTGTGTGTCAAATTAGTGAAAAATTTGAAAATATATTAGATTAAGTATTTTAAAGAAATTAAATCAGGTGATTACAAGGTTGATCCTTATTGAATAAAAATAAAAAAAATCATTTGTGATTCAAGAAAAAATAGATTCCATGATTCCCATATTATAAATAACAAGATTTTTTAGAAGATCAATCGAATGAGGAAGAAAAAAATTTCATGTATTATGGTTTTCAAGAATAATGAAGTTGTTAATGGGATGATATTTTGATGTTATTTGGTTTCTAAAATCCCTTTCTAATCAATCAGTGATGTGAGATGAGTTTTTTAAAAGTCAGATATGTTCTTAAGATGAGTTTTGAAGTTGTTTACGCTACAATAAATAGTTTCATACGATAAGAAGTTGATATATTTAGTTTAGTTGTAACACAAATGTTTCCTTCACTCCATAATATAGTTTAAAAAATTAAAAGCAATGGAATTTGATACACTCAATAATGTTGTGTGTGGGTTGGAGATAAATAGAAACTAAGGCTTATCCAATTGATGTAGGAAAAAATACATGGAAAATATTGAGGTTACAAAATATTGAAAACATGATATGTATTAAAAATATATTTTATGAGGATTATGTTGTGTTGAGACTACACGTAAGAGTGTATAAGAGTGAGACTAAAAAGAAAATATATAATAACAAGAGTCAAGTGTTGGGGTTACATTAGTTGTGTGATTATTTTTTGACCCTATCTTTTAGAAGTGAGAATCATAAAGAGAAATTCAGTTGCATATAATTGAGGTTGTTTTCATAAATATATCTATTTATCCTGATATTGAAGTGTGTTTTTTGAGAAAAGAAAGAGAAGTGGGTCCTCAAAGGGTTTTTAATGCAATAAGTTTAGAAGACAGAGCTCTTCAGAGTATATTCATCATGTATTTTCTACAAAAGTTTCTCAAAAACTTTATATATGTTCAATTGATATTATCCTACTGGCTTGAAGAGGTGGTTGATTCGTTAGTTGGGGAAGCATCCCACATTCAAAAGAATAACTTTATCACATATGGTGTTGTTTGTTATTCATTATATCTTTTGGGACATTATGGAACCAGTGTGGGTAGTGTAAGTGTTGTTAAGAATGCAATTAGAGTAATAACTAACTCGAAACACATGTTTTGATAACAAGAGATTAATGGAAAATTTGTAGCTAGGGATAAAAACTTGTTACATCAAGGATTAGGCTCTCACATTGAATCCAAACCTTGTAAAAACTCATATTTTTAATTGTTTAGGTTTATATTTTATTACATTCAAGATATGATGATATATTGACTTGATAGGGTGGTGACCTTACCACTGTATGGGTTTATTTCAAAGAAAGAAACTTTAAAAGTATCCCATTCTGATCCCACCTCTTAGTGTAGGGATTAGATCTACCAGGACTAAAAATTTGTATCAAAGCACAAGGTTAAATTTTTCAAGACTCTCTACCTACAAAATATGGACAACATCAATTCTATGAATAGTAGAGGTACATCTACATTTTATGGGAATAAATTCCATGGTTGAAAAAAAAGAATGTTTTCATTTTTATTGTCTTGGGGTATTAAAGTAATTTGCGAAACTATAATGGGGTTTCCACTTATTCAAAGAGGTAAGAAGAAGAAATTTACTAACAAAATAAATCTTATGGTTGATGGAAAAGATAAAAATTTCATTATTATGTCCCTTTATGAAAAGGTGTAAATAAAAGTGATGGAACAGCAAATTTATAATGAAATTTGGGATAAACATGAGAGTGGTTATAATGTAAATTTTAATGTGAATGAATTTAGGATAAATATATAGAGAATAAATTTTGAATACATTAATATGGGTGAGGATGAATTTATTGATGATTACATCACTAGAGTGAATGAGATAGTGATAAAAATTAGAGGCTTTGGTGAAATATTGAATGACACCATTATTTTGAAGAAACTCATGAGGAATTTTCCTGATCAATTTGATCCAAAAATTTATTCTCCTGAAGATAGGGAAGATCTCTCATTTGATGAGTTACACAATATCACTATTTCATATGAAATGATAAAGACACCTTCTTTAATAAGAAAGTAAAATATGAAATGGATTTTGTAGCCATAAGAAAGATGAAGTTGAAATAAGAACCTAAACTTTATAGAGAGTCTAATGGTGATGATGATATTGATAATGACAATAAGAGAATCTCGTATCTTATCTCCAAAAAATAAAAATAAAATAAAGGGTAAGAACAAAGGAAAATTTCCATTGAAACTTTTCAAATGTGGAGGCATTTTACATTTTATCGTCAAATGTCCAAAGAAGAAATACTATGAGCATGATGTTGATGATAATAAATTTAAAAACATGTAAAAATGATAGAAAGAAAGTTTAATAAAATAAATAATCTCTCAAAATAGAGAAAAAAGTCATTAAATAGCATAATAAATTCAAGATGAAGGGTAGTGAGAATGAAAATATCAATAAGGATCATGAAGAGAAACTCAAGTTAAAAGAAGAAAAATTGGAAATTTATAATCAATTTTTTTAGAGGAACGCAAGTTAAAAATGGTGAATATGGATTTCAAAAAATATAATAAAATTAAGTTTCAATCATCTAAAATAGATAATATTTCTATTATATTAATTAAGTTGAAATTTTCACATGAATCTACTAAAAAGGATGAATTTTTTTGCCTAACAGTGGAAGTAATACTTCAAAATCTATACAGGTATTTTGAAGAAATGAAAATTAGGTTTTTATACATATTATGAAGCAATAATAATTTAAGAAAAATCCACCTCCTTGAAGAACAAGAAAAACCAGTTTAGATTTGGGTAGTAAATTCAAAAGGCTCGAATTCAATTTCCTGGACATGATTATGGTTTGAATATAAGATTCAGTGGTTATTGTTAGTTTTCTGATATTTTTTTCCAAAAATATTACACATGTTGTTATAACATGTCATTACCTATAATAATGCATAAATCAAGGGGGAGTTGTTCTAAAGTAAATAATAACAAAAAGAAGATTGTTGTGAATAAAATCTCTATAAGTATAGCTACTCAGAACCTATTTGAAAGTTCAAAAGAAGTTTGTGGTAGATGTGAGATATGAGAGAATTATGGTGAGAAGTTTATGAAAAATATTTCTTGATTGTGTGTGTTCTTTACACATGACTATATACACCAAATTCTTGAAATAGATGGAAAACCATGAAGGATGAGTAGTTGCATTCAGTAATGATAGATCCTTTAAAATAAAACATGTTGGAACAACAAATACTGATCCAAAAGGACTCAGATCTAAAAATGTGTTGTCTATAAAAGGAATAAAAAAACTTTTTCTTAGCGTTATTCAGTTGTGGGATGAAGTAAATGGGGGTTTTATTAAAATAAATCATTAATTACCAATAGTTTTAATGGAATAAGAGTCGTCATAAGAGGTGAAAGAATAGGTGGGAAATTATTTCAAATCAGTGACCCATCCAATTTATGCCACATTAGTGAAAAATATGAAAATGATTTATGGTATAGAATACTTATTCATTTTGGAGGGAAAAACATGAGTGAGATTTCCATACATGCATTAGTAAGAGACCTTTCCAAGTTAAAAAGGCATAGAGAATCGATTTTTGATGCATACCTAAAAGGGAATATAGTTCAAGGAACACAAAATAAAGTGTGTATTCAATCCATTGGACCACTAGAAATTGTATATTCAGATGTGTATAGTTAAATGTGGAACAATTCCATGAAGGGTGATCTTTATTTTATTACATTCATTAATGAATTCACTCAGATGAAAAATGTTCTCTTTATGAATCAAAAATATGAATCTCTCTAGATGTTTAAAATTTTCAGAAGGAAATTTGAGATTAACTTGGTGTATATGTCCATAAGGTGAGGAATGATAATTTAAAGGAGTACACATCAAATTATTTTGAGATATATATAGAAAATCATGGAATAAAACATCAACATATAAAGTCATGCAACCCACAAAAATATGGTTCAACTAAAAGAAAGAACGAAATAAAATGTAAACCTAGGAAGATCTAGGCTTATTTAAAACAACATTTCAAATTTATTTTATAGATAATTTGTGTGAATTGTTTTTCATATTCATAATATATTATTTATGATACCTGAGACACACAAGACTCCATATGAGTTGTGGTACCACAATAACCCATCTATTAAATAATTCAAAATATTTGGAATCACTTATTACAGGAATAAGGGAAATTTTTATTATATTTTAAATGAAATTTGGTAAAAATATTGTATGAAGAATCAAAATAGGTTTCTATAGTGTTCATATGTAATAATTATTGAAAATAAACACAGAACTTGTTAATTTAATGAGGTTGGAGTTGAATCTGCTAGAGCTGGAAACATCCAAAATCCATAAGAACTAGTTACAGAACAATCTAGAAATGAGTACGTTTTAATTTATATTTAATTACAAGTGATGAGTGATGAAAAATATTTTAAGGTTCATATTTTTAGACAAAAACGTCTAGATAAATTAGAAAAAGTTTAGAACTAGATAACCAAACTACACATAAAGAAAGCATTGAAGGGGGGTATTCAGAAATTGAAGGAGTTGGATTTAAAGAAAGAATTGAACTAGTAGAAAGTATTATGGCCATTGGGATGTTCTTGGTAGTGAAATCCCACAAAAAATATAAGATATATCAAATGGATGTGAAATCTACCTTCCTAAACAGTGATCTTGAAAAAGAGGGTTTCATTGAGAAACCTAAGTGTTTTATTCTAGATAAATATGGAATAATATTATATAGTCTTATGAAAGAATTATATGGATTGAAACATTCCCCTAGATCCTGGTAATCTAAGATTTATGGATTATTGAAAATTATGAAAAATTTAGATGGAAAAGTTAATAGTAATCTCTATGTGAAGAAGGTTCCCATAGGGAGTCTTATCGTTATAGTATATGAAGTTGACATAATTTTAATTGGTGAAAAAGAGAATATTTGTGAATAATTTGTTGAAGATATGAAGAGGCATTTTAATATGTCAATTTTGGTTAGGATTTCATATTTTCTAGGGATACAAGTCACACAAGGAGATGATTGAAGGAACAAAGGCATGCAGTGGAAGTCGGTGGGTCAAGGATTTAAAATTTTTCATCGGTGATTGAAATAAATATGTCATCACCAATGAAGAACTACCACAGTTAAATCATGAAGATCATGTGTGATGAATTTTAAGAAAAAAATAAACCATAAAAACCTGGTTTGATCTAGAACAACATGTTTGTCATCCACTCGTTGATATTGATCATTTCACAATGGATTAGAAATCGCATCCCATTAGATCATCCACACATGATTTAAAAAAATATGAGAGCATTGATCGTCAAATTTAGGGTGCTAGCGCAGTGATCCAATGATTCCATTGACAACACTATAGTCATCATTGCTCCATTCCATCAATCTATGAAGAATCTCTTCAATCGAGCTCTTGGAATTAGAGCATATATCTCATAGAGGTAGGAGAGAGAAGAGAGAGGATTTGGAACTTGAGAAGTGAATATTCATCACCATGATAGCCTCACCCTTCCTTTTATAGTAAATTTCCAAAATACCCAAAAAAAATTCTAGCCCTTGAATATTTATAACTCACTGTATAAAATATAAATGATATATTATGACTGACTGAGTGAGTCATAAATATCATTTATATATTTATCACTTAATTATAATATAATAAATATATTACGTGATAAAAGAGAGTCATTAAATTGACTCATCATTCCCACAAATATTAAATGAATCTTGAATATTAAAATAATATTCATTCATATAATATTTTCCATGTATTTAATTTAATACTTTTAAATATATTTAATAAATAAATTCAATACTAATTATTCTAAAAATGAATAATATGAATTTATTTATTCATTGGTGATCGTATATCCTTAGACATATCTCGAACCCCTTGGTGGGGCCCACCATGTCTGAAACACATATTCATTATAATATGGAATATTTTTTAATATGCTATTGTGTGTGACCCTCTAGGACCTTATCTCAATAGCAATGAATATTATTCACACACCAAGAGTGGAGTCTTGAAACCCATCGTGACCCCTAAAGATATATAGAGTAGTCATAGTAATTATAACCTTCCTATAAACACACGTAGTGTAATATAATCTCTTTGTCTCATGATATCTCATAAAGCAGGACACACACTTTGTGTCATTATCCTTAATTGTCTTATTATTTGTTGAACTTACTGGACACACTTACCTTCTATTATCATATTAATGGATTTAGTAAATGTACTACCATCCTATTCAATAAGGCCCGAGACATATCTTCCAATCCTAAGAGAAAAATTCTATCTTGATTATTCAATCAATACCACACTACCAATGATGCACCTAACATAAGATACCTCACCATGACTTCAATGTCATAGTTTTTTCCTTATATCAAATTACATGATAAAATATTATGCACATATAATAATCCCAAGTCATGAGACCATTATATGTGTTCATGGATAGGAACTACCAATGATGCCTAAAAAATGTGGTGATGTTATTAGAGGATTATCCCTCCTGATCTCATCTACCTGAGATCACCAAGTGTGAAATTCATGAGAAAATATACCAATGCATATAATCCCCCAAAAACTAATATTTAGACATCATCTGTGTCCAGTCAAAATGATGTATCCATAGGACATTTTCTTAAGATTAATATCATAGTATATTGAGGTTCTCATTATAGTATGATAACTACAATAACCTTTTGATATGAAAAATAATCAAAGTAAATTACCATTTAAACTGTAGATGTAGAAATATAAACACTATAATGAAAAGTGAACATCGTGCATAACTCATTGTACACATGGAATGATAATTGAAAAGTATTGTTTACGTTGGGTTTAGGAAACCCACTATTACAAAAATATCACTTATAAAAGAGCTACCCAACTTGATAACAATCCTTGTTAGATATCACATGATAAAGATCATGTTTCTCATAATTTGTGACTTTAGTCATGGTTTTGCCATGTCTCTTATGCATGTTTTTCTACTATTTGTGTCCTTACCTTCTAGAGAAACACTCCTCAAGAGATGTAAACCCTGAGTATATTCCCTTTTTCTCATGGTCAAAACTTAACATACTGACTAGTAATAGTAGTATAATTATCATAATTTTTATTATGATAAAACTTCACTTACAGGGTGTAATTATAAGAACTATAAAAAATTGTTCTATATTATACATTTATTCTCTAGTTGCATTAGAAGTCATAGCATACTTGATATTTATAGATATGTAAACCACTATATTGAATGAGATTATCTTACTCATTAACTTACAATGAATGTGATATTATATCATATTAATATAAATTAATACTAGTGTGTGACCCCTCAAAACTAGTGTTCATTCCTCTGTTCATACCAGGTACATATCTTTTATACTTGCTAAACTACAATTAGATATTTCTATCTACTTCTCTAGAAGTTCTCTAGGATATTAATGATATTATCCTACCATAAATTGTATGTTGTAAATATCATATATAGTACATAACATGGCCTATGTGATATATCCATTACCTGTGCTTACAGAATTCTACTCAACTCTTTAATTTTTTTATATGCCCCATGCACATATTCTTGAAGAGATTTATGTCATTGGACATTGGTAACAATCTTTCTTGAATTATTACAACTTTTATTTTTTTTCAATACATTTTTCATTATATATACTACTGACTTGGTCTAAGAAACCATTAGATCTACCTTAGTAGATCACATCCCCCAAAAACTTAGGTTGTTACTTTAAGTCAATCATTGAAGAGTTACTTTCACTATGGTCTTAACTATAAGACCAACAATTGTTTTTCATATGTTACCAAACATATTTTACTTGAAAAACCATGGTTCTACCACTAAACCCTTATAAACACATGGTAAACATTCATTTTGAATAAATATTCTATGATCTTGTTTCTTACTTTAATCCAAAACTAGATTTTAGTGACCTGTCCCCCCCCCCCCCTATAGGCATTATATGATGTCACCAACCCTTTCTGGTTGTGTCATATTGATTCCTCCCAATATTGGTGGTATTGATATCCAATTCCCAATATAATGATCATAAAAAAGTGTTTATGACAAGTAAAATTCTAATGGATTTAAGAATAATGACTTAGTGTTACCAATCAAACCTTATTGGCATCATGCTTGTATTATCCATGTATAGTTTTACTTGAATACCCACAATAGTTTTGAAAAAAATAATCCCCCCTGTACATTGATATATGGAATCCGTTATTGAATTTTAATTGATCTACTCAATTATAAATAATTTTTATATACTTCTTACTTGTAGGATTCATTATTCTTAATGAATAATGTATCACAGGTCATGGTGAATAAAAAACCATTATAATGGTTTCATTCTTCCTATACAATACATGTCTCTGGAACATTCTTTCCCACAAGTTATAGTTGAACTTTTTCCTAAGATAACTATTTTTGAATCTCTATAATTGGATAAACACAAGTCAGTCTAGATCCCATTATATCAAAAAGATACATGCACCCTTTTATAGAAATATAGTATATAACTTGACTATCTATTTTATATCTTAGGGATTTAATTAATATCCTTAAAAAAATAGGATAACTACTTCAAATGCACAATATGTTTTAGTTTATGCACGTTTATTTATATACTCAACTAACACTTTGCACCTAACACATTTTCCTCAGAAAAAATGGTTTTATATCATACTATAAATAGTATTATATCCATTGGTCATTATAGTTGGAATGTTTTTTTGGGATAATGTAATTACTTATGATGCATGTCTTGAAAAATAATGGAAGTATCTACAATGGATATAAGCCTCAACATTGATTCTCCTTTTACTTACATCATAACTCTGATATTTATAATGAAATTTTCATTTAAAAATTACTTCATGCTAATTTTTTATTGATCACTATTTAACATGTAATAATCAAAATTGATCCTCCTTAGTTACATCATAACATAGATGTGGATAATGAAATGTGAGTTTAGGAATTACTCCATGCTATATTTTAATGATTGATAAATGTTTGGTCAATATATTAATTGTCACACAGGCCTAAAGCTACACATATATTCTGATCATACATTTACCATAATTCACTTTTTCAATTTTTAAAACTATGAAAAGAATCTAATGAAGTAAATTTTCCACAAGCTTTACCTTGTAATACTTCACGCTCTCTAGCTAAACTAATTTCTGAAATCATTATGAATTTACTTTATTTCTAAAGGTTCCTCTATCCAAAACTAAATATTTAGATAATACCTAAGGTCTTCAACACTAAATAGTCTAAATATATTACTTGTTATATACTTTAAATCCAATTTAATTTTTTATAGACAAAGAGTTATCTTTAAATAACTAGGAATAAGATTCTTCCATTTATATTCATCAGTAATTTCCAATGATTCAAGCATTAGAGAACCTATAGTTGAGAATAAAACAACATTCACTCCAAAAATAGAATAATAAATCCTTATTTCCCATGGACACATGAGATTAATTTTTTGGGTATACTCAATAAATGTTTGAATATGAAAATTAATCATGGAAATTTGAGGTTGTGTACTTATCACCAATGATTTAGGAACCACCCTTTCTCAGTCTTTTAGAGAACAAGCCTTACTTCTTGAAATGTTTAATTTATTACTTTGTTACTATATTTAAATACACATATGTGATAGAAATATTTTATTTAATACCCAAGAAGTATTATTGAAATATTACATATAATTTATGAATATAACTGAAGAAGAATTGATTACTTTCTTCTTTTATTCGGTTCCTAGCTTTGAAACTTCCGTAGACATATCTCGTAATGTGAAGGAAATTACCACTTATTTATTTAATAACCAATTTTCAATGAAGTAAGTTGTGAAGGATTCTTTGGAATTAAACATTCCATTTGTGTTTTTGTCTTATCTTACAACTTTTTTACCATATAAACTAAGACTTTCTTTATGTTCTTATTTACATAGTAAATCTTACCTAAAAGGTAATTTATTGTTTTCTCCATCCTTTTTGTTTTGTAATCTTAAAAGAAACTAGATAAAGTTTTCGATAAATATATAAGAATGGGATGTATTGAAAGATCTTGATCCACCTTTAAATTTACACTTATCTAGTGTAATCATCATCCCATTCACATCTAACTTTTATTTCTCCTCACAAACTAATAAGAGATTAGACAACATGTGATATCATTCATGTCCTAATGTTTTATCCACAACTCTCATCAGATGTTGATCATAACATTATAATGTAAACATCAAAATCATCTCACATGAGTTTCCAGTAAACATTTTTCACACCCTCACTTCCTAAGATGGATCAATAGGTATTGGGGACTTCAACGCCTTGAATTTCATATATCGTAGTATTATGTACAAGCACTTGTACTCTAGAAAACTCATTCCAGTTTGCACATTTTCTTTGTCTAATAGTTATCATAGTGTACTTGTGGTATTACTTTTCATTTTCTACTAAATAAAAATATATCATATTAGTACTTTTATCTTGATTACTGATTTTACATTTTTAATTAATTTAACCATCAAACATATCCAACTATTTTATCTAAATCTAGTATCCCTCACTACAAGACATAGAATACACTATCGAATAAGTATTCTAGTGGAAAGGATCCTTGAAAATTATCCTCATAGTCTACAATCTGTGGATACACCACTACTTAGAGAGTTTCATGATAGGAATTTGATTGTCCAACCACATTAACTCGCGGGTACTTGATCTATTAAGTGAATTCTCATCTTCTAAAATTCTAACTTGATTTACACAATTGTTTGCCTCTAAAGATATAGAAAGCTAGTTATTACAACTTCTTTGTTTTCATATTTAGTTATTTCAACTCACTGATCTCTTATGAAATCCCATTAGTATGATCCATCCTCAACTTTGGTAGATCTAGTACGCCAAACACCTATTTTTGTTCAAATTAAAATGATAGAAGGATCTTTCAACATAATATTTTCTTTAAGGGGTTTTTATTATTCCTAGATGAATGAAATCATATTCAATCAATGTCATAGGCATTAACACTTAATATATAATATATTTAGTGAAATTAGATTATAAAATAATTAAAAAATATTGTTAACTAAAAATTTACTAATTATTATCACGTAATAGTCATTCAATAAAAGTTGGCTGAAAAAAAAATTAAATAAATTAATGAACGGTCTAAGATAAGTTGAAAACATGACTTGAACTTAAAACGGCCATAAAATTTGATCTAGGTGTCTTTTTGGGCTCTACCATATTTCAAATAAAATCTTGTGATGATATCTACACCCTTGCGCCCTGGGGAAGCCATGTTCATGTTTTTTTAGTGGCCAAAAAAGGCTCAAAATGCCTCCTAAATAAAGTTTGTAGTTGGGATATCCAAATTTTTGAACAATTTATGGAATTTAAGACTTATTTAAGGTGGTATTATTATATATTTTTTGATGAGGACTAAATTTAATATTATGGATTACACTCATATTGATGTTATTGTTTTGGAGTTTTATCATTTTTCACAATGTTGTTTTATTTATAATTAAATAAGTGGATATTTTATTATATTTACTTATAATAAATCATTGTATAACTACATTTATCAAAATATTTACAAAGAAATGTATTTTTAATTATATAAACTAAATATTTTTTATTAATTTTATTTAAAGTAAAAAAATGCATTTTATTTACCTAATACAAATACACTAACATGTATATATATACCTGTACAAGTAATGATTATATATAAACTTTTCTGTGTAACTAAAAAAATATTTATAAATATGTATATTCTAATATATGTAAATAAATACATATTCTAAAAATGTATTTAAAATAATATCTAACAATTTTTTACATTATACAAATATAAGTATAATTTTTATATATACATATATGTGTGTATTAATAAATGGATATATATTTATATTATATTCTAGAATATATAAATGAATATAATATATAATATATTTAAATAAATATAATTATATATATATCACACACACACAGAGAGATAGATATATTATAAATGTATTTAAAAATAATTATATAAATATATAAATAAAAATATATGTGTGCGTGTGTGTAAATATATATATATAAATAAATAGGAATATCATTAAATGAAAAAAAAACATGGTGAAGTGGGAAAGACATTATATCTTCAAAGTAGAGATGTAGGGTTCGAATCCAGTCATGCATAGGTGGATGGAAATTTGAAAAGCATTGTTAAAGGGGCCGTGGGGTTAAAAGCACTGATAGGGGGTAGAGCACTGTTAATGGGGTCGTGGAAGCGCTGATTAAAGGTCCAGGCTCATATAGATCAAAAAAATATAATTTTACCCCATTAACATTTCTTTTTAGAGATGATAAAGGGGGCCCTTATTAGCAATAAAAATAATTGTTAAAGTCCCCCTTTAACAATGCTTTTTGTGAACATTGTTAAATCTTTTCCTTTAACATCGCTTGTGTAGATAACACTATATAAGCACTATTAAACCCCATTTTTTTAGTGGGGAGGTGATCCACTCTTAGAAAAACTACCATCATCCTCCAATATGAGTGATGAGATCTGAAAATCAAGACTTCCCAACTTTGGAAGTGGAGGTCCATCACTTCCTGACTGAGGATCCCATTAACCCTGAAAACCCTGGGTACTCCTATCAGGTTACACAAAACTCACTCACTGTTGATATAAATTGATGTGTGCCTAAAAAAATACTATCAAATCTATATCGAGGATCACATTAAATATGTACATTTCTAAAACTAGGAAATCCCATTCCAACTCAACCCCTAACACAACGAGTGCACATGATAGACAACTAGAACCCTTCAGTCTCTTATTACCAAGTGGTGTCAATAACTCCATCATATATAGAATAATATGAGTTGATAATTTCAGAAAATACACAAGACGGGATGAAATAAAGGAATAAGAAGCACCCTTGTCAAATAGAACAATAGTTCTGAATGATACAATAAGAATCATACCTTGAATTGTGGTGGGTCCAGCATCTAATTCCATTGGTGCTTGATCTATAGCATGTTGAATCCTTATCTCTTCCTGAACCTAAGAGTGATTGTTGACCTGTGGCTCTACCTTAATCTCACTCTACCTAGAACTAGATCTAGCCATGCCTCTATGACTTTAAAATTGAGAGATCTCTATCCTAGATGGTTTTAACAGGGACTGAATTCCCCCAGATATTGTGGAACCCATTCCATTTTGATATGGATGTGTATCTCTGAAAACCCACTACAAGTTACCCATATGTCTACATTAATGGCATGGTCTAGGTGGGGCAGGGCATGCTGACCGTATGTTCCCCATCTTCCCACACTGATGACACAGAACTGATCCAACATCTGATGCTACAGAAAAAAGAGGTTGGTAAGGATAGTCTGATCAATCAACTCCCTTTTTTCATTCTCATCTTAGTTACTCTTATTTTCAGATGAACCGCAACTTCCTTGACCCGGTACAGAAAATACCCCATAGAAACCATATTTTTTTGGCTCAATATATCTCCACCATCAAGGCACGATAAACCTCTTCAGCATACATATTCAATTTAAACAAAAAGACCTGGTATTGAATATCTAATAACAACCCCATTTCAAAAAAAAATCCTTCATCTACTCAATAGAAACAACCTCTGGTTTGAACTTAACCAACTCAGTGAAATAGTTTCCATACTCCAACATGGTCTGATCCCCTTGGTTGGGATCCAGAAACTCATGGGTCTTCGAAAAGGATAAGGTATCAGAGAAATATTTCTCATTTAAGGTGACCTTGAAGTACTTATAATCCATACTCTCATGCTTCCAATCCCGAATCACTAAGTCCCACCACCTTAAACCAGCACCATCCAATAAGAATGAAGTACATTAAACTTTAACTACTTTAGGAGTGCCAAGAAACCCAAACATACTTTCAGTATTCTCAATCCAATCCTCTACTTCTAGAGGGTCCTTGCTACCCTAGAAGGTAATAGGATTTTTCTTTAGGAACTCCTGATCTTTGTCCATTTCTGGACCTGGTTTTGCTTCCCTAACATGAGTAAGACCAGAGCCTTCTCCCTAACCCAAATCTTGGACAACCCAAACCACTGCTTCCACTATTCTTTGATCAACTGGTGAGAGATAACTCTCTTCATCATCCTCCTACAGTTTCAAAGGAATTATCTAGGGAGTCATGATCCTACAAAAACAAACAAACATAAGAAAACCCATCAACGGACCATTCTGAAAAAATTTCAATAAAAACATAAAATTTCCAAATGCATCCATAAATCCAAAAAAAATAAAAAAACAAACACAATAAAGAGTCTGACCACTCCACCACTGCTCAGTGTCCACAAAAATTCTACAGCCTTTACATCTCACCTAGATGGGGAATAAAATCAATTCTCAAAATCCCATGGTAACCCATGGTCTATCACGAGGTGTGTTCACCAAACATCCCACTTGCCACTAGAACCTCAAGCTCCAATAATCCTAACTCTGGTCTATCCAAATTCTTCCAAAATAACATGACCCAAATAAAGGAAAAAACCTCCTTTGATACCATTTTTACACAAACTAGGTCAGGATGCCTTCCAACCTAACACTCCACCCGGCATATGGCAAGTCCCAAAGGGTGTTCTCGATCCCCACAGGCTGACAACTAGTGCATAAGCATCAAACATCACAATTTGGGAATGATTTGTCCCAAAATAATCAACCATAAACAACCCACAAGAGTCAAATCACATCATAATAAATATCCATAATTGAAGGAAATACAACCATCACAAGTTAATCATTTTACAATTTAATCAAAACCCAAAATTTCAAAGTACCATAAATTATAGGATCGAACTACACGACTAAACCTACATGCAACAAGGGGGGCCAACATCCTCAATCTACCACCGTAAACACCTACAAGAGAGGAACCACTAGAAATTGGATCCACCATCACCACCACAAAAAAATTTGAATTTACCTTGTTCAAACATAAAAAGGTATATATACACTCAATGGTGCATATAGGCTGCGATCCAATGCCCAGTAGGATACTGTAGGTTCTAGGTGTAGCAGAAGCATGTGATAGTTTGTGACAAACTTTTTTTTCATGATTGATGATTAATCTAATATTTTTCACAATGTGGATAATCATGATTAAAAGAATTAAATAAAAGAATCATGATAAGGGATAGAATGTTGGAACCAAGCACAACATCAACACATATTATATATAATTAATTTAGTTAATTAATAATTAAATTTTGGGAATTATTTCTTTATTGATGGATCCAACAAAAAATATAAATTGTTTTATAATTACATTGTATGAATCAATAGAATATTCCTTCTAGTGGTAATCCACACATGTTTGACAAATCCTCAAATATCATTATAGGAATATCTGGGTGTTGGCATGGTAGAACCTATCGCTTGCGCCATTCACCTTTGATCACCATGAGAATCATATAAAAAGTTTTCTCCTTCTTCTCTCTAGACTCGAGAGTGGTAGTTGGAGGAAGAAATATCTCCATTCTTGGGAGAATTCATGGAGAGGTATCTCTCTATGGCTTGAGAGGATTCTCTCTAGCTATCATTTTATACAACACAAATTAATTGGATCTCCTTAAAAATAATATAATTGGGTTTATTTATCGCTAGGTATTAAAAATAAATATTTTCACAAGTGCCCTTTAATATTTATTTGATTCTTATAGAACCCCACATCATTAATAATAATAATAATAATAATTCTTGACATGTTCTTAAATTATGAATTAAAATTAAATATTATTTATTCAAATAATATTCAATATATATTATTTATCACTGGGCCATTAAAATTGATCCTCCCTTTCCCCATAATATTTATCAGACATTAAATAATGTCTATTTATTTATTAAATAAATTTTACTATATTATTCATCAACAAATAAATAAATATTTTATTCACTAAATAATAAATAAATATTTATTAAATATTTTTCTCACATAATATTCTATCAAGTAACTGGTGATGAAATATATGCGATCAAGAAAAAATGAATAATTATTAAACCACATATGGGAATAATATTTATTTAACTTGTTAAATAATAAATTATAATATATTATTTAATTGAGATTCCAGATACACTTAGTGTCTAACCCTCTAAAAATATTCTTCAGTGGCATTAGGAAAAGTAGCCTAAGGTCATATGTTAGCATCTAGAAACATGTCAAGAAACCATAGAGAAATAATTTAATTGTGAAATGACATAATACATTATACAGATGCTCGTTGTGTAATATAATCCTTTTATCATGATATATCTAATCGTGCAGGTTTTATGCTGGTGTCGTTAACCTATGTCCTCAATTTTTCTTTCTTTGACTTTCCATAAATCAAACGTGTTTATAGAACACCACAACCATGGGTTTATTTAGGCTATATCATTTCCATCAAAGGGATTTAGCTGTCATGTTTTGTTAAATAATATAAGGGAAAAATCCTTTATTTCATTATTCATTAATGAAATATTACTTCTGATGCACATAACATATCCCACCTCATCATAAAAATATGTCATCATGGTTTTCATCAATACATCAAAGTACATGATTTATAACATTCATTGATAATAATCATAAATTTTAAGGATCAATACACATGTTTGTAGATAGGAACATCCAATGACACATTTTAATGTGGATTTCCTTCTAGTGGGTATCATTCTCATAATATCCTACAATGGATATTACCAAGGGTGTAGATCATCAGAAGGTGCCTCAAAGTCTTATGAGTCTCCACCCTTGATATCATGCACCATTTATGTCCCTTAAATGATATCATCTGGCTATGGAACATATATTTAATAATAGTTTCATAGCACTTCTAGGTTCCCATCATAGTGGGGAACTATTATGGCCTTTTGGTGTGACAACTACTCTTTGGACATTACCACATACAATGTTACAAAGAAGAACAATCATTATGTGATAAAGAGTTAATTAATATTCAAAACTATGAATACAATTTATCATAAAGTAAACAGAGTTTGGTTCAAGGGAACAAACTCTAACAGAATCCCACTTTCACTAGAGTCAACTTTTAACAACCTTCAGTACACTATCTCTCACAAGAGACTTATTCTTCTACTAAGATAGTTATTTAGTCAAGGGTTTTACCAAGTTCTCTTCTATGGTTACTCTGATTACTAAAAATTCACACCTCTAATAAAAATACCTCAAGAGGTGATACTTTCAGAGTATATTATTTGTCTGTTGGTGAGACCTTGTATCTTTGCCAAGATCCACTACTGTAGTATTATGAAAATATAATGTGATAGGTTATTTACTACTAGGTACCACATAAATCATCTGGAAAAAGTTTCATATCCAAATGGATTCATATTTTGCATAAGAATCATATATATACTCAGACTCCACTATAGAATAAGCGAAAACCAGTTGCATTGAACTCTTCTAGAAGACAAATCATCCATTGAGATAGAAAACATATCCTAACTGAAACTTCAAAACATTATTATTTTTTTGAAAGCTATCATCATTATAACCTTTGATGACTAGATCCTCATCTAATCTATACACCAGGAACATATCCTTATTTCTTCATAGATACTTAAAGATAACCTTAACAGTAAACCAATACTATTCTCCTAGTTCGACTTGATAGACTCCTACCATGCCCAATGTATAGGAAACATCAAGTCTAGTACATAACATGGCATAGATGATGGATCTAATCACTAAATTGTATGGGATATTACTCATTCTCTCATTCTCCTCTTGTGTTAGAGGACACATCTTCTTAGAAATATGTAAACCATGTGACATTGTAACTAATCCCCTTTTGTATTGTTCCATACTAAATCTATTTAGTATTTGGTCAATATATATACTTTTAATTAGTCCAAGAAACCTCTTAGATCTATCACAAATGATCTTGATCCCTAGAATATAGGTTGTTTCACCTACGTCCTTCATAGAGAGACACTTATTTAACCATCCCTTAATATATTGTATGATTGTTATGTCATTTACGATAAGTAATATGTCATCAAAATATAATACTAGGATAAGAAATTATTTTCCACTAAACTTCTTGAAAACAAAAGGATCACGTTTTTTCTTGATGAAACCAAAATCTTTTATAGCTTTATCGAATCGAATGTTCCATGACCAAGATATTTTCTTTAATCCATAAATGGATATCTATAACTTGAAAATATTTTTTGGCATCGCCTGGAGTCACAAATCCTTCTAGTTGTGTCATATAGAAATATTCTATAAGGTTCCCATTAAGGAAATTAGTTTTTATATCCATATTACAAATTTCATAGTCATTGTAAGCTTCTATAGAAAGTATAATTATGGTGGGATAAAACATGGAAACCAATGAAAAGGATCCATCGTAGTTGATTCCTTGATGTTGTTTAAACTCTTTAGCCACTATCCTTTCTTTATAGGTATTTACTTTACCTTCTATATCCAATTTTATCTTAAATACCCATTTGCATGATATAGGATTTAAATCAACTAGCGCATCGACCAAAACCCAAAATTTGTTCAAATACATGGAATTCATTTCATAATTCATGGATTCTTTATATATTTCATATTCTAATCTCTCTACTTACATTTTATAGGACTGAGTTTCACCATTATCAACCAATAATGAGTCACCAACTTTAGTGACTAGAAAACCATATCTATCTTGTTCTCTTAACTCTCTTATGATCCTATACAGTATTTGTCTTTTAGGAATTAATTCTTCCATGGAGACCTATGTAATATGCTCCTATACCAATTATTTTGTATCTTCAGTATCAATTTCATCAAACTCAATCTTTCGCCCACTATCCTTTTTGAGGATGTGCTCCCTCTCAAGAAATACAACTTTTCTGGTGATAGTCACTTTCTTGTCTGAGGGGTTTTATTGGTAGTATCCCATTGTTTCCTTGGGATACCCGATAAATATGCAATTTTTCCATGGGGTTCTAGTTTGTTGTCTGATAAGGCCTTGACAAATGCCTCACAACCCCATAAATGTGTATGCAGTAAAATAGGTTTCTTTCCACTCCATGACTCGAAGGGAATTCCATTTTCAACTTTAGTTAGTACTCGGTTTAATGTGTATGTTGCAGTTTGTAATGCATATCCCCAAAAGGATAATGGAAGATCTGCATGACTCGTTATCAACCCTACCATGTCTAAAAAGGTATGGTTCCTCCTTTCACTAACACTATTCCATTGTGGTGTGTAAGGTGGTGTGAGTAGAGATATAATTTCAAACTCCCATGGAAATTTGATAAAATATTGGTTAAGATATTCACCATCTCGATCCAATAAAAGATTATTTATCTTATTTCTATATTTATTCTCTACTTCATTCTTTAATTCCTTGAATTTCTCAAAGGATTCGTACTTACACCTCATCAAGTGGACATAACCATATCTACTCAAGTCATCAATAAAAGTTATGAAGTGATAATAATATCATATAGATTCTATTAGAAATGGATCACGTACATTTGTGTGTTCCAGTCCTAGAGGCTCTATGGCCCTATCACCATGTCCATTGAATGACGGTTTGGTCATTTTTATTTATAAACAAGCATGAAGTATTTCAAGTGGTTTTAGCTTAGAATAGTCAAAATAACCATCTTAATAGAGCTTTGCAAATTCTTATCTTTTACAAGACCAAGATGGTGATGCCATAGTTGAGTGTTATATGATTCACAAGAACATGATTCATTATCAATTTTCAATACTTGGTTTCCTTAATTTGATACATAAAGATCATTATTTATATGCAACATACCATAACATATGTTTTCTTTATAAAAGAAACGAATTTTATTTACAAACTTGAAAATAAATCAATCTGCAACTAGGAATGATTCGTAAATTATGTTATTGTTAATAGTTGGTACATAATAAAAATTTTTAAATACCAAAATCATTCTCATTGTCAAGTAAAGGTGGTAGTCACCAATCGATTGAGCATCTAACCTCGCAGCATTAGCATCTCTCAAATCCACCTCTCCTATATCAATCTTTTAGAATCTACTTGGTTCGAGTAATTGGATAAAAATGTGAGAACCACAAGCTATATCTAATACCCAATGTGTAGATATTGATAGATTACATTTAATAATCAATAAACCTTCATCTTTACATTTCTTATGGGTGCAGTTCTTCTTCCAGTGGCCTTGCTTGACATGTGAAAAACATACCACATCCTTTTCCTTTCATTGCCTCTAGATCATCCTCTTCATGGAAGGATGGTGTTTAGTAGATTTATAATTGTTTTTAGTCTGGGTCCACTTTTCCTTTTTCTTCCTTTTCTTATTCACCATAAAGACCATGGGTTTTTCATGTCCCATTTCCTTTTTCACTTGCTTAATCAAAGTAAAAAAGTTCTAAAAGCCTCTTCTCATTATTGCTCATATTGTAATTAATAATGATATTACAGAAGGTCTTTGGAAGTGATGAAATAATGAGATCTATGCGCAACTAATCCAGGAATTAAATCCCTAATATGTCTAAGCATTCAATGTATCCAATAATCTTGAATTCATGATGCTCAGATGGAACAGACTCTCTATGATTAGTTGTAAACAAAGAATTGGAGATCTCATATCTCTCTTTTCTCACCATCTCTTGATAGAGATCCGGAAGGTGGTACATCAAGATATATGTATCCGTGTCCTTATGTTACTTCAAAATCTCATTTTTCATGGATTATGGAATTAAACACTTAACATTTTCAGCATCATTCAAATTTTTCTCATAGAAATTCAACACTTCATCACTAGACTCATCTCCAAGTGCATCAAGAATAGGTACTTTCATCACAAATAATTTCCTTTCATAGTGAATGATAACACATAAGTTCCATTTCCACTCCTAGAAACTTATTTCAGTGAGAAGTTTATCTTTCTCAAGTATGGATTATAGTTATATGTTTGAATTCATTTTATTATTTTTCTAAAAATAAGATCAGAAAAAATTAGCACTTTATCTGATAAAATTTAGACAAATAAATATATATTATATTTAATAATATACTACTATTTTATTGAAACCCAATATCCCTCACCATTGGATTTGGAATATCTTGTTTCTTGGATATTCTTTTGGAAAGAGTCTATATTTCTATTCTCATTACCCTAAATTTTCTTGGATAAGAAACTTGAATGGTTTTAGGTGGGCATTCCAAATGAAAACTACATTAACTCATAGTTCCTTGATCAGTTGTGTGGACTCTGCAATCCTTAAATCCTTAAATTGGATTTCCTTAACTCTTTCTTCTCAGTTACACTAATTCCTAATTCGTTTGTCAACCCTTGATGTGAACTAAGTTAATTCAACCCAAAACATCATGTTAGAATTCCCTGATAATTGAAAGCACCCCCAACATTGGTTGTTCAAGCACTTTGAACTATGGTTTCATTTTAACTGAAGTAGTGTAAGGTTATATCGACTTAATATATATAATTGAGATATTTTATATTTTATGTGTAAATTTCCAATTATTATCATTATTACATTATTATTAAAATTAAGTGGATTTATGTAAGTGATTAAACATGTCTAATATAATATTTATGCATAAGACAATTTATTTTTAGTTCTATATTCCATTCTTGTTAATTTATTAATTCAAGTGATCAAAAAAAATCCAAAATTAAATAACTATGAAACTTGATAGAAATAAAATAATAAAGTGGTATGATCATGATATTTTATTAATGGTTAGTTTATCTTGAAGTTGATAAACTAATCATCAACCTAGGGGGAAAACACCTTGAACCAATTAAGGTTCATGTTACAGATTTTCACTTGTCCACCTATGTATCTCTCTTAGATTAGTTTCACCTCAACTCCAAACTTGAACTGTCTACACTCACTTAAGAACTTAATCCATTATATATGCTTTTACTCACACATAGGAGAGTGAAACAAGGGGTTTATATAAAAGAAACCATGTACACATGGACCCTTACATAATGAGATAAGATATGATACACAAGCCAACAATTTAATTAAATAATAAATTAAATTAAATAAATCACATACAATGGTCTTTATCTAAGCTTCTGATCATCCATTAGTATGAAAAAAATTTCACCATTAATAAAACTATCATTATCTTAATCGTTCTTATTTAAGAAAAATTTCTTTTGAATCAATTAATTATCTTCTATAATTAATCAATTATTTTATCTTAATTCTAATCTGAATTTCTTTGAGATTATCATCCATATTCATTTCAAAAAAACCATATAAATTTATTTAAAATTAATTTTTTACATAAATGTACCTTTGAGGAAACACAGTGAATACCTTTCAGAATCTTCCTAACATGTATTATACTCATATATTGCTTACTCTTATGACATATGGAATACACAACATATCACAAACTTTCATGAAATTTACTATCAACTTAATGATCACAAGAATTACATGATTTTTATAGTCCTGTGTTATGATTCAATGAACATAGAGTAATAACTGTAATAAAACTCACACATGATAAGAATATATGAATATTATGCAAAAATTAATTAATTAATTCTATATATATATATATTAAAACTCATCACATAGCGTGACCTATCAACTTGATGACTGCATTCAAGTACATGTTAATAAGTTTTACATAGTTTAATAAATTAATTTTAATTCTATGTAATTTGGTATAAGTACACGACATGTACAAGAAAGCTATATAGTGTGTATGTTTCTCACAATCTATCTGAGTCACATACCTAAGGGCTTGGGGTGTAAACCATGCCTTGAAAAAAATGGAGTACACAGTGTGTAAAAGGGATATACGGTTTTTGGTATCCAAGTAACATAGTCACCAGTTAGGTAGGCCATGTAAATCAATACATGGCCTATCTGTGACTAGAGGAATGCACATCATGTACGTGGGCTACACGGCATGTACTTTAGTTGACTGTGAACTAGGCTGGCCTAGTCAACATGCAGTGTATAATTAAATGCACCACATGTATTCAATGAACATAGGTTAAATTAATTCCAAATTAATTCTTAATTTTATGATCACTAGTACAAGGTACATACCTCTGGGTACATGGTTTTTACTCTTGTGTTATCCTACCAGAATCCTTGGAACCTCTGGATGAGTTTTTTTTATTTTATTTTGTTTATAAAATTAATCGATTTGATTAGATCTACAAGAAACCAAATAGGAAGAAGAAGATCTCGTAATCCGGTTTAAAAAATGATTAAATCTTGAATTCAAAACTAAATGATAAATGCATAAATCAATAAATGATATTTAAATAAATATTAATAATAATGTGACCCCTTTGATACCACTTATAGGTTCTGTTCATAGTGGAAGCATGCTATGGGTTGTGCTCGGCTTTTATTTTTGTCATGATTGATGATTAATATGATATTTTACACAATAGGGAACATTGTGATTAAAATAATTAAATCAAATAATATATAAAAGGGATAGAACACCGGAACTAGGTGTTTGATCATCACACATTATTTATAATTAATTAAATTAATTAATAATTTCCTTGTGGGAATTCTTTTTTCATTAATGTATCTAACAACAAATTCAAATTATTTTATCATTACGTTGTAGGAATCTAGAGCATATTCCATATAGCGGTGATCCACACATGTTCCAAAAATATTTGAACATTATTGTAGGAATCTTTGGGTACCAGTATGGAAGATCTTATTACTTGGGTCATTCTCCTATGATCTCCATGAAAATCACTTCCTAATATTTCTCCTTTATCTCTCTAGATTTGAGAGTGGGAGGTGGAGGAAGACCACTCTTCATTCTTGGGATCATTCTTTGAGAGGGAACTCTCTAGGACTTGAGAGGATTTTATCAGGTTGTCATTGTGCACAACATAAATGAATTGTCTCTCCTTGAAAATGATATAATTGGGTATATATATCACTAGGGTTTAGAAATAAATATTTTCAAAAGTTCCATTTAATATTTATTTAATCCCTACAGAACCCCAAGTTAATAATAATAATAATAATAATAATATTTCTCGACTTGTGCTTAACTTTCTAATTAAAATTAAATGCTATTTATTTAAATAATTTTCAATATATATTATTTCCCACCAGACCATTAAAATCATTCCACCATTCCTTGAAAATATTTATCAGGCCTTGAATAATGTCAATTTATTTATTAAATAAATATCAGTGCATTATTCTCTAACAAAAAAATAAATGTTATATTCACTAAATAGTAAACAAATATTTATTAAATATTATGCTCACATAATATTCTCTTAAATAACTAGTGATTAAATATATGTGATCAATCAAATATGAATAATTATTAAACCACATGTATGAATAATATTTATCCAACTTGTTAAATAATAAATAATAATATATTATTTAACTTAGATTTTGGATACACTTAGTGTGTGGCCCTCTAGGAATATTTCTCAGTGGCATTAGGAGAAGTAGCCTAAAGTCTAAGATTGGCACTTAGCAATAGGCCAAGGAACCCATAGAGAAAGAATTTAATGTTGAAATGACATGATACCTCATATGGATGCTCACAATGTATCATAATCCTTTTATTATGATATCTTTAATCAAACAGGTTGCATGCTGCTTCCATCAACCTATATGCTTGATATCTCTTTCTTTGACTTCCTGGAAATCAAACTTTCCTATAGAACACCATTTTCATTGAAAACCATAACTATAAAGATTGAAAACCACAACTTCACCACAAGGATGCCCTAGATAAAAAAATGAAATCCATAACCATCAAGATTGAATCCAAAAAAGCAAGGTTCAACCCATGTTAGGGAAAATAATCTTATAGAGAAAGAAGAACTCAAGGAGGAAGGAAGAAGAAACCAAGAAGAAGGGGTAAATCAAGAAAGGAGGGGCTTAATTGATAAGTTCTTAAAGAATACACACCAAACCACCCAAAATTTGGAATTCCCATGGATCCAAGGGGAGATGGAAAATTGGTAATAAATGTACTTATAAGATATATTGAATATATTTTTTACAAAATATGTATAAATAAAAATTATAAATCCATTAACAGTTCCATTGAAAGTTCCATAATACAAAAAAAATTATATATTTATAAAACTACAGAGTAAATAAATAAAAATTAAATTTTAATAAATATATTTATATTAAATGTAATTATATATAATATGTATTTCATTTTTTAGAAATAAAAATTATAAAACTAATATAATTTACCATTTAAAAATGTATATAATACACAATTAAAAATGTTAAGAAACTGTATATATTTAAGGAAATTAATAATAAATTCTCTTATAAGATATATTGGATATATTTTTTACAAAATATGTAAAATAAAAGTTATAAATTCACTAAGAGTTTCAGTGGAAGTCTCACAATACAATAAAAGTATATATTTATAAAACTAAATAATATATCAATAAAAATTAAATTTTAATAAATATATTTATATTAAATGAAATTATATATATTATGTATTACATTTTTTAAAAAAAATAAAAAATATAATTTACCATTTAAAAATGTATATAATACATGAATAGAAATGTAAATAAAATGTATAAATTTTGGAAAATTAATAATAAATGAAGTTATAAGATATATTGAAAATATTATTTATAAAATTTGTATAAATAAAAATTGTAAATCCATTAGAAGTTCCAGTGGAAGTTCAGAGGAAGTTCCACCATACACAAAAAGTATATATTCATAAAAATACATAATATTTTAATAAATATTAAATTAAAAAATATATATTTATATAAAATGAACTTATATGAAATATATATTACAATTTTTACATAAATTTTATAAAAATAATAAAAATTACTATTTAAAAATGTAAATAATACATGCATAAAAATGTGAATAATATATATATATAGGAAAATTTATTATAATTACACTTATAAGATATATTGAATATATTTTTTAGAAGAATCTATATAAATAAAAATTATAAATACATTAAGAGTTTTAGTGGAAATTCTAGTAGAAGTTCCATAATATAACAAAAGTATATGTTTATAAAACTATAGAATATGTTAATAAAAATTAAATTTTAGTAAATATATTTATATAAAATGTAATTATATAAAATATGTGTTACGTTTTTTATATAAATTTCATTAAAATAATATAATTTAATATTTAAAAATGTATATAATAAATGAATAAATATATATATGATATGTATATATTTTGGAAAATTTATAAGAAATGCACTTATAAAATATATTGAATATATTTTTTACAAAATATATATAAATAACAATTCTATATCCATTAAGAGTTTGAGTGGAAGTCCCGCAATACAACAAAAATATATATTTATAAAACTATGGAATATGTTAATAAAAATTAAATTTTAATAAATATATTTATATTAAATGAAATTATATAAAATATGTATTATATTTTTTTACATAAATTTTACAAAAATAATTTAATTTTTGATTTAAAAATTTTAATAATACATAACAGAAAATGTAAATAAAATGTATAAATTTAAGAAAATTTATAATAAATGCACCTATAAGATATATTTAATTTTTTTTTTACAAAATTTGTATAAATAACAACTATAAATCCATTAAGAGTTCCAGTTGAAGTTCTGGTGGAAATTTTAATGGAAGTTCTATAATACAAAAAAAATCTATATCTATAAAACTAAATAATATATTAATAAAAATATATTTTTAAAAAATATATTTCTATTAAATGTAATTATATAAAATTTGAATTAAATTTTTTTTACATAAAATAAAAAAAATGTAACTTACCACTGAAAAATTTATATAATATATGAATAAAAATTTAAATAAAATGTATATATTTATGAAAATTTAATATAAAAGCACTTATAAGATATATTGAATGTATATTTTAAAAAATTATATAAAAAAACAATAATAAATCCATTAAAATATTCGAAGAAAGTTCAAGTGGAAGTTCCATTCGAAGTTCTACAATACAATATATTATTAGGATAATGTGTTTTAATAATAAATAAAGTATAAATAGAATTTATAATTATTAAACAAATTTTACTTTGGTTCCCTCAAACTTAACATACCCAATCCATTATATTCCTCGAATAAAAATTAAAACAACCCTAGATTGATTTTCCAAATGCAAACTAAATTAAATCATCTGAAATAAACCAAAAAAACCATATCCCTTATCATCATTTTAGATCAATGGGTAGTTATCCCAAGAATTTCTACCAACCAAAAGGTGTAAACTATTCAATAGTAAATGGGGATGAGTTTTTGTGGCTAATAATGGAACTGAAGCATGATAAAAAAACCTTTCAATGACATTATCTAAAATAGGATATCTGGAGGTAGCAAAACTATAAAACAATAAAAATGACTCACCAGCCCCATCATGTAGTCAGTTGTTGAGCTTTTTTAAGGATGGAAACAACAAATTTCACATGGAACCACTTCATTGTATTCTCTTTCATAGCACGATTTTGCGGCCCGATGTGGTATTTTCTCCTCTAACATCATCCAACATGGTAGCACAACCACTCCAAAACAACATATAAGTCCATACCATAAATTCCAGTTGAAGGATCATACCTGCAATGAAAAAATAAAAAACCCTGTGAACACGGGGATATGTATTAGGAACAATAAAATGATACATAATACTTAAAAACTATTTAAATTTTATTCAACCATTATATATAATTTTTTTTCAATTGGGAATAATCCAAAAATAGAGTTCAATTACACCCCTAAGTATAATCAAGTCACTAATGTTTTTAAATTTAAAATTACCACCAAAAGGATACTTCCAAATTTAGATTCTATATGCTTACTTGATTTTGAGATCAAAGTGTTCCTGGATATGAAATTTTAAACATCAAGTATCACTGAAGTTCTTCCACAGTATCTCATACTCCTTACAACCGATCAAGAAATATCTCATTGTGTATTTCACTAATCATCAAAGACAACTCATCCACCACAGAACATCAATATTCCATTTTCAGATCATTTTAAAAAACTACTTTTATAGTTACAATATACAAGCATAAAACCATACATTTCAAGAAGATGGGTATTTGACTGCTCAATTGCTCTAGTATCTGTAAACCGACAACCAATCAAATAAAATGATAGATATTGAAAACGAAAGTGCATGGGGTTGGATTCAGGAATGACACCTTTGCTTCTCTAGTGAGAAGTTCACATCTTTTACCTACGAAGATGTTTAGGATGAGCATTTGAACTTTGATTTTGTAGATAGGGTTGGATAGATTTTTCTTTGTAATGAGAGATAGTCCACCCATGGATACCATTATGAATATCCACTGCAACAATGGAGGGACGAACCATGGCTACTATTGTGAAGAGCCACCGCAATGAGTGTTGGATGGACCATGGATACCAGCACTAATCTAGGACCATTGAGTTACACCATTATCCTACTATTTAAGGGTCTTCATATCCTCTTTTTGAAGTCCCATGGTGCCTAGATTTTATGGAACCATTGAAAAATTCTGTGTGAGCTAGTCCAGATCTGAAAATACACACTTCATGAGGTTAATCTTTGATACTTGATATTTTCTCTTCGCTACCTATTTTCATTAAAAATGAATCACTAACACTGCTCTTACCCCATCAATGAAGATGTTCCCCTCATGATCATTGGTACCATCTAATAAACATCACGCACTACTGTGAAGAACCAGATACTCCAGCTTAATGCTCTCCACCACTGCTTGTGTGAGCCTCCACATCGGAGAATCCAACAATATCAAACCAAATCACCTTCTGACTAAACCAAATATATCATATGAGACACCTCATTCCAAATAGAGAAAGAGACTATACCCAAGATCATTTGTCTATGTGAAGGAGGCATGAGTGTGAAGACTCACCACAACGATTGTGGGATGAAAGAGAAAGGTGAAGTAGATGGCCCTGGGATAACTAGTGGATGAAAATTTCATCAGTTTTCCACTACATTTAGATCCTACCATGTGTATAAACAAATAAATTTCAACATCTCACCACATTACTGGAATATTCTGTAAAATAGGGTATAGAATATGGTAAAAAGAAGCATATCACTGGGGGTAGATCTGCACCTAACATCATGCCCAGTTTGGATTAGTATTTTGGCCCAAATATAGGGAAAGATTTAGCCTGAACTCAACCAATTCTAATAGTGGATAGTAATGGATATTAGTAAACAAGTATTGGGTGAAATCATACACAATTACATCAACTTTAGATGTCTTAAAAATAAATTTTAATCTTGTTATGGAAATGGGCATACCTATAAGGTTTTGGGACCACCCGACCCAATCTGATAAAAGGGACAGATATGGCCTAATTTTTTAAGTCTAGTTATTAAACATACCTAAATTTGAATGTCTAATAAATAATATGGTCAGGTTCGAACATCAATAAGTGGCTAGGTATGTGGTCTTCTGGACCCAATGAAG
Source organism: Viscum album (assembly GCA_963277665.1). NCBI lineage: Eukaryota > Viridiplantae > Streptophyta > Magnoliopsida > Santalales > Viscaceae > Viscum > Viscum album. Next base: position 214,022,424 of record OY728163.1, read on the forward strand.
TTATATTATAAATATATATTTAAAAAATCATATTATTATGTTTATTATATTTCATATTAAATACTATTATATATTAAATTTATTTAATTTATTAAATTATTAAATCCTGATAGGATTTTTTACAATATTTGACTGCAAAATAGTATTTTTTTTTCAAGACTCAATTAATAAATGGGTTCGGTTTTTTCATTATAAAATAGATAGGACTAACCTATGCACAGGTATAATAATGAGTATGTGATATTTTTGGATTCATATGGGGTTCGGGTGACAGTGATTAGGTTCCATAAACCTGAATATATTTATATATTTTTCTATTATTTAATTTTTAACGTTATGTGTGTGTGATCATCATGAATGGGATTATTGATGGTGTGTGGATCAAGTATCTGATAGTGCCCCCAAGTTTCTTTGATCAAATCCCCTACTCTTTTATCATGCACACCAACATCCATGTGGTTGGTGTTGGAGAACCACAACAATGTGCCACCCATGATCAGAGTGACACAAACTATTACATGTGTTGATTGGGTTTCGATTAGAGTAATGTGTGTTTAGTTTAAATAGTTAATAATCATGTTTGGGTTTCAATATCATAAACTAGGTTCAAGATTGGTGCCTCCATTTTCGTGAGTACCCGACGCGTCATCTCAATTTCAGAGTTTGTAAGATCCTAACCATTCTAGAGTTTTTTTGTACTCATTTTTACGTATTCTTTTACTAGTTTTTTAATATTATTTGGTTGGGTTTTTCTTTGGCTTTATTTCGGGTGAATTTATAGAAATTTGGAAGCCCATGGGGTGGTCCATAGTTTTCATACAGTTAGGGAAAACTGTGCAGTTTTCCCTAGGAAATCATGTGCCCCGTTTTGGAGCCACAAGAGATGGTGCACGGTTTCACCAAACAGTGCGACCACCCTCCCCAAACTCTACACCCCAATATAGTGTGGGTTTTCACAATTGCCACCTGATTTGTCAAATTTTTTGCCACTTAGAATAAATGGTGCACCCCATAAGTATGTAATCACAATTAAGGTGCAAAATTTGGAAAATTCTTCACATCTTCCAAGGAAACCATGCAAATGAAAATTAAACCCCTAAAATTTTTATTAAAAAAATCTTAAACCCCTCTATTATTACCCCTAATCACCCCAACTCGACCTAATATGATTTACTTCGATTTTGGAAACTCTCGGGATGATTTCAATGCTCCTTGAATATATTCCTTTGGGAATCAAAGGAAGGAATTAGCACCTCTTAGGAATGAAATATCTTCCTCATTTGGATTCCTCTCTATCACATGTTTCATTCCCTTTGTAAAGGAATGAGTTTTACTATGTTTTTAATGGTTTAGATCTTGGTTTTTATGAATCTTGTTTCTTTGGATCTTTTTCCTAATTTTTGATCCAATATCTCATCTTCTGTTGTGAATTGGACTGTTCCACATCAAATTGAGGGTTTAATTTTGGAAAGCTTTCATCAATGATCTTGAGATAGGTGGTATAATTTTTATTTCTCATAGTAGTTATTTTTTTTTTCATGTTTCAATTGAACCTTTTCCTTTCCATATTGGGAAATTTAAATTAAAATTAAATTAATGAGCTGATTTTATCATGTGATTATGAGACCCTTCACAAATCATGTTGGACCCATTGGAGTTTTGAGATTAGACTTCATGGAAACCAATTGGGTGTATCAATATAATTGAAGTGATGATTTATGAATTATGAATTGTTTAAAAATGGTATTATGAAATTGGTTCAATAATGAGTTATGAACATGGTTGATAAATGGTTTATTAATATGGAACTATGGTATGTGATATTTTTGAATGATGTGAATAACTAGTTGTGAGTTAGGGACTACTACACCAAATACCTATGAGGTGGTAATTTTCTACTCAAGGCCCCTAATATATATATATATATATATATATATATATATATATATATATATTACATGTGATCACTGAGTTGTGGGACATGGACTGCTACTCCAAATACCCACGGGGGTTCTCGACTATGGATCTAGGCCTCCAATGTGTATATATATATATATATATATATTTCATGTGGACATTGAGTTATGGGATAGGGACTGCTGCTGTAAAAACCCATGGGGTTCTAGTCTGCTGCCCCAAGCCCCCAATGTATGAATGTGAAATTGAAATTAAATGAATAATGAAATCCCATGAGAGAATGGGTTGCGATATTTCTATGGTGTATGGTTGAAACTCAAGAATGATATTAATTAAGTATAATTGGTTTGTGTGTCATCGTGACCCTGGGGCCTATATGGTTAATTATAGAATATTAAATGTGAAAATTTTTCACTTTATCATTTGTTCTTATTCTTGATACAACTCCATGCACTATTATAGACTAAATATTGCTTTATACACTATTGGAAGTGTCCTATTAAGTTGTACTCACACCCTACTCAGGCTGCCTAATCAGTACCCAAATAAAATTCATGTTTGCAGGATAGTATAAGGGAAATAGAAATATATTATATGGATGAGTTGGGATTCAGGATGGAGAATGGATAAGGGAACCAAACATAATGTCTTGGCCCATTTGGGATTTGTTAGAGTGTCTTTGTTTTGGGTTTTCATTTGACACCTGACACTTATATAGAATTCCATATCTACTTCTTTGGTTTATGGTCATCCTTTCTTATTTTGGATGCATTATGTGGTGTTGGATAATTATTGATTATGGTACTATATTGGATGATGTATATTATCATTTGGCTATTGTTTATTGAATTCCACTATTATGTTGGCTTGATAAAGAGGGTACATTCTCCCTACATTACATATTAAACCCTTGCTGCTAGTTAGAAACCTCAAGCATGTGGGGAGGTGAATTTGAGGTAATGTAATGAACCCGCTCAAGGCATCGATATGTGACACCCAGTTTAGGACACTATAAAGTGGTATCAAAGGTAGGTTTTATTTCTTTAGTTTTATTAATATTTAGAATAGGTATAGAGGATAATAGGATGAGTTTGGAATTATTCATGATCTCATTAATGGGAGTAGCTAACTCATGTGTGGGGGGAAATCCAAGTTCCTAGGGTGGGATTATTGTTCTTGATGTTTTATGTTATAGTTGAATGTTATTTAATATTGGGTGATGCACTTTCTGTGTGATGTTATTATTTTCTAATATTTTATCCTTGGCCCGATATGGCATGATAGTTGCATATTAATGCATTATTCTAGGAACTCACGACTTTATATTACATGCATTATATTAGGTACACTTGACAAAGAAATTCATGAGTGGGTTTTGGGGAATAAAAATGATTTTCTTTATTTAAGTATTTTAAAATGAAATAGTTCCTAACAAGAAATTGATAATTATAAATGATTCTAACTGTGGTAATTTGAAATGGATAAAATGAGTGTCTAATGAAAAAAATGAAATATGAAAGTGTTTTACATTATGTTAACCACAACCTAGGTGAGGGATGGTTGAGGGTAGTTAAATTGCTTCGGTTTTGACTGTTTAGTTGAGTATGCAGGATGAATTGTTATATTCTTATATGAATCCCACTTGTGTAAATGTTCTAATGGTGTGTTATATTTCCTAAGAAATGTGTTTGTAATTGTAGATATATTACTCCATGATGATACTTATTAATAGGATGACAAGAGGACATAAATGGAAATGTGCCTCTAGCAGTTGAAATTGAGGCTCCAATAGTTTTGGCTGAAGGAGTGGGAGATTAGTTTCCTGAGAAATTTGGTCTCTTTATGCAGTTTATGGAAAGAGACACATGGTAGGTTATACAGAATATGTCTGATAAGACATGGGGGTTCTAGTTGCAGAACCCTCTAACCTTCACTGGAGAGGGTTGACCTAAGGTGGCTGAGTTCTATATTGAGTCTATCTAGATAATCCTTGGCCATTTGAAGACTTCTGTAGAGAAGAGAGTCAAATTGGATGATTATATGTTTCACATATTAGAAATGAATGGGTGGTATATTTAGAATTGGGATGAGAATCTAGAGAACATGGTGTGGAAAGAATTTTAGGAGAATTTCTTGGAATATTTTTACCCAGATAAGCTCAGGCAGGAGAGAAAAGCTATGTTTTTACAGTTTACCTAGGGGAATACTTCCAAGATGGACTATGTTGGTCTCTTCACTGATTTGTATCAATTTGTCCTAGAATTGGTTGGATATGAGGAAAATGTGGAGAAACGCTTTCAGTATGGACTTAAATGTTAGATTAAGTCCCAAGTTAACATCTTTCGTTTGAAGAAGTTTTATGAGGTGGTAAACCAGGATCTCATTTCTGAGGTAAACCTGAAGGAGGATTCTGGTGAAATGTATGTGGTTTCTATTAGATGACTAGGAGGTAATTATTTTGAGATTAGGAAGCCTCACTATGAGAATTTCAACTAGGGAAATATAAAATAGAGTGACTAGGGAGTATGATTAGTTACTTAGAGTAGTAACCAAGTATACTACCACCAGTGTGGTAGGTCAGGTCACATTTATAGCTAGTTTTCAAAACCACCAATGGAGTGCCAATCCTATGGTAGGATGGGTCAGTTATAGAGGTATTACAGAAAACCTCGATCGATGGGTAATGATGTAGGATCTAGGTTGAATAAGTTTATTGGAAGGGGGTCTTATACCCCAAATTAGTTGGGTAGATATAGTTATTCTAACTATGGTGGAGCACAAGAGCCTCAGCCCAGTTGGTGAGGACTCACTAGGTGCATCCAAGAGACCCGAGATCAAATCTGGGTGGAGGCATATTTCCAAGTTACTGTAGAAGTACTATAGCAGTACTGTAGAAGGCACTATAGAAGGCATTGTTTGGTACTGTAGCAACTAGAACTATTCATCCATCTGGGCCTCCGGGCCATCGGTTTGGTCCTCAGGTCCTGCAAGGATTTCGGGCCACCCAAAGCCTTCAGGCCAGTTGATTCTCAAGGCCTTAGTCCACCTTAAGGCCTTAGGGCCACCCCAAGTACTTCAGGCCACATGAATGCAGGCCCCAGACACACTACAAAAAAGGAGCAGCCCCAAAAGAGGATTCAGAGCAGGTGCACTCACCAGCGCTAATCCAAATGGATTTTCAGAATGACAGGGTATGGATATGCCATCGGTACCAGCCTGTACTTGAACGGGAAGCCTAGCGAGACGGTCATGCAAAGGTGGAGATCTAATATCAAGATGCAGATGCCGGAGAGGGTCAGTTCCTTGTATATAGTCTGGTTAAATTCCTTAAGACCTTCAGGTCATGTAATCTCCTAATCCTACGGGCCATGTAATTTTTGAGCCTACGGGCCTTGTAAGGGTTCCCCCTAATCCCTTAAAAGGGGGTTATCAAAAATCAATAAAAATCAATGGCCTTCGGGCCATTCAAGAAAAACTATGGTGGATAAGGTAGTGGACATGGTATATCAGGGAAAGAGTGCTCATATCAGCAGATTAGTGAAGATCAGGTCACTCGTACTACAACTCAGGGAAAGGTATATAATAGTTTCATGTGGTTCAGTTAATACTCATGGATAGTGAGGTTGGACCATCGACATTTAGAGATACTATTCTTGTAGATTCTATGATTACTAGTGCTTTATTTGATATGAGATCTACTCATTATTTTATATATGGTCAATTTATGAATGGTTTGAGTCTGATGGTGGTGTTTTGGGTGGGGTTATGATGATCTACACACCACTAGAAGTACGGTCAAGGGACATCTGTTTATGAAAGGGGTGTTATATCAAGGTTGTGGAGTATCGTTTTCATTGGGTCATTTATATAATTGGCATGTTAGGTTTTAAATTGATCATGGGTATGGACTAGTCGGTATCATATAGATCCCACACCAATTATTACCATATGAGATTAACCTTTATGTCTCCTGAGTGTAACAACTATGTTCATTGTGGAGAGTGGGATATCCAGACAGGCCATTCATGGCCAGTTCATCAGATTCTTGGGGAGATCACCACACAGGTTACAGGTCCTTTTCTAGAAGAAGAGGGTGTGAAGCATGATGTATTTCCACCCATAGTGGACCAGTTTCAGGATGTATTTCCTAAGGAATTATTGAGGATACAACCTGATAGGGATGTTAATTTTACAACTGATATCATGTCTGGAGTTAAACTAGTTTCTCTTCCACCTTAAATGATGGCACCAATAGATCTTCAAGAGAATAAGTCTCAACTATAAGAATTAATGTATAAGGTATTTGTCCATCAAAGTATGTCGCCTTGGGGTTCTCTAGTGTTTTTGCTAAGAATTATGATAGTATGTTGCGTTTATATGTTTATTACCATAAGTTGAACCATATGATAGTGAAAAATTGGTATCCTCTTTCACATATAGAAAATCTTTTTCACCAATTGATAGGAGCTTGTATTTTATCCAAGATTGAATTGTGATCAGGGTATCTTTAGTTGAGGGTTATACCTTATGATATACTACCGGCCTCTTTCAGAAGTAGGTATGACCTATATTAGTTCATCATGATTTCATTTGGGCTAATGAATGCTCCAGCTATGTTTATGGCCATGAGGAACCGAATATTTCACCCATACTTGGAATAGTTTGTAGTTTTTTGGTGGATGACATCTTGGTGTACTCCAAGACTCATGATGATCATGACCAATATCTTAACATCATCTTTAGTACACTAAGATAACATTGAATATACTCCAAGCTATCTAAGTCCAATTCTGGATCAACATGGCACATTTCTTGGGTCATATCATCTCTAAGGAAGGTGTGTCAGTGGACCTAGAGAAATTTCAGGCAATGGTTTATTGAGAGCATCCCAAGAATTTTTTATATATATAAATATTTATAGGGTTGGAGGGTTATATTCATAGGTTTAACTTGGAATTTTCCCATTTGGAAACACCAATTTCGGGATTGACCAAGTAGGGGATCAAGTTTTAATGGTCTAGAGAATGTGAGAATGCTTTCTAGGAGTTAAAGAATTGTCTTACTACCACATTGATTTTTATCCTACCCAATCCAGGTGAGGAGTATACCATGTTTTTTGATGAATCTAGGATTGTACATGGAGTGATGTTGATGGAAGGGGATCAATTTGTGGAATATGTGTATTAACAGTTGAGTTATCACGAGCGAAATTACTCTAAACATGATCTTGAGTTATCTATGGTAGTTTATTCCTTAAAGTGTTGGTGGCATTACCTTTTAGGAAAAAACATTACTATGTATACCAACCATAAAAGCTTAAAGTATATATTTTCATAGTGATATTTGAATATCTGGTAGTATATATGAGTTTATTATATGAAATAATTTGATTTTGAGCTATCCTATACACTAGGAAAGGGAAATAGTGTTTTGACGCTTTGAGCAATAATACATAGAATCAAGTAGTTTAGGAGTCCAGTTCTAATTGGAAGATGATGACCTTGATATATGATAATCATATTCAGGTTTAGTAGGTCTTGGAGTAGGTGACCCTCATATCCTTATTAATTGATTCTATACTTCTGGGTTGGATCTGGGATAGGAGCTTTGAGGATCCTGAGTGTTTGGAATTTAAGGAAAACCTTGAAGGTGGGGATTCACCTTTAGATTAGAATATAGATTAGGATTATATCATCTATTCTAGGGGAATTTTTGTTGTGCCTACATGTATGCATGAGGATATGATGCATGAGTTTTATGCCTCGAAGTGGGTGGTGAGTCCTGGTTTGATTAAAATTGTATCGGTACCTATGTCAACATTATTAGTAGCAAGGCATGAAATCTAGATTATAGGTTTCATGACATGATGCTAAAACTATCAATAGGATAGGGCTAAGAATCAATGACCTGGTGGTTTACTACAGTTTTTTCCCATTTTGGAATGGAAGTGGGGTGAATTTACCATGGATTTTTTTGGTGGTTCATCCAAGGAACCCTCAGAATAATGATGCAATTTGGATGATTATGGAGTAGTTAAAAAACGTTTCCCATTTTTTTCATATCTTGTATACTTTTAAAAGGAACCAATTGGGTGAGATATATGTTTAAGAGATAGTACATTTTCATGGGGTTCTATGAAGCATAGTTTTAGACCATGACACACATTTTACTTCATGCTTATGGTAAGGCATACAGAATGTGTTGGGAAACTAGGTGTTTCTGAGTATGGATCTCCTCTTATGGATATATGGGAAATCATATCATACTTTAAAATTTCTAGAGGAGATGTTGAGATCATTGGTTATTTATTTTTTTGGACTTGGGAGAAACACTTAGTGCTGGTTGAGTTCTCCTATAACAAAATTTATCCTACAACTAATCAAATGGAACCATATGAGGTGTTTTATGGTTGGCCTTGTAGATAACCTATATATTGGATGGTGGGGGTGATTAAAAGTTGTTGGGATCAAGTATCATATAGGAGAGTTCATAGAAGGTTCAGTTGATTTGGAAACATATGGCTACGGGTCGTAGTAGGCAGAAATCGTATGGTGATCGATGTCGACAAACCCTTGAGTTTATAGTGGGTGATCATGTATTCCTTTAGGTGTCACCAACATTGGGTCACCATAGGATTCAGAAATAGGCCAAGTTAACACACATGTTCATTAAACTATTTGATATCAGGGAGAGAATAAGAATAGTGGCGTATCTATTAGATATTCTACAGAGGTAAAATTCTATGCCACATATTTTTCATGTGTCGCAACTTTAGTAGTATCACCCCAAACCATTTCATGTGATTGATTTTTATGATGTTGATCTTTAGATCGATGCATCCTTTGAGGATAACTTGATTCGTGTTATGGATCATAGTGCAAAAATGTTGTAGGTAAAGGTCGTTTCATTGGTCCAAGTATTGTAGTAGCATAGATGTGTTCAGGAGGAAACATGGAAGAGGGAAAATATTATATGGGTGCAGTGGCCCGACCTATGCACCTTTGATATTTAGTGATGCTTGGGAGCATAGCTTGAGGATGATCTATTATAATGTGGGTAAATTATAAAATCATGACCTCTATGGAGTTGTGTTGTACTCATTTTTAGGTATTCTTTTACCCTTATTTTGATTATACCTTGGTTGGGTTTTTCTTTGGGGTTGTTTTAGGATAATTTGGAAAATTTTATAAGCATATGGGTATGTGCACGGGTAGTGAAAAATTAAGGGAAACCATATGGTTTTCCCAAGAAACCATGCATCCCTTTTTGGAGCCACAGGAGGTGGCGCATGGTTTGACCAAACCATGTAGACACCCTCTCCAAATATTGACCCCAAGACAGTTTGGGATTGAATGTTTAGTGCACGGTTTGTCAAACTATGTTCCAATTATAAGAAACCATACCCCCCCCATGGGTATGGGAACACAATTTGTAAAACCATCCACCACCTCCCAATAAATCATTTGTAAAAAAATTAAACCCCCCAAAAAATTATAAAAAATTATCAAACGGTCTAATTATTACCCATAATCACCTCGGCTCAACCTAATATGATTTCCTTCAATTTTTTATTCTCCCTGTAGGGTTACAAGGCTCCATGAATGTCTTCATTTGTGAGTCAAAGATATGGTGGAAGGAATCAACACCTCTCGAGCATATAATCTCCTCCTCATTTGGGTTCCCCTCTCTCGTGTCTTTCTTTCCCTTTTGAAATGAATGATTTTTCCTACATTGGTGATGGTTTAGATCTAGTTTTTCATGGATCTAGTTTATTTGGATCTTGGTCCTAGGTTATGATCCTAGATCCCCTCTTCAATTTATAATTAGACCGTTCCACATCAAATTTATGGTTTTAGTTTGGCGATCGTTCATCAATGATCTTAAGTTAGGTGGTCTAATTGCTATTTCCCATAGTATTGGTTATGATTTTTTTGTTGTAGTTGTATTGTTTCCTTGCCACATTGGGTAATTTCCATTTCAATTAAATTAACAAGTTGGTTGTCTCATGTGATTATGAGACCCTTCACATATTTTGTTAGACCCATTGGAGTTTTAAGACTAGACATTATGACAACCCATGGGTCTTCCAATATAATTAAAATGGTGATTTATGAATTATGCATGGTTGATAGATGGGATTATGAAATTGGTTGAATAATTGGTTATGAACATGGTTGATAAGTGGGTTATGAATGTGGAACCATGGTATGTGATATTTTTGAATAATGTGAAGAATGAGTTATGGGTCAAGGACTACTGCTCCAAATACCCATGGGGTGCCAGACTACTACTCTTAGCCCCCGATTTATATATATATATATTTGTGTGTCTGTGTGTGTGTGTTTCATGTGATCACTGAGTTGTGGGATAGGTAATGTTGCTCCAAATACCCATATGGTTCCAGAATACTGCTCTAGGCCCCCCCCCCATATATATATATATATATATATATTGCATGTGATCTCTAAATTGTGGGATAAAAACTCCAAATACCCACTAAATTCCAGACTGCTGCTCTAGGCCCCCAATTTATGAATGTGAAATTTAAATTAAATTAATTATGAAATCCCATGAGAGAATGGGTTGTGATATTTCTATAGTGTACGGTTTAGACTCTAACACGGGCCAAATCAAGTATGATTGGTTCTGGTGTCATCGTGAACTCGGGGTCCTATATGGTTAATTAAAGAATATTAAATGTGAAAATTGTTAACTTTATCATTTGTTATAATTCTTAATACAAATGTATACACTATTATCGACTGGATATTTCTTTAGATGTCATTGGTGGTGGCCTACTAAGTTGTAATCACACCTTACTCAAGCTGTCTGATTAGTACCTGAATAGACTTCATGTTTGCAGGACATGATAAGGGAACAATATTACAAAACTGGCCTTTAATAGTGCTGTTATTTATGAGAACTAGAATAAAATTCTAATAAATGGAATATTTATCAGTGCTAAAGAAAGTGATGATACATTTAACCTTTTATCAGCACATTTATTTTAGTACTAATAAAGGAAACCGTTATTAGCGCTATATTTTTATTGTCGATAAATGGTATCTTTTGTCAGTGCTTAAGTTTTAGCATTGATAAAGGGTACACTTATTCATCACTTTATGCTTAGAGTTGATAAATATTTCTTTCATTGACGCATTTTTACCGCTGATAAAATTAAATAATTAAATAAATAAAAATAAAAATCTAATTATTAAAAAATTTATTAATTAAATTATTGATAAAAATGAATTGATTGATTATACATTATTAAATATTAAAAAATTTATTAATTAGATAATTATGATAATTAATGTTATTAAATTGTATATATTAAAAATATAGATATATATTAATGTATATAAATATGATTTATATATTACAAAATATTTATGCGCTTTACACTAAATAGTTATATATTTATTGAATAATGGTATATAATTAAAAATTGATATTAATTAAAAATATTGACTAATAGCATATTACTAGACATATAATTGAATGCCATTTTATTTTTCAATTTAATATAGGTCAAATGTGTGTTATATTAATTTCACATATATGTAATTAATGTATTTTTATATACAACACACACACAGAGAGAGAACTTATCCATTTTTTCAATATTGTTAAAGCTTACCTATATTCTTAATTTATTCAACTTCACTCATTTTTAACATATATGCATGCACTCAAAATTAAATATTCATTAATAATGTTAAAAATATATTTTTTTAAAAATAATTATAAATATATATATTTATAAATGAATAGTCACTATATTTATACAATTATATATTAATAATTATAAATAAATAAATATTTTTTGAAAAGTATTTATAAAATTTTAAATAAATAATTATGTATATTTAAATAATTATTAAATTTATTATAAATTTACCTAAATAATTAATATATTTACTATATTCATATTTATATTTATTTATTAAAAATATATGTATAATTATATAAATATATATAATGATATAAAAAATATTTTAAAAAAAATATTTTGATAATTAGAAATAAATAATTAAAAAATTATAAGAACTATATATTTAAAAAGGAATTTATTTACTATATTGATATTTATATATATTTATTAAGTGTTTATAAATTTTATGATTTTTTATTTGTATTTATAATTATAAATCCTTTAACATCGCTTCAGTAATAAGATCTCATAAAAGAATCTTTATCAGTGTGTTTTCTACACTAATGAAGATGAAGATTTATTAGTGCTAAATAAAGCACTGATAAAGATAGGTCTTTATCAGCACTTATTTGTAAGAACTAATAAAAGTGTCCAGATCTATTTTAAAAACCCTAAGAATTTGTGAACACATTGCAATATAGATATTTCCACAGAAGCCACCTGTCTCCAGCACTCCTCCTTGATGAATCGAAGGTCGACTCACACCACTCAACTACCTCCAAACATCTTTTCCGACATTTGTAGTGGATCTTTGATTTTCTTCAACCTAGAAAGGTAGGCCTTCCGATTTTCTTTGTGTATTTTTTGTTTTTTTATTTCTAATTCTATAACTTTTTTATGATCTATTGTTTATGATCTGTTGTTTATGATTTGTTTTTTGATCCATTTTTATGGGATGATTTTTGGTCTATTGTTTGTATAGACTATGGATGTATGATTGGTTGTTTATACTAACTCATCAATTAGATCTTGATGGAAAATAAGACACTACTTTTTGTTGTCATGATGTCTCTTGTTGCACTCATGCACATTGTAACACCCCAAAAAATGAGAAAGGGTTAAATGACTAAATGATATGACTCATGTCAATAAGGTGCACCTTCCTTTTCGGGAGCCTGTCTGATTAGAACTCCATAGTTAAGCGTGCTTGGCCTGGAGTAGTGATCAGGATTGGTGACCTTTTGGGAAGTTTCACAGGGTGTGTGTGAGTGAGGACAAAGCACACTAGAAATGACATTTGATGGACTGTGGGGACAGTCATTAGTTAGATAACCCATTTGGGCACGTGGTTGGACCCTAGGGTGGGCCCCATGTGTCTACGGGGAAACCAGGGGTACCTGGTAGGCTAGGACCTGATGGCCATATTATGGTGGGGTGTCTGTGCTATCACTAGGACCCGTTTGTTACATTTGGTATCAGAGGAGGAACCCAGCCTTAAGTGTAGTGCACTGCCTGGATTGAGATGTAGGGCCCACAACGAGGACATTGTGCTCTAAATGTGGGTGATTATAACACCCCCAAAAATGATAAAGGGTTAAATGACTAAATGATATGACTCATGTCAACAAGGTGCACCTTCCTTTTCGGGAGCCTGTCTGATTAGAACTCCACAGGTAAGCGTGCTTGGCCTGGAGTAGTGATCAGGATGGGTGACCTTCTGGGAAGTTTCATAGGGTGTGTGTGAGTGATGACAAAGCACACTGGAAAGGACATGTGTTGACCTGTGGGGACTTTCATTAGTCAGATAACCCATTCGGGCACGTGGGTGGACTCTGAGGTGGGCCCCATGTGTCTGCGGGGCAACCAGGGGTACCTGGTAGTCTAGGACCCGACGACCATATTAAGGTGGGGTGTCTGTCCTTTCACTGGGACCCTGTTGTTACATTTGGTATCAGGGGAGGAACCTAGCCTTAAGTGCATTGCACTTCCTGGATTGAGATGTAGGTCCCACAATGAGGACGTTGTGCTCTAAAGGGGGTGATTGTAACACCCCCAAAAATGAGAAATGGTTAAATGACTAAATGATATGACTCATGTCAACAAGGTGCACCTTCCTTTTCGAGAAGCCTGTCTGATTAGAACTCCATAGTTAATCGTGGTTGGCCTAAAGTAGTGATCAGGATGGGTGACCTTCTGGGAAGTTTCCCAGGGTGTTGTGAGTGAGGAAAAAGTACACTAGAAAGGACATGTGTTGGCATATGGGGACTATCATTAGTCAGATAACCCATTTGGGAATGTGGGTGGGACCTAGGGTGGGGCTCACGTGTCAGTGGGGCAACTGGTGGGCGGGGCCCGGTTGTCACACACATGAAATTTTAGATATTGCAAGACATCTCATTCACTACTTTCAATTAGTGTGATCCTATCAGCAAATCCGATGGAGGGTTTAATATATATGTCCATATCATGATGTCCAATGGTTGTTTTATTCATTGGCATTGTTCCAATGGTACGTGTATCCAATGATACTGCTCATTTGTTGATCAGGGTGGAGGAAAATAAAGGGTGCTTTTGTTATGTGCACTCATTGTTTATCTTCTATGTATATCTGTAAGAAGGTAAGGATCAAGATTTTCATAAAATTTGTTTTGCAGAATGATTGCTTGTTATCCTCTTTTTATGCTTACTAAATTTTTGATCTTCTCTTGTTTTTTCTTTAAACTAATTACTGGTGTAATAAAATTACACCTCGTGTATCCAATTTGTATTCTTATTTAATAATTTTAGGGGTTTTGGGTTGGGAAACCAACTCATGATCAGTATTTCTCAAAAAAAATCACAACTTGAAATCATCAATTATAACTTCATAGTATGCCTTAACAAGAATTTTCATCTTTTGATGTAATTTTAAACTTTTGGACCGCTTCTTGAAAACTCTTTCATCCTACTGATCTTCTCTAACCATCCCATGAAATATATATATCAAAGGAATATACTTTTCATTGAGTTCACTTTGGTTCCCTACTTCTATTCTAGTTAAATATCACCTGAGAAATCCACCAGAGACACAGTTATCATGGAAATAATTATTTGAATAATATCCTTAACTTCATTAGTATAATTGGTAACTTTATTTTATAAATATTCCTTTAAATTCACAATAGTGAATATATCCTAAATAATTAAGGGAAAAATAGAAAAGTACCCCTGAAATCAAAAATAAAATTATAGGTACTTTTACCTTCCAATATAGCTCATATGGTTGTCCTTACTTTACATACGGGTCATCTAGATTGTATTTAAAACATATCCTCTATTTTAAATTTTACTAAGAACTTAAAAATCTCTATTTATGAACACAATAGGATGCATATGAACTGAAAATGGATGCAGGGCAATCTTTTGACAAATGAATATGAAGATGGGGTTAAACAGTTTATCAACTTTGCAAAAGAGCATGTAGGAAGACCCTTCTAAAATATTTTTTATGTGTTTGTGTTTTTGTTATTCCAGACAAATTAGTCCAAAATAGTTGTAAGAACATTTGATTTGTCACGGAATAGATCAAATATATAACAATTGGACTAAACGCAAGGAAAAAATGAATGTGTACATCGATTGGAATGATACTACGGTTTATGAATCATTTGATATGAATACCTTTGTAAAAGATGATGGATATCGCATGGAAGAAATGACAATGGAAATTAAAGATGGCCTACATGATTGGATAATTTTTTTTTAGGAGTTAAATATTTGTTCCAAGAAACCATCGTATACTGGTTGTACTAAATACACAATATTTTTAGCTATATCGAAGTTATATAATATGAAAAATGGAAATGGATGGAGTGACACCAGCTTTACAGAACTACTTGGTCTTCTGAAAGATATGCTACCAGAAGAAAATGAACTATCATACCAAACATATGATTCTAAACTAATGTTACGTTCAATGGGCATGATCTCTAAAAAAATACATGCTTGTCTAAAAGAGTGAAAATTGTTTCTCAAGGACCGTGAATCACTCATGAAATTCCCTAATTGTGGTGTGGATCGATAAAAGAAAAATGAATCAAGTCCTTCGAAATATGTATGGTACTTTCCTATCATTATATAGTTTAGAAGAATATATGGATGTCAGGAAACCGCAAGATAATTAACATGTCATGTAGATACAATAAGTAAAGATGGGAAGCTACGTCATCCTATAGATTCGTCTCAGTGGAAGAAAATTGATTATAAGTTTCTGGAATTTGGATATGAGACAAGAAACATTCATCTTGCATTATCTATATATGCAATAAACCCTTTTTGTGTAAAAATTAGTACTCACAATACATGTCCCATCATGTTGGTAAATTATAACTTATCGCCATTATTATGTATGAAGTGAAAATACATTATGTTGTCTTTGCTTATATCTAGACCAAAGCAACCTGGTAATGACATTGATGTCTATTTTTATCCATTGATCAAAGATCTAAAATTGGTGTGGGATAAAAGTGTTATAATGTATGATTCTCATAGAAGTGAAGAATTCACATTGAGGGCCATGTTGTACAAAATGATAAATGACTTCCCTACTTGTGGAAATTTTTCATTCTATATCATTTAAGGCATGTTGGGTGTCCCATTTGTGAAAAATTCACAAATTCAATTCAATTGAAACAATCCTCAAAAACTGTGTTTTTAGGACATCAATTTTTTTTACCTCGATGACATAAATACCAATCCTAGACGACATCATTTGATGGGAATATCGAACAAGGTACAACACCGTCTCCAACAATGGGTGATCAAATGTCCAAAAACATAAAAAAAATTGACCTTGTATTTGGTAAACCATTTTCAAAAAAACCTCACAAAATCTAGTTGTAATAAGAGATCAATTTTCTTTGAATTTTCGTATTGGAAATGTTGGTATGTCATATGTTTTCTTGATGTCATGCATTTAGGAAAAAAATCTATTTTCTAGTGTTATCGGCATATTACTAAATGTTCTTGGCAAAACGAAATATGGCATCAAGGCTAGGTTGGACTTGATTGAAATGGGGATAATGAAATATTTGGCACTGTTGAAGGGTAAAAGGTGTAATTTTCTTCCTCCATTAGCTTACACTCTATCCAGACAAGAAAAATTTCAAATTTTCCCTTTTTATATGAGTGTAAAAGTTCCACGGGAGAATTAATTAAATATCAATACTATCGTCTCAATAACTAATTAGAAGTTACAAAGACTAAAATCACACGACTGTCATGTTTGGATGCAAGATTTAATGCATGTTTCTTTCCATTTCATTCTATCTCAAAATGTATAATATACATCAACCAAATTCTGCTTCTTTTTCAAAGCCATATACAGTAAAGTTATAAACTCGATGAAGTTTTCCATCATGAATAATGAAATTTAAATCATATTACGTGAATTATAAATGTTATTCCCATTATCATTCAAGAACACGATGAATTCAATATGATGTAAACTGTGGTGTTATGCATGTGGATGAAGTGATGCACATATCTGGTTCTAATGATAGAAATCCAATTTATAAAAATATGTCATATTTTGTCATTATTGAACATATATACAAGTTAGATTATACAACATGTCAAGTGCTACTTTTCCATTACAAATGGGTTGACAATATCAACTGAGTGAAAGTTGATGAAATGGGATTTTTGAAGGTGAATTTCAATGTAGAAGGGGGAAAAGATGATCCGTTCATAATGGAATCACAAGAAGTGAAAGTATTTTATGTCTTTGGACCAACAAATAATAATTGGTCGATTATACTTCTGGTGACTAAAAAAAATATGGAGTCAGATGAAAATTCAATCAAGGATAATCCTTTCATTGGGACATCATAATCAGTTCATGTCGGTCCAAATGTAGACAATGTCTTGTACATTAGGGGGCACCACAAAGAGGGGATTTGGATTCTCGAAATAGGAACCAAATCCTTGAAACCTTTAAAAAAGAGAGTTCAATGAGAAGATAAGTATTTTTTAATATATTATGTTTTTCCTCATAATATTATATGTTCTCTAAATCATTAACATAATTTAAATTAAATGTTTGAATACTCATGAAAACAATGTCTTCTTCACATGATGATGTTACCAATCCCTCATAAGAACAAACTATAATAAAGGAAACCTTTTATAAATATATAAAGGTAGTGTTATGATATAATTTCTAATTTAACAAAGAATTATATAATGGAACATTGATTTCATTTTCATTATTTCTTGAATAGTTTTTTTATATTATTACTAATATAATAAAAGTTTTCTTATATAGGTGTGTTTTTTTGTTTGAGAAGGGGGTGGTTTGTTCGGAAATAGCATGAGTCAGATCAAGATTAAAAGGCAAAGGAACGTTGATGTTTTTGAATGTATGTAATAATTTTTATTTATGTAATTGTATAAACCAGTGTTTTAAATTTATATAATATAGTTTTTTTCTGGTATTTGTGTTGAAAATTTCATTTCATTTAAATTCTGTATTGGGACTTGTTTTTGTTGATATTATATGTGTTTCTAGTGTTGTGGTGTGTTATAACAGCACACTACAGTATGTCCCTTTATCATCGCTTTTCGAAGCACTGATATAGGAGAAATTTATCAGTGCTTCTAAAGAGTTGATAAATGTCTACTTTATCAGTGCTTAAATCAAAAATGATAACGGAATTCTTTAGCAGTGCTAAATTAAATCACTGATAAATGAGATCTTTATCGGTGCTTTTTTAGCGCTGATAAATAGACCCTTTATCAGTGTTTTTTCGGCATTGATTAAAGTCATGGGCTTTTAATGCCGCTCAAGTTATTAATGATTTTCTAGTGCTGATAAAGGACTTTTCTAGCACTGTTAAATGCCAATTTTATAGTAGTGGAAAGAGACCTATGTTAGAATGGTGGGTTGGGATTTGAGGTAGGGAATGGGTGGGGGAACCAAACATGATGTTAGGACTCATTTGGGATTGTTAAATTTTCTTTATTTTGGGTTTTCATTTGACACATGACACTTATATGGAATTACATATCTATTACTTTAGTTTATGGTCATACTTTCATATTTTGGATTCATCATATGATGTTAGATTATTATTGATTTATGGTATTATCTTGGTTGGTTTTTATTATCATTTGGCTATTATTTATTAACTTTCTCTATTATGTTGAATTGATAAATAGAGTATAGTCTCCCCCACATAACATATTAGAACCTCATTGCTAATTAAAAGCCTCTGGAATACAGAGAGGTGCACTTGAGGTCATGTAACGAATTAGATCGGAGAATCGGTATGTGGCACCCAGGTTGGGACATCATAAATTTATATAAGTAATATATAAATAAAATATTCCATTGAGAGTGATAATACATTTTATGTTTTTTTGGGTATTGACTATGTGTTAAAGTTAGAGAACCAAAAAATGTGTTGCCCATGATGAAATTGGAACACAGTCTCTGAAGAAAGTCAAAATTAATCCATCCTAATGGAGCCTTTGTAAAATTTCTGATTTAAAATTGGATTTTTATTGTCTTAGTTCTACTTTTCATTACTACAGAATCATGAAAAAACAATTTTGATCTTAATAGCATAAAAACTCTCATAAAGGGAAAACTTTATGAATGCTAAAACAAAATCAGTGATAAGGGTCTACTTTTATCAATGATAAAAATCCACCAATAAATATTGACATTTTTCAGTGATTTTTTTTGTGTTAAAAAGGGTTATCATTTACATGTGTATTTATTTAACATGGATAAAAAATTTCCATTTATCGGTGCTTTTTAATGTTGATATATATTACCATTCATGATATAACTATATACATATATATATATATATTATTAAATATGATTAATATAACAAAAAATAAATATATTTATATAAATAACACACACACATTTAATTATACTTATTTATTGAAACAAGTTGGGTTCAAGACCCTTTTATTTTGTAAATAAAACATATTTTTAACTAGATTGAGAGAGAACCCTTACATGACCTATACATTGTGAGCGATTTCCCTAGAACCAACCCCTGTATGTAGTTAGATAATTGATAAAATTAATTCAAGGGAATTTTATATTAATTAAAGAACATATTGAAGTGAATGAGAATTAATGAAAAAATGAATATTCATTTCATGTGTGTGAATGATCATGAGCCATGGCCGACCTATGTATGTGAGTGGTTTTCTTAATATATTATTATCTAAAGGGATTTGTAATAATTTTTTTAAATTAAAATGATGGTATGTATGTCATCCTCTCCTCTCATAATGTAAATGGTTTTTAGGCCCAATATTTGTTTTATGCAAAATGTGACACCCCAAGATTTTATATATATTTTATTTGAAATAAACTCAAGTTATTTGATAATTTTATTTACATGAAACCTCAAGTTTAAATGAACTGTGACATAGTATAATTTTATAGCCTAGTAATTGGATTGAAAAGTATAAATGAGATTAAAAACATTATGAAATATATGTAAAATGGTTTGGGATAATAAAAATGTATTGATAATCACTCAATTTTAATAAAACAATTTAATTATTAAAAGACCTATCTTTCAAAGAAATTTATTTTTCTACATGTTATGTATTTTTTTCTATACAAATTATATTTATTACTATTGAAAAATAATTTCAATGAAATATATAGATAATGCATATAAATAAATTAATAATTATCCATAAAATTTTTATTTAAAGTTTATGAATGAAGATAAAATCATTTAAATGTAAAAATATTTGTTTTTCATAAAATAGTTTTTTATGTACACACTGTGTTTTTTTCATAAAAAATTAAATAAATAAAAATTTATTAATAATGTTAATTAAATGTGCAGATTATATATTAAAAAATATATTTTTTCAATCATCTAATATTAATCACTAGAAAAGGAGTGAGGGAAAACTCTTTTTCATTCTTAATAATCCATTATTTCTAAAAAATGGGTTTTGTTGCGTTTTTTCAACTTATTTTAAAATTAAATTTCACCAATTATTGAAATTGAATTTTTTAGAAATGATTTAAATATTTTTAATCTTCATATACAAATTTGGTAATGAGGAAACTTTCATTTTTTAATAATGAATAGTAACAATAATAAAAATTTATTACCATGGTTAAGGTTAAAATGGGTTTGTCGGGGAGGGGAGGTAAACTAAGAGATGATGGTAAGAATTCCACACAAACATGTATGATTATCATTATTTTAAGAGATTTATACCTTATCCTATCTTACCTTTGAGCCTTGTCTATCAAGTTCTACTTTCATAAGAAAATGATTTTATATTATTTAAATATTTTATGAAATTTCATGTGTGTCGTCTTCTTAAGATATAAAATAACATCTCTTATCCTCCCTTATTTGTGAATTTTGATCCTTCTAGATCATCAAATAACTTCCCTAGTACCTTCTTAGATTACTTCCCTTTATTATATATCCTCTAGTCTTCTCCAATGACCAACTTTTCAAGGCCTAAAGAGTAAGTAAAAGTCGGTATCATAAAGAATATGTAGTTTTCTTACCTAACTCATTTAAATTTATTTCACCTTATTCTTCCTCTAAATCAATTTTACATGTCCTAACATGATGAATCTAGTATAATTAATATACTGATATGTTATTATGATGATTATACTACTAAATTATATCATTGATCCAATTTATTAACATATTTTGATAATTGAAAGGATTATAATTTCTCATACAATATATGATTTGTCTATTTTGAGTTATTATATATTCTGACTAAATTATGAATTGACCCTGAGAAGTGATTGTTTGTGAGCTAAACATATAATGCCATAATTAAACTTGAAACATATTATGGCAGAAATATGAGCTAAACATATAATGCCATAATTAAACATAATTATGGGTATTCTACTAGTCTAATAACCACATGAAACATGAGACCATAAATATAATCATAGAGGTATCTTGGGGCATTACTTATATAATCTTGTAACCATCTTGGTTACCTTAAAATTTGTAACCCTCACGGCTACCTTACTTTGTGTAACCATCACAGTTACACTTGGAGTAACCATACGGCCGACCTCCAACTTACTCATACCCAATGCATTGGAGGGAAATATAGGTCCCACCCTTCATCATAAACAATGCCCAATAACCAAAACATAATCATACACCATAAATAATAGCCTAAAAACATTGCCTTTGAATCTTATAAAACAGAATTTTAAAAGAGGATTTTAGAAGAAAAGTCCCTTATAAACATCATATACTTGAAGTGAGGCTGAATAGAGTGGATGTAATATGTATATACTCTGTAAATACACATAGTGAAACATAATATAAACAAAACCCATCACACAAACAATTTAAATAGCACATAAATTATAAAGTAGAATGTTAACCCAAAGAATGGAAATCGGGTTAAGAATTCCCTTACAACAATGTGATCGGTCGAATCATATGACCAGAACATAATAAATATCAATTGGATCATTGAATAACATGAAAATAAATAGAATCATGTTATTATATATATCAAATGACTGTACACACATTCCACATACAAGAAATAAGCGGCGAACGACTAAAATCTCACAAAAATGAAAGTGAGACGAGGAATCCCTTACAACTTTGTAATCAATTGATTTGTATGACACAAAATTAATGATTGTAAAATGATAAATTTAATATCATAAAAATAAATATATTCATGATATTGGAAAATAATGGGCAGTATACATACACCATACAAAGTAAAAACAGAATATCTCACAAAAATGGAAGTGTGATGAAGAAACCCTTACCTTAATCTTGACTTACTTAAAACTTGTTAAAACCTCCTGTATAATGGTTAAAAGACTGTTATTAGTATTTTACAGAAATATTTTCATGTTTATAACATGTTATATGGTCATTTCATAACCTCATTTCACCCCTTATTTGTTAGTATTTTGTTCCTTGCATTATTTTGGGTGAGTTCTTTTGTGATTTTCACGATCGGTTCATGATGAATCATTCTTGTTGATTGGAAGTGAAACTACAGAATTGTAAAGGAGTAGTATTTACATATTTCCAGTACCATAAATTTTACCATTTATCACTTTGATGCTTTATATGATGATGATTTATAAGTTAAAACATTAATTATGTTCGTTTAGATCATTTAAGTGGTTCTTTGATAATTACAACTTCATTTAGTCTTACAAATTTGAATCATGAGTACAAAAGAATTCCAGAACCTTATATGAGTCATAAAACATATATTATGACCTGGTTCAACCACATAAATGGTTTCATGACCAGACTTGAAATAATTAATGGAAATTGAAAAATACATCATCCACGATATCGGCAATTCGACACAAATGGACAATGTTTTTTGATTCTTTAAATAAGTGAGATAGGAGAGGAATAATGATTTTTAATTTTCCATAAACATGAAAAAATCCAAAATATACATGATTCTGGAGATTTCATGCCTCTTGGATAAGAGGGGGTGAAGAAAGAAGAGGAAGGAATCATGAAATGAAGAAAACATGAGAAATTTCTTATAAAAATTCGGCAGCCTAACAGCGTCTCTTAAAATTTCATAAAAACAAGATTGATGAGAGGAATGGAATATCTCATCATCATACAAACTTTGGACAGTAAGGGGAAATATTTAATGAAATATCCCAACAAAAGACAAAGGGAAAGGAAGAGAATAACATAAAATGGAAGAAAAGAATGAAGATGAAAGAGGATGTTTACCTCTTGATCTCTTCTCCTTGAGATCCTCCTTAAGGGCTTTGGTCTTGGTCTTTTGGTGAGACCAGCAGCTCTAGGACGTGGGTAAGAAGATTGGGGAGGGAATTTGGCAGAATTTAGACAATGCTCAAGGCTTGAGAGGTGTGGGAGGAATAAGGGAGTGAGGGTGGTATTTATAGTGGAGGAGGGGAGGTTTTTTAGATTATTTTAATCATTATTATAATATTTTTATCAAGACTATGAATAATCTCAAAAAAAGTGGCCCTAAATAGTGATAATATCATGTGATTTCGAAGCAAGTGTCCTTGCATCACTTATGATGTCATAAATAGTGCATATTTACTGATAAATTGATTATACGGTATTTTATCGTATTTCACTATTCACTGAAAATTCAAGAGTTTCAGAAAAATACCAAAAATTTACCCCTACCATTTTTCGACGTGTAGAATTCAAAAGTGAAATCCCTTTTGCAAAAATAATTTTCTAAATATTATTAATTTAATTTCTAAATAAGGTCACAGTTAATTCGAAAAATAACAATATTTAAGTGCAACTAGTTTTATGTGACATTGGAAAATTAATTAAGATCCCATTATCTTATTTCCTTGGGAAAATAAAATAATAATAATATTTACTATTCATGAGGTCATATTACTATTCATATTACTATTCATAAGGGTATGTTACTATTCACCAAAAAAACAAGTTTGTTCTATCAGACTCCAAATGACTTACTGAGCACAACTCTAGATGAACATTTCTTGAAATTCAAAACATAGAAAAGGATAGATTATAAAATTGAATTCTATATTTATTTCCAAAACCTTGGGGTGTTACATTATTACCTCCTTCAAAGAATTGCGTCCTCGCAATTCATTTCATAACCACAAAAGAAAGCTCTCGGACGTTCTTACCACATCTCCCGTCGTAGAGGATCCTCAGGTGCGTTCAGCGGAAAACCCAAATTGTTGCTCAACTCCTCTAGTTCTCTGACCCAGACACACCTCGGACAGAAGGGGTTGAACTCTTGCATCAAACACTCGGGCTTCCAAAGGGAGGCTCAAACAGTGCAATGTTTAGAAATGTCTGAATGGACCAACATACGAAGAACTCGCCGAACTATGTCTCGAATGAGAACATCTAAGTCGTAGATAGTGTTGTACAAGATAAAACTAAGGAGTTGGTACATGTAAGCTGCACAAAGGTTTCCCCCTAAAGCAGCCTCTTGAAAACATAAACTGGTCATATAGTTTCTTCCTAGGGTGAAACATTGGAAAATCCCTTCGTGGTATTTCCCTCTTCGCCTGTACTCAACCAATTGTTCCATGGATAAGCGATAGTAAATGGAAGCATTACCTTGGCAGGTGCGGAGAATGTCCAGAATATTTGTCACTTCATATAATTACTTACACGTTTTTCGAAAGTTTTCGAGAGGTAGGTACCCTTCTTTACAGGTTTTGATTGCAATCATTTCCAGGATCTCCACAGGAAGAGATAACATATGGGTTTGTCCTTCCATCGGAAAATTTATTATAAAAGTTTACTTAGTGATACTCATTTAAAAGTATAATCGATTAAAGGATAACAAAAAGAAAAGACAACATGCTATATTTGTATATAACCACTGGTTCAAAAAGTAAAGCTGTGCATGGTTTCCCAAGACCCCCAAAACCAAACGCAACACCAAACACACGTTACTCTAGAAGTCCTTTTACCGGAGACACCACCGATGCTAGGGTTCTGAAGACCTCAGGTGAATTCCTAAGGTAGTATTCAGCTACTCGATTTCCTTAACCCAGACACACTCCAGACAGCTAGGGTCGAAACTGTGCTTAAAGCACTCAGGCTTCCATAGAGAGGCACGAGAAGTGTGGAGGTCAGAAATTTCAATGTGGACTAAATCCCTATAATTCCCACGCACCACATCATTCTTGAAGATATTGATGTCATAAATTTCTCCATACACACTAAAACTTAGGATCTGAAATAGGTAGGTCGCTCGATGGTCACCATCCAAAGCAGCTTCAAGAAATTTACCCACAGCTCGGTAGTTATCAGCCAGAGTGAAACATAGAAAAATAATTTCATGATACTTCCCTCTTTTCCTATATGCAGCAAATTGTGCATATGCAATACGATAATAGACCAGATTGCTTCCTTGGTAAAGATGGAGAATGTTTGGATGATTTTATACCCTATGGAGTAGTTTACTAGTCAGACGTATGTTGGCATAGGGCTGGTCCTCTTCATAGCATGCCTTGACAATTATAGTCTCTAACAACTTGGTGGGTAGTGATAAAATATTGGTTGGTTGACTCATCTTCTATCTGAAAATTTTTAGTAAATCAACATTCAGTATGGAAAATCCATTTTAAACCAAGTTATTGCTTTATATAAAAACATAACAAACAAGAGAATACAACATCATTCATTTAGAAAAGATTTATAAAACTCAATAAATTACACAATCTCTTGACCCCTTTCACAAAACATTAGTATGGGCTTCCTGACATCATTGGTGATGTCCCTCTACCTCCACCGCCTAAGGAGGAAGTTTTATTCAACTCTACTCCTAGGGCAGAACAAAGATCACAGGTCTCCTCTTCCCAAATACACTCTCGGCAAACTAGATCATGGTTAAACCCAAGCTCTCATTTAATACAGGTTGTTTTCCACAGATAGGCACGAGTAAAATCAAGTTCTGCGACATCCGCTAGGATTTGGTTCCGAAAGATCTTTCGAACCACATCATATTTGAAAAATTTGATGAAAGATTCAAAATCACAGAGGTCCCCAAGCATGCTGAAACTCAGGATTTGGTACATAAAGACTGCGCGGAAGTCCAAATCCTTTGCAGCTTCTCCGAAAGCCGTGATGGCCAACCATTTCTTATCCAGGGTAAAACACAGGAAGAGTCCCACTTAGTACTTCCCTTTATTTTTATAATTCTGGAATAGTGCATTTTCCATTTGGTTATACACAACTTCTGATCCCCGAAAGATTCGAAGTACATTTGAGTTGTTCGAAACATTTTAAAGAAACTTTCAGGATAGTCGAAGGTTTCCAAAGGGTTCAAAGTATTCTGTACATGACTTCACAATTATAGTTTTGCGGATTTCTGTGGGGAGGGAAAAAAGACTTGTACCTTCATTTTCCATCTGAAAATTAAAAAAAACATCTCTCTTAGTATTGTTTAAGCAAGTTAATAATTGTTCAGTTCTGGTTTCCAGAGTTATTCAAACCCAATACTATGAGGAAAAATTCACATTAACTCCCTTACAATGGCTTAAAAAAATATGAATTATCCTAAGCATATCCCCCGGGAGTGTCGTAACCAAGAGTGCAGCAAGGCCCGTTGTCGTGTACCAGTTCCCATTCGAGTCTAGCTCAAAGCGGTGTTTTTAGGTTTTACCCCTAGATACATCTGTGCCAGAGCCGCCTCTACCTGCTCGTATCCAGATAGGGATGTATTTTCTATAAAGATTAACATATTCTATTCCTTACCAAAATACTGGGATTCTTTTTTACGTTTATCCTCAAATACTATCTTAGTTCTTTGTTCCTTAATCTACATTTTCAAAATCTAGTTTCCAAGTTTTCTACTAAACTTTCCTCTGATACCAACTGTAAGGACCCGACCCCAGTTGCCCGGAGTCGGTGCCTTATTTGATTGTGTTGGCATACATACAAGGAATACGAATCCCAAAGGACCGAGTAGTTTAGTATTATTGGAAACAAGATACATACAATAGTTTATCATTACAACATGAAGGGAAACAAAAACATTATTTTAATCCACTAGAAACATCTCGTCTCCTAGATTATACTTGTAAGTCATTCACAAATTACTTCTTCATTTCCTAGGAAAATGAAACATAAGAAAGGGGTGAGCTCAAACACTCAGTAAGAGTAAGCAATACAGTGGAAGATAATGTAAACATTAGACATGGTGAATAATTGAAAACACATGCCTTTAATAATAAACTTGAAACATATTATGGAAGAAATATGAGCTAAACATATAATTCCATAATTAAACATAATTATGGGTATTCTACTAGTCGAATAACCACATGAAACATGAGACCATAAATATAATCATAGAGGTATCTTGGGGCATTACTTACATAATCTTGTAACCATCTTGGCTACCTTAAAATTTGTAACCCTCACGGCTACCTTACTTTGTGTAACCATCACAGTTACACTTGGAGTAACCATACGGCCGACCTCCAACTTACTCATACCCAATGCATTGGAGGGAAATATAGGTCCAACCCTTCATCATAAACAATGCCCAATAACCAAAAAATAATCATACAACATAAATAATAGCATAAAAACATTGCCTTTGAATCTTATAAAACAGAATTTTAAAATAGGATTTTAGAAGAAAAGTCCCTTATAAACATCATATACTTGAAGTGAGGCTGAATAGAGTGTATGTAATATGTATATACTCTATAAATACACATAGTGAAACATAATATAAACAAAACCCATCACAAAAACAATTTAAATAGCACATAAATTATAAAGTAGAATGTTAACCCAAAGAATGGAAATCGGGTTAAGAATTCCCTTACAACAATGTGATCGGTCGAATCATATGACCAGAACATAATAAATATCAATTGGATCATTGAATAACCTGAAAATAAATAGAATCATGTTATTATATTTATCAAATGACAGTACACACATTCCACATACAAGAAATAAGCGGCGAACGACTAAAATCTCACAAAAATGAAAGTGAGACGAGGAACCCCTTACAACTTTGTAATCAATTGATTTGTATGACCCAAAATTAATGATTGTAAAATGATAAATTGAATATCATAAAAATAAATATATTCATGATATGAGACAATAATGGGCAGTATACATACACCATACAAAGTAAAAACAGAATATCTCACAAAAATGGAAGTGAGATGAAGAAACCCTTACCTTAATCTTGTCTTACTTCAAACTTGTTAAAACCTCCTGTATAATGGTTAAAAGACTGTTATTAGTATTTTACAGAAACATGTTCATGTTTATAACATCTTATATGGTCATTTAATAACCTCATTTCACCCCTTATTTGTTAGTATTTTGTTCCTTGCATTATTTTGGGTGAGTTCTTTTGTGATTTTCACGATCGGTTCATGATGAATCATTCTTGTTGATTGGATGTGAAACTCCAGAATTGGAAAGGATTAGTATTTACATATTTCCAGTACCATAAATTTTACCATTTATCACTTTGATGCTTTATATGATGATGATTTATAAGTTAAAACATTAATTATGTTCGTTTAGATCATTTAAGTGGTTCTTTGATAATTACAACTTCATTTAGTCTTATAAATTTGAATCATGAGTACAAAAGAATTCCAGAACCTTATATGAGTCATAAAACATATATTATAACCTGGTTCAACCACATAAATGGTTTCATGACCAGACTTGAAATAATTAATGGAAATTGAAAAATACATCGTCCACGATATCGGCAATTCGACACAAATGGACAATGTTTTTTGATTCTTTAAATAAGTGAGAGAGGAGAGGAATAATGATTTTTAATTTTCCATAAACATGAAAACATCCAAAATATACATGATTCTGGAGATTTCATGCCTCTTGGATAAGAGGGGGTGAATAAAGAAGAGGAAGGAATCATGAAATGAAGAAAACATGAGAAATTTCTTACAAAAATTCGGCAGTCTAACGGCGTCTCTTAAAATTTCATAAAAACAAGACTGATGAGAGGAATGGAATATCTCATCATCATAAAAACTTTGGACAGTAAGGGGAAATATTTAATGAAATATCCCAACAAAATACAAAGGGAAAGGAAGAGAATAACATAAAATGGAAGAAAAGAATGAAAATGAAAGAGGATGTTTACCTCTTGATCTCTTCTCCTTGAGATCCTCCTTAAGGGCTTTGGTCTTGGTCTTTTGGTGAGACCAGAAGCTCTAGGACGTGGGGAAGAAGATTGGGGAGGGAATTTGGCAGAATTTAGACAATGATCAAGGCTTGAGAGGTGTGGGAGGAAGAGGGGAGTGAGGGTGGTATTTATAGTGGAGGAGGGGAGGTTTTTTAGATTATTTTAATCATTATTATAATATTTTTATCAAGACTATGAATAATCTCAAAACAAGTGGCCCTAAATAGTGATAATATCATGTGATTTCGAAGAAAGTGGCCTTGCATCACTAATTATGTCATAAATAGTGCATATTTACTGATAAATTGATTATACGGTATTTTATCGTATTTCACTATTCACTAAAAATTCAAGAGTTTCAGAAAAATACCAAAAATTTACCCCTACCATTTTTTCGATGTGTAGAATTCAAAAGTGAAATCCATTTTTCAAAAATAATTTTCTAAATATTATTAATTTAATTTCTAAATAAGGTCACAGTTAATTTGAAAAATAACAATATTTAAGTGCAACTAGTTTTATGTGACATTGGAAAATTAATTAAGATCCCATTATCCTATTTCCTTGGAAAAATAAAATAATAATAATATTTACTATTCATGAGGTCATATTACTATTCATATTACTATTCATAAGGGTATGTTACTATTCACCAAAAAACAAGTTTGTTCTATCAGACTCCAAATGACTTACTGTGCACAACTCTAGATGAACATTTCTTGAAATTCAAAACATAGAAAAGGATAGATTATAAAATTGAATTCTATATTTATTTCCAAAACCTTGGGGTGTTACACATATGAATAGATTTTGATCATGTGATATGTGAGTCCATTATATAACACTAAAAATATGGGTAAAGATTAATGTTGTATGAGATTAAAGGGTACACAAGAGCCTATCCTAGGCTGAAAAGAGGGTATATGGGTGCTTAGACCAAGACTAACATGTGATGAATATCTTTGTGGGTTTACTTGAAAAAATATTTCAAGGATTATGACTATTCCACAATTTATTCCACTCTGTTATGACATGAACTTATGCCAATATTATCCTCTCATGGCTCATATTATTTGATTTATTTATGATTCATATCTTATAAACTGTCACGATTTATACCATGACACATGATTACGATCTATGAATTGATGGGAATTATGTTAAAATGTTAATATAATGTTATTATACCAATATACTCCTGATATACATACATATTATCATTGAATAACATCTCCCTTTACCCTTATTTAGTACCTAAGATAACCCTTTATTATGTTTCTTTTTCCCCATAATATAAAAAAACAAGGGTGCTAGTTTTGAAGAACGTAGTATGAGATGATGTAGATATTTTATGTATAAGTTATTTATGAAACTATGTTTCCAAATACACTAAACCTTTATGGTTATAGCATGTAACATAATGATATTAATGAATGATTATCTAATAAGATGTAAAATTTATATATGTAAATCTTGGGTCCCGTCATTTGGTATCAGATCCATGATTATCTATTTTTGGAAACTAGTATGAGGAATCTTTAGTGAGAACTCTCAAGATAATCATAAGTTTAGAAGAACATAAGAAGTTATGGTAAAGAAAGGAGTGTGAATTTACTATAAAATACATCCATTTATGGATACTATACAGTATATTTAGTTGTGTAATAGATACACCAAGGGGTAATAACTCTAAAAGGGGAAGATTGGGTATTAACTTGATCATCACTGGTGCATGATGAGTGGGCCTAAGACTGCGCACCTATAAAAACACTCCTAGGGAATATGCTTGGGTTAATTCACATTTTCTTTATGAACTATTATGAAGGATTTGAATTGATGGTGACCATGGATGACCTAGGATAAACCTACGGTGTCATAGATTGAAAAAGGGTGTTAAGATTTAGAAAAACTACACATTATTTTCATGATAATATGATTTATCACTATGATTATTATTTCTCATATTATTCCTTTTGGTTTTAGTTATTTTTTGGAACTAGATGGAACCATGTTAATGGGGTGATGGCCAATTAAATGATTATTCTCCTGAGAAACCAAATGTTATGGGGGATGGAATGAAAAATATTATTTTTATGCTTACAAAAATTTCTCAAGCCATGAATCATGTTGTTATTACAAATAGTCAAAGGAGGGAACAACATACTATTGAGTCCATAATGAGGGAACATCCACCATTTTTTAGTGGGCCTAGTGATCAAATAATTGTTGAAAAATTGATTAGTACCACTAAAAATATATTTTTTGTTCTCTATTGCTAGGATAATGAAAAGGTTATTTGGTATATTTATCCTTTGGAAGGTGAAAAAGATCAATTGTAGGCTCTTAAAAAGAACATGAGGCAATAATAATAAAATAATTCATGACCCCCTCCCCCCAAAGGCACCCCTCATAGACCAATAATTAGATAAAGAAGATAATGACACCAGAATCCTGCCTCTAATAGGCCAAGGGTAGGCGACAAGCACCAAGGGTATATCTTACCTACCAATGGGAGGCATTACCCTCTAAGAGAACAAGAGGAATGAGAAATAATGAGAGAAAAACAATACAACAGCTTGTCAAAATAAAAGTAAAATAAATCTCAAGTACATGCATGTAATTTCATAAAAACTAGAATAAATGAAAATAGAACTATAAGTAACAAATTATAAACACGACGGTGACCATAAATCCCAAATTGATTCTAAAAAACCATGGTCTAGTAATATCCAGAATGATATCCAACATACTCTTTCTAACCTGAAAAATAATTTATAAGTACATAGGGTGATATTAACATGTATACTCAGTAGGATCTTCCCTAGAGCCTCTCATTCAGAAGATAAATAATTCATGCTAAAGACCATTGAAAAACAAGTGAAACTAACCCATCACCTAAACAAGTATACCATGTTCCCTGACTCACCTAGGATATCACTCAACAAATAACGTATACAAGAGATCGTATAATGTAGTAACAAATCCATTACATACTATGACACATATATTTGGGAAAGATAACCATCATGCATACTATCATATAATACTACTTAGATAAGAGAGTGGACCAAAATGGTTAGTCGGCCATATGTTCCTCATCAACATGGATGTTGGGGAAAACACCTTCTCGAAGCCAACTAGGTGTTATTCACCCTACCGATACGGGTGGTGTAGCATATGAAATCATAAAACATGTAGGTAATAATATATCTCATAGCTACACTATAGGTATTAACCTAGTCTTGGTCACAACTGCAGTTATCATCTCTCGTATACCCAATCACCACTACTGAGAACTAGATATACTATAAGAACACAATAATATAAGAAGACTTAATTAATTACTTTATTTATATTAAAAAATCACTTTACATTATTTAATTCATTATTAATTAATTAACATTACTCCATACAGATTTCATTAACCTCAAAGTGAAGTATATTTCCTCCATAATTAATCCAACTAATTCCACAGTTCCTCAAGATTAACAACATTTCATTCCATTGAAGAACCAACTCCATGGGTTAAAACATTCATTAAACATTATCATTTCATAATTTTAAGTCCTCAAGGAAACATAATAAGATACCATAAAAGAGATTCATAACCAATCACAACTAGTTGCCTCAAGTAGTGGGGAAAGGAATGTAGAAATAAGAAACTCGAGAAAATGGCCCTTTAGAATATTTATTAACAAGAAAGAATACCAACTTCAACAGACAATGGGAAGGCCAAAATTCAATCCATTCCATAAATAATATTATCATGACATACACCACCATGCATCTAGTCATAATAGGTATCATCTAATTCCACAAACCCAGACCTCCCCACCCATATTAAATTAGCTGATAGACATCCTAGAAATACATCAAATCACATGGCAAGGATCATATCTATAGAAATCATAGAAGGAAACAAACAACAAACAAATTAAATAGGGGATATAGTCTCTAAAAATAATGCATCCATGCTTTATATTCAAATAAAACCTCTTATCCCCAAACATTTATCTTTATCAAACTGCCATTTTTCAT
The DNA here is from genome assembly GCA_963277665.1 of Viscum album. Taxonomy (NCBI): domain Eukaryota; kingdom Viridiplantae; phylum Streptophyta; class Magnoliopsida; order Santalales; family Viscaceae; genus Viscum; species Viscum album. The sequence goes on from OY728163.1 coordinate 214,055,728, forward strand.
TCCAACTTGGTTCAACCGATTCATTTATTTCCGGTTATAATTATAGGTAACCTAAGGAATCATCTATTTTAATATATTAAATAATTTAAACATTATCTATAGAATATATTAACAATAATAATTTATATTTCAATTTATTTATCCATTTCTATTAATATATAGAAGAAAAATTTAATTATACATGCATTATGTATCATTTGAATTATATCAAATTATAAGAATCAATAGATTCACTAAACATGACAATTTAAATTATTTATCTAACCAATAGTTATCATATTTATGTTCTTTAACCATTTAAATCATATTAACATGCTAAACCCAAGCATAAAAAACTTTCCAACAAGTATAAACATATATAGCACACTATCTAGAAAATATAGGGGAACACTGTTATCAAGGGGAAAAATATATGATTACTATAACCATAAACTATTTTTTCATTAATCTAGTTTATTCTTTATTAAGATTAATTAAACCATCACCCAAAGAGATTTTTTTTAAAAGGTTGATGGTAAATCACCGTTTAATAAACATAAAAATTTAAATCTTTTAAATACTAGGAAAAGAGGGAACCCATTAAAAAAAATGGAAAATACATTAAATAAAATACAAGAAGGTCATCACCACTCTCGCAAGATGGCTTCAACCCCCAAATAATTTCACACCATAGCTACACTAAAAACAACAAAAGGACTCTGTAAGAACAAGGTATACCAACTATCATAGCATGGAAATAAATAACAAGATGGAAACAATACAGGTTTGAGAATAAACCACAAGAAAAGAAGGTAGAACTCACCTCAAGTCACTATAGATCAAACATGAGAATTTGGGGATCAACCCCAATCGAAATGGATTCCAAAATATATAAAAGAGTATCTTAGGTCACCTAGGGTTTGAGAGAAAAGGTTGGGAGAAAGAAAATTTTGAAGGTATTTTGGGAATTTATAGGTAGACTAGAAATTAGGAAACCACAACACATCTCCCTACACCATGACAGAGAGATGCTGACATAAACAAAACTATGGTGTCAGGTAAGAGGTCACACTGAAGAATGTATGGTCAAATATACGTATGAGAAACATGGAATTATCCAAACTAAATATCCTATAAATTAGGAGGAGGACCATTTTCAAGGTTAAAATATGATGCAAAAAAGTTCCATTTCCAAGTAGAAGGCTATATTGTAACCCAGATTCATGGTGTAACTACCTTGAAATCAGAAAAACCACCCAAAAACCCTCATATCGAACTCCACACCACAACCTCTCTACACACCACATCTATGAAAAAAATGTAAGAATCACTGAAACTCCACCTCCAAACTTATACATTATATACAATTTCTCTATTCCGTAACCACCACCTTTATAGTGTAATATAACCCTCCATGTTGTAAAATCCTTCTCACCTAGATTCTCAGCTACAACTCACCTTTTCCCTCCAACTCCCTTGGAACACCCCCAGTAGCCTCCATCACCAGAATTATCACATGGTAATATGTTGGAAGGTCTAGATTATTACATCATATACCTTTCAAATTATTCTCTCCCTCGATAATTTTAAACAAAACCCAAAGATAAGGGAAGGAAAAGGGTCCTTTGCCCCCCCCCCCCCCTTAGAGATACCTCTATAAGATCTCATTAAAAATGTAACATTGAAACCCAAAAAACACGCCAAGTGAAGAAAAAATCATCATTAAAACATCCCACATAACCACATAATCACACAACAAGGCCCCAATAACCCAAATCAAGGAATCCATTAATATCAAGATATTATCCACTCTGAGCAGCACTAACTCACCCAAACTGTTTTAAAATGTGTCATAGTACAAAAAATCATGATTAGGAATTAGGTTTTACCCTATTTAAATGCCACAGGATTTAACGCAAATTATATCAAGGAAAAGGTACACCTCATAAACCAACAATATCCAAGCATCACCTCACCAAGCAAAACAAAATAAAGAAAAACTTAAAATAAATTTGGATAATGGGCATGCATCTATGTCTCACACTCCCAATTAATCTCCTATTGAAAACCATTCCTACAAAAAACATCAACAAATTGAATAAAACATCCATGAAAAACCTTATCTTAGAGGTCTCAGATCTCTATATGCTCCCCCAAGAAGGTTGCATCATCATCAACGTTCAGCTTAGCATTTTGGGGGGACTACCTTATCAGCTCTTGATGGTGATGCCCTAACAGAGATGGAGACAACTTCTTCCTCACACCTTCCCATTGTAAAAAGGGGGGATCTTACCCCCATTGGATTTAAATATCTATTTATTCCTCCCTTTCTCAAACCCTGATGCTTGCCCAAAATTTCTTTCATATCTCTAAGCGTGAAGGTTCGCGATCTTTTTAATGGCACACCTCAACTTCCATTGTCGCCATTGGAGTTCATGTAAGTTTAAAGTCTCTTAGATATAACCCTGGTGGCCCATTTTAGTAATCAAAGACTTTGGTGGATGATTTTAAACATTTCATATTTGGATCTTGGGGGTTACAAGAACTTTTTATTGTTGGTCTTCTCGAAAAATTCCATCTGATGATTCATTTCACCTCAAATGAAGATCAGATTTTAAAGTGGTCCAGTTCTATGTGAAAGTGCCTCGGATACACAGAATATGGTAGGATGATTTATATTTTTTGAAAATAGGATACTCTCTTTTATCCTTCTAATTAAACCACATATATGTGTGGAGGTTTACATCTCCAATCCATTAGTGGAGTGGGGGTGGGTTGTTTTTGGTGAATAATTCAGGTATAAACAATCAGTGTCCTTCAAATCCTAGGTGGATTATTACAAGATTTATAGGCATCTGGGGCATCTGTATTCTCATTTTCGGCATAGAGTTATCTATGGTGGTGTGGAGTTAAAGATGGGTAAATATGTGGCAATGACCTAGGTGGGATGTAATGATGTCGTTCCTGACTCTCTTTCTCAGAAAGTGGGAAGAGCTTCAACCGATATAAAGGTTGTAGACATTTTTTACTACCTAGAGATTGATTTAGTTGATAATAAGTGGATTGAGTAGGCTCTAATGGATATAGAGAAGGATGAGGAGGCTTGTAGTGATGATTCCTTGAACATTAGGCTAATTTCGCCTCACTTAGAAGAAACCCTTGACCAATAGGTGACTTCTTTGGAGGTAGTGGAGGAAGATAAAGGTGAAAAGGTTCCAGTCTCTTCAAATCAGGGTACTCCAATTGATTTGGTTTGTTGAAAGACTAAAGCCAGCAAGAGGAAGAACTATATTAGTATCCCAATAAGCAACCAATTTGAAGAATTATATCCTGAAAGGATATAACCATACCAAGAAGTGTTCACAAAGGTTAAAAACGATATTGAGGGGAAGAAATTTATGGAACATCATTGGAAGATGAATATTCTTGTTACTCCTTTGAGGAAAATGCAGGTGGAATACAGACCCAAGGTATGTATAGCTACAGAATAAATATAGGGAAGAAGACTAGGATCGATTTAGGGTGCTAAAAGTTGACTAAAGGCAAGAAAAACAAAGGAATCAAGGACAAATAATTCCTATCAAAACCGATAGAGACTAGGTCAAGTCAAAAAATCAAACCAAAATAGATGGGTTTTTTCACTTCTAATTCTAATAAAGTGAAGGGAAATGTAAAAGAATATAGTTATGTATTGGGTGAGGCCAGGATTGAGAAGGTTATGGATAGGTAAAAATAGGAGATAGGGGTGTATAATGTCAATAACATGAACCCACTAGATCTCCTAGCCCATTTATGGGAGGTTATGATGGATGAATATCATATTATAAATGGCATAAAAGAGGAAGTGGATATAATTATGAAAAGAGTTCTCCAGGTGGACACTAATTTCGAGAAGAGTGCAAGGATTAATAAGCAAGACTATATATTGATAAGGGGATTCAAAGAAGGGAAGATCAATTATGAGGAGTAAATTCAAACTTGGGAGAATACTGAAGACTACTTTGAAGATTTTATAAGGGAAGATCCAAGAATACAGGTAAGTACTCTATCCTAGAAATTATTTAGGGAAAATGTTCCCAATAGGATCAAACTTGTTTTAAGTGATTATGTCACATATTTTAATGGTTTTATTCTTAGATTAACTAGATGGTTTATCACTTTCCTCAAAAGTTTTTTGATAATAAAAAGTTAATTTTTAGTCAGTCATTAGTATCGATCACAATACAATAAATGACATGAGAGTCTTCATGAAGATAATAATAAATATAAAACACATAAAATACATTATATATCCAAATAATATATGGGGTAAGTTATATCCAACACCCCACTTCTCTAACATGATCCAACACCTCAAAAGGCTCAAACATTTGGGAGAAAGCTTGCTCCCATGACTGAACATTCACTACCCTCGATGAGGAGTCACCTTTAGGAACACGTGGACTCTGAAATAAAACTCCAAAGTTCTACTCCTATGGTAAACATAGGGATTATGATGATCATACACCTCCTTCATCCTTTGAAGAATCACCTGAACCATATCTATCACGTTCTGCACTAGTTTCTACCTATGAATTTCCAACTATACGACCCCAGTCTAGAACATTAGAGAATGGAAAGGTAAGCCATATAATCATTCAAACCATGCCATAACAACGGGGGAGTAAAAATTATTGTTGTAAGAAAATTCAACCAAAATAAGCTGACTCATCCACAAACCCCCAAAATCCATGACACAAGAACACAACACATCCTTGAGATTTTGGATGGTATGCTTTATCTAATCATCTATATATGGATGGAAAGTAGTGCTAAGGAATAACTGAGATCCACAATCATGATGGATACCTTTCCACACCATAGAGGTAAAATGACGATCATGATTAAATATGATTATCCTCAAGACTTTGCGGAGTATTACCAACTCCTCTAGGTGTTCCCTTGATAAAACCTACACTATTATTGACTTATTAATCAATATGATATGGGAAAATTTTATCAAACGGTCTATTGTCACCCATATAGAATAAAATCCTCCCTAATATTGAGGTAAACTAGTAATTAATTCCTTCAATATGTCCTCTCACTTACATTGAGGAACATCCAATGGATAAAGAAACCCACTAGGAACATAGTGTTCGACCTTCACCTTATGGTAGACCAAACATCTTGCCACAAACTCTACAATTAAAACAATTCAACCCAAACCACCAAAAAAACCCTCATAGATCTTGGTACGTCTTTTTCATTTCAGGATGTACATACAAGGGTGAGCTATGGAACTCATTAAGAACTACCTCATGCATTGATAAAGGTATTAAAAGCCTCCCCTAGAATAACACCTGATGCTGTTAATATTTAGACAAACTATCAGGGGAATCACCAAAGGAAACTTGGTATTTATAGAAATAAACCTCAGAGTCCCCTAGTTGGGACTCCTCATCCTTCTGCCCCAAGGAAAACTACACCATCATATAAAAATTAACACCTCTACCACCAACCTCTCTCGTATCAAGATTCATCACTGAAATCTATTTAATATCCCTCCAAGAATATCTAGATTCATATATGACATCCCTATGTGTATAAGGACCCGGCCTTATTACATTACATAGTATTGAATTTTTTCCATAAATCACTTTCTTTTACAATGAGTATCTTTTGAAGTTTAGAGCTTTAGAGAATTGGGACAATACATTCATAACATTACACATTATGACAGAGTGGATACCATAAAAATAGTACCCATTCCTTCCAAAATTTAAAACCTTCTAAATAAAACATGATTTATTTGATAGATATTCAAAAATTTAACTTGGATTCCTTCACTTTCTTAAACATATTTATAACCTATGAAAATCATATAAAAACTTTGGATGAGCACAAAAATCTCAGTAAGGTATATAAAAAACACATTATTCCAAGCATACTTGTAACATATGAAATCAATTTGAAAAGACATGCTTGTCACCCATATATACTTACTTTTTAAAACATGAGACTTCCACAATACCTAAGAACATAAGTAGAAGCATAAAGGTATCTTGGGTAATTACTTACATAATCTTGTAACCCTCTAGGCTACCTTATAATTTGTAACCCTTATGGCTACCTTACTATTTGTGTAACCAGCACAGTTACACTTGGATTAACCATATAGATGACCTCCAACTCACACATACCCAATTCATTAGAAGGAAATATAGGTCCCACCCTTCATCATAAAAAATTCCCAAGAACTATAACATAATCATACAACATGAATAATAGCATAAAAATATTTCTTTTAAACTTTGTAAAACAGAATTTTAAAAGAGGATTTTAAAAGGAAAGACCATTATAAATATCATATAATTGAATTGAAAATTAATATAGTGGATGAAATATGTATATACACTATAAATAAACATAATTCAACATAATATAAATAATTTCAATAGTACATAAATAACTAAGTAGAAGGTTAACCCAATGAATGGAAATCGGGTTAATAATTCCATTACCTTGGGTTTGTCTTACTTAAAACTTGTTTAAAATTATTGTATAATGGTTAAAAGAGTGTTATTAGTATTTTACAGAAACACGTTCATGTTTATAAAATCTTATATGATCATTTCATAACAACATTTTACCCTTTAATTGTTAGTATTTTTCTCCTTGAACTGTTTTTGGGTGAGTTCTTTACATGATTTCCAAGATTGGTTCATGATTGATGTTCTTGTCGATTGGAAGTGAAACTATAGAATTGGAATGAAGTATTATTTACATATTTCTAGTACCATAAATTACACCATTTATAATTTTGAATTCTTACATGAGGATGATTCATAATTTAAAACATTAATGGTGTTCGTTTAGATCATTTTAGTGGTTCTTTGATAATGATGACCTCATTTTGTTTTATAAATTAAAACCATGGGTACAAAATAATTCAAGAACCATAGATGAGAAATAATACACATATTATAACCATATTCAACCATAAAAAATGTTTTAAACTATACTTCAATGATTTAAATTAAAATGAAATCACATCATCCACAATGTCGGTAATTCGACACATTGTAGACAATGTTTTTAATTCCTTGAATAAGTGGGGGAGGAGAAGAATAATGATGATGAATTTTCCATGAAAATGAGAAAATACATAATATACAAGATTATAGAGATTTCATGCCTCTTGGTTAAGAGGAGGTGAGGAAAGAATAAGAAAATAAAGGAATCTTGAAATAAAAGAATACTTGAGAAATTTCTCACGAAAATTCGGCAGCATAACAACGTCTCTTAAAATTTCATAAAAATAGTTTGATGAGAGAAAGGGGATATCTAATCACTCTTAAATAATATATAAAGTAAGGGGGAATATGGAATGAAATATACCAACATAATCCAATGGTAAAGGAAGAGAATAACATAAAATGAAAGAAAAGAAATAAAATAAAATAGGATGTTTACATCTTGGTCTCTTCTCCTTGAGATCCTTCTTAAGGGCATTGGTTTTGGTATTTTGGTGAGACCAAAAGCTCTACGACGTGGGGAATAGCCTTGGGACAAGTATTGGGAATAACGTAGGCATGGATCAAGGCTTTAGAGGTGTAGGAAGAAGAGGGGAGTGAGGGTGGTATTTATAGTGGAGGAGAGGGGGTATTTTCATTATTTTAATCATTATTATAATATGTTTTCCCAAAATTATGAATAGTATTAGTTCATGTGACCTAAAATAGTAATAAAATCATTTTATATCGAACCAAGTGGCCTTAAATCACTTATGATGTCATAAAATAGTGTATTTTACTGATAATTTGATTATACGGTATTTTATCGTATTTCACTATTCATTGAAAATTCAAGAATTTCAGAAAAATCCAAAAAATTTACCATAACCATTTTTTGACGTATAGAATTAAAAAATGAAGTCCATTTTTAGAAAATGATTTTCAAAATATTATTAATTTAATTTTTCATATAAAAGCATACTTAATTCAAAAATTAACAATTCTAATTTTATAACTATTCCTATATCATGACGAAAAATTAACCAAGATGTTATTATCTTAAAGACTTAAGAAAATAAAATAATAATAAAATTTACTATTCATTAGGGTCATATTATTATTAATAAGGGTATGTTATTATTCACAAAAAAACAAGTTGGTTTCATCAGACTCCAAATAACTTACTGAACATAATTGTAGATGACAATTTCTTGAAATTCAAAACATAGAAGTAGAAAAATTATGTTTAAAGGATAGTTATAAATATATACATAAAACAAAGTTCCATGAATTTATATTTATTTTAAGAAAAACTTGGGGTGTTACATTATCCCAACCTTCTTGAAATTGCATCCTCATAATTTTATTTACTTATTAAACAACTGAGGGTACTTTCCCCTCATAGAATTTTCAAAATCCCATGTTGCTTCTTCAACCATGTGGTTTCTCCACAAAACCTTTACCTGGTGGATTATCTTATTCAGCAATACCTATTCCCTTCGATGAAGAATCTAAACTAGTTTCTCTACATAAGAATGGTTCTCTTCCAGCTGAACTGCTTCTGGGATCAAGACATGGGATTAATCTGGCACATACTCTCTCAACATTGAAACATGAAAAACATTGTGTACCTGAGATGAACTTGGAGGCATAGCTACTCGGTATGAAACTGGTCTAACTTTTTCCAAGATTTCAAAAGGGATGATGAATCACAGACTTACCTTTCCTTTTTTACCAAAACGCATCACACTTTTCCTAGGAGAGATTTTAAGGAAAACATGATCACCTACCTCGAAAGAGAAGTCTTTCCTTTTGTTATCTGTATAAATTTTATTCCTGCTTCAAGCTGTACAAATGTGTTGTGGGATCATCTTCACTTTCTCATCCACTTATTCTACTAATTCTAGTCCCATCAACTTTCTTTCACCAACTTCATCCTAAAATGTTGGAGTCTGAAACTGCTTCCCATAAAAAGCCTCAAAAGGTGCCATATGTATACTGGAATGAAGACTGTTATTATAAGAAAGACCAACTAAAGAAATATATTGATCCCAACTTCCTTGATAGTCCATTTAAGAAGCTCGAATCATATCCTCCAAATTCTGAATCATTCATTCTGATTGCCCATCTGATTGAGGATGAAAAGATGTACTGAAATTTAATTCTGTGCCCAATGACTTCTAAAGTCCCTTCCAAAAGTTAGAAGTGAAGCTTGGATCTCAGAAAGATACAATGGAAAGAGGAACTCCATGTAACCTGACAATCTCCTGGAGTTACAGTCGAGAAATTATATCCAAAGACATTGTATCTTTAATAGAAAGAAAATGTGCAGATTTTGTCAGCCGATCAACCATAAACTAAATCACATTGTCACCTCGATAAGTCTTTGGTAGTCCCACCACAAAGTCCATGGATACATTCTCCCTTTTTCACTATGTCACTAGAAAAGGCTGAAGCATCCCCTTCGGTAACTGCCGCTCTGATTTAACCTGTTGACATGTTAAGCATTTCACAATAAAATCAGCAATATCCCCTTTCATTCCATCTCACCAATAATACTCCCAAAGGTCTCTGTACATCTTAGTACTTCCAGGATGAACTAAAAATGGATAACTATGAGCTTCACACAACAAATCATTCTTCAACTGATAATCACTTGGCATGTACAACCTTTTTCCAAATCTTAAAACACAATCTTTATCAAGGTTAAATTTTGGAAACTTACCCATTTTAACCAATTCTTACTTGTTTCGTAGCTCATGGTCTTCCTCATAAGCTCGCTTAATTCTTTCTGACAACGACTACTACACTAAAACCTGAAACAAAATAGAGGTATTTCCTACACCCACAACTTCTAAAACAAAATTCATCAAGTCATTAATCAAGGGATCATGTTCCAAACGTAACATGGTTAATGATTCATGATGTTTACGACTCAAGGAATCTGCCAATTTGTTTGCTTTTCCAGGATGGTAATTGATCGTTCAATCATAATCCTTTATTAGTTCAAGCCATATTATCTGCCTCATGTTTAATTCCTTCTGAGTGAATATATACTTCAAACTGTTATGGTCATTATTTATTTGACATTTGGTTTCGTATAAATTATGCCTCCAAATTTTCAAAGAAAAAAACCACAGCTGTCAATTCCAAATTAGGTGTGGGATAATTTAACTCATGTGGTTTTATTTTTCTTGAAGCAAAAGCAATTACCTGATCATTGTGCATCAAAAAACAACCAAGTCCTTCCAAAGAAGCAATATTGTAGATGAAAAACTTGTCATTTCAGGAAGGAAAGGACAAAACTGGAGCATTCACCAATCTCTTCTTCAGTTCCTGAAAACAAACATCACATTCTTCTTTCCAAAAAAATTTAACCCCTTACCGTGTTAACTTAGTTATTGGGCTAGATAACCGATAAAAGTTCTTAACAAAAATCGGTAATAACCTGTTTATCCAAGAAAACTACGAATCTCTATAACATTTGTGGGTCTTGTCCATTCATCAACCACTTTTGTTTTTGCAGGATCAACTTTTATCCCATCCTTACTTATAATGTGCCCAAGAAAAGAAATTTGTTGCTACCAAAATTCACACTTTCTGAATTTTCCATACAGTTTCATTTATTTTAAGGTTTGTAAAACAACCCTTAGATGTTTTTCATGCTCCTATTTATTTTTAGAAAATACCAGAATGTCATCAATATACACAACCAAAAACTTATCCAAGAACTCATAAAATACTCTATTCATAATATTCATGAATACAATAGATGCATTAGTTAATACAAATGGCATAACAACAAATTCATAATGCCCATATCTAGTACGAAAGTCTATTTCTAGGATGTTATCCTCCTTCACCTGCAGCTGATGGTATCTAGATCTCAAGTCAATCTTGGAAAAGTACTGATCTCCCAAGAGCTGATCAAACAAATCATCAATATGAGGCAAAGGATACTTGTTTTTAATAGTGATGTTATTCAACTCTCTATACTCAGTGCAAAGTTTCATGGAACCATATTTATTTTTAACAAACAAAACAGGAGCACCCCATGGTGATGTGCTAGGACGAATGAAGCCTTTTTTAAGAAAATCCAACAAATAATTTTTAAATTCAAGAAGTTCTATTTGATCCATATGATATGAGGGTTTTGAAATTGGATTAGCATCAGGAACTAAGTAAATTGTGAATTAAACTTCTCGATCAGGTATGACATTGGGTAACTCATCAGAAAAAATATCAAGGTATTCATTTACGACTGGAACATCATTAATCTAAATAGTTCTGTTGTTTTCAACAATATGAGCAAGATAACGTTCATTTCCATATTTCAATAGTTTCTCAGATTCTTGATATGTTATCAATTGTATGGTTTCTTTCTTATATACAAAATGAAACTATTTCTAAAAAAAAACTTCTATAGCTCTATAGTCAATCTTAGAAAAATGAACAGAAAGCCAATCCATTCCCGGAATCACATCAAACTTGACTAAGGAAAAAACAACATGGTTTGCAGGTAAAGTCTTTCCACAGAACATAATATAACTATTCTTATAATTCATATTTTCTATAATATTTCCACTTGGTGTTTTAACAACAATATCCGGTTTCATTTTTTGAGGAGATATTTCCAATTTACATGAAATTTTCTCAGAGATGAAGGAATGTGTAGACCCCATATCAAACAAAACATTAGAAAAATCTGAGTAATAAAACAAATTACCTGATACAACTTCATTGGATGGTCCGACATCTGCTGATGTGGTTGCAAAGGATCTCACTACACCTTCTGCTTGTAGTCTGGATTCTTTGCATCATTCGGATCTCTCTTTGGCCAGGCATTTTCATAATGACCCATCTCACTGCATTTAAAGCACTTTACAATTTTCTTATCAGGATTAGTCTTTGGATCATTTTCATTATAATCTTGAGCCATATTCCCAAACTTACCACATTTAAAACAATTCCCAATTTTTATAAGACATTCCCCAGGCTGCTTCTTGCCCCACTTTTCACAAACTAGAAACTGGATTTTCTTACCATCAGATTTCATTGGTTGATTCTTACCCATTGATTTCCATGTGTACCTATTCTTATAATTATTTCCAAAATGCATGTGATCATCAGCAAACTCCATATCTACCCACTCAACACATCGGACAAGTTTCTCATAGCTTTGGAATTCACGGGAGGCCAACGCCCTTCGATACCTTGGATTCACTCCTGAGTAAAAGCAGTTGATTTTTCAATCAAGATCCATAATAATATTTGGAGCATACCTCGCCAGTCAAGTGAAGTTTGATTCATACATGACCACTGAATCTTCCTCCTTTTGTTTCAATTCATGGAATTTCTTCTCCATCCTAATTCGCACAACCTTAGAAAAATATTTTTCAAGGAAAAAACTTTTAAATTCATCCCACTCTAAGGAAACAAAATCCTCTCTATCCCTGGTATTCTTTAACATCGACCACCACTGATCATATTAACCTTCAAAATGATAAATTGAAAGACATACCTTTTTATTTTCTGGACATCCCATAACATCGAATATCTTTTCAAGGGCTTTAATACATCCTTCAGCTGCGATGGGGTCAGAAGATCCATAGAAATCAAGAGGGTGTTGTCTCATAAAATGTGCCACTATTTTCATGTTTCGTTGTAGTACCTATATTTGTTCTCTTTCATGGATTCTACCACCATTTATTTCCTACGTCAGCTGATCCATTACTATCAAAAATTTCTCAGTTCCAATCCCTACCATTTCGGGCTGTAGATTTGAAAGGATGTTGTTCTGTCAGTGCCTCTCCTCTTCAGCTTCCCTGTTTCTTCTACGGACAACCATTCTGAACAAACATAACTTTGACGAAGAAACATGGTGATCTTTAAATTCTATAACATTTCAAATTTATCATATAGTGAAAATCATTTATGGTATTCTATTAACATCACTCTAACCCCTAAAGTTATCTAAACCATCCTATGATACTAACTATAAGGACCAAGACTTATTACATTACATAGTCTTGAATTTAGTCAAGAAATCACTTCCTTTTACATTGAGGATCTTTTCAAGTTTAGATCTTTAGAGAATTAGGACAGTACATTCATAACATTACACATTATCACAGAGTAGATACCATAAAAATAGTACTCATTCCTTCCAAAATTTAAAATTTTTCAAATAAAACATGATTTCTTTAATAGATCTTCAAACATTTAACTTGGATTCCTTCACTTTATTACACATCATTATAACTTATGAAAATCATTTAAAAACTTGGGATGAGCACAAAAAGATCAGTAAGGGATATAAAAAAACACATTAGTCCACGCATACTTGTAACATATGAAATCACATTCAAAATACATGCTTGTCACCAATATATACTTACTTTGTAAAACATGAGACTTCCAAAATACCTAAAAATATAAGTATAACCATAATGTTATCTTGGGGAATTACTTACTTAATCTTGTAACCCTCTCAGGTACCTTATAATTTGTAACCCTCACGACTACCTTACTATTTGTGTAACCATCGCAGTTACACTTGGAGTAACCATATGGTCAACCTCCAATTACATATACCCAATGAATTTGAGATAAATATAGGTCCCAACCTTTATTATAAACAATTCACAATAACTATAACATAATCATACAACATGAATAATAGCTTAAAAACATTTCTTTTGAACTTTGTAAAACCGAATTTTAAAAGACGATTTTAAAAGGAAAGTCCATTACAAATATCATATAATTGAAGTGAAACTTAATTGAGTGGATGGAATATGTATATACACTGTAAATACACATAATTAAGCATAATATAAACAATTTCAATATAAGATAAATAACGAATTATAAGTTTAACCCAAAGAATGGAAATCGGGTTAAGAATTCCCTTACCTCGGGTTTTTCTTAATTAAAACTTGTTTAAACATCCTGTATAATGGTTAAAAGAGTGTTATTATTATTTTACAGAAACATTTTCAAGTTTATAACGTATTATATTATCATTTCATAGAATCATTTCACCCTTTAATTGTTAGTATTTTTCTCCTTGCACTGTTTTTGGGTGAGTTCTTTACATGATTTCCAAGATTGGTTCATGATGGATGTTCTTGTCGATTGGAAGTGAAAATACAGAATTGGAATGGAGTAGTATTTACATATTTACCATACCATAAATTATACCATTTATAATTTTGAATTCTTACATGAGTATGATTCATAAGTTAAAACATTAATGATGTTCGTTTAGATCATTTTACTGGTTCTTTGATAATACCGAACTCATTTTGTTTTATAAATTAAAACCATGTGTACAAAAGAATTACAGAACCATGGATAAGTCATAATAAATATATTATAACCTATTTCAATCATCAAAATGGTTTCATGAATAGACTTGAAGTATTTAAAGAAAAATCAAATCACATCGTCCACGATGTCAGTAATTCGACACATCGTGGACAATGTTTTTAATTCCTTGAATAAGTGGGAGAGGAGAAGAAGAATGATGACGAATTTTCCATTAACATGAAAACATAAATAATATACAAGATTCTTGAGCTTTCATTCCTCTTGTTTAAGAGGAGGTGAGAAAATAAGAAGAAAATAAAGTAATATTTAAATAAAAGAAAACTTGATAAATTTCTCATGAAAATTTTGTAGCCTAACAGCGTCTCTTAAAATTTCATAAAAATAGCTTGATGAGAAAAAGGGTATATCTCATCACTATTACATAATATGTACAGTAATGGTGGATATGGAATAAAATATCCCAACATAATCCAAAGGTAAAGGAAGAGAATAACATAAAATGAAAGAAAAGAAAGAAAATAAAAAATGATGTTTACCTCTTGATCTCTTCTCATTGAGATCCTTCTTAAGGGCTTCAGTTTTGGTCTTTTGGTGATATGAGAAGCTCTTGGACGTGTGGAAGAGACTTTGGAGGATTATTGGGAAAAAATTGGGCATGGCTCAATGCTTGAGAGGTGTAGGAAGAAGAGGGGAGTGAGGGTGGTATTTATAGTGGAGGAGAGGGGGTATTTTTCATTATTTTAATCATTATTATAATATTTTTGCCCAAGATTATGAATAGTCTTAGTTCATGTGACCTCAAATAGTAATAATGTCATGTGAGTTAGAACCAAGTGGCCTTACATCACTTATGATGTCATAAATAGTGTATTTTACTGATAATTTTATTATACGGTATTTTTTCGTATTTCACTATTCATCGAAAATTCAAAAATTTCAGAGAAATCCCAAAAAATTAACCGAACCATTTTTCGATGTGTAGAATTCAAAAATGTAGTACATTTTTTGAAATTGATTTTCTAAATATTATTAATTTAATTTTTTAAATAAAATCATAGTTAATTCAAAAATCAACAATTCTAATTCTATAACTACTTCTATATCACAATGAAAAATTAAACAAGATGTTATTATCTTAAAGCCTTAAGATAATAAAATAATAATAAAATTTACTATTCATTAGGTTCATATTACTATTCATAAGGGTATGTTACTATTCACAAAAAAACAAGTTGGTTTCATCAGACTCCAAATAACATACTGAACACAATTGTAGATGGCACTTTCTTAAAATTCAAAACATAGAAGTGGAAAAATTTTGTTTAAAGACTAGTTATAAATATCTACTTAAAAAAAAGTTCCATGCATTTCTATTTATTTTTAGAAAAACTTGGGGTGTTACAATGTGGATTTATGCTTGAGGAATCTACTACAATGTTACCCTTGCATGGTGCACATGAAATATCAAAGTCATAATACTTCAAGAATTCCATTCACCTACATTATTTTAAGTTCAGGTCATGCTGAGAGATGATATACCTCAGGCTCTTATGATCGATAAAAGCATAAAATGAAATCTGATGAGGTAATGTCAACATAACTTCATGGAAAAAACAACTACTATCAAATCAAGATCATAGGTGGCATAGTTACACTCAAGAGGACATAACTAATGAGACCCATAAGAAACAGTAGATCTCTGCTGTATCAAAAAAAATGCAAACTAATATGCAAAGAATCATAGAAAACCTCAAAATAAATGTCATGACCCAACCCATCAGAGCCTGGATTGCTGGTGATAAGCTGAGTGTGACTACCCCAAGACAACCTCCAATAGTCCAAGGGATGGAGAATAGAATTAAGTAGGTATAAATCATACATGAGAGTAATTATCCTAATGTACTTACACACACAGACACACATCTCCAAGACCATACAATGTTAATAAAGTAGAAACAAATGGTTCCATAAATGCATGCACCAAATCTACCCCACATCAAAGTATGATAAAAGTACTAAAATTGATAAAGGGGAAAATAGAAGCCCAACCAAAAACTACAGAGATTCCAACCTACTCAGAAGAAGGGAACAACTGACAAATGAAACCACCTAGAAAACATCGCGGTCTGGATTACCCAACTATGCTCCACCTTCTCCATATCCTCATAGGAAACTACAAAAAGGGTCATCGTCTATATAATAAACAAAACATGTGGTAAAATCCCATGCATGGGTGAGTATAACATTACCCGGTATGACACCTAGAAATCACTAAGCATAAAGAATCAATATTAGTCATATCATAACAAAAATACACTAATAAAAAACCCAGATACACTCATAATAAAAAACCAATCTGAATTAGTTTTAACAAATACCATCATCCCCACGATACTTTCCAAAGATTCAAGATAATTCTCATTCTGGGATAATTCACTCCACGATCCATTCCATCACTGATGGCACTATTCCAAGAGGTCATGATCATTGGTCCTCATCCAAAAAGTACTCATTGGATCTTATAAGATCTTATCATCAAGGTAGGGGATCAAACCTAGGGCCACTGTGAGACTTTGTAAACCCTACTGGATTTTCCTGCTAAATAGAGGATTGACACACTATGCATGGTGGACACACTGATACCATGAACCCCACCAAGGAATGATAGAGGATCCCAACCTAGTCTTGTAATGGGATTCACCGAACTCTATCCAATACTTCACTCATAGAGGGGACCATAATCATATGTTAAGGATGTAAGTCCACATTGTACCCTTATGGGAAAGGACCAATGCATCACACTTAATTGAACTAGGTCCATATTGAAAAGATGAAGGGATCCAAACCATCTCTTAGGAAGTAAATAATGTTTAATTAGGGTACACGACATGCCCCACTAAATCTAGACCTGACCTTGTTTATTCCAATGTTCTTCTTCCCATGCTTGTGTACCTTGGGAATTTCCCTTGTACACCTGGCTATGTTTGAGTAAATCGCTCATCCTGTGTACTTTGGACATTTCCAAGTACACGGCTTGGTCTATGTACTTGGATTATGATTGTGTATCCTCTAAGATACATGAAATTACTCCAGCCAAATGTCACACTATGTGTAGTAGGGACCACACAGAATGGGATCCTTTTCACTTCCACAGAAATCCTAGTATTGCAACTAGGGTCTCACATGGTGTGTAATACCAAATTTCACACCATGTAATATGGGTTTTTTAGAAAACCATAGCTCCTTCTCTACATGAACTCATACCACTTCCACCTTTAGATCCACTAAAAACACACTAAGGATTGTGGATTTAGGTCAATTTGATCTCTCCATCTCTATAGATCCATTTTTGACCATCCAAATTAGTTGTAAAACTACCACTATTCGCCTATGTTTTCGCCACTAAACAAGCAAAGAAGAAAGGGACCCTATGTCAGTTGGATCCACCTTGATTCATACTCCATCATTATTTCACCTTGATCTCACCCTCTATAACAAACCTTACCCATGTTATTGAATTATTTTACTAAATAATGGTCATGAAACAACCAAATACCCAATATTCTTCGAACCGTAAGGAAAAAGGATTCCCCATGATGAACATGCAAAGAAATAGGGGGATAAAACCATAAACAATAAATGTGAGGAATAAACCTCAGCATTTTTTTCATTTCATAATTGATCCATTATTATAGAATAGGTGAATAAAGAGGAATAATCAACAACAAACAAATTAATCAACCATCAAATAAATCAATCGTCGATATCTGAATCAATTATTTTCTGTTAAATTGATTCACTTTAGACATGGGATAAATAAATTGGATTAATTAAATTAAATCAAAAATCATACCTAGAGTTTGGATGGAATTTTGATGAAGAAGTATTCTGAGTTTTCATCATTGTTGTGATCCATGATCTTTATTTAAGTAAACGATTTTTATGGTACCAATTTGTTCCTATGATCCAATTTAATCCACTAATGTCTCTCCAAAGGATACTCCCTAGGTCTCCAGGGTTATGAGACTAACCCTGAGACTTACTGTTAATAGTATATTTATAGAGGATAGACCTAGGTCATTGTGTCAATGAAATAAAATATATTAAATAATTTATTTATTTATTTTTAGTGCCCATCAAAACTTTTTCACAAATGTGAGACACTGAAAAGGGTTATGTCATGACTAGGGTAAAACCCACATTTTGAACTCAAAAATGGCCTCAAAATTTTGATTTAGGATTCCATTCAAGAGTCATTCCACTTTTTCAAGAAAACTTCATGCAAGTGATATTAATGTATTTAATATTTTTCAAATATCAATTTTGGGCTCACTAGGCCTCAAGATCTCACATCATCTCTGGAATGGCTTCATAAATATTTTTAAATAAATTTCAAATCTTTAGAAGGAAAAAAATGAGACATAAAATTCTCCCCACCTTGGAAAATTGCATCCTAAAAATAAAAAAAAAGAACTACTCAAAAATATGTGGGTACTAAGTTTTCATATGATAATTCCACTCTCAGGTTCTCTCTTAAAGATTCTCATGCTTCCACCAAACATATACCAAAGGAATTTCTCACCAATGGGGGACATCCTCTATCAATCCACTATCTATGCCAGGTACTCTATAATGGTAGATCTATCCTCAATTTCCATATCACTCCAATATATAACATGTGATGGGTCATGTGCATACCTCCTCAGCTATGACATGTGGAATACATTGTGTACCCGGTCCAACTATAGCGGTATAAACAAGTGGAAAACCACCTTTTTGACTCTACAAATTATCTATAAAGGGACAATGAATCTTGGATATAGATTGTTTCCCTATCCATATATTTATAACCCGTGGTGAGGTGAGACCTTCATGAACACATGGTCTCCCTCCTCAAACTCTAAATGCCTCAATCATTGGTCCTCATAGTACTTCTAATGGATTTATGTAGTTCACAACCACTCCTAGTTAATCTGCATCTTCTTTATAGTATCTCACATGAACTATGGTACCATGAGTATTGACTCGCCCAGACCATTCCAACAAAGTGGTGACCTACAGGGTCACTGATACAAGGCCTTGAATAGTGTCATATCGATGGTGTAATGGTAGTTGTTTTTGTATGAAAAACTCCACCAACGTTTGGTTATCCTCCCAATTATGGCCAAATTCTAACATGAAAGCTTGTATCATGTCGTCCAAAACCTAAATAGTTCTCTTAGTTTGGCCTTTATTGTGAGGGTTAACTTTAATGATCAAATACAACTTAGTTTCAAATGCCTCCTTTAATCCTCTCTATGATCATGATTTTAAGTGATCATCATGGTCTGAAATGATCATTGAGGGAACTCTGTGGATCAAAACTATATCCTGCATGTAAAGGCATTCTAATATCTCTACTAAAATCTTCTCTCAAATAGCTAGGTAGTGGTTCAACTTCGTGAGTCAGTCTACAATTACGTAGATGTAATCGTTTCCTCTAGATATACATAGTAATCCTATCACAAAGTCCATAGATATCCCATACCACTTCCACTCTATCACCTCAAGGGGTTGAGCTAAATCCACTGGAACCTAGTGTTTAGCCTTCACCTGATGATAAGTGAGGCATCGAGATACAAACTTTTCTACTAAATTCATCATGTCTAGCCACCAAAACTTACATAGGAGGTCTTGATACATCTTTTCCAAACCTATATGTACTATCAAAGAGGATCTATGAAACTCCCTCATCACATCCTCCCTCAATGTTACTAGTACCATCAACCATACTCTAAAAAGGATAACATGGTCCCTGCCTTTAGAAAATCCATCAAGAGCACATCCAATGGATATATGAGTATGTAAGGTCTCATAATTGTTATCCCAATGCTGATATTCCTTGATATGTTGTAAATGTGGTGGGTTAACAATCATAAAATGAAGATATAAATAATTATCCTCATCCACTATGACCAACTGAAATAAGTATAACTTCTCTGATTCCACAACTAATAATTGAGAAAAATATCTCTTAATGAGAGCATTTATCACCATGTTCCCCTTCCTATGAGTAT
Organism: Viscum album; assembly: GCA_963277665.1. NCBI lineage: Eukaryota > Viridiplantae > Streptophyta > Magnoliopsida > Santalales > Viscaceae > Viscum > Viscum album. The sequence goes on from OY728163.1 coordinate 214,076,090, forward strand.
AGACTATCTTGAATTCATAGTCCTAGAGGAACTCTAGACCTTACCTCTGTCTCAAGTTAATAACCTTCTAAGAGATGATATACTTGAGACTCTTATGGTTAGAGTAGATGATAATCCACTCAACCATAATGTAGTGTCACCTCATATTCAGGGTTAATACCATCACTACCAACTCAAGATTGTGGTTCATGTAGTTCTTCTTATATAGTCTCAGCTACTGAGACACATAGGAAATCACAACCTACCTACACATCAGCACGCAACCAATCATGGTCTCTGAGGCATCGTAAAACACTACATACTCGACACCCTCCTCTATAAATCTCAATATGGGTGCTCTCGTTAAACTTTTCCTCAACTACTAGAAAGACGGTTGTCACCTTTCCATCTAAATGAAAGGATTCCCCATCTTGGTCAAAGTAGTCAAAGGTTCTATTATCCTAGATAAATTGAGAAAAAATATTATGTAGTAGCCTTAAAACTCAATGAAGATCCACACCTCCATCACACACTTGTGTGGCTCCCAAGATAACATTGCCTCAACCTTGGATGAGTCTACTGCTACACCATCATTTGAGATGACGTGTCCAAGAAAGCATACCTCATGAATCAAGAACTGAAACTTTGAGAGCTTCCCATAAAGATGGTTCTCTCTAAGTGGGGCTAGAACCATCCCCAAGTGTCTCGCATGCTCCTCCTTAGACACTGAGTACACTAGGATATTGTTGATTAAGACTACCATGAACTGATATAAGTATTAATGATCCATATTGTGAGTACCATGAAAACTATTGGGGTGTTTTTCATGATGAAAGGAATCACCAAGTACTCATAGGAACCATAGTGACATCTAAATGTCATCTTTGGTATATCCACATCCCATACTCATAGTTGGTGACAACCTGATATGAGGTTAATATTTGAGAACCATCACTTCCCTCTAAAATGGTATAAGATATTATTGATCCTTGGCAGTGGATACTTATTCTTCATGGTTACCTATTTTAGATGCCAATAATCAACACACAACCTCAATCTCCCATCCACCTTCTTGGTGAACAACATTGGGGCTATCTATGGGGGGAAAATGGGTTTCACAAAGCTCTTCCTCTATAAATCATCCAACTACACCCTCATCTCTTGAAGATTTATAGGATCCATCTTATATGATGTTGAATATATTGGATCTTTCTTGGTGTGTAATTTATTTCATTATTCTAACTCTCATCAGGGAGATAAGTCAGGAACGTCCTTAGGATATACATTCTCACACTCTAACACCACCATAGGAAACCAGTATCCCATAACACCCACTACTCCAACCTACTCTTTATGGGTTTCCTTCTCAACCATGAAGGAAAACCCCATCCCATCATCATGGAAACACCACATCCTCCCCCTAAAATAGCCAATATGGGCATGAATTATGTATCGACAACCCATACCTAAATGACGCTATAATTCCTCATATCTACTAAAAATAAATATCATAAAAAATATTTAATCTAAGAGTCAGGTCATACTATTGGAAAAGGTGTGTGATCACTATGTCACCTCCTTTTGAAGTCTCTAAGTGCAAGGGTCAAGCTAAGGGCACAACTGGAATCTCAGAGTCTTGAACTAGGAAAGTGGATAGAAAGGAATGAATCAAACTTGTTTCCATGAGTAATAAAAATAAGGTATAAAAGACATATATTGTACCTTGTATCATCCATGGAGCCTTAAGTTTATAGGACTCCACTTCCAATAGTTATCCTCACCCCTGCCCACCATCCTCCAAATCCTGGAGCAGACCACCTAGGGTTGGTGGAGGAAATAAGTCCAATCGTATGCCACCTTCAACTAATCTATCTGCTCCTATTTCACATCCACTACCCTGTATACCTCCATGATCCTTTCTTTATCTTTTCCTAGGTGGTCCCTTAACCATATCCTTTCTATTTTTTTCAATGGGTGGGACAATCTCAATAAATATTTCCTTAACCGTCACATAAGAAGCACTACCTCTCCCTCAGCTAACTCAAGCTATCATGGGATCCCTAAACTACTAATCCCATATCTTGGTATCATATACTAAAGCTTCTATCATGATCATATCCCTAATATTGTTGTTGTATACGAGCTACCAAGGTATCTTCCCCTAGTTTCCCACTACCTGCACCCATGGTTTGTGTTTTCTCTTCCAAGACACTCTATACAACTAAAACCTACTCCAACACTCCAACATAAGTGCGAATGTAAAGATATATCACTAAATTACTGACATATTAATGTAATACCTAAATAAAGGTATGTTACTTGAAGAATTAATCTCACGTTATATCTAGGGAGTATCGTAAGAGATTAGTAAACCTTAATAAATACTCCTATATGGTCAAACTTCCCTATTGTATATGAAGAAGATCCAAGATGTGTATTGATGAAAATGTGGATGGATAGAACTCATCCTTAAAGAGATGCTCAAAGTTTGACTAGAAGAGAGTTTTCACATCATGTGACTGAGTCACTAGACTCCACCTTTTCCTAGTAGATCCTTAAATAAGACTCATTGTGAGTACTTCCTTATAATATTTAGGCATCCACATGAGGCAGAAAACTTGGGAGACTACCTCTATCTAGTCCTCAATAACTAGGGGTTCTGGATTTCATTAAAACCAAGGAGTGAACTACCTATGGAACTCATGCAGAACACTCAGTCTATATGCATACTTAGAAAGTACTATCGGTGCTAACTTATACTCAATATGTAGTGGCATGACTAGAAACCCACCCAGAGGTACCATCTCTGGTACAAGTCCCTATACCAAATCATTTTCACTTGGAGGATTATCCTCATGATCCCACTATGGAATCATGGATGGAAAATGTTGTGGAGGAATCCTGAAATAAGATCAATATGCACCACGATCAATAGAGTATATCTGGGAAGGTAACTCAAAAAGTATATGGAAACCATAACCCATTCTTAAATGATGAATGTATCAATATTTTTTCATTAAACCAATTTTTATATGTTTCAATTAAACAAGTAGGTTAAAATAATCTTGATGAATGGATATGTTTTCCACTGCACTAACACTGGAGTCCCTAATGAAAAAGATGAACTTGAAACACTTTAACACTATCTCCATAAATTCCAAACCAATTTTATATCTAGAAAAAAATATACACTTTGGTCCTTAGGTATAAATGACTTCCTATGATACCAATCCATCATGACCCAACCCACCGAGGCTTGAATAGCCGTCGATAAGCTATGTGTGACTACCCTAATCCCACCACCAATAGGTTGGGGGATGGAAACCAGTATATAGCAGGAATAAACTATACATGGGATGCATTAGCATAATGTGTACACACACACACACGAATATCAAATCCCATAAAATTGTAAGAAGGTGGAGAAAACTAATACCATAAATTCATGCACACCATCTACCCAAAATTAGAGTACAAAAAAAGTACTAAAAATGATTAAGGGTCCAAATACAAGCCCAAACAAACTACAGAGATTCCATTCTACTCAGAAGAAGGGGGCCATTGAGAAATGAAACCACCCTAAAAACACCTTGGTCTATCTAGACCAACTATGATCTGCTTACTCCATGTCCTTATAGGACACCGTCAAAAGGGACATCATCTACATAACTAATAAAATGTGTGGGAAGATACCATGAATGGATGAGTATAATAATACCCTGTAAGATACCCCAAAAATCACTAATCATGAATCATTAATAGTATTAAAATCATAAAATAATTTACTAATAAACACAAACCTATATATACTCATAATAGAAAACCAGTCTCAAGTAGCCTTAACCAATACTTCTAGCCACAAGATGTTGCTCGAGGATTCAAGGTAACACTCATTATGGGAGAATCTACTCCATGAACTAGGCTATCAATGATGAAATTCATCCAAGAGGTCATGATCATTGGGCCTCTCCCAAGAAGTACTCATTGGATCTCATGAGATATCATTATCTGGGCAGGGGATCACACCTAGGTCCATTAGGGGACTCCAAAAACCATACTGGATATCCTAGCTAGAAAGGGGGAAATTACCTATTCATGGTGGTCACACCGATACCAGAGACCCCACATAGGAATAATAGAGGATCCCACACTGGTCCCATAGGGGAATGCACCGAATTATATCTAATAATATACTCATATATTGGAACACTATCCTATGTCAAGGATGTAATGTTGCAATTTACCCTCATGGTAAAGGACCAAGGTATCACACTCAACTGAACCTGGTTTATACAAAAGATAAAAAGGGCTCCAATCCATATATGAGGAAGTACATGAATTTTACCACTAAATATGGACCTTCTCATGTCTATTCATATGTCCCTCTTTCTATTCTAGCATACCTCAGGTTGTGCCCATGTACACTTGGCCATGTCTGACTACACGGCTCAACACGTTTACCCTGGCCATGTCTAAGTACACGGCTTGGAACGTGTACCTGGACTGTTCCCACGTATCCTATGAGATACACAACATTCCACCAACCAAATGTCAAATGGAATTTGGTAAGACCACATAGTGTGTGATCCTTATCTCTTCCATGGAAACCCCAATGCCATAAATGGGGTCCCACATGACGTGTAACACCATATTACACGTCGTGTAATGTGGGTTTTCCAAAAATATATTGATCCTTCTCTGCATGAATCTGTGTCACCAATACCTTTATATCTACTGTAAAACTCACTAAGGATTGTGGATCTAGGTAAATCTAAGCTCACCATCACTAGAGATCAGTTTCTGACCATTAAAGTTTGTTAGAAAACTACCATTGTTTTCTTGTGCCATCATTGCTCATCAAACTGGGAAGAAAGAGACCTCTATATTGGCCTAATCCACCTTGAGTAATACTCAACCATTGCCACACCTTGATTGAACCCTTGATCATGAACCATACCAGCAGTATTGATTCATTGCACTGAAAAATGATCTTACAATGACCAAATACTTGATATTCATTAAATCAAGGGCAAAAGTAATTTCCATTGATGAACGTGAAAAGAAATAGGGGGAGAAAATGATAAAAAAATAAACATGAGGAATAAAACTTGAGGAATATAACTTGGCCTTTTTTTCCTTTCATACTTGATCCATTGTTTCAAAAAAGATGAATAGAGAGGAATAATCAACAACAAAAAAATAAATCAACTGTAAAATAAATGAATCCTTGATGCGTGAATCAATTATTATTTGTGAAAATGATTTACATTAGACATGGGATAAATAAAAATTATGAATTCAAATAAATAAAAAATCCTACCTAGATTTTGGATTGATCACTAATGAAGAACGAATTTTTGTTGTCACCATTGGTGAGATCCACAATCTCTGTTGGCATAGACAATCTGTATTATAAGGACCTGACCTTATTACATTTCATAATATTGAATTTAGTCAAGAAATAACTTCGTTTCACATTGAGGATCTTTTAAATTTTAGAGCTTTAGAGATTTGGAAAATAATACATTCACAACATTACACATTATTACAGGGTGGATACAATAAAAACAATATTCATTTCTTGAAAAACTTTTCAAATAAAACATGATTTCTTTGAAAATTATTCAAACATTTAACTTGGATTCCTTATTTTTCTTACACATACTTATAACCTGTGAAAAGCATTTAAAAACTTGGGATGATCAAAAAAAGATCAGTAAGGGATATAAAAAGAAGGGAAGAACACATTAGTTTATGAACACTTGTAATGTATAAAATCATTTTCAAAAGACATACTTGTCACCCACATATACTTACTTTGTGAAACATGATATTTAAATAAGATCCACAAAAAACATAAGAACATAAACATAAAGTTATCTTGGGGCATTAAATATATAATATTGTAACTCTCATGGATACCTTATAATTTTTAACCCTCACGGCTACCTTACAATTTGTGTAACCATCGCAGTTTCACATGGAGTAACCATACGGCTGACCTCCAACTTACTCTTACCCAATGAATTGGAGGGAAATATAGGTCCCACACTTCATAATAAACAATTCCCAAGAATCATAGAATAATCATACAACATGAGTGATTCCATAAAAACATTTCTTTTGAAGTTCGTAAAACAGAATTTTTAAAAGAGGATTTTTAAAAGAAAATCCCCTTATAAATATCATATAATTAAAGTGAGAATGAAATGAGTGGATGGAATATGTAAATACACTATAAATACATATAATTAAACATGATATAAAAATAATTCATCACACAAAATTTTTTAATACAAAATAAATAATTAAGTAGAATATTAACCCAAAGAATGGAAATCGGATTAAGAATTCCCTTACCTGGGGTTTGTCTTATTTCAACTCATTTAAACCTCCTCTTGATCTCTTCTCAATGAGATCCTTCTAAAGGACTTTGGTTTTGGACTTTTAGTGAGACCAGTAGCTCTAGGACGTGGGGAAGAAGGTTGGGGAGGGAATTTGGAAAAAATTAGACAATGATCAAGGCTTGAGAGGTATGAGAGGAAGAGGAGAATGAGGGTGGTATTTATAGTGGATGACAGGAGGTATTTTTCATTATATTAATCATTGTTGTAATATTTTTTCTCAAGAATATGAATAATATTAATTCATGTGACCCCAAATAGTAATAATAGCATGGAAGTTTGAACCAAGTGGTCTTACATCACTTATGATGTCATAAATAGTGTATTTAATTGATAATTTGAATATAAGGTATTTTACCGTATTTCACTATTTATCGAAAATTAACGCATTTCAGAAAAATCAAAAAAATTCAACCTAACCATTTTTCGATGAGTAGAATTAAAAAATGAACTCCATTTTTTGAAAATAATTTTCTAAATATTATTAATTTAATTTTTAAATAAATGCATACTTAATTAAAAAATAAACAATTCTAATTCTATAACTACTTTTATATCACATTGAAAAATTAACCAAGATGTAATTATCTTAGATCCTTAAGAAAATAAAATAATAAAAAAATTACTATTCATTAGTTTCATATTACTATTCATAAGGGTATGTTACTATTCACAAAAAAAAAAGTTGGTTCCATCAAACTCCAAATAACTTACTGAACATTGTTATAGATTACCATTTTTCAAAATTCAAAACATAGAAGCAGAAAAATTGTGTTTAAAGGCTTGTTGTAAATATCTACTTAAAACAAACTATCATGCATTTAAATTTATTTTTATAAAACCATGGGGTGTTACATTATCCCCACCTTCTAGAAATTTCATCCTCGTAATTTAATTTACATATTAAATAATTGAGGGTACCTTTACCTCAAATCGTTTTCAGACTCCCACATTTCTTCTTCAACCATGTGGTTTCTCCACAAAACCTTTACCTAGTGGATTACTTATTCCTCAATACTTGTTCTCTTCAATCAAGAATCTGAACTGGTTTATCTTCATAAGAAAGGTTATCTTCCATCTGAACTGATTCTAGGCTCAAAACATGAGTTGAATATTGCACATACTTTATCAACATCGAAACATGAAAAATATTGTGTACCTGAGACAAACTCGGAGGCAAAGATACTCAGTATAAAACTAGTCCAACATTCTCCAAGATTTCAAAAGGACCATTGAAACGCAGGATTATCTTCCCATTCTTACCAAAACGCATCACACTTTTCCAAGAAGATATTTTAAGGAAAACATGGTCACCTACCTTGAGATATAAGTCTTTCTTTCTATTATCTGCATAACTTTTTTTCATGCTCTGAGCTGTCCTCATGTGCTAATGGATCATCATCAATTTTTCATCCACTTAGTCTACTAATTCTGACCCCATCAACTTTATTTCACCGACTTCACCCAAAAACACTGGAGTCCGACACCACTTCCCATACAATGCCTCAAAAGGTGTCATCTCTATATTGGAATGAAAATTGTTACTATAAGAAAACTCAACTAAATAAAAATGTTGATCCCAAATTCCCTAGTAGTCCATTGAAAAATCTCAAAGCATATCCTCCAGAGTCTGGATCGTTCATTATAACTGTCCATCTGATTGAGGATGAAAAGATGTACTAAAATTTAATTATGTGGCCAATGAATTCTGAAGGCCCTTCCGAAAGTATGAAGTGAACCTGGGATCCCGTTCAGATACAATGTAAAGAGTAACTCCATGTAACCTGAAAATCTCCTTGAGGTACAGTTGAGAAAGCCGATCCAAAGACATTGTATCTCGAATAGAAAGAAAATGTGCAGATTTTGTCAGTCAATAAAAAATAACACAAATTGCATTGTTACCTCAAGATGTTTTAGGTAGTTCCACCACAAAGTACATGGATGTATTCTCTCATTTCCACTCTGGAACTGGAAAAGGATGAAGCATCCCCTTCGGTAACTTCCACTATACTTTAACCTGTTGACAAGTCAAACATTTCACAGCAAATTTTTCAATATCTCTGTTCATTCCATCCCACCAATAATACTCTCGATGGTCTTTGTACATCTTAGTACTGCCAAGATGAACTGAAAATGGAGAACTATGAGCTTCACACCACAAATATTTCTTTAATTGGGAATCACAAGGAACACACAACCTTTTTCTAAATCTTACCACACAATCTTTATCATGGTTAAATTCTGGAAGCTTACACATTTTAACCAATTCTACCTTTTTCTATAGCTCATAGTCTTCCTTCTGTGCTTTCTTAATTATATCTGACAATGATGACTACACTAAAACTAGAAAAAAAAAACAGATTTATTCCCTACACCAACAACTTCTAATCCAAAATTCATCAAATCATTAATCAAGGGATCATGTTCCAAACATAACATGGTTAATGATGCATGATGTTTTCGACTCAAGGAATCCACCACATTGTTTTCCTTTCCTGTATGATAATTTATCGTGCAATCATAATCCTTTATCAGTTCAAGACATTTTCTCTGCCTCATGTTTAATTCTTTCAGAGTGAATATATATTTCATACTTTTATGGTTAGTATATATTTTACATTTGTTTTGGTATAAATGATGCCTCCAAACTTTAAAAGCAAAAAACCTCAACTGCCAATTCCAAATATTGTGTGGGATAATTTAACTGATGAGTTTTAAGTTTTCTTGAAGCATAAGCAATTACCTGATAACTCTGTATCAAAACACAACCAAGTCCCATCAAATAAGCATCATTGTAGATGACAAACTCACAATTTTGGGAAGGCAAGGACAAAACTTGAGAATTCACCAATCACTTCTTGAGTTCTTAAAAACAAACATCACGTTATTATGTCCAAATAAATTTAACCCTTTTTCGTGTTAACTTAGTTAGCGGGATAGATAACCGTGAAAAGTTTTTAACAAATCGTCGGTAATAACCTGCTACTTCAATAAAACTACGAATCTCTGTAACATTTTTGGGTCTTGTTCATTCATCAACCACACTTTTTTGGCAGGATTAGCTGTTATTCCATCCTTATTTACAATGTTCCCAAGAAAAGAAAATTTTTGTGACCAAAAATCACACTTGCTGAATTTTCCGTACATTTTTTTCTTTTAAGGTTTTCAAAAAAACCCTTATATGTTTTTTTCTCTTCTTTACTCTTATAAAATACTTGAATGTCATCAATAAACACAACCAAAAATTTATCCAAGAACTCATGAAATATTATATTCATAAGATCCATGAATATAATAGGTTCATTAGTTAACCCAAATGGCATAACAACAAATTCATAATGCCTGTATCTAGTAAGAAATGTTGTTTTGGGGATGTCATCCTCCTTCACATTTAGCTGATGGTATCTAGATCTCAATTCAATCTTGGATAAGTACTGACCTCCTTGGAGCTGATCAAAGAATTCATCGATATGAGGCAAATGATACTTATTTTTAATAGTGATGTTATTCAAAGCTTTATAATCAATGAAAAGTATCATGGAACCATCATTATTTTTAACTAAAAAAATATGATCTCCCCATGGTGAAGTGCTAGGATTAATGATTCCTTTATTAAGAAAATCTTGCAACTGATTTTTCAATTCAAGAAGTTCTATTTGAGCCATACGATATGGGGTTTTTTGAAATTGTCTCAACATCAAGAACTAAGTCAATTGTGAATTCAACTTCCTAATTAGGTATGATACCAGGTAACTCATTATGAAAAACATCAAGGTATTCTTTTACCACTGGCGCACCATTGATCTGAATAGTTCCCTTGTTTTCAACAATATGAGCAAGATAACTTTCATTTCCATCTTTCAAAAATTTCTCAGATTCTAGATATGTTTTAAATTTTATGGGTTCGTTCTTGTATAAAAACTGAAACTCTTTCTTAAAAATAACTTCTTTAGCTCTACAGTCAATCTTAGCATGATAAACAGAAATCCAATCCATTCCTAGAATAACATCAAACTCGACTAAGGGTAAAAAAACAAGGTTTCCAAGTAAAGTCTTTCCACATACCACAATAGAAATATTATTATAATTCCTCTTTACTATAATATTTCCCATTGGTGTTTTAACAACATGTTACGGTATCATTTGTTGAGGTGATATTTCCAATTTACTAGAAAATTTCTCAGAAATGAAGAAATGTGTAGACCCCATATCAAACAAAACTTTAGAAAAATCAGAGTAACGAATAGAGTACCTGATACCACTTTGTTGGATGGACCGACATCTGCTGATGTAGTCAAAAATGATCTCACTACACCTTTCAATTTATATTATAGCTTCATTGTATCATTCAGATCTCTCTTTGGGAAGGCATTTTCCTAATGACCCATCTCACCACATTTAAAGCACTTAATAGTTTTCTTATCAGGATTATTATTAGGATCATTTTCATTACAATCTCAGGCCATATGTCCAAACTTACCACATCAAAAACACTTCCTAGTTTTGGAGAGACATTCCCCAGGGTGCTTCTCTCCACACTTTTCACAAACTGGAAATTGGATTTTCTTACCATCATATTTATTTGGTTGATTTTTACCCATCGCTTTCCATAGGGACCTCTTATTATCCTTGTTTCCAAAATGAACATGATCATCAGAAAACTCCATATCTACTATTTCATCACATAAGACAAGTTTCTCGTAAATTTTGAATTCATGGGAGGCCAATTCCCTTCGATACCTTGGATTCAGTCCAAAGTAAAAGCAGTTGATTTTTCTATCATCATACAGAATAAGATTTGGAACATACCTCGCCATGAAGGTGAATTTATCTTCATACACAACCATTGAATCTTCCTCATTTTTCTTTAATTCAAGTAATTTATTCTCCATCCTAAGTCGCACCACCATAGGAAAATATTTTTCAAGGAAAAACTTTTAAATTCATCCCACTCTAAGCCATAAATATCCTCTCCATCCCTAATATTCCTTACCATTGACCACCACTGATCAGATTCACCTTCAAAACGATAAACGACTATACTTACATTTTGATTATCTGGACATCCCATAACATCAAATATATTTTCAAGGGCTTTAATCCATCCTCCAACCACTACTAGGTCAGAAGATCCATTGAAGGCAAGAGGGTGTTGTCTCATAAAATGTTCTGTTACTTTCATGTTCTGTTGTGGTACCTCTGGTCAATCTCTTGCATGGATTCCACCACCATTTATTGCCTTTTTTAGCTGAACCATTACTATTACAAACTATTTGGTTCCAATTCCTACCATTTTGGGCATCACATTCAAAAGGATGTTGTTCTGTCAGTGCCTCTCCTCTTCAGCTTCCCTGTTTCTTCTGCAGACAGCCATTCTGAACAAACATATCTTAGCCAAAAAAACATGGTAATATTTAAATTCTATATCATTTAAAATTGACCATAGAGTAGAAGAAAGTTATGGTAATATATTATCATCATCCTAACCCCTAATGTTATCTAAACTATCCTCTGATACCAACTATAAGGACCCCACCTTATTACATTTCATAATCTTGAATTTAGTTAAGAAATCACTTCCTTTCACATTGATGATATTTTCAAGAATATAGCTTTAGATAATTGAGACATAATACATTCACAAAATTACACATTATTACAGGGTGGATACAATAAAAATAGTATTCTATTCTTGAAAAGAAATTCAAATAAAACATGATTTATTTGACAATTCTTCAAACATTTAACTTGGCTTATTTATTTTCCTTAAACATCCTTATAACCTATGAAAATAATTTAAAAACTTGGGATGAGAACAAAAATATCAGTAAGGGATATAAAAAGAAGGAAATAGCACATTAGTCCATGAACACTTGTAACGTATGAAATCATTTTCAAAAGACATATTTGTCACCCATATATACTTACTTTGTGAAACATGAGATTTACAAAAGATCCACACAAAACATAAGAACATAACCATAATTGTATCTTGGGGCATTACTTACATAATATTTTAACTCCCAGGGCTACCTTATAATTTGTAACCCTCACGGATACCTTACAATTTTTTTAAGAATCGTAGTTACACATGGAGTAACCATATGACCGACCTCCAACTTACACATACCCAATGCATTGGAGGGAAATATAGGTCCCAACCTTCATCATAAACAACACACAAGAACCATAACATAATCATAAAACATGATTAATTCCATAAAAAATTCATTGGAAGTTTGTAAAATAGAATTTTTAAAGTAGGGTTTTTAAAATAAAATCCCCTCATAAATATCATATAATTCCAGTGAGAATGAAATGAGTGGATGGAATATGTATATACAGTGTAAATACATATAGTTAAACATAATGTAAATATAATTCATCACACAAACATTTTCACTACAACATAAATAATGAAGTAGAATGTTAACCCAAAGAATGAAAATCGGATTAAGAATTCCCTTACCTCTGGTTTGTCTTACTTCAACTCGTTTAAACCTCCTCTTGATCTCTTCTCCTTGAGATCCTTCTTAAGGCCTTTGGTTTTGCCTTTTGGTGAGACCATCAGCTCTAGGACATGGGGAAGAAGGTTGAGGAGGAAATTTAGAAGAAATTAGACAATTATCAAGGCTTGAGAGGTGTGGGAGGAAGAGGGGAATGAGGGTGGTATTTATAGTGGAGGAGAGGAGATAAGTTTTATTATTTTAATCATTATTATAATATTTTAGCTAAAGACTATGAATAATCCTAATTCATGTGACCCTAAATTTTAAAAATTTCATGTGAGTTAGAACCAAGTTATCTTACATCACTTATGACATCATAAATAGTGTATTTAACTAATAATTTGAATATACGGTATTTTACCGTATTTCACTATTCATCGAAAATTCAAGAATTTCAGAAAAATCCCAAAAATTCACCCTAACCATTTTTTGATGAGTAAAATTCAAAAATGAAATCAATTTTTTAAAAAAAAAATCTAAATATTATTAATTTATTTTTTAAATAAAATCATACTTAATTCAAAAGTAAACAATTCTAATTCTATAACTTCTTTTATATCACATTAAAAAATTAACCAAGATGTCATTATCTTAAATCCTTAAGAAAATAAAATAATAATAAAATTTCCTATTCATTAGGGTCATATTACTATTCATATTACAATTCATAAGGTTATGTTACTATTTAAAAAAACAAGTTGGTTCTATCAGACTCCCAATAACTTACTGAACACAATTATAGATGACCATTTTTCAAAATTCAAAACATAGAAGCAAAAAAAAATTATGTTTAAAGGAATGTTTTAAATATCTAATTAAAACAAACTTTCATTCATTTCAATTTATTTTTAGAAAACTTTGGGGTGTTACACGTATAGTACTAATCCAATCCTCTGATCTGATGTTGTTTTTCGATGTCTCACTAAAGAATTCTCTCTAAGTCTCCACGGTTATGTGGATAACCCTAAGACTTAACCATAATGAGGTATTTATATAGGAGGTCCATATTTGGTTGTGTCAATGAAATGAAATAAAATAATTTATTTATTTATTTATTTTTATCACTCATGACAATTTTTTCACAAACACCCAATACTAGAAAAGGTTATGTCTTGCCTAGGGTAAAAGATAAATTATGAACAAAAAGGTTCCCTCTGATTTCCAATTTGGTACTATATTCAGAAGTTATTTCACTTTTTCAGGAAAACTATGTGCGCATGATATTAATATATTTAATAATTTTCAAATATTAATTCTGGTCTCACCAGGCCTTGAAACCTCATATCATCTCAGCACATAGATCCAAAAATATTACAAGATATATTTTAAATCTTTACATGGAAAAAAACTGAGGAATTACACTCAACTCCCTCTTATAGTAAATAAAGAACTAAATTGTTTACCAACTTCTCCTTCAGGTACTAAAAAGATGGTTGACATTGATTAGTCCACAAGATCGCCTAATCCTTTATAGTAAATTCTATCAGAGGAGTCAAAACCTAATAGAAATCAGCTATGAATCACATAAAATAGTTTTCATGACTAAAAAACCTTTACACCTCTATAGTAGCCTTGGGGGTTATCCAAGAAACATCTATTGTGATCTTTGAAGGGCCCACAATTAATTCTAATTAGGACACTAAATGCCCTAAGAAAAGAACCTCACAATCCTTTAAATCACACTTTTATATCTTCTCAAACCGTTATTGATGTTTAATAACCCCCAAAAATAATGTAGATTCTCTATTTTCTCCTCCTCATATGTGGATTACACTTGATTAAAACCATAATTAACTAATATAGTAACTCCATGAACATTGTTTTCATCAAACTCGTGAACATGGTAAGAGAATGTGTCACACCAAATGATATGACAACAAAATTTTAATTCTCATATCGACATCAGAAAGAAATATTTGGAATATCCTCATCTTTCACCCACATATGATGATATACTAACCATAGATCAATATTTTATAACCAACTTTATTCTTTTATCTAATTGTAAAAATCATAAATCCCTAGAAGAAGATATAAGTTCTTCACAATCACTTGATTCAAGCAATAACAATTTATATAGAGATATAAATTTACAACTAACTTCTTAATGAACAAAACTCGTGCACCCCAAGGCAAAAAACTCATCTGAACAAATCCTCACTATAATAGGACATCGATCTATACTCGCATCTCTCACGACTCACAAAGTACCATCCTATACGAAAACATTAATATTGAAGAAATTCCTAGATATAGCTCTGTCACAAACTTGATCTCTCATCGAGGGGGTAACACCACAAACTCCTCGGGAAAAATATCAGGGTACTCTTATAAAACCATAGGAGTGAACATCATTTGAACCTCCAAAAAAACTCATCATCATCTCATAAATCAATTAATTAAAGGAAAAAATACATCTCCAACCCATCTGAGGGTCTCTATCACCAATGGACATGATATACTCTCCATCAGTTTAATTGAACAAAATTTATCTCCTTAAGAAATCAACAGTATCCTACACTGAATATATCTATCTAATTTCAAGTATTATATCATATGGTTGTATATATAAACATATTTAGTCCCCCCAATAGTGGTGTTTACCCCACAATATCTCACAAATATATATACTTCATATAGTTAAGATCAATCTCTAACCAGTGTAGTCAATGCAAAGGGAACTGGAATCTCATCCACCTCAAGTCTCAAAGCACGAACTAAGGTAAGTGATATGAAGGAATGTGTAGCTATTTAATTAAAAAAACGTGCACAAAATTAGAAAAAAAAATAAGAGGGTGCCGTGAACGACATCTTTCTCAACCGACGCTAGAAACTCTAGAGCATAAAGATAACCATGAATTTATCCACAACCTCTCTGACCCTAATAAATACCACCTACATGGTCTCTCTCTATTCTCTGGGGATGAGGAGAATCTCTATGTTATCCTATGCCTACCCCATCTAATCTATACTGATCCAAAGATATATAATATTGTTGCTACTGCCTCAGATAAAACTGCCTCAATAGAGGAACCTAAAGTGGAACACCTGGTGTGCACTGCCTTCTTAGAAAGGTCGGGTACGATCACTAATGATGACCTCATGCACCAAAATAAAAACATACATATAATCCCTTAGAAAAGGCCTAATCGCTTCCATGCCCACTGAAATGATACAATAAGAGCTAAGACATACCCCTATCCATATGAAATCTCTTCTTCATGGGAAACTAAGAACCTCATACCACAACTCTTCTTTATGGAAAGTCTAGAAAACTTCCCTCACATAATGATCTAGTTCTATCCAGCATCCTCTCAATAAACTCTGTTCTAACCAACACCTTCATATACATCAACAACATAAATAGGGTGACCTAGTGTGGGATACCTAGATGCAAAGCCTACTCAAAATTCCTTGGTGTGGCCTCCTTATCTAGAAACAGGTCAGATACATAACAAAGAAGGGCATAAAAATAGATCTTGAACTCTCTGACACTGTAAATCCCCTTTCAATGGGTAATAATCTCCTAGAAATGGAACACCTTCATGGTTGAAGAAATAAAATATTCTAATAAATAGTCTTATAACTTCTCCCAAAAGATTTGTGACTCCTTGCGATATCATAGGAACAACATACACCGCGGCCTCGCTACTTCATGCAGCATTGTTACTGCCAATGAAACCCAGTGATCTTTATGAGCATGGATAGAACTGAAAGATATATCTCCCTCCTTTAACCATTCCTATATCACGGATTCTAAAAATAGATCTCTCATACTTCTATAGACTATGGGACTAAATATCTTAGAGTTTCCACCTCCAAGTTTCATTTTCATCAACCATGATCTTGTGACAATCTGCTGGCATGTCCTGCTGAACATCACTAGTGAAAACCCAATAAAGGCATCAACCTAGATCCATACCTGAAAAAGAATAGATTTTTAGGGACTAATAAACCTATAATATAGAATATTTAATATTAATTAATTAAGTATTTATTTTTTCCAAGTTTAGCCCAATCTCAAGGTCTGTCGATTTCAAACATATGTGCAAAGAAGAATGATGCATAATCCTTTCCTATGTCTCTAACCCCCAAATAATATCAATTCACTTAGTATTCTCAAAAAACATAAAGTTACATTCATTAAATCATAGGGGGGATAAATATTAATTTCTCATTCGATCTTCCTTGTTTACATACCAATTAAACTCAAATGACACCATTTACCTACCAACCCATGCGGTATCACCCATTCTTAACTCTAAATTCTATCATATCCCTCAACATGAACCCTTTGATACCACTTTTTCACAACCCAACACCCAAAAGGTACCCCTCTTGGTCTTAAAGTGATATAATTGAGATAATGATGTTGAATCCCACCTCTAATAGGCCACGGGTTGGTGATAATCACTGAGGTTATATCATATATACAAATGGTTGTCATTTTCCTCTAAGAGAACATGAAGAATGAGAGATAATACAAGAACACCAGTACAAATTTTTCTCAATATAAATAAAAATAAATCCCAATTACATGCATATAATTTCATACAAACTAAAACAAATGAAAGGATAACCACAAGTACCAAAAGAAAAACTTGGCAGTGACCACAAATCCTAAATATCTCCCAAAAAACCATAAACTTGTAATATTTATCCTGATATCCAACCTAATTCAGATGATCTAAAAAAATATTCATGTACATAGGGTGAGAATAACATGTATACTTAGTAGGATCCTCTACAGAACATCTAGTTTAAAAAGATTAAGAAAACATGCTAAAGACCAGTGAACAATAAGTGAATATAACTCATCACCTAATAGGTATACTGAGTTTCCTACCTCACCAAGGCTATCAATCACCAAATAAAACATACAAGAGATCATATAATATAGTAACAAAAAGGGTACCCTACCACCACATACCCACTAGTTTTCCACTCTTCCCCAACATTTCAAATCCAAATCCACCTCTCCCCAAAAAATCCATCTTGAAGTCACCTAGGATAAGGTGTCATAACATGCATCTCATGAATCATATCATCTCATCATCCCATGCCTCTTATAAAGATAGAAACTGAGTAGTTTCCAGGATCCACCACAGCCCGTATGTCATGTATTATACATCAGTTATTATACATCAATACCTCACACCCCATAAGCTGATTAATGTACCTCAATCTATAACAACCCTTACACATCATACCTGTAATAACCCTTAGAATACTATATCTTGGGATACATGTGTTTGAAATAACTACAATAAATTACATACCTATACACAAATATATGGGGAAAGATACCAACATGAATTAAAATACATAATACTACCATGGGAAGAGAGTGGGGCTAGAGGGTGTAGTCATCCATTTGTTCCCCACCAACCTGGATGTTGGGGAAAACATCCTCCCAGAGTCCACTAGGTGTCAGTCACCCTACTGACCTGTGTGGTGTAGCATATGAAATCATAAAACATATAGGATATAATATAGATCATAACCACACTATGGGAATTAACCTAGTCTTATACTCAACTTCAGTTATCAATTCTCATACACCCAACCACCACCACTAAGAACTATATATCCTATAAGAACAAAAGAATTTAAGAAGATGCCATTAATTACTTTATTAAACATTTAACTTTACATTATTTAATTAATTATCCATTAATTAACATTACTCCAAATAAATTTCATTAACCTCAAAGTGAACTCCATGCCCTCCAAGAATAATTGAATTGATTCCATAGTTCCTCAAGATTACCAACATTTACATTCCATTCTATCACAAACCCCATGGGTTAAAAAATTTATTAAAAATTATCATTCCCTAATTCCAGGTACTCTAGGAAACATCTTAATCTTCTATAAAATAGATTCATAACCTAGAATAATCAAATACCTCAAATAGTGGGGAAAGGAATTCAGAAATATGAAACTCAGCCAACCGACCCTTTAAGTAGATTTATTAACAATCATGTATCCCAACTTCATCAAAAAATGTGAAAGATTGAATTTTTCGCATTCTATCAATCCCAATTCCATCCTCAATATGATGATTTATATCACCATGCATCTCTCTATCACAGGTGTCAACTATTACCACAAATCAATGCCTCCCTTACTATATCTTGTTATCCAATAGCCATCTCATGGTCACATCACATCACGTAGAAAGGATAACTTCCCTAGAAATCACAGAAGGAAGAAAACAAAAAACACATTCAATAGGGAATCTAGGACCTAAAAACAATTCATATAGACTTCACATTAAAGAAACCACTCTTAAACACAAACATTTATCTTTTCCAAACAATTAGTTTTCATTTCATCTTGGTTTAACTAATTCATTTATTTCTGGTTACAACTATGGGTAACCTAATGCATCAACTGTTTCAAGATATTAAATTATTTAAACATGATCTCTATCATTATTAACAACAAGAATTACAGATTCATGTTCTTTATCCATTTATATTAACATATGAAAGAAATTTTTAATTACACATTCATGAAGTATCATTTGATTTCTATCAAATTATAATAATCAATAGATTCATTAAACATGAATCTTTAAATTATTTAGCCAACCAAAAATTACAATATTTACATTCTTTGGCCAATTTTATTAGATTGAAATTATAAACCCAAGCCTAAAAAACATTCTAAAAATCATAAACATAGATAGTATACTATCTATAAAATCAAGAGGTCGACCATTATCATGGTGAAAACCATAAACCATTTCCTTCATTAATATAGTTTATTCGTTATTGAGGTTAATTCCACCATCACCCAAAGATATAAATCATGATTAATTTATGATTCACATAGAATAAAAGGAGAATCAATAAATATCATACCTTAAGGCTTTCAACATTCTTCAATTGAGAATGAAACAAAAATGTTGGTCCTGATCACCAGTCTCGCAAGAATACTTTATTCCTCCAAGAAATCCACTGCACAATTACACACACAAAAACATAAAAATAACTCTATAAGAATAAAGGAGACCAAAAACCATAGAATGGAAAGAAAGGTTAGGATGGAAATAGGACCAATCTGAGAAGAAACCACATGAAAACTAGGTAAAAATCACCTTATGTCACTAGAGATAGAACACGGGAATCTAGAGATCAATCCCAATAAAAAAGAATTTGAAATTAATTAAAATATAACCTCTAGATACTTAGGTTTTGAGATAAATTTTTGATAGAAATAAAATTTCAAAGGGGGTTCAAGAATTTATAGGTAGGTTGGAAATTAGGCGACCATGAAGGAAGTCCTTACACCAAGGCACAGAGATGCTGACATGGAAAAAACTGCAGTGTAAGGTAAGAGGTCACGTCATAGAATTCCAGTTCAAATTCATGTCCAGGAAACAAAACATTATCCATGCCATAGATCTTATAAATCAGGAATATGAACATTGTATAAGGTAAACCACCATGCCGTAAAGTTTTTTTTACATTCAAAATTCTATGCTACATCCCATATCTACAACACAGCTACCTTGAAATCAATAGAACCTCCAAAAAATCCTCCTCCCAAATTTCATGCCACAAACTCTCTCCATACCATGGCTATACTAAAAATGGAATAAGAACTAAAACTCCACCACTAAACCTCTATGTCGCATTAGACCTCACCATATCATAACCACAACCTTTATAGCCCAACACAACCTTCCATGTTGTAGAACCCTTCATAGCTAGATTCTCAGCTACAACTCTACCTTTTCCCTCCAAATCCTTCGAAACTTCCCCTAGAAACCTCCATCACTATAATTATCACAACGTAACTGGTGGGAAGGTTCGAACCATTATAAATTGAGTCTATAGAGTGAGATGAGTTTAGGAGGTGGATTTTTAATAATTACTTTCCTCATGTTCCTCAATTGAAAATGGAGAATGGATTCCTTAAGCTAAAGTAGAAGGGTGTTAAATCCATTAGTAACTATAAGGAAAATTTTACAAGACTTGTGAGGTATTATTTTGGTATTATCGTCCAACCTGAAAGAAAGATTGATCAATTTTTCATTGACTTACAACCAAGTATTTTAAGGGTGTTAACCATAAGATAATTTAGTGTCTATAAATAAATCATTTGATGTTATCTCAAGGTATAAATGAAAATCAGATTCATTCATCAACCTCATAGTTTTGATAAAAAAATAAAGACGAATTTTAAAGGAAATTATAATAATAAAAACCATGGAGGTAAGAAAATGAGTCTTCCATTATACCAGAAGTGTGTAAAGGAACATGGATGAAATTATCTTAAGGGTACTAGTAAATTCTTTAAGTGTGTAAAGGAAATTCATAGTGAAATTTAATGTTAATTTGATCAGAATAAGTTAGTTAATGATGTGAATGGGGATAAAAATCTATAGAATGAACTACCCACACTCCAGTATTTCAAAATTCAAGGATTATGGGCATTATGTTAACAAGTTCTTGATTTTGAGGGTTAATGATAATGATCGATGTCAACAACCTCTTAAGACCTGATATAAAGGGATATATCATGTGATCTCTATTGTCGATGTGGGTAATGATAATAAATTTGTGAAAGGTAAACTTACCATCCACTCTAAAACTATTAATATCTTATTTGATTCTGGTTCTACCCACTCTTTTATATCTAAAGAGTATGCTAAGGGTATCACTTTACCACCTCAAAAATTATATATTGAATCAGTAGTGAAAACCCCAAATGGTAAAATGATAACATTTCAAGTTCATGATTCTTATCCAATTTATTTTTGTGGGAATGTGCTACCTAAAAATCTTGTTATTATCCCTCTAGTTGAATTTGATGTTATCTTGGCCATGTATTGGAATTATTTATATAGAAATCATATCAATTGTTGAGGAAGGGATGTCATATTTGATATTATAAATTTAACTATGATTTTATATCATTAGTAATATGGATATGAAGTTCCAATGAAAATTACATCTATTTTAGGGGTCATAAGTACAATTTATAAGGGGTATTTATCTCATATGGTTGGGGAGAAACTAAACATTAAATATATTCCTATTTTTTTAGAGTTTGTTAATGTATTTATAGAAGAGTTTCCAAGTCCTCCTATAAATAATGAATTTCAGTTTTTAATTGAGATCATACATGGTTTTACACCTATTTCAAAGACTCCACATCGAATTCCCCTGATTAAATTACATGAATTGAAGAATAAAATCCAAGAGAATCTTGGTAAGGGATTCATTCAACCAAGTGTTTCACTATGGGTGAACCTATTATTTTTGTTAAGAAGAAATATGGATCAATACAACTATACATTTATTATTAGGTACTTAACTAGATCAAGATTAAGAATAAGTATCATTTTCCCTATATTGATGATTTATTTGATCAATTACATGAAGCTCAATATTTTTCAATGATTGATATTCAATCATGATACTATTAATTGAGGGTAAAAAGTGAAGACATACCCAAGACAAAAAAATTTATGAGGAATTGACACTATGAATTAATAGTGATTTCATTTGGTCTTACTAATTACCTCACTATATTTATGGATTTAATGAAGAGAGTCTTTAGATATTACCTTGATCAGTTTGTGGTATTTTTTATAGATGATATTATTATATATTCCTAGAGTAAGGAAGAGCTTGGAGATCACTTAAAGATTGTACTTAAGACCCTAAGGAAAGATAATTTGTATGAAAATTTTACCAAGTGTGAATTTTGTATATATAAAGTTTCTTTTTTTGGGTCAAATAATCTCAAGTGAATGTTTACCGATGGATCTATCAAATCCATAATCTTTTGAGATTTAGCCTAAACTAATATTTGTGATTGAGATATATAGTTTTCTTGCATTATATAGATATTATTTATTCTTTTTGAATAATTTATCATGTATATCTAATTCACTCACCAAGTTAACTTAGAAAGGATTCAAGTTCCTTTGGATCTATAAAGGTGATTAATATTTCAATGAACTAAAATGAAGGATGGAAAGTGAACCAATGGTCACACTACCATATAGTGGATAAGGGTTTATGATTTACAATTATGAATCAAAGAAGGGGTTGGGATGTGTTCTTATGAAAAATGATATAGTAATATCATATTTCTCACACCAATTGAAGGTTCATGAGAAAAATTACCTAAATCAATATTTGGAGTTACCTATGGTAATTTTTTCATTTAAGATATAGAGAAATTATATTTATGGAGAAATGTGTGACATATATACTGATCATAAAAGTTTAAAGTATATATTCACATAGAAATAGTTGAATATGAACCATAGAAGATTGTTGGAGTAGATTAATTATTATGGATTCTCAATACATTACCACCTAGGGAAAGTGAACATATTGTTTGATGGTTTGAGATAAAAGGATTATGCTAGATTATCTATGATTAATATTAAAAAATATCCAATATTTATGGATTTTTAAAGGATGGAACTTGAAATACTATAGTAAGGTAGGAATATCATCTTTCTCAAATGTGTGTTCAACCATATATCCATGTGAAAATTAAAGAGGTGGAGAAGGAAGGTATAGAGCAACAAAAGAAGGTGAGAAATATTCCTAAGTTAAACCCTTATTATGATAGAAGGATAAGTTCTAGGAAACAATTATGTGGCCCATCATTACCAGACTTGAATAAGGAGATATTGAAATAAGATCACAACTTGTCATTCTCCATTCATCCTAGAAGTATGTCGATGTCTATTGATATAAAAGAGTATTTTTTGTGGGAAAACATGAAGATAGATATTATAGAGTATGTATGTCAATGTTTAGTATGTCATCAAGTTAAGGTTGAGAGATATAAGTCTAAGTGGATGTTATAACCATTACCCATACCAGAATAGAAAAGGGAAAACATCACCATGGATTTTTCATCAAACTCCCCAAAACATATAAGGTCCATAATAATATTTGGATTGTAGTCAACCACCTTATGAAGCCAACACATATAATTTATATGAGAGAATATTTCTATTTGGACCAAATTCTTGTATATACATTAATTAATTGATAATTTTTTATAGAGTACCCCATTATATTACGTCAAATCGAGATCATAGGTTTACCTTAAAGTTCTGGTGAAGTATTCAGCAAGATTTGGATAAATAGTTGTGTTTTAGTACTGCTTAAAATACTCATATAGATGGTCAATTTTAAAGGACCATTCAAACCCTAGAGGATACATTGAGATAATCTTCTTTGGATTTAAAAGTTGTTTGGGATCAACACTTTTCTATTATAGAGTTTTCCTATAATAATAACTTTCACTTAAGAATTCATATGGATCCTTATAAATCCCTATATGGAAAGGAGTACAGAAATCCAACATGATGAGATCAAGTTTGAGAAAAAAAGATATTGGGAATTGATATATCTTGGGAAATAGTATAGAAAGTTATATCCATTCAGAAACACATCAAGGAAACTTAGTGTCAATAGAAGAGTTATTCTAACAATCATCTATGGGATTGAGAATTAAAAGTTAGTGAGAAGGTATTCCTATAAATTTTTACATGGAATAAAGTTATGAGATTTTTAAAGAAGGTAAATATTAGCCTTATATATATCATCCATTTTGATATTCTTGATCATATTGGGATGGTTTCTTATTTCTTGACTCATTCACTTAACCTCTCTCAAGTTCATGGTGTGTTCCATGTATCACTATTAAGGAAGTACATACTCAATACTTTACATGTAGTAAACTAATATACTTTTCATTGGTTCATTATATTTCCTATAAATAAAAATGAGTAGAAATTTTGGATCGTAGTGATATAGTGTTATGGAATAAGACTACTCACCATGTTAGAGTTATCTAGAGAAATAGGAAATTCAAGGATGCTACATGGTAACACAAGGATGTGTTAAAGCATAGATATCATTATTTTCATTCAGTTAATTGATATAATTTTTAGGCTTTAATTTACTTTAATTGGGGTAGAATGTAACACCCCAATAATTTATATGTATTTTCTTTGAAATAAACTTTAAGTATCTGATAGCTTGATTTACACACAATCCCAAGATTAAATGAACGATGATTTAATATACATTTATAACCTATATACTGGATTTTAGGGTATTACTAGGATTAAAAACATTATGAAATATATTTAAAATGGTTTATGATGATAAAAAATTACTTATAATCACTCAATTTTAATAAAATCATTTAATGATTAAAAGACTTATTTTTCAAAGAAATATGTTTTTCAACATGTTATGTATTTTTATCTCAAAATATTATATTGATCACTATTGAAAAATAATTTAAATGAAATATATTGATAATTTATATGAATAAATTATTAATCATCCATACATTAGTTTTCTAAATGTTAGGAATGAAGATAAAATCATTTTTAGGTAAAAAGGTTTTATTTTTCATAAAATTGTTTTATGTGTGCAATGTGTTTTTATCATAATAAATTAAATTAATCACAATTGATCAATAATTTTAATGAAATTTTAAAATTATATATTCTATAAAATGTTTTTACATTCATTTTATATTAATTTTGAGAGAATTAGTGAGAGTGGTCCTAGTTTTATGCTTAAAATTCACTTTTCTAAAATTGATTTTTCATTGTGTTTTGTATGATAATTTAAAAATTAAAATTTTCCACTTATATAAATTCAATTTTATAAAAGTTTTTACATATTTGGAATAAAAACTTCCAAAATTTTTAATGAGGAAACTTTCATTTTTTTTTATAATGAATAGTAAAAATAGTAAATATTTATTACCACAATTAAGGTTAAAACAGGTTTATCGGGGGTAAACTAAGAGATAAGGGAATTAATTAGACATAAAATTTTATAAATCTTATTGTTTGAATATATTTTTAACCTATATTATCTTACCTTTTAATCCTTGTCGATTTGGTGCCACTTTCACAAGAAAATAGCTATATTATTTAAATCTTTTAAGTAATTCCATGTGTGTCATCGCCCTCAATTATAAAAGGGAACCTCATATACTCCATTATTAAAATATTTTGATCCTTATAGACCATAACATTTCAACACTAACACCTTATTAAATTCCTTAAATTCATCTTATCACCTTTAGTCTTCTTCTAAGACCAACTTTTTAAGGCTTAAGGAGTAAGCTGAAGGAGTTCTCCCAAAGAAGATGTATTTGTCGTACCTATCTCCTTTCACTTTATTTCCTCTTATTAATCCTATAAATATATTTTATCAATCCTAAAATGATAAATAAATTACCAAAAATATACTGAGATTTTATTATAATGATTTCATAACCACTTTCCACCTTCTTCCCATTAAATGGGAAATGAAAGTATCGCTTGTGCATAGGTGGGGAATACCACATACACGTAGCCATATGATTCATTTTCCATAAACACCTATCATGGATGGTTATAATTATGTATTTACTAAATATATATGATATTTATGATGTGATAATGATTATTTAATGAAAAAAGATTATCTATGTTCTTTTTTCTCATTAGAAAATGGAAGTATCCTTCATGCGTATGTAAAGACTACCATCTCCATGAGTGATATATTTCATTTTAAATATTCACCTTTTATGGAAGGTTATTTAATTATATAGAATTAAAATAATAATTATTACATGAATAATCTTATGTAAATGTTGTATTATTATTATACAATAACAAGTTCTTACTCATTTGATCTTTATAACAAGCTCTTGTTTAGGTCGGGTTTAACACCTACATGACTAATATTATAAATTTTATGACATGAATGGTTAATAAATATTAAATTACAGTGGTATTATAAAATAATATTACATAAATTAAATTATTAAAATTCTATATATGATGAAACCATCATCAAATTAAAAGTTCTAAAACTACTGAAATGAAATATGCATGAAAAATGAAACATTTATTATTTAGAACAGTGATTTTAATAAAGAATTGCTAATGAATGGGTGATGAGATGTTATAAATAAAAAATGTATGGTATTATATATATGAATATGGATCTACTATAGAATTATATTAAATTTAAATTTATTAAAAAATGAGTTTAGAGTGCTTATGAATCAAGTCTGACTTGAGGTAAGGGTTTTATGTTACAATATCATTTTTCATTGAGATTGTTTTTGATTAAATTTATGATAATGAAATCATAAGATATATATCTATATATATAATTTATTTTATTATACAAAGATTATTTTTGGAAAATTTAAGTTTTCCTTTCATTTTCCTCTCTCTGAGTGCTCAAAAAACTAAAAGAATGTTTTTAAGGAAAACTACCTTTATTTTCCTATTCAAATGAGAATATTTTTTCCCATGTCCATATTTTCTTTAAAAAAAATTCAATAATGTTTTTAACATTCTAAAATGATTTATTAAATTCATTTTTAGCCTTTTTTAACTTTATATAATTTTTTTTAACATTAATCATCTTTTAATTTTCCAAACAAGGTACTTTTGACTTTTTTACCAAATGTGTGAAAGGAATATTAGTTTTAACATATAATGAAAAAAAAATTCCCACCACATGATCACTCAGTGATTTGAATCTTCCTTTTTAATTTTCTATATCTCTTTTCAAATAAATTTTTTTCCCCTATATTCTGAAAAATTTTATATTTTAAATAAGTAATTTCAAAATGATGGGGAATTTTCCTCAAGAAATATTAGAATAAAATTTTAAATGTATTTTTATCTATGAAAACATCCATTAATGTTACTTATGATTCACTAGGGATATGATCCAATGATACCATATTTATTCATTCCATATATGGTTTATGATTATGATTATGATATATTTATGAAACTCGTTTTCTTTTCCAAGGGGTAAACTTTGACGAAATGATAAATGTTTTCATAATCTTGTGGCATATATATGAATGGATAACGATTATGTGATGGGAGAGTATATTATATCCCTCCAATTAATTAGTTAAGTATTAATGTTTAATGATCTCAAATTGTACACGATAGGTTATCCCAATCCCAAAATAGAGTACACTGGTGGTTAACCCAAGCCCAATAATGGCACACGGGAGGTTATACCAAGCCCAAAATAGTAAAATAGGTTGTTATCCCAATAATAGTAGGTTATTAATGTCTTAGAGGGTATCCTTGAGATAATATTTCTATTATAATGACTATGAAACACTTTATGCCACTATTTTATAACATTAACTTATGCCAATGTTATGCTCTGATGGCTTATGTTCTTTGATTCCTTTATTATTCTTATCTTAGAAACCTCCAAGATTTATGCCATCAATCATGATTATAATCTATGAATTGTTGATATGATTTTACAAATATTAAGTACATTTCATCATACCCTTATGCTTAATATATTCCTACATATGATCATTTAATAGTATCTCCCTTGTTCAAACATAATGAGAATATGAGCTCACCCTTTATTATGATTCCTTTTCCTGAGGATATGAAGAAATAAATATGATATGTCTAAGGAGGGTGATATTTTTGAATAACTTAGTAGTATATTTTTTATATATTTTATGTACCAATTTTTTATGTAACCAAGATTCCAAAGACAGTAAACCATTATGGTTTCATCATGGATCATAATGATATGTAATGAATATTCACCTAATAAGATGTAATATTTATGTATATAATGTTTGGATTGTCTCATAAACCCACTTAACCAATACTTTGGTTATCCTCATCTACATGTGAGTAAAACTTATTTAATGTATAGAGATCCCAGATGAATGGAGGAGGTTCAAGTTCAGAGCTGAGATGAAACCAATCCAAGAGATACATAGGAGGGTAGGTGGAATGATACAACGTAAACTGGGTTATGGTACAATGTTTTACTCCTCTAGGTTCAAGGGTTAGTTTATCATCTGGTAGATAAAATAACTATTATAAAAGGCTCATGATCATACCAATTTTATTTATTTATTTATTTAAAATTTTATAATTAATTTATTTATGGATGCCTTATCACAATCACATAAATTTATGAATTAAAATTCATATAGGATGGAATTAAAATAAAATAAAATTATATGTAAAATTTATCTAGACATTTTTAATCAATTTAGTAAAATAAATTTAATATTAATAATCATTTAATAAAGATAGACTGGGAAATTTGAACACAAATATTAAAATTTCATCAAATCAATATATAAAGTCGGTATATCCTTCCACTGCTTGGGGGTATAAATAAAACCATAGTTCAAAGTGCTTGACCAACATCTATGGGGGTTATTTTAATGACTATGAATTTTTATTTAGTGTTTTTTATTGACTTAAACTTGTTTTTATTATAGGAATATTGCCTCTAGGAGACTCAGTGTAAAAATTAGACAAATGTTGAGGAAATCCAAGACTGTGATTTTAGGATTTCGGAGTCCAATTAACTAATCAAGGATCCAATAGTTAATGTAGTTAGAAATTTATTCCTATCTAAATACCTTTGAATAGCTTGTCAGGACCCCATTTGGGTTATGATAAGGGGCATATAGATCATTTTCAGTAGAATATCCAATTTATAGGATATTATAAAACCAATGGTGATGACTATTGAGTTTTGATAAAATAACGGGAGACTAATAAATCAAAAGTTTTTAAGTCACATCTTTTGGTAGTCAAGATAAAATTTAAAATATGATTTTAATATAGAATATTATAAGATAAATCATCATAAGATTGTGATCTTTCAGGAAATAGACCATGTCTTAACTAGAACATATTTCCAACGGTGATAGAGTTGTTTTATAAATTGAACTATAATAAGAAAATTTATACTATGTATTTGAAATCCCATATACCTGTTCTTATACTTATTCAAGCAAGTGAAGGTGAGAAGGATGCCTATATGTGATACATGGGTATACTCTTATTATCCATTGTGTCAGAATATTAGTAATTCTTAGAGAACTAATAATGAAATATAAGGAACAAATTCATATACAATGATATCATATCTATTATCTATTGAGAAGGAGAAAGAGATGATTTAGATAAATGGGATAGTCACTACACTATACTAGTGTAAACTTGAAGAGGTTACCTAACTATTTATCTTTAAATTAACATACTGAATCACATTGATCACTCAATGAAGTTGTTCTTCCATATGAATAATAAATTTTTCATTAGTCTCACAAAATCATCCTTTTCTTATAGGTTCTCCATATTCATCTAGAAATATGGTATGAATTAATAAGGAATATTTTGACATGATTTTACTTGGTAAATAAGAGTTGTAGGCAACTCGGTTCCATCACCCTTATGGTGAACAGAATGTAAGGAAAGGTTGGAAATACCCTGACTATTTTATAGTTAATGATGGATTTATAATTAAATTTAAAGAGATAAAAGATTTAGAGGTATTATGGTGACCATGAAGTTATTTAATTTTCATGTGTATAGAAAGGTTCACTTAAAATAAATTTTCAACCACTTGAATAAGTTTCAAGTGGTTGCATCAACTTCAAATATATTAATCATGGATTACAATTTTTTTTATTTTAAGTATTAGATATTAAATATTATCTTGTATTAAAATATAAAAACCAAGAATTAAACATTATTATGATTCTCATGTATTCTCCTAGGATGTGAGAAAGGGTGATTCTTATATCAGTTACGAGAAGAACATGACTTCAAGAAATAAATATTATTTCTCCTAGATTATAAAAAGGGGTATTCCTTTCTCAGTAGTAAGAATTTATTAATTTTTTTATTAATCAATAGAAATATTCTAGTCAAACTATTTTTTATATTAATATTTACTTATTCAATTATCTCAGTGTTCTGTAAGACACAATGAGATATTACTTATTTTGAAATTAATTTTTTTTGGAATTCTACACTCAATTAACATTTTAATAATATTGGAATCATTGATATAAAATATTTAAAATATATGATGGATATAAATTATAATATTCATACTCGGTTATAAAAAGATGATTCTTTATCAACTAAAACTATATGATGTTGTCAAAGATATACCCAAAAGAGTAGTTAGTCTCTTTTTAGCTAAAAACACTTTAGGTATTATCAACATAATTATTGAGTTTTATATATAGAAACCTTTAGAAATAAAGTTATTCCACAAATATTTCATAATTCATTCAGCTACATAATATAGACAATTATAAGGTTAAAATATAGGTAAATTCGTTTAATTCATTGAATTTATTTTAATAAAATTTAGGAATGATAGATGAAAGTAATGAATGATTCGTAAAAGATATAGGATCCTCAAAACTAGTATGTTAGAGAATATCTTAACCAAGTATTCATTGATAATTAAATATAGAGTAGAGGTTTTTCTAAACTCACATTACCTTATTCACATCAAGGATATGGTGATAACATAAGTTATATCGATGAAGATTCTTATAAATATTACATGTCTTACATGATTACTTTCCAAACATGTTTCAAAAAATTGTAGCATAACAACAAATCATATGCCAACTAGATTGACTAATGGATACCATATAAGTTACTATATGATGAGAGTTCATTAATATCACTACTTAAGGTGTTCTAATTTGAAAATTTTATTAATTTAGTAATAGATTATAATGTATTTCAAATGAAACACAAGGTCAATCTCAGTTTATTATCCTATATCTACTAAGGATATTAAAACCCCCAAGATAGAAATGTATTAATTACACAAAATAATTTTTATGTGGTAAAGAAATATCTTTTAAGATAGTGGGAGAGTGAAATGATTTAATTGAATCTTGACTAAAAAATCACAAGTTGGTATAAGAAAAATTAATTCCAAATGTTTTAGTGGGAGGAATTGTTATGGAGACATATACTACGTTGGAAAGTTAAAACCATAGTGTTGATTTTATATTTACTATTGAAAATGATATATTATTTGATAAGAATAATAAATTATACAAGGAGTTGTATATTTTTTATAACTATGATAGAAATGTTATTATGAATTCAAATATGGTTTTCATGTACTAAAATTCATTCTGTATTTTAGTGGTTGATGTAAAACCATTGGTGGGTAATCAATAAAAACAATACATGGATGACACAAGTGAGGTAACAATAAGTTTTGACGTTTTTATACTAATCTATCAAGCTTAAATCCATTTGAATTCTACTTTTCATAGATACTCTAACCATTATATTAGGCATAAAATATCAAGTCCACTTCCCTTTGAGGTTATTTTATGGTACATGTCTATATGATGTGACAAAAAGGGTTGGATACATCAAATAAATCCAATATGGAATGAAAGTTTCAAGGATCCATTTATGGGTTAAAACAAGCATATTGGTCATAATATATTCATTTGAAATTAAATTTTTCTAGGTGCCTACAAGAGTTTAGTGGGATCATAGTAGTTTTCCAATGCAGTTTTGTTTGAAAATATATGAAAAAAAGTGATTAGTCTTATAGTAATAAAAGACTAAAGAATTTATCCAAATATGAATTAATTAGTAACCCATATTCTAAGGAATAATATCTACTAGTATATATCAAGTGACTTCTTAATCCAATTCATAGTAAATATTTGACATGTTATTAAAAAATACAAGATTAAATAATTTACCCAAACTGTTTCAATGTCACATGGGATTCTTATGATGTATAGACTACATATTATTAAGAGTAATTTGGAAATATATCTTATATTCCAAGCTATGTACACATATTTTATCTTTCTTATGCATAAAACATAGAATAAAAATGTAAAATAAGACTAGGATAACTGTATAGACTAGTAGTCATAGCTATCTGATAGTGCTTGAAAAAGAAAAAGTGGGTGAGTTCCTTGAAATTAGTGAAATGAGAATACAAGTTTATAGGGAATATCAAAACAGTCTTATTTAGATTATTTTTTGATGTAATCGTAGTAAGGAAAGGGTAATATGTAATGCTAAATATTTTTATAACTAGTAGTTTTCATATCTACATTCAACTAAGTACGTTATGGTTTCTGATATAGGTTAAGAAGCGAGTTTAACAATGATTTTTTCTAGATTTTAGATGTGTACCAAGATATTAAAATTCAATCATATCATGATGAATTTTAACTATGGTATTATCCAAGATATTAGAGATGGAAAAGGTAATACACTCAATAATATCATCACTTTAGGGATTTTCTCGTAGAAATAAGGTTATATTGAGTAAATTAGGTATAGGTTGTGTGGTTTCCTCATCAGCTATAACCATATCTCAATAGAAGCTTGTTTATCATGTGAGGTTAACTAGTTGAGTTGTTAGTAGTTGAATCTAGTGTAAGTGGGAGACTTTCAAAGTTTTCATCCTAGAACCAAATAAAACATACATTAAATTA
Organism: Viscum album; assembly: GCA_963277665.1. NCBI lineage: Eukaryota > Viridiplantae > Streptophyta > Magnoliopsida > Santalales > Viscaceae > Viscum > Viscum album. The sequence goes on from OY728163.1 coordinate 214,109,304, forward strand.
TTGGAATATTCATGGTGTTTAATATTAATGAATTACTTGTCATATGATTATCATTCTTCTGTGTGACATCTATGTGATAATGTTGATGTTATTAACTTTTTCATATTTTTTTATACTCACCTTACTATTTTTTAAGAAAAAGTGAATAATTGGTGTGAAAATACCATGTTTTTATACTAAATATAATTTTTGAGTATTATTTGAATTAATATAGATTCGATTCAGTTTATTATTTTAATCATAACCCTCATCATACTTATCAAAATTGTGTGATTCTTATTTTATATAGTTTCCTATTCAAGTTACTACAAATCATTCAATTAGAACACTAACTAATTCATACATTTGAAGGTCCATATAGACCACATAAGAAGGACTACAGAATCTAAGGAGAAAATTGGACCATCCACGATAATTGAATTTCTATGCTCAATCCATAAGTTAAAATTTGATGAAAATCCATCATATGCTCGAGAATTTGACCTAAGTAGTTTTATACACATTATAGTAAATCACTTATCCATTGAACGGTTGATAGTTTATAATAATTCATGCTTTAAATTGCACTATTGTTGGGGATGGTACAATTAGTAGTCAATTGTTTTTTATTTTTTAAAAAAAACAAACAAACAAAACCACAAAAAAATCTGAAAAAAACACATTTAAAACAATTTTTCCCATAAAAATATTAAAAGTAAAAAAACATAAAGAAAACCCATATTTTACATACTTTTAAAATTTGTGTGAATTCCCTGTAGCCTCCTAAACAATCCATTATATTTATCTGGTCCAAAAATTGATTGAAATATTCATTGAATTAGAAATAACATTAGGGATAATTAAAACATTTCGCATCCAACTGATCAAGATATGACCAATCCTAGGTAACAAACACTTAAATAAATTGATACCCCTAATATTAATTTTCAAACCCTTAGTATTCAATATCCAAACATCATGGATGATTTTGAACTCAAATCTAGTGTGATTCATATTTTTCCTCATTTCCATGGGAAATATGGTGATTATCCTCATTTTCACCTCCAAGAGTTATAAGTAGTGTGTTATGACATGAAGACTCAAGGGATTTCTAAAGAAAAAAATTAAATTTAGATCCTTTATTTCCCCCTAACTGAATCTACCAAGTCAAGGATCTACTACCTCCCTCCTAGTTTCATAAATTCTTGTAATGAGATGAAGTGACTATTACTAGTGAAATTTTTTCCCACTTCTCAAATTTCTTCTATCTAAAATGAAATTAGTGGTATCCATCAATTCACTAATAAATCACTCCATGAGTAAGGAGATAGGTTCAAAAATCATGTGGTAACTTTCCCACACCACCAAATCCCTAACCAACTATTGATATAATACTTATATGAGGGGTTATTGTCTATGGAGATAACTCTCATTAATTTAGAAAGTGGTGGTGCTCTTGTCAACAAAACTCCAATAACAGCCTGATATCTCATAAGCATCATGAGTATAAAAATGAATCAATTCCGTACTTAAGCACATGCCCAAGTTAGAAAATTCCAAGAGAATCAATCCATCGAGCCCAACAAGATGACTGATTGAATGAGTGAACTTACTGGTCTCATACGACAAATAATTATAATTTACAAATCCCCGACCTCATCTTCTCTATGGTCTTAGTTCCCTAGAACTGCAAAAAACTATGGAATCTACAGGTCACCAGCTCATCTGACGGACACATGTCCACAGCTACAAGATAATCCCTTATATTCTTTTAGTACAAGGGATATCAACATAGCATTTTCTTAAAGGAACACCAACCCGCAACAACCAGGTCAGTTTTTTAGAAACTACAACCAACTCCATTATGATGTCATCTCTTATACCTATCACCCAAGTTAGAAGGATCATCCAGGCTTGAGTTATGGTTACCCTATCTCTCATCCTCCTCAATTACATCCTCAAAATACAAACCAATTTAAATATGGTCAAGGTGGTGGAAAATTCAAAAAACTTTAACCTTTTTTTTCATCAAACTCAAAGGATCAATTCACATCCTCCTGGTTTCTACTGTCATAGTTGTCCTTCTCAATTCCCTACCAAATTAAATCAATTTCCCAAGGACCCAGATCAAGGTAATTCCAATTAGATACATGCTAATTATTATAAGAAACCATGGGAAGGTACTAAGGAATATATATCCACCTTCACCCATTCTATCCTCAAAAACATTGAAAATAAAATTGGACAACTAGAATCCAACCTAATACAGTAGTAATAATCCAATTATTCCTAACTCCCAACTCAACCATTAACCAACCCCAAGGGTAACGTAAGTGTAATTTCGCTTCAATATCTAAATAAAATTGTTATACCTCAATATGAATACTCTAAATCCCATTTAATTAATGATATTGAAAAAAAATATATTCTAGAAAAAGAACCAGAAGCCAGTCCCTCATCTCCTTTTATCCCTATAAAGAACCCAATTCCATCTCCTCAAGACATATCCAAGAATAAGAATAGATGAAATATATTCTAAAATGTTTGACATGTTTAGAAATGTTGAATTAAACATTACCCTCTTAGATTTCATCAGAAAAATCCCTAATTATGCAATGTTTCTTAAATAATTGTTCACCCATAAGAGATATCTGAGGAACATTGAAAATATTTCATCCCATGAAGTTAAAAGATCTAGGGAACTTTACAGTTCCATGAAAAATAGGAAGTTCTATATTTGATGATTCACTCATAGACATAGAAGCCTCAATAAATATCATTCCTAAATCCATATTATCTAACCCTAGTCTAGGTCCCTTCCACCTAATGAGTGTTTTCATCCAGTTAGCTAATTGAAGCACTTCCAGGCCTGAGGGAATGATCAAGGATTCCATTTTTGGGTTAATGATCATATCTTACCAATTTATTTCTATGTACTTGATAGGGAAGGTGAGATTTATTCTTCTCAATCTCCCCTAATTCTAAGAATATCATTCCTCATGATAGCTAGTACTGTTAAAGGATCACTATGTATTCTCTATCCATTATTTTGAGGATATTTTTTAGAGTCGATTGAACCCTATTACATAATGTTCTTCCTATTCTAATGATAGAGTTTTTGAAATTTTCACCTTGATTAACTAAGTCATAAATGAAGAAGTTGATTTTGACCTTTTATTTATAGACTCCATCGATCAAAAGGATCTTTAAAACTCTCTGTAACCCCATATCATTTATAATATCTACTAATAATCCTTGGATAGTAATGAGGAAAATGAATCAAAACCAAGTGGATTCCCTTCCTTCATTCCTAAGTTATATGGACAACAAATCAAGGATGAAATTGATCTGAAACCTCTTCCTATACACCTGAAGTATGAATTCATTTCCATGATCACTCTTACTTTGTTATTATCTATATTTCTCTTACTGAAACTAAGGAGTCCTAATGTGTTTGGGTGTTAGAGAAAAACAAAAATGATTTATTTTGGACCCTATATGACATACTAGATATCATCCCTACCCTTTTCATGCATCATATCCATCTAGAGGAATCATCTAAACCAATAAGTAAACCTCAAAGGAGACTCAATCCAATCATACTTTAGGTAGTTAGGGAAGATATAACCAAGCTTCTTGAATATGGTATTATCTAACTGATATATGATGGTGAATGGGTTAGTATGATTCAAGTAGTGCCTAAGAAAGGTGAGATAACTATGAAAAGGACCAACCAAGATCAATGTAACCACTAAAAGGGGGTGAATAGGTGATATATTTTTATTTTATTCTATCTATATTTTATAATAACATTTTCCTCCTATTAAAGATTTATCACTTTACTGAAAACCAAACATTCACACATTTATATAAATTCAAGTATTTACAAGGTTTACTAGTAAATAAGAGTATCTAGACATTATCATGGAATGGAAATATACCAATACCACAAAATCAACTAAAAAATCCTTTTTTTTATAGAAAAAGTAGTAAATACCCTTACACTTGTGTAGCACAACGATCAATACAATAGTGCATGTGATTTTTCTAGCACAAAAGATGTAAATAATATGGTTTAACAAGTTTAGAAACCATCACCAATTGGTTCCAAACATTTTAAATGTGTTTCTTCAACAACTTATACGATTTTAATTCTTCGTAAAACAATTGATCACTTTCTTATCTTGCAGTGGGTAGGAAAACATTCTTTGGAATTCATATAAAAACCCAGTCTGATTACTCACTTTGATTCTTATATCTAATTATTATTTTTAGAAAAAAGCCTCATTCTCTTATTACTTATTCCCAAATCTATCAGTCTGATTACTCAGTCTGATCCAGTAAAACCTGAGCACAACTTCTTCTAAACGGTTCTTAAATCCATAAATGTTACTCAATGAAATTCAGTCTAGAAAACAAAACTCCAGAACTCTGACTCTTTCATAGTTTAATAGTGTCAGAGTACATTGTACTTGTACCCCTTTATATAGGTTATCTCAAAACAGAAAAGGTGATAACAAAAAATATTTTTACCTCTCAATGAAATTCAAACATCTAAACTAATTCATAAATTAAAACTTCATTTTTCCATTTCTCAATGCTTCTTAACACTTCTAGATTCTTCTTGGAACTTCTTGAATCTTCTCAAAACTTTAGTCTTCTTCGAATCTATGAACAATTCTCCAGTCTAATCAATTTAATTTGATCTTTCTTTTTTTAGTGATGCCAATTCTACTTTCTACCTCAGATTCAGACTGATGGACTTTCTTATGAAAATATCAACTGATGGATCATTATATCATGACTTTAAAACTTATAACTCGGTCTAATTTTCTCTCATACCTAATGAGGATAAAATAGATAAGTGATTGATCACACCAAATCTTTTATCCAATTGAAAATGGTTGGAAATATTTTTTCAAATTATTTATACTTTAGTTTATTGCAACATCTATTATCTTTATTCTAGCATTCTCACTCAGATATCTCTACTCAATCACTTGGTAGTCTGATCATATAAGTCTGATTTTATTCCTCAGTCTGATCAATTTTTTCAACTATTTTTTCAAAAACATTGTTGCAACTTATAAAGACTTTAAAACCCTTGTCATCCACTTTATTCATTTTTTTTCAACAACTCCTATGACCGATGAAATTGTGCATCTGATGAAATGTAGCAACTAATGACCTATCTATGTCAGGAATATCATCTAATAAGTCATATCAACTACTTTACCAATGAATCAGTCTCTAAAACTCTTCCTATTCTCAATCAACAACTCTGGTCCATCTAATACATTATGAGTAGTTTGATGTTTTTCCTCCAATAGAACACTGCATCCAATGTCTTATCAGTTCCAAAACTTATATGATGAATCAGTGGAGTAACTTTTCTAATGGACCATCCCATCTGATGGTTCAGTCTTTCAGTACTATTGAAAATTATCTGACTTCATAATATTTAAACATCAAGTCTCTAAACAAGTTTTGTGACTGGTACATCTCAAACTGATGATTTGCATCTAGAAAATTTCAACTTCATAGAAATACCATAAAGTTACATTTCTATTTTATTCCAAAAAAAATATTTCTCTCCCTTTATTTCACAAATTATAGATCACAATTATTTAGTCAACATATAATATTAAGAACTTTTATCACAAAAAATAATCATTAGATTTTGTGTTGAATGTATCTAAAGACATTATGAATTTGGTACATCTTCTCACTCTGTTCTAAAATACTCTATTCTATAAAATATGAATATGAAAACAATTTCACTCAGAAAACATCTTCATAATAGAAAAATATAATTGATGGGATTTCTCAAAAATATGCATTCGGTCTTCTGAGTCTAAAATATCTTCATTTGAACTCCAAAACTTATAAAGTAAATTGATTTCACGCAATGATAACAAAATAAAATAAATCATCAAACCACTTTTTCCAGAATTAGAGAACCATATCTATCCAAATTGGTCCCAATAAACTATTTTCATAGATGAACATAGATAACTTGTCACAACTTAAGTGAAAAATAAATAGCATTTTTACAACGATTATAAAAAATTGAATTCTGAATAATGAAAAGATCACTACCATCTTCCTTTCCTTGATTAAATGATAGAAATATTATCCAAATGTCACATTATTTCTTTCTTGATGGATACATTAGATACTTCCAAATCCAAATCGAACCTTAAGACTAATAAAATACTAAATTCACTTACCCCTTTAGAACATACACATATATGAGAATGCATTTTGGCATTTTAAATTCTATTTCAACATTCTAGAGGTGTATAATGGGTATATTTTCTAAATTCATTGAGCATTTCATGGAGGTATTCATGGTTTACTTTACCATTTATGGTGCTTCATTTGAATCATGCTTGTATTCACTCTCTCTGGCCCTTCGAAAGAGTTTCAAATGTAAACTTGTGTTATATTTTTATAAATTTTACTTCATGTTTTATAATGAGATTTTTATAGGGCACATAATTTATAAAGATAGTAAAAAAACCTCATTTCATCTATTATTCCTCAAAAAAATTGGATAAAACTCAATCACATTATAATTTCACTAAAAAAGAACTTTTAGCTATGGTTTTTACCTTGAATAAATTCTAGTCCTATCTCTCAGGTTCTAAAATCATTTTGTTTATATACTTTTTAGATTTAAAGTTATTACTCAAGAAAATTGATTCCAAACTGAGGTTAATAAGATGGATCATCATGCTCCAATAGTTTGGCATTGAGATCAAAGATAGTCCTGAAAAATAAAACCCTATGATTGATCACCTGAGTATAATATCTAATTCTTCTCATTCTAAAATCATTGATCATGAATTTCCAACTAAACACCTCTCACTCCAAAGTTACCAAGGTATTACCCAATTATAAATTACTTGGTTGCTTGTTTTTTTCCTAAAAAAATTCAATTGAACAAAAAATGGATCTAAAAAGTGATTCAAAATACATTTTTTTGGATGATAATAAACTTTGGAAAATTGGAGCTGACTTGGTGATTAGGAGATGTGTTAATAAAGAGTAAAATTCCACTATATTGGAATTATACCACTCTATGCCTAGAGGTGGAAACTTTTGACCACAAATGACCTACCTAAAGGTCCTAGGCTCTTGATTCTTCCAACCTTCACTCTTCAAGGACCCACATACGTTTTTTCAATCTTATCCCACCTGTCAAAAATTTGGAATAATTTCCAAGATAAATAAAATTCCGCAAAACCCCTTAATCTTTTGTGTGATCTAAAATGTTTGGTGCATCCATTTCATGGGACCCTTTCCCCATTTAAATTTATTCTCCAAAATTCTTCTCACGGTTGACTATCTTTCTAGGTGGTTCAAGGCCAAAACCACTGGAAAGGATGATGCACATACTATTAGTGAGATCCTAAAAACCAAAATATTCCATCGATTTAAAACTATGTATGTCTTGGTTAGTGACTTAAGAACCCATTACTATAATCAAACCATGGATTCGCCTATGAGAAAAAATGGGGACATTCAAAAAACATCAACTGCATATCACCCCCAAACAAATAGAATGGTTGAATATAAGGACCCGGACTTATAACATAAAAAATCATGAATTTAGTAAAGAATAAACTTCCTTTTAAATTGAGGATCTTTTAAATTTTATAGATTTATAGAATTGGGAAATAATACATTCATAGAATTGCACATTTCTACAAAGTGGATACCATAAAAACAGTTTCCAATTTTTTCAAAATTTAAAACATTAAAACTTAAAACATGATTCCTTGATAATTATTCAACATTAAACATGGATTCATTCTTTGTCTTACACATCAATTAACCTATTAAAATCATTTAAAACTTGTTATGAGCACAAAAACTTAGTAAGGTATATAAAAATAGGGAAAGAACACATTAGTCCATGAATACTTGTAACGTATGAAATAATTTTCAAAAGACATACTTATCACTTGTATATATATACTTAATTTGTAAAACATGATATTTCCACAATAAATAAGAACATAAGTATAACCATAAATATATATTGGTGAATTACTTACATAATCTTGTATCCCTCTAAGCTACCATATAATTTTTAACCCTCACAGCTACCTTACATTTTGTGTAACCATCGCAGTTACACATGGAGTAACCATACACCTGACCTACAACTTACACATAACCAATGCATTGTAGGGAGATATAGGTCCCAACCTTCATCATAAACAATTCCCAAGAACCATAACATGATCATACAACATGAATAATAGCATAAAAACATTTATTTTGAATTCTGTAAAACATAATTTTAAAAGAGGATTTAAAAAGAAAAGCCCCTTATAAATATCATACAATAGAAGAGAAAATTAATAGAGTGGATGGAATATTTATATACACTATAATAATACATAATTAAACATAATATAAGAAAAAACAATCACACAATCAATTTTAATACCACATAAATAATGAAGTATAAGGTTAACCCAAAGAATGGAAATCGGGTTAAGAATTCCCTTACCTCAGGCTTGTCTTACGTCAAAATTGTTTAAAATTACTGTATAATGGATAAAAGAGTGTTATTATTATTTTACAGAAACATTTTCATGTTTATAACATCTTATATGATCATTTCATAACATCATTTTACCCCTTAATTGTTAGTATTTTGTTCCTTGCACTGTTTTTGGGTGAGTTCTTTACATGATTTCCAATATTGGTTCATGATGGATGTTCTTGTCGATTGGAAGTGAAACTCCAGAATTGGAATGGAAATGTATTTACATATTTCCAGTAACATAATTTATAACATTTATCATTTTAATTTTTTATATGAGGATGATTCATAAGTTAAAACATTAATGATGTTCGTTTAGATCATTTTAGTGATTATTTGATAATAACAACCTCATTTTGTCTTATAAATTTAAAACCACGAGTAAAAAATAATTCCAGAACCATGGATGAGTCAAAATACATATATTATAACCTTTTTCAACCATATAAATGGTTTCATGACCAGACTTGAAATAATTAATGGAAATTGAAATCACATCATCCATGATGTCGGTAATTCGACACGTCGCAGACAATGTTTCTATTCCTTGAACAAGTGGGGGAGGAGAAGAAGAATGATGATGAATTTTCCATGACCATGAGAACATCCATAATATAAAATATTCTGGATAATTCATGCCTCTTTATTAAGAGGATGTGAGGAAATAATAATAAAAGAAAGGAATATTGAAATAAAAGAAAACTTGATAAATTTCTCACGAAAATTCAGCAGCCTAATGGCGTCACTTAAAATTTTATAAAAATAATTTGATGAGAGAAAGGGGATATCGCGTCACTATTACATAATATGTACAGTAAGGGGGAATATTTAATGAAATATCCCAACATAATCCAAAGGGAAAGGAATAGAATAACATAAAATGAAAGAGAAGAAAGAAAATAAAAGAAGATGTTTACCTCTTGATCTCTTCCCCTTGAGATCCTTCTTAAGGGAATTGGTTTTGGTCTTTTGGTGAGACCATCAGCTCTCCGAAGTGGGTAAGAGCCTTGGGAGGAGTATTGGGTAGGACATAGGCATGTATCAAGGCTTGAGAGGTGTGGGAATAATAGGGGAGTGAGGGTGGTATTTATAGTGGAGGAGAGGGGGTATTTTTCATTATTTTAATCATTATTATAATATTTTTGCCCAAGATTATAAATAGTCTTAGTTAATGTGACCTAAAATAGTAATAATGTCATGTGAGTTCGAACTAAGATTCCTTAAATCACTTATGATGTCATAAATATTGTATTTTACTGATAATTTGATTATACAGTATTTTATCGTATTTCACTATTCATCAAAAATTCAGGAATTTCAGAAAAATCCTAAAAATTTACCCTAACTATTTTTCGATGTGTAGAATTCAAAAATGAATTCAATTTATTGAAAATAATTTTCAAAATATTATTAATTTAATTATTAAATAAAATCATACTTAATTCAAAAATTAACAATTCTAATTCTATAACTACTTCTATATCATAATGAAAAATTAACTAAGATGTTATTATCCTTACCTTCTAGAAATTGAGTCCTCGCAATTTTATTTACTTATTAAACAACTAATGGTAATTTTCTCTCATAGAATTTTCAGACTCCCATGTTGCTTCTTCAACCATGTGGTTTCTCACACAAAACCTTTACCTGGTGGATTACCTTATTCCGCAATACATGTTCCCATCGATCAATAATATGAACTGGTTTCTCTTCATAAGAATGGTTCTCTTCTAGCTGAACTGCTTCTTTTTCACAAACCAACCCAGGTTGACCCTGAACTGGTCACCCGAGCCAGTCTGTGACATGGCCCGAAGGGCGTTCCTGATCCCCATGGGCTGGCAACTAGTGTCAGGCATCAAAATAAACCAGTTGGGAATGATTTGTCCCATTACAAAGATAAATAAACATAAACTAAACAAGAAGATAAATAAAGGGAAATAAACCAAACAACTTGGCATCGGGAAAATGAATAAACAAAGCAACGTGACTACCTCTGGTGACCCCATGGGTCACCACGGAACGTAAACTACACTCACTCCCAAAAGTGATCCAAGACTGAAAACTGCAACTGGAAAGTAAAGTAGGCATGAGCACCAAGATGCTCAGTAGGAATTCCAAAATATAACCATGTCCTATGCCCCTACCTTTAGTAAGAAATCCAATCATGCTAGTTTGAAAATAATATATAATAAAATAATGTTTTCCTTCTTTTCAAATTCAAGTAACGAGTTTGCATTTTCAAGTAAATCATTTCTCTCCCACAACATTTTCAAAATAGGTTTCAAGCAAGAATTAATGTTTCAAAATGAAAAGAAACCAGTTTGGATTAAAATATGGTTTTCACAAATAACACATCAAGTATGAAACAACTGAAAAGAAAATTACATCATAAGAATCATGTCGCAAATGAGCACCATGGGTAATCCCTATAGGTAGCTAGCACAACTGGGACCCTAGAGACCTCATACCTCGGTGAAGCGTGGATTAGAAACCAAGACCCTCAGAAAACGTGGCTTAAAAGACCACGACCTTCAGAAAACATGGCTTAGAAGACCATGACCCTTAGAAAACATGGCTTAAAAGGCCATAACCCTCAATAAACATCGTGTAGAAGGCCACAAACCTCAATAATTCATATGTTCAGTTAGTGTTGTTGTGTCAATCCTTTTCGACGAACCAGGGAGAACCCCGTCCATGTCATTTAGTGTACCAGTCCTGGTCTCCCACCTAGATACCTAGGTTTCCCATTGTGAACTATTTCAAATGGTGGTGAGTTTTCTTTATCAAGCAAATAGATACGTACATAACACTTTCTTTATATAAAACCCATTCAACCTCTCACCATAGTTCTCCCTCCTTAAGCGCATTCCCCCCTCTTTCATGTCACACAATGCATAAGCATCAAATTAGGCGCATAATAATACATTCAACTTAGAAATCATTTTTCTTCTAAAACCAAAGGGGGAGTGCCTCAAGAGAGGTTTTTCTTTTTCATAAAGCATTCTTGTGATGCCAAACGGGCTTACTTACATAAAGGGAACACTTTTTACAATGAACCGACCAAAATTCCAAACACCTTTGGAAATACACATTACCAATTCAAAACCACTTAGGAAATCAATTTTCAAGGAAATTCACTTAAGACTAATGAGCATTAGAAATACATTTCGATTTCCAAAACAAGGCATAACAATTTCTAGAAACAGAAGCCAGATTTCATAGAAGGTTTATATAGCATACATGAGAAACATATTTTTAAAACAAGCAAGCAATTATGAAATTAAAATTAAAGGCATAGGCATAAGGGACCTACCTCAAACTTGTCACTATTTGTCGACGACCACTCAAACCGACACTCAGTGCATACATGCACATGCATTTATACATACATATATATATATATACCCCTAGTTGCATTGCACATATTCCCTGTTCCATGAGGGAATATGTACAAAGAGGGCCTATATATATATGCCTTACCCTATGCATGTACATGTAGGATACCTCGACACCCACAACTCAAAACCATCATAGTGAGGTCCCGCGCACAATAAAAATAATTTAATAAAACAATAAAACAATTAAAAAATCTACAAAACATTTCAAAATAATGCATCAAGGGTTTGCAACAAAAAAAACCATTCAAACCCCTCTTTTTAAAGAAAAATGCCCAACAATAACACACGTAACCAGATTTCACAGCCTTAATGACCTTAAATAAATCAATTCCAGAAGTCATAAAACAACCATGAATGATACAACATGGGACACACCTCAAAAACGTCTAATTTCATGTCAAACCACAACTTTAAAATTCTAACACTTCATCAATTCTATCAAAAACGGTTTTCTCACCACAAAAATAATATAAAAAATCCTTTTAGTAGTTTGTAAAGAGTTAACAAATGAAACAAAAAAAAATTCCCTAAAAATGCACCCAGTTTAATTTAAAATTCTACTTTAGAACCAACCACCCAACACAGATGCATAAAAACATGATTTTCACCACCAATATCATTCAATAAATCATTTGAAAATTTATAAAAATAGACCAATGAATCACTACATGGACTTACGTCAAAACACACCCAAATTCCTTTTCTTTTGAAAATAAAATTCACAATAAAAACCCTTCCAAACATCATTCGCATCACTTACATAATTTAAATAACTAATTTCACAATTTATAATTTGACATCAAATAACACAACATGAGTTACTCATGAAAATTACTCAATTTCATCTAAAAATGCTACCTTAAATTTAAACGCATATCAAACCTTTTTAAAAACAAAATTTCCACACCACCTATAAACCAGAAACACATTAAATTAACAATGTAAGCAAACTAATTAGCCAAATATAGATTATACATGGAAACACCAACCTTTAATGCCAAAACCCCTGAAATTAGGTGTGAAACTTCAATTGTACCCAATTCGCACCATAAAGGACTAGAAATAAACCCTAATCCACAATATCAAACAAAAATACTCAATATTAAAACTCTAATTTAACACCCTAATTGCTAGAAACCTCAAACCCCAAAGAAACAAGAATCGAAACCCTAGTGAGGGCAAGAAGAGCCTACCCGGGGGTCGTGCAAGAGGTGAGTCGTGCCAGGATTGGGTGCGACCAAAGGATGATGGCTAGGAGAGGGAGGCATGCTTGGTTCGGCTGGTGTGAAGCGATCTGTCGAATATAGCAGGGCAGGATGAGACGGTCTGCTGAGAGGAAGAGAAGGGCTTCGACATGGCTCGCCGAAGGAGCAGCAGGGCGGCAGCGGTGCGTAACAAGGGCAGGGGAAGGGGGGAATCTACTGTGACTGAGAGAGGGGAAGAATAGGGCTCGGTGAAGGGGGGTGTGTGATGCAAGAGGGAGAGGAAGTGGGAAGAGAGGAAAGAATAAAAAAATCGAGAGAAAAAAAATAAAAAGAAAAGGGAGGAAGGGAAAAAAAATAAAAAAATAAACATAATAATAATAAATATAAAAAAAATAAAAAATAAACACCCTAACAATATATATATATATATATATATATATATATATTCGTTTATCAGCAAAAACACCAAATCTAAACCGAGATTCAACCCACACCTTGACAACAAAATTCAAATCCAAAAAAAAGTTATTTCAAAAGTGAGGGTGTGACAATTCTCCCCACCACAAAAACTTTCTGCCCCTAGAAAGTCACCCAGCTAGACGAGGCATGAAACTCATTCTTGAAACTAAACCATACCACCGAAACCACAACTCAGTGTGACTGTTCATTCTATGAGTCACACCCAACCAGCTCTAAGGGAAACTACAGTGAGAATATTCGTCAGGAAATAAGGAGGGTTCTCCCTACCACAAGAAGCCAACTAGCATGACCACCATTGAGAATCTCAGCATGACTAACTCTAGAACTACTAACTTGAACCAAAAAGGAAACCGCCAAGGTACACCAAAACTCCCACACAAGCCAACTCTTGAAGAAGGCATGACAAGATCCATTGTGGGTCTTCTCACCAGTTAAGAATCGGCCAGCTTAAGCCAATTAGCACGGACCAACACGAGAAAGCCAGCACAAATCGACCCATGAACTCTCCACATAAACCAAACCCCCACCACGTGGATCCCTAATGAAATACCCCCAATCGAATGGCGGACAAAACCCCTATTAATTATTGCCCTAGATGCAAGTATCTCCAAAATGAGCCTTTAAACATGAGGGAGCCTGAACAGAGAAATTTAAACCATCCCCATTCCAACACCAGAGACAATTCGACTAAGGTGACCCACACCTAATGACTCCTGACTGCGTGAAAGGATTCACTTAGAGACCTGTTGTTGGAGCTCTAATGTCTTGAAGCATCTGTTTCCCCACAGTCAGGAGCTTACATCCTCTTGTCAAGACTCCTTTTGGCGATGCCGCTAGAAGAACCTCTCCAAGTGTCCCAAATGGTCACACTAATGACAAGCCTTCGGAGGATGATGACAAGGTGAATTAAAGTACCCAAACTGCCCACACTCGAACCAAACAAGAGGGTGGACCGACTAATATAAGATGGAATCAACAATAAGAATTGTATGAGACAGGTTCCTTCGGTTCGATCTCCTCACTGGATGGGGAACCTTCCCAAACCCAAAAAATAATCGGTCCTGGAACCCTATACGAAGACCTCACATAAGAGAAACTTTAACTGATTCCATGACACTACCTTAGGAGAAAAGGGAATCAACCCCTCTAAATGCCCGACGTAAGCCTTTATTGTCTGTTTTCCTTGTTGGACACTCACGAGCTCTACCCCTTTCCTCACCTTCACTTCCTCAGCTATAAACCATCAGACGAGAGTGGTCTTAAACACCCTCCACGACATCCCATCATGCAACGACACTGGGATTTTCTCCTACACCAATCAAAAGTTGAACCCTAAAATTAACTCGAACCAGCACAGACTCGCATAACTTTGGGAGTTTCTAATAACCTGAAAACACAAATGATTTCACCAAGCTAGTTTTCTACCTTCGATAGATTACGATCACCACGGAAGATGGAAAACAACCAAAAATAATTCAATTACACCACTCCACTAAGATTCTGGTTAGAACCAACAACTAGAATAGACTCACTAGAATCCTCTAGTACTTTTCTGGGTAGAATACTCAAAACAAGAGGCATAAATCCAAATCAAAATTCATAATAAATGAAAATTACACACCCCAATCACAAACTAAATCTCAAACTCAAAGCACCATTCCAACCACAATTCAATATCTCAAATAAAGAACCCAAAAAAAAGGATACCAAACATGAAAATAGAACACTAAACAATTTCTCACTCACTTTTCAAAACATTTGAAATACCCTTTTTGAAAACCATTTTTCAGCCAACAAAACAACTTAAATATCAACCATTAGTATTCCATGAAGTCTCACACATACATATCCATGTGCTAGCTCAAGCACTCATCCACTCACATCACCAATTTCTCTATTTTCCACATTCTCACCTCAATGTATGTGATCACTCATAGGAATACCAAGGGTCAATTCAAGACACTTTTCATTTCCAAAACAGATCATTTAGTGTAAAGAAAAAATTCTCAACCCATTTGAAAATGTCACTTATCATTAAAGCAGTACATTTCCAAATCCTCAAATGTTTTCCAATTCACATTCCAAAAAGTGTTACCAATATCCCAAAACAATTTCCAAAACACCTCCCATTTTCCCATTTGAAAAACCACCTTTCACTAAAATACATTTTTATTTTTTTGAGATCCATTCAAGTCCGTCAAAAATAATCCCAAACATAACACACATCAAAACATCCAAAAATAAGGGACTAGTGGTTATACCAACCCGGTAACATGGCTTAGCAGGCCATGTTCCAAGAGAGCATCAACCATAGGAAGCATCTTGAACCGTGAGCTCGGGTTGTACATAGGTCGCTACTCCAGGAAAGTCCGCCGCATAACACTGGATCACTTCCCTAGTCATCCCTCATCCACATAGACCAAGCCAAATAAGAAAATTCAAATCCTGAACTACCCTGGAAACTTGAGTCTTGGGACGGGCAAGGGTTCATGATGTCCTCCCCGTACCTACCTCTCGAGTCCCAACACACCTAATCACCAAGCTATCTGACACCCCCAAATAACAAGAACCTCCCTTTGATACCATTTTTTCATGAACCAACCCAGGTCAACCATGAACCGGTCACCCGAGTCGGTCTGCGACATGGCCCGAAGAGCATTCTCGATCCTCACGGGCTGGAAACTAGTGTCGGGCATCAAAATAAACCAATTGGGAATGATTTGGCCCATAACAAAGATAAATAAACATAAACTGAATAGGTAGATAAATAAAGGGAAATAAACTAAACAACTCAGTAGCGGAAAAAGGAATAAATGAAGCGACATGACATACCTCAGGTGACCCCATGGGTCACCACGGAACGTAAAATACGCTCGCTCCCAAAAGCGATCCTAGAATGAAACCTGAAACTAAAAATTAAAGTAGGAATGAGTGCCGAGATGCTTGGTAAGAATGCCAAAATATAACGATATCCTATGCCCTGCCTTTAGTAAAAAATCCAATCATGCCAGTTTGAAAATAAGATATAATAAAATAATGTTTTTCCTTCTTTTCAAATTCAAGTAACGATTTTTCATTTTCAAGTAAATCATTTCTCTCCCACTACATTTTCAAAATAGGTTTCAAGCATTCATTAATGTTTCAAAATGAAAAGAAAATAGTTTGGATTAAAACATAGTTTTCACAAATAAGACATCAAGTATGAAAAAACTGAAAAGAAAATTACATCACAAGAATCATGTCGCAAATGAGAACCATGGTTAATCCCTATAGGTATCTAGCATAAGTGAGAACCTAGAGACCTCGTACCTCAATGAAGCGTGGATTAAAAACCACGACCCTTAGAAAATGTGGCTTAGAAGACCACGACCCTCAGAAAACGTGGCTTAGAAGACCACAACCCTCTGAAAATGTGGCTTAGAAGGCCACGACCCTTGGTAAACGTGGCTTAGAAGGCCACGAACCTCATTAATTCATATGTTTAGTTAGTATTGTTACATCAATCCTACTAGACGAACCGAGGCGAACCCCTGTTGTGTCATCTAGCGTACTAATCCTAGTCACCCACCTAGATACCTAGGTTTCCAATTGTGCCCTATTTCAAATGGTGGTGAGTTTTATTTATCAACCAAACATATACTTATATAAAACTTTCTTTATATAAAACCCATTAAAACTCTCACCACCATTCTCCCTCCTTAATCGCATTCCCCCTCTTTCATGTCACATAATTCATAAGCATCAAATTAGGCACATAATAACACATTCAACTTAGAAATCATTTTTCTTCTAAAACCAAAGGGGGCGTGCCTCAAGAGAGGTTTTTCTTTGTCATAAAGCATTATTAAGATACCAAATGAGCTTAATTACATAAAGGGAACACTTTTTACAATTAACTATACAAAATTCCAAATACCTTTGGAAATAAACATTACTAATTCAAAACCACTTAGGAAATCAATTTTAATGGAAAGTCGCTTAAGACTAATGAGCGTTAGAAATACATTTCAATTTACAAAACAAGGAATAATAATTTATAGTAACCGAAACTTGATTTCATAGTAGGTGTATATAGCATACATGAGAAACATATTTTTAAAACAAGCAAGAAATTATGAAATTCAAATTAAAGGCATGGTCATAAGGGACCTACCTCAAACTTGTCACTATTTGTCGATGACCACTAAAACCGACACTTGGTGCATACATTCACATGAATTTATATATAAATATATATATATATATCCCTAGATTCATTACACATATTCCCCATGCCATGAGGGAATATGTACAAAGAGGGCATATATATATTCCTTACCCTATACATGTACATGTAGGATACCTCGACACCCGCAGCTCAAAACCATCATAACAAGGTCCCACATGCTATATAAATAATTTAATAAAACAATTAAACACTTAGAAAATCTACAAAACATTTCAAAATAACGCATCAAGGGTTTGCACAAAAAAACCATTCAAGATCCTGTTTTTAAGGAAAAATGTCCAACAATAAAACATGCAACCAAATTTCACAGCCTTAATGACCTTAAATATATCAATTCTAGAAGTCATAAAATAACCATGAATGATGAAACATGGTAAACACCTCAAAAACACCAAATTTCATGTCAAACTACAACTTTTAAATTCTAACACTTCATCAATGCTATCAAAAATGGTTTTTTCACCACACAAATAATATAATAAATCCTTTTAGTAGTTTGTAAAGCATTAAAAAATGACATGACAAATGTTTTCCCGAAAAATACACTCAGTTTAATTTAAAATTCTACTTTAGAACCAACCACCCAACATGGACGCATAAAAACATGATTTGGACCACCAATATCATTAAATAAAACATTTGAAAATTTATAAAATTTGACCAATGAAGCACTACATGGCCTTACGTCAAAACACACCCAAATTCCTTTTATAATTAAAATAAAATGCACACTAAAAACCTTTCCAAACATCATTCGCATCACTTACATAATTTAAATAACCGATTTCATAATTTATAAATTGACATCAAATAACACAATATGAGTTATACATGAAAAGCACTCAATTTCATCTAAAAATGATACCTTAAATTTAAATGTATATCAAACCTTTTTTTTAAAAAAATTCCCACCCCACCTATAAACTAGGTAACACATTAAATTAAAAAAGTAAGAAAACTAATTAGCCAAATGTAGATTATACACGGAAACACCAACCTTTGATGTCGAAACACCCAAAATTTGGTGCGAAACTTCAATTGAACCCAATTTGCACCATAAGGGACCGAAAAAAACCCTAATCCACAATATCAAACAAAAATACTAAATATTAAAACTCTAATTTTACACCATAACTGCTGAAAACCTCAAAACCCAAAGAAACAAGAATTGAAACCCTAGCAAGGGGAAGAAGAGTTTACCCGGGGGTCGTGCAAGAGGTGAGTCGCGTCGGAAGGGGGTGTGGACAAGGGATGATGGCTAGGATAGGGAGGCATGTTTGGTTAATCTGGTGTAAAGTGATCTATAGAATAGAGCAGGGTGGGATGATACGGTCCACCAAGAGGAAGATCGGGGCGGCAACATGGTTCGCCGGAGGAGGAGGAGGGCGGCGGCGGCGTGCGATAAGGTCAAGGGAAGGGGGGTGTCCGCTGGGACTGGTATAGGGGAAGAATAGGGATTAGAGAAGGGGTGGTGTGCGATGGGAGAGGGAGAGGAAGTGGGAAGAGAGGAAAGAAGGAAAAAAATAAAGAGAAAAAAATAAAATGAAAAATTAGGATGGGAAAAATAATAAACATAATAATAATAATAATAAATATCAAAATAAATAAATAAAAGAAACACCCTAACAATATATATATATATATATTCATTTATCAGCAAAAAAACTGAATCCAAACCGGGATTCGACCCGCACCTTGACAACAAAATTCAAAGCCAGAAAAAAAAAGTTATTTCAAAAGTGAGGGTGTGAAATTATAGGCTCAAGACATGCGATGAATATAGAATATACTTTCTCAACATTGAAACATGAAAAACATTGTGTACCTGAGACAAACTTGGAGGCAGAGCTACTCGGTATGCAACTAGTCCAACTTTTTCCAAGATTTCAAAAGGATTGATGAATCGTGGACTTAGATTTCATTTCTTACCAAAACGCATCACACTTTTCCAAGGAGAGATTTTAAGGAAAACATGGTCACCTACCTCGAAATAGAAGTCTTTCATTCTGTTATCTACATAACTTTTTTGCCTGCTCTGAGATGTCCTTATGTGCTGCTGGATCATCTTAACTTTCTCAGCCACTTCTTCTACTAATTCTATCCCCATCAACTTTCCTTCACCGACTTAATCCCAAAACGATGGAGTCTGACACCACTTCCCATACAAATCCTCAAAAGGTTCCATCTGTATACTGGAATGAAAATTATTATTATAATAAAAATCAACTAAATAAATATGTTGATCCCAACTTCCCTGGTAGTCCATTGAACAATATTGAATTATATCCTCCAAAGTCTGAATCATTCGTTCTGATTTCTCATCTGATTGGGGATGAAAGTTATACTGAAATTTAATTTTATTCCCAATGACTTATGTAGCCCCTTCCAAAAGTTATAAGTGAACCTGGGATCTCGGTCAGATATAATGTAAAGAGGAACTCCATGTAACCTGACAATCTCCTTGAGGTACAATCGAGAAAGTTGATCCAAAGACATTGTATATCGAATAGAAAGAAAATGTGCTAATTTTTTCAGTTGATCCACAATAACCCAAATCACATTGTTACCTTGACAAGTATTTGGTATTCCCACCACAAAGTACATTGATATATTCTTTCATTTCCACTCTAGCACTGGAAAAGGTTGAAGCATCCCCTTTGGTAACTGTCGTTCAACTTTAACCTTTTGACATGTCAAACATTTCATGGAAAAATCAACAATATCTAATTTCATTCTATCTCACTAATAATATTCCTGAAGGTCTCTATATATCTTAGTACTACCAAGATGAACCAAAATGGAGAACTATGATCTTCACACAAAAAATATTTCTTCAACAGAGAATCACTAGGCACGCACAACCTTTTTCCAAATCATAAAACAAAATCTTTGTCAAGGTTAAATTCTAGAAACTTACCCATTTTAACCAATTATTCCTTTTTCTGTAGCTCACGGTCTTCCTTCTGCGCTCTCTTAATTCTATCTGAAAATGACGTCTACACTGAAACCTAAAACAAAACAGAGGTATTTTCTACACCAATAACTTCTAAGAAAAAATTCATCAAATCATTAATCAAGGGATCATGTTCCAAATGTAACATGCTTAATGATGCATGATGTTTCTGACTCAAGGAATCTACCACTTTGTTTGCTTTTATAGGATGGTAATTGATTGTGCAATCATAATACTTTATCAGTTCAATCCATCTTCTCTACCTCATCTTTAATTCCTTCTAAGTGAATATATACTTCAGACTTTTATGGTCGGTATATATTTGACATTTGGCTTCGTATAAATGATGCCTCCAGATTTTCAAAGAAAAAACCACAACAGCCAATTCTAAATAATGTGTGGGATAATTTATCTCATGAGGTATTAGTTGTCTTGAAGAATAAGAAATTACCTGATCATTCTGCATCAAAACACAACCAAGTACCTTCAAAGAAGTATCAATGTAGATGAAAAAGTCACCATTTCGAGAAGGCAAGGCCAAAACTGGAGCATTCACCAATCTCTTATTCAATTCCTGAAAAAAAACATCACATTCTTCTGTCCAAACAAATTTAACCCCTTTCCATGTTAACATAGTTATCATGATAGATAACTAAGAAAATTTATTAACAAAATGTCAATAATTATCTACTAATCCAAGAAAACTACAAATCTCTGTAACATTTGTGGGTCTTGGTCATTCATCAACCACTTTTGTTTTGGTAGGATCAACTATTATTCCATCCTTATTAATAATGTTCCCAAGAAAATAAATCTATTTCAACCAAAAATCACACATGCTGAATTTTCCATACAGTTTCTTTTCTTTTAAGGTTTGTAAAACAACCCTTAGATGTTTTTCATGCTCCTCTTTATTTTGAAAAAAACAAAATGTAATCAATAAAAAAACCACAAACTTATAAAAGAACTCATGAAATACTCTATTCATAAGATTCGTGAATACAGTATGTGCATTAGTTAATCCAAATGGCATAACAACAAATTCATAATGCCCATATCTAGTACAAAAGGTTGTTTTTGGGATTTCAACCTCCTTCACCTTCAGCTGATGGTATCCATATCTCAAGTCAATCTTGGAAAATTACCAAGCTCCCTGGAGCTGATCAAACAAGTCATCGATATGAGGAAAAGGATACTTATTTTTAATAGTGATTTTATTCAATGCTCTGTAATCAATGAAAAGTCTCATGGAACCATATTTCTTTTTGACAAACAAAACAAGAGCTCCCCATGGTAAAGTTCTAGGACGAATGAATCCTTTTATCAAGAAAATCCTACAACGGATTTTTCAATTCAAGAAGTTCTATTTGATCCATACGATATGGTGGTTTTGAAATTGGATTAGCATCGGGAAATAAATAAATTGTGAATTCGACTTCTCGATCAGGTATGACACTGGGTAACTCATCATGAAAAACATTAAGGTATTAATTTACCATAGGCACATCATCAATCTAAACAATTCCATTGTTTTCTTAAATATGAGAAAGATAAATTTCATTTCTGTCTTTCAATAGTTTCTCAGCTTCCTGATATGTTATCAATTGTATGGCTTCATTCTTGTATTCAAACAGAAACTCTTTCTGAAAAACAACTTCTTTAGCTCTACAGTCAATCTTAGCATGATAAATAGAAAGCTAATCCATTCCCAGAATAACATCAAACTCAACTAAGGGTAAAACAACAGGATTTGTAGGTAAATTATTTCCATAGACCACAATAGAAATATTATTATAATTCTTATTTGCTGTAATATTTCTCCATGGTGTTTTAACAACAAGTTCAGGTCTCGTTTTTTGAGGTGATATTTCCAATTTACCCAAAACTTTCTCACTACACCTTTCTACTTGTAGTCTGGCTTCTTTGCATCATTCGGATCTCTCTTTGGGTAGACATTTTCATTATGACCCATCTCACCACATTTAAAACATTTTACGGTTTGCTATCTGGATTATTATTTGGATAATTTTCATTACAATATCTGTCCATATGTCCAAACTTACTACATTTAAAACACTTCCCAATTTTTCTAAGACAACCCCCAGGGTGCTTCTTGCCACACTTTTCACAAACTGGAAATTGGATTTTCATACCATCAGATTTATTTGGTTGATTCTTACCCATCACTTTCCATCTAGACATCTTCTTCTCCTTATTTAAAAAATTCACATGATCATCAGAAAAATCCATCTCTACCCTCTCAACTCATCAGACAAGTTTCTCATAACTTTTGAATTCATGAGATGCCAACGCCCTTCGATACCTTGGCTTCAGTCCTGAGTAAAAGTGGTTGATTTTGTTATCAAGATCCAGAATAATATTTGGAGCATACCTCACTAGTTGGGTGAAGTTATCTTCATAAACATCCACTAAATCTTCCTCCTTCTATTTCAATTAAATTAATTGCTTCTCCATCATAAGTCGCACCACCTTAGGAAAATATTTTTCAAGGAAAATACTTTTAAACTCATCCCACTATAAGGCATCAAAATCCTCTATATCCCTGATATTCTTTACCATTGACCACCACTAATCAGCTTCACCTTCAAAATGATAAATGGAAAGACATACCTTTTGATTGTATGAACATTCAAAAACATCAAATATCTTTTCAAGTTCATTAATCCATCCTTCAGCCACTACTGGGTCAGAAGATCTATTGAAAGTAGGTTGGTGTTGCCTCGTTAAATGTTCCACTATTGTCATGTTCTGTTGTGGTACCTCTAGTTGTTCTCTTGCATGGATTCCACCACTATTTATTTCTTGTGTTATCTGATCCATTACTATCACAAACTGCTTGGTTCCAATCCCTAACATTCCGGGATGCAGATCCGGAAGGATGTCATTCTGTCAGTGCCTCTCCTCTTCAGCATCCCTGTTCCTTCTACGGACAACCATTCTGAACAAATATATCTTAAATAAAGCAACATAGTAATATTTAAATTCTAAAACATTTCAAATTAAGCATATAGTAAAAAATAATTTGTGGTATTGTTTTAACATCATCATAACCCCTAAAGTTATTTAAATCATCCTCTGATACCAACAATAAGGACCCGACCTTATTATATACATAATCATGAATTTAGTCAAGAAAACAATTCCTTTTACATTGAGTATCTTTTCAAGTTTATATCTTTATATAATTTGGACATAATACATTCATAGCATTACAAATTTTTAGAGAGTGGATACCATAAAAACAGTTTCAATTTTTTTCAAAATGAAAAAAATTAAAACATAAAACATGATTCCTTGACAATTATTCAACATTTAACATGGATTCCTTATTTTTATAACACAACCATTTACCTGTAAAAATCACTTAAAACTTGGGTTGAGCACAAAAACTCAGTAAGGGATATAACAATAAGGAAAGAACACATTAGTCCATGAATACTTGTAACGTATGAAATCTTTTTCAAAAGATATACTTATCACTTGTATATATATAATTAATTTGTGAAACGTTATATTTACACAATACATAATAACATAAGTAGAACCATAAAGTTATCTTTTGGAATTACTTACATAATCTTGTAACCCTCTCGGCTACCATATAATTTTTAACCCTCACGGCTACCTTACTATTTGTGTAACCATTGCAGTTACACTTGGAGTAACCATATGTACAACCTCCAACATACACATACTCAATGAATTGGAGGAAGATATAGGTCCCACCCTTAATCATAAAAAATGCCCAAGAACTATAACATGATCATACAACATGAATAATAGCATAAAAACATTGCTTTTGAATTCTGTAAAACATAACTTTAAAAGAGGATTTAAAAAGAAAATCCCCTTATAAAGTTCATACAATTGAAGAGAAACTTAATAGAGTGGATGTAATATGTATATACACTGTAATTATACATAATTAAACATGATATAAGAAAAACCCCTCACACAATCAATTTTAATACCGTATAAATAATGAAGTAGAAGGTTAACCCAAAGAATGGAAATCGGGTTATGAATTCCCTTACCTCAGGCTTGTCTTACTTCAAACATGATTAAAATTCCTATATAATGGTTAAAAGATTGTTATTAGTATTTTACAGAAATATTTTCATGTTTATAACATCTTATATGATCATTTAATAACAACATTTCACCCCTTAATTGTTAGTATTTTGTTCCTTGCACTATTTTTGGGTGAGTTCTTTACATGATTTCCAAGATTGGTTCATGATGGATGTTCTTGTCAATTGGAAGTGAAACTCCAGAATTTGAATGGAAAGATATTTACATATTTTCAGTACCATAATTTATACCATTTATAATTTTGATGTTTTATATGAGGATGATTCATAAGTTAAAACATTAATGATGTTCGTTTACATCATTTTAGTGGTTCTTTGATAATAACAACCTCATTTTGTATTATGAATTTAAAACCATGTGTAAATAATAATTTCAGAACCATGGATGAGTAATAATACATATATTATAACCTGGATCAACAATATAAATGGTTTCATGACCAGACTTTAAATAATTAATGGAAATTGAAATCACATCGTCCATGATGTCGGTAATTCAACACATTGCAGACAATGTTTCTATTCCTTGAATAAGTGGGAGAGGAGAAGAAGAATGATGATGAATTTTCCATGAACATGAGAACATCTAGATTATAAAATATTATAGAGCTTTCATGCCTCTTGGTTAAGAGGAGGTGAGGAAAGAAGAATAAAATAAAGGAATCTTGAAATAAAAGAAAATTTAAGAAATTTCTCACGAAAATTCGACAGCCTAACGACATCACTTAAAATTTCATAAAAAAAATTTGATGAGATAAAGGGGATATATATTCAATATTACATAATATGGACATTTAGGGGGAATATTTAATGAAATATCCCAACATAATCCAAATTTAAAGGAAGATAATATCATAAAATGAAAGAAAATAAAGAAAATAAAAGAGGATGTTTACCTCTTGATCTCTTCTCCTTCAGATCCTTCTTAAGGGATTTGGTTTTGGTCTTTTGGTGAGACCAGTAGCTCTAGTATGTAGATAACAGAATTTGGAGGATTATTGGACCAAACTTATGCATGGCCCAAGGCTTGAGAGGTGTGGGAAGAAGAGTGGAGTGAGGGTGGTATTTATAGTGGAAGAGAGGGGGTATTTTTCATTGTTTTAATCATTATTATAATATTTTTGCCCAAGATTATGAATAGTATTAGTTCATGTGACTTACAATAGTAATAATGGAATGTGAGTTCTAAAAAAGTGGCCTTACATCACTTATGATGTCATAAATAGTGTATTTTACTGATAATTTGATTATACGGTATTTTATCGTATTTCACTATTCATAGAAAAATCAAGAATTTTAGAAAAATTCAAAAAATTTACCCTAACCATTTTTAAATGTTTAGAATTAAAAAATGAAGTCCATTTTTTGAAAATAATTTTCTAAATATTATTAATTTAATTTTTAAATAAAAGCATACTTAATTCAAAAATTAACAATTCTAATTCTATAACCACTTCTATATCACAATGAAAAATTAACCAAGATGTTATTATCTTAAAACCTTAAGAAAATAAAATAATAATAAAATTTACTATTCATTAGGATCATATTACTATTCATATTACTATTCATAAGGGTATGTTACTATTCACAAAAAAACAAGTTTGTTTCATCAGAACCCAAATAACTTACTGATCACAATTATAGATGATAGTTTCTTGAAATTCAAAACATAGAAGTGGAAAAATTATGTTTAAACGCTAGTTATAAATATCTACTTAAAACAAATTTCCATTCATTTCTATTTATTTTTAGAAAAACTTGGGGTGTTATACTAAACTTTCCAACATAGAAGTGAAAAGAGTTCTTGAGAGAATTTTTAAGACCATAAGAAAATACTGCTTTGAAATACTTGGTGAAGCACTTTGAGATTATCAAAATGCCTGTATGACACCCATTGGTATGTCTCCTTTTAGGCTAGTTTCTGGTAAATCTTGTCATTTTCCAGTTAAAATCTAATATAATTCATTTCGGGATGTAAAAACATGAAATTTTGATTATGAAAATTTTGGTGAAGATATATTATTGAAGTTTCATGAATTGGAGGATATTCACCTTGATTATTTTGATAATTCCAATCACTACCCAGAAAAATATAAGGCACTCCGTGAAAATCACATTCTGCAAAAGGTATTTCATAAAGGTGAAAATGCAGTGCTCTTTAATTCTTGATTTCATCTTCACCTAGGTAAGATTAATTCTCATTTGCAAGGTCCTTTTATTGTTACTAATGTTTACCAATTTGATGCAATGAAACTCCAAGACACGTTTTCCAAAAGGAAATTCATTATTAATGGGCATCAGTTAAAGAATCACCATGAGAGGACACACAACCTGGAAACTATATCAACTTCCACTAGATCCCCAACTAATGGAGTATAATCACTATTGGATGGATACAGTGGCCCAAAAACTCCAAACTAGGGGCACCACATTCCCTTTAAATCTCTTTACCTCTCTTCCTCCTCATTCTCCCTCCTTATCTCTCATTCTCTCTCTCTTTTTCTCTCTCTCTTTTTCTCTCTTCCTCTTCTCTATAATTCTCACATTCTATCTCATTTTTTTACCACTTTCTTTATCTGACATTTCTTCTTCTTCTTTTTTTGGAAATTTAGCATGTAATAGGATATATTGAAACACCCATAGCCTTTCCAAATCTCTTGGGGTACCATCCAAACTCAATTTTCTACTTGAGAGACCATTCCTCCATGCTTTCTTTTCATATACTTAAATTGATTTCAATTGAAATCATATAATTTTGATTGAAATTTAATTTAAATTTTAATGGGTTTATCATCATCATAATCTCTTATTCTCATAAAAATTATATTGTGTAATATTCATAGTCTTAAAATAGTTTAAATTAAGTTCAAAACCCTTCCCTACTTTACTTTTTCATTCAATCAAAAGTGTGCATTTACCTCCCTTTATTTGTGCATGTTCGGTGCACAATTATTTTATCACCTAATTCCTTCCCCTTTTCATTTAACTCATAATAAAAATATATATATACCATAATTTTAACCACCCAAATGGATGATTAAATATTTCATTGCGATGATTCATAATTTAGGGATGTTAATTGATTGAGATCTTTCGCTTATTTAACTTTCATTAAATTAATATTGTGTGTGTAAAATAATAAATATTATGGATTAATGACAAGTTTTTTTTGACATATAGATACCATAGATTATTAGAACCACAAGAAAACATGTGTTCATATAGATACCCTAGTTAAGGCTTGGATTAAATAAAAAAACTGGTAATTCTGATCAAGATTTTCTTGTGAAGTGGATGCTAATTTAATAAAATGTCTTTCAAAGATCAATGATATCATAATATTATATCCCCAAATATGAAATCACCCTGATAATTATTAAATTATTAAACAAAACACATCAATAAATCTTTTCACCTTAGCTCTACAAACAAACCCCCCATTTAAAAGACAAAACAAAAACAACTAATTCCAAAACATCGCACCATCACTGAGTATTTTACTTGAGTACTGCTATACATATTATTGCATAATAATGATCATTTTAACGGTATATAGGTGATAATTGGCCATGATTAAAATGTCCTAAGGGTGTCTATTTCACTAAAGATCTTAGTAGTTCCCTACCATGAGAAAAATCGATAAGTACCATGAAAGTATTCTTAAATATATGTTACATAGTTGTTTGTTATCATTTGATGATATTAAAATAATACAGTCTATCAAGGTTGGAGACTCATAGGACTTTGAGACACTTTATCATGGTGTAATCCATTTATGATCTTTAAAGCAGTATATTATGAGAACATGACCCACTGGTAGGAAATTCACATTAATATGTGTTATTAGATGTTCCTATCTATATATGTGTGTAATAATCCTTATAATTTAAGATTATTCTTCAAGAATATTATGATTCATACACTTTGAATTATTGACGAAAATTGTGATAACATATGCTCATAGTGTGGTAAGATACTTTGGGTTTATCATGGGTGATATTACATTAATGAATAATGTGACAAAGGATTTTTCCTTCTTATTCCTTAAGGGAAGTTTATATATCAGACCCTTTGATAGAAATGTAACTACCTTTTTAAGTCTTTTAACATGGGTTTATAACACATGAGCCTCAGCCCAGTTAGTGAGGTATCCTTAAGTGCATCCACAAGACCCAGGTTCAAAACCAGGTAGAGGCATATTTCCGGGGCACTGTAGCAGCACTATAGCAGTACTGTAGTAAGAACTATAGTAGAACTGTAGTAGCACTGTAGCAGTACTGTACATTGTGCGGGTACTATAGCATAACTGTACACTGTATAGGTAATGTAGCAGCTGGAACTATTCACCTTGGGCCACTAGTTTGGGCTTGAAGTCCTTAAGGCTTTCGGGCCACCCAGGCCTTCAGGTCAGTAGGTCTTTCGGGCCACCTTTAATGCCCTCGGGCCACCTCAAGGCCTTCAGGCCACATGTTGTTTCCCCAGACACACTACAAAAAAGGAGCATCCCTAGATGAGGATTTAGAGCAGGTGCACTCACCAGATCAGAACCAAATGGATTTTCAGAATGAGAGGGTATGGCTATGCCATTGGTACCAGCATGTGCTTGCACGAGAAGCCTAGCCAGACGGACATGCAAATGTGGAGAGATACTATCATGACGCATATGTTGGGGAGGGGCAGTTCCTTGTAGATAGTCTGTTTGAATTTCCTAAGACCTTTGGGTCATGTAATCTCCTAAGCCTACGAGCATTGTAATCTCTAAGCCTACGTGCCTTGTAAGGGTTCCCCCTCATCCCTTGAAAGGGGGGTTATCAAAAATCAATAAAAATGAAGGCCTTTGGGCCATTTGGGCTGTAACATGGGTTTCTATTGGAATTTTTATTTCTAGAAATTTAAATAAAGCGACATCAATCACATAGGTTGATGACACTATCATATTGCCTGCTTGATTAGAGATATCATGATAAAGGGATTATATTACACAATTTATGTTTATATGTTCTTATTGTTATTATAGTATATAACTTATTTCCCTATGGGTTCCTTGGAGTGTTTCTTGATACTAACCTTGTAATTTATATGGTTTTCCCTAATTCCATCAAGAAAGGGGCCTAAAGTGTCACACACTATGTGTATTTGGAACCTCAGCTAAATTATATTTAAATTTAACATGTTTAATAAATATTATTCTCATATTTGGTTTAATAGTTATTCATTTTTTTATCACATATACTCAATTACAAATTATTTGGTAGAATATTATATGTGTTAAATATTAAATAAATATTCATTTTTCATGGTGATGATTAATTACGCAATTATATAGTATTTATTTATTTTGTTCCATTAATATGTTAATAAAAATTTATTTATTTGGTTTCATGATTATTTAATAAATATTTATTCACTAGTTTTGTGGATATAATATTTATTTATTCATTTTTGAATAATGTAGTGATATTTTTTATTTAAATAAATAGACATTATTCAAATCTCGATATATATTGGGGAGCGGTGGATTGAGTTTAATGGTTTGGTGATAAATTACCTATTAAATATTAATTTAATAAATATTAATTTATTTTTTCAAGGAAATAATATTTATTTATACATAAATTTAAGTTATTTATAGTTAATAATATTATTATTATTATTTAGACATGGGGTTCACTGGGGACTGGGAGAATAATAAGGGCTTATGTGAAATTATTTATTCTCTAACCAAGCTCTATAAATACCCACTTATACCATTCTATAACCCCATTCATGTCATTATAATAAATATGCATAATTAATTTTGTAAAATCCTCTCAATACCTAGATAAATATTCTTTTAAAATGCTCCCAAGAATGAGGATCATTTCTCCTCCTCTACCAAACTGATTCCTTCTCACCTCAAAGAATTATATTGTGATCAATAGTGACCGACACAAGTGGTAGAACATCTTCTCTAGAACCTAGAGAATTTTATGGTGACTATTGTAGTTTTCTTTTGAATTTGTGGATCAATTCTAGATAGATTCTACCATTGAATCCTCTTGACACAATGATAGAATGATAAGAAATGGTCTACCAATTCATCAACAAAGAAATAAATTCAACGAAAGGTATTTCTTTATGATAATAAATATATTATAAATTATATATGATGATCATGTCTTATTGTTTCATATATAATAGTCAATTAATCTTTGATTTATTTCCATTGGTATAAAGTTCTTCATCATATATGTGTCTTATTATTCTTTGATTATGAAAAAAAAATCTATGTTGGAAACTGCCCAAGAGGCACTTCCGCTGTGTCCTAAATCTTCAGTTTGAAAAACTAAAATCCTACCTTAAAGCTCTATGAGTAGTGAAGTGTCTATAACTAGGACTATGAGTATAGGTTTTAAGTATTTTCTACTAGAATAATCAAGTGACTAATTATTCTAAATCTATTAGTGAGGGCTACTAGGATTCGATAAAATAGTGGGATATATTTAACGGTTAATTAATCGGTAATGCCTATCAACAATCAAGGTAAGTTTTAATCTGTAAAGTCTAATTGTTGTAAATTAAATGAAAATCACCAAATAAATTTGATCTCAATACTATAAAAATTGGATAAAGATAATATCATGATCGAACAAAACTTCCAACGGTGCTTCATGCACTTAGGAATAATACTATGTCAAGAGAGGAAACATTATGTGCTAGAATCCCAACTTCCTAATGATCCCCCTATGGGAGAAAGCAAGGAAGATAAAGACAATTATAAAAAGTATATGGATGATGCACTAGATGTATAGTGCATTATGTTATTATCTATGTTTAATGACTTGTAGAAGATGAATGGGGATGAAGATGTCTATAAAATCTTTTCTTTTATCTAAGAGTTAAACAAGGAGGGAGCTCATCAAGAAAGATATGAGATATCTAGTGCACTTTATAGGTGTAATCTAGTATAAGGTAGTCAGGAAAGACCTCATGTACTAAAAATGATTAAGTACATCGAGATACTGGAGTCCCTTGGGTTCAAATTAAAACAAGAACTAGAAACCAATCTCATTATTGACTCTTTATCATTAATCTTCTCAACATTTATCATTAATTATAACATGAATAAGTCGCTCTTGGAATTATTGTATTTAGTTATACAAGAAGATAAGTGTAAAATCTTATTACTATTTTTAGGTATTCTTAAACCCTCATATGTTAAATTATTAATATTTTATGTGGGAAAAATGATTTATCAGTGAAATTTTGATAAATGTGTTAAAGGCCTTAAATGATGGTTAACATATTGGAATGTACAATTGAATATTTTTGGAGTTAGACACTGAGTTAGTGTTAGATTTTAAGGCTCACAAAGTCTCAGTGAAGACTAAATAAAAATATTAAATATAATATACTAAGCACAAAATTTGTATTAAAAATAATTAAATATCTCCCAAACAGTGCATTGTATGGGAAATCTGAGATCACAGATAGCTCCAGACTGTGGTGTTTACCCTAGATGGAATATAAAATTTGTAATTGTCAGACATTTGGATGTTTCACTCACAAAAATAACCATTTTAATATTCAATTAACTTTTAATACTTTTTTTAAATATTAAATAATTAATATCTCTCAAACGGTGTGCCGTTTGAGAAATTTGAGACCACCGTTGGGTCTGGAATGGAGCATTTATCCTAGGTGGGGTATAAATTTTATGCACGTTGGGTGTTTGGCAACATCGCAAGCAATAAAACCTATTTTATTTTTAATTATTTATTTATTCCATTTTTAATTGATAATTAATTAATTTCTCTCAAATAGTGAATTGTATAATAAATATGACACCACAGTTGGTTTCAGAATTTGGGGTTTACCCTATACAGGGTATAAATTTCATACGCAGCTGGAATTTGGTCAGGTTACTAATTAAATCATGATATTTAATAAATGAATAAAATTATTAATTTATTAATTTAATATAAAAATATAAAATAATGTTATTAAGTTTCCACACCATCATGGTTGATGCAAAAAGATTTTAAAAGCCATTATTTCTTAACCATTTTAAACTATTTTGGTGGCAACGCCATTAATGGTTGAATTTGAACACTTCGTCCTTAACATTATGTTGAATCATGGATTAAAAAGCTGTTTTAAATTTTCAGTTTTTAATGATAGTTTTTATTGAAACATTAATGGTGATAATAATTAGAGGTAATTAATGATAAAAATAATAATTATTGTTGTTATTATTATTATTAATTATAAAAAATTATATTAATAGTGGAAATTATGAAAGTGTTTTGATAATATAATTTTTTTATCATTATTATTATTATTAATCTGAGATATTCAACAATAATATTGATTTATTCTACTATTATTATTATTATTATTGTTGTCCAAAAAAATTTTTGGTCGTAACTCCCTCGTATGGTGTCAGATTGACACGCTGTTAGTGGCGGCGTGTACCTAGAATTGAGGTGGTATTTTCAAGACCAATGTTGGATATTTAATTTGGGCTCATGGTGTAGGTCCAAAAAGTTCCTAGTATAATTATGGATTTGGCGCTTGGATTTAATAAGAGAGAGTAATAATAAAGTTTGAAACTTATTGGATTTTCAGCTTTAAACAGGAGATTTTTGAAGGAATCTTGAAGATTACATGTTGTGTAACTGGGTTACATGTCATGTAATTGTTGTTGGGAGTGAGTCATGAAACATTATTCATGGTGTGAGGTGTACATGTCTCAAATACCCTTTGCACAATGTGAATATTTTTTCAGATTGGTTTTTAATTCGTAACGATGGGGGTTTCAGTCATTACAAATCTTATCCTTTTCGCAATCTGAATGGGGTTACACGTTGTGTAATACCCCATCTTTAAAGAAGCGTTACAAATTTGGTGTGTCTTCACCATTACGAAACATAATAATTTCATGGCATGTAGTGGATTATAGGTCGTGTAATGCCCTGACAAAAGCCTATAAAAGGATGCAGTGGGCATGTTATTTTTTCATTTTCTCCTCTCAAATTCTTCTTCCTTCAACCTAAGGACTTCCAAATACAATTTTCGAGCCTTCCAACCCTTCTAGATCCATTCCTTTGGTGATGGATCATTATTTCTTTGGCGGGTGATATCCGGGTAAGCATTCTTCATCATTCTTCATCTTTATCTTTTTTTCCTCTTTTGGGGTTTCAATGGATGGTCCTAAAGTTGATGGATCTATGATATTTGATGTTGTATCTCACTTATAGGTTGAATTTTAGGATCTTCTACACCATTGTTCTCATTTATGGGTATCGTTGTGAGTGTCTAGTTTTGGGAAAATGGTAGGTGGTTCCACCCCGATTAGCCAAATTGATTAACCTAGTATTTTTTATTTATTTCAATTGATGATTTAAATTCAATTGCTCAAACATGATTTTAATTAGTTTGATAAAATTAAATTCCAGTGAATTGGGTGATTTGAAATGGTTTTGGAAAGAGAATTTGGAAAAATCCCCAATTTCATTGAATTTGGGTGTGTTTTATGGAAATTGGTTAATTTAAATTGTTGAATTTAAATTTTGGATCTGATGGAAATGTTTTCAATTAAATAGTTGAATTTAATTTTGGAAATGAATTTTGAAAAAGATGGAATTGGTTTTGAATGGATTTCAAACTTGTGAAAAATGATTAAAAATAATTTGATAGAAACTCATTGGTTTTATATTGTGGAAAGGTCTTGTTTTTCATTAAAACATGTTTTGGTTTTAAATGGAAAGAAATTGGTATTTTTGAAATGGAAGAATAGAATTTATTTTATTTTAAACAGTCTTAAAATAAGTTCCCCATCATGTAAGATCACATGAAATCCTTAGGTAGTTGCTGAGTTATTTGGATACACTCTATGCTATTACAATATTCTAAAACATATGTAGAGTGGGTCACATCCCCAATGGGAGGGTGAAGAATCATCTCTATCCAATGTTAGGGTGACATGAGTATACTCATTTTGTTGTGATCACTTAGAGAGTTTGGAATCCTATAGCTGGTTAATACTATCGTACCTACTTGGAAGATGACCATGTTGCTCAATTGTTTATTTATATATGAGATATAAATTCATGCCAATGTTTTAAAACTATTTTACATGCCTTTACTTGATTTATATAAACTATTTTATGTAAATATTTTATTTAAGTCGTTATTTTATAAATATTTCATCACTTGTAAAGTAATTACTATGTTTTCAAAGTATTTTTCCATCATTTTGAAACTATATAGCATGTTTTGTTTAAATATTATTTTAAATTTCCAAACCTGCTTATTTTGAAAATTGAAATCCTTTCTTGGGATAGTATATATTTGTAATATGTTATAGAATCTTTTTTGGTATCTTACTAGGCTTAGGCTCACACCCTACTTTTGTCTTTAGGTGTTTTTAGACTTTCTTCTTCTAGGTTTGAGCAAAGGGGAAGGATCTCTTGGAGGTGGATCCAGCTGTTAAGCTTGGGAATTGTTGAGTGGTGTTCTTAGGGACCTTTGATTTGTTTTCCCATTTTAGTGCTTGGGTTGTTGTACTTTAGGCTGGTTTATACCTTATTGTCTTCTAGTTCATTACTCCTTGTGGAGTTTCTTTTGTTGTGTATACTGCCTTGTTTCTTTTCTTATGCATTATTAGTGGAAAAATCATTCCCACTAGCATGTTTTGTGATTCTAGGTACTAGTCACTAACCCATGGAGATTGGGAATTCCATTTGGGCAATGTTAGGGCTAGCTCGGTTATCGGTTTACCAGGTTACCTGAGATGGTTCGTGAAAAAATGGTATCAGAGGTCCAGGTTGAGCTTTTGTCTTGAAGTCAGTATGGATTGTGAAATCTTTTCAGGACTTAGGAGGAATTTTTGATTGATTTCCTAGATTTCTCTCACTACAATGAACCTTAATTCACCAGGGGTGGTTAGGGAAAAATCTTATGGTTTAGTTCTAGTCCTTTCCCTATATTGATTTTAATAAAGTTAAATCCAAATATTTTTTGTTCTTTCTATTGGGATTAATTTCCCTTGTTGCTCTTTTTGAGCACTACATAATCTATTCAATTTTATATATTGATGTTGTGTAACATAATGCCTCCAAGAAGACGTTTGAATAAGATCCAGGAGGAGTCTTCTTATGAACCTCAACAAGTGAATCCTACTATGGATCCAAATCTAGTTGATGTGATCATGCATATTGTCCAAGCTTTGGGGCAGGCACCACCACTAGTCCCCATTTAGGCTGTAGTTGTGGATCCTCAATGGGGATATTATTAAAAATCATTCTCAAGAGTTTCTTCTCCATTAATCACTTGTTTTTAAAGGCTCCATCGATCCTCAACATGATGATGAATGTATGGGTAGGAAAGAATGTCTGTGTGAGTTCTTGGAGACACCGGATGAGACCAAGGTGAAGTGTTCCACCTTCATGCTGGAGGGACCTAGCAGAAGATAGTGGGACACGATGGTGATAACGAAGAAACATGAGGGCTTAGAGTGGAAGAACTTTAAGGTTCTTTTCATGGTTTAGTTCTATCTTGTTTCAATGGTGTTGTCCAAGGTTGTGGAGTTTTTCAAGATTGAGTTGGCTAATAAAATAATGATTGAGTATTCAAAACACTTTACTGAGCTTGTGTGGTTTGTTCCTGAATTTGTATCTAATGAAAAGATGAAGGATAGCTGATTTGATTTGGGGTTTCAATCAGATATTTGTTCTTAGGTTTTCTAGAAAAATCTTACCACTTATGTTGATGTTCTAGATGGGGTGATGATGGTTGAGATAGACCTGGATGGAAATTTAGGGTTGACGGGAGTTCCATTTTCTCCAAGTAGAATCATGAGTTCTTTTAAAGAAAAGAGGAAGCATGATGACTCTCCTAGTGGTTCTCAATAATAGGGTTTTTTTCAACCTCCTTCAATTCCCGGAATAAGTCCTTTGATATGCTACTAGTGTGGTCAGCTAGGGAATTCAAATAGGGTCTACACTTAGGCACCCAAGAACTATGGATCCTGCGAACGTTTAGGGAACTTGAAGAAATTATGCCACAACTTTTCCACTATGTGCAGTGGAATGGGATCATCATCACCTCCAAAAAAATAGGGAAATCAAATGCTTCATGTACAAAAGGGTTCCATCCATAGGAATCTGGGACAAAGCTTCTTTACACAGTTGAAGAGTCTCTAGAGGAAGCGGATATGGGTCCAGCAACTGTGAGGGGTACCATTATTGTAGCTTCATTTTTAGTGACTGATAAATTTGATATTGGTGCATCTCACTAATTTATATCAACATATATCATTAATCTACTTAATCTTCCTATGGATCTTTTATCTTGTGTAATGGATATTAATAAACCCCTTGGTATAAAGATAGAGAGGGGTCTCCATAGTCCCACTTATGTATTCTCTCTATTAGTTGTCCAGCTTGATTGGAGTTTTCTAGTTATCGGCATGAAATCTATTGACGTTATATTCGGGATGGATTGACTCATTGATAATAAAGCTCAAATCAATTTTTATATTATATTGGTCTACATTACTACACCCAACGGTGTGTCTATTATCTTTCAAGGATATTGGGACCCAAGTTTGAGTAGAGATGGACCTTCTTATCAAGAGTTGGGGAAAATAATATCATTGTTTGCTTTTGATTTGGAGGGGGATTCAATGAGTGGTGATCTCCCTCCAACCATAATTGACTTTCCCGACCTGTTTCCTTATGACTTCAATAGTTTTCCACTAGTAAGGGAGGATAAGTTTTCTATTGAATTAACTCATGGTACTCAACCAGATTCAATTACCTCATACCACATAGAACCATCTGAACTGAAAGAGTCAAAAAAACTACTTGGATGATCTTCTTGAGGATTTTATTTTCACTTGTGTTCTTGACTTTGGTGGGCCTTGGAATGATCATTTAGGGATGGTTAAGTTTTATTATAACAACGGTTACTAGTCCATGATCATCATGGATCCTTTTGTGGCCTTGTATGGTCGTCCTTGTAAATCTCTATTATGTTGGTCAGAGATTGGTGAAAGTTCCTTGGTTGGACCAAGTTTGGTTCAAGTGACAACAATAAATATTTTGTTTATTCATCAGTGAATGTTAACAACCCAAAGCTGATATAAGTCCTATGTTGAGCATCTCTAAAGACCTTTGGATTTCTCAGTTGGTAACAAGGTGTTTTTAAAAGTTTCATCCAATTGGTTCATCGATGACTTAGGAGGTAAGGGAAGTCTACTCCTTGTTTTGTGGGACATTTAGAGATAGCTGATCAGGTGGAGAAATTTTCTTACCATTAAGCACTACCACCACAGTTGACGTCAACACATAATGTGTTCCATGTATTGTAGTTGTGAAATTATCTCTATGATACATCTCATGTTTTGATCTGGAGTGATCCTGAGATTGAACTTGATTTATTTGACTGAACGGCCAATTGGGGTTGTTGATTCTGAGAGCAAGGTACTTTTTGGGATGATGATATCTATGGTTTGTGTTCAATGGCATCATGGTTCTAGTTTTCATGAGATGTGGAGAGGGAGGCATTTATGATAAAGTAGTGACCTCATCTTTTTTAAATAGAGGCTTCTTCATAGGCTTTCTGGGGACAGAAAGTTCCTATGGTGGGGAGGTTGTGACATCCCATTACTATTTTTAGGTATTCCTCCATCTTGTGTTAAATTATGAATATATTAAGTGGTAAAAATGATTTATAAACTAAATTTTGATAAATGTGTTAAAAGACTTAAATGCTAGTTAATATTTTGGAATGTTCAATTGAATATTTTTGGTGTTTGACACCAAGTTAGTGTGAGATTACAAGGCCCACAAAGTCTCAGTTTAAATTGAATAAAAATATTAAATATAATATATTAAGCGCACATTTTTTATTAAAAATAATTAAATATCTCCCAAACAATACTTTTTATGGGAAATATGAGGCCACTAATAGGTCTGGAACGTGGTTTTTACCCTATACGGGGTATAACATTTATAGGCATTGGACATTTGAATTTATTTCTCATGAAAATACCCATTTTAATATTTAATTATTTTTTAATCCATTTTTTAAATATTAAATAATTAATATCTCTAAAATGGTGCGCCGTATGAGAAATCAGAGACCACTGTTGGGTTCAGAGCGGGGCATTTATCCTATGTGGGGAATAACATTTTTTCACATCAGATGTTTAGTAACATCGCACAAAATAAAACCCATTTTATTTTTAATTATTTTTTTATTCTATTTTTTAATTAATAATTAATTATTTTTTCTCAAACGGTGTATTTTATGAGAAATTTGAGACCACCATTTTGGTTTGGAATGTGGGGTTTACCCTATGTAGGGTATAAATTTCATATGAAACTGGAGTTTAGTCAGGTTGCTAATTAAATCGATATATTTAACAAATAAATTAAATTATTAAATTATCAATTTAATATAAAAATATAAAATAATGTTCTTAAGCTTCCACACAATCATGTTTGATGCAACAAGGTTTTAAAAGCCTTTTTTTCTTAACTATTTTAATCTGTTTTGGTGGAGACGTCATTAATGGTTGAATTTTCACGCTTTGTCCATAACATTATGTTGAATCATGGATTAAATGGGTGTTTTAAATTTTTTGTTTTTAATGATAGTTTTTATTGAAACATTAATGGTGACAATAATTATAGATAATTAATGATAAAAATAATAATTATTGTTACTATTATTATTATTAATTATGAAAAAATATTAATAGTGGAAATTTTGAAACTGTTTTGATAATATAATTTTGTTATCATTATTATTATTAATGTGTGATATTCAATAATAATATTAATTGATGATGTTATTATTATAATTTTTGTTTTCCAGACACAGTTTCAGTCATAACTCCCTCATACGGTGTCAGATTGATGCATCATTAAAGGCAACATGACCCTAGAATTGAGGCAGTCTTTTCAATACCAATGTTGTATATTTAATTTGGGATCATAGTGTAGGTCCAAGAAGTGCCTAGTATGATGATGGGGTTGGAACTTGGATTTAATAGGATAGAGTAATAATAAATTCGAACACTTGTTGGGTTTTCATCTTTAAACAAGGAGTTTTTGCAGGCTTCCAAAATATTACACACTTTGTAATTGGGTTACATGTTGTGTAACTATTACCAAGTGTGATCTATGAAATGTGATTCATGGTGTGAGTGGTAAATTTCACTAATACTGTTTACATGATGTGAATATTTTTTTTGGATCGGTTTTTAATTTCTAACAACAATGGTTTTGACCGCTACAAATCTCATGATTTTCACGACATGAATGGGGTTACATTCCGTTTAATATCCCAAATATAAAGGAAAATAAAAAATTTGGCGCGTCTTCACTATTACGAAAATTAATAATTTCATGACATGTAATGGACTATAGGCCGTGTAATGCCCTGATTGGATCCTATAAAATGAGGAAGTGTGCATGGTCATTTTTTCATTCACTCTTCTCTAATTCATATTCCTTCGACCCAAGGCCTTCCCCAGGATATTTTGAATTCTTCTAACCCTTTTGAATCCATTACTTTGGCGATGGATCATCATTTATTTTGTGGGTGATATCTAGGTAAGTTTTCTTTATCATTCTTCATCTTTCTCTTTTTATCCTCTTTTGGGATTTCAATGGATGATCCTAAAGTTAATGCATCGATGCACCTTGGTGTTGGATCTCACTTCTAGGTTGAGTTTTGGGATATTTCTCACCTTCATTCTTGTTGAAAAGTTTTGTTGTGTGTGTTGGGTTTGGGTGAAAAGGTAGGTGGTTCCATCCCGATTAGCCAAATTTATTAACCCGATATTTCTTGATTTATTTCAATTACTGATTTAAATTCAATTGCTCAAACTTGCTTTTATTTGATTTGATAAAACTCAATTCTAGTTAATTGGGAGATTTGAAATGTTTTAGGCATGATAATTTGGAAAACCCCCAATTCCATTGAATTGGGGTGTGTTTAATAGAAATTGGTTAATTTAAATTTTGGATTTGATAGAAATGTTTTCAATTAAATTATTGAATTTAATTGTGGAAATGAATTTTGAAAATGATGGAATTGGTTTTGAATGGATTTAAAACTTGTGAAAATGGATTAAAAATTATTTGATAGAAACCCAGTGGTTTTATATTGTGGAAAGGACATATTTTTTTTATTAAAATATGTTTTTATTTTAAATAGAAAGAAATTGTCATTTTTGAAATGGAAGAATGAGATTTATTGTATTTTAAGTAATCTTAAAATATGTTTCCCATCATGTAAGAGAACATGGAAGCCTTGGGTAGTTATATAGTTATTTTGATACACTATATGATATTAGAAGGTTCTAAAACATACTTTTGGTAGGTCATATCCTCGATGGGAGGGTGGAAAGTCACCTCTGGCCAGTGTTAGGGGGATGTGAGTATACTCATTTTTCTGAGAACACTTATAGAGTTTGGAATCCTATATCTAGTCAATACTATCATACCTACTTTGAATATGACCATGTTCTCACTTGTTTATTTATATATGAGATATAAATGCATGTTAATGTTGTAAAATTGTTTTACATGTCATTACTTGATTTACATAAACTGTTTTATGTAACTATTTTATTTAAGACATTGTTTTAGAAATATTTCATCACTTGTAAAGTAAAGACTATGCTTTTAAAGTATTTTTTCATCATTTTTAAACTATATATCATGTTTTGTTTAAATATTATTTTAAATTTCCAAAAAAATATTTTGAAAATGAAACCCTTTCTTGGGATAATCTGTATTTGGCATCTGTTATGGAATCTTTGGTGGTATCTTACTGGGCTTAGACTCACACCCTATTGTTTCCTTTGGGTGTTTGAAGATATTCTTCTTTGAGGTTGAGAAAAGGGGAAGGATCACTTAGAGGTGGATCCAACTTTTGAGCTTGGGACTTGTTGAGTGGTGTTCTTAGGGAACTTAGAGTTGTTTTCCCATTTTAGTACTTCGGTTGTAGTACTTTGGGATGGTTTATGTCTTGTTGTCTTCTGTTACATTACTCCCTGTGGAATTTCTTTTTTTTATACGTACTTTATTATTTCTTTTCTTCTATATTGTTAGTGTCAAAATCATTCCCACTTACATGTTGTGTGATACCAGGTGCTAGTCGCCAACCTTTTGGGATCGGGAACTCCATTCGGTCAATGTTAGGGTAGCTCAATTATCAGGTTACTAGGGTACCTGAGCTGGTTCATGACAATAATAACATTTATAAATCAAACTCATATGTCATTATAGTTAACAGAGGGGGGAGGCAAGAATAATGTTTCAAAGGATAATCCTAATCCAATGAAACAAATTAACCTCCCCTCTAAGATAAAAAATTTACATAGAGAGAGAAATAACAAAGAAGTAGTTTGTATTTATTATGGAAATAAAGGCCACTAAAATAAGAATTTCACTGTTGGGAAGAGGAATCAAGGTGATGATTCTACTTTAGGTATATTTTTAATTGAATGAAATATATCTATATCTACAAGTTGGGTATTGGATATTACAAGTGGATCACACATTTATATTCAAATATAGGAATCAAGTAGATTCCATAAGATTGAAAAGGGTGAGGTGGATCTCCAAGAAGAAAATGGTGCAATACTGGTAGCGTTAACAGTGGGATATTATCATCATAATTTTCCTAGTGTCATGGTTATTATATTTAAAAAAATTGTTATGTTCCTTTTATTATCAGAAACATAACCTCTGTGTCGATTATACACATTGTGAGTTTTCATTTCAAGTTTGGAAATGATTTTTTTCTCTTTTATAAGGATAACATATGTTATGGTATAACAAATTTTAATAATGGATTATTTATACATGAATTTGAGAAAAACAAATTTGAAATCAATGAAAAATCTATCAAGAATGACTTATATTCATCCCGCTTATATCACTTTTGGCTTGTCCATGTAAATGAGATGTGTATAAGAAAACTACTTCAAGTTGGGTATTTAGACTCTATTGATTTAAAACCCCTAGATGTATGTCTTGAATATTTATAAGAAAAAATGATCAAATCACCCTTCACTGGGAAGGGAGAAATATCTATAGAACTACTAGAATTGATTCATACTGATGTATGTGGTCCATTCTCAGTAGAGGAAAGGGGTGGGTTTTCCTACTTCATTACCTTTACCAATGAATTTAGTAGATATAAATTTATCTGATTAATGAGGTATAAGTCATATTCCTTTAGCAAGTTTAAGTAATATCAAAATGAATTATAGAATCATCTTGGTAAGAAGATAAGGAAACCACACTTAAACCGTGGTAGAGAATATCTTAACATAGAATTAATTGATCACTTGAATGAGTGTTGGATAGTTTCTAAACTCATTCCACATTATGAACCTTAGTGGAATGGTTTGAGTGAAGTGAGGAATTGTACCTTCCTTGAAATGGTAAGATTGATGATGAGTCATGTAATTATATCATTATCCTTTTGGGGATATACACAATATATTATAGTTTATACACAAAACTGAGTACCAACTAAGGTAGTATATGAGATTCCATTTGAGTTATGGTATAGAAATAAACCCGATCTATATCATATACATGTATAAGTATGTGAGGTGTTTTT
Source organism: Viscum album (assembly GCA_963277665.1). Lineage (NCBI taxonomy): Eukaryota > Viridiplantae > Streptophyta > Magnoliopsida > Santalales > Viscaceae > Viscum > Viscum album. The sequence continues at coordinate 214,152,855 of OY728163.1, forward strand.
CAAGACAATATTTAATGATAAACTGACACTTCTAAGTATGAAGTATATCTTTATAGGTTATCCTAAAGATACTAAATTGTATTACTAATATAACCATTTAGATAGATAATTGATTATGATAAGACATGAAACATTTCTAGAAAGAGAACTTATTTCTAATAGAGATAGTGGGAGAAAGATTGATTTCAATGTAGGTGATGCTCTAGATTCACAAGAGTTGGTACAAGAGAAATTTCCACAAGTGATGGTGGGAGATAATAAAGTTCATGAGGCACAAGTACTGTGTAGATCAACTACAGAGGCTAGAGAACCATAGATATGTTGTTTTCTTATCATCGAGTCAGGAAACACATTACTACTTGAGCATAATGAACCTATAACCTACGAGGAATTAGTGGATATAAATGATTCTACTAAATGGAATGAATTAATTCATTCTGATATGGAGTCCATATACCAAAATCAAGTTTTAATTTTTATAGACCCTTCAGTTGATGTAAAACCTATTGGTTTTAAATGGATATTCAAGAAAAATATAGATACAGATGGTAAAATTAGAACCTACAAAACATGCCTAATTAAAAAAATTTCTAGGAAACATTAAGTAATATACTATAATAAAACCTTCTCGCCAGTTTCAATTCTAAAATATATCAAAATATTACTAAAAATAACAACCTTCCATGATTATGAAATTTGGAAAATGGATTTCAAAACTATTTTTCTAAAGGGGAAGTTGGTTGAAGACATCTATATGTCACGACCTGAAGGGTTCATTATATTAAATCATGCTAGTAAAGTGTGAAAGCTATAGAGCTCCATTTATGGATTAAACCATACATCATGATCATGGAAAGTTCATTTTTATGAGGCCATAATGGTTTCATTAATAATAAAAGAAATCAATGTGTCTGTAATAAGGTTAGTGGGAGTTCTATCATTTTACTAGTATTATATGTTGATGACATATTATTGATGGTAAATGAAGTGAAATTCTTACAATCAGTTAAGACTTAGTTAAATGAATTCTTCTCTATAAAATATTTAGGTGAAGTAACCTATATATTAGGTATTAATATCTAACGAGATAGATCTCAAAGGTTTCGTGGGATAAGTCAAAGTACATATATTAACAAGGTACTCAAATGGTATAATATGGAACAATTTAAGAGAGGATTATTGACAATGTCATAGGGTATCCATATCTCCCAAAAAATATGTCCATAAATATAGGAGGATATTGATAAGATTAATAAAATGATTAATCTTTTATAGTGTGATCTATTATGTATATTATTCTATGTACTAGTTTTAATGTTTTATTTACTTTAATCATGGATGGAAAATATCAATCTAATTCAGGAGAGTTTCATTGGGAAGTAGTAAAAACTATCTTGATGTACTTGAGACGTATAAAGGATATGTTCCTGGTGTTTGGAGGATATGAGGAGATAGTAGTGAGGGGATATAAAAATGTTAACTTCTAAATAGATTGGGATGATCTGAAATCGAAATTAGGATATATATTTTTCCTAATGGTGGTGTGGTGAGCTAGGAAAACTCAAACCAGTCCATGGTCATTGATTCTAAAGTGGAATCCGGGTATATAGCAGCTTCTGATGCAGCTAAGGAAATAGTTTGGATACACAAGTTTGTCTCATATATTTTCATTGTGCATAGTAGTGTAGAACTTATTTTAGGATGTTGTGATAATATTATAGTAGTGGTACTTTCTAAGGATATTTTTTCACATTGGAGGAAAATGAATATACTTAATGAGGCATAGGTTAGATTCTTTTAGCAAGTTTAAGGAATATCAAAATGACTTAGAGGGTTATCTTGGTAAGAAGATAAGGAAACCCCACTCAGACTGAGATAGAGAATATCTTAACTAGGAATTAATAGATCACTTGAATGGTTGTGGGATAGTATCCCAATTCATTCCTCTTTATACACCTCAATGGAATGGTGTGAGTGAAATGAGGAATTGTACCTTGCTTGAAATGGTAAGATCAATTATGAGTCATATAATTATACCATTATCCTTCTGGGGATATAAACTATAGACTACAGCTTATACACAAAACTGAGTACCAAATAAGGTAATATATGGGATTCCATATAAGTTATGGAATAGAAATAAACTTGATATATCACATATACATGTATGGGTATGTGAGGTGTTTTTCAAGACAACGTATAATGACAAAATGACACCTCAAAGCATGAAGTATATCTTTATAGGATATCTTAAATATACTAAATTATATTATCAATATATCTATTCAGATAGAAAAGTGATTATGGAAATACATGTTATATTTCTAGAAAGATAACTTATTTCAAATGGTGATAGTGGGAGTAAGACTGATTTCAATTAAGGTGATTCTCTAGATACACAATATTTGGTACAAGAGAAATCTCCATAAATAATAGTGGGAGATAATGAAGTTCCCTAGGTATAAGTATTGTGTAGGTCAACTAGAGAGGCAAGATAACCTGATAGATAATTTTTTCTTATCACCGAGTTAGGTGACACATTACTACTTGAGGATAATAAACCTATAACCTACTAGGAAGTAGTGGATGGAAATGATGCTATTAAATAGAATGAATTCATGTGTTCTGAGATGGATTCCATGAACCAAAATCAAGTTTTAATTTTGAAATAACCTTTAGTTTATGTAAAACCTATTGATTTTAAATAGATATTCAAGAAAAATATAGATATGAATAGTAAAATTAGAACTTATAATGCATGAATGGTTTTCTAAGAAACTTTAAGGAATGGACTATAATAAAACCTTCTCACCAGTTGATATGATAAAATATATCAGAATATTACTTGTAATAATAGCCTTCCATGATTATGAAATTTGGAAAATGGATGTAAAAATAATTTTTCTAAATGGTAAGTTGGTTGAAGACATCTATATGACATAGTTTTAAGGGTTCATTATATTAAATCATGATAATAAAGTTTTCATGCTATAGATATTCATTTATGGATTGAATCAGACATCATGGCCATGGAATGTTCATTTTTATGAGTCTATAATGGTTTAATCAAGAATTGAAGCAATCCATGTGTCTATAATAAGGTTATTGGGAGTGCCATCATTTTTCTAGTATTATAAGTCTATGACATATTATTGATGGGAAATGAAGTGAAAGTCTTAAATTCATTTTAGACTAAGTTAAATGAATTATTATCTAAGAAATACTTAGGTGAATTAATATATATATAAGTGATTAACATCTGCCAAGATAGATCTCAAAGTTTTATTGGTCTAAGTCAAAGTACATATATTAACATGGTACTAAAATGTTATAAAATGAAAAAAATTATACAATGTATTATTGAAAATGTAAAATGTTATCCATCTCTCCAAGAAAATGTATCCATAAATAGATGAGGAGATTGAGAAGAGGAATAAAATACCTTAAGCTTTGATATTGGGACCTAATATGTATATTATTCCATGTATTAGTTTTAATTTTTCCTTTACTTTATTCATGGATGGTAGATATGAAGCTAATCTAGTAGAGCTACATTGGGAAGTAGTAAAAACTATCTTGAAATACTTGAGATGTATAAATGATATATTCATGGTGTTTAAAGGAGATAAGAAGCTATTAGTGAGGTGATACACATATGTTAGCTTCCAAATAGATCATGATGATCTAAAATCACAATCATGATAGGTATTTTTCCTGAATGGTGATGTAGTGAGCTAGTAAATATCAAACTAGTCTATGGTTACTAATTCCACAGTAGAATCCAAGTATATTACAGCTTCTGGTGCAGTTAAGGAAATAGTTTGGATACAAAAATTTGTATCATATATTTTCATTGTACCTAGTAGTAAAGAAAATATTATAGTATATTGGGATAATATTGTAGTAGTGTTAATTTACAAGGAGCTCAGTTCACATTGGAGGAAAAAGAATATACTTCAAAAGTTTCATCTCTTGATGGATTTTACTTACAGAGGTGAAGTCATAGTTAGCAGAGTATCCACATAGGATAACACTATAGACCCTTGACTAAATCCATATCTTAGCAAAAGCATTATTCTTATGTGAGAGGTAGAAAGTTGAGAGTTGTTAGTAGTGGGATATAGTTCGAGTTGGAGTGTTATGATTGGGTTCCCTAGACCCAACTCTTATATATACTTAGATTACCATTACATGTATATAGTTTGATACATATATATAGAAACATGTGTTTTCTCTTATCGTGATAGTTAAATTACTTCTACATGTACTATATAAATGGTAATTTACATAGGTTACATGTTTTATTGAAAGGATATTTCAGTCCTCAACTAAAAAGAGAACCTCATGATACTATGAAAATAACCTTAAATATATATATACTAAGGTCTAGATACATTATTATGATAGTAAATAGATGATATAAGGATATCGGGTTTTGGGGGATTGTATGTGTTGAGATTTTTTCTCATGAAGTTTGTACCTAGTGATCTAATGTAGATGAGATCATAAGGACTGATCCACTAATAGGAACATCACATGTTTTAGGTGTCATTGGTCATTCTTATATATGATCATGTGTATAAGTCTCTTGACTCGAGATCATTATCAATATATGATATTTGATCACATACTTTGATGTAAGATGAAAACCATAACACATATTTTATGCTAAGGTAGGTTTTGTTTGGTGTGTCATTAGTGGTATGACATTGGATTAATGATCAAAATAGGATTTTTCACTTCTAAGTAGATGAAGGGATATCTTAGGCCCAGTTTACCAGGATGGTAGTACATTCACAAAATCTATATCTATAGTAAAATAAAGTAATTCAATCCAGTAAGGTTACAAAAATAATAAATAAAGTACAGATGGTGACATAAATTATACAACTAGCTTTATGATATATCATAAGATAAAGAGATTATATTACAAGACATGTGTTCGTAAGATAAGTTTTCACTATTATAACAAAACCTTATCTCCTTATATAATTTTATGGGTTGTTAGATTCTTATCATAGTCTATGATTATTACTCACTACTATCGAGGTAGGGGCCTAGAGGGTCATACCCGAATCATATTCCAAAGTCTGGTCTATTCCAGTAAACAAGAGGTTATGACATGGTGGACCTAACATCAGGGTTCAGTATATGGTCAAGATTTTACGATCACTAATAGATAAATAAATTCATGATATTAGAGTTTATAATAATATGTATTGAATTTATTTATTCACATTATTCATAAATCATTTAGTGAATATGAGGAAAATATTTTACAAATGAATATTTAATAATCAAGGTTGGTATGATATTTATGGGATAAATGAGTCATGTTAGTAACTTGTGTTTTGTCGCATAACATATATATTATGTTACAAGTAAGTGATAAAATATAAATGGAATTTAGGACATGGTTAATAGGTCATAAGATGTCATTTAGGGCTTATTCATAAAGTTAAACTTACTCAGGGGTCAATATGAAATTTATGTAAATTTAACCTAGATACATAAGTCATAAGAATACCAAATTCAGAGTAATATTCACTAAATCTAATTTAGAAGTATATATCTTCTCTCTTGTGCATCCTAGAGTGAGAATGAGTCCCTTTAAGAACCTTAATCTAATCCTCCCTTCCCGTATCGAAGAAGCGGTGCGACAATAATCATCAAGAGGTCAAAAGGTTTATTGGTAATCTGTGATAGTACCTAGATTTCAATGATCAACAACTAAAAAGGCTCTTGAAATGTGTTTGAATGATCGAGAGGGATCCCTAATTGGTTCCTCCAAGTATTGATCACCAATGATGAGTGAAACATACCTACATCTTCAAATTGAATGAGGTAACAATTTGATTAAATTCTTTTGCATAATTCCTTTCACACAAGATCCTAGATTAGTAACCAAGCATTGTTCATCACTGGAGATGTAGTTATTACATCAGTCTGGTGATAAAATTCTAAAATATCAAATTTTTATGCTTTTTTTGTGTGCTTGGTACCAACACTGTAGGCCCAGACATTACATGGTCTGAATGTCAAAGGGAAAAAAGTCCTTAAAAACATGGATTCCCCTTTTATTTATAAGTATATACATAACTTCAATTGAAAACATACGGACACATATTATAAAATTTTGAAATATGAACTATAAAAATAGATATATAAATACATGAAATGTAGTTTTTATTTAATGTTATATATTTAGTTTCATATTATATAACCAATAACACACATATACACATAAATATGTATGTGTGTGTGTTTATATTTATAATTATATAATTATATATCTATATTACAAATATATAATTATTAATTATATATAAAGAACCATGAAAATATATTAATTGTTTTTACATATAAAATGCATATTTAAAATATAAATAACAATGGCATAAAAATATATTATGAATTTTATTTTCATAATTTATACATATATACATAAATCATCCAAAAAATATGCATGCATGTTTATAAATATATTTGTGTGTGTTTATATATGGGTTGGTGTGTGTGTGTGTGTTTATAAATATATGTTTGTGTGTGTGTGTGTGTTTATCTATAAATATATAAACACATTACTATGTGTACATGTGTGCTCATATATAAATATATAAACATATATATGTGTGTGCGTGTTTGTATATATTTAAATATATGTATACATTTTACAAAAAATATATATTAAAACATGTATATATACATATATATAAATATATACATTTCGCAAAATATATATATATATATATTAAAACACATGTATTGGTGTGTGTGTGTGTGTGCATGTTTATATATATATATATATATATATATATATATTGCAAAAACAATTGTATTGGTGTGTGTGTGCATGTTTAATGTTACTTTTATTTTAGCATCGATAAATATGTATCTATTTATTTAAGGAAAGATATTTATATATTTTGATTGTAATGAATGATTTGTAACTTCAAAATTTAAATAAATTAATTAATTGAACTATAAAAATTTTAAAAAATTTCATATGTGAATTTTTATGTATTAATAATAGCACTACAAGAAGAAAGGGGCTTCATAGCAGTTTTGTAGCAGTAGTTTTGAAAACGGTTGCTAAATATTTCGTGAAAAATAATTTTATGGATGTTTTTTCTTAAAACCACCGCTAAATGTTTTTTTAAACTTTTTTTTTATTTTCTTTGTGGTGGTTTATAGTAGGGGTTTTTGAGAACCACCACTAATTTATATTTTTAAATTTTTTTAAATTTAAAAAAAAATTGTGGCAGTTTATAAAAAATGATACTAAATTAATGGGGAAAATTAAATATTTAATATTTAATTATGATTTATTATTAATAATTATGATTTATTTTTTATATTGATTTATTTTTTATTTTTTATAATTTTCATTAATTATAATGTGTTAATTATTTATTATACATAATTATTAGTTAATAGTAATTTGGAACTTAAATTAATTCTTCCTTAAGTTGAAAATCGGACTTTAGCACCAAATGACTATAAATTTTGATCTAGGGTTCCATTTTAGTTTTATAACTCATCATATCGAAGCTTATGAAATAATTTACCTCCACATTAGATAATAATTTTTTAATTATTAATAGAATAAAATTTATTAGAGTTTTAAGAAAAGTTGAAGACATGACTTGAACTTCAAAAAACCATAACTTTTGATTTGGTTTTACATTTGGGTTCTACCACATATCAAATCAAAATCTGTAATAAGATCTATGTTGTATTGACCAGGGGGCCTCAACAATTATTTTTTTAAGATAAAAAAAGAGCCTATAAGGCCTCTAAAACTGAGTTTTTTATTTGGATATCTTGAATTTTGAACATTCGGTGAGATTTCTTCTTCATTTTAGAGTGTCTTCATATACTTTTTAGGTCTTATATAATTTTATTCCATTGATTTACATTCCTATGATTCAATGTTGCTACAATTATTATGATTTTTCCTCTTTTAGTGATTTAATATATATATATATAGTTGTATGTACTCCCTAACATTTATGTATACTTATTTATAATTTAGAAATATTTATCAATATTTATTCAAAATTAAATATAATTATATCTATGCATGGATATTTATATGTATTTAGGAATATTTGTCTATATTTATATACATTTGTAAATATTTATACGTATATATATATATATATATATTTTTATATATTACATGGATATATATATTTATTTATTTATTTAATTGTGTTTAAAAATATATTTATTTTAATATACAATTATGTGTGTGTGTGTGTTGATATATATTTGTGTAACATAGATGTGTGTTTATATATATTTATTAAAATTTTGTTATAAGTATATTTATTTATTGATATTTATTTTCATTTATTATTTATTATTTATTATTTATTACTTATTACTTATTATATATTATATATTATTTATTATTTATTATTCATTTATTGTTAAATTAATATTTATTATTTATTATTTATTTTCCTTTTATTATTAATTTATTTTCATTTTATCATTAATTTATTATTTATTATTTATTATTAATGTATTATTACTTATTTATCTATTTTTTATTTTTTATTTTTTATTTTTTATTTTTTATTTATTATTATTTATCTATTTATTCTTATTTATGGATTATTTATTGATTATTAATTTATTATTAAATTATTATTTTTTATTACATAATTAATTAATTAATTAATTATCTATTATCTATTATCTATTATTTATTAAAATATTATTTTTTATTTTTTATATATTTATTATATATTCTTTATTCTTTATTCTTTATTCTTTAATATTATTATTAGTTTTTTATCTATTCATATATATATATTAAATATCGTTTACTCATCACATGAAAAGCTAGCTGAAGTGGATGAATCTTTACATAATAACCAAGAGGGAAGAGGTTTAAATCCCTTCCAATGCGTATATATGCTAGATTTATGCATGGCATATGCATGCATGGTAGGATAAATAAGTAATAAATAATAATAATAATAATAATAATAATAATAAATAAATAATAATAAATAATAATAAATAATAAATTATCCTCATAAATAAAAAACAAAAAAACAAAAAAAACAAAAAAAATAATAAAATAATAAAAAACAAAGAAAACACTGAAAAATAAAAAATCGTCATGAAAAACTATCGTGAAAAGATTCCCGAAAAGAAAATATGTGTTGCTTTTAGAAAGTGTCACACGTCATTTACTGGTGGTTTAAATTGTTGATAAATGAGCAAAAAACCATCGTGAAATAACTTTTTTTCTTGTAGTGTATTATATATATACACTACATTTGTATATATAAATATTAATTGATTTTAGTTTACTTTATATAGAAATTATAATAAAGTTAGTATTATATCCATTGTATATAGTTTAATATATGCATGTATCTGTTGGGTTCACCAACACACACATATCCTTGGGTTCTTTAGACACACATGCACACACACAAATATATTCATATATGAATAAAAATAGTCATATATGTAAATCATTAATCAAAGGAATAAAAAAACCAAACCAAAAAATGAATTTATATAATGAACATATATTTGAAATTTTAGTAATTATATAATTAATTTTTTATATTATTATAATACTAAAATTATGAATTAATATTTATATTTAAGTAATTATTCACATATACTCATTTTAAATCTTTTTATATGTATTCATATAATTATTTATTAATATAATTACACATTTATAAAATTAGTGTTATATGTTAAGAAATATTTATTCATTTGTATAAATAATAATTTTTTAAATTATAAATAACAGTTAAGTATATTTTTTTATGAAATCAATACAAAATGAATCAAGCCACATGTATTCTATGATATGGGTATTTTTATCTTAGTTTCGTCCAATGGGTGGAGGAAGGGAACACACACTGAGAACACTTTACATGGATCTGGCTCTTATTGAAGGAAGATTGGTCTCGCAAGCCATCCTAAATAGTCTGAGATGTAGTGTATGGAGGACCTTGTGTCATTTGGTTTTACATCATATGACTAGGACTATGTTTCTAACAATTAGACATGGTGCATCTCAATCATGTTAATCGTGGAAAACAACCAGGACCTCTAAGATCACATGAGTCATGATCAGTGTGAGAAATAAGAATTAGTTAGAATATTACATGTATTTCACTATAGTACATATCGGGGTAATTTTTAATACACATTATGTAGTTTCTCATTACACAATAAGGGAATAAGTGTTATGAAAATTATATCCATACAACTTGTACTTGGGCTATATAGTTTAATGTCTTGTGGTAAAGATGTTGTTGTTCGTTTTTACATCATGCGACTAGGATGTAAGTGTTGTGCAGTTTAACATTGTATTGAAAAAACTATGTGAACCCAACTTGAATTTATAAAAATTAATTCTTGAGAAACATCACATTTTTTGTTGTTGTAATGCATACTATAACCATTTTGATCAAGGAGTAGGCTCCATTGGAGTAGACCTTATGTATGGAATAAGGTCCCTCCCATTTCTGTTTGATTTTTGGAGTCTTCTTCTCAGGTATTTTCATGACCCCCTCACACCAAAGATGTCGCAATGAAGGGAGATAAATAATAATCCCCAATTACCACCTCCAATAGGCCCCAGGTTGGAGACTAGCACCGAGGGTATAAAAATCTCACAATATAGGAGACATTACCCTCTAAAAATAAAACAGGAAAAAACGGGATCAGGATATTGGATAAATAATCACCAAACAACTCCAAGAGACTATATAAAGGTAAACTAAAAATCATCCCACAATACATGAGTAAATAAAACTTATAAATATAAAAATATCTAAAGTAAATTCCAAAAAAGGAAATTCTACAACAGAAACTCAACAACAACTCCAACCAAGTCAGTAATTTCCATATTCATCCCCAAAGTTTTCCTAGAAACCTAAAAACATATTATATATGTAGGGTGAGCATAATAGGTATACTCAATAGGGACATAACCAAGGCCTCATGTGCACATGTGAAAAGATATTTCCAATGATCTGGTAAACAAACCTGAGTACAAAAAATCACCTACACATGTCATCAAACAAAACCCAGCCTCACCATGGCTCACACACCAAATCACGCATCCAATATATTAATATAATATCAATATCATAACAAATAAATTTTCCATGTTTTCTCTTCCCCACTAATTTATCGCTCTAATGACCTAATATTGGACATCCTATGCTCTCATCCCTTCCATATATATCACATCACAACCCACCCACAAACACGTGGGCCACACACCACATCACATCCCACCCACACACAACTGGGCCGCACATCACATCACATCACATCACATCACATCTCATCCCAAGTACACCAGGGACCACATTTCACAACTCATCCCAAAGAAACATGGGACCACACATCACAGATCATCCTGAAGACACCTAGTACCCCACATCACATCTTTCTCAAAAACACATGGGCCACATATTGTTACTGAAGGACGAGCATGGGATAGGGGTAGCCAGCCGTCTGTATTACTATCATCCTAGATATTGGGGAAAAAACTCAGAATCCAGAACCTCTGAGTGTTGTTAATGTTATCAAACTCATGTGTGGTGTATATAAAATAAAATAAACATACATGATATAGAGACAACACAAAACACCCAACCAAAGGGTTCACATCAACAACACTAGCGCACACTGCATTACCACCATGTACTATACATTAATCGTCATAACTGCTGCCACCACTATATACAACACAAAACACTACCACCACACAAGCCACACAATATTTTCCACTTTTATCTTACAAGTTCAAAAAAAATTATTCATTATCCTTTTCATTTCACATTACAACACTCATTAAATTAAATTTAATCCATTAATCACATATCAATTTCCACCCCATTAATGAAAAAACTCCAACCCCAATAGCTCAGATCCAATGACTTTCTTAATTAAATTGGTACTAAGAACAATTTTTCACATCCCAAATTACCAAATAGTTTAGTATATTTGGAAAATCATATACAAAAAAAACTGTTACATTATAACTTTGAAAGGAAAAACAACAAATAAACTTCGTTGGAAACACCCATAAACTCCTTGATTATCCCAACAAATAATTCATAATATACATCTTTGCATCCTGAGAAAAAATAAAACTTAAGAAATGGTTGAGATTAGATGATCTTTAAGGGTAAGTAATACATATGAGGCTAATATAAACATAAATAATAAGGCAAGGTAAATCACTAAAATCACATGCCATTAAAATATAATCTTGCATAATATAGTAGGAATAAAAGTTGAATAGATAATTCCATGTTAATAATCACATGAAACTTAACCATGGATATTATACTAGTTCAATAATAACATGATTTATCAATTACTAATATCATAATGAGGAAATGCATAATTTTGGACATCTAAAACTTACTATCAAGGCCTCAACCAAGACATATGAGAATTAATGGTTAAGGCCTTGTCCAAATCCATATATATTTTGTCTCATGAGACTTATCGATGTATCGAGGGGTTATAGTGGGACCCTAATTTCACTTACTAAGTATAATGCATTACTCATATGAATGGGGTGAAACATAAAAAATATATACATATGAAATGAAAATAATTTTCCCCAATCAGTAAACATAATCACTAACCATCAATGTAATATGGTGAATGGTATCAAGATAGCACATCCACAGTCAAACTGATCGTAAACCATTTAATAAAATATGGTAGATGATATCAGAAAATATCAATCCCATTTAATCATAATATTCAATATATGTTGTTGAAATAGATGAAAATACCCTCATAAAATCATTGAGAAATTTTTGAGAGAAATGTCATTTTACTTTGGAAAGAAGAGTTCTTTTGGAAAATAATTTGTATTTGTCATAAAATCAGATTGTAACATGTATATCGCATAAAATAAAAGTCATGGACAATGAAATTATATTTTAGGCATAAATTATTTCCAACTGAAGTGAAAACATGTAAAATGAGAATTAAAGAAACTTTTGAAATGAGCCACTTTGGTACGGTTTAAGGGATAATACTAAAGAGTCTTTAAAAACACAAAGGATTAATTTTTTTATAAAACCAGAAATTAATAAATACATTTTTTCATGATAAAATGAGTAATTTTATAATAAAAATGGTGTCTTAAAATAGATTATGGAGTGCACTTGATAATGTTTAAGAAACTGGGAAGTTCCCATAAATTGAGCTTACTTATCAGGAATAATTGAGAAGGGGGACTTATAAAATCATGTATTTCCTATCAAAGAAAGATGAAATGATCTGGATACATGATTTTTTATCTTGTAAATATAATTTATAAGAAGTATATAAAATTAAATAAGAATTACATTGGGGTAAAGAGAGAGAAAGCATGACCCGGAGGAAAAAATGGAGATTCAGGTAGAATCCCTTACCTCATGTCTAAAAGCATTATGCGCTTGTACTTAACATCTTGGATAATGAAATTATATTTCTTAATATTTTAATTAATAACCTTTTCAACATTTATTTAATTTATTATAATATTATTAAGTTTATTTATGGTCTTTTTGATTAGTTATAAGATTCAATTTTGTCGTTTGGAAGTGTTTATTTCCTTGGTTTTCACGATTGGTTCACTTGTATACATGTACAAAAGATCATGTGTTATTAATGAACATAAAGAATATTTAATGGTATTATATATCATTTTTTTATATATTAGTGTGATTCATTAGATAAAATGTTAATGATAACCATTTGGACTATATTGGTGTTTTTTTATCATCACATACTGGTTTTGTTTTATTAATTAATATCATGCATGTATACATATTATAGAACACTAAATAAGTTTTAATATAAATATTATAATCTATTTTAACTATAAAAATGGTTTTATGACCATCCTTGAAGGTGTAATTGAAAAATGAAAACTCTTCATCCATGAAGGCGGTAAATCAGCACCTCACGGATGATGTTTTCATTATTATAATAAAAAGGGAAAGAGAAAAGAATTGATGTTGGATATCCCATTATCATATTAAAATTTTGGTATATATAATACAAATTATGTATGAATTTTTGGATATAGGAGTTAGTTAAATGATAATAAAATAAAATAAATTGAAAGAAAATTAAAATAATGAAAGGGGATTTACCACTAGAATTCTTCTCCATGAGAACCAACTTAAGGAACTTTGAAATGGTCTTTTGATGAGACTAGAAATACTAGAACAAGGGAGATAGGTTTGGGAGATTAAATGCGTATAATATAATAAATATTCAATTTTTAGAGGTGTGATGAGAAGTGGTAGTGAGGGGTGGTATTTATAGTGGAGGAGAGGGGTGTTTTGAATATTTTATTCATTTGGTTATTATTTTGTCTCAAGACTCTTATAAATAAATTCAGTAAGGAGTAAATGTGAGTTATAACTAATGGTTCCTATATCATTCATACATCATCCATGTCTCTATAATTCTTTTATTTAGCTAATACCATAAATTATTATATTTCACTATTCACCAAAAATTTAACTATTTTAGAAAAAAGAAAAGAAAAATTCACCATAACCATTTTTTCAAAATGTAGAATTAAAAAATGGACTTTATTTTATCAAAATAATTTTATAAATATATTAAATTTAATTTGTAAATAAAATCATCATTTACTCAAAAAATATTGATTTTAATATTATAACCGATTTTATGATACTTTTATATATTAATTAAGGTCTCATAAAATTGTATTATAATTGTAAGAAAAAAATGTTAATTTATGAATCTATTTTATGAAAATAAATTTTCTATTAAATAATTATTTTAATTATAAAAATTTTAATAAACATTTAGGTTTCACAAAAATATCAATACTTAATTTCTCATTTTTAAAAAATTTATATACTTATTCCACGATATAAATATATTACATTTTCATTCATAAGATTCATAATATTTTTATAAACTTTGATAAGGGAGTTTACTATTCTATTGTTAATATTACTATTCCTAAGGTCATATTAAATATTATATCAAGGTTTTAAACTTAGTGTTGTGTGAAGCATAAATAATCAAACATATTAAATTTAAAAGGCATATCATAAAATCTTGGGGTGTTACATTCTCCCATCTAAAAAATTTAATCCTCAAAATTTCTTGAATGTCACTTTATAAAAATATTTGGGTAGTTAATCATCATAATTTCCTCTAATTCCCATGTCTCCTCTTCAATTTTATAATTTTTCTAAAGTACCTTTATCATCTGAGTCATCTAATTCTTCAACACATATTCTCTAGTGTCCAAAATCTAGATAGGCTCTTCATTGTAAGATAAATTAGGTTCTAATTCTATTGATTTAGAAGTGAGAACATGTGTTGGGTATATCATGTACTTCCTTAACAAAGATATGTGGAACAAATTTTATACTTTATAAAGGCTATGTTGCATTGCCAAACGATAATCCACAACTCCAATTCTATCTAGTATTTCAAATGGACCAATGTACCTGGGGCTTAGTTTCCCTTTCTTTCCAAATCTTATAAAACCCTTCCATGGAGATACTTTCAAGAAAACATGATCTCCCACTTGAAATTTCAAATCATTCCTTTGATTATCATCATAGCTCTTTTTTCTACTTTGAACTGCTTTGAAATGGGTTTTAATTTTATTTACCTTTTCTATTGTTTCCTCCAAAATTATGGGCCTATGATCTTCCTTTAACTAACTCCATCCCAACAAGTTGGTGTGCGACATGTCTTTCCATACAAGGTTTTATATAGTGTCATTACAATACTTGAATGAAACTATTATTTTAGGAAAACTCAACCAAAGGTAAATAATAATCCCACATACCTTGAAAGTAAAGTGAGAATGATCTCAATAGGTATTCTAATATTTTAATGGTGCTTTCAGATTTCCCATCGGTTTCAGGGTGATAAGTTGTGCTCAAATAAAGCTCAATATTCAAAAAATTCTGAAGAATTTTTAAGAATTTTGATATAAATCATGGATCATGATCAGACACAATTGAAATAGGTTCTCCAAAAAGTCTTAAAAATTCATTAATATAGAGTTTTTCAAGGCACTCAAGTGGAAAATATTCCCATATTCCAAGGAAATGTGAATATTTTGTAAGTCGATCAATAATTACCCATATTACATCATTATTTTTAGATTCCTTAGTAATATAGTGGAAAAAACATAGTAATGTCATCCCATTTCCATGTAGGAATAGGAAGAGGTTTCATAACTCCTATAGGATGTTGTCTTTCATCATTCACCTATTGATAGACTAAACATCTTGATACATAATAAGCAATTTCACACTTCATATTATCCTAATAGATATGTTCCTTCAAATATCTATACCTATTAGTGATACAAGGTTACAAAGATAAATTAGATATATGATCATCATCAAATAATGACATTATTAGCGTGGTTATAGTGGGAACATAAAGTCTCTTCCCAAATTTCAAGATGTCATCTTCATATACAAAGCCTTCCAATTTCCCATCATTCACAGCTTTAATTTTATTTTGAAAATTTTTATCATTAGATTTAGAACTTTTAATACTTTACAATAAATATGGTTTGGAAATCATTTTAAAAGGTAGTGACATTTCACCTTCTTTGGTAATTCCTATATTTATCTTTACTAGATCCATGTACATAAGATCTATGTCAATCCTCGTTTTATTTAGAACTTTATGATCCTTTCTACTCAATGCATCTACTCCCTTATTTTACTTCCTGAGGTGATAGTGTATTGAACAATCATAATCTTTGAGTATATCAATACATAGTCTTGGCCTCAAGTTGAGTTCTTTCTATGAGAATATATATTTCAAGCTCTTTTTACCTGTATATATATATCACATCTTTTTCCATAGAGATAGTTTCTCCATTTATTCAGAGAAAATATTATAACCACTAACTCCAGATCATGAGTTATATAGTTATGTTCATAATTTTTTAACTACCTTGATGTATAGGAAATAAATCTATCATTCTTCATAAGGATACAACCAAGTCCTTTCTTTGATGCATCTCTATAAATCACAAATCCACCATTTTCTGATGGTATATTCAATATCAGATCATTCACTAGTCTCCTCTTCAATTTTTTTAAAACATTATTCACATTCCTTCGTTTATATGAACTTAACCACTTTATGATTAAGCTTGTTTAACGGATTATCTAATTAGGAAAAATTATGAATAAAACACAGATAATAACCTATTAAACCAATGAAACTACATACCTTGGTTATGTTAATTGGTGTAGGCCATTCCTTAAATGCCTTTTTCTTCACAAGATCAAATGATATTCCATCCTTAGAGACAATATGGCCATGAAAAGAAACTATTTAAAGCTATAATTTGTACTTTGTAAACTTCCCATGTAAGTCTTTTCTTTTAAGAGTCACCCGAATAACTTTCAAGTGGTTCTCATAGTCCTCATATACATTTGAATATATCAATATATCATCAATAAATACCAAAAAATCCAGAAATTTCTTGAACACACTTTTCATTATATCCATAAAAACATAGGGTGCATTAGTTAGTCCAAATGGAATTATTGTAAACTCATAATGTTCATATCTAGTTTGAAATTTGGTATTTGTAATGTCTTCATTCCTCGCAAGCAATTGATGATATCAAAATCGAAGTTCAATCTTCAAAAAATATTGATCTTTATTAAGTTGATAAAATAAATCATCAATGCGAGGCAGAGGATACTTGTTCTTTATTATAATAGCATTGATTTCTCTATAGTCAATGCACAACCTCATGGATTCATCTTTCTTCTTAACAAATAGAACAGGATCTCCCCATGGAGAAACACTAGGATAAATAAATACTTTATCACTCTATTCATCTATTTGTTTCTTCAGCTCCACTAATTCCATAGTGGCCATTCTATAAGGAGTCTTTGATATAGGTCTTTCATCAGGAATTAAATCAATATAGAACTCAACTTCTTGCCCCGGAAAATGTCTAGGTACATCCTCTGGAAATACATTAATGTATTCTTGTACAATAGGTACATCTTCAATTTAAATATTTCTTTCCTCATCCATAGATGATGTTTTCTCTTCCTCCCCAATGATTTCATTTAGAAGAGCTACTTAAGGTAGATCCAGATATGAATTAGATGATGAGGTCTCCCCTCTAAAGACAATAATTTATATATCTTCATCAGAAATCATAATTTCCTACTCTTTGTAATAAATTTTTGAATTATATTTCTAAATCCAGTCCATACTAAGGATTATATCAAAATAAATTATATGTATAATGATAAAATCAAGAATTAGATAATGTTTATGTGTTATAATATGAACTGGTCAGCACATATTTTTTCTAATAAGGTTTCCATTAAGAATATTTACTAAAAACTCCTTTGTTAAGGTGGATTGGAAATATTCAATGTTAAATAAAACTGGGAAGATATAAAGGAACATGGTGATCCATAATCAAATAAAGCTTGATCTAAATTTGAGGATATTATTGAAGTATCTTCCACCACATCATTAGGATCTTCAACCTCAGTAGTTTTGATTACATAAGCTTGTACTTGTTCCCTTGTCCTTTTCTCTAGAAAGTTTCCTTAACACTTAGGATAATAATTTTCATAATTCCTTTTACCCAAATGGCATAAAGGCATTCTTTTTATTGATTTTTTATAACCCCCCCCCCCTTTCATGGGATTAGGGGGGAACCCGTACAAGGCCTGTAGGCTTAGAGATTACATGACCCATAGGTCTTAGAGGAAATATCCAAATTATAACTACATAGAACTGCTCCTCCCCAGCTTCTACATTGGGATATCATCTCTACACCTTCGCATGGATGTTCGGCTAGGCTTCTCATGCATGCACATTATGGTCCTAATAGCAATGTCATACCCTCCATTTCTTCCACATCTGTTAGCTTCTTCTCTAGTGAATATGCCTACTCTGAATCTCCATCTAGTGTCTGCTCCTTGAAGAGTCTGTCTGGTCCATTAAGCACAACTTCTGGTGGCTTGAAAGCCTTGAGGTGGCCCAAAATCCTTGAGTTGGCCCAAAGGCCTTGAGGTGGCCCAAAGGCCTTGAGGTGGCCTGAAAACCTTACTAACTCGAAGGCCTTGGGTGGCCCAAAGGACTTGAAGGACTTGAGGACCAAACTGGTGGCCCAAAATCCCAAACTAATGAATAGTTCTAGTTGTTATAGTGCTGAATAGTACCTTCTATAGTTCCTAGTACATCACTGCTATAGTACCCGAAAATGTGACTCCACCCAGATTTGAACTTGGGTCTCATGGATGCACTTTCCAAGTCCTCACCAAATGGACTAAGGCTCTTGTGATCATAATTCCCCATATCTTTAAAATTGTAACATTGAAAATTGGTAGCTTCTTCCTTTTCCTTGAAATCACAGGCTTGGAAGCCTTTTTCTCCACACTTGTAACAAACTCTTTTTCCTTTTAAGTAAGCACCAGGGTGTTTACTTCCACAAATATTTCACAATGGAAAATTCCTTTTTAACTCTTCCCTTTATCCATTCTTTTCTCTTCCACCCTCTTCTTATTTTTTTTTTACTTAAAGTCACCAAAATTAGAGAATTATTTCTCTATCATGATAGCACATGAGACTATATTTTTATATGATGACAAATTTTGGGAGACCAGTTCCATTCAGAGGAATGGTTTTAAACCATCAAAGAATTGATCAATATTTCTCCTTATATTATGTATATATACTATATCATACCTTTCTAACCTTATAAATTTAGATTTATAATTGTCAACATTTTCATCCTCTTTTTGTTTCATACTCAAGAATTACCTATCCATATCCACTCGTTGTTCAAGAGGGAAATATTTATTCAAGAAAATTTCCTTAAAATCCTTCCATTCCATATTTGAAATTTCTTTCTCCTCCTTTGTGTTTTGAATTAATAACCACTATTGATATTAATCCCCTGATAAATGATTAACTTCCATGAAAACATTCTCTCATTCATTACTTCCCAAATTGAGAAATAACTTCTCTAAGGAACTTATCCACTGCTCAGCTAAAAATGGGAATGTAGTCTCATTGAATGATGGAGGTTTTTTTCTCATGAAGTGGTCTAACATTGTTCCTCCAAATTATGGATTAGGATTCTCCATATGGGTAAGGTGTTTGAATTTCAAAAGGATTTATATTTTTATTATTTTTTTATAACCCCCTTTTAAATATTGAGGGGTAACCTTGACATAGTATGTAGACCTAGAGGCACTAAGCCTTAATACATGTCCATTTCAGGCCCAAGGACCAAATTCCAAATAGAAATACCAACCCAGATGCTACAATTTATTTCTCCAAATCAACAGACCTACAAAGCACTCAGCAAGAAATATCAATCCATAACTGCATGGGTCTGGTACTGATGGAAAATCCATACACTCTCATTCATCCAAATATAATTGAATTGAAGGTGGGTAGCTTTCTAATCAACCTCATCGGGGACGGTAGTCGGTTATCTAACCATGTGTGTATTTTTTTGATCCCAAATCCCATCGAGGACAAGGATCCTTCTACCCTTCCTCATGCGTTGTTCACCTCCACCGTCGCTGAGACTCATCACCTCTGAGTAGCTCCACTACTGTCATACAATCTAGTGTTCCCCCTAATTTTTCAAGAGCCCCCCCACCCTATCGAGCATCATCCATCGAAGCTGATAGGAGTAAGATTCCATCACCAAGAAGCCTCCCACCCTCCCACCTCACACACTATCGAAGCTCGTCTGTGCCACCCCAACTCTATCTGTCGGAAGTGAATCCCCCGACCCCACCGTCAAGAACACACCCTCCACAAACACCACCAGTGAACTGATTATGTGTTTTAGTTTCCCCCCACACCTTTATTCATCATTAAATCCCTCTTGAACATCCTCCATTAAATATCCCTTATATCAGCATCACACTTCTGGCCATCTTGGAACTGCACAATCAATCGATGGACCGAAATCTCTATAGAAATTCCATCATACCCAAGGTAAATGGGTCTATCAAGATTTGATCATAGACTGATGAAGGTTGTTATGGGGCACCTTTACCACAAGGATGGACCCCAACTGCCATATGGGTAAGGTTATTATTCATAACCTGATTCAATTGTCCTAGTATAATTATAAGTTTCTTATCTCCAGTTGCGGATCCTGCTCCAACATCATTATTTTACATAAGAGGGAAATCCATACATGGAATACGCGTGTTGATATAATTTCAATTGTTTCCACTAGGCTCTATTTCTGAAAAATTTCATACACTAAATTTGGTTTTGAATCATAATTCATAATTTTAAACTAGAAAAACACTCAACATAAATTAAAAATTTTATGCATAGTTAATCTCTTAATCGTCAACATGGTTTATTTGGAGACATATTTACTTTTAAATCCTTCATATTGGTATGTAAAGAAAATATGAATTATCCTAATAATATCCCCTAGGAGTATCAAAATAGGTTCATAGTAAGGCCCATTGTCATGTACCAGGTTATGCCGAATCAGGCTTGATGCACCTTGTCTGAGTTGTTACCCCTAGGTAAATCAATTCCAGAACCACTTACACATATAGTATCCATAAAGGGATGTATTTTTATGAAAAAACATATAATATATACCTTACCAAAATTATATAATTTTATTATATGGTTATCCTAAATGTCTATCTTTGGGTTATGTTCCCTAATCTACTTTTTCTAAATCTAGTTTCCAAGGTTTCCACAAAACCTTCTCGGATACCAACTGTAAAGACCCCAACCCCGATAGCACAGAGCTGGTGCCTTACTTAATTACATTGGTACTAATAACAAGTGTTAACATCCCAAAGGACATAATAGTTTAGTATATTTTGAAAACTAGATACAAACATAATATTTACATTACAACTTTGAAAGGTCAAACAACATAGCAACTCCATTGGAAACACCCATAAAATCCTATATTATCTTTACAAGTAATTCATAATATATATATTCGCATCCTAGGAAAAAATAAAACATAATAAAGGGGTGATCTTATATTCTTCATGAGGGTATTTAATAAAGTGGAATCTAATATAAATATAATAAATAAGGTAATGTGAATCACTAAAATCACATTCCATTAAAACAAAATATTACATAATATGGAAGGAATAAAAGCTGAATAGATAATTCAATGTAAATAATCACATGAAACTTAATAGTGGATATTCTACTAGTCGAATAATAATATGATTTATCAATTACAAATATCATAATGATGGAATGAATAATTTTGTACATCTGAAACATAATATTGAGGCCTTGACCAAGATGTATGAAAATAAATGGTTAAGGCCTTGGCCAAATCCAAATATGTTTTGTCTCATGAGACCTACTGATGTATCGAGGGACTATAGTGGGCCCCTAAATTCACTTACTAAGTTCAGTGAATTCTTCATATGAATGGGATGAAATATAAACAACATATACATAAAAAATATAAATAACTTTCCCCAATCGGTAAATATAATCACTAACTATTCAAAGTAATATGGTGAATGGTATTAAGATAGCACATCCACAGTCAAACTGATCATAACCCATTAAATAAAATATGATTGATGATATTACAAAAGAACAATCTCAATTAAGCATAATATTCAATAGAGGGTGTTTAAATAGATGAAAATACCCAAATAAAATCATTGAGGAATTTTTTAGAGAAATAGCCTTTTACTTTGGAAAGAATAGTTATTTTGGAAAATCATTTGTATTTATCATAAAATCAGATTGTAAAATGTATATACAATAAAATAAAAGGGGGGTAAAATGATATTATATTTGAGGAATAAATTATTTCCAACTAAAGTGAAAACATTTAAAATGATCGTTTAATAAACTTTTGAAATGAGTCGTTTTAGTACGGCGAGTCTTTAAAAAAACAAAGGCATAATTTTTGTATAAAACCAAAAATGAACAAAGATAGATTTTCATGATAAAATTAGTGGTTTTATAAAAATAATGGTTTCATAAAATATATTACATATTTCACTTGAAAATGGGTAAGAAATTGGGAAGTTCCCTTAAATCAGGTTTGCTTATCGGGAAGAATTGAGAATGGAGACTTATAAAATCATATATTTCCTATAAAAGAAGGATTAAATGATTAGGATACATGATTTTTGAAGTTATATAAAAAATTTATAAGAATTATATAAAATTAAATAATAATTAAATTGGGTTAAAGAGTTAGAAATCGTATCTCGATGGAAAAAATGGAGATTCAAGTAGAATTCCTTACTTATGTTCAAAAAGTGAACTGCACTTATACTTAACACCATGTATAATGAAATTAGATTCATTAATAATTTAATTCATAACATTTTAAACATTTATTTTATTTATTATAATATTATTAAGTTCATTTATGCTTTTTTTATGAGTTATAAGATTCATTTTTGTTGTTCAAAAGTGTTTGTTTCCTTGGTTTTCATGATTGGTTCACTTGTATACATGTACAAAAGATCATGTTAAATATGAATAGTTATCCAGAATTGAAATTATATATTATTAATGAAATTATATAATATTTAATGGTATTATATATTATTATGTTTCCATATATGACGGTGATTCATTCGATAAAACGTTAATGATAACCGTTTGTATTATTTAGGCACTTTTTTATTATCACGCACTAGTTTTGTTTTATTAATTAATATCATATATATATATATATATATTGATTCTAGAACACTAAATAAGTTTTAATATGCATATTATAATCTATTTTAAATATAAAATTGTTTTTATTTATTTCCTTGAAGGTGTAATTGAAAAACAAAAAACTCGTTATCCATGAAGGCGGTAAATCAGCACATCACGGACGATGTTTTCATTTTTATAAAAAAAAGGGAAGAGAAAATAATTGATCATGGATATCCCATTATCATAAAAAAATTATAGTATATATAAGATACTTAAGTTATGCACATTTTTATAGATGATGTAAGTAAATTATAGGAAAAGAAAATAAATTGGAAGAAAATTAAAAGAACGGAAGGGGATTTACCTCTTGAATTATTCTCCTTGAGAACCACCTTAAGAAACATTAAAATGGTATTTTTATGAGACCATAACATCCATAACATGGGTAAGAGTTTTGGTAGATTAAATTTGTATAATATAATAAATCATTAGGCCTTTAGAGGTGTGAGGAGAAGGGGTAGTGAGGGGTGGTATTTATATTGGAGGAGAGGGGTGTTTTTTGAATATTTTATTCATTTGTTTATTATTTTTGGCTCAATAATAGGAGTAGTTTTGATTCTTCTAACTAAATATAGTGAGGAGTGAAATTTATTTCGAAATTATGGTTCCTACATTATCTATACACCATCCATGGCATAATAATTCATGTATTTAACTAATATTGTAAATTATTGTATTTCACTATTCACCAAAAATTCAACTATTTTAGAAAAATCCCAAAAATTTCACCATAACCATTTTTCAACATGTAGAATTGAAAAACAGACTCCATTTTATCAAAATAATTTTCTAAATATGTTAAATTTTATTTTTAAATAAAATCATCATTTACTCAGAAAATGTAGATTTCAATATTAGAACTGATTTTATGATACTTTCAAAAATTAATTATGGTCTCATAAAATTATCTTATAATCATAATAAAAAAATATATTAATTTAAGAATATATTTTATGAAAAAAAACTTTTAAATAATTATTTTAATTATAAAATTACAAATAAACATTTATGTTTCACAAAAATATAAATACTTAATTTATCATTTTTAAAACATTTATTAAATTATTACATGATATAAATATATTATATTTTCATTAATAAGATACATAAATATTATGTATACTTTCATAGGGGAGGATACTATTCTATTGTTAATATTACTATTCCTACAGTCATATTTAATAGTATATTAAGGTTTTAAACTCAGTGTTGTGTGAAGCATAAACTATCCAAGATATTAAATTTAAAGGAGACAGACCATAAAATCATAGGTTGTTAAACTCTCAACTCCTTCAAAAAATTTAATCCTCAAAATTTTTAGAATGTCACCTCATGAAAATATTTGGGTAGTTCTTCATTATAGGTTCCTCTGGTTCCCATGTTTCCACTTTAATTTTATGATTTTTTCAAAGTACCTTTACCAGTCGAGTCGTCTGATTCCTCAAGGATGTTGTCTTTCAGACTTACCCTATTGACATAATAAACATATTGATACATAATTAGAAATTTTTCACTTCATATTATCCCACCAGAAATGTTCCTTCAAATATCTATACATCTTAGTACTACCATGGTGTATAGAGAAATTTGAGATATGAGCATCATCCAATAATTCCATCATTAGATCGGTTGTAGCGGGAACACAAATCCTCTTCCCAAATTTCAAGATGTCGTCTTTGTATAATAATTCTATCAATTTTCTATCATTCACAACTTTAATTTTCTTTTGAAAATTTTCATCATCATATTGATAAATTTTAATCCTTTCCAAAAAATATGGTTTTGAAATAATTTGAAAATGTAGTGACATTTCACCTTCCTTGATAATTCCCATATCCATCTCTAATATATCCATGTACATAGGATCCATGTCAATCCTCATTTTTTTTAGAACTCCATGATCCTTCCTTCTCAATTCATCTGCTGGCATATTTTCCTTCCCTAGGTGATAGTGTATTGAACAATAATAATCCTTGAGTATCTCAAGTCATTGGATTTGCCTCATGTTGAGTTATTTCTGTGAGAAGATATATTTTTATCTCTTGTGATTTGTATATATCTCACATATTTCACCATAGAGATAGTGTCTCCATATCTTTAGACCAAATATTATAGGCGCTAACTCAATATCATGAGTTGGATATTTTTGTTCATAAGTTTTTTATGTAACGCCCCAACCCCAAAAGCCTGGAGACAGTACATTACTTATTAATTTGACATGATTAAAAGGAGTGAAATCATGAAGGAATGATCAGTTTAGTAGTCTTTAAGAAACCATATACATACATGTAACTCATGTTACATTGGGAAAGGAAACACAATACAATACATAATAAAAACTAATAAACTGCATCCATGAGAACTCAATATATGATCTCCTCCTCATAACCTGTTGAAGGTAAACAAATGAAAGGGGTGAACTAAAATGGTCAGTAAGGGTTACTAATAGTGGAATCATGAATCAACAATAACTGAACCATAAACAATTTGGCATAGTCAAAATGTCATGGTGAATAAATGAAAAATGTAGGCCATCAATAAACCGAGAATGAAACTGCATCCATAGGTTTTTCATAGTGAAAACCTCAGGGATAGTAATAACTGAAAATGAATAAATAGGTATGCTTATTAATTGCACATCATGTATCTGGCGCATGATACCACTATACCCTTGAAATGGTTTAAGTCTACAGGTAGAAACCCATCTAATTTTTGGAAACAAACTCGAAGGGTTTATCACAAACTAATTTGTCTCACGAGACCTGTCGATGCATTGAGGGGATATAGCGGGCCTCGCCTATTTCTACAAGTACAAAGAATTATTTATACATAGATTTGATAAAATTACAATATTCTTTATCAATATCTATATAGAGTATAGGATATGGATTCATCAATATTTCCATAGTAAAAATAGAATTCAAAATAAACACCGTATTTTATAGGGTATACGGCTTAAAACAATAATCATATCCATGAAACCAGAATATGGATATATAATATACATAATATTTCAAATGAATAATTATCTCAAATGGGAAGTGGATACACCACATAAGAAATATTAGGTGCACAATACCAAGTAAGTCTCAATGAAATGGAAATTGAGACAAAGTCCCTTACCACGTTGTAATCAATTGAGTCATATGACCAAAAATTAATAACCACAAAATAAATCACAAAATTCCATGAATATAAGCAGAATATTTATTATATATATAAAATAGTGGTACAAAATACACCACATGAAAAAAATAAGTGGTGAATAGTGGAAATCTTACAGAATTAAAAGTGAGATAAGAAACCCCTTGCCTTATACCCGAATGTGTTCTCGATTGATCTTAATAACCTGAATAATCATATTTATATTCATTAATTAATAATTAAAGAACATCATCAACATTTAATTGATTTATTATAACCTTATTAGGTTCATTCATTCCCTTTTTGATGGGTTTAAGAGGTTCAATTTTATTTTTTTGGAAGCATTTTCTTCTTTGGTTTTCATGATTGGTTTACTTGTATTCATGAATGGAAGTTCATTTGAAATATGGTAAAATATAAAAAATTGTTAATATATATTATTAGTGAAATTAAATAAATATAAATTTTCTTATAATTATTATTTTTATATACCATTAGGATGACTTGTTTGATAAAAGATAATGATAAATGCTTGGATTAAATTGGTAGTTTTGTGCATAATGAACTTTTTTGTATTATTATTTTATATTGTGAGTGTATAAGGGTTAAATAATATTTCATAAGATGAAATACATATATTATGATCTGGTTCAACCATAAAAATGGTTTAATGACCATAATTTAATATGGTAATAAAAATTGAGAACTCGTCATCCTTGAATGTGATAAATTAACACATCTCGGATGGTGTCTTCATTTTTAGTATAAGAGGAGGGGGAAAAGAGAGATAATGATGAAATATTCCATTAGAATAATAAAATTCATGTTCATGTAAGGTACTGTAATTATCATATCATTTTTATGAGAGGATATGAGGAAATAAAAATAAAATAAAGGAAGTCTAAATAAAAGAAAAATTGAGAAATCTCTCACAAAAATTTGGCAGCCTAACGTCGTCACTTAAAAATTCATAAAATAGTCTGATGAGAGAGAAGGGGTATCTCCTCATTCTTAAATAATATATATAGAGAGGTTAATATGTAATGAAATATCCCAGTATAATATAATTTAAAATAAAATAAAATAACAAAAAATGAAAGCTTTAAAAATAGAAGGGTGGTAGAGTCCCTTACCTTGTAGAGTAACTCCCAAAACATGAAGGTTGGGACCTTGGGGGCTTGAGGAAACCTTGGGAGGACTCCTAGGGATGTAAAAATACCATATATTCTAGGATAATTAGTTTGGAATGAAATAAAATTAAGGAATGAGTGGGTATTTATATTTAATGAGAGGGAGTTTTCTATTAATTTCAAAGGACAACTCATTAGTGGTTTTTGCAAAACCATGGGCTTGCCCATGGTATTTTCCCATGGTATTAGCCACTTGGGACACCTCAAGTCATATTTTACAGTAAAAAATTTTACCATCCTTTTATATTAATTATTACATCATTATGATGTCATTATGATGTCATTAAATATACCGAAAACTCAAAACTGTATTTTTACTATTCACGAAAAAATCATGTATTTTAGAAAAATCCAAAAAATTCACCCTAACCATTTTTTGATGTGTAGAATTAAAAAATTAACTCCATTTTTTGAAAATAATTTTCTAGATATTTTTAATTTTATTTTTAAATAAAATCATAATTTATTCAAAAATAACAATTTTAATTCTGTAACTCATTTGTTAATACCTTGAAAAATTAATCAACATCTCATTATCTTATAAACTTAACAATATAAATTAATAATATGATTTACTATTTATAATGGTCATATTACTATTCATAAGGGTATTTTTCTATTCATCAAAAAAACAAGATGATTCTATCATACTTCAAATAACTTACTAATCACAACCGTAGATGACCGTTTTTTGAAATTTAAAACACCGATGTGGAAAATTTAAGTTTAATGTCTAGGTTATGAATTTCTTATATAAATGACCAAGGGTTGTTTCAAAAATACTCGGTGCTTCAATAAATATAGGTTATCTAATGAATTTAAAGTATTTAAGAGAAACATACTATAAAATGTTTGGGGTGTTATGCTATTCCCACCTTCAGAAATTTTGTCCTCGAAATTCTTTTCATGTATAATCCCTTCAAAAAGATGTGGGTGGTTCTTATTTATAACATACTTAGGTTCCCATGTCACTTCCTCTATTTTATGGTTTCTCCAAAGAACCTTTACTACATGAGTTGTCTGATTTCTCAAAACCTACTCCCTTGTGTAAAGAATATCGATAGGCTCTTCAGAGTATGAAAAATTAGGTTTCAGATCTATTTATTCATAGGTGAGTACATGCATTGGGTATGGAATGTATTTCTTTAATAATGAGACATGGAACACATTATGAACTTTGGAGAGACTTGGTGACATTTCTAAATGGTAAATTGTAGATCTGATCCTTTCCATAATTTCAAACGGTCTGATGTATATGGGGCTTAGTTTCCCTTTCCTACCAAACCTTATGACACCCTTCCACAGAGATACTTTTATAAAGACATTATAGCCTACTTGAAATTCCAAATCCTTTCTCTGGTTGTCAACATAACTCTTTTTCCTACTTTGGGATTATTTAATATGGGCCTGAATTTTCTGTACCTTTGTAGTTATCTCTTTGATAAGTTATAGACCTAAAAGTTTCCTCTCACCAACTTCATCCCAACAAGTTGGAGTTCGAAACCTCTTACCATATAATGCTTCATATGGTACCATTTGAATGCTAGAATAGAAACTATTGTTGTAGGAAAATTCCATCAAAGGTAAGTATTGATCCCACATACCTTGTATGTTAAGAGAAAATGATCTTGACATATCTTCCAATGTTTGAATAGTCCTTTCCGACTGTTCGTTGGTTTGGGGGTGATAAGTAGTACTCATATGAAGCTCAGTATCCAAAGCCTTCTGGATAATTTTCCATAATTTTTATGTAAACCCTAGATCTCAATTAGAAACAATCAATAGAGGTTAACCATGAAGTCTTAAAACTTAATTAATATAAAGTCTTTACAGGTGGTTAGGTGTTAAATCCTCTCTTATAGCAAGGAAATGTGCTGATTTTATGAGACAATCAAAAATTACCCATATTGCATCATTCCTTCTAGGTTTCCTCAGTAGTACTATGAAAAAATTCATCATAATTTCATCCCACTTCCATAAAAGAATTGGTAGAGGTTGCATCACCCCTATAAGATATTGTCTCTCTGCCTTCACTTGTTGAAAAACTAGACACCTTGAAATGTATTCAGCAATTTCTTACTTCATATTATCCCACCAAAAATGTTACCTTAGATATCTATACATTTTAGTGCTACCGGGGTGTAAAGAAAATTTTGAGCTATGAGTATAATCTAATAATTATCTTTTTAGATCAGGTACTGATGGAACGCATAACCTCTTCCCAAATTTCATAACTTCTTCCTTATGCATGAAGTCTACCAATCCCCCATACTTAACAGCATTAATTTTCTTGTGTAGATTCTCATCATAAGATTGAGATATTTTTATCTTCTCTAGTAAAGATGGTTTAACAATCATTTGAAAGAGGAAATATATTTCCCCTTACTTAACAATTCACATATCTATCTTTAGTAGATCCATGAATATAGGATCTCTCTCAATATTCATTTGGGTCAAAATTACATGATCTTTCCTACTTAATTCATCTACCACCTTATTTTCCTTTCTTGGGTGATAGTGTATTGAATAATCATAATCTTTGAGTAACTTGAGACATCTCCTTTGCCTCATGTTGAGTTATTTCTATGTAAAAATGTATTTCAAACTCTTGTGATCTGTATATATATCACATCTTTCACCATAGAGATAATGTCTCTATATTTTCAGAGCAAAGATTACGGATTCTAATTCAAGATCATGAGTTGGTTAATTTTTCTCATGATTCTCCAACTTCCTTAATGCATAATCAATAACTTTATCATTTTTCATAAGGATAAAACCCAGTCCATTATTTGATGCATCACTATATATCACAAATATGTCATTTCCAGATGGAAGATTAAAAATTGGAGCATTGACTAATATTATTTTCAATTCTTCAAAGAATTATGTATATTCTTTTTTCCATACAAACTTAACCCCTTTATGTGTGAACTTGGTTAGCGGGTTAGCTAGTTGGGAAAATTTTTGAATGAAATGCCGATAGTAACCTGCTAAGCCAATAAAAGTGTGTACCTCGGTTATGTTTGTTACTGTGGTCCATTATTGTATTTCCTTTGTCTTTGTAGGATCAACTAATATTCCATCCTCAGATACAATATGGCTAAGAAAAGAAACTTATTGAATCCAAAATTCACACTTACTAAACTTCCCATATAATTCATTTCTTGTTAGAGTTTTTAAAATAATCTGCAAGTTATTCTCATGGTATTCATATATTTTGTAGTATACCAGGATATCATTGATAAAGACCACAAAAAAGTCATCTATATATTCCTTGATAACTCTATTCATTAGATCCATGAAAATAGAGGGTGCATTAGTCAGTCCAAAAGGCATCACTGTAAACTCATAATGCCCATACCTGGTTCAAAACGCTGTATTTGGAATATCCTTCTTCCTCACACATAGCTGATGATATCCAGATCGAAGGTCAATCTTTAAAAAATATTGTTCCCCATGAATTTGATCAAATAAATCATCAATTCATAGTAGAGGATACTTATTATTTATTGTAATATCATTGATTTCCTTATAATAAATTCATAGACTCAGGGATTCATCTTTTTTCTTAATAAAGAGGACAGGGGATTCCCATGGGGAAACACTAGGTCAAATAAATCCTTTGTCACTCAATTCTTATAGTTGTTTCTTTAGCTTCACTAATTATGTAGTGGTCATTCTATAGGAATTCTTTGATATAAGCCTTTCACTAGGAATTAAATCAATAGAGAACTCAACTTCTCTCTCTGGAGGATGTCTAGGTAAATCCTCTGGAAATACATCAATGTATTCTTTCACTATATGTATGTCTTAAATTTGAAGATGTCTTTCCTCTCCCATAGATATTTGGTTCTCTTCCTCTCCAATAATTTCATTCACTAGAGCTACTGGGGGTGGATCTAGATAAGAATTATATGGTGACGTTTCACCTCTAAAGATAAGGGATTCTACACCATTTTCAAAAATTATAACTTCCTTATTCTTCAATAGATCTTCGCATCATAATTTGATAGCCAATTAATATCAAGAATTATATAAAATTAAATCATTGTTATGATGATAAGGTTATAAACTAAATCGCGTTTATGTGTCATGAGGAGGACTAATCAACACGCCTTTGTTACAATGATACATCCCCTAAGAGTTTTGACTGATAACTCCTTTATTAAATCAAATTGGACATGTCTAATTTTCTGGGAAAACTGGGAAGATATAAATCAATGTGATAATCTAGAATCAAATAATGCATTGGCTAATTTTTAGGAAATAATTAAAGTGCCTTCCAACACATCATTAGAAACTTTAACCTCTGCAGTTGTAATCACATAGGCTTTCCCTTGATCTCACATCCTTTTCTAAGGAAAGTTTCCTTGGATCTTATGACACTCATTTTAATATTGTCCCATCTCTCTACAATTGTAGTATTTAATATCATTTACTTGTTTCTTCCCCTTTCATTCATTAAATAAATGACCCTTTTCCCCATACTAATAGTAGACTCTCATCCCTTTAAAACATTTCCTAGGATGATTCATTCCATAGTTCTCAAATAATGGGAATTGCTTCATTCCCTTATTCTTCTTTGGTGCTTCACCTTTTCCATGGTTACCAAAGTACCACTTCTTATCTTAGTTTCCCCTAAAAAAATTGATCTGGAAAATTCCTTCTCTATTTTGATGGCACTTAATATAATTTCATCATATGATGAAAATTATTGAGAAGTCAGTTACCTTTGAATACTTGTCTTAAGATCTTAAAAGAAATGATCAATCTTGGCTTCTGAGTCACGTATGTAATCTATGACATACCTAGCTAGTCTTGTGAAGGTAGACTCATACTTCGCAACACTGTATTCTTCCCTTTTCTTTAAGCCAAGTAATTTCCTCTTCATTTCAGCTTGTTTCTCATGAGATAAATATTTGTCGAATAATATCTCCTTAAAATTTTTCCATTCCATATATTTTATTTCTTTTTACTCCATGGTATTCTGGATCAAGGACCACCATTGATAAGTGTCACCCTTGAGACAATACACTCCCAACACTACCTTTTCATTTTTATTTCATCTTAATGCCATGAATATCTTTTCAAGGGACTTGATCCACTATTCTTCTGCCACTGGATTATTAGTCCCACTAAACGATGGGGGAATCTGCCACATGAAACGATCCAACACAGGGGTATCATGGTTATAAGTCACAACCTGAGTAAGTTTTCCCAATATGGTCATGATATGATCTTATCAAACATTGAATGTGTTGACTTTTTTAGTGGGGAAATATCTACATTGTCCACGAGTATTGATTTCCCTTATTCCATTACGCTCCATTTTAAAATAATGGAATAGGGTTGATTACGTTATAAATCATAATTTATAATTTCAACCAGAAAAGTACTGATCATAAATTGAAATTATATGCATAGATAATCTCATAAACATGGTTTCCCTGAGAAAAAATTTACATTCAAATATTTAATAATGGATTGTAAAGAAAATTTAAATTATCCTAAGCATATATCCCAGGAGTGTCAAACCAAGAGTGCAGTAAGGCATGTTGTCATGCACCAGAATACCCCGGGTCAAGCCTGAAAATCCTTATCGGAGTTTTCACTCCTATGTACATTTGTGCCAGAGGTATATATACTTTTTTGTATCTAGACAGGGATGAGTTTTCTAGAAATATCCACATAATCTATTCCTTACCAAAATTATAGGATGTTCTTGTACGTTTATACTCAAATACTACCTTAGGTATTTTTTTCCCTAATCTACATTTTATAATCTACTTTCCAAGTTTGCTACTAAACTTCTTTTGATACTAACTATAACACCCCAACCCCAGAATCCCAGAGCCGATGCATTACTTATTACATTGGCGTGATTAAAAGGAATGAAATCCTAAAGGAATGATCAGTTTAGTAGTCTTGAAGAAACCAGATACATACATGTAACTCATTTTATAATGGGAAAGGAAAAACAATACAATACATAACAAAAACTAATAAACAACATCTATGAGAACTCAATATATGATATCCTCCTCATAACCTGTTGAAGGTAAACAAATGAAAGGAGTGAGTTCAAATGCTCAAAAATGGATTCTAATAGAGGAAGTATGAAGAAAAAATAACTGAATCATAAACAATTTGTCATAGTCAATATGGCATGGTGAATAAATGAAAAACACATGCCATTAATAAACTGAGAATGAAACTGCATCCATATGTTTTTTCATAGTGAAAACCTCATGGATAGTAATATCTGAAAATGAATAAAGATATATTCTTATTAATTACAATTCATGTATATAGAACATTATACCACTATACCTTCGAAACAGTTTAAGTATGTGGGTAGAAACCTGCCTGATTTTTGGAAACAAACTCGAAGGGTTTGTCGCCAACTGATTTGTCTCATGAGACATGTCGATGCATCAAGGGGATATAGTGGGCCCCACCCATAACTACAAGTCAAAATCATTATTTATAAATATATTTAATACAATTACAATATTCCTTCTCAATATATGTATATAGTATAGGATATAGATTCATCAATATTTCCATAGTTAAAATAGTGTTCAAAATAAACATTGTATGTAAAAGCGTATATAGCTTAAGATAATAATCATATCCATGAAACCAGAATATGGCTATATAATATACATAAAATTTAAAATGAACAATTATCTCAAATGGTAAGTGGATACACCACATAAGAAATATTAGGTGCACAATACCAAGTAAGTCTCAATGAAATGGAAATTGAGACAAAGTCCCTTACCACGTTGTAATCAATTGAGTCGTATGACCAAAAATTAATAACCACCAAATTAATCATAGAATACCATGAATATAAGAAATATAATTATGATATATATCAAATGGTGGTACAAAATACACCACATGAAAAAAATAAGTGGTTAATAGTGGAATTCTCACAGAATTAAAAGTGAGATAAGAAACCCCTTGCCTTATGCCCAAATGTGTTCTCGATTGATCTTAATGACCTGAATAATCAAATTTAGATTCATTAATTAATAATTACATAAACTAATAAACATTTAATTGGTTTATTATAACCTTATTAGGTTCATTCATTCCCTTTTTGATGGGTTTAATAGGTCCAATTTTACTGTTTTGGAAACATTTTCTTCCTTGGTTTTCATGATCGGTTTACTTGTATTCATGAATGGAAGTTCATTTGAAATGTGGTAAAACATAAAAAATTGTTAATATATATTATTAGTGACATTAAATAAATATAAATGATCTTATAATGATTTTTGTCTACATAAAATTAGGATGAATTGTTTGATAAAAGATAATGATAAACGCTTGCAATAAATTGGCGGTTTTGTGCATAATGAACTTGTTTTGTATTATTATTTTATATTATGAGTGTATAAAAATTAAAAAACATAAAATAATATTAAATACATATATTATGATCTTTTTCAACCATAAAAATGGTTTCATGACCAGAATTTAATATGGTAATAAAAATTGAGAACCCATCGTGCTTGAATGTGACAATTTAACACATCTCGGAAGGTGTATTCATTTTTAGTATAAGAGGAGGGGAAAAGAGAGATGATGATGAAATATTCCATTATAATAATAAAATTTAAGTTCATATAATAAACTATAATTAAAATAGAATTTTTATGAGGTTATATGAGGAAATAAAAGGAAAAGAAAGGAACTCAAAATAAAAGAAAAATTGAGAAATCTCTCACGAAAATTCGACAGCCTAACGACGTCACTTAAGAATTCATAAAATTTTTTGATGAGTGAAAATGTGTACCTCATCATTATTAAAAAATATTTACATAGATGGGAATATGTAATTACATATCCTATTATAATACAATTGAAAATAAAATAGAATAACAAAAATGAAATATTTAAAAAGAGAAGGGTGGTAGATTCCCTTACCTTGTAGAGTAACTCCCAAAACTTGAATGTTGGGACCTTGGGGGCCTAAAGACACCTTGGGAGGACTCAAATGGAGGTAAAAATACTAGATATTCGAGTATAATGAGTTTTGAATTAATTAAAACGAAGGAATGAGTGGGTATTTATAGTAAATGAGAGGGAGTTTTTTATTATTTTCAAAGGACACCTCATTAATGGTTTTTGAAAAACCATGGCTTGCCCATGGTATTTTATCATGGTATTAGCCACTTGGGACACCTCATGTTATATTTTATTGTACACAACTAGACCAGACTTTTATATTAATTATTATATCATTATGATGTCATTAAACATACCGAAAACTCAAAACTGTATTTTTACTATTCATGGAAAATTCGTGTATTTTAGAAAAATATGAAAAATTCATCCTAACCATTTTTTGACGTTTAGAATTAAAAAATTAACTCCATTTTTTGAAAATAATTTTCTAGATATATTTCATTTAATTTTTAAATAAAATTATAATTTATTCAAAAATAACAATTTTAAATCTATAACTCATTTTTTAATACCTTAAAAAATTAATCAACATCTCATTATCTTATAACCTTATGAAAATAAAATAATAATATGATTTAGTATTTATAAGATTCATATTACTATTCATATTACTATTCATAAGGGTATGTTACTATTTATCAAAAAAACAAGTTGATTCTATCATGATTCAAATAACATACTGATCACAACTGTAGATGACCATTTTTTGAAATTCAAAACACATATGTGGAAAATTTAATCTTAATGGATAGGTTATGACTTTACCCTATAAATAACAAAGTTTTGTTTCATATAGAATCAATGCTTCATTAAATATAGGCTACCTAATTAATTGAAAGTATTTAAGAGAAACATACCATAAAATTTTTGTGGTGTTATATTTTAACTACCTTGATGCATAGAAAATAACTCTATCATTCTGCATAAGGACACAACCAAGTCATTTCATTGATGCATCGCTATAAATCACAAATCCACCATTTCCCAATGGTTGAGTCAATATTAGAGCATTCACTTATATCCTCTTCAATTCTTCAAAAAAATTCTTCACATTCCTTTTTCCATATGAACTTAACCCATTTACAATTAATCACAGTTAATGGGTTAGCTAATCAGGAAAAATTATGAACGAAACACTGATAATAACCTGCTAGACCAATGAAACTATGTTCCTCAATTATGTTCATTAGTTTAGTTAATTACTTAACTTCCTTTTTCTTCATAGGA
Source organism: Viscum album (assembly GCA_963277665.1). Taxonomy (NCBI): domain Eukaryota; kingdom Viridiplantae; phylum Streptophyta; class Magnoliopsida; order Santalales; family Viscaceae; genus Viscum; species Viscum album. Next base: position 214,190,171 of record OY728163.1, read on the forward strand.
TCAACTAATATTCCACCCTTAAAGAAAATATGGCCAAGAAAAGAAATAGTTTAAATCCAGAATTCATACTTTCTAAACTTCCCATGTAACTCTTTTCTTTTAAGAATATCCAAAATAACCCTTAAGTGATTTTCATGGTCCTCGTATCTTTTTGAATATATCAAGATATCATCAATAAATACAACAAAAAAATTGTCAAGAAATTTCTCGAACACTCTTTTCATTATATCCATAAAAATAGAGGGTGCATTAGTCAATCCAAATGGAATTACTATAAACTCATAATGTTCATACCTGGTTCAAAATTTTTTCTTTGGAATATCTTTATTCCTCACATGTAATTGATGATATCCATATCGAAGTTCAATATTTGAAAAATATTGATCTTCGTGAAGTTGATCAAATAAATCATCAATGTGAGGCAGAAGATACTTGTTCTTTATTGTATTAGCATTGATTTCTCTATAGATATTAGGTGCTTGGGGGTATAATTACATCAAACACACACACACCACACACACAAAGGCCTTAAATAAAGGTTATATCCCCCCAAGGGATAACCCACCCAACCACCCACTTTATTACATTATATATATATGGCCTGAAGACCCAGCAGGAATGTAGCCCATTACATGGCCTGTAGGCCCCAAATTTTGGCCCAAGACCCATTCTGTGAATAGTACTTCTACATTACCCAGGTTTCTATAATACCACTACAGTACCACCACCACATGGATCCATCTTTCTTCTTGAAAAATAGAAAAAAGGGAACCCCATAGAGAAACACTAGGGAGAATAAATCCCTTATCACTCAATTCATCTAGTTTTTTCTTCAACTCCACTAATTCCACAGCATTCATTATAAGAGGAGCCTTTTATATAGGTCTTAAATAGGGAATTAAATCAATATAGAACTTAACTTCTCACTCTAGATGATATCCACGTATATCCTTTGGAAATACATTAATGTATTCCTACACAATATGTACATATTCAATTTGAATATATTTTTTTCATCCATAGATGATGTTTTCTCTTCCTCCCCAAGAATCTAATTTAGAAGATATACTAAAGGAGGATCTAGATATGAATCAAATGAAGAGGTATCCCCTCCAAAGACAATAATTTCCATATCTTCATCAAAAATCATAATTTCCTTATCTTTGTAAGAAATTTTGAATTATTTATCTAAATTCAGTCCATACCAAGAATTATATCAAAATCAACCACAGGTATGATGATAAAATCATCAATTAGAACACATTTATGTGTCATAATAGGAACTACTCGATAGAAATTTGTTTCAATAAGGTTTCCATTAGGAGTATTTACTAACAACTCCCTTATTAAGGTGAATAAGAAATATCTACTTTTTAAAATCAAACTGGGAAGATATAAAGGAATGAGATGATCCATTATCAAATAAAGCATTAGCTAAATTTTAGGAGATGATTAAAGTATCATCCACCACATCATTAGGAACTTCAACCTCAGTAGTTGTGATCGCATAAGCTTAGCCTTGTTCCCTTGTCCCTTTCTGCAGCAAGTTTACTTAACACTTAGGACAATCATTTTCATAATTCCCCATATATTTACAATTGTATCATTGAACATTGATATCTTATTTCTTTCCCATGAAATCACAGGCTTGCTAGCCTTTTTCTCCACACTTGTAACAAAATCTTTTCCATTTTAAGCAGGCACCAGGGTGTTTCCTTACACAAGTACTACACATTGTAAAATTCCATTTTTTCTTCTTCCCTATATCCATTCTTTAATATTCCACCCTATTCTTCTCTAGTTTTCCCTAAAATTCATACTAATTAGATAATTATTTCCCTCTATTGATAGCACATGAGACTATATCTTTGTATGATGAAAGATTTTGGGATACCTGTTATCATCAGATGAATGGTTTTGAACCATCAAATAAAAAATCAATCTTGCTCCTTGGATTATGTAAATAGCCCATTGAGTGCCTTTCTAACCTTGTAAAGTATGCTTCATACTTCGAAAGATTTTCATCCCCTATTTGTCTCAGACTCAAGAAATGCCTCTCCATATCCACTAGTTGTTAGTGAGGGAAATATTTCACCAAGAAAATTTCCTTAAAATCCTTCCATTTATTATTTTCAATTTATTCCTCCTCATTTGTGTTTTGAATTAATGACCACCATTGATTTTCATCCGCGATAGATGATAAAATTTCGTAATAACCTTATCCCTTTTGTTACTTCTCAAAGTAATAAATATATTATATAAGGAACTTATCCACTTCTCAGCTACAAATGGTTTTATAGTCCCATTGAATGATGGAGGTTGTTGTCACATAAAGTGGTATAACATAGTTTATCCACATTGTGATCAGGATGCTCCATAAGGATATGGTGTCTAAATTCCCGAAGGCTTTATATTTTTATTAATTTTTGATAATACCCTTTTAAATATTGAGGAGTAACCTTTATATAATATGTATACCTAGAAGCACTAAGTCTTAACACATGGCTATTTTAGGCCAAAGGACTAAGCACCCAATATAAATCCCTACCCAGTTGGTACAATTGTTTTATCCAAAGTGACCGACCTACAAAGCACTCAGCAAGTAATCCTAATGCATGATTGTATGGGACCGGTACTGATGGAAAATTCATACCCTCTCATTCATCCAAATATGATTGCACGTAAGGTGGGGAGCTTCTTTCTCGACCTCATCTGGGCCTACAGTTAGTTATCTGACCCCTTGTGTATTTTTTTATCCCAAATCCCATTGAAGAGAAGGTTCTTTATACCCTTCCTCACGTGCTATACACCTCCACTACCTTTGAGACTTGTTAGCACCGAGAAGCTCCACCACCGCCAGACCACTAATCATTCCCCATAATCTGTCGAGAGACCCCCCCCCCCCATCGAGCACCATCTATAGAAGCTGATAGGATCAAGCCTCCATCACTGAGAATCCTCCCTCCTTCCCTCCTCATGTGTCATCAAAGCTCATCTATACCATCCCTACTCTATCTGTCATAGGTGAATCCACTTGAACCCACTGTAGAAGACACTCCCTCTATGCACACTGCTGATGTGTCCATTCCTTAATGAATTCACCCCCTCACCGTCTGTTACTAGTGAATCCCTCCTGAACGTCCTCCATTGAAGATCCTCTACATCAATGTTGCGGTCTTGTCTATCTTGGCACTGCATTATCAGTCAGTGGACCAAAGTCCCCACAAAAATTCCAGTATACCCAAGACAAATTGGTCCATCGGGATTTAATCCTAGACTGATGCAGGTTATTATAGGGAACCTTTACCACTAGACTAGACCCCAACTGCTATATGGGTAAGGTTATTAATCATAACCTAAGTTATCTTCCCTAGTCTAGTTATTAGTTTCTCAGCTCCAGTTGCAGCTCCATCTCTAACATCATTATCTTCTATAATAGGGAAATACCTACATTTAATATGTTCATTTATACAGCTTCCATATAAGGCCCTAGGCTTAAAAACTACTTAATATTGAGTTAAATCAAGAATTAACATTGAGGATCTTTTCAGGTTTAGAGTTTTAGAGAATAAGGCCATAAATATTGCATTACATATCAAATATTACAAAGTAGACACTTCTACTCAGTATCCATTTTTCTCATAAAATAAATACTCTTAAAAGAAAACAAAAATTATTTTCTTGATATAAATCTTCTTGAATTCTTCCTTTCTCTTTCCCTTACTTATACCCTATGAAAAAAATTTCAAAAACTTGGGTTGAGCATAAAAAGATCAGTAAGGGTTATAAAATAAAGAAATAAAACATTATTACATCAATACATACAAAATATAATCTCTTTAACATACCTCATGAAATCATAAGATTTATGAATAACACATAAAAATCATAAATCATAAAGGTAACTTGTGGCATACATAACATAGTTACATTTTATCTTTTATAGCTAAATAGGGAGTTACATTTTGGAATACCCATCATAGTATATTCCCTAAATCTCTTAGGAGAAACGTTAACGTTTACCTTCGTCATGTTACCCAATGCATTGGAGAGCTATCTTGGGCTCACCGGCCCTAGGTTTATCATGGAACCACCTGTATACATAAAAAAATCCTCAGAAGCATAACATAATCATAAACAAGCATAAAGTAAAGATAACATTTCCACATCTCAATCACATGATATTGGTTCAAGATATTGACATAATCAATTCATCTAAAACATTCAAAAAGAAGAGTTTTGAATCAAAGTGTCACATACCAATCTGAACATTTTTAAAGTAATATACACTTCAAGACACTCATGTCCATATAAATAAATCCTTAAAATTATTTCTAAAACATGGACATTAAAGAGAAGGATTTATAAGATTAAATCTTTAAAACATTTAAAACGATGTTTTAGTTAAAGAATCCTTTACCACATGAAACTCTTGAATAAAAATAATTAAAGAATAACATCAAAGAAAACTATAAATATAATGATAATATAGAAATTCATGATGTAAAATGTCAAAATGGTTGTATATACACCTTATAGTATAATAAAGGTGCACAATATCAAGATATGTCGCAATTAAAGGAGATTGAGACGTAGTCCCTTACAAAGATTGTACCATTAGATTAAGGATAAATTAATGACATAATTTTGTATGAAAAATATAAATACACCCAATATAGTGAATATTAAGTGTAAAAAATCATATTTCATTCACACATATTCATATCACAACATAATCAAGAAGTATAAGTTTAACCCAAAGAATTGAAATTGGGTTAAGAAGTTCCCTTACAAAAATTTGGTAGCCTAACAGTGTCACTTAAAATTTAATAAAATAATTTGATGAGATAGAAAAGGGTATCTAATCACATGGACATAAAATTTATAGCAATAAGGATACAGAATAAAATATCCCAACATTTGAAAATTTAAATTTTAATATATAACATAAAAGAAGTCTTTGACTATAAGAGGAGGGTAAAAGGTTCCCTTACAAAGATCATTTTGTAAATAAAATAGATCGATTATGTGTATTAACTATAAATACAAATATATCAAGTATAAGTACAAGATAGTAAATAAAAATCTATTTCTCACATAATCATATCATGACATAATCAAGAGGTAGAATATCAACCCAAAGAATTGAAATTGGGTTAAGAAGTTCCCTTACCTTGAGTCCAACTTGTCTTGAATGTTCCTTATTCTTCATAAATAATAAAGTTAAGTTAATTTATACTTGCTTAATAACCTTTTTCAGTTTTATTATTCCTTTTATATCACTTATTACCTTTCAATAACAATTATTTAATTATTTGAGTTCATATCATACATTTTGTCGATGTTCGGAATTTGAGTTAAAAATGAACTTGTTATAATTACAAATTGTCTATGTGGTCAAAAGTCCATTATCTTAATAATGATATACATGATATAGATATAATATATATAATATATATGTATTTATAATAGTCCTTATCATTTAGATATAAGAAATGAAATGCACCATTCATGGAGACGGTAAGCCATACATATGCATGAACGCTACTTTAATTTATTTTTCATATTTAATGGAATGAAAACATAATGATACATAGGTATATTATAATTCCATTATAATATAATATTTTATATGCATTACATAATTTCATTAACACCATCATTTATATGCTCCATGTATGGTATGAACGAGTCATATCACTTTGAGGGGGTGGTAGTCCGCACTTCCTCAAATGAAAGTATTGTATTTATACAACATGAAAAGAATAGAGGTATGTTTTAAATGAGATTTAAAGAATCATATAGATAAAATAAATATAATGTATATCATATATAATTACATTTCTATCATAATGGACACCATGAGAGGTGGTAGGAGAATATTTAACAATCATCGTTTCGTGAGGCAATAGTTCGTCATCCATAGAAATAATATGTTCTATACCAATTAGACAGAGGTGTGTTTAAGTGTAGTTAGAATAATTATCATAACAACATCCTAATATATTGAAGATACATATATTTTTATAAAAAAATGTAATAAAGAGATATTATGGGGTTGGAGAAGGAAAATAAAAGAAAAGAACTTGAGAGAAGACATTACCTTTAAATCAGGTAACTCTTTTTGGTTTGAACCAAAAGGCTTTCTTGAATTACCTTCTACCTAGGAAAAGGATTCTAATGGGAAGATATGGATGTTGGGAGATTCTTGGAGCAGAGTTTGGATGAGCCAATGGGCATGAGAGGTCAGGGTTATAGGTGGTGGCCTTTTATAAAAGGGAGAAGGGGCTCCTTAGAAAAGTTTGAAAGTGTTATTTTATAATAAAATGATTTTCAAAATCAAAAGGTACAAAACTTATTTAACTCAAATATACGGTTCATATGAGTTGAAATAAAATAATCCAATAATAATTGGATAGGTTTTGGATATTTTTTAATCCTTATATTTTTTATTTAACCCTTTGTTAACTTATTTAACTTTTACCATTTCCTTTTATATATTCATACTATATGGTTAATATATTTACTATAAAATTTCAAGGGATCAAAAATTGATAATTAATGAAAATTTTAATATCATATATGTCAGTTGGATGAATCTTAGATTCTTAATATTATTTTATCATTTAATAAAATATTAATTGTTTTAAAAACTTAGTTTTGTCAATTTATAAACTATTAATATCAAGACTTTTAAAAAATATATAACATATTGATTCTTTCGAAAAAACTTCATTAATTCAAATATAAAAAGTCATTATTATCCCTAAAATTCTTTTATGGTGTAAAAAGTTTCAAAATAAATCTATTTTAATATTTATAATATCATTTATTTGAATCCTTTATTAATGAAGAAATTATTGCATCACCATTGTGTCATAATTAAATTTATTTATTTAATATCTAAAAATAATAAATAAAATACCATGATTTAGGAAATATTTTTATCTTTCTAATGAATATTTATATTCTAAAATATAAATTATATAACATCATATTAAAATTGTTTTACTAAGAGATATATGTTTATATTACATTTTCCTTAACTTTAAATTAATTTTTATAATGTGTCATTTTCACTTACAAGTGGCTCCATGGGGCCCCAAAATCATCCCAGGGATTCCCATGATAGGAAACGTATCAGAAAATAAAGTTATTAGACGTTTTAGGTTAATTTAATATTATTATAATATTATTTTTTACCCATATTTACCATATTTACCCTCAAACCATGATACATAAAATATTTATTGAAGTTACTATTCATAATGTCTAAAAATAAAAAATAACTATTTACAAAATTTAAACCTCTTGATTCCAAATATGGAATCCATTTTTCCAAATTCAAAACATTGAAGTTGCATAAATTAATTTAAAATTAATTTTTGTTGTGAAAACAAAAAATGTGTTTTTAAGAAATAATAACAATCAAAAGATTGACACTTGTTTATGTTCAATTTCAAAGTGAAATTACATCCAATGACCAAAATTGGATTAAATTTTAAAAATAAAATCTAATTACACTTTAAAACCAATTAAAAATATAATCTATCCATATAAATAAATTATATTAAAAGGCGGTTTTAAATTAAAATGCGGTATTTTTCACTATTCATAAAAAAAATGAACTTTATCAGAAAAATATAAAAAATTTACCCAAATTAAATTTTTATGTCATTATTCTAAATAATAAGTTTATTTTTTCAAATGTAAAATATTAAAGTGATGAAAAATAGATTGAAAAAGGGTTCTCCATCAAAAGGTGGTAAATTGACCTTTTAAAGAATATTAGAGTATTTCATGCTTCAAATCGGATTCATTCTTATGTTAATCCTCTAAAATTTATTGGATAAAAGTAAAAAACAATAAACAAACATGTGTAGACATATTTCATTTATTTCTGTTCGTTCCCTACAATATAATTTCTAGGCATTAACTACCATTTAAAACAATAATATTATTATATTATTTTTCGGTATAACTCAAAGTTGTGTGCAACATAAGATTTCAAAGAAACTCATTATTGCGTGTTGAGTATGCTATCAAAAAATTGTCCTATTTATCATAAAATTAAAATCTTATTCATAAATATTAATAGATATGAAAAAATATTATTCTATAAATACCTGGGTCGTTGCATCCTTCCCCCCTTTTGGAAATTACGTGCTTGCAATTTTAAAATTGGGCTCAGAAACTTTATTTAAAGTCCCACATTAGAAAAAGAGTCAATAAAACTATCACTTAAAAAAATAAAGACAGGTAAAAAGGTCACCTGAGATAACCCATACTAGGATTCCATGTAGGAAAATATGGATATGGAAGAAAAACTAACCATCAAGTTTTGATGGAGAGTGATAGAAAACATGATCAGGAGAAAGTTAACCACCAGAAAACCACAAACTTATGATGGGTTAAATGGTCATTGGTTTCCTGGTAGGAAAAGTAAATGGACCATGTTTTTGTTTTAAGTTCTGTTTCATAAAGTTGGATAATTTATTTATGATATTGACTAAATACATAAGAAAATATACTTACTTTTCAAGTATAATTTCATCCTTTAATAAGTTTCTACCAAAAACTCATCATTTCTTTAGACGATGAGTATTCAAGATGACTTGGTCACACCTAAAGTGCTAGAATCAACTTCTAGAGAATCATATTATCCAAAAAAGATAAACCATATATTTCCCATAGCTTTAGAAAGCTAACCAAAACCAAAATGGTTAGTACAAGATCAGATAATCCCCAAAAGGATAATATTTTATAAAAAATAAATACTACTCTTAATATCCAAAATTGAATAAACAATACCCAAAGCTTAACAAAGACCATTCAATACAAAAATGTCCTTAAAATTATTCAAAATAATCCAAACTAAGTCTGAAACCCAAAATTCAAAAGTATTTGATCACATAGTATTCCATATTAAATCTTAACATTTATCTCCAAATAACATCAACTACTCTTAAAGTCTCATACTGAAGTATAATTAACCAAATCACATAATATCTATAATAGGTTAATCATTTCCATAAATAACCCAAATCGCCATATGTCCACAATAAAAACATCGATTCTTTCAAAATAAAATTTCAACCATTACTCCACAAATGAAATCCCATAGTATTCTATTTTCCTTAGGCATATAGTGTTTTCCCAAAAGAGAGAACGTATTCCAAAATAAACTTTATCACTTAATCACCAAATCATTTTCCTAAACTAAGTATATACATTTGATAAAACATAAGATCCAAAATGAACTTATTCTTGATCAATAAAATCATTTAATTGAAAAGAATAAGTCATTCTAACAAGAGGCTTCATGTAGGCTAGTGGTAGGTGATGCGCTCTTGTCGCCCTTTGGTTATGGGTTTGATTCTCATGTCCTTGTCAAACATGATGGGTTGTCACCCATCCTACAGGTTTTCCTTTTTATAAAACCATATCATTCTTATAAAATTATCAAAATAAGAAAATTTTCACAAAAATAACCATAATCTACTTTATACTCAATGGTTATCTAATACCTTTCATTTTTCATCCCAAAATGTAATAACCATTTCTAACCTCAAAAACAAATATCATATGAACCCCAAAGGTTATATATTATGTCCACACAAGAAAATATAATTCATTATTGAATAACATTTTCACATATCAAACTTCAGGGTTACACATACAATAAAAAGTCTTCCAAAGTAATCCCATCATAAAAAGAGCCTAAATACATTTAAGTATTCCATCATCCTAAAATCTACCATTACTCTTTAATCCCTTATATGTAGACTTCTTACTCATTCAAAGTTCTTCATGATCCCTTAACCATTATTTTCCAACTTATTCTCTAATAGTTCTTTACTAGAAACAATATCATGAATTATATCCTAAGTTTCAATAATGTCAAAACATTAGCTAAGAATTAATCCATATGTTTCATTGGTCATTATTAGTTTCCTCATTCTCAATTGGAATGTAATTAGGTATTGGTAAACATATATTTGTATGGTCCTATTGATACCATTATAGAACCTTCTTCATAGGAAATCTATTTGTGTAATGACCACGCACACCACATTTAAAACATTCAATTGATCCCTCAGAAAGAACTTCTTTCCCTTTCATGGAGTCAACTGGACGCTCCCTTTTTCCATGGTAGGTTCTTGCTTTATGAACTTCATTAACACATCTATAGCATCTTCCCATCCATTTGAATCATTTTACTAGGTATTTCTTTCCATGTCCTTGACACATAGGTTTTTTAATATACTTACCTTTATGATTATTACTTGAACTTCCATAGGGATTTGTTTCTCACATATACGATGCCTTATAAAAATCACCAAGGTTTAGGTGGTCGATCATGACTCTATATAGTTGTTTGAGAATAACCAAAATAGTTCTCATTGCATCTCCTACTTCATTTGGTTTCTTATTCAGAAAACCGTCAATGTTTTCTTCACATCCATTGTTACTTCGGTGCCTTCTAGATCTAGCTATTTACTAAAACCAAAAAGGTGAGTGTGAGTATATCAGAAAAATCATCATATAATATCTTATGAGTAAGGTAAACACTAATATATACTTATTCATGTTATCTAAAACTCATTCAATATTTATAAAATAACTACGAATCTTTATAATATACTAACCATTATGGTTATTTCACTTATACCTAAATAACATGCTAACCTCTAAAGTTATATAAAAAAACCTATCATACCAACTATAAGGACCCAACCTTAAAACATTACTTAATTTTGAGTTAAATCAAGAATTAAAATTTAGGATATTTTTAGTTTTAGATTTTTAGAGAATTAGGCCATAAATATTACATTACATCTCAAATATTACAAAGTATACACTTCTACTCAGTATCCATTTTTTCATAAAATAAAAACTCTTAAAAGAAAAAAAGAATTATTTTCTTGATATAAATCTTCTTGAATTATTCCTTTCTCTTACCCTTCCTTATACCCTGTGAAAAACATTTCAAAAACTTGGGTTGAGCATAAAAATATCAGTAAGGGTTATAAAATAAAGAAAGAAAACATTAGTCCATCAATACATAAAAAACATTATCTCTTTAACATACCTCATGAAATCATAAGATTTATGAATAACACATAAAAATCATAAATCATAAAGGTAACTTGTGGAATAAATAACATACTTAAATTATAGCCTTCATATCTACATAGGGAGTTATGTTTTGGAATAATCATCATAGTATATTCCCTAAATATCTTAGGAGAAACATTAACATTTACCTCTGTCACATTACCCAATGCATTGGAGAGTTATCTCAGGATCACATGCCCTAGGTTTATCATGGAACCACCCATATACATAAACAATTACCAAGAACCATAAAATAATCCTATACAATCATAAAGTAAATATAACATTTCCACATCACAATCACTTGATATCAGTTCAAGATATTGACATAATCAATTCATTTAAAACATTCAAAAAGAAGATTTTTGAATCAAAGTGTCACATACCAATCTGAAAATTTTGAAAGGAATATACATTTTAAAACACTCACGTCCATATAAATAAATCCTTAAAATAATTTCTAAAACATATACATGAAATAGAAGTATTTAGAAGATTAAATCCTTAGAAAATTTAAAATGATGTTTTAGTTAAATAATCCTTTACCACTTGAGAAACTCTTGAATAAAAATAATTAAATAATAACATAAAAGAAAACTATAAATATCATGATAATATATAAATTAATGATTTAAAATGTCAAAATGGTTGTATATACATCTTATAGGATAATAAAGGTGCACAATATCAAGATATGACTCAATGAAAGGAGATTGAGATGTAGTCCCTTACAAAGATTCTACCATTAGATTAAGTGTACACTACAACACAAATAGGGTTTAGCGGCGGTTTTGTGGCGGCGGTTCACAAAACCGCCGCTAAACGTTTTCTGTGAAAGGTTTCGCGGCGGTTTTTCCTAAACCGCCACAAAACCCGTTTTTTTTTAAAAAACTGAGACCCTTTCCCCCACCCTTATCGCGTTTACCCCACAAACCCTCGCCCCTCTTCCCCAATCCCCCCCTGCCCCAGCGACACCTGCGCCCTCCGGCGACCCCCGCACCCCCCGCGCCCCCCGCGCCACCCGCGCCCTCTGGCGAACCCCGCACCCCCCTCGACCCCCGGCGACCCCCACGCCCCCCGCGCCCCCCACGCCCTCCGGCGTCCCCCGCACCCCCCATGGCCTCCGGCAACCCCCGCACCCCCCGGCGCCCCCCGCGACCCCCTTAGATTTTGGTAAATTTTAGTTATTTCTTGGTTCTTTGATTGAATCATGACTTTGTTACACAATGTGAATCTACTCCAGGGTAGATACTATGGGTTTGGTTTAGAGCTTGACGAATTATAAGTCATAAAACATTTTCATGTTTTTAATGGGTTGATTAGGATTAATTCAAACTAAGGATACTTTTTTATGTATTTTTATAAATCGTGGAATTAACACCATGAAAGGGGTTCATGACATGAATTATTTAGAACCAATGGTTTTTATCATGATTTTCATATTACACTTCTTCCATTCAATGTGAAGACCTCCCTCATAAATCCTAGAAAAATTTTAGATAATATTGGGTATCTTCCTCTACCGGATTTCTTTGCTTAGGGAATTTTATCACTAGTGTGGTGGGTTGTCTTACTTTGGGTACGTGTAATATAATTCACTCTCTTTATCATTTATGTTCTTGGTTTGGTAGTGTTGTGTGATATGGTTTCGATGGTTTCATAAATAATATGTGTTATCAATCAATCCATTGTGGTTTTCCCTCATTTCTTTTCTATTTGATGAATATCTGCTTGTTTCCAATTTATGTTGTCGAAGGATCTTAGGTTCCTTATGTTTATAAGGTAGGTGTATCTATAACAGTGGTTCTAATTTAAAATTTCCTTATATTATTATTAATTTCTTTGGCTTGTTTCATGAAATTGATGGATTTAAATGGATTTTATGGAAAATATACATGTTTTTAAAGAGGTCTTTCTTCAAAAATGGTTTTTCTCACGAAAAGTGGTTGACTAAATTCTTTAAAGGGTGGATTTTTTTTTAAATGGATTTTGAAGCTTGAAGTTGAAAGGATTTATTATTAAAATTGTTTTATTATATGTGATCATGGTTTCTAAAAATATTTTGAAAAACTTGGAACATTAGGTGTCCTTGGATGCATTGGAAATATACTTCTCACTCTTTTTTTATGTAATTCCACAAGAGGTTTTATGACACTTTTTTGTGTGTAATTCCACTAGAGGTTATATTAGTTGAATCCACCTTAATCTTGGATTGGGGATTCTCTTTCATGTCTAGAACGTAAACCCATAGTTTGGATCCCAAATGGTGGGTTTTTTCATTGATGATTTGTTTATCACATGATGGTATTTTCATGGTTACTTGCTCACACAGTTATATTATAGTGTATCTATGGTTGGGTTTTTCTATGACTACCTGATTTCTTTTATTCTTAACATATTCCTAGATTTTTTTATATGGTTTTTTTATGAAAATCGAAGGATTGTTTTAAAAAATTGTTTTATTTTATGAAAAATATATGTAAACTGGATTTATTTTAAAGATAGAGATATTGAATTTTTGATATTATAACTTGTAATTTTCTCTTTTTGTTTACTATCTTTGTATAAAGATGGTTTGGTGGTGATAGATGGTCACATAGGGAGATGATAGTATTGTCTATTTTATCTTTATGGTTTGGCCTATTTAGATTGAATTTTTTATACTAATGGATGTTTATCTTTATTTTTTATTTTAATTTGGTTTCATAACTTTATTTTCTAAAACAAGACACTACTTTCATGTCTCTTTATTACACATCTCCGTGTATAAGACCCTCTTGGGAGACTTGCCTAGTTTTCCCTAGTCGGTTCATTATAAATTGATATCAAAAGGAATATTGAGCCTGGAATGTTACGACACTTCATAGTTTTGGTTTAGTGTCATTGGTAGACTAGATTTAGTAGCACTAAAATTTAGTTAATATGTGTGGGATGGTGCCTAGACATCTCACCTCCATGTATGAATTCAAGTTACTATGGGTGGTTAGTTATTTTTAAAAATATTGTCACTTGGTCTTTGTGGTTGATTGAATAAACTAGATTTGGTGTCTATTTAAAAAAAACTATTCCTTTATTATGTTTTATATTTCATTAATAGAATTCATAAATTCATAAAATTATTATTATTTTAAATCATTAATATGGATTATGGAATTTGTTCTATGATTTAGGAATTTTCTCATGACTAAAGGGGTTTTCATCTTGTATTTGTTAGATGATTCGTACTAGAAGAGGTCTTATGAATCTAAGTGATGGATTTGTGAGATGGGTTTAATAGGATAATCCCTTAGTGGTAGCTTCTTTAGTAGAAGTTATAATATGCACTATTCATACTCTGGTTATGAAGGTATTAAAAACCCAAGAGGAGTAGTGGATCATGACTCATAATTTACTAACAAGAATCCACCTATCTTTCATGGTGATAATGGAATCTAGAAATATGAGGAGAGGGTTGAGTAGAATGGTAGGAGATTTAAAATTCTAAAGATTCCCAAAGAATATAAGGGTTGGGGGTCAACGTATATTCTTGATGGATTGGGAAGGAAATGGTGAGACTCAGTTGTGCATGCTATATTTCATGAGGATATTACATGGGAATCCTTCAAGAAAATATATAAACTATAGTTTTATCCGAAAATGTTACATGTGGAAAAGAACTGATACTTTATAACATTATAAAAATGGGAATGTATTGTTATAGTGTTTTCCACTAACTTTTCTAGGTTGGTGCATTTCAAAGTGGATATTATTACCAATGTTTACATGAAATCTCTAAGGTTTGAGATTGTGCCAAGTGTCTCTTAAGAAACCTGAGTGTGACATGGATTTATATTTATAGTGACACTTAATTTTGATATACCTGCACACTATTGTTTGTTTTATATTCGTGTAATAGATTATTCATTAGAAACCATTAGTGGTGGCCTACTTAATTTACCTCACACCATATTCAGTACATGGATTGGTACCCAGATAGTCTTCTTTGTCATAGGAAATACGACTTTGATATGGTTGGTTGTGTATGAAACCATTGAGAAACATCATTACTCTTGGAGAACATCTAAGGTCAAGCCTAAACAATCACATAATGTCTCAGGTTTAAAATGCATTATGATCAGTTTCGATCACACATCAATGGGGTGTTGTTTGAGGAAACATAAATGTGTGATCGATAGTGTTATAAATACCGACTGGTATCCCATTTCTAGATATGGAAAATAAAATAAAACATTTAATTGAGATGACCAAGCATGTGAGTACATGAGATGTTCAGGAAAGTTGTAGTATTTTTTGTGAGGGTGTGGAAGTAATCTGAGTGGACCAATGTATCTCATTAATGTAGTGGGGATAGAAATTTTTTGAGGCAACATAAATGTGTGATTGACAGTGTTATGATAATTGTGTATCCCGATAATCTTACTGCTCCTCAATGAGGTGTTCACGCTGTCTCCTAAGGACCAGACTTGTTTGGTTTGTCTGGGCATGCTAAGTAAGTGGTAAATGTGATCAATGAATCATATTTATTATATTATGCATACTTTATGATCAATTGGTCATATTTATTATATTATGATTCTTCAATCTTACACTATCATATATTTTGTGTAGGCACATTGTGATATACATGGATAAAAGTTGGATCACATTACCGAGGAACACACCTCAGTATGTTAAGGGTTTGAATGAGTTTTTAGATTTTGCAATTTCTAATCGATCCGTTTAAGGGAGAATAAGATGTCCATGTCCTAAATGTAAATTTAGAACATGGTTGAAGAGAGATGAAGTTTATGAACATTTAATACTGAAGCAATTCCCTGGTCAATATTTGTGTTGGAATTGGCATGGAGAATCGAACAATACAGAAAGATTGAGAACTGATGTTAATCCACAGAATGAGGTCCCAAGTTCGTCGACAATGGAAAATGAAATGCAAAACCTCATAAATGATGCATTCGGCACTGCAAGACACCACTATCAGCATCAAAACATATCAGAACAACTAGAAGAGGGTGCTACAAATTGAAACGTGACAAGTGATTTTTTTGAGACTGTAACACAAGTAGATCAAGATTGGAACATATCATTGGATCCTCCTCTTGATTCTGTAGAGCCAAATGTAACGGAAAACTTCACTGATAAAAATGTGTTTCATGATTTAGTTGACTATGGAAATCAAGAGTTGTATAGTGGGTGTTTGAAATATTCAAATCTTTCATTTCTGCTGAAGTTGTACCATATCAAATGTCTATGTGGAATTACAAATAAGGCAATGTCCATGATATTGGAATTGATTCGTGATGCATTTCCTGAAGACAAAATCCCAGAATCTTTTTATGATATGAAAAAAGTTGTTAACAAGATTGGTCTGAATTATATAAAAATACATGTGTGTCCCAATGATTGTATGCTTTATTGGGGAGAGGATTCAAGTAGACAGAATTGGAAGAAATGTTCTTCTTCTAGATGGTAGTCAAAGGGTGATGTTGGAAGTCTGACTGAACATAATTTCATGAAGAAGAAAAAAATGAACACACCTGCAAAGGTTTTGCGTTACTTTCCTTTGAAGTCGAGATTGCAAAGATTATTCATGTCATCAAAAACCGTCAAACACATGAAGTGTCATTATGTAGATAATAACAATGATGGGTTAATGAGACATCCATGATATTCCCAATCATGGAAGACATTTGATTCATTACATCCAGATTTCTTAGCTGATCCTTGGAATGTTCGATTGGGATTGGCTGCCGATGGATTCAACCCATTTGATACTTTGAGTACAAGTTATAACATTTGGCCAGTTGTTTTGATTCCTTATAATCTTCCTCCGTGGATGTGTATGCAACAATCATATTTTATTATTTCAATGATTATTCCTGGAAAACAAATGCCTGGAAATGATATTGATGTATACTTGCAGCCTTTGATTGAAGAATTGCAGGAGTTATGGAGTAACGGTGTTGAGACATTTGATGTTTGTTCTAAAACAATGTTCAAAATGCATGCTGCTTTACTGTGGACCATTAGTGACTTCCCTGGGCTTGGGAATTTATCTGGTTGGAACACTTATACGGGTTTGGCTTGTCCCATTTGTAACTTTGATTTTGAGCCCAAACGGCTACCTCACAGTAGAAAATGGTGCTTCTTATGCCATCGAAGATTTCTCGATGCATCTCATAGATTTCGGCTGAACAAATCAAAATTTAATGGTTTCATTGATCGTAGACAACCTCCAAAGTTGTTAACCAGTTCTGAAATATTGACACAGCTTTAAAATGTTGAAACAGAATTTGGGAAGGTTCATCATTTGAATGATAGCGGAAAACGGGTCCGAAGTGCATCTTCAAGTGAAATCAGAACGCAAAAATGGAAGAAAAAAAGTATATTCTTTAAACTTTTGTATTGGGAATTTAATTTTTTGCGCCACAATCTTGATGTGATTCATATTGAGAAGAATTTCTGTGATAATTTGATTTTCACATTACTTAATGAGCATGGAAATTCGAAGGATCATCTTAATGCTCGCAAAGACTTACGAGTAATGAACATAAAACGCGATCTCTGGCCAGATGAGAATGAAAAGTATGCTCCGGCCATTTTCGCAATGAAAAATAGGGATAAAGATACGTTACTTCTAATTTTAAATAATGTGAAGGTATCTGATGGGTATTCGAGTAACATATTGATGTGTGTTGACTTGAAGAATCGTAAGTTACATGGATTGAAAAGTCATGATTCACATATTTTGTTATAGCAGTTACTACCATTGGCATTGCGTACATTATTACCTGAAAAAGTTACTGCTGTTGTACTCCAATTCTGCACATTTTTTAGGAAATTATGTGAGAAAGTTTTACATCCATTTTAGCTTGAAAACCTCCATGAGAGGTTTTTATTGACTCTTTGTGCAATGGAGATGATCTTTCCTCCATCGTTTTTCACTATCATGATGCATTTAACTGTGCATTTGGTTGAAGAAGCTAAATTAGGAGGCCCCGTTCATTATCGATGGATGTATCAAATTGAGAGGTATTTTATTTATATGTTTTCCAGTTAAGTAAACAATTTTTGACATTTAAATAAATGAATAATATTATTATTTTATTTCACAGATTTCTTGGGCATTTGAAATCATACGTGAGAAATAAAGCTCAACCAGAATGCTCTATTGTTGAAGGCTATTTGGCCGAGGAATGTCTTACCTTTTGTTCCATGTATTTAGATGATATTGAGACTAGATTTAATCGAGTTGGATGTGTTGAAGACACATCAACTCAATCTCAAATGCATCAGAAATCAAAAATATTTCCTGTTATTGGCCGATCAGTTGGGAGGAACTCAAATGTGACACTGACAGAATTGGAATTATTACAGGCACATAGATATGTGCTGCTAAATAGTGAAATTTCAGATCCATTTATTGAGGAGTTGAGGATACAAAAAAAGAGATGAATGAGAGGCTGAACACGAAATGAGAAAGATATAATGAAAGCTATGAATAAAGAGCTTGTAGAATGGTTTACACGACGTGTAAGTTCATAAATATTTCAATAAATAAAAATATTAGTTTGACACATACAATTTGTAAATATATTAAATTATGTTTCTTTTTTCAGATCATGAATACTGATACTCGAGCAGACTTGTCAGAAGATTTGAAGTTTCTTGCTAGAGGTCTTATAAAGCAAGTTAGAAAGTTCGACGCTTATAATGTGAATGGCTTTAGATTTCATACAGTTGATCGAGAAGTGGGTTTGAAAACACAAAATAGTGGTATATTTACATTTTCTGAAGTGGGATACTATGGAAATATGCATGATATTATTGAATTAAACTACCATGGACATTTTTATGTTGTTTTATTCAAATGCAAATGGGTCGATATTATCAGAGGTGTTAAAAGAGATTCATTACAATTTACTTCTGTGAACATCTCTCGCTTGATGGATGTTGGTGATCATGAAATGCATGATCCATATATCTTAGCATCGCAAGAAAAAATGGTATATTATGTGAATGATGTTTTGGATGAAGGGTGGAGTGTAGTTACTCACGTAATACAAAGAGATATGTATGATATGGGTGATGAAGTGGAAGATTTGACCTCTGAAGTTGAATGTCATCAACAACAGGAAGCAGAATTATTTTTCCATCATGACATTGAAAATATTAGTCTTGCAAGGATGAATGAAGTGGATGAAGCAATGGAGCAGGAAACCGACATTATTGAAGGGGAAAATGATTGTATGTACAATTATTCATTCATGTAGCAACTACTTGTTTCATTTCTGCATTCATTCATTATCATTGTTATATATAATTGGTTTGTTAGTACTGGGCATCTATTATCATTTTTAATTTTTTTTTCTGTATAATTTTTTTGAAATATATATTCTGAACTTAATTTTATTTGATTAAATGACAAGAATGCCAAGGAGTAAGCGGTATACTATTTCTTCTAGTCCTGCGACGGATGTCGATCCATCTGGGTCACTCCCCACAACATCTGAGGCACCAGCTGCCTACACCCCCGCACCATCTCCCCCTGCACCATCTCTCACACCATCAGAGAGCCTCCCATTAGAGGCTGAGTCTTCGACTCCCCCTACAGGTGCCTCATCAGTTGGCCGGCGACAGACCCCTTCCAGTTCATCCCGGACACACTGGAGGGTCACAGTCATAGGTATAAATTTTAATTAAATAAATTTATTGCATTTTGTTTATACTAATTCTTTTCTCATTGAAGATGAAAAAAATAAAACCGTGGAGAAACACTTAAAAATCTCAGATATTTGGAACTTGAATGGCGAAAAGATAGTTGTGCCATTTGATTCTTATGGGGTCCCTACGGATGATGTTACGGGGTTACTTGGCCATATTATAGGTCAGTTGGCAGCGGAGCCCATTCCACTTCCCATTTCATATGATGATTGGATACATATGCCTCCAAACTGGAAAAATGAAGTTTTTGATTCTCAAATAAAGGTAATTTTATTACATTATGGTTTAATTGAATGTCATGTTACTAATATGTTCAAAATGAATTTCTGTATACAGATGTTCTTCCACTTCATAGTTGCTGATGTGATAGCACGGAAGTGGGCTTTGAAAAATCTCGGTAAAAAATGGAAAGATTTCAAATGGAGATTGTGGTGTGATGTCAACAATACTTCGTTGACCTTGGAACAAATGTATGACAAGCTACCCAGTGGGGTACCGAAAGAGCAGTGGAAAGTTTTTGTTGACATACATCGTGATGAGAAGCGGATGGTATTGAAATATATATTATTATATTATCCTCATTTTACATTAATACATGTATATGAAGAGGAGATGACATTGGATACATTACTGTTAAATTTCATTTTATTTATTTCAGGATCTTTCACGATAGAATGCATCAAAC
Source organism: Viscum album (assembly GCA_963277665.1). Taxonomy (NCBI): domain Eukaryota; kingdom Viridiplantae; phylum Streptophyta; class Magnoliopsida; order Santalales; family Viscaceae; genus Viscum; species Viscum album. The sequence goes on from OY728163.1 coordinate 214,210,695, forward strand.
AGGGCGAAGCAAGTTATCCCTCACACGGCGGGATCAAAAAGCTTTTCTAGAAGCCGAATGTCATTGGTAATATTTTAAATAGTTTAAATATTTATAATAAAATATTATCTATTTAATATATTGATTTTTTTATTTATCTTTGCTTAATGCAGTCACAGAATTTAGGGCACGAAGCCTCCCGGACTGAACTGTGGTTGGATGTTCACAGAAAATCAGATGGCTCTTTTGTTAATGAGCCTACCAAAGAAGTTGGGGTATGAAGTCAAATTTTTAACTTATTATCAGTTTTTACTACGTTAATATGTATTGATATTTTATTTATAGGTAAAAATTAAAGAACTATGGGATTACAGTCCTGGGAAGTCCTACTCAGTCTCCCAGGATGACCCGGTTGCTCAAGTCCTTGGGAAGGAGCATCCTAGTAGAGTGCGCGGGATGAGTTTGGGACCCGTACCATCTGAGGTCTTTAGTAGGCCATCAGGGATTCCAGCCGCATCTACTCCTGGTTATGGTCATCCCATACCTGAATATGCTCATAGGGAGATTTCTTCTCTACGAGCCACAGTTCAAGACCAAGGGGCTCAGATAGCCACTATGTAGAAAGCATTGACTGATTTATCTCAGCAGATGAGCAGATATGCCCCCAGTGGTAGTGCACTGAGTGGTGGTGAGAAGGTAAATCACAAAAAATCACAATCATTTAGTTTGCAAACTTTTATTGGTTTTAAGTTTAATTATAAATATACAACAATATTTAATTTTCAATATAATGTTCTTACAGGTGGCAGCAGGAGATGGAGGTGGAGAGGGTGACGATGCATCATCGGACCATGAGTAGTATTGTTGATGTGTTGAACAAATATAGTAAAGGTTGGTTCGTATATATAACATGTGTGGTGTATGGAACCTTTAAAAAACCATTGGTCTTGGAGGAGCTTCAGTGGCTAACCTTGAATGATCACAATAACCTCAGGTGGTAAAGAGAATGATGTGTTTGTTTCATTGGTTAGATGATCTATGGTAATAGGCTCTTTGATGTTTCTATTGTAAATTCAGCATTGGGAATTTGACTCATTATAGTGTTGCATGTCCAAACAGGGGGTGAGAGGCTGGTCATTTGACCGGTGACATGAAGCTCCATAGCTCTCAAAATCCTATCTCTCGTGCGTTTGTTTTTCAAGACAACTTTGCATGACCTCGTCACAAGAACCATACAAGAGACCTAATCATGTGATCATGTCACTTGACCTCTTTGTGTGATCACCTTGTCTAAATATCTCACTTAATCAATCCAGGAACTAATCAATGGTAATTTATGATAACTTTGATGCACACACTTGTCTAAATATCTCACTTAATTCCGGACATGATATTCAAATTCATTATGTGTAATAATAAATGGCTGAGGATACATGAAATTCATGGGAATTTTGAAATATGGGAATTCATGTCATGAATTGGATACACAATGTGAATTATCCGAGTTCAATATTTTAAATGAGGTTTTATTAGATTTTTTCTCTAGTATTTAATAAATAATACCCAACTATCATTCTGAGTGAAAACTATGTGTCTTGAGGAAAAAATATATCCCACTTCATCCTTTATTTGATTCATGGGATATGGTGGATTCCTCTTGGAGATCCATGGTGTGTTCTCCTATTTTTATATTTCTTTCATTATGTACCTATTTTAGAGATCCAATATAGAGGTGGTATTTTTCTTTGGTGCGTGAATGTGCATGCATTTCTACAACCCCTTGTTTAGGTGTAGTTTCATGCATGGTTTCTATGTGTGGTTGTGGTTTTTGACTTTATTTTTCTTCATCCTACAGTGAAGAGTTAGAAGTGACTGCTTCCATGTGGTAGAGGATACCCATTCTCAATATTCTATATTATATGTGTGGTATAATCAAGTTCTTTCTCTCTTTAAAGTAAATATTAAGGGTTTTTTAATAATAAAATAATTTATGAAAAATATAAATTTATGATAATGGGTAATTTTCTCATGTCTTACTGCATTATTATATGTTTTTGAGATATCTATGCATGATTACATCCAATTCCAAATATAAGTACTATTGGGACCCTGTTTTTAATATAGTTGTAATGTTTTGAGGACACTTTCAATGTTGTAATGTAATTTCTCCCTGAATAAAAATAAAAGGAATATATTTTTGGATAGTAATTGGTGTCCCATTGATGTATTTTTTTGTGTGGGGATAACCACGATTAGTAAAAATGATATGTGATAATTCCCATGAATATTCATTGAAGTCGTTATCTGTGATGTTGTGGATAAATCATCTTATTGTGTTTCACTATATGGTTTAGGAAGTTGTATGGTGATGTTATTGACTAGATTGGTTGTGTAGTACAAGGGGATGTGATTCTTTGGTCGATTTTCATGTATGTGATTTTGGTAGTAGTGAAATGTGCTATGAAGAGGTTGTAGTGCATGGTTATGGGGTCATGGATGTGGTGTAGTGGTTGTAGAATAATGTTTTTGTAGCAGATTCGTTGATTTGGTATGTGGTGATAGAGTTTCATAATGGTTTTAAGGAGTATTTGATTTTGTGATATGGGTTGGGCAATGTGGTGTGGAAACAATGGTGGATGTGTGGTGTTGTGGTGATAGTTTTGTGAGTTGAATTAGTTGTAGCATGGAGTGGATATGTCAGTTTCTCAGTTATCCATGAGATGAACTATGTTGATAATGTAAATGATCTAGGTTAGTAAATAAAAAATATTTATTGGAAATAGATATGTTATAAATTAATCAAATGAAAATGTAAAGTTTTATGTGAATTGTAATGGATAAAAAATAAAGGTAGGGAAACATGTATGTGGAAAGTGGGATGTTGTGTTGATAGTGTTGTGATTGTCTTGGGTGATTCAAATAGTGATTTAATTAGTTGTGATTATTGATTTGTGTTATGGTGTGGTGATCTAATAAGCTCAAGTGTAGTTTATGTGGACACATAGGTTTGGTATCATGGGATATCTATATACCATGAATGTTTCTATTATTTTATACACCAAGCATAATTTATATAAAATTACCACTACTCAAAGGTTTAGAGTTTTAGGTATTTTCACCAATAAATATGATGGTGGTGAAATTTAGGCATGGGTTCACACACATCCTCTCACTTCATTCAGAATTAGTGATGCATGTTGGTGTTGGAGAATTCATAGAAACGATGTCATGTCCATGGTGCCTTCCGTTGGGAATTGATCTATTAGACCCAATTTCTATGAGTGATAAGTTATGTGTTTCTATGTGATATATTGTGGGGTAATTGATGGTAGGAGGAGGGGATAATGATTATGTCCATCACATTCATGATACCTTAAGACTCTTGTTCTAGTTTGGATGCCATTTGACAGAATATGTGTCCGTGGGTGGGAAGAGATGTTAGGTGGTAGTGTATTTGTCTACAAGTATGATTTATTGTGAAGTGATGGACTATGTGTCTACTAGTGGTATGTGATGTGATGTGATGGCCTAGGTGACTGTTGTTGGGATGTGGTGTGATGTGATAACCCATTTGTATACGGGGAGGATTTGATGTGATGTGATGTGGTTTGTTTGGATGGGATGAGAGCATTCCTAATTAGATATAAGGTTGTGAGAGTGGAAAAGTAACATTTAATCTATAGTGGGGTTACATTAATTATTTGTTGAACACAGTTCCATATGATAATATTGGATCAATTATTTGATGAGTAATCCATGGTGTACAAAGGATTATTTAGATGAAATGTATCGGGTTATATGGTTTATTCTATTTGATGGATAGCACATTAACACACCATTTTCACCTAAAATTGAAGACTTCATTAAGACCTAGATGATTATATCTTTTTTTCTCTCACTACATATATATTATAGTTTTCAGGATACAAGAATAACTTTGGAGACTAAACTGGACATTACCAATTCAAATAGTATTCATGTTACTTAACTGGATTTCAATTATCATTTGGAACATTGGGATACTTTTATGGAATCAAATATTTTCAATTTTGATCATCTGTAAACTATAAGTATAAATCCATGTGACCCCCAATCTCTTGTTTCATTTGATGTTATCTTGTGTTTCATTCTAAATCCATAATTTTAGGTATTTTGTATGCTTTAGGTATTATTATTGAATTGGATCATCTTTTTCATCAACATTAAATGAAAGGGTGTTTATGAATATTGTGTAGGTGGTGCATAAATTTTGTCCTTATTATATGTATGTTGTATGTGTTGTTTGGTTTGTTTTCCAGGGCAGTGGTGGAGTATAAATAGAAATGCATTTTTTTTTCGGGTCAGCATTTCACGGTGGTTTTAACCACCGCTACTGTTTTACCACTTATACATTTAGCGGCAGTTTAAATGTATTCTGAAGACTGTTTAGCGGCGGTTAGAACCGCCGCAAAATCACGTCGGAAATTGCGGCGGTTTTAACCGCCTCTAAGAAGGCGACTGGCACGCCTGAGTTTTGTGGCGATTATAGCCGCCGCTAATTAAATAGCCCTTAAAACCACCGCTAAATTTACCAAAAACCGCCGCGAAATGAGGTACTACAATGCTTTTTTTTGACCTCCACGAAATGCATAAAACCTCCGCTAATAGATTGCCGACGCCAATTTTAGCGGCGGTTTCTGTAAACCGCCGCTATATGGAAAAAAACCGCCAGTAAGAGGCGGTTTTCCTGTAGTGGTAAATCAATGACATAATTATGTGTGAAAAATATAAATACACCCAATATAAGTTTATATTAAGTTTAAAACAATCATAGGTCATTCAAATATATTCATATTAAAATATAATCAAGAAGTATAAGTTTAACCCAAAGAATTGAAATTGGGTTAAGAAGTTCCCTTACAAAAATTCGGCAGCCTAACAGTGTCACTTAAAAATTAAGAAAATGAGTTGATGAGATAGAAAAGGGTATAGAATCACATGGAAATAAAATTTATAGTAATAAGTATATGTAATAAAATATCCCAACATTTGAAAATTAAAATTTTAATACATAACATAAAAGAAGCCTTTGACTAGAAGAGGAGGGTTAAAGGTTCCCTTACAAAGGTCATTTTGTAAATAAAATAGATTGATTATGTGTATTATCTATAAATAAAAATAAATCAATTATAAATACAAGATATTAAATAAAAATATATTTCTCACATAATCATATAACGACATGATCAAGAATTAGAAGATCAACCAAAATAACGGAAATTGGGTTAAGAAGTTCCCTTACCTCGAGTCCAACTTGTCACGTATGTTCCTTATTCTTCCTAAATAATAAATTTAAGTTAATTTATACTTTCTTCATAAACTTTATCAAGTTTATTATTCCTTTTATATCACTTATTACCTTGAAAAAACAATTATTTAATTATTTGAGTTCATATCGGACATTTTATTGATGTTTGGAATTAGAATTAAAAATGAACTTGTTATAATTACAAATTGTCCATGTGGTCAAAATTCCATTATATCCAAAATAATATTCATGATTTAGATATCATATATATCATATATATCCCATATATATTTATTTATAATATTTCATAGCATTTGGATATAATAAATGAAATGCACTTTTCATGGAGACGGTAACTCGTACATACGCATTAATGCTACTTTCATTTCTTTTTCATATTTAATGGAATGAAAACTTAATTAAACATAGGTATATAATAATTAAAATATAATATAATATTTTATATACATTACATAATTTCATTAACACCATAATTTATACATTCCATGTATGGTATAAACGGGTCATATCACTTTGAGGAGGCGGTAGTCTGCACTTCCTCAAATGAAATTATCATATTTATACAACATGAAAATAATTAAGGTATGTTATAAATGGGATTTATAAAATAATATAGATAAAATAAATAATATATATCATATATAATTACAGTTCCATCATAATGGATACCATGATAGGTGGTAGGAAAATATTGAACAATCATCGTTTTGTGAGGCAGTAGTTCATCGTCCATAGAAAAAGTATGTTCTATACCCATTAGACGGAGGTTTGTATAAGGTTAGTTAGAATTATTATCATAAAAACATACTTTTATATTTAATATACATGTGTTTTTATAAAAATAATGTAATAAATAGATATTAGGGGGTTGGATAAGGAAAATAAAATAAAAGAACTTGAGAGAAGACTTTGCCTTTAAATCGGGTAACTCCCTTTGGTTTGAACCAAAAGGATTTCTTGAATTTCCTTATGCCAAGAGTAAGGATTCTAGGAGGAATATAGGTATGTTGGGAGCTTCTTGGAGTATATTTTGGATGATCCAAGGGGCTCGAGAGGTGTGTGTAGTGGGTTAGAGGTGGTGGCCTTTTATAAGAGGGAGGATGGGCTCTTTAAGAAAGTTTGAAAGTATTATTTTATTATAAAATCATTTTTGATTTCAAAAAGGTCCAAAAATTATTTCATTAGAATATAAAGTAAATATGATTCTAAATAAAATCATCCAATAATAATTGGATAGGTTTTGGATATTTTTTAATCCTTATCTTTTTTATTTAACCCTTTGTTAACTTATTTAACTTTTACCATGTCCTCGTATATATTCATACTATATGGTTAATATATTTACTATAAAATTACAAGGGACCAAAATTGATCATTAATGACATTTTTAACATCATATATATTAGTTGTATTAATATTATATTTTTAGGATTATTTTATCATTTAATAAAATTTTAATTATTTTAAAAACTCATTCATGTCAATTTATAAACTATTCATATCAATACTTTTAAAAAATCAATAAAAACTTTATTATTTATAAAAACCTTAATTAATTTAAATATAAAATTTCATTATTATACCTAAAATTCGTGTATGTCATAAAATGTTTTAAAATAAATTTATTTTAATATTTATAATATCATTTATTTGAATCCTTTATTAATGAATCAATTACTACATCACCATTGTGTCATAATTAATTTTTTTTATTTAATGTCCAAAAATTATAAATAAAATATCATGATTTAGGAAATCTTTTTATCTTTCTAATTACTGTTTATAGTTGAATAAATAACTTATATAACATCATATAAAAATTGTTTTACTAAGAGATATATGTTTATGGTATATTTTCCATAACTTTAAATTAATTTTTATGAAGTGTCATTTTCACTTACAAGCGTCTCCATGGGGTCCCAAAATAGACCAAAGGATTCCCATGGTCAGACATGTATCAGCCAATAGGGTTAAGACACGTTTTAGGTTAATTTAATATTATTATAATATCATTTTTTACCCTTTTTCATATTTTCTCTTTAACCATGGAAAATAAAATATTTACTGAAGTTACTATTCATAATGTCTAAAAATAGAAGTTACATATTTACAGAATTTGTACTTCCTGATTTTAAATATGGAATCCATTTTTTCAAATTAAAAACACAAAATTTGTAGAAATTAATTTAAAATTAATTCCCGTTTTCAAAACAAAAAATCATGTTTTTAAGAAATAATAACAATCAAAATATTGACACTTGTTTATGTTCAATTTCAAAGTGAAATTACATAAAATGACCAAAATTGGATTAAATTGTGAAAATAAAATCTAATAAAATTTTAAAACCAAATAAAAATATAATCTAACCATATAAATAAATTAGATTAAAACGCATTTTTGAATTAAAATGCAGTATTTTTCACTATTCATAAAAAATCAACTTTATCAGAAAAATACCAAAATTTTACCCAAAGTAAATTTTTATGTCATTATTCTAAATAATAAGTTTATTTTTTTTCAAATGTAACATATGATAGTGAAAAAAACTAGATTTAAAAAGGGTTCGTCATCAAAAGGTAGTAAATCGACCTTTTAAAGAATATTAGAGTATTTCATGCTTAAAATAAGATTCATTCTTATTTTAAGCCTCTAAGATTTATTGGATAAAAGTAAAAAAAAATTAACAAACATGTGTAGTCATATTGTAGTTAGTTATGTTCATTCCCTCCAATACAATTTCTAGGCATTAACTACCATTTAAAATAATAATATTATTATATTATTTTTTGGTATAACTCAAAGTTGTGTGTAACATAAGATTTCAAAGAAACTCGTCATTTCTTATTGAGTATGCTATCTAAAAAAGTTTCCTATTTAACATAAAATTAATATATTATTCAAAAATATTAATATAAAAAAAATTATTATTCTATAAATACCTGGGTCATTACATCCTTCCCCATTTTGGAAATTGCATCATCACAATTTTAAAATTGGGCTCGGAAACATTATTGAAAGTCTCACATCGTAAAAAGATTCAATAAAACTATCACTTTAAAATAAATAAAGAGAAGTACAAAGGTCACCCGAGATAACCCATAATAGTATTCCATGTAGGAAAACATGGATATGGAAGAAAAACTAACCATCAAGTTCTGATGGAGAGTGATAGAAAACATGATTAGTAGAAAGTTAACCACCAGAAAACCAAAAACTTGTGATGGGTTAAATGGTCATTGGTTTCCCAGTATGAAAATTAAACGGACAACATTTTTGTTTTAAGTTCCATTTCATAAAGTTAGAGAATTTATTTGTGATATTGACTAAGGACATAAGAAAATATACTTACTTTTCAAGTAGAATTTCATCATTTAATAAGTTTCTACCAAAACTCATCTTTTCTACAAACGATGAGTATTCAATATGACTTGGTCACACCTGAAGTGCTAGAATAAACTTTTAGAGAATCATATTATCCACAAAAGATGAACTATATATTTACCCTGTCTTTAGAAATTAACCAAAACCAAAATGTTTAGTACAAGATCAGATAATCCCCAAAAAGGATAATCTTTTATAAAAAAGAAATACTACTATTAATCTCCAAAATTGAATACTCAATACCCAAAGCTCAAAAAATACCATTCAATACACAAATTTCCTTAAAATTCTTCAAAATAATCAAAACTAAGTCTGAAACCCAAAATTAAAAAGGATTTGATCACATATTCTTCCATAGTAAATCTTAACATTTATCTCCAAATAACATCAACTACTCTTAAAGTCTCATACTGAAGTGTAATTAACAAAATCACATAACCTCTATAATAATTTAATAATTTCCATAAATAACCCAAATCTCAATATGTCCACAATAAAAACATCGATTCTTATGAAATAAAATTTCAACCACTACTCCACAAATGAAATCCCATAGTATTCTATTTTCCTTAGGCATGTAGTGTTTCCCCAAAAGAGATAACATCTTCCAAAATAACATTTATCACTTAATCTCCAAATAATTTTCTTACAATAAGGATATCCATTTGATAAAACATAAGATCCAAAATCAACTTATTCTTGATCAATAAAATCATTTAACTAAAAATAATAAGTCATACTAACTAGTGGTTTCACATAGGCCAGTGGTAGGCAATGTGCCCTTGTTTCCCTTCGGTTGTGGGATCGATTCCCATGGCCTTGATGGATGCGAAGGTTTGTCACCCATCTTGCAGGTTGTCCTTTTTCCAAAAACATTTCATTCTTATAACATTCTCAAAATAAGATAATTTCCCAAAAAGTATCCATAATCTTCTTTATACTCAAAGGTTATCTAATACCTTTCATTTTAAATCCCAAAATGTAATAACCATTTCTCACCTAAAAAAAGATCATATGAACCCCTAAGGTTATCCATTATGTCCACATAAGAAAATATAATTCATTCTTGAATAAAATTTTCACAAATCAAACTTCAGGGTTACACATACTATAAAAATTCTTCCAAAGTAATCCCATCATCAAAAGATCCAAAATAAATTTAAGCATTTCATCATATTAAAATCTACCATAACTCTTGAATCCCTTATATGTATACTTCTTACTCATTCAACATTCTTCATGATCCCTTAACCATTATTTTCTAACTAATTTTATAATACTTTTTTCTTATAAACAATATCATGAATCATATCCTAAGTTTCAATAATGTTAAAACATCAGCTAAGAAATAATCCATACATTTCATTGGTCATTGTCAGTTTCCTCATCCTCAATTGGAATGGCATTAGGTATTGGTAAACATATGTTTTTATGGTTCTACTGATCCCATTCCCAAACCTTCTTCATAGGAAATATATTTGTGTAATGACCATGCACACCACATTTAAAATATTCAATTGATCCATTAGAAAAAAACGTATTTTCCTTTCATGGAGTCAAATGACTGCTCCCTTTTTCCATGGAAGTTTCTTGATTTATGACCTTCATTACCACATCTATAGAATCTTCCCACCCCTTTAAAGAATTTTCCTTGATATTTCTTTCCACATCCTTGACACATAGGTTTTTTAATATACTTAACATTATGATTATTACCTGAACTTCCATAGGGATTTGTTTCTCGCATATACGATGCCTTATAAAAATCACCAAGGTTCAGGTGGTAAATCATGACTCCAGATAGTTGGTTGTGAATAAACACAAGAGTTCTCATTGCATCTCACATTTCATTCAGTTGCTTATTTAGACAACTGTTACAGTTTTATTCACATCCATTATTACTTTGGTGCCAACTAGATCCATCCATTTACTAAAACCAAAAATTTCAGTGTGATTATATTATGAAAATCATCATATAATATCTTGTGAGTAGGGTAAACACTAAGATATACTTATTAATGTTATATTAAACTCATTCAATATTTCTAAAATAATTATGACTCTTTCTAATATGATAACCATTATGGTTATGTCACTTATGCATAAATAACATGCTAACCTCTAAAGTTATCTAAACTGACCTCTGATACCAACTATAAGGCCCCAACCTTAAAACATTACTTAATATTGAGTTAAATCAAGAATTAAAATTGGGGATCTTTTTAGTTTTATAGTTTTAGATAAATAGGTCATAAATATTACATTACATATCAAATATTACAAATTATACACTTCTACTCAGTATCCATTTTTTTCATAAAATAAAAACTCTTAAAAGAAAACAAGAATTATTTTCTTGATATAAATATTCTTGAATTATTCCTTTCTCTTACCCTTCCTTATACCATGTGAAAAACATTTCAAAAACATGGGTTGAGAATAAAAATCTCAATAACGGTTATAAAATAAATAAAGAAAGCATTGTCCCATAAATACATACAAAACATAAGCTCTTTAACATACCTCATGAAATCATAAGATTTATGAATAACACATAGAAATCATAAATCATAAATCATAAAGGTAACTTGTGGCATACATAACATTCTTACATTGTAGCTTCCACAGATACATAGGGAGTTATGTTTTGGAATACCCATCATAGTATATTCCCTAAATCTCTTAGGAAAAACATTAACGTTTACCTCTGTCGTGTTACCCAATGCATTGGAGAGTTATCTCGGGATCACCCACAGTAGGTTTATTATGGAGCCACCTGTATACATAAAAAATTTCCAAGAACCATAACATAATCATAAACAAGCATAATGGAAAGATAACATTTCCACATCACAATCACATGATATCAATTCAATATATTAACACAATTAATTCATTTAAAACATTCAAAAAGAAGAGTTTTGAATCAAAGTGTCACATACCAATATGAAACTTTTGAAATGAATATACACTTTAAAACACTCATGTACATATAAATAAATCATAAAAATCATTTCTAAAACATGGACATTAAAGAGTATCATTTAGAAGAATAAATCTTTAAAACATTTAAAACGATGTTTTAGTTAAAGAATCTTGTACCACTTGAGAAACTCTTGAATATAAATAATTAAATAATAACATCAAATAAAACTATAAATGTCATGAGAATATAGAAATTCAGGATGTAAAATTTTAAAATGGTTTTATATGCACCTTATAGGATAATAAATGTGCACAATATCAAGATATGCCTCAATGAAAGGAGATTAATACGTAGTCCCTTACAAAGATTGTACCATTAGATTAAGGATAAATCAATGACATAATTATATGTGACAATATAAATAAAACCAATATAATTGGATATTAAGTGTAAAACAATCATAGGTCATTCACACATATTCATAGCACAACATAATCAAGAAGTATAAGTTCAACCCAAAGATTTGAAATTGGGTTAAGAAGTTCCCTTACAAAAATTCAGCAGCCTAACAATGTCAATTAAAAATTAATAAAATGAGTTGATGAGATATAAAAGGGTCTCTAATAACATGGACATAAAATTTACATCAATAAGGATATATAATAAAATATCTTAACATTTGAAAATTGAAATTTTAAGACATAACATAAAAGAAGTCTTTGACTAGGAGAGGAGGGTAAAAGGTTCCCTTATAAAGGTCATTTTGTAAATAAAATAGATCGATTATGTGTATTAACTATAAATAAACATAAATAAAGTATAAATAAAATATAGGACATCAAAATATATTTCTCACATAATCATATCACGACATAATCAATAAGTAGAAGATCAATCCAAAGAATGGAAATTGGGTTAAGAAGTTCCCTTACCTCGAGTCCAACTTGTCTCGTATGTTCCTTGTTATTCCTAAATAACAAAGTTTAGTTATTTTATACTTGATTCAGAACCATTTTTAATTTTATTATTCCTTTTATATCACTTATTACCTTGAAATAACAATTATTTAATGATTTGATTTGATATCGGACATTTTGTAGATGTTCGGAATTTGGGTTAAAAATGAACTTGTTATAATTACAATTTGTCCATGTGGTCAAAATTCCATTATCTCCAGAATTATATTCATGATTTAGATATCATATATATCATATATATCTCATATATATGTATTTATAATATTCCACAGCATTAGGATATAATAAATGAAATTTACCGTTCATGGAGACGGTAAGTCGTACATACACATGAACGCTACTTTCATTTCTTTTTCATATTTAATGTAATGAAAACATAATGATACATAGGTATATTATAATTAAATTATAATATCATATTTTATATAAGTTACATAATTTCATTAATACCATTATTTATATGTTCTATGTATGGTATGAATGAGTCATATCACTTTGAGAGGGTTGTAGTCTGCACTTCCTCAAATGAAATTATTATATTTATACAACATGAAAAGAATAAAGGATTGTTATAAATGAGATTTACAGAAGAATATAGATAAAATAAATATCATATATATCATATATAATTATAGTTCCATCATAATGGACATCATGAGAGGTGGTAGGAGAATATTGAACAATCATCATTTTTTGAGGTAATAGTTCGTCGTCCATAGAAACAGTATGTTCTATACCCATTAAATGGAGGTGTTTGTAAGTTTAGTTATAATTATTCTCATAAAAACATCCTATTATATTGAATAAACTTGTGTTTTTATAAAAATAATGTAATAAAGAGAGCTTAGGGGGTTGGAGAAAGAAAATAAAATAAAAGAACTTGAGATAAGACGTTATCTTTAAATCAGGTAACTCCCTTTGGTTTGAACCAAAAGGCTCTCTTGAATTTCCTTAGTCCTATAGGAAGTATTATAGGAGAAATATATGGGTTTTTGGAGCTTCTTGGATCATATTTTGGATAATACAAGTGGATTGAGAGGTGTGAGTAATGGGTTAGAGGTGGTGACCTTTTGTAAGAGGGAGGAGGGGCTCTTTAGGAAAGTTTGAAAGTATTATTTTATTATAAAATTATTTTCAGTTTCAAAAGGACCAAAAATTATTTAATTCAAGTATAAGGTGCATATTAGTCGAAATAAAATCATTCAATAATAATTGGGTAGGTTTTGGATATTTTTAATCCTTATATTTTTTATTTAACCCTTTGTTACCTTATTTAACTTTTACCATGTCCTCTTATATATTCATACTATATGGTTAATATATTTACTATAAAATTACAAGGGACCCAAAATTGATTATTAATGACATTTTTAACATAATATATGTTATTTGGACGAATATTAAATTTTTATTATTATTTTATCATTTAATAAAATATTATTTCTTTTAAAAACTCATTTATGTCAATTTATAAACTATTCATATCAAGAATTTTAAAAAATCTATCACAACTTTATTATTTCAAAAAACCTTAATTAATTAAAATATAACAAGTCTTTATTATCTCTAAAATTAGTTGATGGCATAAAAAGTTTCAAAATAAATTTATTTTAATATTTATAATATCATTTATTTGAATCCTTTATTAATGAAGCAATTGCTCCATCATCATTGTGTCATAATTAAATTTATTTATTTAATGTCTAAAATTTATAAATAAAATACCATGATTTATGAAATATTTTTATATTCATAATGAATATTTATAGTTGAAAATATAACTTATATAACACCATATAAAAAAAATTACTAAGAGATATATGTTTATATTACATTTCCCTTAACTTTAAATTAATTTTTATAAAGTGTTATTTTCACTTGCAAGTGGCTCCATGGGGTCCCAAAATTGACCCAAGGATGCCCATGGTTGGACATGTATCATCCAATAGTGTTAGGACACGTTTTAGGGTAATTATTATTATTATAATATTATTGTTTACTCTTATTTACCAGATTTACCCTTTAACCATGGTAAACAAAATATTTACTGAAGTTACTATTAATAATGTCTAAAAATAAAATTTACATATTTAAACAATTTGAACCACTTGATTACAAATATGGAATAAATTTTTCAAATTCAAAACACATAATTTTCATAAATTAATTTAAAATTAATTCTCATTGTCAAAACAAGGCGTGTTTTTAAGAAATAATAACTATAAAAAAGATTGACACTTTTTTATGTTCAATTTCAAAGTGAAATTGCATAAAATGACCAAAAATTGGATTAAATTATAAAAATATAATCTAATTACCCTTTAAAACCAATTAAAAATATAGTTTAACCATGTAAAATTAATTACATTAAAAGGCAGTTTTGAATTAAAATGCATTATTTTTCACTATTTATCAAAAAAACGAACTTTATCAGATAAATACCAAAATTTTACCCAAAGTAAATTTTGATGTCATTTTTCTAAATAAGAAGTTTATTTTTTCAAATGTAACATATAAAAGTGACAAAAACTTGATTTAAAAAGGGTTCACCATCAAAAGGCGATAAATCGACCTTTTAATGAATATTAGAGTATTTCATGCTTAAAATAATATTCATTCTTATTTTAAGCCTCTAAATTTTATTGGATAAAAGTAAAAACATTTAGCAAACATGTTTAGTCATATTTTAGTTTGTTATATTCATTCCTGCCAATACGATTTCTAGGCATTAACTTCTATTTAAAATAATATTATTATATTATTATTTTTCAGTATAACTCAAAGTTGTGTGCAACATAACATTTCAAAGAAAATAATTATTGTGTGTTGAGTTTTCTATCGAAAAAAGTGTCATATTTAACACAAAATAAATATCTTATTCATAAATATTAATAGATATGAAAAGTATTATTCTATAAATACCTTGGTCATTACATTCTATTCCTTCCACTATACACCATTTCTAAGAAATGGAATACACTAAATTTGGTTATGAATCATAATGCATAATTTAGAACAAGAAAAACATTGAACATAAATTGGAAAATTAATGCATAGCTAATCTCTTAATCATCAACTTGGTTTGTTTGGGGGAATATTTACTTTTAAATCCATTATAATGGTTTGTAAAGAAAATATGAATTGTCCTAAACATATCCCCTAAGAGTGTCAAATCAGGTGCGTAGTAAGGCTTGTTGTTGTGTACCAAGTTACGTCGAGTCAGGCCCAAGGCACCTTTTTGGAGTTATTACCCCTAAGTACATCTATTCTAGAACCATATCCACTTGTAGTATCCGGATAGGGATGTATTTCTACAAAGACCCACAAAATCTCTACTTTACCTAAATTCTAGGATTTTCTTATATTATTATCCTCAATGTATATCTTAGGGTTATGTTATCTAATCTACATTTTCTAAATCTAGTTTCTAAGTTTTCCATTAAACTTGATCTGATACCAAATGTAAAGACCCGACCCAAGTAACCCAAAGTCAGTGCCTTACTTAATTACATTGGAACTAATAACAAGTGTTTATATCCTAATGGAATAAATAGTTTAGTAGCTTGGGGAAACTAGATACAAACATAATTTTTACATAAAAACTTTTAAAGGAAAAACAACATAGAAACTCCATTGGAAACACCTATAAACTCCCATATTATCCCAATAAGTCATTTATAATATACATCTTCGCATCCGAGGAAAAATAAAACATAAAAAATGGGTAATATCAGATGCTCATAAAGGGTAATTCATATTGCAGAAACTAATATAAACATAAACAATAATATAAGTTTAATCACTAAAATTTCATGCCATTAAAACATAATCTTACATAATATGGAAGGAATAAAAGATGAATAGATAATTCCATGTAAAAAATAACATGAAACTTAACTAGGGATATTCTACTAGTCGAATAATCACATGATTTATCAATTACTAATATCATAATATGGGAATGCATAATGTTAGACATTTGAAAAATATTGTTGAGGCCTCATCCAAGATGTCTAAAAATAAATGGTTAATCCCTCGGCCAAATCCATATCGGTTTTGTCTCATGAGACCTACCGATGAATCGAGGGGATATAGCGGGCCCCACCCATAACTTACTAAGTCAAATTTATTCCTCATATTAATGTGGTGAAACATAAACAACATATACATACAAAATGTAAATAAATTTCCCCAATTAGTAAACATAATCACTAACCATTCTGAGTAATATGATGTATGGTGTCAAGATAGCACATCCATAGTATAACTAATCATAAACCATTTAGTAAAATATGGAAGATGATATAATACAAGATCAATACCAATTAATTATAATATTTAAAAGAGGTTATTGAAATATATTAAAATAACCTAATAAAATCATTAATGAATTTTTGAGAGAAATGTCCTTTTTTACTTTAGAAAGAATATTTCTTTTGGAAAATCATTTGTATTTTTCATAAAATTGGATTGTGACATGTATATACCATAAAATAAAAGTTATGTAAAATTAAATTATATTTGAGGAATAAATTATTTCCAACTAAAGTGAAAACATGTAAAAAGAGCATTAAAGAAACTTTATAAATGAGCCCCTTTAGTGCGGTTTAAGGGATAATATTAAAGAGTCTTTAAAAAATAAAGGAATAATTTTTGTATAAAACCAAAAAATGAATAAATATGGTTTTTTATGTAAAATGAGTGATTTTAGAAAAATAATGGTTTCTTGAAATATATTATGGAGTTCACTTGAAAGTGGGTAAGAAACTGGGAAGCTCCCTTAAATCAGGATTGCTTATCGAGAAGAATTGAGAAAGAAACCTTATAAAATCATGTAATTTCCATCAAAGAAGGATCAAATGATCTGTACACAAGAGTTTTGAACATATACATAGAATTTATAATAAGTATATAGAATGAAATAAAAATTGCATTGGGGTAAAGAGAGATAAAGCGTTACTCGAATGAAAAAATGGAGATTCGGGTAGAATCGCTTACCTTATGTCTGAAAGCATTCTAAAATTTCACTTAATTTCATGGATAATGAAATTAGATTCATAATAATTTAATTAAAAACTTTTTAAACATTAATTTTATTTATTATAATTTTATTAAGTTTATTTATGGTCTTTTTATGAGTTATAAGATTCAATTTATTCGTTCGGAAGTTTTGTTTCCTTGTTTTTTCACGATTGGTTTACTTGTATACATATATGAAAGATCATGTGAAATGGGAATAGTTATCTAGAATTGAAATTATTTGTTATTAATTAAATTAAATAAAATTTAATGGTATTATATATCATTTTTTCATATATGATTGTGATTCATTAGATAAAATGTTAATGATGATCGTTTGGATTATTTTTGGAATTTTTTTGATCATCACGCACTAGTTTTGTTTTATTAATTAATATCATGTATATATAATGGTTCCAAAACACTAAATAAGTTGTAATATAAATATTATAATATTTTTTAACCATAAAAATGGTTTTATAACTTGGATTGAAGGCATAATTGAAAACTGAAAACTCATCATCCATGAAGGTGGTAAATTGGCACGTCAGGGATGATGTTTTCATTTTTATAATAAAAAGAGTAAGAGAAAATAATTGATGATATATATTAAATTATTATAATAACATTACAATATTCATAATATATTAGAGTTATCATGAATTTTTGGATAGAGGAGGTAAGGAAACGATAAGAAAAGAAAATAAATTGAAAGAAAATTAAAATAATGAAAGAAGATTTACCTCTTGAATTCTTCTCCTTGAGGACCTTCTTAAGGAACTTTTAAATGGTCTTTTTGTGAGACTAGAAATACTAATATGAGGGGTATAGGTTTGGGAGAGTAAATGGGTAGAATACAAGAAAGTTTCAAGGCTTTAGAGGTGTGAGGAGCAGGGGTGGTGAGGGTGGTATTTATAGTGGAGGAGATCAGTGTGTTTTAAATATTTTATTCATTTGTTTATTATTTTGGATCAAGAATATGAATATTTTTTATTCTTATGAATAAATAAAGTAAGAAGTGCATGTTAATTCAAAATAATTATGCCTATATCATCTATACATATTCTATGACTCAATAATTCATGTATTTAGCTAATATCATAAATTATTGTATTTCACTATTCACCAAAAATTCAACTATTTTAGAAAAATACAAAAAAATTACCATAACCATTTTTTGATGTGCAAAATTTAAAAATATACTATATTTTATCAAAAAAAAACTAAATATGTTAAATTTTATATTTAAATAAAATCATCATTTACTCGAAAAATACTGATTTTAATATTATAACTAGTTTTATGATACTTTCATAAATTAATTAAGGTCTCATAAAATAATCATATAATCATAAGACAAAAAAATATTAATTTTTGAATATATTTCATGAAAATAAATTTTCTTTTAAATAATTTATTTAATTATAAAATTGGGAATATACATTTATGTTTCACAAAAATACCAATACTTAATTTATAATTTTTAAAACACTTATTTACTTATTCCACGATATAAATATATTACATTTTCATTCATAAGATACATAATTTTTTTTATACTTTCAAAGGGTAGGTTACTATTTTATTGGTCATATTACTATTCCTATGATCATATTTAATAGTATATTATTGTCACGACCCGTCCTCGGGGCCCGTGCCGTGACTACCCCAAGCCCGCCTTCCATAGGCCAGGGGCTGGCGACTAGCACCAAGGCGTAAAATCCCAGTAACAGGGAAGGCATTGCCTTTATAAGTAACAACCACACAGAGTCAGCAAGCGGAAAGTAAAGTGCAGAAAAGTAAAGGGGGCCGGAATACAAGCCCAACTGTAAAGTACAACTGAAAAGTAAAGCAGCAACTGAAGAAAAGACGGCGGCCTCGTGTCGTCCACTGGCAATCCCACCTGAAGGGTGGGTACAGATAGCCTCCAGGCTCCTCGGGTCCCACGTCCGCTCCGAGCACGTCCCGCCCAGTGGTCCACCTCCAGGTACCGTCCTGCTCCACGCCCAACCGTGATCAGCGCTGTCCGTCGTCTGCAACCAACACAACAAGGTGCGGGCATAGCCCGTGCAGGGGTGAGTACAACTACTCAGTAAGGACCCCGAGACCCCCGAAGGTCTCCCGAAATCCACAAAGGATATAGCACAAAAGAAAGATGCAATCACGAAGTAACATCTGACTCGACTTAGGTATATGCCCATACATATACCTAAGTCCCCAATTCTAGCTCTGCTCACGAGCTCAAGAACAACTCAATCCACGAAGGAAAGCAAGACTCAAATCCACAAGGAGAGTAAACAGTAAATCCACAAAGGATAGTTCAACACAATCCACAAAGGAGAGTAAATAGTAAATCCACAAAGGATAGTTCAACACAATCCACAAAGGAGAGTAACATAAGATTCAGCTCAACCAGGTATACTTTTTCAGATGACGTCAAAGATGATCACTGATCCATCTAAGTCGTCGGACCCACGAAGGATCGATAGGTACTAACCCCCGCAGAAGACCCACACAGGATCGGGCTCACACAGAACCTGTAGGCAGTGGCTCACACAGAACCGGTAGGCAGTGGCTCACACAGAACCGGTAGTAGGACCCACATAGGATCGGGCACTGATCCGCGTAGGATCGCTGAGTGCAGTAGTCGACGCAGTCCACTGAGGATCTCTGCACAGTCGTCGCCGCAGTCCACGAAGGATCTCTGCTCTGCCGTCGTCGCAGTCCACGGAGGATCTCTGCTCTGCCGTCGTCGCAGTCCACGGAGGATCTCTGCTCTGTCGTCGTCGCAGTCCACGGAGGATCTCTGCTCTGTCGTCGAGGTCACAGCCAGCGCTAGGGTTCCCGCACGTAGCGAGCTCGTTTAGGAGGGTCCGCTCCACGAGCCGAGGGGCTGATACATCAACTGACACGTAGTCCGAAGTTGATGTATCCAAAAGTTCCGTTTCGACAACAGGATCTCAACGCGACAGACGGCGCGTCAATCGGACGCCCGGTCTGAGAGTTATTGGCATTTTCGTCCCAGGGGCCCGGTTGGTTTTTAGGGCAAAACCAACCCGACCGTACTCCGCCTGTATCCGATCCTCGGGCGGAGTATGCCAAAAGTTCCGTCCCACTTAGAGGAAACTACCACAGCTGACGGTACGTCGTTCGGACGTCCGTAGCTCAAGTTATGAGCGTTTCCGCTCCGAGGGCCCGGTTGGTTTCGTGTACGAACCAACCCGGCCGAACCCAAAGTCTTCCGAAACCTTGAGTATAATATACCGAAACGACCGTCTCGATCCAAGGATCGCGTAGCCGCTGACGGTTCGTCAATCGGAGGTCCCAGGCCCAAGATATGGGCGAAAGACCGTAGAGGGCCCGAAACGGGGGGTACTGGGCCCGGGGCGACCCGGCCCGAACCCCCCCCTGGGGTCGGCCGAACCGGGTCGGCCCGAACCGGGTCGGCCCGACCCGGCCCGAACCGGCTCGGCCGGGTCCGGTCCGGCCTGGGCGCGGCCCGGCCGACCGGACCGGCCGGCTCGGTCTTCGGCCGAGCGGCCGAAGAGCCGCCGCCGCGGGGTTGAACCCGCGGCTTGAGAGAAACCGCGGCCCCGCGGGGGGCCGCCTGTCACGCGGACGCGGCCGGGCCGCCGCGTCCGTCCCGGTTCCGCGCGGCCGCAGAACCGGCTGCCGCCGCCGCCGCGGCTTCAGCCGCGGCGGAAGATTTCCACGGCGGCGCGCCTGGCGCCGCCGCCTCCGGTCGCCGGCGCCGCCGCGCCGGCGACCCGCGCCGCCGCCTCCTTCCGCGGGCCGCCGGAGATGCTCCGGTGGCCCGATTTCTTTCCCGTCTGCGCCGATGCTCCTCCCGGGGGACGATATTCACTGCGGAGCCAACAAATTGCCCTTG
This sequence comes from Viscum album, assembly GCA_963277665.1. NCBI lineage: Eukaryota > Viridiplantae > Streptophyta > Magnoliopsida > Santalales > Viscaceae > Viscum > Viscum album. The sequence continues at coordinate 214,232,175 of OY728163.1, forward strand.
CCGCACGGTTCGTCGTCGTCCGCCAAATCCGCGCAAAAAGAGGAGATCGGCGGAGGGTTGCCGGGTCTTGTTCGTTAGACCCGCACCCTCCGCGTTAGTCATAATCCACGGGAGGAACAATAAAACAATCAACAACAATTTTAAATGTTAAAATTGTTCGAAGATCATGCTTCTTTACTTTAAAAGAAATAAATCACGGGAAGGAAAATATTCCAATCAACCCTTACCTTATCGTCGTCGTCGGATGAGGGGTCGTCGCGGAATTGCTCGTCGCGGAAGATGGAGATCGCCGCGTCGTCGCGGAATCGCTCGTCGCGTCGCCAATCTCCGGATCAAGATCAACGGATTTAATTAGTTTAAATCCGTTAATATTGAAATTAAAAAGGGAGAAGAAAAGATCTGATTCTCACCTTTGTTGCCGAACGAGGGTCGGCCGCGGAAGAAGAGGCGTCGCCGAAGAACGTCGCGGGTAGATCTCGTCGACGTCGCAGATCTTGGCGTGCGTCGTCGAATTCCGGTCGTCGGCGTTCTTCGCGTTCTTCGCGTTCTTCGCGTTCTTCGCGTTCTTCGCGTTCTTCGCGGAGAGGGTGGAGGAACGAAGATTCTTTCAAATCCTTTCCAAGGATTTTTAGGTTGGTCTTATTTTATAAACATGCCAACACGAAACCGGTTAAGAAACGATCCATCAATTCGTTGAATTAATTCAACGAAAGAAACGACCCATTTAATTCACGAAGAAACAGTCCATTTAATTCACGAAATAAACCGCCCAATTAAATGGTCTGTTAAGAATTAAAGAAAACGCGTCGGTTGACTTTTCAGTTACTTTGACGGGTTTTCGCGGGTGCGTTACTTAGCGAAAGAAACGGCGGGGCTCGTGCGGGCCCCACCGCACAAATATCCTACCAAGGGGGTAGGATATTTCTGGATATCATCCTATCCAGTTCAACTCAGTTCAAGCCGTCTTAAAGTGACTTCGAGTGGCTTCCAAGCAGCTTAAGTGAAATAAAATAAAGTTGTCGCACAAACTTTATTTTATTTCTGACTTAAAGCCGCAAAATCTAAAAACCACGTCTGAGCAAACGCAACTCCGGAAGAGGCGTTTCTAAGCAAATACCGGCGCTGCGATTTCATCGGTGCCCTCAGAATTCGATTCCGGGCACCGGTTCAAAAGATAGAAAAACCCGCTCGTCCGTTCACTGAACGTACCCGAGCCAAACTTCGGAAATTGATTCCGGGCACACCGGGCCTCGGAATCAGGTGCCGTCTGAAGCTGCGCTCTTGTAAAATTCCAAAGAAAATTAAGAAAAAAATTTCCTTGAAATTTGCGGGTCTTTACATTACTCCCACCTCAGGGCTTTACGTCCCCGTAAAGATACATCAAAAACTAGGGAAACAAATGGGGGTACTGAGCACGCATCTGAGCCTCCCGCTCCCAAGTGCTCTCCTGGAGGTTCCCGTGCTGCCATCTGATGCGCACAAGAGGAATCGACCGCCCACGTAGGACCCGCTCCTGTCGATCCTCGATCTCCACTGGGACCTCCGCAAAAGTCGCCCCATCGTCCACGTCCAGCTCCCCAAAGTCGATGATGTGCGTCGGGTCGTGCACGTATCTCCTCAGCTGAGACACGTGGAAGACGTCGTGCACCCGGTGCAACTGAGGTGGTAGAGCCAGGCGATAAGCCACCTCTCCTATCCTGCTGAGGACCTGGAAAGGCCCGATGAAACGTGGAGACAACTTGCCGCCTCGGCCAAATCTCCGTAAACCACGTCGAGGTGAGACACGCAAAAAGACGTGGTCGCCATCCTCGAACTCTAGTGGCCTCCGCCTCCTGTCAGCATATGACTTCTGCCGGCTCTGAGCTGTCCTCATCCTCTCCTGGATGATCTGGACCTTCTCTGTCGTGGCTCGGACCATCTCTGGTCCCACGAGTGCTGACTCCCCAGGGTCTGTCCAGCACAACGGTGATCTGCAGGGTCTGCCGTACAACGCCTCGTATGGTGCCATCCCGATGGTGGAGTGGTAGCTGTTGTTGTACGCGAACTCCACCAAGGGTAGGTGGTCCTCCCAGCTGCGACCAAAGTCGAGAACACATGCACGGAGCATGTCCTCGAGTGTCTGTATGGTCCTCTCCGTCTGACCATCCGTCTGAGGGTGGAAGGCTGTGCTCAGATGGAGCCGCGTCCCGAACGCCTCCTGCAACCCCTTCCAAAGCCTGGAAGTGAAACGAGCATCTCGATCGGAGATGATAGATGATGGCACACCGTGAAGCCGTACGATCTCCTGGACGTAAAGACGTCCCAAGCTCTCCACTGAGCCCTGCTCTCTGATGGGTAGGAAGTGTGCCGACTTGGTGAGTCGGTCGACAATCACCCAAATGGAGTCGTGACCTCTGGAAGTACGTGGAAGTCCAGTCACGAAGTCCATAGATATGTCGTCCCACTTCCACTCCGGGACCTCCAAGGGTTGTACCAAGCCTGCTGGTACCTGGTGCTCTGCCTTCACCTGCTGGCAGGTGAGGCATCGTGAAACGAACTCTGCCACAGCTTTCTTCATGCCCGGCCACCAGTGCTGTCGCCTGAGATCCTGGTACATCTTCGCCACTCCGGGATGTACCGCCAAGGGAGAAGTGTGAAACTCTCTCAGCACCTCCTCTCGTAAAGCAACTGGTACGAAGGTACGCCCTCTGAAAAGGATGTCGTGCTCTGCTCCAAGGGAGAAACCATCAGGCGCCTGACCTGAGGATATCAGTGCACGCCGGGTCTCACAGTCAGCGTCCCCACGCTGAGCCTCTCTGACCCGCTGTAGAAGTGGAGGAGAGACTGTGAGAGACTGAAGAAAGGCTGCTCCGTCTCTATCCACGAAGGATATCTGCAAGGAGGCTAGCTGCTCCGTCGCCTCCTCAAGCAGCTGAATGCCCGTCCTCCTGCTGAGGGCATCGGCTACCACGTTCCCCTTCCCAGGAGTATAGACTATCTCAAAGTCATAGTCCTGGAGGAACTCAAGCCATCTCCGTTGTCTCAGGTTCAGGTCCTTCTGAGAGAAGATATACCTGAGACTCTGGTGGTCAGAAAAGACTGTGAAGCGCTCGCCCATCAGATAGTGCCGCCAAGTCTTCAGAGCGAAGACCACTGCTGCTAACTCCAGGTCATGAGTGGCGTAGTTCTGCTCATGCGGCCTCAACTGACGTGATCCGTAGGCGATCACGGCTCGCTCCTGCATCAGGACGCACCCGAGTCCAGTCCCTGATGCGTCGCAGTAAACTACGTATCCAACTCCCTCCTCAGGCAACCTCAAGATAGGTGCGCTGGTCAATCTCTGTCTCAGCTCCTGGAAGCTCTGCTGACATCTGTCTGACCACACGAAGGGTTTCCCCTTCTTCGTCAAGGCTGAGAGTGGTGCCGCAACTCTGGAGAAGTTCGGCACAAATCTCCGATAGTATCCGGCTAGGCCCAAGAAGCTCCGCACCTCTGTCACGCTCCTGGGTGGCTCCCAAGCTAGCACTGCCTCGATCTTCGCGGGATCCACTGCAACTCCCGCCTCAGAAATGACGTGCCCCAAGAAATGGACCTCACGCAACCAGAACTGGCATTTTGAGAGCTTGCCATAAAGCTGGTGCTCTCGGAGTGTGTCTAGCACAACTCGCAGGTGGTAGGCATGCTCCTCCTCAGTCGTCGAGTATACCAAAATGTCGTCAATGAAGACAACGACAAATCGGTCGAGGTATGGCTGGAAGATCCTGTTCATGAGGCTCATGAACACTGCTGGAGCATTGGTTACGCCGAACGGCATAACCAAGAACTCATAATGGCCATACCAACACCTGAAGGCCGTCTTCTGCACGTCCTCGTCTCGAACTCTGAGCTGATGATAGCCTGACCGGAGGTCTATCTTCGAGAACCACCGCGCTCCCTTGAGCTGATCGAAGAGGTCATCAATCCGTGGCAGCGGATACTTGTTCCTCACTGTCACCTGGTTCAGGCGACGATAGTCGACACATAGTCGCAAGCTCCCGTCCGCCTTCTTGGCGAACAAAATCGGGGAAGCCCAGGGTGAAACACTGGGTCGGATAAACCCCTTGCTCTGCAAGCCCTCCAACTGTACCCGCAGCTCTCGAAGCTCGGCGGGGGCCATCCGATATGCTGGAGTAGATATCGGGGCTGTCCCGGGGTACAAGTCGATGTAAAAGTCTACCTCTCTACGAGGAGGTAGCCCTGGAACGTCGTCGGGAAAGACGTCCACGTACTGGTCCACCACTGCAGGAAAAGCCGGACTCCGCACGTCCACTGCTCCTAGGATGAGGCTAGCCAACTGATGTGAGATGGGTTGCACTCTCCTCCGCGGAAGTCCATCCTGTGCTGCAAAGGTTCCCTTCTCGCCGGTGAAGGTAAACCTGCTCCCGTCGGTACGAACACATCGCACCTTGCGCCTAAAACAGTCGATCTGGGCATGAACCGTGGATAGCCAATCCATGCCCAAGATGACGTCGTAAGGCCTCGACGCCGCTACAAGGAGATCCCAGCCGAAGCTCTCGCCTCCTAGAGTAAGCTCACACTGCCGGCACCAGTGTGTAATCGTCGAGTCCGCTCCCGTAGGAGTCTCTAGCCGTAAGGATCGAGCCAACGGCTCAGTCGGAATCTCCGAGCTCCGAACAAGGGCAGAGGCTATGAAAGAGTGACTTGCTCCTGTGTCTATAAGTACTGCAGCAAGGGTGGAATAGACACAGATCGTACCTCGAATCATCTCTGGCAAGTCGGGGTCGTAGGCCTCCACTGCCTGGAGCTGGGCCTGTCCCTGCCCGCCAGCTCCCTGTGGTCGAGGTGGCCCTCCTGGTGGTGGTGGGGGTAGAGCCTGGAAGCGTCGCCCACCACCCGCTGCTCGGCCAGCTCCTCTGCCTCGTCCGCCTCCTCCCTGCGGACCGCCACGGTCGACCCTCTGCCTCTGCCTGGGTGGCCCCTCCACCGTCTGCTGCTCCTCTGGTCGGCGAGTCGGGCAGTCACGAGCCATGTGACCATGCCCGCCGCAAGAGTAGCACAGCCTGCCTCTCGAAAGGCTGGCACTCCGCTGTGTGCCCTGCACCGCTGGTGCCACTGCTGGCAAAGGGCCCTGCACCGAGGCCTCGTCGCTCGGTGGGCTGCCATCGCGCCCTACACTCGGAACCCTAGCTGGCAGTCGTCGCGGGGCCATCCTGAAAAGGAGAACAAGAGCACCACAGTCAGAACAGTATACCTGGTGAGCTGGCACAAGTAATCACAAGGAAAACTTGAGACTTTCATAAAGCAGATCAGTATACCCGGTGAGCTGACATAAGTAATCACAAAGAAAACTTGAAACACACACGCAATCAATGTTTCCATGCATTAAGTCGGAAATCAGGAGTCAGGGTCCTGGTGTACGGATACGTCGGCCGCCGCACCAACACTGGGCTCCCTGAACTGATAACCACACTCAATACACTAAACACTATTGCTTCACATAGAAAGAAAGGACGATCAGAGTCTGCGGTAGAACCGACCACCTCTGATACCAATTTGTCACGACCCGTCCTCGGGGCCCGTGCCGTGACTACCCCAAGCCCGCCTTCCATAGGCCAGGGGCTGGCGACTAGCACCAAGGCGTAAAATCCCAGTAACAGGGAAGGCATTGCCTTTATAAGTAACAACCACACAGAGTCAGCAAGCGGAAAGTAAAGTGCAGAAAAGTAAAGGGGGCCGGAATACAAGCCCAACTGTAAAGTACAACTGAAAAGTAAAGCAGCAACTGAAGAAAAGACGGCGGCCTCGTGTCGTCCACTGGCAATCCCACCTGAAGGGTGGGTACAGATAGCCTCCAGGCTCCTCGGGTCCCACGTCCGCTCCGAGCACGTCCCGCCCAGTGGTCCACCTCCAGGTACCGTCCTGCTCCACGCCCAACCGTGATCAGCGCTGTCCGTCGTCTGCAACCAACACAACAAGGTGCGGGCATAGCCCGTGCAGGGGTGAGTACAACTACTCAGTAAGGACCCCGAGACCCCCGAAGGTCTCCCGAAATCCACAAAGGATATAGCACAAAAGAAAGATGCAATCACGAAGTAACATCTGACTCGACTTAGGTATATGCCCATACATATACCTAAGTCCCCAATTCTAGCTCTGCTCACGAGCTCAAGAACAACTCAATCCACGAAGGAAAGCAAGACTCAAATCCACAAGGAGAGTAAACAGTAAATCCACAAAGGATAGTTCAACACAATCCACAAAGGAGAGTAAATAGTAAATCCACAAAGGATAGTTCAACACAATCCACAAAGGAGAGTAACATAAGATTCAGCTCAACCAGGTATACTTTTTCAGATGACGTCAAAGATGATCACTGATCCATCTAAGTCGTCGGACCCACGAAGGATCGATAGGTACTAACCCCCGCAGAAGACCCACACAGGATCGGGCTCACACAGAACCTGTAGGCAGTGGCTCACACAGAACCGGTAGGCAGTGGCTCACACAGAACCGGTAGTAGGACCCACATAGGATCGGGCACTGATCCGCGTAGGATCGCTGAGTGCAGTAGTCGACGCAGTCCACTGAGGATCTCTGCACAGTCGTCGCCGCAGTCCACGAAGGATCTCTGCTCTGCCGTCGTCGCAGTCCACGGAGGATCTCTGCTCTGCCGTCGTCGCAGTCCACGGAGGATCTCTGCTCTGTCGTCGTCGCAGTCCACGGAGGATCTCTGCTCTGTCGTCGAGGTCACAGCCAGCGCTAGGGTTCCCGCACGTAGCGAGCTCGTTTAGGAGGGTCCGCTCCACGAGCCGAGGGGCTGATACATCAACTGACACGTAGTCCGAAGTTGATGTATCCAAAAGTTCCGTTTCGACAACAGGATCTCAACGCGACAGACGGCGCGTCAATCGGACGCCCGGTCTGAGAGTTATTGGCATTTTCGTCCCAGGGGCCCGGTTGGTTTTTAGGGCAAAACCAACCCGACCGTACTCCGCCTGTATCCGATCCTCGGGCGGAGTATGCCAAAAGTTCCGTCTCACTTAGAGGAAACTACCACAGCTGACGGTACGTCGTTCGGACGTCCGTAGCTCAAGTTATGAGCGTTTCCGCTCCGAGGGCCCGGTTGGTTTCGTGTACGAACCAACCCGGCCGAACCCAAAGTCTTCCGAAACCTTGAGTATAATATACCGAAACGACCGTCTCGATCCAAGGATCGCGTAGCCGCTGACGGTTCGTCAATCGGAGGTCCCAGGCCCAAGATATGGGCGAAAGACCGTAGAGGGCCCGAAACGGGGGGTACTGGGCCCGGGGCGACCCGGCCCGAACCCCCCCCCCCCCCCCTGGGGTCGGCCGAACCGGGTCAGCCCGAACCGGGTCGGCCCGACCCGGCCCGAACCGGCTCGGCCGGGTCCGGTCCGGCCTGGGCGCGGCCCGGCCGACCGGACCGGCCGGCTCGGTCTTCGGCCGGGCGGCCGAAGAGCCGCCGCCGCGGGGTTGAACCCGCGGCTTGAGAGAAACCGCGGCCCCGCGGGGGGCCGCCTGTCACGCGGACGCGGCCGGGCCGCCGCGTCCGTCCCGGTTCCGCGCGGCCGCGGAACCGGCTGCCGCCGCCGCCGCGGCTTCAGCCGCGGCGGAAGATTTCCACGGCGGCGCGCCTGGCGCCGCCGCCTCCTTCCGCGGGCCGCCGGAGATGCTCCGGTGGCCCGATTTCTTTCCCGTCTGCGCCGATGCTCCTCCCGGGGGACGATCTTCACTGCGGAGCCAACAAATTGCCCTTGCCTCACGGTTCGTCGTCGTCCGCCAAATCCGCGCAAAAAGAGGAGATCGGCGGAGGGTTGCCGGGTCTTGTTCGTTAGACCCGCACCCTCCGCGTTAGTCATAATCCACGGGAGGAACAATAAAACAATCAACAACAATTTTAAATGTTAAAATTGTTCGAAGATCATGCTTCTTTACTTTAAAAGAAATAAATCACGGGAAGGAAAATATTCCAATCAACCCTTACCTTATCGTCGTCGTCGGATGAGGGGTCGTCGCGGAATTGCTCGTCGCGGAAGATGGAGATCGCCGCGTCGTCGCGGAATCGCTCGTCGCGTCGCCAATCTCCGGATCAAGATCAACGGATTTAATTAGTTTAAATCCGTTGATATTGAAATTAAAAAGGGAGAAGAAAAGATCTGATTCTCACCTTTGTTGCCGAACGAGGGTCGGCCGCGGAAGAAGAGGCGTCGCCGAAGAACGTCGCGGGTAGATCTCGTCGACGTCGCAGATCTTGGCGTGCGTCGTCGAATTCCGGTCGTCGGCGTTCTTCGCGTTCTTCGCGTTCTTCGCGTTCTTCGCGTTCTTCGCGTTCTTCGCGTTCTTCGCGGAGAGGGTGGAGGAACGAAGATTCTTTCAAATCCTTTCCAAGGATTTTTAGGTTGGTCTTATTTTATAAACATGCCAACACGAAACCGGTTAAGAAACGATCCATCAATTCGTTGAATTAATTCAACGAAAGAAACGACCCATTTAATTCACGAAGAAACAGTCCATTTAATTCACGAAATAAACCACCCAATTAAATGGTCTGTTAAGAATTAAAGAAAACGCGTCGGTTGACTTTTCAGTTACTTTGACGGGTTTTCACGGGTGCGTTACTTAGCGAAAGAAACGGCGGGGCTCGTGCGGGCCCCACCGCACAAATATCCTACCAAGGGGGTAGGATATTTCTGGATATCATCCTATCCAGTTCAACTCAGTTCAAGCCGTCTTAAAGTGACTTCGAGTGGCTTCCAAGCAGCTTAAGTGAAATAAAATAAAGTTGTCGCACAAACTTTATTTTATTTCTGACTTAAAGCCGCAAAATCTAAAAACCACGTCTGAGCAAACGCAACTCCGGAAGAGGCGTTTCTAAGAAAATACCGGCGCTGCGATTTCATCGGTGCCCTCAGAATTCGATTCCGGGCACCGGTTCAAAAGATAGAAAAACCCGCTCGTCCGTTCACTGAACGTACCCGAGCCAAACTTCGGAAATTGATTCCGGGCACACCGGGCCTCGGAATCAGGTGCCGTCTGAAGCTGCGCTCTTGTAAAATTCCAAAGAAAATTAAGAAAAAAATTTCCTTGAAATTTGCGGGTCTTTACAATTATGGTTTTAAACTCAGTGTTGCGTGAAGCATAAACTATCAAAGATATTAAATTTGAAAGAGGCGTACCATAAAATCTTAGGGTGTTACAATTATATTCAATCTCAAACTCATTAATATATTTATTTCATTCAGCATCATAATTTATTCCAATGCTAGTCAGAAAACTAACACAACCACACCACACAACTATTTCAACAACACCAAACATCCCCCATCGTCGTCACAACACATCACCCAACCCATCTCACCACAAAAAGCCACTATGCCAAAACTACCACATGAAAACCACTACACCACAACCACTACACCACAATCACTACTCCACAACCACTGCACTATAAACCTTGTGCCACAACCTCATCACAGCACACCACACAATTGGCCACACACATCCATGCCAACCAACCACTGTATCACTACCTCGCACACCACACGGCCCAACCAGTCACATCTATCATCGCACAAAAAACACAAGCCACACAAGGCTCCATAATGATCACAACCATAACTAACAACAACACATTCTGGTGTCAAATTTATTTAGGGGCTTAATCACATTACTTATTTATATTAGCATGGGTATTATCAAACAAAACAGATATCTTGGAGAAACTCATTATTAGCAAAATATAAGTTATTTAACCTTTTATTAAGTTTTTGAACATGCAACAACATAGAAAGGGCCATCACATATATCAACAATAGTGCAAGCAAGGTTTCTAACAACTGCTATTTTTAGAATAGGAAATATGCATGCATAACAACATCAATAACTTATAAAAAAGTAGTAAAGTATATGATGACTCCCAATAGTCATCAATTTTAGACATGAAAATTAATTATATGATTACACTGACCCTTAATATCCACCCAAAGGTAAGAAAAAACATGCATATCCCACAGATAGAATGTAAAAGAGTTAGGAAAAGGATCACTTAGCTCAAATAATCTTTCTCATCTCATTGTGCACCATAGGGAGAAGAAGAGACTGCCCAAGAACCACTTCCACATAAGAAACTAGCGGGTCAACCTAAAACACACCCAAAGATCATTAAACAGTAACCCAAATACATAACTCAAACCAAGATGCACCATTCAAGTGAACTAATAAGAAGTAAAAAAAGGAAATGAATGAAAATGAGGATAGAAATCACCATGGATTGATAATAGGAATCCAAGGATTGAATATGGGAAGACACGTATTAATCCCCATCAAAGGAATCCCAAGACACCTCAAGAGAGCACCACCATCTTCCTAGAGTAAGAGAGGATTATAGGGTTTAAAGAAACACATGAGGTGCCCTAACCTTTAAAGACACACTACACAAGGTAATTACATGATAAGTAATCCCCTTTCACATTGTATAATCCTCGGGGTTTAGTTTTTCTAAAAAATGTGTCACCTTTTTATTATCTAACCCCTAAGATATACACATTGTGAATTGTCCATGTACAATTTGTGAAAAACTTTTACACATCATGTAAACATTACACTATGTGTATTCCCTCTACTTCTATCTTTTTAATAGCCAACACTTCTAGGCCCGCTCTAGGCCTCCTCCTCCAAGAAACTCCTAAACCTAAAAATGGAAAAGTAACATACCAGAAAGGCATGAACCTTTACATTAGATACCTCTTAAATGATTCTCGCCCTCGATAATCAAAAACCAATCCCAGAAGATTAGGGGTTCGAATAACCACCTCACAAAATACCTCTCAAAGATATTGTTAAACCTTAAACTCTATCATCATCCAAACATGCCAAAAAAACTATCACTAAGTTGCATAGCCACACCACTACCTCTCATTGGGAACAACACTACATCATCTGATACCATCCACAACCATCAATTTTCCACACAACCACTACAAAACCATCTAACCTCCACACATCCCAAACCAACAAGTCATGCAACCCTGAACATATGAATTAGGTAATATTATCCTCCATTTAAAGATACTATCTACTTTGGGTGGAACTGACTCACCTACATGGGTTTAATCACATCAGAGTTAATGCAGCTCAATTAGTATTCTAGTTCTCTCCTTTCCATATGTCGGAACTTTATCATGCATCACAACATTAAGAAAATTAGCACATCTCAAAACATAGCAAGATCCAAACATCACATCACAAGAAAAACAAGATAAATAAAAACTCAAAATATCTCTAGGTACTGAGCATGGATCTGCATCTCTCACTCCCAAGTACTCTCTTCCAAGCCACCATGCCTTTATATGACATGAACAAATGGGGTAGTCAATCCAAAAAACACCTTCTATTAATGATCTTGGATCTATACTATTTGATCCACGAACATCATGGCATCCTCAATATTCAACTCTCCCTATTCAGTGACATGGGAGTTTTCATGAATATTCCAACGAAGCTGAGAGAAGTGGAAGATTCCATGGATCTGTTATAGCCATGGTGGTAATGAAAACCAATATTCCACTCCACAAACACTCCACAACACCTCAAAGTTCCCAAAAAACCTAGAATAAATCTTACTCCCTCCATTAAACCTCTGATGACCATGTCAAGGGGAGACTCTCAAGAACACATGGTCTCCAGCCTCGAACTCTAGGGGACTCCACCTACGATTAGCATAGGCCTTATTATGGTCAGGTGCCACCCTCATCCTATCTCTAACCAATTAGAAATTATATTTCATACTCTTAAATACATTAATACAAAGAAATACCAACTCCCCAACCCCCATCCATCACAATGGAGAACAACACAGCTTCCAATATAATGCCCCAAATGAAGTCATACTAATAGAAGAGTGATATCTATGTTTTTTACAAAAACTTGACCAAAGGTAGGTGTCATTCCCAATATCCACAAAAGTCCAAGATGCATGACTACATCATATCCTCTAGTATCCGGATGGTCCGACCTGTCTTCTCATATGTATGAGGTTGTAAAGTTGTGTTATAGCACAAATGGGATCCAAAAAGCATGTGGTAATCCCCTCCAAACTCATGAGGTAAAATGAGGATCAAAGTTAGAGATTATTTTCCTTATTACCCTTTGAATCCTAACCATATCATCCATGTACCTCCTTGTGAAAACATCCATGGCACTTGACTCAGAAATTTCCGTAAGGTGGGTTAATTTCTTTAACTAATCTACTATCACCCAAATTGAATCACAACCTCCCTAAGCTAGACATAACCCTATGAAGAAATACATTAATATTTCCTCCCATTTCCACTCAATAACATCCAAGGACTACAACAGACCTCCTAGAACATTGTGTTCCTCTTCCACCTACTGAAAACCAAACATATTACCACAAACTCTGTCATTGACCATTTCATACCCTACCACCAAAGATATCTCCTCAATCCATGATACATATTTATCACTAAAGGATGTACCACTGATGGTGAGTTGTAAAACTCATGGATAACTCCCTTACACATGACTCATGTAACAAACAACTACCCCTGGAACAACTTCTGGTTCAGATCATCCTCTGACCATCCCTTAGAAGCATCATAATGGCCAACATGATCACACAACACCTCTACCTATGAGTCTCAACATTAAGACTCCTCCACCCACTACATCAAATATGGATTCATGGTCATTTGATAAAGACAACCATGAACACTTCTCTCTCTAACATCAATATGCAATCCTGCAAGCTCCTCTATGCCTTTCCAAACATCTATAGACTCCTAAGCCACATCCTCTTGGGACTTATGACTCAACTCATCAACAACTACATTACCCTTCCATAGGGTTTAAGATATCTCAAAATTGTAATCCTGAAGAAACTGCATCCACCTAAACTGATTTAGATTTAGATCCCATTGAGAAAAAACATGTCACAATATTTTTTGGTCTATGGAAACCACAAATCACTCTCTGATGAGGTAAGGCAACCCCAAATTTAGCATGAATGAAACTGTCCCCAAATCCAGATCATGGGTGGAATAGTTACGATCATGGGGATGTAACTAACTAGACCCATAAGATATTACTCCTTATAATGCATTTACATGCATCCTAATGTCATATGGAAAAAATTACAAAAAACCTCAAAAAACACACCCACCTCAGTAAAATAAAGTACTGAAGCACTAAATGACTTCTTCTTCAAGTAACTAAATGATAGATAGCATTGATTTTTTCACAAAAAAATCCTAGTCCTTCCTAGTCAACACTGTCACAACCCTCCAATAATAACCTGTGAGACCAAGGAAACTAAAAACCTTGGCCACATTATTGGGTGATGCCCAAGAAACAATACTTAGACCTTCAAAGTGACAAGTACCATACCCTGATAAGACACCATATGTCCAAGGAAATTTACTTCTCACTTCCAGAACTCACACTCAGACAACTTACCATAAATATGGTGGTGTTGAAAGTCCTGCAAAATAACTCTAAGATGCTTGAAATTATACTCCTCTAACTTCAAGTATACTAAGATATAATTGATGAATAAAATTAAAAACTGGTCTAGGAACTCATGGAACATGGATTTCATAAGTCCCATGAACACATATGGTATGATCATAATAGTAAATGACATAACCACAAACTCAAAGTGCCCATACCTGCATCTGAAGGTAGTCTTGTAAATATCCTCATCTTTCACCCTCAACTGGTGATATCCATACTATGAATGATCTTTGAGAACCAACTATCTCCTCTCAACTGGTCAAATAGATCATCGATCCTTGGAAGAGGGTAACGATTCTTGGCTATTACCTGATTCAACCTATGATAGTCTATACACAACCTTATACTATTGTTCTCCTTCTTAGAGAACAACACTGGAGCACCCCATGGTGACATAATGGGTCATATGAAACACCTATGTATCAGTTCATCCACCTGCAGTCTCAAATCATGATACTATATGGGTTATATCTGATAGGGATCCATTTAAATCAGAGACGCACCCAGCTGCAACTCTATCGTGAAATTGACATCATGCTGAGGAGGTAGTGACATAAACACCTCCATGAAAACATCCTGTAAATACTCCACAACCCTAGGAACACTCCCAGTCCTGTATTCTATAGGTATCTCTTCCAAATGTGACAAAAGAGGCTCCACTTTCCTACCACCCAACAGATAACCTCATTCGCCAATGAACGCCACTCACTAGCCCTCCACATCTGAAAAATGTCTCTCCTTAGGAAGTAGTCTATGATTTAAAACATAGAATAAAAAAATACATATCAAGGATAATATTGTATGGTTGTATTTTTATTAAGAAAATTCCCCCACTAACAGATTCTACCCCATCACCAGACTGCATTCCCTACACACATAAAACAAGGAAGGCTGGCCTCCAACTAACATAGATAACACCAGGGGAACTGGAAGCCTCTCCAGATATAGTCCCAACATACTATCCAAATAAGGATAAAAAAAGGAGTTCAAGACACTTGAATAAAACAAATCACACAAAATGTTAATAAACAAACTGATCATGCCTAGAACAACTCCCATCTCTAATGGCACTGCTACCTCTAACACGTATATCAGACCATGCTTAGCTCCTCTACCACTCTATTTTCATCCTATGCAGTTTCACTCTAGCCTAGGTCCCTACAGACGAGGACCATCATGAGTATTCCCTCTTCCAACTCCACCTTCTCTCAGCTTCTGAACAACAACATGTGGTCCCTTCCACTGGAACTATCTTGGAAGAAACTACTGTTGCTGAAAAGGGGCCTAACTACCCATCTAAAATTGGCCTCCCTAAGAAATCAGACACTAACACTATTAGTGCCCATATATTTCAAATATATAGAATGAAAACAAAAAAATCCCAAAATGTTCTCAAAAACCACTTGTTCTTGATGGTTGGGAAAGAAACAGTCGCGGTCAGTTCCTCGCTGAATGGAACCTTGATTGCCTAAACACCCGACCCACTGCCAGAAGTCCTTCTCCTCAAAACACCCTACTGAACACTCTGTTTAGGATAAAATCCAAATTTAATCATCTTATTGGTAACCTTAACCTTTTTTATACCTCTAGATACATTGGGAGCATAAATGGTGTGACAACATACCTGATCACTGGAAGCAAAGCCTCCTCCATACATTGTGATCTGGAATCCTCATATGGAAAAACATCTATAGAAAAGTACAAGAGATCCTTGAAACTTATCCCAAGTTCCTTCATTCTCATACTCCCTTACTGAAGGGATATCAACTCCTTCCTCTTGGTTTCCCTCATTTTTTATGACAAAAACTCTTCCCAAAACTCCTGTTAAAAGTCAATACACAACAAATATACCTTCTTGTGGTCACCAAGAAACAGTTTCCACCACTGATGTGCAACTCCCCACATATGAATAAACTACTAACAAAACCCAAAACTTATATTTTTTCTCAAATAAAACAAAAAATGGTCTCAAGTTCCTCTATCTAGCACTTCATCTCCAAATCTGATAGACTCCCCTCATACTTAGCCAAACTCTGCTACAGAAAGGCAAGTAAATCTCACTTCCATGATTCATCCTCCTCTATTATGTCAACCCTCCTATGATAAATAGGACCAGCCTATTTAACCTCAACTACCTGAGAAAATCATGGACTATGAGTAGGATCTATTCATGAAAATAAGGAGAACATCCAAAGCCCGATAGCATAGAATTTTATCAATTATTATTTAAATTGTATTCATTTATCTTACCAAAACACCCAATTAATATATGAACCCAAGTAATAATGATGCATGTACCACTCCTAGGTATCTACCTAAAAAAACATCCATATCACTTGGTTGTTCGATAAGCTTAGAGTCTCTATACTGGATCATGGGGGACCTAAAATCTCATGTCCTAGCCAGCCTCTCTAGCGAATGTCACTCACTAAGGTCAATTAGAATTATTTCCATACCAACCCATGTAATCCTCACTATGCCTAACTCCATACTCCATCATATCTCTCAAACATCACCTTTGATACCACTATATCATGACCCCCTCCCACCAAATATTCTGCAATGAAGGGAGAGAGATATTGACCCCCGATTCCTTCCAACAGTAGGCTCCAGGTTGGCGATTAGTACTGAGGGTATAAAAATCTCACAATATGGGAGGAATTACCCTATAAAAATAAAATGATATTAGGATATAAGATAAATAATAACCAAAAAACTCTAGTAGACTATATAAATCTAAACTAAAAATAATCCCACAATGCATGAGTAAATAAAACTGATATATATAAAAATCTAAAAAATAATTACCAAAAAGACAAGTCTATATAGGTGACTGAACAACAACACAAACCTCTCTAGTAATGTCCATATCAATCCCCAAAGTCCTCCGAAAAACCTAAAAAAAATTATATACATAGGGTGAACATAACAAGTATACTCAGTAGGGACATAACCAAGGCCTCAAGTACACATGTGAAAAGAGGATGCTAATGCACCAGTGAGCAAACAGTAGAACCAACAAGCACCTACATAGGCCATCTAACCAAACCTAGACTCACCATGGATCACTCACCAAATGAATCATCCAATATATTAATAAAATATTGAGATCATAACAAAGCAAGGTACCCTACTACCTCTTCCCCACTGATTTTTTTCTCTCATTACCCAACATCGAACATCTTATACTCCTTTCCCTTCCAAATATATCACATCAAAACTCACTCGTACACACATAGGCCACAATATCTTGTGGAACTTGTTACTATGCTAACTATTTGTGCATCTCTAGAATTTACTAAACCCAAGTCAATCTAGTTCTCACTATATCAAATAAATATATTCAACCTTTTATATAAATATAGTATATAACTTGAAAATATCTTTTCTATCATAGGTATTTAAGTAGTATCCTTAGAAAACTTTAGGATAACTACTTCGGATGCACAATATGTTTTAGTTGATGAAAGTTTTTTTATATCTTCAACAAACACTTTTCATCTAAACACATGTTCTGAAATAATGGTTTCGTATCATATTATAACTCATATGATATCCATTGGTCGTTATAGTTGTCATGTTATTTTGGGATAATTACATTATTTGTGATGCATGTCTTGAAAAATAATGGAAGTATCTACAATGAATATTATTCTCAACATTGATTCTCCTTTTACTTACATCATAATACTAATGTGTATAAGTAAAAGTGCATTTATGAATTACTCCATGATACATTTTTATTGATTAATGTTTAACATATAAGGCTCGACATTGATCCTCCTTAGTTACATCATAACTTTTATGTGAATTAGTAAATATAAATTTAGGAATTACTCCACACTATATTTTAATGATTGATAAATGCTTGGTCAAGATATTCTTCCGCACACAGGCCCAAAGGTACTCATGTATTATGATCATGCATATACCATATTCACTTTTACATTCCTTAAAAAATATTAAATCAATCTAATGAAGCATATTTACCACTACTATTACCTTATAATACTTTACACTCTTTAACTGAACTAATTTCCAAAAGCTTTTTGACATACCCTTATTTATAAAGGTTCCTATTTCCAAAAATAAATATTTCAATAATACATAATTTCTTCAACTCCAAAGAGTCTAAATTATATACTATGTATATACCTAACATCCACTTTTAGTTTTTCTAGACAAAGAGCTATCTTTCCACAATTGGGTATAAGATTCTTCATTTATATTCATCAATAATTGCTAATGATTCAAACATTAGTGAACATTTAGTTGTGTATAAAAGAGCATTCATTCCAAAACCAAAATAATGTATCCTTGTGTCCAATGGACATGTGATATTAATGTTTTGGGTATAATCAATAAAAGTTTAACTATAATCGTTAATCTTTTCAATTGGAAGGTGTGTGCTTCTCGCCACTGACTTAGGAACCACCCTTTCTTAGCCACTTCAAGAACACATTTTACTTATTATATTGTTTCATTTATTACTTGGTTACTATATTTAAATACACATAATTGATAGAGATATTGTTTTTAATACAAGAGATGTACTATAGAAACATTACATACAATTGATGAATATAAATAAATAATAAGTGATTACTTGATTCATTAATTTAGTTCATGTAATTTAAACCTATATAGTATTATCTCATAACATGTGAAGTAAATAACCTCTTATTTATTGAATAACGTCTTTCTCAAAGGATTTTGTGAAGGTGCCTTTGGCTTCACACTTTCTATTGGATTTTTCATCGTGTCTTTCAACTTGTTCACCATAAGAACTAAGACATAATTTAAGTTCTTATTAACTTGGAGAAACTTACCTAAAAGGCAATGAATTATTTCCTCTATACTATTCATTTCATAATCTTAAATTAAAATGAATAAAATTGATGATAAATATATAAGAATTATATGTATTGAAAGATCGTGATCCACCTTTCAATTTAAACATATCTAATGTAATCATCAGCCCATTCATATCTCATTTTTCTTTCTCCTTGAAAAATTCTCGGAGATGAGACAACATGTGATATCATACATGTCCTCATGTTGTATCCATAAATCTCATCAGATTTTGATGATATAATTATGATGTAAACATAAAATTCATCATGCATGAGTCTCCTGTAATAATTTTTCACACCCTCACTTCCTGAGATGGCTCAATAAGTATTGGGTACTCCAACACCTTGAATTTCCTATATCATGGTATTGTGTTCAAGCGCATGTACTCTTTGAAATTCATTTCACTTTGGAAATTTTTTTTGTACAATAGTTATCACAATGTAATTATGGTTTTGCTTATTATTTTCTACAAAAAACAAAATCTAGAAGATTAGTATTTTTATCTTGATTACTGATTACCCATTTCTGATTAATTTAATCATCAAACATCTCTCTTTATTTTATCAAACTCTAGAACCCCTCACTACTAGACTTGGAATACTATTTTGATTGATTATTATATTGGAAAATATCCTTGAAACCTCTCCTCAAATTATATAAAATATATATATGCCACTAATAAGAGAGTCTTAGGGTAGGTGTTTGACTGGTCAACCACATTAACTTGTGTATCCCTGATCTGTTAAGTAATGTTTCATCTTCTAAAATCATAACTTGATTTAATCAACGTTTTTCCTCTAAATACGCAACAAGATAATTATGGATACTTCTTTGTTGTCATCCTTAGTTAATTTAACACACTGCTCTCATACAAACTTCTTAATAGTATGAGGAACCCTCAACTTTGGCTGATAGAGAAACTCGTACCCCTGGTTTTTTTCAAATTAAAATGATGAAAGGATTTTTCAACTTAATATTTTCTTTGATGGGTTTTAATTATTCCTCAATAAATGAAATAATTTTCTATCTTATATGCACATATTATGTGATTTAACTCAAAACTCTCTATGAAATAAAAAAACATTTATCCCATTACATGTTCATTTTATATGTGCATGCTTTTTATTTTATGTGATTGCACATAAAAAACTACACATACATAAAATAATAAACCATGTGTAAATAAAATTAAACGATATGATCATGACCAGATACTAATGGTTGATCCATTGAGTAAAAATAGATCAAATTAGAGCCTAGGAGTAACTCCTTTATTCATTATGTCTGCAACTCGAGTTATAACACTCACACATCCAATGTGTCATACCCCTGTCTCCTGAGCCTCCAAATCTCGACATGAAGTACGTCAATGCACATTCTCATCATTATACAACAATACTCACACTCAGATGAGGGGATCTCGGGAATGTGGAATACTGATAAAAACTTTTATTTGGACATGTAGACCCTTATATGTATAATGACATATAAAATGATTCACATGTCATCATTTATTAAATATTTATTACAAACAAGCATTGCAATAATTAAATAAACAAATAAACAAACATTATACATGAATTGGTCAGTCTATGGATCATGATCAGTCGATATGCGTTAAACTTGGGTATATAAATTAATTGTATAAATAAAAATGAAACATGAAATAAATTATTTTTGAGGGAGATTTAATATTAAAATAATTAAATCTTATTTTAATTCAAAAATTTAAGTTGTTCATACCCATTGATTAATTAATTTATATTTCAAAAGTTAACTTAATTTTGAAATATTAATTATTAAATTAATTAATTTTTGAAATTATATTCCAAAATTTAAACTTAATTTTAATATATATATATATATATGTGTGTGTGTGTGTGTGTGTGTGTGTTTATATACATATATATAAATACATACATATATAAATTTAGTTATTGGGCCCTTGTACAGCCCCAAAAATCCCTAATAGGGATATCAGGCTTAATATTAACCCACAACAGGCATGGCGGGTTGGGCTAGGCTGACCTTCCTCGACCCATTTTGGTCAGGAAATACACACAGGAGTCTGACAGGTCGGATGGAGGTGTGTGTGAATATCTATACTAGTTGAAGTTTGAGAAACTCAATTGAGGGAGGTAGGGATTCGGCCAGGATGGGTGTGGTCTATTCTGGTGGAAATGTGTCGGTCAAGGGAGGGAATGACATTGGGTGACCATACGGGAACAATGTGGAGGTCTAATGACTAGGACCAATGGGACATGGGTTAGCCTATGGTGTCACAATCCAATCAATATGGAATGAAGATGTATCTCACTAGAGGAGGGTGTCCAAAACAAAGGGTGATCGGTCTGGATATGGCCAGTACAAGAGGGTGTTAGCACGGTCTGACCAAACGGGGTGTTAGATCGGGTAGATAGGATGAGGAAGAGATACCAAAAAATGAGGCAGGCAATCATCGATTTTTCTTGCTGGTGGAAGATGGAATGGGGGCCTACCCACTTTGACTTGTTAAAATAAAAGTACTTTTTTGTTTTCTTTTGAATGAAGCTTTTTGATTGACCTCGTTTTCAAAAGTTTAACATTTTTAAAAAAAAATTATCATGCACTAACCAATGAACCAACTATACACCCTTACCTCATCTTATTTTATATTATTTTATTTTATTTTTTACTGGAGTTTTTTATGTCCTATGATTTTTAGGCATCTTAGAAACCGTTGGAAAAGGGATCGTCGAAATACACTATTCTGGCCCGGTTTCCAGTGGATCATGGCTATTAAAAATCTATTTAGGACATTGTAGTGAAAAAAATATTCATTTATATATAAATATATATTTATATATATGTTTTCATTTTAAACCCTCAGATAGGATTTCAATCTGTATTAAAAAAATTTGGATAGTTGTAACTTGTTCGTCTGATGTCGGATTAACTCACCGTCTGTAGCGTTATTTTTGAAAGTGGGTTCTCTAGATCCAAATTATGATGTAATTTCATTATCATTACATTTATACAGTTTGATATATGTACATGTGTTAATATTACTAGAATAGTACTAATACTTCTACATCCACTATATTTATGGTAATTTCCTAGGATTATGTGTTGTTCTAAAAAGTTATAGTAGTTCCCAGGCTATAATGAGAACCTAGAGATACTATAAAAAATCTTAAAGTAATGTCCTCCAGACCAAATACATTATACTAATATGACATCGATGATGAGTTACTATCAGGTGTTTGGGGCTCATAAACATTGAAACTTCTTCTCCTGAAGTTTTCACTTGCTGATCTCTAGTATTTGAGATCATGATGATAGACATGTCAATAGGAACACCACATATTTTGGGTGTCATTGTTTGTTCCTATATACATACA
This sequence comes from Viscum album, assembly GCA_963277665.1. Lineage (NCBI taxonomy): Eukaryota > Viridiplantae > Streptophyta > Magnoliopsida > Santalales > Viscaceae > Viscum > Viscum album. The sequence continues at coordinate 214,253,939 of OY728163.1, forward strand.
TGTGCATTGGTCTCCTGACTTGAGATCATTTTCAATGTATTCTATTTGATTGTGTACTTTAATACAAGGTGAAAACCATAAAAATGAAGTTGTGGTGAGGTAGTTTTTGTCAGGTGCGTCATTGGTGGTAGGACATTGATTGAATGATCAGGATAGAATTTCTCCCTTCTGAGTTGAGGAAGTGATATATTTGGCTTAATTAATCAGGATAGTAGTACCTTCATAAATCCATGATTACAATAGTCAAAAGTAAATCCATCTAGAGAGATCAACAAATAATAAATAAATAAAGAACAATGTCACAAGTGTGTGTCCTATATTATGATATATCACATAACAAAGAGATTATATTACACAGTGCAAGTCTGTAGGTTGGTTTTCATTGCTATGACTATTCCTTCTCTTTAGGGACCTTGATGGATTACTAGACTCTACTCTGGGTCTATGAATACTATTTACTACTATCAAAATAAGGTTCTAGAGGGCCACACATGATAGCATATTCAAGAATCTTCCCTATTCTGATGAATAGTTATATAGAATTTAGTGTGCCCCACCATGAGGTCTGAGAGTTTTCCAAGTGTTATCGATAACTGATAAATAAATAAATTCATTATTATTCTAGTTAAGAATAATTGTATTGAATTTATTTATTAAAAGTATATGCAAGTGTTTAAGTAAATACAAGGATTTATATTGTATGAGTGAAATATTATTTTAATATTCTAGATTCGTTTGATATTATCGGGATTACGAGTCAAGTTAATGACTCGAGATTATCATGTAATATATTTAATATATATATATATTACAAGTATGTGATAAAATATAAATAATATTTATGATGCAGTTAGTTATTCATAATTAATTATTTATTACTTATTTAGTGGATGTTAAATATACAAGGGTTAGGGAACCCTAACTGAGTATTTTTAACATCCACTATATAAGTGGAGTGAATCCCAGTCCAATGAACTATTCATTATTCAAAAATTGAGATTTTCTCTATCTCAAATCCTAGAGAGAGAATCGCACAATCAGAATGAATGATCCAAGTTTTCCTTTAAAAATTGAAGGTATAGGATCATGGTGATCGTTGCGGCATCAAATAGATCATCAGCGCTCTGCACTAGCACCAGGAATATGATGAACGACATTTACATAGGTTCAAGAAGCATGTTTTAATGATCTAAAGTGATTAATCATCGGATAATTTGAGCAACGTTCACTAGAGACTTGTGACAGGAATGTGCTCTTCAAATCGGAATGAGGTACTGGTAATTTTAATTATTCTATGCTCTGATTAAACCATGTGGGATCCTCAAACCATAATAAGGCTCATATCATCAGATACAATGAAGTTTTCTTGCTCCCGTGATGAAAAAAATTAAAATCACTGGCCCACTGGCTTCTATTGTTCCCCCAGTACCAACAGTTGGTATCACAGCAATCATGTGGATTTTCTAAGTCAGAACAATTATTTTGCTTTAGATTTTAAGCAGAGGGTTGTAAATCAGTCTCAATGAATCTGATTTCACGACGACCCTTAGATGGACAAGTTGTGGTCATCCAAAAAAAATTTATAGATCGAGACTTTTAGATATTAATTTTTGAATATTAAAATTGAAGAACAAACACCTTCGTATTATGCATTTGTTTTTTCGGAAATTTTTTAGATCTTACAGCCTGGTACCAACTAATGGTCACTGGAATTAATTAAAAAAGAATTATAATGTAATTATAATTTTTTTATTTAGCCTTATTATAGGAAAACGTTTTTTTAAGGTCAGATGGTTTGTTTTAAACAAACAAACAAAGTTGACACCCTTTATTTTGGTAAAAATTCTACTGATACGTTTTATAAAAATTTACATTTTTAAAAATATATATATAAATGAATACCTAAAAGGGGTCTTCTTATCCTGAGTTTTTTTATACATTTTAAAAAAAAATTACAGAAAATGGTTAGGGTGAAATTTGTTTTCAAAATGCATCTTAAAGGCGGCATCGCGGATGCTGCCTTTGCACTGGGGCTGAAAGGCGGAACCCGCGATGTCGCCTTTCCCCTAATAAAAAAAATTGATTTTTTTTTTATGTTTTGTTTTTTTTATATATTTATTTATATATATAAGTCATAAAAAATGTTCAGGTGGATGTCGCCTTTCACCTAACAAAACAAATTATTAGTTTTTAAATTTTTGTTTTGAATTTTTGTTTTGTTTTGTTTATATTTTTATTTATATATATAATTCATAAAAATTGTAAAAAATATCATTTTTGAAATTTTTTTTTTTGTTATGTTTTGTTTATATATTTATTTATATATATAATTCATAAAAATTGTTCAGGAAAAATAATTTATAAGATTTCAAAACCGCCTACTTGAAAGTTAAAAATGTTTCAAGTACGTGACTTTGAAAGACTATAAAATATAAACCATAAGACCAATATAAATGAAACTTTAAAAATTCATTAAAAATATAATAAATTGTAGAAAACACAAATCATTTCATAAAAATTGTTCATGAAAAATAATTGATAAGCTTTCAAAACTGCCTACTTGAAACTTAAAAATGTTTCAAGTACGTGACTTTGAAAGACTATAAAATATAAACCATAAGACCAATATAAACTAAAATTCAAACATATAATAAAATGTTGAAAACACAAATCATTTCATAAAAATTGTTCATGAAAAATAATTTATAAGCTTTAAAAACCGCCTACTTGAAACTTAGAAATGTTTCAAGTATGTGACTTTGAAAGACTATAAAATATAAACCATAAGACCAATATAAACGAAACTTTAAACATTCATTAAACATATAATCAAATGTTGAAAAAACAAATCATTTTATAAAAATTGATCATGAAAAATAATTTATAATATTTCAAAACTGCTTACTTGAAACTTATAAATGTTTCATGTACGTGACTTTGAAAGACTATAAAATATAAACCATAAGACCAATATAAAGGAAACTTTAAACATTCATTAAACATATAAGAAATTGTTTAAAACACAAATCATTTCATAAAAAAATTCATGAAAAATAATTTATAATCTTTCAAAACCGCCTACTTGAAAATTAAAAATATTTCAAGTACATGACTTTGAAAGACTATAAAATATAAACCATAAGACCAATATAAACGAAAATTTAAACATTCATTAAAAATATAAGAAAATATTGAAAACAAAAATCATTTCATAAAAAATTTTCATGAAAAATTATTTATAAGCTTTCAAAACTGCCTAATTGAAACTTAGAAATGTTTCAAGTACGTGACTTTGAAAGACTATAAAATATAAACCATAAGATCAATATAAAGGAAAATTTAAACATTCATTAAACATATAATCAATTGTTGAAAACACAAATCATTTCATAAAAATTGTTCATGAAAAATAATTTATAATCTTTCAAAACCACCTACTTGAAACTTAAAAATGTTTTAAGTACGTGACTTTGAAAGACTATAAAATATAAACCATAATACCAATATAAATGAAACTTTAAACATTCATTAAACATATATGAGTTAACCCCGCATCAATAGGATGCACGGTTTTTCTAGTATCACATACATCTATAATCTTTGATGAATGAAAACATGTTATATCTCCTTTCATGGGACAATGAAATCCATTCTTCCACCCGCCATGTCCATATCCATATCAACATCCGGCCGCATAAGGGTATGGTGAAAGATATGCCACATGAAATGCTCATAGGATCCCATTCCTGCAAATACCAACCCCTTCAATACCACCATGCATCCAACCATTATAATTTCTTCCACAATTGTCACCCCATTTCCCCAAACCCAGTTTATCAGATGAAAACACCAATGATTCCACATAGCTCATCGAACTCTTCATCACCAAATATTTATCCTTTATCATCTTCAAAAGGACACTATAGGACCTCCTTGATCTATCCATTCCAAACACTCACATACAAGTATACTATAAACATAAAAACCTGAAAATTTGTTAGTTTTTATGTGTATAGTATACTTGTATGTGAGTGTTTGTAATGGATAGATCAAGGAGGTCCTACAGTAGACTTTTGAAGATGATAAAGGATAAAGATTTGGTGATGAAGAGTTTGATGGGCTATGTGGAATCGTTGGTGTTTTCATCTGATCAACTGGGCCTGGGGAAATGGGGTGACAATTATGGAAGAAATTATAATGGTTGGATGAATGGTGGTGTTGAAGGGGTTGGTATTTGTAGGAATGGGAATATATGAGCATTTCATGTGGAATATCTTTCATCATACCCTTATGTGGCCGGATGTTGATATGGATATGGACATGGTGGGTGGAAGAATGGATTTCGTTGTCCCATGAAGGGAGATATAACATGTTTTCATGCATCAAATATTATAGATGTATGTGATACTAGAGACACCGTTCATCCTATTGATGCGGGGTTGACTCCTATATGGTTAATGAATGTTTAAAGTTTCATTTATATTGGTATTATGGTTTATATTTTCTAGTATTTCAAAGTCATGTACTTGAAACATTTTTAAGTTTCAAGTAGGCGATTTTGAAAGCTTATATATTATTTTTCATTCCCATAGACATAAAACATATAAATGAACATAAACAATAAGTTTCTATGTCTACGGTGAGGAGATCCTATCCCACATGGTGGTATAACACAAATCATTTCATAAAAAATAATTTTTCATTTCCATAGACATAAAACATATAAATGAACATAAACAATCAATGTCTATGTCTACGGTGAGGAGATCCTATCCCGCATGGTGGTATAATAATAGGACGTCTGCGGAGAGATCTCTGGGGAGTTTGATGACCTGGAGAGGGCTGGTACTCGGGCACTGGAACATCAACTTTCATATCATCCACCTCTATGCTAGTGGGAGAAAATGTCAACTCCACCTCATACTGCCCTCCTGATCCTTCTCCCACCTCGATGGTAGAAGAACCTGACATCATCTCAGTGGGGAAAAAATCATGTGGTGGAACACTACCCCAACTCTGCGATGGGTTTGGACCCCAAGGTTGCGATGACTCTGGACCCAAAGGTTGCGCTCCATATGGAACCCACGATGGACAAAACTGAGGATATCCCGTCAAAAAAGATGGATCCCATGACAGCTGAGACACATCATACATCGGCTCAGACTGGACTACTAGAGGGCTGACCTCTGCCTGTGGAACTGGTGAGGCCTGAAGTGCAGGAAGACGTTGTCTACATTACTGTGGTCGTGGCTCCTCAGCACCAGCAGCTGCTGCAGGATCTTCCTCTGTGGCAGGAACCTATTGTCTCTGTGCCGGACGCTCGAAGAGTCTCTCAGAAAACGCATGAACAGATGATGTCAGCTCCAATGCTTGAGCATGAACGACTTCACGGCTGAAGACTCTATCCTCAGCCTCATCACTCATATGAATAAGACTGTCTGTGTGACTCTCCTATAAACAGATTAAAAATGAATTAGAAAATAACTCAATAAACATAATAATATAATTTAATTGACTTACAATCATATGCATATCTCTTCCGGATCAAGTAAGATACAGTATATACTTCAGTCTATACCATGGATCATACTCATGCTACGCTGAAAGAGGTAACTACATTGTAGGAACTCCCTGGATATGAAACTATGTGTGTCTGTGCCAACAGTCGAGAAATACAGCATGTACTCGACGCCAGTCGTCATCCTGCCTCCCTGTCAGCTTCATCCCATGAAGCTAATCTGTCTGCCTCGGTGGTAATGGAATCCGCTGAGTCAAGAGAAACTGGCGCATGACTCTGTCAAGCTGGTGCCACTCAACAATATGAAAGTGAATGAGTGTCACTATAGTCGTAACATCGTCAAGACCAACCGTGCAGTATGGAGGCAATTGGTCTATAATAGACCAGTATGGAACTCATAAAATCTGAAATAACATATTACCCTTGTTAGAAAAACTGTTAACTAAAAAAATGATGATATTAATAAATTTTTTAGACAGTTATATATTGTATATACATACCTGATGGGGTAAGAGAAAGTCCAACTCGAGCCGATATACGGCCAAATCGTGTCTCGGAACCACATTGAAATTGTGTCGCTAACACCACCTATAAAATACAACATCGATAGTGACGAATAATGATAAATTAAAGTCAATAACTTGTAATAGCATCAGAAACTGATAGAAATGAGTGATCATACCAGTGTCCATGTGGAGCGTCATGCAGAACCACCATCTCGACCAGCGGACCAGCAAGATCAGGGCATAATGCGGGGATGGGCTCCCATGCCCACATCTGAATAAGGATGACGCATTCCCCGAGACCTATGTGCCACCTACTGGATATCCTGCATAATGCTATGTATGTGTATGTCAAGTAGGCGGATCCCCAATTGTACATCTCTTCCTGGTCAAAATCCTCTAGCAGGGGTAGATACATCATGTACACATGCATCCCTGAATGATCCATACACATGGTCCCTCCAATAAGTCTTAATATATATGCACGTGCATAACGCATCACCATCTTCTCGTCAGCATCATCAGCTAAAAGTGGAATCTGTGACTCCATCCAAGGCATGGATATCGATGCTCCATCGGTAGCACTACAATCGGACAAAATGTCAACGCCTAACAAGCACTGAGAAAGGTCGGGCCAAGCTGCCCGAGTAGATCCAATAACGGGTGTCCCCTGGATAGGAATACCAAGAAGAATAGCCACATCCTAGAGGGTGATGGTCATCTCTCCCTCAGGCAGGTGGAATGTGTGTGTCTCTGGTCTCTACCTCTCCACGAGTGCAGCTAGCAGGTGATGGTCTACAAATGTAAAATTTGATACCGCAATACCATAGAAGCTATCACGATGCAAGTATGGTATAATGGAAGGACGAGGCTCTGTGTGATGAAAATGGTGCGCTCGACGCACCCTGATCAATCGATCTGGACCACCCTCTATCACAAACTATGAATAATGGGTAGCATGCTGACTGATTAGTATGGTGTCAGTCATCTGCATATAAACAAATGAAGTTTTATCAATGATTCACATCATGGATCATTCACGACCTATAGGTGGTTCCGTCTCTAATCTATGTTGGATGAACCATGATTTCACCTTGTTTTATAAATTTTTTTATAAAATAATTGGCATGATTTATTTATTTTCTGAAAATGGTTTTTGATAAAATATGGTTTCCCCTAATTTTGGTAAATAGAAGGGTGTTTTTAAAGAATTGTGAAATGAAGTGTGAACTAGTTTTTAAAGAATGTTTGTATATCAAGAAAGGGTTTTTTATTATTTTGGAATGTTATAATGCCCTTTCAAAATGATTTTATGTATATATCACATGTGATCCTTGGGTATACTGGTGGAAGGTGTAGTACTAGGGCTCATATTTTGATATTGTAAGGGAGTTGACTTTTTGGGGTGTTATTCTATTACTAGATCAAGATTCATTTGTCTCTATGACTTCATTAACAAAGTAGGAGGGTTCAATTTCTGGGGTGATCCTCTATTCTCTAGAACTTTATGCATGGGTTATAGGGATTTGTGTGGTGCATTGGTCATATTGATGTATGATTGTACTAGATAACCTGGTCATATGTTTCATGATTATTTTCTCAATCACATAATGTTTTGAAAACCGATGTAAAGGGAATATGTTTTTGGGTTTACAGTTCATGTTTTCGATTTTAGGATTTAAAGATTAGGGTTTCACATTTTTACTTTTGGATCTATCCTTTTGGATTTATTTTAACATTTTACAGTTTAGGTTAATGATTTGAGAAAAGATTTTCAGGATTATGCTTTAGAATGTTAGGATTATGATATAAAAAATATGTTTCTGGGTTTACTGTAATGATTTTCAGTTTTGGGGGTTAGAAAACCGAGGTAAAAGGAAGAGATAACAACATAAAATTTACAATATGAGAATATCCCAATAACGACAATACATCATTGGGGATTAGAGTGTGAACTCGACCAAACAATGTTAGGGCATCATTTCCGATTATGACATTCTTGATGACATATGGTGCATCTCAAACTTTGTCTTTGTTCTTTAGGCTATTCCATCTCATTTCACATCCTACTAGCCTTTGGTCTCCCATAGGGATGCAACTTATTCATATCAGGTACCACTATCGGTTGACCTTCAGGCATTGGGAAAAAACGAAACTCGCCAATAGGTGTCCATGGTGCATCATAACAGTTAGCAATGGTGTTCATCTGGTACATTGGATCAACATATGTTTCCCATGATATGTTAACATAGGTACATGTTGCGATGGCATGTGAGCATGGAAACCGTAAGGCCTGAAATTTTCCACATTGACATTGCCTCGTTTCTAGTAATACCACCATTTTTTCACCAACGCTATTTGTGATGGGGTTTGTCTTCTCTTGAACTTCAAATCGAGAGTCTTCTCATCAAAATAGGCATACATGATAACCAGAAGCTTCTTCAATATTCTTTTCAATCTCTCATTGAAAATGTGTTCCTTATGTTATCCCCTGATTTATTCCATCCGATGTTAGTTTTTGTCTATCAACAAAGTACTTCATGCAACGATATAATGTCTCCTGAAATAGGGCAGTTATAGGTAGCTTGCAAATCAATTTGAAGACACCATTTATGCACTCTACAATGTTGGTGGTCATGTGTTTGTACCTATTCCCCCCATCATATTCCAATGCCCATTTTTCTTTTGGAATTCACATCATATAATCGTAAACTTCCTCATTAACCTGACATATTTGTTCGAAAAGTTCTTCAAACCGTCATTGATCGGACTCATATGCTACACAGAATATATGATATTTTACATATTTTGAATTTATCTTTATGTTGATATAGAAAAAAATAAAAAATACAATGCGTACCAAGTCTTGTGATTTCCTTCTTCATCGGTTTGTTGTGGAATTTTTTTATGCAAGTTACTAGCAATGTGTCTAATGCAGAACCGATGATGTGCATTTGGGTAACTCCATGTATTAGGATCTGCATTGATTGCCTCATTAATTGCCCGATGTCAATCAGATATCAAACAAACACCCCAAATGTTGGGGAAATGGGTGTTGATACATTCCAAAAACCAACTCCATGATTCATAGTTTTCTTTCTCTACAATGGAAAAGGAAAGTGGAAGAGGTGAACGGTTTCCATCTTGGGTTTCTGAAATCAACAATATTCCCTTGTATTTTCCATGCAGAAATGTTCCATCAATATGAATAAACTATTTGCAGAAACGAAAGGTGGAGATATAGGGAAGGAATGCCCAGAACAACCGATGAAATTGAACACGAGATGGATCAAATCAGTTATCGTGAGACACATGTTTGTTTGTATCCAGATGGAAGACAACTTGGTTATGATGCCTCAGTATGGCTAGAAATTGTGGTAACACCCGATATGTGTCATCCCAATCACCATAGACCTTCACAATTGTCTTCTGTTTCACCTTCCATGCCTTATTATAGGAAATATTATAACTGAATGTCCGTTGTATCCTCTCTTGCACAAGGGCTATCGAAACATCTTGGCATGTCTTAATCATCTCAACAAAAATGGATGACACAAGTTCTGTATCCAATGAAGTATGATCTTGTGTCAGGCTTGGCTGAACGCAAGTTGAGTTGCCTCAATCCTCGAGATTCTCCAACCTCCAAATGCAATGTCTGGAATCACCCTCAATCAAAATCTACAATCATACCCATACTTCTCACATCATATGCCACATTTTCTATGGTCTGATTTTTAAACTATATAGCTATAGTTCCTCTCAATGTGAAACCTCTTTAGCGTACTTTTTAATGCATCTTTACTTGGAAAATATCTTCCAACAAATAAAGTTTTGTCCATATCACTAAACCTATGTTGTATAACTCCAGGAAACTCAGTTGCCAGTGTGAGAACATTATCTTCAAATTCAGGCACACGTGTCATTACTTCTGACCAAGATGCAAAGAGCGGTGGATGATTTATTATAGGTCGATCATGTTGTACAACTAATGCATTTCTCAAAACTTTCGTTGTTCCTTCCTCGTCAGCACTACTATCACCATCTCTTTCATTATTACAAAACTCCTCATCAGATGTCCGGTTAACATGTATATCCGGGAGATCAAGTAGGTTTTCCTCTTCTACATATTTTGGAATAGTCTCAACTTCATGGGGCGGACTATCTTCAACGACTCTTGTAAGTCTACGTCTTTGTACAATTGGATGTTATTGTTTTACGGTAGAAACATCAACAAATAACTCCATCATGGTACCATCCGGCCATTGATAAAACAAATTAATTGTTTGGATCCATTGCGCATCATCATCCAATGGACAATCTAGATGCCACAATGTTGATGGGAACTGCAAATGCCTATAACTCATTGACTTGATCTTTCGATCGGGTCCTAGATTTAATGAGCCATGAATTCTATCTTAAAGGTCACTTAGGGTTACATAATCAGTTGTATTAACCACTGTTATTGGTTGTGTACTATAAGAAGCACCTTGCTCGGTTTTAATAACCTCCCCATAGAAGTACACACAGGAAAACATTATGCTCTACGTAAAAAAAGTTTTTTGATCAAGATTTTGATAATGTAAGTGACATTCAGAATGATGGTTACCAATATAAGTTGTATTTTATACTTTGAAGATGTAATTAAACTACTTATTAAAAATAAGTTGGATTTTACCTCATGTTCAAATAATAACTATTAATTCTAAACTATACAATCTTTATGATACTTAAATTTTAAAAGATATTATATCCTAAACTATGATATTTCTTAGTACACTTTTTAATTAGTTAATCATTCTTCAATCATTAGTTATTCCTTACTAAATTATTAATTAGTTATCCAATAACATAGTAGAGTTAAAATATAAATAACATAGAGTTAAAAAATAAATAACACCATGTTTTGAGATTCTAGCCTTTCTTGCAGTGAATTGGATATCAAAATTTTAGAAAACCCGTTGTCACACGGGATTTCTGAAATTTTGATATTCAATTCACAGTAAGAAAGGCTAGAAGCTCGAAACATGGTGTTATTTATTTTTTTAACTCTATGTTATTTATATTTTAACTCTATGTTATTTATATTTTAACTCGATGTTATTTATATTTTAACTCCATGTTATTTATATTTTAACTCCATGTTATTTATATTTTAACTCCATGTTATTTATTTTTTAACTCCATGTTATTTATTTTTTAACTTCATGTTATTTATTTTTTCACTTTCACTTTATGTTGTTTTTTAACTATGTTATTTTTTAACTCCATGTTATTTTTTAACTCCATGTTATTGAATATCATTTGAACTGTAGTTTTATTTTTAACTCTATGTTATTTATTAATTAATTTATAATTAATCATTCCTAATAATAAAAATCAACATCATTACTAAATTATCAATTTATCATTTCTTTTCTTAGATATTTTTTTAGTTTATAAAGAAATATGCATATCTTAAGCATATCCTCTGGGAGTGTCAAACCAGAATGTAGCAAGCCCCGTTGTCGTGCACTAGTTCCCGTTCGAGTCTAGCTCAAATCAGTGTTTTCAGGTTTTACCCCTAGGTACATCTGTGCCAGAGCCACATTCACTTATTTGTATCCAGAAAAGGATTTGATTTCTTAGAAAACATAGTCTTTATGCTACCAAAATTTCATTAAAATAATCCTAAATTAATTTATACTAATGATAATTATAATTACTAAATATATATAACTAATTAAACAATATAATAAACAAAAAAAATAAAACTAACTAAACTACTAAAGAATTAAAATATTTAACTAAAAACAATTCTACAAAATAAAAAACATTAAATTAAAAACCATACCTCTAAAAGCATTCCAAAAATGTAAAACCGCAACCTTCACCGCAAAAGATAGAAAATTAGAGGAAAATGAGTGTTTGGAAGTGAGGAGAAGGGGAGGGGGCGCTGCCCTTTTATAGGGCGCGGAGGCAAAGGCGGCACCGCGGGTGCTGCCTTTTCCACATCAGCGATCTGCGCCGGCAGTGCAAAGGCTGGATCTGCGATGCCACCTTTCACATGAAATGCAAAGGCAGTATTTGTGATGCCACCTTTTTGGTGCATTTTGTAAACAAATTCCGCCCTAACCGTTTTCTGAAGAAAAAAAATGTATAAAAAAACTCCATCTTCTTCCTCCTCTCCCTCTCTGTCGAACCGATCAGTTATCCACCTTATCCCTTGTTTGAATGGTCCGACTATGGCCTCTCCCTCTCCCACACATGAGAGACCATATCATTGGATCCCCTCTCTAGTTCAATCTTGAGCCTTGTGGTCACCTTCCACTCCCATCGCTAGACGGATCCACCTCCTCTAGTGGGATCACAGACGACTGAGGTCACTTCCTGCGAGATTCCAGACATCGTGAGCTTGATCCATCACCTCCTCTTGTGAAGGATGATCCCCACTTATCATGTTCCATAGTCATCCCACCACAGCTACCTCACCTCGTTGAGAGACCGCATCACTACCACTTTCTTGGATCTCCTATGTGAGGTCCACCCGTAATCACCACCTAGATTCTGGCCAACCGAGGCACCCCATGCCACCAGATCCCATCAACACTACCTCCTCCCACATCCAAGCTTGTAAAACCCCAAGATTTTATGAAAAATATTCTTTTAATTTCATTAATGTCTTGTGTTGTATGCTACACCAAGATTACCTTGCGCTATACACAACACCGTATTAGCTTGTAGTATAGGCAACACTATTCTTTGATCGTGTTACACACAATTTTGATAATAGTTATTCTACGCAACATTGAGTATATATATATATATATATATTCAATATGGTTGGATTCTGTTATACGAAACAATGAAGGATTCTTGCACAACACGCAACCCTGACTTGGCTTTCATTACACGCAATCGCGACCTTCCTCGATAGCGTGTGTTGTACGCAATACCGGGTTTTACTAAACAACGATATATTATTATAATATTATTATGAAATAGCCGTTATGAATAGTATTAACTAAATTTTGAATTTTATAACATTATTATTCATCTTACACATTTTCAAGAACATGGTATAAGAACAAAATAAATTTTTCGGGTAAAATAAGTATTTTTCAAAAAATGCAGCTTTGCCGCCTTTTGATGGCGCACCCACTTTAAATATAGTTTTTGACATGTTTATAAGTTCAATTTGACAAAATAAAATTCTTCTTTGTAATCAAGAAATAAAAATTTACTTTGGATAAATTTTTCATATTATTCTGGTAATTTTCATATTTTGACGAAGAGTAAAAACACGCATAATTTTAATTAAAAACAACTTTTTTCATCACAATAATTTATATGGTTAAATTATAATATTGAATGGTTTTAAAGTGTAAATAGAATATATTTTTACCATTTAATATAATGTATCTCATTAGCATTTATTTTACATTAAATTCATAGGTTAAATCAATTCAATCTTTTGCAATGTTTTAAAGAAAAACATGTTTTCTTTCGACAACGGAATTAATTTTAATTTAATTTCTGCAACTTTTGTGTATTGAATTTAGAAAAATGGATTCCATATTTGGAATCAGTGGGTCCAAATTATGTTAATAATCTACTTTTTATTTTTGGGAATTATGAATAGTAACTACGGTAAATTTTATTTACCATAGTTAAAGGTAAATCGGGTAATTAAGGGTAAATATAATATTATAAAATTACCCTAACACATGCCAAAATTCTATTTGATGGATAAAAGTAGAACCATATAACCTAAGGGTCGGATTAGATTCATTTTATGGACTTTTGACCATGAAAATAATTTAATTATTATTAAAACCAAAGAAAGTGACAACATGTCACTCTCCTAAATCTTATAAGAATAATAATTTTAATTTAGTGATAAACATCATAAAACTTCGAAAATGAATAGTCTCCAGAAATATAATAAAATTATCTACATCATGATAATTTATTTAGAATTTTTAGGGATTAAATAATTGTCATTAATGGTGATACATTAATGATATAGAAATTATTTATTAAATGGAAACTAAGTAATATAGTTTTTATTGAAATAATAATACCCATTAAAAGGCCCACAAACCTGAATAAAACTTATTGGTAGTGTATATCTACACCTTAATCATCAAATGACCTAATATATAACCGTTTGTATCCTTATAGAAGTGATTATGACACTTATATTATTTTATTTTAAATGATGCCAAAGTTGTCACCTTCATAATTTAATAAATATAACATTTTAAATATTGTGATTTTAAGATGATAAATTCGAGTAAAAGTATTATTGTAAATGTTAATAGATTTATCTGCATCATAGGATTTTATTTTTAATTTTTATACAACAAATCAGTATATTAAATAATTATACAAAAATGTTGTAGTAATTATTTTATTAAGAGATAAACCAAATAAATGGTTTTAAAAATAAGAAAATAAATATTATATGAACTATTTAATGTTCTCCACTAATTTTATAGATACATATGACCTTTTATTAATCTATTAAATCTTTTATTTCGAACATATCTTTTGTATGTATTTTATTTAAATTCAAATAAATGAGTAGTGTCAAAATTGACACTATTGTTATTTTATAAAAATAACATATTATAAAATTGTTTAAAAATCATAAAAATATTTAAAAATTCTAAATTTAAATTTATATGATCTATAATGTTATAAAGTAACCAATTATGTAAAATTCACAACAAATAAGTAATTATTTGTTATAATTTAAAATTTAAAATATTATTACCACAAATAAACTTAAATAGATTAAATAAGGATAAATCAAAATGATAAGGTTTAAAATAAGATCCAAACATGTCTAAATTTTATTGGTTGATGATATTACAACCCTATATCATATAATATTAAAATATGAGTCATTTTTGGATGTTTTTATGTGGGTTTAGATTTATTATAAATTAATATTTTTAAGAATTCCAAAGGTGCCCCTCTCCTCCCTTATAAAAGGGCAACTCCTCCCTCTCTTCCTCACACCACTTTGAGCCTTCAAGCTCGGCCAAACCCTGCCCAATTCTCTTCTAAACTTCCCTAGAAACATCCTAGAGGTCCTGGTCTTCTTCAAAGACCAATTTTAGTGCCCTAAGAGGAGGTCTCAAAGAGGCGCTTCAAAGAAGAGGTAATGTCTGTTACCAATTCTTTCACCTTTATTTCTTTTTCCACTTCTTCTTCTTAGGTTTTTTCATTATGAAGTAATAACATAAGTATCACTCATAGACTGATATGTTATTATAAGTATTAAACAACCCTATTTCACCATCTATCCATCCTATGGAAAACAAAATCACCGCGCGTGCGTACGTACGGAATACCGTCTCCACACCGTGGTGTAATCTATTTTCCACCACCACCTTACATGGATGGGTATAATGGTGTAAATAATAACTATATATTATTATTTTAAAGTGATATTGATTCTGTAATAGTATAAATACACTCCAATAAAATTCCACGATCATGGGAACGATATCATCGCTCGTGCGTACGTACGGAATACCGTCTCCACGACGTGATGAGATTCATTCTCAATGATTAAACATTCATAAATGATTATAAAGTATATGTAATAAGTAATCATGAAATATATGACATAATAATGATACTGGATTTATGTATATATATATGTATTTCATCCAATTAATTCCATTCAATTCAATGAGGAAACGAAAACAACGTTCATGCGTACGTACGGCCTACCGTCTCCATGAACGGTGTATATCTTTCCATTTATCGATTTATTATATATATGTATATTCTGAATATATATTATATATGAATCTTGTTTTATATTCTGTAATTAAGTAATCATGATCTAAGTAATCATATGAATAATTACAAGTCAAAACACGGACGACAAATGAAACGATTTTACCCAAAACGCTCTTTAACATGAAATTTACAAAAGAACGGGTAATATAAAGTCATAAGTGAACCATATATGATATCATAAAAATGAATATGATTCTTTAATAAGTCAATGACATTATTTAAATCATATTACAGGAGGTTCGGATACGTACGAAGCATATCGGACCTAAGGTAAGGGATAATTTTGCAAATCTCATTTTTATTCGAGAATTGCTTATTCTTAAGTATTTACTAGGGTTATTTCTATCATCTATGTAAATGTTTTATAAAAGTGTATTCATGTATTTTTAAAGTCCTTTTTACCCATTTTTGACTTTTACTACATGGTATGTATGGAATCTTTCTTTTACGAGGTACTTTTTTTCTTTTCCAGCAAAAGTACGAGAAGAATGTTTTTTTAACTTATACAGAACGAATGGATTTTTATGGTTTTATAAAGCCTTATTTTCATGAATCTTCCTCTAAAAGATTTCATGACTATTTTAAACAAAATCTTTTTCTTTTAAAATTTCATGACGTTTTGTGAAAAGAAATTGATTTTGAAGAAGAAAGGATATTTTCCTCAAGAATTCATTTCAAGTGTTTTATCAAAACCATTTTCCATCTAAGATGACATTATTTCATATGTGTATGTTTCTAGTATAATGTCTCTACAATTTACGTGGTTTCACTTTTCTTATTATGAAATGATATCCATTTCTTTTATATGGATTATGTTATGATGGGATAATGTTTATGAAACCCATTTTATTCGTTGGGTTATTATGAATGATGTATGTTTATTTTGTGGCACAAGTAAGAATGATTTCATTATGAGATGGGTGGGACCTATATCTCCCTCCAATGCATTGGGTGAAGATTTTATATCTCATGAGATAGACATGGATGGAACAGAAATTTAAACCAATTCAGTAATACAGGACTGGAACGAGGAGTGAACTTGATTCAGAAAGGGACTTTGTCCACTAAGATGGTCTTGGCAGCAATGCCTTGGCTACTATGGAAATCATTACATGTGATTAATGGATGCCACAATTACATGTTTTATTCCCATGTTATGTTATCATGATTTATGTTCCATTATGATCTATGCCTTATGTTCTTCTACGTTTTATGTCATTTCTCAAGCTTTTGATGTTTAAACATTTTGTTCATGTTGTTAAGTTCAAATGTATATGGTATGTTTTATTTTATCCATGCTTACCCTTAATGAGCATTTGAGCTCACCCTTTTCATGTTTTCTTTTCCCCAGGATATAAGGAAAGGTTTTAGGTAAGGAAAAAAGGGGAAGATCTTTATGGGAGATGTTGAAGATCTTTCACCGCGATTAGAAGATTACATTCCAAGTTTCTAAAGACACTAAACTATTACGATCCTTGTATGTATGTTTTTGTTTTGTATTAAGTATTCTGCAAATGTAATGTAATGTCCATGTAAGTCAAGCTTAGGGTCTCTACAGTTGGTATCAGAGGAAAGGTTTAGTCAACCTTTGGAAACTAGGATGCGAAAATGTTAGTGAGATCCCTAGAGATATTTCTAAGGTATGTCTAGGGATGTCCCTAAGGATAAGTATACGTATAGGATATAGTCCTAGAACTACGGTAATGATATTAGAATTTAACCTAAGATGTTAGATTTTGAGGGTACTCCCCATTTACTATGTTGTTTTCCCTAGCATTATTTTTTCCTCTCAAACTATTCTTTTTGGGTTTTAGAAAATGGCTGGAAACAGGAAGATTCACGATAATGGATGATATGATAGACAATGGAATGATATTCTTCATGAGAAACCAAATGAAATGGGATCTGGAAGTCCAAACATCGTTATTATGCCTAATCAGCAATCTCATAATATGATCAATAAATTCAAATTTGGTAAGTTTCCTGACTCGTCTAATAAGAGAAAGATGGAGTTTCATGATAATCATAGAGGAAAAAAAGTTCAATTTCCCCTATGTAAATCATGTGGTAAGAGGCATCAAGGAGAATGTTTCAAAGGAACTGGAAGATGCTTTGGGTGTGGAAAAGAAGGACACAAATCCATTAAGTGCAAAGGAAAAGGTTCAGTTAACACCATGGATGAGGATAATGGTATTTCTACGACATCAACAATGGTTAAATGTTTTAAATGTGGAATATACGGGCATTATACAAACCAATTACCTAAGGAAAAGTCTCGTGAAGAGAATCCGTATGGTCGTATGGGTAGTATTTATGTTGATGATGATGAAGAGACTACAAATGATATGTGAGATGAAAGAATTGTTGAAGCTCGGTCAATGGTTTAAGAAGGTAGTGGAATGATTACATGTTTATCAAGTGTAATATTGTATAAGTAATCTCATGGTACTATGGAATAAATAGACATCTAAGGATTGTTACACTGTTGTCTTTCCTTATGTTTCGAAAGTGTATGATTAATGGTACCATTAACCATGAAAGGTTATTCAGATATTTTTGGAAAGTAGATGATATGTGCATAATGAAGGGATAAAGAGAAAATTAAATGTTTGATAATATTCATGAGCTTATGACTGATATAAGGAAATAGTTATATCATGGTTTGAGGTTTTGGTATGTGAAAAGAGTTAACTTTTTACAGCACTCATGTTTTCGCTAAGATTCAGTGGGTATTGATTTTTCAAGAGAATACATGATTAAGGCCTTCGAATGTTTGGAATGTGACCAACAAGACATATCTCATGATATATGGGGATCAACGATGGTATTAAATCTATGGTAATCGCTTTCATTATAGTGGACTGCAGTATTATGGATAAGCCTAAATATTGGAATGGATTATGTTGTACATAAGTTAGTATTGTTTAAGGATAGAAGTTTTTTCTATATTATTGATGGGATGTTATAGAAATGTAGTTTTAGAAAAAGGACAACCTGCAGGACGGGCGACATCCCATCGTGTCGGACAAGGCTGTGGGAATCGGACCCACAACCGAAGTGCGATTTGCCTTTATCGCCTACCACTGGCCTATAGGAAGTCCCTGGTTAGTAGAAACTAGTTTTATTTTATTAAGCGGTATGATATATGAAGTATAAGTTCATTTTTGGAACTATATACGATTAATCTAACCATAAGATGGACTTATAACTTTTGCTAACATTTTGTTTGAAACAGATGGAATGACCCATCATTCTATCACATGCTCTGTTAACACTTCACGAATAACAAATTCAACTTCATTTCTTTAAGAGATGAAGTGGAAATTGTTCAAAGCACGAACAACAGTGAGATTGTACCAAAATCATGCAAGTATTTCTTTTAATTCATCAACTTTAGGGAAATGATCTTGAAAACCAAAAATGTTGTCCTAGTTCCCTTATATCTGATGAATCAGATGGTACCTTAGATCATCACAAATCTATATCTTTGTGATTGTTGGCTTTTTCATAGCCATGTTCTCTACCACTCTCCATCAGAACATGATGGTTAGATTTTTCTTTCATATCCATATTTTCACCTATGTTCTCCTACGTGGAAACCCAGTGATGAGTTAATTTGGGTAACCATTACATTTCATACTTTAGTTTTTAAATCCAGGTTTTGGTATTCCTTTTTACGATGTGGGTTTCTATTAAACAAACTTTCGAGTAGTAAATCATTTATAACCCCGACGAATTTCGAGGGAGAAATTCATTTTAAGGGGGGTAGAATGTAACACCCTAAGATTTTATGAAAAATATTCTTTTAATTTTATTAATGTATTGTGTTGTATGCTACACCAAGATTACCTTGCGCTATACGCAACACCGTATTAGCTTGCAGTATACGCAACACTATTCTTGGATCGTGTTACACACAATTTTGATAATAGTTATTCTACGCAACATTGAGTATATATATATATATATATATATATATATATATATATTCAATATGGTTGGATTCTGTTATACGAAACAATGAAGGATTCTTGCACAACACGCAACCCTGACTTGGCTTGCATTACACGCAATCACGACCTTCCTCGATAGCATGTGTTGTACGCAATACCGAGTTTTACTAAACAACGATATATTATTGTAATATTATTATGAACTAGCCTTTATGAATAGTATTAACTAAATTTTGAATTTTATAACATTATTATTCATCTTACAAATTTTCTAGAACATGGTATAAGAACAAAATAAATTTTTCGGGTAAAATAAGTATTTTTCAAAAAATGCAGTTTTGCCGCCTTTTGATGGAACACCCACTTTAAATATAGTTTTTGACATGTTCATAAGTTCAATTTGACAAAATAAAATTATTCTTTGGAATCAAGAAATAAAAATTTACTTTGGATAAATTTTTCATATTATTCTGGTAACTTTCATATTTTGATGAATAGTAAAAACACGCAATATTTTAATTAAAAATAACTTTTTTCATCGCAATAATTTATATGGTTAAATTATAATATTGAATGGTTTTAAATTATAAATAGAATATATTTTTACCATTTAATATAATTTATGTCATTAGCATTGACTTTACATTAAATTCGTAGGTTAAATCAATTCAATCTTTTGCAATGTTTTAAAGAAAAACCCGTTTTCTTTCGACAACGGGATTAATTTTAATTTAATTTCTGCAACTTTTGTGTATTGAATTTGGAAAAATTGATTCCATATTTGGAATCAGTGGGTCCAAATTATGTTAATAAGCTACTTTTTATTTTTGGAAATTATGAATAGTAACTACGGTAAATTTTATTTACCATAGTTAAAGGTAAATCGGGTAATTAAGGGTAAATATAATATTATAAAATTACCCTAACACGTGCCAAAAATCTATTAGATGGCTAAAAGTCGAACCATATAACCTAAGGGTCGTATTAGATTCATTTTATGGACTTTTGACCATGAAAATAATTTAATTATTATTAAAACCAAAGAAAGTGACAACATGTCACTCTCTTAAATCTTATAAGTATAATAATTTTAATTTAGTGATAAACATCATAAAACTTCGAAAATGAATAGTCTCCAGAAAGATAATAAAATTATATACATCATGATAATTTATTTAGAATTTTTAGGGATTAAATAATTGTCATTAATGGTGATACATTAATGATACAGAAATTATTTATTAAATGGAAAATAAGTAATATAGTTTTTATTGAAATAATAATACCCATTAAAAGGCCCACAAACCTGACCAAAACTTATTGTTAGTGTATATATACACCTTAATCATCCAATGACCTAATATATAACCGTTTGGAGCCTTATATAAGTGATTATGACACTTATATTATTTTATTTTAAATGATGCCAAAGTTGTCACCTTCATAATTTAATAAATTTAACAATTTAAATATTGTTATTTTAAGATGATAAATTCGAGTAAAAGTATTATTGTGAAAGGTAATAGATTTATTTGCATCATAGTATTTTATTTTTAATTTTTATACAACAAATAAGTATATTAAATAATTATACAAAAATGTTGTAGTAATTATTTTATTAAGAGATAAACCAAATAAATGGTTTTAAAAATAATAAAATAAATATTATATGAACTATTTAATGTTCTCCACTAATTTTATAGATACATATGACCTTTTATTAATCTATTAAATCTTTTAGTTCGAAAATATATTCTGTATGTATTTTATTTAAATTCAAATAAATGAGTAGTGTCAAAATTGACACTATTGTTATTTTATAAAAATAACATATTATAAAATTGTTTAAAAATCACAAAAATATTTAAAAATTGTAAATTTAAATTTATATGGTCTATAATGTTATAAATTAACCAATTATGGAAAATTAACAACAAATAAGTAATTATTTGTTATAATTTAAAATTTAGAATTTTATTACCACAAATAAACTTAAATAGATTAAATAAGGATAAATCAAAATGATAAGGTTTAAAATAAGATCCAAACATGTCTAAATTTGATTGTTTGATGAGATTACAACCCTATATCATCTAATATTCGAATATGAGTCATTTTTGGAGGTTTTTATGTGGGGTTAGATTTATTATAAATTAATATTTTTAAGAATTCCATAGGTGCCCCTCTCCTCCCTTATAAAACAGCACCTCCTCCCTCTCTTCCTCACACCACTTTGAGCCTTCAAGCTCGGCCAACTCCTGCCCAATTCTCTTCTCCACTTCCCTAGAAACATCCTAGAGGTCATGGTCTTCTTCAAAGACCAATTTTAGTTCCCTAAGAGGAGGTCTCAAAGAGGCGCTTCAAAGATGAGGTAATGTCCGTTACCGATTCTTTCACCTTTATTTCTTCTTCCACTTCTTCTTCTTAGGTTGTTTCATTATGAAGTAATAAAATCAGTATAACTCATATAATGATATGCTATTATAAGTATTAAACAACCCTATTTCACCATCTATCCATCCTACGGAAAATGAAATCACCGCGCATGTGTACGTACGGAATACCGTCTCCACGCCGTGGTGTAATCTATTTTCCACCACCACCTTACATGGATGGGTATAATGGTATAAATAATAACTATATATGATTATTGTAAAGTGATATTGATTCTGTAATAGTATACATACACTCTAATAAAATTCCACGATCATGGGAACGATATCATCGCTCGTGCGTACGTACGGAATACCATCTCCACGACGCGATGAGATTCATTCTCAATGATTAACCATTCATAAATGATTATAAAGTATATATAATAAGTAATCATGAAATATATGACATAATAATGATACTGGATTTATGTATATATATATGTATTTCATCCAATTAATTCCATTCAATTCAATGAGGAAAAGAAAACAACGTTCATGCGTACGTACGGCCTACCGTCTCCATGAACGGTGTATTTCTTTCCATTTATCGATTTATTATATATATGTATATTCTGACTATATATTATATATAAATAATGTTTTATATTCTGTAATTAAGTAATCATGATCTAAGTAATCATATGAATAATTACAAGTCAAAACACAGACGACAAATGAAACGATTTTACCCAAAACGCTCTTTAACATGGAATTTACAAAAGAACGGGTAATATAAAGACATAAGTGAACCATATATGATATCATAACAATGAATATGATTCTTTAATAAGTCAATGACATTATTTAAATCATATTACAGGAGGTTTGGATACGTACGAAGCATATCGGACCTAAGGTAAGGGATAATTTTGCAAATCTCATTTTTATCCGAGAATTGCTTATTCGTAAGTATTTACCAGGGTTATTGCTATCATCCATGTAAATGTTTTATAAAAGTGTATTCATGTATGTTTAAAGTCCTTTTTACCCATTTTTGACTTTTACTACATGGTATGTATGGAATCTTTCTTTTACGAGGTACTTTTTGACTTTTCCGGCAAAAGTACGAGAAGAATGTTTTTTTAACTTATACGGAACGAACGAATTTTTATGGTTTTATAAAGCCTTATTTTCCTGAAGCTTCCTCTAAAATATTTCATGACTATTTTAAACAAAATCTTTTTCTTTTAAAATTTCATGACGTTTTGTGAAAAGAAATTGATTTTGAAGAAGAAAGGATATTTTCCTCAAGAATTCATTTCAAGTGTTTTATCAAAACCATTTTCCATCTAAGATGACATTATTTCATATGTGTATGTTTCTAGTATAATGTCTCTACGATTTACGTGGTTTCACTTTTCTTATTATGAAATGATATCCATTTCTTTTATATGGATTATGTTATGATGGGATAATGTTTATGAAACCCATTTTATTCGTTGGGTTATTATGAATGATGTATGTTTATTTTGTGGCACAAGTAAGAATGATTTCATTATGAGATGGTTGGGACCTATATCTCCCTCCAATGAATTGGGTAAAGATTTTATATCTCATGAGATAGACATGGCTGGAACAGAAAGTTAAACCGGTTCAGTAATACAGGACTGGAACGAGGAGTGAACTCGATTCAGAAAGGGACTTTGTCCACTAAGATGGTCTTGGCAGCAATGTCTTGGCTATTATGGAAATCATTACATGTGATTAATGGATGCCACAATTACATGTTTTATTCCCATGTTATGTTATCATGATTTATGTTCCATTATGATCTATGCCTTATGTTCTTCCACATTTTATGTCATTTCTCAAGCTTTTGATGTTTAAACATTATTTTCATGTTGTTAAGTTCAAATGTATATGGTATGTTTTATTTTATCCATGCTTACCCTTACTGAGCATTTGTGCTCACCCTTTTTATGTTTTCTTTTCCCTAGGATATAAGGAAAGGTTTTAGGTAAGAAAAAAAAGGGGAAGATCTTTATGGGAGATGTTGAAGATCTTTCAACACAATTAGAAGATTACGTTCCAAGTTTCCAAAGACACTAAACTATTACGATCCTTGTGTGTCTGTTTTTGTTTTGTATTAAGTATTCCACAAATGTAATGTAATGTCCATGTACGTCAAGCTTAGGGTCTCTACAAAGCCGAACCCCATGGCCACCTCCAACACAGAACCCCCTGCGTCAGATCCCAGTTGCATGAGGTAACCCCTGACATGGGTTTTGTTGGACCCAATCTACCCTAAAATGGGGCGGGGCAGCTACTCCTGACCCGGAATGGGTTTGGTCAAGCCTTCCCAACCCAAAATACCCCTGCACGGGGTCAATATGGTCCTAACAGGCATGTGAGGTTACGACCTGGCCTATAATGGGCTGAGGTGGGGTTTTGGGGCTCGGGTGAAATTAATATAATCAAAATTAATTAATTTGATTAATTTAATTTTAGTTTTAAATTAAATTAATTAAAATTAATTTTGGCATAAATAAATATTTTAATATTCTGATTGATTGATTTAATTTTAATATTAATTTAATTAATTAATTTAGTTTAGTTTTTTGGAATTAAAATTATATTAAAATTGGGTCGGAATAAAATAAATTATTTGAATTTATAAAATTAATATAATTTATTTAAAACACTTCATACTTTTAAATTTAATGAAATTTAATGTTTATTACGCATTGATATACCGACTAGTCTTGAGAAAATTGACTAAACTTGTGCATGTCTAGATTATTTATTTAATTTTGAATTACATGTGTGTGCAATGATTGTAATAAGTAGATGATTAAATGATGGTATATGCATCATCTTTTTGTTTAATATGAATAAGGTTCTAGGTGGGTTGTCAAATAGAATAGAGTGGAAATTCATTCCAAAGGCCTCTGAGCGGCGCTAGGTGATGACTTCTTCTGGTCCTCGTCTCGGAGGCAGCGTTCGGCGACGGCTTCGGCGCGGTTCTGGTGTGGCTCAAACTATCCCCCTCTCTTGGCTTGGCGACGTCGCGAATCAGCCCTGGGTCTAGTGGTCTAGATCGTGGCTTGGTAGTGGTGTGACTCAACGGGCTCCAGCAGTCTGGATCCTTTCATTGGCTCCCGGTGGATGGATCTCGGACTGGCGTCAGTGTAGTGGTGATTTCTATCTTTGGGGTTCAACTTGGCTTCAACGTGAGTTGAGTGGTTTGGTGATGTCTTTTGGGATCAGGACCTATCTCAGATGTCTTTTGGCTTTGAATGTGTTACGATGAGGCTCAACGTCTTCTACAAGAAACTTGTAGGGGGGTTTGTTTTAAGTTTTCTTGGTTTTATTTTGAAGTGTTTTTGGTGTTCTTACAGTGGTATAGCGGCCGAAAGGGCCTCTGGTTTTCCCCCTGGTTCATTCTACATTCTGCAGGTCGACTATTTTGGATGTCGGGGTGGTTCTTCAATGGTTTCAATATGATTTTCTTCAGCCCAGAGCAGCATTGCTAGCTCAGATCTGCCAGGTCCCCCTCAATTGTGATGCTCAATCGACGTGCTTTTGGATCTTCCAGTCCGAGGTGATGAATATTTGACTTCATTTTCCATGGTTTTTCCTCCTTTTCAGGTCGTTGTGGATGTGTTTGAAGGGTGTTTTTGGTGGTGATGAGGCTCCTCTGGTCTCAGTTCCATCAGTGTTTTTGGATCTCTTGTGGTTGAATTTGTCTTGTTGGAATGGTTGATTTTTGGAATCTCTGCCTTTGGATGGCTGTTGGTGCTTAGAATGTTTGGATTTTGAGAAGCGCTTTAGGATTTTGATGTGTGGAAGTTGTTTTGTTTGTTTGGTTCGATCCTGGAGGAGGGAAGGTGTTAATGCTGGTCTCAATCACTTGGAACATGCCCATAGAAGGATTCAGATCCAGTGGTTCAGCTTTGTAGCACTTTTCAGATTTGGATGTTTGAGAGGGTATAGTGTCTGCCATCGGATCAGGTCTGTGCTTTGACACAAGACACTTTCTTGTTGTTTAGCATTGCAATGTTGGAGTGCTTCAACTTATTTTTATGATGGGGTGGGGCTACTTTGTTTCTCGTTATGGTTTTCACTCTCTTTTCCCTTCGGGTGTGTTTTTCCTAAGTCCATGAAGTCCTTTGGGTTTCCCCCTTCTTCCCTTAAAAGGGGTCTTTATCAATAATAAAAATATTTGTAGGCCTTCAAGTAGTTAAATGAAATAAGGGTCTAGGTGTTCAATTTGTTAGTTGTATATTTCACCCCTAGACCCACTCACCTGCACGTGAGTATATTTGTACAATAAACGATAACGCTTTAAGATACAGACCCCACCAAGGCGATGCGGTACACCAGACAATAAGAGTATTCACTGGATCAGGAGTGAGTTGCAATACAAGTCAAGACTCGAATCAAGTATGGTACCCCTTAATTCATGGTTCATTCAACCAATATTATGTGATCAAGACCAGTCGGGTGGATTAATTTCCTTTATGCATTGTTTTTTATTTTATAAAAATGCATGTTTAATATGAGATCACATAAAATAAAATAAAAAATTCATAAGGATGTGATTTATGTTTTTCTATTAATGCATGTTTAGTTGTGACTGCGACAACATAGATTGAACATATTTAATAGAAATGGATTACATTCATCAATAAATAATCCATCAAAAATATATTAAGTTTTAAATTCCTTCCATTTCTCAAATTTGAACAAAACTGGATGTTTAGGATGCTTGTCAGCCATAGTTGAGAGTGCATCTTACTACTGAGGAGTTATTATTAGAGTAATGGGTTGAATTAACTAAAGTTGATAGTTAAGGATTAGCCATAGATAATTTATATCACATTAGAGGCAAAGCATTTAGGGAATCAAGGTTACGATTCTGATAAACTGATACTTTACTTAACATGTCAAAGAACCTCCAGTTAAATCAGTTAGTTAGCCTAGATCCTACTATGAAACTCTCTAAGAAATGGAATAGCCATCAGTTGTGGACTATGAGGGGAGGTTTCGAGTATCCTTTCCACTATAATACTCAAGTCATAGAGTATTCTGAATCTAATAATGAGGGATATAGAGGTTTGATAAAATTGTGGGATACATTAGATGAATTAATAATTGATTAAATTAAATGTATTAAAGGTAATCAAGATAAAGTATTGAATTCTAAAATTTATTTTATTGTAGAAAAAAATAGTAATCACAACACCACTGAAACATTATCACTGTGATCCATATTAGATAAAGAAAATACCATGACTGGTCAAAACTTCAAGGAGTGGTATAGACTCTTGTATATCATACTACACCAAAAAGGGAATCTTTATGTATTAGAGTCCTCAATTTCACTTGATCCTCCATAGGGAGAAAGCAAGGCAAATAAAGATAAATGGAAAAATCATGTAGATGGGGCACTGGACATACAGTGCATCATATTGTCATCTATATCCAATCAATTATAGAAAATGCATGAGGATAAAGATACCTACAAGATATTGACCCATCTCCAATAATTATATCAGTAGAGATATAGGCAAGAAATGTATAAGATATCCAATTCCTTGTATAATTTCATGGTAGTAGAAGGAAATCAAGAAAGATGACCTAGTTCATTGAGACACTTGAATCCCTTGGGTTCAAACTGAACCAATAACTAGTACCAGATCTCATCCTTGCATCTTTACCATCAATATTTTTTACTTTAATTGTTAATTTAATTATGAATAACATGAAAAAGTCACTCCTGGATCTTTTGAATTTAGTTCTCCAAACTAATAAGGATATGAATAATATCAATTCTTCATTCCTTATGGTGAACAAGAGGAGGAAGGGAAAGGATAAGGGGTCTTTGGTCAAGTCTAGGCCAAAGATATCAACACACCATCCTTCCAAAATGATAAGGATACAAAGGTAGGTAAATGATTAAGAGGATGTCTATTTTCTATGTGGCAAGAAATTTCACTTGGAGAAGAATGGTAGAGCTGTGAAGAAGAAGCAAGGAGACACTTCTACTCTAGGTGTTTTTTTCAATGAATGCAATATTTTATTATCTACAAGTTGGTTATTGGATACATCATGTGGATCACACAAATGTATCCATATACAGGAACCAAATAGATTTAAGAAGATTGAAAAGGTTGAAGTGGGTCTCCAAGCTACAAATGGTACAAGTTTAGCACCTTAGTAGTGGAAGATGATCATTTGACTTTGCCTAGTGGTTTGGTTCTTGAATTGAATAATTGTTATTATGTACCTTCGGTTAGCAGAAACATAATCTCAATGTCAAGACAGGACACTATGGGATTTTATTTCAAGTTTGTAAATAAATTTTTTCCACTTTATAAGGATAATATGTTTTATGGTATGATAAATCTTAACAATGTTTTATATATACTTGGACTTGAAAACTCGTTAATAACAATCAAAGACAAAAATAGAAAGCATGACTCATATAACACCTACTTATGGAACTTTAGGCTTGGTCATATAAATGAGAAGTGGTTATAGAAGTTACATCAAGCAGATTATTTAGACTCAGTTGAGTTAAAACCCTTGGATGTATGTCACGCTTGTTTACAAGGGAAAATGACCAAATCACCCTTCTCTAGGAAGGCAGAAAAAGCCACTGAATTATTGGAATTAAGTCATACTAACATATGTAGTCCATTTTCAGTAGATACAGAGGGTGGGTTTCATAATTCATTACTTTAACTAATAACTATAGTTGGTATGGCTATATCTACTTAATGTGTTATAAGTCATCTTCCTTTCAGATGTTTAAGTAAAACCAACTTGAAGTAGAAAACCAAATTGGTAAGAAGATTAAGGCCCTTCACTCAGACCAAGGAAAAGAGGATCTTAACCAAGATTTAATTGATCACTTGAAGGAGTGTGAGATAGTATCCCAAGTCACTCCTCCTTATACACCACAGTGAAATGGTGTCACACCTGAGTTTTTAGTTTTTCCTTCATTCCAGTTAGGGTCGAGTTCTTAGTCATTTTCTTGGGAATAGGGGGTGATGTGGTCAAGGTTTTGGGGAATTACTTCCTTCTATTATTTTACTATCACTTCCCCCTAGGATTCCACTTGAAAACCCTTAAATTTTTAAGAAAATGGACAAGTTTTGGGTGGCTAGAATAGGTCGCACAGTTTGGCCACACGGTTTAGTAAATCGTGCGGACAAACCATGTGCAGTGTCCATGTCATTAAAAAATGTGTAATTCCAACTTTTACCTTCCGGGCATAACCCTAGTACACCCCTTTATTCCCCCATTCTACTATTATAGCTATGGAAGGCTCCCAAGCTCCCCCAAGCTCATTTGGAACCCAATTTTGAAGGGGTTTTTGGTGGTGGAACTTCAAGATTTCTTCAAGTAAGTGAATTCCTCTCCTGTTTCTTATATTTCCTTAGGGTTTATTCCTACAACCTTGAAGTTACAAATGTAAAATAACTATGGATTCCTACCTGGGGTTTATTTTTTTATTTTCTTGGTTCAATATACATGGTTAGGGTTTGTTTTCTTTCCCTTGTGGTGTGGTAGTGTTGCGGTTGAAGTTTCACACAACGATTTGGGATTTTGGCATCTAAGGTAGGCGATTCCATGTGTAAGAATTATTTAATGAGTTATTTTTGATTGATTTTCTTTTTTATCATGTTCCTCATATGTTTTGTGTGGTGAAAAAACCGTTTTATATGGAATTAGTTAAGTATTTAATTTTAAAGTTTCAGTTTTTTCTTAGAAATGTGGGTTTTTCATGTGTAACTCATGTGGTATCATTTCAGGTCATTTTATAACATATGAAAGTGGTTTATTAAATGAATCTAGGGCTGAAAACTCTATTTTGGTTTGGTATTGGTGTGAATTTTTTCTTAAAAGATGGTTTTTGAATGGATTTTGTGTGAAAAACCTTGTTATACTCCTTGGAGTAGTTTTATAAGAATCTCAAATAGTTTATTGAGTTACACAAAGTGTGAAAAAGATGTTTAGGTACTGTTTTGGTGGTTTTATGTTCTTAAAATGGTTTTTTGAAAGATATGGTGATGATTTGTGATTTAAAATGTTTTGAAAATGTTTTACAAATGGTTGGAACGATTTATTGAATTGTAAGAAAGGTGTGAAACATGTTTGTGAGTTTTTTTGGTGTGAGTATGATGTTAAAATGAATTTGAAGGTGAAAAGGTCATTATGTTACATGTTTGTATGATTTTTTGTGTGTGTGTAATTTTGAAATGGAATTTTTATTTGAAATTGGTATTTTATAACATGTGGATCTTGATTTAGCACAAAGAGGGAAACCCAAGTATCTAGGGGGGCAGACTGTGACTAGTATTTTAGTGATTTGGTAGTAGTTTCATCACTATTTAACTTAGATATTTTGATGATGACAACACTAACTAAACACAAATGATGTTATAGGCCATTAGGCCATTTGGGTTTCACCTCCTAGCAGTTCATGCACGAGAAGGTTATTGGTTATGGTTACTTTTACACTGAGATACGATGTTCCTAGAGCCCCACAACTAGCTAGTGCTTAGGGGTGCTCCCATGACTAAGGATCATTGACTATATTGTACTCACCATAATTATATGGTTTTTTTTGTTGGAAAATTCAGTAGCATGTGTGTTTCTTTTAAAATATTTCATTATTCAAAGTTTCTCTCATGAAAACTGTTTTCATTTAAAGTTGCATCATTTAGAAACGGTTACTAGTATTTATTGTTTAAAATACTTGCATGATTTTTTTCTTAAAATTTTTATCACATGGAATATTTTTGGGTGGAATACTATTGGGATTAGTCTAAAACCCTACTTACACCCTTGGGTGTAAGTATACTTGGAAATTTTTATCATTGGTGGGTAAAGTTTTAGAGCTGGTGGTTCGGGTTACTAGAAGTCCTTCTTGATGTGGTGTCATAGAGATGGCTTGAGGGTAATGCACCCTTTCCATGAGGTGGTTCTTGGGATATTATTTTTGGATTTATTCCTTCATGGTAGTCCTTGGGATTTTTTATAAACCTCTTAATTCAATTCTTAATTTTTGTTAAGACTTGTTTGGTGTAAATTTTTCAGATTCAGTTTATTAATTATTCTTGGTTGTTTTATGATTATAAAATCGTGTGAAATCATTCTCAAACTTTATTTATGATACACAGGAAATTGTACCATCCTATGAGGATAGGGAACACCCTTCAGGCCTTGCCATGGACTGGGTCGAGAGCCGGTTTGGATGGAGACCAGATCTAGTTTGTGACAAAATGGCATCAAAGGGAGGTTATTATCTTTTGAGTCTTTCTCCTTGGGGAAGATTCTAGGTAGAATTGAGCTAGGATTGTTGAAACTTGATGTTCTGGTTATGAGTAAGGTTCCTAACCAGCACACCTTGGGGCAGGACTTTAATTACCAGGGGAATTCAGGTTCCATCTAAGTCTTTTAGTCCTTGTGGTTGTTAGATATTTGGGAAATGAAATGGGAGTTAGGAAAGGGGTCTCAGTGAGCTCGTAGGGCTGGAAAAGCCATGTGGAGTTGAGGATGTTGTCCTGGAACACTCTATGTGATGGTGGTGTGATTGGTGTATGGACACCAACCATATTTCTGAGTCACCCATCGACACTAGTTTCCCCTTGATTTTTTCAGCATCTTTATGGGTCTTGGAAAACCATTTTGAAAACTATTATTTGAAAAAAATTGGAAATAATACTTTAAAATGAAATTGGTTTTGAGTGGATGGGGTTTAGTTTATCGAGATTGGATTTTCATAATTTAAACATGTGGTTTTCTGAAATTAATTGTTGGTAAAGAGTAAGTTATGTTAAATAGGGTTTTGGAAATCTGTTTTAAATCGGATTTTAAAGTTCAAATGGTTTGATTTTCAAAGGGATTGAAAAAAAAATTCAGAACTATTTTGAAATAGGTTTTGAAAATGTGTATTTTCATGAAACGGTCTTTTTGTAAGATGATATTGTATTTTTATAATAACTTATGGATTCAAAAAATTGATGGTTTGGAAAACAAGTATGATTTTTAAAGTGGGTTTTAAAATTCTATTTTGAGTGGAATGAAATGTTTTAAAATTTACGTGTAAGTTTTGAGAATGAATTTTTTTTTGGATGATTATTTCTTGTCAAAAATGTTTTGTGAGATTCGAAGTGGGTTTTATTTGAAGGGTTGATGCTTTTCCAAAGAAGATTTTTGTGAAATTTAGAATGGGTTTAACTTTGTGACTAGTGGTTTTGAAAAATGGAAAGGTACGATTTTGGTCTTTGGTATCCTCATAGGTGACCACATGCATGGGTTTACATGTGAAGATAGATGGTTAATGGCATGACTGGTTGAGTTTCGAGGGGATATGAGGAGGGTGCCCAGTGTGGCACGGAAACATGCATGTTTGAGGCCCATGAGGTACCATTGTTGAATGTGCAACCCAAAAACCCTGTTTTATTTTCAAAAATGATTTTTAAGGAAAATGTTATTTCTTACTATCTAGTAATTTCTTGGTGTGTCCTTTTATATTTTTGGGAATTTTTTTGTGGGATGTTTTGGGTTTGAATACCTCTCTTGTTTGATCAATGTTTTGGGTTTGTATTTTCATCAGTAAGATGGTTTAAAGCGTTGGTTGGTGGTATTTTGTGAGAAATGTTTTGGGAAGCCTTTGCAGTGGTTCCCATCATGTTCTCAGTTCTGGTTTGTGGTATGTTTTGACTAATGGACCATCTTTTTTTGGTCCTTGGGTCTTCTTGTTGGCTAAGTTATACCCCCTATAAAGATTTCATGAACGATTAAAGTGTGGTCCAGGGTGATTCGTCATTGGCAGACCCTCTAGTCGATCAACATAAGGACTTTCTTCTTGAGATTTAGAGATTGAGTCGACCTCCCCTCTTATTTTTTGGTTAAGTGGGTCCTCTTGTACCGGGAGATTGGTTGTGGGAGGTTGATATAGACCTTATTCTATTAAGTTTCTTGAGTCATCAAAGGTGAAGTTTGACACTATTATGTATATAGGCTCTATCTGGAAAAGATGAAGGGGAATTCTAGTGAGGAAAGGTGAAGCAGTCTAGATTTTTTGGTTTGGTTGTAGTCTTTAAGGGCCTTTGGGTATTTCATCAGTATCTTCAAAGAAAGGGTTTATATTAGGGCATTAGTGTGGAAAATATGGTCATTCGAGGCTATTATGGACACTTGCGGTAATCTCATGCTGCTTGGAACTCGTTTCAAGGTCTCACTCCTTGTAATGTCTATATAGGTTACTAGGGCCATGTTCGGTGATTTCTTATTGTGTGGTGTTTTCTTTTAATGAAAAAGGTCAATGTTGTTTAACTTTTCAAGGAATTTTGCTTAAATGAAAGCGTGTTTTCTTTTGAGAATTCCTGAAATTATATGTTTTGAATAAAGGTGTCTTCCTTGTATTGTTTCTTCTGTTGTTTCTTGTTCAGGGTGAGAGGGACAAGGTGTATGCATCTTCGAGGCCCCTATTATGGTAAAGGTGTTGTGTTAGATTAAAGTGGGTTTCAGAGTGTGTTATGTCCTGGTGCGGTGGAAAGAGACATGCAGACCTTGTTTCTTAAGGTTGTAATATGTGTCGATGGAAAAGTCCCTCCTTGTTTATAAAGAGGCGGGTCAATTTTTTTTCTCAAACCCCAGTAC
Source organism: Viscum album (assembly GCA_963277665.1). Classification (NCBI taxonomy): domain Eukaryota; kingdom Viridiplantae; phylum Streptophyta; class Magnoliopsida; order Santalales; family Viscaceae; genus Viscum; species Viscum album. Next base: position 214,287,762 of record OY728163.1, read on the forward strand.
TTGAACCCTTGTAGGTGAAACTCTTTGTATGGTTGTTCATGTATGAATAACCTCATGGGATCTTTTTGATCTCGGTTTTGGTTGGACTCATTCGAGGATGGTAATTCCCGTGAGATTGGGGAACTTCATAGTGTCTCTATTAGTCTGGAGTTTCATTGACCGACCCCCCCTACAGTGGGGATTGGGTCTTATGGGATATTTTTCATGTCTTCTCATGCTAGTTGGTTAATACGGTTTGTTCTTATGGTGGTGAGACCCACCATGTGTCTCATGTAAGTTCTTTTGGAATAAGTCTAATGTTTGTCTATCCCTTATGGGGGAGACCATTCTGGTGTCCCCTTATTAGTGTCTTGGTTCTATCACAGGAAATTAAGTTTTATCTTATAGTGTGGAGTCCATACGTACTTCCCATGTTGGTGTTCTGGTTCAATCTTGGGTGTTAGTTCATTTTTATGGTGGGAGCCACTCAGTTTTCCCCGTATAAGTAATTCGGTTGTTCTTGGTGTTGGCTTGGAAGTAGGTAGTCTCGTTCGGAGCTATCTAACCACCAACTTCCTTCTTGGGTATATGTTGGGATTGGAGTGCTCCCAATGGTTTTGTTCAAGTAAGTTTGTGGTAACCTCATTCAAATTCATTGTTCATTTCCGAAAAATTGCTTGAGCATCATCTGGTAGTGTTTAAGGTGTTTTTTCTTTGATGTGGTTTGATTATGTTTGCTCATTTCAGGAAAGTGGTATGGATTTTTGTTGGTGAGAGTATCGTTTCCTTTGTTTGATCAACTGGTGGTATTTTGGCCTTTAGGGGTGGGTGACCCTTAGTGGGGGAGTCTGTCTTGGCCTCTCGAGTTATCTCATGGTCCTCTTTTCCTACCGATAGTGTTCTTATTTTCCTTTCATTGGGACCCCCCCTTTGAACATGGAAATAGTATTTGGTTTTGTTTTTTTTTCACCTAGACTTTTTGTGGATTTTCGGGGACAGAAAGCATTATGGTGGGGAGAATTGTCACACCCAGGTTTTCAATTTTTCCTTCATTCTGGTTCGGGTCAATTTCTTAGTTGTTTTCTCAGGAACTTGGCATGACATGGTCAAGGTTTTGGGGCATGAATTCCTTATATTATTGTCCTATATTTTTCCCCTAGGATCCCCCTTTAACCACCCTTAAATTTTGAAGAAAATGGAAAAGTTTTTGGTGGCCAGAACAGGCCGCACGGTTTGGCCGTACGGTTTAGTAAACCATGCGGGCAAACCGTGCACTGTGTCTAGGTCATTAAAATATTTTATGTTATTCCAATTTTTCCCTTCTAGTATTAACCCTACTGATCCCATTTATTCCCCCCATTCGACCATTATAGCCATGGAAGGCTCCCAAGCTCCCCCAAACTCATTTGGAACTCAGTTTTGAAGGGATTTTTTGTGGTGGAACTTCAAGATTTATTCAAGTAAGTGAATTCCTCTCTTTTTTCGTCTATTTACTTAGGGTTTCTTTCCTCCTCCTTTAAGTAGAAAATGTACAAAAAATAGGGCTTCATACCAAGGGTTTATTTTTGAGTTTCTTGGTTCAATATTCTTGGTTAGGGTTCATTTTATTTCCCATGCAGTGCAACGGTGGTGCGATTGAAGTTTCACACAATGATTTGGGATTTTGGCATCTAAGGTAGGTGATTCCATGTGTAAGTATTATTTTATGAGTTATATTTGCTTTATTTACTTGTTTAGAATGTTACTCATATATTGTGTGTGGTGCAAAAACTATTTTTGATGGAATTGGTTAAGCGTTTAATTTTAAATTTTCATTTGTTTCTTGAAAAGGTGTGTTTTCATGTGTAACTCATGTGGTATCATTTGAGGTTATTTTATAACATATTCAAGTGGTTTATTAAATTTTTATAGGGTGGAAAATTCTATTTTGGTTTGGTATTGGTGTTCATTTGGTCTTAGAAAAGGCATTTTGAATTGATTTTGTGTAAAAAACCTTGTTATACTCCTTGGAGTTGTTTTATAAAAATATAAAAAGGTTTATTGAGTTACACAAAGTATGAAAAATATGTTTAAGCAATATTTTGGTGGGTGTATATTCTTAAAATAGTTTTTTGAAATATAAAGTGATTATTTTATGTCAAAAGTTTTTATAATGTTTTATAAATGGTATGAATGATTTATTAAATTTTGATAAATGTGAGAGACATTTTTGTGGGCTGTTTTGGTGTGAGTACAATGTTACAATGAATTTAAAGGTGAAAAGATCATTATGTGACATGTTTGTGGGCTGTTTGGTGAGTGTATAATTTTAAAATGGAATTTTTATGTGCAATTGTTATTTTATAACATGTGTAACTTGATTGATCACAAAGAGGGAAACATGGGTATCTAGTTGGGCATACTAGGACTAGTATTCTAGTGATCCGGTAGCGGTTTCATCCCTATTTCACTTCGAAAGTTTGATGATGACAACACTAAATAAACTATGATGGTGTTGGGGACCACTAGTCTATTGGGTCTTCCCCTCCTAGGGGATCATGTATGATAAGTTTATTGTTTATACTTACTTTTACACTAAGATATGATTTTCGTCGAGCCCCACAACTAGCTAGTGATTAGGGGTGTTCCCATGACTAGTGCTCATTGACTATATTGTACTCACCATCAGTATACAGTGTGTTTTGTTGGAAAATTCAGTAGCATGTGTGTTTCTTTTAAAAGTTTTCATTCTTAAAAGTTTCTCTCTTGAAAACTATTTTCATTTAAAGTTGCATCATTTAGAAATTGTTACTAGTATTTCTTGTTTAAAAAACTTTCAAGCTTTTTTTCTTAAAATTTTTATCACATGGGAAATTTTTGGGTGGAATCCTATTGGTATTAGGTTCACTCCCTACTTACACCCTTGGGTGTAAGTAGACTTGTCGATTTTTATCGTCGGTGGGTAAAGTTTTAGAGGTGGTGGTTTGGGTTACTAGCAGTCCTTCTTGATGTGGTGTCATAGATATGGCTTGAGGGTAATTCCCCCTTGCCATGAGGTGGTTCTTGGGATGTTATTTTTGGATTTCTTCCTTCATGGTAGTCCTTGGGATTTTTTATAAACCTCTTAATTCAATTATAAATTTTTGTTAAGACTTGTTTGGCATAAATTTTTCATATTTGGTTTGTTGATAATTGTTGGTTATTTTATGATTATAAATTCAAGTGAAATTGTTACAAAACTTTATTTATGATACCCAGGAACTTGTGCCAGCCTGTGGGGATAGGGAATTCCCTTAAATCCTTTCCATGGACCGGGTCAGGAACTGGTTTGAATGGAAACCAAATCTGGTTCGTGATAAATGGTGTTAGTGAAAGGAGTAATATAGCCTTGTTTGACATGTTCATATCAATGATGAGTTATAAAACTCTATCATTATCCTTTAGGGGATACGCATTGCAGAGAGTGACATATGCCCTTAACTGAGTACCAAATAAATCTACATATAGAATTTCATATAAGTTTTGATATGGAAAGAAACTTATTTGGACACATATATGTGAATGGGTATGTGAGGTTTTGTTTCAAGGCTATACCTAGTGACAAATTCCCATCCCAAAGAAAAAAAGTGCATTTTATAGGTTATCCTAAATAAACCAATGGATAAAATCTATATAACCCTTCAGATAGAAAAGTGGTTTTGTAAAGAAAAACCACATTTCTTGAAAGGGAACACATTTCCAATGGAAATAGTGGGAGTAATATTAACTTTGATGAAGCTAATGGTGCAAATAAACAAGAGTTGGTACATGAAAAATCTTCGCAATTGACACTGGGGGATGAAGAAGTTCCTGAGATACAAGTACTGAGTAAGTCAACTTGAGAGGTTAGATAACCAGATCATTATTATTTTCTTAACATTGAGTCTGGTGAAACATTACTCCTTGAGGATGAAGAATCTGTAACCTACAAGGAAGTAGTAGAAGTCAAGGATGATGCTAAATGGAAAGATTCCATGCATTATAAGATAGAGACTATGTACTAGAATCCAGTTTGGATTTGGTAGACCCTCAAGATAATGTAAAACTCATTGGGTGAAATGGGTATTCAAGAAAAAACTGTACATGGATGGTAAAGTCAATACATATAAAGAAATATTGGTAACAAGGGGTTTCAGACAACGTCAAGGCATATACTGCGAGGAAACCTTCTTACCAGTAGAAATCCTAAAATTCATGAGAATACTGCCTGCAATAACACTCTTCTGTGATTATGAGATTTAGAAAATAGATGTCAAAACTTATTTTCTAAATGGGAAGTTGTTTTAAGACGTCTATATGGATCAACCCAAAGGGTTTTTTTATTCAAAGAATGTTAGAAAAGTGTGAAATATGTAGAGATCCATTTATGGGTTAAAGTAGGAATCATGATAATGGAATGTTTATTTTGATGAGTCCATAAGAGAATTTGGTTTAATTAAAAATGAAAGTGAGCCTTGTGTCTATAATAAGTTTAATGAGAATGCCATATTTTTCTAGTATTATATGTTGATGAATTTTTAATTATGGGAAACAAAGTGAAAGTCGTACAGTCGGATAATACTTGGTTAAATGAATGCTACTCTGTGAAAGAATTAGGTGAAGTAGCCTACATACTAGGGATCAAGATATATCGAGATAGATATCATAGGTTGTTTGGGATAAATCAAAGTACATATATTGACAAGGTACTCAAAAGGTATAGTATGAAACAATCAAAGAGAGGTTTTTTTCTCATGTCACATGGTATCAGTCTCTCTAAGAAAATTTTTAAACAAACATAGGAGGAGATTGAAATAATGAGTAGAATCCCTTATGCCTTGGTAGTGGGATTTATCATGTATGTCATGTTATGAACTAGGTTTGATGTTGTATTCTATGTAAGATTGGTAGGAAGATATCAATCCAATCCAAGAGAGCGGGATTGGGCAGGTGTCAAAACAATTTTGAAGTACTTGATACATACAAAGGATATGTTCCTAGTGTATAGAGGTGAGGAAGTAGTGGTGAGATAATACACTTATGTAAGTTTCTAGATAGATCATGATGGTCTGAAATTGTATTCAGACTACATATTTTTTCTTAATAGTGTTTAAGTGGGATGGAGAATCTTGAAGAAACTTATGGTCACTGATTCTATAGAATAATCCGAGTATATATCATCTTTTGAAGAAACTAAGGAGGCAGTCTGGATATGTATATTTTTCTCGAACATCGGTGTTGCGCCTAGCATTGAAGACCTAATTCTAGTTTATTATGATATTATTGTAGCAGTGGTATTTTCCAAGGATCCTAGGTCACACTAAAGGACAAAGCATATACTTTATAAGGTTCATCTCTTAAGGTATTTTACTCAGATAGGTGAATTTATAGTTCATAGAATAACCACATAGGACAACATGGTAAACCCACTGACTAAGGTCATATCTCAAAAAAAACATTATTCCCATTTCCTTAACTCATATTCACTATAATAGAGAAAAAAAATTAATATGATATTGTTTGTGAACCTATATTCCCTTATCTTGATAACAATGAATATTATTCACAAACCAAGAGTAGAGTCTAGCAACTCATCATGGCCCCTAAATGGATAAGGAGTAGTCATAGCAGCAACAACCTTCCTATGAGCACACACCATATAATGTAATCTATTTATATTGTGATATATCATAGAGCAAGTCCCACACTTTGTGTCATCATCCTTTATTGTTTTATTATTCATTGAAATTACTGGATAGACTTTTCGTCTTCTATCATGATCATTTATTTAGTAAGGTACTATCATCTTGATCAACTGGGCCTCGGATATCTCTTCCAATTAGAAGCGATAAATTATATATTGATTATTCAATTGATTTCATACTACCAATGATGCACCCAACACACTCACCACGACTTCAATGTCATGGTTATGGTCTTGAATCAAAGTACGTGATCAAATAGTATATATTGATAACAGTATCAAGTCATGAGACCATTACACGTACTTGTAGATAGGAACTACCAATAACACCTGAAACATGTAGTGTTCCTATTGGCGGTTCAGTCCTCATAATCTCATCTACGTAAGATCATTAATTAAAAATTTAACGAGAATAAATGACAATTATTATGATCTTCCATCTCCTGATAGTCAGACATCATCTATGTCTAGTCAGAATGATGTATTTAGACCATAATAAATTTGTTTAAGATTAATGTCATAGTATCTCAAGGTTCTCATTATAGCCTATAAATTGATATACCCTTTTGATACGATAAATAATTTATGGAAATTGTATTTTAAATAGTTGATTAATAAATATAAACACTATATGGTAAGTGAACATCATGCATGATACACTATATACATTGTATGGTAAGCGAAAATTACTGTTTTGGTTGGGTCTAGGGAACCCACTATTACAAAAATGATCATATTTTATTATCTTAAGAAAAATACTTCAGGGAATTTTTTAAAAGGTTTAGCATGAAGGAATGCAATGGGACTTATACTCATAGATGATAGCACAAAATTGAAAAATGATGAGGTTGGGACTAATGTGAATTATAAGGATTATATAAAATTGATCATCACCCTTCTCTATCGAACACCTTTCAGGCATATTATTGTTCTGACATTGTGTACTTGATTTCAAAGTGACCCTCTTGCATCTCACATGTTGGATGCTAATAAAATTCTAAGGTATACCGAGAATACACTAACATGTGACCTATTATACAGAATCTGTTTAAGTTATACCTTTCAAGGATTTACAGATGTTGATTGGGATGATAATTGTTTTGACATGAATTCTACTTCAGGTGGCACATTATTTATAAGTAATAATTGTGTGGCATGGAATAGCAATAAACAAAGTATAGTAGCATTGAGAAAAGTTGAAGCCGAGAAAATAGTAGTTGCATGTGTTTATACTCAAATGATATAGATACATGTTCAACTAGTTGTCTTGATAGTTAAGGTTAACAATCCATTATTCAATGCATGTGACAATAGAAGTGTTGTACATTTTTTCAATAACACACTTCAATAATCTAGATAAAATAACATTAATCTTAGATATCGTTTCATTAAAGAAACCATGGTTGAAGGTATTGTGAAACTTGAGTTTAGTGGAACAAAGGAACAAATTGGATATATTTTCACTAAATCATTGTTGAAGGGGAGGTTCACTGAGCTAAGGATAAAACTTCATGTAACATCTTCCCTTATCACCTAATACTATGAGGAAACAAGAACCTCCACAAGGAATTATATTGTGTTTAAAAAGTGGGAGAAATATTGACAAAATTATTCATTCAAGAGCAATGGAATTTTTGAAAAAAGGGAATATCCACTACATTGTCAGTTTGAAGTTGTGGATAATGTTTAATAGGGGTGATTTTTTATAGTGATTCGTTAAGGCTGGGTATGGATTCATGCATTGATGAGGGTTTATTAAATTCACATGGACACATTTTCTTGACACTCAGAAATGGAATTCTCTAAAAACATTACATTATTTGGTAGTGTGGTGCAAGACACATCTCAAAAGAGATGGGATGCGATTGATTATTCCTTAGATTTTTGAGATGTCAGGAGATTAACTAAGGTGATTTGAAGAAGTTTTTTGGGTGTTTGAAAAGAATCTTGAATTTTGTGAGAGGATGAATTTCGGATAAGTCATTTTCACTTTGTGTAGGAGTCATTTAGGGCATAGTAGGAGGGTCTCTGTCTCTGTGTAAGTGTGTTCTAAACACTGCTTAAGGGTCATTAGTTTGGGAATGTGAGACATGAACTATTTAAGAGACATTCGAAACCAGTGTACAAGTCATGATGCTGAATTTTTTCAAAGTCCTCCCATCAACAGGTAGCTATTTCTAGTGTTGCGTAAGTGTCATCCGGGCAGCACATATGTTTTAACACTTAGTGAAAAATAATAAAAAAATATTGGATGAAGTATTTCAAGGAAATTAAATTAGTTGATGCCAAATTCATTCCCTAGTGCCTAAAATATCACAAGTCATTTTTTATTCAAACAAACAAAGATTTCATGATGCCCATATCATGAGGAATAGGAAATTTTAGAAGATTGATTGAGTGAGGAAGAACTAAAAAAACATGTATATTGGTTTTCAAGAATAATGCAAATGTTAATGGGGAAATGATTTCCTATTCTTCAATTACAAAATTCACTTTATAATCAAACAATGATGTTGGTCCAGTTTGTCAAAAGTTGCAGATAATATTATGTTTGGGTTTTTTTTAAATAGGTTTTTTTTTAAAATATTTTTTAAAAACGTCTAGGTTAAAAAAAATTGAAAATGGGTGTGAAAGGCGGCACCCGCAGTGTCTCCTTTCACCAAATAAGAAAAAAATACTACTTTAATTATTATTATTTATATATTTAAATGTTTTCTTTTTTTTATTGTTTTGTTTGGTTTATATATATATATAATAAAACAAAACTTTTCAGTAGAATTTATCTCTAATTTAATATCCAGTAGTACTGCCATCATAGATGTCTAGATTCTGACAGAAACCCTCACCCAGGGCTTCCTTTTATAAGAGTGTTTGCCCTGGAAATCATTTCCAATATGGGATTTAGGTTCTCCTTTTTCTGTGCAGAATATTCTAAATTTCTGATGTGGGATTCTATTTTAGGTACGTGGATTTAAAAGACTATAAATATAAACTATAAGATTAATATAAATGAAACTTAAAACATGAATTAAAAATATAATAAATAGTTGAAAACAAAAAGAATTTCATAAAAAATATTGATAAAAAATAAGTTATAATCTTTCAAAACCACCTACTTGGAACTTAAAAATGTTTCAAGTATGTGTCTTTGAAAGACTATAAAATATAAACTATAATACTAATATAAATGAAACTTAAAACATGGATTAAACATATGAGAAATGGTTGAAAGTAAAAATATTTTTTTTTAAATGTTGATGAAAAATAATTTATAAGCTTTCAAAACCACCAACTTGAAACTTAAAAATGTTTCAAGTATGTGACTTTGAAAGCCTATAAAATATAAACTATAATACTAATATAAATGAAAATTAAAACACGGATTAAACATATAAGAAATAGTTAAAAAAATAATAATTTCATAAAAAATGTTGACGAAAAATAATTTATAAGCTTTCAAAACCACCTACTTGAAAATTAAAAATGTTTCAAGTATGTGGCTTTATAAGATTATAAAATATAAAATATAAGACTAATATAATTGAAATTTGAAACATATATTAAACATATAAGAAATTATTTAATTATTTAATTAGTTAATTAGAAATTATTAATAATTAATTATATATTAATTAATCAGTAATTAGTAATATAATTATTAAGTATATAATAGTTAATTAGTTAATTAGTAATATAATTATAAATTATATTTATTCATTATAATTATTAATTATTAATTATTAAAAATTATTATATAATAATTAATTAGATAATTAGTAATATAATTATTAATTATATAATAGTTAATTAATTAATTAGTAATATAATTATTCATTATAATTATTAATTAGTAATTATTAAAAAATTATTATATAATAATTAATTAGTTAATTAGTAATATGATTATTCTTTATAATTATTCATTATAATTATTCATTATAACTATTAATGATTAATGATTAATGATTAATTAGTTAATTAGTAATATAATTATTAATTATAAAATTATTAATTATATAATAATTAGTAAGTTAATTAGTAATTATTTATAATAAATTATATAATAATTAATTAGTTAATTAGTAATATAATTATTACTTATATAATAATTAATTAGTTAATTAGTAATATAATTATTAATTACATAATAATTAATTAGTTACTTAGTAATATAATTATTAATTATATAATAATTTATTAGTTAATTTATAATATAATTATTAATTATATAATAGTTAATTAGTTAATTTTTTAAGAAAGATAGAGTTGAGGCCCTTTTTATAATTAGTTAATTAGTAATATAATTATAAATTATAATTATTCGTTATATTTATTATTTAGTATTTATAAAAAAAATATAATAATTGATTAGTTAATTAGTAATATAATTATTAATTATGTAATAGTTAATTAGTTAATTAATAATATAATTATAAATTATAATTTTTCATTATAGTTATTAAATAGTAATTATTAAAAATTATTATATATTAATTAATTAATTAATTAGTAATATAATTATTCATTATAATTATTCATTATAATTATTAAAATATAATTTCCTATGGGCAAAACAAGGGATGAAATTGAGATTAATCAATATGCTCGAAATTCAAAGTTTTCGATATTAGAATTATGTCTATAAGTGATTTATTAGGGATATTGTTGGTAAATATTTATGAGTTGGTAGGAAAAATTTGGGAGAACGTAAGGATTTATAATGTTTTTAAATACAATTACAAGCTCACAGTATGATTTTGAAACCCAATAGACTAGGTATTTCAAAATGTTCACAATAATTGTGTTGATATACAAAAAAAAGGTGGTTTAACAAATTAAGGCTAAAAGGAAACAGTAAATTAAAATAAGTAAAAAAATGTATTCAGAAATTACTTAAGTGAGGAATAAATAAATTCTACAACATAAATTGATGATGTCCTTGTCATAAGGATTGTCAAATATACATTTATAGTACCCAAGCACTACCACATGTCAACACAAGGGCATCACCGGCCTTTATCAGCATTAATAAAAACACAGTGATAAAAGGGATCTTTTATCAGTGCTAGCTAAAAGTTTTGATAAATCCACCCTTTATCGATGCTAATAATAACGTTGATAAAGGTTTTTAATAAACAAATATTATTAATTAATATAAAATTATTATATTTATATTAAAAAAATAATGTTTATTTATATACATTAAATAAAAAACTCATGTTTATAGTTAATATATATTTTTTAAGAATTCAAATATATATGTAATCTTTAAAAATATTTATAAGATTATAATTAAATAAATATATATTTAAATAATTATAATATTATAATAAATTTTATTAAATAATAAATATATTTATTATATTTATAATTATATATTTATAATTATATATAAATAGATTTTAAATATATGTATTTATAATTATAATTATAATTATAAATAAATATACATTCCAATGAATTTGGTCAATACATATATTGGTGCGTGAGTATAATTGGCATGCATATGTTATGTATTCATTCTGAATGTTTATTTATACATTGCACCCTTATTATTATTCATGTTGTCCATATATGTGATGAATCGTTTTCTATGATCTATACTTTACTAGGTATATGATTGGTCAATTTAGGTCATTATTCTAGGGTCTTAGTTGATGTTGACTTAAGCTCAACCTTGATAAACAAGGTTGTTCTTTCCACACCCCAGGATGAAATAAATCTCCGGATTGAGTTTTAAAAAAATTCCATGTATTGTGACTTCTTTCAAATGATAGGTCACTCTAGGAACAATTGTAGGGGGGTTCTTTTTTTGCTCTAAATATCAATTGAAAGGTCATGAACTTCAACAATTCTACATGAGATAAAGGAATCCCCATGATACCTTGGATAAACCTATTGATCATCCCATGGGTGATGGTGATCTTCTCACTATCTCTAAGAGTTTGGAACCCTCACATGGACAACTCCCAACCGAATCTATTCAAAGAGACAAAAACCTCAATTTAGATAGCACTGCATCAAACAATGAGTGCTCCAATGGACCCTATCTGTCCCTTGCTCCTGTATATTTGAAAAATGGGATGACCTCCTCAACTCAATTGGTAGATAAGCCCAAGTGGTTGTGGGCTGATATTACTGATGAAGCACTAATAACTATAGTTGGTTTCTCTTTCAAGGATGCTTTAACTAGAGATATTAGATCTAAATTTGATGATGTAGTCTCTGAAGACAGTCAGACTGATAGGAAGGTCACAGCGTAGGCAAATGTGGATGAATGCTTATGGAAAGAAAGAAAAATTATCTCTTCAAAAAATTGCACAGGAAAAAACAAGATAGATGTCGTACAAGCCAAGACTAAAAATTCTATCACAAAAGAGATAGGTAAGTTTCTTACTAAGATAGAAACTTCTACACATAAAATGTGCAATACATCTACTACCTTTCATTACACCAAATTGGACCATGGTTAGTTTTTCACAAAGGAGAGACAAACATTCATGGGATTTCTTGCCCAGAGTTTCATGGATAGGGAGTAGAAAACCCCTATCCATAGTGATTCTACAACTCACCCAAACATTGTGACTCTTGCTAAGTCTAGGTTGACAACTGCACAAGCTATGGAATCTACATTGGTCAAATCTGTTCACTCTTTATCAAGATCGCATGGTGGTAAAAGTTACAAGGGAAATGGAGAAACTCAAATGAATCATACTATTCATTCTTTATCAAGACCACATGGTGGTAAAAGTGACAATGGTAATAGGGAAACTCAAATGAAGCCTACTTGTAGTGATTTAAATCAACAAAAAAATGAGGAAGTTCTTGATTCTGTTTCTGGAAATAAGATTTATGGCACATCTTCAATAACCTCCTCTGTTTTGAAGTATACAGATTATGGTGCTATATTGAATCCTACTGGTGAGAAGGAACCTAGATCTTTATCAAACTCTGAGCAGGATGTTCATTATAAGATTGTCACTCCGTTACCTATGGGTGAAAAGGGGGATAGGAAGGATGGAACCTTTTTTGGAAAACATCATGTGAATGGTCAATCAAGTATAAAGGTTTGTACTCATAACTCCTTTGAATTACTTGCAGTAGGTAGCAGTGAGGAGGAAGAACAATTCAATGTTCAGACTGACAAAGTGGATGAGAAAGTGGATGTTGTTGAAGCTAGACTCTCATATGATGGATATGGGTCATGGCTATAGGTTAAAACATGGAGTAGAGGACGACACCCTCGTGGTTGAGGTGGATGCTTCTCTCAGCATAGCATGAGCACTCACTCTCGAGTAGCTCACTGATTATTTTCTTTTTTGGTAATTTGTTGTTTTGTTTGCAACTCCTTTATTCCCTGTACTTTTTCTTTTAGTTATTTTAAGGGTCGTTATGCCCCACTATTAAATAACTAAATATATATATATTAAAATAAATATAAAATTACAATAGATACATCTATTATAATTTAATAAATATATATATAATTATATACAAATATTTATAAATATAATTATTTATACTTGTAATTATAAATATTTGTGTGTGTGTGTAAATAACTATACAATTATAATAAATATATTTATTATACATATCAAGTTATAAATATATATATTACGTGCTTGGGGGTATAATTACATTAAACACACACACATCCCACACACAGGCCGACAAGGCAGGTCAGAGCCCCCCCCCCCCAAGGGATAGCTCATCCATCAAGCCTTATTTATTCAGTACATGACATGATGGCCCAGTGGGTATGAAATTCATTACATGGCCCAAAGACCCACAATCCAGCTTAAGGGCCCAATGCAGCATCATGCATATATTATGTTTGCGTCACTATTTTCATGCATCACCATCTGCATGTGTCTTGCCTGCGTCACCACCTGCCAGCGGAAATTTGCTCCCACCTGGATTTGAACCCGGATCTGATACAGAATCACAGGGCACCTCTACCATTAAGTCACACCCCAATGGAAAAAATTTATAAATATATATAATTAATTAATTATATTTATAAATAAATACAAATATTTATAATTATAATTCTAAATAAATATACACATATTTAAATAATTATAAAATTATAGTAAATATAATAATTATATATATTTGTAAAATTATAAATATAATAAATATATTTGTTATAATTTTATAATTATTTAAATAAATGAATATATATATATAATTATAACTATAAATAAATAAATATTTATTATAATTTTTTAATTACAAATAAATATATATTTATTTAAATTCATAACTATAAATAAAAATATATTTATTTGGATAATTATAAAATTATAAAAAATATATTTATTATACTTATAATGTTATAAATATATGTAATTAAATAAATTTATTTATAAATATATACAAATATTTATAATTATCATTATAAATAAATATAGATATATTTAAATAATTATAAAATTATAATAAATATATTAATTATATATATTAATAAAATTATAAATATAATAAATATATTTATTATAATTTTATAATTATTTAAATAAATATATATATTTTTTGAATTACAACTATATATAAATATATATACAAATATTTATAAATAAATACAAATATATATAATTATAAATAAATATTTATTTATTTAAACTTATAATTAATAATAAATAAATTTATTTATTTATTTATTTATTTAAATAATTATAAAATTATAATAAATATATTTATTATACTTATAATGTTATTTATTTATTTATTTAAATAATTTTAAAATTATAAAATTGTATATATATAAATAATTATATATATATATATATATATAAATAATTATAAAATTATAATAAATATATTTATTATACTTATAATGTTACAAATAAATATATATATATATATATATTAAATAATTATAAAATATAATAAATACATTTATTATATTTATAATGTTATAAATATATATAATTAAATAAATATATTTATAAATAAATAAAAATATATATAATTATAATTATAAATAAATATTGATCTATTTAAATAATTGTAAAATTTAATAAATATATTAATTATATGTATTTCAAATTATAAGTATACTAAATACAGTTATTATAATTTTATAATAAATATTTATTTTTTATATATATGATTTAATAAATATATATAATAATATAAATAAATTATTGACATTAAATCTTTATCATCACTTTCTATTTTAGCACTGATAAAACTTACCTATATTAGTTCTTTTTATTAGTGATGATAAAAGCCTTACCCCTTTCTATAAATAAACCCTAACATTCAGCTTCTTATCTCACACACCTTAATCTCTCACGGAAGCGGACCCCTGCCATTGGTGACCCCTCCTATGTTGCCGCAAATCCCTCTTCTGTTGCTATGAATCCCTCTGTCGTTGCCGCTGTGAACCCCGCCTCCGCCTCTGAACCCTGGCTCTTCCACTGAACCCCACCTCCTCTGCGGACCCTACCTCCATCGTGAACCCCTCCTCTACCATGAACCCACCTCCATCATCGTCTCTTAGTGCCTCAGTGACATCTCTCTTTGCCTTGCCACTATCTATCCCTACCTCGATGTCATCTCTTCTTACCGCACCACCTTCTCTCCCTACCTCTCTGCCCTCCTGCTTCACCATCGTGGCTCCTTGAAAGGTAAGTTCCTTTGATGATGAATAATATTTATGTATCATGTAAGGTTTTTCTCTTTACCATTTTTCAAAGTATGTTTCTTATGTTCAATTTTTCTTATGTATTTCATACCATTGATAAATTCTTCTATGTGATTTTCCTTCTAGATTTAGCCTTGAAAATTTTCAAGAGTTGGTTCCAATGCTTCCTCTGTTTCTGAATTATGCATGTGATCATTGAATTTGCTTTTAAATATGATTAATATCAAGATTTGGTTCCAATGCTTCTATTTTAACATATTTTGTGTATTTATTTTGTTAAATATTAATATTATCGAATTAAATAGTACGGATATGAATAAAGAATGGATGGATTCCAATCGTCTGACAAAAGAGTATGAAGATGGAGTGAAATAGTTCATCAAGTTTGTAAAAGATCATGCATATGAACTTTATCAAATCCTTTTTCTATGTTTACGTTGTTGTTATTCAAGACTAATTAGTCCAAAGGAGTTGGAAGAAAACTTGATCTAGCATGGAATAGATCAAAGTTATAAATATTAGAACAAACACAGGGAAAAAGAAAATGTAGCTAGTGGATGGGATAGCACTGTGTTTTATGGATCATATGATATTATTACAAATGTGGACAATGTAGAAGACTGTATCAAGGATGTGATTATAGATGTGAATGACAATGAAGATCGTATTGAGGAAATGATAAGGACAGTTGAAGATGAACTTCATGATTTCCCAAAATTGTTTGAGTGGTTAAAGAGTTGTGAAAAGGCACCATTGTATGTTGGTTTCACTAAATATACAGTATTTTCATCTGTATTGAAGCTATGTAATTTGAAAGTAGGCAACGGATAGAGTGACACAAATTTTATGGAACTAATTTCTCTCTTGAATGACATTCTTCCAGAAGATAATGAGATCCAAATCTGAACATACGACTCTATACAAATGTTACGCTTGATGGGTATGATCTCTAAAAGAATACACACCTACCTAAATGATTGTATACAATTTTGTAAGGACTAAAAATCACTTACATAATTCCCAAAGTGTGGTTCTTCTAGATACAATAAATATGAATTCGGTTCTACAAAATTTGTATGGTATTTTCCAATTATTCCAATGTTTAGGCGCCTATATGGAAGTGAAGATACTACAGGACAACTGGAGTGACATGCAGATACAAGAAATAAAAATGGGAAACTACGTCACTTGATAGCCTCTCCTCAATGGAAGATAATTGATTATGACTATCCTGAATTTGGGAATGTGCCAAGAAACCTTCCCCTCGCATTATCTACAGATGGAGGAATCCTTTTGGTTTTAAAATCAGCACTCATTATACATGGCCAGTTATGTTGGTAAATTATAACTTTCCACTGTGGTTATGCATGAAATAAAAATACATCATGTTATTTATGATTATATCAGGACCAAAATAATCTGGTAATGATATTGATGTTTATATGGCTCCATTGACTGAAGATTTGAAATTATTGTGGGATTCAGGTGTTATGTTGTAAGATGATTACAGAAATGAAAATTCCATGTTGAGAGACAAGTTTTACGGGATGATAAATGATTTTACTGCTTATAAATTTTTTTCAGGATATAGAAATAAAGGAACTCAAGGGTGTCCCATTTAGAAAAAAGGTACACAGTCAATTAGGGTGAACCATTCATCGAAAACAATGTTTCTAGAACATCATATATTTCTACCCGATGACATAAGTACCAATATTGGATGTCATCATTAGATGGAAGTTTATAAGAACGTAAAACACCATCTCCACTAATAGGTGATCAATGGTTTGAGAAAGTAAAATATGTGGACTCTACTTTTGGTAAATGGTTTTTGAAAACCTTATGAAAACCTATTATAAAAGTAATTAGTTTTTTTAATTACCATATTGGAATTGTCTGTACGTTAGAAATTTTCTTGATGTTATGAATGTTAAAAAAAATGTATGTGATGCACCCATAAAAACAAATGATGGAATTAAGGCTAGATCGAACATGGTTGACATGGGAATATGGAAGATTTGGCGCCAGTAAAGGGTAAAAAAAACTTTTCTTCTTCCAACTGCTTACACTTTTTCTAGGAATGAGATATATCAATTTTGAAACTTCTTAAATGACATAAATATTCTAGTGGGGTATTCATTGAATATCAAGGACATTTTTTCAATGACTAATTTAAAGTTAAAGTGTCTGAAATCACATGAATTTCATGTTTTGATTAAAGATATAATTCCTATAGCTTTACATTGTATTTTTTCCAAGAATTTCTATCATACATTAATCAAGCTATGTTTCTTCTTCAAAGTTATATACATCAAATTTATATACCTGACGAAATTACCGATAATGGAAAGATAAATTTCCATTGTATTATGTGAATTGGAAATGTTCATCCTACCAACATTATTTGATATTATGGTTCATTTGATGGTTCACTTGTTGAGAGAGATTTGACTATGTAGTCCAATACACTATATATGGATGTACCCCATTGAACAGTATATGAAAATTTTGAAAGGGTATATCAAAAATTGAATTCTCCCTGAGGGTTGTATTGTGGAGAAATATATTATTGAGGAAGTCATTGAATTATGTATTGAATACATATCCAGTGTGGAAAGTATTGGTCTACTGAAATATCATCACACTGGGTGGCTTACATGTGAAGGAGTTTCTGGAAGATATATTTTCACAATCAATGTTACATATCAGGAGAAGGCCCACCTTTACATTTTATATAATAGTTTAGAGGTTTTCCCACATGTTGAAACCCACAAAGAAATTCTTAGGCATTTGAATCCATCAAGGTTTGAAATATGGATATCAAATACACATGATCAATAGTTTATAGTATGGTTTTAGGACCATATTTTTAGGGAGTCATATGAAAATTTAGATTCAATTTTACAATGACTTCGATGGCTAACAGGAGGAATAAGTGTGTATATATTTTCTTACAATGTCTATGTAATTAATTGTTATACATTCTATACAAATGAGACGATACCATAAAAAATAGTGAAGTTACACTTGTGGTTGAAGTGATGCATGTTTCTGGTACTAAGTATATAAATCCAATTTATGTGAATATGTCATACTTTGGCATCATCAAACAAATATGGGAGTTGGATTATACAACATTCCAAGTGCCTATTTTTCAATGCAAGTGGGTTAATAACATGAGTGGTGTTAAAATAGGTGAATTGGGATTCATGAAAGTTGATTTTAGTAAGGAAGGGTACAAATATGAACCGTTTAAAATGGAATTATAGGAATTACAAGTATTTTATGTTCTAAATCCAACAAACTGAAAGTAATAAATTGCTCTTTAATCGACCAAAAACACTCAAGGGTTAGATGAAAATTTAAATGAGAATGACCCTTTCATTGGGACATCACAATCATTTCGCAACAGTTCCAATGTATAAAAAATATATATGTCAGAGGAGAGCACAATGAAGGTATTTGGATAATCGATAGAGGGGTCAAATCCCTTCAACCTTTAAAAAAAGAGAGTTCAATAATCAGGTTATATTTTTTTGTAATATACACCATATTACCTCATGTTATTATTTTTTCATTGCTACATTTATGTACTCTAAATTAAATGTTAAACCACTTTTGAAGATAATGACTTATGCATGTACTATTGCTTCCAATATTGAGGAAAAACATGTCTCTAAACCTGTTGTTGCTCATAGTGTAGAGAAATAATGACCTTCTGCACATACTAGTGCTCCCAATCTTGAGTAACAATGGGCTTATCAACCTATTTTTACTCCTAGTGCATAGGTACAATGACCATCTTCATGGGCTGATCCTACCACTCCAGAGGAACATATTAATGATGTTGAATATGAGGAAATTGTAGGCGATGAAGGACTGACAATATAGAAAAAAAGGAACACCTTAGTTTGAGGGTGTTAGAAAAAATCATTAAGACGAAAATCAATGGCATCAAATATGAGGTCAGATGGAATGTGTGTGGCCAAGATGTTAACCCCAACAAGTCCATGTTCAGTAGTTACATTGGAATCTTCACTCAGCAATGTGTATCGATTGATGTAGATTCATGGAACCATGTTGTGGTTGGGTTTAATACCCTTATGTTAAAAGATATTATAGTAACATTATGATATCATTTATTTATTTTACTAAAAAATAAAATAATGAAACATTGACTTACTCTTAATCATCCCTTGTAGAGTTCATTTATAGTAGTTGACTCCCCCAAGAAATATGTATTAATGCTTGTTGGGAGGATTCACAAAGGCTTTCGCACAATTCTAACAAGACATTATCTTAAAGATGTTTAAGGGAAAATAAACCCACACCCACTGCTTATCTATGCACACCTAATAACCTAAGAAGCGTGGGATGCATTTACTAGTTATCGTGAAAATGTGTCTTTTCAGTTACATTGCAGATAGTAATACGTTGTTTGACGATACGTGGATGCATCACTTTTATTGAAAAAAAATTATTTTTGAAATAGCAACTTAGTTATAAAAATAAGGAATGGGAAGAAAAACAAACATACCCCTACTATAAAGTAAGGATGGGGTATGCTTCACTTGAAAAAAAATTGATACATATTTTAAATCTATCGTAATACTTTTATGTGACATGAAACAAAAAAATAATTATATTCCTATTTTTATATGAAGATTGATGACACCAAATCCAAAGCCATATCCATCCCATGATATGTGCTATAGAAGGAGGAACATTTAAATAAATATGGGATACTAATGGATAAAAACACATAAAAAGTGTGGGAAACATATACAAGTATGACATAATAAAAATTTGTTTTACTTTAAATCACAATTACATAATAATGATTACTTATTTTCCTATATTTTTTATATTTCATAGTCATGGGAATCAGTAACACCTATACCAGATGAACACATAATATCGATGGCCTTGAAGTGGCTAGAACAGTATGGCCATGTCAGAGGTCTGGGTTTTGGGGTGACACCCCAAATATATTTTGAGAAAAAAACAAGAGGAGGATCAAGGTGAAGAAATGAAACAGATGAGAGAAAGACTGGTTACCATTGAATAATAATTCCAATATAAGAGATAGATTCTAGAAACTTTAATGGGGGGAATCAAAGAGAAGAAACAACTTGAGAACAACCATTTCCTAGTGATCCCCCCACCCCCACCAACTTTGAGATGAGTCATTCCCCTCAAAGAGCTATCTGGGCCAAGGTAATCAATGATATAATAATTGTTTCTGTGAAATGGGAATCAGATATGCACTAATACCTTCCCTATACTAATATTATATATGGTGATAATGACTGTGATTTATATCTATCAACACCCACCCATCACCTTGCAATGAGGGCTACAGTGTTCAATATAAAAGAAGATAGTCTAAACAATAGACCACTTCCAACAAGCCATGTGAGAGTGCCAATTAGCATAGCCTGTGAGTTGAGCACCAAGATACATGTTCTAATTAATAAGGAATATATTCATAAGGTCGAACAAGATGTCGGAACATTCATGACATGGTCATCACATCTTGTAAAAAAACATGTCGACAAGGAGGTATTCATTTCCAATTTATTTTTAATGCTAAACCTTTAACAATTAATGAAAAAAGGTTTGAATCGATGAATATTATTATAGACAGTAAAAGAGAAGGGGTAAAACAAAATACTAGCTCAAAACTATCTAAATGATCTACAAACCGATCGAAAATATACACCAAAATCATCTTTATCCCACCTATTCTATATTTGCATTTACTATCATTGAAGTTTCATGTGAATACAAAGTTTAAAAAATGAGTTTACTCACATAGTTGATTTTGAAGAAAATATGTATGGAGAGTAAGTTAAAGACTTCATTGATGTTGAGAATGTAAGTGAAATACTCTACTATTATTGGATAGGTAGCTCAGTTGTGAATTTATACATGATTTATGTTTTCATGATTTGATTCCCCAAAAGATAATATAATATGTTAATTATGACTAAATACATTTCATATTTTTGGAAGGTGTATATATCAAAAAATAATTGAAGGTATTTATTCATGAAAAAAAATTATAATTGTAAGTCCTCACATATCCTCTACAGAACAACTAAAAATAGATTCTAAAAAAGAGGATAAAATAGTGGAAGGCCTGGTCAAATCATTTGAAAGAAAACTTACAGATGGAAAACTCTTCTTAATACCAATGATGCAGGGGGGAAAATATATAATTTAATCATATCAAATATATTTTCATTTCTTTCATTACTTATTCATTTTTTTATGCAATATTGGATTCTCATTGGAGTCAATTTGGATACTCCAAAGATTTATTTCCTGGATTCAATGCATGGATATCCAAAAAACTCACCACACGTGATGGAATTTGTAGATTTGTAATAAACTACAAAAAAAATTAGAATTAAACATCAAGTTATATAATTTAGATTATTTTTTAATGATGATTCTATTATGATAAGGTGGTGAATCAATATCATGAAAAACAAGGAATGAGGCCAAGGGCTAAGAATGAGGAACATGACAAGTACTACAACTGGAAAAGTATTAGGGTATATATAATAAGATTTCACTATCTAAACACATATCAAAAAAATTACTTATTCTCCTTAATTATTCTAAATTTTCTAAAATAAAAAAATGGAAAATATTGTGGTTATTATGTTTGTAAATTTATGAGAGAGATCATATTCCATCAATAAACTATCATCCCTAAAGAGGTATTTTTGAAGATAATTTTTAATTTATTTAAAATATTTATTAATCCTTTGTGTATTTATATTTGTTTCATTACTACTATGAATTTCTAAAAGACTCATATTCACAAGACGATATGGATTTTATTAGAAACAAATGGGCAGCATACCTGATAAAAGAATGTACACACATAGCATAGAGATGTGACTACCATAGAAGTAGTGGATTGTTTTATATTTATGTTTAATTTGATTTTTTTTAGTATTACTCAGATAATAATTGTTTTCTTATATAGGGGGATTCCTTTTTTTAAGTTCGGGTGGTTTGTTTGAAGATACTCATGCTTGTGAGAGATAGGACTTTGAGGCTGCATTAACAAAATCTAAGTGCTTCTTTTTATTTAAAATTTCCATCATTTTTTCTAAAATTTGTAAGTTAATTTCCTTATTATTTTTATCTAACACTTATTTAGTTTTTTTTCATAAATCTTTATGCTTTCCATTGCTTCTCTTTTTCAAGCTACCAACATTGTATAGAGTCGATGTTATTTGGAAGAAAAACCTTTCTCATTGAAATCTAGAAGAGTGGAGGAATCTCATGTTCTCATTATGGTGACTTCTCGTGATATAATGGGTACATGAGATTCCTTCACTCTCCTAGCTTTCAATAATGAGAAAGGTTTTTCTACAAAGAACATCTAGTTAATATGTAGTGTTGATAGTTCGATAAAAAAAGGCATTGTAAATTGTTATAATATTGGTATTTAATGTTTATTTTGAGACTTTTGGAAGTGTATTATTTAGCTGCACCTCAATATGACACACAGTGTGATGGATATGACTCCAAGTGCTTCTTTCTATTTAAAATTTTCATAAATTTTAGTAAAAAAGACAATCGACATAATCAAAACTGATAAAACTTATTCAGATTGTTTTGATACTTTAATATAATGGTATATAAGTCATTTGTGACATTTAGGAATCAACCACACCTCAATCTAATACATTATGTGCCCGGTGTTACTCAAAGTGTCACTTTTTATTTAAATTTGACATTAATTTTAGTAATAAGAACAACTTGCATATTGAAACCCAAGAAAACACATTTTTATTATTTTGATACTTTAGGAAAATGATCTATAGGTCATTTATGATTTTTAGTAATCAACCACACCCCAATATGATGCACAGTATGACTGGTATAACACAAAGTGCCTCTTTTTATTTAAAATTGACATTAATTTTAGTAAAAAGAACAACTAACATACCAAAAACTGAGAAAATTCATTCGGATTGTTTTGATACTTTAGGAGAACTATTCATGAGTCATTTTGGCATGTTTTAATCAGCCAAAAATCAATTTAAAACACGGTGTGATAGGTATGACTAAAAGATTCTGTTATTACTTTAAAATTGACATTCTAGTTCAAAACAGGTCACTCACTGAAAACCAAGAAAATATGCTCTAATTTTATTGATAATTTAGTAAATTGATTCATAAGTCCTTTATGATGTTTATGAAGAATTATCACATTAAATAGATGCGATATGTGACCGATATGACTCAAAATGCGTGTTTCCAGTTTGAAATGACATTTAATAAAAAAACACAACTGGCATTCTAAAAACTAACCAAACACATTCAAATTGTTTTTATACTTTAGTAAAACAATCCATGAGTCAAGTTTTCCAAAGATGAGTCAACCTCACCTCAATATGATAAACAGTGTGATAGGTTTGACTCCAAGTGTATCTTTTTATTTAAAATTGACATTAATTATAGTAAAAATAACAATTGGCATACTGAAAACCAAGAAAATTCATTCATATTGTTTTTATAATTTATTAAAATTATCCATGCTCCATTTTTTATGTGTTGGAATCAACCCCACCTCAATCCGACACATGGTGTGACTGGCATGACTAAAAGTGTCCGTTTTCCATTTAAAATTAACATTTTAGTTCAAAAAGTGTCACCCACTGAAAACAAAGAAAATGTTCTATGATTGTCTTGATAATTTATTAAATTGATTCATAAGTTCTTTGTGATGTGTATGAAGTAGTATCACATCAAACCAACACACGATGTGACCGGTATGACTCAAAATGTGTGTTTCCGGTTTGAAATGACATTTTAATAAAAAAACACAACCGGCATATTGAAAAATGACCAAACACATTCATATTGTTTTTATACTTTAGGAAAATGATACATGAGTAATTTTGGATTTGTAAGATTCAACCTCACCTCAATACGATGCATAGAGTGATAGTTATGACTCTAAGTGGGACATTTTATTTAAAATTGACATTAATTTTAGTAAAAAGAACAACTGGTATACTGAAAACTAAGAAAACACATTTGGATTGTTTTGATACTTTATTAAATGATCCATGAGTCATTTTTTATGTGTATTAATCAACCCTTTCTCATACTTATGTACGGTGTGACTGGTATGACTAAAAGTGTCTGTTATCAGTTTAAATTTTACATTTTAGTTCAAAACATGTCACTCACTGAAAACCAAGAAAATTCACTCCAATTATCTTGATAATTTATAAAATCAATTCATAAGTTCTTTATGATATGTATTAAGAAGTATCATATCAAACTGGAACACGATGCGACCGGTATGACTCAAAATGTTTGTTTCCAATTTGAGATGACATTTGAGTAAAAAAACACAATTGGCATGCTTAAAACTGAACAAAAACATTTGAATCATTTTTATACTTTATGAAAACGATTCATGAGTTATTTTTGATGTGTATGAGTCAACTACACCTCAATAAGATGCACGGTATGACAATTATGACTCTAAGTGTGTCTTTTTATTTAAAATTGACATTAATTCAAGTAAAAAAGAACAAGTGACATACTAAAAACCAAGAAAATGCATTCATATTGTTTTGATACTTTAATAAAACAATCCACGAGTCATTTTTTATATGTATGAATCAATAAAACCTCAATCTGATGCATGGTGTGACCGGTATGACTAAAAGTGTCTGTTATTAGTTTAAAATTGACATTTTAGTTCAAAACGTGTCACTCACTAAAAACCAGGAAAATGAAATCTGATTGTCTTGATAATTTAGGATATAGATTCATAAGTCCTTTGTGATGTGTATGAATTAGTCTTAGGTCAAACTAACACACGGTGTTACCGGTATGACTCAAAATGCGTAATTCCAGTTTGAAATGACATTTTAGTAAAAAAGCACAACTCACAAACAAAAAATCGACCAAATGCATTTGGATTGTTTTAATACTTTATAAAAATGATCCGTGAGTCATTTTTGATTTATAGAAATCAACCCCACCTCAATCTGATGCACGGTGTGACCGGTATAACATCAAATGTGTCTTTTTTATTAAATAATGACATTTTATTAGTGTATTATTTGATATTAATTTTTAATTTATTTCTATATAGTATTACTAACATAATATTTGTTTTATTATATAGGATTAACCTTTTGGTTTGAGATGATTAATTTGGAAATTGATACCATTATAGGACATTTTCAAGAGGGGATCACGGGCATCAAAACATGAAACATTAATGTTTTTAAATGTTTGTTGAATAATTATATATGTAATTGTATGAAAAATTGTTTAAATTGTATAAAGAAATGTTTTTTTGTATATATCAAAGGAAAAAAATTGTATTCATGGTTTCATATTACATTTATGTAGCATTTTTTGAAATTATAGGTTTTTTTGGGTGTGCTGTTATAATAACAGCACATTGACGCCAGCTAGGCCTTTATCAGCACTATTTTGAGAGTTGATAAAGGCCCCCCTTTATCAACACTGTGATTAATAGCACTTTTTTAGTGTTGTTAAAAGACATTTTTTGTGCTATTAAAGTTAATATGTGTAGTAGTGAAGATATAGTACAATAGCTAACCTCAGGGTTTCTTTCAAGGAAGCAGTGTTGAGAGCCCGGGTGGTATATTTGAAAATATTTTTGTGTTTTTATATATTTTAAAAAAAATCCAAATAAAAGAACAACAAACAGTGCTAAAAAACAAATCATAAGTGAAATGGTGAATAAACCTAAGATAAACATAGAGGAAATAGAACATGAAAAACATAAAAGAAAGAAAGACAAATAAGAAAGTTAGTAAGAACAGGTCCAGGCCCAGGTCAATCCACCCTCAACTCTCTATCATTGATCTATAAAGAATAAAACCAACAAGTCTCAACTGACTCATTTCATGGTTAATATCTTGATGCACACACATATCTTGCTAATAATTTCTCCCTGATAAAAGAAATCATTTCCAAAACACAAGAACTCTCTCAAACACACAAGAACTCTCTCAAAATGAATAAATCTCCAAATCAGATCACTCTAGCTAAGAATTTTCCCTGATTGAAGTGATTATTGAAGGGTCAAAAGTCGCACAATCCTCGCTTAATTTCTTGATCGAGTGAGTCAAAAGAATAAGGGGTAAAATCAAATAGAAAACAAATTTGGTGCAAGAATGCACTATTGTGCACTCCAAATCACCTTAATGATCTGCTTAGAATGAAGAAGAGGTGACGATTATCACGATGAAGCTCAGATATCCAAGTCTTGTCAGGATTCACTTCCAAAATCTGGACTCAAAAACTAGTTATCCATTAATGGAAATTCGAGATCACAGAACAAAGAGAGAAAACACAAACACACAATTAAAAAACACACAGTAGTATTCAAAAAACATAAAACACAAATTATGATATTTATAGAGACAAAATAGAAAAGGAAAATAAAATGGAGTGGAAGAAGAATAGAGGAGTGGGTTCCCATCTCTAAATATCAGAGATGTTCTCGTGTCTAGGGGTGTTATTCTTTGGGAAAACGAGAGGGTAAAAATTCTAGAAGGGAGGGGGAAATGATGGATAAGAATTCACTATTGGATGGTAGCCACCATTGGCAGTGGCCAACGGTTAGAAAATTTGGAGTCTTCCAAATTTTTAGGAGGTTGACAGTAGGTTGGGAGTCATTATTGGGTCTAACAATGACTCGCATAGCGATGATTCTAGTACATGGCAGTGAGTGTGTAAGGAGGCGGTGACTCCTAAAAAAACTAAACAAACAAAAGAAAAGACTTAAAATCAAACACATAAATTAAATTAAAAATTAATCAATTTAACAAATTAAATTTCAAAAGAAAGAAAATTTAAAACATTAAAATTTACATTATATATTACAAAAAATAGAATGTAAAATTTTAAATTGTCTCAATTACTATTTATTTAACAAATAAATTAATTCATATTAGAATTTATAAAAAATATTTTAACTAAATTAATTCATAAAAATTAATTTTTTTAAACAATAAAAATTTAAAGTCACTTTGATCAAATTAACTAACTAATTAATTAAAACAATTATTAAAATTAAATAATTAAATTAAAATTAAATATCACTAAGTATTATAGAAAATAATCAAAATTTTAAACTTAATTTAATTATTTAAATTTTAAAAAATGACTGTAATTTATTTATTCATAAATGAAAAAAATTAATTAATTAAATTGATGAATAAATTTAAAAGTAGTCAAAACAGGAGAAAGAAAAAAACTAAATATAGAAATAATTAAATAATTAAAAGAATAAAAAAGATGAAAAATTATTATATAAACAAAAACAAAAGAATAATAAATTAATGTTAAATAGAATGAATAAATGAAATTTAAATTATTCAAAATAAAAAAATCAATAAAATATAGATTTTCACAATAAATGATAGTTTTATAAATTTAATAAATAAAAGAAAACAAATTTAGTTATCAATTAAAATAAATTATTTTAATAATAAAGATAAAAGAAAATTTAAAAAATAATGTGGAAAAGGGAAGTAAAAAACAGGAATATCAAACTCCTCCACACTTAAATGTTTTTTTGTCCCCAAATAAATGCATAATTTTGTATTTGTAAAAACAAAAAAATGATTTTATAGTGAGCTCAAAAATGGAGCTTGTCTAGATTTTAAAATCATAGGAAAAGAATCTGGACTGGATTTTCAAAAAATGTTCAAAGCCAAAAAAAGGTCATTCATAACTTTAAACACCAACTGGAAATCAAGGGAACACAAAATAATTCATTGTCAAAGATTTCATGCCTCCTATATAAAGTCACATGTTTCCCTACTTAAATTCTATTTCAAGTTCCAAATATAAGAGTAATGACAGGTTAGATCAAGTGCAATTAAAACCTTAACAAAAGACGCCTTCAATATTCACTTTCTCTTAGGTTCCATAAATTCTATTTTATTTTATTTTTATCACTTTATTGATACAACTCAAATGATATTAATACAAGTCAATTGTCCTCTTCTTCATCTATTTTCAAAAAAAATCTAACTTTATTGAACTCATTTTAGACCACTAGGCACTTTATTCTTTTTTTTTACATTTTTTTTAACTCATCCTTTTATGTGAAAGGCACTATGAAAAGGCACATATTTGATATGTACAAGGTGATAACACACACACAGTACTTATAGACTCATATGTTTACCATGAGATTCTATTTTTTTCATTTTATTCCAGTTTCAAAGGACTTTTAATATTACCATTTGAGTTGAATCCATAAAGTGATTTTGTTTTATTAAAAATAAGTGACTCCTAGGTTTGATTTCAAATATCAAGTTTCATAAAGTCATGATCCTAATTATACAAATAGTTATCCTATCTCACTCTCTTCATTATTACCTAAATAGAAAATTCATAATAATAGTGTGCAATTGCACTTAGAAATCATACATCCTCAACAGTTTCAAACTCAGTGCAACTCTCAAAAACTAGAAAATTTTTATCCACTAGGTAAGAAAGAATTAATTATCAGAATGAATTAAAAGAACCCTCAAGTTGTGAAAGATTTTGAATTTTTTTGAAAGAAGTTGATATTTTTTGAAAACCAATTGACCATTTTTTGACAAAAAAAATAAGGAGAAATTAATATGTAAGAAAATACCCCTCTCTCCCACACTTAAAACTCAACATTTTCCCCAATTTTTACTCTCAAGATGAGTGATAGCTAAGTTAAAAATAGATGGTAAATGTAGCAATGAGAATATTTTTAATGGGAAATAATGAAGTTCAAAAGTTTGTTTATCACACAAAAATAAAAAGGGAAAACAAAAAATAAATAAATAAAAAATACACCCCACTAACCACCACAAGAAAATGAGTGAAAATTATTTTAAAATTCTCATGTTTTAAGATTTAAAAAAAAAGACAAATGATCTGTCTCAATTCAGTTCAAAAAGAAGCATGATGATCAATGTTGTTTAGCATAAAAGGAATGAAAATAAAAACAATGGGTGCAAGTATGTTTCAAAAATTAGTTCATAATAATTTTCAACTCACTAAATTCCTGTAAGCTAATACCCAAAAAGAAAAAAATCACTCTTTTCAAAAGAAATCAGGGGGACTCCCCCACACTTAATTCCTATTATCACGAAACAAAAATTGTTCACAAGTAAAATTTACAGCACTAAAATAGAATTAAAATGATGAAATTAAAATCCACTACTTCCCTCGTGTAGAAGTTTTCCATTCATTTTTTTAATGAAACATCTATATATTTGCCTTTTTCAAGAACTATGGATTCTCCATTCAAGTTCCTACAAGTGTAAAAAAATTAAAATTAGACTTATAGATTAAAATATCAAAAATAAATGCAACCAGGGTTGAGTTAGAGAGTTTTGATCTAGGAAATTTCAGTGAGTTGGTCCCTTTGACCTTGACCGACTTCCACAGGGAACTAACTATCTGATTATTGTCCTACAAGAAAATAGCACAAATTAAAATAGCATGCATAAACAAACTAAAACAAGAAATAAAAGGGATAATCTTGGGATATCCCCCCAAGGGATGTTGTAGTTTGACTACCCACAATTGGATGGTCAATGGATCAACCCCAGTCTGATGGGGGATGTGACTTCTTACATAAGAACCACCAGACATGGTTCTTCCCAACTTTAGTATTGTCCAGCTTCCTTCATGTCTCACTCCTTAGTAATGGAGTACCTCATGTGGATTAATGTATAGTTAAATAAAATGTAGTGCAACTCCCCCCTCTTCTGTATCTTGAGGGTTGGTGTGCATAGGTAGTAAGACTTTGGAACTAGGATGAGACTTGTCTTCTGGTTTATCTTGAATGATAAATCCCTTATTGATATCTAAGAGTATCATCATCCTCCTTTGTCCTTATACACATATTTAACAATTCATCTTCAATAGTAGCTCCCAAAGTAGAATTTTCATCCAGAATTTGGAGGTTTATAAATTCCTTTGTAGGTGCAGCTTCAACTTCCTTTTGATTCTCCAAGAAATCACAAAGATAGATTGCATCTTCAATACCTGAAATGGGAGAAAAAAAATTAAATCAACTTTAATATAATCAAATTCAAATAAAAATACAGATCCCTCTAAATAATTTTCAACTCCTTAAAGTAGTGTAACTTATTCCTCTTGATTGAACAATGATCCTGGGAGTATGATCGGGTCAAGAGTGAGGTAGTTAACCTCCTCCAACCTTTCTTCAAAACATAGTGCCTCTGGGGTGGTGTCTTTCAAGGAAATGACAAGGATGTATTGTACTGCCTCATCCTGTTGAAACATAGAAAAATCATTAGAAAATTCAGAACACATAATATCAACAAATGAAGTGCTGGAAATAAAATTATCATCCATACTGTACTCAGCTTTTCAATGTATGTATGTCATATCTCATGCCAACCCTTGAAATAGTATTATGGATGTATCTCATGAATTTCCAGCAATATATCAGAGGGTGTTTCAAACTCAAATATTGGCAGCTCTAATGTAACACCCCAAGAAATTTAAATAGTAATTTATTTTAATTCAGAATTCGTTTAATAATTTGTTTTCAGATTTTAATAATAATGAAGGGAATATATATACAGCATTTATATACGGAATATATATATACGGAATATATATACGGCATTTATATACGGAATATATATATACGGAATATATATACGGCATATATATACAACATTTATATAAAATTATATATATGACATATATATACTGCATATATATATACGGCATTTATATGTAAGGGTTTAATTTATTTTTATTAGTATATTTTTATGTTTTAATTACAAAGATATATATATATATAATTATATAAATGTATATATTTATATGTCTACCTATCTATTTTAAGAATTTATGAATATAAGGGTTATTTATGTTTTACAATTTATATAAGTATATTTTCTTCTAAATAAAATCATGTAAGGGTTTAATTTATTTTTATCAGTTTATTTTAAAATTACTAGATATATATATATATATATATATACATACATATATATGTGTGTGTGTGAATATATTTATGAATGTAATGGGTTGATTTTAATTTCAATTTATCAAACTATGATGGATTTACAAAGATATATACATATATGTATATCTTTGTGTGTGTGTGTGTGTCTATCCATTTGTCTTTAAAATACATGATATAAGGGGATTTTTTATTTATATTTATCAAAGGGTTTGAATCTATTTTCAATCTATCATTCTATGTTTAATTTACAAAGATTTATATATATGTATGTATGTATGTATGTATGTATGTATGTATGTATGTATGTATGTATGTATGTATGTATGTATGTATGTATGTATGTATGTATGTATGTATGTATGTATGTATGTATGTATGTATGTATGTATGTATGTATGTATGTATGTATGTATGTATGTATGTATGTATGTATGTATGTATGTATGTATGTATGTATGTATGTATGTATGTATGTATGTATGTATGTATGTATGTATGTATGTATGTATGTATGTATGTATGTATGTATGTATGTATGTATGTATGTATGTATGTATGTATGTATGTATGTATGTATGTATGTATGTATGTATGTATGTATGTATGTATGTATGTATGTATGTATGTATGTATGTATGTATGTATGTATGTATGTATGTATGTATGTATGTATGTATGTATGTATGTATGTATGTATGTATGTATGTATGTATGTATGTATGTATGTATGTATGTCGATCTATTTATATTTATTTGTTTTAAGAATTAAAAGGGATTAATCATTTATTTTCAAATTCACATGTAGGGATTTGAATTGGTTTTTAATCTATCATTTTATGTGTATATTTTATATGCAAATGAAAAATGTTATCATTTTATGTGATAATTCTATATAAAACCTATCATTTCATGTGTGCAAAGTCGTTACACATACATGAATGTCATAATTTGTATAAGATATGGCCATAATCTATAATACATGATATATCATGCATTCATTAGTTTTTATTAATAGTATATATATGTGTATTGAATAAATCATATTTACCTAGGAATTTATTTTGAATTGGTTTTATGTGAGAATGTTTATAACATTCTATGTATTTATGAAATGTGGAGATAGTCAATTACTCCAATTTATCAGAAGTTGTCTTAATTAAGTTATAAGGGTAAATTTATTTATTATCGTATGTTTCCAATGTTTTTAAAGTAGAAAACCTATTGAAAAATGTATGTGTATATATATATAAAGCTTAAAATGTTTTCATAAAATCTGACACTTGAACTTTGTAAATATGGTAAGGAATTAGGGAGTGAACTCATCCATTGGTAAGTGGGTAGGACCAATATGGACTTCAAAGTTTCAAGTGGCCTCAATGTTTTGTTTTTGGAAGACTACATATTATTTTTAGAAAAAACACTCGAATATGTTTAAAGCATTTTTTGAGAATAATTAATGTTCAAAGCAATGCAGTATTTTTATGGCATAAGTAATTTCAATGATGTTTTCAAATGGTATTTCTAAATTTATTTTTGAATGTATTTTCAAAGAATATTTTAAAAATATTTATCAAAGATTTTTAAAACCCCTTACCGGGTAAAATAATTTATCACCCTATGTTTTTAATTTATTTCTTATAGGGTTAGAGAATTTTCTTTGAGATGTGTATTTCATTGAGGAAGCAGCATGCTCAAATAATTTTATTTATTTAATTTTATTTTGTATTATTTTGTAAGTTGTATGGTATGTATCTAATTCTCCAAAACCTAGACTGGAAAATTTACTAGTTTGTAATAAATGTTTTGTGTTTGTTCAGTTTATTTTATATAAAAAAATATAAAAAACATTTATATGTGCTGATTCCGGAAGCATGGGATCGGGGCACTATATTCAACTTCTTATTTATTATTATTTTCTCCTTTATTCTAATTTTTTTCAAGAAGTGGAAACTTCAGTGGCTTGTTGGAGTACTATTATACTCTTTTGGTCCTCTTGAGCTAGATAGTTTGGTCCAATGAAGTTCATGGTCCTGCTTAACCAAAATTAAAAAAATGATACATCCTTATACAATGCTTTAAAATCAAATAAAACAAGAAAATCATCAAAAAAAGAAAATGTGGTATCCATTTTAAATGTTTTTTTAATGATTTTTTTTTTGAAATAAAAAAATGGAAAAACCACTCAAGAAAACATTATTTTCCCAAAAAAAGTGAAAAAAATTGACGACGTCATTATCGTAAGGATGGTCAAAGATACATTTATAGTGACTAATATATAACATAGTGGCTAACCTTGGGATCACTCTCAACAAATAAGTTTCAAGAGACCATGTGGTATTTTCAAAAAAAATAGAATCACTTCTAACACTTGCACTCTCCCAAAATGAATAAATTTCCCAAGTAGATCACTCCAGCCAAGAATTTCTCTGATTGAAGTGATCGTCGAAGGGTCAAAAGTCACACAATCCTCACTTAACAGCTCAATTTAGAAAGTAAAAAATAAGTGGAAGAGGATCAAGGGAAATCAAGGAGCGAATAAATTTGGTGTAAGAATGCACTATTTCATACTTCAAATCACCTTCATGGTCCACTTAGAATAAAGAAGAGGTGACAATAATCATGATAAAGCTCGAGTATCCAGATCATGTTGGGATTAAATTCCTGAAATTGATCTCGAAATTTAACTCTCAATTACTGGAGATTCGAAATCACATAACAAAGAGAGAAAAACACAAATAGCACAATTCAAAAAAAATGCACAATAGTATTTGTTAGGTCGAAATATACAAAGTAACACAGGAGGGGTTAATTTTTTATTCTCTAGAAACTTCCACAACTGTGAATTTTGACACCCACTGTGATTTATGTGGATATGCAATTTTTTTCTTCTGTATGAAAATATGCAGTGAATAAACAAAAATAAAGAACACAGATTTTTATAGTGGTTTGGGCATAAAGATCCCCTAATCCACTCTTCCAATCACTCTCTCTATGAGCTTGGTAAATTCCACTAGAATGGTCCTCTTATCACAAGACCAATAATCCACAACTGAGTGCAGGAAGTTAACACCTTTACATAAAGGCTAAACAAAACAAAACCTTCTAGTTCTATAATAGATAATTGGTTATCCACAGCTTATACCGAGAATCTGATACTCTATCACAATTGAGTACAAGTAGTCGAAACTCCAAAAAATCAAAAGAGATTAATTTCAAAGGTTCTGGTTGATCTTTACAGTTTCAGCAGTACAAAACTGATAAAAGATGGATCTTCCTCTTCAGAAAAAAAATATATTCAATAAAGAAACGTTCTGAAGCAATCCTTGTTTCATAATGATATCAATAATATAGAAACTAAATAGTAGTAGTAATCTTACAATATTAAAAGATTGAACATATTTATCTCCAAAGTGTATCTTGTTTCAGAATCAATCATTCATTGCAGCAACACTTTAAAAGATAATTTATATAATATAGTCACATATATTAATTGGTTATCACACACACATATATTTATATATTTTAATAGATACTATAAAAGAATATATAGAACATAAAATTTTCTTCGATACACCAGATCCAAAAGAATATCCTGATTGATCAAGAAAATTAAAATTCCAATTGACCAAGAGAGTCATAGAATCCCATAAAAATAAGATTG
This sequence comes from Viscum album, assembly GCA_963277665.1. NCBI lineage: Eukaryota > Viridiplantae > Streptophyta > Magnoliopsida > Santalales > Viscaceae > Viscum > Viscum album. Next base: position 214,322,782 of record OY728163.1, read on the forward strand.
ATTTTCTATGATGAACATGATTCTTTGAAACAATCAAAATGGTCCTTAAATTGGTCTTTAATTCTGACTTGACTGTTGTAGAAATCTCAGATTGAAAACATGGCTTCAAAAACTTCATCGTTGTAAACACAACGTAGGGTTGAGTTGCGCAACGTAGGGTTCCTTTGCGTAGTGTAGGGTTCCTTTTCATAGTGTAGGTTTTCTTTGCATAGCGTAGGGATGATAATCCATAAGTTTATCATTATCAACATAAAATCCTGAATGTAACATTAATTAACCATATGTTCGACTTTTTTGCACTTAGTGTATGAACAGTAAATCCAGACTCCAACATAGGGTTACTAATCCATACGTGTGTCGATTTTCCGAACGAAAGGATATCAATCCAAACACAAATTGTTTATCATAGTGTAGGTTTAATTCCATATGCAAGTGTAAACTTTTCAGCATAATGTAGGGTTGATATCATACGCAAGCATTTCACTTTTCCAATGTAACATAGGTTTGATACCATGTGCAAGCATTTCACTTTTCCAGTGTAACGTAGGGTTGATATCATACGTTCATTTACCGAATGTAGGGTTTTGAAATAGTGTTTCTAAATTTATTCCCGTAATTTTAAATTCCTTAAACAAAATATAAATTCCTCAAAACTTGCTCAAGAAAAGTTTATTAGAAAACAAACAAGGGTATTTGTGAACATAACAATCATCATAAATTATAGAGTATTTTTGAGAAAATACATGCCCAACATTATTCAAAAAACATAAAACATAGATAATGATATTTACAAATAAAAAATAGAAAAGTAAAACACAATAAATTGGAAGAAGAATAAGAGGGTAGAAAGTTTCTGTCTCTAGATAACAGAGACATTCCCATGTATGGGGTAGTTGTTCTTCGGTAAAATGAGATGCTAAAGTTATATAAGGGAGGAAGAAATGGTGGGTAAGAACCTATCATTGAATGGAAGTCACCATTGGTGGTGACCAATAGTAGGTAATTTTAGAGTTTTCCAAATTTTGAGGAGACTAGCGGTAGGTTGGGAGTCACCGTTGGTTCCAATGGTGACTCGTCAAGCAATGAGTCCAGGACCTAACAATGAGTACGATGGGTGATGGGGACTACTAAAAAAATCAAAGAAAAAAAAGAAACAAAATAAAATAAAAACATAAATTTAATTAAAATTTTCAATTTAACAAATGAAATTTCAAAAGAAATAAAAATTAAAACATTAAAATTTACATTATAAATTACAAAAAGAGAATGTAAATTTTCAAATTATCTCAATTATATTAATTTATAAAAAAAATAATATAAATTAAAATTTTCTAAAAATATGTTAAACAAAATAAATTGATAAAATTAAATGTATTACAACAATAAAAAATTAAATTCACTTTACTCAAAATAATTAACAGTGTTAATAAACTCAAAGAATTAAACAAGGTATTGGGTGGTATCCTATTCAATTACATTGGATTCCAAATAGGTTTTAATCTAGTTAGAGAAATGAGTATACCTTATAAGGGTCTGAGACTGCCCAACCCAATAAGCCTAATTTGATAAAAAGGATTGATATAGCTTAATTTTTTCAGTCTTTTTATTAAAAATACCTAAATTTAAATGTATGGTAAATAATAGGGTTGGGATTGAACTTTAATAAGTGACTAGGTACATGACCCTACCGGCTCGATTAAGTTATATTATAAATATATATTTTTTAAAAATCACAATATTAGGTATTTAATATTTCAGATTAAATATTATTATATGTAAAATTTGTTTAATTTGATAATATATTAAAGTCCGATAGGCTTTTTTTACAATACTTGATCAGAAAACGGGATTTTTTTTTCAAGACCTGATTAATAAATGGTTCGTTTTTTTCATTATGAACCTGATAGGCCTAGCCCATGTACAAGTATAATAATGAGGATGTGATATGTTTCATATTTGAATGGGGTTCAGGTGGTAGTGATTAGGTACCATAAACCTAAATCTGTTTATATATTTTTCTATTTTTTAATTTTTAATATTATATATGTGTGTGTGATCACCGTGAATGGGATTAGTGATGGTGGGTGTCCCAAGTATCAGACATTGTCACCAGGTTGCTCTGATCACTACCCCCACCCTCTTATCACACACACCCATGCTTCTTTCACAAATCTAATTTGTCGCTCCACTTCCCTTATCCCATTGTCACCCACATCCATGTTCCACCGTACATCACCACCCCCCACACACACACACACAGTGTACTTGTGGTTAGTGTTGTAGAACCACAACAATGTTCCACCCCTAATGAGAGTGACACCAAATATTACATGTGTTTATTAGATTTTGATTAGGGTAATTTTCATTGAGGTTAAATAGGTAATAATCATGCTTGAGTTTCAATATCATAATTCAAGTTTGATATTGGGGCCTCCATTCTCATGAGTACCCAACCCGCCATCTCAATTTTGAAGCAATATAAGTAATATGTGAATTAAATAGTCTATTGAGAATGAGAATACATTTTAAGTTTCTCATTGTTGTATTTCATAATGCTTCAGATAGTGGTCGCATACACTGCCCATGTTCCAATTGTGTTGGTAGACCTTGGTTGAGCCGTGAAGAAATCAGCTACCACATAACCAAATATGGTTTTCAAGCAAACTAATTTGTGTGGTATCACAATGGGGAGAAAATGAAATCTCAAATTGGTGATGATCAAAATGAAAGGACTGGAATAGAGAATTTGTTAGATGATCGGTTTCCGTTTATTCATCATCAAGAAAAAGAAAGGATTTAGACTCAAGAAGACTTTGATATGAGGATAGATGATGCATCTAGTGAAAATGATGATATTGATATGGTGAAAAAATTGAATGATGTTGTCATGATTCCAATATATTGACAATGCGATAAAATGAAAAAGCTGGAATTTTTAATCCGATTGTTTCATGGGAAAACTATGTATGAGATTTCTAATACAGGAATCGATTACATTCTTACCCTCTTTAAGGATTTACTTCCAGATGATGCAGATATTCCCTCAAACCACTATATGGCATGGAAGTTAGTTGAGGAACTTGGATTTTCAAGCAAAAAAAATCATGCTTGCCCGAAAGATTGCAGTTTATTCTAGGAGGAAATCGCTGAACGAAATGATTGTATAAAATGTGGCACATCTCGCTGGAAGTCAAAATCTGATGGAACACCATCCCGCATTCCACAGAAAGTAATGTGGCACTTTCCATTGATCCCCAAACTCCAAAATATTTTTATGTTTGATGACATATCAATAAAAATGAGATGGCATGATACTGAGAGAAAGAAGACTAATGATGAGTTGGTTCATCTTGAAGATGGATTTACATGGCAGATATTTGTTTCTCGACATCCTGATTTTGCAGCTAACATGTGTAATGTGAGGCTAAGTCTTTCATGTGACGGTTTTAATCCGTTTGGGCAGATGCTTACTTCGCACAGCACATGGCCAGTTTTTATACACATTTATAATCTTCCCCCATGGTTGTGTATGAAAAAACTTTTCTCTTTCATGAGTATACTCATATCTGGTCCTTATGATCCCGACATTGATATTGATGTATACATGAAACCTTTAATAAAAGAGTTGAAACTTCTTTGGGATGTGGGTGTGCACACATACAATGCATGTTTGAAATACATATTTTAGATGTGTGATGCGCTTATGTGGATGATCAATGATTTTCCGGCTTATGCAATAATTTCTGGATGGATCATGAAGGGAAAACTGTCATGTCCAGTTTGTATGAAGAATACACGATCCAGAAGACTAAAACATCGCTGTAGTTTCAGTTTTATGGGACATCGACGATTCTTTCCAAAGGATCATCCATATAGAATGAATCGTCAAAGATTTGATAATACCATAGAGACCGATGATCCACCTCAGCGTATGTCTAGAACTGATGTGATTAATGAATTGAAATATTTCAGTTTTTCATTCGGGAAGGGTCAAATGAAATCTAGAAAGAGAAAGAATGTTTCCACTGAAACCTGTTACAATTGGAGGAAGATGAGTATCTTTTTTGATTTTCCTTATTGGTCAACCAATTTGTTACTTCATTGTTTAGACGTAATGCATATTGAAAAGAATATATGCGAAATGTTGCTTTCAGTTCTTTGAAATGTCAATGGGAAGACAAAAGATTATTTATGATCTCGGCATGACTTGGTGGATTGGTGCATCAGACCAGAATTGCATCCTGTGCGTCTTAGTGAAAATAAATGGAAAATTCCATGTGCTTCTTATGTGATGGCACCTACAGAAATAAACAATTTCTAGAAGTATTAGAGACTATTAGAGTTCCCTATGGATATTTAAGCAACATATCTAAATGGGACAACAGAAGAGAGTTGAAGCTAAAATCTTTGAAGACTCATGATTATCATGTTCTACTGCATGAGTTGCTTCCAATAGAAATCCTTCAGCTTTTGTCCAATAATGTAAGGGTGAATGTTATTCGGTTGTTCCATTTTTTTAGAGATATTTGTGATAAGAATTTGTCCAAGTATTTCTTTCAAAAAATGTTGACAGATGCCCCATTAATTTTGTGTGAGTTAGAGAAAATATTTCCTCCACCATTTTTTACATGCATGTTGCATCTGACTGTCCATATTCCCACTGAAATACTTCTCTAAGGACCTGTTTCTTTTCATTGGATGTATCCAATTGAAAGAAATATGTACAAATTAAAGACTTATGTCTGAAACAGGAATCATCCTGAAGGTTCTATCGTGAACGGTTACTTGGCTCAAGAATGTATGGATTTATGCTCAATGTATTTGTCTGATCTTACTACAAGAATGAACAGATCAATGAGAAATGAAGAAGAACAATATGAGTAAATTGAACCCAATTTTCCATCACTTTCTCAAATAGGAGGAATTCCTAGATCATATACATTGAAGACATTAAGCCATGAAGAGCGGGAGATGGCACATCACACAGTTTTGTTCAAATGTGATTTGTTCGAGGACTATATCAGGTAAATAAATTAAATATGTATATCTTACATGTATATCTGTTAAACTATTCATATTTTTTATCTACAGGGAACATAAAACAATGATAAATAGAAAGCATTGTTCTTTATCTTTGAGAAGGAGGGAGACTTTTTACAACAAAGAGTTTTCTGCTTGGTTAAAATTGAAGGTAAAAATATTACTGTTTAAAATAATTATATCAATATTTAATTAAGTTTAATAGTCATTTATATTGCAGGTATTGAGTTTGTATGATGACTCTGTCTCTGAGGAAATAATAGCTTTCTCTTTTGGTCCTAATATCGTGGTTCGTGACTATAAATCAATTGTTATCAATGGGTAAAAATTTATTTTCACTGAACGAGCAAAGAACATGAGAACAAAACATGATGGTGTTTTGGTTACTACCATAATAGATTGTTATGCCAGTGCATCAGATAGTAGACCGCAATTTGAAAATGTGGGTTATTATGGAGTCATTGAGAAAATAATAATATTGGATTATTACTCTCATGGATGAGTCACAATGATAAAATGCCATTGGTTTGATTCGATGATGAGACAGAGTACATTTATTGATGATTGTGGATTTCAAGTAATTAATATGACCCGCACTCTTGCTACCGAATAACCATATGTGTTGGCATCAATACAATGCATAGAGTGATAGTTATGACTATAAGTGGGACATTTTATTTAAAATTGACATTAATTTTAGTAAAAAGAACAACTGGTATACTGAAAACTAAAAAAACACATTCGGATTGTTTTGATACTTTATCAAATGATCCATGAGTCATTTTTTATGTGTATTAATCAACCCCTTCTCATACTTATGTACGGTGTGACTGGTATGACTAAAAGTGTCTGTTATCAGTTTAAATTTTACATTTTAGTTCAAAACATGTCACTCACTGAAAACCAAGAAAATGCACTCCAATTATCTTGATAATTTATAAAATTGATTCATAAGTTATTTATGATATGTATTAAGCAGTATCATATCAAACTGGAACATGATGCGACCGGTATGACTCAAAATGTTTGTTTCCAATTTGAGATGACATTTGAGTAAAAAAACACAATTGGCATACTGAAAACTGAACAAAAACTTTTGAATCATTTTTATACTTTATGAAAACGATTCATGAGTTATTTTTTGATGTGTATGAGTCAACTACACCTCAATAAGATGCATGGTATGACAATTATGACTCTAAGTGTGTCTTTTTATTTAAAATTGACATTAATTCAAGTAAAAAAGAACAAGTGGCATACTAAAAACCAAGAAAATTCATTCATATTGTTTTAATAATTTAATAAAACAATCCACGAGTCATTTTTTATATGTATGAATCAATCAAACCTCAATCTGATGCATGGTGTGACCGGTATGACTAAAAGTGTCTGTTATTAGTTTAAAATTGACACTTTAGTTCAAAACGTGTCACTCACTGAAAACCAGGAAAACGAACTCTGATTGTATTGATAATTTAGGATATAGATTCATAAGTCCTTTGTGATGTGTATGAATTAGTCTCATGTCAAACTGACACACGGTGTTACCGGTATGACTCAAAATGCATAATTCCAGTTTGAAATGACATTTTAGTAAAAAAGCACAACTCACAAACAAAAAATCGACCAATTGCATTTGGATTGTTTTAATACTTTAGAAAAATGATTCATGAGTCATTTTTGATTTCTAGAAATCAACCCAACCTCAATCTAATGCACAGTGTGACCGGTATAACATCAAATGTGTATTTTTTATTAAATAATGACATTTTATTAGTGTATTATTTTATATTAATGTTTAATTTATTTCTATATAGTATTACTAACATAATATTTGTTTTCTTATATAGGATGAACCTTTTTCTTGGTTTGAGATGATTAATTTGGAAATTGATACCATTGGAGGACATTTTCGAGAGGGGATCACGGGCATCAAAAAATGAAACATTAATGTTTTTAAATGTTTGTTGAATAATTATATATGTAATTATATAAAAAATTGTTTAAATTGTATAAAGAAATGTTTTTTGTATATATCATAGGAAAAAAATTGTATTCATGGTTTCATATTAAATGTATGTAGCATTTTTTGAAATTATAGGTTTTTTTTGGGTGTGCTGTTATATTAACAGCACATTAACGCCAGCTAGGCCTTTATCAGCACTATTTTGAGAGTTGATAAAGGCCCCCCTTTATCAACACTGTGATTAATAGCACTTTTTTAGTGTTGTTAAAAGACATTTTTTGTGCTATTAAAGGTAATATGTGTAGTAGTGAAGATATAGTACAATGGCTAACCTCGGGGTTTCTTTCAAGGAAGTAGTGTTGAGAGCACGGGTGGTATATTTGAAAATATTTTTGTGTTTTTATATATTTTGAAAAAAAATCCAAATAAAACAAGAAAAAATAGTGCCAAAAAACAAATTAGAAGTGAAATGGTGAATAAACATAAGATAAACACAGAGGAAATAGAATATGAAAAACATAAAAGAAAGAAAGACAAAAAAGAAAGTCAACAAGAACAGGTCCAGACCCAGGTCAATCCACCCTCAACTCTCTATCATTGATCTATAAAGAATAAAACCAACAAGTCTCAACTGACTCATTTCATGGTTAATATCTTGATGCACACACATATCCTGCTAAGAATTTCTCCCGGATAAAAGAAATAATTTCAAAAACACAAGCACTCTCTCAAACACACAAGAACTCTCTCAAAATGAATAAATCTCCAAATCAGATCACTCTAGCTAAGAATTTTTCCCTGATTGAAGTGATTATTGAAGGGTCAAAATTCAAACAATCCTCGCTTAATTTCTTGATCGAGTGAGTCAAAAGAATAAGGGGTAAAATCAAAGAGAAAACAAATTTGGTGCAATAATGCGCTATTGCGCACTCCAAATCACCTTAATGATCTGTTTAGAATGAAGAAGAGGTGACGATTATCATGATGAAGCTCAGATATCCAGGTCTTGTCAGGATTCACTTCCAAAATCTGGACTCAAAAACTAGTTCTCCATTAATGGAAATTCGAGATCACAGAACAAAGAGAGAAAACACAAACACACAATTAAAAAAACACACAGTAGTATTCAAAAAACATAAAACACAAATTAAGATATTTATAGAGACAAAATAGAAAAGGAAAATAAAATGGAGTGGAAGAAGAATAGAGGAGTGGGTTCCCATCTCTAAATAGCAGAGACGTTCTCGTGTCTAGGGGTGTTGTTCTTTGTTAAAACGAGAAGGTAAAAATTCTAGAAGGGAGGGGGAAATGATGGATAAGAATTCACTATTGGATGGTAGCCACCATTGGCAGTGGCCAACGGTTAGAAAATTTGGAGTCTTACAAATTTTTAGGAGGTTGATAGTAGGTTGGAAGTCATTATTGGGTCTAACAGTGACTCGCATAGCAATGATTCTAGGACATGGTAGTGAGTGTGTAAGGAGGCGGTGACTCCTAAAAAAACTAAACAAACAAAAGAAAAGACTTAAAATCAAACACATAAATTAAATTAAAAATTAATCAATTTAACAAATGAAATTGCAAAAGAAAGAAAATTTAAAACATTAAAATTTACATTATATATTACAAAAAATAGAATGTAAAATTTTAAATTATCTCAATTACTATTTATTTAACAAATAAATTAATTCATATTAGAATTTATAAAAAATATTTTAACTAAATAAATTCATAAAATTTAATTTTTTTAAACAATAAAAATTTAAAGTCACTTTGATCAAATTAACTAACTAATTAATTAAAATAATTATTAAAATTAAATAATTAAATTAAAATTAAATATCACTAAGTATTATAGAAAAGAATCAGAATTTTAAACTTAATTTAATTATTTAAATTTTAAAAAATAACTGTAATTTATTTATTCATAAATGAAAAAAAATGAATTAATTAAATTGATGAATAAATTTAAAAGTAGTCAAAATAAGAGAAATGAAAAAACTAAATATATAAATAACTAAATAATTAAAATAATAAAAAAGCTGAAAAATTATTATATACACAAAAATAAAAGAATAATAAATTAATGTTAAATAGAATGAATAAATGAAATTTAAATTATTCAAAATAAAAAAAATCAATAAAATATATATTTTCACAACAAATGATAGTTTTATAAATTTAATAAATATAAGAAAAAAAATTTAGTTATCAATTAAAATACATTATTTTAATAATAAAGATAAAATAAAATTTAAAAAATGATATGGCAAAGGGAAATAAAAAACAGGAATATCAAACTCCTCCACACTTAAATGTTTTTTTGTCCCCAAATAAATGCATGCTTTTTTATTTGTAAAAACTAAAAAATGATTTTATGGTGAGCTCAAAAATGGAGCTTGTCTAGATTTTAAAAGCATAGGAAAAGAATCTGGACTGGATTTTCAAAAAATGTTCAAAGCCAAAAAAAGGTCATTCCTAACTTTAAACACCCACTGGAAATCAAGGGAACACAAAATAATTCTTTGTCAAAGATTTCATGCCTCCTATATAAAGTCACATGTTTCCCTACTTAAATTCTAGTTCAAGTTCCAAATATAAGAGTAATGACAGGTTAGATCAAGTGCAATTAAAACCTTAACAAAAGACACCTTCAATATTCACTTTCTCTTAGGTTCCATAAATTCTATTTTATTTTATTTTTATCACTTTATTGATACAACTCAAATGATATTCATACAAGTAAATTATCCTCTTCTTCATCTAGTTTCAAAAAAATCTAACTTTAATGAACTCATTTTAGACCACTAGGCACTTTATTCTTTTTTTTACATTTTTTTAACTCATCCTTTTATGTGAAAGGCACTGTGAAAAGGCACATATTTGATATGTACAAGGTGATAACACACACACACAGTTCTTAGAGACTCATATGTTTACCATGAGATTATATTTTTTTTCATTTTACTCCAGTTTCAAAGGACATTTAATATTACCATTTGAGTTGAATCCTTAAAGTGATTTTGTTTTATTAAAAATAAGAGTCTCCTAAGTTTGATTTCAAATATCAAGTTTCATAAAGTCATGATCCTAATTCTACAAATAGTTATCCTATCTCACTCTCTTCATTAGTACCTAAATGGAAAATTCATAAGAATAGTGTTCAATTGCACTTAGAAATCATACATCCTCAACAGTTTCAAACTCAGTGCAACTCTCAAAAACTAGAAAATTTTTATCCTCTAGGTAATAAAGAATTTATTTTCAGAATGAAGTAAAATAACCCTCAAGTTGTGAAAGATTTTGAATTTCTTTTAAAAAAGTTGGTATTTTTTTAAAAAAATTGACCATTTTTTGACAAAAAAAATAAGGAGAAATTAATATGTAAGAAAATACCCCTCTCTCCCACACTTAAAACTCGACATTTTCCCCAATTTTTACTCTCAAGATGAGTGATAGCTAAGTTAAAAATAGATGGTAAATGCATCAATTAAAATATTTTTAATGGGAAATAATGAAGTTCAAAAGTTTGTTTATCACACAAAAAAAAAGGGAAAACAAAAAATAAATAAATAGAAAATACAACCCACGAACCACCACAAGAAAATGAGTGAAAATTATTTTAAAATTATCATGTTTTAAGATTAAAAAAAATACAAATGATCTGTCTCAATTCAGTTCAAAAAGAAGCATGATGACCAATGTTGTTTAGCATAAATAGAATGAAAATAAAAACAATGGGTGCAAGCATGTTTCAAAAATTAGTTCATAATAATTTTCAACTCACTAAATTCCTGCAAGCTAATACCCAAAAATAAAAAAATCACTCTTTTCAAAAGAAATCAGGGGGACTCCCCCACACTTAAGTCCTAGTATCAGGAAACAAAAATTGTTCACAAGTAAAATTTACAGCACTAAAACAGAATTAAAATGATGAAATTAAAAGCAACTACTTCCCTCATATAGAAGTTGTCCATTCATTTTTTTAATGAAACATCTCTATATTTTCCTTTTGCAAGAACTATGGATTCTCCATTCAAGTTCCTACAAGTATAAAAAAATTAAAATTATACTTATAGATTAAAATCTCAAAAATAAATGCAACCAGGGTTGAGTTAGAGAGTTTTGATCTGGGAAATTTCAGTGAGTTGGTCCCTTTGACCTTGACCGAATTCCACATGGAACTAACTATCTGATTATTGTCCTACAAGAAAATAGCACAAATTAAAATAGCATGCATAAACAAACTAAAACAAGAAATAAAAGGGATAATCTTGGGATATACCCCCAAGGGATGTTGTAGTTTGACTACCCACAATTGGATGGTCAATGGATCAACCCCAGTCTGATGGGGGATGTGACTTCTTGCTTAATAACCACCAGACATGGTTCTTCCCAACTTTAGTATTGGTCAGCTTCCTTCGTGTCTCACTCCTTAGTAATGGAGTACCTCATGTAGATTAATGTATAGTTAAATAAAATGTAGTGGAACTCCCCCCTCTTCTGTATCTTGAGGGTTGGTGTGTATAGGTGGTGAGACTTCAGCACTAGGATGAGACTTGTCTTCTGGTTTATCTTGAATGATAAATCCTTCGTTGATATCTAAGAGTATCATCATCCTCCTTTGTCCTTATGCACATATTTAACAATTCATCTTCAATAGTATCTCCCAAAGTAGAATTTTCATCCAGAATTCAGAGGTTTATAAATTCCTTTGTAGGTGCAGCTTTAACTTCCTTTTGATTCTCCAATAAATCACAAAGATAGATTGCATCTTAAATACCTTAAATGGGTGCAAAAATATTAAATCAACTTTAATATAATCAAATTCAAATAAAAAGACAGATCCCTCTAAATAATTTTCAACTCCTTAAAGTAGTGTAACTTATTCCTCTTGATTGAACAATGATCCTGGGAGTATGATCGGGTCAAGAGTGAGGTAGTTAACCTCCTCCAACCTTTCTTCAAAACATAGTGCCTCTGGGGTGGTTTCTTTCAAGGAAATGACAAGGATGTCTTGTACTGGCTCATCATGTTGAAACATAGAAAAATCATTAGAAAATTCAGAACACATAATATCAACAAATGAAGTCTTGGAAATAAAATTATCATCCATACTGTACTCAGCTTCTTCAATGTATGTATGTCATATCTCATGCCAACCCTTGAAATAGTATTATGGATGTATCTCATGAATTTCCAGCAATATATCAGAGGGTGTTTCAAACTCAAATATTTGCAGCTCTAATGTAACACCCCAAGAAATTTAAATAGTAATTTATTTTAATTCAGAATTCGTTTAATAATTTGTTTTCATATTTTAATAATAATGAAGGGAAAACAAATTTTTTAAAGAAAAATATTATTTTATTTAAGATAATATATTTAATAAATATATCAGTATATAATATATTTTTTATATAAATTTGATATTATAAATATATATAATTATATTAATATAAAAAACCAATTTATATAAAAGTTAAAAAAATTATCAAAGCTTTATATGTATAAAAAATAGTTCATGTTTTTTTTTAAAAAAAATTATATATTTTGACAAAACAAAATGATAAAAAAAATAGAGAAAAATGCTTATAAAAGGATGAGTAATAAAATGAAAAAAGATGAGAATAAAATAGAACTAATCATTACTTACAAAAAAATGATAACATAATAATGATAATCATGACTTTAACAATGAGGGGGAGAGAGTCTTAAGATACAAAAAAGAGAAAAAATGTGCAAGTCAAAAAAATGCTAAATTAAACTTAAAAAAAGTGAGAAAAAAACAAGTGGAAAAATAAGAATTCAAATGATTAAAAAAAAGAAAAAAATACAAAAGAAAATGATAAATCAACTCATTAAAAAATAAAAAAAAATATAGTAAAATAATAAAATATAAAATATGATAAAATAAAAAGCAAAAAGAAAAAAATGACTTGCGTGAGAGTCCCTCTTTGAAAGTCTTCACGAGTTTAGAGTAGGATAAGAATATGATTTATATAAAAATTAAATAAATTGGATCCCAATTCCATTTTTAGGTTTCCCTACAAGTTTCAAAAGAAATATATATATATATATATATATATGTATAACCCTCTTGTTGCACACCCTGCATAACCCGTACTATCATTTTCACGCTTCCTGATTGCTTCTCATGTGTCTGAGACACAGGAAAAAGGGTTGTTGGTTCATTTCATTAAGGTAAGGGTTTAATTTTATCAATTTAAGTTTAATTTGAAAATTTATATATGTATATATAAATATATAATCAAATCCATCTATCTATTTTCATTTTCATAAATTTATAGCGTAAGGGTTAATTATTTTTATGTTCAAATTTATATGTAATGGTCTTACTTATTTTTATCAATATATGTTTATGTTTAAATTAAAAAAATATATATAAATATAATTATATATATGTATATATTTAATTATCTATCTATATATTTTAATAATTTATGAATATAAGGGTTATTTCTGTTTTACAATTTATATAAGTATGCTTTCTTCTAAATAAAATCATTTAAGGGTTTAATTTATTTTTATCAGTTTATTTTTAAATTATAAGATATATATATATATATATGAATATATTTAACTTTTTATCTAACTATTTTAGGAATTTATGAATGTAAGGGTTTGATTTTAATTTCAATTTACCAAACTATGACGGATTTAAGAAGATATATACATATATGTATATCTTTATATATGTGTGTGTGTGTGTGTCTATCCATTTGTCTTAAAAATATATGATGTAATGGGATTGTTTATTTTTATTTATCAAAGGGTTTGAATCTATTTTCAATCTATATATATATGTATGTATGTATCTATATATGTATATCGATCTATTTATATTTATTTGTTTTAAGAATTAAAAGGGATTAATCATTTATTTTCAAATCCACATGCATGGATTTGAATTGGTTTTTAATATATCATTTTATGTGTATATTTTATATATAAATGATAAATGTTATCATTTTATGTGCTAATTCTAAATAAAACCTATCATTTCATGTGCACAAAGTCATTACACATACATAAATGTCATAATTTGTATAAGATATAAACATGATCTATAAAACATGACATATCATGCATATGTTATTTTTTATTAATTGTATATATATGTGTATTGAATAAATCATATTTACCTAGGAATTTATTTTGAATTGGTTTTATGTGAGAATTTTTATAACATTCTTTGTATTTATGATAAGTGGAGATAGTAGGTTACTCCAATTTATCAGAAGCTATATTAATTAAGTTATAATTGTAAATTTATTTATTAGAATATGTTGTCAATTTTTTAAATAGAAAACCCAATGAAAAATATGTGTGTATATATATAAAAAAAATATTAAAATGTTTTCATAAAATCCAACACTATAAATTTGTAAATATGGTAGGGAATTAAGGAGTAAACCCATCCCTCTGCAAGTGGGTAGGCCCAAGACAACCTTCAATGTTTCATGTGGCCTCAATGTTTTGTTTTCAGAAGCTTGCATATTGTTTTTAGAAAAATCACTAGAATATGTTTAAAGCGATTTTTTAGCATAATTAATTTTCAAAGCAGTGAAGTATTTTTAAGGTGTAAGTAATTTCAATGATGTTTTAAAAAGGTATTTATAAATGTATTTTTGAAAGTATTTTCAAAAAATATTTTAAAAGTATTTATCAAAGATTTTTAAAACCCCTTACTGGGAAAAATAATTGTTCACCCTATGTTTTTAATTTATTTCTCACAGTTTTAGTGGATTTTATTTGAGATGTGTATTTCATTGAGGAAGCAGCACATTCAAATACTTTTATTTATTTCCTTTTATTTTTTAGAGTTTTGTAAGTTATATGGAATGTATCTAATTCTCCAAAACCTAGACCGATAAAAGTTCCTGGTATGTAATAAATATTGTATATTTGTTCAGTTTCTTTTATATAAAAATATATATACAGTATTTATATACGGAATATATATACAGAATATATATACAGCATATATATACGGCATATATATACGGCATATATATACGTAATTTATATAAAAATATATATACGACATATATATACTGCATATATATATACGGCATTTATATGTAAGGGCTTAATTTATTTTTATTAGTATATGTTTATGCTTAAATTACAAAGATATATATACATATAATTATATATATGTATATATTTATATATCTACCTATCTATTTTAAGA
Organism: Viscum album; assembly: GCA_963277665.1. Taxonomy (NCBI): domain Eukaryota; kingdom Viridiplantae; phylum Streptophyta; class Magnoliopsida; order Santalales; family Viscaceae; genus Viscum; species Viscum album. The sequence goes on from OY728163.1 coordinate 214,338,006, forward strand.
ATTTATGAATATAAGGGTTATTTCTATTTTACAATTTATATAAGTATATTTTCTTCTAAATAAAATCATGTAAGGGTTTAATTTATTTTTATCAGTTTATTTTAAAATTACTAGATATATATATACATATATATATGCATACATATATATGTGTGTGTGTGTGTGAATATATTTATGAATGTAATGGGTTTATTTTAATTTCAATTTATCAAACTATGATGGATTTACATAGATATAAACATATATGTATATCTTTGTGTGTGTGTGTGTGTGTATCTATCCATTTGTCTTTAAAATACATGATATAGGGGGATTTTTTATTTTTATTTATCAAAGGGTTTGAATCTATTTTCAATCTATCATTCTATGTTTAATTTACAAAGATTTATATATATATATATATATGTATGTATGTATGTATGTATGTATGTATGTATGTATGTATGTATGTATGTCGATCTATTTATATTTTTTTGTTTTAAGAATTAAAATGGATTAATCATTTATTTTCAAATTCACATGTAGGGATTTGAATTGGTTTTTAATCTATCATTTTATGTGTATATTTTTTATGCAAATGAAAAATGTTATCATTTTATGTGCTAATTCTATATAAAACCTATCATTTCATGTGTGCAAATTCGTTACACATACATGAATGTCATAATTTGTATAAGATATGGCCATAATCTATAATACATGATATATCATGCATTCATTAGTTTTTATTAATAGTATATATATGTGTATTGAATAAATCATATTTACCTAGGAATTTATTTTGAATTGGTTTTATGTGAGAATGTTTATAACATTCTATGTATTTATTACAAGTGGAGATAGTCAATTACTCCAATTTATCAGAAGTTATCTTAATTAAGTTATAAGTGTAAATTTATTTATTAGCATATGTTTCCAATGTTTTTAAAGTAGAAAACCTATTGAAAAATGTATGTGTATATATATATAAAGCTTAAAATGTTTTCATAAAATCTGACACTTGAACTTTGTAAATATGGTAGGGAATTAGGGAGTGAAATCATCCATTGGTAAGTGGGTAGGACCAATATGGACTTCAAAGTTTCAAGTGGCCTCGGTGTTTTGTTTTTGGAAGACTACATATTATTTTTAGAAAAAACACTGGAATATGTTTAAAGCAATTTTTGAGCATTATTAATTTTCAAAGCAATGCAGTATTTTTATGGCGTATGTAATTTCAATGATGTTTTCAAATTGTATTCCTAAATTTATTTTTGAATGTATTTTCAAAGAATATTTTAAAAATATTTATCAAAGATTTTTAAAACCCCTTACCGAGTAAAATAATTTATCACCCTATGTTTTTAATTTATTTCTTTAGGGTTAGAGAATTTTCTTTGAGATGTGTATTTCATTGAGGAAGCAGCACGCTCAAATAATTTTATTTATTTAATTTTATTTTGTATAGTTTTGTAAGTTGTATGGTATGTATCTAATTCTCCAAAACCTAGACTCGAAAATTTACTAGTATGTAATAAATGTTTTGTGTTTGTTCAGTTTCTTTTATATAAAAAAATATAAACAACATTTATATATGCTGAGTCCGGAAGCATGGGATCGGGGCACTATATCCAACTTCTTATTTATTATTCTTTTCTCTTTTATTATAAGTTTTTTCAAGAAGTGGAAACTTCAGTGGCTTGTTGGAGTACTATTATACTCTTTTGGTCCTCTTGAGCTAGATAGTTTGGTCCAAGGAAGTTCATGGTCCTCTTTAACAAAAATTGAAAAAATGATACATCTTTATACAATGATTTAAAATCAAATAAATCAAGAAAATCATCAAAAAAAGAAAATGTGGTATCCATTTTAAATGTTTTTTTAATGCTTTTATTTTATATTATTTTTAAATAAAAAAATGGAAAACCCACTCAAGCAAACATTATTTCCCCAAAAAAAGTGAAAAAAATTGACGACGTCATTATCGTAAGGATGGTCAAAGATACATTTATAGTGACCAATATATAACATAGTGGATAACCTTGGGAGCACTCTCAAGAAATAAGTTTCAAGAGACCATGTGGTATTTTCCAAAAAAAATAGAATCACTTCCAACACTTGCACTCTCCCAAAATGAATAAATTTCCCAAGTAGATCACTCCAGCCAAGAATTTCTCTGATTGAAGTGATCGTCGAAGGGTCAAAAGTCACACAATCCTCACTTAACAGCTCAATTGAGCAAGTAAAAAATAAGTGGAAGAGGATCGAGGGAAATCAAGGAGCGAATAAATTTGGTGTAAGAATGCACTATTTCATACTCCAAATCACCTTCATGGTCCACTTAGAATAAAGAATAGGTGACAATAATCATGATGAAGCTCGAGTATCCAGATCATGTTGGGATTAAATTCCCTAAACTGATCTCTAAATTTAACTCTCAATTACTGGAGATTCGAAATCACATAACAAAGAGAGAAAAACACAAATAGCACAATTCAAAAAAAAATCACAATAGTATTTTTTAGGTCGGAATATACAAAGTAACACAGGAGGGGTTAATTTTTTATTCTCTAGAAACTTCCACAACTCTGAATTTTGACACCCATTGTGATTTATGTGGATATGCAATTTTTTTCTTCTGTATGAAAATATTCAGCGAATAAAAAAAAATTAAGAACATAGATTTTTATAGTGTTTTGGGCATAAAGATCCCCTAATCCACTCTTCCAATCACTCTCTCTACGAGCTTGGTATATTCCACTAGAATGGTCCTCTTATCACAAGACCAAGAATCCACAACTGAGTGCAGGAAGTTAACACCTTTACATCAAGGCTAAACAAAAAAACCTTCTAGTTCTATAATAGATAATTGGTTATCCACGGCTTATACCAAGAATATGATACTCTATCACAATTGAGTACAAGTAGTCAAAACTCCAAAAAATCAAAAGAGATTGATTTCAAATGTTCTAATTTATCTTCACAGTTTCAGCAGTACAAAACTGATAAAAGATGGATCTTCCTCTTCAGAAAAGAATATATTCAATAAAGAAACGGTCTAAAGCAATCCTTGATTCATAGTGATATCAATAATATAGAAACTAAATAGTAGTAGTAATCTTACAATAGTAAAAGATTGAACATGTTTATCTCCAAAGTGTAGCTTGTTTCAAAATCAATCATTCATTGAAGCAGCACTTTAAAAGATAATTTATATAATATAGTCACATATATTAATTGGTTATCACACACACACATATATTTATATATTTGAATATATACTCTAAAAGAATATATATAACATAAAATTTTCTTCGATACACTAGATCCAAAAGAATATCCTGATTGATCAAGAAAATTCAAATTCCAGTTGACCAGGAGATTCGTAGCATCCCATAAAAATAAGAGTGATTTTCTCTGATGAAAATGATTCTTTGAAACAATCAAAATGGTCCTTAAATTGGTCTTTAATTCTGACTTGACTGTTGTAGCAATATCAGATTGAAAACATGGCTTCAAAAACTTCATCGTTGTAAACACAACGTAGGGTTGAGCTGCGCAACGTAGGGTTCCTTTGCGTAGTGTAGGGTTCCTTTGCATAGTGTAGGGTTTCTTTGCGTAGCGTAGGGATGATAATCCATATTTATTATCATTATTAACATAAAATCCCGAATGTAACATTAATTAACCATATGTTCACTTTTTTGCACGTAGTGTGTGAACAGTAAATCCAGACTCCAACATAGGGTTACTAATCCATACGTGTGTTGATTTTCCGAACGAAAGGATATCAATCCAAACACAAATTGTTTATCACAGTGTAGGTTTAATGCCATATGAAAGTGTAAAAATTTCAGGGTAATGTAGGGTTTATATCATACGCAAGCATTTCACTTTTCCAATGTAACATAGGTTTGATATCATGCGTAAGCATTTCACTTTTCCAGTGTAACGTAGGGTTGATATCATACGTTCATTTACCGAATGTAGGGTTTTGAAATAGTGTTTCCAAATTTATTCCCGTAATTTTAAATTCCTTAAACAAAATATAAATTCCTCAAAACTTGCTCTAGAAAAATTTATTAGAAAATAAACAAGGGTATTTGTGAACATAACAATCATCATAAATTATAGAGTATTTTTGAGACAATACATGCCCAACATTATTCAAAAAACATAAAACATAGATAATGATATTTACAAATACAAAATAGAAAAGTAAAACACAACAAATTGGAAGAAGAATAAGAGGGTAGAAAGTTTCTGTCTCTAGATAACAGAGACATTCCCGTGTATGGGGTAGTTGTTCTTCGGTAAAATGAGATGTTAAGGTTATAGAAGGGAGGGAGAAATTGTGGGTAAGAACCTATCATTGAATGGAAGTCACCATTGGTGGTGACCAATGGTAGGTAAATTTATATTTTTCCAAATTTTGAGGAGACTGGCGGTAGGTTGGGAGTCACCGTTGGGTCCAATGGTGACTCTTCAAGCAATGAGTCTAGGACCTGACAATGAGTACGATGGGTGATGGGGACTACTAAAAAAATCAAAGAAACAAAAGAAACAAAATAAAATCAAAACATAAATTAAATTAAAATTTTCAATTTAACCAATGAAATTGCAAAAGAAATAAAAATTAAAGCATTAAAATTTACATTATAAATTAGAAAAAGAGAATGTAAATTTTTAAATAATCTCAATTATATTAATTTATAACAAAAATAATTTAAATTAAAATTTTCTAAAAATATGTTAAACAAAATAAATTGATAAAATTAAATGTATTACAACAATAAAAATTTAAATTCACTTTACTCAAAATAATTAACAGTGTTAATAAACTCAAAGAATTAAACAAGGTATTGGGTGGTATCCTATTCAATTACATTGGATTCCAAATAGGTTTTAATCTAGTTAGAGCAATGAGTATACCTATAAGGGTCTGAGACTGCCTAGCCCAATAAGACTAATTTGATAAAAATGACTGATATAGCTTAATTTTTAAGTCTTGTTATTAAAAATACCTAAATTTAAATGTATGGTAAATAATAGGGTTGGGATTGAACTTTAATAAGTGACTAGGTATGTGACCCTACCGGATCGATTAAGTTATATTATAAATATATATTTTTTAAAAATCACAATATTAGGTATTTAATATTTCAGATTAAATATTATTATATGTAAAATTTGTTTAATTTGATAATATATTAAATCCCTATAGGATTTTTTTTCAAGACTTGATCGGAAAAGGGGATTTTTTTTCAAGACCCAATTAATAAATGGTTCTTTTTTCATTATGAACCCGATAGGCCTAGCCCATGTACAATTATAATAATGAGGATGTGATATGTTTCATATTTCAATGGGGTTCGGGTGGCAGTGATTAGGTACCATAAACCTAAATCTGTTTATATATTTTTCTATTGTTTAATTTTTAACATTATATATGTGTGTGAGATCACCGTGAATGGGATTAGTGATGGTGGGTGTCTCAAGTATCAGACATTATCACCAGGTTTCTCTGATCACTACCCCCACCCTCTTATCACACACACCCATGCTTCTTTCACAAATATAATTTTTCGCTCCACTTCCCTTATCCCATTATCACCCACATCCATGTTCCACCGTACATCACCACCCCCCCCCCCACACACACACACAGTGTACTTTTGGTTAGTGTTGTAGAACCACAACAATGTTCCACCCCTAATGAGAATGACACCAAATATTACATGTGTTGATTGAATTTTGATTAGGATAACTTTCATTGAGGTTAAATAGGTAATAATCATGCTTGAGTTTCAATATCATAATTCAAGTTTGATATTGGGTCCTCCATTCTCATGAGTACCCAACCCGTCATCTCAATTTTGAAGTAATATAAGTAATATGTAAATTAAATAGTCTATTGAGAATGAGAATACATTTTAAGTTTATCATTGTTGTATTTCACAATGCTTCAGATAGTGGTCGCATACACTGCCCATGTTCCAATTGTGTTGGTAGACCTTGGTTGAGCCGTAAATAAATCATCTACCACATAACCAAATATGGTTTTCAAGCAAACTACTTTGTGTGGTATCACAATGGGGAGAAAATGAAATCTCAAATTGGTGATGATCGAAATGAAAGGAATGGAATAGAGAATTTGTTAGATGATCGGTTTCTGTTTATTCATCATCAAGAAAAAGAAAGGATTTAGACTCAAGAAGACTTTGATATGAGGACAGATGATGCATCTAGTGAAAATGGTGATATTGATATGGTGAAAAAATTGAATGATGCTTTCATGACTCCAATATATCGAAAATGCGATAAAATGAAAAATCTGGAATTTTTAATCTGATTGTTTCATGGGAAAACTATGTATGAGATTTCTAATACAGCAATCAATTACATTCTTACCCTCTTTAAGGATTTACTTCCAGATGATGCAGATATTCCCTCAAACCACTATATGGCATGGAAGTTAGTTGAGGAACTTGGATTTTCAAGAAACAAAATTCATGATTGCCCGAAATATTGCAGTTTATTCTGGGAGGAAACCGCTGAACGAAATGATTGTATAAAATGTGGCACATATCACTGGGAGTCAAAATCTGATGGAACACCATCCCGCATTCCACAAAAAGTAATGTGGCACTTTCCATTGATCCCCAGACTCCAGAATCTTTTTATGTTTGATGACATATCAATAAAAATGAGATGGCATGATACCGAGAGAAATAAGACTAATGATGAGTTGGTTCATCTTGAAGATGGATTTGCATGGCAGAGATTTGATGCTCGACATCCTGATTTTGCAGCTAACGTGCGTAATTTGAGGCTTAGTCTTTCATGTGACGGTTTTAATCCATTTGGGCAGATTCTTACTTCACACAGCACATGGCCAGTTTTTATACACATTTATAATCTTTCCCCATGGTTGTGTATGAAAAAACCTTTCCCTTTCATGAGTATACTCATATCTGGTCCTTATGATCCCGACATTGATATTGATGTATACATGCAACCATTAATAAAAGAGTTGAAACTTCTTTGGGATGTGGGTGTGCACACATACAATGCATGTTCAAAATACATATTTCAGATGTGTGTTGCGCTTATGTGGATGATCAATGATTTTCCAGCTTATGCAATAATGTCTGGATGGATCATGAAGGGAAAACTGTCATGTCCAGTTTGTATGAAGAATACACGATCCATAAGACTGAAACATCGTTGTAGTTCTAGTTTTATGGGACATCGATGATTCTTGCCAAAGGATCATCCATATAGAATGAATCGTCGAAGATTTGATAATACCATAGAGACCGATGATCCACCTCAGCGTATGTCTAGAACTGATGTGCTTAATGAATTGAAATATTTCATTTTTTCATTCGGGAAGGGTCAAATGAAATCTGGAAAGAGAAAGAGTGTTTCCACTGAAACCTGTTACAATTGGAGGAAGAGGAGTATCTTTTTTGATTTGCCTTATTGGTTAACCAATTTGTTACTTCATTGTTTATACATAATGCATATTGAAAAGAATATATGTGAAATGTTTCTTTCGGTTCTTCTAAATGTCAAGGGGAAGACAAAAGATGATTTATGATCTCGGTGTGACTTGGTGGATCGGGGCATCATACCAGAATTGCATCCTTTGCGTATCAGTGAAAATAAATGGCAAATTCCATGTGCTTCTTATGTGATGGAACCTATGAAAAAAAACAATTTCTGGAAGTATTAGAGACTATTAGAGTTCCCGATGGCTATTCAAGCAACATATCTAAATGGGTTAACAGAAGAGAGCTGAAGTTAAAATCTTTGAAGACTCATGATTATCATGTTCTACTGCATGAGTTGCTTCCAATAGAAATCCGTCAGCTTTTGTCCAATAATGTAAGGGTGAATGTTATTCGGTTGTTCCATTTGTTTAGAGACATTTGTGATAAGAATTTGTCCAAGTCTTTCTTGCAAAAAATGTTGACAGATGCCCCATTAATTTTGTGTGAGTTAGAGAAAATATTTCCTCCACCATTTTTCACATGCATGCTCATCTGACTGTCCATATTCCCACTGAAAAACGTCTCTAAGTACCTGTTTCTTTTCATTGGATGTATCCAATTGAAAGAAATATGTACACAATAAAGACTTATGTCTGAAACAGGAATCATCCCGAAGGTTCTATCATTAACGGTTACTTGGCTCAAGAATGTATGGATTTCTGCTCAATGTATTTGTCTGGTATTACTACAAGAATGAACAGACCAATGAGAAATGAAGAAGAACAATATGAGTAAATTGAACCCAATTTTCCATCACTTTCTCAAACAGGAGGAATTCCTAGATCATATACATTGAAGACATTAAGCCATGAAGAGCGGGAGATGGCACATCACACAGTTTTGTTCAAATGTGATTTGTTCAATGACTATATCAGGTAAATAAATTTAATATGTATATCTTACATTTATATCTGTTAAACTATTCATATTTTTTATCTACAGGGAACATAAAACAATGATAAATAGAAATCATCGTTCTTTATCTTTGATAAGGAGGGAGAATTTGCATATCAAAGAGTTTTCTGCTTTGTTAAAATTGAAGGTAAAAATATTACTGTTTAAAATAATTATATCAATATTTAATTAAGTTTAATAGTCATTTATATTGCAGGTATTGAGTTTGTATGCTGACTCTGTCTCTGAGAAAATAAGATCTTTCTCTTTTGGTCCAAATACCGTGGTTTGTGACTATAAATCAATTGTTATCAATGGGTACAAATTTATTGTCACTGAACGAGAAAAGAACATGAGAACAAAACATGATGGTGTTATGGTTACTACCATAATAGATTGTTATGCCAGTGCATCAGTAGACCGCAATTTTAAAATGTGGGTTATTATGGAGTCATTGAGAAAATAATAATATTGGATTATTACTCTCATGGACGAGTCACAATGATAAAATGCCATTGGTTTGATTCGATGATGAGATAGATCACATTTATTGATGATTGTGGATTTAGAGTAATTAATACGACTCGCACTCTTTATATCGAAGAACCATGTGTGTTGGCATCAATACGATACATATAGTGATAGTTATGACTCTAAGTGGGACATTTTATTTAAAATTGACATTAATTTTAGTAAAAAGAACAACTGGTATACTAAAAACTAAGAAAACACATTTGGATTGTTTTGATACTTTATTAAATGATCCATGAGTCATTTTTTATGTTTATTAATCAACCCCTTCTCATACTTATGTACGGTGTGACTGGTATGACTAAAAGTGTCTATTATCAGTTTAAATTTGACATTTTAGTTCAAAACATGTCACTCACTAAAAACCAAGAAAATGCACTCCAATTATCTTGATAATTTTGAAAATCGATTCATAAGTTCTTTATGATATGTATTAAGCAGTATCATATCAAACTGGAACACGATGTGACCGGTATGACTCAAAATGTTTGTTTCCAATTTGAGATGACATTTGAGTAAAAAAACACAATTGCCATAATGAAAACTAAACAAAAACATTTGAATCATTTTTATACTTTATGAAAATGATTCATGAGTTATTTTTGATGTGTATGAGTCAACTACACCTCAATAAGATGCATGGTATGACAATTATGACTCTAAGTGTGCCTTTTTATTTAAAATTGACATTAATTCATGTAAAAAAGAACAAGTGACATACTAAAAACCAAGAAAATGCATTCATATTGTTTTGATACTTTAATAAAACAATCCATGAGTCATTTTTTATATGTATGAATCAATCAAACCTCAATCTGATGCATAGTGTGACCGGTATGACTAAAAGTGTATTTTATTAGTTTAAAATTGACATTTTAGTTCAAAATGTGTCACTCACTGAAAACCAGGAAAATGATCTCTAATTGTCTTGATATATTAGGATATAGATTCATAGGTCCTTTGTGATGTGTATGAATTAGTCTCATGTCAAACTGACAAACGATGTTACCGGTATGAATCAAAATGCGTAATTCCAGTTTGAAATGACATTTTAGTAAAAAAGCACAACTCACAAACAAAAAATCAACCAAATGAATTTGGATTGTTTTAATACTTTATAAAAATGATCCATGAGTCATTTTTGATTTCTAGAAATCAACCCCACCTCAATCTGATGCATGGTGTGACCGGTATAACATCAAATGTGTCTTTTTTATTAAATAATGACATTTTATTAGTGTATTATTTGATATTAATGTTTAATTTATTTCTATATAGTATTACTAACATAATATTTGTTTTCTTATATAGGATGAACCTTTTTCTTGGTTTGAGATGATTAATTTGGAAATTGATACCATTGGAGGACATTTTCAAGAGGGGATCACGGGCATCAAAACATGAAACATTAATGTTTTTAAATGTTTGTTGAATAATTATATATGTAATTATATAAAAAATTGTTTAAATTGTATAAAGAAATGTTTTTTTGTATATATCATAGGAAAAAAATTGTATTCATGGTTTCATATTAAATGTATGTAGCATTTTTTGAAATTATAGGGTTTTTTTTTGTGTGTTGTTATATTAACAGCACATTGACGCCAGCTAGGCCTTTATCAGCACTATTTTGAGAGTTGATAAAGGCCCCCCTTCATCAAAAACTATGATTAATAGCACTTTTTTAGTGTTGTTAAAAGACATTTTTTGTGCTATTAAAGGTAATATGTGTAGTAGTGAAGATATAGTACAATGGCTAACCTCAGGGTTTCTTTCAAGGAAGCAGTGTTGAGAGCCCGGGTGGTTTATTTGAAAATATTTTTGTGTTTTTATATATTTTGAAAAAAAATCCAAATAAAACAAGAAAAAACAGTGCTAAAAAAATCAGAAGTGAAATGGTGAATAAACCTAAGATAAACATAGAGGAAATAGAACATGAAAAACATAAAAGAAAGAAAGACAAATAAGAAAGTCAGCAAGAACAGGTCCAGACCCAGGTCAATCCACCCTCAACTCTCTATCATTGATCTACAAAGAATAAAACCAACAAGTCTCAACTGACTCATTTCATGGTTAATATCTTGATGCACACACATATCTTGCTAAGAATTTCTCCCTGATAAAAGAAATCATTTCCAAAACACAAGCACTCTCTCAAACACACAATAACTCTCTCAAAATGAATAAATCTCCAAATCAAATCACTCTAGCTAAGAATTTTTTCCTGATTGAAGTGATTATTGAAGGGTCAAAAGTCACACAATCCTCGCTTAATTTCTTGATCGAGTGAGTCAAAATAATAAGGGGTAAAATCAAAGAGAAAACAAATTTGGTGCAAGAATGCGCTATTACGTACTCCAAATCACCTTAATGATCTGCTTAGAATGAAGAAGAGGTGACGATTATCAAGATGAAGCTCAGATATCCAGGTCTTGTCAGGATTCACTTCCAAAATCTGGACTCAAAAACTAGTTCTCCATTAATTGAAATTCGAGATCACGGAACAAAGAGAGAAAACACAAACACACAATTTAAAAAACACACAGTAGTATTCAAAAAACATAAAACACAAATTATGATATTTATAGAGACAAAATAGGAAAGGAAAATAAAATAGAGTGGAAGAAGAATAGAGGAGTGGGTTCCCATCTCTAAATAGTAGAGACGTTCTCGTGTCTAGGGGTGTTGTTCTTTGGGAAAATGAGAGGGTAAAAATTCTAGAAGGGAGGGGGAAATGATGGATAAGAATTCACTATTGGATGGTATCCACCATTGGCAGTGGCCAACGGTTAGAAAATTTAGAGTCTTCCAAATTTTTAGGAGGTTGATACTAGGTTGGGAGTCATTATTGGGTCTAACAGTGACTCGCATAGCGATGATTTTAGGACATGGCAGTGATTGTGTAAGGAGGCGGCGACTCCTAAAAAAACTAAACAAACAAAACAAAAGACTTAAAATCAAACACATAAATTAAATTAAAAATTAATCAATTTAACAAATGAAATTGCAAAAGAAAGAAAATTTAAAACATTAAAATTTACATTATATATTACAAAAAATAGAATCTAAAATTTTAAATTATCTCAATTACTATTTATTTAACAAATAAATTAATTCATATTAGAATTTATAAAAAATATTTTAACTAAATAAATTCATAAAATTTAATTTTTTTAAACAATAAAAATTTAAAGTCACTTTGATCAAATTAACTAACTAATTAATTAAAATAATTATTAAAATTAAATAATTAAATTAAAATTAAATATCACTATGTATTATAGAAAAGAATCAAAATTTTAAACTTAATTTAATTATTTAAATTTTAAAAAATGACTGTAATTTATTTATTCATAAATGAAACAAAATGAATTAATTAAATTGATGAATAAATTTAAAAGTAGTCAAAACAAGAGAAAGGAAAAAAACTAAATATATAAATAATTAAATAATTAAAAGAATAAAAAATATGAAAAATTATTATATAAACAAAAACAAAAGAATAATAAATTAATGTTAAATAGAATGAATAAATGAAATTTAAATTATTCAAAATAAAAAAATCAATAAAATATAGATTTTCACAACAAATGATAGGTTTATAAATTTAATAAATAAAAGAAAAAAAATTTAGTTATCAATTAAAATACATTATTTTAATAATAAATATAAAAGAAAATTTAAAAAATGATGTGGCAAAGGGAAATAAAAAACAGGAATATCAAACTCCTCCACACTTAAATGTTTTTTTGTCCCCAAATAAATGCATGCTTTTGTATTTGTAAAAACTAAAAAATGATTTTATAGTGAGCTCAAAAATGGAGCTTTTCTAGATTTTAAAAGCATAGGAAAAGAATCTAGACTGGATTTTCAAAAAATGTTCAAAGCCAAAAAAAGATCATTCCTAACTTTAAACACCCATTGGAAATCACGGGAACACAAAATAATTCATTGTTAAAGATTTCATGCCTCCTATATAAAGTCACATGTTTCCCTACTTAAATTCTAGTTCAAGTTCCAAATATAAGAGTAATGACAGGTTAGATCAAGTGCAATTAAAACCTTAACAAAAGATGCCTTCAATATTCGCTTTCTCTTAGGTTCCATAAATTCTATTTTATTTTATTTTTATCACTTTATTGATACAACTGAAATGATATTCATACAAGTCAATTTTCCTCTTCTTCATCTAGTTTCAAAAAAAATCTAACTTTAATGAACTCATTTTAGACCACTAGGCACTTTATTCTTTTTTTTACATTTTTTTAACTCATCCTTTTATGTGAAAGGCACTGTGAAAAGGCACATATTTGATATGTACAAGGTGATAACACACACACACAGTTCTTAGAGACTCAGATGTTTACCATGAGATTCTATTTTTTTCATTTTACTCTAGTTTCAAAGGAATTTTAATATTACCATTTGAGTTGAATCCTTAAAGTGATTTTGTTTTATTAAAAATAAGAGTCTCCTAGGTTTGATTTCAAATATCAAGTTTCATAAAGTCATGATCCTAATTCTACAAATAGTTATCCTATCTCACTCTCTTCATTAGTACCTAAATAGAAAATTCATAAGAATAGTGTGCAATTGCACTTAGAAATCATACATCCTCAACAGTTTCAAACTCAGTGCAACTCTCAAAAACTAGAAAATTTTAATCCTCTAGGTAAGAAAGAATTAATTTTCAGAATGAAGTAAAAGAACCCTCAAGTTGTGAAAGATTTTTAATTTTTTTGAAAGAAGTTGATATTTTTTGAAAAAAAATTGACCATTTTTTGACAAAAAAAATAAGGAGAAATTAATATGTAAGAAAATACCCCTCTCTCCCACACTTAAAACTCAACATTTTCCCCAATTTTTACTCTCAAGATGAGTGATAGCTAAGTTAAAAATAGATGGTAAATGCAGGAATTAAAATATTTTTAATGGTAAATAATGAAGTTCAAAAGTTTGTTTATCATAAAAAAATAAAAAGGTAAAACAAAAAATAAATAAATAAAAAAGACACCCCACGAACCACCACAAGAAAATGAGTGAAAATTATTTTAAAATTCTCATGATTTAAGATTTAAAAAAAAAGACAAATGATTTGTCTCAATTCAGTTCAAAAAGAAGCATGATGATCAATGTTGTTTAGCATAAATGGAATGAAAATAAAAACAATGGGTGCAATCATGTTTCAAAAATTAGTTCATAATAATTTTTAACTCACTAAATTCCTGCAAGCTAATACCCAAAAAGAAAAAAATCACTCTTTTCAAAAGAAATCAGGGGGACTCCCCCACACTTAAGTCCTAGTATCAGGAAACAAAAATTGTTCACAAGTAAAATTTACAGCACTAAAATAGAATTAAAATGATAAAATTAAAAGCAAATACTTCCCTCGTGTAGAAGTTGTCCATTCATTTTTTTAATGAAACATCTCAATATTTGCCTTTTACAAGAACTATGGATTCTCCATTCAAGTTCCTACAAGTGTAAAAAAATTAAAATTAGACTTATAGATAAAAATCTCAAAAATAAATGCAACCAGGGTTGAGTTAGAGAGTTTTGATCTGGGAAATTTCAGTGAGTTGGTCCCTTTGACCTTGACCAACTTCCACATGGAACTAACTATCTGATTATTGTCCTACAATAAAATAGCACAAATTAAAACAGAATGCATAAACAAACTAAAACAAGAAATAAAATGGATAATCTTGGGATATCCCCCTGAGGGATGTTGTAGTTTGACTACCCACAATTGGATGGTCAATGGATCAACCCCAGTCTGATGGGGGATGTGACTTCTTGCTTAAGAACCACCAGACATGGTTCTTCCCAACTTTAGTATTGGTCATCTTCCTTCATGTCTCACTCCTTAGTAATGGATTACCTCATGTGGATTAATGTATAGTTAAATAAAATGTAGTGGAACTCCCCCCTCTTCTGTATCTTAAGGGTTGGTGTGCATAGGTGGTGAGACTTCGGCACTAGGATGAGACTTGTCTTCTGGTTTATCTTGAATGATAAATCCTTCATTGATATCTAAGATTATCATCATCCTCCTTTGTCCTTATGCACATATTTAACAATTCATCTTCAATAGTATCTCCCAAAGTATAATTTTCATCCATAATTCTGAGGTTTATAAATTCCTTTGTAGGTGCAGCTTCAACTTCCTTTTGATTCTCCAAGAAATCACAAAGATAGATTGCATCTTCAATACCTGAAATGGGAGCAAAAAAATTAAATCAACTTTAATATAATCAAATTCAAATAGAAAGGTAGATCCCTCTAAATAATTTTCAACTCCTTAAAGTAGTGTAACTTATTCCTCTTGATTGAACAATGATCCTGGGAGTATGATCGGGTCAAGAGTGAGGTAGTTAACCTCCTCCAACCTTTCTTCAAAATATAGTGCCTCTGGGGTGGTGTTTTTCAAGGAAATGACAAGGATGTATTGTACTGGCTCATCCTGTTCAAACATAGAAAAATCATTAGAAAATTCAGAACACATAATATCAACAAATGAAGTGCTGGAAATAAAATTATCATCCATACTGTACTCAGCTTCTTCAATGTATGTATGTCATATCTCATCCCAACCCTTGAAATAGTATTATGGATGTATCTCATGAATTTCCATCAATATATCAGAGGGTGTTTCAAACTCAAATATTGGCAGCTCTAATGTAACACCCCAAGAAATTTAAATAGTAATTTATTTTAATTCAGAATTCGTTTAATAATTTGTTTTCAGATTTTAATAATAATGAAGGGAAAACATATTTTTTAAAGAAAAATATTATTTTATTTAAGATAATATATTTAATAAATATATCAGTTTATAATATATTTTTTTAGAAAAATTTGATATTATAAATATATATAATTATATTAATATAAAAAACCAATTTATATAAAAGTTAAAAAAATGATCAAAGCTTTATATGTATAAAAAACAGTTCATGTTTTTTTTTAAAAAAAATTTATATATTTTGATAAAATAAAATGATAAAAAAATAGAGAAAAATGCTTATAAAAGGATGAGTTACAAAATGAAAAAACATGAGAATAAAATAGAACTAATCATTAATTACAAAAAAACGATAACATAATAATGATAATCATGAATTTAACAATGAGGGGGAGAGAGTCTTAAGATACAAAAAAAGAGACAATATGTGTAAGTCAAAAAAATTCTAAATTAAAATTAAAAAAAGTGAGAAAAAAACAAGTGGAAAAATAAAAATTCAAATGATTAAAAAAAAGAAAAAAATACAAAAGAAAATGATAAATCAACTCATTAAAAAATACAAAAAAAATATAGTAAAATAATAAGATAGAAAATATGATAAAATAAAAAGCAAAAAGAAAAAAATGACTTGTGTGAGAGTCCCTCTTTGAAAGTCTTCACGAGTTTAGAGTGGGATAAGAATATTATTTATATAAAAATTAAATAAAGTGGAACCCAATTCCATTTTTAGGTTTCCCTACAAGTTTCAAAAGAAATATATATTTATTTATTTATATCTATATCTATGTATAACCCTCTTGTTGCACACCCTGCATAACCTGTACTATCATTTTCACGCTTCCTGATTGCTTCTCGTGTGTCTGAGACACAGGAAAAGGGTTGTTGGTTCATTTCATTAAGGTAAGGGTTTAATTTTATCAATTTAAGTTTAATTTGAAAATTTATATATGTATATATAAATATATAATCAAATCCATCTATCTATTTTCATTTTCATAAATTTATAGCGTAAGGGGTTAATTATTTTTATGTTCAAATTTATATGTAATGGTCTCATTTATTTTTATCAATATATGTTTATGTTTAAATTAAAAATATATATATACATATAATTATATATATGTATATATTTAATTATCTATCTATCTATTTTAATAATTTATGAATATAAGGGTTATTTTTGTTTTACAATTTATATAAGTATACTTTCTTCAAAATAAAATCATTTAAGGGTTTAATTTATTTTTATCGGTTTATTTTTAAATTATAAGATATATATATATATATATATATATATATATATGAATATATTTAAATTTTTATCTAACTATTTTAGGAATTTATGAATGTAAGGGTTTGATTTTAATTTCAATTTGACAAACTATGACGGATTTATGAAGATATATACATATATGTATATCTTTATATATATTTGTGTGTGTGTGTGTGTCTATCCATTTGTCTTAAAAATATATGATGTAAGGGGATTGTTCATTTTTATTTATCAAAGGGTTTGAATATATTTTCAATCTATATATATATATATATGTATGTATGTATGTATATATATATTTATATCGATCTATTTATATTTATTTGTTTTAATAATTAAAAGGGATTAATCATTTATTTTCAAATCCACATGCATGGATTTTAATTGGTTTTTAATATATCATTTTATGTGTATATTTTATATATAAATGATAAATGTTATCATTTTATGTGCTAATTCTAAATAAAACCTATCATTTCATGTGCACAAAGTCATTACACATACATAAATGTCATAATTTGTATAAGATATAAACATGATCTATAATACATGACATATCATGTATATGTTATTTTTTATTAATTTTATATATATGTGTATTGAATAAATCATATTTACCTAGGAATTTATTTTGAATTGGTTTTATGTGAGAATTTTTATAACATTCTATGTATTTATGATAAGTGGAGATAGTCGGTTACTCCAATTTATCAGAATCTATATTAATTAAGTTATAATTGTAAATTTATTTATTAGAATATGTTGTCAATTTTTTTAAAGTAGAAAACCCAATGAAAAATATGTGTGTATATATATATAGAAAGCTTAAAATGTTTTCATAAAATCCAACACTATAAATTTGTAAATATGGTAGGGAATTAAGGAGTAAACCCATCCCTCTGCACGTGGGTAGGCCCAAGACAACCTTTAATGTTTCATGTAGCCTCAGTGTTTTGTTTTCAGAAGCTTGCATATTGTTTTCAGAAAAATCACTAGAATATGTTTAAAGAGATTTTTTTGCATAATTAATTTTTAAAGCAGTGAAGTATTTTTAAGGTGTAAGTAATTTCAATGATGTTTTAAAAAGGTATTTATAAATTTATTTTTGAAATTATTTTCAAAAAATATTTTAAAAGTATTTATCAAAGATTTTTAAAACCCCTTACTGGGAAAAATAATTGTTCACCCTATGTTTTTAATTTATTTCTCACAGGTTTAGTGGATTTTATTTGAGATGTGTATTTCATTAAGGAAGCAGCGCATTCAAATACTTTTATTTATTTCCTTTTATTTTGTAGAGTTTTGTAAGTTATATGGAATGTATCTAATTCTCCAAAACCTAGACCGACAAAAGTTCCTGGTATGTAATAAATATTGTATATTTGTTCAGTTTCTTTTATATAAAAATATATATACGGAATTTATATAGGGAATATATATACATAATATATATACGGTATATATATACGGCATTTATATAAAAATATATATACGACATATATATACTGCATATATATATACGGCATTTATATGTAAGGGTTTAATTTATTTTTATTAGTATATGTTTATGTTTAAATTACAAAGATATATATACATATAATTATATATATGTATATATTTATATATCTACCTATCTATTTTAATAATTTATGAATATAAGGGTTATTTCTGTTTTACAATTTATATAAGTATATTTTCTTCTAAATAAAATCATGTAAGGGTTTAATTTATTTTTATCAGTTTATTTTAAAATTACTATATATATATATACATATATATATACATACAAATATATATGTGTGTGTGAATATATTTATGAATGTAATGGGTTTATTTTAATTTCAATTTATCAAACTATGATGGATTTACAAAGATATATACATATATGTATATCTTTATGTGTGTGTGTGTGTGTATCTATCCATTTGTCTTTAAAATACATGATATAAGGGGATTTTTTATTTTTATTTATCAAAGGGTTTGAATCTATTTTCAATCTATCATTCTATATTTAATTTACAAAGATTTATATATGTATGTATGTATGTATGTATGTATGTATGTATGTATGTATGTATGTATGTATGTATGTATGTATGTATGTATGTATGTATGTATGTATGTATGTATGTATGTATGTATGTATGTATGTATGTATGTATGTATGTATGTATGTATGTATGTATGTATGTATGTATGTATGTATGTATGTATGTATGTATGTATGTATGTATGTATGTATGTATGTATGTATGTATGTATGTATGTATGTATGTATGTATGTATGTATGTCGATCTATTTATATTTTTTTGTTTTAAGAATTAAAAGGTATTAATCATTTATTTTCAAATTCACATGTAGGGATTTGAATTGGTTTTTAATCTATCATTTTATGTGTATATTTTATATACAAATGGAAAATGTTAACATTTTATGTGCTAATTCTATATAAAACCTATCATTTCATGTGTGCAAAGTCATTACACATACATGAATGTCATAATTTGTATAAGATATGGCCATAATATATAATACATGATATATCATGCATTCATTAGTTTTTATTAATAGTATATATATGTGTATTGAATAAATCATATTTACCTAGGAATTTATTTTGAATTGGTTTTATGTGACAATGTTTATAACATTCTATGTATTTATGAAAAGTGGAGATAGTCAATTACTCCAATTTATTAGAAGTTGTGTTAATTAAGTTATAAGTGTAAATTTATTTATTAGCATATGTTTCCAATGTTTTTAAAGTAGAAAACCTATTGAAAAATGTATGTGTATATATATATAAAGCTTAAAATGTTTTCATAAAATCTGACACTTGAACTTTGTAAATATGGTAGGGAATTAGGGAGTGAACTCATCCATTAGTAAGTGGGTAGGACCAATATGTACTTCAAAGTTTCATGTGGCCTCGATGTTTTGTTTTTGGAAGACTACATATTATTTTTAGAAAAAACACTCGAATATGTTTAAAGCAATTTTTGAGCATAATTAATTTTTAAAGCAATGCAGTATTTTTATGGCGTAAGTAATTTCAATGATGTTTTCAAATGGTATTTATAAATTTATTTTTGAATGTATTTTCAAAGAATATTTTAAAAATATTTATCAGATATTTTTAAAACCCCTTACCGGGTAAAATAATTTATCACCCTATGTTTTCAATTTATTTCTTATAGGGTTAGAGAATTTTCTTTGAGATGTGTATTTCATTGAGGAAGCAGCACGCTCAAAGAATTTTATTTATTTATTTTTATTTTGTATAGTTTTGTAAGTTGTATGGTATATATCTAATTCTCCAAAACCTAGACTGGAAAATTTACTAGTATGTAATAAATGTTTTGTGTTTGTTCAGTTTCTTTTATATAAAAAAATATACACAACATTTATATGTGCTGAGTCCGGAAGCATGGTATTGGGGCACTATATCCAACTTCTTATTTATTATTCTTTTCTCCTTTATTCTAAGTTTTTTCAAGAAGTGGAAACTTTAGTGGCTTGTTGGAGTACTATTATACTCTTTTGGTCCTCTTGAGCTAGATAGTTTGGTCCAAGGAGTTTCATGGTCCTCTTTAACCAAAATTGAAAAAATGATACATCCTTATAAAATGATTTAAAATCAAATAAATCAAGAAAATAATCAAAAAAAGAAAATGTGGTATCCATTTTAAATGTTTTTTAATGTTTTTTTTATTTTTTTTGAAATAAAAAAATAGAAAAACCACTCAAGAAAACATTATTTCCCCAAAAAAAGTGAAAAAATTTGACGACGTAATTATCGTAAGGATGGTCAAAGATAAATTTATAGTGACCAATATATAACATAGTGGCTAACCTTGGGATCACTCTCAAGAAATAAGTTTCAAGAGACCATGTGGTATTTTCAAAAAAATTAGAATCACTTCCAACACTTGCACTGTAACATACCAAGTAAGTAATGAATAATAGATATTTTTATCTATGTCTATTAGTGATTAAGATAGTGTTTTAGAGGCTTAAAATGAAAATAAATACAATCTTATGCATGGAATACACTAATATTCTTAAAAGATTCTTTTACTGCCTTTTGATGGCAAACCCTTTTTAAATCTATATTTTGACAATTTTATAAGCTATGTTTGTCAAAATAAAATTATTATTTATGATTGGGACATCAAAATTTACTTTGTGTGAATTTTTGGTATTTTTCAGACAATGTTCATTTTTTAATGAATAGTGAAAAATACTGCATTTTACATCAAAACTGCTTTTTAATCTAATTTATTTATATTATTATATTATCTTTTGAATTGGTTTTGAAGTGGAATTAGAATATATTTTTACCATTTTATCCAATGGTGGTCATTGGAATCAATTTCACTTTGAAATTGGACTTAAACTAGTGTCAATCTTTTGATACTTATTGTTTCATAAAAACACGCTATTTGTCATGACAGCGGGAATTAATTATTAAATTAATTAATGTGACTTATATGTTTTGAATTTTGTAAAATAGACTTCATTTTTTAATTCATAATATCAAATATAGCTTAGGGTGAATTTTTGGTAATTTTCTGAAAAACTTCAAATTTTGATGAATAGTGAAACCACTAAGTGGTACTTACAAAAACTGATTTTTCCGTTTAAATGAAATTTTGCCATCATTGTGTTTTGAATTTCAAAAATCCAACATACATGGTTGTCATTAAGAAGTAAAATGTGGTTCAATGAGATTAAAATAATTTTTGGTGAATAGTAACTTATTAAGTTTTTAATCGCGATTAGTGGTAATTAGTGTAGTTTAAGGTAAAAATAATGCTTTAATAAAATGAGATGAGCTTGACACATGTCCTACCCTAATTGGTTGTGTCATGGCCGACCAAGACAATCCATGGGTCAACTTGGGGACCCCATGGATCCACTTTGGTTGGGAAATGACATAAATAACTTTTTATTTAATGTAAAAGTAAAAATGACACAAACATAATATGTTTTACGAAAAAAAAAATTACATGGGGTTATAAAGATCAGATTTTTTATTATAAATAGTCATTGGAAAGCTAAAAAGATTTCCTACATCATAGTATTTTTTTATAATTTTTAGACTTCAAATAAAGTAAATTATTTATGACATCATGATGATGCAGCGATGACCTCATTATTTAACGATTTAAATAAAATGGAAAGATAATGTAAAATCTAAAACCTACACATGGCCAAAACCAATTGGATGAGTGGATTTCGAAGACTTATCACCTTATCCTATAATTATATCAATGTGGGACCTTTTGAATCCGAAAATCATTTTAAAATAAAGTAACTTTACTTTACTTTCCAAGAGTGCCCCTCCTCTCCTCTTATAAAAGGCCCCCACCTCTACCTCCTTACCCACACTCCCAAAGCCTTTGGCTCGGCAAACCCCTACCCATTTTGTCTCTCCACATCCCTCTCCTCATCCTAGAGGATTCCCTTTGGGAATAATCCTTTCAAAGGAAGCCTTTAGGCTCAAATCAAAAGGAGTTACACTTTTAAAGGTAATTCATTCTCTCATGTTCATTTGTTTTATTTTGCTTCTCCAACCCCCTAAACTCTTTTTATTTACTTCTTTTGTAACAACACCAGTATATTAAATATACTAGGATGTTGTTATAAGATTTATTCGAGCTACACTCTCACACAACTACATCAAATGGTTAAGGAACATACGGTTTCTGTGGATGGCGAAATTCTGCCTCCCGAAACGATGATTGTTCAATACTCATTTAACACCTTCAAAGGTGGCCATTATGATGTCACTATTTTTATATATGATATATAATATGTTTATTCTTTCCTTAATCTTCTGTATTTTTCATTTATGGCATACCATTATTGTTTCCATTATGGGTAAACACGATATCTTCATTTTAGGAAGTGCGGACTACCGCCCCCTGAAAGTGATTTGATTCGTTAATACCATATGTGGGATGTGTAAAGGATAAAGTTAATGATATTATAAATGTTATTATACTGGAATTATAATATACTCTTATATCATTATTACTCCATTCCAGAAAATACGAAATAGAAATGGAAGTAGTGTTCATGCATACGTACGGCTTACCGTCTCCATGAACGGTGCATTTCATTTCTTACCTATAAATGTGATGTAATATTATAAATACATGTATATACTGAATATATATGATATATATGTTATCAAGATCATTAATATCATTCTGGATATAACGAACCTTTGACCAAATTAACAACATGTAAGTGTAAGAAGTCTATTTTTGACTTAAGAACCAAATACTGACAAAATGAACATTATTAACTTAAATGATTACATGATGTTCATAACATGGTATAAAAGGAATAATGAACTTGAAAAAGGTTCTTAAGCAAGTAGAGATTAACTCAAGTTTATTATTCAGGAGATTAAAGAACGACCGAGTCAAGTCGGACCCGAGGTATGGGACTTTGTCTCAATCTCCTTTCATTGAGGCATATTTTATTTTATACACAACTTTCTTTTATACGGTGTATAAACCCCTTTTACTTTTACATTTATTCAAAAGGAATATTTTTTATACGAAGCGTTTACTAAATGACAAAAGGGAATGTTTTTGTCGTACGTATGCGGCGACAACGACTTCTCCGCCATCGTGACCGTTATTTGAGTTTCGGCTTCCTCTACAAGCCATACCTTGTTTTTAAAAGAAAAATAAATACCATGTTTTACTTTTCTTTTATTTTGGTATTGAAAATGGTTTTCATGATGTTTTTATATCAATGTATTGTATTGATATCTTGTGATTGAAAGGTGGAAATTTTATGTTTCCTTTATGCATGTTTTATGTGATACGATTATGTTGAGGTTCTTGGGCATTATTATGAAGACGGGTGGTTTCGTGATAAACTAAGGGCGGGTGAGCCTGATATAGCTCTCCAATGCATTGGGTAACGCGAAGGAGTGAAACGTTAAGGTTTCTCCAAAGAGATTTAGGGAATATACTGTGATGGGTATTCCAAACGTAACCAAGAGGGTTGCTCCCTACGTAAGGATGTTATGAATGCCTCAAGTTACCTTTATGTCTTATGATTTCTATGATTTATTCATGTTTTGATGAGGTATGTTAAAGTGCTTATGTTTTATGGGTAAAGTATGATCTCATTCTTATGTATATATGTACCTATGTTTCCTTTCCATATTTTTATATCCCTTACTTAGCTTTTTATGCTCATCCCAAGTTTTTTTGAAATGTTTTTCACAGGTCAAGGGAAAGGTACATGATATGATGATAGTGTCAAGGAAGTGTCAAGAAAGAATCTATGTTTTATTTTAAATATGTTTCCATTGATGGGAATGAAGAATACTATCTTTATGTAACCACTTTGTTTATATGTGGAATGTAATACAAGTTTTATGATCTAATTCTCTAAAACTCTAAACCCGAAAAGATCCTCAAGGTGTAATCTTGTAATAACTCAAGATTAAGTAAGTTTTAAGGTTGGGGCCTTATAGTTGGTATCAGAGGTCAGTTTAGATAACTTTAGGAGTTAGAATTATATTAAATGATTATCCAAAAATATTTTTTTTATGGTCAAATTGAAATGATATAGCATTTGAAGATTACCATGTTGCTTCATCTAAGAGATGTTTGTTCAGAATGGTTTTCCGTAGAGGAAACAGGGAAGCAGTCCTAGGAAGGCATACAGAAGGAAATAACCTTCCGAATCAGCATCCTGAGATGGTCGGAATTGGAACTAAATAGTTTACTACAGTGATGGCTCAGTTGAATCAGGTGAAAAATGTTGGTTGTGTTATTGATGATATTTTGGTGTTTTCTAAAAGTAAAGAGGAGTATGAAAGTCACTTAAGGGTTATCTTGCAAACCTTAAATGAAAAGAAATTGTATGGGAAATTCAGCAAGTGTGAGTTTTGGTTGCAACAAATTTCTTTCCTTGGTCACATTGTTTCTAAAGATGGGATAACTGTTGATCCTGCAAAAACAAAAGTTGTTGAAGAATGGCCAAGACCCACAAATGTAACTGAGATTCGTAGCTTCCTTGGTTTGGCAGACTATTACCGAAGGTTTGTTAGAAATTTTTCACGGTTATCTAGTCCAATGACTAAGCTAACTCGGAAGGGTGTTAAGTTTATCTGGACAAAATAATGTGATGATTGTTTTCAGGAACTGAAAAGAAGATTGGTTAATGCTCTAGTTTTGGCACTACCTTCCAGGAATGGTGAGTTTGTTATATACAGTGATGCTTCATTGAAAGGACTTGGTTGCGTCCTAATGTAGAATGATCAGGTAATTGTTTATGCTTCACGACAGTTGAAGACTCGTGAGGTAAATTACCCTACACATGATTTGGAATTAGTTGTTGTTGTTTTTGCTTTAAAAATTTGGAGGCATCATTTGTATGGAGTAAAGTGTGAAATATATACCGATCACAAAAGTTTAAAGTATATATTCGCTCAGAAAGAATTGAACATGAGACAAAGGAGATGGCTATAATTAATCAAGTATTATGATTATACAATTCATTACCATCCGGGAAAAGAAAATAAAGTGGCTGATGCTTTGAGTCGAAAAATTAATGCTTCATTAGCAATGTTGCGTTTGGAACGTGATCCTTTGGTTAAGGATTTGATGAACTTTGGAATAGAATTTGTTGGTGCAGGAAGTTATTCTGTTTTGTTTCAGGTAGCAGTGAGATCATCTCTATTAGATAGAATCAAGCAAGCACAGAAGCAAGACAGTGAGTTGCAGAAAAAGGTAGAGCTGGTTCAGAAAGGTAAGTTGCCTGAATTCAACATTGATAATGATTGCGTTTTGAGATTTGGGAAGAGATTGTGTGTGCCTCGTGATTCATAGTTGAAGAGAGAGTTGTTATGTGAAGCTCATAGTTCTCTGTTTTCAGTTCATCCTGGCAGTACTAAGATGTATAGAGATCTGTGGGAGTATTACTGGTGGGATGGAATGAAAAGAGATATTGCTGATTTTACTGTGAAGTGTTTGACTTTTCAGCAGGATAAAGCAGAGCGGCAGTTACCGAAACGGATGCTTCAGCCTTTACTAGTTCCAGAGTGGAAATGGGAGAATATATCCATGGACTTTGTTATGGGATTACCGAAGACATCTCTAGGTAATAATGCAATCTGGGTTATTGTTGATCGCTTGACTAAATCTGCTCATTTCCTTGCTATACGAGATACTTTTTCCCTAGATCAACTTTCCCATTTGTATCTTAAAGAGATAGTCAGGTTACATGGAGTTCCCCTCTCCATTGTATCTGATCGTGATCCCAGGTTCACTTATAACTTTTGGAAAGGCCTTCAGAAGTCGTTGGGTATTGAATTAAATTTTAGTACAGCATTTCATCCTCAATCAGATGGGCAGTCAGAACGAAAAATTTAGACATTGGAGGATATGCTACGAGCTTGTTCTATGGATTATCAGGGAAGTTGGGACCAACATCTTTCTTTGGTTGAATTTTCATATAATAACAGTTTTCATTCCAGTATACAGATGGAACCATTTCAGGCATTATATGGGAAGCAGTGTCGAACTCCAGCTTTCTGGGATGAAGTGGGTGAAAGGAAGTTGATGGGACCAGAATTGGTAGAAGAGATGGCAGAAAAAGATCAGTTGATTCAGAAGCACATGAGAACAGCTCAGAGTAGGCAGAAGAGTTATGTGGATAACCGGAGGAAGGATCTATCTTTCGAGGTAGGTGATCATGTTTTTCTCAAGGTTTCTCCTTGGAAAAGTGTGATGAGATTTGGTAAGAAAGGAAAGCTGAGTCCAAGGTTTATTGGACCATATGAAATTCTAGAGAGAGTTGGATCAGTTGCATACCGGGTGGCTTTACCTCCGATTTTATCTCAGGTACACAATGTTTTTCATGTTTCAATGTTAAGGAAGTACATGCCAGATCTATCTCATGTTTTGAGTCCAGAGGTAGTTTAGCTGGAAGAGAACCTATCTTATGAGGAACAACCGGTCTAGATTCTTGACCACAGGGAGAAAGTGTTACGGAATAAGGTGATTAAGCAGGTAAAGGTTTTGTGAAAAACCACATGATGGAAGAGGCAACATGGGAATCTGAAAATGCTATGAGGGATAAGTACCATCATTTATTCGATAAGTAAATAAATTGCGGGGACGCAATTTTCTAAAGGGGGGAAGGATGTAACATCCCAAGTAAGTAATGAATAATAGATATTTTTATCTATGTCTATTAATGATTAAGATAGTGTTTTAGAGGCTTAAAATGAAAATAAATACAATCTTATGCATGGAATACACTAATATTCTTAAAAGATTGTTTTACTTCCATTTGATGGCAAACCCTTTTTAAATCTATCTTTTGACAATTTTATAAGCTATGTTTATCAAAATAAAATTATTATTTATGATTGGGACATCAAAATTTACTTTGTGTGAATTTTTGGTATTTTTCAGACAATGTTCATTTTTTAATGAATAGTGAAAAATACTGCATTTTACATCAAAACTGCTTTTTAATCTAATTTATTTATATGATTAGATTATCTTTTGAATTGGTTTTTAAGTTGAATTAGAATATATTTTTACCATTTTATCCAATGGTGGTCATTGGAATTAATTTCACTTTGAAATTGGACTTAAACTAGTGTCAATCTTTTGATACTTATTGTTTCATAAAAACACGCTATTTGTCATGACAGTGGGAATTAATTATTAAATTAATTAATGTGACTTATATGTTTTGAATTTTGTAAAATAGACTTCATTTTTGATTTCAGAATATCAAATATAGCTTAGGGTGAATTTTTGGTAATTTTCTGAAAAACTTCAAATTTTGATGAATAGTGAAACCACTAAGTGGTACTTATAAAAACTAATTTTTCCGTTTAAATGAAATTTTGCCATAATTGTGTTTTTAATTTCAAAAATCCAACATACATGGTTGTCATTAAGAAGTAAAATGTGGTTGAATGAGATTAAAATAATTTTTTGGTGAATAGTAACTTATTAAGTTTTTAATCGCGATTAGTGGTAATTAGTGTAGTTTAAGGTAAAAATAATGCTTTAATAAAATGAGATGAGCTTGACACATGTCCTACCCTCATTGGTTGTGTCATGGCCGACCAAGAAAAGCCATGGGTAAACTTGGGGACCCCATGGATCCACTTTGGTTGGGAAATGACATAAATAACTTTTTATTTAATGTAAAAGTAAAAATGACAAAAACATAATATGTTTTACGAAAACAATTTTTACATGGGGTTATAAAGATCATATTTTTTATTATAAATATTCATTGGAAATATAAAAATATTTCCTACATCATAGTATTTTTTTATAATTTTTAGACTTCAAATAAATTAAATTATTTATGACATCATGATGATGCAGCGATGAACTCATTATTTAACGATTTAAATAAAATGGAAAGATAATGTAAAATCTAAAACCTACACATAGACAAAACAAATTGTATGAGTGGATTTCGAAGCCTTGTCACCTTATCCTAGAATTATATCAATTTGGGACCTTTTGAATCCGAAAATCATTTTAAAATAAAGTAACTTTACTTTACTTTCCAAGAGTGCCCCTCCTCTCCTCTTATAAAAGGCCCCCACCTCTACCTCCTTACCCACACTCCCAAAGCCTTTGGCTCGGCCAACCCCTGCCCATTTTGTCTCTCCACATCCCTCTCCTCATCCTAGAGGATTCCCTTTGGGCAGAATCCTTTCAAAGGAATCCTTTAGGCTCAAATCAAAAGGAGTTACACTTTTAAAGGTAATTCATTCTCTCATGTTCATTTGTTTTATTTTGCTTCTCCAACCCCCTAAACTATTTTTATTTACTTATTTTTTAACAACACCAGTATCTTCAATATACTAGGATTTTGTTATAAGATTTATTCGAGCTACACTCTCACACAACTACATCAAATGGTTAAGTAACATACGGTTTCCGTGGATGGCGAAATTCTGCCTCCCGAAACGATGATTGTTCAATACTCATTTAACACCTTCAAAGGTGGCCATTATGATGTCACTATTTTTATATATGATATATAATATGTTTATTATTTCCTTAAGATTATTTATTTTTCATTTATGGCATACCATTATTGTTTCCATTATGGGTAAACACGATATCTTCATTTTAGGAAGTGCGGACTACCGCCCCCTGAAAGTGATTTGATTCGTTAATACCATATGTGGGATGTGTAAAGGATAAAGTTAATGATATTATAAATGTTATTATACTGGAATTATAATATACTCTTATATAATTATGACTCCATTCCAGAAAATACGAAATAGAAATGGAAGTAGCGTTCATGCGTACGTACGGCTTACCGTCTCCATGAACGGTGCATTTCATTTCTTACCTCTAAATGTGATGTAATATTATATATACATGTATATGCTGAATATATATGATGTATATGTTACCCAAATCTTTAATATCATTCTGGATATAACGAACCTTTGACCAAATTAACAACATGTAAGTGTAAGAAGTCTATTTTTGACTTAAGAACCAAATACCAACAAAATGAACATTATTAACTTAAATGATTACATGATGTTCATAACATGGTATAAAAGGAATAATGAACTTGAAAAAGGTTCTTAAGCAAGTAGAGATTAACTCAAGTTTATTATTCAGGAGATTAAAGAACGACCGAGTCAAGTCGGACCCGAGGTATGGGACTTCGTCTCAATCTCCTTTCATTGAGGCATATTTTATTTTATACACAACTTTATTTTATACGGTGTATAAACCCCTTTGACTTTTACGTTTATTCAAAAGGAATATTTTTTATACGAAGCGTTTACTAAACGACAAAAGGGAATGTTTTTGTCGTACGTATGCGGCGACAACGACTTCTCCGCCGTCGTGACCGTTATTTGGGTTTCGGCTTCCTCTACAAGCCATACCTTGTTTTTAAAAGAAAAATAAATACCATGTTTTACTTTTCTTTTATTTTGGTATTGAAAATGGTTTTCATGATGTTTTTATATCAATGTGTTGTATTGATATCTTGTGATTGAAAGGTGGAAATGTTATGTTTCCTTTATGCATGTTTTATGTGATACGATTATGTTGAGGTTCTTGGGCATTATTATGAAGACGGGTGGTTCCGTGATAAACTAAGGGCGGGTGAGCCCGATATAGCTCTCCAATGCATTGGTTAACGCGAAGGAGTGAAACGTTAAGGTTTCTCCGAAGAGATTTAGGGAATATACTGTGATGGGTATTCCAAACGTAACCAAGAGGGTTTCTCCCTACGTAAGGATGTTATGAATGCCTCAAGTTACCTTTATGTCTTATGATTTCTATGTTTTATTCATGTTTTGATGAGGTATGTTAAAGTGCTTATGTTTTATGGGTAAAGTATGATCTCATTCTTATGTATATAGGTACCTATGTTTCCTTTCCATATTTTTATATCCCTTACTGAGCTTTTTATGCTCATCCCAAGTTTTTTTGAAATGTTTTTCATAGGTCAAGGGAAAGGTACATGATATGATGATAGTGTCAAGGAAGTGTCAAGAAAGAATCCATGTTTTATTTTAAATATGTTTCCATTGATGGGAATGAAGAATACTATCTTTATGTAACCACTTTGTTTATATGTGGAATGTAATGCAAGGTTTATGATCTAATTCTCTAAAACTCTAAACCCGAAAAGATCCTCAAGGTGTAATCTTGTAATAACTCAAGATTAAGTAAGGTTTAAGGCCGGGGCCTTATATACACTCTCCCAAAATGAATAAATTTCCCAAGTAGATCACTCCAGCCAAGAATTTCTCTGATTGAAGTGATCGTCTAAGGGTCAAAAGTCACACAATCCTCACTTAACAGCTCAATTGAGCAAGTAAAAAATAAGTGGAAGAGGATCAAGGGAAATAAAGGAGCGAATAAATTTTGTGTAAGAATGCACTATTGCATAATCCAAATCACCTTCATGGTCCACTTAGAATAAAGAAGAGGTGACAATAATCATGATGAAGCTCGAGTATCCAGATCATGTTGGGATTAAATTCCTGAAACTGATCTCGAAATTTAACTCTCAATTACTGGAGATTCGAAATCACATTACAAAGAGAGAAAAACACAAATAGCACAATTCAAAAAAAACGCACAATAGTATTTGTTAGGTCGGAATATACAAATTAACACGGGAGGGGTTAATTTTTTATTCTCTAGAAACTTCCACAACTCTGAATTTTCACACCCACTGTGATTTATGTGGATATGCAATTTTTTTCTTCTGTATGAAAATATGCAGCGAATAAACAAAAATAAAGAACACAGATTTTTATAGTGGTTTGGGCATAAAGATCCCCTAATCCAATATTCCAATCACTCTCTCTACGAGCTTGGTAAATTCCACTAGAATGGTCCTCTTATCACAAGACCAAGAATCCACAACTGAGTGCAGGAAGTTAACACTTTTACATCAAGGCTAAACAAAACAAAACCTTCTAGTTCTATAATAGATAATTGGTTATCCATGGCTTATACCGAGAATCTGATACTCTATCACAATTGAGTACAAGTAGTCAAAACTCCAAAAAATCAAAAGAGATTGATTTCAAAGGTTCTAGTTGATCTTCACAGTTTCAGCAGTACAAAACTGATAAAAGATGAATCTTACTCTTCAGAAAAGAATATATTCAATAAAGAAATGGTCTGAAGCAATCCTTGTTTCATAATTATATCAATAATATAGAAAATAAATAGTAGTAGTAATCTTACAATAGTAAAATATTGAACATGTTTATCTCCAAAGTGTAGCTTGTTTCAGAATCAATCATTCATTGCAGCAGCACTTTATAAGATAATTTATATAATATAGTCACATATATTAATTGGTTATCACACACATATATATTTATATATTTGAATATATATTCTAAAAGAATATATAGAACATAAAATTTTCTTCGATACACCAGATCCAAAAGAATATCCTGATTGATTAAGAAAATTCAAATTCCAGTTGACCAAGAGAGTCGTAGCATCCCATAAAAATAAGAGTGATTTTCTTTGATGAACATGATTCTTTGAAACAATCAAAATGGTCCTTAAATTGGTCTTTAATTCGGACTTGACTGTTGTAGAAATCTCAGATTGAAAACATGGCTTCAAAAACTTCATCATTGTAAACACAACGTAGGGTTGAGCTATACAACGTAGGGTTCCTTTGCGTAGTGTAGGGTTACTTTGCATAGTGTAGGGTTTCTTTGCATAGCGTAGGGATGATAATCTATATTTTTATCATTATCAACATAAAATCCCAAATGTAACATTAATTAACCATATGTTCAACTTTTTTTCACATAGTGTATGAACAGTAAATCCAGACTCCAACTTAGGGTTACTAATCCATACGTGTGTCGATTTTCCAAACGAAAGGATATCAATCCAAACACAAATTGTTTATCATAGTGTAGGTTTAATGCCATATGCAAGTGTAAACTTTTCAGCATAATTTAGGGTTGATATCATACGCAAGCATTTCACATTTCCAATGTAACATAGGTTTGATACCATGCGCAAGCATTTCACTTTTCCAGTGTAATGTAGGGTTGATATCATAGGTTCATTTACCGAATGTAGGTTTTTGAAATAGTGTTTCCAAATTTATTCCCATAATTTTAAATTCCTTAAACAAAATATAAATTCCTCAAAACTTGCTCAAAAAAAATTATTAGAAAACAAACAAGGGTATTTGTGAACATAAAAATCATCATAAATTATAGAGTATTTTTGAGACAATACATTCCCAACATTATTCAAAAAACATAAAACATAGATAATTATATTTAAAAATACAAAATAGAAAAGTAAAACACAACAAATTGGAAGAAGAATAAGAGGGTAAAAAGTTCTTGTCTCTAGATAACAGAGACATTCCCGTGTATGGGGTAGTTGTTCTTCGGTAAAATGAGATGCTAAGGTTATAGAAGGGAGGAAGAAATGGTGGGTAAGAACCTATCATTGAATGGAATTCACCATTGGTGGTGACCAATGGTAGGTAAATTTAGAGTTTTCCAAATTTTGAGGAGACTGGCAGTAGGTTGGGAGTCACCATTGGGTCCAATGGTGACTCGTCAAGCAATGAGTCCAGGACCTGACAATGAGTACGATGGGTGATGGGGACTACTAAAAAATCAAAGAAACAAAAGAAACAAAATAAAATAAAAACATAAATTAAATTAAAATTTTCAATTTAAAAAATGAAATTGAAAAATAAATAAAAATTAAAACATTAAAATTTACATTATAAATTACAAAAAGAGAATGTAAATTTTTAAATTATCTCAATTATATTAATTGATAACAAAAATAATTAAAATTAAAATTTTCTAAAAATATGTTAAACAAAATAAATTTATAAAATTAAATGTATTACAACAATAAAAAATTAAATTCACTTTACTCAAAATAATTAACAGTGTTAATAAACTCAAAGAATTAAACAAGGTATTGGGTGGTATCCTATTCAATTACATTGGATTCCAAATAGGTTTTAATCTAGTTAGAGCAATGAGTATACCTATAAGGGTCTGAGATTTCCCAACCCAATAATCCTAATTTGATAAAAAAGACTGATATAGCTTAATTTTTTAAGTCTTGTTATTAAAAATACCTAAATTTAAATGTATGGTAAATAATAGGGTTGGGATTGAACTTTAATAAGTGACTAGGTACGTGACCCTACCGGCTCGATTAAGTTATATTATAAATATATATTTTTAAAAAATCACAATATTAGGTATTTAATATTTCAGATTAAATATTATTATTTGTAAAATTTGTTTAATTTGATAATATATTAAAGCCCGATAGGATTTTTTACAATACCTGATCGGAAAACGGGATTTTTTTTCAAGACCCGATTAATAAATGGTTCGTTTTTTTTTCATTATGAACCTGATAGGCCTAGCCCATGTACAAGTATAATAATGAGGATGTGATATGTTTCATATTTGAATGGGGTTTGGGTGGTAGTGATTAGGTACCATAAACCTGAATCTGTTTATATATTTTTCTATTGTTTAATTTTTAACATTATATATGTGTGTGAGATCACCGTTAATGGGATTAGTGATGGTGGGTGTCTCAAGTATCAGACATTGTCACCAGGTTACTCTGATCACTACCCCCACCCTCTTATCACACACACCCATGCTTCTTTCACAAATCTAATTTTCCGCTCCACTTCCCTTATCCCATTGTCACCCACATCCATGTTCCACCATACATCACCACCCCCCCCCCCACACACACACAGTGTAATTGTGGTTAGTGTTGTAGAACCACAACAATGTTCCACCCCAATGAGAATGACACCAAATATTACATGTGTTGATTGGATTTTGATTAGGGTAACTTTTATTGAGGTTAAATAGGTAATAATCATGCTTGAGTTTCAATATCATAATTCAAGTTTGATATTGGGGCCTCCATTCTCATGAGTACCCAACCCGACCCACTGCCAGAAGTCCTTCTCCTCAAAACACCCTACTGAACACTCTGTTTAGGATAAAATCCAAATGTAATCATCTTATTGGTAACCTTAACCTTTTTTATACCTCTAGATACATTGGGAGCATAAATGGTGTGACAACATACCTGATCACTGGAAGCAAAGCCTCCTCCATACATTGTGATCTGGAATCTTCATATGGAAAAACATCTATAGAAAAGTACAAGAGATCCTTGAACCTTATCCCAAGTTCCTTCATGCTCATACTCCCTTACTGAAGGGATATCAACTCCTTCCTCTTGGTTTCCCTCATTTTTTATGACAAAAACTCTTCCCAAAACTCTTGTTAAAAGTCAATACACAACAAATATACCTTCTTGTGTTCACCAAGAAACAGTTTCCACCACTGATGTGAAACTCCCCACATATGAATAAACTACTAACAACACCCAAAACATATATTTTTCTCAAATCAAAAAAAAATTGGTCTCAAGTTCCTCTATCTAGCACTTCATCTCCAAATCTGATAGACTCCCCTCATACTTAGCCAAACTCTGCTACCGAAAGGCAAGTAAATCTCACTTCCATGCCTTATCCTCCCCTATTAGGTCAACCCTCCTATGATCAATAGGACCATCCTATTGAACCTCAACTACCTGAGAAAATCATGGACTATGAGTAGGATCCATTCATGAAAATAAGGAGAACATCTAAAGCCCGATAGCATAGAATTTTATCAATTATTATTTAAATTGTATTCATTTATCTTACCAAAACACCCAATTCAAATATGAACCCAAGTAATAATGATGCATGTACCACTCCTAGGTATCTACATAAAAAACCTCCATATCACTTGGTTGTTTGATAAGCTTAGAGTCCCTACACTGGATCATGGGGGACCTAAAATCTCATGTCCTAGCCAGCCTCTCAAGCCAATGTCACTCACTAAGGTCAATTAGAATTTATGCCATACCAACCCATGTAATCCTCACTATGCCTAACTCCATACTCCATCATCTCTCTAAACATCACCTTTGATACCACTATATCACGACCCCCTCCCACCAAAGATTCTGCAATGAAGGGAGAGAGATAATGACCCCCGATTCCTTCCAACAGTAGGCTCCAGGTTGGAGATTAGTACTGAGGGTATAAAAATCTCACAATATGGGAGGAATTACCCTATAAAAATAAAATGATATTAGGATATAAGATAAAAAATAACCAAACAACTCTAGTAGACTATATAAATATAAACTAAAAATAATCCCACAATGCATGAGTAAATAAAACTGATATATATAAAAATATAAAAAATAATTACCAAAAATACAAGTCTATGGAGGTGACTGAACAACAACACAAACCTCTCTAGTAATGTCCATATCAATCCCCAAAGTCCTCCCAAAAACCTAAAAATATTTTATATACATAGGGTGAGCATAACAAGTATACTCAGTAGGGACATAACCAAGGCCTCAAGTGCACATGTGAAAAGAGGATGTTAATGCACCAGTGAACAAACAGTGGAACTAACAAGCACCTGCATAGGTCATCTAACCAAACCTAGACTCACCATGGATCACTCACCAAATGAATCATCCAATATATTAATAAAATATTGAGATCATAACAAAGAAAGGCACCTTACTACCTCTTCCCCACTGATTTTTTTCTCTCATTACCCAACATCGAACATCTTATACTCCTTTCCATTCCACACATATCACATCAAAACTCACTCATACACACATAGGCCAAAATATCTTGTGGAACTTGTTATTATGCTAACTATTTGTGCATCTCTATAATTTACTAAACCCAAGTCAATCTAGTTCTCACTATATCAAATAAATATATTCACCCTTTTATATAAATATAGTATATAACTTGAAAGTGTCTTTTCTATCATAGGTATTTAAGTAGTATCCTTAGAAAACTTTAGGATAACTACTTTGGATGCACAATATGTTTTAGTTGATGAAAGTTTTTTTATATCTTCAACAAACACTTTTCATCTAAACACATGTTCTGAAATAATGGTTTCGTATCATATTATAACTCATATGATATCCATTGGTCATTATAGTTGGCATGTTATTTTGGGATAATTCTATTATTTGTGATGCATGTCTTGAAAAATAATGGAAGTATCTACAATGAATATTATTCTCAACATTGATTCTCCTTTTACTTACATCATAATACTAATGTGTATAAGTAAAAGTGCATTTAGGAATTACTCCATGATACATTTTTATTGATTAATGTTTAACATATAAGGCTCGACATTGATCCTCCTTAGTTACATCATAACTTTTATGTGAATTAGTAAATATAAATTTAGGAATTACTCCACACTATATTTTAATGATCGATAAATTCTTAGTCAAGATATTATTCCACACACAAGCCCAAAGGTACTCATGTATTCTGATCATGCATATACCATATTCACTTTTACATTCCTTAAAAAATATTAAAGCAATCTAATGAAGCATATTTACCACTATTATTACCTTATAATAGTTTACACTCTTTAACTAAACTAATTTACAAAAGATTTTTGACATACCCTTATTTATAAAGGTTCCTATTTCCAAAAATAAATATTTCAATAATACCTAATTTCTTCAACTCCAAAGAGTATAAATTATATACTATGTATATACCTAACATCCACTTTTAGTTTTTCTAGAAAAAGAGTTATCTTTCCACAATTGGGTATAAGATTCTTTATTTATATTCATCAATAATTGCTAATGATTCAAACATTAGTGAACATTTAGTTGTGTATAAAATAACATTCATTACAAAACAAAAATAATGTCTCCTTGTTTCCAATGGACATGTGATATTAATGTTTCGGGTATAATCAATAAAATTTTAACTATAATCATTAATATTTTCAATTGGAAGGTGTGTGCTGCTCGCCACTGACTTAGGAACCACCCTTTCTTAGCCACTTCTAGAACACATTTTATTTATTATAATGTTTCATTTCTTACTTGGTTACAATATTTAAATACACATAAGTTATATAGATATTGTTTTTAATACAATATATGTACTATAGAAACATTACATACAATTGATGAATATAAATAAATAATAAGTGATTACATGATTCATTAATTTAGTTCATGTAATTTAAACCTATATAGTATTATCTCATAACATGTGAAGAAAATAACCTCTTATTTATTTAATAACCTCTTTCTCAAAGGATGTTGTGAAGGTGCCTTTGGCTTCAAACTTTCTATTGGATTTTTCATCGTGGCTTTCAACTTGTTCACCATAATAACTAAGACATAATTTAAGTTCTTATTAACTTAGAGAAACTTACCTAAAAGGCAATGAAGTGTTTCCTCTATAATATTCATTTCATAATCTTAAATTAAAATGAATAAAATTTATGATAAATATATAATAATTATATGTATTGAAAGATATTGATCCACCTTTCAATTTAAACATATCTAATGTAATCATCAGCCCATTCATATCTCATTTTTATTTCTCCTTGCAAAATTCTCGGAGATAATACAACATGTGATATCATACATGTCCTCATATTGTATCTATAAATCTCATTAGATGTTGATGATATAATTATGATGTAAACATAAATTGCATCATGCATGATTCTATGTAATAATTTTTCAAACCCTCTATTCCTGAGATGGCTCAATAAGTATTGGGTACTCCAACACCTTGAATTTCCTATATCATGGTATTGTGTTCAAGCGCATGTACTCTTTGAAATTCATTTCATTTTAGAATTTTTTTTGTCCAATATTTATCACAATGTAATTATGGTGTTAATTATTATTTTCTATAAAAAACAAAATCTAGCAGATTAGTACTTTTATCTTGATTACTGATTAGACATTTCTGATTAATTTAATCATCAAACATCTCTCATTATTTTATCGAACTCTGAAACCCCTCACTACTAGACTTGGAATACTATTTTGATTGATTATTATAGTGGAAAAGATCCTTGAAACCTCTCCTCAAATTATATAAAATATAGATATGACAATAATAAGAGAGTCTTAGGGTAGGTGTTTGACTGGTCAACCACATTAACTTGTGTATCCTTGATCTGTTAATTAATGTTTCATCTTCTAAAATCATAACTTGATTTAATTAACATTTTTCCTCTAAATACGCAACAAGATAATTATGGCTACTTATTTGTTGTCATCCTTAGTTAATTCAACACACTGCTCTCATACAAACTTCTTAATAGTATGAGGAACCCTCAACTTTGGCTGATAGAGAAACTCGTACCCCTGGTTTTTTTCAAATTAAAATGATGAAAGTCTTTTGCAACTTAATATTTTATTTGATGGGTTTTAATTATTCCTCAATAAATGAAATAATTTTCTATCTTATATGCACATATTATGTGATTTCACTCAAAACTCTCTATAAAATAAAAAAAAACATTTATCTCATTACATGTTCATTTTATATGTGCATGCTTTTTATTTTATGTGATTGCGCATAAAAAACTACACATACATAAAATAATAAACCATGTGTAAATAAAATTAAACGATATGATCATGAGCGGATACTAATGGTTGATCCATTGAGTAAAAATATATCAAACTAGATCCTAGGAGTAACTCCTTTAGTCATTATGCCTGCAACTCGAGTTATAACACTCACACATCCAATGTATCATACCCCTGTCTGCTGAGCCTCCAAATCTCGACACGAAGTACGTCAATACACATTTTCATCATTATACAACAATACTCACACTCAGATGATGGGATCTCGGGAATGTGGAATACTAATAAAAAAATTTATTTGGACGTGTAGACCCTTATATGTATAATGACATATAAAATGCTTCACATGTCATCATTTATTAAATATTTATTACAAACAAGCATTGCAATAATTAAATAAAAAAATAAACAAACATCATACATGAATTGGTTAGTCTATGGATCATGATCAGTCGATATGCGTTAAACTTGGGTATATAAATTAATTGTATAAATAAAAATGAAACTTACAATAAATTATTTTTTAGGGAGATTTAATATTAAAATAATTCGATCTTATTTTAATTCAAAAATTTAAGTTGTTCATACCCATTGATTAATTTATTTATATTTCAAAAGTTAACTTAATTTTTAAATATTAATTATTAAATTAATTAATTTTTGAAATTATATTCCGAAATTTAAACTTAATTTTAATATATATATATGTGTGTGTGTGTGTGTGTGTGTGTGTGTTTATATACAAATATATACATACATACATATATAAATTTAGTTATTGGGCCCTTGTACAGCCCCAAAAATCCCTAATAGGGATATCATGCTTAATATTAACCCACAACAGGCATGGCGGGTTGGGCTAGGCTGACCTTCCTCAACCCATTTTGGTCAGGCAATAGACACAGGAGTCTGATAGGTCGGATGGAGGTGTGTGTGAATATCTATACTAGTTGAAGGTTGAGAAACTCAATTGAGGGAGGTAGGGATTCGGCCAGGATGGGTGTGGTCTATTCTGGTGGCAATGTGTCGGTCAAGGGAGGGAATGACATTGGGTGACCATACGGGAACAATGTGGAGGTCTAATGACTAGGACCAATAGGACATGGGTCAGCCTATGGTGGCACAATCCAATCAATATGGAATAAAGATGTATCTCACTATCATTAGAGGAGGGTGTCCAAAACAAAGGGTGGTCGGTCTGGATATGGCCAGTACAAGAGGGTGTTAGCACGGTCCGACCAAACGGGGTGTTAGATCGGGTAGATAGGACGAAGAAGAGATACCAAAAAATGAGGCAGGCAATCATCGATTTTGTTTGCTGGTGGAAGATGGAATGGGGGCCTACCCCTTTGACTTTTTAAAATAAAATTACTTTTTTGTTTTCTTTTGAATGAAGCTTTCCGATTGACCTCATTTTCAAAAGTTTAACATTTTTTAAAAAAAATTATCATCCACTAACCCATGACCCAACTATACACCCTTACCTCATCTTATTTTATATTATTTTATTTTATTTTTTTACTAGAGTTTTTTATGTCCTATGATTTTTAGGCTTCTTAGAAACCATTGGAAAAGGGATCGTCGAAATACACTATTCTGGCCCGGTTTCCAGTGGATCATGGCTATTAAAAATCTATTTAGTCCATTGTAGTGAAAAAAAATATTCATTTATATATAAATATATATTTATATATATGTTTTCATTTTAAACCCTCAGATAGGATTTCAATCTGTATTAAAAAAATTTGGATAGTTGTAACTTGTTCGTCTGATGTCGGATTAACTCACCGTCTGTAGCATTATTGTTGAAAGTGGGTTCTCTAGATCCAAATTGTGATGTAATTTCATTATCATTACATTTATACAGTTTGATATATGTACATGTGTTAATAATACCATAATAGTACTAATACTTCTACATCCACTATATTTATGGTAATTTCCTAGGATTATGTGTTGTTCTAAAAAGTTATAGTAGTTCCCAGGCAATAATGAGAACCTAGAGATACTATAAAAAAATCTTGAAGTAATGTCCTCCAGACCAAATACATTATACTAATATGACATAGATGATGAGTGACTATCAGGTGTTTGGGGCTCATAAACATTGAAACTTATTCTCATGAAGTTTTCACTTGCTGATCTCTAGTATTTGAGATCATGAGGATAGACATGTCAATAGGAACACCACATATTTTGGGTGTCATTGGTTGTTCCTATATACGTAAATGTGCATTGGTCTCCTGACTTGAGATCATTTTCAATGTATTCTATTTGATTGTGTACTTTAATACAAGGTGAAAACCATACAAATGAAGTTGTGGTGAGGTAGTTTTTGTTGGGTGTGTCATTGGTGGTAGGACATTGATTGAATGATCAGGATAGAATTTCTCCCTTCTGAGTTGAGGAAGTGATATATTTGGCCTAATTAATCAGGATAGTAGTACCTTCATAAATCCATGGTTACAGTATTCAAAAGTAAATCCATCTAGAGAGATCAACAAATAATAAATAAATAAAGAACAATGTCACAAGTGTGTGTCTTATACTATGATATATCACATAACAAAGAGATTATATTACACAGTGCAAGTCCGTAGGTTGGTTTTCATTGTTATGACTATTACTTCTCTTTAGGGACCTTGATGGATTACTAGACTCTACTCTAGGTCTATGAATACTATTTACTGCTATCGAAATAAGGTTCTAGAGGACCACACATGAGAGCATATTCAAGAATCTTCCCTATTCTGATGAAAAGGTATATAGCATTTAGTGTGCCCCACCATGAGGTCTGAGAATTTTCCAAGTATTATCGATAACTGATAAATAAATAAATTCATTATTATTCCAGTTAAGAATAATTGTATTGAATTTATTTATTAAAAGTATATGCAAGTGTTTAAGTAAATACAAGGATTGATATTGTATGAGTGAAATATTATTTTAATATTCTAGATTCGTTTGATATTATCGGGATTACGAGTCAAGTTAATGACTCGGGATTATCATGTAATATATTTTATATATATATATATTACAAGTATGTGATAAAATATAAATAATATTTATGATGCAGTTAGTTATTCATAATTAATTATTTATTACTTATTTAGTGGATGTTAAATATACAAGGGTTAGGGAACCCTAACTGAGTATTTTTAACATCCACTATATAAGTGGAGTGAATCCCAGTCCAATGAACTATTCATTATTCAAAAATTGAGATTTTCTCTATCTCAAATCCTAGAGAGAGAATTGCACAATCATAATGAATGATCCAAGTTTTCCTTTACAAA
Source organism: Viscum album (assembly GCA_963277665.1). Lineage (NCBI taxonomy): Eukaryota > Viridiplantae > Streptophyta > Magnoliopsida > Santalales > Viscaceae > Viscum > Viscum album. Next base: position 214,380,306 of record OY728163.1, read on the forward strand.
TTGAAGGTAGAGGATCATGGTGATCGTTGCAGCTTCAAATAGATCATCAGCGCTCTGCACTAGCACCAGGAATATGATGAACGACATTTAAATAGGTTCAATAAGCATGTTTTAATGATCTAAAGTGATTAATCATCATATAATTTGAGAAACGTTCACTAGAGACTTGTGACAGGAATGTGCTCTTCAAATCGGAATGAGGTACTGGTAATTTTAATTATTCTATGCTCTGATTAAACCATGTGGGATCCTCAAACCATACTAAGGCTCATATCATCAGATAAAATGAATTTTTCTTGCTCCCGTGATGAAAAAAATTAAAATCACTGGCCCACTGGCTTCTATTGTTCTCCCAGTACCAACAGTTGGTATCACAGCAATCATGTGGATTTTCTAAGTCAGAAAAATTATTTTGCTTTAGATTTTAAGCTGAGGGTTGTAAATCAGTCTCAATGAATCTGATTGCACGACGACCCTTAGATGGACAAGTTGTGGTCATCCAAAAAAAATATTATGGATCAAGACTTTTAGATATTAATTTTTGAATATTAAAATTGAAGAACAAACACCTTCGTATTATGCATTTGTTTTTTCGGAAATTTTTTAGATCTTACAGCCTGGTACCAACTGATGGTCACTGGAATTAATTAAAAAAGAATTATAATGTAATTATAATTTTTTTATTTAGCCTTATTATAGGAAAAAGTTTTTTTAAGGTCAGATGGTTTGTTTTACACAAACAAATAAAGTTGACACCCTTTATTTTGGTAAAAATTCTACTGATACATTTTATAAAAATTTACATTTTTAAAAATATATATATAAATGAATACCTAAAAGGGGTCTTCTTATCCTGAGTTTTTTTATACATTTTAAAAAAAATTACAGAAAATGGTTAGGGTGAAATTTGTTTTCAAAATGTGTCTTAAAGGAGGCATCGTGGATGCTGCCTTTGCACTGGGGTTGAAAGGCGGAACCCGCGATGCCGCCTTTCCCCTAATAAAAAAAATGAATTTTTTTTTATGTTTTGTTTTGTTTATATATTTATTTATATATATAATTCATAAAAAATGTTCAGGTGGATGCCTCCTTTCACCTAAAAAAACAAATTATTAGTTTTTCAATTTTTGTTTTGAATTTTTGTTTTGTTTTGTTTATATTTTTATTTATATATATAATTCATAAAAATTGTAAAAAATATCATTTTTGAAAATTTTGTTTTTTTTTGTTATGTTTTGTTTATATATTTATTTATATATATAATTCATAAAAATTGTTCAGGAAAAATAATTTATAAGATTTCAAAACCGCCTACTTGAAAGTTAAAAATGTTTCAAGTACGTGACTTTGAAAGACTATAAAATATAAACCATAAGAACAATATAAATGAAACTTTAAAAATTCATTAAAAATATAATCAATTGTAGAAAACACAAATCATTTCATAAAAATTGTTCATGAAAAATAATTTATAAGCTTTCAAAACTGCCTACTTGAAACTTAAAAATGTTTCAAGTACGTGACTTTGAAAGACTATAAAATATAAACCATAAGACCAATATAAACAAAAATTTAAAAATTAGTTAAACATATAATAAAATGTTGAAAACACAAATCATTTCATAAAAATTGTTCATGAAAAATAATTTATAAGCTTTCAAAACCGCCTACTTGAAACTTAGAAATGTTTCAAGTATGTGACTTTGAAAGACTATAAAATATAAACCATAAGACCAATATAAACGAAACTTTAAAAATTCATTAAACATATAATCAAATGTTGAAAAAACAAATCATTTTATAAAAATTGATCATGAAAAATAATTTATAAGCTTTCAAAACTGCTTACTTGAAACTTAGAAATGTTTCAAGTACGTGACTTTGAAAGACTATAAAATATAAACCATAAGACCAATATAAAGGAAACTTTAAACATTCATTAAACATATAAGAAATTGTTGAAAACACAAATCATTTCATAAAACAATTCATGAAAAATAATTTATAAGCTTTCAAAACCGCCTACTTGAAAATTAAAAATGTTTCAAGTACATGACTTTGAAAGACTATAAAATATAAACCATAAGACCAATATAAACGAAACTTTAAACATTCATTAAAAATATAAGAAAATATTGAAAAAAAAAATCATTTCATAAAAAAATTTCATGAAAAATTATTTATAAGCTTTCAAAACCGCCTAATTAAAACTTAGAAATGTTTCAAGTACGTGACTTTGAAAGACTAAAAAATATAAACCATAAGATCAATATAAAGGAAAATTTAAACATTCATTAAACATATAATCAATTGTTGAAAACACAAATCATTTCATAAAAATTGTTCATGAAAAATAATTTATAAGCTTTCAAAACCACCTACTTGAAACTTAAAAATGTTTTAAGTACGTGACTTTGAAAGACTATAAAATATAAACCATAATACCAACATAAATGAAACTTTAAACATTCATTAAACATATATGAGTTAACCCCGCATCAATAGGATGCACGGTTTCACTAGTATCACATACATATATAATATTTGATGCATGAAAACATGTTATATCTCTTTTCATGGGACAACGAAATCCATTCTTCCACCCACTATGTCCATATCCATATCAACATCTGGCCACATAAGGGTGTGGTGAAAGATATGCCACATGAAATGCTCATAGGATCCCATTCCTGAAAATACCAACCCCTTCAATACCACCATGCATCCAACCATTATAATTTCTTCCACAATTGTCACCCCATTTCCCCAAACCCAGTTTATCAGATGAAAACACCAATGATTCCACATAGCTCATCGAACTCTTAATCACCAAATCTTTATCCTTTATCATCTTCAAAAGGCCACTGTAGGACCTCCTTGATCTATCCATTCCAAACACTCACATACAAGTATACTATAAACATAAAAACCTGAAAATTTGTTAGTTTTTATGTTTATAGTATACTTTTATGTGAGTGGTTGTAATGGATAGATCAAGGAGGTCCTACAGTAGAATTTTGAAGATGATAAAGGATGAAGATTTGGTGATGAAGAGTTTGATGGGCTACGTGGAATCGTTGGTGTTTTCATCTGATCAACTGGGCCTGGGGAAATGGGGTGACAATTGTGGAAGAAATTATAATGGTTGGATGAATGGGGGTGTTGAAGGGGTTGGTATTTGCAGGAATGGGAATATATGAGCATTTCATGTGGAATATCTTTCATCATACCCTTATGTGGCTGGATGTTGATATGGATATGGACATGGTGGGTGGAAGAATGGATTTCGTTGTCCCATGAAGGGAGATATAACATGTTTTCATGCATAAAATATTATAGATGTATGTGATACTAGCGACATCGTGCATCCTATTGATGCGAGGTTGACTCCTATATGTTTAATGAATGTTTAAAGTTTCCTTTATATTGGTATTATGGTTTATATTTTCTAGTATTTCATAGTCACGTACTTGAAACATTTTTAAGTTTCAAGTCGGCGATTTTGAAAGATTATAAATTATTTTTCATTTCCATAGACATAAAACATATAAATGAACATAAACAATAAGTTTCTATGTCTACGGTGAGGAGATATTGTCCCACATGGTGGTCTAACACAAATCATTTCATAAAAAATAATTTTTCATTTCCATAGACATAAAACATATAAATGAACATAAACAATCAATGTCTATGTCTACGGTGAGGAGATCATGTCCCGTATGGTGGTCTAATAATAGGACGTCTGCACTGAGATATCTGGGGAGTCTGATGACCTGGAGAGGGATGGTACTCGGGCGCTGGAACATCGACTGTCATATCCTCCACCTCTGTGCCAGTGGGAGAAAATGTCAACTCCACCTCATACTGCCCTCCTGATCCTTCTCCCACCTCGATGGTAGAATAACCCGACATCATCTCAGTGGGGAACAAATCATGTGGTGGAACACTACCCCAACTCTGCAATGGGTTTGGACACCAAGGCTGCGATGACTCTGGACCCAAAGGTTGCGCTCCATATGAAACCCACGATGGAGAAAAATGAGGATATCCCGTAAAAAAAGATGGATCCCATGACAGCTGAGACACATCATACATCGGCTCAGACTGGACTACTAGAGGGCTGACCTCTGCCTGTGGAACTGGTGAGGCCTGACGTGCAGGAAGACGTTGTCTACATCGTTGTGGTCGTGGATCCTCAGCACCAGCAGCTACTGTAGGATCTTCCTCTGTGGCAGGAACCTGTTGTCTCTGTGCCGGACGCTCGAAGAGTCTCTCAGAAAACGCATGAACAGATGATGTCAGCTCCAACGCTTGAGCATGAACGACTTCACGGCTGAAGACTCTATCCTCAGACTCATCACTCATATGAATAAGACTGTCTGTGTGACTCTCCTATAAACAGATTAAAAATGAATTATAAAATAACTCAATAAACATAATAATATAATTTAATTGACTTACAATCATATGCATCTCTCTTCCGGATCAGGTAAGATACAGTATATACTTCAGTCTATACCATGGCTCATACTCATGCTACGCTAAAAGAGGGAACTGCATCGTAGGAACTCCCTGGATATGAAACTATGTGTGTCTGTGCCAACAGTCGAGAAATACAGCATGTACTTGACGCCAGTCGTCATCCTGCCTCCCTGTCAACTTCATCCCATGAAGCTAATCTGTCCGCCTCGGTGGTAATGGAATCTGCTGAGTCAAGAGAAACTGGCGCATGACTCTGTCAGGCTGGTGCCACTCAACAATATGAAAGTGAATGAGTGTCACTACAGTCGTAACATCGTCAAGACCAATCATGTAGTATGGAGGAAATTGGTCCATAATAGACCAGTATGGAACTCATAAAATCTGAAATAACATATTACCCTTGTTAGAAAAACTGTTAACTAAAAAAATGATGATATTATTAAATTTTTTAGACAGTTATCGATTGTATATACATACCTGATGGGGTAAGAGAAAGTCCAACTCGAGCCGATATATGTCCAAATCGTGTCTCGGAACCACATTGAAATTGTGTCGCTAACACCATCTATAAAATACAACATCGATAGTGACAAATAATGATAAATTAAAGTCAATAACTTGTAGTAGCATCATAAACTGATAGAAATGAGTGATCATACCAGTGTCCACGTGGAGCGTCATGCAGAACCACCATCTCGACCAGTGAACCAGCAAGATCAAGGAAGAATGCGGGGATGGGCTCCCATGCCCACATCTGAATAAGGATGACACATCCCCTGAGACCTATGTGCCACCTACTGGATATCCTGCATAATGCTATGTATGTGTATGCCAAGTAGGAGGATCCCTAACTGTACATCTCTTCCTGATCAAAATCCTCTAGCAGGGGTAGATACATCATGTACATGTTCATCCCTGAATGATCCATACACATGGTCCCTCCAATAAGTCTTAATATATATGCGCGTTCATAACGCATCACCATCTGCTCGTCAGCATCATCATCTAAAAGTGGAATCTGTGACTCCAGCCAAGGCATGGATATCGATGCTCCATTGGTAGCACAACAATCGGACAAAATTTCAACGCCTAACAAGCACTGAGAAAGGTCGGGCCAAGCTGCCCGAGTGGATCCAATAACGGGTGTCCCCTGGATAGGAAGACCAAGAAGCATAGCCACATCCTGGAGGGTGATGGTCATCTCTCCCTCAGGTAGGTGGAATGTGTGTGTCTCTGGTCTCTACCTCTCCATGAGTGCAGCTAGAAGGTGATGGTCTACAAATGTAAAATTTGATATCGCAATACCATATAAGCCATCACGATGCAAGTATGGTATAATGGAAGGACGAGGCTCTGTGTGATGAAATGGTGCACTCGATGCACCCTGATCAATCGATCTGGACCACCCTATATCACAAACTGTGAATAATGGGTAGCCTGCTGACTGATTAGTATGGTGTTAGTCATCTGCATATAAACAAATGAAGTTTTATCAATGATTCACATCATGGATCATTCACGACCTATAGGTGGTTCCGTCTCTAATCTATGTTGGATGAACCATGATTTCACTTTGTTTTATAAATTTTTTTATAAAATAATTGGCATGATTTATTTATTTTCTGAAAATGGTTTTTGATAAAATATGGTTTCCCCTAATTTTGGTAAATAGAAGGGTGTTTTTAAAGAATTTTGAAATGAAGTGTGAACTAGTTTTTAAAGAATGTTTTTATATCAAGAAAGGGTTTTTTATTATTTTGGAATGTTATAATGCCCTTTTAAAATGATGTTATGTATATATCACATGTGATCCTTGGGTATACAGGTGGAAGGTGTAGTACTAGGGCTCATATTTTGATATTGTAAGGGAGTTGACTTTTTGGGGTGTTATTCTATTACTAGATCAAGATTCATTTGTCTCTATGACTTCATTAACAATGTAGGAGGGTTCAATTTCTGGGGTGCTCCTCTATTCTCTAGAACTTTATGCATGGGTTATAGGGATTTGTGTGGTGCATTGGTCATATTGATGTATGATTGTACTAGATAACCTGGTCATATGTTTCATGATTATTTTCTCAATCACATAATGTTTTGAAAACCGATGTAAAGGGAATATGTTTTTTGGGTTTACGGTTTATGTTTTCGATTTTAGGATTTAAAGATTAGGGTTTCACATTTTGCCTTTTGGATCTAGCCTTTTGGATTTCTTTTCACATTTTACGGTTTAGGTTAATGATTTGAGAAAATATTTTCAGGATTATGCTTTAGAATGTTAGGATTACGATATGCAAAATATGTTTCTGGGTTTAATGTAATGATTTTCAGTTTTGGGGGTTAGAAAACTGAGGTAAAAGGAAGAGATAACAACATAAAATTTATAATATGAGAATATCCCAATAACGACAATACATCATTGGGGATTAGAGTGTGAACTCGACCAAACAATGTTAGGGCATCGTTTCCGATTATGACATTCTTGATGACATATGGTGAATCTCAAACTTTGTCTTTGTTCTTTAGGCTATTCCATCTCATTCCGCATCCTGCTGGCCTTTGGTCTCCCACGGGGATGCAACCGATTCATTTCAGGTACCACTATCGGTTGACCTTCAGGCATTGGAAAAAAATGAAACTCTCCGATAGGTGTCCATGGTGCAGCATAACAGTTAACAATGGTGTTCATCTGGTACACTGGATCAACATACGCTTCCCATGATATGTTAACAGAGGCACATGTTGCGATGGCGTGTGAGCATGGAAACCGTAAGGCCTGAAAGTTTCCACATTGACATTGCCTTGTTTCTAGTAATACCACCATTTTTTCACCAATGCTATTTGTGATGGGGTTTGTCTTCTCTTAAACTTCAAATCGAGAGTCTTCTCATCAAAATAGGCAGACATGACAACCAGAATCTTCTTCAATATTCTTTTCAATCTCTCGTTGAAAATGTCTTCCATATGTTATCCCCTGATTTATTCCATCCGATGTTAGTTTTTGTCTATCAACAAATTACTTCACGCAACGATATAATGTCTCATTAACTAGGGAAGTTATAGGTAGCTTGCAAATCCATTTGAAGATACCATTGATTCACTCTACAATGTTGGTGGTCATGTGTCTGTACCTATTCCCCCCATCATATTCCAATGCCCATTTTTCTTTTGGAATTCGCATCATATAATCGTAAACTTCCTCATTAACCTAACATATTTGTTCCAAATGTTCTTCAAACCGTCATTGATCGGACTCATATGCTACACAGAATATATGATATTTTACATATTTTGAATTTATCTTTACGTTGATATACAAAAAAATAAAAAATACAATGTGTACCAAGTCTTGTGATTGCCTTCTTCATCGGTTCGTTGTGGAATTTTTTTATGCAAGTTACTAGAAATGTGTCTAATGCAGAACCGATGATGTGCATTTGGGTAACTCCATGTATCAGGATCTACATTGATTGCCTCATTAATTGCTCGATGTTGATCAGATATCAAACAAACACCCCAAATGTTGGGGAAATGGGTGTTGATACATTCCAAAAACCAACTCCATGATTCATAGTTTTCTTTCTCTATAATGGAAAAGGCAAGCGGAAGAGGTGAACGGTTTCCATCTTGGGTTTCTGAAATCAACAATATGCCCTTGTATTTTCCATTCAGAAATGTTCCATCAATATGAATAAACTGTTTGCAGAAATGAAAGGTGGAGATACAGGGAAGGAATGCCCAGAACAACCGATGAAATTGAACACGAGATGGATCAAATCGGTTATCATGAGACACATGTTTGTTTGTATCCAGATGGAAGAAAACTTGGTTATGATGCCTCATTATGGCTAGCAATTGCGGTAACACCCGATATGAGTCATCCCAATCACCATAGACCTTCACAATTGCCTTCTGTTTCGCCTTCCATGCCTTATTATAGGAAATATTATAACTGAATGTCCGTTGTATCCTCTCTTGCACAAGGGCTATCGGAACATCTTGGCATGTCTTAATCATCTCAACAAAAATGGATGACACAAATTCTACATCCAATGAAGTATGATCTTGTGTTAGTCTTGGCTGAACGCAAGTTGAGTTGCCTCAATCCTCGAGATTCTCCAACCTCCAAATGCAATGTCTGCAATCGTCCTCAATCGAAATCTAAAATCATCCCCATACTTCTCACATCGTATGCCATATTTTCTATGGTCTGATTCATAAACTACATAGCTACAGTTCCTCTCAATGTGAAACCTCTTTAGCGTACTTTTTAATGCATCTTTACTTGGAAAATATATTCCAACAAATAAATTTTTGTCCATATCACTAAACCTATGTTGTATAACTCCGGGAAACTCAGTTGTCGGTGTGAGAACATTATCTTCAAATTCATGCACACGTGTCATTGCTTCTGACCAAGATGCAAAGAGTGGTGGATGATTTATTATAGGTCGATCATGTTGTACAACTAATGCATTTCTCAAAACTTCTAGTGTTCCTTCCTCATCAGCACTACTATTACCATCTCTTTCATTATTACAAAACTCCTCATCAGATGTCGGGTTAACATGTATATCTGGGAGATCAAGTAGGTTTTCCTCTTCTACATCTTTTGTAATAGTCTCAACTTCATGTGGTGGACTATCTTCAACGACTCTTGTAAGTCTACGTCTTTGTACAATTGGATGTTATTGTTGTACAGTAGAAAAATCAACAAATAACTCCGTCATGGTATCGTCTGACCGTTGATAAAACAAATTAATTGTTTGGATCCATTGCGCATCATCATCCAATGGACAAGCTAGATGCCACAATGTTGACGGGAACTGCAAATGTCTATAACTCATTGACTTGATCTTTTGATCAGGTCCTAGATTTAATGAGCCATGAATTCTATCTTGAAGGTCACTTAGGGTTACATAATCAGTTGTATTAACCACTATTATTGGTTTTGTACTATAAGAAGCTCCTTGCTCGATTTTAATAACCTCCCCATAGAAGTACACACAGGCAAACATTATGCTCTACGTAAAAAAGTTTTTTGATCAATATTTTGATAATGTAAGTGAAATTCAGAATGATGGTTACCAATATAAGTTGGATTTTATACTTTGAAGATGTAATTAAACTACTTATTAAAAATAATTTGGATTTTACTTCACGTTCAAATAATAACTATTACTTCTAAACTATACAATCTTTATGATACTTAAATTTTAAAAGATATTATATCCTAAACTAGGATATTTCTTAGTACACTTTTTAATTAGTTAATCATTCTTCAATCATTAGTTATTCCTTACTAAATTATTAATTAGTTATTCAAAAACATGGTAGAGTTAAAATATAAATAACATAGAGTTAAAAAATAAATAACACCATGTTTTGAGATTCTAGCCTTTCTTGCAGTGAATTGGATATCAAAATTTCAGAAAACCCATTGTCACACGGGATTTCTGAAATTTTGATATTCAATTCACTGCAAGAAAGGCTAGAAGCTCGAAACATGGTGTTATTTATTTTTTTAACTCTATGTTATTTATATTTTAACTCTATGTTATTTATATTTTAACTCTATGTTATTTATATTTTAACTCCATGTTATTTATATTTTAACTCCATGTTATTTATATTTTAACTCCATGTTATTTATTTTTTAACTTCATGTTATTTATTTTTTCACTTTCACTTTATGTTGTTTTTTAAATATGTTATTTTTTAACTCCATGTTATTTTTTAACTCCATGTTATTGAATATCATTTGAACTGTAGTTTTATTTTTAACTCTATGTTATTTATTAATTAATTTCTAATTAATCATTCCTAATAATAACTATCAACATAATTACTAAATTATCAATTTATCATTTCCTTTCTTAGATATTTTAGTATTTTATAAAGAAATATTCATATCTTAAGCATATCCAATAGGAGTGTTAAACCAGAATGCAGCAAGCCCCATTTTCGTGCACCAGTTCCCGTTCGAGTCTAGCTCAAATCGGTGTTTTCAGGTTTTACCCCTAGGTACATCTGTGCCAGAGCCACATTCACTTATTTGTATCCAGACAAGGATTTGATTTCTTAGATAACATAGTCTTTATGCTACCAAAATTTCATTAAAATAATCCTAAATTAATTCATACTAATGATAATTATAATTACTAAATATATATAACTAATTAAACAATCTAATAAACAAAAAAAATAAAACTAACTAAACCACTAAAGAATTAAAATATTTAACTAAAAACAATTCTACAAAATAAAAAACATTAAATTAAAAACCATACCTCTAAAATATTTCCAAAAATTTCAAACCGCAACCTTCACCGCAAAAGATAGAAAATGAGAGTCAAATGAGTGTTTGGAAGTGAGGAGAAGGGGAGGGGGTGCTGCCCTTTTATAGGGCGCAGAGGCAAAGGCGGCACCGCGGGTGCCGCCTTTTCCACATCAGCGATCTGCGCTAGTAGTGCAAAGGCTGGATCCATGATGCCACCTTTCACCTGAAATGAAAAGGCGGAATTCGTGATGCCTCCTTTGCAGCGCATTTTGAAAAAAAAAATCCCCCCTAACCGTTTTCTAAAAAAATGTATAAAAAAACTCCATCTTCTTCCTTCTCTCCCTCTCTGTCGAACCGATCAGTCATCCACCTTATCCCTTGTTTGAATGGTCCGACTATGGCCTCTCCCTCTCCCACACATGCGAGACCATATCACTGGATCCCCTCTCTAGTTCAAGCTTGATCCTTGTGGTCACCTTCCACTCCCATCGCTAGACGGATCCACCTCCTCTAGTGGGATCACAGACGACTGAGGTCACTTCTTGCGAGATTCCAGACATCGTGAGCTTTATTCATCACCTCCTCATATAAAGGATGATCCCCACTTAGCATGTTCCATCATCATCCCACCACGGCTGCCTCACCTCGTTGAGAGACCGCATCACTACCAATTTCTTGGATCTCCTATGTGAGGTCCACCCGTAATCACTACCTAGATTATGGCCAACCAAGGCACCCCATGCCACCAGATCCCATCAACACTACCTCCTCCCACAGCCAAGCCAAACCCCATGGCCACCTCCAACACGGAACCCCCTGTGTCAGATCCCAGTTGCATGAGGTAACCCCTGACATGGGTCTTGTTGGACCCAATCTACCCTAAAATGGGGCGGGGCAGCTACTCCTGACCCGGAACGGGTTTGGTCAGACCTTCCCAACCCAAAATACCCCCGAACGGGGTCAATATGGTCCTAACAGGCATGTGAGGTTACGACCTGGCCTATAATGGGCCGAGGCGGGGTTTTGGGGCTCGGGTAAAATTAATATAATCAAAATTAATTAATTTGATTAATTTAATTTTAGTTTTAAATTAAATTGATTAAAATTAATTTTGGAATAAATAAATATTTTAATATTCCGATTGATTGATTTAATTTTAATATTAATTTAATTAATTAATTTAGTTTAGTTTTTTGGAATTAAAATTATATTAAAATTGGGAAGGAATAAAATAAATTATTTGAATTTATAAAATTCATATAATTTATTTAAAACACTTCATACTTTTAAATTTAATGAAATTTAATGTTTATTACGCGTTGATATACCGACTAGTCTTGAGAAAATTGACTAAACCTGTGCATGTCTAGATTATTAATTTAATTTTGAATTACATGTGTGCGCAATGATTGTAATAAGTAGATGATTAAATGATTGTATATGCATCATCTTTTTGTTTAATATGAATAAGGTTCTAGGTGGGTTGTCAAATAGAATAGAGGGGAAATTCATTCCAAAGGCCTCTGAGTGGTGGGTTCCTTCATTTTGGTGCGTCTAGGGTTTCTCCACGGGTGGTGTCTCCTCCCATCCTCTGGCGTCACTCGGCGGCTCGGTTGAGGCCTCACCTGGATCTTGTCTCAAAGGCAGCGGCACTAGGTGATGACTTCTTCGGGTCCTCGTCTCGGAGGCAGCATTCGGCGATGGCTTCGGCGCGGTTCTGGTGTGGCTCAAACTATCCTACTCTCTCGGATTGGCGACGTCGCGAATCAACCCTGGCTCTAGTGGTCTAGATCGCGGCTTGGTAGTGGTGTGACTAAACGGGCTCCAGCAATCTGTATCCTTTCATTGGCTCCCGGTGGATGGATCTCGGACTGGCGTCAGTGTAGTGGTGATTTCTATCTTTGGGGTTCAACTTGACTTCAGCGTGAGTTGAGTGGTTTGGTGATGTCTTTTGGGATCGGGACCTATCTCGGATGTCTTTTGGATTTGAATGTGTTACGATGAGGCTCAACGTCTTCTACAAGAAACTTGGAGGGGGGAGGTTTGTTTTAAGTTTTCTTGGTTTGATTTTGAAGTGTTGTTGGTGTTCTTACGGAGGTATCACGGTTGAAAGGGCCTCTAGTTTTCCCACTGGTTCATTCTGCATTCTGCAGGTTGACTGTTTTGGATGTTGGGGTGGTTCTTCAATGGTTTCAATATGATTTTCTTCAGCCCAGAGCAGCGTTGCTAGCTCAGATCTTCCAGGTCCCCCTCAATTGTGCTGCTCAATCGATGTGCTGTTGGATCTTTCAGTCCTAGGTGATGAATATTTGACTTCATTTTCCATGGTTTTTCCTCCTTTTCAGGTCGTTGTGGATGTGTTTGAAGGGGTTTTTGTGGTGGTGACGAGGCTCTTCTGGTCTCAGTTCCACCAGTGTTTTTGGCTCTCTTGTGGTTGAATTTGTCTTGTTGGAATGGTTGATTTTTGGAATCTCTGCCTTTGGATGGCTGTTGGTGCTTAGAATGTTTGGATTTTGAGAAGCGCTTTAGGATTTTGATGTGTGGAAGTTGTTTTGTTTGTTTGGTTTGATCCTGGAGGAGGGAAGGTGTTAATGCTTGTCTCAATCACTTGGAACATGCCCATAGGAGGATTCAGATCCAGTGGTTCAGCTTTGCAGTACTTTTCGGATTTGGATGTTTGAGAGGGTATGGTGTCTGCCATAGGATCAGGTCTTTGCTTTGACACAAGACACTTGCTTGCTGTTTAGCATTGCAATGTTGGAGTGCTTCAACTTATTTTTATGATGGGGTAGGGATACTTTGTTTTTCATTATGGTTTTCACTCTCTTTTCCCTTTGGGTGTGTTTTTCCTAAGTCCATGAAGTCCTTTGGGTTTCCCCCTTCTTCCCTTAAAAGGGGGCTTTATCAATAATAAAAATATGTGTAGGCCTTCAAGTAGTTAAATGAAATAAGGGTCTAGGTGTTCAATTTGTTAGTTATATATTTCACCCCTAGACCCACTCACCTGCACGTGAGTATATTTGTACAATAAACGATAACGCTTTAAGACACAGACCCCACCAAGGCGATGCGGTACACCAGACAATAAGAGTATTCACTGGATCAGGAGCGAGTTGCAATACAAGTCAAGACTCGACTCAAGTATGGTACCCCTTAATTCATGGTTCATTTAACCAATATTAGGTGCTCAAGACCAGTCATGTGGATTAATTTCCTTTATGCATTGTTTTTTATTTTATGAAAATGCATGTTTAATATAAGATCACATAAAATAAAATAAAAAATTCATAAGTATGTGATGTATGTTTTTCTATTAATGCATGTTTAGTTGTGACTGCGACAACATAGATTGAACATATTTAATAGAAATGGATTACATTCGTCAATAAATAATCCATCAAAAATATATTAAGTTTTAAATTCCTTCCATTGCTCAAATTTGAACAAAACTGGATGTTTAGGATGCTTGTTAGCCATAGTTGAGAGTGCATCCTACTACTGAGGAGTTATTATTAGAGTAATGGGTTGAATTAACTAAATTTGATATTTAAGAATTAGCCATAGATAATTTATATCACATTAGAGGCAAAGCGTTTAGGGAATTAAGGTTACGATTCTAATAAACTGATACTTTACTTAACATATCAAAGAACCTCTAGTTAAATCAATTGGTTAGCCTAGATCCTACTATGAAACTCTCTAAGTAATGGAATATCCATCGGTTGTGGACTATGAGGGGAGGTTTTGAGGATCCCTTCCACTATAATACTCAAGTCATAGAGTATTCTGAATCTAATAATGAGGGATATTGAGGTTTGATAAAATTGTGGGACACATTAGATGAATTAATAATTGATTAAATTAAATGTATCAAAGGTAATCAAGAAAAAGTATTGAATTCTAAAATTTATTTTATTGTAGAAAAAAATAGTAATCACAACACCACTGAAACATTATCACTGTGATCCATATTAGATAAAGAAAATACCATGAATGGTCAAAACTTCAAGGAGTGGTACAGACTCTTGTATATCATACTACACCAAAAAAGGAATCTTTATGTATTAGAGTCCTCACTTTCACTTGATCCTCCTTAGGGAGAAAGCAAGGAAAATAAAGATAAATGGAAAAATCATATAGATGGAGCACTGGACATACAGTGCATCATATTGTCATCTATATCCAATCAATTATAGAAAATTCATGAGGATAAAGATTCCTACAAGATGTTGACCCATCTCCAATAATTATATCAGAAGATATATAGGCAAGAAATGTATAAGATATCCAATTCCTTGTATAATTTCATGGTAGTAGAAGGAAATCAAGCAAGATGACCTAGTTCATTGAGACACTTGAATCCCTTGGGTTCAAAATGAACCAATAACTAGTACCAGATCTCATCCTTGCATCTTTACCATCAATATTTTTTACTTTAATTATTAATTTAATTATGAATAACATGAAAAAATCACTCCTGGATCTTTTGAATTTAGTTCTCCAAAGTAATAAGGAAATGAATAATATCAATTCTTCATTCCTTATGGTGAACAAGAGGAGGAAGGGAAAGGCTAAGGGGTCTTTGGTCAAGTCTAAGCCAAAGATATCAACACACCATCCTTCCAAAAGGATAAGGATACAAAGTTATGGAAATGATTAGGAGGATGTCTATTTTCTATGTGGTAAGAAATTTCACTAGAAGAAGAATGGTAGAGCTGTGAAGAAGAAGCAAGGAGACACTTCTACTCTAGGTATTTTTTTCAATGAATGCAATCTTTTATTATCTACAAGTTGGTTATTGGATACATCATGTGGATCACACAAATGTATCCATATACAGGAACCAAATAGATTTAAGAAGATTGAAAAAGTTGAAGTGGGTCTCCAAGCTACAAATGGTACGAGTTTAGCAGCCTTAGTAGTGGAAGATGATCATCTGACTTTGCCTAGTGGTTTGGTTCTTGTATTGAATAATTGTTATTATGTACCTTCGGTTAGCAGAAACATAATCTCAATGTCAAGACAGGACACTATGGGATTTTATTTCAATTTTGTAAATAATTTTTTTCCACTTTATAAGGATAATATGTTTTATGGTATGATAAATCTTAACAATGTTTTATATATACTTGGACTTGAAAACTCGTTAATAACAATCAAAGACAAAAACAGAAAGCATGAATCATATAACACCTACTTATGGCACTTTAGGCTTGGTCAATAAATGAGAAGTGGTTATAGAAGTTACATTAAGCAGATTATTTAGACTCAGTTGAGTTAAAACCCTTGGATGTATGTCATGCTTGTTTACAAGGGAAAATGACCAAATCACCCTTCTCTGGGAAGGCAGAAAAAGCCACTGAATTATTGGAATTAAGTCATACTAACGTATGTAGTCCATTTTCAGTAGAGACAGGGGGTGGGTTTTCATAATTCATTACTTTAACTAATAACTATAGTTGGTATGGCTATATCTACTTAATTTGTTATAAGTCATCTTCCTTTCAGATGTTTAAGGAAAACCAACTTGAAGTAGAAAACCAACTTTGTAAGAAGATTAAGGCCCTTCACTCAGACCAAGGAAAATAGAATCTTAACCAATATTTCATTGATCACTTGAAGGATTGTGAGATAGTATCCCAAGTCTCTCCTCCTTATACACCACATTGAAATGGTGTCACACCCGAGTTTTTAGTTTTTCCTTCATTCCAGTTAGGGTCGAGTTCTTAGTCATTTTCTTGGGAATAGGGGGTGATGTGGTCAAGGTTTTGGGGAATTACTTCCTTCTATTATTTTACTATCACTTCCCCCTAGGATTCCCCTTGAAAACCCTTGAATTTTTAAGAAAATGGACAAGTTTTGGGTGGCTAGAATAGGCCGCACGGTTTGGCCACACGGTTTAGTAAATCGTGCGGACAAACCATGTGCAGTGTCCATGTCATTAAAAAAATGTGTAATTACAACTTTTACCTTCCAGGAATAACCCTAGTACACCCCTTTATTCCCCCATTCTACTATTATATCTATGGAAGGCTCCCAATCTCCCCCAAGCTCATTTGGAACCCAATTTTGAAGGGGTTTTTGGTGGTGGAACTTCAATATTTCTTCAAGTAAGTGAATTCCTCTCCTGTTTCTTCTATTTCATTAGGGTTTATTCCTACACCCTTGAAGTTAAAAATGTAAAATAACTATGGATTCCTACCTAGGATTTATTTTTTTATTTTCTTGGTTCAATATACATGGTTAGGGTTTGTTTTCTTTCCCTTGTGGTGTGGCAGTGTTTCGGTTGAAGTTTCACACAACGATTTGGGATTTTGGCATCTAAGGTAGGTGATTCCATGTGTAAGAATTATTTGATGAGTTATTTTTGCTTTATTTTCTTTTTTATCATGTTCCTCATATGTTTTTTGTGGTGAAAAAACCGTTTTATATGGAATTAGTTAAGTATTTAATTTTAAAGTTTCAGTTTTTTCTTAGAAATGTGGGTTTTTCATGTGAAACTCATGTGGTATCATTTGAGGTCATTTTATAACATATGAAAGTGGTTTATTAAATGAATCTAGGGCTGAAAACTCTATTTTGGTTTGGTATTGGTGTGAATTTTTTCTTAAAAGAGGGTTTTTGAATGGATTTTGTGTGAAAAACCTTGTTATACTCCTTGGAGTAGTTTTATAAGAATCTCAAATAGTTTATTGAGTTACACAAAGTGTGAAAAAGATGTTTAGGTACTGTTTTGGTGGGTTTATGTTCTTAAAAGGGTTTTTTGAAAGATATGGTGATTATTTGTGATTTAAAATGTTTTGAGAATGTTTTACAAATGGTTGGAACGATTTATTAAATTGTGAGAAAGGTGTGAGACATGTTTGTGAGTTGTTTTGGTGTGAGTATGATGTTAAAATGAATTTGAAGGTGAAAAGGGCATTATGTTATATGTTTGTATGATTTTTTGTGTGTGTGTAATTTTGAAATTTAATTTTTATTTGAAATTGGTATTTTATAACATGTGGATCTTGATTGAGCACAAAGAGGGAAACCCAAGTATCTAGGGGGGCAGACTGTGACTAGTATTTTAGTGATCTGGTAGCAATTTCATCACTATTTCACTTAGATATTTTGATGATGGCAAAACTAACTAAACTATAATGATGTTAGAGACCATTAGGCCATTTGGGTTTCCCCTCCTAGCAGTTCATGCACAAGAAGGTTATGGGTTATGGTTACTTTTACCCTGAGATACGATGTTCCTAGAGCCCCACAACTAGCTAGTGCTTAGGGGTGCTCCCATGACTAGGGATCATTGACTATATTGTACTCACCATCATTATACGGTGTGTTTTGTTGGAAAATTCAGTAGCATGTGTTTTTCTTTTAAAATATTTCATTATTCAAAGTTTGTCTCATGAAAACTGTTTTCATTTAAAGTTGCATCATTTAGAAACTGTTACTAGTATTTCTTATTTAAAATACTTGCATGATTTTTTTCTTAAAATTTTTATCACATGGAATATTTTTGGGTGTAATCCTATTAGGATTAGTCTCAAACCCTACTTACACCCTTGGGTGTAAGTATACTTGGAAATTTTTATCATCAGTGGGTAAAGTTTTAGAGCTGGTGGTTCGGGTTACTAGAAGTCCTTCTTGATGTGGTGTCATGGAGATGGCTTGAGGGTAATGCCCACTTTCCATGAGGTGGTTCTTGGGATATTATTTTTTTTATTTCTTCCTTCATGGTAGTCCTTGGGATTTTTTATAAACCTCTTAATTCAATTCTTAATTTTTGTTAAGACTTTTTTGGTGTAAATTTTTCAGATTCAGTTTATTAATTATTCTTGGTTGTTTATGATTATAAAATCTGGTGAAATCATTCTCAAACTTTATTTATGATACACAGGAAATTGTAACATCCTGTGGGGATAGGTAACACCCTTCAGGCCTTTCCATGGACTGGGTCAAGAGCCGGTTTGGATGGAGACCAGATCTAGTTTGTGACAAAATGGTATCAAAGGGAGGTTATTATCTTTTGAGACTTTCTCCTTGGGGAAGATTCTAGTTAGAATTGAGATAGGATTGTTGAAACTTGATGTTATGGTTATGAGTAAGGTTCCTAACCAGCACACCTTGGGGAGGGACTTTAGTTACCAGGGGAATTCAGGTTCCATCTAAGTCTTTTAGTCCTTGTGGTTGTTAGATATTTGGGAAATGAAATGGGAGTTAGGAAAGGGGTCTCAGTGACCTCGTAGGGCTGGAAAAGCCATGTGGAGTCAAGGATGTTGTCCTGGAACACTCTATGTGATGGTGGTGTGACTGGTGTATGGACACCAACCATATTTCTGAGTCACCCATCGACACTAGTTTCCCCTTGATTTTTTCAGCATCTTTATGGGTCTTGGAAAACCATTTTGAAAACTATTATTTGAAAAAATTTGGAAATAATACTTTAAAATGAAATTGGTTTTGAGTGGATGGGGTTTAGTTTATCGAGATTGGATTTTCATAATTTAAACATGTGGTTTTATGAAATTAATTATTGGGAAAGAGTAAGTTATGTTAAATAGGGTTTTGGAAATCTATTTTAAATGGGATTTTAAAGTTCAAATGGTTTGATTTTCAAAGGGATTGAAAAAAAAAATTCAGAACTATTTTGAAATAGGTTTTAAAAATGTGTATTTTCATGAAACGGTCTTTGTGTAAGATGATATTGTATTTTTATAATAAGAACTTATGGATTCAAAAAATTGATGGTTTGGAAAACAAGTATGATTTTTAAAGTGGGTTTTAAAATTATGTTTTGAGTGGAATGAAATGTTTTAAAATTTACGTGTAAGTTTTGAGAATGAAATTTTGTTTGGATGATTATTTATTGTCGAAAATGTTTTGTGAGATTCAAAGTGGGTTTTATTTGAAGGGTTGATGCTTTTCCAAAGCATATTTTTGTGAAATTTAGAATGGGTTTAACTTTGTGACTAGTGGTTTTGAAAAATGGAAAGGTGCGATTTTGGTCTTTGGTATCCTCACAGGTGACCACATGCATGGGTTTACATGTGAAGATAGATGGTTAATGGCACGACTGGTTGAGTTTCGGGGGGATATGAGGTGGGTTCCTAGTGTGGCACGGAAACATGCATGTTTGAGGCCCATGAGGTACCATTGGTGAATGTGCAACCCAAAAACCCTATTTTATTTTCAAAAATGATTTTTAAGGAAAATGTTATTTCTTACTATCTAGTAATTTATTGGTGTGTCCTTTTGTATTTTTGGGAATTTTGTTGTGGGTTGTTTTGGGTTTGAATACCTCTCTTGTTTGATCAATGTTTTGGGTTTGTATTTTCATCAGTAAGATGGTTTAAAGCATTGGTTGGTGGTATTTTGTGAGAAATGTTTTGGGAAGCCTTTACAGTGGTTCTCATCATGTTCTCGGTTCTGGTTTGTGGTATGTTTTGACTAATGGACCATCTTTTTTTGGTCCTTGGGTCTTCTTGTTGGCTAAGTTATACCCCATATAAAGATTTAATGAACGATTGAAGTGTGGCCCAGGGTGATTCGTCATTGGAAGACCCTCTAGTCGATCAACATAAGGACTTTCTTCTTGAGCTTTAGAGATTGAGTCGACCTCCCCTCTTATTTTTTGGTTAAGTGGGTCCTCTTGTACCGGGAGATTGGTTGTGGGAGGTTGAGATAGACCTTATTCTCTTAAGTTTTTTGAGTCATCAAAGGTGAAGTTTGACACTATTATGTATATAGGCTCTATCTGGAAAAGATGAAGGGGAATTCTAGTGAGGAAAGGTGAAGCAGTCTAGATTTTTTGGTTTGGCTGTAGTCTTTAAGGGCCTTTGGGTCTTTCATCAGTATATTCATAGAAAGGGTTTATATTATGTCATTAGTGTGGAAAATCTGGTCATTCGAGGCTATTATGAACACTTGCGGTAATCTCATGATGCTTGGAACTCGTTTCAAGGTCTCACTCCATGTAATGTCTATATAGGTTACTAGGGCCATGTTAGGTGATTTCTTATTGTGTGGTGTTTTCTCTTAATGAAAAAGGTCAATGTTGTTTAACTTTTCAAGGAATTATTCTTAAATGAAAGCGTGTTTTCTTTTGAGAATTCCTGAAATTATATGTTTTGAATAAAGGTTTCTTCCTTGTATTGTTTCTTCTGTTGTTTCTTGTTCAGGGTGAGAGGGACAAGGTGTATGCATATTCGAGGCCCCTATCATGGTAAAGGTGTTGTGTTAGATTAAAGTGGGTTTCAGAGTGTGTTATGTCCTGGTGCAGTGGAAAGAGACATGCGGACCTTGTTCCTTAAGGTTGTAATCTGTGTCAATGGAAAAGTCCCTCCTTGGTTATAAGGAGGCAGGGAAATTTTTTTCTCAAACCCGAGTGCTTGAACCCTTGTGTGTGAAACTCTTTGTATGGTTTTTCATGTATGAATAACCTCACGGGCTCTTTTTGATCTCGGTTTTGGTTGGACTCATTCGAGGATGGTAATTCCCATGAGATTGGGGAACTTCATAGTGTCTCTACTAGTCTAGAGTTTCATTGACCGACCCCCCCTATAGTGGGGATTGGGTATTATGGGATATTTTTCATGTCGTCCCATGCTAGTTGGTTAATATGGTTTGTTCTTATGGTGGTGATACCCACCATGTGTCTCATGTAAGTTCTTTTGGAATAAGTCTAATATCTGTCTATCCCTTATGGGGGGAGACCATTCAGGTGTCCCCTTATTAGTGTCTTGGTTCTATCATAGGAAATTAAGTTTTATCTTATAGTGTGGAGTCCATACGTACTTCCCATGTTGGTTTTCTGGTTCAGTCTTGGGTGTTAGTTCATTTTTATGGTGGGATCCACTCAGGTTTCCCCGTATAAGTAATTCGGTTGTTCTTGGTGTTGGCTTGGAATTAGGTAGTCTCGTTCAGAGCTATCTAAACACCAACTTCCTTCTTGGGTATATGTTGGGATTGGAGTTCTCCCAATGGTTTTGTTCAAGTAAGGTTGTGGTAACCTCATTCAAATTCATTGTTCATTTCTGAAAAATTGCTTGAGCTTCATCTGGTAGTGTTTAAGGTGTTTTTTCTTTGATGTTGTTTGATTATGTTTGCTCATTTCAGTAAAGTGGTATGAATTTTTGTTGGTGAGAGTATCGTTTCCTTTGTTTGATCAACTGGAGGTATTTTGTCCTTTAGGGGTGGGTGACCCTTAGTGGGGGAGTCTGTCTTGGCCTCTCGAGTTATCTCATGGTCCTCTTTTCCTACTAATAGTGTCCTTATTTTCCTTTCATTGGGACCCCCCATTTGAACATGGAAATAGTATTTGGTTTTGTTTTTTTTTTCACCTAGACTTGTTGTGGCTTTCCGGGGACGGAAATCATTATGGTGGGGAGACTTTTCACAACCAGGTTTTCAATTTTTCCTTCATTCCAGTTCGGGTCAAGTTCTTAGTTGTTTTCTCAAGAACTTGGAATGACAGGGTCAAGGTTTTGGGGCATGAATTCCTTATATTATTGTCATATATTTTCCCCCTAGTATCCCCCTTTAACCCCCCTTAAATTTTTAAGAAAATGGAAAAGTTTTTGGTGGCCAGAACAGGCCGCAAGGTTTAGCCGTACGATTTAGTAAACCATGTGGATAAACCGTGCACTGTGTCTAGGTCATTAAAAAAATTTATGTTATTCTAATTTTTCCCTTCTAGTATTAACCCTAATGATCCCATTTATTCACCCATTCGACCATTATAGCCATGGAAGGCTCCCAAGATCCCCCAAGCTCATTTGGAACTCAATTTTGAAGGGATTTTTGGTGGTGGAACTTCAAGATTTATTCAAGTAAGTGAATTCCTCTCTTTTTTCTTCTATTTACCTAGGGTTTCTTCCCTCCTCCTTTAAGTATCAAATGTACAAAAAATAGGGCTTCATACCAAGGGTTTATTTTTGAGTTTCTTGGTTCAATATTCTTGGTTAGGGTTCATTTTATTTCCCATGCAGTGCAACGGTGGTGCGATTGAAGTTTCACACAACGATTTGGGATTTTGGCATCTAAGGTAGGTGATTCCATGTGTAAGTATTATTTTATGAGTTAGATTTTCTTTATTTACTTGTTTAGAATGTTACTCATATGTTGTGTGTGGTGCGAAAACTATTTTTGATGGAATTGGTTAAGCGTTTAATTTTAAATTTTCATTTGTTTCTTGAAAAGGTGTGTTTTCATGTGTAACTCATGTGGTATCATTTGAGGTTATTTTATAACATATTAAAGTGGTTTATTAAATGTTTCTAGGGTGGAAAATTCTATTTTGGTTTGGTATTGGTGTTCATTTGGCCTTAGAAAAGGCATTTTGAATGGATTTTGTGTAAAAAACCTTGTTATACTCCTTGGAGTTGTTTTATAAAAATATAAAAAGGTTTATTGAGTTACACAAAGTGTGAAAAATATGTTTAAGCAATATTTTGGTGGGTCTATTTTCTTAAAATAGTTTTTTGAAATATAAAGTGATTATTTTTTATGTCAAACGTTTTTATAATGTTTTATAAATGGTTTGAATGATTTATTAAATTTTGAGAAAGGTGAGAGACATTTTTGTTTGCTATTTTGCTGTGAGTACAATGATACAATGAATTTAAAGGTGAAAAGATCATTATATAACATGTTTGTGGGCTGTTTGGTGAGTGTATAATTTTAAAATGGAATTTTTATATGCAATTGGTATTTTATAACATGTGTAACTTGATTGAGCACAAAGAGGGAAACATGGGTATCTAGTTGGGCATACTAGGACTAGTATGCTAGTGATCCGGTAGCGGTTTCATCCCTATTTCACTTCGAAAGTTTGATGATGACAACACTAAATAAACTATGATGATGTTGGGGACCACTAGTCTATTGGGGTTTCCCATCCTAGGGGATCATGTATGATAAGTATATTGGTTATACTTACTTTTACACTAAGATATGATGTTCGTCGAGCCCCACAACTAGCTAGTGATTAGGGGTGTTCCCATGACTAGTGCTCATTGACTATATTGTACTCACCATCAGTATACAGTGTGTTTTGTTGGAAAATTCAGTATCATGTGTGTTTCTTTTAAAAGTTTTCATTCTTAAAAGTTTCTCTCTTGAAAACTGTTTTCATTTAAAGTTGCATCATTTAGTAATTGTTACTAGTATTTATTGTTTAAAAAACTTGCAAGCTTTTTTTCTTAAAATTTTTATCACATGGAATATTTTTGGGTGGAATCCTATTGTTATTAGTCTCACACCCTACTTACACCCTTGGGTGTAAGTAGACTTGTCAATATTTATTGTAGTTGGGTAAAGTTTTAGAGCTGGTGGTTTGGGTTGTAACACCCCGAGCTTCCACGATACGCTTCTCATTCAATAATGCAATAGGTTGCATTGTACGCAACTTCGAGCTCTAAAACACCACGACTAATCAAAGTAGACGTTATGAATAGTAATAACCAATTTTTAAAATTATAGAAATTTTATATTTCAAAATGGACTTCATTTTTGTATTCGTAATATCGAAATTATCCTAAGTTGAATTTTTTGTAACTTTCTGAGAACTTCCAATTTTTTTATGAATAGTGAAAAATACTTAAAACAACTTTTTTAATAAAAATAATTTATTGTGATAAATTATACTATTTAGTGGTTTTAAAGTATAATTAGAATATATTTTTACCATTTTATCCAATGGTGGTCATTAGAATTAATTTAACATTGAAAATGGACATAAACAATTGCCAATCTTTTGATATAAATTGTTTCTTAAAAACACGCTATTTGTTGTGACAGTGGGAATTAATTATAAAATTAATTAATGCAACTTATATTTTTGGAATTTTGTAAAATAGACATCATTTTTGAATTCGGAATATCAATTATAGCTTAGGGTGAAATTTTGGCATTGTTCTGAAAAACTTCAATTTTTGATGAATAGTGAAACCACTAAGTGGTAGTTAAAAAACTGATTTTTCGTTTAAATGAAATATTACCACTTCTGTGATTTGATTTTCAAAAATCTGACATACATGGTTGTAATTAAGAAGTAAAATGTGGTTCAATGAGATTAAAATAATTTTTTGGTAAATAGTAACTTTTAAGTTCTTAATCGCGATTAGAGGTAATTAGTAAAGTTTAAGGTAAAAACAATGTTTTAATAATATGATATGAGCTTGACACTTGTCCTACTCCTATTGGATGAGTCATGGCCGACCAAGACAACCCATGGGTCAACTTGGGGACCCCATGGAGCCACTTTGGTTGGAAAATGACATTAATATATATTTATTTAATGTTAAAATTAAATTGACACAAACATGAGTTGTTTTACTAAAACAGATTTTAAGTGGGGTTACACAAGTCCAAATTTTGACTATAAATATTAATTATAAAGATAAAAAGATTTCCTACATCATAGTATTTTTTTTATAATTTTTAGAAATTAAATAAATTAAATCATTTATGACATCATTATGATGCGGCGATGACCTCATTATTTAACGATTTAAATAAAATGAGAAGATAATACAAAATCCAAGGCTGACACTTGTCCAAAGCCTATTGGATGAAGAGATTTCGAACCCTTATCACCTTATCCACGAATTATATAAGTGTGGAACCTTTAGAATCCGAAAAGCATTGTGTAATAATGTAACATTTCAATCTTTCCAAAAGAGCCCTTCCTCTCCACTTATAAAAGGCCCCCACCTCTCCCACCTCATTTACACTTTCAAGCCATTTGGCTCGGCCAACCTCTACCCAAATACTCTCCCAACTTCCCCCTATTACTCCTAGAAGCCTCACTTTGGGCAGAACTCTTCCCAAGGAAGCCTTTGGCTCAAATCAAAAAGAGTTACCCGATTTTGAGGTAATGTCTTCTCTAATGTTGTTTTGTTTTATTTTTCTTCTCCAACCCCCTAAACTCTTTTTATTCATTTCTTTTGTAACAACACCAGTATCCTCAATATACTAGGATGTTGTTATAAGAAGGATTAGAGCTACACTTACACACACCTACATCTAATGGTTAAAGAACATACGGTTTCTGTGGATGGCGAATTTCTGCCTCACGAAACGATGATTGTTCAACACTCATATAACACCTTCAAAGGTGGCCATTAAGATGTCACTATTTTTATATATGATATATAATATTTTTATGTTTTAATTATTCTTCTGTATTTATCATTTATGGCATACTTTATGATTTCCATTATGGGTAAAACGCGATAATTTCATTTTAGGAAGTGCGGACTACCACCCCCTCAAAGTGATTTGAATCGTTAATGCCATATGTGGGATGTATAAAGGATGGAGTAAATGGTATTATACACTATATTATACTGGAATTATATTATACATTTATATCATTATTATTTCATTCCATTAAATACGAAATAGAAATGAAAGTAGCGTTCATGCGTACGTACGGCTTACCGTCTCCATGAACGGTGCATTTCATTTCTTACCTCTAAATGTTACGTAATATTATAAATGAATGTATATACTGGATATATATGATATATATTACATCTAAATCATGAATATAATTCTTGAGATAATGGATATTCTACCACATAAACAACTTGTAATTATAAGAAGTTTATTGTTGACTCAAGTACCAAAGATCGACAAAACGACCGTTATTAACTTAAATAATTACATAATGATCATAACATTGTAATAAGTGATATAAAAAGGATAATGAAATTAAAAATGCTTCTTAATAAGGTATATATTAACTCCAGTTTATTATTCAGGAGGTTAAAGAACGGTTGAGTCAAGTCAGACACGAGGTAAGGGAACTTCTTAACACAACTTCAATTCTTTGGGTTAATCTCCTACTTTCAAATTACGTCATGATATTATTATGTCCTATATTGTATTTGTACTTTATTTATGTGTACATATAGTGAATACACATAATATATCTATTTCATTTTAAAAATGATCTTTTTAAGGACTTCGTCTCAATCTCCTTTCATTCAGGCATATTTTGTTTTATACACAAATTTCATTTATACGATGTATAAACCCCTTTGACTTTTACGTTTATTCAAAAGGAATCTTTTTATACGAAGCGTTTTGCTAAATGACAAAAGAGAATGTTTTTCTTTCCGTACTTATGCGGCGACAACGACTTCTCCTCCTCCGTGACCATTATTTGAGTTTCGGCTTCCTCTACAAGCCATATTTTTTTCAATGAAAAATAAATACAAAGTTTTAACTTTCTTTTATTTTGGTATTGAAAATGGTTTTGAAAGCGTTTTTATTATATCAATGTGTTGTATTGATATCTTGTGTTTGAAATGTGGAAATGTTATGTTTCCTTTATGCATGTTTTATGTGATACGATTATGTTATGGTTTATGATATGTTTAAACCTATTCATATGAGGAATGTATTGGACTTAATAAGTGACGGGTGGAGCCCGCTATAGCTCCTCGATGCATCGGTAGGTCTCATGAGACAACTAGACGTGGAATTGGCCGAGGCCCTTTCCCAATTTGATTTATGGTTTTGGCCGAGGCCTTAATCATTTTAGACGTCTTGGCCGAGGCCTTGACAAAATGTTTCAGAATGTCTGGCATTATACATTCCCTCATTATGAAAGTGGTTGTTGATATTGCATGTGATTATTTGACCAGTAGAATATCCATGTGAGTAAATAATGGCATTATTTTATTTTACTTTTTCCATATTATGCTGAAGTTCAAGTTCAATAAGGCTTTTGTTTTAGTTATACATTGCCTTAAATGCTTATGTTTTCTTATGAAAGTTTCCGCTATATTGTTAACCTTACTGAGCATCTGAGCTCACCCCTTTCAATGTTTTAATATTTTTCCAGGATGTGAAGAAGTAATTTATGAGTGACCTGCAGGGGTAGTAAGAAAGGGATATGATTGTGGACTATGAAGACCATGTTATTGTAGTTTGTTTACTTTTTGATGTAATGAAAGACTTATGAATGTATCTAGTGTTTCCAAGGCTACTAAACTAATCGGTCTTTCGAGACTTGATCTTTTGTGATCATTCCAATGTTACGAAGTAATGCACCGACTCTAGGTAGCTGGGGTCGGGGCGTTACAGTTGGTATCAGAGGCAGTTTAGTACTAACCTTGGAAGCTAGATTTAGATAAACTCTGATTAGAGCACGTAGACCTAAGATGAACTTTTAGGATTAGTATAGAAGAACTTCCTAGAATTTTGTTATTGTAGAGATGTTGTGAGTTTTCCGAGCAATACATCCTTGTATGGATACGAGCAGGTAGAGGCGGCTCTGGCACAGATGTACCTAGGGGTAAAACCCGAAAACATCGCTTTGAGCTAGACTTGAACGAGAACTGGTGCACGACAACGGGCCTTGCTGCACTCTTGGTTACGACACTCCCGTGGGATATGCTTAGGATAATTCTCATTTTATTTACAAACCACTATGAAGGGTTATGAGTATATACTTCCTCAAAGAAAAAATTTCTTTTTATGATTATGGATTATATCCATAAATAGTTCAATTTATGTAAAGTGTTTTACAAGTATGGAATTATGTATTTTAATTCATAAATTAATCTAGTTTATGCCATTGTTTAGAAATGGCGCCTAGTGGAAGGAATGGAAACCGTATCAATGCACGCACTCCGTGTAGGGATTGCCCTCCTGCTCAAGATAATTATTGTGGATCTGGAGATACAACTGGTGCTGATCAACTTATTACCATACTGGGACAACTCACGCAGGTTATGAATAATAACCTTACTCGTATGGAGCACCCTGATCCGCAATGTGGAGGATCAATGTTAGACTGCTTCATGAGGCAACAACCACCAACCTTCAATGGGAGTACAAATCCTATAGTAGCTGAGCAATGGATAAATTCCTTAGAGAAAATATTTCATGCCTTGGGGAGTAGTGAAAGGGAGAAGGTTGTCATGGCAGTTTACCGCCTCACTGGAGATGTCGATCAGTGGTGGTCGCTGATTCAAACCACAAAGGAAGATGATGACGTATCGAATATGGAATGGAGGGAGTTCAAAGAGCTTTTCTTAGAAAAATACTTTCCTCGAGACCATCGAGCGGATATGGAAAGGCAATTTCTGAGTCTGAGGCAGAAGGAGGATGAGAATGTCGCAAAGTATGAGGCTAACTTTACAAGGTTAGCAAGGTATGCTGCAGATTACATACGTAACCCAAGGAGTAAGATTGATCATTTCTTTGATGGGTTAAAACCATTTCTCCGTCGAGCTTTAGTATCACAATCCTTCTCATCATACGAATATATTGTCTCGTGTGCTATCAAGACAGAAAAGGAATTCTCTAAGTCTTATGACAACAAAGTAAAGCAATAGAAGAAGAGAACGGTGGAACAAGAGACAGATAAAGGGAAAAAGGGAAAGAAGGATTTTCCATGATGTGATAATTGTGGGAAGAATCACCCTGGTACTTGCCTAAAAGGAATGGGAGTTTGTTATAAATGTGGAGAAAAGGGTCACCAGGCTCGTGATTGCAAGGGAAAGAAAGAGGCTGTCAAAGTTGAATGCTACAATTGTAGGGAAACAGGGCATTATGCAAATGAATGTCCTAAGCGTCAGGGAAACTTACCTTAGAAAAGGCCAAGGGATCAAGGACAATCTTATGCTGTTACTACAGTTAAAGTAGAATAACTAATGTATTGGTGCTTTTGGACTCATGGATTATATTCTGGTTATTAGAATAATGTGATATGTATATAAGGATTGTACTGCAGTACTTGTTGATTTCAGTAATGTTTTAATATGATGAAGGTAATTATATTTTTAGTATGTGACAATAAGAGAAACTTTACTTTGTTTGGGGAATCTGATAAATTGATTTTGGAATTAAGAGACCTTTTAGAGAAAGTCTGGACAGAGGTATTTTGGATAACTATAAAGGTTGGAGTGGATTAAGTTGATATTTGGATAGTATTGTTTAAGGTTAAAAAATTTATGAAGATTATTTTTGGAATATTATGATACTATAGTTTTAGGAAAAGGACAACCTGCAGGGTGGGGCATAACCCGTCGCGTCGGACAAAGCTGGAGGAATCGAACCCACAATCATAGTGCGACAAGCCTTTATTTCCTACCACTAGCCTACAGGAAGTCCCTGGTTATTACAAAATAGTTTTACTAATCTAAATGGTATGTGTTAACATTTGGAACCTTATACAATTAGGATAAATAGAATATTTTTGAGTTCTGTTACCATTTGGAGTAAAAGTTGGGTTTGTGGTAAAAATTTATTAACAAATGAAAGTATACATAACAAGTATGTATATTCCCTTACGTTCTTAGTAAATCTCCTAAATAAATTCCTCAACATTATAAAAGGTAACTTAAAACAAAAATGTTGTCGGTTAACTTTTCCAACTAGGGATTCAATGACCGTTTAACCAATCACAAGTTTGTGATTTTCTTGTAGTTAAACTTTCTCCTAATCCTGTTTTCTATAACACTCCATCAGACCTTGATGGTTTGTTTCTCCTCCATATCCATATTTTCATAGAATCCTAGAATGGGCTATATCGGGTGACCTTTGTACTTATCTTGCTTTCTTTTAATGTTATATATTTATTAACCTTATTTCCGATGTGGGTTTTCCACAAAGGTATTTTCTATTTTCAACCTTTTATTTTCAAAGAAAAATTTCAAATTGCGAGGACGCAATTTATTGAAGGAGGGGAGAATGTAACACCCCGAGCTTCCACGATACGCTTCTCATTCAATAATGCAATAGCTTGCATTGTACGCAACTTCGAGCTCTAAAACACCACGACTAATCAAAGTAGACGTTATGAATAGTAATAACCACTTTTTAAAAGTATAGAAATTTTATATTTCAAAATGGACTTCATTTTTGTATTTGTAATATCGAAATTATCCTAAGTTGAATTTTTTGTAACTTTCTGAGAACTTCCAATTTTTTTATGAATAGTGAAAAATACTTAAAACAACTTTTTTAATCAAAACAATTTATTGTGATAAATTATACTATTTAGTGGTTTTAAAGTATAATTAGAATATATTTTTACCATTTTATCCAATGGTGGTCATTAGAATTAATTTAACATTGAAAATGGACATAAACACTTGCCAATCTTTTGATATAAATTGTTTCTTAAAAACACGCTATTTGTTGTGACAGCGGGAATTAATTATAAAATTAATTAATGCAACTTATATGTTTGGAATTTTGTAAAATAGACATCATTTTTGAATTCAGAATATCAATTATATCTTAGGGTGAAATTTTGGCATTGTTCTGAAAAACTTCAATTTTTGATGAATAGTGAAACCACTAAGTGGTAGTTAAATAACTGATTTTTCGTTTAAATGAAATATTACCACTTCTGTGATTTGATTTTCAAAAATCTGACATACATGGTTTTAATTAAGAAGTAAAATGTGGTTCAATGAGATTAAAATAATTTTTTGGTGAATAGTAACTTTTAAGTTCTTAATCGCGATTAGAGGTAATTAGTGAAGTTTAAGGTAAAAACAATGTTTTAATAATATGATATGAGCTTGACACTTGTCCTACTCCTATTGGATGAGTCATGGCCGACCAAGACAACTCATGGGTCAACTTGGGGACCCCATGGAGCCACTTTGGTTGGAAAATGACATTAATATATATTTATTTAATGTTAAAATTAAATTGACACAAACATGAGTTGTTTTACTAAAACAGATTTTAAGTGGGGTTACACAAGTCCAAATTTTGACTATAAATATTCATTAGAAATCTAAAAATATTTCCTACATCATAGTATTTTTTTTATAATTTTTAGACATTAAATAAATTAAATCATTTATGACATCATTATGATGCGGTGATGACCTCATTATTTAACGATTTAAATAAAATGAGAAGATAATACAAAATCAAAGGCTTACACTTGTACAAAGCCTATTGGATGAAGATATTTCGAACCCTTATCACCTTATCCACGAATTATATAAGTGTGGGACCTTTAGAATCCTAAAATCATTGTGTAATAATGTAACATTTCAATCTTTCCAAAAGAGCCCTTCCTCTCCACTTATAAAAGGCCCCCACCTCTCCCACCTCATTTACACTTTCAAGCCATTTGGCTCGGCCAACCTCTGCCCAAATACTCTCCCAACTTCCCCCTCTTACTCCTAGAAGCCTCACTTTGGGCAGAACTCTTCCCAAGGAAGCCTTTGGCTCAAATCAAAAAGAGTTACCCGATTTTGAGGTAATGTCTTCTCTAATGTTGTTTTGTTTTATTTTTCTTCTCCAACCCCCTAAACTATTTTTATTCATTTCTTTTGTAACAACACAAGTATCCTCAATATACTAGGATGTTGTTATAAGAAGTATTAGAGCTACACTTACACACACCTACATCTAATGGTTAAAGAACATACGGTTTCTGTGGATGGCGAATTTCTGCCTCACGAAACGATGATTGTTCAACACTCATATAACACCTTCAAAGGTGGCCATTAAGATGTCACTATTTTTATATATGATATATAATATGTTTATGTTTTACTTATTCTTCTGTATTTCTCATTTATGGCATACTTTATGATTTCCATTATGGGTAAAACGCGATAATTTCATTTTAGGAAGTGCGGACTACCGCCCCCTCAAAGTGATTTGAATCGTTAATGCCATATGTGGGATGTATAAAGGATGGAGTAAATGGTATTATACACTATATTATACTGGAATTATATTATACATTTATATCATTATTATTTCATTCCATTAAATACGAAATAGAAATGAAAGTAGCGTTCATGCGTACGTACGGCTTACCGTCTCCATGAACGGTGCATTTCATTTCTTACCTCTAAATGTTACGTAATATTATAAATGAATGTATATACTGGATATATATGATATATATTACATCTAAATCATGAATATAATTCTGGAGATAATGGATATTCTACCACATAAACAACTTGTAATTATAAGAAGTTTATTGTTGACTCAAGTACCAAAGATCGACAAAACGACCGTTATTAACTTAAATAATTACATAATGATCATAACATTGTAATAAGTGATATAAAAAGGATAATGAAATTAAAAATGGTTCTTAATAAGGTATATATTAACTCCAGTTTATTATTCAGGAGGTTAAAGAACGGTTGAGTCAAGTCAGACACGAGGTAAGGGAACTTCTTAACCCAACTTCAATTCTTTGGGTTAATCTCCAACTTTCAAATTACGTCATGATATTATTATGTCCTATATTGTATTTGTACTTTATTTATGTGTACATATAGTGAATACACATAATATATCTATTTCATTTTAAAAATGATCTTTTTAAGGACTTCGTCTCAATCTCCTTTCATTCAGGCATATTTTGTTTTATACAGAAATTTCATTTATACGGTGTATAAACCCCTTTGACTTTTACGTTTATTCAAAATAAATCTTTTTATACGAAGCGTTTTGCTAAACGACAAAAGAGAATGTTTTTCTTTCTGTACTTATGCGGCGACAACGACTTCTCCTCCGCCGTGACCATTATTTTAGTTTCGGCTTCCTCTACAAGCCATATTTTTTTCAACGAAAAATAAATACAAAGTTTTAACTTTCTTTTATTTTGGTATTGAAAATGGTTTTGAAAGCGTTTTTATTATATAAATGTGTTGTATTGATATCTTGTGTTTGAAATGTGGAAATGTTATGTTTCCTTTATGCATGTTTTATGTGATACGATTATGTTATGGTTTATGATATGTTTAAACCTATTCATATGAGGAATGTATTGGACTTAATAAGTGACGGGTGGAGCCTGCTATAGCTCCTCGATGCATCGGTAGGTCTCATGAGACAACTAGACGTGGAATTGGCCGAGGCCCTTTCCCAATTTGATTTATGGTTTTGGCCGAGGCCTTAATCATTTTAGACGTCTTGGCCGAGGCCTTGACAAAATGTTTCAGAATGTCTGGCATTATACATTCCCTCATTATGAAAGTGGTTATTGATATTGCATGTGATTATTCGACCAGTAGAATATCCATGTGAGTAAGTAATGGCATTATTTTATTTTACTTTTTCCATATTATGCTGAAGTTCAAGTTCAATAAGGCTTTTGTTTTAGTTATACATTGCCTTAAATGCTTATGTTTTCTTATGAATGTTTCCGTTATATTGTTAACCTTACTGAGCATCTGAGCTCACCCCTTTCAATGTTTTAATATTTTTCCAGGATGTGAAGAAGTAATTTATGAGTGACCTGCAGGGGTAGTCAGAAAGGGATATGATTGTGGACTATGAAGACCATGTTATTGTAGTTTTTTTACTTTTTGATGTAATGAAAGACTTATGAATGTATCTAGTGTTTCCAAGGCTACTAAACTAATCGGTCTTTCGAGACTTGATCTTTTGTGATCATGCCAATGTTATGAAGTAATGCACCGACTCTGGGTAGCTGGGGTTGGGGCGTTACATGGGTTACTAGCAGTCCTTCTTGATGCGGTTTCATAGATATGGCTTGAGGGTAATTCCCCCTTGCCATGAGGTGGTTCTTGGGATGTTATTTTTGGATTTCTTCCTTCATGGTAGTCCTTGGGATTTTTTATAAACCTCTTAATTCAATTATAAATTTTTGTTAAGACTTGTTTGGCATAAATTTTTCATATTTGGTTTGTTTATAATTTTTGGTTATTTTATGATTATAAATTCAAGTGAAATTGTTACAAAACTTTATTTATGATATCCAGGAACTTGTGTCAGCCTGTGGGGATAAGGAATTCCCTTAAATCCTTTCCATGGACCAGGTTAGGAACTGGTTTGTATGGAAACCAAATATGGTTCGTGATAAATGGTGTTAGTGAAAGGAGTAATATATCCTTGTTTGACATGGTCATATCAATGATGAGTTATAAAACTCTATCATTATCCTTTAGGGGATACGCATTGCAGAGAGTGACATATGCCCTTAACTGAGTACCAAATAAATCTACATATAGAATTTCATATAAGTTTTGATATGGAAAGAAACTTATCCGGACACATATATGTGAATGGGTATGTGAGGTTTTGTTTCAAGGCTATACCTAGTGAAAAATTCCCATCCCAAAGAAAAAAAGTGCATTTTATAGGTTATCCTAAATAAACCAATGGATAAAATCTATATAACCCTTCATATAGAAAAGTGGTTTTGTAAAGAAAAACCACATTTCTTGAAAGGGAACACATTTCCAATGGAAATAGTGGGAGTAATATTAACTTTGATGAAGCTAATGGTATAAATAAACAAGAGTTGTTACATGAACAATCTTCGCAATTAACACTGGAGGATGAAGAAGTTCCTGAGATACAAGTACTGAGTAAGTCAACTTGAGAGGTTAGAGAACCAGAGCATTATTCTTTTCTTAACATTGAGTCAGTTGAAACAT
This sequence comes from Viscum album, assembly GCA_963277665.1. Classification (NCBI taxonomy): domain Eukaryota; kingdom Viridiplantae; phylum Streptophyta; class Magnoliopsida; order Santalales; family Viscaceae; genus Viscum; species Viscum album. The sequence continues at coordinate 214,415,475 of OY728163.1, forward strand.
TACTCCTTGAGGATGAAGAACCTGTAACCTACAAGGAAGTAGTAGAAGTCAAGGATGATGATAAATGGAAAGATTCCATGCATTCTAAGATAGAGACTATGTACTAGAATCAAGTTTGGATTTGGTAGACCCTCCAGCTAATGTAAAACTCATTGGGTGAAATGGGTATTCAAGAAAAAATTGTACATGGATGTTAAAGTCAATACATATAAAGAAATATTGGTAACAAAGGGTTTCAGACAACGTCAAGTCATATACTGTGAGGAAACATTCTTACCAGTAGAAATCCTAAAATTCATGAGAATATTGCCTGCAATAACAGTCTTCCGTGATTATGAGATTTAGAAAATAGATGTCAAAACTTATTTTCTAAATGGGAAGTTGTTTTAAGATGTCTATATGTATCAACCCAAAGGGTTTGTTTATTAAAAGAATGTTATAAAAGTGTGCAATATGTAGAGATCCATTTATGGGTTAAAGTAGGAATCATGATAATGGAATGTTTATTTTGATGAGTCCATAAGAGAATTTGGTTTCATTAAAAATGAAAGTGAGACTTGTGTCTATGATAAGTTTAATGAGAATGCCATATTTTTCAAGTATTATATGTTGATGAATTGTTAATTATGGGAAACAAAGTGAAAGTCTTACAGTCAGATAATACTTGGTTAAATGAATGCTACTCTGTGAAAGAATTAGGTGAAGTAGCCTACATACTAGGGATCAAGATCTATCGAGATAGATATCATAGGTTGTTTGGGATAAATCAAAGTACATATATTGACAAGGTACTCAAAAGGTATAGTATGAAACAGTCCAAGAGAGGGTTTTTTCTCATGTCACATGGTATCAGTCTCTCTAAGAAAATTTTTACACAAACATAGGAGGAGATTGAAATAATGAGTAGAATCCCTTATGCCTTGGTAGTGGGATCTATCATGTATGTCATGTTATGTACTAGTTTTGATGTTGTATTCGATGTAAGCTTGGTAGGAAGATATCAATCCAATCCAAGAGAGCGGGATTGGGCAGGTGTCAAAACAATTTTGAAGTACTTGATACATACAAAGGATATGTTCCTAGTGTATTGAGGTGAGGAAGTAGTGGTGAGATAATACACTTATGTAAGTTTCTAGATAGATCATGATGGTCTGAAATTGTATTCAGACTGCATATTTTTTCTTAATAGTGGTGAAGTGGGATGGAGAAGCTTGAAGAAACTTATGGTCACTGATTCTATAGAAGAATCCGAGTATATATCATCTTTTGAAGCAACTAAGGAGGTAGTCTGGATATGTAGATTTTTCTCGAACATCGATGTTGTTCCTAGCAGTGAAGACCTAATTCTAGTTTATTATGATAATATTATAGCAGTGGTATTTTCCAAGGATCCTAGGTCACACTAAAGGAAAAAGCATATACTTCAGAAGGTTCATCTCTTAAGTTATTTTACTCAGATAGGTGAATTTATAGTTCACAGAATAGCCACATAGGACAACATGGTAGACCTAGTGACTAATGTCATATCTCAAAAAAAAGCATGATTCCCATTTCCTTAACTCATATTCACTATAATAGAGAAAAAATTTTAATATGATATTGTTTGTGAACCTATATTACCTTATCTTGATAACAATGAATATTATTCACAAACCAGGAGTAGAGTCTAACAACTCATCATGGCCCCTAAATGGATAAGGAGTAGTCATAGCAGCAATAACCTTCCTATGAGCACACACTGAATAATGTAATCTCTTTATCTTGTGATATATCATAAAGCAAGTCCCACACTTTGTGTCATCATCCTTTCTTGTTTTATTATTCATTGACATTACTGGATAGACTTTTCTTCTTTTATCATGATCATTTATTTAGTAAGGTAATATCATCTTGATCAACTGGGCCTCAGATATCTCTTCCAATTAGAAGTGATAAATTATATATTGATTATTCAATTGATTTCATACTACCAATGATGCACCCAACACACTCACCGCGACTTCAATTTCATGGTTATGGTCTTGCATCAAAGTACGTGATCAAATAGTATATATTGATAACAGTATCAAGTCATGAGACCATTACACATACTTGTAGATAGGAACTACCAATAACACCTGAAACATGTAGTGTTCCTATTGGCGGTTCAGTCCTCATAATCTCATCTACTTAAGATCACTAATTGAAAATTTAATGAGAATAAATGACAATTATTATGAGCTTCCATCTCCTAATAGTCAGACATCATCTATGTCTAGTCATAATGATGTATTTAGACCATAATAAATTTGTTTAAGATTAATGTCATAGTATCTCAAGGTTCACATTATAGCCTATAAATTGATATACCCTTTTGATACGATAAATAATTTATGGAAATTGTATTTTAAATAGTTGATTCATAAATATAAACACTATATGGTAAGTGAACATCATGCATGATACACTATATACATTGTATGGTAAGCGAAAATTACTGTTTTGGTTGGGTCTAGGGAACCCACTATTACAAAAATGGTCATATTTTATTATCTTAAGAAAAATACTTCAGGGAATTGTTGAAAAGGTTTAGCATGAAGGAATGAAATGGGACTTATACTTATAGATGATAGCACAAAATTGAAAAAAGATGAGGTTGGGACTAATGTGAATTATAAGGATTATATAAAATTGATCATCACCCTTCTCTATCGAACACCTTTCAGGCCTATTATTGTTCTGACATTGTGTGCTTGATTTCAAAGTGACCCTCTTGCATCTCACATGTTGGATGCTAATAAAATTCTAAGGTATACCGAGAATACACTAACATGTGACCTATTATACAGAACCTGTTTAAGTTTTACCTTGCAAGGATTTACAGATGTTGATTGGGATGATAATTGTTTTGACATGAATTCTACTTCAGGTGGCACATTATTTATAAGTAAGAATTGTGTGGCATGGAATAGCAATAAACAAAGTCCAGTAGCATTGAGAAAAGTTGAAGCTGAGAAAATAGTAGTTACATGTGTTTATACTCAAATGATATAGATACATGTTCAACTAGTTGTCTTGATAGTTAAGGTTAACAATCCATTATTCAATGCATGTGACAATAGAATTGTTGTACATTTTTTCAATAACATGCTTCAATAATCTTTTAAAAGAACATTAATCTTAGATATCGTTTCATTAAAGAAAACATGGTTGAAGGTATTGTGAAACTTGAGTTTAGTGGAACAAAGGAACAAATTAGATATATTTTCACTAAATCATTGCTGAAGGGGAGGTTCACTGAGCTAAGGATAAAACTTCATGTTACATCTTCCCTTCTCACCTAATACTATGAGTAAACAAGAACCTCCACAAGGAATTATATTGTGTTGACAAAGTGGGAGAAATATTGACAAAACTATTCATTCAAGAGCAATGGAATTTTTGAAAAAAGGGAATATCCACTACATTTTCAGTTTGAAGTTGTGGATAATGTTTAATAGGGGTAATTTTTTATAGTGAGTCGTTAAGGCTAGGTATGGATTCATGCATTGATGGGGGTTTATTAAAGTCACATGGACACATTTGCTTGACACTCAGAAATGGAATTCTCTAAAAACATTACATTATTTGGTAGTGTGGTGAAAGACACATCTCAAAAGAGATGGGATGCGATTGATTATTCCTTAGATTTTTGAGATGTCAAGAGATTAACTAAGGTGATTTGAAGAATTTTTTTGGGTGTTTGAAAAGAATCTTGAATTTTGTGAGAGGATGAATTTTGGCTAAGTCATTTTCACTTTGTGTAGGAGTCATTTAGGGCATAGTAGGAGTGTCTTTGTCTCTGTGTAAGTGTGTTCTAAACACTGCTTAAGGGTCATTAGTTTGGGAATGTGAGACATGAACTATTTAAGAGACATTGGAAACCAGTGTACAAGTCATGATGCTGAATTTTTTCAAAGTCCTCCCATCAACAGGTAGCTATTTCTAGTGTTGCATAAGTGTCATCCGGGCAGCACATATGTTTTAACACTTAGTGAAAAATAAAAAAAATATTGGATGAAGTATTTCAAGGAAATTAAATCAGTTGATGCCAAATTCATTCCCTAGTGCCTAAAATATCACAAGCCATTTTTGATTCAAACAAACAAAGATTTCATGATGCCCAGATCATGAGGAATAGGAACTTTTAGAAGATCGATTGAGTGAGGAAGAACCAAAAAATCATGTATATTGGTTTTCAAGAATAATGAAAACGTTAATGGGGAAATGATTTCCTATTCTTAAATTACAAAATTCACTTTATAATCAAGCAATGATGTTGGCCCAGTTTGTCAAAAGTTGCAGATAATCTTAAGTTTGGGTTTTTTTTAAATAGGTTTTTTTTTAAAATATTTTTAAAAAAACGTCTAGGTTAAAAAAAATTGAAAATGGGTGTGAAAGGCGGCACCCGCAGTGCCTCCGTTCACCAAATAAGAAAAAAATACTACTTTAATTATTATTTTTTATATATTTAGATTTTTTCTTTTTTTATTGTTTTTTTGGTTTATATACATATATAATAAAACAAAACTTTTTAGTAGAATTTATCTCTAATTTAATATCCAGTAGTACTGCCATCATAGATGTCTAGATTCTGACAGAAACCCTCACCCAGGGCTTCCTTTTATAAGAGTGTTTTCCCTGGAAATCATTCTGTATTTCCAATATGGGATTCAGGTTCTCCTTTTTCTGTGCAGAATATTCTACATTTCCAATGTGGGATTCTATTTCAAGTACGTGGCTTTAAAAGACTATAAAATATAAACTATAAGATCAATATAAATGAAACTTAAAACATGGATTAAACATATAATAAATAGTTGAAAACAAAAAGAATTTCATAAAAAATGTTGATAAAAAATAAGTTATAATCTTTCAAAACCACCTAATTGGAACTTAAAAATGTTTCAAGTATGTGTCTTTGAAAGACTATAAAATATAAACTATAATAATAATATAAATGAAACTTAAAACATGGATTAAAAATATGAGAAATGGTTTAAAATAAAAATATTTTTAAAAAAAATGTTGATGAAAAATAATTTATAAGCTTTCAAAACCACCAACTTGAAACTTAAAAATGTTTCAAGTATGTGACTTTGAAAGCCTATAAAATATAAACTATAATACTAATATAAATGAAAATTAAAACATGGATTAAACATATAAGAAATATTTAAAAACAAAAATAATTTCATAAAAAATGTTGACGAAAAATAATTTATAAGCTTTCAAAACCACCTACTTGAAACTTGAAAATGTTTCAAGTATGTGGCTTTATAAGACTATAAAATATAAAATATAAGACTAATATAATTGAAATTTAAAACATAGATTAAACATATAAGAAATTATTTAATTATTTAATTAGTTAATTATAAATTATTAATAATTAATTATATATTAATTAATCAGTAATTAGTAATATAATTATTAAGTATATAATAGTTAATTAGTTAATTAGTAATATAATTATAAATTATATTTATTCATTATAATTAATAATTATTAATTATTAAAAATTATTATATAATAATTAATTAGATAATTAGTAATATAATTATTAATTATATAATAGTTAATTAATTAATTAGTAATATAATTATAAATTATAATTATTCATTATAATTATTAATTATTAATTATTAAAAAATTATTATATAATAATTAATTGGTTAATTATTAATATGATTATTCTTTATAATTATTCATTATAATTATTCATTATAATTATTCATTATAATTATTAGTGATTAATGATTAATTAGTTAATTAGTAATATAATTATTAATTATAAAATTATTAATTATATAATAATTAGTAAGTTAATTAGTAATTATTTATAATAAATTATATAATAATTAATTAGTTAATTAGTAATATAATTATTACTTGTATAATAATTAATTAGTTAATTAGTAATATAATTATTAATTACATAATAATTAATTAGTTACTTAGTAATATAATTATTAATTATATAATAATTTATTAGTTAATTTATAATATAATTATTAATTATATAATAGTTAATTAGTTAATTTTTTAAGAAAGATAGAGTTGAGGCCCTTTTTATAATTAGTTAATTAGTAATATAATTATAAATTATAATTATTCGTTATATTTATTATTTAGTATTTATAAAAAAATATATATAATAATTAATTAGTTAATTAGTAATATAATTATAAATTATAATTTTTCATTGTAATTATTAAATAGTAATTATTAAAAATTATTATATATTAATTAATTAATTAATTAGTAATATAATTATTCATTATAATTATTCATTATAATTATTAAAACATAATTTCCTATGGGCAAAACAAGGGATGAAATAGAGATTAATCAATATGCTCGAAATTCAAAGTTTGCGATATTAGAATTATGTCTATAAGTGAGTTATTAGGGATATTGTTGGTAAATATTTATGAGTTGGTAGGAAAAAGTTGGGAGAACATATGGATTTATAATGTTTTTAAATACAATTACAAGCTCACAGTATGATTTTGAAACCCAATAGACTAGGTATTTCAAAATGTTCACAATAATTGTGTTGATATACACAAAAAAGGTGGTTTAACAAATTAAGGCTAAAAGGAAACAGTAAATTAAAATAAGTAAAAAAATGTATTCAGAAATTAATTAAGTGAGGAATAAATAAATTCTACAACATAAATTGATGATTTCTTTGTCATAAGGATTGTCAAATATACATTTATAGTACCCAAGCACTACCACATATCGACACAAGGGCATCACCGGCCTTTATCAGCATTAATAAAAACACATTGATAAAAGGGATCTTTAATCAGTGCTAGCTAAAAGTTTTGATAAATCCACCCTTTATCGATGCTAATAATAACGTTGATAAAGGTTTTTAATAAACAAATATTATTAATTAATATAAAATTATTATATTTATATTTAAAAAATAATGTTTATTTATATACATTAAATAAAAAACTCATGTTTATAGTTAATATATATTTTTTTAATAATTCAAATATATATGTAATCTTTAAAAAATATTTATAAGATTATAATTAAATAATTATATATTTAAATAATTATAATATTATAATAAATTTTATTAAATAATAAATATATTTATTATATTTATAATTATATATTTATAATTATATATAAATAGTTTTTAAATATATGTATTTATAATTATAATTATAATTATAAATAAATATACATTCCAATGAATTTGGTCAATAAATATATTGGTGCGTGAGTATAATTGGCATGCATATGTTATGTATTCATTCTGAATGTTTATTTATAAATTGCACCATTATTATTATTCATGTTGTCCATATATGTGATGAATCGTTTTCTATGATCTATACTTTACTAGGTATATGATTGGTCAATTTAGGTCATTATTCTAGGGTCTTAGTTGATGTTGACTTAAGCTCAACCTTGATAAACAAGGTTGTTCTTTCCACACCCCAGGATGAAATAAATCTCCGGATTGAGTTTTAAAAAATTTCCATGTACTGTGACTTCTTTCGAATTATAGGTCACTCTAGGAACAATTGTAGGGGGGATCTTTTTTTGCTCTAAATATCAATTGAAAGGTCATGAACTTCAACAATTCTATATGAGATAAAGGAATCCCCATGATACCTTGGATAAACCTATTGATCATCCCATGGGTGATGGTGATCTTCTCACTATCTCTGAGAGTTTGGAACCCTCACATGGAAAACTCCCAACCGAATCTGTTCAAAGAGACAAAAACCTCAATTTAGATATCACTGCATCAAACAATGAGTGATCCAATGGACCCTATCCGTCCCTTGCTCCTGTATATTTGAAAAATGGGATGACCTCCTCAACTCAATTGGTAGATAAGCCCAAGTGGTTGTGGGCTGATATTACTGATGAAGAACTAATAACTATAGTTGGTTTCTCTTTCAAGGATGCTTTAACTAAAGATATTAGATCTAAATTTGATGATGTAGTCTCTGAAGACAGTCAAACTGATAGGAAGGTCGCAGTGTAGGAAAATGTGGATGAATGCTTATGGAAAGAAAGAAAAATTATCTCTTCAAAAAATCGCAAAGGAAAAACCAAGATAGATGTCGTACAAGACAAGACTAAAAATTCTATCACAAAAGAGATAGGTAAGTTTCTTACTAAGATAGAAACTTCTACACATAAAATGTGCAATACATCTACTACCTTTCATTACACCAAATTGGACCATGGTCAGTTTTTCACAAAGGAGAGACAAACATTCATGGGATTTCTTACCCAGAGTTTTATGGATAGGGAGCAGAAAACCCCTATCCATAGTGATTCTGCAACTCACCCAAACACTGTGACTCTTGATAAGTCTAGGTTGAAAAATGCACAAGCTATGGAATCTATATTGGTCAAATCTGTTCACTCTTTATCAAGCTCGCATGGTGGTAAAAGTTCCAAGGGGAATGGAGAAACTCAAATGAATCCTACTATTCATTCTTTATCAAGACCGCATGGTGGTAAAAGTGACAATGGTAATAGGTAAACTCAAATGAAGCCTAATTGTAGTGATTTAAATCAATAAAAAAATGGGAAAGTTCTTGATTCTTTTTCTGGAAAGAAGATTTATGGCACATCTTCAATAACCTCCTCTGTTTTGAAGTATGCAGATTATGGTGCTATATTGAATCCTACTGGTGAGAAGGAACCTAGATCTTTATCAAACTCTGAGCAGGATGTTCATTATAAGATTGTCACTCCCTTACCTATGGGTGAAAAGGGGGATAGGAAGGATGGAACCTTTTTTGGAAAACATCATGTGAAGGGTCAATCAAGTATAAAGGTTTGTACTCATAACTCCTTTGAATTACTTGCAGTAGGTAGCAGTGAGGAGGACGAACAATTCAATGTTCAGACTGACAAAGTGGATGAGAAAGTGGATGTTGTTGAAGCTAGACTCTCAGATGATGGAGATGGGTCATGGCTATAGGTTAAAACATGGAGTAGAGGACGACACCCTCGTGGTTGAGGTGGATGCTTCTCTCAGCATAGCATGAGCACTCACTCTCGAGTAGCTCACTGATTATTTTCTTTTTTGGTAATTTGTTGTTTTGTTTGCAACTCCTTTATTCCCTATACTTTTTCTTTTAGTTATTTTAAGGGTCGTTATGCCCCACTATTAAAAAAACTAAATATATATAGATTAAAATAAATATAAAATTAAAATAGATACATCTATTATAATTTAATAAATATATATATAATTATATAAAAATATTTATAAATATAATTATTTATACTTATAATTATAAATATATGTGTGCGTGTGTAAAAAACTATACAATTATAATAAATATATTTATTATACATATCAAGTTTTAAATATATATATTACGTGCTTGGGGTATAATTACATTAAACACACACACATCCCACACACAGGCCGACAAGGCAGGTCAGAGCCCCCCCCCCCCCCCCACAAGGGATAGTTCATCCATCAAGCCTTATTTATTCAGTACATGACATAAAGGTCCAGTGGGTATGAAATTCATTACATGGCCCAAAGACCCACAATCCAGCTTAAAGGCCCAATGCAACATCATGCATATATTATGTTTGTGTCACTATTTTCCTGCATCACCATCCGCATGTGTCTTGCCTGCGTCACCACCTGCTAGCGGAAATTTGCTCCCACCTGGATTTGAACCCGGATCTGATACAGAATCACAGGGCACCTCTGCCATTAAGTCACACCCCAATGGAAAAAAATTATAAATACATATAATTAATTAATTATATTTATAAATAAATACAAATATTTATAATTATAATTCTAAATAAATATACACATATTTAAATAATTATAAAATTGTAGTAAATATAATAATTATATATATTTGTAAAATTATAAATATAATAAATATATTTGTTATAATTTTATAATTATTTAAATAAATGAATATATATATATATATAATTATAACTATAAATAAATAAATATTTATTATAATTTTTTAATTACAAATATATATATATTTATTTAAATTCATAACTATAAATAAAAATATATTTATTTAGATAATTATAAAATTATAAAAAATATATTTATTATACTTATAATGTTATAAATATATCTAATTAAATAAATTTATTTATAAATATATACAAATATTTATAATTATCATTATAAATAAATATAGATATATTTAAATAATTATAAAATTATAATAAATATATTAATTATATATATTGATAAAATTATAAATATAATAAATATATTTCTTATAATTTTATAATTATTTAAATAAATATATATATTTTTTGAATTACAACTATATATAAATATATATACAAATATTTATAAATAAATACAAATATATATAATTATAAATAAATATTTATTTATTTATACTTATAATTAATAATAAATATATTTATTTATTTATTTATTTATTTAAATAATTATAAAATTATAATAAATATATTTATTATACTTATAATGTTATTTATTTATTTATTTAAATAATTATAAAATTATACAATTGTATATATATAAATAATTATATATATATATATAAATAATTATTAAATTATAATAAATATATTTATTATACTAATAATGTTATAAATAAATATATATATATATATATATATTAAATAATTATAAAAATATAATAAATACATTTATTATATTTATAATGTTATAAATATATATAATTAAATAAATATATTTATAAATAATTAAATATATATATAATTATAATTATAAATAAATATTGATCTATTTAAATAATTGTAAAATTTAATAAATATATTAATTATATGTATTTAAAATTATAAGTATACTAAATATAGTTATTATAATTTTATAATAAATATATATTTTTTATATATATAATTTTATAAATATCTATAATAATATAAATAATTTATTAACATTATATCTTTATCAACACTTTCTATTTTAGCACTGATAAAACTTACCTATATTAGTTCTTTTTATTAGTGATGATAAAAGCCTTACCCCTTTCTATAAATAAACCCTAACATTCAGCTTCTTATCTCACACACCTTAATCTCTCACGGAAGCGGACCCCTGCCATTGGTGACCCCTCCTACGTTGCCGCAAATCTCTCCTATGTTGCTATGAATCCCTCTGTCGTTGCCGCAGCAAACCCCGCCTCCACCTCTGAACCCTGGCTCTTCCACTGAACCCCACCTCCTCCGCGGACCCTACCTCCATCGTGAACCCCTCCTCTACCATGAACCCACCTCCATCATCGTCTCTTAGTGCCTCAGTGACATCTCTCTTTGCCTTGCCACCATCTATCCCTACCTCGCTGTCATCTCTTCTTACCGCACCACCTTCTCTCCCTGCCTCTCTGCCCTCCTGCTTCACCATCATGGCTCCTTGAAAGGTAAGTTCCTTTGATGATGAATAATATTTATGTATCATGTAAGGTTTTTCTCTTTACCATTTTTCAAAATATGTTTCTTATGGTCAATGTTTCTTATGTATTTCATACCATTGATAAATTCTTCTATGTGGTTTTCCTTCTAGATTTAGCCTTGAAAATTTTCAAGAGTTGGTTCCAATGCTTCCTCTATTTCTGAATTATGCATGTGATCATTGAATTTGCTTTTAAATATGATTAATATGGTTATTTTATTGAAAAAATGGTGTTATTTTGTGCTTAATTTATAGGGAATCATCAAGTATGAAAATATTTTTGTCGATGGGTTGCACCATACTTCTGGTTTATGCATTCGACTTGAAATATTATAATGCTGGAAAGAAAACATTCCTTGATGGATTTCATCACGAATCCTACATGAAACTCGAAAAAGGTTATCTAAACAAGAGTTGGGAGGACCTGTGCTTCTACCTGGACCCAATAAAAGGTAAAACGTTGATGATTTTAGGGTTTCTTTATCATAAAATGGACTCTTGGTTTATATAAATGGGTAAAGATATAATTTAGTGAGGTTCTGAATGTTGAGTGTTTTTTGATAATATAGAACTGGTTCTTCTATGATGCTCTTGTAGACAAGGAAGAGGGATGGATATATTGGTATGGAAAGAGAGATTCTTGGTCTATCCTGAATTGTGTAAAGTAGAGAACATAATCTTTATGGAGGGATAATTAGTACATGGTAATGAAATTCTTGAAAAAGAAGATGTTGGGTAGTTATTAGTTCCTGAATATATATATAGGCATGATCTGGTGCTGATCGCAGTGATGAGGGACATGATGAAAATAAAGATTGAAGTTGTTAGATATTGAATTAAGGATAAAATTATCCAAGGTTAGTGGATGGTCCTAGTTTACATGGGATGGTGGAGCAGGCCTTTATGTTTCTAGAGCAACACTAAGAAAATAGTTTACAATAATTCATATAGAAGTTGGTTTATTCATTCAATTAAACAATTAGAGGGATATATTTGATAGTGAATGCACCATGCTAAAGATAAATCCTCATGATTTGGAAGGTTCTTGGTGTGGTGCTACATCTGTACATTGAATCTAATTTAGGATATAGAACAAAACAACAAAGTGGTTCTTAGTCAACTATTCTTGGTAGTTCTAGATTTGGGTTTGTGTATTTGGAAAGTTTAGATTTTAGGTAGGGTTCTACTATTTGAGGTAGTATTTTCACAAGATCGCATGTGGGATACTAAAACATTATAGTGCAAGGGATTATCATAGATTGTTCCTTTGATCGGGTGGTTAGGAAGATGGGTATGATCTACTCTGGTCCTGAGTAATGCATGGAGAGGTCATCTTGGATCTGTAGTGGCTCTATGTATTCTATCTAGTCTTCAAATCATACAAATATGGATGAAAATGAGTTACCAATCAAGTTTAGTTAGTTTGAATCTAGAATCATGGTAATTTATTGATATATCCATTGAAATGATGATTTATAGTTGGTTAAATAGATCTAGACATGTGGTAGGTATATAAGGCTTCTGGATTGGTTTAGTTTGAGAACTAGAGTTACATCATCTTATTTTTACTAGATTTCTTATATACCATGTTCCCATTATTTTTCTTTCTCCTTTATATTTTCTTTATATTTAAATAATTGTTGGTTTAAAAGTGTTTCCTTATTATACTTATTCCTATATAAGTGTACAAGAGGGATAAATGGTGTTTTCCAAGTGGTTTTATCCATTTTTATGGAATGATATTCAATGACAAGTGTTTGATAAAATTCCTAAATAAATTTTTTAAAAGAATCATTTTTAAAAAAAAAATAGTGGTAATAACTGACTTGATGTTTTAAAAATTATTCTTGTGATAATTGGATTTCAAAACAAGAGTTTGGGTGATTTTAAAGTGTTAAAATGATGTAAAATATTGCTTTATTTTTATAGGTTCAGGTTTTTTCTAGCCTATTTCTCTTCCTTTGGATCTTCTAAGAGGGATATATAGTTGTATGATGACCCTATTTTAACATATTTTGTGTATTTATTTTGTTAAATATTAATATTACCGAATTAAATAGTATGGATATGAATAAAGTATGGATGGATGCCAATCGTCTGACAAAAGAGTATGAAGATGGAGTGAAATAGTTCATCAAGTTTGTAAAAGATCATTCATATGAACTTTATCAAATCCTTTGTCTATGTTTACATTTTTGTTATTCAAGACTAATTAGTCCAAAGGAGTTGGAAGAAAACTTGATCTAGCATAGAATAGATCAAAGTTATAAATATTAGAACAAACACAGGGAAAAAGAAAATGTAGCTAGTGGATGGGATAGCACTGTGTTTTATGGATCATCTGATATTATTACAAATGTGGAAAATGTAGAAGACCGTATCAAGTATGTGATTATAGATGTGAATGATAATTAAGATCCTATTGAGGAAATGATAAGGATAGTTGAAGATGAACTTCATGATTTCCCAAAATTGTTTGAGTAGTTAAAGAGTTGTGAAAAGGCACCATTGTATGTTGGTTTCACTAAATATACAGTATTGTCATCTGTATTGAAGCTATGTAATTTGAAAGTAGGCAACGGATGGAGTGACACAAATTTTATGGAACTAATTTCTCTCTTGAATGACATTCTTCCAGAAGATAATGAGATCCAAATCTGAACATATGACTATATACGAATGCTACGCTCGATGGGTATGATCTCTAAAAGAATACACACCTACCTAAATGATTGTATACAATTCTTTAAGGACTAAAAATCACTTAAATAATTCCCAAAGTGTAATGCTTCTAGATACAATAAAAATGAATTCGTTTCTACAAAATTTGTATGGTATTTTCCAATTATTCCAATGTTTAGGCACCTATATGGAAGTGAGGATACTACAGGACAAATGGAGTGACATTTAGATACAATAAATAAAAATGGGAAACTACGTCACTTGATAGCCTCTCCTCAATGGAAGATAATTGATTATGAATATCCTGAATTTGGGAATGTGCTGAGAAACCTTCCCCTCGCATTATCTACAGATGGAGGAATCATTTTGGTTTTCAAATCAGCACTCATTAAACATGGCCATTTATGTTGGTAAATTATAACTTTCCATTGTGGTTATGCATGAAATAAAAATAAATCATGTTATTTATGCTTATATCAGGACCAAAATAATATGGTAATGATATTGATGTTTATAAGGCTCCATTTATTGAAGATTTGAAATTATTGTGGGATTCAGGTGTTATGTTGTAAGATGCTTACAGAAATGAAGATTCCATGTTGAGAGACAAGTTTTACGGGATGATAAATGACTTTACTTCTTATAAAATTTTTTCAGGATATAGAAATAAAGGAACTCAAGGGTGTCCCATTTATAAACAAGGTACACAGTCAATTAGGGTGAACCATTCATCGAAAACAATGTTTCTAGAACATCATATATTTCTACCCGATGACATAAGTACCAATCTTGGACGTCATCATTAGATAGAAGTTTAGATGAACGTAAAACACCATCTCCACTAATAGGTGATCAACGGTTTGAGAAATTAAAATATGTGGACTCTAATTTTGGTAAATGGTTTTTGAAAACCTTATGAAAACCTATTATAAAAGTAATTAGTTTTTTTAATTACCATATTGGAATTGTTTGTACGTTAGAAATTTTCTTGATGTTATGAATGTTGAAAAAAATGTATGTGATGCACCCGTAAAAACAAATGATGGAATTAAGGCTAGATCGAACATGGTTGACATGGGAATATGAAAGATTTGGCACCAGTAAAGGGTAAAAAAACTTTTCTTCTTCCAATTGCTTACACTTTTTCTAGGAATGAGAGATATCAATTTTGCAACTTCTTAAATGACATAAATATTCTAGTGGGGTATTCATTGAATATCAAGAACATTGTTTCAATGACTAATTTAAAGTTAAAGTGTCTGAAATCACATGACTTTCATGTTTTTATTAAAGATAGAATTCCTATAGATTTATATTGTATTTTTTTTAAGAATTTTTGTCATACATTAATCAAGCTATGTTTCTTCTTCAAAGTTATATACATCAAATTTATAAACCTGATGAAATTACTGATAATGGAAAGATAAATTTCCATTGTATTATGTGAATTGTAAATTTTCATCCTACCAACATTATTTGATATTATGGTTCATTTGATGGTTCACTTGTTAAGAGATATTTGACTATGTAGTCCAATACACTATATATGGATGTACCCCATTGAACGGTATATGAAAATTTTGAAAGGGTATATCAAAAATTGAATTCTCTTTGAGGTTTGTATTGTGGAGAAATATATTATTGAGGAAGTCATTGAATTATGTACCGAATACTAATCCAGTGTGGAAAGTATTGGTCTACTGAAATATCATCACACTGGGTGGATTACATGTGAAGGAGTTTCTGGAAGATATATTGTCACAATCAATGTTACAGATCAGGAGAAGGCCCACCTTTACATTTTATATAACAGTTTAGAGGTTTTCCCACATGTTAAAACCCACAAAAAAATTCTTAGGCATTTGAATCCATCAAGGTTTGAAATATGGATATAAAATACACATAATCAATAGTTTATAGGATGGTTTTAGGACCATATTTGTAAGGAGTCATATGAAAATTTAGATTCAATTTTACAATGACTTCGATGGCTAACAGGAGGAATAAGTGTGTATATATTATCTTATAATGTCTATGTAATTAATTATTATACATTCTATACAAATGATACGATACCATAAAAAATAGTGGAGTTACACTTGTGGTTGAAGTGATGCATGTTTCTGGTACAAAGTACATAAATCCAATTTATGTGAATATGTCATACTTTGGCATCATCAAACAAATATGGGAGTTGGATTATACAACATTCCAAATGCCTATTTTTCAATGAAAGTGGGTTGATAACATGAGTGGTGTTAAAATAGGTGAATTGGGATTCATGAAAGTTGATTTTAGTAAGGAAGGGTACAAAGATGAACTGTTTAAAATGGAATTATAGGAATTACAAGTATTTTATGTTCTAAATTCCACAAACTGAAAGTAGTAAATTGTTCTTTAATCGACAAAAAACACTCAAGGGTTAGATGAAAATTTAAATGAGAATGACCCTTTCATTGGGACATCACAATCATTTCGCAGCAGTTCCAATGTATACAAAATATGTATGTCAGAGGAGAGCATAATGAAGGTATTTGGATAATCGATAGAGGGGTCAAATCCATTCAACCTTTAAAAAAAGAGTTCAATAATCAGGTTATATTTTTTTGTAATATACAACATGTTACCTCATGTTATTATTTTTTCATTGCTACATTTATGTACTCTAAATTAAATGTTAAACCAGTTTTGAAGATAATGACTTATGCATGTACTAGTGCTTCCAATATCGAGTAAAAACATGTCTCTAAACCTGTTGTTTCTCATAGTGTAGATAAATAATGACCTTCTACACATAATAGTGCTCCCAATCTTGAGGAACAATGGGATTATCAACCTATTTTTACTCCTAGTGCATAGGTACAATGACCATCTGCATGGGCTGATCCTACCACTCCAGAGGAACATATTAATGATGTTGAATATGAGGAAATTGTAGGCGATGAAGGACTGAAAATGTAGAAAAAAAGGAACACCTTAGTTTGAGGGTGTTAGAAAAAATCATTAAGACGAAAATCAATGGCATCAAATATGAGGTCCGATGGAATGTGTGTGGACAAGATGTTAACCCCAACAAGTCCATGTTCAGTAGTTACATTGGAATCTTCACTCGGCAACATGTATCGATTGATGTAGATTCATGGCACTATGTTGTGGTTGGTTTTAATACCCTTATGTGAAAAGATATTATAGTAACATTATGATATCATTTATTTATTTTACTAAAAAATAAAATAATGAAACATTGACTTACTCTTAATCATCCCTTGTAGAGTTCATTTATAGTAGTTTACTCCCCCAAGAAATATGTATTAATGCTTGTTGGGAGGATTCACAAAGGCTTTCACAAAATTCTAACAATACATTATCTTAAAGATGTTTAAGGGAAAATAAACCCACACCCACTGCTTATCTATGCACACCTAATAACCTAAGAAGCGTGGGATGAATTTACTAGCTGTCGTGAAAATGTGTCTTTTCAGTTACATTGCGGATAGTAATATGTTGTTTGACGATACGTGGATGCATCACTTTTATTGAAAAAAAATTATTTTTGAAATAACAACTTAGTTCTAAAAATAAGTAATGGGAAGAAAAACAAATGTACCCCTACTATAAAGTAAGGATGGGGTATGCTTCACTTGAAAAAAAATTGATACATATTTTAAATCTATCGTAATACTTTTATGTGACACGAAACAACAAAATAATTATATTCCTATTTTTATATGCAGATTGATGACACCAAATCCAAATCCATATCCATCCCATGCTATGTGCTATAGAAGGACGAAAATTTAAATAAATATGGGATACTAATGGATAAAAACACATAAAAAGTGTGGGAAACATATACAAGTATGACAAAATAAAAATTTGTTTTACTTTAAATCACAATTACATAATAATGATTACTTATTTTCCTATATTTTTTATATGTCATAGTCATGGGAATCAGTAACACCTATACCAGATGAACACATAATATTGATGGCCTTGAAGTGGCTAGAATAGTATGGCCATGTCAGAGGTCTGGGTTTTGGGGTGACACCCTGAATATATTTTGAGAAAAAAACAAGAGGAGGATCAAGGTGAAGAAATGAAACGGATGAGAGAAAGACTGGTTACCATTGAATAATAATTCCAATATAAGAGATAGATTCTAGAAACTTTAATGGGGGGAATCAAAGAGAAGAAACAACTTGAGAACAACCATTTCCTAGTGATCCCCCCACCCCCACCAACTTTGAGGTGAGCCATTCCCCTCAAAGAGCTATCTGGTCCAAGGTAATCAATGATCTAATAATTGTTTCTGTGAAATGGGAATCAGATATGTACTAATACCTTTCCTATACTAATATTATATATGGTGATAATGACTGTGATTTATATCTATTAACACTCACCCATCACCTTGCAATGAGGGCTATAGTGTTCAATATAAAATAAGATAGTCTAAATAATATACCACTTCCAACAAGCCATGTGAGAGTGCCAATTAGCATAGCCCATGAGTTGAGCACCAAGATACCTATTCTAATTAATAAGGAATATATTCATAAGGTCGAACAAGATGTTGGAACATTCATGACACGGTCAACACATCTTGTAAAAAAACATGTGGACAAGGAGGTATTCATTTCCAATTTATTTTTAATGTTAAACCTTTAACAATTAATGAAAAAAGGTTTGAATCGCTGAATGTTATTATAGAAAGGAAAAGAGAAGGGGTAAAACAAAATACTAGCTCAAAACTATCTAAATGATCTACAAATCGATCGTAAATATATACCAAACTCATCTTTACCCCACCTATTCTATATCTGCATTTACCATCATTGAAGCTTCATGTGAATACAAAGTTTAAAAAATGAGTTTACTCACATAGTTGATTTTGAAGAAAATATGTATGGAGAGTAAGTTAAAGACTTCATTGATTTTGAGAATGTAAGTGAAATACTCTACTATTATTAGATATGTAGCTCAGTTGTGAATTTATACATGATTTATGTTTTCATGATTTGATTCCCCAAAAGATAATATAATATGTTAATTATGACTAAATACATTTCATATTTTTGGAAAGTGTATATATCAAAAAATAATTGAAGGTATTTCTTCATGAAAAAAATTTAGAATTTTTAGTCCTCACATATCCTCTACAGAACAACTAAAAATAGATTCTAAAAAAGAGGATAAAATAGTGGAAGTCCTGGTCAAATCATTTGAAAGAAAACTTACAGATGGAAAACTCTTCTTAATACCAATGATGCTGGGGGGAAAATATATAATTTAATCATATCAAATATATTTTCATTTCTTTCATTACTTATACATTTTTTTATGCAATATTGGATGCTCATTGGAGTCAATTTGGATACTCCAAAGATTTATTTCCTGGATTCAATGCATGGATATCCAAAAAACTGACCACACATGATGGAATTTGTATATTTGTAATAAACTACAAAAAAAAATTAGAATTAAACATCAAGTTATATAATTTAGATTATTTTTTAATGATGATTCTATTATGATAAGGTGGTGCATCAATATCATGAAAAACAAGGAATGAGGCCAAGGGCAAAGCATGAGGAGCATGAAAAGTACTACAACTGGACAAGTATTAGGGTATATATAATAAGATTTCACTATCTAAACACATATCAAAAAAATTACTTATTCTCCTTAATTCTTCTAAATTTTCTAAAATAAAAAAAATGGAAAATATTGTGGTTATTATGTTTTTAAATTTATGAGAGAGATCATATTCCATCAATAAACTAGCATCCCTAAAGAGGTATTTTTGAAGATAATTTTTAATTTATTTAAAATATTTATTAATCCTTTGTGTATTTATATTTTTTCAATACTACTATGAATTTCTAAAAGACTCATATTCACAAGACGATATGGATTTTCTTAGAAACAAATGGGTAGCATACCTGATAAAAGAATGTACACACATAGCATAGAGATGTGACTACCATAGAAGTAGTGTATTGTTTTATATTTATGTTTAATTTGATTATTTTTAGTATTACTCAGATAATAATTGTTTTCTTATATAGGGGGATTCCTTTTTTTGAGTCAGGGTGGTTTGTTTGAAGATACTCATGCTTGTGAGAGATAGGACTTTGAGGTTGCATCTCAAAATTCAATGAGAAGGTAAAGTTTTTTTAATATACTATGTTATCCTCATAATATTATATGTTCTCTATTGCATTAACAAAATCTAAGTACTTCTTTTTATTTAAAATTTCCATCATTTTTTCTAAAATTTGTAAGTTAATTTCCTTATTATTTTTTTCTAACACTTATTTTTTTTTCATAAATCTTTATGCTTTCCATTGCTTCTCTTTTTCAAGCTACCAGCATTGTATAGAGTCAATGTTATTTGGCAGAAAAACCTTTCTCATTGAAATCTAGAAGAGTGTAGGAATCTCATGTTCTCATTATGGTGACTTCTCGTGATATAATGGGCACATGAGATTCCTTCACTCTCCTAGATTTCAATAATGATAAAGGTTTTTCTACTAAGAACATCAAGTTAATATGTAGTGTTGATAGTTCGATAAAAAAAGGCAATGTAAATTGTTATAATATTGGTATTTAATGTTTATTTTGAGACTTTTAGAAGTGTATCATTTTGTTGCACCTCAATATGACACACAGTGTGATGGGTATGACTCCAAGTGCTTCTTTCTATTTAAAATTTACATAAATTTTAGTAAAAAAGACAATCGACATACTCAAAACTGATAAAACCTATTCATATTGTTTTGATACTTTAATATAATGGTATATAAGTCATTTGTGACATTTAGGAATCAACCACACCTCAATCTGATACATTATGTGCCCAGTGTTACTCAAAGTGTCACTTTTTATTTAAATTTGACATTAATTTTAGTAATAAGAACAACTTTCATATTGAAAACCAAGAAAACACATTTTTATTGTTTTGATACTTTAGGAAAATGATCTATAGGTCATTTATGATTTTTAGTAACCAACCACACCCCAATATGATGCACGGTATGACTGTTATAACACAAAGTGTCTCTTTTTATTTAAAATTGACATTAATTTTAGTAAAAATAACAACTAACATACCAAAAACTGAGAAAATTCATTCGGATTGTTTTGATACTTTAGGAGAACTATTCATGAGTCATTTTGGCATGTTTTAATCAACCAAAAATCAATCTGAAACATGGTGTGATAGGTATGACTAAAAGAGTCTGTTATTACTTTAAAATTGACATTCTAGTTCAAAACAGGTCACTCACTGAAAACCAAGAAAATATGCTCTGATTTTATTGATAATTTAGTAAATTGATTCATAAGTATTTTATGATGTTTATGAAGCATTATCACATTAAATAGACGCACTATGTGACCGATATGACTCAAAATGCGTGTTTCCAGTTTGAAATGACATTTTAGTAAAAAAAACACAACTAGCATACTAAAAACTAACCAAACACAATCAAATTGTTTTGATACTTTAGTAAAACAATCCATGAGTCAATTTTTTCATAGAGGAGTCAACCTCACCTCAATATGATAAACAGTGTGATAGGTTTGACTCCAAGTGTATCTTTTAATTTAAAATTGACATTAATTTTAGTAAAAAGAACAATTGACATACTGAATACCAAGAAAATTCGTTCATATTGTTTTGATAATTTATTAAAATTATCTATGCGCCATTTTTTATGTGTTGGAATCAACCCCACCTCAATCCGACACACGGTGTGACTGGCATGACTAAAAGTGTTCGTTTTCCATTTAAAACTAACATTTTAGTTCAAAAATTGTCACCCACTGAAAACCAAGAAAATGTTCTATGATTGTCTTGATAATTTATTAAATTGATTCATAAGTTCTTTGTGATGTGTATGAAGTAGTATCACATCAAACCAACACACGATGTGACCGGTATGACTCAAAATGTGTGTTTCCAGTTTGAAATGACATTTTAATAAAAAAACACAACCGGCATATTGGAAAATGACCAAACACATTCATATTGTTTTTATACTTTAGGAAAATGATACATGAGTAATTTTGGATTTGTAAGAGTCAACCTCGCCTCAATACGATGCATAGAGTGATAGTTAAGACTCTAAGTGGGACATTTTATTTAAAATTGACATTAATTTTAGTAAAAAGAACAACTGGTATACTGAAAACTAAGAAAACACATTCGGAATGTTTTGATACTTTATTAAATGATCCATGAGTCATTTTTTATGTGTATTAATCAATACCTTATCATACTTATGTACGGTGTGACTGGTATGACTAAAAGTGTCTGTTATCAGTTTAAATTTGACATTTTAGTTCAAAACATGTCACTCACTGAAAACCAAGAAAATGCACTCCAATTATCTTGATAATTTAGAAAATCGATTCATAAGTTCTTTATGATATTTTTTAAGCAGTATCATATCAAACTGGAACACGATACGACCGGTATGACTCAAAATGATTGTTTCCAATTTGAGATGACATTTGAGTAAAAAAAACACAATTGGCATACTGAAAACTGAACAAAAACATTTGAATCATTTTTATACTTTATGAAAATGATTCGTGAGTTATTTTTGATGTGTATGAATCAACTACACCTCAATAAGATGCACGGTATGACAATTATGACTCTAAGTGTGTCTTTTTATTTAAAATTGACATTAATTCAAGTAAAAAAGAACAAGTGACATACTAAAAACCAAGAAAATGCATTCATATTGTTTTGATACTTCAATAAAACAATCCATGAGTAATTTTTTATATGTATGAATCAATCAAACCTCAATCTGATGCATGGTGTGACCGGTATGACTAAAAGTGTCTGTTATTAGTTTAAAATTGACATTTTAGTTCAAAACGTGTCACTCACTGAAAACCAGGAAAATGCACTCTGATTGTCTTAATAATTTAGGGTATAGATTCATAAGTCCTTTGTGATGTGTATGAATTAGTCTAATGTCAAACTGACACACGGTGTTACCGGTATAACTCAAAATGTGTAATTCTAGTTTGAAATGATATTTTAGTAAAAAAGCACAACTCACAAACAAAAAATTGACCAAATGCATTTGGATTGTTTTAATACTTTAGAAAAATGATCTATGAGTCATTTTTTATTTCTAGAAATTAACCCCACCTCAATCTGATGCACGGTGTGACCGGTATAACATCAAATGTGTCTTTTTTATTAAATAATGACATTTTATTAGTGTATTATTTGATATTAATGTTTAATTTATTTCTATATAGTATTACTAACATAATATTTGTTTTCTTATATAGGATGAACCTTTTTCTTGGTTTGAGATGATTAATTTGGAAATTGATACCATTGGAGGACATTTTCGAGAGGGGATCACGGGCATCAAAACATGAAACATTAATGTTTTTAAATGTTTGTTGAATAATTATATATTTAATTATATAAAAATTGTTTAAATTGTATAAAGAAATGTTTTTTGTATATATCATAGGAAAAAAATTGTATTCATGGTTTCATATTAAATTTATGTATCATTTTTTGAAATTATAGGTTTTTTTTGGGTGTGATGTTATATTAACAGCACATTGACGCCAGCTAGGCCTTTATCAGCACTATTTTGAGAGTTGATAAAGGCCCCCCTTTATCAACACTGTGATTAATAGCACTTTTTTAGTGTTGTTAAAAGACATTTTTTGTGCTATTAAATGTAATATGTGTAGTAGTGAGGATATAGTACAATGGATAACCTCAGGGTTTCTTTCAAGGAAGCAGTGTTGAGAGCCCGGGTGGTATATTTGAAAATATTTTTGTGTTTTTATATATTTTGAAAAAAAATCCAAATAAAACAAGAAAAAACAGTGCTAAAAAACAAATCAGAAGTGAAATGGTGAATAAACATAAGATAAACACAAAGGAAATAGAACATGAAAAACATAAAAGAAAGAAAGAAAAATAAGAAAGTCAGCAAGAACAGGTCCAGACCCAGGTCAATCCACCCTCAACTATCTATCATTGATCTATAATGAATAAAACCAACAAGTCTCAACTGACTCATTTCATGGTTAATATCTTGATGCACACACATATCTTGCTAAGAATTTCTCCCTGATAAAATAAATAATTTCCAAAACACAAGCACTCTCTCAAACACACAAGAACTCTTTCAAAATGAATAAATCTCTAAATCAGATCACTCTAGCTAAGAATTTTTCCCTGATTGAAGTGATTATTGAAGGGTCAAAAGTCACACAATCCTCGCTTAATTTCTTGATCGAGTGAGTCAAAAGAATAAGGGGTAAAATCAAAGAGAAAACAAATTTGGTGCAAGAATGCGCTATTGCGCACTCCAAATCACCTTAATGATCTGCTTAGAATGAAGAAGAGGTGACGATTATCATGATGAAGCTCAGATATCCAGGTCTTGTCAGTATTCACTTCCAAAATCTGGACTCAAAAACTAGTTCTCCATTAATGGAAATTCGAGATCACAGAAAAAAGAGAGAAAACACAAACACACAATTAAAAAAACACACAGTAGTATTCAAAAAACATAAAACACAAATTATGATATTTATAGAGACAAAATAGAAAAGGAAAATAAAATGGAGTGGAAGAAGAATAGAGGAGTGGGTTCCCATCTCTAAATAGCAGAGACGTTCTCGTGTCTAGGGGTGTTGTTCTTTGGGAAAACGAGAGGGTAAAAATTATAGAAGGGAGGGGGCAATGATGGATAAGAATTCACTATTGGATAGTATCCACCATTGGCAGTGGCCAACGGTTAGAAAATTTGGAGTCTTCCAAATTTTTAGGAGGTTGACAGTAGGTTGGGAGTCATTATTGGGTCTAACAATGACTCGCATGGCGATGATTCTAGGACATGGCAGTGAGTGTGTAAGGAGGCGGTGACTCCTAAAAAAACTAAACAAACAAAAGAAAAGACTTAAAATCAAACACAAAAATTAAATTAAAAATTAATCAATTTAACAAATGAAATTGCAAAAGAAAGAAAATTTAAAACATTAAAATTTACATTATATATTACAAAAAATAGAATGTAAAATTTTGAATTATCTCAATTACTATTTATTTAACAAATAAATTAATTCATATTAGAATTTATAAAAAATATTTTAACTAAATAAATTCATAAAATTTAATTTTTTTAAACAATAAAAATTTAAAGTCACTTTGATCAAATTAACTAACTAATTAATTAAAATAATTATTAAAATTAAATAATTAAATTAAAATTAAATATCACTAAGTATTATAGAAAAGAATAAAAATTTTAAACTTAATTTAATTATTTAAATTTTAAAAAATGACTGTAATTTATTTATTCATAAATGAAAAAAAAATGAATTAATTAAATTGATGAATAAATTTAAAAGTAGTCAAAACAGGAGAAAGGAAAAAACTAAATATAAAAATAATTAAATAATTAAAATAATAAAAAATATGAAAAATTATTATATAAACAAAAACAAAAGAATAATAAATTAATGTTAAATAGAATGAATAAATGAAATTTAAATTATTCAAAATAAAAAAAATCAATAAAATATAGATTTTCACAACAAATGATAGTTTTATAAATTTAATAAATAAATAAAAATTAGTTATCAATTAAAATACATTATTTTAATAATAAAGATAAAAGAAAATTTAAAAAATGATGTGGCAAAGGGAAATAAAAAACAGTAATATCAAACTCCTCCACACTTAAATGTTTTTTTGTCCCCAAATAAATGCATGCTTTTGTATTTGTAAAAACTAAAAAATGATTTTATAGTGAGCTCAAAAATGGAGCTTGTCTTGATTTTAAAAGCATAGGAAAAGAATCTGGACTGGATTTTCAAAAAATGTTCAAAGCCAAAAAAAAGGTCATTCCTAACTTTAATCACCCACTGGAAATCAAGGGAACACAAATTAATTCATTGTCAAAGATTTCATGCCTCCTATATAAATTCACATGTTTCCCTACTTAAATTCTAGTTCAAGTTCCAAATAAAAGAGTAATGATAGGTTAGATCAAGTGCACTTAAAACCTTAACAAAAGACGCCTTCAATAATCACTTTCTCTTAGGTTCCATAAATTCTATTTTATTTTATTTTTATCACTTTATTGATACAACTCAAATGATATTCATACAATTCAATTTCCCTCTTCTTCATCTAGTTTCAAAAAAAATCTAACTTTAATGAACTCATTTTAGACCACTAGGCACTTTATTCTTTTATTTACATTTTTTTAACTCATCCATTTATGTGAAAGGCACTATGAAAAGGAAAATATTTGATATGTACAAGGTGATAACACACACACACAGTTCTTAGAGACTCAGATGTTTACCATGAGATTCTATTTTTTTCATTTTACTCCAGTTTCAAAGGACTTTTAATATTACCATTTGAGTTGAATCCGTAAGGTGATTTTGTTTTATTAAAAATAAGAGTCTCCTAGGATTGATTCCAAATATCAAGTTTCATAAAGTCATGATCCTAATTCTATAAATAGTTATCCTATCTCACTCTCTTCATTAGTACCTAAATAGAAAATTCATAAGAACAGTGTGCAATTGCACTTAGAAATAATACATCCTCAACAGTTTCAAACTCAATGCAACTCTCAAAAACTAGAAAATTTTTATCCTCTAGGTAAGAAAGAATTAATTTTCTGAATGAAGTAAAAGATCCCTCAAGCTATGAAAGATTTTGATTTTTTTTGAAAGAAGTTGATATTTTTTGAAAAACAATTGACCATTTTTTGACAAAAAAAATAAGGAGAAATTAATATGTAAGAAAATACCCCTCTCTCCCACACTTAAAACTCAACATTTTCCCCAATTTTTACTCTCAAGATGAGTTACAGATAAGTTAAAAATAGATGGTAAATGCAGCAATTAAAATATTTTTAATGGGAAATAATGAAGTTCAAAAGTTTGTTTATCACACAAAAATAAAAAGGGAAAACAAAAAATAAATAAATAAAAAATACACCCCACGAACCACCACAATAAAATGAGTGAAAATTATTTTAAAATTCTCATGTTTTAATATTTAAAAAAAAAGACAAATGATCTATCTCAATTCAGTTCAAAAAGAAGAATGATGATCAATTTTGTTTAGCATAAATGGAATGAAAATAAAAACAATGGGTGCAATCATGTTTCAAAAATTAGTTCATAATAATTTTTAACTCACTAAATTCCTGCAAGCTAATTCCCAAAAAGAAAAAAATCACTCTTTTCAAAAGAAATCAGGGGGACTCCCCCACACTTAACTCCTAGTATCAGGAAACAAAAATTGTTCACAAGTAAAATTTATAGCACTAAAACAGAATTAAAATGATGAAATTAAAAGCAACTACTTCCCTCGTGTAGAAGTTGTCCATTCATTTTTTTAATGAAACATCTCTATATTTTCCTTTTGCAAGAACTATGGATTATCCATTCAAGTTCCTACAAGTGTAAAAAAATTAAAATTAGACTTATAGATTAAAATCCCAAAAATAAATGCTACCAGGGTTGAGTTAGAGAGTTTTAATCTGGGAAATTTCAGTGAGTTGGTCCCTTTGACCTTGACGGACTTCCACATGGAACTAACTATCTGATTATTGTCCTACAAGAAAATAGCACAAATTAAAACAGCATGCATAAACAAACTAAAACACGAAATAAAAGGTATAATCTTGGGATATCCCCCAAAGGGATGTTGTAGTTTGACTACCCACAATTGGATGGTCAATGGATCAACCCCAGTCTGATGGGGGATGTGACTTCTTGCTTAAGAACCACCAGACATGGTTCTTCCCAACTTTAGTATTGGTCAGATTCCTTCATGTCTCACTCCTTAGTAATGGAGTACCTCATGTGGATTAATGTATAGTTAAATAAAATGTAGTGGAACTCCCCCCTCTTCTGTATCTTGAGGGTTGGTGTGCATAGGTGGTGAGACTTCGGCACTAGGATGAGACTTATCTTCTGGTTTATCTTGAATGATAAATCCTTCATTGATATCTAAGAGTATCATCATCCTCCTTTGTCCTTATGCACATATTTAACAATTCATCTTCAATAGTAGCTCCCAAAGTAGAATTTTCATCCAGAATTCGGAGGTTTATAAATTCCTTTGTAGGTGGAGCTTCAACTTCCTTTTGATTCTCCAAGAAATCACAAAGATGGATTGCATCTTCAATACCTGAAATGGGAGAAAAAAAATTAAATCAACTTTAATATAATCAAATTCAAATAAAAAGACAGATCCCTCTAAATAATTTTCAACTCCTTAAAGTAGTGTAACTTATTACTCTTGATTGAACAATGATCCTGGGAGTATGATCGGGTCAAGAGTGAGGTAGTTAACCTCCTCCAACCTTTCTTCAAAACATAGTGCCTCTGGGGTGGTGTCTTTCAAGGAAATGACAAGGATGTCTTGTACTGGCTCATCCTGTTGAAACATAGAAAAATCATTAGAAAATTCAGAACACATAATATCAACAAATGAAGTGCTGGAAATAAAATTATCATCCATACTGTACTCAGCTTCTTCAATGTATGTATGTCATATCTCATGCCAACCCTTGAAATAGTATTATGGATGTATCTCATGAATTTCTAGCAATATATCAGAGAGTGTTTCAAACTCGAATATTGGCATCTCTAATGTAACACCCCAAGAAATTTAAATAGTAATTTATTTTAATTCAGAATTCGTTTAATAATTTGTTTTCAGATTTTAATAATAATGAAGGGAAAACATATTTTTTAAAGAAAAATGTTATTTTATTTAAGATAATATATTTAATAAATATATCAGTTTATAATATATTTTTTTATAAAAAATTTATATTATAAATATATATAATTATATTAATATAAAAAACCAATTTATATAAAAGTTAAAAAAATTCTCAAAGCTTTATATGTATAAAAACAGTTCATGTTTTTTTTTTTAAAAATTATATATTTTGATAAAATAAAATGATAAAAAAATAGAGAAAATGCTTATAAAAGGATGAGTAACAAAATGAAAAAACATGAGAATAAAATAGAACTAATCATTACTTACAAAAAAAATGATAACATAATACTGATAATCATGACTTTAACAATGAGGGGGAGAGAGTCTTAAGATACAAAAAAAAGAGACAAAATGTGTAAGTCAAAAAAATGCTAAATTAAACATAAAAAAAGTGAGAAAAAAACAAGTGGAAAAATAAAAATTCAAATGATTAAAAAAAAGAAAAAAAATACAAAATAAAATGATAAATCAACTCATTAAAAAATACAAAAAAAAATATAGTAAAATAATAAAATATAAAACATGATAAAATAAAAAGCAAAAAGAAAAAAATGACTTGCATGAGAGTCCCTCTTTGAAAGTCTTCACGAGTTTAGAGTAGGATAAGAATATGATTTATATAAAAATTAAATAAAGTGGAACCCAATTCCATTTTTAGGTTTCCCTACATGTTTCAAAAGAAATATATTTATTTATTTATTTATATCTATATCTATGTATAACCCTCTTGTTGTACACCCTGCATACCCTGTACTATCATTTTCACGCTTCCTCATTGCTTCTCGTGTGTCTGAGACACGGGAAAATGGTTTATTGGTTCATTTCATTAAGGTAAGGGTTTAATTTTATCAATTTAAGTTTAATTTGAAAATTTATATATGTATATATAAATATATAATCAAATCCATCTATCTATTTTCATTTTCATAAATTTATAGCGTAAGGGGTTAATTATTTTTATGTTCAAATTTATATGTAGTGGTCTCATTTATTTTTATCAATATATGTTTATGTTTAATTTAAAAATATATATATATATATACATATAATTATATATATGTATATATTTAATTATCTATATATCTATTTTAATAATTTATGGATATAAGGGTTATTTCTGTTTTACAATTCATATAAGTATACTTTCTTCTAAATAAAATCATTTAAGGGTTTAATTTATTTTTATCAGTTTATTTTTAAATTATAAGATATATATATATATATATATGAATATATTTAACTTTTTATCTAACTATTTTAGGAATTTATGAATGTAAGGGTTTGATTTTAATTTCAATTTACCAAACTATGACGGATTTATGAAGATATATACATATATGTATATCTTTATATATGTGTGTGTGTGTGTGTGTGTCTATCCATTTGTCTTAAAAATATATGATGTAAGGGGATTGTTTATTTTTATTTATCAAAGGGTTTGAATCTATTTTCAATCTATATATATATATATGTATGTATATATATATATGTATATCGATCTATTTATATTTATTTGTTTTAAGAATTAAAAGGGATTAATCATTTATTTTCAAACCCACATGCATGGATTTGAATTGGTTTTTAATATATCATTTTATGTGTATATTTTATATATAAATGATAAATGTTATCATTTTATGTGCTAATTCTAAATAAAACCTATCATTTCATGTGCACAACGTCATTACACATACATAAATTTCATAATTTGTATAAGATATAAACATGATCTATAATACATGACATATCATGCATATGTTATTTTTTATTAATTGTATATATATGTGTATTGAATAAATCATATTTACCTAGCAATTTATTTTGAATTGGTTTTATGTGAGAATGTTTATAACATTCTATGTATTTATGATAAGTGGAGATATTCGGTTACTCCAATTTATCAGAAGCTATGTTAATTAAGTTATAATTGTAAATTTATTTATTAGAATATGTTGTCAATTTTTTAAAGTAGAAAACCCAATGAAAAATATGTGTGTGTATATATATAAAAAGCTTAAAATGTTTTCATAAAATCCAACACTGTAAATTTGTAAATATGGTAGGGAATTAAGGAGTAAACCCATCCCTCTGCAAGTGGGTAGGCCCAAGACAACCTTCAATGTTTCATGTGGCCTCAGTGTTTTGTTTTCAGAAGCTTCCATATTGTTTTCAGAAAAATCACTAAAATATGTTTAAAACGATTTTTTAGCATAATTAATTTTCAAAGCAGTGAAGTATTTTTAAGGTGTAAGTAATTTCAATGATGTTTTAAAAAGGTATTTATAAATGTATTTTTGAAAGTATTTTCAAAAAATATTTTAAAAGTATTTATCAAAGATTTTTAAAACCCCTTACTCGGAAAAATAATTGTTCACCCTATGTTTTTAATTTATTTCTCACAGTTTTAGTGGATTTTATTTGAGATGTGTATTTCATTGAGGAAACAGCGCATTCAAATACTTTTATTTATTTCCTTTTATTTTGTAGAGTTTTGTAAGTTATATGGAATGTATCTAATTCTCCAAAACCTAGACTGATAAAAGTTCCTGGTATGTAATAAATATTGTATATTTGTTCAGTTTCTTTTATATAAAAATATATATACGGCATTTATATATGGAATATATATACGGAATATATATACGGCATATATATACGGCATATATATACGGAATTTATATAAAAATATATATACGACATATATATACTGCATATATATATACGGCATTTATATGTAAGGGTTTAATTTATTTTTATTAGTATATGTTTATGTTTAAATTACAAAGATATATATACATATAATTATATGTATGTATATATTTATATATCTACCTATCTATTTTAAGAATTTATGAATATAAGGGTTATTTCTGTTTTACAATTTATATAAGTATATTTTCTTCTAAATAAAATCATGTAAGGGTTTAATTTATTTTTATCAGTTTATTTTAAAATTACTTGATATATATATACATATATATATACATACATATATATATATGTGTGTGTTTGAATATATTTATGAATGTAATGGGTTGATTTTAATTTCAGTTTATCAAACTATGATGGATTTACAAAGATATATACATATATGTATATCTTTATGTGTGTGTGTGTATCTATCCATTTGTCTTTAAAATACATGATATAAGGGGATTTTTTATTTTTATTTATCAAAGGGTTTGAATCTATTTTCAATCTATCATTCTATGTTTAATTTATAAAGATTTATATATATATATGTATGTATGTATGTATATATATATGTATGTCGATCTATTTATATTTATTTGTTTTAAGAATTAAAAGGGATTAATCATTTATTTTCAAATTCACGTGTAGGGATTTGAATTGGTTTTTAATCTATCATTTTATGTGTATATTTTATATGCAAATGAAAAATGTAATCATTTTATGTGTTAATTATATATAAAACCTATCATTTCATGTGTGCAAAGTCGTTACACATACATGAATGTCATAATTTGTATAAGATATGGCCATAATCTATAATACATGATATATCATGCATTCATTAGTTTTTATTAATAGTATATATATGTGTATTGAATAAATAATATTTACCTAGGAAGTTATTTTGAATTGGTTTTATGTGACAATGCTTATAACATTCTATGTATTTATGACAATTGGAGATAGTCAATTACTCCAATTTATCAGAAGTTGTCTTAATTAAGTTATAAGTGTAAATTTATTTATTAGCATATGTTTTCAATGTTTTTAAAGTAGAAAACCTATTGAAAAATGTATGTGTATATATATATAAAGCATAAAATGTTTTCATAAAATCTGACACTTGAACTTTGTAAATATGGTAGGGAATTAGGGAGTGAACTCATTCATTGGTAAGTGGGTAGGACCAATATGGACTTTAAAGTTTCAAGTGGCCTGGATTTTTTGTTTTTGGAAGACTACATATTATTTTTAGAAAAAACACTCGAATATGTTTAAAGCAATTTTTGAGCATAATTAATTTTCAAAGCAATGCAGTATTTTTATGGCGTAAGTAATTTCAATGATGTTTTCAAATGGTATTTCTAAATTTATTTTTGAATATATTTTCAAAGAATATTTTAAAAATATTTATCAAAGATTTTTAAAACCCCTTACCGGGTAAAATAATTTATCACCCTATGTTTTTAATTTATTTCTTATAGGGTTAGAGAATTTTCTTTGAGATGTGTATTTCATTGAGGAAGTAGCATGCTCAAAGAATTTTATTTATTTAATTTTATTTTGTATAGTTTTGTAAGTTGTATGGTATGTATCTAATTCTCCAAAACCTAGACTGGAAAATTTACTAGTATGTAATAAATGTTTTGTGTTTGTTCAGTTTCTTTTATATAAAAAAAATATACACAACATTTATATGTGCTGAGTCCGGAAGCATGGGATCGGGGCACTATATCCAACTTCTTATTTATTATTCTCTTCTCCTTTATTCTAAGTTTTTTCAAGAAGTGGAAACTTCAGTGGCTTGTTGGAGTACTATTATACTCTTTTGGTCCTCTTGAGCTAGATAGTTTGGTCCAAGGAAGTTCATGGTCCTCTTTAACCAAAATTGAAAAAATGATACATCCTTATACAATGATTTAAAATCAAATAAATCAAGAAAATCATCAAAAAAAGTAAATGTGGTATCCATTTTAAATGTTTTTTTAATTCTTTTTTTTTATTTTATTTTTTGAAATAAAAAAATGGAAAAACCACTCAAGCAAACATTATTTCCCCAAAAAAAGTGAAAAAAAATTGACGATGTCATTATCATAAGGATGGTCAAAGATACATTTATAGTGACCAATATATAACATAGTGGATAACTTTGGGATCACTCTCAAGAAATAAGTTTCAAGAGACCATGTGGTATTTTCAAAAAAATTAGAATCACTTCCAACACTTGCACTCTCCCAAAATGAATAAATTTCCCAAGTAGATCACTCCAACCAAGAATTTCCCT
This sequence comes from Viscum album, assembly GCA_963277665.1. Taxonomy (NCBI): domain Eukaryota; kingdom Viridiplantae; phylum Streptophyta; class Magnoliopsida; order Santalales; family Viscaceae; genus Viscum; species Viscum album. Next base: position 214,449,408 of record OY728163.1, read on the forward strand.
GATGGAAGTGATCGTCGAAGGGTCAAAATTCACACAATCCTCACTTAACAGCTCAATTGAGCAAGTAAAAAATAAGTGGAAGAGGATCAAGTGAAATCAAGGAGCGAATAAATTTGGTGTAAGAATGCACTATTACATACTCCAAATCACCTTCATGGTCTACTTAGAATAAACAAGAGGTGACAATAATCATGATGAAGCTCAAGTATCCAGTTCATGTTGGGATTAAATTCCAGAAACTGATCTCAAAATTTAACTCTCAATTACTGGAGATTCTAAATCACATAACAAAGAGAGAAAAACACAAATAGCACAATTCAAAAAAAATGCACAATAGTATTTGTTAGGTCAGAATATACAAAGTAACACAGGAGGGGTTAATTTTTTATTCTCTAGAAACTTCCTCAACTCTGAATTTTGACACCCACTGTGATTTATGTGGATATGCAATTTTTTTCTTCTGTATGAAAATATGCAGCGAATAAACAAAAATAAAGAACACAGATTTTTATAGTGGTTTGGGCATAAAGATCCCCTAATCCACTCTTCCAATCACTCTCTCTACGAGCTTGGTAAATTCCACTAGAATGGTCCTCTTATCACAAGACCAAGAATCCACAACTGAGTGCAAGAAGTTAACACCTTTACATCAAGGTTAAACAAAAAAAAACCTTCAAGTTCTATAATAGATAATTGGTTATCCATAGTTTATACCGAGAATCTGATACTCTATCACAATTGAGTACAAGTAGTCGAAACTCCAAAAAATCAAAAGAGATTGGTTTTAAAGGTTCTAGTTGATCTTCACAGTTTCAGAAGTACAAAACTGATAAAATATGGATCTTCCTCTTCAGAAAAGAATATATTCAATAAAGAAACGTTCTGAAGAAATCCTTGTTTCATAATGATATCAATAATATAGAAACTAAATAGTAGTAGTAATCTTACAATAGTAAAAGATTGAACATGTTTATCTCCAAAGTGTAGCTTGTTTCAGAATCAATCATTCATTATAGCAGCACTTTAAAAGATAATTTATATAATATAGTCACACATATTAATTGGTTATCACACACACATATATTTATATATTTGAATAGATGCTCTAAAAGAATATATAGAACATAAAATTTTCTTCGATACACCAGATCCAAAAGAATATCCTGATTGATCAAAAAAATTCAAATTCCAATTGACCAAGAGATTCGTAGCATCCCATAAAAATAAGAGTGATTTTCTCTGATGAACATGATTCTTTGAAACAATCAAAATGGTCCTTAAATTGGTCTTTAATTATGACTTGACTGTTGTAGCAATCTCATATTGAAAACATGGCTTCAAAAACTTCATCGTTGTAAACACAACGTAGGGTTGAGCTACGCAACGTAGGGTTCCTTTGCATAGTGTAGGGTTCCTTTGCATAGTGTATGGTTTCTTTGTGTAGCGTAGGGATGATAATCCATATGTTTATCATTATCAACATAAAATCCCGAATGTAACATTAATTAACCATATGTTCAACTTTTTTGTACGTAGTGTATGAACAGTAAATCCAGACTCCAACAGAGGGTTACTAATCCATACGTGTGTCAATTTTCCAAACGAAAGGATATCAATCCAAACACAAATTGTTTATCATAGTGTAGGTTTAATTCCATATGCAAGTGTAAACTTTTCAGCGTAATGTAGGGTTGATATCATATGCAAGCATTTCACTTTTCCAATGTAACATAGGTTTGATACCATGTGCAAGCATTTCACTTTTCTAGTGTAACGTAGGGTTGATATCATACGTTCATTTACCGAATGTAGGGTTTTGAAATAGTGTTTCCAAATTTATTCCCGTAATTTTAAATTCCTTAAACAAAATATAAATTCCTCAAAACTTGCACAAGAAAAATTTATTAGAAAACAAACAAGGGTATTTGTGAACATAATAATCATCATAAATTATAGAGTATTTTTGAGACAATACATGCCCAACATTATTCAAAAAACATAAAACGTAGATAATTATATTTAAAAATACAAAATAGAAAAGTAAAACACAACAAATTGGAAGAAGAATAAGAGGGTAGAAAGTTCCTGTCTCTAGATAACAGAGACATTCCCGTGTATGGGGTAGTTGTTCTTCGGTAAAATGAGATGATAAGGTTATATAAGGGAGGGAGAAATGGTGGGTAAGAACCTATCATTGAATGGAAGTCACCATTGGTGGTGACCAATGGTAGGTAAATTTAGAGTTTTCCAAATTTTGAGGAGACTGGCGGTAGGTTGGGAGTCACTGTTGGGTCCAATGGTGACTCGTCAAGCAATGAGTCCAGGACCTGACAATGAGTACGATGGGTGGTGGGGACTACTAAAAAATCAAAGAAACAAAATAAAATCAAAACATAAATTAAATTAAAATTTTCAATTTAACAAATGAAATTGCAAAAGAAATAAAAATTAAAACATTAAAATTTACAGTATAAATTACAAAAAGAGAATGTAAATTTTTAAATTATCTCAATTATATTAATTGATAAAAAAAATAATTAAAATTAAAATTTGATAAAAATATGTTAAAAAAATAAATTGATAAAATTAAATGTATTACAACAATAAAAATTTAAATTCACTTTACTCAAAATAATTAACAGTGTTAATAAACTCAAAGAATTAAACAAGGTATTGGGTGGTATCCTATTCAATTACATTGGATTCCAAATAGGTTTTAATCTAGTTAGAGCAATGAGTATACCTATAAGGGTCTGAGATTGCCCAACCCAATAAGCCTAATTTGATAAAAAGGACTGATATAGCTTAATTTTTTAAGTCTTGTTATTAAAAATACCTAAATTTAAATGTATGGTAAATAATAGGGTTGGGATTGAACTTTAATAAGTGACTAGGTACGTGACCCTACCGGCTCGATTAAGTTATATTATAAATATATATTTTTTAAAAATCACAATATTAGGTATTTAATATATCAGATTAAATATTATTATATGTAAAATTTGTTTAATTTGATAGTATATTAAAGCCCGATAGGCTTTTTTTACAAGACTTGATCGGAAAACGGGATTTTTTTTTCAAGACCTGATTAATAAATGGTTTGTTTTTTTCATTATGAACCTGATAGGCCTATCCCATGTACAAGTATAATAATGAGGATGTGATATGTTTCATATTTGAATGGGGTTCGGGTGGCAGTGATTAGGTACCATAAACCTAAATCTATTTATATATTTTTCTATTGTTTAATTTTTAACATTATATATGTGTGTGCGATCACCGTGAATGGGATTAGTGATGGTGGGTGTCTCAAGTATCAGACATTGTCACCAGGTTGCTCTGATCACTACCCCCACCCTCTTATCACACACACCCATGCTTATTTCACAAATCTAATTTGTCACTCCACTTCCCTTATCCCATTTTCACCCACATCCATGTTCCACCGTACATCACCACCCCCCCCCCCCCCCACACACACACACAGTGTACTTGTGGTTAGTGTTGTAGAACCACAACAATGTTCCACCCCTAATGAGAGTGACACCAAATATTACATGTGTTGATTGGATTTTGATTAGGGCAACTTTCATTGAGGTTAAATAGGTAATAATCATGCTTGAGTTTCAATATCATAACTCAAGTTTGATATTGGGGCCTCCATTCTCATGAGTACCCAACCCGTCATCTCAATTTTGAATTAATATAAGTAATATGTAAATTAAATAGTCTATTGAGAATGAGAATACATTTTAAATTTCTCATTGTTGTATTTCACAATGCTTCAGATAGTGGTCGCATACACTACCCATGTTCCAATTGTGTTGGTAGACCTTGGTTGAGCCGTGAAGAAATCAGCTACCACGTAACCAAATATGGTTTTCAAGCAAACTACTTTGTGTGGTATCACAATGGGGAGAAAATGAAATCTCAAATTGGTGATGATCTAAATGAAATGACTGGAATAGAGAATTTGTTAGATGATCAGTTTCCGTTTATTCATCATCAAGAAAAAGAAAGGATTTAGACTCAAGAAGACTTTGATATGAGGACAGATGATGCATCTAGTGAAAATGATGATATTGATATGGTGAAAAAATTGAATGATGTTATCATGACTCCAATATATCGACAATGCGATAAATTGAAAAAGTTGTAATTTTTAATCCGATTGTTTCATGGGAAAACTATATATGAGATTTCTAATACAGTAATCGATTACATTCTTACCCTCTTTAAGGATTTACTTCCAGATGATGCAGATATTCCCTCAAACCACTATATGGCATGGAATTTAGTTGAGGAACTTGGATTTTCAAGAAACAAAATTCATGCTTGCCCGAAAGATTGCAGTTTATTCTGGGAGGAAACCGTTGAAAGAAATGATTGTATAAAATGTGGCACATCTCGCTGGAAGTCAAAATCTGATGGAACACCATCCCACATTCCACAGAAAGTAATGTGGCACTTTCCATTGATCCCCAGACTCAAGAATATTTTTATGTCTGATGACATATCAATAAAAATGAGATGGCATGATACTGAGAGAAAGAAGACTAATGATGAGTTGGTTCATCTTGAAGATGGATTTTCATGGTAGAGATTTGATGCTCGACATCCTGATTTTGCAGCTAACATGCGTAATGTGAGGCTGAGTCTTTCATGTGACGGTTTTAATCCGTTTGGGCAGATGCTTACTTTTCACAGCACATGGCCAGTTTTTATACACATTTATAATCTTCCCCCATGATTGTGTATGAAAAAACCTTTCTCTTTCATGAGTATAATCATATCTGGTCCTTATGATCCTGACATTGGTATTGATGTATACATGAAACCTTTAATAAAAGAGTTGAAACTTCTTTGGGATGTGGTTGTGCACACATACAATGCATGTTTGAAATACATATTTCAGATGTGTGATGCGCTTATGTGGATGATCAATAATTTTCCGGCTTATGCAATAATGTCTGGATGGAGCATGAAGGGAAAACTGTCATGTCTAGTTTGTATGAAGAATACACGATCCAGAAGACAAAAACATCGTTGTAGTTTCAGTTTTATGGGACATCGACGATTCTTTCCAAAGGATCATCCATATAGAATGAATCGTCGAAGATTTGATAATACCATAGAGACCGATGATCCACCTCAACGTATGTCTGGAACTGATGTGCTTAGTGAATTGAAATATTTCATTTTTTTCATTCGGGAAGGGTCAAATGAAATCTGGAAATAGAAAGAATGTTTCCACTGAAACCTGTTACAATTGGAGGAAGAGGAGTATCTTTTTTGATTTTCCTTATTGGTCAACCAATTTGTTACTTCATTGTTTAGACGTAATGCATATTGAAAAGAATATATGTGAAATGTTACTTTCGGTTCTTCTAAATGTAAAGGGGAAGACAAAATATGATTTATGATCTCGGCGTGACTTGGTGGATTGGGGCATCAGACCAGAATTGCATCCTATGCGTATCAGTGAAAATAAATGGAAAATTCCATGTGCTTCTTATGTGACGGCACCTACAAAAAAAAATTCTGGAAGTATTAGAGACTATTAGAGTTCCCGATGGCTATTCAAGCAACATATCTAAATGGGTCAACAGAAGATAGTTGAAGCTAAAATCTTTGAAGACTCATGATTATCACGTTCTACTGCATGAGTTGCTTCCAATAGCAATCCGTCAGCTTTTTTCCAATAATGTAAGGGTGAATGTTATTTGGTTGTTCCATTTGTTTAGAGATATTTGTGATAAGAATTTGTCCAAGTCTTTCTTGAAAAAAATGTTGACAGATGCCCCATTAATTTTGTGTGAGTTAGAGAAAATATTTCCTCCACCATTTTTCACATGCATTGTGCATCTGACTGTCCATATTCCCACTGAAATACTTCTCGAAGGACCTGTTTCTTTTCATTGGATGTATCCAATTGAAAGAAATATGTACACATTAAATAATTATGTCTGAAACAGGAATCATCCCGAAGGTTCTATCGTGAACGGTTACTTGGCTCAAGAATGTATGGATTTCTACTCAATGTATTTGTCTGATCTTACAACAAGAATGAATAGACCAATGAGAAATGAAGAAGAAAAATATGAGTAAATTGAACCCAATTTTCCATCACTTTATCAAACAGGAGGAATTCCTAGATCATATACAATGAATACATTAAGCCATGAAGAGCGGGAGATGGCACATCGCACAGTTTTGTTCAAATGTGATTTGTTCGATGACTATATCAGGTAAATAAATTGAATATGTATATCTTACATATATATCTGTTAAACTATTCATATTTTTTATCTACAATGAACATAAAACAATGATAAATAGAAAGCAGTGTTCTTTATCTTTGAGAAGGAGGGAGACTTTGCATAACAAAGAGTTTTCTGCTTGGTTAAAATTGAAGGTAAAAATATTACTGTTTAAAATAATTATATCAATATTTAATTAAGTTTAATAGTCATTTATATTGCAGGTATTGAGTTTTTATACTGACTCTGTCTCTGAGGAAATAAGAGCTTTCGCTCTTGGTCCTAATACCGTGGTTCGTGACTATAAATCAATTCTTATCAATGGGTACAAATTTATTGTCACTGAACGAGTAAAGAACATGAGAACAAAACATGATGGTGTTATGGTTACTACCATAATAGATTGTTATGCTAGTGCATCAGATAGTAGACCGCAATTTGAAAATGTGGGTTATTATGGAGTCGTTGAGAAAATAATAATATTGGATTATTACTCTCATGGACGAGTCACAATGATAAAATGCCATTGGTTTGATTCAATGATGAGATAGAGCACGTTTATTGATGATTATGGATTTAAAGTAATTAATACGACTCGCACTCTTGATACCGAAGAACCATATGTGTTGGCATCAATATGATGCATAGAGTGATCGTTATGACTCTAAGTGGGACATTTTATTTAAAATTGACATTAATTTTAGTAAAAAGAACAACTGGTATACTGAAAAATAAGAAAACACATTCGGATTATTTTGATACTTTATTAAATGATCCATGAGTCATTTTTTATGTGTATTAATCAACCCCTTCTCATACTTATGTACGGTGTGACTGGTATGACTAAAAGTGTCTATTATCAGTTTAAATTCGACATTTTAGTTCAAAACATGTCACTCACTGAAAACCAAGAAAATGCACTCCAATTATCTTGATAATTTAGAAAATCGATTCATAAGTTCTTTATGATATGTATTAAGCAGTATCATATCAAAATGGAACACGATGCGACCGGTATGACTCAAAATGTTTGTTTCCAATTTGAGATGACATTTGAGTAAAAAAACACAATTGGCATACTGAAAACTAAACAAAAACATTTGAATCATTTTTATACTTTATGAAAACGATTCATGAGTTATTTTTGATGTGTATGAGTCAACTACACCTCAATAAGATGCACGGTATGGCAATTATGACTCTAAGTGTGTCTTTTTATTTAAAATTGACATTAATTCAAGTAAAAAAGAACAATTGACATACTAAAAACCAAGAAAATGCTTTCATATTGTTTTGATACTTTAATAAAACAATCCACGAGTCATTTTTTATATGTATGAATCAATCAAACCTCAATCTAATGCATGGTGTGACGGGTATGACTAAAAGTGTTTGTTATTAGTTTAAAATTGACATTTTAGTTCAAAACGTGTCACTCACTGAAAACCATGAAAATGCACTCTGATTGTCTTGATAATTTAGGGTATATATTCATAAGTCCTTTTTGATGTGTATGAATTAGTCTAATGTCAAACTGACACAGGGTGTTACCGGTATGACTCAAAATGCGTAATTCCAGTTTGAAATGACATTTTAGTAAAAAAGCACAACTCACAAACAAAAAATCGACCAAATGCATTTGAATTGTTTTAATACTTTAGAAAAATGATCCATGAGTCATTTTTCATTTCTAGAAATCAACCCCACCTCAATCTGATGCACGGTGTGACCGGTATAACATCAAATGTGTCTTTTTTATTAAATAATGACATTTTATTAGTGTTTTATTTGATATTAATGTTTAATTTATTTCTATGTAGTATTACTAACATAATATTTGTTTTCTTATATAGGATGAACCTTTTTCTTGGTTTGAGATGATTAATTTGGAAATTGATACCATTGGAGGACATTTTCGAGAGGGGATCACGGGTATCAAAACATGAAACATTAATGTTTTTAAATGTTTGTTGAATAATTATATATGTAATTATATAAAAAATTGTTTAAATTGTATAAAGAAATGTTTTTTTGTATATATCATCGGAAAAAAATTGTATTCATGGTTTCATATTAAATGTATGTAGCATTTTTTGAAATTATAGGTCTTTTTTGGGTGTGTAGTTATATTAACAGCACATTGACGTGAGCTAGGCCTTTATCAGCACTATTTTGAGAGTTGATAAAGGCCTCCCTTTATCAACATTGTGATTAATAGCACTTTTTTAGTGTTGTTAAAAGACATTTTTTGTGCTATTAAAGGTAATATGTGTAGTAGTGAAGATATAGTACAATGGCTAACCTTGGGGTTTCTTTGAAAGAAGCAGTGTTGAGAGCCCGGGTGGTATATTTGAAAATATTTTTGTGTTTTTATATATTTTGAAAAAAAATCCAAATAAAACAAGAAAAAATAGTGCTAAAAACAAATTAGAAGTGAAATGGTGAATAAACATAAGATAAACACAGAGGAAATAGAACATGAAAAACATAAAAGAAAGAAAGACAAATAAGAAAGTCAGCAAGAACGGGTCCAGACCCAAGTAAATCCACCCTCAACTCTCTATCATTGATCTATAAAGAATAAAACCAACAAGTCTCAACTGACTCATTTCATGGTTAATATCTTGATGCACACACATATCTTGCTAAGAATTTATCCCTGATAAAAGAAATCATTTCCAAAAACACAAGCACTCTATCAAACACACAAGAACTCTCTCAAAATGAATAAATCTACAAATCAGATCACACTAGCTAAGAATTTTTCCCTGATTTAAGTGATTATTGAAGGGTAAAAAGTCACACAATCCTCACTTAATTTCTTGATCGAGTGAGTCAAAAGAATAAGGGGTAAAATCAAAGAGAAAACAAATTTGGTGCAAGAATGCGCTATTGCGCACTCCAAATCACCTTAATGATCTCCTTAGAATGAAGAAGAGGTGACGATCATCATGATGAAGCTAAGATATCCAGGTCTTGTCAGGATTCACTTCCAAAATCTGGACTCAAAAACTAGTTCTCCATTAATGGAAATTCGAGATCACAGAACAAATAGGGAAAACACAAACACACAATTAAAAAAACACACAGTAGTATTCAAAAAAAACATAAAACACAAATTATGATATTTATAGAGACAAAATAGAAAAGGAAAATAAAATGGAGTGGAAGAAGAATAGAGGAGTGGGTTCCCATCTCTAAATAGCATAGACGTTCTCGTGTCTAGTGGTGTTGTTCTTTGGGAAAATGAGAGGGTAAAAATTCTAGAAGGGAGGGGGCAATGATGGATAAGAATTCACTAGTGGATGGTAGCCACCATTGGCAGTGGCCAACGGTTAGAAAATTTGGAGTCTTCCAAATTTTTAGGAGGTTGACAGTAGGTTGGGAGTCATTATTGGGTCTAACAGTGACTCGTATAGTGATGATTCTAGGACATGGAAGTGAGTATGTAAGGAGGCGGTGACTCCTAAAAAAACTAAACAAACAAAAGAAAAGACTTAAAATCAAACACATAAATTAAATTAAAAATTAATCAATTTAACAAATGAAATTGCAAAAGAAAGAAAATTTAAAACATTAAAATTTACATTATATATTACAAAAAATAGAATGTAAAATTTTAAATTATCTCAATTACTATTTATTTAACAAATAAATTAATTCATATTAGAATTTATAAAAAATATTTTAACTAAATACATTCATAAAATTTAATTTTTTTAAACAATAAAAATTTAAAGCCACTTTGATCAAATTAACTAACTAATTAATTAAAATAATTATTAAAATTAAATAATTAAATTAAAATTAAATATCACTAAGTATTATAGAAAAGAATCAAAATTTTAAACTTAATTTAATTATTTAAATTTTAAAAAATGACTGTAATTTATTTATTCATAAATGAAACAAAATGAATTAATTAAATTGATGAATAAATTTAAAAGTAGTCAAAATAGGAGAAAGGAAAAAAATAAATATAGAAATAATTAAATAATTAAAAGAATAAAAAAGATGAAAAATTATTATATAAACAAAAACAAAAGAATAATAAATTAATGTTAAATAGAATGAATAAATGAAATTTAAATTATTCAAAATAAAAAAAATCAATAAAATATAGATTTTCACAACAAATGATAGTTTTATAAATTTAATAAATAAAAGAAAAAAAAAAGTTATCAATTAAAATACATTATTTTAATAATAAAGATAAAAGAAAATTTAAAAAATGATGTGGCAAAGGGAAATAAAAAACAGGAATATCAAACTCCTCCACACTTAAATGTTTTTTTGTCCCCAAATAAATGCATGCTTTTGTATTTGTAAAAACTAAAAAATGATTTTATAGTGAGCTAAAAAATGGAGCTTGTCTATATTTTAAAAGCATAGGAAAAGAATCTGGACTGGATTTTCAAAAAAAGTTCAAAGCCAAAAAAAGGTCATTCCTAACTTTAAACACCCACTAGAAATCAAGGGAACACAAAATAATTCATTGTCAAAGATTTCATGCCTCCTATATAAAGTCACATGTTTCCCTACTTAAATTCTAGTTCAAGTTCCAAATATAAGAGTAATGAGAGGTTAGATCAAGTGCAATTAAAACCTTAACAAAAGACACCTTTGAATATTCACTTTCTCTTAGGTTCCATAAATTCTATTTTATTTTATTTTTATCACTTTATTGATACAACTCAAATGATATTCATACAAGTCAATTGTCCTCTTATTCATCTAGTTTCAAAAAAATCTAACTTTAATAAACTCATTTTAGACCACTAGGCACTTTATTCTTTTTCTTACATTTTTTTAACTCATCCTTTTATGTGAAAGGCACTGTGAAAAGGCACATATTTGATATGTACAAGGTGATAACACACACACACACAGTTCTTAGAGACTCAGATGTTTACCATGAGATTCTATTTTTTTCATTTTACTCCAGTTTCAAAGGACTTTTAATATTACCTTTTGAGTTGAATCCTTAAAGTGATTTTGTTTTATTAAAAATAAGAGTCTCCTCGGTTTGATTTTAAATATCAAGTTTCATAAAGTCATGATCGTAATTCTAAAAATAGTTATCCTATCTCACTCTCTTCATTAGTACCTAAATAGAAAATTCATAAGAATAGTGTGCAATTGCACTTAGAAATCATACATCCTCAACAGTTTCAAACTCAGTGCAACTCTCAAAAACTAAAAAACAATTATCCTCTAGGTAAGAAAGAATTAATTTTCAGAATGAAGTAAAATAACCCTCAAGTTGTGAAATATTTTGATTTTTTTTGAAATAAGTTGATATTTTTTGAAAAACAATTGACCATTTTTTGACAAAAAAATAAGGAGAAATTAATATGTAAGAAAATACCCCTCTCTCCCACACTTAAAACTCAACATTTTCCCCAATTTTTACTCTCAAGATGAGTGATAGCTAAGTTAAAAAAAGATGGTAAATGCAGCAATTAAAATATTTTTAATGGGAAATAATGAAATTCAAAAGTTTGTTTATCACACAAAAATAAAAATGGAAAACAAAAAATAAATAAATAAAAAAGACACCCCACGAACCACCACAAGAAAATGAGTGAAAATTATTTTAAAATTCTCATGTTTTAAGATTTAAAAAAAAAGACAAATGATCTGTCTCAATTCAGTTCAAAAAGAAGCATGATGATCAATGTTGTTTAGCATAAATAGAATGAAAATAAAAACAATGGGTGCAAGCATGTTTCAAAAATTAGTTCATAATAATTTTCAACTCACTAAATTCCTGCAAGCTAATACCCAAAAAGAAAAAAAATCACTCTTTTCAAAAGAAATCAGGGGGACTCCCCCACACTTAAGTCCTAGTATCAGGAAACAAAAATTGTTCACAAGTAAAATTTACAGCACTAAAACAGAATTAAAATGATGAAATTAAAAGCAACTACTTCCCTCGTGTAGAAGTTGTCCATTCATTTTTTTAATGAAACATCTCTATATTTGCCTTTTGCAAGAACTATGGATTATCCATTCAAGTTCCTAAAAGTGTAAAAAAATTAAAATTAGACTTATAGATTAAAATCTCAAAAATAAATGCAACCAGGGTTGAGTTAGAGAGTTTTGATCTGGGAAATTTCACTGAGTTGGTCCCTTTGACCTTGACCGACTTCTACATGGAACTAAATATCTCATTATTGTCCTACAATAAAATATCACAAATTAAAACAGCATGAATAAACAAACTAAAACAAGAAATAAAAGGGATAATCTTGGGATATCCCCCCAAGGGATGTTGCAGTTTGACTACCCACAATTGGATGGTCAATGGATCAACCCTAGTCTGATGGGGGATGTGACTTCTTGCTTAAGAACCACCAGACATGGTTCTTCCCAACTTTAGTTTTGGTCAGCTTCCTTCATGTCTCACTCCTTAGTAATGGAGTACCTCATGTGGATTAATGTATAGTTAAATAAAATGTAGTGGAACTCCCCCCTCTTCTGTATCTTGAGGGTTGGTGTGCATAGGTGGTGAGACTTCGGCACTAGGATGAGACTTGTCTTCTGGTTTATCTTGAATGATAAATCCTTCATTGATATCTAAGAGTATCATCATCCTCCTTTGTCCTTATGCACATATTTAACAATTCATCTTCAATAGTAGCTCCCAAAGTAGAATTTTCATCCAGAATTCGGAGATTTATAAATTCCTTTGTAGGTGCAACTTCAACTTCCTTTTGATTCTCCAAGAAATCACAAAGATAGATTGCATCTTCAATACCTGAAATGGGAGCAAAAAAATTAAATCAACTTTAATATAATCAAATTCAAATAAAAAGAGAGATCCCTCTAAATAATTTTCAACTCCTTAAAGTAGTGTAACTAATTCCTCTTGATTGAACAATGATCCTAGGAGTATGATCGGGTCAAGATTGAGGTCGTTAACCTCCTCCAACCTTTCTTCAAAACATAGTGCCTCTGGGGTGGTGTCTTTCAAGGAAATGACAAGGATGTCTTGTACTGGATCATCCTGTTGAAACATAGAAAAATCATTAGAAAATTCAGAACACATAATATCAACAAATGAAGTGCTGGAAATAAAATTATCATCCATACTGTACTCAGCTTCTTCAATGTATGTATGTCATATCTCATGCCAACCCTTGAAATAGTATTATGGATGTATCTCATGAATTTCCAGCAATATATAATTGTAAATTTATTTATTAGAATATGTTGTCAATTTTTTAAAGTAGAAAACCCAATGAAAAATATGTGTGTGTATATATATAAAAAGCTTAAAATGTTTTCATAAAATCCAACACTGTAAATTTGTAAATATGGTAGGGAATTAAGGAGTAAACCCATCCCTCTGCAAGTGGGTAGGCCCAAGACAACCTTCAATGTTTCATGTGGCCTCAGTGTTTTGTTTTCAGAAGCTTACATATTGTTTTCAGAAAAATCACTAAAATATGTTTAAAACGATTTTTTAGCATAATTAATTTTCAAAGCAGTGAAGTATTTTTAAGGTGTAAGTAATTTCAATGATGTTTTAAAAAGGTATTTATAAATGTATTTTTGAAAGTATTTTCAAAAAATATTTTAAAAGTATTTATCAAAGATTTTTAAAACCCCTTACTCGGAAAAATAATTGTTCACCCTATGTTTTTAATTTATTTCTCACAGTTTTAGTGGATTTTATTTGAGATGTGTATTTCATTGAGGAAACAGCGCATTCAAATACTTTTATTTATTTCCTTTTATTTTGTAGAGTTTTGTAAGTTATATGGAATGTATCTAATTCTCCAAAACCTAGACCGATAAAAGTTCCTGGTATGTAATAAATATTGTATATTTGTTCAGTTTCTTTTATATAAAAATATATATACAGCATTTATATACGGAATATATATACAGGATATATATACGGCATATATATACGGCATATATATACGGCATTTATATAAAAATATATATACGACATATATATACTGCATATATATATACGACATTTATATGTAAGGGTTTAATTTATTTTTATTAGTATATGTTTATGTTTAAATTACAAAGATATATATACATATAATTATATATATGTATGTATTTATATATCTACCTATCTATTTTAAGAATTTATGAATATAAGGGTTATTTCTGTTTTACAATTTATATAAGTATATTTTCTTCTAAATAAAATCATGTAAGGGTTTAATTTATTTTTATCAGTTTATTTTAAAATTACTAGATATATATATACATATATATATACATACATATATATGTGTGTGTGTGAATATATTTATGAATGTAATGGGTTTATTTTAATTTCAATTTATCAAACTATGATGGATTTACAAAGATATATACATATATGTATATCTTTATGTGTGTGTGTGTGTGTGTGTATCTATCCATTTGTCTTTAAAATACATGATATAAGGGGATTTTTTATTTTTATTTATCAAAGGGTTTGAATCTATTTTCAATCCATCATTCTATGTTTAATTTAAAAAGATTTATATATATATATATATGTATGTATGTATGTATGTATGTCGATCTATTTATATTTTTTTGTTTTAAGAATTAAAAGGGATTAATCATTTATTTTCAAATTCACATGTAGGGATTTGAATTGGTTTTTAATCTATCATTTTATGTGTATATTTTATATGCAAATGAAAAATGTTATCATTTTATGTGCTAATTCTATATAAAACCTATCATTTCATGTGTGCGAAGTCGTTACACATACATGAATGTTATAATTTGTAAAAGATATGGCCATAATCTATAATACATGATATATCATGCATTCATTAGTTTTTATTAATAGTATATATATGTGTATTGAATAAATCATATTTACCGAGGAATTTATTTTGAATTGGTTTTATGTGAGAATGTTTATAACATTCTATGTATTTATGACAAGTGGAGATAGTCAATTACTCCAATTTATCAGAAGTTGTCTTAATTAAGTTATAAGTGTAAATTTATTTATTAGCATATGTTTCCAATGTTTTTAAAGTAGAAAACCTATTGAAAAATGTATGTGTATATATATATAAATCTTAAAATGTTTTCATAAAATCTGACACTTGAACTTTGTAAATATGGTAGGGAATTAGGGAGTGAACTCATCCATTGGTAAGTGGGTAGGACCAATATGGACTTCAAAGTTTCAAGTGGCCTCGATGTTTTGTTTTTGGAAGACTACATATTATTTTTAGAAAAAAACACTCGAATATGTTTAAAGCAATGTTTGAGCATAATTAATTTTCAAAGCAATGCAGTATTTTTATGGCGTAAGTAATTTCAATGATGTTTTCAAATGGTATTTCTAAATTTATTTTTGAATGTATTTTCAAAGAATATTTTAAAAATATTTATCAGATATTTTTAAAACCACTTACCGGGTAAAATAATTTATCACCCTATGTTTTTAATTTATTTCTTATAGGGTTAGATAATTTTCTTTGAGATGTGTATTTCATTGAGGAAGCAGCACGCTCAAAGAATTTTATTTATTTAATTTTATTTTGTATAGTTTTTTAAGTTGTATGGTATGTATCTAATTCTCCAAAACCTAGACTAGAAAATTTACTAGTATGTAATAAATTTTTTGTGTTTGTTCAGTTTCTTTTATATAAAAAAATATACACAACATTTATATGTGCTGAGTCCGGAAGCATGGGATCGGGGCACTATATCCAACTTCTTATTTATTATTCTTTTCTCCTTTATTCTAAGTTTTTTCAAGAAGTGGAAACTTCAGTGGCTTGTTGGAGTACTATTATACTCTTTTGGTCCTCTTGAGCTAGATAGTTTGGTCCAAGGAATCTCATGCTCCTCTTTAACCAAAATTGAAAAAATGATACATCCTTATACAATGCTTTAAAATCAAATAAATCAAGAAAATCATCAGAAAAAGAAAATGTGGTGTCGATTTTAAATGTTTTTTTAATGCTTTTTTTTATTTTATTTTTTGAAATAAAAAAAATAGAAAAACCACTCAAGCAAACATTATTTCCCCAAAAAAAGTGAAAAAAAAATTGACGACGTAATTATCATAAGGATGGTCAAAGATACATTTATAGTGACCAATATATAACATAGTGGCTAAACTTGGGATCACTCTCAAGAAATAAGTTTCAAGAGACCATGTGGTATTTTCAAAAAAAATTAGAATCACTTCCAACACTTGCACTCTCCCAAAATGAAAAAATTTCCCAAGTAGATCACTCCAGCCAAGAATTTCTCTGATTGAAGTGATCATCGAAGGGTCAAAAGTCACACAATCCTCACTTAACATCTCAATTGAGCAAGTAAAAAATAAGTGGAATAGGATCAAGGGAAATCAAGGAGCGAATAAATTTGGTGTAAGAATGCACTATTGCATACTCCAAATCACCTTCATGGTCCACTTAGAATAAAGAAGAGGTGATAATAATCATGATGAAGCTCGAGTATCCAGATCATGTTGGGATTAAATTCCTGAAACAGATCTCGAAATTTAACTCTCAATTACTGGAGATTCGAAATCACATAAAAAAGAGAGAAAAACACAAATAGCACAATTCAAAAAAAACGCACAATAGTATTTGTTAGGTCGGAATATACAAAGTAACACAGAAGGGGTTAATTTTTTATTCTCTAAAAACTTCCACAACTCTGAATTTTGACACCCACTGTGATTTATGTGGATATGAAATTTTTTTCTTCTGTATGAAAATATGCAGCGAATAAACAAAAATAAAGAACACAGATTTTTATAGTGGTTTGGGCATAAAGATCCCCTAATCCAATCTTACAATCACTCTCTCTACGAGCTTGGTAAATTCCACTAGAATGGTCCTCTTATCACAAGACCAAGAATCTACAACTGAGTGCAGGAAGTTAACACCTTTACATCAAGGCTAAACAAAACAAAACCTTCTAGTTCTATAATAGATAATTGGTTATCCACGACTTATACTGAGAATCTGATACTCTATCACAATTGAGTACAAGTAGTCGAAACTCCAAAAATCAAAAGAGATTGATTTCAAAGGTTCTAGTTGATCTTCACAATTTCAGCAGTACAAAACTGATAAAAGATGGATCTTCCTCTTCAGAAAAGAATATATTCAATAAAGAAACAGTCTGAATCAATCCTTGTTTCATAATGATATCAATAATATAGAAACTGAATAGTAGTAGTAATCTTACAATAGTAAAAGATTGAACATGTTTATCTCCAAAGTGTAGATTGTTTCAGAATCAATCATTCATTGCAGCAGCACTTTAAAAGATAATTTATATAATAGTCACATATATTAATTGGTTATCACACACACATATATTTATATATTTGAATAGATACTCTAAAAGAATATATAAAACATAAAATTTTCTTCGATACACCAGATCCCAAAGAATATCCTGATTGATCAGGAAAATTCAAATTCCAGTTGACCAAGAGAGTCGTAGCATCCCATAAAAATAAGAGTGATTTTCTCTGATGAACATGATTCTTTGAAACAATCAAAATGGTCATTAAATTGGTCTTTAATTCTGACTTGACTATTGTAGCAATCTCAGATTGAAAACATGGCTTCAAAAACTTCATCGTTGTAAACACAACGTAGGGTTGAGCTGCGCAATGTAGGGTTCCTTTGCGTAGTGTAGGGTTCCTTTTCATAGTGTAGGGCTTATTTGCGTAGCGTAGGGATGATAATCCATATGTTTATCATTATCAACATAAAATCCCGAATGTAACATTAATTAACCACATGTTCAACTTTTTGCATGTAGTGTATGAACCGTAAATCCAGACTCCAACATAGGGTTACTAATCCATACGTGTGTCGATTTTCCGAACGAAAGGATATCAATCCAAACACAAATTGTTTATCATAGTGTAGGTTTAATGCCATATGCAAGTGTAAACTTTTCAGCATAATGTAGGGTTGATATCATACGCAAGCATTTCACTTTTCCAATGTAACATAGGTTTGATACCATACGCAAGCATTTCACTTTTCCAGTGTAACGTAGGGTTGATATCATACGTTCATTTACCGAATGTAGGGTTTTGAAATAGTGTTTCCAAATTTATTCCCGTAATTTTAAATTTCTTAAACAAAATATAAATTCCTCAAAACTTGCTCAAGAAAAATTTATTAGAAAACAAACAAGGGTATTTGTGAACATAACAATCATCATAAATTATAGAGTATTTTTGAGACAATACATGCCCAACATTATTCAAAAAACATAAAACATAGAAAATTATATTTACAAATACAAAATAGAAAAGTAAAACACAACAAATTGGAAGAAGAATAAGAGGGTAGAAAGTTCATGTCTCTAGATAACAGAGACATTCCCGTGTATGGGGTAGTTGTTCTTCGGTAAAATGAGATTCTAAGGTTATAGAAGGGAGGGAGAAATGGTGGGTAAGAACCTTTCATTGAATGGAAGTCACCATTGGTGGTGACGAATGGTAGGTAAATTTAGAGTTTTCCAAATTTTGAGCAGACTGGCGGTAGGTTGGGAGTCACCGTTGGGTCCAATGGTGACTCGTCAAGCAATGAGTCCAGGACCTGACAATGAGTACGATGGGTGATGGGGACTACTAAAAAAATCAAAGAAACAAAAGAAACAAAATAAAATCAAAACATAAATTAAATTAAAATTTTCAATTTAACAAATGAAATTACAAAAGAAATAAAAATTAAAACCTTAAAATTTACATTATAAATTACAAAAAGAGAATGTAAATTTTTAAATTATCTCAATTATATTAATTGATAACAAAAGTAATTTAAATTAAAATTTTCTAAAAATATGTTAAAAAAAATAAATTGATAAAATTAAATGTATTACAACAATAAAAATATAAATTCACTTTACTCAAAATAATTAACAGTGTTAATAAACTCAAAGAATTAAACAAGGTATTGGGTGGTATCCTATTCAATTACATTGGATTCCAAATAGATTTTAATCTAGAGCAATGAGTATACCTATAAGGGTCTGAGACTGCCCAACCCAATAAGCCTAATTTGATAAAAAAGATTGATATAGATTAATTTTTTAAGTCTTGTTCTTAAAAATACCTAAATTTAAATGTATGGTAAATAATAGGGTTGGGATTGAACTTTAATAAGTGACTAGGTACGTGACCCTACCGGCTCGATTAAGTTATATTATAAATATATATTTTTAAAAAATCACAATATTAGGTATTTAATATTTCATATTAAATATTATTATATGTAAAATTTGTTTAATTTGATAATATATTAAAGCCCGATAGGCTTTTTTTACAAGACTTGATCGGAAAACGGGATTTTTTTTCAAGACCCGATTAATAAATGGTTTGTTTTTTTTTAATTATGAACCTGATAGGCCTAGCCCATGTACAAGTATAATAATGAGGATGTGATATGTTTCATATTTGAATGGGGTTCGGGTGGCAGTGATTAGGTACCATAAACCTGAATCTGTTTATATATTTTTCTATTGTTTAATTTTTAACATTATATATGTGTGTGCAATCACCGTGAATGGGATTAGTGATGGTGGGTGTCTCAAGTATCAGACATTGTCACCAGGTTGCTCTGATCACTACCCCCACCCTCTTATCACACACACCCATGCTTCTTTCACAAATCTAATTTGTCGCTCCACTTCCCTTATCCCATTGTCACCCACATCCATGTTCCACCGTACATCACCACCCCCCCCCCACACACACACACACAGTGTACTTGTGGTTAGTGTTGTAGAACCACAACAATGTTCCACCCCTAATGAGAATGACACCAAATATTACATGTGTTGATTGGATTTTGATTAGGGTAACTTTCATTGAGGTTAAATAGGTAATAATCATGCTTGAGTTTCAATATCATAATTCAAGTTTGATATTGGGGCCTCCATTCTCATGAGTACCCAACCCGTCATCTCAATTTTGAAGTAATATAAGTAATATGTAAATTAAATAGTCTATTGAGAATGAGAATACATTTTAAGTTTCTCATTGTTGGATATTGACTGTGTTAACATCAGAGAACCACAAAAATGTTCCACCCACAATGAAAGTGGCATAGATTCTTTCAAGGACATAAAAAATGAGATATCCTAATAGATCCTTTGTAAAATTGTTGGATTCAAATTGGATTTATGTCTCGGTTCTGCTTTTCATTGCTATAGAATCATGAAAAAACAATGTTAATCTTTATATCACAAAAAAAAGTGTCGATAAATGGAAAACTTTATGAATGCTAAAAAAAATCACTGATAAGGGTATACTTTTATCAATGCAAAAAAATCCACTAATAAATATTGACATTTGTCAGTGCTTTTTTAGCACTGAGAAAGGTTGTAATTTATCGGCGATTTTGTTTAGCACCGATAAAAATGGCCCTTTATCGATGCTTTTTAACATTTATTAAGGTTATCATGCATAATATAATCTATATATACATATTTATATATTAATAAATATGATTTATATAAAAAAATATGTATATTTATATAAATACCACATAGACACACACACTAATTTATACTTATTTATTGAAACGGTTTGGGGTAAAAACCCTTTTATTTTGGAAATAAAACATCATTTTAACTAGCATGAGATAGAACCTTTACATGACCCATACATTGTGAGTGAGTGCACTAGACTCAACACCTATATGTACTGAGATAATTGATAATATTAATTTGAGGTGATTTTATCTTAATTAAAGAATGAATTGAAGTGAATTATAGCTAATGTGCATATGTATATTCATTGCATGGATGTGAATGATCATGATCCTAGAACAACCTATGTATGTGAATGGTTTATTTAATATATTATTTTTGAATGATATTTGTAATAATTTTATTAAATTAAAAAATTGATATGTGTGTCATCCTATCCTCTCAGTATGTAAAGGGTCTACGTTCCCACCATTTATTTTATGTAAACTACAACACCCTAGGATTTTATATGTATTTCCTTTGAAATAAACTTGAAGTATTCGATAATTTGTTTTACATGTAACATCGAGTTTAAATGAAATGTGACATAATATACTAATATAACCTAGTCGTTGGATTGATAGATATGAATAAGATTAACCATATTTTGAAATATATGTTTAATGGTTTAGGATGATAAAAATGTATATAAATAATTTAAAATGGGAATATGAAATAATTAATAAAATGTTCCATAGATTTACTAGTATTATAATGGTTTGAGTTCTTTAGGATAGGATCTTGAAAATCATGTTCTTTTTGAAAGAGTGCATAGAGAACTTCCGAAGAAGTGTCCTAATAAAAAGTTTGTTATAGATGAAATTAATAACTTTAAGGAATATACACTTTATGAGCTTATTGGATCATTATTAAAATGTGATTTGTAACACAAAAATATTACTAAAGAATTTAATTCAAAGAAGGTAATTTATGTTAAGTCAAATGTTTATATTTTCTCTTCTAATTTTGAGTTATAGAGTAATTATGAGAATTATATAACTTATGTTACAAAATGATGTTATAAAAGAAAGAATACTCAAGGATATCCCAAAAAATATTATTATAAGAAGAAGAAGGTAATTTTAATTATAATGATGCTCAAGACATAATTTGATATGAGTGTAGGAAAAGGAGGCACATCAAACATGATTTCCCAAGGATAAAGAAAAAAGAAATTAAGAATAATCAATACAATGAATAAAATAAACCGATGATTTTTTATGGAGTTTCACTAAGAATTCATGTAATGATAAAGAATATGGTTCTGAAAAGGATGTGGCAAACTTATGTTTAATGGATTCATAAAATCAAGTAAGTGGATCTACTTATTATTCATCTTTTAAATCTAAATCTGAAAAACATAATGTTGATGAATTAATTAAATAATATGAAAGGATTGAATATAAAGTTATAAATATCACTAGTTTATATGATAACCTTAACATATGACATAAATATGTTCTTAAGGTGAATGAAAATCAGAAAAAATCTATCTAGGAAGGATTAAAATCTAAAAATACTAATATGAAATATGCACATAAAATATGGAAATTTCTCAAGGAAAAATTAATTTTTCTCTTGCTGAAAATGAAAATTTAAAGTGATAAGTTGATTTTATATCAAAGTTCCATGAAGTTGAAAAAAGGAATTTTGATATCATTCTTAGGGAAAATGAAAAGCTCAAAAATAAAATTCAAAGTTTAAAGTAAAATCTATCTATTTTTGTTTAAAGTAGAGAAATTTTTTATAAAATGATGAGTTTTAATAAAATGAAC
Organism: Viscum album; assembly: GCA_963277665.1. Lineage (NCBI taxonomy): Eukaryota > Viridiplantae > Streptophyta > Magnoliopsida > Santalales > Viscaceae > Viscum > Viscum album. The sequence goes on from OY728163.1 coordinate 214,471,942, forward strand.
AAAAAAAGATCTGGTCTTGGTTATTCCAATAATTTACTCAAAATTCACTAGAACTTAATTGTTAAAAGCACTAATGGAACTACATTTACTTCAACATGTTTTAGATTTCATATGAAAGGAAATTATGATAATTAGTGTTCCTTAATATTTCCACAATCTCTTAGACATAATAAATATTTTATTTATAAATATTTATCTTCTATAATTTTTGTAAACAAGTGTTTGAAATCAGTTTGGATTCCCATGAATTCATATGCTAATCCCATTGGACCCAAATTTTCATGGGTACCAAATCTTTCCTAAATCAATTTTTGTAGTAAGTGTATTTAAAGTATCAAAAAGGATGTTTAGTACATGGATAGTGTATTCTCAAGACACATTACCAGAGATATATCAATTTTTTTATCATTCAATAAATGTGATGGAGGCACTATTACTTTTGGTGATAATTCTAAAGGAAAGGTAAAAGGTTTTGGTTATGTTAGAATTTAAAATTCTGTTATTAATTCTGAAGTTTTATACATTTAAGGATTGAAACATAATTTAATAAGAATTTAACAACTATGTGATGATCGAATGTTTGTTAAATTCCAAAATGATAAATGCATTGTATTAAAGTTTAAGTCTATTTTGTTTTATGAAAATAGAAAACACAATATTTATTAAATTAATTTTACTGAATTAACTGATCAAAATGAAAAATGTTTAATTGAAGTACAATTTGATAACATTTTGTGGTATATGAGGTTAGGACATGGTAATTACAGGTCGATGCACATGTTGTCCAAGAACCAAACATGCTTAAAGTGGACAACACCTTTGTGAATCTTTATTGAAAGGTAAACAACATAGAAGCAATTTCAAGTCAACTAATTAAGTAAAAACTATAATTCCTCTTGATCTTATTCATTTATATTTATTTGGTCCTATCAAACCTATTATTTTGGGTTCTAAGAGATATTGTTTTTTTATTATTAATGATTTTACTAGATATACATGTGTTATTTTCTTACACTCAAATCTGTAACTTTATCTGAGTTTATCATTTTTAGTAAATTGGTTCAAAATGAGAAATGAGACATGATTAAATTAATTAGAAATGATCAAGGTAGTGAATTCCAGAATTTTGAATTTATCAATTTTTGGGAAGAAAATGGGTATTTTCATAATTTCTCAGCTCCTAGAACACAACAACAAAATGGTATAATAGAAAGGAAAAATAAAACTCCTCAAAAAATGACTAGGACCATGTTAAATTATTTCAATATACCTAACTATTTTTTTTGGAGAATATGTGAATACATATTGTTATGTTAGTAATAGAATTATCTTAAGAACTTTGTTAAAAAAAACTTATGAGAAAAAACCTAAAATTGGCTATTTTAGAGTTTTTGGTTGTAAAGTTTTCATTCCCAATAATAAGGATATTTTAGATAAATATGATGAAAATATGATGAATTTATTTTCTTAGGATATTAAAATAATATTAAGGCATATATAGTATATAATAAAATAACCATGGTTATTGAAAAATCAATTCATGATATGTTTGATGGAAAATATTTGAATAAAAGGGATGATGATATTGGTTAACTTGGGGATGAATTTAGAGATTTTAATTTTGAAGAGGAATAACATCAAGATAAAGATGAACATATTGAGGGGGAGAATATTTCTTCTCAATCTAAACCTATTCAAGAAAGATCTTGGAAGAGTGAGGGGAGAATAACACAATAAACAAAGTGAATTCATCGATTTTCATTGTGAACCCTATCATTGATCATGAGTGTAGGAATCAAAACATAAGATAAATATGGAACAACAATTATTTTAGGTTAAAGGAGAAATAATCAACATGATCATGCTTAAGGATAATTAATCATATATTCAAAGTTTAAATCATAATCCATGCTAGTAATCTGAAAATAAATGGGCAAGAATCCCTAAATAACAAGCCCTACCTCATCATTGGATTAATCATTGGTAAATAATGAGTTTGTAATGATGTCATTGGTGAGTTCCAAGAATTATTTTAGTTAATGAGGAAATTTGATTGATGATCCTCAAATCCCCATGATCGATGTCAAAGATCCTCACAATGAGAGATCTCCCACTCCTATGGAAATATCTCAGGTTATGCAGTTAAATCTAAGTATTTTCTATAAAAGGGTATAAAAAGAGGAGAACCAGGTTTAATTGAATTAAATTATACAAAAATAAATTAATTTTATTTATTTATTTTATTTAACATCTTCCCATGATAGTGCATCGATCAGAGGTTTGATGCGAATGAACTTTATGTCTTGCCTATGGTAAACCACACATTTTAAATCTAACAATAGTCTAAGATTTCCCGTATGATGTTTCAATCAATAGGAATTCCATTATATAAAATGATATGAATGTTCTTGGTTTAATATCATCATGCCAACTCCAAAAAAACAAAGATTAATATATAGAAATATCCAAAGGGTCCAAACATCAAATTGAAGTTCTTAAAATTTTATTTCTAATGGAAACTATAAAGTCATTTGGTCCCAACCCATTTTGAGTCCCTGTGGACTAGGGTCTAAAGGTAGAGGGTCACTAGGGTTTTTCCAGTGACACCATGGAATGCACATTGATCAAGGGGATGAGAGTTTAGGTTCATCACACCTTTTATGGGGGAATTATTTCCTAATTTAGGAATCTCTTATAGATTTAATATGTGTTTTTGAATTCTTCCCAAATCCCAATGTGGGACTGTTTTCCCTTGTGTTAATGACTCAATCAAAATTTGGTGTTAATGTGAACATCAATTACCCCCAAAGGTTTCCCATTTATGCAACCATTGTATATATTAGACACTCCATCAACATAGCCATCTATATATATCAAACCCTCTCCCTATTTCCCTTAATTTTTATTAATGCATTGATTTAATGTTGTATAACTAGGCACTTTAGAGTTTTAGAAACATCCAAGTAGGTGATATGTGTTTATGGTGTTGGTATTGGGCCTGTAAAGGGGCTTCCTACATATACCTATAAAGGGAATGTTAAACTACATAGTTTGGTGACACTTAATGGAACATGTAGTACCTTTTAGGGTTATGTGAGAGGATAATAGTGGTTCCTTTTAAGGTTATTAATCCATGAACACTTCGAAGTAGTTTAATGTCATATGGAGTAGACTATTAGGCTAATGGTTCCTAGAAATGGATGGTGTGGGACTTACACATAAGCGACCCTTTCTGGTTCTTCATATTTTTTGGTAACTAAACAGGAGAGGGTATGGTTTGTTTGGAATGTGGGGACATGGCCCTTTGAGCATGATATGTACTCATCGAGAATATGGTTGAATGAGTAAACATTTCATAGGGAATATGACCCAAGTGGAGGTAAACGGGTTTCTGAGAGGGAATATGGCCCAATGAGTATGTTCATCTAAGCTCATAGGTAATATGTCTCATTGAGGAAGGACGTGGGTTTTTTCATTAGGAATATAGCCCTATAAAGATTGATTCATTGGGAATATATCCTTAGAGAAGATAAAAAATAATGGTGATGTTGGGTTTGAACCACAAGAAGTTTTCCTATGCATACTCTTAAAAAAAGAAATCAAATCCCATACAGTTCGATTTGCATAGTTTAAAGTCATGTGACTAGACCATAACATGCAATTTAATATCACGAGATAGTGAAATATTCATAAAGTTTTACATCTTGTTAATAAGATGTAGGTGTCGTGAGATGAACAACAATAGGGTATTGAGTGGGTCATGTGCATGGGTGACCCAGATGCCTAACATAGTCTATGACTTAAGTTAAGGTAGGAAGAGTTTGGGATTATACCTAAAAAAGAATTTTAAGTCTTCCATGAGAGATGTAAGGATATTTATAGGGTTTACGTAGGGTGTTGATCATATCACTTTCTCTCTCATTGACTCGTTAATGATTGAGGATGATGAAATAAACAATGGGAATGTGGTTGGGGCTTATACCTAGTGAGGAATCTCATGCTTGCATAGCTCATTGATCAAAATCAGATTTTCGGTGCTCCAACCACTAGGATGAGCATCTTAAGCTAAGGGAGACTCATCTAGTGTCCTTTAAATAGAGACCCCTGTTATCAAGTGGATGTGTGGTTGTGACCACTATAGGAGTTATATATATATGGTAGGAAAATCCCATAACATCCTTTTATCAATGGAATACATGATCAAATGGGTGTACCCTAATGTACATAGCCTAATCATGTATGTCTAGTGGATTTGAAGAAGATCTTGATTTGGATTAGTCTGGGTTTTGACCTTAGTGCAAGGAGGCCATGAATTTAATTTAGGTTAAGACAACATAGGTGTGTGTAATGAAAGAATGGATATTAAGGAGGTTTGATTCTCCATCTAGGGTACTTATAATAGTGATCAAATGAGCATCAAATACTTAAAAGTTGAATTCTACTATAAGGAGTGAAATTAACACCCTAGATATCCTCCCTCTCACATAGGGGTACGTGCTACATGAGAAGGAGGGATATTGTGTAGGATGTGATTTAAGGGATACACAGAATGGGTTAGCTTGTGAAGGGGTTCTCCGTTAGCATAGGGGACTCCCTTCAGTGTAAGGGTTTGGTGTTCATAGAGGAGTTACCCATTCATGAAGGGACTCTGCAGCAGCTTGTCGTTCACAAACAGGCCCTACGGGTATTTCCTTCTTTATTTCTTCCACTTGATTCCTTAGTTACTCTGTATGACTTTGTGTATTAAAGTTTTGATTCTCTTCTGAATTTCCCAAATTGGTAAGTCTCACTTCACAGTATTTCTCCATTAGTTCACCGTATATATTTTGAGGTATTTCTGGGGTATTTATAGGTGGTGTTAGGAAATGTTTTCCTAAAATAGGTGGTTGTGTAAGGAGTTCATGATCACGTAGTGCACCAGTCAAGTAGCTACAAATGACACAAGATCTAGAGGTAACTATGCAAAAAGGGTGAAACTAAAACCTTTAAACCACAATTGATGTTAGTTTTTGAACCAACGAGGTGCTTCGCAAACAATGAAGGCGCTTCATGGAGGACCTGAAATCATTGTTTGGAAGTCTCAAATGACATCGATTTTCAAAAAATCAGCATTCTTTTAGGAAGATCAATGCATTTTAAAAATGCACCTGGCACTTCATGGAAAATTACTTTGCAAAACAAGTGATGATTTGTGAAGCACAAGATCTACTTTACAATAATTTTCCATTTATAAATTTTCATTCAATATTGATCTTTGATTTAATATTTTGACCTTCTATACAGTGATTCTAAAGTTTTTTCCCATTTTTTGGGTCTTAAAAATTACAATTAAATATAAACATTAACACATTGTGATAATTCAACATGAAACATCCTCAAGAAACCCATAAAAGGAATAAAACCACAAGTAAATAAAATGATCATGAACATGAAATACATGTCATTGTGGTCTATACTGAATATCATAACTTCGATTGTAAATATATAAAGGGAAAACATTTGAAATAATATAAACATTTTGATAATGAAGTAAATGAATAAGATAAATGATTCTAATGATGTAAGTAAGGATATATATAATAATGCAATATGATTTTTATATATACAGGCTTTAGACATATAAGAATTGGACATATGGTTATCGGATATATGGCCAGTGTATATATTGGTATATTGAAGTTGTGTAATTGTTAGTAAAAAATTAAAATTAATACAATTTACAAATAATAAATAGATATGGAATGAAATAAAAACAATTAATTAAAATATTTTATTATAAATATATATTTTTTCTTACATAATGTTATTATTATTTTCAAAAATAATGATTCTGTGTGTTTATAAAATTTAAATAAATATTATAACAAGAATATATTTATAAAAACTGAATGGTCAAATGATAAATAATTATTTTTAATGAGATGTGATTTAAATCATTTAATGCTAAAAAGATATTTCTTATCAAAGAATTGTTTTTTAAAGTGTTGTGGACTTTTATATTAAGAAATTAAATTGATCGATTTTAAAGGATTATTTTAATAATGTGTTTAAATATATAAGTAGATATATCAACACTCATTTAATTAGTAATTTATATGAAAAGTATTAAGAATACTTAAAATTTAAAAATGCATTTTTCAATAAAAATAGATTTTTCTATATGTTTTGTGTTTTTATTTAAAAGTTAAATTTATCATATTTAGAAATTGAATTAGATTAAAAAGGAGTCCAAATTTGTAATCATTACATCAAAATTATGTAACATGGTAAATTTAATTTTTAGGCATAAAAATAAGTTATCGGGGTAAGGAAATTGAGTTACCATAATAAAGGAAAAATGACTTTAAAAGGTTAAACCGAGTGATAAAGACTTAAAATGTCAAAAAAACCTATCTCTAAATTGTTTCAATTAGAGGATGCATAACCTATATTTATTATTGTTTCACTTTTTATCCACCTCACTTTTAAAATGACAACCATATACATTTAATAATAAATATTTATAGAATTTTCACTGAAAACTAGCCTAAAAAAAAGACTCCTACTCTACTCCCCCCAAAACAATATTTTCCTTTGATACTATATTTAATATATTCCCATTTCTACTATCCTAAAACCTTATTATACATTTGGTAGATTCTAGTTCCAAGGAGGCTTGAATCTTTCATTCTAAAGGAACCTTGTCGACAGAGAGAAAATTCAGCAAAGTATTTAAGCTCTTATCAAACTTTTTCAATTATCTTCTCATATAAAATTTTTTTAAATCTCATTCTCAGATATAATGATGTTTTTTTAACATAATTCTAATTTTTCGAAAATTATATTACTATTACACAGCTCTAAACTCTTACTCATTCATTAATTTAACAAGTTCTTGTTTGGGTTAGTTAAACCACCTACATGAATGATGTTATACTAACATAATCATTTTCATAATGAATAATTATTAAGACATTGATAATAGTAATATATGTAATTAAGGAGTAATATTTGATATTAATATGGTTATGAAAATGTGACACTAAAATTAAATGGTCATTATCAAGTAACATATTGTTATTAATAAATTACCTGAAACATGCTCATCATGAATTCAATTCTCATAAACCATACTCATACTTTCTATAAAATATACATGATACTGAATAAATAATTGTAACACAATGATTCCAATACCTTGAACAATTTGGGAGTGATAAATTTTTATCAAATAACTTGGATCAACGCCCTCATTATGAAACTAGTACAAAATAATCAAAATTAAGAACATCTGATGATGAAAATAAACAATAACATACTAATATATGTGTAACAAATGATTATAATTGAAGAGTATAAATGGTAATATATATGAATAAGGATATGAAATAATTTATTAATACGTTTATATTTATTATACATGAGTTAAAATCATCTTTATGGAAATTGAAATTAAAGGTAAGGGTTTCTCGTCTCAGTTTCCCTTCATTGAGATATGTTTCATATTCACCACTTGATTATTTTTTGTGGTGTATATAATATTGGATTGGTAGATCTCAATTCATTTGATGAAGTTAGGTAAAATTGCTTGCATCCCTACTATAGTAGTGCATGCTTTCTACATGGTTACTACAGAAAAGCCGACTATCGATGTCGATAGGTTACTATAGCCCCGCAAACTTCTAGCCACTATTTCTATTGTGTAGTAGAATTACTATGTAGATTTGGCATGAGAAAAATGCAGGTTATTATAGCACTATGTTGCTTTATTGTCTAATTTTGAGTTAGGGTTTTTGTGATTCTGTGATTGTACCTCATTTCTTGCTCCTGGAAATTAGGTAATTGTTCTGTCTCTCCATCGATGTAGGCATTTTTTATGAATCATGAAAATATTGTGTATTGTGATATTTTCCTTGTTATTTTTGTTATCCCTTTTACTCATCTTTAAGAATCAACTATAGTTGGATCTCTCAAAATTTTCCAACAAATCTTATAAGAGCCAAGGTTTTGAAGATTGAGGATGGATTTCTTGAATTGAATGATGGCCATAGAAGAAGGAAAGGTAAATATCAATTGTTTTGATAGTTTTAACTTCAATTGATGGGGGATTCATATCAAAGATTATCTTTATCAGAAAAATATTCATTTTTCACTTCTGGGTGTTAAACCAATATATATAGAGAAGGTTGGGAAGGAGTTACTAGATCGACAGGTTCTAAGAGTTGTGCACCTTATATTGGCCAAAAATGTGGAATTCAACAATAGATAGGAGAAGATGATGATTGGGTTTATGACAAATCCCATGAATAAAGATCAAGATGAATATCTTGAATCTAAAGTTGATTTAAGGGAAGGTTTTATTTAATCACATCAATGAATTAAACACCATCACAAGTTAGCTGTTATCGATGGTAATTATGCTAGATGATGAGGTATGTGCACTAGTTTTACTATCTTCATTAACTAAAAGTTGGGAAACTATAAAAATCATGAGTAGTTCTTCAGGTAAAATAAATTTGTAGTTGGATGATGTGTGAGAAGGGATCCTTAGTGAGGATATTTAGAGAAGATAATCAGGAAAATTCTTTTGTTTTTCTCTACACATGAAAGGAAGAGGAAGATATATGTAATGAGAAAATTACAGAGGATGATAAAAATTAAGAAGCAAGAGATAATATAAGGTAAAGGGGCCATGTACTACCTACTGGACTTATAGGAATAAATGGTGCATCAAAGAGTGTAGAGAAAAATAAAAGGCACCTAAAACTAATATAACAAGCACATCAGCTGGAAAATCTAATAATGTTTTACTACTATGTGTAAATAGACCTATAGAGTCTTGGATTTTAGACTTAAGGGAATCTTTTCATTCCACAATAGAGAAGGGTTTTCTGAATAATTATGTTTCTAGAAATTTTGGAAAGGTGTATCTTATTAATGATAAACCCTTAAAGATTATGGGAAACGGTGATATATAGATCAAAACTAATAGTGGGAGTCTCCTTATTCTAAAGAATGACCGATATATCCCTATACTAAGAAGGAACCTTATTTATGTTAGGAAACTTGATGACATGAGATTTAGCACAATGTTCACTACTGGTTTATGGAAAATTTCCAAGGGTGTTATGGTTATAGCTCATGGAGTAAAGAATTTAACCCTATACAATATGATATAAAATTGTGTGGATATTCTTACAACAATAAATTCTATTAGGGATTCAAAACTTTGGTATTTTAGGTTAGGACACTTGGGTGAGAAGTGGATGAAGGTGTTGGCAATAAAGGGAATCTTACCAGAACTTATGTCTGTAGAAGTTGGCTTGTGTGAATATTAAAAAAATGGGTACAGCCGCGAAAACGGCACACACGCAAGGAAGAAAATTACATTAAATCGCAAGCCCAGGGACTTGACCCCGCGACCTGCCCCTCACCCTCCCCCCCCCCCAAACCCTTACCACCCCACCACCAACGGTGGGGCTTGGCTTGTGTGAATATTGTGTATTAGGAAAGTAGAAGATGGTATTTATTTCAAAAGGAGGCATAACACCGATGGTCGAGAAGTTATACATTGTACACATTGATGTATGGAGGGCCTTCCCTAATACATTCTCTTATAAGATCACTATATTATGTGACATTTGTCAATAACTCAACAAGGGAGGTATGGATTTAGTTTCTAAAAAGAAAATTCGGTATATTTACCATATTTCATAAGTGTAAGATTGTAGTGGAGAATGAGTCGGGATCAAAGATTAAATGTTTTAATTTTGAAAATAGATGAGAGTATAACAGTTAAGAGATCAGAGAATTTTGTGATAAAAATAGAATTTAGTGGGAGAATACTCTTTCAGGTGCACCAAAATAGAACGGTGTCACTGAAAGGAGGAATGGGATGTTGAATTAATGTGTCAAGGGTATGAGGTTTTACTCATGGTTATATTATAGAAACGATGGGAGTCACATGATAGAGGTTTTTAGATGAAGAAAAAACAGGAAAAAAAAAAGAAGATGATGACGATGAACATGGACACAACGGTTTACGTGATTCAAGAATAATCCATACGTCCATGGAGAGGCAGAATCTCTTCACTATGAAATATAGGAGCACAATTACAAGGAGATCAGAGTTTCTCAAACTCGCACAAAACCCTTGATCAAAATGATCTAATAAAGAAGATGAAGTATTGTGCCACCAACCATATAGTAATTCCACTTTGCTACAATGAACAGTGGCTAGAAGTCCACACTGCTACAGTGCTAGGTCCAACATAGTCTAAGCTACTATAGTGGTCAGTGACAAGAAGTCTGAAGAGCTACAATACCATTGTCCCCAAAGTATGAGATGCTACAGTAACCATACCAAAGTCTGCACTGAAACAGTGCCATGTCGGTGTCTCCTGTTGTTCAGTATGGGCCTCTAGCATTCTTCCCAACATCATCCAAATGGATCAGGCTACACCAATCCAACAGGACACCCAACACTTCTAAGTAGAGGTAGTGAATATTGCATCATATCTTGTCAACATGACTCTATATGTACTAATGGGAGAATGTCTACCTGAGGAGCACTAGTTAGGAAATACTGTAATACTCTCATTTATGAGTATTTGGTTATTTTTCATATATACATATAGATGTTGTTTTAAGGGACAAGCTTGATGCTAATTCCAAATCATGTTTCTTTATTGGCTATAGTGATGAGTAGTTTGGATATCGTTTATGGGATGATGAGTACAAGAAGATTATAATAATACATAATGTGATATTTAATAAAAGTTTCATGTACAAGTACCAATAATATAGTTAAAGTTGATAATGGAAATAAAGAATCAAGTTATCAGGAGAAAGTGGATATTGAAGGTGTACCTAACCATGTGACATTGAAACCCGCAAAGCCTTATCCTCGTGTGGAGTTAAGGAGACCAACAAGGATAAGAAGACCTGTGTAGAGGTATTCATCATCCCTACACTATTTTTTATTGACTAATGGTGGAAATCTTGAACTCTTTGAAGAGGCGGTGCAGTTGAAAGAGTCAATCAAGTGAGAGTGGGCTATGAAGGTGGGGATTATTCATTACATAATTACAATACTTAGGAGATGACTTCTTTTTCATAAGGAATTAAGTAGGAACATGATAGTGAGAAGAGCTACAAGGAAGGGAAAGGATGGAGGCGAAAGGATTTCAATAGAATGAGTGTGTGGATTGCGTTGAAACTTTCTCACCTGTAGTGAATATTACCACCATCCAGATGGTTCTTAACATCATTGCATTATAGGATTTATATCATTAGAATCTTGATGTGAGGTTTTTGTTTCATCGTGAAGATTTGGAATGGGAATTTATATGGAGAAACCAGAAGGATTTTTTGAGTCAGGAAAGGAAGACCATGTGTGTGAACTCTATAAAAGTATATATAGATTAAAGTATACCCTCATGTGGTGGAACAATACATTTGACGCATTCATGAATAAAAATTCATACAAAAGGTGTGGCATGGATCTATGTCTCTAATTTTTTTTAGGATGGATAAATTATATTTCTATTTTGTGTAGATGACATGATCATTACAGGATCATATATATAAAGGATCAATGAGCTGAAAAGGAAGATGGATGAGGAGTTCTAGAACTGAACGTAATGATCAACTTACCTTGGTTCATACTTTCAGTTCCCTCTATCCACAACCTGAAAGGCTTGAACTATACTATATGAACCAGTTATTGGTTCACCAGTTGCATGCACTACAGTCGATACCCGAGGATCAGGCTACAGGTCCATATAAAGTATGAGGTATTATTCTAGTGGTATCTACTATAGTATCTGCTTTATTCGATACAGGTGCTTCAAACTCTTTTATCTTTGTATCTATCATGGAAAGTCTCAGACTAGAAATACAGTATCATTGTGGTTTAATGACCCTAGATACAAAGTTAGGAGTGCAGTCAGAGGGCATACGCCAATGTAGGGACTATCCCCATGAGGTAGGAAGTTACCATTTCTTATGGAACCTTTGTTCTCGGGATGACATGATTCGATATCATTCTTGGGATGGATTTGTTGGTTTGGTATCATGATTTTGTAAACTGTTATCGTTGCAGGGTATCTTTTGCATCACCAAAGGGAAAATTTTATTTACACAAGGATGAGTGGGATGTCCAGGCTGGTAGAGCTAGACCAGAGCATCATGGGCTAGGTGGAGTGACCACCGAGATTGAAAATCTCTTCATGGAGGATCGGGGTTTATGTCAAGTTGATTTCCCTTCGGTAGTGGATCATTTCAGGGAAGTCTTTCCCAACGATTTTTCTGGCTTACCTCCTGAGAGAGAGGTAGAGTTTACAATCAAGCTTGTTCCAGGACCAGCTCCAGTGTCTATTCCTCCGTACAGGATGGAACCTAAAGAGCTTCAGAATCTCAAGCTCCAGTTAGAGGATTTAGAGGCCAAAGGTTTTATGCTGCCCAGTACAGCCTCTTGGGGTTCGCCCGTGCTTTTCACCAAGAAGGTGGATGGAAACTTACATCTATGTGTGGATTAAAGATTGTTGAACCAGCTTACGATCAAGAACTGGTATCCACTACCTCGAATAAATGATCTCTTCGACCAACTCCAAGGAGCTAGGGTCTTCTCTAAGATCTACCTAAGGGCGGGATATCACCAAGTGCGATTAAGGCCTTCAAACATACCTCGTACAACTTTTCGTAGCAGGTATGGTCTATATGAGAACCTTGTTATACCTTTCGATCTTACGAATGCGCCCGTTGTTTTCATGGCTTTAATGAATAGGGTTTTTCATCCCTATCTCGACACTTTTGTTGTGGTCTTTATGGACAACATATTGATGTATTCTCATACTCGTAATGACCATACCAAACACCTTGAGAACATGCTTGATATATGGAGTTTCTTGGGGTTGGACGGATATTAAAAGTGTTTCATACAGGAATGATCACGCATTGCTTCACCTCTCACTGGTCTTACAAAGAAGGGTGTCAAGTTCATGTGGTCAGAAGCATGCGAGAAAGCCTTTCAGGAGCTGAAAGGGAGGCTTGTCTCAACACCTATTATAATTCTGCCAGAGCCAGGCAGAGGTTATACCGTCTTCTGTGATGCATCAGGCATTCACCTAGGAGCAGTGCTGATGTATAAGGACAAAGTTGTTGTGTACGGATCTCGATAGTTAAGGCCTCATGAGAGAAATTATCCGACGCATGACCTTGAGCTAGCAGCAGTTGTTCATGTCTTACATTGCTAGAGACATTATCTGTTGGGTAAGCGCTTTGTGGTGTACACGAACCACAAGAACCTCAAATAGATCTTTACACAGCGTGACTTGAACCTCGGACAACGAAGATGGGTCGAATATCTACAATCTATTGATTTTGATCTTGCCTATACGCTTGGGAAGGGAAATGTGGTTGCAGATGCACTGAGTCGAAAAACTCAAACACAGGCTATACAGAAAGCTAATGATGAATGGAAGTTAATGGACCTCTTTTTTTAGTTGCATCTGGAGTTTCAGGGTAGTCATGAGCAATCTTACCTCTTATATTTGACAGTTACCTCTTCTCTCCTTGAGAAGGTGAAGGGTAGATAATTTTTAGATCCTGATGGCTTAGTCCTCCATGAGAGTATATTAGGATATAACCTGCCTTCGTACTGGTCTATGGATAGAGACGACATTGTATGGGTTTTCATTGACCGGCTAACGAAAGTAGCTTATTTCATTCCTATTCGAGAGACTTTATCGGTTGAAGATCTGAGAAAATTGTATGTCTGTGAGATCATACGACTACACAGAGTCCCACGTACTATCATCTCAGAAAGGGATGTTTGTTTCACGTCACGGTTCTAGCAGGAATTGTAGAAGGCTATGGTAGGTCATGTCGTTCACCCCTATGCTGGCTAGAGGCAGGTGAGGTAGCCCTACTAGGTCCTCATCTTGTTTAGGAGACTTCGGAGCAGGTTCAACTGATTAGAAAGCGTGTGACTATTGTTCAGTCTAGACAGAAATCTTATGTCGATCGTCGTCGACGACCTTTGGAATTCAAGGTTGAGGATCATGTTTTCCTTCGAGTATTGCCCAGGATAGGGCATAGATGGATACGGAGGCAAGGGAAGCTATTGCCTCATTATGTAGGTTTGTTTGAGATTCTAGAGAGAATCGGGACAATATCCTATTGGTTTTTATTAACTTAGAGGTACAGTGTCATGCATGACGTCTTCCATGTTTCGCAGCTTCGCCGATATCATGATGACTTGTCTCATACTTTTGATCTCAAGCAAGTTGAGTTAGATGTCGATGCTACCTTTGAGGAGTATCCAGTACGCATCCTTGACCGGAGCACGAAGACTCTCTGGGGCCGCGTTGTCCCTCTAGTATGGGTGTTATGGCAGCAGAGTCGCATGCAGGATGAGACTTGGGAGAGGGAGGCTGACATACGTGCCCAGCGGCCAGAGTTGTTCTCAAATGGTGTTTCACCACCCTTGGAAGATGAACTCGGGGACGAGTTCTTTTAAGGGGGAAGACTGTAAGAACCTGATTTTTCACTCAAGTATGGATCCTTTAAATTTCGGTCTAATACTTTATTTTAAACCTAATATTGATTTCTAGTGAGTTAGCAAAGTTCCCAAGGTGTATGGGGCATGTTCGAAGCCCAGAACCCATATTTTTGGGAAGAATGTCCATGTCGCACGGTTACAGTAAACCATGTGGGCATAGCCATCTCGCACGGTTGGCGCACGGTTTCCCTAATCATGCGTAACGCCCCTTCCTACATATGTTCATGCAAGGTTTGCGCATGGTTTGGCAAACAGTGCGGACAAACCGTGCACAAGCTAAATTTTTGGGTAATTTTACATTTTTTACCTTAATGATCTAATTAAACCATCTTTCTTCCCTAATCTGATTTCTAGCGGGATTAGCCTACATTCCTTTCATTTTAGAGCTTTTTGAAGGCCTAAGATAGGGATCAAGAGATCTCCTTCATCCAAGATCTGTTCGAGCTTCTGTGTGTCACGTTGGATGGGCAACGATAATTACTCAAGTTCATTTGAGTTGTTCTTCTCTCTTTCTCTTGACCTAGTTATCGAGGTGTGAGCGTTTTTTCCTTTTTATCAGATCTAATCCAATTCAAGCCAAATTAGAGGTCGATACTGGAGGAGGGTCGTATAAGCCTAAGATTGGTGGTTTATGACTCATCCCTCAAGTTCGTTGATTTTGGAATTGTAATGTGGGGCCCGCCGATTTTATCAAGTGGTATTTATTGAATTTATATGTCATGCTTATAATTATGAGAACCGTATGGTTATCCTCTTTCCAAATATGTGATTAGTTGTTAGTGGTTACACCCACAACTTTATCCCTCTCATGTAGGATGTTATGCCATAATTTTCGTTTTAGTGTTTTGACATGTTTGAGCCACTGTTCGGGTGTGCCTTCGCTTGACCTTCCTAAGGGTAAGCTTCTCTATATTAAATAGTTTGATTTAAATTGTGAATTACATAATGAAATGTATCATGTATGCTCGCCACTTGACCCGCCTAAGGTAAATGCTTCAATTTGATAAGTAAATGTTAAATGGAAACTAGCAAGTATACTAGGTGTATGGCTTTGCCTTACGAGATGTAAATGAATATTTGGATGCATGTCTGTAGCACCCCTTCCATGTTAGAAGGTAGCAAAGTGAACCTTGATTACTGAAAATGCCTTAAATGGATTAAATGAATGGTTGCATTCTATTTGGTCTTATCACACCAATGAAAGGCAATACTTGAACCAAATAGAATTATTGATTAATTAAGACTTGATTAAATGGTTACATGTTCAATTAACCTTGTCGCACTAATGAAAGGTAATGACTTGAACTGTGTAAAATATTATATGACATCATTATCAAATAGGAGTGTCCTGACTCGAGTTCGCCTTGGATTCCATAGAGAATGTCTTAAGCACTTGGGAACCCCATTCCGATTCAAGGATACAGCTTGCTTAGGTTGAGACCCACCTAGAACTTGATCCTCATCTAACCTTGGATGTCTGGTATGGCACCATAGGATCCCTTATGTACTATTATAAGATGTCTTGGATACACTCCTTAGATCCAGCATTGAAAAGTAGATTCCATGGTTAAAGCACATCAGGCCCAATCATTGCTTAGCCATGGTTTACTTTAAATAAACTTCTTGGACTCGATAGGTGACTTATTATGGAATGCTTTGGACTATTCTCCTTGGATTACACTCTTACCCCTAGCCAGGCTACAATCATTACTGAGTTGGAAACCTTTGAGGTCTACTGAAAATTAAATTTTTATTAAACACTTATTCAAAAAATTTATTAAAAACCCTTGAGGTCTACGTTTCCTTGGTTGTTACCTTGGAACTACATTACTAAATATCATTACATGTTGGCTTGTTACATTTTAGAACCTTTATTATTGTTAACATGTGACTTAATTATAAACCGGTAACAAGAAAATAATGAACTGATTACATATCCAGACACCAGCTGAGGGTTGAAGCAGGTACTTGGGTATTTAGTTACATTATACTGTTTTACTTTATATATGCATGCTCGCACACTGTTACATTTCCATTACACGGGCCGGATGTTATAGACATCGTTGGTGGTGGCCCACTGAGATTTATATCACACCCTCTTCGGGCATTGTTTGGTACTCGAGGAAAATTATATGAATATAGATGTTGATAAAGGGAAGAATACGGCTTCGAACACTTGATTGCATGCTGTTTAGGATGGATCTTGATAGCAGATGACCGAGCCGAAGCTCAGGATGCTTGGGTTAGTTTTTTGATTTCCTTTAAAAAAAATTGAACATGCTATGTCTTCTATATTGTATCCATGTTTTCCAATTTTATAGTGGCATGACATATCATCATTAGTTGTTGTACACTTGTATGTTATTCCAATTATTTTAGTTGTTGTTGTTGTATCTATTTCCTAATGTGTCTTCTATTTACATATACTGCTTCTGTTATTTACCTTTGTTCGTACTTATCCGGTGTGTTGTACTTTGGTAATGAGGGCATAGCATCCCCACATACACATCATATGCCCTCACAGCTAATCAGCAGCCTCTGGCGTTTGGAGAGATGCGTTTGAGTCCATGTGCCCCACCAGGCTTGGAGCACATATTAAGTGGAATTAGGGTTCGGGACGTCACACAAAGTCCCTTTAGGGTCTGAAACACAAGACACTTACACGAGGACCCTTCCTTCCCTAAGTGAAGTACCACATTTGTGAGGCCACTCTCCTTAATCAAGGACCTATGCGAGACCCATCCAGGGGCACCTGAGGAGACCCGTGGTGCCCAGGCTAAAGCCTCACCCAACTGTTGTTACCCAAGTGGTCCATTTCCCAAGGAAAACCCAGCTCGCGCAGGCCTATACCCCCTCTGTGAAGCACTTCCAGTTCCTTTCAAGCCCTACGCGAGGCACCTCTTCCCTCTAAGCCAATACCTATGAGAGCCTACCTTTAATCCCTCTTCCAAGCCACCAATGGAAGGGTTCCTCCCCCTTTGGATCCCTCACCCAAGGGGGGCTAATTTGAACCCTCCACTGAAGCCTCTGGAATTGCAATACCATGAAGAGGGGCACACCAGCGTATCTCCCATTTGAATTTTCATTCCTACAGTCAAAGGTTTCCTGCACTTGTCCCACCTGACGATTAGGGCCCCCAAGGTGCATGTGGATTTGCATTCCCACAGTCACGAGGACCCCAACCCTGGTGATAGTGTTGCGGAGTTCCTAGTTTTGGGTACTAAGGCTAGGACCATATAGTTCCCTAGTCGTCTCTAAGACCTAGAGCCTCTGGTTCCAGTCGTGGAGGAGGATCACGCTTGTAGTTCTTTTTGACATGGAATGACATCCTCCTTCCCTGCTGCAGAACCAATTTTAGGGTATCCCCCCTGAAGTAATCACCCAACCTTTCTTGTGGGAGGTTTTACTCTTGCTCATCTCCGCCTCGAGGGTCATGTATAAACGGGTAGTCATACCTGACTATCTTGAATACGAAGCGGGAGAGGGAATGGGTGCATCCAAACCCCTCCTCCCGTACCCTCAGCCTCTTCCACCAGCGGAGGAAGAGAAGTGTGTGGTTTACCGGATCTTCCACTTCCTCTTGTTTCTCACATTCAAGCATGACTCATCATGACTTGTGTGGGATTAGGGGACAACCATGATCATGGAATCCACACCATCATATGCATGTTTTGGCAAAAGATCTTCACCCAAATCTTTCTCTCTCCTTCCTTCAGAGTATCTCTACAAGCATGGGTCCTCAAGGTCATGTATCTAACCTTAGGGCAAAGCTGGTCGTTTAGTTTCTTAGATCGTTTGTCTCCACTTGTTCCTCATACCGAGCATAACTCGCGTGGGTTTAGAGTTTAAGGATGGTCATGACATCTACATGATCCCAAACCTTTTTGGGACTCCTACTAGGTATAAGCTCCAATATCTTACCCTGGGGCATCCATTTCAGGATTAAGCCCCAATTATATCACCAAACACACCCTGGGCATCCTCCTTAGGAATAAGCCCAATCAAACCTATCCATGGGCCTCATTCCAAGTGTAATCCCCAACTAATCAAGGGCATCCTCCTTATGAGTAAGCCTCAACCCATCCATGGGCATCCTTCTCAGGAGTAAGCTTCAACTTAATCCTATCAAAGGGTCATACTCCCCTATGAGAAAAATACAAGGGACTTCATAGGTGTACGTCCTTATAACCGAACTACGTGGGTTTCGATTCTCATCCAAATGGGATAGATGGGAAGTCTCCCTAAGGTTCAAACACAACATCCCAAATCAACCCTACTCTCTCTAGACCACGTTCCCATTAAGGTCTAATTCAACCTGGAAATTCATATTCTTTCCAAGTTCCCTGGGCTGCTTCGGTATAAGTCTCACACCACACCTTGACTAGGCACCTTTCGCCTAAACGTCATTGTCACATGATGCTAAACTGCAGAGTTTGGTCCTTATCACATGAACATAAAAAGTATGATGTGCCACATTAAGTGGCACCAAACTATGTGTGTTCTGATTCCTTTCACAAGGATGCGTAGGAATCTCATTTCAAGGGTTTGATCACGATACCAAAACTCATGTCTCCCTGGATGATGATACACTTCAGAGCACCCCCCCCCCCCCTGTGTGGCTAGAAAACCAAAATCATCGTAATAACAACCAAAGAATCTCTAATCAATACATGAGACGACACCATTGACGGAGAACCTCAAATACATACATATATCTCCATTAATGAAGAACTTCATATACATACAGATGATTCTAAACTCCATACATGTTAATAATTGATGTGTCTGGGCTCTCATCCTCTCGACCAATGTGAATTCTTAAGCATCATTGTTCAAATTCCACAATGAGTGTTTGCCTTTGGAAAGAAGGTCCTTATGGATACAGAAACGTTGGTTGTTTCCGGTTCCATGAACAAATCCATTGGAAACTGTTTGGAAATAGTAAACCTGACGTGAATGATTGCACAAAACACAAACCCCTATAATCGACCATCAGATGAACACGAATCCCCATGGGAAACAAATACCCACAGAAGTATTCAAAATAATAAGCCCCCTTGTACTTTAATACATAAAATCCATAAACTCTAGTGAAACTCGCAGTGAATGGAAAACTATTATAATGGTTTCATTCTTCCTATATGCAGTATGTGTCTTGGGAACATTCTTTCCCACAAACTCTAGTGGAACTTGCTCGATGCTAGCTATTTGTGCATATCTAACATTTAAACCAAAGTCAATCTAGTTTTCACCATCTCAAATAGAGATATGAACCCTTTTATAGAAATATAGTATATAACTTGACTATCTCTTTTCTATCTTAGGGATTTAAGTAATATCCTTAGAAAACATTAGGATAACTTCTTCAGATGCACAATATGTTTTAGTTAATGCAAGTTTGTTTATATCCTCAACAAACACTTCATCCAAACACATGTTCTTTTGGCATGATAGTTTTATATCATACTATAACTCATATGATATCCATTTGTCATTATAGTTGGAATGTTGTTTTGGGATAACGTTATTATTTGTGATGCATGTATCAAAAAATAATGGAAGTATCTACAATGGATATAAGTCTCAACATTGATACTCCTATTCTTACATCATAACTCAGATGTGTATAAAGAAATGTGTGTTTATGAATTACTTCATGCTGCATTTTTGTTGATCAATGTTTAACATGTAAGACTCGTTATTGATCTGTCTTCGTTACATCATAACTTTGATGTGAGTAAAGAAATATGTAAAGAATTGCTCCAAGCTACATTTTAATGATTGATAAATTTTGTTCAAATATTTTTCAGCACATGAACCCAAAACTACTCATATCTTCTGATCATGCATATACCATACTTCACTTTTACATTTCCTGAAACTCTTATCTAATGAACTATATTTACCACTAGTTTTACCTTAGAATAGTTCACGCTCTTTAGTTGAACTAATTTCGGAAAGCTTTGTGACTTACCTTTATTTCCAAAGGTTCCTTTGTCCAAAACTAAATATGTCAATAATACTTAAGTTTTTCAAATATAAAGAGTCTACATACCATACTAGGTATATCCTTGACATCCACTTTTAGTTTTTCTAGACAAAAAGTTATCTTGCCACAACTAGATATAAGAGTCTCGCATATATATCCATCAATAATTGCTAATGATTCAAGCATTAGCGAACATTTAGTTGATTATAAAACAACTTTCATTCCAAAACTGGAATAATGTATCCTTGTATCCAATAGACACGTGAGATTAATGTTTTGGATATACTCAATAAAATTTCTAACTATAATCATTAATCTTGACAATTGTAAGTTGTGCACTTCTCACCGCTGACTTAGAAATCACCCTTTATCAGCCACTTGGAGAACACAGCTTACTTGTAGCATTTCATTTCTTACTTTGTTACTGTATTTAATTACACATGTGATATGTATATTGTATTTAATACCCAAGAGGTATTATAGAAACATTACATGCAATTGATGAATATAACTGAAAAATAATTAATTACTTAATTCTTTAATTCAATTCATGACATTTAAACTTCCATTGTCTTATCAACATGCGAAGCAAAAAAACCTCTTATTGAGTGAATAACCTATTTTTATTAAAGGGAGTTGTGAAGGTGTCTTTAGCATCACACTTTTCACTGGATTTTTCACCTTGATTTTCAACTTGTTCGCCATTATTTAGGTTCTTAGTTACTTGGTGAACTTTGCCTAAAAGGTAATGAAGCATTTTCTCCATACTATTCATTTTGTAATCTTAAACAAAACAAGAGAAAGTTGTGATAAAGATATTAAAATGTGATGTATTAAAAGGCCGTGATCCACCTTTCAATTTACACATATCCAGTGTAGTCATTAGTCCATTCATATCTCACTTTTCTTTCTTCTTGCAAACTTCTTGAATATGAGACAATATGTGATATCATCCATCTCCTGATGTTGTACCAAAACTCTCATCATATGTTGATGATAACATTATGATGTAAACATCACATGCGTCATACATAAGTTGCATGTAAGCACACCTTTCACGCCCTTGCTTCCTGAGATGGCTGGATAGGTATTAGGGACTCCAGCACCTTGAATTTCCTATATCGCAGTATTGTGTGAAAGCGCATGTACTCTTGAAAACTCATGTCAATTTAGACATGTTCGTTTTCCAATAGTTATCACAATATACTAGTGGTATTACTTCACATTTTCTACAAAAACAAAATCTAACATATAAGTACTTTTATCTTAACAACTGATTAGACATTTCTAATTAATTTAATCATCAAACATCTCCCACTATTTTATCAAACACTAATAGCACTCATTACTATACTCGGAATACAATTTTTCTTAAGTATTCTAATGGTCGGGATCCTTGAAACCTTTCCTCATGTTCTACAAGTTATGTCTACACCGCTACTCAGAGAGTTTCATTGTAGGCATTTGTCTGGCCAAACACATTAACTTGAGACTCCTTGATATATTAAATGAGTCTCAACTTCTAAAATCATAACCTGATTTACTAAACTAGCTATAGATACTTCTTTGTTGTCATTGTTAGTAGAGTTAACTCACCACTCTCATAAGAACTCCCCAGTAGTATGAGCAACCTTCAACTTTGGCTGATCAAGCACCTCATACACCTGATTTTTTTCAAATTCAAAAGAAGAAAAACGTTTACAACTTAACAATTTCTTTGGGGGATTTTTATTATGTCTTGACAAATGAAATCACGTTTATTTTATCTGTACATGCTTATTATTTTATGTGATCACGTGTAAAAAAAACTACATATATATAAAATAATAAACCTTGTATAAATAAAATTAAACGTGATCTTGAGTTGATACGCCTGCGACTCAAATTGCAGCACTCACCCATCCAATGCGTCTTACTCCTATTTGGTGTGTCACCAAATTTCAGTGCGAAGTATGTCATTGCTCATCCTCATCATTATACAATAATACTCACGAGCAGACAAGGGGGTTTCAGGGATGTAGAATACAGATAAAAACTTTTATCTAGACACACATGCCCTTACACATATAATGACGTATAAAATGATTCACAAATCATCATTTATTAAATAATTATTACAAACATGTGTTGTAATAATTAAATAAATAAACAAATATCATATATGCATTGGTCAGCTTGTGTCTCATGATCAGTAGATACGCATTAAACTCACATATATAAATTAATTACATGAACAAAAACGAAACTTGCAATAAATTGTTCTTGAGGGCGATTTAATAAATTAAAACCATTCACTCTTTTTAATTCAATAATTTAATTTGTTCACACCCATTAATTAATTTAATTATATTTCAAAAGTTAACTTAATTTTGAAATATTAATTATTGAATTTATTAATTTTTAAAATTATATACCAAAATTTAAACATAATTTTGAAATGTGAGTGTGTAAATTTTGTTCATGGGCTCATGCGCACCTCTGAAATTCTCTAATAGAGATACCATGCTTAATCTTCCCACAACAAGCCTGACAGGGAAGGCAGGGCCCCACCTACCATGCCTTGGGTCGAGTTGAGCCGCCTCGACCTGTTTGGGTTGGGCAATACCCACGGAAGTCAAACAGGTCAGCTAGAGGTGCGCGCGCGGATCTGTGTTGATCGACAGTCGAGCAACTCAATGGAGTGATGTAGGGATTCGGCTATGAGGGGTGTAATGACCCAAACTTTTATAAGTAAAATTATCTTTGTGATCGAGTTAAATGCCCTATTGTGTATTGTGATTACAAAAAACACATGCACTCTTAGTTTTATTATATCCTATCGGATTTAAAAGACTGTTAAGTATCATAATCATTAATAATATATTTGTTGAACAGTGGTCATATGATTAATATAAATATAGGGTTTTATAAATCCAATTGATACTAACAAAAAAGTGATGACCTCAAACAGTACGATCGTACTCTATAAAACCCAATTATCAGAGCTTCCGAGGGAGATAGCATCGCTAGGCTTTGCCCTTTACCAAGCCCAAGTTGAGATCCAATAGTTAAATCATAAGCAAAACTGTTTACGGAAGAAGTTTAAGTTCATCGAGATCATGACCCAAATCATAAACGTCGAACAAACCCATGATATCAATCTTGAAACGATTAAATGATATCAATCTTGAAACGATTAAACCCATGAATATTTATATTGTATAGAATAATGAACATATTTACTTTTTATTATCATTATTTTATAAATGATATCAATCTTGAAACGATTAAACTCAAATTTTATTTTTGTTTAATATGCAATTTCAATTAAGATATTCCTTTTTGAAGAATTCGTGAATTTTTTTAAAAATGATATTTTTATAAAGTAATATAATTAAATAATGTTTATTAAATATAAATGATAATATAATTTTTATTAAGTCAAATGTAATTTTTCATAAGATTCAAAAAATGTTATTGTCAAAAAAACTAATCATTCCTCAATAAATGTTTATTCTTATTTTAAAAGTAAAAACTCACATTTTAAAAAAAAAATATTTTGATAAAATAAATATTATTTTTGGAATCAACATGTCAAAATTATCCAACATTAAATTTTTAATAATTTTCTGAGAATCAAATTTTCAAATAAAAATTAAATACGATATAAATATGTGTATTATAAAATAATAACGACCAAAAAGTGATGTAATAAATGCTATAAAAGATATTCACAGTCAAATCTATGTTTCCCCTTTAAAATAATGTGATTTGGGGGTTATTTGATTAATTTTATAATTTTTATAAATCCTCCAAAACCTATATTATATTTTAAAGTTTTAAAATTAATTCTTTAAAAACATGAGCCATTTCTACATCAACAAAAGGTAATAGTTTAATGAATTTAGCCTTTGAACTTATAAAATAAAGAAAATCACTTCTCTTTGACAAAAACCATGGGCAAAAACCATCAGAATGGTTGAGATTTTGATTACATTATTATATTAGTCCAAAATCTAAGTTTTATAAATAATAAAGAACACCCTCTTTTCCTGTATAAAATCACCTAAGCTCCCCTCCTCTTCACTCAAAAACCTTGGAGCGCGTCCTTACTCTGCCCTTGTCACGACCCGACCCAAGCAGAGACTGGAGCCGCAACTACCTCAAACCTGTCTCCATAGGCTAGGGGCTAGCGACCAATGTTGAAGGCATAACTAACATGAGTAGGCCTTTGCCTAAGTGCTTGTACGCACACACAGTCATCCCAATGCAAAAGTGTAGAGGGAAAGAGTAAAAGAGGGCACACTGCTATAAAGTAAATCAAGCATGCATAAACCTCTAGTCAGTACAAAGGTACGACAGTGTAAACTGAAAAGTAAAGGGGTAAAATACATGATCAACTAAAAACATGTCAACCTGACAAAACTAAAGAGTAATATGCTAAGAGAGTCCAGCTCCTGAATCCCACGTTGCGACCACCATACGCGGTCCAAAGCACTCAATATCCCTAATTTCCTCTGTAGTCACGGTAGACATGTATTTCGTCTGCATAAGACACGACACAGGCAGGAAAAGCCCATACAGGGGTGAATATATACATACCCAGTAGGACACCCTGAAAGATGAAGGGGGAAGTAAGAGGTACAATAGGAAATAAAGATAGCAGAACACGAGATATAAGATACGGGGAAAGAGAACAACTCAACCCAAAACCAAGAGTGAAAGTAAAATCATCCAAACCCAAGGGGCTAAACACGATGAGTAGATGAACTACCCAACGAGCATTTTCCGGCCATAGTAGCAGAGTAGACTCATCCAACCATGAGAAACTAAAGACGGAAAGCATGTGGCATACCTTACGTGTCTTCACCTCTCCTGGAAGGAAAGTAACCAAATCCAAGATGCGGATACAGAAAAAAAAATATCTACTTAGTCAAAAGAAGCTCAAATGAGAGAGTAAGGGGTCCTTCATCTCATAGCTCGGCCTGCGAAGAGTAGTCAGCAGTTCCAAAAGTCCATCAACGAGGCCCAGCATCTCATGTGCCCGCCTAGAAGTAATCGTCCAAGTCCAAACACGCCTTGTCACTGTGGCACACAAAAGGGGTCACAAACTCTAGGTAGGGAACTCATGTCCTAGTACAGTAGGAGGGTCCCACTTTGATAGCTATCCAGGAACTCCACTGCCCAGTCCTGTTGGAGGGTACTGCTCGGAAAGGTCATCGAGCGTTGCTTAACCAAGCATTGTGCCCGGAACATTCCACGTCATATCCCGTAAGCCACAACAGAGGGCATCATCGCGTTCTCCGCAAAAAAAAACACTCAGTATATGCTACTCATGAGTTAAAATCTGAGTTCAAATAAAGGAAATACGAATGATTGAAGTTTCATCAAATGAGGTCAAGGGGTACACAGTGTGTGAGGGGACCCACAAAGCGTGTGGTCCCGCTCCGACGTCTGTTTGTGTCCCGACAGGCACACAGATCTATCCCATGTAGTAGTGCATGCAATGTAGATGGACTACACAGCGTGTCCAGACTAACTGGGACCAAACTGTGTCATGTTGGTTGTGTTTGTGTACTGGACCTCGTGTCTGTGTACTCGGGTACGCGATTGTGTACCCAGTCGTGCACTTCCACACGGGTTCCCGCCCGTGTGCTCCATCACATGGGTTGTCCAACCCGAGAAGGGGTACACGACATGTAAGAGGGCTACACGCAGTGTCATCCTTATCTTTTCTTGAACCCTAGTCACCACCGCTGACAGGCTACATGCCATGTGTTCTTCCCTGTACACTGTGTGTAGTCAGGTTTTCGTCGGAATTTCCAGAACTTCATATCCACTTTCGGTGCTTCGAATCTGGTCTCATCGCTTCAAATCTGGCACTCTCTGTGGAGAAAGAGGTGGATTTATATGAAAACCACGGTCCTGGGTCGTCGCTCGCCTGAAATCGACCTTCATTCATCCACAGGGCTTGCTGTTAGTTCTGCATGCACGTCTGCCTTCTACCATTAATTTATTGACCTTTAATCATCAAAATGAACACTCATGCCTCACAACAATCCCAAATCTATGCTTAGTTCCTCAATCTGTGCATCGCGTGCGATTATGTCGCTATTTTGGGAGTCTGAGCTCAGAACCGCCATATAATTTAATTGTCAAACCGTGACCGCGAGGTCCAATCGATGAAGAACGTGAAGCAATGAGGGGAAAGCACCATAACAATGGTTTAGACGATTATTGTGTTCGCTGTGTCCAAGTCTGATCTAATCTTATCTGACATTTTGTTATCGTCCGATTAGATTCGCCAACGAAGAATGAAGGGGGAGCTTCAGAATTCTCCCCGGGTTTATGCAACTAAACCTAGAGAATTCACCCTGGCATCATTCTTATAGAATTATCTGTCGTAATGAAACGAAACAAATAATTATTTATTTATTTATTTATTTCACTGAACGTACCATCAACAAGCGAAGAGACTAAACGCCCCATGTTGACCCATTTTATATCGCACCTAGGGTAAACACCACATTCTGAACTCAACAATGGTCTCGAATTTCTGATATGAGCTTCCATTTAAGATATATCTCATTTTCTTTAAGAAGTTTTGTGCATGCAATATAAAATACATTAAATATTTTTATAAAATTAATTTTAGGCACAACAGGCCTCGAAATTGCACGTCATCCCTATGTGTAGCTCTAGAAATATATATATAAATATTTTAGAGTCTTACAAGGTAAAAGCAGGTCTTTACATCATTCCTTCAAGCTTTTCATCCCCGAAAACCAAAAACTAAGAAAACAACTTGAGATATTGAGTTCGCACTTGGTTCTCCCGGTCCCGGGAACTCTCCTGCACGTTCTCATACTGCCTTGCAGGGTCCACTCCTGTCGATCCTCGATCGACACTGGGTGTTCTGCGAACGTGGCTCCATTCTCGACATCCAACTCGCTCTAGTCGATGGTGTGCATAGGGTGATGCACGTATCTCCTCAACTGCGACACGTGGAAAACATCATGCACTCACTCCAATTGTGAGGGGCGATAAGCAACCTCACCAATCCTACGCACGACCTCAAATGACCTGATTAACCTTGGGGATAGCTTACCTCCCCAGTTGAACCTTTGTAATCCTCATCGTGAGGAGACTCTTGGGAAAACATGGTCTCTCTACTTGAACTCCAAGGGCTAACTATGGCAATCTACGTAAGATTTCTATCTACTATGGGTTATCCTCATCCGCTCACAGATAACCTGGACTTTCTCCATCCTCACCTGCATAAACTCTAATCCCAGAAGAGATGACGCGTCAATCTCTATCCTGCACAAAGGTGGCCTACAGGGTCTCCCATACAGGGTCTCAAAGGGTGTCGTGCTGATGGTAGAGTGGTAACTGTTGTTGTACATAAATTTTACCAAGGGCAAATGATCCTCCCAGCTCGTATCAAACTCTATCATGCACACGCTCAACATATCCTCCAACACCTGGATAGTGTGCTCGGTTTGCCTATCGATCTGTGGGTGAAAGGTTGTACTCATCATCATCTGGGTCTTGAATGGCTCATGTAGGCCTCCCCACAATCGTGATGTAAACCGTGCATCACAATCGGGGGAAATCATTGAGGGCACCCCATGAAGGTGAACGATCTCTCATATTTACAACTACCACAAACTCTCCACCAAACACTACTCCCTAATAGCAAGGAAGTGTGCTGACTTCATAAGTCGGTCAACCATCACCCAAATGGCGTTGTGGCCCTTCACTATGCACGGAAGCCCTGTGACAAAGCTCATGGATATGTCGTCTCATTTCCACTTCAGGATCTCAAGGGGCTACAATAAACATGTCAAAACTTAGTGTTGAGCCTTCACATGCAGACAAGTAAGGCACTGAGAGATCACCTCAGCTACACTTCATCTCATGTGTGACCACCAAAACAACCACTAAAGGTCTATGTACATCTTCTCCACCAGGGTTAGCTGCAAGGAGGTTAACTGCTCTAAAACCTCCTGCATTAAGCGAACCTGAGACTTCCTATTGAGGGAATCTGTTACAGTGTTGTTTTTCCCTAGAGTATAGACTATCACAAAGTCATAGTTCTATAGAAACTCCAACCACTGTCTATGTCTCAGATTCAAGTCTCTCTACGTGAAGACGTACCTGAAACTCTGTTGGTCTGAGTAAACCACAAAGCACACTCCTAAAATGTAATGCCTCCACATCCTCAGAGCGAAGACCATCGTTGTCGGTTCTAAGTCGTGAGTCGTGTAGTTCTGCTCGTGGGGTCTCAACTACCTCGACCTATATGCAATAATTGCATGTAGTACCCTGTCAAACCAAGAAAGCTTCGCACCTCCAACATTCTCTTAGGTGGCTATCAGGAAAGCACTACCTCAATCTTCGTTGAATCCACACGTAAACCATGCAGAAACATGACATGCACTAGAAAGTGAACCTCATGTATCCAGAACTGGCACTTCAAGAGCTTTCTGTAAAGCGGGTGCCCTCAAAACAAATATAGGACCATCCTCAAGTGCTCTACATGCTCCTCTGATACAGAGTAGACGAGTATGTCGCCAATGAAGACAACAACAAACTAGTCCAAGTATGGTTGGAAGACCTGGTTCATCAAAGCCATAAACGTGATTAGAGCATTCGTCACACCAAAGAGCATCACTGGGAACTCATAGTGTCCATAACAACATCAAAATGCCAGCTTTGGAATATCAACCTCGCAAACCCTCAACTAGTGGCAACCGAAACTAAGATCGATTTTTGAGAACCATCTTGCACCTTGCAACTGGTTAAAGAGGTTGTCAATCCTCAACAAGGGGGTTTTTTCTTTATTATGGCTTGGTTCAGGCATCTATAATCTACGCAAAGACGCAACCACTCGTTCACCTTTTTCACAATCAGCATCAAAGCTGCCTAAGGGGACACACTGGGTCTGATGAAACCTTTATCTCGAAGGTCCTCCAACTGCAACCGCATCACCTGAACCTCAGTAAGGGCCATCTGATATGCCACAGAAGATATTGGAGGTGTGCCGGGATGAAAATCAATGAAAAACTAAATCTCCCACCTCAGAGATAGTCCCAAAACGTACTCAAGAAAGATGTCCATGTAATCCTCCACAACTAAGGAACACAGATGTCTGAAGAGTCTGATGTAATGAGGGTTATGCACACAAACTAATGAGTGATGGGTTGCAGGCTCCTGCTCGCAGAACCCACTTTCCCTACCATGAGATCTCTCTCGCCAAAAAAGAAGAATCTCGTCTCATCAGCACATAGGCATCCAACTCCTCTGTGATGACAGTCAATTCAGGCTGAGACCGTGGACAATCAATCCATACAAAAGATCGCGTCATAGGGTTTCATCATGACGACTAAAAGGTACTATGTGAACCTCTCCACCAAACAATAACTCACATTGCCAGCAAATAAAAGATACAAAAGAGTTCTATGTAGGAATCTCAAGACAAAGCGGTTGGACTAACACCTCAACTGGGAGCTCCAACTCTCGCACTAAAAGTATAGAGAAAATGAATGACTGCAACCTATACCAGGAGCTCTAGCTCTCACACTAAGAGTATAGAGATAAAGAAATGACTGGAACCTAATACCGAAACAAGAGTAGAAAACATACAGATTGTATCTCTTATCATCTTGTGCGCTTCGAGATAGTAGAAATTCAAAGCATGCAACTATCTTCGGCCCCAACCGCCAACTCTTAGAGCCTAATGTAGATTGTTTGGTGGGGGTGATGGTGGAACTCATAACATTATTCACCAACGATAGCTCCTCCTCTGCCAGCTCTACCTCCATGTGGACCACCATGTCCTTGCCTAACAGATCTCTAATCACAGCACTACCTCTACCGTGGCGATCCATCTGTTATCAGCTTGTACTCCACAACACATCTGATCAAACAATCACACGACATGTGACTTCGCTCATCACAAGAAAAGCAACGACCCTCTTTGGGTTGCCCTAATGCTCTATGTTATCTCTGTACTATACGACCACGTGCCTGAGTCTGATCACAGTTAGGTCCTCTGCGTCGAGATCCGGGTGCCTGGTGTTTGGCACCTATTAACTGCTACAGACAACTCAACTTTGTCACGCCCACTATAAGCTCTAACTATCTGACGTCCCTCTGACAGAAATCTCTACTAATGCTCGATCCAACACCTCAACATAGGTGGGGATGCAAACATGGACAACGCTGGCTCGAATCTCTCTACATAGTCCTTGCTCAAACTTTCATACTCTGAAGCAGCTGTCACAGATCATGCCAAGAGTATCATGTAAGATCTATGAACCTCGTTGCATACAAACCCACCGCCATCCCTCTTTGTTGCAGCTCCAGTAGCTCTTAATTTTGAACTGAGCACAAGTAGGAAGGGTATCACTCCTCACAGAAAAGCTACTGGAAATCGGTCCACGAGAGTTTCGATTCATCGTGCATCTACGTAACAAGACTCCACTGACTCTCAGTTGCTCCCTGGAAAAGGCCAGCTTCAGATGCAACCAACTGATCTATCAGGGTCCGATCAAGGCTGAAGATACGGACCAGTGACTCTAACCAATCCTTTGTTACCTGACGATCAAGCTCACAGCGAAACCTTAACGACCTTTGACACTGGAACTCACAGAGCATGCTAATCCTGCATGTGTCCTCAACATGCTCTACTGGAACAATTTGTTGCTCGACAAGTGGAGATGTTGCTACATGCCCACCTGGAGGAAGGGGTCGTGGGACATGCCCTGAACTATGGCCTCATCACTCATCACATGATCATCGCAAACCGAAATTGGTATTCTTGTTGGTTGGCGTCGCAGAGGCATCCTGAGATTTATAATGACATACCACAATTAGATGATGAGTTACCTCAAGAAAGACGGTCAAAGATTCAATCCAACATTTACATGTACCACTGATCCATGCAACAATTGTCTCAACATGTCCAGTCGACAAACAGGTAGTCGAGGTCTTGATGAATGGATACATCAGTCACTCGCACTATCCCATTTACTTTTCAGTTCACATAAAGTAAATGGGAAAAATAGACACCCAACCAGAAATATATCCCAACCTGAAAATAACTGGAAAAGTAAACTGCTGAGCTTATAGCTCCTGAATCGCATGTTGTAATCATCGTACGCGATCCAAAGCACCCAGTATAGTTAAGCACTTTTACAGTCACAATTCACTTGTCCATCGTCTACATAAGATACAACAATGTAGGCAAAGCCGATGTAGATGTGAGTATATACATACCCAATAGCACACCCTGAAAGATGGGAGGGAGAAAAACAAGATACAATAGGAAATAAAGACAATATAACACAAGATCATCCAAACACAAGGGGCTAAACACAATGAGTATATGAACTACCCGTCGAGCCTTCGTCGCCCATAGCGAGTGGACTAATCAAACAACGAAAAACTAAACACAAAAAACACGTGAATTCCTCACTAGTCTTCGCCTCTCCCGAAAGGAGAGTAACCAAATCCATGTGCATGTGCTCAATCAAAAAAAAGTCAGACAAGAGAGTAAAGAGATCTTCATCCCACAACTCAGCGCAAGAATAGTCAACAATTCCAAAAATCTATCAACAATGATCCAATTGTGCCACTATTTAAAATGCTAAGTTAAAAGGCACAATTTAAACCATGCACACCCCCTCCCCCATTATATTAAATAAAAGTGAGTCGGTAACTCAATTGGATGTACCAACAAATATTAAATGAGATTTGAATATTAAAAGAATATTCATTCATAATACTTTCATAATTTATTTTAACAATTACAAATACACTATAAATAAAATCAATAATAATTTTACTACTCACACAATAGGGCAAACATGTGAATACTTGTATTTATTTCAATAGTGGTGAATATTATTTTTAAACCAAGAACAAAGTAAAAATTCATTATGACGGCACAATAAAATCATGATAAACAAAATATAAGATCCACTTAAATCAGAAATAGACATACTTTATCAATAGATCAATGTAATACTACCAATAACACTAAAAACATGATCAAATATTATGCATGGATAACAATCTCAAATCAAGCAATGACGAACAGGATTTTTTTCAAAGATCAATTGAACGAGGTAGAACCAAAAATGCATGTATATTGGTTTTCAAAAATAATACAAACATCCACGGGGCAACACTTTGTTGTGCTTCACTTCCTACAATCAACTACTAATAAAAGCAACGATGCTGGCTGGGTTAGTAAGTTACAAATAATCTCAGAGTAAGTTTTAAGTTGGTTGTGCATCAAGAAACTGCTTACTGGTGCAAGCAGTTGTAGCCAAGGTGGTTTTAAGCAATATATCGGTGTTTGCTTGAACTCGTAGTAAGTAGTTTTAGAATATGAGAAGAAGATCAAAGGGGTGAGTTAAGCATACCACGTATATTCACCAGGAATTTTCTGAAGCCGCTGCTCTTGAAGATAGTTGTTTTCTATTATATTATCGTGCAATCTAAAAGAGGTTCGTCCACCTGTTGCTGAGCAATCAGCGTTCAAAGGAAGCCTATGGCGATTGAAATTAAGCATTCATATACCACATTCTATGTGACGTTAAATACGATGAACATCAAGAATCAAACACCTGGTAATAAAAAATATTCATTGAGTACCAATCTCTTTATGGAAGTCAACATCGAGGATTCACTTATCTCTTTTACTTATGAGCTAGCTATATAGAAATCTAAAATTTCCGATATCAAAAGGAAGGATCCATAAAACAATTAATTTCACTAGAGTACGATTTACCACGGTCGGAGCGCAAAACCCGAAAGATTCAAAGGATGGAAAGAAAATTGTTTTTTATGGATTCTCCAAGAAAATGACACTCAGCAAAAGATCCAAGGATCCGGTGGCAAGGATGAGGCGAAGCCATCACAGAACTCAGTACCTTAGATGTTCTTTGGAGTTGCGATCACGCTCGCGAATCATTACAGATCTGTAGGATCATCACCGTTACATGCCGTGGAAGTACCCTGACCTTAAATTAAACAGCTCTGTGTTGAGGGAAAAAGGCATTTTATTATACATGTATAGTCGCTCCCGTGATCACTCAACACCGACAGAGTACGATGAAGGATATGTGGATTAAAAGGAGCAACAGCGGCAACACAATCTTGCTTCAAGGGAACGAGTCCAATGGGAATTAAACAAATCCACACGGACCAGTAAGAGAAGCATACAGATCTAAAAAAAATATGTATAACTCACGCTGGACAGTGTGCGAACTCCATACTCTATGCCTGGTGAAAGCATCAGGAAGAACAAGGAACAGTAACGAATATACGAAGATACCGAAACCCTACTTTGGAAGGGGGCTGCGAGAAGGACCAGCTACGGCGTTGTAACTTGTTTTATAATGAGATATCCGGTCCGGGAGAGGATCGAACCGTCGGGCGTAACCCTGGCGCGTAGTAATGCAAAACTGGATCGCGGATCGTGGGCTTTGTACAGATGATTATTTAAATATATATATATATTATTATTATTTTTACAATATATGATTCTTTAAGATTTAAGTTTTTTAATAAAAAATAATGATTAAATCATGTTGTAATGGTCATGCTAATTCATCATCCATTCACATGTATATTTTAAATAAGTCAATATTTTATTATTTTAATATAATATTATAATGTTTATATAATAATTATTAATCACATTCACATGGTGTATCATGCGACCTCTCGAAAACTACAACTCATATCCCTTGCACAAATCAATTCTACAAGTGTTATTATAATTGTGATATATTTTGGGTCGATTTTATTATTGTTATTATTTTATTTTGTTTTGTTTAAAAAATAGAAAAATACCTCATGGAAACCCTAATCATCTCCTATGAAACTTGTCATTACCTGAGGAGTCGTCGTTCATTCACAGGTCTAGCCATTCATATCGCCGCACAAACGCCATTATCATTTATCCCCTCTCACCGATCACTCGCATACTTTGCATCGCAACAGTTCTCTACCACATCAACATCGCTACATGTCACCATTAACCCAATGAAAAATGTTTCATAACATCCCTTAAAACTCCACTTATGGTTGATTCGTGCTTCTCCCCATGACTACCATTAAGAATGAGAAAAAAATACAATATTTAAATGATTATAAGCAGTATATTTTTTTAAAATGCGGGCAAGCCAGCGGGTTATAGAGGGCAAGACGAGTTTGAAAAACTTTGTTCCGAGTTATATGCGGGTTTTTGCGCACAAACTCGTGTGAGCTCAAACCCGCGCGGGCTTGGCCCACCCCGCCCAAACTCACCTGTTTCGCATTACTACTCGCACATAATTGAATGGCATGTCGTAGATTAAAATCATTAACCTATTTTACCCGGATATCCGGTATAGAGGAGATGATGTCACATTTTATAAATTGATCCCGACCATTCAATTAAAACAACATGTCACCTACTTTTTTGAAAAAACCCGTTACACCCTCGTCATACAAGTGTATTATTCTTAAAAAAATACGCAAAATCAAGTTAAAAAAATTGTACCAAATTGTAAAATGTGACAAATCAAATAATAAACTGTTTATTCACATGGTAAATATTTCTTATATTTATAGTTAAATATTAATTTTTGAAAACTTTAAAAATTTAATAATCTGTAATTATACATTAAAAAATATTTTTGTAACTGAATTCATAAAAATAGTAAAAAAATATTTTAAAAAATTTAAAAATTATAAATCGTTTAAGAAATTAAAAAAAAATTGTTATTAGTGTAAAAAAAATCATGACTAGCAATACATAGTAATTTTTTAAAACCTTCTAAAAATAATAATTTTTATTTATATGTCGGAAATTATAATTCGAAACTCGATTAAGATAGAAGGAACAGATAACTTAAAAACCCATAATTTTGAAATTGTTATAAAAAGTAAAAAAATTGATATCCATATTTTTTTGACATTCACAGATAATTAAAAAAATCAAAGACTTCAAAAAAAACTTATAAATACATCTAAGAAACAAATTCAATTCATAAAGACCCTTTAAAACATAAAAAACCACTACAAATCCGTATAAAAATAATAATTTGGATTTAAATGTTGAAATCATAATTCAAAACACAATTCAAGAAGAAGAAAAAAATTATTCTTAAAAATATCAATTTTGAAAATGTTATAACAATTTAAAAAATAAAAATTAATCCATTTAAAAAATATTTTCTAATATTTACAAATAATTAATAATTTCCTATGCCTATTACAAAAAACGTATATGTATGTTTTTAAAAACAATTTCAATTCATAAAAATACTTTAAAATTGAAACATCAACTTCAAATATATTTTGGATTTGACTTTAATCTTAAATGTATTTTCAAATTAATTGAAATAAAGTGAACAAGTCTCATTTCTTTAAAGTGATTTATTTAGGTATTTTTTCATGGATACTTGCATTTAATTAGGCACCAATAGAAATAAACATGGGTCATACGTCAATTGTGAAGTGTACATCTCAAGTTGTGATCAAAATATGACACCAAACATAGACCAAAAATCATGATTCACTAGTGGAAAAGACGTTTAACACATCATCATTTTTCACGTCAGTTCTATATAACCGACGTGCAAAGCTGTAAAAATCGATTTATCACGTCGGTTATTGTATAACCGACGTGATAAATTGATGAGAATCAATTCTTTACATCGGACGTAATAAAAACTGAGATTAGCTTTATCACATCGGTTATTTTATAACTGATGTGACATATCGAATCTGGGCGCTTTATCACGTCGAAATCTCGGCAATTTATCACGTCGGTTATCAAAAGAAATGACGTGATAAAGCGCCATTTATCACGTCAGTTATAAAATAACCGACGTGATAAATTATTTTCTACGTCGGTTATTAAATAACCCACGTGATAAAGCTTTTAAATGATTTATCGCACCCTGTATTCAGTCGTTATGTCTTCTTCGATTAGGCGACCTACAACTCGTCTCTCTCGCGCAGAAAACCTAGAAAGGATTTTTCGAAGCCGTGCCCTCTAGCCTCATTTTGCCAACACCATTAATCATCTTTATTATCATCAAATCTATCAAGTCGACTCGCAACACTCAAGTAAGTCTCACACGACTCGATTTCAGTTTTTATTTTTTGCGATGCCCTAAACTAATTTTTTGAGATGTTATTTTTCTATCATTGTTCTTGCTATCATGGTAAGTTTCATAGTGTTCATTTATACCATGCTAAATTTTTTTATGGTAAAATAAACCCATGGAAGTGATATCATGCAAGTTTACGATTTTTGTGTGTTCTATCATGTGTGTGTGCGCGTACTAAGGGGTGTCCAAGGGGGTGGGGGGATATCCAAGTGGGTGGGGGTGTCCACGGGGTGTCAAAGAGGGTGGGGGTGGTGTCCAGGGGGGTGTGGAGGCTGTCCAAGGGGGTGGGGGTGGTGTCCAGGGGGGTGAGGGGACTGTCCACGGGTGTGTGTGTGTGGGGGGGGGGGTTGTCCAGGGGGGTGGGGCTGTCCAAGGGGGTGGTTGCAACGTCCCAGTTCCGGAAGCCGCATAGAGACGCCCCGTACCCGGTTGGTCACATGCCCTCAAGCGCATTTCTCCGAATGCCAGAGGCTGCCGACTAGAAGCGAGGTCCTTGGTGTTAGTGGGGAAACTATGCCCTCATTAGCAGAGTAACACAGCGGAAGTAAAACAAATATACAATAGCGGAAGCAGTAAATACAACAACAATAGTAAACAACGAAAGACTGATGAAAAAAACAACTGGAGCACATATATATAAATGGTGCATGATACATATGTCTATGAAAGCAGACAAACAAATCACAATAATAAAATATAGCACTAAACAAAGTATAAGAAAATCAATAAACAACTCTTCAGTATCGTAAGCCTCATCTTGGTATCATGCTCTCCAACTCCAAAGTAGTCAAGTACCTGAAGTAGAAGGGTGCTTGCCCTTATCTATACCTGCAACAATATAATCTGTTTGGGCCCAAAAACATGACCCAAACATGGTGTGAGATTAAATTCCAGTAGACAACCACCACGAGATCTGTGCCTAACAGTCAATGAATATATATGGCTGGTAATAAGCAAAAGCAGCAGTAAACAAGGAAGTAATCAACAGTCAACATTCCTACAGTTTTAAAGCATTCAAACAACACATTTCAAGAAAGCAGATAATCACAATCAGGTAACCCTCTGGTATGTACTCACAGTCTATCCCCTCTGGTCCTACCTAGCAAACATAAGCAACCCGCTGGGAAGTACACACAGTCTAACCCCTCTGGTTCAACTTTTGTAAATGCTCTCTGAGGAAGAACTCAACGTTAATTCCCCTTATAGCCAAATATGATTAAAGACTCTCTGAGCAAGCACTCACCGTCAATTTCCTCTATAGTCTTTTAACAGAAACTACTAACACTCTGAGGAACCACTCAACGACAATTCCCCCTATAGCCTCGTAACATAACTATAAACCCTCTGAGGGAGCACTCAACGTCAATCCCCCATATGGTCTCGTAGCATGATTAAAATAACAGACACTCTAGAGAAGGCCTTACGTCTATTCTCTCTATGGTCCACTACACCAGGTTCTCACGGCCCTGTGTAAGTCAAGCAAGTACAACGAAGCGTATCGGCCAAAGTAAACCTCAAGAACTACTTGGCTAACCAGTCTACAACATAACAACAAGACAAATAATAATCACTCCATCCTAACAATACTAGGCATGGAAAGTAAACAGCATCCTAACAAGAAAACTAGACCAAACGGTCAAAACAAGCAACATGGGAAAAACCTCCATAGTATAGTAATTAACCCCATTCACATTAAATTTACCTCTACTCAAGCATACAAGCATAACAGACAATTGACAAGGTTAAAACAGTAAACGCGCAATACCCCGTTCAAGGGTATTGGGCAATTTTGCACATATAACTCAAAGACTTTCGATGAAAAGGCACAAATGACCTACCTCGGTGTTGTAGGATCGATATAAGTGAACCTCAAGCCTTGAATCTCCCAAGAACACTATATATCTACAAAAACGTCTAAAACGTTCAACCGAGGATAACTTGAGAAAGAAGAGGAATCAGGAAACGAAGCTCTAGAAGAAGGAAGATCTTACCAAGGTGATCCCAACGCAATTGACGACGATCGATTCGGAGAATAGACGCTCGCTCGGGGGCTCGGAGAAGATTCACGGCCTTACGAGTTCTCTCGAACGAACCAGACCTGGAAGTAGGGCGTTCTGGCGATTAAACGTGACCCCGGTACGTTTAATGAAAAAAAGAAAATACACAGCGTGTAATTTAGAAGTACATGACAT
This sequence comes from Viscum album, assembly GCA_963277665.1. NCBI lineage: Eukaryota > Viridiplantae > Streptophyta > Magnoliopsida > Santalales > Viscaceae > Viscum > Viscum album. The sequence goes on from OY728163.1 coordinate 214,510,822, forward strand.
GTACTTACCTTTTCCATACTCCACTTTAGGCGGTCTCTAGGTCACCATACACGACTGTGTGTGCGGACCTTACACGACCAACACACGAATTCCTGCGGTAACCGAGTACACGACATGTACTCATAAAGTACACGATGTGTACTTAGGAAATTTCCAAAAAACTCCTATTTTTCTCAAAAACACAAGAAAAAGAAAAACATACCTAAAAAAAGATCTGGGTTCTTTCTAACTCCCCCCTTAAAGAAATCCATCCCCGAATTTTCCTAGTAAGGCGGCGTAGAGATGTCAGATAATGCACATAGTGAAACCTTCTTCACCCACATCCTAAGAGCAGAAATATATATCAAGATTTTCAAGAACACTATTAGTGGGACAATATAAAGAATGAGATTATGAAATCAAAGAGTCTTATATGTCAATAAGTGAATGCTAAAAGGAAAAAAATCTAAAGAAATGATGCATCCATAACCCATAAACTCGGTGCACAATCATACCTGAATTATACAGACCAAAAAGACAGGTTTATCCCCCCAAATAATAACCCTCTCATCAAGCCTTATTTATTCAATACATGACCCGTAGACCCAATGGGAAATTAAGTCTATTACATGCTTAGAATTCCCATTAACTGGTATGAATACCCAGTGCACCATGATACATGCATTATACTGCTCCTGCCACCAAACATGTGTCATGTCAGTGCCACCGACTACCTGCATCATTGTTTGCCTCACCACCTACATAAATAATACTTACGCCCATCAAAGCTACGTAAGACCTCCTAAATATAGAGGTCATCGACTAAATACCACTCAGCCTCAGCTCCGTCCACTGTGATTGTACACCAGCCTCCCTCTCCCATGTCTCCTCTTGTACTCGCCCGTGCTTCCATAACACTCGTACCATAGGAACATAGCGGTGATGAAGAACCTTCATACTACGATCGACAATTCGGATAGGATGCTCCTTGAATGAGGCGTCCACCTCTAACTCAACCTCCTTGGGTTAAAAATCATGAGACAGGTCTGAGAAGTAACGTCGAAGCTGAGAAAGGTAGAAAACATCATGCATAGCCCAGTACCTCTGAGGTAACTGCAACCGATAGGAAACCGGTCCAAATCTCTCCAACACCTCAAACGGTCTGACGTACCTTGGTGAAAGCTTACCCTGTCTCCTAATCCTCCTGTGCCCCAACCTCGGTGTGACACGCAAGAAAACCTGATCTCCGACCTCGAACTCCAGAGGTTGTCTCTACTGATATCCATTCTCTTTTGAATCAACTATATCTACTCTGTGGTCTCTAAGACAAGACGAGGTCCCAATATAGCTACCTCTCCTACCTCCATACAACATAAGGGTGATCGACATGACCTATCGTACAAAGCCTCATAAGGTGCCATCCGAATAGTTGCATGAAAACTATTATTGTAGGCAAACTCCACAAGAGGTATGTGCTTCTCCCATGAACCTCCAAAATCCAGGATGCATGCACGAAGCATTTCCTCAAGCCCCTGAATCGTACACTCAGACTGGCCATTTGTCTGGGGGTGGTAAGCTGTACTCAGAAGCACCTGCGTACCCAAGGCCTTCTGTAATCACTTCCAGACCCGAGAAGTAAAACGGGTATCCCTGTCTGAAACAATGGAGTGTGGAAATCCATGTAGACGTACTATCTCCCGGATGTCAAACCGCCCCTGCTCATCAACATTGAAAGTCTCCTTGATCGACAAGAAGTGAGAAACCTTCGTTGAACTGTCAATGACAACCCAAACAACATCATTCCCTCGAGGCAACCTCGGTAAACCCATTACGAAGTCCATCGTGACATCGTTCCATTTCCACTCAGGAATGGGTAATTACTGCAAAAGCCCTACTGGTCGCTGATGCTCTGCCTTCCCCCGTTGACAGGTGGAACACCTCATGAAGAAACTAACAACATATCTCTTCATACCTGGACACCAATATTGATGGTGTAGATCACAATACATCTTGGTGACACTAGGATGAACTGCCCAAACTGAGGAATGAAAGTTATACATCAGCCCCTCGCATATGTCTGCTGGCATCCATACGCGCCCATGAAAACGCAAGATCTCATCCTTGCCTATGGTCCATACAGGAATAGGGTCCTCTCCCGAAACACTTTCCCGTAGGACTAGGCCTTCAGAATATAATAGCTACCTCATTCGTACTCGATCAAGAAGAGTAGAGGTAACAGCTATAAAAGAAAGATACATCTGCCCCTGTCTGTCGTGCACCTCTAAATGCATTTAAGAGAACAGAGCCATAAGCTGCCACTCACTACTGGCCTCCTAAACTGCTTGTATCTGATTCCTCCTGCTCAACGCATCAGCTACTGCGTTGCCTTTTACAGGTGTATAAGTAAGCTCAATGTAAAACGACTGGAGGTCCTCAACCCACCTTTGTTGTCTCAAATTTAGGTCCGCTGAGTGAATATATACTTGAGACTTTTGTGGTCGGTGAAAACCAAAAAATTCTCTCCCAGAAGATAATGTCTCCAACTACGTAAGGCATGAACAACTGCAACCAACTCGAGATCGTGCGTCAGATAATTCCTCTCATGTGACCTCAACTACCGAGACCCGTACACAATTACTTTTTCTTCCTGTATAAGCACTGCTCCAAGCCCGATACCTAAAGCATCACAGTACACAGTATAAATCTTGTCCGACTTTGAAAAAACTAGTATCACTGCTGAAGTCAACCTTTATTTCATCTCCTGAAAGGCTGACTTACAAGAATCTGACCACAAGAACTTTGTACCCTTCTTAGTCAAGCCTGTCAGAGGCGCTGTTAAGCGTGAAAAATTCTGTATAAAATGTATATAGTATCCAACCAGCCCTAGAAAACTCCGTACCTCAAAGAAATTCTTCAACTGCTCCTAGGAAACTACAACTCTCACTTTCTTTGGGTCTACTGATACTCCTGTCTCCGAGATAACATGACCCAAGAAGTGAATCTGGTCCATCCAAAAGTGGCATTTTGAGAACTTAGAATATAATTGATGCTCTCTCAGTGTACTCAAAATGATCTCAAGATGGGTGGCATGGTCGTGTTGAGTGTGAGAGTACACCAAGATATCGTCCACAAAGACCATCACGAAGGAATCCAAGTATGGATGGAACACTCAGTTCATCAGTGCCATGAAAACTACAAGCACTTTCATGAGACCGAACGACATAACCACATACTTATATATACCATACCTTCTCCAAAAGGCTATAAGAGGTACATCAGATGGTCTAACATGCAACTGATGATAATCAGATCTCAAGTCAATCTTCGAGAATACATGGGCTCCTCGAAGCTGATCAAAGAGATCATCAATACTCGGTAAGGGATATCAGTTCTTGACCATCAACTGGTTCAACTTCCGATAATCCACACAAAGTTGGAGGGTAGCATCTTCCTTCGCAAACATGACAGGCGAACCCCAAGGAGAATTACTGAGTCAGATAAAACCCTTTGCCAACAACTCCTCTAACTACTTCTTGAGCTCCTGTAACTCTGGTGTAGCCATACTGTAAGGAGGAATGGACACCAGTGTCTCTCCTGGCATGAGATAAATAGAAAAGTCTACCTATTGATCTAGAGGAAAACCTGAAAAGTTCTCTGGGAAGACATCCCTGAAATGATCTACCATAGGAGGGAAGTCCATCTAAGAAGTTCCCTGGTCATCCAGATAAAGACTACCAATCTGGGCTGTAACTCCTCTCAACCCATGATGCTTGGGTCTTACTCTGCTCGCCTGGACATCTCATTCACCCTTATGAAGAAATGACCCGCCCTTTGGTGATGTGCAACTCACCCTACGACGATAGTAATCGAAAACTGCCTGAAAGGGACTAAACAGTTAATTCCGAGAATGACATCATAACTTGTCATATCCAGGGCATAAAGGTCCCATAAGAAGTGACACCCACCAACCTCAAGAGGGCACTCCTTGCACTGATGTACACTAGCCGTTCTTGTCCCCAACAGTGTGCCTAATGTCAAGACATCAGTAGAAGTAAAGACACAGAGCCCAAGGCTCTCCAAAACAAAAATAGATATAAATCTATGGGAAGTCCCTATATTGAAAAGACTAGAAGCTAAAACTGAGGCAACTAAGATCGTACCTCGAACTGTAGAGGGTCCGGGATCCTGCTCCTGCTGGGTCTGCTCCACTGCAAAAGTCTGACCTGCACCGCGGCCCTGTGACCTTGCCTAACTACCTTGAGCTGATCCACCATATTGTCGTTAAAATCCTAGCGACTCGCTACCATGACCATGATCTCCACCTCGTCCTGAACGGTCGGAAGAACTTCAGTTCCCAGACTGATGAGAAACTGGTGGCACTGCTCCTGAACGAGGAGTCATTGAAGAGCCCTTGTCACCAGCTGCTGGTGAGAATAACTGACAGAAGTGATAAAGATGACCCATCTTGTTGCATGATCGACACTCCACTAGGTCTCTCAAGAAATGTGGACTCATATTCCCAACCTTCCCACACTGGTAGCGTACCACCTGGCTACCTGAAGGTACATCCCGTTTACTCATATCTCCACGAGTAGTCTCCCTGCAGCGCTTCCTGCTATCAACCACTGAAACACTAACTTTGGATGTTGAACCGCCCTAGCTCATAGCTCCAGAATCCCTCAGGTTATGATCTATGATCAGTTCCTGGTTGACGATAAAAGTGATGGAAGTCAACCTGAAGATGTTCACCTGAGCCCAAATCTCCTGCCTGAGACCATCCTCAAACTTCCATGCTAGGAACAACCCATCACCCCTAGAAAGGGTGTAAAGCGCTGCAGCTCGGTGAAGCAGGAAGAATAATCCATAACAGAAAGAGTACCCTACTCCAAACTCATAAAATCTCAGGCTCAATTGACCCTCAAAGTCTCCGGATAGAAGTAATCATAGAAGGTGCGCTGAAACTCCTCCCATGCCATATCCTGATGGCGTCCCGCCTGTGAGATCACATCCCACTATCTCTTGGAGGAATCCCAAAACATATATGTAGTGAGCTTGACCCTTATATCTAGAGGCGTATCCAGATGCTCGAAGATCGTCAGCATGACTTCTAGCCATGATTCTGCAGCCTGGGGTCCTCCATCCCCTAAGAAGGTGGGAGGATGCTGCTACTGAAAGACCCGCGTCAATTCTGCCATTAATGAGGCAGGAGGCGATACTCCTCAGAAGGTCTGCATGAACCTCATGAAGCCCTCTCGGAAATGTGCATCAGAACCTGTGTCCCGAATGACGGCTTGTGCCAAGACTGGCACAACTGGAGGATCTACAGGTAATCCTTGATTAGTCATATCCAGTGTCTGATCATTGCCCTGTAACTGGCGTACAACCGGAGGACGTCTCGGTGGCATGAATCTGCAAGGTTAAGCGCACACCTTATATTAATATCATCAAGGAATGAAAACTAGAAGAGTAAGAAGGAAACAATAGAAGGAAATCATTCAAGTTTTTCAAAACATGGATACACGATGTGTATAATGACTAAACGACATGTTCCCTTAAGCCTTTCACATGGGCGTGTACCTCTGCTAAAACTGGTCGTGTAACAACCCCATACACACAATGTGTTGTCCTTACACACGACCTGTACTTCAATCCTCTTCCCCTTCTCGAGTTCCCTTACACGACTAGGCCACATGGTTCTCATAAAAGAAGACTACAAAATGAGTTAGTTCCCGACACTGTGTGTACTAGACGAGCTTTACCGACCCGTGTTGTTAGTGACACAGACGGATACATGGATCACACTACACGACGTGTTCCAGATGGACACGACGTGTACTAGGAAGACTTCACCGACCCGTGTTGTTAGTGACACGGCCGGATTCCAGGGATTATACTACATGACATGTTTAAGGCTGACATAGCATGCATTATAGAAGACTCAACCGACCCGTGTTGTTAGTGACACAACCTACTACACGGCTCTACAACACGACATGTACATCCGGTACACGGGGTGTCCTACCAAAGATTTCCCAACCCTATGCCTCTTCCCACGCAGTCTGTGACACGGTTAGAGACTACACGGCGTGTACATACGGTACACAAAGTGTACTTAATAAAAACAGTTTCTTCCAGAACAGAAGAACACATGGTGTGTATTCATCATTACACGACGTGTATTCTGGGTTTTCCTAGACAGTAAGCCTCAGAAACTACTCCGGAGCCCAAAAAAACACTGAAACGAACATTTAAGTGCCCAATTCCAATTCGTGAGGGTCCATACTACCCGCGAATCAAAGTTTGACATCTTATACATGTTATAAACAAGAATAAAAGATCAATGATATACCAAATTCTGGTCCATGAGGGACCATAACACCTCAAGAACCAAAGTTTGGTGTTCAATCAAACCAAACCTTACACAACCAATACCCTATCAAACAGCATGTATTTTTATCAAGGAATCTATTACAATAACATGCATATCTAGCACAACGTATATCACAACAACATCCAATCACTAATGCAACCTAAATGGAATGGTAAGAATGTATGACATGTGATTTCTAGAAAGTGCATATATGATGCATGAGATGGAATACCCTCATCTCATCAGGTTGCAATAGAAATAGAACCTCAATAAAATCAACAATAACATCAAAAAACATGTGAATCACTCAAGGTGAAATCAAATCAACTGTAATAATTTCAAAACCAGAAAACTTTCAACAATGAGGTAGATTGGCTTTTCCCTGTATGCGGGTTAGGTACTCCCAGGCACAACTTATTACCAAGTACCAATTCCATCCTATCCCAGTTTATAGGCTCCAAATAGCAAGTCAAGATAAAATAATTCCTCTGATACCACTTTGTAACATCCTGGTTCTGGAAGCCACCCAGAGATGCCCCGTACCCGGTTGGTCACATGGCCTCAAGCGCATTTCTCCGAACGCCAGAGGCTGCCGATTAGTAGTGATAACCTTGGAGTTAGTTGGAAAACTTTGCCCTCATTGGAAGAGTAACACAGCAGAAGTAAAACAAATATACAATAAAAGAAGTAGTAAATACACCAACAACAGTAAACAACGGAAGACTGATGAAAGAAACAACTGAAGCACATATATATAAATGATGCATGATACATATGTCTAGGAAAGAAACCAAACAAATCACAATGCTGAAATAAAGTACTAAACAAAGTACAATAAAAGCAATAAACAACTCCTCAGCATCGCAAACCTCAGCTTAGTCCCGTGCTCTTCAGCTCCAAAGCAGTCAAGTACCTGAAGTAGAAGAGAACCTTCCCTTATCTATACCTGCAACAATGTAATCTTTTTGGGCCCAAAAGCATGACCTAAACAGGGTTTGAGACTAAATCCCAGTAGGTAACCACCACGAGATCTGTGCCTAACAGTCAGTGAATATATATGGCAGGTAATAAGCAAAAGCAACAATAAACAAGGAAGTACTCAATAGTAAACATTCCTACAATTTTAAAGCATTCAAACACCACATATCAATAAAGCATATAATCATAAACAGGTAACCCTCTGGGATGTACTCACAACCTATCCCCTCTCATCCTACCTAGCAAACAAAAGCAACTCTCTAGGAAGTACACACAGTCTAACCCCTCTGGTTCAGCTTTTGTATAGGCTCTTTGAGAAAGCACTCAACGTCAATTCCCCTTATAGCCAAGTATGATTAAAGACTCTCTAAGGAATCACTCACCGCCAATCCCCCCTATAGTCTTTTAACGGAAACTACAGGCACTCTGAGGAAGCACTCAACGTTAATTCCCCTTATGGCCTCGTAATGTAACTATAGACCCTCTGAGGGAGCACTCAACATCAATCCCCCCTATGGTATCACAACGTGATTAAAATAACAGACACTTTGGATAAGCCCTTACGTCTATTCTTCCTATGGTCCACTACACCAGGTTCTCATGGCCCTGTGTAAGTCAAGCAAGTACAACGAAGCGTATCGGCCAAAGTAAACCTCAAGAACTACTAGGATAAACAATCTGCAACATAACAACAAGAAATATAATAATCACTCTATCCTAACAATACTAGGCATGGAAAGTAAACAGCAGCCTAACAGGCAAACTAGACCAAATGGTCAAAACAAGCAACATGGGCAAAACCTCCATAGCATAGTAATTAAAACTATTCACATTAAATTTATTTATACTCAATCATACAAGCATAGAAGGCAATTGACAGGGCTAAAAAAGTAAACGCGCAATACCCCGTTCAAGGGTATTGGGCATTTTTGCACATATAACTCAAAATAATTTTGATAGAAAGGCACAAACCACCTACCTTGGTGTTTTAAGATCGATATAAGTGAACCTCAAGCCTTGGATCGCCCAAGAACACCGTAGATCTACAAAAACATCTAAAATGTTAAACTGAGGATAACTTGATAAAGAAGAAAAATCTGGAAACAAAGCTATATAAGAAGGAAGAGCTTATTGAGGCGATCCCAATGCAATCAATGGTGATCGATTCGGAGAATAGACGCTCGCTCGGGGGCTTGGAGAAGATTCGCAGCCGTACGTGTTCTCTCAGATGAACCAGACCTAGAAGTAGGGCATTCTGGTGATTATACGCGACCCTGATACATTTAATAAAAAAAAGAAACACACGGCTTGTACTTTAGAATTACACGACGTGTACTTGCCTTTTCTTTACTCCACTTTAGGCGGTCTCTAGGTCACCATACACGGCTGTGTGTGTGGACCTTACATGGCCAACACATGGCTTCCTGCAGTAACTGAGTACATGATGTGTACTCATAAAGTACACGACATGTACTTAGGAAATTTCCAGAAAACTCATCTTTTTCTGAAAAACACCAGAAAAAGAAAAACATACCTGAAAAGAAGATTCGGGTTCTTATAGTGGTGGTGTCCAGGGGTGTCCAAGGGGGTGGGGGGTGGTGTCCAGTGGGGTGAGGGGGATTTCCAATGGGGTAGGGGTGTCCAGGGGGTGGGGGTGGTGTCTAGGGGGTGAGGGTTTTGTCCAGGGGGGTGAGGGGGATTTCCAATAGGGTAGGGGTGTCTAGGGGGTGGGGGTAGTGTCGAGGGGGGGTGAGGGTGTTGTCCAGGGGGTGGGGGTGTCCAGGGGGGGTGTCCAAGGGGGTAGGGGGTGGGGGTGTTGTCCAGGGGGGGTTTCCAAGGGGGTAGGGGGTGGGGGTGGTGTCCAGGGGGTGGGGGTGTCTGGGGGGTGTCCAGGGGGGTGAGTGGGCTATCTAAGGGGGTATGGGGTGTCCAGGGGGTGGGGGTGTTCGGGTGGGGTGGGGGTGGGGGTGGGGGGGATATCCAGAGGGGTTGGGGGTTGTCCATGGGGTGGGGGGATATCCAAGGGGGTGGTGGTGTCCATGGGGTGTCCAAGGGGGTGGGGTGGTGTCCAGGGGGATGAGGGGGCTTTCCAAGGGGTGGGTGTCTAGGGGGTTGGGGGGTGTCCACAGGGGGTTGAGGGTGATTTCCAAGGAAGTGGGGGTGTCTAGGGGGTGGGGGGGTGTCGAGGGGGGTGTCGAATGGGGTAGGGGGTGGGGGGTGGTGTCCAGGGGGGTGATGGGGCTGTCCGGGGGGTGGGGGGGGGGGGTCAAGGGGGTGTCGAATGAGGTAGGGGGTGGGGGGTGGTGTCTAGTGGGGTGAGGGTTTTTTTTAAGGGGTTAGGGGTGTCCAGGGGGGTGAGGGGGCTGTCCTAGGGGGTGGGGGTATTCAGTGGGGTGTCCAAGGGGGTGGGGTGGGGGTGGTTTCTAGGGGGTAAGTGGGCTATCCAATGGGGTAGGGGTATCTAGGGGTGGCGGTGTCCAAATGGTGTGGGGTTGCTGTTTAGGGGGTGAGGGGGATGTCCAGGGGGTGGTGGTGTCCAGGGGGTGTCCGAGGGGGTGGGTGTGGTGTCCAATTGGGTAGGGGGTTGGACAACCCCCTCACCCCCTGGACACCACTCCCCCACCCCCTAGACACCTCCACCCCCATGGACACCCCCACCCCCTGGACAGGCCCCCACCCCTTGGCACCCCCACCCCCTTGGTCACCCTGGAAAGCCCCCTACCCCTGTGGACAACCCCTATCACCTTGGACAGCCCCCACCACACTACTGGAGTGGTGGGATATACCAAAACTTTCATGCCAACGGTTTGAGAAAATTGTTGGTATAGTTCATTTTTCCCAATGGTTTAAGGAAACTGTTGGGAAATCTCCCATTAGAACACTTTTTTCCAACGGTTTCCTTAAACCGTTGGGAAATATCCAATTAGAACACTTTTTCCCAACAGTTTCATTGAAACTGTTGGGAAATGTCCAACTTTTACCTCCTTTACCAACGGTTATACAAAAACATTGGTAAAGAATACATTTCCCAATGGTTTTTTAAAACCGTTGGGAAAGTTTTCCCCTAAATACACAGAACCCCCAATTCCCTGTCTGCGCGCAACTGCAGCCCTAGCTCACTGTCTCTCCTGAAGGTATCTCATTACCAACTTTCCGAAACCCCTTCTATCCTCTTCAATCAACACTTTTCTTGTTCCACACTGCAAATCGGTAAGTTCTATCTTTGTTTTGTTGTTATGAATCTATGAATTTTTTTCCTGTTTTGATTTGAATTTATGAATCTATGAATTTTTGTTTTATGTTTTGATTTGGATGAATTTCTGTTTTAATTTGGGGTGGGGGAGGGTGTTTAGATTGGGAAGGGGAGGATGTCGAGGCAGGGCTATCCAAGTGGGGTGGGGGAGGGGGCTGGGTTGTCCAAATGGGGTGGGGGTAGGGCTGTTTGTTTGTTTTATGTTTACTGTTTTAATTTGGGGTGGGGGGGGTGTGCAGGTGGGGTGGGGGAGGGTGTCCAGGCAGGGTTGTCCAAGTGGGGTGGGAAGGGTGTGCAGGTGGGGTGGGGGGGGGGCTGGGTTTTCCAAGTGGGATGGGGGTAGGGCTGTCCAAGTGGGGTGGGGGGGGGGTTGTCCAAGTGGGGTGGGGGTAGGGCTGTCCAAGTGGGGTGGGGAGGGTGTGCAGGTGGATGAAGCTCATAACTATAAACTCCCTATAAATTCTGAAAGTATGAAAATGTATAGGGACATTCATGATCATTTTTTGGTGGGATAACATAAAAAGTGTTTATGGTTTTTAGTCCTTTTTTATTTGGAGTTTCTTTTGATGCTGATGTTTCTTATTGATACCTATGATGGAAATTTATTTTAGTTTCTAAATCGGATGAGACTCCCCCACCATGCACAATGTATGAAACCTCTACCCTTATTTAATCATTCTGTTTACACAACCTATGCAACCTCTACCCTCATTTAATCAGTGAACTCAAGTCATTAATTCAAGCCTTCATTCTTACTAGCATGTAAGAAATTGAATGATGTATACCCATACTCACATGATTTCTTACCTTAGATAGTGTCCAACATATGGAATACGAGCATCAGTTAACCAGGATCATATATTCCATTTCCCCCAAGATGACTGTACTAATACAACTTTAGGGTCAATTAAATATGGTTCTCATTTTACGTTGTATATTATGTGTCCTTCTTGGCCAATACTCACTTTTATGAGGGTGGGGTGCTTTTCACTAGCCATGCTGGCATGTGTAGACATCCATAAAAATGTTAGATAAGCCACAAGTTTAACTCAGTAATGTTGTTATCATCGACATAATTTATTCTTAATATCAAATTTAAAAATAAATGTTTGTGTTTATACTTTATGAAATTAAATCTTTTTACAAGCCATGAACAACCTACTAGTGTAGAAGCCTAAAATTTATTCACCCATGGGGTGCGCTTGACTTGGGGAAGTAATTGGTTAATGAAAGGTATGACCATAGAGGTGCCAATAATGAGTTATTGAACACAAGTGAATGATTTGGGATTCCTATAACACATAATGGGACCTGAGGCATGTGCCTCTTATAGACCTAATGAAAATGAATATAAATAAATTTTAATTTAATTTTTGAGTACTTCTTCTTTACATTATTTTAATAGTTCACTACATCGACTAGAAACTTTTTCCTTTATTGTTTACTTAAATGTATTTTCTATTAAAGTTCAATCCTATTGAATTGTTTATGAAAAAATGACCTATATAAATTCTTTTTACAGAATGGACATAAGTTGGATGTATGAAACCGATCGGATCTCAAGTGATTTTCAAAACAATTTAGAGAGATTTATAGATTTTGTATTTCACAATGCTTTAGATAGTGGTCGCATACACTACCCATGTTCCAATTGTGTTGGTAGACCTTGGTTGAGCCGTGAAGAAGTCAGCTACCACATAACCAAATATGGTTTTCAAGCAAACCACTTTGTGTGATAACACAATGGGGAGAAAATGAAATCTCAAATTGGTGATGATCGAAATGAAAGGACTGGAATAGAGAATTTGTTAGATGATCGGTTTCCGTTTATTCATCATCAAGAAAAAGAAAGGATTTAGACTCAAGAAGACTTTGATATGAGGATAGATGATGCATCTAGTGAAAATGATGATATTGATATGGTGAAAAAATTGAATGATGCTGTCATGACTCCAATATATCGACAATGCGATAAAATGAAAAAGCTGGAATTTTTAATCCGATTGTTTCATGGGAAAACTATGTATGATATTTCTAATACAGAAATCGATTAAATTCTTACCCTCTTTAAGGATTTACTTTCAGATGATGCAGATATTCCCTCAAACCACTATATGGCATGAAAGTTAGTTTAGGAACTTGGATTTTCAAGAAACAAAATTCATGCTTGCCCGAAAGATTGCAGTTTATTCTGGGAGGAAACCGCTGAACGAAATGATTGTATAAAATGTGGCACATCTCGCTGGAAGTCAAAATCTGATGGAACACCATCCCGCATTCCACAGAAAGTAATGTGTCACTTTCCATTGATCCCCAGACTCCAAAATATTTTTATGTCTGATAACATATCAATAAAAATGAGATGGCATGATACTGAGAGAAAGAAGACTAATGATGAGTTGGTTCATCTTAAAGATGGATTTGCATGGCAGAGATTTGATGCTCGACATCCTAATTTTGCAGCAAACGTGCGTAATGTAAGGCTGAGTCTTTCATGTGACAGTTTTAATCCATTTGGGCAGATGCTTACTTCGCACAGCACATGGCCAGTTTTTATACACATTTATAATCTTCCCCCATGGTTGTGTATGAAAAAACCTTTCTCTTTCATGAGTATACTCATATATGGTCCTTATGATCCCGACATTGATATTGATGTATACATGCAACCTTTAATAAAAGAGTTGAAACTTCTTTGGGATGTGGGTGTGCACACATACAATGCATGTTCGAAAGACATATTTCAGATGTGTGATGCGCTTATGTGGATGATCAATGATTTTCTGGCTTATGCAATGATGTCTGGATGGAGCATGAAGGGAAAACTGTCATGTCCAGTTTGTATGAAGAATACACAATCCAGAAGACTGAAACATCGCTGTAATTTCAGTTTTATGGGACATCGACGATTCTTTCCAAAGAATCATCCATATAGAATGAATCGTTGAAAATTTGATAATACCATAGAGACCGATGATCCACCTCAGCGTATGTCTGGAACTGATGTGCTTAATGAATTGAAATATTTCAGTTTTTCCTTTGGGAAGGTTCAAATGATATCTATAAAGAGAAAGAATGTTTCCACTGAAATCTGTTACAATTGGAGGAAGATGAGTATCTTTTTTGATTTGCCTTATTGGTCAACCAATTTGTTACTTCATTGTTTAGACATAATGCATATTGAAAAGAATATATGAGAAATGTTGCTTTCGGTTCTTCTAAATGTCAAGGGGAAGACAAAAGATGATTTATGATCTCAGCGTGACTTGGTGGATTGGGGCATCAGACCGGAATTGCATCCTGTGCGTATCAGTGAAAATAAATGGAAAATTCCATGTGCTTCTTATGTGATGGAACCTACGAAAAAAAACAATTTCTGGAAGTATTAAAGACTATTAGAGTTCTCTATGGCTATTCAAGTAACATATCTAAATGGGTCAATAGAAGAGAGTTGAAGCTAAAATCTTTGAAGACTCATGATTATCACGTTCTACTGCATGAGTTGCTTCCAATGGCAATCTGTCAGCTTTTTTCCAATAATGTAAGGGTTAATGTTATTCGGTTGTTCCATTTGTTTAGAGATATTTGTGATAAGAATTTGTCCAAGTCTTTCTTGCAAAAAATGTTGACAGATTCCCCATTAATTTTGTGTGAGTTAGAGAAAATATTTCCTCCACCATTTTTCACATGCATGCTGCATCTAACTGTCCATATTCCCACTAAAGTTTTTCTCGAAGGACCTGTTTCTTTTCATTGGATGTATCCAACTGAAAGAAATATGTACACATTAAAGACTTATGTCTGAAATAGGAATCATCCCGGAGGTTCTATCGTGAATGGTTACTTGGCTCAAGAATGTATGGATTTCTGCTCAATGTATTTGTCTGATCTTACTACAAGAATGAACAGACCAATGAGAAGTGAAGAAGAACAATATGAGTAAATTGAACCCAATTTTCCATCACTTTCTCAAACAGGAGGAATTCCTAGATCATATACATTGAAGACATTAATCCATGAAGAGCGGGAGATGGCACATCGCACAGTTTTATTCAAATGTGATTTGTTCGATGACTATATCAGGTAAATAAATTGAATATGTATATCTTACATATATATCTATTAAACTATTCATATTTTTTATCTATAGGGAACATAAAACAATGATAAATAGAAATCATCGTTCTTTATCTTTGAGAAGGAGGGAGAATTTGCATAACAAAGAGTTTTCTGCTTGGTTAAAATTGAAGGTAAAAATATTACTGTTTAAAATAATTATATCAATATTTAATTAAGTTTAATAGTCATTTATATTGTAGGCATTGAGTTTGTATGCTGAATCTGTCTCTGAGAAAATAAGAGCTTTCACTTTTGGTCCTAATACTGTGGTTCGTGACTATAAATCAATTGTTATCAATGGGTACAAATTTATTGTCATTGAACGAGCAAAGAACATGAGAACACAACATGATGGTGTTATGGTTACTGCCACAATAGATTTTTATGCCAGTGCATCAGATAATAGACCAAAATTTGAAAATGTGGGTTATTATGGAGTCGTTGAGAAAATAATAATATTGGATTATTACTCTCATGGACGATTCACAATGATAAAATGCCATTGGTTTGATTCGATGATGAGATAGAGCACATTTATTGATGATTGTAGATTTCGAGTAATTAATACGACTCACACTCTTGCTACTGAAGAACCATATGTGTTGGCATCAATGGCTAAACAAGTTTTTTATGTCAAAGACCAACTTCAACATGAATTTGGTGTCATAGTTGAAGTAATTCTAAGACATATTTTTGATGATGGTGATGATGGAATTGACACTTTCCCTAGTGCCATTGGAACCAATCCATTTATTACCTTTGATGACCCAATAGCTCAATTTTCAGAGTTTATTGTGAACCTGAAGTTATGGTTGAAAATATATAGAATCATTCATCCATGTTCTCAATTATTTTGTTTTACCTCGAGTTGGGTTATTAAGGTTGGTAATATTCAAATTGATTTAGTATTGATCACAAATATGTTTTAGCTGACCTGACCGTTATGTGAATTTTCAATGTTTATTGGTTGCAGTTTTATTTGAATTGCATTTTCTAATTTGGAATTGAACTGTATTCAAACCTAGTCAAACAATATTTCTAACTTGGTGAACATTACAACTTGTATGATTTATTAAATCCATTCAAGCTCTTCTAAAACAATTGATAGCTAAATTACCAATGAATCCCCCTATTCCCTCATATATTTAGTTTTTTGGGTTACACATTAGTTTCCTTTTTTTAATTAATTACATATTTGTTTTCAAAAGTAGGAAATGCAGCCAATTGAAGAGATATGAAGGAAAAAATGATGGAGAACAATCATCTAATGGCGGAGATGGGCGTTCCACCATTAGTTCCTACAATGAGTACCTTTTTTCAAATATATATATTTAAAGAATATATAATGTCATGTGATTAATTTTTTTGTAAATATTTTTGTCGGATCCACCTATACGTCGACAGTTATTCGACGAGGATCATAGTACTCAGGTCGGTGGTATGAGGAGGGTTCGTACCAGAGGTGGACGAGCAGCTTCGTGTACCCGACTAGACCCTGCCTCTCCCACTGACATGTCATCCTTCCCACATTCTGATCCCGGTGTGTCATTAGGGACACATAGGATATTTAGGCATCCCATGTTTTCACCACCTTTTGCATATTCTGACCCATCTTTTTCATATCCCATGATGATTCCCACTCCCCTGCCAGAATCCGGTAATATAGCTATCCCATCTTCTTTTCCTTCTACTTCTATCTCTCCGAGCTTCTATATTCCATCGTCTTCAACTCATGTTCCACCACAGGGTGTTCCATCAGTTTTTGTGGATCCAACGATGCTTAGTGATCAGACTGACATAGGTATATTTATAGAACCCTAACAAATTTTTATACCAATATTTATTTTCATTATAACATGTTTTGATAAAATATTTGTTTTTCTTTCATGATAGATACATCTACTGATAGGAGGCGGGGGTGGGGGCGTACACGCATGCGTGTAGTGTGGAACTACCACACACAGGTAATGGTGGATTACAATGAAGACAACCAAATGGTTGAGAAAACAGGGCAACAATGTTGATGTTTTTTGGCAACGCTTGACAAATACTCCGACATCATTCCCGCCAGCACGCTATCGTGGAGAAAGTTGACACATGAGTTCAAGGATAGATATTAGGCAGAGATATGGGTAAAAAAATCTATTGTATTTAATTCCATTAATTATTTTTGTATTTATATGAATTAATATTTTGGTATCAGCTTCGATTTAATTTTCCCGATAGTGAGGGTGCATGATCGACACATCTAAAGGATTTAGGTGAGCTTTGGAGAGCCTACAAGCATGAGTTGTATATTGACTGGCGTGCTAGAGTTGGCACTGAGTTAGAGGCGGTACCGGTCGTGGATGATTGTCCTATAGAGCAGTATCGACAGATGATTACTCATTGGACGACTACTCAGTTTAAGGTATTAATTACAGTTTAGGTATTTAAATAATAACTTTCATGTTTTGAATTAATATTATCTTTTGAATTATCTAATTTTATTTAGGAATCATCTGGAAAAAATTAAAAAAACATTGATGCAAAAAAATACCTCCACACACTGGGACGTACTACGATTCCCGATCATGAGAGGAAGCTGGTATGACAATTGTTTATAAGTTTTTTTTATGACTTAAAATTTGTTTTGTTTCCTCAATTATTTAATCATTTGCTAAATTTTTCATATAACTTTAGTTTTCAATGTCATTGTAGAGGAAAAAACTGAATATTTAAGGACGTGTGCCTCAAGCAAAACTGTTTTGCTCAAGTAGACGGAAAAAGGATGGAAGTGCCGTCAATGAACTGACTCAGCAGCAGATTGTAAGTTTTAATATGTTGATTTTATATTTTAATATCTATTTTGTAACTTAATAATATATTTATATTTTTAACAGGTTGCTTTAGAGGCCCTCGATGCCCAAGAACCAGACAATTTTGGGCCAACTGATCACTTACATCAGGTGTTGGGAGAGGAGCATTCTGGCAGAGTACGCTGCCGATCTAGGATATCCCCAACGAAGTATTGGCCCTCCTTGGGTACAAGTTGTAGTGCCACCGAGCTGTAGAAAGTTAGGGCACAGGCAGAACAGGCTGACAAAAGGTCCATAGAGGCGGAAGAACAGTCTGCTAGGGAAAACAGTGCATTTATGAAATTTATTGAAGTTCTACGTCCAACATTTCCACCAGAGGCCAGCCCAGCTTTTGATGAATGTATGTTGTCGATACGTTCTATATATGGTGCACCAGGTGGCAGTTCTAGTGGTGTTCAAGACGATGTCCAGCCTGACGATGATGATGGCGAGGAGTCTGATGCGGAAGAGGAGGGAGAGGAGGAGGGTGAGGCAGAGGAGGAGGGAGAGGTGGAGGGTGAGGGCGAGGAGGAGGGCGTTGAGGCGGGCATGGATGATGATGAGGAAAATGATGACCATGAGGATGAGGGTGATGATGATAGTGATGATAGTGATGGTGATGTGGGACAAGTTGATCCGTTACATTTTTGACTAATATTACCGAGATTTGATGTTTAATCTATTCTAGTTGTTGGTTTTATCTAGACCCATAGTATAGTATTGAAGTTGAGTTATTTTTATATATTTTCTATTTTCATGGATGTTGATGTCTTTTATTGGTTGCGGTGTATCTTGAGCATATTTGTAGAGTTTTGTGTGTTTGGGAACTCCTCGGACAGCCCCTTGGACAGCCCCCCACCCTCCTCCTTGGACCCCTTGGACAGCCCCCCACCCTCCTCCTTAAATAGTCTATTGAGAATGAGAATACATTTTAAGTTTCTCATTGTTGTATTTCACAATGCTTCAGATAGTGGTCGCATACACTGCCCATGTTCTAATTGTGTTGGTAGACCTTGGTTGAGCCGTGAAGAAATCAGCAACCACATTACCAAATATGGTTTTCAAGCAAACTACTTTGTGTGGTATCACAATGGGGAGAAAATGAAATCTCAAATTGGTTATGATCGAAATGAAAGGACTGGAATAGAGAATTTGTTAGATGATCGGTTTCTGTTTATTCATCATCAAGAAAAAGAAAGGATTTAGACTCAAGAAGACTTTGATATGAGGACATATGATTCATCTAGTGAAAATGATGATATTGATATGGTGAAAAAATTGAATGATGCTGTCATGACACCAATATATCGACAATGCGATAAAATGAAAAAGCTATAATTTTTAATCCGATTGTTTCATGGGAAAACTATGTATGAGATTTCTAATACAGCAATCGATTACATTCTTACCCTCTTTAAGGATTTACTTCCAGATGATGCGGATATTCCCTCAAACCACTATATGGAATGAAAGTTAGATGAGGAACTTGGATTTTCAATAAACAAAATTCATGCTTGCCCGAAAGATTGCAGTTTATTCTGGGAGAAAACCACTGAACGAAATGATTGTATAAAATGTGGCACATCTTAATGGAAGTCAAAATCTGATGGAACACCATCCCGCATTCCACAGAAAGTAATGTGACACTTTCCATTGATCCCCAGACTCCAGAATCTTTTTATATCTGATGGCATATCAATAGAAATGAGATGGCATGATACCGAGAGAAAGAAGACTAATGATGAGTTGGTTCATCTTGAAGATGGATTTGCATGGCAGAGATTTGATGCTCGACATCCTAATTTTGCAGCTAACGTGCGTAATGTGAGGCTGAGTCTTTCATGTGACGGTTTTAATCCGTTTGGGCAGATGCTTACTTCGCACAGCACATGACCAGTTTTTATACACATTTATAATCTTCCCCCATGGTTGTGTATGAAAAAACCTTTCTCTTTCATGAGTATACTCATATCTGGTCCTTATGATCCCGACATTGATATTGATGTATACATGAAACCTTTAATAAAAGAGTTGAAACTTTTTTGGGATGTAGTTGTGCACACATACAATGCATGTTTGAAATACATATTTCAGATGTGTGCTGCGCTTATGTGGATGATCAATGATTTTCCAGCTTATGCAATAATGTCTGGATGGAGCATGAAGGGAAAACTGTCATGTCCAGTTTGTATGAAGAATACACGATCCAGAAGACTGAAACATCGCTGTAGTTTCAGTTTTATGGGACATCGACGATTCTTTCCAAAGGATCATCCATATAGAATGAATCATCGAAGATTTGATAATATCATAGAGACCGATGATCCACCTCAGCGTATGTCTGGAACTGATGTGCTTAATGAATTGAAATATTTCATTTTTTCATTCGAGAAGGGTCAAATGAAATCTGGAAATAGAAAGAATGTTTCCACTGAAACTTGTTACAATTGGAGGAAGAGGAGTATCTTTTTTGATTTGCCTTATTGGTCAACCAATTTTTTACTTCATTGTTTAGACGTAATGCATATTGAAAATAATATATGCAAAATGTTGCTTTCGATTCTTCTAAATGTAAAGGGGAATACAAAAGATGATTTATGATCTCGGCGTGACTTGATGGATTGGGGCATCAGACCAAAATTGCATCCTATGTGTATCAGTGAAAATAAATGGCAAATTCCATGTGCTTCTTATGTGATGGCACCTACGAAAAAAAATCTGGAAGTATTAGAGACTATTAGAGTTCCCGATGGATATTCAAGCAACATATCTAAATCGGTCAACAGAAGATAGTTGAAGCTAAAATCTTTGAAGACTCATGATTATCACGTTCTACTGCATGAGTTGATTCCAATAGCAATCCGTCAGCTTTTTTCCAATAATTTAAGGGTGAATGTTATTTGGTTGTTCCATTTGTTTAGAGATATTTGTGATAAGAATTTGTCCAACAATTTCTTTCAAAAAATGTTGACAGATGCCCCATTAATTTTGTGTGAGTTAGAGAAAATATTTCCTCCACCATTTTTCACATGCCTGGTGCATCTGACTGTCCATATTCCCACTGAAATACTTCTCGAAGGACTTGTTTCTTTTCATTGGATGTATCCAATTGAAAGAAATATGTACACATTAAATACTTATGTCTGAAACAGGAATCATCCCGAAGGTTCTATCGTGAACGGTTACTTGGCTCAAGAATGTATGGATTTCTGCTCAATGTATTTGTTTGATCTTACTAAAAGAATGAACAGACCAATGAGAAATGAAGAAGAACAATATGAGTAAATTGAACCCAATTTTCCATCACTTTCTCAAACAGGAGGAATTCCTAGATCATATACATTAAAGACATTAATCCATGAAGAGCGGGAGATGGGACATCGCACAGTTTTGTTCAAATGTGATTTGTTCGATGACTATATCAGGTAAATAAATTGAATATATATATCTTACATATATATCTGTTAAACTATTCATATTTTTTATCTACAAGGAACATAAAACAATGATAAATAGAAAGCATCGTTCTTTATCTTTGAGAAGGAGTGAGACTTTTCATAACAAAGAGTTTTCTGCTTGGTTAAAATTGAAGGTAAAAATATTACTATTTAAAATAATTATATCAATATTTAATTAAGTTTAATAGTAATTTATATTGCAGGTATTGAGTTTTTATACTGACTCTGTCTCTGAGGAAATAAGAGCTTTCGCTTTTGGTCATAATACCGTGGTTCGTGACTATAAATCAATTCTTATCAATGGGTACAAATTTATTGTCACTGAACGAGCAAAGAACATGAGAACAAAACATGATGGTGTTATGGTTACTACCATAATAGATTGTTATGCGAGTGCATGAGATAGTAGACCGCAATTTGAAAATGTGGGTTATTATGGAGTCGTTGAGAAAATAATAATATTGGATTATTACTCTCATGGATGAGTCACAATGATAAAATGCCATTGGTTTGATTCGATGATGAGACAAAGCACATTTATTGATGATTGTGTATTTCGAGTAATTAATACGACTCGCACTCTTGCTACCGAAGAACCATATGTGTTGGCATCAATACGATGCATAGAGTGATAGTTATGACTCTAAGTGGGACATTTTATTTAAAATTGACATTAATTTTAGTAAAAAGAACAACTGGTATACTGAAAACTAAGAAAACACATTCAGATTGTTTTGATACTTTATTAAATGATCCATGAGTCATTTTTTATGTGTATTAATCAACCCCTTCTCATACTTATGTACGGTGTGACTGGTATGACTAAAAGTGTTTGTTATCAGTTTAAATTTGACATTTTAGTTCAAAACATGTCACTCACTGAAAACCAAGAAAATGAACTCCAATTATCTTGATAATTTAGAAAATCTATTCATAAGTTCTTTATGATATGTATTAAGCAGTATCATATCAAACTGGAACACGATGCGACCGGTATGACTCAAAATGTTTGTTTCCAATTTGAGATGACATTTGAGTAAAAAAACACAATTGGCATACTGAAAACTGAACAAAAACATTTGAATCATTTTTATACTTTATGAAAACGATTCATGAGTTATTTTTGATGTGTATGAGTCAACTACACCTCAATAAGATGCACGGTATGACAATTATGACTCTAAGTGTGTCTTTTTATTTAAAATTGACATTAATTCAAGTAAAAAAGAACAAGTGGCATACTAAAAACCAAGAAAATGCATTCATATTGTTTTGATACTTTAATAAAACAATCCACGAGTCATTTTTTATATGTATGAATCAATCAAACCTCAATCTGATGCATGGTGTGACTGGTATGACTAAAAGTGTCTGTTATTAGTTTAAAATTGACATTTTAGTTCAAAACGTGTTACTCACTGAAAACCATGAAAATGCACTCTGATTGTCTTGATAATTTAGGATATAGACTCATAAGTCCTTTGTGATGTGTATGAATTAGTCTCATGTCAAACTGACACACGGTGTTACCGGTATGACTCAAAATGCGTAATTCCAGTTTGAAATGACATTTTAGTAAAAAAGCACAACTCACAAACAAAAAATCGACCAAATGCATTTGGATTGTTTTAATACTTTAGAAAAATGATCCATGAGTCATTTTTGATTTCTAGAAATCAACCCCACCTCAATCTGATGCACGGTGTGACCGGTATAACATCAAATGTGTCTTTTTTATTAAATAATGACATTTTATTAGTGTATTATTTGATATTAATGTTTAATTTATTTCTATATAGTATTACTAACATAATATTTGTTTTCTTATATAGGATGAACCTTTTTCTTGGTTTGAGATGATTAATTTAGAAATTGATACCATTGGAGGACATTTTCGAGAGGGGATCACGGGCATCAAAACATGAAACATTAATGTTTTTAAATGTTTGTTGAATAATTATATATGTAATTATATAAAAAATTGTTTAAATTGTATAAATAAATGTTTTTTTGTATATATCATAGGAAGAAAATTATATTCATGGTTTCATATTAAATGTATGTAGCATTTTTTGAAATTATAGGTTTTTTTGGGTGTGCTGTTATATTAACAGCACATTGACGCCAACTAGGCCTTTATCAGCACTATTTTAAGAGTTGATAAAGGCCCCCCTTTATCAACACTGTGATTAATAGCACTTTTTTAGTGTTGTTAAAAGACATTTTTTGTGCTATTAAAGGTAATATGTGTAGTAGTGAAGATATAGTACAATGGCTAACCTCGGGGTTTCTTTCAAAGAAGCAGTGTTGAGAGCCCGGGTGGTATATTTGAAAATATTTTTGTGTTTTTATATATTTTGAAAAAAATCCAAATAAAACAAGAAAAAATAGTGCTAAAAAACAAATTAGAAGTGAAATGGTGAATAAACATAAGATAAACACAGAGGAAATAGAACATGAAAAACATAAAAGAAAGAAAGACAAATAAGAAAGTCAGCAAGAACAGGTCCAGACCCAGGTCAATCCACCCTCAACTCTCTATCATTGATCTATAAAGAATAAAACCAACAAGTCTCAACTTACTCATTTCATGGTTAATATCTTGATGCACACACATATCTTGCTAAGAATTTCTCCCTGATAAAAGAAATCATTTCCAAAACACAAGCACTCTCTCAAACACACAAGAACTCTCTCAAAATGAATAAATCTACAAATCAGATCACTCTAGCTAATAATTTTTCCCTGATTGAAGTGATTATTGAAGGTTCAAAAGTCACACAATCCTCACTTAATTTCTTGATCGAGTGAGTCAAAAGAATAAGGGGTAAAATCAAAGAGAAAACAAATTTGGTGCAAGAATGCGCTATTGCGCACTCCAAATCACCTTAATGATCTGCTTAGAATGAAGAAGAGGTGATGATCATCATGATGAATCTGAGATATCCAGGTCTTGTCAGGATTCACTTCCAAAATCTGGACTCAAAAACTAGTTCTCTATTAAAGGAAATTCGAGATCACAGAACAAATAGAGAAAACACAAACACACAATTAAAAAAACACACAGTAGTATTCAAAAAACATAAAACATAAATTATGATATTTATAGATACAAAATAGAAAAGGAAAATAAAATGGAGTGGAAGAAGAATAGAGGAGTGGGTTCCCATCTCTAAATAGCATAGACGTTCTCGTGTCTAGTGGTGTTGTTCTTTGGGAAAACGAGAGGGTAACAATTCTAGAAGGGAGGGGGCAATGATGGATAAGAATTCACTAGTGGATGGTAGCCACCATTGGCAGTGGCCAACAGTTAGAAAATTTGGAGTCTTCTAAATTTTTAGGAGGTTGACAGTAGATTGGGAGTCATTATTGGGTCTAACAGTGACTCGTATAGCGATGATTCTAGGACATGGCAGTGAGTGTGTAAGGAGGGGGTGACTCCTAAAAAAACAAAACAAACAAAAGAAAAGACTTAAAATCAAACACATAAATTAAATTAAAAATTAATCAATTTAACAAATGAAATTGCAAAAGAAAGAAAATTTAAAACATTAAAATTTACATTATATATTACAAAAAATAGAATGTAAAATTTTAAATTATCTCAATTACTATTTATTTAACAAATAAATTAATTCATATTAGAATTTATAAAAAATATTTTAACTAAATAAATTCATAAAATTTAATTTTTTTAAACAATAAAAATTTAAAACCACTTTGATCAAATTAACTAACTAATTAATTAAAATAATTATTAAAATTAAATAATTAAATTAAAATTAAATATCACTAAGTATTATAGAAAAGAATCAAAATTTTAAACTTAATTTAATTATTTAAATTTTAAAAAATGACTGTAATTTATTTATTCATAAATGAAAAAAATGAATTAATTAAATTGATGAATAAATTTAAAAGTAGTCAAAACAGGAGAAAGGAAAAAACTAAATATAGAAATAATTAAATAATTAAAAGAATAAAAAAGATGAAAAATTATTATATAAACAAAAACAAAAGAATAATAAATTAATGTTAAATAGAATGAATAAATGAAATTTAAATTATTCAAAATAAAAAAAATCAATAAAATATAGATTTTCACAACAAATGATAGTTTTATAAATTTAATAAATAAAAGAAAAAAAAATTAGTTATCAATTAAAATACATTATTTTAATAATAAAGATAAAAGAAAATTTAAAAAATGATGTGGCAAAGGGAAATAAAAAACAGGAATATCAAACTCCTCCACACTTAAATGTTTTTTTGTCCCCAAATAAATGCATGCTTTTGTATTTGTAAAAACTAAAAAATGATTTTATAGTGAGCTAAAAAATGGAGCTTGTCTAGATTTTAAAAGCATAGGAAAAGAATCTGGACTGGATTTTCAAAAAATGTTCAAAGCCAAAAAAGGTCATTCCTAACTTTAAACACCCACTAGAAATCAAGGGAACACAAAATAATTCAATGTCAAAGATTTCATGCCTCCGATATAAAGTCACATGTTTCCCTACTTAAATTCTAGTTCAAGTTCCAAATATAAGAGTAATGACAGGTTAGATCAAGTGCAATTAAAACCTTAACAAAAGACACCTTCAATATTCACTTTCTCTTAGGTTCCATAAATTATATTTTATTTTATTTTTATCACTTTATTGATACAACTCAAATGATATTCATACAAGTCAATTGTCCTCTTCGTCATCTAGTTTCAAAAAAAATCTAACTTTAATGAACTCATTTTAGACCACTAGGCACTTTATTCTTTTTTTTACATTTTTTTAACTCATCCTTTTATGTGAAAGGCACTGTGAAAAGGCACATATTTGATATGTACAAGGTGATAACACACACACACAGTTCTTAGAGACTCATATGTTTACCATGAGATTCTATTTTTTTCATTTTACTCCAGTTTTAAAGGACTTTTAATATTACCATTTGAGTTGAATCCTTAAAGTGATTTTGTTTTATTAAAAATAAGAGTCTCCTAGGTTTGATTTCAAATATCAAGTTTCATAAAGTCATGATCGTAATTCTACAAATAGTTATCCTATCTCACTCTCTTCATTAGTACCTAAATAGAAAATTCATAAGAATAGTGTGCAATTTCACTTAGAAATCATACATCCTCAACAGTTTCAAACTCAGTGCAACTCTCAAAAACTAGAAAATTTTTATCCTCTTGGTAAGAAAGAATTAATTTTCAGAATGAAGTAAAATAACCCTCAAGTTGTGAAAGATTTTGAATTTTTTTGAAAGAAGTTGATATTTTTTGAAAAACAATTGACCATTTTTTGACAAAAAAAAATAAGGAGAAATTAATATGTAAGAAAATACCCCTCTCTCCCACACTTAAAACTCAACATTTTCCCCAATTTTTACTCTCAAGATGAGTGATAGCTAAGTTAAAAATAGATGGTAAATGCAGCAATTAAAATATTTTTAATGGGAAATAATGAAGTTCAAAAGTTTGTTTATCACACAAAAATAAAAAGGGAAAACAATAAATAAATAAATAAAAAAGACACCCCACGAACCACCACAAGAAAATGAGTGAAAATTATTTTAAAATTCTCATATTTTAAGATTAAAAAAAAAGACAAATGATCTGTCTCAATTCAGTTCAAAAAGAAGCATGATGATCAATGTTGTTTAGCATAAATAGAATGAAAATAAAAACAATGGGTGCAATCATGTTCCAAAAATTAGTTCATAATAATTTTCAACTCACTAAATTCCTGCAAGCTAATACCCAAAAAGAAAAAAAAAATCACTCTTTTCAAAAGAAATCAGGGGGACTCCCCCACACTTAAGTCCTAGTATCAGGAAATAAAAATTGTTCACAAGTAAAATTTACAGCACTAAAACAGAATTAAAATGATGAAATTAAAAGCAACTACTTCCCTCGTGTAGAAGTTGTCCATTCATTTTTTTAATGAAACATCTCTATATTTGCCTTTTGCAACAACTATGGATTATCCATTCAAGTTCCTACAAGTGTAAAAAAATTAAAATTAGACTTATAGATTAAAATCTCAAAAATAAATGCAACCAGGGTTGAGTTAGAGAGTTTTGATCTGGGAAATTTCACTGAGTTGGTCCCTTTGACCTTGACCGACTTCCACATGGAACTAACTATCTGATTATTGTCCTACAAGAAAATAACACAAATTAAAACAGCATGAATAAACAAACTAAAACAATAAATAAAAGGGATAATCTTGGGATATCCCCCCAAGGGATGTTGTAGTTTGACTACCCACAATTGGATGGTCAATGGATCAACCCCAGTCTGATGGGGGATGTGACTTCTTGCTTAAGAACCACCAGACATGGTTCTTCCCAACTTTAGTATTGGTCAGCTTCCTTCATGTCTCACTCCTTAGTAATGGAGTACCTCATGTGGATTAATGTATAGTTAAATAAAATGTAGTGGAACTCCCCCCTCTTTTGTATCTTGAGGGTTGGTGTGCATAGGTGGTGAGACTTCGGCACTAGGATGAGACTTGTCTTCTGGTTTATCTTGAATGATAAATCCTTCATTGATATCTAAGAGTAGCATCATCCTCCTTTTTCCTTATGCACATATTTAACAATTCATCTTCAATAGTAGCTCCCAAAGTAGAATTTTCATCCAGAATTCGGAGGTTTATAAATTCCTTTGTAGGTGCAGCTTCAACTTCCTTTTGATTCTCCAAGAAATCACAAAGATAGATTGCAACTTCAATACCTGAAATGGGAGCAAAAAAATTAAATCAACTTTAATATAATCAAATTCAAATAAAAAGACATATCCCTCTAAATAATTTTCAACTCCTTAAAGTAGTGTAACTTATTCCTCTTGATTGAACAATGATCCTAGGAGTATGATCGGGTCAAGAGTGAGGTCGTTAACCTCCACTACTGGAAATCCAGCATTTCCCAACGGTTTAGAACCGTTGGGAAAGGCTTCAGAACCGTTGGTATATGTTATACCAATGGTTCTGCAAACTGTGGGGAAGTAAGCCGTTGGGAAAGGCTTTTCCCAATGGTTTACAGAGAACCGTTGGGGTAGGTTAGAAAAAATCAACCTATCCCAACGGTTTGGCCCGTTGGGAAATCAACATAGAATTTTCTTTCCCAACGGTTTACAAACCGTTGGGAAAGGTTTTTACCAATGGTTCTATGAACCGTTGGTAAAAACAGCTACATAGAGCCTATGCCAACGGTTTTCAAACCGTTGGCATAGGCTTTGGTGTGCATATTGCACAGCAGCCTGCAATTTGCACAGCAGGTCTGGTTTTTGGGCATTCACCCTCGGTTTCAATTCAATTTTCAATCCAATTATGCCCTCGTTTTCAATTCATTTTTCAATCCAATTATTGTACCTGTAACACATATAATGCATACATATAGAGAACAAACCAACACATACAAATAATGCAAACCAACCAACCAACACATATAATGCATCCTGAAAATATACACATCCATAATTAAAGTAGAATTCATAACATAATTATAAACATACATAATTCATTTAGAATTCATTTTAAAATTTAGATGACAATCATATGTGGAATCCGGAATTCAATTCATAATTTGATTGGTTTTTCATATACCATATATTTTTAATAGAAATGATATCCATTTTAAACAAAATACATACATCTGGAATGATACCGGTCACACCGTGCCTCGGATTGAGGCGAGGTTAACTCATACACGTCACAAATGACTCATTGATCGTTGTCCTAAAGTATCAACATATTCCGAAATCGTTTGGTCGGTTTTCCATATGTCAGTTGTTGTTTTCACTTAAAATGAAGTGTTTTTTAAATAAAAGAGAGACACTTTGAATGGTGTCGGCCACACCGCGCCTCGTATTGAGGCGGGGTTAACTCGTACACATCACAAATGACCCATGGATTGTTGTACTAAAATATAAACACAATCAGAATGCGTTTGGTTGGTTTTCCGTATGAATTTAAAATGTAGTCCATTTTAAAGAAAAGAGATACACTTAGAGTGGTCTCGGCCAAACCACGACTCAGATTGAGGCGTGGTTGACTCGTGCACGTAACATATGACCCATGAATCGTTTTCCTAAATTTTCAACAGATTCCGAATGCGTTTGGTCAGTTTTTCATATGTCAGTTGTTTATTTCACTTATAATCTTGTCCATTTTAAACAAAAGAGACACAGTCAGAGTGGTACCGGACACACCGCGTCTCGGATTTAGACGGGGTTGACTCTTACACGTCTCAAATGACCCATGGATCATTTTCCTAAAGTATCAACACAATCCGAATGCGTTTGGCCAGTTTTCCGTATGTCAGTTGATGTTTTTCACTTAAAATGATGTCCTTTTGAAACAAAAGACATACACTTTGAGTTGTGCCGGCCACACCACGCCTCGGATTGAGGTGGCGTTGACTCTTACACATCAAATATAACCCATGGATCGTTCTCCTAAAGTTTCAATGGAAACCGAATGCATTTGGTCAGTTTTCCGTATGTACTTAAAATGTTGTCCATTTTAAACAACAGAAAGTCACTTAGAGTGGTCCCGACCACACTTAGATGACAATTAAATTAGAATTCATAACGTAATTATAAACGTACATAATTAATATAGAATTCAATTTAAAATTTAGATGACAATTATATGTGGAATCCGAAATTCAATTCATAATTTGATCGGTTTTTTCTATACCATATATTTTTACCTCAAATGATGTCCATTTTAAACAAAATACATACACCTGAAGTGATACCAGCCACACCGCACCTCAGATTGAGGCGGGGTTGACTCATACACGTCACATTTGACCCAGGGATCATTGTGCTAAAGTATCGACACAATCCGAATGCGTTTGGTCGGTTTTCCGCATGTCAGTTGATGTTTTTCACCTAAAATGACGTCCTTTTGAAACAAAAGACGGACACTATGAGTGGTGCCGACCACACCGCGTCTCCAATTGAGGCGGGTTTGATTCGTACACGTCACATATGACCCATGGATCGTTCTTCTAAATTTTAAATGGAAACCGAATGCGTTTGGTCGGTTTTCCGTATGTACTTAAAATGTTGTCCATTTTAAACAAAAGAGTGACACTTAGACTAATCCGGACCACACCGCGACTCAAATTCATCCCGGGTTGGCTCGTACATGTCACATATGACCCATGGATCGTTGTGATAAATTATCAAAAGATTACGAATGCGTTTGGTCGGTTTTGCGTATGCCAGTTGTTCTTTTCATTTATAATCATGTCCATTTTAAACAAAAGAGACAGAGTTAGAGCGGTGTCGGCCACACCGCGTCTCGGATTAAGACGGGGTTGACTTGTACACGTCACATATGACTCATGGATCGTTGTTCTAAAGTATCGATAGAATCCGAATGCGTTTGGTCGTTCTTCCGTATGTCAGTTGATGCCTTTCACTTAAAATGACGTCCTTCTGAAACAAAAGACGGACACTTTGAGTGGTGTCAGCCGCACCACATGTCAGATTGAGGCGGGGATGATTCGTACACGTCACATATGACCCATGGATCGTTCTCCTAAAGTTTCAACGGAAACCGAATCCGTTTGGTCATTTTTCCGTATGTACTTAGATTCATCCCGGGTTGGCTCGTAAACGTCACATATGACCCATGGATTGTTGGGATAAATTATCAATAGATTTGGAATGCGTTTGGTCGGTTTTCCGTATGTCAGTTGATGCTTTTCACTTAAAATGACGTCCTTTTGAAACAAAAGATGGACACTTTGAGTGGTGCCGGCCACACCACGTCTTCGAATTGAGCTGAAACCACCGTGCAACATTCTAATTATTATTCGTGATGTGTACGCGCAGACGGCACGTCAATCGGACGTGCGGTTTGCGCGGTACGACTCAATATTCGTGTTTTAAGTGATGCGCGCGCTTCGTAAACGCGCGTGAGGGGTGTCCAAACGGGCCGAACGAAGTCGGAATGGCCTGAAATCAGACAACAAATACGGGAGAGTGATTTATGAAGTGGTCGAGCAGACGGAACGTCAATCGGACGTGCCGTGTGCCCGCGGTGACCGACAACGCAGTTCTGGTGTCATAAACGGCCAAAACGGGCGTCCAACGGTCAAATTCATAGCGGACGACCTCAGATTGAGTTGAAACCACCGTGCAACATTCTAATTATTATTCGTGATGTGTACGCGCAGACGGAACGTCAATCGGACGTGCGGTTTGCGCGGTACGGCTCAATATTCGTATTTTAAGTGATGCGCGCGCTTCGTAAACGCGCGTGAGGGGGGTCCAAATGGGCCGAACGAAGTCAGAATGGCCTGAAATCAGACGAAAAATACGGGTGAGTGATTTCTGAAGTGGTCGAGCAGACGACACGTCAATTGGACGTGCCATGTGCCCGTAGTGACCGACAACGCAGTTCTGGTGTCATAAACGGCCAAAATGGGTGTCAAACAGTCAAATTCATAGCGGACGACCTCATATTGAGCTGAAACCTCCGTGAAACATTCTAATTATTATTCGTGACGTGTACGCGCAGACGACACGTCAATCGGACGTGCGGTTTGCGCGGTACGGCTCAATATTCGTGTTTTAAGTGATGCGCGCGCTTCGTAAACGCGTGTGAGGGTGGTCCAAACGGGCCGTACGATTTCGGAATGGCCTGAAATCAGACGAAAAATACAGGTGAGTGATTTATGAAGTGGTCGAGCAGACGGCACGTCAATCGGACGTGCCGTGTGCCCGCGGTGACCGACAACGCAGTTCTGGTGTCATAAACGGCCAAAACGGGCGTCCAACGGTCAAATTCATAGCGGACGACCTCAGATTGACCTAAAACCACCGTGCAACATTCTAATTATTATTCGTGACATGTACGCACAGACAACGACTTCAATCGGACGTGCGGTTTGCACGGTACGGCTCAATATTCGTGTTTTAAGTGATGCGCGCGCTTCGTAAACGCGCGTGAGGGTGGTCCAAACGGGCCGAACGATTTCGGAATGGGCTAAAATCAGACTACAAATACGGGTGAGTGATTTATGAAGTGGTCAAGGAGACGGAACGTCAATCGGACGTGCCGTGTGCCCGCGGTGACCGACAACGCAGTTCTGGTGTCATAAACGGCCAAAACGGGCGTCCAACGGTCAAATTCATAGCGGACGACCTCATATTGAGCTAAAACCACCGTTCAACATTCTAATTATTATTCGTGACGTGTACACGCAGACGGCACGTCAATCGGACGTGCGGTTTGCGCGGTACGGCTCAATATTTGTATTTTAAGTGATGCACGCGCTTCGTAAATGCGCGTGAGGGGGGGTCCAAACGGGCCGAACGAAGTCGGAATGACCTAAAATCAGACGAAAAATACGGGTGAGTGATTTCTGAAGTGGTCGAGGAGACGACACGTCAATTGGACGTGCCATGTGGTCGCGGTGACCGACAACGCAGTTCTGGTGTCATAAACGGCCAAAACGGGCGTCCAACGGTCAAATTCATAGCGGACGACCTCATATTAAGCTGAAACCACCGTGCAACATTCTAATTATTATTCGTGAGGTGTACGCACAGACGACACATCAATCGGACGTGCGGTTTGCGCAGTACGGCTCAATATTCGTATTTTAAGTGATGCACGCGCTTCGTAAACGCACGTGAGGGGGATCCAAATGGGCCGAACGAAGTCGGAATGACCTGAAATTAGACGAAAAATACGGGTGAGTGATTTATGAAGTGGTCAAGAAGACGGCACGTCAATCGGACGTGCCGTGTGCCCGCGGTGACTGACAACGCAGTTCTGGTGTCATAAACGGCCAAAACGGTCGTCAAACGGTCAAATTCATAGCGGACGACCTCAGATTGACCTGAAACCACCGTGCAACATTATAATTATTATTCATGACGTGTACACGCAGACGGAACGTCAATCGGACGTGCCATGTGCCCGCGGTGACCGACAACGCAGTTCTGGTGTCATAAACGACCAAAATACTGTCCATTTTAAACAAAATAGAGACACTTTGAGTGGTGTCGGCCACACCGCACCTCAGATTGAGGTGGCGTTGACTCGTACACGTCACATATGACCCATGGATCGTTCTCCTAAAGTTTCAACAGAAACCGAATGCGTTTGGTCGGTTTTCCGTATGTCATTTTTTGTTTTCACTAAAAATGAAGTCCATTTTAAACAAAATAGAGACACTTTGAGTGGTGTCGGCCACACCGTGCCTCGAATTGAGGTGGCGTTGACTCGTACACGTCAAATATGACCCATGTATCGTTCTCCTAAAGTTTCAACAGAAACCGAATGC
The DNA here is from genome assembly GCA_963277665.1 of Viscum album. Classification (NCBI taxonomy): domain Eukaryota; kingdom Viridiplantae; phylum Streptophyta; class Magnoliopsida; order Santalales; family Viscaceae; genus Viscum; species Viscum album. Next base: position 214,544,128 of record OY728163.1, read on the forward strand.
GTTTGGTCGGTTTTCCGTATGTACTTAAAATACTGTCCATTTTAAACAAAAGAAAGTCACTTAGAGTGGTCCCGACCACACCGCATCTCGGATTTAGGCGGGGTTGACTCGTACACATCTCAAATGACCCATGGATCGTTGTCTTAAAGTATCAACACAATCCGAATGCATTTGGCCGGTTTTCCGTATGCCAGTTGATGTTTTTCACTTAAAATGATGTCCTTTTAAAACAAAAGACATACACTTTGAGTTGTTCCGAGAGTAATAATCCAATATTATTATTTTCTCAATGACTCTATAATAACCCACATTTTCAAGTCGCGGTCTACTATCTGATGCACTGGCATAACAATCTATTGAGGCAGTAACCATAATACCATCATGTTGTGTTCTCATGTTTTTGGCTCGTTCAGTGACAATAAATCTGTACCCATTGATAACAATTGATTTACAGTCACGAACCATGGTATTAGGACCAAAAGCCAAAACTCTTATTTCCTCAGAGACAGAGTCAGCAGACAAACTCAATACCTGCAATATAAATGACAGTTAAACTTAAGTAAATATTGAAATAATTAATTTAAACAGTAATATTTTTACCTTCAATTTTAACCAAGCAGAAAACTCTTTGCTATGCAAAGTCTCTCTCCTTCTCAAAGATAAAGAACGATGCTTCCTATTTATCATTGTTTTATGTTCCCTGTAGATAAAAAATATGAATAGTTTAACAGATATATATGTAAGATATACATATTCAATTTTGTTACCTGATATAGTCATCGAACAAATCACAGTTGAACAAAACTGTGTGATGTGCCATCTCCCACTCTTCATGGCATAATGTCTTCAATGTATATGATCCAGGAATTCCTCCTGTTTGAGGAAGTGATGGAAAACTGGGTTCAATTTGCTCATATTGTTCTTCTTCATTTCTCATTGGTCTGTTCATTCTTGTAGTAAGATCAGACAAATACACTGAACAGAAATCCATACATTCTTGAGCTAAGTAACCGTTCACGATAGAACCTTCGGGATGATTCTTGTTTCGAACATAAGACTTTAATGTGAACATATTTCTTTCAGTTGGATACATCCAACGAAAAGAAACAGGTCCTCCGAGAAGTATTTCAGTTGGAATATGGACAGTCAGATGCAGCATGCATGTGAAAAATGATGGGGGAAATATTTTCTCCAACTCACACAAAATTAATGGGGCATCTGTCAACATTTTTTGCAAGAAAGACTTGGACAACTTCTTAGCACAAAGATCTCTAAACAAATGGCACAACCGAATAACACCCACCCTTACATTATTGGACAAAAGATGACGGATTGCTATTGGAAGCAACTCATGCAGTAGAACGTGATAATCATGAGTCTTCAAAGATTTTAGCTTCAACTCTCTTCTGTTGACCCGTTTAGATATGTTGGTTGAATAGCCATCAGGAACTTTAATAGTCTCTAATACTTCCAAAAATTGTTTTTTTCAGTAGGTGTCATCACATAAGAAGCACATGAAAGTTGCCATTTATTTTCACTGATACGCACATGATGCAATTCTGGTCTGATGCCCCAATCCACCAAGTCACGTCGAGATCGTAAATCATCTTTTTTCTTCCCCTTGACATTTAGAAGAACTGAAAGCAACATTTCACATATATTCTTTTCAATATGCATTACGTCTAAGCAATGACGTAATAAATTGGTTGACCAATAAGGCAAATCAAAAAAGATACTCCTCTTCCTCCAATTGTAACAGGTTTCTGTGGAAACATTCTTTCTATTTCCAGATTTCATTTGACCCTTCCCGAACGAAAAACTGAAATCTTTCAATTCATTAAGCACATCAGTTCCAGACATACGCTGAGGTGGATCATCGGTCTCTATAGTATTATCAAATCTTCGACGATTCATTCTATATGGATGATCCTTTGGCAAAAATCGTCGATGTCCCATAAAACTGAAACTACAACGATGTTTCAGTCTTCTGGATCGTGTATTCTTCATACAAACTGGACATGACAGTTTTCCCTTCGTGCTCCATCCAGACATCATTGCATAAGCCGAAAAATCATTGATCATCCACATAAGCGCAGCACGCATCTGAAATATGTCTTTCGAACATGCATCGTATGTGCGCACACCTACATCCAAAAGAAGTTTCAACTCTTTTATTAAAGGTTGCATGTATACATCAATATCAATGTCGGGATCAGAAGGACCGATATGAGTATTCTCATGAAAGTGAAAGATTTTTTCATACACAACCATGGGGGAAGATTATAAATGTGTATAAAAACTGGCCATGTGCTGTGCGAAGTAAGCATCTGCCCAAACAGATTAAAACCGTCGCATGAAAGACTCAGCCTCACATTACGCACGTCAGCTGCAAAATCAAGATGTCGAGCATCAAATCTCTTCCATGCAAATCCATCTGCAGGATGAACCAACTCATCATTAGTCTTCTTTCTCTCGGTATCATGCCATCTCATTTTTATTGATATGTCATCAGACATAAAAAGATTCTGGAGTCTGGGGATCAATGGAAAGTGTCACATTACTTTCTGTGGAACGCGGGATGGTGTTCCATCAGATTTTGACTTCCAGCGGGATGTGCCACATTTTATACATTCATTTCGTTCAGCGGTTTCTTCCCAGAATAAACTGCAATCTTTCGGGCAAGCATGAATTTTGTTTCTGGAAAATCCAAGTTCTTCAACTAACTTCCATGCCATATAGTGGTTTGAGGGAATATCTGCATCATCTGGAAGTAAATCCTTCAAGAGGGTAAGAATGTAATCGATTGCTATATTAGAAATCCCATACATAGTTTTTCCATGAAACAATCAGATTAAAAATTCCAGCTTTTTCATTTTATCGCATTGTCGATATACTGGAGTCATGGCAGCATCATTCAATTTTTTCACCCTATCAATATCATCATTTTCACTAGATGCATCAGTTGTCCTCATATCGACGTCTTCTTGAGTCGAAATCCTTTATTTTTCATGATGACGAATAAACGGAAACCGATCATCTAACAAATTCTCCATTCCAGTCCTTTCATTTTGATCATCACCAATTTGAGATTTCATTTTCTCCCCATTGTGATACCACACAATGTAGTTTGCTTGAAAACCATTTTTGGTTATGTGGTAGCTGACTTCTTCACGACTCAACCAAGGTCTACCAACACAATTGGAACATGGGCAGTGTATGCGACCACTATCTGAAGCATTGTGAAATGCAAAATCTATAAAGCTCTCCAAATTGTTTTGAAAATCGCTTGAGATACGATCGGTTTCATACATCCAACTTCTGTCCATTCTGTAAAAAGAATTCATATAAGTTATTTTGTCATAAACAATTCAATAGGATTGAACTTTAATAGAAAATACATTTAAGTAAACGATAAAGGAAGAAAATAATCATGGTATCAACTACACATGTGAAAAAAACATACTAATGTGTTATTGAAAAAATGTAAAACCAACAAGAACTTAATGTGTTATCACATCAGAGCATGCCTCATCCCATAACCATATTAGTAGGGTATCCTCATATGCGATTTACCTTTTTGAATTAATATGCACTTCCTCACCAGGTACCTGAGTAGATTTCATAGATATAATCACCTCACATCCTGTAAGGCTTCCATTATGTATGATCTGCAGAATAATTTGAGTGATCATGAATCATGCATGGGATCTTCCCATGATCACTATAGATTATGAGAAGGAATTATGATAGGTCACATGAAGAACATCAAACACATATTTTAGATAATTTGAGACATAATATAATAAAATAATGTATAAATCTATGGAATTTGGGATAAAAGGATGGATGAAATACTAAAATATGGGAGACTAAGGTGAAGGAAATATATGTTGACCCTAATGTTCATAACATGCATCACCTATGAAATTTTATTGCACTAGGAAATTTCATCATGTTCACAATACATTCCATTGGAAACCTATTTTGATCATTTGATGTCCCCTTGACATGTCAAATAAAATCAGATGGCACCCATGAATATGCCACCCTTGTAATGAAAATCCTTTAATTCTCACCATACAGACTACATGTTTTCCAATAGATATGTATCTCCTTCTATATAGGGGAATCAATACATATTATCTCAGTCTCATATTAAATGTCAGGAATGTTAGATGGCTCCCTTAACACCCTCCAGGCACACCAACTAGGTCATGTGATGTCCTCAAATCATGTCACTATGGACATAAATCACCCTTCAAGACATGTCACACTGACTCTAGAGTTTCCCTCCCAGTGTGTCAAACATGTCTTTTGATGAAAATGGAGAAGATCACCAAAATCAAGAGATTCCCTATAGGCATTACATCCATGATCATGAAATTGCTTCTAGGATCAACTAGTCAGGACTTGTGATGTCCTCCAAACATTCCGTCCTTGATCATTAGAGAAACATCAGACAATCCACTGTACCCCCCTGGACACCCCGTACCCCCCGGGATAGCCCCGCCCACCCTCCTAAACAGCCTACACCCCCCTCCCCTGCAACCCCACCACCACCACCTAGACATACCACCCCCCTGGACACCCCACACACCCCTCCCCCACCAGGACACCCCACTCAGACCCCCAGGACAGCCCACACCCCCTGGACAGCCCCACCCACCCCCGTGGACAGCCTTTCCCACCCCCGTGGACAGCCCCGCCCACCCCCGTGGACAACCCACCCACCCCCGTGGACACCCCCTACCCCCTAGACAGCCCAACCACCCCCGTGGATATCCCACCCACCCCCCTCGACACCCCTTCTCCCTATGGACAACCCCCCACCCCCTTGGATAGCCCACCCACCCCCTGGACACCCCTACCCCCCGTGGCCAGCCCACCCACCCCCCTGGACAGCCCGCCCACCCCTCCTTGACAGCCCGACCACCCCCGTGGACAGCCCGTCCACCCTTGTGGACAGCCCGCCCACCCCCGTACCCCCCTGGACACCCCGTACCCCCCCTGGATAGCCCCGCCCACCCTCCCAAACAGCCCACACCCCCCTCCCCTACAACCCCACCACCACCACCTAGACATACCACCCCCTGGAATGTGTAGAAATAACATAAAAATACATGATATATAGATAGCACAAAATACTCAACCTATGGGTTCACATTAACTACATAATCACACACTTCACTACTACCATAAAACATATAAACCACACCACCACCACACAAGACGCATAGCATTTCTCACATTCATTTATAAGCCACTTCATTCACACTTACATTGTCCATTCATTTAATGTTAAATTAATTAAATCCATTTACCACACATCCATTTCTATTCCATCTCATTTATTTAATATCTTGTTTTTTTTGTTTTAACAGCATAATTTATTCCATAGATAACCAGGAAACTAATAAAACCACCACACAACAACTCACCATCTCACAATAACCATCAACACCATGTTACATCGACCAACCATCTCACCAAAACAACCACATATCATAATAAAAATATTGCACATCACAAACCACCGCACAACCAAAATCACCTCACCACATTATACACCACAACTTCATCACACAACACCTCCACATGACACAACACCACCACACATCATCACTATCATACAACTTCACATGACACATCCATGCCCACTAACCATCACATTACAACCCCACATATCACAAAGCCCAACTGGTCACCTCAATCCCCATAAAACAGCCTACAACATACAATGAAACACAACAAAAAACCTCTCATAGAGGCAACATACCCCAACTTCCACAATTTATTTATTCAAGGTCTTTTATTACATTACCCCTTTATTTAGCACGGACATTATAACACAACTGATATTCCAGGGGAAACTAATTAATTAACAAAATATTTATTCATTTCTCTATTTTACACGGTGAAATCACATCAAAATCCAAACTTAAAACTAAAATATTAGATCAATAACAATAAAAACAAGGTACCATATGTGTATAAAGAAAAAATTACCTGATTTGAGACGATTCAGATGGGTTTTCACCTATTCCTATGGGGGAGTTCGAGAGTAGCATAGAGCTGCAGCTGGATTGATAACTTAAAACTAAAATACTAGAGCAATAACAATAAAAATAATAAAGACAAGGGACCATATGTGTATAAACAAAAAATTACTTGATTTGAGATGATTCAAATGGGTTTTCACCTATTCGGATGGGGGATTTGGAGAGTAGCAGAGAGCTGGAGGTGGATTGATAACTTAAAACTAAAATACTAAAGCAATAACAATAAAAATAAGGAAGTATATGTGTATAAATGAAAAGATACCTGATTTCAGATGGTTTTCACCTCTTCGGATAGGGGATTTCGCGAGAGGAGAGCGGTGGAGCGGATGAAATTAGGTTTCTGTGCGAATGGAGGAGAGCAGCCCCGCGGCTGGATTTGGGGGAAATAATTCCCAACGGTTTTTAAGAACCGTTGGGAAAGAGATGCTAAGGACCCCTTTACCAACGGTTTGAGGAAACCGTTGGCAAAGGGGTGACCCTTTCCCAACGGTTCAACAGAACCGTTGGCAAAAGGGTGATTAACACACCCCTTTACCAACGGTTTGAAGAAACCGTTGGCAAAGGGGTGGCTTTTCCCAATGGTTTCAGTGAACCGTTGGGAAAGGCTTTCTTAATCCTTCAAGCCCAACGGTTTTAGCAAACCGTTGGTAAACACCCGTTGGGAAAAACAACATTTCCAGTAGTGCTCCTCCAACCTTTCTTCAAAACATAGTGCCTCTAGGGTGGTGTCTTTCAAGGAAATGACAAGGATGTCTTGTACTGGCTCATCCTGTTGAAACATAGAAAAATCATTAGAAAATTCAGAACACATAATATCAACAAATGAAGTGCTGGAAATAAAATTATCATCCATACTGTACTCAACTTCTTCAATGTATGTATGTCATATCTCATGCCAACCCTTGAAATAGTATTATGGATGTATCTCATGAATTTCCAACAATATATCAGAGGGTGTTTCAAACTCGAATATTGGCAGCTCTAATGTAACACCTCAAGAAATTTAAATAGTAATTTATTTTAATTCAGAATTCGTTTAATAATTCGTTTTCAGATTTTAATAATAATGAAGGGAAAACATATTTTTTAAAGAAAAATATTATTTTATTTAAGATAATATATTTAATAAATATATCAGTTTATAATATATTTTTTTATAAAAATTTGTTATTATAAATTTATATAATTATATTAATATAAAAAACCAATTTATATAAAAGTTAAAAAAAATGCTCAAAGCTTTATATGTATAAAAAACAGTTCATGTTTTTTTTAAAAAAAATTTATATATTTTGATAAAATAAAATGATAAAAAAATAGAGGAAAATGCTTATAAAAGGATGAGTTACAAAATGAAAAAACATGAGAATAAAATAGAACTAATCATTAATTACAAAAAAATGATAACATAATAACGATAATCATGACTTTAACAATGAGGGGGAGAGAGTCTTAAGATACAAAAAAAGAGACAAAATGTGCAAGTCAAAAAAAATGCTAAATTAAACTTAAAAAAAGTGAGAAAAAAACAAGTGGAAAAATAAAAATTCAAATGATTAAAAAAAATACAAAAAATACAAAAGAAAATGATAAATCAACTCATTAAAAAATAAAAAAAATATAGTAAAATAATAAAATATAAAATATGATAAAATAAAAAGCAAAAAGAAAAAAATGACTTGCGTGAGAGTCCCTCTTTGAAAGTCTTCACGAGTTTAGAGTATGATAAGAATATGATTTATATAAAAATTAAATAAAGTGGAACCCAATTCCATTTTTAGGTTTCCCTACAAGTTTCAAAAGAAATATATATTTATTTATTTATTTATTTATATCTATATCTATGTATAACCCTCTTGTTGCACACCCTGCATAACCTGTACTATCATTTTCACGCTTCCCGATTGCTTCTCGTGTGTCTAAGACACATGAAAAAGGGTTGTTGGTTCATTTCATTAAGGTAAGGGTTTAATTTTATCAATTTAAGTTTAATTTGAAAATTTATATATGTATATATAAATATATAATCAAATCCATCTATCTATTTTCATTTTCATAAATTTAGAGCGTAAGGGGTTAATTATTTTTATGTTCAAATTTATATGTAATGGTCTCATTTATTTTTATCAATATATGTTTATGTTTAAATTAAAAATATATATATACATATAATTATATATATGTATATATTTAATTATCTATCTATCTATTTTAATAATTTATGAATATAAGGGTTATTTCTGTTTTACAATTTATATAAGTATACTTTCTTCTAAATAAAATCATTTAAGGGTTTAATTTATTTTTATCAGTTTATTTTTAAATTATAAGATATATTTATGAATGTAAGGGTTTAATTTTAATTTCAATTTACCAAACTATGACGGATTTATGAAGATATATACATATATGTATATCTTTATATATATGTGTGTGTGTGTGTCCATTTGTCTTAAAAATATATGATGTAAGGGGATTGTTTATTTTTATTTATCAAAGGGTTTGAATCTATTTTCAATATATATATATATATATGTATATCGATCTATTTATATTTTTTTTAAGAATTAAAAGGGATTAATCATTTATTTTCAAATCCACATGCATGGATTTGAATTGGTTTTTAATATATCATTTTATGTGTATATTTTATATATAAATGATAAATGTTATCATTTTATGTGCTAATTCTAAATAAAACCTATCATTTCATGTGCACAAAGTCATTACACATACATAAATGTCATAATTTGTATAATATATAAACATGATCTATAATACATGACATATCATGCATATGTTATTTTTTATTAATTGTATATATATGTGTATTGAATAAATCATATTTACCTAGGAATTTATTTTGAATTGGTTTTATGTGAGAATTTTTATAACATTCTATGTATTTATGATAAGTGGAGATAGTCGGTTACTCCAATTTATCAGAAGATATATTAATTAAGTTATAATTGTAAATTTATTTATTAGAATATGTTGTCAATTTTTTTAAAGTAGAAAACCCAATGAAAAATATGTGTGTGTATATATATAAAAAGCTTAAAATGTTTTCATAAAATCCAACACTATAAATTTGTAAATATGGTAGGGAATTAAGGAGTAAACCCATCCCTCTGCAAGTGGGTAGGCCCAAGACAACCTTCAATGTTTAATGTGGCCTCAATGTTTTGTTTTCAGAAGCTTGCATATTGTTTTCAGAAAAATCACTAGAATATGTTTAAAGCGATTTTTTAGCATAATTAACTTTCAAAGCAGTGAAGTATTTTTAAGGTGTAAGTAATTTCAATGATGTTTTAAAAAGGTATTTATAAATGTATTTTTGAAAGTATTTTCAAAAAATATTTTAAAAGTATTTATCAAAGATTTTTAAAACCCCTTACTGGGAAAAATAATTGTTCACCCTATGTTTTTAATTTATTTCTCATAGTTTTAGTGGATTTTATTTGAGATGTGTATTTCATTGGGGAAACAGCGCATTCAAATACTTTTATTTATTTCCTTTTATTTTGTAGAGTTTTGTAAGTTATATGGAATGTATCTAATTCTCCAAAACCTAGACCAATAAAAGTTCCTGGTATGTAATAAATATTGTATATTTGTTCAGTTTCTTTTATATAAAAATATATATACAGCATTTATATACGGAATATATATACAGAATATATATACGGCATATATATACGACATATATATACGGCATTTATATAAAAATATATATACGACATATATACTGCATATATATATACGACATTTATATGTAAGGGTTTAATTTATTTTTATTAGTACATGTTTATGTTTAAATTACAAAGATATATATACATATAATTATATATATGTATATATTTATATATCTACCTATCTATTTTAAGAATTTATGAATATAAGGGTTATTTCTGTTTTACAATTTATATAAGTATATTTTCTTCTAAATAAAATCATGTAAGGGTTTAATTTATTTTTATCAGTTTATTTTAAAATTACTAGATATATATATACATATATACATACATACATATATATATGTGTGTGTGAATATATTTATGAATGTAATGGGTTTATTTTAATTTCAATTTATCAAACTATGATGGATTTACAAAGATATATACATATATGTATATCTTTATGTGTGTGTGTGTGTGTATCTATCCATTTGTCTTTAATACATGATATATCATGCATTCATTAGTTTTTATTAATAGTATATATATGTGTATTGAATAAATCATATTTACCTAGGAATTTATTTTGAATTGGTTTTATGTGAGAATGTTTATAACATTCTATGTATTTATGACAAGTGGAGATAGTCAATTACTCCAATTTATCAGAAGTTGTCTTAATTAAGTTATAAGTGTAAATTTATTTATTAGCATATGTTTCCAATGTTTTTAAAGTAGAAAACCTATTGAAAAATGTATGTGTATATATATATATAAAGCTTAAAATGTTTTCATAAAATTTGACACTTAAACTTTGTAAATATGGTAGGGAATTAGGGAGTGAACTCATCCATTGGTAAGTGGGTAGGACCAATATGGACTTCAAAGTTTCAAGTGGCCTCGATGTTTTGTTTTTGGAAGACTACATATTTTTTTTAGAAAAAACACTGGAATATGTTTAAAGCAATTTTTGAGCATAATTAATTTTCAAAGCAATGCAGTATTTTTATGGCGTAAGTAATTTCAATGATGTTTTCAAATGGTATTTCTAAATTTATTTTTGAATGTATTTTCAAAGAATATTTTAAAAATATTTATCAGAGATTTTTAAAACCCCTTACCGGGTAAAATAATTTATCACCCTATGTTTTTAATTTATTTCTTATAGGGTTAGAGAATTTTCTTTGAGATGTGTATTTCATTGAGGAAGCATCACGCTCAAAGAATTTTATTCATTTAATTTTATTTTGTATAGTTTTGTAAGTTGTATGGTATGTATCTAATTCTCCAAAACCTAGACTAGAAAATTTACTAGTATGTAATAAATGTTTTGTGTTTGTTCAGTTTCTTTTATATAAAAAAATATACACAACATTTATATGTGCTGAGTCCGGAAGCATGGGATCAGGGCACTATATCCAACTTCTTATTTATTATTCTTTTCTCCTTTATTCTAAGTTTTTTCAAGAAGTGGAAACTTCAGTGGCTTGTTCGAGTACTATTATACTCTTTTGGTCCTCTTGAGCTAGATAGTTTGGTCAAAGGAATTTCATGGTCCTCTTTAACCAAAATTGAAAAAATGATACATCCTTATACAGTGCTTTAAAATCAAAAAAATCAAAAAAATCATCAAAAAAAGAAAATGTGGTATCCATTTTAAATGTTTTTTAATGCTTTTTTTATTTTTTATTTTGAAATAAAAAAAAATAGAAAAACCACTCAAGCAAACATTATTTCCCCAAAAAAAGTGAAAAAAATTGACGACGTAATTATCGTAAGGATGGTCAAAGATACATTTATAGTGACCAATATATAACAGTGGCTAACCTTGGGATCACTCTCAAGAAATAAGTTTCAAGAGACCATGGGGTATTTTCAAAAAAATTAGAATCACTTCCAACACTTGCACTCTCCCAAAATGAATAAATTTCCCAAGTAGATCACTCCAGCCAAGAATTTCTCTGATTGAAGTGATCGTCGAAGGGTCAAAAGTCGCACAATCCTCACTTAACAGCTCAATTGAGCAAGTAAAAAATAAGTGGAAGAGGATCAAGGGAAATTAAGGAGCGAATAAATTTGGTGTAAGAATGCACTATTGCATACTCCAAATCACCTTCATGGTCCACTTAGAATAAAGAAGAGGTGACAATAATCATGATGAAGCTCGAGTATCCAGATCATGTTGGGATTAAATTCCTGAAACAGATCTCGAAATTTAACTCTCAATTACTGGAGATTCGAAATCACATAACAAAGAGAGAAAAACACAAATAGCACAATTCAAAAAAAAACGCACAATAGTATTTGTTAGGTCGGAATATACAAAGTAACACAGAAGGGGTTAATTTTTTATTCTCTAGAAACTTCCACAACTCTAAATTTTGACACCCACTGTGATTTATGTGAATATGCATTTTTTTTCTTCTGTATGAAAATATGCAGCGAATAAAAAAAAATAAAGAACCCAGATTTTTATAGTGGTTTGGGCATAAAGATCCCCTAATCCAACCTTCCAATCACTCTCTCTACGAGCTTGGTAAATTCCACTAGAATTGTCCTCTTATCACAAGACCAAGAAACGACAACTGAGTGCAGGAAGTTAACACCTTTACATCAAGGCTAAACAAAACAAAACCTTCTAGTTCTATAATAGATAATTTGTTATCCACGGCTTATACCGAGAATCTGATACTCTATCACAATTGAGTACAATTAGTCGAAACTCCAAAAAATCAAAAGAGATTGATTTCAAAGGTTCTAGTTGATCTTCACAGTTTCAGCAGTACAAAACTGATAAAAGATGGATCTTCCTCTTCAGAAAAGAATATATTCAATAAAGAAACAGTCTGAAGCAATCCTTGTTTCATAATGATATCAATAATATAGAAACTAAATAGTAGTAGTAATCTTACAATAGTAAAAGATTGAACATGTTTATCTCCAAAGTGTAGCTTGTTTCAGAATCAATCATTCATTGCAACAGCACTTTAAAAGATAATTTATATAATAGTCACAAATATTAATTGGTTATCACACACACATATATTTATATATTTTAATAGATACTCTAAAAGAATATATAAAACATAAAATTTTCTTCGATACACCAGATCCAAAAGAATATCCTGATTGATCAAGAAAATTCAAATTCCAGTTGACCAAGAGAGTCGTAGCATCCCATAAGAATAAGAGTGATTTTCTCTGATGAACATGATTCTTTGAAACAATCAAAATGGTCCTTAAATTGGTCTTTAATACTGACTTGACTGTTGTAGCAATCTCAGATTGAAAACATGGCTTCAAAAACTTCATCGTTGTAAACACAACGTAGGGTTGAGCTGCGCAATGTAGGGTTCCTTTGCGTAGTGTAGGGTTCCTTTGCATAGTGTAGGGTTTCTTTGCATAGCGTAGGGATGATAATCCATATGTTTATCATTATCAACATAGAATCCCGAATGTAACATTAATTAACCATATGTTCAACTTTTTTGCATGTAGTGTATGAACAGTAAATCCAGACTCCAACATAGGGTTACTAATCCATACGTGTGTCGATTTTCCGAACGAAAGGATATCAATCCAAACACAAATTGTTTATCATAGTGTAGGTTTAATGCCATATGCAAGTGTAAACTTTTCAGCGTAATGTAGGGTTGATATCATACGCAAGCATTTCACTTTTCCAATGTAACACAGGTTTGATACCATGCGCAATCATTTCACTTTTCCAGTGTAACGTAGGGTTGATATCATACGTTCATTTACCAAATGTAGGGTTTTGAAATAGTGTTTCCAAATTTATTCCCGTAATTTTAAATTTCTTAAACAAAATATAAATTCCTCAAAACTTGCTCAAGAAAAATTTATTAGAAAACAAACAAGAGTATTTGTGAACATAACAATCATCATAAATTATAGAGTATTTTTGAGACAATACATGCCCAACATTATTCAAAAAACATAAAACATAGATAATGATATTTACAAATACAAAATAGAAAAGTAAAACACAACAAATTGGAAGAAGAATAAGAGGGTAGAAAGTTCATGTCTCTAGATAACAGAGACATTCCCGTGTATGGGGTAGTTGTTCTTCGGTAAAATGAGATGCTAAGGTTATAGAAGGGAGGGAGAAATGGTGGGTAAGAACCTATCATTGAATGGAAGTCACCATTGGTGGTGACGAATGGTAGGTAAATTTAGAGTTTTCCAAATTTTGAGGAGACTGGCGGTAGGTTGGGAGTCACTGTTGGGTCCAATGGTGACTCGTCAAGCAATGAGTCCAGGACCTGACAATGGGTACGATGGGTGATGGGGACTACTAAAAAAATCAAAGAAACAAAAGAAACAAAATAAAATCAAAACATAAATTAAATTAAAAATTTCAATTTAACAAATGAAATTGCAAAAGAAATAAAAATTAAAACATTAAAATTTACATTATAAATTACAAAAAGAGAATGTAAATTTTTAAATTATCTCAATTATATTAATTGATAACAAGAGTAATTGAAATTAAAATTTTCTAAAAATATGTTAAACAAAATAAATTGATAAAATTAAATGTTTTACAACAATAAAAATATAAATTCACTTTACTCAAAATAATTAACAGTGTTAATAAACTCAAAGAATTAAACAAGGTATTGGGTGGTATCCTATTCAATTACATTGGATTCCAAATAGCTTTTAATCTAGAGCAATGAGTATACCTATAAGGGTCTGAGACTGCCCAACCCAATAAGCCTAATTTGATAAAAAGGATTGATATAGCTTAATTTTTTAAGTCTTGTTCATAAAAATACCTAAATTTAAATGTATGGTAAATAATAGGGTTGGGATTGAACTTAAATAAGTGACTAGGTACGTGACCCTACCGGCTCGATTAAGTTATATTATAAATATATATTTTTAAAAAATCACAATATTAGGTATTTAATATTTCAGATTAAATATTATTATATGTAAAATTTGTTTAATTTGATAATATATTAAAGCCTGATAGGCTTTTTTTTACAAGACTTGATCGGAAAACAGGATTTTTTTTCAAGACCCGATTAATAAATGGTTCGTTTTTTTTCATTATGAACCTGATAGGCCTAGCCCATGTACAAGTATAATAATGAGGATGTGATATGTTTCATATTTGAACGGGGTTCGGGTGGCAGTGATTAGGTACAATAAACCTGAATTTGTTTATATATTTTTCTATTGTTTAATTTTTAACATTATATATGTGTGTGCGATCACCGTGAATGGGATTAGTGATGGTGGGTGTCTCAAGTACCAGACTTTGTCACCATGTTGCTCTGATCACTACCCCCACCCTCTTATCACACACACCCGTGCTTCTTTCACAAACTAATTTGTCGCTCCACTTCCCTTATCCCATTGTCACCCACATCCATGTTCCACCGTACATCACCCCCCCCCCCACAGTGTACTTGTGGTTAGTGTTGTAGAACCACAACAATGTTCCACCACTAATGAGAATGACACCAAATATTACATGTGTTGATTGGATTTTGATTAGGGTAACTTTCATTGAGGTTAAATAGGTGATAATCATGCTTGAGTTTCAATATCATAATTCAAGTTTGATATTGGGGCCTCCATTCTCATGAGTACCCAACCCGTCATCTCAATTTTGAAGTAATATGTAAATTAAATAGTCTATTGAGAATGAGAATACATTTTAAGTTTCTCATTGTTGGATATTGACTGTGTTAACATCGGAGAACCACAGAAATGTTCCACCCACAATGAAAGTGGCATAGAGTCTTTCAAGGACATAAAAAATGAGATATCCTAATAGATCCTTTGTAAAATTGTTGGATTCAAATTGGATTTATGTCTCGGTTCTGCTTTTCATTGCTATAGAATCATGAAAAAACAATGTTAATCTTTATATCACAAAAAAAAAGTGTCGATAAATGGAAAACTTTATGAATGCTAAAACAAAATCACTGATAAGGGTATACTTTTATCAATGCAAAAAAATCCACTAATAAATATTGACATTTGTCAGTGCTTTTTTAGCACTGAGAAAGGTTGTAATTTATCGGCGATTTTGTTTAGCACCGATAAAGATGGCCCTTTATCGATGCTTTTTAACATTGATTGAGGTTATCATGCATAATATAATCTATATATACATATTTACATATTAATAAATATGATTTATATAAAAAAATATGTATATTTATATAAATACCACATAGACACACACACTAATTTATACTTATTTATTGAAACGGTTTCGGGTAAAAACCCTTTTATTTTGGAAATAAAACATCATTTTAAATAGCATGAGATAGAACCTTTACATGACCCATACATTGTGAGTGAGTGCACTAGACTCCACACCTATATGTACTGAGATAATTGATAATATTAATTTGAGGTGATTTTATCTTAATTAAAGAATGAATTGAAGTGAATTATAGCTAATGTGCATATGTATATTCATTGCATGGATGTGAATGATCATGATCCTAGAACAACCTATGTATGTGAATGGTTTATTTAATATATTATTTTTGAATGATATTTGTAATAATTTTATTAAATTAAAAAATTGGTATGTGTCATCCTATCCTCTCAGTATGTAAAGGGTCTACGTTCCCACCATTTATTTTATGTAAACTACAACACCCTAGGATTTTATATGTATTTCCTTTGAAATAAACTTGAAGTATTCAATAATTTGTTTTACATGTAACATCGAGTTTAAATGAAATGTGACATAATATACTAATATAACCTAGTCGTTGGATTGATAGATATGAATAAGATTAACCATATTTTGAAATATATGTTTAATGGTTTAGGATGATAAAAATGTATATAAATAATTTAAAATGGGAATATGAAATAATTAATAAAATGTTCCATAGATTTACCAGTATTATAATGGTTTGAGTTCTTTAGGAGAGGATCTTGAAAATCGTGTTCTTTTTGAAAGAGTGCATAGAGAACTTCCGAAGAAGTGTCCTACTAAAAAGTTTGTTATAGATGAAATTAATAACTTTAAGGAATATACACTTTATGAGCTTATTGGATCATTATTAAAATGTGATTTGTAACACAAAAATATTACTAAAGAATTTAATTCAAAGAAGGTAATTTATGTTAAGTCAAATGTTTATATTTTCTCTTCTAATTTTGAGTTATAGAGTAATTATGAGAATTATATAACTTATGTTAAAAAATGATGTTATAAAAGAAATAATACTCAAGGATATCCCAAAAAATATTATTCTAAAGATTATTATAAGAAGAAGAAGGTAATTTTAATTATAATGATGCTCAAGACATAATTTGATATGAGTGTAGGAAAAGGAGGCACATCAAACATGATTTCCCAAGGATAAAGAAAAAAGAAATTAAGAATAATCAAGACAATGAATAAAATAAACCGATGATTTTTTATGGAGTTTCACTAAGAATTTATGTAATGATAAAGAATATGGTTCTGAAAAGGATGTGGAAAACTTATGTTTAATGGATTCATAAAATCAAGTAAGTGGATCTACTTATTATTCATCTTTTAAATCTAAATCTGAAAAACATAATGTTGATGAATTAATTAAATAATATGAAAGGATTGAATATAAAGTTATAAAGATCACTAGTTTATATGATAACCTTAACATATGACATAAATATGTTCTTAAGGTGAATGAAAATCAGAAAAAATCTATCTAGGAAGGATTAAAATCTAAAAATACTAATATGAAATATGCACATAAAATATGGAAATTTCTCAAGGAAAAATTAATTTTTCTCTTGCTGAAAATGAAAATTTAAAGTGATAAGTTGATTTTATATCAAAGTGCCATGAAGTTGAAAAAGGGAATTTTGATATCATTCTTAGGGAAAATGAAAAGCTCAAAAATAAAATTCAAAGTTTAAAGTAAAATCTATCTATTTTTGTTTAAAGTAGAGAAATTTTTTATAAAATGATGAGTTTTAATAAAATGAACAAAAAAAGATCTGGTCTTGGTTATTCCAATAATTTACTCAAAATTCACTAGAACTTAATTGTTAAAAGCACTAATGGAACTACATTTACTTCAACATGTTTTAGATTTCATATGAAAGGAAATTATGATAATTAGCGTTCCTTAATATTTCCACAATCTCTTAGACATAATAAATATTTTATTTATAAATATTTATCTTCTATAATTTTTGTAAACAAGTGTTTGAAATCAGTTTGGATTCCCATGAATTCATATGCTAATCCCATTGGACCCAAATTTTCATGAGTACCAAATCTTTCCTAAATCAATTTTTGTAGTAAGTGTATTTAAAGTATCAAAAAGGATGTTTAGTACATGGATAGTGTATTCTCAAGACACATTACCAGAGATATATCAATTTTTTTATCATTCAATAAATGTGATGGAGGCACTATTACTTTTGGTGATAATTCTAAAGGAAAGGTAAAAGGTTTTGGTTATGTTAGAATTTAAAATTCTGTTATTAATTCTGAAGTTTTATACATTTAAGAATTGAAACATAATTTAATAAGAATTTAACAACTATGTGATGATCGAATGTTTGTTAAATTCCAAAATGATAAATGCATTGTATTAAAGTTTAAGTCTATTTTGTTTTATGAAAATAGAAAACACAATATTTATTAAATTAATTTTGCTGAATTAACTGATCAAAATGAAAAATGTTTAATTGAAGTACAATTTGATAACATTTTGTGGTATATGAGGTTAGGACATGGTAATTACAGGTCGATGCACATGTTGTCCAAGAACCAAACATGCTTAAAGTGGACAACACCTTTGTGAATCTTTATTGAAAGGTAAACAACATAGAAGCAATTTCAAGTCAACTAATTAAGTAAAAACTATAATTCCTCTTGATCTTATTCATTTATATTTATTTGGTCCTATCAAACCTATTATTTTGGGTTCTAAGAGATATTTTTTTTTATTAATGATTTTACTAGATATACATGTGTTATTTTCTTACACTCATATCTGTAACTTTATCTGAGTTTATCATTTTTAGTAAATTGGTTCAAAATGAGAAATGAGACATGATTAAATTAATTAGAAATGATCAAGGTAGTGAATTCCAGAATTTTGAATTTATCAATTTTTGGGAAGAAAATGGGTATTTTCATAATTTATCAGCTCCTAGAACACAACAACAAAATGGTATAATAGAAAGGAAAAATAAAACTCCTCAAAAAATGACTAGGACCATGTTAAATTATTTCAATATACCTAACTATTTTTTTTTGGAGAATATGTGAATACATATTGTTATGTTAGTAATAGAATTATCTTAAGAACTTTGTTAAAAAAAACCTTATGAGAAAAAACCTAAAATTGGCTATTTTAGAGTTTTTGGTTGCAAAGTTTTCATTCCCAATAATAAGGATATTTTAGATAAATATGATGAAAATATGATGAAGTTATTTTCTTAGGATATTAAAATAATAGTAAGGCATATATAGTATATAATAAAATAACCATGGTTATTGAAAAATCAATTCATGATATGTTTGATGGAAAATATTTGAATAAAATGGATGATGATATTGGTTAACTTGAGGATGAATTTAGAGATTTTAATTTTGAAGAGGAATAACATCAAGATAAAGATGAACATATTGAGGGGGAGAATATTTCTTCTCAATCTAAACCTATTCAAGAAAGATCTTGGAAGAGTGAGGGGAGAATAACACAATAAACAAAGTGAATTCATCGAATTTCATTGTGAACCCTATCATTGATCATGAGTGTAGGAATCAAAACATAAGATAAATATGGAACAACAATTATTTTAGGTTAAAGGAGAAATAATCAACATGATCATGCTTAAGGATAAGTAATCATATATTCAAAGTTTAAATCATAATCCATGCTAGTAATCTGAAAATAAATGGGCAAGAATCCCTAAATAACAAGCCCTACCTCATCATTGGATTAATCATTGGTAAATAATGAGTTTGTAATGATGTCATTGGTGAGTTCCAAGAATTATTTTAGTTAATGAGACCTATGGAATTTGATTGATGATCCTCAAATCCCCATGCTCGATGTCAAAGATCCTCACAATGAGAGATCTCCCACTCCTATGGAAATATCTCAGGTTATGAAGTTAACTCTAAGTATTTTCTATAAAAGGGTATAAAAAGAAGAGAACCAGGTTTGGTTGAATTAAATTATACAAAAATAAATTAATTTTATTTATTTATTTTATTTAGCATCTTCCCATGATAGTGCATCGATCAGAGGTTTGATGCGAATGAACTTTATGTCTTGCCTATGGTAAACCACACATTTTAAATCTAACAATAGTCTAAGATTTCCCGTATGATGTTTCAATCAATAGGAATTCCATTATATAAAATGATATGAATGTTCTTGGTTTAATATCATCATGCCAACTCCAAAAAAACAAAGATTAATATATAGAAATATCCAAAGGGTCCAAACATCAAATTGAAGTTGTTAAAATTTTATTTCTAATGGAAACTATAAAGGCTTTTGGTCCCAACCCATTTTGAGTCCTTGTGGACTAGGGTCTAAAGGTAGAGGGTCACTAGGGTTTTTCCAGTGACACCATGGAATGCACATTGATCAAGGGGATGAGAGTTTGGGTTCATCAAACATTTTATGGGGGAATTATTTCCTAATTTAGGAATCTCTTATAGATTTAATATGTGTTTTTGAATTCTTCCCAAATCCCAATGTGAGACTGTTTACCCTTGTGTTAATGACTCAATCAAAATTTGGTGTTAATGTGAACATCAATTACCCCCAAAGGTTTCCCATTTATGCAACCATTGTATATATTAGACACTCCATCAACATAGCCATCTATATATATCAAACCCTCTCCCTATTTCCCTTAATTTTTATTAATGCATTGATTTAATGTTGTATAACTAGGCACTTTAGAGTTTTAGAAACATCCAAGTAGGTGATATGTGTTTATGGTGTTGGTATTGGGCCTGTAAAGGGGCTTCCTACATATACCTATAAAGGGAATGTTAAACTACATAGTTTGGTGACACTTAATGGAACATGTAGTACCTTTTAGGGTCATGTGAGAGGATAATAGTGGTTCCTTTTAAGGTTATTAATCCATGAACACTTCGAAGTAGTTTAATGTCATGTGGAGTAGACTATTAGGCAAATGGTTCCTAGAAATGGATGGTGTGGGACTTACACATAAGCGACCCTTTCGGGTTCTTCCTATTTTTTGGTAACTAAACAGGAGAGGGTATGGTTTGTTTGGAATGTGGGGACATGGCCCTTTGAGCATGATATGTACTCATCGAGAATATGGTTGGATGAGTAAACATTTCATAGGGAATATGCCCCAAGTGGAGGTAAACGGGTTTCTGAGAGGGAATATGGCCCAATGAGTATGTTCATCTAAGCTCATAGGTAATATGTCTCACTGAGGAAGGACGTGGGTTTTTTCATTAGGAATATAGCCCTATAAAGATTGATTCATTGGGAATATATCCTTAGAGAAGATAAAAAATAATGGTGATGTTGGGTTTGAACCACAAGAAGTTTTCCTATGCATACTCTTAAAAAAAGAAATCAAATCCCATACAGTTCGATTTGCATAGTTTAAAGTCATGTGACTAGACCATAACATGCAATTTAATATCACGAGACAGTGAAATATTCATAAAGTTTTACATCTTGTTAATAAGATGTAGGTGTCGTGAGATGAACAACAATAGGGTATTGAGCGGGTCATGTGCATGGGTGACCCAGATGCCTCACATAGTCTATGACTTAAGTTAAGGTAGGAAGAGTTTGGGATTATACCTAAAAAAGAATTTTAAGTCTTCCATGAGAGATGCAAGGATATTTATAGGGTTTACGTAGGGTGTTGATCATATCACTTTCTCTCTCATTGACTCGATGATTGAGGAGGATGAAATAAACAATGGGAATGTGGTTGGGGCTTATACCTAGTGAGGAATCTCATGCTTGCATAGCTCATTGATCAAAATCAGATTTTCGGTGCTCCAACCACTAGGATGAGCATCTTAAGCTAAGGGAGACTCATCTAGTGTCCTTTAAATAGAGACCCCTGTTATCAAGTGGATATGTGGTTGTGACCACTCTAGGAGTTATATATATATGGTAGGAAAATCCCATAACATCCTTTTATCAATGGAATACATGATCAAATGGGTGTACCCTAATGTACATAGCCTAATCATGTATGTCTAGTGGATTTGAAGAAGATCTTGATTTGGATTAGTCTGGGTTTTGACCTTAGCGCAAGGAGGCCATGAATTTAATTTAGGTTAAGACAACATAGGTGGGTGTAATGAAAGAATGGATATTAAGGAGGTTTGATTCTCCATCTAGGGTACTTATAATAGTGATCAAATGAGCATCAAATACTTAAAAGTTGAATTCTACTATAAGGAGTGAAATTAACACCCTAGATATCCTCCCTCTCACATAGGGGTACATGCTACATGAGGAGGGATATTGTGTAGGATGTGATTTAAGGGATACACAGAATGGGTCAGCTTGTGAAGGGGTTCTCCGTTAGCATAGGGGACTCCCTTCAGTGTAAGGGTTTGGTGTTCATAGAGGAGTTACCCATTCATGAAGGGACTCTGCAGCAGCTTGTCGTTCACAAACAGGCCCTACGGGTATTTCCTTCTTTATTTCTTCCACTTGATTCCTTAGTTACTCTGTATGACTTTGTGTATTAAAGTTTTGATTCTCTTCCGAATTTCCCAAATTGGTAAGTCTCTCTTCACAATATTTCTCCATTGGTTCACCGTATATATTTTGAGGTAGTTCTGGAGTATTTATAGGTGGTGTTAGGAAAAGTTTTCCTAAAATAGGTGGTTGTGTAAGGAGTTCATGATCACGTAGTGCACCAGTCAAGTAGCCACAAATGACGCAAGATCTAGAGGTAACTATGCAAAAAGGGTGAAACTAAAACCTTTAAACCACAATTGATGTTAGTTTTTGATCCAACGAGGTGCTTCGCAAAAAATGAAGGCGCTTCATGGAGGACCTAAAATCATTGTTTGGAAGTCTCAAATGACATCGATTTTCAAAAAATCAGCATTCTTTTATGAAGATCAATGCATTTTAAAAATGCACCTGGCACTTCATGGAAAATTACTTTGCAAAACAAGTGATGATTTGTGAAGCACAAGATCTACTTTACAATAATTTTCCATTTATAAATTTTCATTCAATATTGATCTTTGATTTAATATTTTGACCTTCTATACAGTGATTCTAAAGTTTTTTCCCATTTTTTGGGTCTTAAAAATTACAATTAAATATAAACATTAACACATTGTGATAATTCAACATGAAACATCCTCAAGAAACCCATAAAAGGAATAAAACCACAAGTAAATAAAATGATCATGAACATGAAATACATGTCATTGTGGTCTATACTGAATATCATAACTTCGATTGTAAATATATAAAGGGAAAACATTTGAAATAATATAAACATTTTGATAATGAAGTAAATGAATAAGATAAATGATTCTAATGATGTAAGGATATATATAATAATGCAATATGATTTTTATATATACAGGCTTTAGACATATAAGAATTGGACATATGGTCATCGGATATATGGCCAGTGTATATATTGGCATATTGAAGTTGTGTAATTGTTAGTAAAAAATTAAAATTAATACAATTTACAAATAATAAATAGATATGGAATGAAATAAAAACAATTAATTAAAATATTTTATTATAAATATATATTTTTTCTTACATAATGTTATTATTATTTTCAAAAATAATGATTCTGTGTGTTTATAAAATTTAAAGAAATATTATAACAAGAATATATTTATAAAAACTGAATGGTCAAATGATAAATAATTATTTTTAATGAGCTGTGATTTAAATCATTTAATGCTAAAAAGATATTTCTTATCAAAGAATTGTTTTTTAAAGTGTTGTGGACTTTTATATTAAGAAATTAAATTGATCGATTTTAAAGGATTACTTTAATAATGTGTTTAAATATATAAGTAGATATATCAACACTCATTTAATTAGTAATTTATATGAAAAGTATTAAGAATACTTAAAATTTAAAAATGCATTTTTCAATAAAAATAGATTTTTCTATATGTTTTTATGTTTTTATTTAAAAGTTAAATTTATCATATTTAGAAATTGAATTAGATTAAAAAGGAGTCCAAATTTGCAATCATTACATCAAAATTATGTAACACGGTAAATTTAATTTTTAGGCATAAAAATAAGTTATCGGGTAAGGAAATTGAGTTACCATAATAAAGGAAAAATGACTTTAAAAGGTTAAACCGAGTGATAAAGACTTAAAATGTCATAAAAACCTATCTCTAAATTGTTTCAATTAGAGGATGCATAACCTATATTTATTATTGTTTCACTTTTTATCCACATCACTTTTAAAATGACAACCATATACATTTAATAATAAATATTTATAGAATTTTCACTGAAAACTGGCCTATAAAAAAGACTCCTACTCTACTCCCCCAAAACAATATTTTCCTTTGATACTATATTTAATATATTCCCATTTCTACTATCCTAAAACCTTGTTATACATTTGTTAGATTCTAGTTCCAAGGAGGCTTGAATCTTTCATTCTAAAGGAACCTTGTCGACAAAGAGAAAATTCAGCAAAGTATTTAAGCTCTTATCAAACTTTTTCAATTATCTTCTCATATCAAATTTTTATAAATCTCATTCTTAGATATAATGATGTTTTTTTAACATAATTCTAATTTTTCAAAAATTATATTACTATTACACACCTCTAAACTCTTACTCATTCATTAATTTAACAAGTTCTTGTTTGGGTCAGTTAAACCACCTACATGAATAATGTTATACTAACATAATCATTTTCATAATGAATAATTATTAAGACATTGATAATAGTAATATATGTAATTAAGGAGTAATATTTGATATTAATATAGTTATGAAAATGTGACACTAAAATTAAATGGTCATTATCAAGTAACATATTGTTATTAATAAATTACCTGAAACATGCTCATCATGAATTCAATTCTCATAAACCATACTCATACTTTCCATAAAATATACATGATACTGAATAAATAATTGTAACACAATGATTCCAATACCTTGAACAATTTGGGAGTGATAAATTTTTATCAAATAACTTGGATCAACGCCCTCATTATGAAACTAATACAAAATAATCAAAATTAAGAACATCTGATGATGAAAATAAACAATAACATACTAATATATGTGTAACAAATGATTATAATTGTAGAGTATAAATGGTAATATATATGAATAAGGATATGAAATAATTTATTAATACGTTTATATTTAATATACATGTTGGCTTGTTACATTTTAGAACCTTTATTTTTGTTAACATGTGACTTAATTATAAACTGGTAACAAGCAAAAATGAACTGATTGCATGTTCAGACACCAGCTGAGGGTTGAAGCAGGTACTTGGGTATTTAGTTACATTGTACTATTTTACTTTATATCTGCATGCTTGCACACTGTTACATTTCCATTACACGGGTCGGATGTTATATACATCGTTGGTGGTGGCCCACTGAGATTTATATCACACCCTCTTCGGGCATTGTTTGGTACTCGAGGAAAATTATATGAATATAGATGTTGATAAAGGGAAGAATACGGCTTCGAACACTTGATTACATGCTGTTTAGGATGGATCTTGATAGCAGATGACCGAGCCGAAGCTCAGGATGCTTGGGTTAGTTTTTGATTTCCTTTAAAAAAAATTTGAACATGCTATGTCTTTTATATTGTATCCATGTTTTCCAATTTTCTAGTGGCATGACATATCATCATTAGTTGTTGTACACTTGTATGTTATTCCAATTATTTTAGTTGTTGTTGTTGTATCTATTTCCTAATGTGTCTTCTATTTACATATATTGCTTCTGCTATTTACCTTTGTTCGTACTTATCCGGTGTGTTGTACTTTGGTAATGAGGGCATAGCATCCCCACATACACATCATATGCCCTCACAGCTAATCAGCAGTCTCTGGCGTTTGGAGAGATGCGTTTGAGTCCATGTGTCCCACCAGGCTTGGAGCATATATTAAGTGGAATTAGGGTTCGGGACGTCACACAAAGTCCCTTTAGGGTCTGAAACACAAGACACCTACACGAGGACCCTTCCTTCCCTAAGTGAAGTACCACATTTGTGAGGCCACTCTCCTTAATCAAGGACCTATGCGAGACCCATCCAGGGGCACCTAAGGAGACCCGTGGTGCCCAGGCTAAAGCCTCACCCAACTGTTGTTACCCAAGTGGTCCATTTCACAAGGCAAACCCAGCTCGCGGAGGCCTATACCCCCTCTGTGAAGCACTACCAGTTCCTCTCAAGCCCTACGTGAGGCACCTCTTCCCTCTAAGCCAATACCTATGAGAGCCTACTTTTAATCCCTCTTCCAAGCCACCAATGGAAGGGTTCCTCCCCCTTTGGATCCCTCACCCAAGGGGGACTAATTTGAACCCTCCACTGAAGCCTCTGGAATTGCAATACCATGAAGAGGGGCACACCAGCGTATCTCCCATTTGAATTTTCATTCCTACAGTCAAAGGTTTCCTGCACTTGTCCCACCTGACGATTAGGGCCCCCAAGGTGCATGTGGATTTGCATTCCCACAGTCACGAGGACCCCAACCCTGGTGATAGTGTTACAGAGTTCCTAGTTTTGGGTACTAAGGCTAGGACCATATAGTTCCATAGTCGTCTCTAAGACCTAGAGCCTCTGGTTCCAGTCGTGGAGGAGGATCACGCTTGTAATTCTTTTTGACATGGAATGACATCCTCCTTCCCTGCTACAGAACCAATTTTAGGGTATCCCCCCTAAAGTAATCACCCAACCTTTCTTGTGGGAGGTTTTACACTTGCTCATCTCCTCCTCGAGGGTCACGTATAAACGGGTAGTCATACCTGACTATCTAGAATACGAAGCAGGAGAGGGAATGGGTGCATCCAAACCCATCCTCCCGTACCCTCAGCCTCTTCCACCAGCGGAGGAAGAGAAGTGTGGGGTTTACCGGATCTTCCACTTCCTCCTGTTTCTCACATTCAAGCATGACTCATCATGACTTGTGTGGGATTAGGGGACAGCCATGATGATGGAATCCACACCATCATATGCATGTTTTGGCAAAAGATCTTCGCCCAAATCTTTCTCTCCTTCCTTCAGAGTATCTCTACAAGCATTGGTCCTCAAGGTCATGTATCTAACCTTAGGGCAAAGCTGGTCGTTTGGTTTCTTAGATCGTTTGTCTCCACTTGTTTCTCATATCGAGCATAACTCGTGTGGGTTTAGAGGTTAAGGATGGTCATGACATCTATATGATCCCAAACCTTTTTGGGACTCCTACTAGGTATAAGCCCAAATATCTTACCCTGGGGCATCCATTTCAGGATTAAGCCCCAATTATATCACCAAACACACCCTGGGCATCCTCCTTAGGAATAAGCCCAATGAAACCTATCCATGGGCCTCATTCCAAGTGTAATCCCCAACTAATCAAGGGCATCATCCTTATGAGTAAGCCTCAACCCATCCATGGGCATCCTTCTCAGGAGTAAGCTTCAGCTTAATCCTATCAAAGGGTCATACTCCCCTATGAGAAAAATACAAGGGACTTTATAAGTGTAGGTCCTTATAGGAAGTCTCCCTAAGGTTCAAGCACAACATCCCAAATCAACCCTACTCTCTCTAGACCACGTTCCCATTAAGGTCTAATTCAACATGGAAATTCATATTCTTTCCAAGTTCCATGGGCTGCTTCGGTATAAGTCTCACACCACACTTTGACTAGGCACCTTTCGCCCAAACGTCATTGTCACATGATGCTAAACTAAAGAGTTTGGTCCTTATCACATGAACTTAAAAAGTATGATGTGCCACATTAAGTGGCACCAAACTATGTGTGTTCTGATTCCTTTCACAACGATGTGTAGGAATCTCATTTCAAGGGTTTGATCACGATACCAAAACTCCCGTCTCCCTGGATGATGATACACTACAGAGCACCCCCCTGTGTGGCTAGAAAACCAAAATCAACGTAATAACAACCAAAGAATCTCTAATCAATACATGAGAGGACACCATTGACGGAGAACCTCGAATACATACATATATCTCCATTAATGAAGAACTTCATATACATACAGATGATTCTAAACTCCATACATGCTAATAATTGATGTGTCTGGGCTCTCATCCTCTCGACCAATGTGAATTCTTAAGCATCATTGTTCAAATTCCACAATGAGTGTTTGCCTTTGGAAAGAAGGTCTCTATGGATACAGAAACTTTGGTTGTTTCTAGTTCCATGAACAAATCCATTGGAAACTGTTTGGAAATAGTAAACCTGGCGTGAATGATTGCACAAAACACAAACCCCTATAATCGACCATCAGATGAACACAAATCCCCATGGGAAACAAATACCTGCATAAGTATTCAAAATAATAAGCCCCATTTTGAAACTATGATCGATCAATCCACCACAATTCTAGAAGAAAAAAAATCCAACGCTAAGAATCCAAAAATTTTATCATTGATGAAAATTGAGAAATTCTAAAGACTTGAAATTGATAAATAAGAAAATCGTAAAAAAAAAGATCATTAATACTTTCACAAATAATTGTCAAACCATTCCAAAAAAAATAATGTTCAAAGAGATTGTTTGAAAAATCAGAAGAATGTGATGCATCCATAACCCATTAACATGGTGCACAATCATACTTGAATTATACAAACCAAAAAAACAAGTCTATCCCCACAAATAACAACCCTCTCATTAAGGCTTATTTATTCAATACATGACTCAGAATTCATGCAATATAGTGCTCCTACCACCAAATATGTATCATGTCAATTGTGGATAATTGTTTGTCTCACCACCTACATAAATAATACTTACAACAACATCATCACAACTACGTAATACCTAAATATGGAGGTCATCAACTAAATACCACTCAACCTCAGCACTGGATACTCCATAATATTTTCTTTATATTTAGCATGGGCATTCCCTTACTCTATAGCTTTAAGCAATCTCATGCAATTTTAAGAACAAATTTTATGAAACTGTTAAAATCATTTCCAATAATGTAAACATACCATTGGTTTTTAAGTTCTAATGTACCTAATTATCCAATGACCTGGATAGATTGTGCACCCCATCATATTATTTTATTTTTACTAGAGATTTTCCAACCATTTTTAGGATTATTGCAAACTGGAGAAAAAGGAACGTCTAAATACACTATTTAAACCCAATTTCCAATGAATCATTGCTAGTAAAAAACTATTATGGCTATTGTAAGAAAAAGATTTATTCATACATATGTCAACATTAAAATGAACATTCTTTTTTTTTACCTTTAAAAAGAACAATGAGTGATCAACATAACAATGGCATCACACACTCCAACGATCTGAATGAACGTTCAAAAATACAGCATAGATTTTAAACACAAATAAATCACAAATACCTAACAATCTGAAGTTATGTGTTTGTAATCTACCTATGTCTTCAACATAACAATAAGTCATCTAAAGTTAAGTGTTTGTCATCTACCTATGTCTTCAACATAACAATAAGTCATCACAATAAGTCTGATCCCTTTTATAATGAATTAACAAAATGAATTGAATTGAAGATATTATTTTTATATAGTTATCATTTATATCATGGGTCAAACTAATTTAAGAAAAAACACATAAAAAATATGAGTGTGGCATAATGGAAGTACACCCAAGTTTAAGGAAAAGATATAAACAACCTACATTAAGTACTAATATACTCTTCTATTGTCACCCTTTAATTTGGGAGCTCTAAAGCATAGAGGTTATGCATGGAAAAGAAAAAAAAAGATGAGGGGTTATAAGAGGGCATTATTTGATTGCATGGTTTGATCAAACTATGATCAAACTGTGCCACTATTTAAAATGCAAGTTAAAAGGCACAATTTAAACCATGCACACCCCCCTCCCCCATTATATTAAATAAAAGTGAGTCGGTAACTCAATTGGATGTACCAACAAATATTAAATGAGATTTGAATATTAAAATAATTCATTCATAATACTTTTATAATTTATTTTAACAATTACAAATACACTATAAATAAAATCAATAATAATTTTACTAAACTTTTATCACAATAGGGCAAACATGTGAATACTTCTCTTTATTTCAATAGTAGTGAATATTGTTTTTAAACCAAGAACAAAGTAAAAATTCATTATGACACCACAATAAAATCATGATTAACAAAATATAAGATCCACTTCAATCAGAAATAGATATACTTTATCAATCGATCAATGTAATACTACCAATAACACTAAAAATATGATCTACAATGTCATGTTTTTTACTTTATATCAAAAAAACATGATCAAATATTATGCATTGATAACAATCTCAAATCAAGCAATGATGAACAGGGTTTTTTTCAAAGATCAATTGAACGAGGCAGAACCAAAAATGCATGTATATTGGTTTTCAAAAATAATACAAACATCCATGGGGCAACACTTTGTTGTGCTTCACTTCCTAGAATCAATTACTAATAAAAGCAACGATGGTGGCTGGGTTAGTGAGTTACAAATAATCTCAAAGTTAAGTTTTAAGTTGGTTGTGCATCAAGAAACTGCTTAATGGTGCAAGCAGTTGTAGCCAAGGTGGTTTTAAGCAATATATCTGTGTTGCTTGAACTCGTAGTAAGTAGTTTTAGAATATGAGAAGAAGATCAAAGGGGTGAGTTAAGCATACCACGTATATTCACCAGGAATTTTCTGAAGCCGCTGCTCTTGAAGATAGTTGTTTTCTATTATATTATCGTGCAATCTAAAAGAGGTTCGTCCACCTGTTGCTGAGCAATCAGCGTTCAAAGGAAGCCTATGGCGATTGAAATTAAGCATTCATATACCACATTCTATGTGACGTTAAATACGATGAACATCAAGAATCAAACACCTGGTAATAAAAAATATTCATTGAGTACCAATCTCTTTATGGAAGTCAACATCGAGGATTCACTTATCTCTTTTACTTATGAGCTAGCTATATAGAAATCTAAAATTTCCGATATCAAAAGGAAGGATCCATAAAACAATTAATTTCACTAGAGTACGATTTACCACGGTCGGAGCGCAAAACCCGAAAGATTCAAAGGATGGAAAGAAAATTGTTTTTTATGGATTCTCCAAGAAAATGACACTCAGCAAAAGATCCAAGGATCCGGTGGCAAGGATGAGGCGAAGCCATCACAGAACTCAGTACCTTAGATGTTCTTTGGAGTTGCGATCACGCTCGCGAATCATTACAGATCTGTAGGATCATCACCGTTACATGCCGTGGAAGTACCCTGACCTTAAATTAAACAGCTCTGTGTTGAGGGAAAAAGGCATTTTATTATACATGTACAGTCGCTCCCGTGATCACTCAACACCGACAGAGTACGATGAAGGATATGTGGATTAAAAGGAGCAACAGCGGCAACACAATCTTGCTTCAAGGGAACGAGTCCAATGGGAATTAAACAAATCCACACGGACCAGTAAGAGAAGCATACAGATCTAAAAAAAATATGTATAACTCACGCTGGACAGTGTGCGAACTCCATACTCTATGCCTGGTGAAAGCATCAGGAAGAACAAGGAACAGTAACGAATATACGAAGATACCGAAACCCTACTTTGGAAGGGGGCTGCGAGAAGGACCAGCTACGGCGTTGTAACTTGTTTTATAATGAGATATCCGGTCCGGGAGAGGATCGAACCGTCGGGCGTAACCCTGGCGCGTAGTAATGCAAAACTGGATCGCGGATCGTGGGCTTTGTACAGATGATTATTTAAATATATATATATATTATTATTATTTTTACAATATATGATTCTTTAAGATTTAAGTTTTTTAATAAAAAATAATGATTAAATCATGTTGTAATGGTCATGCTAATTCATCATCCATTCACATGTATATTTTAAATAAGTCAATATTTTATTATTTTAATATAATATTATAATGTTTATATAATAATTATTAATCACATTCACATGGTGTATCATGCGACCTCTCGAAAACTACAACTCATATCCCTTGCACAAATCAATTCTACAAGTGTTATTATAATTGTGATATATTTTGGGTCGATTTTATTATTGTTATTATTTTATTTTGTTTTGTTTAAAAAATAGAAAAATACCTCATGGAAACCCTAATCATCTCCTATGAAACTGGTCATTACCTGAGGAGTCGTCGTTCATTCACAGGTCTAGCCATTCATATCGCCGCACAAACGCCATTATCATTTATCCCCTCTCACCGATCACTCGCACACTTTGCATCGCAACAGTTCTCTACCACATCAACATCGCTGCATGTCACCATTAACCCAATGAAAAATGTTTCATAACATCCCTTAAAACTCCACTTATGGTTGATTTGTGCTTCTCCCCATGACTACCATTAAGAATGAGAAAAAAAATACAATATTTAAATGATTATAAGCATTATGTTTTTTTAAAATGCGGGCAAGCCAGCGGGTTATAGAGGGCAAGACGAGTTTGAAAAACTTTGTTCCGAGTTATATGCGGGTTTTTGCGCACAAACTCGTGTGAGCTCAAACCCGCGCGGGCTTGGCCCACCCCGCCCAAACTCACCTGTTTCGCATTACTACTCGCACATAATTGAATGGCATGTCGTAGATTAAAATCATTAACCTATTTTACCCGGATATCCAGTATAGAGGAGATGATGTCACATTTTATAAATTGATCCCGACCATTCAATTAAAATAACATGTCACCTACTTTTTTGAAAAAACTCGTTACACCCTCGTCATACAAGTGTATTATTCTTAAAAAAATACGCAAAATCAAGTTAAAAAAATTGTACCAAATTGTAAAATGTGACAAATCAAATAATAAACTGCTTATTCACATGGTAAATATTTCTTATATTTATAGTTAAATATTAATTTTTGAAAACTTTAAAAATTTAATAATTTGTAATTATACATTAAAAAATATTTTTGTAATTGAATTCATAAAAATAGTAAAAAAATATTTTAAAAAATTTAAAAATTATAAATCGTTTAAGAAATTAAAAAAAATTGTTATTAGTGTAAAAAAAATCATGACTAGCAATACATAGTAATTTTTTAAAACCTTCTAAAAATAATAATTTTTATTTATATGTCGGAAATTATAATTCGAAACTCGATTAAGATAGAAGGAACAGATAACTTAAAAACCCATAATTTTGAAATTGTTATAAAAAGTAAAAAAATTGATATCCATATTTTTTTGACATTCACAGATAATTAAAAAAATCAAAGACTTTTAAAAAAACTTATAAATACATCTAAGAAACAAATTCAATCCATAAAGACCCTTTAATACATAAAAAACCACTACAAATCCGTATAAAAATAATAATTTGGATTTAAATGTTGAAATCATAATTCAAAACACAATTCAAGAAGAAGAAAAAAATTATTCTTAAAAATATCAATTTTGAAAATGTTATAACAATTTAAAAAATAAAAATTAATCCATTTAAAAAATATTTTCTAATATTTACAAATAATTAATAATTTCCTGTGCCTATTACAAAAAACGTATATGTATGTTTTTAAAAACAAATTCAATTCATAAAAATACTTTAAAATTGAAACATCAACTTCAAATATATTTTGGATTTGACTTTAATCTTAAATGTATTTTCAAATTAATTGAAATAAAGTGAACAAGTCTCATTTCTTTAAAGTGATTTATTTAGGTATTTTTTCATGGATACTTGCATTTAATTAGGCACCAATAGAAATAAACATGGGTCATACGTCAATTGTGAAGTGTACATCTCAAGTTATGATCAAAATATGACACCAAACATAGACCAAAAATCATGATTCACTAGTGGAAAAGACGTTTAACACATCAGCATTTTTCACGTCAGTTCTATATAACCGACGTGCAAAGCTGTAAAAATCGATTTATCACGTCGGTTATTGTATAACCGACGTGATAAATTGATGAGAATCAATTCTTTACATCGGACGTAATAAAAACTGAGATTAGCTTTATCACCTCGGTTATTTTATAACTGATGTGACATATCGAATCTGGGCGCTTTATCACGTCGAAATCTCGGCAATTTATCACGTCGGTTATCAAAAGAAATGACGTGATAAAGCGCCATTTATCACGTCGGTTATAAAATAACCGACGTGATAAATTATTTTCTACGTCGGTTATTAAATAACCCACGTGATAAAGCTTTTAAATGATTTATCGCACCCTGTATTCAGTCGTTATGTCTTCTTCGATTAGGCGGCCTGCAACTCGTCTCTCTCGCGCAGAAAACCTAGAAAGGATTTTAGCGAAGTCGTGCCCTCTAGCCTCATTTTGCCAACACCATTAATCATCTTTATTATCATCAAATCTATCAAGTCGACTCGCAACACTCAAGTAAGTCTCACACGGCTCGATTTCAGTTTTTATTTTTTGCGATGCCCTAAACTAATTTTTTGAGATGTTATTTTTCTATCACTGTTCTTGCTATCATGGTAAGTTTCATAGTGTTCATTTATACCATGCTAAATTTTTTTTCTGGTAAAATAAACCCATGGAAGTGATATCAGGCAAGTTTACGATTTTTGTGTGTTCTATCATGTGTGTGTGCGCGTACTAAGGGGTGTCCAAGGGGGTGGGGGGCTATCCAAGTGGGTGGGGGTGTCCACGGGGTGTCAAAGAGGGTGGGGGTGGTGTCCAGGGGGGTGTGGAGGCTGTCCAAGGGGGTGGGGGTGGTGTCCAGGGGGGTGAGGGGACTGTCCACGGGTGTGTGTGTGTGTGTGGGGGGGGGGGGGGGTTGTCCAGGGGGGTGAGTGGGTTGTCCAAGGGGGTAGGGGTGTCCGGGGGGTGGGGGTGTCCGGGGGGTGGGGGGGCTGTTCCGAGGGGTGGGGGGCTGTCCCGGGGGTGGGGTGGGGGGCTGTCCTGGGGGTGGAGGTTGTCCAGAGGGTTGGGGGGCTGTCGAGGGGTGGAGGCTGTCCAGAGGGGTGGGGCTGTCCAAGGGGGTGGTTGTAACGTCCCAGTTCCGGAAGCCGCATAGAGACGCCCCGTACCCGGTTGGTCACATGCCCTCAAGCGCATTTCTCCGAATGCCAAAGGCTGCCGACTAGAAGCGAGGTCCTTGGTGTTAGTGGGGAAACTATGCCCTCATTAGCAGAGTAACACAGCGGAAGTAAAACAAATATACAATAGCGGAAGCAGTAAATACAACAACAATAGTAAACAACGAAAGACTGATGAAAAAAACAACTGGAGCACATATATATAAATGGTGCATGATACATATGTCTAGGAAAGCAGACAAACAAATCACAATACTAAAATATAGCACTAAACAAAGTATAAGAAAATCAATAAACAACTCTTCAGTATCGTAAGCCTCATCTTGGTATCATGCTCTCCAACTCCAAAGTAGTCAAGTACCTGAAGTAGAAGGGTGCTTGCCCTTATCTATACCTGCAACAATATAATCTGTTTGGTCCCAAAAGCATGACCCAAACATGGTGTGAGATTAAATTCCAGTAGGCAACCACCATGAGATCTGTGCCTAATAGTCAATGAATATATATGGCTGGTAATAAGCAAAAGCAGCAGTAAACAAGGAAGTAATCAACAGTCAACATTCCTACAGTTTTAAAGCATTCAAACAACACATTTCAAGAAAGCAGATAATCACAATCAGGTAACCCTCTGGTATGTACTCACAGTTTATCCCCTCTGGTCCTACCTAGCAAACATAAGCAACCCGCTGGGAAGTACACACAGTCTAACCCCTCTGGTTCAACTTTTGTAAAGGCTCTCTGAGGAAGAACTCAACGTTAATTCCCCTTATAGCCAAGTATGATTAAAGACTCTCTGAGTAAGCACTCACCGTCAATTTCCTCTATAGTCTTTTAACAAAAACTACTAACACTCTGAGGAAACACTCAACGATAATTCCCCCTATAGCCTCGTAACATAACTATAAACCCTATGAGGGAGCACTCAACGTCAATCCCCCATATGGTCTCGTAGCATGATTAAAATAACAGACACTCTAGAGAAGGCCTTACGTCTATTCTCTCTATGGTCCACTACACCAGGTTCTCACGGCCCTGTGTAAGTCAAGCAAGTACAACGAAGCGTATCGGCCAAAGTAAACCTCAAGAACTACTTGGCTAACCAGTCTACAACATAACAACAAGACAAATAATAATCACTCCATCCTAACAATACTAGGCATGGAAAGTAAACAACATCCTAACAAGAAAACTAGACCAAACGGTCAAAACAAGCAACATGGGAAAAACCTCCATAATATAGTAATTAACCCCATTCACATTTAATTTACCTCTACTCAAGCATACAAGCATAACAGACAATTGACAAGGTTAAAACAGTAAACGCGCAATACCCCGTTCAAGGGTATTGGGCAATTTTGCACATATAACTCAAAGACTTTCGATGAAAAGGCACAAATGACCTACCTCAGTGTTGTAGGATCGATATAAGTGAACCTCAAGCCTTGAATCTCCCAAGAACACTATAGATCTACAAAAACGTCTAAAACGTTCAACCGAGGATAACTTGAGAAAGAAGAGGAATCAGGAAACGAAGCTCTAGAAGAAGGAAGAGCTTACCAAGGTGATCCCAACGCAATTGACGACGATCGATTCGGAGAACGGACGCTCGCTCGGGGGCTCGGAGAAGATTCACGGCCTTACGAGTTCTCTCGAACGAACCAGACCTGGAAGTAGGGCGTTCTGGCGATTAAACGTGACCCCGGTACGTTTAATGAAAAAAAGAAAATACACAGCGTGTAATTTAGAAGTACATGACATGTACTTACCTTTTCCATACTCCACTTTAGGCGGTCTCTAGGTCACCATACATGACTGTGTGTGCGGCCCTTACACGACCAACACACGAATTCCTGCGGTAACCGAGTACACGACATGTACTCATAAAGTACACGATGTGTACTTAGGAAATTTCCAAAAAACTCCTATTTTTCTCAAAAACACAAGAAAAAGAAAAAAATACCTAAAAAAGATCTGGGTTCTTTCTAACTCCCCCCTTAAAGAAATCCATCCCCGAATTTTCCTAGTAAGGCGGCGTAGAGATGTCAGATAATGCACATAGTGAAACCTTCTTCACCCACATCCCAAGAGCAGAAATATATATCAAGATTTTCAAGAACACTATTAGTGGGACAATATAAAGAATGAGATTATGAAATCAAAGAGTCTTATATGTCAATAAGTGAATGCTAAAAGGAAAAAAATCTTAAGAAATGATGCATCCATAACCCATAAACTCGGTGCACAATCATACCTGAATTATACAGACCAAAAAGACAGGTTTATCCCCCCAAATAATAACCCTCTCATCAAGCCTTATTTATTCAATACATGACCTGTCGACCCAATGGGAAATTAAGTCTATTACATGCTTAGAATTTCCATTAACTGGTATGAATACCCAGTGCACCATGATACATGCATTATACTGCTCCTGCCACCAAACATGTGTCATGTCAGTGCCACCGACTACCTGCATCATTGTTTGCCTCACCACCTACATAAATAATACTTACGCCCATCAAAGCTACGTAAGACCTCCTAAATATAGAGGTCATCTACTAAATACCACTCAGCCTCAGCTCCGTCCACTGTGATTGTACACCAGCCTCCCTCTCCCATGTCTCGTCTTGTACTCGCCCGTGCTTCCATAACACTCGTACCATAGGAACATAGCGGTGATGAATAACCTTCATACTACGATCGACAATTCGGATAGGATGCTCCTTGAATGAGGCGTCCACCTCTAACCCAACCTCCTTGGGTTAAAAATCACGAGACAGGTCTGAGAAGTAACGTCGAAGCTGAGAAAGGTAGAAAACATCATGCATAACCCAATACCTCTGAGGTAACTGCAACCGATAGGAAACCGGTCCAACTCTCTCCAACACCTCAAACGGTCTGACGTACCTTGGTGAAAGCTTACCCTGTCTCCTAATCCTCCTGTGCCCCAACCTCGGTGTGACACGCAAGAAAACCTGATCTCCGACCTCGAACTCCAGAGGTTGTCTCTACTGATATCCATTCTCTTTTGAATCAACTATATCTACTCTGTGGTCTCTAAGACAAGACGAGGTCCCAATATAGCTACCTCTCCTACCTCCATACAACATAAGGGTGATCGACATGACCTATCGTACAAAGCCTCATAAGGTGCCATCCGAATAGTTGCATGAAAACTATTATTGTAGGAAAACTCCACAAGAGGTATGTGCTTCTCCCATGAACCTCCAAAATCCAGGATGCATGCACGAAGCATTTCCTCAAGCCCCTGAATCGTACACTCAGACTGGCCATTTGTCTGGGGGTGGTAAGCTGTACTCAGAAGCACCTGCGTACCCAAGGCCTTCTGTAATCACCGCCAGACCCGAGAAGTAAAACGGGTATCCCTGTCTGAAAAAATGGAGTGTGGAAATCCATGTAGACGTACTATCTCCCGGATGTAAAACCGCCCCTGCTCATCAACATTGAAAGTCTCCTTGATCGAAAAGAAGTGAG
Source organism: Viscum album (assembly GCA_963277665.1). Taxonomy (NCBI): domain Eukaryota; kingdom Viridiplantae; phylum Streptophyta; class Magnoliopsida; order Santalales; family Viscaceae; genus Viscum; species Viscum album. The sequence continues at coordinate 214,582,566 of OY728163.1, forward strand.
AAACCTTCGTTGAACTGTCAATGACAACCCAAACAACATCATTCCCTCGAGGCAACCTCGGTAAACCCATTACGAAGTCCATCGTGACATCGTTCCATTTCCACTCAGGAATGGGTAATTGCTGCAAAAGCCCTACTGGTCGCTGATGCTCTGCCTTCCCCCGTTGACAGGTGGAACACCTCATGAAGAAACTAACAACATATCTCTTCATACCTGGCCACCAATATTGATGGTGTAGATCACAATACATCTTGGTGACACTAGGATGAACTGCCCAAACTGAGGAATGAAAGTTATACATCAGCCCCTCGCATATGTCTGCTGGCATCCATACGTGCCCATGAAAACGCAAGATCTCATCCTTGCCTATGGTCCATAGAGGAATAGGGTCCTCTCCCGAAACACTTTCCCATAGGACTAGGCCTTCAGAATATAATAGCTACCTCATTCGTACTCGATCAAGAAGAGTAGAGGTAACAGCTATAAAAGAAAGATACATCTGCCCCTGTCTGTCGTGCACCTCTAAATGCATTTAAGAGAATAGAGCCATAAGCCGCCACTCACTACTGGCCTCCTAAACTGCTTGTATCTGATTCCTCCTGCTCAACGCATCAGCTACTGCGTTGCCTTTTACAGGTGTATAAGTAAGCTCAATGTAAAACGACTGGAGGTCCTCAACCCACCTTTGTTGTCTCAAATTTAGGTCCGCTGAGTGAATATATACTTGAGACTTTTGTGGTTGGTGAAAACCAAAAAATTCTCTCCCAGAAGATAATGTCTCCAACTGCGTAAGGCATGAACAACTGCAACCAACTCGAGATCGTGCGTCAGATAATTCCTCTCATGTGACCTCAACTACCGAGACCCGTACACAATGACTTTTTCTTCCTGTATAAGCACTGCTCCAAGCCCGATACCTAAAGCATCACAGTACACAGTATAAATCTTGTCCGACTTTGAAAAAACTAGTATCACTGCTGAAGTCAACCTTTATTTCAGCTCCTGAAAGGCTGACTTACAAGAATCTGACCACAAGAACTTTGTACCCTTCTTAGTCAAGCCTGTCAGAGGCGCTGTTAAGCGTGAAAAATTCTGTATAAAATGTATATAGTATCCAACCAGCCCTAGAAAACTTCGTACCTCAAAGAAATTCTTCAACTGCTCCTAGGAAACTACAACTCTCACTTTCTTTGGGTCTACTGATACTCCTGTCTCTGAGATAACATGACCCAAGAAGTGAATCTGGTCCATCCAAAAGTGGCATTTTGAGAACTTAAAATATAATTGATGCTCTCTCAGTGTACTCAAAATGATCTCAAGATGGGTGGCATGGTCGTGTTGAGTGTGAGAGTACACCAAGATATCGTCCACAAAGACCATCACGAAGGAATCCAAGTATGGATGGAACACTCAGTTCATCAGTGCCATGAAAACTACAAGCACTTTCATAAGACCGAACGACATAACCACATACTTATATAGACCATACCTTCTCCAAAAGGCTATAAGAGGTACATCAGATGGTCTAACACGCAACTGATGATAATCAGATCTCAAGTCAATCTTCGAGAATACATGGGCTCCTCGAAGCTGATCAAAGAGATCATCAATACTCGGTAAGGGATATCAGTTCTTGACCATCAACTGGTTCAACTTCCGATAATCCACACAAAGTTGGAGGGTAGCATCTTCCTTCGCAAACATGACAGGCGAACCCCAAGGAGAATTACTGGGTCAGATAAAACCCTTTGCCAACAACTCCTCTAACTACTTCTTGAGCTCCTGTAACTCTGGTGTAGCCATACTGTAAGGAGGAATGGACACCAGTGTCTCTCCTGGCATGAGATCAATAGAAAAGTCTACCTATTGATCTAGAGGAAAACCTGAAAAGTTCTCTGGGAAGACATCCCTGAAATGATCTACCATAGGAGGGAAGTCCATCTAAGAAGTTCCCTGGTCATCCAGATAAAGACTACCAATCTGGGCTGTAACTCCTCTCAACCCATGATGCTTGGGTCTTACTCTGCTCGCCTGGACATCTCATTCACCCTTATGAAGAAATGACCCGCCCTTTGGTGATGTGAAACTCACCCTACGACGATAGTAATCGAAAACTGCCTGAAAGGGACTAAACTGTTAATTCCGAGAATGGCATCATAACTTGTCATATCCAAGGCATAAAGGTCCCATAAGAAGTGACACCCACCAACCTCAAGAGGTCACTCCTTGCACTGATGTACACTAGCCGTTCTTGTCCCCAACAGTGTGTCTAATGTCAAGACATCAATAGAAGTAAAGACACAGAGCCCAAGGCTCTCCAAAACAACAACAGATATAAATTTATGGGAAGTCCCTATATTGAAAAGACTAGAAGCTAAAACTGAGGCAACTAAGACCGTACCTCGAACTGTAGAGGGTCCGGGATCCTGCTCCTGCTGGGTCTGCTCCACTGCAAAAGTCTGACCTGCACCGCGGCCCTGTGACCTTACCTAACTACCTTGAGCTGATCCACCATATTGTCATTAGAATCCTAGCGACTGGCTACCATGACCGTGATCTCCACCTCGTCCTGAACGGTCGGAAGAACTTCAGTTCCCAGACTGATGAGAAACTGGTGGCACTGCTCCTGAACGAGGAGTCATTGAAGAGCCCTTGTCACCAGCTGCTGGTGAGAATAACTGACAGAAGTGCTAAAGATGACCCATCTTGTTGCATGATCGACACTCCACTAGGTCTCTCAAGAAATGTGGACTCATATTCCCAACCTTCCCACACTGGTAGCGTACCACCTGGCTACCTGAAGGTACATCCCGTTTACTCATATCTCCACGAGTAGTCTCCCTGCAGCGCTTCCTGCTATCAACCATTGAAACACTAACTTTGGATGCTGAACCTCCCTAGCTCATAGATCCAGAATCCCTCAGGTTATGATCTATGATCAGTTCCTGGTTGACGATAAAAGTGATGGAAGTCAACCTGAAGATGTTCACCTGAGCCCAAATCTCCTGCCTGAGACCATCCTCAAACTTCCATGCTAGGAACAACCCATCACCCCTAGAAAGGGTGTAAAGCGCTGCAGCTCGGTGAAGCAGGAAGAATAATCCATAACAGAAAGAGTACCCTACTCCAAACTCATAAAATCTCAGGCTCAATTGACCCTCAAAGTCTCCGGATAGAAGTAATCATAGAAGGTGCGCTGAAACTCCTCCCATGCCATATCCTGATGGCGTCCCGCCTGTGAGATCACATCCCACTATCTCTTGGAGGAATCCCAAAACATATATGTAGTGAGCTTGACCCTTATATCTAGAGGCGTATCCAGATGCTCGAAGATCGTCAGCATGACTTCTAGCCATGATTCTGCAGCCTGGGGTCCTCCATCCCCTAAGAAGGTGGGAGGATGCTGCTACTGAAAGACCCGCGTCAATTCTGCCATTAATGGGGCAGGAGGCGATACTCCTCAGAAGGTCTGCATGAACCTCATGAAGCCCTCTCGGAAATGTTCATCAGAACCTATGTCCGGAATGATGGCTTGTGCCAAGACTGGCACAACTGGAGGATCTATAGGTAATCCTTGATTAGTCATATCCAGTGTCTGATCATTGCCCTGTAACTGGCGTACAACCGGAGGACGTCTCGGTGGCATGAATCTGCAAGGTTAAGCACACACCTTATATTAATATCATCAAGGAATGAAAACTAGAAGAGTAAGAAGGAAACAATAGAAAGAAATCATTCAAGTTTTTCAAAACATGGATACACGATGTGTATAATGACTAAACGACATGTTCCCTTAAGCCTTTCACATGGGCGTGTACCTCTGCTAAAACTGGTCGTGTAACAACCCCATACACACAATGTGTTGTCCTTACACACGACCTTTACTTCAATCCTCTTCCCCTTCTCGAGTTCCCTTACACGACTAGGCCACATGGTTCTCATAAAAGAAGACTACAAAATGAGTTAGTTCCCGACACTGTGTGTACTAGACGAGCTTTACCGACCCGTGTTGTTAGTGACACAGACGGATACATGGATCACACTACACAGCGTGTCCCAGATGGACACGACGTGTACTAGGAAGACTTCACCGACCCATGTTGTTAGTGACACGGCCGGATTCCAGGGATTATACTACATGACATGTTTAAGGCTGACATAGCATGCATTATAGAAGACTCAACCGACCCGTGTTGTTAGTGACACAACCTACTACACGGCTCTACAACACGACATGTACATCCGGTACACGGGGTGTCCTACCAAAGATTTCCCAACCCTATGCCTCTTCCCACGCAGTCTGTGACACGGTTAGAGACTACACGGCGTGTACATACGGTACACAAAGTGTACTTAATAAAAACAGTTTCTTCCAGAACAGAAGAACACATGGTGTGTATTCATCATTACACGACGTGTATTCTGGGTTTTCCTAGACAGTAAGCCTCAGAAACTACTCCAGAGCCCAAAAAAACACTGAAACGAACATTTAAGTGCCCAATTCCAATTCGTGAGGGTCCATACTACCCGCGAATCAAAGTTTGACATCTTATACATGTTATAAACAAGAATAAAAGATCAATGATATACCAAATTCTGGTCCATGAGGGACCATAACACCTCAAGAACCAAAGTTTGGTGTTCAATCAAACCAAACCTTACACAACCAATACCCTATCAAACAACATGTATTTTTATCAAGGCATCTATTACAATAACTTGCATATCTAGCACAACGTATATCACAACAACATCCAATCACTAATGCAACCTAAATGGAATGGTAAGAATGTATGACATTTGATTTCTAGAAAGTGCATATATGATGCATGAGATGGAATACCCTCATCTCATCAGGTTGCAATAGAAATAGAACCTCAATAAAATCAACAATAACATCACAAAACATGTGAATCACTCAAGGTGAAATCAAATCAACTGTAATAATTGCAAAACCAGAAAACTTTCAACAATGAGGTAGATTGGCTTTTCCCTGTATGTGGGTTAGCTACTCCCAGGAACAACTTATTACCAAGTACCAATTCCATCCTATCCCAGTTTATAGGATCCAAATAGCAAGTCAAGATAAAAGAATTCCTCTGATACCACTTTGTAACATCCTGGTTCTGGAAGCCACCCAGAGATGCCCCGTACCCGGTTGGTCACATGGCCTCAAGCGCATTTCTCCGAACGCCAGAGGCTGCCGATTAGTAGTGATAACCTTGGAGTTAGTTGGAAAACTTTTCCCTCATTGGAAGAGTAACACAGCAGAAGTAAAACAAATATACAATAAAAGAAGTAGTAAATACACCAACAACAGTAAACAGCGGAAGACTGATGAAAGAAACAACTGAAGCACATATATATAAATGATGCATGATACATATGTCTAGGAAAGCAACCAAACAAATCACAATGCTGAAATAAAGTACTAAACAAAGTACAATAAAAGCAATAAACAACTCCTCAACATCGCAAACCTCAGCTTAGTCCCGTGCTCTTCAGCTCCAAAGCAGTCAAGTACCTGAAGTAGAAGAGAACCTTCCCTTATCTATACCTGCAACAATGTAATCTTTTTGGGCCCAAAAGCATGACCTAAACAGGGTTTGAGACTAGATCCCAGTAGGCAACCACCACGAGATCTGTGCCTAACAGTCAGTGAATATATATGGCAGGTAATAAGCAAAAGCAACAGTAAACAAGGAAGTACTCAATAGTAAACATTCCTACAATTTTAAAGCATTCAAACACCACATATCAATAAAGAATATAATCATAAACAGGTAACCCTCTGGGATGTACTCACAACTTATCCCCTCTCATCCTACCTAGCAAACACAAGCAACTCTCTAGGAAGTACACACAGTCTAACCCCTCTGGTTCAGCTTTTGTATAGGCTCTTTGAGAAAGCACTCAACGTCAATTCCCCTTATAGCCAAGTATGATTAAAGACTCTCTAAGGAATCACTCACCGCCAATCCCCCCTATAGTCTTTTAACGGAAACTACAGGCACTCTGAGGAAGCACTCAACGTTAATTCCCCTTATGGCCTCGTAATGTAACTATAGACCCTCTGAGGGAGCACTCAACATCAACCCCCCCTATGGTATCACAACGTGATTAAAATAACAGACACTTTGGATAAGCCCTTACGTCTATTCTTCCTATGGTCCACTACACCAGGTTCTCATGGCCCTGTGTAAGTCAAGCAAGTACAACGAAGCGTATCGGCCAAAGTAAACCTCAAGAACTACTAGGATAAACAATCTGCAACATAACAAAAAGAAATATAATAATCACTCTATCCTAACAATACTAGGCATGGAAAGTAAACAGCAGCCTAACAGGCAAACTAGACCAAATGGTCAAAACAAGCAACATGGGCAAAACCTCCATAGCATAGTAATTAAAACTATTCACATTAAATTTATTTATACTCAATCATACAAGCATAGAAGGCAATTGAAAGGGCTAAAAAAGTAAACGCGCAATACCCCGTTCAAGGGTATTGGGAATTTTTGCACATATAACTCAAATAATTTTGATAGAAAGGCACAAACCACCTACCTTGGTGTTTTAAGATCGATATAAGTGAACCTCAAGCCTTGGATCGCCCAAGAACACCGTAGATCTACAAAAACATCTAAAATGTTAAACTGAGGATAACTTGATAAAGAAGAAAAATCTGGAAACAAAGCTATATAAGAAGGAAGAACTTATTGAGGCGATCCCAATGCAATCAATGGTGATCGATTCGGAGAATAGACACTCGCTCGGGGGCTTGGAGAAGATTCGCAGCCGTACGTGTTCTCTCAGATGAACCAGACCTAGAAGTAGGGCATTCTGGTGATTATACGCGACCCTGATACATTTAATAAAAAAAAAGAAATACACGGCTTGTACTTTAGAATTACACGACGTGTACTTGCCTTTTCTTTACTCCACTTTAGGCGGTCTCTAGGTCACCATACACGGCTGTGTGTGTGGACCTTACATGGCCAACACATGGCTTCCTGCAGTAACTGAGTACATGATGTGTACTCATAAAGTACACGACATGTACTTAGGAAATTTCCAGAAAACTCATCTTTTTCTGAAAAACACCAGAAAAAGAAAAACATACCTGAAAAGAAGATTCTGGTTCTTATAGTGGTGGTGTCCAGGGGTGTCCAAGGGGGTGGGGGGTGGTGTCCAGTGGGGTGAGGGGGATTTCCAATGGGGTAGGGGTGTCCAGGGGGTGGGGGTGGTGTCTAGGGGGTGAGGGTGTTGTCCAGGGGGTGAGGGGGATTTCCAATAGGGTAGGGGTGTCTAGGGGGTGGGGGTGGTGTCGAGGGGGGGTGAGGGTGTTGTCCAGGGGGTGGGGGTGTCCAGGGGGGGTGTCCAAGGGGGTAGGGGGTGGGGGTGTTGTCCAGGGGGGGTGTCCAAGGGGGTAGGGGGTGGGGGTGGTGTCCAGGGGGGTGGGGGTGTCTGGGGGGTGTCCAGGGGGGTGAGTGGGCTATCTAAGGGGGTATGGGGTGTCCAGGGGGTGGGGGTGTTCGGGTGGGGTGGGGGTGGGGGTGGGGGGGATATCCAGAGGGGTTGGGGGTTGTCCATGGGGTGGGGGGCTATCCAAGGGGGTGGTGGTGTCCATGGGGTGTCCAAGGGGGTGGGGTGGTGTCCAGGGGGATGAGGGGGCTTTCCAAGGGGTGGGTGTCTAGGGGGTTGGGGGGTGTCCACAGGGGGTTGAGGGTGATTTCCAAGGAAGTGGGGGTGTCTAGGGGGTGGGGGGGGGGGGTGTCGAGGGGGGTGTCGAATGGGGTAGGGGGTGGGGGGTGGTGTCCAGGGGGGTGATGGGGCTGTCCGGGGGGTGTGTGGGGGGGGGGGGGGTCAAGGGGGTGTCGAATGAGGTAGGGGGTGGGGGGGTGGTGTCTAGTGGGGTGAGGGGTTTTTTTAAGGGGTTATGGGTGTCCAGGGGGGTGGTGTCCAGGGGGGTGAGGGGGCTGTCCTGGGGGGTGGGGGTATTCAGTGGGGTGTCCAAGGGGGTGGGGTGGGGGTGGTTTCTAGGGGGTAAGTGGGCTATCCAATGGGGTTGGGGTATCTAGGGGTGGGGGTGTCCAAATTGTGTGGGGTTGCTGTTTAGGGGGTGGGGGGGGGGGATGTCCAGGGGGTGGTGGTGTCCAGGGGGTGTCCGAGGGGGTGGGTGTGGTGTCCAATTGGGTAGGGGGTTGGACAACCCCCTCACCCCCTGGACACCACTCCCCCACCCCCCTAGACACCTCCACCCCCATGGACACCCCCACCCCCTGGACATGCCCCCACCCCTTGGCACCCCCACCCCCTTGGTCACCCTGGAAAGCCCCCTACCCCTGTGGACAACCCCTATCACCTTGGACAACCCCCACCACACTACTGGAGTGGTGGGATATACCAAAACTTTCATGCCAACAGTTTGAGAAAATTGTTGGTATAGTTCATTTTTCCCAATGGTTTAAGGAAACTGTTGGGAAATCTCCCATTAGAACACTTTTTTCCAACGGTTTCCTTAAACCGTTGGGAAATATCCAATTAGAACACTTTTTCCCAACAGTTTCATTGAAACTGTTGGGAAATGTCCAACTTTTACCTCCTTTACCAACGGTTATACAAAAACATTGGTAAAGAATACCTTTCCCAATGGTTTTTTAAAACCGTTGGGAAAGTTTCCCCCTAAATACACAGAACCCCCAATTCCCTGTCTGCGCGCAACTACAGCCCTAGCTCACTGTCTCTCATGAAGGTATCTCATTACCAACTTTTCGAAACCCCTTCCATCCTCTTCAATCAACACTTTTCTTGTTCTACACTGCAAATCGGTAAGTTCTATCTTTGTTTTGTTGTTATGAATCTATGAATTTTTTTCCTGTTTTGATTTGGATTTATGAATCTATGAATTTTTGTTTTATGTTTTGATTTGGATGAATTTCTGTTTTAATTTGGGGTGGGGGAGGGTGTTTAGATTGGGAAGGGGAGGATGTCGCGGCAGGGCTATCCAAGTGGGGTGGGGGAGGGGGCTGGGTTGTCCAAATGGGGTGGGGGTAGGGCTGTTTGTTTGTTTTATGTTTACTGTTTTAATTTGGGGTGGGGGGTGTGCAGGTGGGGTGGGGGAGGGTGTCCAGGAAGGGTTGTCCAAGTGGGGTGGGAAGGGTGTGCAGGTGGGGTGGGGGGGGGGTTTCCAAGTGGGATGGGGGTAGGGCTGTCCAAGTGGGGTGGGGGGGGGGGGTTGTCCAAGTGGGGTGGGGGTAGGGCTGTCCAAGTGGGGTGGGGAGGGTGTGCAGGTGGATGAAGCTCATAACTATAAACTCCCTATAAATTCTGAAAGTATGAAAATGTATAGGGACATTCATGATCATTTTTTGGTGGGATAACATAAAAAGTGTTTATTGTTTTTAGTCCTTTTTTATTTGGAGTTTCTTTTGATGCTGATGTTTCTTATTGATACCTATGATGGAAATTTATTTTAGTTTCTAAATCGGATGAGACTCCCCCACCATGCACAATGTATGAAACCTCTACCCTTATTTAATCATTCTGTTTACACAACCTATGCAACCTCTACCCTCATTTAATCAGTGAACTCAAGTCATTAATTCAAGCCTTCATTCTTACTAGCATGTAAGAAATTGAATGATGTATACCCATACTCACATGATTTCTTACCTTAGATAGTGTCCAACATATGGAATACGAGCATCAGTTAACCAGGATCATATATTCCATTTCCCCCAAGATGACTGTACTAATACAACTTTAGGGTCAATTAAATATGGTTCTCATTTTACGTTGTATATTATGTGTCCTTCTTGGCCAATACTCACTTTTATGAGGGTGGGGTGCTTTTCACTAGCCATGCTGGCATGTGTAGACATCCATAAAAATGTTAGATAAGCCACAAGTTTAATTCAGTAATGTTGTTATCATCGACATAATTTATTCTTAATATCAAATTTAAAAATAAATGTTTGTGTCTATACTTTATGAAATTAAATCTTTTTACAAGCCATGAACAACCTACTAGTGTAGAAGCCTAAAATTTATTCACCCATGGGGTGCGCTTGACTTGGGGAAGTAATTGGTTAATGAAAGGTATGACCATAGAGGTGCCAATAATGAGTTATTGAACACAAGTGAATGATTTGGGATTCCTATAACACATAATGGGACCTGAGGCATGTGCCTCTTATAGACCTAATGAAAATGAATATAAATAAATTTTAATTTAATTTTTGAGTACTTCTTCTTTACATTATTTTAATAGTTCACTACATCGACTAGAAACTTTTTCCTTTATTGTTTACTTAAATGTATTTTCTATTAAAGTTCAATCCTATTGAATTGTTTATGAAAAAATGACCTATATAAATTCTTTTTATAGAATGGACATAAGTTGGATGTATGAAATCGATCGGATCTCAAGTGATTTTTAAAACAATTTATAGAGATTTATAGATTTTGTATTTCACAATGCTTTAGATAGTGGTCGCATACACTGCCCATGTTCCAATTGTGTTGGTAGACCTTGGTTGAGCCGTGAAGAAGTCAGCTACCACATAACCAAATATGGTTTTCAAGCAAACCACTTTGTGTGGTAACACAATGGGGAGAAAATGAAATCTCAAATTGGTGATGATCGAAATGAAAGGACTGGAATAGAGAATTTGTTAGATGATCGGTTTCCATTTATTCATCATCAAGAAAAAGAAAGGATTTAGACTCAAGAAGACTTTGATATGAGGATAGATGATGCATCTAGTGAAAATGATGATATTGATATGGTGAAAAAATTGAATGATGTTGTCGTGACTCCAATATATCGACAATGCGATAAAATGAAAAAGCTGGAATTTTTAATCCGATTGTTTCATGGGAAAACTATGTATGATATTTCTAATACAGAAATCGATTAAATTCTTACCCTCTTTAAGGATTTACTTTCAGATGATGCAGATATTCCCTCAAACCACTATATGGCATGGAAGTTAGTTTAGGAACTTGGATTTTCAAGAAACAAAATTCATGTTTGCCCGAAAGATTGCAGTTTATTCTGGGAGGAAACCGCTGAACGAAATGATTGTATAAAATGTGGCACATCTCGCTGGAAGTCAAAATCTGATGGAACACCATCCCGCATTCCACAGAAAGTAATGTGACACTTTCCATTGATCCCCAGACTCCAAAATATTTTTATGTCTGATAACATATCAATAAAAATGAGATGACATGATACTGAGAGAAAGAAGACTAATGATGAGTTGGTTCATCTTGAAGATGGATTTGCATGGCAGAGATTTGATGCTCGACATCCTAATTTTGCAGCAAACGTGTGTAATGTAAGGCTGAGTCTTTCATGTGACAGTTTTAATCCATTTGGGCAGATGCTTACTTCGCACAGCACATGGCCAGTTTTTATACACATTTATAATCTTCCCCCATGGTTGTGTATGAAAAAACCTTTCTCTTTCATGAGTATACTCATATATGATCCTTATGATCCCAACATTGATATTGATGTATACATGCAACCTTTAATAAAAGAGTTGAAACTTCTTTGGGATGTGGGTGTGCACACATACAATGCATGTTCGAAAGACATATTTCAGATGTGTGATGCGCTTATGTGGATGATCAATGATTTTCTGGCTTATGCAATGATGTATGGATGGAGCATGAAGGGAAAACTGTCATGTCCAGTTTGTATGAAGAATACACAATCCAGAAGACTGAAACATCGCTGTAATTTCAGTTTTATGGGACATCGATGATTCTTGCCAAAGAATCATCCATATAGAATGAATCGTTGAAAATTTGATAATACCATAGAGACCGATGATCCACCTCAGCGTATGTCTGGAACTGATGTGCTTAATGAATTGAAATATTTCAGTTTTTCATTTGGGAAGGGTCAAATGATATCTAGAAAGAGAAAGAATGTTTCCACTGAAACCTGTTACAATTGGAGGAAGATGAGTATCTTTTTTGATTTGCCTTATTGGTCAACCAATTTGTTACTTCATTGTTTAGACATAATGCATATTGAAAAGAATATATGAGAAATGTTGCTTTCGGTTCTTCTAAATGTCAAGGGGAAGACAAAAGATGATTTATGATCTCAGCGTGACTTGGTGGATTGGGGCATCAGACCAGAATTGCATCCTGTGCGTATCAGTGAAAATAAATGGCAAATTCCATGTGCTTCTTATGTGATGGAACCTACGAAAAAAACAATTTCTGGAAGTATTAAAGACTATTAGAGTTCTCGATGGCTATTCAAGTAACATATCTAAATGGGTCAATAGAAGAGAGTTGAAGCTAAAATCTTTGAAGACTCATGATTATCACGTTCTACTGCATGAGTTGCTTCCAACAGCAATCTGTCAGCTTTTTTCCAATAATGTAAGCGTGAATGTTATTCGGTTGTTCCATTTGTTTAGAGATATTTGTGATAAGAATTTGTCCAAGTCTTTCTTGCAAAAAATGTTGACAGATTCCCCATTAATTTTGTGTGAGTTAGAGAAAATATTTCCTCCACCATTTTTCACATGCATGCTGCATCTAACTGTCCATATTCCCACTAAATTTTTTCTCGAAGGACCTGTTTCTTTTCATTGGATGTATCCAACTGAAAGAAATATGTACACATTAAAGACTTATGTCTGAAATAGGAATCATCCCGAAGGTTCTATCGTGAACGGTTACTTGGCTCAAGAATGTATGGATTTCTGCTCAATGTATTTGTCTGATCTTACTACAAGAATGAACAGACCAATGAGAAGTGAAGAAGAACAATATGAGTAAATTGAACCCAATTTTCCATCACTTTCTCAAACAGGAGGAATTCCTAGATCATATACATTGAAGACATTAATCCATGAAGAGCGGGAGATGGCACATCGCACAGTTTTGTTCAAATGTGATTTGTTCGATGACTATATCAGGTAAATAAATTGAATATGTATATCTTACATATATATCTGTTAAAATATTCATATTTTTTATCTATAGGGAACATAAAACAATGATAAATAGAAATCATCGTTCTTTATCTTTGAGAAGGAGGGAGAATTTGCATAACAAAGAGTTTTCTGCTTGGTTAAAATTGAAGGTAAAAATATTACTGTTTAAAATAATTATATCAATATTTAATTAAGTTTAATAGTCATTTATATTGTAGGCATTGAGTTTGTATGTTGCATCTGTCTCTGAGAAAATAAGAGCTTTCGCTTTTGGTCCTAATACTGTGGTTCGTGACTATAAATCAATTGTTATCAATGGGTACAAATTTATTGTCATTGAACGAGCAAAGAACATGAGAACACAACATGATGGTGTTATGGTTACTGCCACAATAGATTTTTATGCCAGTGCATCAGATAATAGACCAAAATTTGAAAATGTGGGTTATTATGGAGTCGTTGAGAAAATAATAATATTGGATTATTACTCTCATGGACGATTCACAATGATAAAATGTCATTGGTTTGATTCGATGATGAGATAGAGCACATTTATTGATGATTGTAGATTTCGAGTAATTAATACGACTCACACTCTTACTACCGAAGAACCATATGTGTTGGCATCAATGGCTAAACAAGTTTTTTATGTCAAAGACCAACTTCAACATGAATTTGGTGTCATAGTTGAAGTAATTCTAAGACATATTTTTGATGATGGTGATGATGGAATTGACACTTTCCCTAGTGCCATTGGAACCAATCCATTTATTACCTTTGATGACCCAATAGCTCAATTTTCAGAGTTTATTGTGAACCTGAAGTTATGGTTGAAAATATATAGAATCATTCATCCATGTTTTCAATTATTTTGTTTTACCTCGAGTTGGGTTATTAAGGTTGGTAATATTCAAATTGATTTAGTATTGATCACAAATATGTTTTAGCTGACATGACCGTTATGTGAATTTTCAATTTTTATTGGTTGCAGTTTTATTTGAATTGCATTTTCTAATTTGGAATTGAACTGTATTCAAACCTAGTCAAACAATATTTCTAACTTGGTGAACATTACAACTTGTATGATTTATTAAATCCATTCAAGCTCTTCTAAAACAATTGATAGCTAAATTACCAATGAATCCCCCTATTCCCTCATATATTTAGTTTTTTGGGTTACACATTAGTTTCCTTTTTTTAATTAATTGCATATTTGTTTTCAAAAGTAGGAAATGCAGCCAATTGAAGAGATACGAAGGAAAAAAATGATGGAGAACAATCATCTAATGGCGGAGATGGGCGTTCCACCATTAGTTCCTACAATGAGTACCTTTTTTCAAATATATATATTTAAAGAATATATAATGTCATGTGATTAATTTTTTTGTAAATATTTTTGTCGGATCCACCTATACGTCGACAGTTATTCGACGAGGATCATAGTACTCAGGTCGGTGGTATGAGGAGGGTTCGTACCAGAGGTGGACGAGCAGCTTCATGTACCCGACTAGACCCTGCCCCTCCCACTGACATGTCATCCTTCCCACATTCTGATCCCGGTGTGTCATTAGGGACACAGGATATTTAGGCATCCCATGTTTTCACCACCTTTTGCATCTTCTGACCCATCTTTTTCATATCCCAAGATGATTCCCACTCCCGTGCCAGAATCCGGTCATATAGCTATCCCATCTTCTTTTCATTCTACTTCTATCTCTCTGAGCTTCTATATTCCATCGTCTTCAACTCATGTTCCACCACAGGGTGTTCCATCAGTTTTTGTGGATCCAATGATGCTTAGTGATCAGACTGACATAGGTATATTTATAGAACCCTAACAAATTTTTATACCAATATTTATTTTCATTATAACATGTTTTGATAAAATATTTGTTTTTCTTTCATGATAGATACATCTACTGATAGGAGGCGGGGGTGGGGGCGTACACGCATGCGTGTAGTGTGGAACTACCACACACAGGTAATGGTGGATTACAATGAAGACAACCAAATGGTTGAGAAAACAGGGCAACAATGTTGGTGTTTTTTGGCAACGCTTGACAAATACTCCGACATCATTCCCGCCAGCACGCTATCGTGGAGAAAGTTGACACATGAGTTCAAGGATAGAGATTAGGCAGAGATATGGGTAAAAAAATCTATTGTATTTAATTCCATGAATTATTTTTGTATTTATATGAATTAATATTTTGGTATCAGCTTCGATTTAATTTTCCCGATAGTGAGGGTGCACGATCGACACATCTAAAGGATTTAGGTGAGATTTGGAGAGCCTACAAGCATGAGTTTTATATTGACTGGCGTGCTAGAGTTGGCACTGAGTTAGAGGCGGTACCGGTCGTGGATGATTGTCCTATAGAGCAGTATCGACAGATGATTACTCATTGGACGACTACTCAGTTTAAGGTATTAATTACAGTTTAGGTATTTAAATAATAACTTTCATGTTTTGAATTAATATTATCTTTTGAATTATCTAATTTTATTTAGGAATCATCTGGAAAAAATTAAAAAAACATTGATGCAAAAAAATACCTCCACACACTGGGACGTACTACGATTCCCGATCATGAGAGGAAGCTGGTATGACAATTGTTTATAAGTTTTTTTATGACTTAAAATTTGTTTTGTTTCCTCAATTATTTAATCATTTGCTAAATTTTTCATATAACTTTAGTTTTCAATGTCATTGTAGAGGCAAAAACTGAATATTTAAGGACGTGTGCCTCAAGCAAAACTGTTTTGCTCAAGTAGACGGAAAAAGGATGGAAGTGTCGTCAATGAACTGACTCAGCAGCAGATTGTAAGTTTTAATATGTTGATTTTATATTTTAATATCTATTTTGTAACTTAATAATATATTTATATTTTTAACAGGCTGCTTTAGAGGCCCTCGATGCCCAAGAACCAGACAATTTTGGGCCAACTGATCCCTTACATCAGGTGTTGGGAGAGGAGCATTCTGGCAGAGTACGCTGCCGATCTAGGATATCCCCAAAGAAGTATTGGCCCTCCTTGGGTACAAGTTGTAGTGCCACTGAACTGTAGAAAGTTAGGGCACAGGCAGAACAGGCTGACAAAAGGTCCATAGAGGCGGAAGAACAGTCTGCTAGGGAAAACAGTGCATTTATGAAATTTATTGAAGTTCTACGTCCAACATTTCCACCAGAGGCCAGCCCAGCTTTTGATGAATGTATGTTGTCGATACGTTCTATATATGGTGCACCAGGTGGCAGTTCTAGTGGTGTTCAAGACGATGTCCAGCCTGACGATGATGATGGCGAGGAGTCTGATGCGGAAGAGGAGGGAGAGGAGGAGGGTGAGGCAGAGGAGGAGGGAGAGGTGGAGGGTGAGGGCGAGGAGGAGGGCGTTGAGGCGGGCATGGATGATGATGAGGAAAATGATGACCCTGAGGATGAGGGTGATGATGATAGTGATGATAGTGATGGTGATGTGGGACAAGTTGATCCGTTACATTTTTGACTAATATTACCGAGATTTGATGTTTAATCTATTCTAGTTGTTGGTTTTATCTAGACCCATAGTATAGTATTGAAGTTGAGTTATTTTTATATATTTTCTATTTTCATGGATGTTGATGTCTTTTATTGGTTGCGGTGTATCTTGAGCATATTTGTAGAGTTTTGTGTGTTTGGGAACTCCTTGGACAGCCCCTTGGACAGCCCCCCACCCTCCTCCTTGGACCCCTTGGACAGCCCCCCACCCTCCTCCTTAAATAGTCTATTGAGAACGAGAATACATTTTAAGTTTCTCATTGTTGTATTTCACAATGCTTCAGATAGTGGTCGCATACACTGCCCATGTTCTAATTGTGTTGGTAGACCTTGGTTGAGCCGTGAAGAAATCAGCAACCACATTACCAAATATGGTTTTCAAGCAAACTACTTTGTGTGGTATCACAATGGGGAGAAAATGAAATCTCAAATTGGTGATGATCGAAATGAAAGGACTGGAATAGAGAATTTGTTAGATGATCGGTTTCTGTTTATTCATCATCAAGAAAAAGAAAGGATTTAGACTCAAGAAGACTTTGATATGAGGACATATGATTCATCTAGTGAAAATGATGATATTGATATGGTGAAAAAATTGAATGATGCTGTCATGACACCAATATATCGACAATGCGATAAAATGAAAAAGCTATAATTTTTAATCCGATTGTTTCATGGGAAAACTATGTATGAGATTTCTAATACAGCAATCGATTACATTCTTACCCTCTTTAAGGATTTACTTCCAGATGATGCAGATATTCCCTCAAACCACTATATGGAATGGAAGTTAGATGAGGAACTTGGATTTTCAATAAACAAAATTCATGCTTGCCCGAAAGATTGCAGTTTATTCTGGGAGGAAACCACTGAACGAAATGATTGTATAAAATGTGGCACATCTTGATGGAAGTCAAAATCTGATGGAACACCATCCCGCATTCCACAGAAAGTAATGTGACACTTTCCATTGATCCCCAGACTCCAGAATCTTTTTATATCTGATGGCATATCAATAGAAATGAGATGGCATGATACCGAGAGAAAGAAGACTAATGATGAGTTGGTTCATCTTGAAGATGGATTTGCATGGCAGAGATTTGATGCTCGACATCCTAATTTTGCAGCTAACGTGCGTAATGTGAGGCTGAGTCTTTCATGTGACGGTTTTAATCCGTTTGGGCAGATGCTTACTTCGCACAGCACATGACCAGTTTTTATACACATTTATAATCTTCCCCCATGGTTGTGTATGAAAAAACCTTTCTCTTTCATGAGTATACTCATATCTGGTCCTTATGATCCCGACATTGATATTGATGTATACATGAAACCTTTAATAAAAGAGTTGAAACTTTTTTGGGATGTAGTTGTGCACACATACAATGCATGTTTGAAATACATATTTCAGATGTGTGCTGCGCTTATGTGGATGATCAATGATTTTCCGGCTTATGCAATAATGTCTGGATGGAGCATGAAGGGAAAACTGTCATGTCCAGTTTGTATGAAGAATACACGATCCAAAAGACTGAAACATCGCTGTAGTTTCAGTTTTATGGGACATCGACGATTCTTTCCAAAGGATCATCCATATAGAATGAATCATCGAAGATTTGATAATACCATAGAGACCGATGATCCACCTCAGCGTATGTCTGGAACTGATGTTCTTAATGAATTGAAATATTTCATTTTTTCATTCGAGAAGGGTCAAATGAAATCTGGAAATAGAAAGAATTTTTCCACTGAAACCTGTTACAATTGGAGGAAGAGGAGTATCTTTTTTGATTTGCCTTATTGGTCAACCAATTTTTTACTTCATTGTTTAGACGTAATGCATATTGAAAAGAATATATGCAAAATGTTGCTTTCGATTCTTCTAAATGTAAAGGGGAATACAAAAGATGATTTATGATCTCGGCGTGACTTGATGGATTGGGGCATCAGACCAGAATTGCATCCTATGTGTATCAGTGAAAATAAATGGCAAATTCCATGTGCTTCTTATGTGATGGCACCTACAAAAAAAAAATCGGGAAGTATTAGAGAATATTAGAGTTCCCGATGGCTATTCAAGCAACATATCTAAATCGGTCAACGGAAGATAGTTGAAGCTAAAATCTTTGAAGACTCATGATTATCACGTTCTACTGCATGAGTTGCTTCCAATAACAATCCGTCAGCTTTTTTCCAATAATGTAAGGGTGAATGTTATTTGGTTGTTCCATTTGTTTAGAGATATTTGTGATAAGAATTTGTCCAAGTATTTCTTTCAAAAAATGTTGACAGATGCCCCATTAATTTTGTGTGAGTTAGAGAAAATATTTCCTCCACCATTTTTCACATGCCTGGTGCATCTGACTGTCCATATTCCCACTGAAATACTTCTCGAAGGACCTGTTTCTTTTCATTGGATGTATCCAATTGAAAGAAATATGTACACATTAAATACTTATGTCTGAAACAGGAATCATCCCGAAGGTTCTATCGTGAACGGTTACTTGGCTCAAGAATGTATGGATTTCTGCTCAATGTATTTGTTTGATCTTACTAAAAGAATGAACAGACCAATGAGAAATGAAGAAGAACAATATGAGTAAATTGAACCCAATTTTCCATCACTTTCTCAAACAGGAGGAATTCCTAGATCATATACATTAAAGACATTAATCCATGAAGAGCGGGAGATGGGACATCGCACAGTTTTGTTCAAATGTGATTTGTTCGATGACTATATCAGGTAAATAAATTGAATATATATATCTTACATATATATCTGTTAAACTATTCATATTTTTTATCTACAAGGAACATAAAACAATGATAAATAGAAAGCATCGTTCTTTATCTTTGAGAAGGAGTGAGACTTTGCATAACAAAGAGTTTTCTGCTTGGTTAAAATTGAAGGTAAAAATATTACTGTTTAAAATAATTATATCAATATTTAATTAAGTTTAATAGTCATTTATATTGCAGGTATTGAGTTTGTATACTGACTCTGTCTCTGAGGAAATAAGAGCTTTCGCTTTTGGTCATAATACCGTGGTTCGTGACTATAAATCAATTCTTATCAATGGGTACAAATTTATTGTCACTGAACGAGCAAAGAACATGAGAACAAAACATGATGGTGTTATGGTTACTACCATAATAGATTGTTATGTGAGTGCATCAGATAGTAGACCGCAATTTTAAAATGTGGGTTATTATGGAGTCGTTGAGAAAATAATAATATTGGATTATTACTCTCATGGATGAGTCACAATGATAAAATGCCATTGGTTTGATTCAATGATGAGACAGAGCACATTTATTGATGATTGTGTATTTCGAGTAATTAATACGACTCGCACTCTTGCTACCGAAGAACCATATGTGTTGGCATCAATACGATGCATAGAGTGATAGTTATGACTCTAAGTGGGACATTTTATTTAAAATTGACATTAATTTTAGTAAAAAGAACAACTGGTATACTGAAAACTAAGAAAACACATTCAGATTGTTTTGATACTTTATTAAATGATCCATGAGTCATTTTTTATGTGTATTAATCAACCCCTTCTCATACTTATGTACGGTGTGACTGGTATGACTAAAAGTGTTTGTTATCAGTTTAAATTTGACATTTTAGTTCAAAACATGTCACTCACTGAAAACCAAGAAAATGAACTCCAATTATCTTGATAATTTAGAAAATCTATTCATAAGTTCTTTATGATATGTATTAAGCAGTATGATATCAAACTGGAACACGATGCGACCGGTATGACTCAAAATGTTTGTTTCCAATTTGAGATGACATTTGAGTAAAAAAACACAATTGGCATACTGAAAACTAAACAAAAACATTTGAATCATTTTTATACTTTATGAAAACGATTCATGAGTTATTTTTGATGTGTATGAGTCAACTACACCTCAATAAGATGCACGGTATGACAATTATGACTCTAAGTGTGTCTTTTTATTTAAAATTGACATTAATTCAAGTAAAAAAGAACAAGTGGCATACTAAAAACCAAGAAAATGCATTCATATTGTTTTGATACTTTAATAAAACAATCCACGAATCATTTTTTATATGTATGAATCAATCAAACCTCAATCTGATGCATGGTGTGACTGGTATGACTAAAAGTGTCTGTTATTAGTTTAAAATTGACATTTTAGTTCAAAACGTGTTACTCACTGAAAACCATGAAAATGCACTCTGATTGTCTTGATAATTTAGGATATAGACTCATAAGTCCTTTGTGATGTGTATGAATTAGTCTCATGTCAAACTGACACACGGTGTTACCGGTATGACTCAAAATACGTAATTCCAGTTTGAAATGACATTTTAGTAAAAAAACACAACTCACAAACAAAAAATCGACCAAATGCATTTGGATTGTTTTAATACTTTAGAAAAATGATCCATGAGTCATTTTTGATTTCTAGAAATCAACCCCACCTCAATCTGATGCACGGTGTGACCGGTATAACATCAAATGTGTCTTTTTTATTAAATAATGACATTTTATTAGTGTATTATTTGATATTAATGTTTAATTTATTTCTATATAGTATTACTAACATAATATTTGTTTTCTTATATAGGATGAACCTTTTTCTTGGTTTGAGATGATTAATTTAGAAATTGATACCATTGGAGGACATTTTCGAGAGGGGATCACGGGCATCAAAACATGAAACATTAATGTTTTTAAATGTTTGTTGAATAATTATATATGTAATTATATAAAAAATTGTTTAAATTGTATAAATAAATGTTTTTTGTATATATCATAGGAAAAAAATTATATTCATGGTTTCATATTAAATGTATGTAGCATTTTTTGAAATTATAGGTTTTTTTGGGTGTGCTGTTATATTAACAGCACATTGACGCCAGCTAGGCCTTTATCAGCACTATTTTAAGAGTTGATAAAGGCCCCCCTTTATCAACACTTTGATTAATAGCACTTTTTTAGTGTTGTTAAAAGACATTTTTTGTGCTATTAAAGGTAATATGTGTAGTAGTGAAGATATAGTACAATGGCTAACCTCGGGGTTTCTTTCAAAGAAGCAGTGTTGAGAGCCCGGGTGGTATATTTGAAAATATTTTTGTGTTTTTATATATTTTGAAAAAAAATCCAAATAAAACAAGAAAAAATAGTGCTAAAAAACAAATTAGAAGTGAAATGGTGAATAAACATAAGATAAACACAGAGGAAATAGAACATGAAAAACATAAAAGAAAGAAAGACAAATAAGAAAGTCAGCAAGAACAGGTCCAGACCCAGGTCAATCCACCCTCAACTCTCTATCATTGATCTATAAAGAATAAAACCAACAAGTCTCAACTGACTCATTTCATGGTTAATATCTTGATGCACACACATATCTTGCTAAGAATTTCTCCCTGATAAAAGAAATCATTTCCAAAACACAAGCACTCTCTCAAACACACAAGAACTCTCTCAAAATGAATAAATCTACAAATCAGATCACTCTAGCTAAGAATTTTTCCCTGATTGAAGTGATTATTGAAGGTTCAAAAGTCACACAATCCTCACTTAATTTCTTGATCGAGTGAGTCAAAAGAATAAGGGGTAAAAGCAAAGAGAAAACAAATTTGGTGCAAGAATGCGCTATTGCGCACTCCAAATCACCTTAATGATCTGCTTAGAATGAAGAAGAGGTGACGATCATCATGATGAATCTGAGATATCCAGGTCTTGTCAGGATTCACTTCCAAAATCTGGACTCAAAAACTAGTTCTCCATTAAAGGAAATTCGAGATCACAGAACAAATAGAGAAAACACAAACACACAATTAAAAAAACACACAGTAGTATTCAAAAAACATAAAACATAAATTATGATATTTATAGAGACAAAATAGAAAAGGAAAATAAAATGGAGTGGAAGAAGAATAGAGGAGTGGGTTCCCATATCTAAATAGCATAGACGTTCTCGTGTCTAGTGGTGTTGTTCTTTGGGAAAACGAGAGGGTAAAAATTCTAGAAGGGAGGGGGCAATGATGGATAAGAATTCACTAGTGGATGGTAGCCACCATTGGCAGTGGCCAACAGTTAGAAAATTTGGAGTCTTCCAAATTTTTAGGAGGTTGACAGTAGGTTGGGAGTCATTATTGGGTCTAACAGTGACTCGTATAGCGATGATTCTAGGACATGGCAGTGAGTGTGTAAGGAGGGGGTGACTCCTAAAAAAACTAAACAAACAAAAGAAAAGACTTAAAATCAAACACATAAATTAAATTAAAAATTAATCAATTTAACAAATGAAATTGCAAAAGAAAGAAAATTTAAAACATTAAAATTTACATTATATATTACAAAAAATAGAATGTAAAATTTTAAATTATCTCAATTACTATTTATTTAACAAATAAATTAATTCATATTAGAATTTATAAAAAATATTTTAACTAAATAAATTCATAAAATTTAATTTTTTTAAACAATAAAAATTTAAAACCACTTTGATCAAATTAACTAACTAATTAATTAAAATAATTATTAAAATTAAATAATTAAATTAAAATTAAATATCACTAAGTATTATAGAAAAGAATCAAAATTTTAAACTTAATTTAATTATTTAAATTTTAAAAAATGACTGTAATTTATTTATTCATAAATGAAAAAAATGAATTAATTAAATTGATGAATAAATTTAAAAGTAGTCAAAATAGGGGGGTCACATCATATTTATAGGCGTTCTTGACCCCTACGTGGAAGATTCAACTTTTGTCATGCAAGTTCCTCTTTAAGCGTGAAAAACCCCATTTGACGTCACATTGGGTGCGCAAGTTTCCCTTTGAGCGCGCAAAACCCCGTTTGACGTCGCATTGGGCATGCAAGTTTCTTTCACGCAACTCCATCTTTGGTGCACATCTTCAATTCTTTCGCAAACATCATGAATTTTCCATTTTTTGATGTTCTGATCCCAAATCATTACTTGTGTGAAAATTTCCAAACCACCTTCAATCTTGCACGCAACTTCCTTTTCCAAAAACATGTTTCTCCATTTTATGATTTTGAGGCCCAAAAATTTGGCAAACACTGGAAAATGACACCACCTTAGATCTATTCTTTATATACCACCCCTAGATCATCCATTAATTTTTCATCATTCTTTGTCAACATAGGTTTTCAAAAATATCTATGAAACTCGACAAATCACCATGTAACCCCCTTTTTCAAGAAATTAGACATCGTGGTCTACTCTGCTAACAAACACAACATGGAGGTCCGCTTTGTCAACAAACACAATCACCTCAAAAATGTTTCAATGATACCTTGAGGGATTTTTCCCAACATATTCTATAAAATATTTTTTCATTCATCTAATAGTAATCTCTAGACAATGATCAAGAGTAAACTCAGATTTATTCTTAAAAATGCATTTTTTCTAAAAACAAGTTTTCATTGTGTTTTGCGCACTTATTTTAAAATTAAATTTCACCGCTTATACAAATTGAATTTTATAAAATAGATTAAATATTTTGAATCAGAATATAAAAATTTTGAACTTAGGAAACTTTCATTTTTTGTCATAATAAATAGTAACAATAGTAAAAATTTATTACCACGATTAAGGTTAAAACAGGTTTACCGGGGAGGGGAGGTAAACTAAGAGATACTGGTAAGAATTCCACATAAAAATATCTAATTATTATTGTTTAAAAAGATTTAAACCCTATCCTATCTTACCTTTGAATACTTTTATATCTAGTTCCACTTTCATAAGAAAATGATTTTATATTATTTAAATCTTATAAGAAATTCCATGTGTGTCATCTTCCTCACTTATAAAATGATATCTCCTCTCCTACCATATTCATGAATTTTAACCCTTATACCTTAGAAAATACTTAACCTAGTACCTTCCTAGATTCCTTCCCTTTGTTATAGATCCCAT
This sequence comes from Viscum album, assembly GCA_963277665.1. NCBI lineage: Eukaryota > Viridiplantae > Streptophyta > Magnoliopsida > Santalales > Viscaceae > Viscum > Viscum album. The sequence continues at coordinate 214,607,008 of OY728163.1, forward strand.
GGTATTCTCCAAAGACCAACTTTTCAAGGCTTAATGAGTAAGCCAAAGGTGGTCTCCTAAAGAAGAGGTAATTGTCTTACCCAACTCCTTTAAATTTATTTTGCCTTCCTCCGCCTCTAAATTTATTATATCTATACTAACATGATAAATATAGTATCATAAATATACTAATATGTTATTATGATGATGATATTTTTTAATGGTGTCCTTGATCTAATTTATTAATTTATTTTCATAATTAAAATAATTATAATTTCTCATACACTATAAGATTTGTTTGTTTTGAGTTCTTATATATTCTGACTAATTTTTATGTGACCTTGAAAAGTGATCGCGCGTGAAAAATTGACAAAGTTTGGAAATTACCTAGATAAGTGATCATGAGTGAGAATTTGAAAATTTTTGGAAGTGACCCTGAGAAGTGACCATGAGTGAAAACTTGACAAATTTTGGAAGTTATCATGAGTGGAAATTTAGAAAAGTTTGGGAGTGATCGTGAGTAACAATATGAAAAATTTTGGAAGTGACTATGAGTAAAAATTTTATAAAGTCTAGTGGTGGTTGTGAGTGAAAAAAGAGAAAAGTATGGTAGTGACCACGAGTGAAAATTTGGAAAAGTATGGAAGTGACTGTGAGTGAAAATTTGGAAAAGTCTAGAAGAAACTGTGAGTGAAATTTTGGTAAAGTCTAGAAGTAACTGTGAGTGAAAATTTAACAAATTATAAAAGTGACCGTGAGTGAAAATTTAACAAAGTTTGTAAGTGAGCATGAGTGAAAATTTTTCAGTCTAGAAGTGTTCGTGAGTAAAAATTTTACAAAGCCTGGAAGTAACTATGAGTGAAAATTTGGTAAAGTCTAGAAGTGAATATGAGTGAAAATTTGATAAACTCTAAAATTGACCATGAGTGAAAATTTGAAAAAATCTGGAAGTGTTTGTGAGTGAAAACCTGGTAGTCTATAAGTGATTGCAAAATCAAAAATTAAGTGACCAAAAGAAAAAAAATGAAGTCACTACAAGTTGAATTTTGGAAAATCACTTAATTCCATTGTCACATTTTACTTAAAACAATATCTTTTTTATTTATAATTTTATATTTTTAATTTTTGGATATTTTTTTCACATATTTATCTTGATTTAATTAATCCTAAAATACTTATTAATTATTTTAATTATAAGGAATTTTATTTGGTGGAATTTTATTTATGATTAAATAATCATCCCATAGATTGAAGTTTCATGTTGGTTTCTTGGGAAAACATGAGTTTTGAATTAAATGTGGTTAGAAATTGAACAGTTTGTCTTGCATAATTTATGAGGGCTTTCCAAGGGAATTTAATGTTGATTATAATTATTCATTTGATACCGCATTAATTATTTTAATGTTCTATCACTATACTACACGATTTTAATATTAAAGATTATCAAAGCAACCCATATGGGTATGTTTTTCATGCGTATTTAATGAATAAATTACATGATGTATTCAGAAATATGAACTACAATGGGTTTCATGATTTGAATCTATTATGAATAAAAGAACTCTATATAAGGATTTTTACTAATCCATATCTTGGAACAAAGTCTAGGATTTTCTTGAACTGTACAAGTGCGATATAATTTGATGATTAATTAATGCTCTCAATTAAACTTAGATCATTTGATCCTTTATTGCAATAGAGTTCCTTGTTGCCTCAATACTCAGACCTTGAAGTGTTCATCTGGTTCTATTATTTTAATTTTTTCTATTTTTTTGTTTACGTAATTATAATGAGTTATATTACCCATTAAAAATTAGGATTTTGGGTTGTGATTCTTAATTTTTTTTAGGAATTTGGTGAAGGGAAGACTGTTTGGGTTATGCCTCTAGGTAGAAAAAGGCAGGTCTATTTTGGGTTGAACCCTCCAGGGGGAAAACGTATTTGTAATTGGGTTATGACTCCAAGTGTGAAAAATTCATTGTAAGATTCCATTATAGTGGTTATAGTGGGTTTCATATCTCTTAGTTAATGAGTGGGTTAAAGATTAGAATAAGACCATTTAGATCCAAACCACTATAAAAATCACTGTGTTTATTTCTTTTTATTTTTCACTGCATTAACATTTAAACTCTGATATTTTTTTAAAAAAAAGGCCAATTCACCCCACATCTTGGTTATTTTTCTATATTATATCTGGACCAAAAATTGTTAATAGAGTAGGTTCCCCAACTTATATATTTTTATATGTTCTAACCACTTCCTGAAGTAATCATCAAGGGAAAAATATCTTATTTAAGGTGGTAATAAAAAGTTCAAATGATGGATAAGCATCTCAAAACCACCTCATTTTGATGGTATTGATTATGGATATTAGAAATATTGGATGGAATATTTATTGAAGAAACTTAACATTGATCATTGGACAATCATGGAAAAACCTTACAAGCTGTCTAAAGGTGAACCAAAATCATTAGTCACCAATGAAACAATAAAGTATGCATTTAATTACATGGTGAAAATTATTTTATATTATGAAATAAATATAAATGTGTATAGCCATGTTTATGCGTGTAAAAATTCTCATGGCATCTGAAAAATTCTGAAATTTACACATCTTGGATCAGATAATCTTATTAAAATAAAATTGGGCATGTTAGGTGATGGATATAAATAATTTAAAATGGGTAAAGATGAAATTGTTAATCAAATGTTCTATAGATGTACTAGTATTGTAAATGGTATGAGTTATTTAGGGGAGTCTCTTGAAAATCATGTTCTTTTTGAAAGAGTACTTAGAGAATTTCCAAATAAGAGACATGCTAAAAAGGTTTCTAAAGATGAAAGTTATAACTTTGAGGAATATACACTCGATGATCTTATTGGATCATTATTAAAATATGAGTTGGAACTAAAAAATATTACCGAATAAGATAATTCAAAGAGGAAGGGTATTTATTTTAAGTCAAATGTTTCTACTTACTCTTCTGACTCTGAGTTATAGAATAGTGATGATAATGATATAACATATGTTATAATAGGATGATATAAAAGGAAGAAAGGCTACTCAAGGAGTTCCCAAAAATATTATCTCAGAGATGATTAAGGTAATTTTAATTCTAATAATGCTCAAGATGAAAGTTGTTATCACTATAGGAAAAGGAAGTACATCAAACCCAACTTTCTAAGGTTAAAGAAGTAATAAAATAAGATGAAGAAATACATATAAGAAAAGAAAGCAATGACCACCAGATTAAGTTTCACCGAGGATTGAAGTAATGATAATGAATTTATTTCTGAAATAGATGTGGAAAACTTTTTTTAATGGATTCATCAAATCAAGTAAGAGAATCTACTTATTATTCATCTTCTGAATTTGAATATGAAAAATATATTGTTGAGTAATTAATTAAAGAAAATGAAAGGATTGAACATAAAATTTTAAATATGACTAGTTTATACATGAACCTTAAGAGACAACATAAAGATGTTCATACAGAGAATGGAAATATGAAAAAATCTATCTAGTAAGGCTTAAAATATGAAAATAAAAATATGAAATCTACATTTAAAGTATGTAAATTTCTTAAGAAAAAATAAATTATGATCTTACTAAAAATGAAAAATTAAAGATAGAAGTTGACTTTATGTCAAAGTTCCATGAAGTTGAAATATAGAATTTTGATACCATTCTTAAGGAAAATGATCAATTCAAAAATGAAATTGAAATTTTGAAGTAAAATCTGTCATTTTTTGTTCACGGTAGAGAAAAATTTGATACAATTATATGTTTCAATAAAATGAAAAAAAGAGTTATGGTCTTGGTTATGACAATAATTTACTCAAAATGTACAAGAACTTATTTGTTAAAAATACTAATGGAACTACATCTAATGTTACATGTTTTATATGTCAAATGAAAGTTCATTATGCTAATAAGTGTTCCTTGAGATTTACACAATATCTTGGGTATAATAAATCTTTTATTTCTAAATATTTATCTTCTATATTTCCTATAAACAAGTGTTTAAAATCAGTTTGTATTTCCAAGAATTCATATGCTAATCCCATTGGACCAAAATTTTCATGGGCACCAAAGCTTTTCTAAATCTATTTTTATAGGAAAAGTGTCTTGAGAGCATCAAAATGGATGTTTGGTACATTTATAGAATATTATATAGACACATAACTGGTGATATATGAAATTTTCTATCATTCAATAAATGTGATGGAGGTAATGTTACTTTTGGTTATAATTTTATAGGAAAGGTAAAAGGTTTTGGTGAGGTTGGAATTTAAAATTCTATTATTATTTTTAAAGGTTTATATGTTGAAGGATTGAAATATAATTTAATAATAATTTCACAAATATGTGATGATTTAATGTTTTCTAAATTCAAAAATGATAAATTAATTTTATTTAAGTATAAGTTTGTTTTGTTTTTTTTCAAATAGAAAATACAATATTTATTCAATTATATTTTCTGAATTAACTGATCAAAATGTCAAATATTTAAATGTTGTACAATCTGATAACATTTTATGGCATGAGAGGTTGGGACATTCTAATTTCATATTGATTCATAAGCTTTCCAAGAACCAAACTATTTTATAGTTACCAAAACTTAAAGCGGACAACACCTTTTTTTGTTAATCTTGTTTGAATGGTAAGAAACATTGAAGTAGTTTCAAGTCAATTAATGAAGTAAAAACTGTAATTCCTATTGATCTTATTCATTTAGATTTATTTTTCACTATCAAACATGATAGTTTGGGTGGCAAGAGACATTGTTTTGTTATTATTGATGATTTTACTAGATACACATGGTTTATTTTCTTACACACAAATTTGGAACTATAACTAAGTTTATCACTTTTAGTAAACTGGTTTCAAATGAGAAAGTACAATTGATTAAATAAATTAAAATAGATCAAGGTGGTGAAATCAAAATTTTTGAATTTATCCATTTTTGTGAATAAAATGGGTATTTTTATAATTTCTCATCTCTTAGGACACCACAACAAAATGGTATAGTAGAAAGGAAAAAATAGAACTCTTCAAGAAATGAATAGGACTATGTTAAATGAGTTTAATTTACCTAAATATTTTTGGGTAGAACTTTTGAATACACATTGTTATGTTAGTAATAGAATTTTCATAAGATTTTTTTTAAAAAAGACACCTTATTAGCTTTATAAGGGAAGAAAAACCTAAAATTGGATATTTTAGATTTTTGGGATGTAAAGTTTTCATTCTCAATATTAAGGATGTTTTGGATAAATCTAATACAAAATCTAATGAGGGTATTTTATTTGGATATTAAAATAATAGTAAGGCATATAGATTATATAATTGAAGAACCATGGTTGTTTAAGAATCAATTCATGCTAAATTTGATGGAAAATAATTGCATAAAATGGATGATGATATTGATCAACATGAGGATCAATTTAGAGATTTTAATTTTGAAGAGGAAGAACGTGATGATAAAGATGCACATACTAAGGGGGAGAATATTTCATTTCAATGTGAACCTATTCAAGAAATATATTTTAAGACTCATAAATACCATCCTATAGATAATGTGATTTAAAATGCTGAGTCAAATGTTCAAACTAGAAAATTTATTATGAATTTTTTTATCATACTTTCATTTATAATTTCATAACTAATAATATTTATGAGTATTTAAATGATTATAATTGGACATTTTCTATGAAATATGAGTGAAATAATTTTTCTAGAAATAGTGTGTAAAATTTAGTTATTCCACCAAATTATTTTGATGTTATTATAAACAATGGATCTTTAGAAACAAACTTGATGAATATGGAAGTATAGTTAAAAATAAATTTAGATTAGTGGATCAAGGTTATTATCAAGAAGAGGGTATTGATTTTTAATAATACTCTACACTTGTTTCTATATTAGAAGTAATCAGAATATTATTAGCTTATTATGCTTTTAATGGATTTAAATTTTTTCAAATGGATGTCAGAACCATTTTTCTAAATGATTATATTTTTGAAGAAGTACATGTTAGAAATATCCTTGGGTTTGAAGATGAAAATCATCCTGATTATGTCTTTAAATTATCTAAGGCTTTATATAGTTTTAAATAACTTCATCAAGCTTGGTATGAATGGTTAATTAGTTTTCTTTTGATTTTTTAGAAGATAAAGGTTGATACTACTTTGTTTATTAATAACAATTGTAATGATATATTGATTGTGAAAATTTATGTTGATGACATTATTTTTGGAACTTCATGTGAAAATATTTGTAATAAATTTTCATATTTGACGACTTCTGAATTTGATATGAGTATGATGGGGGAATTGAAATTATTCCTTTCTCTATAAATATTTCAAAGAAGTTATGATATTTTTCTAAATCAATCCAATAATTATAAAGGTATAGTTAATAGATTTGGTTTAGAAACTTCTAAAAGTGAAAATAATCCCATGAGTATTACTTTCAAATTATATTTAGATAAATCTAGAAAATCTGTTGATGTTAAAGCTTATAGAGGCATGATTGGAAGTTTTTTATACTTAATTGCTTCTAGACATGATTAAATGTTTTCATTTTACATGTGTGTTTGAATTAAAATTGACCATAATGAAATTAAAATTATATATATTAAAGTATCTTGGAATCTTGGTTTATTTTATCCTACTAAAACTAATTTGGATTTTACAAGCTATTCCGATTCTAATTTTAGTGGATAAAAATAGATAGAAAAAGTACTTCAGGTATGTTCTATTTACTTGATAAATCCTTAGTTTCTTGGGATTAAAATAAATATATATATATTTTTTCTCTTTTAACTATTGAATCTAAATACATAGTTGTTTCATCTTGTTATGTACAATCATTTTGGATTAAGAATTTTTTTTTGATTTTGGTTTTCATTTTGATAAGATTACAATATTACATGACAATTATTATGATATTTATATTTATAAAAATACCTTACAATAGTTTAAGACTAAAAACATAGATTTTGGATATCACTTCATCAGATACTATGTTGAAAAGAGAGATATTATTCTGGAATATGTTTCTTTAGAAAAACAGTTAGCTAATATATTTATTAAACCCCTAGATTTAGCTAATTTTTTGTAAAATATAATTTGAACTCAGAATTATGTTAATGTAATCATACAATATATATTAAAGGGGGATTTTAACTATAAATTTGATCTAAAACTACAAATCTATTCTTTTTGGCCAATATGCATATTACATCTGTTTTGTTCTATTGGCTCACTAGTATGTGCTTAAATAGTTAGTTACCATTTATGCGTTCGATGTAATATTTAGGGTTAGTTTATTTCCTAGTAATAATTAAGGGGGGTCTTTATTTGATGTTAACTTTAAAAGGGTTATTTTATTTCCTATTAATGACTATTTATCTTAGGGGTATCGTCTTAAAACTGTATATTATTGCTAGATTTTATGAGTCATGAAAAAATATTTTTGACCAATTTCAAAGAGGGGGATAACTTTTTTCAAATTTCATTTATTTTTTAATTATCAAAAGAGGGATAATGTTGAATTAGATCCTCAATCCAATTTATTAATATCTTTTGATAATTATATTGATTATAATTTATTATACACTATATGATTTTTTATTTATTTTGAGTTCATATATATTATGAATATATTTTGAAGAGACGTTGAGAAGTGACCATGAGTGAGAATTTTAAAAAGTCTAAAAATGTCCTTGAGAAGTGAAAGTGAGTGAAAATTTGAAAAATTATAGAGGTTACCTTGATAAGTGACTATGAGTGAAAATGCGATAAAGTATGGAAGTGGTCATGAGTGAAAATTTAGAAAATTATGGAAGTGATCAAGAGTGAAAATTTGTCAAAGTATGGAAGTGACCATGAGTAAAACTTTGACGAAGTCTGGAAGTGACCACGGGTGAAAATTTGGAAAAGTATGAAAGTGACTATGAGTGAAAATCTAACAAACTATAGAAATGACCATGATTGAAAAATTAGCAAAGTATAGAAGTGACTGTGAGCGAAATTTTGACAAATCATGAAAGTGGTCATTTGTAAAAATTTGAAAAAGTCTATATGTGACCATGGGTGAAAATTTTACAAAGCTTGGAAGTGATCAAGAGTGAAAATTTAATAGTCTATAAGTGACCATGAGTAAAAATTTGACAAATTCTAGAAGTGAAAATGAGTGAAAATTTGATAGAGTTTGGAAGCGATCGTGAGTGAAAATTTGGCTATGTCTAGAAGTGATTGTCAGTGAAAATTTGAAAAATTCTGGAAGTCATCATGATTGGAAATTTTATGAAGTCTGGAAGTGACCATGAGTGAAAATTTGGCAGTCTGGAAGTGTTCGTATGAAAAAAATGAAGCAACCAAAAGAAAAAAAATGAAGCCACTATAAGTTTAAATTTGGAAAATTATTGAACTTACTTTATAACCTATGGTCACTTAATTACTTTTTCATATTTTATCTCAAAACATGATCTTTTTTATTTATAATTTTATATTTTGATTTACTCCATGTTTTTTTCACATGTTTATCTTGATTTAATTATTCCTTAAATAATTATTTATTATTTTAATTCTACATAATTTTACTTTGAATATTTTTTTAGGATTAAATTCTCATCATGCAGGTTTAAGTTTCACACTAGTTTCTCGGGAAAATGCTAGTTCCAAATTAAATGTGGTTGTAATTTGAATAGTTTATCTCACATACTTTATGATAGTTTTCCAAGGGAATTTAATATTGATTATAATTATTTATTTGATAATGTATTAATTATTATAATGTTTTATCACTGTATATCATGATTTTAATACTATAGATTATCAAAGTAACCCACATGGGCATGTTTTTAATGTACATTTAATGAATAAATCACATGATTCATTGGGAAATATGAACTTTAATGAGCTTCATGATTTGGATATGATGTGTATAAAATAACTCTATATAAGGAGTTCAATATATCTAGATTATGGAACAAGGTCAAGGATTGTCTTGAACTATACAAGTGCGACATGCTTTGATGATCAACTACTACTCTAAACTAAACTTCAATCATTTGATCCTTTACTACTGGAGAGTTCCTTAGTGCCTCGTACTCATACCTTGAAGTGTTCATCCAGTTCTGTGATTTTAATTATTTATATTTTTTGGGTGCATAATTATAATGGGTTATACTAACCATTAAAATCTATGATTTTGGTTTGTGACTTTCAAAAAAATCCAAACATTGGGTTTTGCCTCTAGGTAGGAAATGGTAGACTGTTCGGGCTATGACTCAAAGTAGAAAAAGGTAGGCCTGTTTTGGGTTTAAGCCTTCAGTAGGAAAAAATATTTTTAATTCAGTTTTGACTTTAGGTATGAAAAATTCATTATAATATTACATTATAGTGGTTATAGTGGGTTCTATCTCTCCCAGTTCATGAGAGGGGTGTACAGTGGACTAGGATCATTTAGATATGAACCATTATAAAAATCATTATGTTCATTTCTTTTTATTTTCCACTATATTAACATTTAAACTTTGATATAATTTTATTTAAAAAAAATAAAATTTACCACCATCATGGATATTTTTACATATTATCTCTGGAACAATATACACAACCATTTTCACCCCCTTTCCATCAAATGATAAATGAAAGTATTGCTCGTGCGTATGTGCAGACTACCGCCTTCAATTAGAAATGTGATTAATTTTTCACCACCAACTATCATGGATAGTTATAATGATAGATTTAATAAATATATATGATATATATGATGTAATAATTATTTTTAAATGATAAAATATTATCTAATTTGTTTTTATTTTTCTCATTAGAAAATGGAAGTATTGTTCATGCGTACATACAGACTACCGTCTCCATGAGTAATATATTTCATTTTTAATATCCGCCTTTTATGGAAGATTCTATAATTTTACATAATTAATATATATAATAATTATGACATTAATAAGCTTATTTAAATGTTATATTATGATTATACAATAATATGTTCTTACTCATTAGGTCTTTATAACACACTATTATTTAGGTTGCTTTTATCACCCACATGAGTAATATTATAAAGTTCACAACATGAATGATTAAGGTATGTTAAATACTAGTGATATTATGTAGTAATACATGAAATTATTAACATTATGGATATGATAGAACCATTATCAAAGTTCAAGGACTAAAATTGCTGAACTGAAACATGCATGAAAAACAAAAATGTTATCACCTAGAACAATGATTTTAATAAATAATTGTTAATTAATAGGCGATAAGATGTTATAATAAAGCCATATATGGTATTATAATTTTTAATATGGTTCTAGTATAGAATTATAATAAATTTAAATTTATTATACTAGATTTTAGAGTGCTTACAAATCAAGTCATACTTGAGCTAAGAGTTTTTTATTACAATCTCACTTTTTGATGGGATTGTTTATGATTAAATTTACAATAATATAATTATATGATCTATCTCTCAAAAATATGATATATTTTTTTATCCTATGTTTATTTATGAAAAATAAAAGTTTTTATTTCATTTTTTTCACTAAATACTCAAAAGTCTAAAATAATGTTTTTAAGGAAAACCGATTTTATTTTTCTATTCAGTTGGGACTTTTTATTCCATGTATATATTTTATTTAAAATATTTTCAAGATTTTTTAATATTCTTCAATTATTTATTAAATTAATTTTTAACCATGTTTTAATTTCTATAATTTTTTTTAAAATGAATCTTATTTATCATTTTCTTAATAAGTTACTTTTGACATTTTACTAAAGGTACAAAATGAATATTAGTTTTAATGTATACCGCATGAACAAATTTTACCATCATAATAACCAATAAATTATTTAAATATTCCTTTAAAAAAATTATGGTTATTTTTAAATAATTTTTTCCAAATATTTTGATTTTTTTTTATTTTAAATAATTGATTTCAAAAATGAAAAGGGTATTTTCCTCAAAAAATATTCCAGTGATCTTTTACAAGCATTTTCATTTATGAAAACATCCATTGATATTAATTATGCTTCATTGGGGATATGATAAAATGATACCATATTTATTCATTCTATAGATGGTTTATGATTATGATGATGAGATATTGATGAAACCCATTTTATTTTCCATAGGTTAAGATATAGTGAAATGATAAATGATTTCATGATCTTGTGATATACATATGAATAGATTATGATTATGTGATACATTGTTCCATTATATACCTATAATAAATTGGGTAAAGATCAATGTTTTATAAGCTAAAAGGGTACACAATAGGCTATCCCAGGATGAAAAGAGGGTACATGGGTTATTATCCCAATACCAACAAGGGTACACAAGTGGTTATCCCAAATCCAATATAGGTACATAGGTGGTTAGACCCATACTAACATGTTATGAATGTCTTGGTGGGTTTCCTTGACATAATATTTCTATGATTATGACTACTCCAAACTTTATTCCACTCTATTATGACATGAACTTATGCCAATGTTATGCTCTCATGGATTATATTATTCGATTCCTTTATGATTCATGTCTGATAAACTGTCAAGATTTATAACATGACTCATGATTATGATCTATGAATTTATGGGAATGATATTTAAATTTTAAGCTCATTTTCATACCCTTATACTCTTGATATTATTATATATGATCATTAAATAATATCCCCTTTTTTACCCTTATTTAGTACTTGAGATCACCCTTTATTATGTTTCCTTTTCCCTAGAATATGAAGAAATGTTTTAAGTATGATATGTCTAAGAAGGGTTTTATTTGTGAAAAACTTAGTAGTATATGATGTAGATCTTTTATATACCAGTTATTTATGAAACTAAGTTTCCAAAGACACTAAACCATAATGGTTCTAGCATGGATCATAATGATATTTAATTAATATTCATCTAATAAGATGTAAAATTTATGTTTGTAATGTTTGGGTCACCTCGGTTGGTATCATAAAAATAATTAGTTTTTTTAGAAACTAGTATGAGGAAAATTTAGTGAGAACCCTTAGGATAATACTAAGTTTAGTAGAACATACTAAGTTATGGTAAAGGAAGAAGTGCGATTTTCCTAGAAAATACATCTATGTTTGGATACTAAAAAATAGACGTGGTTAGATCCACCTAGGGGTAAAAAATCTGAAAAGGGAAGATTGGGTATTAACTCAATAATCAATGATGCATGATGAGAGGGCCTAAGACGTCACACATATCAAAACACTCCCAAGGTACATTATTTCAAATTTTCTTTATGAACCATTATGAAGTATTTTAATTGATGATGACCATGGACAACCTAGGATAAACCTAAGGTGTCATATATTGAAAATAAGGTGTCATGATTCAAACATACTATAAATGATTTTCATGATTATATGATTTCTCACTATGATTATTATTTATCATATTATTATTTTTGGTTTTAGTAAATGGTTGTAACTAGAAGGAACCATGTTAATGGTGAATTTTATGGACAATGAAATGATTGTTCTCCTGAGAAACCAAATGTTATAGGACATGGAATAAAAATCTCATTTTTATGCTTACGCAACTTTCTAAATCCATGAATCATGTTGAGGTTCCAAATGAGAAAAGGAGGGAACAACATGCTATTGAGTACTTCATTAAGAAACATCCACCAACTTTTAGTGGGTCTACTGATCCACTAATTACTGAGTAATGGATTATTACCACTAAAAAGATATTTTTCCTTCTCTAATGTTAGGAACAGGAAAAAATTATTTTGGATATTTATCATTTGTAAGGAAAAATAGATCAATTGTGGACTCTTAACAAGAACATTAGGAAATAATAAGAAATTGTGCCATGACCCCCTCCCCTTAAAGGTACCCCTCTTGGTATGACAATGAGAGAAGTAAGATAATGATGCATAAAGCCTGCCTCCAATAGGCCATAGGTTGGAAACAAGAACCAAGGGTATATCATAAAAACAAATGAGAGGAATTACCCTCTAAGATAACCCAGGGAATGAGAAATAAGATGATAAAACCAATACAAATCCTGATTAAGATAAAAGTAAAATAAATCCCAAGTACATGTATGTAATGTCATACAGACTAGAAAAAATGAAAATAGAACTATAAGTTCCAAAAGATAAAATAAAAAGTAACCATAGGATAGTAATATCTAGTACGATCTCCAAAATACTCTTGCTAACCTAAAAAAGAGTTTATAAGTACATAGGGTGAGAATAACATGTATACTCAGTAGGATCCTCCCCTTATCCTCTCATTCAAAATATAAAGAAATCATGCTAAATCCCAATGAAAAAAAGTGAAGCTAATCCATCACCTAAACAAGTATACTAAGTTCCATGCCTTACTAAGGCTATCACTCACCAAGTAACACATACAAGAAATCATATAATGTAGTAATGAAAAGGGTATCTCGCTACTACTTCCCTATTAATTTTCTGCTCTTCCACAACATCACATGTCTTGATCCATCTCTCCCCAAAAGAAGACAACCCAAAGACACCTGGGATAAAATATCGTAACATGAATATCATGAATCATACTATCTCATCATTCAATTCCACATCTTCATATAGTAACCGAGTAGTTTCTAAGATCCACCACAACCCATATTTCATTTATTATACATAGAGTATTGTACCTCAAGCCATAAAAACCCATACATCGAGTAATGTACCTAAATCCATCACATACTATACACACCATACCTATAATAACCCTTAGTATACTATATCCTAAGATACATGTGTGTGAAATAACTATAATACATCACAGCCCTTTGCACATATATATGGGAAAGATAATCACCATGCATACCAAAACATAATATTAACCAGAGAAGAGAGTGGGGCCAAAGTGAGTAGTCAACCATCCGTTCCTCATCAACTTGGATGTTGGGGAAAACACCCTCCTAGAGTGAATTGGGTGTTAGTCACCCTACCGATATGGGTGGTGCAATATATAAAATCATAAAACATACATGATATAATATAGTTCACAACCACACTATGGGAATTAACCTAATCTTAGTATCAATAATAGTTATCATATCTCATACACCCAACTTCCACTACTAAGAACTAGATATCCTATAAGTACACAATAATTTAAGAAGACTTCATTAATTACTTTCTTTCTATTAAACATTTCACTATACATTAATTAATTCATTATCCATTAATTAACATTTCTCCATATACATTTCATTAACCTCAAAGTGAAGTTCATTCCCTCTATGCTTAATCCAACTGATTCCACAACTCCTCAAGTTTAACAACATTTTAATTCCATTTAATCACCAACCCATGGGTTAAAACATCTATTATACATTATCATTTCATAATTATAGGTACTCTAGAAAATATACTAAGATACCATAAAAGATATGAATAACTAAGCATAACCATCTACCTTAAGTAGTGGAGAAAGGAATGAAAAAATAAGCAACCTGACCAACCACCCCTTTAATAATATTTATCAACAAGAAAACATCCCAACTTCAACACACAATGGGAAATCCCAAATTTGACCCATTCCATAAATCCTAGTATCATGCCCCAAACCACCATTCATATTGTCATCATAGGCATCAACTTCCACTATAAACCCATGCCTCCCCACACATATCTCATTAGCCAACAACCATCCCATGCACACATCAAATTGCATGGAAAATATCAAATCTAGACCAATCACAGAAGGAAACAAACAACAAACAAAGTCAATAGGGAATCTAGTCCCTAAAAATAAATCATCTGACCTTTACATAAAAATATGATATATTATCCCCAAACATTTATCTTTATCAAACAACTAGTTTTCATTCCATCTTGGTTTAACCGATTCATTTATTTTAGGTTATAATTATGGGTAAACTAAGGAATCGACTATTTTAATCTATTAAATTATTTAAACATTCTATCTAGCATATATTAACAAAAAACATTCTAGTTCAAGTTCTTTATCCATTTCCATTAATATATGGAAGAAAAATTTAATTATATATGAATTAAGCATCATTTGATTTATATCAAATTATATGAAACATCATATTTATTAAACATGCATTTTTAAATTCTTTATCCAACAAAAAATTATCAGATTTATATTCTTTAACCATTTTAATTATATTAACATGATAAACCCAAGCATAAAAAAATTCCAAAAAGCATAAAAATAGATATCACGCTATTTAGAAATTCAATAGGAAAAATATTATCGTGATGAAAAATATATGATTACTACAACTATAAACCGTTTCTTTCATTAATCCACTTTATTAAGGTTAATTTTACCATAACCCAAAAATATTATTTTTGAAAATGTTTATGGTCAATCCCCATTTATTAAACATAAAAAATAAACCTCTTTTAAAGACTAGGAAAATAGGAAACCTGTTACAAGCAAGGTAAAAATTCCTTAATGAAAAGACACAAAGGTCATTACCACTCTCGTAAGAAGACTTCAACCCTCCAAGAATGTCACACCACAATTGTACCAAAAAACATAAAAATTACTCTGTAAGAAAAAGGGATAACCACTTTCATAGCATGGAAACAAATAATAGGAGGGAAATAAGACTAGTCCAAGAATAAACCATAAGAAAAGAAGGTATAACTCGCCTCGATTCACTATGTATCAAACATGGGAATCCAGGGATCAATCCCAATCAAAAGGGATTAAAAAATCCTTTAAAGATCCTCTGGTCACCTAGGGTTTGAGAGAAAATGTTGAGAGAAATAAAAATTTAAAGGGGGTTTGGGAATTTATAGGAAGACTATAAATTAGAAAACCACAACACATCTCCCTACACCATGACACATAGATGGAGACACAGAAAAAACTATGGCATAAGGTAAGAGGTCGCACTGAAGAATGTTTGGTCAAAGATATGTTTGAGAAACATGGAATGATCCATACTAAAAATCCTATAAATTGGAAGAAGACCATAGTGAAAGGTAAACCACCATGCCACAAAGTTCCATTTCTATGTAGAAGTCTATGCTTCAATCCAGATCCATAGCGCAACAACCCTAAAATCGACATAACCACCCAAAAATCATCCTATCGAACTCCACACTATAGCCTATCTTTGCACTGCATCTATGAAAAAAAACACAAGAATCACTAAAAACCCACCTCTAAAACTATATACCACATATGACCTCTCTATTCCATAACCACCATCTTTACAGCGCAACACAACCCTCCATGCCACAAAATCCGGCACAACTGGATTCTCAGCTAAAACTCTACCTTTTCCCTATAACTCAATCGAAACTTCCCCCAGACACCTCCATCACCAGAATTATAAAAAATTAATAGGTTGGAAGGTATATAACATTACATCAGATAAATTGTAAACTATTCTCTCCCTATATAATTTTAAACAAAACCCAGAGAGAAAGGAAGGCAAAAGGGTTATCTAAAAACTACCCATGAGATACCTCTTAGGGATGTCATTACAATTGGAACACCGACACCAAACAAACACAAAAATTCAAACCTAAATAATCCTTAAAACATAATAAATTACCACATAATCACACAAAAAATACTCAATCACCCAAATCAAGGAATTTCACCTTTCATATCAAGATATTATCCTCTTTGGGCGACGCTTACTCACCTGAACAGTTTTAAAACGTGTCATAGTATAAGACATCATGATTAGGAATTAGGTTTTCCCCTATTCAAATTCCATAGGATTGAGCACACATTATATCAAGGAAAATTCAAACCTCATAAACCAATAATATCCAAGCATCACATTACTAGTAAAAATATAATAAGGAAAAACTTAAAAAAAAATCTGGGTACTGGGCATGCATATGCGTCTCATGCTCCCAAGTACTCTCCTCCTAGACACCATGCCTCCACAAAACATGAAAGATAATGATAAATATATGAAACATGAAAGAAATTATGTATCTGAATCATTTTTTTGGGGAATTTATATCCGATAATCCATTGCTAAAATATGATCCAACACCTCTAAAGGCTCACAAACTAGGGAGAAAGCTTACCCCCCATGTCCGAACCTTAGCTTCCATCGATAAGGATTCAAATTTAGGAACACATGGTATCCAAAATAGAAATCTAGAGGTCTCTTTCTATGATCGAAATATGGATTATGATGATCCTATACCACCTTTATCCTTTTGAAAATCACCTGAACCGTCTCTTTTATCTTTTACACAAGTTTTGGCCTAAGAATTTCCAACGCTACAACCCCAGTCTGGAATAATGGAGAATGGAAAGTTTGGTCTTATAAAGATTCAAATGGCGCCATAAAAATGGTGGATTGAAAACTATTGTTGTAAGAAAACTCAACCAAATGAAGGTGACTCATCCATGAACCCCCAAAACCCAGGATATAGTGCACAACACTTACTTGAGAGTTTGGATGGTCTTCTTTATCTGATCATCTATATGTGGATGGAAAGTAGTGATAAGGAATAACTTATATCCAAAACCATGCTGGAGACCTTTCCACACCATAGAGGTAAAATGAGGATCATAATCAAAGATGATCATCATCAAGACTATGTTGAGTCTTACCAACTCCTCTAGGTGTTTCCTTGATAAAACCTCCAATATTCTTGACTTTTTAATCACTATAAAGTGAGAAAAATTCATCAAATAGTACATTATCACCCATATAGAATCCAAGCCTCCCTAAGCTTGAGGTAAACTGGTAATGAATCCCATAAATATTTCCTCCCACTTCCATTGAGAAACATCCAATGGATGGAGAAAACCATTAGGAACATAATGTATGACCTTCACCTTCTGGCAGACCAAACATCATGGAACAAAATCCACAACTAAAAAGCTTCAACCCAGTCCACTAAAACTTTACTCTTAGATATTGATACATCTTTGTCATGTGAGGATGTACATACAAGGGTGATCTATGGAACCCATGAAGAACCAACTCATGCACTTATAAAGGGATAAAAATCATCCCTTGAAACAACACCTAGTGTTGTTCATCCTTAGACCAACCATTAGGGAAATCACTAAGGGAAAATCAGTATCTATAAACCTCCACCACATAATCCCCTAGTTGGGACTCATCCACCTTTTTCACCAAGAACAACTACACTATCATCTGAAAATGAAAACCTCTGCCACCAAACTCTCCCATATCAAAATGCGTCACTAAGATCTCTTCCATCTCTCTCCAAGAATATACATATTCACACATGACATCACTATGTGGATTTATGCTCAACATATTTGCTATAACATTACCATTGAGTGGTTTATATGAAATATCAAAGTCAAAATCCTGTAATAATTGCATTCACCATCACTTCTATAAGTTCAGGTTACGCTGGGAGAAGACACACCTCAGGATCCTATGATCAGTAAAAGTATAAAATGTACTCTGATGAGGTAATGTATCTAAAACTTCAAGGAAAACACAACTTATATAAAATCAAGATCATTGATGGTATAGTTATTCTCATTAGGAAATGAATACTAAGACCAATTAGAAACAACCGATCTCTTCTGTATCAAAACATAACCCAAACTGATATATGAAGTATCATAGAAAACCTCAAACTGAATGTCACAACCCAACCCACCAGCCCCTGCCTAGATAGTGATAAGACAAGTGTGACTACCCCAAGACCACCTCCAATAGTCCAAGGGCTAGCGACCAAAATTAAGTAGGTATAACCCATAAATGGGAGAAATTATCCTAATATACCTACACACACACACACACATATCCAAGCCCATAAAATGCTAATAAAATAGAAACAACTGGTACCATAAATGCATGCACAACATCTACCCACACCGAAGTATGAAAAAAGTACTAAAATAAATAAATGGGAAAAATAGAAGACCAACCAAAAACTACTAAGAGTCTAACCTGCTCAGAAGAAGGGGACAACTAACAAATGAAGCCACTCAGAAAACACCTCGGTCTGTCTAGCCCAACTTATGCTCCATCTACTCCCTATCCTCATAGGAAACCATAAAAAGGGTCATCACCTGTATAATACATGACATGTGTGGGAAAATATCATGCATGGGTGAGTATAAAAATACCTAGTTGGACACCCGAAAATCACTAAGCACAAATCATCAAGAGTATTCTGTTCATAAAAACAATACACTAATAAACATTAACCCAGATATAATCATAAAATAAAATCAATCTCAAGTAGTCTTAACCAATATCACTATCCATAGGATACTACCAAAATATTCAAGGTAATGCTCATTTTGAGAGAATCCACTCCACGATCCATGCCATAACTGATGAAAATATTATAAGAGGTCATGATCATTGGGCCTCTCTCAAGAATTAATCATTAGATCTCAGAACATCTCATCATTTAGGTAGGGGATCAAACCCAGGGCCACTGGGAGACTCCGTAAACCCTATCGGATCTTCCATCCAAATAGGGGATTGACACCCTGTGCATTATGGTCACATTGATATTACAAACCCCACCTTGGAATGATAGAGGATCCCACCCTAGTCCTATAAGGGGATGCACCAAACTTTATCCAATACTACACTCGTAGAAGGGATCACAATCCAGTGTCAAGGATGTAATTCTACATTGTACCCTCACAGGAAAGGACCATGGTATCATACTTAACTAAACCTAGTATATAACTAAGAGATGAAGGGATCAGATCCATCTTTGATGAAGTACATGATGTGTAATTAAGGTATATACTATGCAATGATAAATCTAGACCTGACCATTTATGTTTTAGTGTTCCTATTCCCATGCCCGTATACCTTAGGCATTGCCCTCGTACACCTGACTGTGTTCGAGTACATAGATCAACCTATGTACTTGGACCATGCTTGTGTATCCTCTAATATACACAACATGGCACTAGAAAAAGGTCACACTATGTTTGTTAGGGACCATACAAAATTTGATCCTTATCAATTCCACAGAAATCCTAGAACTGTAACTAGGGTCTCACATGCTGTGTATTTCCAGATTACATGCCATATAACATGGTTTTTATAGAAACTATAAACTCCTTATAAACATGTTTTCATGCCACCACTACCTTCAGATCTACTAAAAAATTCAGTAGGGATTGTAGATATGGGTCAATTTGATATCTCCATCACTAGAGATCTATTTTTGACAATCCAAATTGGTTAGAAAACTACCATTGTTTTCTTGTCACATCACTGAGTGTCAAACTGATAAGAACGAGACCTCTATATTGGTCTGATCCACCTTGAGTCATAATCCATCATTGTGGAACCTCGATCGCACCCTCGAACATGAATCTTACCCATGGTATTCAACTATTGTGATGAATAATGGTCGCACAACAACCAAATACCCAGTATTCATCGAACTATAGGTCAAAGGAATTGCCTGTAATGAACGTAAAAAGAAAAATAGGAGAAAAACATAAAAAATAAATGTGAGGAATGAACCTTATAATTTTTTCATTTAATATTAAACCCATTATCATAGAATAGATGAACAAATAATAATAATCAATAAAAAACAAATAAATTAACCATAAAATAAATCAATCGTCAATGCCCAAATCAATTATTGTTTGTTAAATTGATCTGCATTCGACATGGATAAATAAATAGGATGAATTCACATAAATCAAACATACTACCTAGAGTTTGGATCTATATTTGATGAATACATATTCTGAGTTTTCATTGTTGGTATGATCCATGATCTCCGTTGGCATAAACGATTTGTACGGTATCGATCCGATCCTCTGATCCGATGTCATCCACCGATGTCTCTCTAAAGGCTCCTCCTTAGGTCTAAAGGGTTATGTGGATAACCTTGAGAATTACCCACAATAGGGTATTTATATAGGAGGTCCCTAGGTCTCCACGTCAACAAAATAAAATAAATAAATTATTTTTTTAGCGCCTATGAAAACTTTTTCACAAATTCTCAACATTGACAATGGTTATGTCATGCCTAGGGTAAAACCCACATTATGAACTCAACAGTGGACTAAAATTTATGATCTATAATTCCATTCAGGATTCATTCCACTTTTTCTAGAAAACTGTGTTCACACGATATTAATATATTTAATATTTTTCAAATATCAATTCTGGGATCACTAGGCCTCAAAATCTTGCGTCATCTCAGCGTCTGTATCTAAAAGTATTACTATATATATATTTCAAAGCTTTAAATTGAAAAAAATAAGATATTAAATTCTCTTCACCTCAGGTATTTTCATCCTAAAAAGTAAAAATAACTACTAAAAAACATGTGGGTATTGAGTTCACATATGAGACTCCCACTCCCAGGTGCTCCCTTAAAGATTCCCATACTGCCACCAAACATGAACCAAAGGAATCACTCACCCATAGAGGATCATATCCTATCAATACTCAATATACATTAGGTACTCTATAAAGGTATATCCATCCTCGATTTCCATCTCACTCTAGTTGATAACATGCGATGGGTTATGTATATATCTTCTCAGTTGTGATACATAGAAGACGTTGTGTACCTAGTCCAACTATGATGGTATAGACAAGTGTTACACCACATTGTTGACTCTACACAATATATAGAAAGAGAAAAATGAATATCAAAGATAACTTGTTGCCTCATCCAAATATTTATAATCCATGGTGAGGTGAGACCTTTAGGAACACATGGTCTACCTCTTCAAACTCCAAATGCCTCCATCATTGGTCCACAAAGGACTTATAAAGTATTGTGTAGTTCACATCCAATCATGGATGACTTGAATCTTCTCTATAGTAGCTTACACCAACTATATTCCCATGAGTACAGAATCACCAAGATCAGTCTAACAAAGTGGTGATATGTAGGGTCACTCATACAAGGCCTAAAATGATGCCATACTTATGGTGTAATGGCAGTTGTTGTTTTAAACAAACTCCACCAAGGGTTGGTGATCATCCCAACTATGGAAAAATTCCAACATGTAAGCTTATAAAGTATCCTACAGAACCTAAATGTTCCACTTAGTATAGCCTCAATTTTGGTGGTTAACCACCATGATAAAATGCAACTAAGTCCCAAATAACTTCTGAAATCCTCTCTATAATCATGATTTGAAGTGAGAATCATGGTCTAAAATGATGATTGAGGGAACTATATGGATAAGAATTATCTCTTTAATGTAAAGGTGTCCTGATATATCTAATAAAGTATCCTCTTGAATTACTAGTAAGTGGGTTGACTTGCTAAGTTATTCTACAATTACCTAGATGGAATTGTGTCCTATGGATATACATGGTAACCCTGTTATAAAGTCTATGTATATACCATCCCACTTACACTAAATCACCTAAAGGGGTTGAGCTAAACCCATTGGATCTTGGTGCTTAGCCTTCACCTGATGACAAGTGAGGCTTCAAGAGAAAAACATTGCTATTGACTTCTTCATGCTTGGCCACCAAAACTGACATTAGAGGTCCTAGTATATATTTTCCACACCTAGATGTACCATTAAAGTGAATGTATGAAACTTCCTAATCATATCACCCCGAAAAATTATGGGTACCATAATCTATCCTATAAAAATTATAACATGGTCCCCACCTTTAGAAAATCCATCAAGAGCACATATAGTGGATATCTAAGTATATAAGGTCTCATAGTCGATATCCCCATATTGATCTTCCATGATACATTGTAAATGTGGTGGGGTAACAATTATCAACTGAATATATGAAGAACCATCCTATCTACTAAGGAAAACTACAACAAGGCCAATTTCTCTGACACCTTAACCAATAACTAAGAATAAGATCTCATGCTGGGAGCATCTTCCACCACATTTCCCTTCCTAAGAGTATATAATATCTCAAAGTCATGGTTCTGGAAGAACTCTAACCATCAAATATGTCTCAAGTTAAGATACCTCTGAGATATTATATACTTAATACTCTTATGGTCAGAGTAGGTGATAAATTGATCAACCATAAGGCAGTGTCACCACATCTTCAAGGTGAAGACTATCACTGCCAACAAAAGATTGTGGACCATGTAGTTCTAATCATGTGGTCTCAACTGCTGAGACCCATAAGCAATCAAAACCTATCTATTAATTTTCACAAAACCAATATTAGTCCATGAGGCATCGTAGAACACTATATACTTAACACCCTCCTCTATAAATCTCAATATGGGTGTGCTCGTTATCCTTTTCCTCAACTTCTGGAAAGCCTGATAGAACCTTTTTTTTCTAAACAAAAGGATTTCCCTTCTATATCAAAGTAGTAAAATGTGTCGTTATCCTAGAGAAATTGGGCACAAATCTTTTGTAGTTTCTTGTAAACCTAAGGAATATCCACACATCCATCACACTCTTGGATGTATCCCAAGCTAACATTGCCTCAACCTTGGATGGGTCCACTGCTACACCATTAGCTGAGATGATGTGTCCTAGAAAAAAGATCTATTGAATCTAGAACTAACAATTTTAGAGTTTACCATAAATCTTGTGAACTCAAAGTGTTCTTAGAACCATCCTCAAGTATCTCATGTGCTCCTCCTAAGATTCTAAGTACACAAGGATATTGTCAATGAAGAATATAACTAAATGATCTATGAAAGGATGAAATATCTAGTTTATGAGTCCCATGAAAATTATTGGGGTGTTTTTAATGCTAAAAGCCATAAAAAATTACTCATAGTGACCATAGTGACATCTGAACGTTGTCTTATATATATCCTCATCTTGTACTCATAGCTGGTGATAACGTGATATGAGGTAAATCTTTGAGAACCATTGCTCCCCTATAAAATGATCTAAGAGTTCATCGATCCTTGGTAGTAGATACTTATTATTCATGATCACCTAGTTTAGACATCTATAATCCACACACAACCTCAAGATCCCATCCACCTTTTTGGCACACAAAACTGGGGCTTCCCAGGGGAAAAATTAGGTTTCACAGAGTTCTTCCTATGTAAATCATCCAACTGCACCCTCAACTCTAGAAGATTTATGGGATCTATCCAATATGATGGTTAAGATACCAGGGATGTATTAGGATTTAATTCAATGAATTTTTCTTACTCTTAGTGGGGAGTTAAGTTGGGAACATCCTCAAGAAATACATCCTCATACTCTACCATCGTTGTAGAAAACTGGTCACCCATAACATCCACTTCTCCAAGATCCATTCTTAAAGACTGGTGAGTAATCAGCTAAAATATCCTATGTATGATCCCATCCTACTCTGACTAGGTTCCTTTTCACCCATGAAGGAAAACCCCATCCCATTATCACAGAAACACTGCATCCTCCACCTGAAATAGTCAATTTAGGCATGAACCATGGATATCCATACCATAAATAAATGATGTCGTAAGGCCTCATCCCTACTACAAAGAGATATCATAAAAAAATCTTACCTCTAAGAGTCAGTTCACACTATTAGAAAAAGTGTGTGATTGTCGATTCACCTCTGTTCAGAGTCTCCAAGTGTAAGGGTCAAGCTAAGGGCTCAACTGAAATCTTTAAGTCTTAGACTAGGGAAGTGAAAAGAAAGGAATGAATCACACTTGTTTCCATCAGTACTAAAAATAAGGTATAAAAGACATAGATCGTACCTTGTATAATCCCTAGAGCCTTGGGGTCATAGGCCTCTACTACCTGCAACTATCCTCACCCTATACCACTAGCCCCCTAAACCTGGTGTAGACCACCTAGGGATGGTGGTGTCAATAAGTAAAATTGTCTACCACCTCTAGCTGCTCTATCCACACCTCTATCATGTACACTACCCTATGGACCTCCATGATCCTTCCTTTGTCTCTATCTAGGTGGTCCCTCAACTATCTCCTTATCAGCAGTATGATAGGTAGTACAATCTCAAGAAATATTTCCCAAACCATCACATGAGAAGAACCACCTCTCACTCAGCTGACTCAAGCTATCCTGAGAACCCTAAACCACCGATCCCCTATCATGGGATCATCTGTTTAAGATTTTGGTATGATCGTGTCCTCGATACTATCATCATCTACCTTCTACCAAGGTCTGTTCTCCTGGGTTACCACTACCAACACCCACAACAAAAATTTTCTCTGCCAAGAAGCTCTCCACAACTAAAGCCTTCTCCAACACTCCAACATAAGTGGGAATGTAAGGAGATATCACTGAAACCATGAAATCTCATCATAATCCCTAATTACTGGTTTATACCCCAACAAATAAATCACATACCATATCTAGGGAGTATCATGAGAGATTAGTAAACCTCATCGAATACTCCACCACTATCATACTTCCCTGATGTAGATGCAGAAAATCCTAGATGTGAACTGATCACAACATGTATAAATAGAACTCCTCCCTAAATAAACACTTAAAGTTTTGATTGAGTCACCGGACTCCACAATCACCCAATAGATCCCTGAAGAAGAATCACGGTGGGGAATTCCTTCTGATATGCAGGCATCCTCATGAGGTAGAAAACTGGGGTGACTACTTCTAGTCAGTCCTCATCCACTTGGGGGTCTATCTCACACCAAAACCTAGGAGGTCACTACCTTTGGAACTCATTTAACACACTCAAACTATGTGCGTCCTTAACTAGTATTGTCATTACTAAATTCTAATCAATGGGTGGTGGCTCGACTGGAAACCCACTCGGAGGTACCACCTCTAATATAGGTCCATGTACCAAAGACTCATCACTTGGAGGATCATCCTCATGATCCAACTATGAAATCCTAGCTGGAAAACTTTGTGGAGGAATATTGAAATAAGACCAAGATGTACCACAATCAATAGAGTATATATGGAGAGCTAACTTAAAAAGGATATGGAAGCCACATGTAATGCCCCGACCCTAGTTACCCAGAGTCGGTGCATTATTACATAACATTGGCATGATCACAAGAAAGATCAAATCTCGAAAGATCGATTGGTTTAGTAGCCTTGGAAACACTAGATATATTCATAAGTCTTATATTACATCATAAAATGAAAAACTACTACAACAACATATTGTCTCCATAATCCGCACTAATATCCCCACATAATATCCCCGCAGGTCATTCATAATTTACTTCTTCACTTCCTGGGAGAAATAAAACATAGAAAAGGGGTGAGCTCAAATGCCCAGTAAGGATAACAATATAGCGGAAACTTTCATAAATAAGAATAAACATTTAAGGCAATGTATAACTAAAAAAAAAGCCTTTCAAACTTGAACTTTCAACATGGTATGGCATAAATAAAATGAAATAATGCCATTTACTTATTTACATGGATATTCTACTAATCGAATAATTACATGAAAAATCAATAACCACTTTCATAATGATGGAATGCATAATGCCAGACTATCATAACCACATAGCCAAGGCCTCGTGCCAAGACTAAAAATAAGATTTTTTCAAGGCCTTGTGCCAAGACACTAGTTTGTCTCATGAGACCTACCGATGCATCGAGGAGCTATAGCGGGCTCCACCCATCACATAGTAAGTCCAATGCATTCCCATATGAAAAGGTTTAAACATAACATAAACATTCGTATTAAAAATAGCATACGAAATGTCAATAATTTCTCCATAAACTATGAATGGTATAAAAATAGAACATACACAGTCAAACATATCACAAAACCTTCAATACAATATAGAAGTTTTTTTATCATAATAAATCAACTTCAAATAAACATAAAATCCATCAAAGGATGTTGACATAGATGAAATCAAAACTCTTTTTAGAGAAATATCTCTTTTATTTTTTTGAAATCATTTAAGAGCCATATAAAATAAAACATTTTCTTTGAAAATATTCTTATAAGCTTGTAAGGAAAGCTTTGAAGATTTTATAACAGCGGAAAATAGCCGCACCCGCTGTATAAGTTAAAAAAAAACATTCTTATCTTAATTCTGTCGAAAAGGTTAAAAAGGACCTTGTTTTGAAAATGATGGAAAGATTCATTTATAAACCTCTAAAAGTCAAAAAAGGGTATAAATGACTTTAACCCATATTCTTGTAAATAATAAAATTGTTTTGAAATACATTTTTAATAAAACATGGATGTGGATGATAAAGAGATCCCAGAAGATTATTACGTATAAACAACCTCGGATAATGAAGAGATTGTGAAATAACCCTTAACTTGTACTTTTCCTTGGTTGGGGTAGGTTAACCTCCTGTATAATGGTGAAATAATTGTTATTAAATTATACAAGAATCATATATATTAATATGATATCATATATGATCTTTTAATATTGATTTGATAATAATATCTTAGTATTATCGTTGTTTCGGGTGTTAACTTACTTGTTTTCTTTTATATGTTTTGTTACGTAAGAAATGTTTGTAAAGGATAGGTTGTATATTATTAATATCCAGAATTATATCAAGTCCTTAAACATTATTTTTTAAATCATCAAATGATAATTATACTTGAATGGATACGATGGAGAATGAATCTCATCGCGTTCGTGGAGACGGTAGTCCGTACGTACACACGAGCGACAATATCATTATTTTGATATTAAAATAATATATAAATGGATGGTATATCATATATACAGAATCATTAACATGTTATATTTATTATTTACATGAGTTAAACATCATTATTATACCCATACAAATAATATTATATTGAATAACAATTACACCACGACGTGGAGACGGTAAGTCGTACGTACGCACATATGGTGACATGTTATTCAAAGGGTGGATAGAATACTGAATATGGTTGTACCATATTTATAATAACATCACAGTATATATATGATACTGGAGTTATTATTTTAGAATGGTAACAACAAAGGAAGAATAAGTGGAAGAAGAAATGAACTTGGAAAAGGGTGGTGAAATCATTACCTCTTCTTCGGGTTCTTCCTTTTGATTTGATCAAAAGGGCTCTTAGGTTGTCTTTATGATCAAACTAATTCCCCTAGGTTGTATTGAGGGAAGTTGGGAGAGTATTTGGTCAGATTTTGGCCGAAACAAAAGGCTTTGAAGGTGTGAATAAATGATAAGGAGGAGTGCCCTTTTATAAGAGGGGTGAGGGGCACCTTTGGAAAAGCTAGAGATATTAGTTTATAATAAATTCATATTCGGTTTCTAATGGCTCCAAAGTTTATTATTTAAATGTTAAGGTGGGGAGAGGTCGAAAACAACTCAACCAATAGAATTTAGATAGGTTTGGGTACTTATATTAACCTTATCTTTAAGTATTAACTCTAAATTTATTAGTTTCACTTTTACAATGTCTCTTTGTATTTTTATATTATATGGTTAATAAACTTACCATATACATCCAAGAGACCCCCAAGTGGTCCATTAATGATACACATATCATGATATAAGTCTCTTGGCCGAACCTTAGATTTTTAGAAATTTAATATCAATTAATAATATAATATTTGTTTTAAAAACTCTTTTATGTCAATTTTGACACTATTCAATAGTTGATTTTTGTGAAACTCATAACAGATTGATTACTTCGAAAAAAGTCAATTAAATAAATCCTACTATATCATATTATCCTAGAAAATTAGTTTAATTCATTAAAAGTTTCATATTATATTTATTTGGATATTTATAATATCAATTATTTTAATTTTTCAATATTATGATAATTACTGCATCATCATTGTGTCATAAATAAATTAAATTATTTAATCTCTAAAAATTGAAAATAAAATATCATCATGTAGGAAATATTTTTATCTTTCTAATGAATATTTATAATCTAAAATCTAACATATATAACCCTACTTAAAAATTGTTTTTCTAAAAGATATATGCTTGTGTCATTTTTGTATTCATTTTAACTTAATTAAAAAAAAGTGTCCCTATCACCTACAAGTGGAACCATGGGGTCCCAAAATCGACCCAAAGATGCCCATGGTCGACCATGTATCAACCAATAGGGTTAAGACACGTTTTAGGGTAATTTAGTATTATTATAATATTATTTTTTAACCCTTATTTACCGGATTTACCCTTAACCATGGTAAATAAAATATTTACCGTAGTAATTATTCAAAATGTCTAAAAATAAAAGTTACCTATTTACACAATTTGAACATCCTGATTCCAAATATGGAATCCATTTTCCTAAATTCAAAACACAGAAGTGGCAGAAATTAATTTAAAATTAATTCCCGCTGTCAAAACAAAAAGCGTGTTTTTAAGAGATAATAACTATCAAAAGATTGACACTTGTTTATGTTCGGTTTAATTGTAAAATTATGTCCAATGAACAACATTATATTAAATGGTAAAAATATATTCTAAATATACTTTAAAAATACTAAAATTCATAATTTATTACTATTAATTATTTTGATTAAAAAAGTTGTTTTTAATTAAAATTTAGTAATTTTCACTATTCATCAAAATATGAAAGTTATCCGAAAAGTACCAAAATTTCACCTTAGGCTAAATTAGATATTCCGAATCCAAAAATGAAGTCTATTTTAAAATGTAAAATATATATAATTTTAAAAAGTAGGTATTACTATTCATAACGGCTAGTTTGATTGGTTGTTAGAACTCAGTGTTGCGTACAACACACGCTATCGCATTATTTAAAGAGAAGCGTACCGTAGAAGCTTGGGGTGTTACATTCCCCCCTCCTTCAAATAATTTCGTCCTCGAAATTTCTAGAATACTATCGCATGAAAAGACTCGGGTGGTTCTTCATCATAAGTTCCTCGGGTTCCCACGTTGCCTCTTCCATCTTATGGTTTCTCCACAAAACTTTTACCAGACGCGTCGTCCGGTTTCTCAGTACTTGTTCTCTCGTATCAAGAATCCTGACGGGCTCTTCACAATAGGAAAGATCGGGTTCCAGTTCTAATTCCTCATAGGTGAGTACATGCGTTGGATCAGGCATGTATTTCCTCAACAGAGATACGTGGAACACATCGTGAACTTTGGAGAGACTTGGCGGCATTTCCAATCGGTAAGCTACAACCCCAATTCGTTCTAGAATTTCGAAAGGTCCGATGTACCTGGGACTCAATTTACCTTTCTTACCAAAACATATGACTCCCTTCCATGGAGATACCTTTAGGAAAACATGATCACCGACTTGAAATTCCAAATCCTTCCTTCGATTATCAGCATAGCTCTTCTGCCTACTTTGAGCTGCTCTGATGTGATTTTGGATTACCTTCACCTTTTCCATCATTTCCTCCACCAGTTCTGGACCTACAAGTTTTCTTTCACCGACGTCATCCCAACAGGTTGGTGTACGACATCTCTTTCCATATAACGCTTCATATGGTGCCATCTGAGTACTTGAATGGAAGCTATTGTTATAGGAAAATTCTACCAGAGGTAAATATTGATCCCACATACCCTGAAAATCAAGTGAGCAAGATCTCAACATGTCTTCTAAGGTCTGAATAGTCCGTTCTGATTGTCCGTCTGTCTGAGGGTAGTAAGCAGTGCTCAAATGAAGTTCAGTATCCAGGGATTTCTGAATACTTTTCCAAAATCTTGAAGTAAAACGGGGATCACGATCAGAAACAATTGATAAGGGTACTCCATGAAGTCTCACAACTTCATTAATATATAGTCTTTCTAGACGTTCTAGGGGTAGATCTTCTCTTATAGCAAGAAAATGTGCTGACTTGGTAAGACGATCAACAATAACACATATTGCATCATTCCTTCTAGGAGTCTTTGGTAGCCCCATGACAAAGTCCATCGTAATATTGTCCCATTTCCACTCCGGTATGGGAAGAGGTTGCATGACTCCTCCAGGCTGTTGCCTTCCAGCTTTCACTTGTTGACAAACCATACATCTTGACACAAAATCAGCAATCTCCCTCTTCACGTTGTCCCACCAAAAATGTTCCTTCAAATCTCTATACATTTTGGTGCTCCCAGGGTGTATAGATAAATTGGAACTATGAGCATCATCCAGCAATTCCCTTTTTAGATCAGGTATATCGGGAACACAAAGTCTCTTCCCAAATTTCAAAATTCCATCTTCATACACAAAGTCTCTCAATCTCCCATCATTCACAGCTTTAATCTTCTTTTGAAATTCTTCATCATCGGTCTGAGTACTCTTAATCCTTTCTATTAAAGATGGTTTGGCAACCATTTGAAAAAGAAATGATGTTTCGCCTTCCCTGGTTATTCCCATGTCCATCTTCACTAGATCCATGAAAATTGGATCCCTTTCAATTCTCATATTGTTCAAAACTCCATGGTCTTTTCTACTCAAAGCATCTGCCACCTTGTTTGCTTTCCCCGGGTGGTAGTGTATCGTGCAATCATAATCCTTGAGTAATTCAAGCCATCTCCTTTGCCTCATGTTGAGTTCTTTTTGTGAGAAAATATACTTCAAACTCTTGTGATCAGTATAAATCTCACATTTTTCACCATAGAGGTAGTGCCTCCATATCTTCAAAGAAAAGATCATAGCTGCTAACTCAAGATCATGAGTAGGATAATTTTGTTCATGAATTTTCAACTGTCATGATGCATAGGCAATAACTCTATCATTCTACATAAGGACACAACCAAGTCCTTTCTTTGATGAATCCCTATAAATAACAAACCCATCATTCCCTGATGGTAGAGTCAATATAGGAGAATTGACTAATCTTCTCTTCAGTTCTTCGAAACATTCTTCACACTCTTTTGTCCAAACAAATTTAACCCCTTTACGTGTGAGCTTCTTTAATGGGTTATCCAATCGGGCAAAATTCTGGATGAAACGTCGATAATAACCTACCAAACCAATAAAACTACGTACCTCAGTTATACTCGTAGGTGCTGGCCATTATTGGATTGCCTTGGTCTTAGAAGGATCAACAGAGATTCCATCTTTAGAGACAATATGGCCAAGAAAAGAAATCTCCTGAAGCCAGAATTCACACTTGCTAAACTTCCAATATAATTCATGCCTCCTCAGAGTCTTCAAGATAATGTGCAAGTGATTTTCATGATCTTCGTAGGTTTTGGAGTATACCAAGATATAATCAATAAATACCACCACAAATTCATTGAGATACTCCTTGAAAAATCTATTCATCAGATCCATGAATACAGATGGTGCATTAGTCAATCCAAACGTCATTACAGTAAACTCGTAATACCCGTACCTGGTTCGAAATGTTGTTTTCGGAATGTCTTCCTTCTTCACACACAACTGATGGTATCCAGATCGAAGGTCAATCTTTGAAAAGTATTGAGCTCCATGCAGTTGGTCAAATAAATCATCAATACGAGGTAGGGGATACTTGTTCTTTATCGTTATAGCATTGATCTCCCTGTAGTCGATACATAACCTCATAGATCCATCTTTCTTTTTAACAAAAAGAACAGGGGCTCCCCATGGAGAAACACTAGGGCGAATAAATCCCTTATTACTCAATTCCTCTAGTTGTTTCTTTAGTTCAACTAATTCTATAGTGGACATTCTATAAGGGGTCTTTGATATAGGCCTTGATACAGGAATCAAATCAATGGAAAACTCAACTTCTCGTTCTGGAGGATTTCCAGGTAAATCTTCTGGAAATACATCTACAAATTCTTTCACAACAGGTACATCCTCTATTTGAACATTCCTTTCCTCACCGACAGTTATTTCATTCTCTTCCTCCCCAATAATTGAATTAAGTTGAGCTACTGGGGGTGGATCTAAATAAGAATTAGGTGGTGACGATTCTGCTCTAAAGATAAGGTGTTCCTTATCATTATCATCAAGAATCGTAACCTCTTTCTTCTTACAATAAATCTTCGCATCATAGTCCGAAAGCCAGTCCATAACGAGGATTATATCAAACTCAATCATAGGTATGACGACGAGATCAGCAGATAAAGAACATTTATGTGCTCTAATGGGGACTGATTCACAAAACTTTGTTGCAATGATACTTCCCTTAGGAGTTTTAACTGACAATTCCCTTATTAAATCAAATTGGAAATATCTAATTTTCTTAGCAAACTGGGAAGATATGAAACAATGCGATGATAATGTATTTGCTAAACTTGAAAAAACCATTAAATTACCTGCCACCACGTCTTTCGGAGCTTCTACCTCAGCAGTAGTGATAGCATAAGCCTGGCTTTGATCCCTTGGCCTTTTATGAGGTAAGTTCTCCTGACGCTTAGGACATGCATTTGCATAATGCCCCATATCCCTGCAATTGTAGCACTGAACGTTGGTAGCTTCCTTCTTCCCCTTGCAATCACGAGCTTGGTGGCCTTTTTCACCACACTTGTAACAGACTCCCATTCCCTTCAATCAAGTACCAGGATGTTTCTTCCCGCATTTACCACAAGATGGATATTCAACCTTTCCCTTCTTCCCCTTATTTCCATTCCCAGATTGATCAGCAGGTCTCTTCTTCTCTTGCTTTGCTTTAAAGTCATAAGACTTAGAGAATTCCTTTTCGGTCTTGATAGCACATGAGACAATGTCTTCGTACGACGAAAAGGATTGTGAGACTAATGCTCGACGGAGAAATGGTTTTAACCCATCAAAGAAATGATCAATATTACTTCTTGGGTTATGTATATAATCACCAGCATACCTTGCTAACCTTGTAAAGTTAGCCTCATACTTTGTGACATTCTCATCCTCCTTCTGTCTCAGACTTAGAAATTGCCTTTCCATATATGCTCGATGGTCGCGAGGAAAGTATTTTTCTAAAAACAGATCTTTGAACTCCCTCCATTCCATATTTGATACTTCATCATCTTCCTTCATGTTTTGAATCAATGACCACCATTGATCAACATCTCCAGTGAGGCGGTAAACTACCATGATAACTTTTTCCCTTTCACTGCTCCCCAAAGCCGGAAATATTTTCTCTAGGGAATTTATCCGTTTCTCAGCTACTAAGGGATTTGTAATCCCATTGAACGTTGGTGGTTGTTTCCTCATGAATCGATCTAACATTGATCCTCCACGCTGTGGATCAGGGTGCTCCATACGGGTAAGGTTATTATTCATAACCTGAGTAAGTTGTCCCAGTATGGTGATTAGTTGATCGACACCAGTTGCATCACCAGCTCCACTATAATTATCTTGAGCAGGAGGGAAATCCCTACATGGAGTGCGTGCATTGATACAGTTTCCATTTCTTCCACTAGGTGCCATTTCTAAACAATGGCATAAACTAGATCAGTTTATGAATCAAAATACATAATCCCATACTTATAAAACACTTAACATAAATTGAACTATTTATGGATATAATCCATAATCATAAAAATGTTTTCTTTGAAGAAGTATATACTCATAAACCCTTCATAATGATTTGTAAAGAAAATGAGAGTTATCCTAAGCATATCCCCCAGGAGTGTCGTAACCAAGAGTGCAGCAAGGCCCGTTGTCGTGCACCAGTTCCCGTTCGAGTCTAGCTCAAAGCGGTGTTTTCGGGTTTTACCCCTAGGTACATCTGTACCAGAGCCGACTCTACCTG
Source organism: Viscum album (assembly GCA_963277665.1). NCBI lineage: Eukaryota > Viridiplantae > Streptophyta > Magnoliopsida > Santalales > Viscaceae > Viscum > Viscum album. The sequence continues at coordinate 214,641,446 of OY728163.1, forward strand.
CTCGTATCCAGACAGGGATGTATTGCTCGGAAAACTCACAAAATCTCTACAATACCAAAATTCTAGGAAGTTCTTCTATACTAATCCTCAAAGTTCATCTTAGGTCTACGTGCTCTAATCAGAGTTTATCTAAATCTAGCTTCCAAGGTTTGTACTAAACTTCCTCTGATACCAACTGTAATGCCCCGACCCTAGTTACCCAGAGTCAGTGCATTATTACATAACATTGGCATGATCACAAGAAAGATCAAATCTCGAAAGATCGATTGGTTTAATAGCCTTGGAAACACTAGATATATTCATAAGTGTTATATTACATCATAAAATGAAAAACTACTACAACAACATATTGTCTCCATAATCCACACTAATATCCGCACATAATATCCCTGCAGGTCATTCATAATTTACTTCTTCACTTCCTGGGAGAAATAAAACATAGAAAAGGGGTGAGCTCAAATGCCCAGTAAGGATAACAATATAGCGGAAACTTTCATAAATAAGAATAAACATTTAAGGCAATGTATAACTAAAACAAAAGGCTTTCAAACTTGAACTTTCAACATGGTATGACATAAATAAAATGAAATAATTACATTTACTTATTCACATGGATATTCTACTAATCGAATAATCACATGAAAAATCAATAACCACTTTCATAATGATGGAATGCATAATGCCAGACTATCATAACCACATAGCCAAGGCCTCGTGCCAAGACTACAAATAAGATTTTGTCAAGGCCTTGTGCCAAGACACTAGTTTGTCTCATGAGACCTACCGATGCATCGAGGATCTATAGCGGGCTCCACCCGTCACATAGTAAGTCCAATGCATTCCCATATGAAAAGGTTTAAACATAACATAAACATTCGTATTAAAACTAGCATACGAAATGTCAATAATTTCTCCATAAACTATGAATGGTATAAAAATAGAACATCCACAGTCAAACATATCACAAAACCTTCAATACAATATAGAAGTTTTTTTATCATAATAAATCAACTTCAAATAAACATAAAATCCATCAAAGGATGTTGACATAGATGAAATCAAAACTCTTTTTAGAGAAATATCTCTTTTATTTTTTTGAAATCATTTAAGAGCCATATAAAATAAAACATTTTCTTTGAAAATATTCTTATAAGCTTGTAAGGAAAGCTTTGAAGATTTTATAACAGCAGAAAATAGCCGCACCCGCTGTATAAGTTAAAAAAAACATTCTTATCTTAATTCTGTCGAAAAGGTTAAAAAGGACCTTGTTTTGAAAATGACGAAAAGATTCCTTTATAAACCTATAAAAGTAAAACAAGGGTATAAATGACTTTAACCCATATTCTTGTAAATAATAAAATTGTTTTGAAATACATTTTTAAGAAAACATGGATGTGGATGATAAAGAGATCCCAGTAGATTATTACGTATAAACAACCTCGGATAATGAAGAGATTGTGAAATAACCCTTACCTTGTACTTTTCCTTGGTTGGGGTAGGTTAAACTCCTGTATAATGGTGAAATAATTGTTATTAAATTATACAAGAATCATATATATTAATATGATATCATATATGATCTTTTAATATTGATTTGATAATAATATCTTAGTATTATCGTTGTTTCGGGTGTTAACTTACTTCTTTTCTTTTATATGTTTTGTTACGTAAGACATGTTTGTAAAGGATAGGTTGTATATTATTCATATCCAGAATGATATCAAGTCCTTAAACATTATTTTTTAAATCATCAAATGATAATTATACTTGAATGGATACGATGGAGAATGAATCTCATCGCGTTCGTGGAGACGGTAGTCCGTACGTACGCACGAGCGACAATATCATTCTTTTGATATTAAAATAATATATAAATGGATGGTATATCATATATACAGAATCATTAACATGTTATATTTATTATTTACATGAGTTAAACATCATTATTATACCCATACAAATAATATTATATTGAATAACAATTACACCACGACGTGGAGACGGTAAGCCGTACGTACACATGTATGGTGACATGTTATTCAAAGGGTGGATAGAATACTGAATATGGTTGTACCATATTTATAATAACATCACAGTATATATATGATACTGGAGTTATTATTTTAGAATGGTAACAACAAAGGAAGAAGAAGTGGAAGAAGAAATGAACTTGGAAAAGGGTGGTGAAATCATTACCTCTTCTTCGGGTTCTTCCTTTTGATTTGATCAAAAGGGATCTTAGGTTGGATTTCTGATCAAAATAAGGCCCCTATGTTGTATTGAGGGAAGTTGGGAGAGTATTTGGTCAGATTTTGGCCGAACCAAAAGGCTTTGAAGGTGTGAATAACTGATAAGGAGGAGTGCCCTTTTATAAGAGGGGTGAGGGGCACCTTTGGAAAAGATAGAGATATTAGTTTATAATAAATTCATATTCGGTTTCTAATGGCTCAAAAGTTTATTATTTAAATGTTAAGGTGGGGAGAGGTCAAAAACAACTCAACCAATATAATTTAGATAGGTTTGGGTACTTATATTAACCTTATCTTTAAGTATTAACTCTAAATTTATTAGTTTCACTTTTACAATGTCTCTTTGTATTTTTATATTATATGGTTAATAAACTTACCATATACATCCAAGAGACCCCCAAGTGGTCCATTAATGATACACCTATCATGATATAATTCTCTTGTCCGAACCTTAGATTTTTAGGAATTTAATATCAATTAATAATATAATATTTGTTTTAAAAACTCTTTTATGTCAATTTTGACACTATTCAATAGTTGATTTTTGTGAAACTCATAACAGATTGATTACTTCGAACAAAGTCAATTAAATAAATCCTACTATATCATATTATCCTAGAAAATTAGTTTAATTCATTAAAAGTTTCATATTATATTTATTTGGGTATTTATAATATCAATTATTTTAATTTTTCACTATTATGATAATTACTGCATCATCATTGTGTCATAAATAAATTAAATTATTTAATCTCTAAAAATTGAAAATAAAATATCATCATGTAGGAAATATTTTTATATTTATAATTAATATTTATAATCTAAAATATAACATATATAACCCTATTTAAAAATTGTTTTTCTAAAAGATATATGCTTGTGTCATTTTTGTATTCATTTTAACTTAATTAAAAAAAAGCGTCCCTATCACCTACAAGTGGAACCATGGGGTCCCAAAATCGACCCAAAGATGTCCATGGTCGACCATGTATCAACCAATAGGGTTAAGACACGTTTTAGGGTAATTTAGTATTATTATAATATTATTTTTTAACCCTTATTTACCGGATTTACCCTTAACCATGGTAAATAAAATATTTACCGCAGTAATTATTCAAAATGTCTAAAAATAAAAGTTACCTATTTACACAATTTGAACATCCTGATTCCAAATATGGAATCCATTTTCCTAAATTCAAAACACAAAAGTGGCAGAAATTAATTTAAAATTAATTCCCGCTGTCAAAACAAAAAGCGTGTTTTTAAGAGATAATAACTATCAAAAGATTGACACTTGTTTATGTTCGGTTTAATTGTAAAATTATGTCCAATGACCAAAATTATATTAAATGGTAAAAATATATTCTAAATATACTTTAAAACTACTAAAATTCATAATTTATCACTATTAATTATTTTGATTAAAAAAGTTGTTTTTAATTAAAATTTAGTAATTTTCACTATTCATCAAAATATGAAAGTTATCCGAAAAGTACCAAAATTTCACCTTAGGCTAAATTAGATATTCCGAATCCAAAAATGAAGTCTATTTTGAAATATAAAATATATATAATTTTAAAAAGTAGGTATTACAATTCATAACGGCTAGTTTGATTGGTTGTTAGAACTCGGTGTTGCGTACAACACACGCTATCGCATTATTCAAAGAGAAGCGTACCGTAGAAGCTTGGGGTGTTACACCACAACCCATTCCTAAATGATGAATGTATCAAATTTCCCCCCTGAAACCAGTGTATATATGTACTGAGTCAACAAGAAGGTTAGAATAGTCCTAGTGAATGGATATGTCAGCCACTACATTAACACTAGATTCCCTAATTTAAAATCCAAACTCAAAACACTTTAACACTATTGACATAAATCCCAAACAAATATCATAGCTAGACAAAAATCTATGCTCCGGTCCTTAGGTAGAATCAACTACCTGTGATACCACTATATCCTGACCCAACCCACCAAGGCCTACCTGATTGGTGATAAGACAGGTGTAGCTACCCCAAGCCCACCTCCAATAGGCTTAGGGCTAGTGACCAGTGTTGAGTAGGAATAACCCATATATGGGAGACATTATCCTAATGTACCAATACACACACACACACACACACATCCAAGCCCATACAATGATAAGAAAGTATACAAAAATAATACCATAAATGCATGCACAAAATCTACCCCACATTAGAGTATGAAAAAGTACTAAAATAAATAAAAGGACCATATACAAGCCAGAAAAAAACTACAGAGTCCAACCTACTCAAAATAAGGGTACCAATGAGAAATGAAACCACCCAAAAAACACCTCGGTTTGTTTATAAAAACTATGATCCGCCTACTCCATGTCCTCCTATGACACTATCAAAAGGGCCATTGTCTACATAAGACATAAAATGTGCAGGAAGATCCCATGCAAGGGTGAGTATAAAAAAACCCAGAAGGACGCCCAAAAACCACTAAACATAAAACATCAATAGTAGTCAACTCATAACAACAATATAGTAATAACAAAAAAAACTAGATATACTCATAATAGACAAATGATCTTAAGTAGTCTCAATCAATACTTCTAGCCATAGGATGTTGCTCAAGGATTCAAGGTAACACTCATTCTGGGAGAATTCACTCCACGAGCCATCCTATCACTAATGACACTCATCCAATAGGTCATTATTATTGAGCCAAACACAATAATTATTCACTAGATCTCATTGTAGGTTCCAGGCACAACGGAATCATATGGATGGGTGTAACCAACTTGAAATTTACTATTAACAATGATAAATCCGAGATCCATCATGACAATAAAACATCAGATATTCAGAATAGAGCAAAGAATGAAAAAGGAAAGAGGTAAGTCCCAAAACCATAGAGAAGATCATCATATGCTGGTTATAATTAATTTAATTAAAATATGAGAATTACCTTAATGTAATTCTCTCTCCATTGATGTTTTCAGTCACGATCCGATGTAATCCATCATTGTGTCATAGAATCCAAGTGTAGACTTCCTCTATCGGTAATGCACACATTATCCACATATCTATGGATGTATCCAAAGAGATATCTATTTGATAGGATGAAAGATATTTTTCTTGAAATGTCCTCCTTCAATTGCTTTAAGAGCCACTTTCAAAGCGCTCTCCTTGATCTAGTGGAGGAGGATGTCTCTCATAACTTGAGAGCATTCTTGGAGGAAAAGAATTCTCTCTTGGATTGAGATCTTTTTTTCAGATCCGTTGAGTGCAACCACAAAAAATGGCTAGGCAAATGAGAATAATATAATTTGGATTTTAATTAATTAGAATAATAAAATGAATTAATTACCCAAAAGCATTTATTCATTTCATTTAATTCTTAGTAAGACCACCTGTCTAATAATAATAGCTGACTATTATTATTACTTGACATGCGCCCAAAGAATTACACCTAATATTATTTAATTAAATAAATAATATTATTTCTCACAAATCCCCAGAAAAACTACACGGCATGTATATTAATATACATGTTGTGTACTTTTTTTTTTCCTTTTTCTTTATTTCCTCCACCACATTTATTAGACCTTGAATAATGGATATTTATTTCTTAAATAAATATCACTAAATTACTCGCTAATAAATATATTCTTTCGCCCATAATATATTCTATCGAATAACTAGTGTCAACATAAATGTGATCAGGTATTCTTGAATAATTATTAAACGAAAATCAGGAATAATATTTATTCAACTTATTAAAGGAATATTTAACTGAGATACTTGGACAGACTTAGTGTGTGACCCTCTAGGCCTCTCACTCAGTGGAATTGGGCGGATCCTGCCTAAAGTCCAAGGTTAGTGTCTAGAAACACGCCAAAACACCCATAGAGAAAGAAGTTAATGCCATAATGACATGTCACCTCCTACAAATGATTACTATGTAATGTAATTCCTTTGTCATGATATCTCAAATCAATTAGGTTTCATGATAGTGCCATCAACCCATGTGCTCGATTATTCTTTCTTTGACTTCCTGGAATTCAAACTTTCCCATTCCTTACCATGTCCATGGATTTATTTAGGCTATATAAATTCAATCAAAAAGACTAAGATATCAAATTCCATTATTGAAAAAAAGGAAAAATCCTTTCCCGCATTATCTATTAATTCATATTACTTGTGACACACCCAACATATCCTACCTCACTGCGAACAGTGTCTCGTCACAGTTTTCATCAATATATCTAAGTGAGTGAATTGTAATACCCATTAATAATAATATTAAAGTCTAAGGACCAATACACACGTCTGTAGATAGGAACATTCAATGACACTATGAAATGTTGATTTCCTACTGGCGGGTCTTGTTCTCATAATATCATCCTAGATATTACCAAGGGTGCACACCATGAGAAGGTGCCTCAAAGTTTTATGAGTCCTCACCCCTAATGGCCTGTATTATTTGTGTCCCTAAAATAAAATTATCTGACCATAGAACATATATTCAAGAATATTGTTATGGAACCTCTGGGTTCTCATCATAGCAGGGATCCGCTATGAACCTTTGGTGCAACAGCTATCCTTAGTACATTATCACATGAATTGTCACGTAGAAGAAAAATCAAGATGTGAGAAGGTATTTATTAATGAATAAAGTAAAAAGTAGTTGGTTCTTAGGCCACCAACTCCAATATACTCCCACTTGTACTAGAGACAACTATTAACAACCTTTAACCCACTAGCTCTCAAATGATATTCATGCTTCTACTGAGATTTTCCTTTAGTCATGGGGTCTACCACATTCTTTTCCATGGAAAATCTTCACTATAACTTCACCTATTTGATATAAATCCCTCAAGAGGTAATATTTTCAGAGAATGTTCTTTGCCCGTTGATGTGACCTTGGTTCTTTTGCAAGAGACACCGCTACAGTATTATCACAATACAATGTGATAGGATCTTTAATGCTAGGTACCACATCAATCTCCTAGACAAAGTTCCAAATCCAGATGGATTCCTTGGCTGCATCAGAAGCCTCTATATATTCGGACTCTGCTGTAGAATCAGCAACAACTAGATACTTTGAACTCTTCTAGATCACATCTCCTCTATTGAGATAGAAAACATATCCTGATTGAGAATTCAAATCATTTTGACCTATCTAAAAACTAGCATCATCATACCCTCTGATGACAAGCTCCTCGTCTTCTCCATACACCAGGAACATATCTTCAGTTCTTCTTAGATACTTAAGGATAGTCTTAATAGCAGTCCAATGCTGTTCTCCTGGATCTTCTTTATATCTTCCTACCATGATCAGTGCATTGGAAATATCAATCCTGGTATATAAAATGGAATACATGATGGATCCTATAGCTTAAGTGCATGGGATCTTACTCATCCTATCTTTATCCTATTGTTTCTGAGGACACATTCTATTAGAAAGATGCAGGCCATGTGACACTGGAGCCAATCCCCTCTTGGATTGTTCTATACTAAATCTCTTTAGTATCTGGTCAATGTATGTACCCTGACTTAGTCCAAACAACCTCTTGGATCTATCATGAATGATCTTGGTCCCTAGAATGTAGGCTACTTCACCTAAGTCCTTTATGGAGAAACACTTGTTTAACCAATCCTTAACTGACTATAATACTGGTGCATCATTTCCAATAAGTAATATGTCATCAACATATAATACTAGGATAATGACCGCATTTCCATTAAATAACTTATAAACACATGGATCACATTCGTTCTTAATGAAACCAAATTATTTTATGGATTCATCAAATCAAATGTTCCTTGACATGGATGCTTGTTTTAATCCATAAATGGATTTATGAAAATTGAAAACCTGTTTGGATTCACCTGGTGTCACAAAACCTTCTGGTTGCGTCATATAGACATCTTCCTGAAGGTTCCCGTTAAGGAATTATGTTTTGACATCCATCTGTCAAATCTCATAGTCATGGTAATCTGTTATGGAAAGTATGATTCTTATGGATTTAAACATGGAAAATAGCAAGAAGGTTTCATCATAGTCAATTCCTTGACGCTGTCTGAATCCTTTAGCCACTAGCCTTTCTTTATATGTGCTAACTTGACCTTCCATGTTCAGATTTCTCTTTAATACCCATTTACATCCAACATGATTTACATCAACTGGATCATCAACCAGAACCTAGACTTGGTTCTGATACATGGAATCCATCTCAGAATTCATAGATTCTAGCCATATTTTAGCTTCTGAGATCTCTACTGCTTCCTTGTAGGATATAGGTTCATCATTGTACAACAATAATGGTTCACCATCCTCGGTGAATAGGAAACCAAATCTCTCTGGTCCCCTTACCTCTCTTGATCTCCTACCCAGTAATTGTGTTTTTTGAACCTCTTCCATGGGGACCTGTGAAACTTGTTCCTGTACCAACTTCTATGTATCTTGAGCATCAACTTTTTCAAAGTCAATCTTGATCCCACTATCCTTTTTTGAGGACGTTATCCCTCTCAAGAAAGATGTCTTGTCTAGCGAAAATTACTTTCTTTTCTGAAGGGTTATATAGGTAATATCCTTTTGTTTCCTTGGGATATCCTATAAAGATACACTTCATTCCCTGGGGTGCTAGTTTGTTTCCTGATAAGGCCTCAACAAAGGCCTTGCATCACCATACACATGTGTGCAACAAAATGGGTTTCTTTCCATTCAATATCTCAGAGGGAATTCCATTTTCTTCCTTAGTTGGTACTCGGTTTAATGTGTATGTTATAGTTTTTAATGCATATCCCCAAAAGGATAATGGAAGATCTGCATAACTCATAATTGACCTCATTATGTTCAATAAGGTGTGGTTCCTACTTTCACTAACACCATTACACTATGGTGTATAAGGAGGAGTGAGTTGAGATAGAATCCCAAACTCCCGTAAAAGGTCGATGAACTCTTAGTTTAGATATTCTCCACCTCAATCCGATCGAAGCTTCTTTATCTTCTTACCAAGATGATTCTTTACTTCATTCTTGAATTCCTTAAATTTCTCTAAGGACTCTGACTTATACCTCATTAAGTATATATAGTCATATCTAATCAAATCATCAGTAAAAGTATTGAAGTAAGAATATCAACCTCTAGATTCTACTGGAAATGGTCCACACACATCCATGTGCACCAATCCTAGAATCTCTGTGGCCCTTTCACCCTATCCACCAAAAGGCATCTTGGTCATTTTACCTTGTAAACAAGTGTGACATCTATCAAGTGGCTTTATCTCAGTAGAGTCTAAATAACCATCTTGGAAGAGCTTTGTCAAGCACTTCTCGTTTACATGAACAAGACGGTAATGCCACAACTGGGTGTTGTATGAGTCATGTGAGTTTGTTTCATTATCGATTTCCAACACTTTATTTTCGTAATTTAATACATATAAACCATTATTTAAATGCTCCATACCATAACACATGTTATTATTATAAAATAAACAACCCTTATTTTCAAACTTGAAAAAAAATCCATCCATATCTAAACATGATACAGAAATTATGTTCTTGGCAACACTAGGCACATAATAATAGTTATGTAAAACCAAAATCACCCCAGTTGGAAATGAGAGATGGTAATTGCCAATGAAAAACACAACCATACTTGCACCATTGGTAGCCCAAATATCCACCTCTCCTCTTGAAATATTTCTAAATCTACTTGGTTCTTGCATTTGAATACATATGTGATCCCCACAAGATGTATCTAATACCCAATGTATAGAAATGGAAAGATTACACTCGATAATGAACACACTTTTATTGTACCCATGCTTCTAGGTGCAGTTCCTCTTATAATGTCCTGACTTGCCACATGAAAAACATACCACCTCCCATTCCTTGCCCTGCCTCTAGATCTTCCCCTTCTTGTAGGGACAATGCTCAGGGGATTCAGACCCTTTATGAATCCTTAGCCCCTTTTCCTTTTCCTTCATTTTCTTATTCACCATAAGGACTATAGGTTTTTCATGCCTCATATCCTTATCTACCTAGCGAATTAAGGTTAGAAGTTCCGATATACTCTTCTCATTGTTTCTCATGTTGTAGTTGAAAATAAAGCTAGAGAAGGTCTTGGGCAGTGATGATAGGATGATATCTGTATGTAACTCATCTGGGAACTTAATCCCTAAGCTGTCCAGGCATTCAATGTAGCCAATAAGATTGACTACATGAGGCCAAGCTGGCACAGACTCTCCAATATTAATTGTGAACAAAGCATTGGTGATCTCATATCTCTCATGTCGCGCCTTCTCTTGATAGATATCTTTAAGGTGAGACCTCATGCTATATGCGTCCATGTTTTCATGTTGCTTCAAGAGCTCATTAGACATGGATGATTCCATGAAACATTGGAAATTTGTGGAATCATCCATATGTTTCATATAGAGAGATAGTTCCTCATCACTGTCCTATTTTCTAGGTGCAACTGGAATAGGCTCCTCCAACACATACAATTTCCTCTCGTGGCGAAGGACGATGTGTAAACGCCTCTTTCACTCCTGGAAATTGGTACCAGTGAGAATGTTTTCTTTCTCGAGTATGGTTCATAATGATATGTTTGAATTCATTTTTATTTCCATTTCTACAAATTAATATGAGAAAAGATTTAGTACTTTATCATGATAAAACTGAGACAAATAAATAAATTAATACTTATTAGTCTCCCACTATTTTATTGAAATCCAATATCCCTCACCATTGACTTCAGAATATTCTGTTTCTTGAATATTCTAGTGGAAAGGATCCATATTTACCATCTCATTACCCCAAATAGGGTTGCTCAAGAAACTTTAAGGTTTTTAGATAGACAATCCAAATTCCAATTGCATTAAATCATAGTTCCTTGATCTGCTGATTAGACTCCCCAATCTTGAAATCCTTTTATTTTGGATTTCCTCAACCATTACCTATTGGTCATACCAAGTCTTGCTATAGTAGTCAACCCTTGATGTGAACCAATTCAAGTCAACCCAAAACCTTGAATTATAATTCCACAATAATTGAAAGCACCCCAAATAGAGTTGGTCAAGCACTTTGAACTGTGGTTCGATTCTAACCAAGATTATGGAAGGCTATACCGACTTAATATTTCCTTGAGGGATTTTATCCTTATACATAAATTACATTTTATTATATTTGATTACATAATTGTTAATATTAAGTGAGATATACTTAAGTGATTAACCATGTCTAAGATAATATTTACGCATAATCTATTCTTATTTTAGTTCCATATTTCATGCTTGTTTAATTCATTAATTGTGTGATCATGAAAACACACCCACAATAAATAAAGCATGCAACTGATAGAAATAAAATAAATGTTATGATCATGAGCTTGTTTAATTGGTTATTTTATCTAGTGGTTAATAAACTAACCTAAGACCTAGGGGAGAAACACCTTGAACCTTTTTGGGTTTCTGTTTATATCTTTCCACCTGTCCACCTTTACATATCCTTGGATTGGTGATTCACACTCAAATTTACCCAAGAGATGAAGGTAGTACGGTCCTTGTAGTCTAGCTTGGGTTGTCGAATCCACTAAGACCTAAAAAGATACCTAAGATACAAAACCTATGAGATGGATTTTTGGATATGAAGTTACCAACTTTGGGTTTATTTTAGATGGGTTTAAAGTATCACTAACAGATTTAAGTTAATTCAAATTAAGATAATGAGTTGATCCTAGGTTATCGCTCAGGGTGGACTGGATGAATTCCTTTTTTAATGATTTCAATTTCATTAACTCGAGAAGGATTCATTCAATGAATTAAAACTAACCTAATTACATACTAGTTAGACACATTCAAAAACACATTTTAATCACCTATACACTTGTAGGATCATTTTCATGAGCACTCCAAGGTAAAGGATCTTATTTGATTAAATTCAATATAGAATAGGAAGAGAGAAAATCATTGAATTAAAGAAATTAATAAACATTTAGAGAGTGAGAAATAACATTCAATCCAACCCCTTTCTACTCTCTTGGATCAACCTATAAAAGAGTTATCCCTCCATTTATGACATGTCCTCAACGGAAGTGGGAAGTAGACTTATGAGGGTGGAATTTAATAAGTAAAAACAACAAAATATCGATCACTCCACCGTTGTGTGATAAATTTCACAAATTATGGTGTGAATAAATTCAAACTTTTAGGAAAAATTATTAATTTGATATGTATAATAATAGAATAAGAGTAAATAAAAAACTTTTATTAAGAAACTAAGGTGAATTGAACAACTTACATGAGAAAGAAATGCGATTACAAACACAAAGCGGCAGCATAACACTACAATGAAACCAAGCACCAAAGATTCCCAAATACTCCACCACCAATTCCTTAAATAGAAATTTTGGGAGCCTTGGGTTGAGACTCAAATATTTTAAGTCATCCCACTTGATTATGGTAGGCTTAGGGTGGTGGAAAGCTTGTGGAACTTGGACTTTTCCACTCTTGACTCGAGGTGGCAGCCAGCTTGCATCCACCAAACAGAAGCACCTAGATAGCCATCTAGATGGATGAATTGGAGTGATACATATAATAAAAAATTTAATCTCAGTATTTCTCCTATATCTATATAAAATGTTAGACCGAATTAATTTGTGGTTGTCGAGATAGGATTAAATTGGTGTGCTGTTTTTCTGGGCCGCAGAATCTGGCCCAAAATTTTATCTCTAACTTGGGCCGCCTGAATAACAACCATGGAGTAATAATTAGCATTATATACTTAATAATTATATGTGAATATATATTACTTATATCTTCCCACGAAATTTGGGCTTTAGTGGGTCTGTATTGTGATCCCCACATTCTCATCAGTGGGCTGGTGTCCAATCTGCCTTCTCTAGAATTGTTTCCTTTCATCACCAAATATACCCATAATAATTTATGAATAATCCATTGATCCCTGAATGAAAAATGTTTATATTGAAGTTTATATCCATTTAACAAAATATCAAATTAAAATATGGATAATTAAATTCCTTTAAATCAGATGAATCATTGGGCCTAAATTGGTGTACATTAGGCATGAAGTGCACACATGATGAGAATAGATGTTCAAAATTAAAATCCACTAACTCAGGCCCATAAGATCTAAAATGAACATTTAATACCATTAAAATGTAATTAAAATATGTATTTTTATTGGATAATCACACCCCCAACTTGAGATTTTCTAGTCCTGAGCAAAATGTATCTCAAAAATATGAAAATCGAATTCCCTTTTCCAAAAAATTTTTAATACACATTGATCACCAAGAACCATTATAACAAAAAATCATGAAACCCATAAAAATATTTTAATACAAGATAGTTTCATAAGAATATCCCAATACCAAGCCCATTCATTTGTTCAAATTCATTGCCATATTTCATCCAATACCAATTACGAGTGATGATGTTTTGTGCATCGCATTAGACATGGGGGTTAATATTTATTTAAGGGGGAAATGATGGAAGTGCTAGGTGGAATCACATTTTAATATTAAGATGAGTATTCAATTTTTTTATTGTATTTTTTTTGTTTTTTTTTTGCAATTTTTCCATGGTAATTGAAATTGCACTCAAAAGAGTCAACCCATGTAGTGAGACTTTGCCGACGACTCCCAGACTCAAAGACCTTAGGGCACCAAGTGAAGCCCACATACTCAGGAATCATCTAGAGTTAAATCAATCAAAAACAAAGTCAAATTACCACAAGTAGAGATAAAATTACGAACTCTAGGAAAGTTCAACTATGGATTCACGATCCCAAGTGTCGAAAGCCACACATTTGGTCATTTCATTGCTCTACATGAAAATTTATTGTTTATTATTTTTTTATTATTATTTAATACTCATATTAATAATAAAATGATCACCAAACCTATTCTATTTATTTGGGGGACCCCATGAACTCAAACTAATACCCCACTATCCAAAGGACGTGCATTGTGATATTTTTTTATTTGGATGAAAATATAAACGATGAAATTTCACATTAGACAACACAATTTCAAAAATATATGCACATGAAATTATACATGGATTAAAATTAGAATTAGGGCATGATAAATTATTTGATATTCAGTTTCAAAGTGTACAATGTCTATTATCATGTTCAAGGTTAAAGAAAATTTTCCTTCCATTAAGGCTCACTTTTTTTTTCAAATCATTCATTTTTTTGACACAAAAGATTTTTTTTATTTTATCTTCCCCCTGACTTAAAATAAAACTATCCCCAGTGTTTTAAGAAAAGAAATTTTAGAAGGGGGTAGAGGCAGAGAATGTGAGTTCAAAAAGAAAATTGAAAATGAGGATCATGGAATGAAGTCACCTGGTGGTTGGAGTTGAAGTTCATGATACTTCAATTTAGTCCTTTGATATCCATGTCACTCACAGAGTTCCCTAGTGGAAAAAGATATATATATATATATATATATATTAAAAATAAATTAAAATATAAGTATATATACAAAAATTATAGAATAAGGAAGCACCATAAGTCGTAGGTCAGTGGTAAGCACGCGCCCCTGTCTCCCTTCGGTCTTGGGTTTGATTCGCCACGGCTTCACCGGTTGTGACGTGGTTTTCCCCACGACCTACGATGTGACCTTTTAATTTTATTATTATTATTTTTTTTAACCCACAAACACATAAAAATAAAATGAACTGATGATACATTGTATTCTTTTTAAATTTATGGGTAAGGTAATACTCAAGGATCACACCACGTGACACAGATGAATATAGATCTCCCCTTTCATACCCATCCATACTCATAATAGAAGAACAAGTCAATAGTCTATATATATTTTTTATATTATTTTTTAAATATCAAAATGATTCATTAATCATATTTAAAAAAAAATAATTCACAAAGATGAAAACCACGGGTTGCATCCCATGCAACACTTTGGTTTAATTTCACTAGATCGACTTAGACCCTTATTTATTTAAGTATTTTCCTTATCTAAGGTTGGTTCACACAATTTTTCATCGACTTCATTTTTTTGGAATGGTTTGACTCTATGACCATTAACTTTAAAGGTTTTACTCATATAACTAAGAAGTTGGCTATGTCAGTATACCAAGGGCAGTCACTCACAGAGTATAGGTGTTCATCAGGGAATGAATCAGACACAGAAAGGTGATTTGAGCTATCTTTGAATTCCACCCCAGAGAGGTGATCAACTAAAAAATTTTCAACACCCTTTTTGTCCTTGATTGTGAGGTCAAATTCGTGTAAGATAAGGACCCACCTAATCAGTTTAGGCTTAACATATTGTTTTTGGAAGAGGTATTTTAGTGTAGAATAGTCAGTGAACACAGTGATGGGGGATCCTAAGAGGTAGGACCTAAAATTTTATAAGGCAAACACAATATAAAGTAACTCCTTCTCAGTGGTGGTGTAGTTTATTTGGGCATCATTTAAGGATTTTCTTGCATAAGCAATGACATAAGGAGTTTTATCACAACGTTTTCCTAACACATCTCCTACAGAAAAGTCACTGGCATCACACATAAGTTCAAAAGGAAGGTTCCAATTTGGATATTTCGTAATGGGAGGAGAGGAGAGAGAAGATTTGAGGGTTGAGAATAAACCCTCACAACTTTCTGTCCAAACAAATGGGACATCATTAACTAGGAGAGTACAAAGAGGATAGGATATTGAACTAAATTCCTTGATGAATCTTCTATAGAAACCAGCATGTCCTAATAAAGACCTCACTTACTTAACAGTTCTAAGTTATGGAATGTGACAAATGATTTCAACCTTTGCTTTATCAACTTCAATCCCCCTACTCAAGACTAGATGTCCAAGGACTAGTCCCTCTTTAACTGTGAAATGGTATTTTACCTGTTTAGGACTAGATTATTTTCTCCACATCTTGATAAGACTCTCTCCAAATTCCTCAGAAATCTCTCAAATTTATCGTCAAACATAGAGAATTAATCCATGAAGACCTCTATAAAATCCCCTACCATGTCTGAGAATATTCCCATCATGCACCGCTGGAAGGTTCCAGGGGCATTGCATAACCCGAAGGGCATGCGTTTGAAAGCAAAGGTTCCAAATGGAAATGTGAATGTAGACTTACCTTGATCCTCTAAGGAGACCTCAATTTGTTTATACCCCAAGTACCCGTCTAAGAAACAATAGAAGGCGTGACCTATAACCCTATCAAGGACTTGGTCAATGAATGGTAAGGGGAAATGGTCCTTCTTGATAAATGAGTTTAGCTTCCTATAGTTGATTCAGACTCTCCAGCCACTACTCACCCTAGTTGGAAGAATCTCTCCATACTTATTGGTTATCACTGTTATTCCCGCCTTCTTTGGAACCACTTAGATTGGGCTCACCCACTCACTCTCAGCTATGGGATAAATTATACCAACATTTAACAATTTCAGAAGTTCCTTCCTTACTACCTCCATTAGATTAGGATGAGTCTCTGTTGAGGTTGATGACATGGCTTTGAATCAGATTCCAGAACAATCCTATGAGTCCTGATAAATGGGCTAGTCCCAGGAATATCAGACAGGGTCCATCCAATGGCTTTCTTGTGTTTATTAAGGACATATAGAAGAATCCTCTCATGATATTCTTGAAGAGAGGAAGAAATGACAATAGTATGTGTTCCATTTTATCCTAGGAAGGATTACGTATGTGTATAAGGAAGTTATTTCAATTCAAGATCAGGTTGGTTCAAAATTTCAGCAGAATATTGGGTCATTGGATCAGGATTGATTTTTTTCCTAGAGTTTTAGATAGAATCGAATCCCCATGTGTATAAGTTTCAGCTATAAGATTGGTTTTATCTGATTTAGGGAAGGAAGTTTTATTGGTCTCCATGAAAGTGGTTTCTTGAAAGGTTTCATTGATTTTTGTACCTAAGACTTAATCATAAGAGCAATTTGAAAATGATTCAATCCAAGGAGATAAACTTCCTTCATGTGAACAAAGGAAATCAATATCATCCTGACTTAAACATCCATCAAATATTTTTTGATGTTCTATGGATTCATTATCAATGCTTCCTATAATGTTTACTTCATGAATGTCCTCATCATCCCCTATTTGTGAGATTTCATTATATATGTTCAAGTTTAGAATCATGTTTCTAAAGGGGATGGTCATGTTCCCATTTCGAACTCAGATAACAGATTTGATTTTTGCAAGGAAAGGACGACCAATGATAATTGGGTTTTTTTCTTATTTCCTAAGTTTGGATGGTTGTCAAGGATAATGAAGTCATCAGGGAAGATGAAGTTTTCAACCTTTACCAGAACGTCCTTTAAAACCCCCTTTGGAACCCTAATGCTATGATCAACAAGTTATAGTGTGACAGATGTGGGATGGAGCTCTTCTAGGCCTAACTGGTAGTACACAACATATGGAATGAGATTGAGACTAGAACCTTGGTCACACAAGGCCTTGAAAAATTTTCTCTCTCCTATTTAAACATTAATGTAAGGGAAACCCAAATCTTTCAACTTAGGAGGAATGGTCCCTTGAATGGTGGTACTCACATTAGCAGCCAAAAGGACCTGATTTTTATGTGAAAATTTTCTTTTAAAAGTGAACAAATACTTAAGGTACTTTGAGTAGGCTGGTATGGTTTGGATTTCATTAAGAAGGGGAATTTTCAACTTGACTTGTGGGAAGATTTCCCTCAATGTTTCACTCAATTCAGGCTTGGTTTTCCCCCTCATGCTTTGAGGAAATGGTGCATGTTGTGGGGTTTTTTTGTTGAAGAGTTGTTTATTTGACAATATTATCACGTTTTTTAGTTTGATCATTTGGTTCATTTTAATTTTCATCCAAGTTTGAATCTTCATATGGGTTATGAATTAGTTGTTCAGGTTTCTCAATTGATTTCCCAATTCTTAAAACAGTCACAACCTTTAGTTGTTCATGAGTTGCTTGAGTGAAACTTGACTCTCCCCTTACTGTTTGTTGTGGAATGGCTTGTGTAGGAATGGGTTCCTTTCCAGGTTTGATGGTTTAAAGTTCTTGTTTTATGGAAGAGACTTCTGAGTTCATCCTTTCCATTTTTTTGCACAACTGTTCTAGTAGGCTTTGTGGAACAGTTTGGGTTGGTGCTTAAAAAGATTGGTTTATCCCAGGGGAATATTTTGGAGGTGGGATGGTTTGTTGAAAATGGACCGGTGGCTGTTGGTATTGGATAGGTTGGGTTTGGAATTGGTTATGAGTTTGGTATTTCTGATGGGGGTAAGGATTTTGTTCCGGTGGTTGGCTTGGTTGTTGGTTATCTTTCCAGCGGAAGCCTGGGTGGTCATTATACCTTAGGTTAAATGTGTTTTGGTATTGAGGATTTTGAAAGTTCAAGGAATTTACTTCCACTGGGGGACCTCTTAAAAGAACGTCCTTTATGGATGGGATGGTTGGGCAGTTGTCAGTCTTTTGGTCATGTTCGTCAGAAATTGTGCAAACAGGGTCTACAGTTTGGATTTTATGGACTTTCCTAAGATCTATCTCTTCCACCTTCCTGGAGAGTGCTGAGAGTTTATCCCTAAGGCTTTCCTCTTCTCAAAGTGTATGAATTCCAGTAGTTCATTGTGGCTTTTCAGAATAAGGTGAAGTTCCCCATGTTTGGTTTTGTTCAGCAAGGCTTTCCAGATACTTGTAAGCATCATTTGGGGCTTTGCTTTTAAGGGTTCCATTATACATCATGTCAATGAATTGTTTGTTCCCCGGGCCCAAAACTTCATAAAAAATTCTCAATTGTTCAGGTATAGAAAAACCATGATGTGGAACCATGTTTAGGGTGTCTCTGAACCTCTCCCATGTTTCCTAGAATGACTCTCCCCCTTTTTTCAAAAAAGTTTTGGATTCTCTTTTTAAGTGCAATTGTTTTGTGGTGGGGAAAGTATTTTTTTGTAGAATTATCTTTGTAATTGGTCCCAATAGTTGATGGATTATGGTCTTAGATTGTTCAACCAATTCTTTGCTCGATCCTTTTGTGATAAAGGAAAGAGCCTCATCCTAGATGAATCTAGTTTATGTGGTGGGAACACGGTTTCTATAATGTCATTGAACTCCTTAACGTGAAGGTAGGTCATCTCGGACTCCATTCCATGGAATGTGGGAAGGTGGTTTAGGACACGAGGTTTAAATATGCAGTTGGCATCTCCCAGGGAATTGTGTCTAATGCATGAGGGGGCATTAGTCCAAGCTGGAGTGAGGTAGTCATTCATGGTTTGATTGACTACATTCCCTAGGTTTGGAGCTTCTTGATTTTGGTTTCCCATTTGATTTCCCCCAGGATTTACAATTGATTTCTTGGAAGACCATCCATTATAATTGATTCAATTTTTGATTCTGGAGTATCGAGAAGATTAGGATATAATGGAAAAAATCCCCTAGGTTCACTTGACTCCCCTATCCTAGGACTTTCCACCCTAACTAGTCTGTTTGAATTATCATGGGTGTAGGTAGACATGCGCCAAAAGGAAAAAAAGTAAGAAAGGGACAAGTTAAGAGATCTTGGGTGAGAATAGAATAATGGAGGGTGAGGAAATAAATTTTTGGTCTAAGGTACTTACTTTTTCCCTGAAAAAAACTCCAAAATTTTATTCATGCTCAAATTTACCCTAGAGATGAAGGTAGTACGGTTCTTGTAGTCTAGCTTGGGTTGTCGAATCCACTGAGACCTAAGAAGATACCTAAGATACACAACCTATGAGATGGATTTTTGGCTCTAAAGTTGCCAACTTTGGGTTGATTTTAGATGTATTTAAAGTATCACTAACAAATTTAAGTTAATTCAAATTAAGATAATGAGTTGATCCTAGGTTATCACTCGGGGTGGATTGGATGAATTCATTTTTTAATGATTTCAATTTCATTAACTTGAGAAGGATTCATTGAATGAATTCAAACTAACCTCATCATCTACTGGTTAAAAACCTTCACAAACACATTCAAATCACCTATAAACTTGTAGGATCATTTTCATGAGCACTCCAAGGTAAAGGATCTTATTAGCACATACAAGTGGGGTGATTAAATTCAATATGGAAGAGGAAGAGAGAAAATCATTGAATAAAAGAAACTCAAATAAAAGGAATTAATAAATATTTAGAGAGTGATAAATAAAATTAAATACAGACCCTTGATACTCCCTTGTATCAACCCATAAAATAGTTATCCCTCAATTGATCACATGTCCTCAATGGAAGCGGGAAGTAGACTTACGAGGGTGGAATTGAAGAAGTATAAACAACAAAATATCGATCACTCCACCATTGTGTGATAAATTTAACAAAGTATGGTGTGAATAAATTCACAATTTTAGGAAATGGTATCAAATTGATATGTAGAAGAAAATAATAAGAGTAAAGTAAGAACTTTTATTAAGAAACTAAGGTGAATTGAACAACTTACATGAGAAAGAAATGTGATTACAAACACAAAGCGGCAGCATAACACTACAATGAAACCAAGCACCAAGATGCCCAAATCCTCCACCAAAACTACCTTAAATAGGAATTTTGGGAGCCCTAGGTTGAGCCTCCAATAGTGGAAGTCATCCCACTTTATTATGGTAGGCTTAGGGTGGTGGAAAGCTTGTGGAACTTGGACTTTTCCACTCTTGACCCGAGGTGGAAGCCAGCTTGCATCCACCGAACAGAATTGCCTAGATGAACTTTTATATGTCAGAATTAGAGTGGTCCATAAAATAAAAAATATAATCTTAGGATGTATCCTAGATTTATGTAAAATTTAAGCCCAAATAAATTTATGGTTGCCAAGATATGATTAAATTGGTGGGCTGTTTTTCTAAGCCACAGAATCTGGCCCAGAATTTTATCTCTAACTTGGGACGCCTAAATAACCACCATGGAGGCCTAATTAGCACTGTCTCTTGAATAATTATATGTTACTATATATTTATTATATCATCCCATGAAATTTGGGCTTCAGTGGGTCTGTATTGTGAGCCCCGCATTCTCATCAGTGGGATGGTGTCCAATCTGCATTCTCCAGAATTGCTTCCTTTCATTTCCAAATATCCCCATAATAATTTATGAATCCACCATTGATTCATGAATGAAAAATGTTAATATTGAAGTGTATATCCATTTACCAAAATATCAAATTAAAATATTGATAATTAGATTCCTTAAAATCAAATGAATCATTGGGCCTAAATTGGTGTACATTAGGCATGAAGTGCACAAATGATGAGAATAGATGTTCAAAATTAAAATCCACTAACTCAGGCCCATAAGATCAAAAATGAACATTTAATAACATTAAAATGTAATTAACATATGTGTTTTTATTGGATAATCAATTGGTTTCACCTTGTCTCCTAACTTGTGCCACCTCCACTAGCTTGGGAGCTCCATCCATTACATATGCTTTTATCTCACACACATGTGAGGGGTAAATTGGGGTTTTACATAAAAGAAAACATGGAAATGAATTAACTACATATTAATGAGAGGAAGGATCACATGCCAAAAAATTTAATTTAAATAAATAAATTAAAAGAAACCATCCACATGCAATGGTCATGGTCTAGCTGATGATCATACATGCATGCAATGATATTTACGCATAAATAAATCTATCATTCAATTTTTAATCATTATTGTTTAAGATAAACCACACTCGAATCAATTAATTATATTTAATTAATCAATCCTTTTATCTTAAACCTTTTTTGTAAATTTCCTTGAGATTATCATCCATCATAATTTCAAACAAATAAATTCATTTAAAATTATATTTGTACATAACTTGTACCTTGGAGTCAACCTGGTGAATTCCAATTCATAAATACCCAATGAGTATAAATGAAAATTACATAGATATTAAATTAAACATATATATATAAAACACCTATCATGTTTTTTGACCCAGCTTTACTCCCACACCATGGTACACATCTCAAGGGTTTGTATAATGTAATAATAAATTTTATTAAATCCGCATAATTTGGATGAGTACACAGTGTGTAGTTCCAACTACACGGCGTGCACTATCGTTCACCATCCATCTGAAGTACATACCTAGGAACATAGTGTCTATATTTACTTTGAAAATATTAGAAGTACACAATGTTTCCAGTGGGCCACACGCTGTGTAGTTCCACGTTACACGGTCTCTAGCCGGGAAAGTAGTGTACGAGGTACACGGTCCAACCCTAACTTGAAGGGACTACACACCGTGTCTAATGGGCCACATGGAGTGTAATCTAGAAATCGCATTCCACCTATTCCTAGTCAATACACAGAGTCATTTAAGACTTAGATAGACTCCATCACATGACTTGATTTGGCGGACCAGTCCTGGTGCATGGAACCTAGACTACATGGCGTGTATTGCCGAATACATGCCGTGTGTTCTGGTGTTGTATGACCAGGAATATTTGGCACCTATGTATGATATCCTCTATTTTATTTCAATCAAAATTAAAAGAAAATATTGTTTCTATAAGGTTAATGAGAAACAAAAGAGGAGGAACAGATCTTGAGATTCAGATTTGTAGAATGATCAACTTGAATTGAAACAACTAAATTATTAAATGCGTAAATCATCAAAAAAACTAAATAATTATAATCAATGATATGACCCCCTTTGATACCACTTGTAGGTTCTAGGCACAATGAAAGCGCATGGATGGGTGTACCCAACTTGAATTTTACCATTAACAATGATCAATCTGAGATCCGTCACGATAATAAAATGCCGGATATTTAGAATAGAACGAAGAACAAAAAAGGAAAGAGGGAAGTCCTGAAACCATTGAGATGATCATAATATTTTGGTTATAATTAATTTAATTAAAAGGCGAGAATGACCTTGATAGAATTATTTCTCTGTTGATGTTTCTGGTCATGATCTAATGTGATCCATCATTGCGTCATAGAATCCAAGTGTATAATTCCTCTAGCAGTGATCCACACATGCTACACGTATCTCTAGACATTTCTAAAGGGATCTTTAGGTTCTAGCACAAAATTTCCTTAGCTTGTGATGTTCACCTTTGATCGCATTGAGAGATGCTTCCAAAGCACTCTCCTTGATCTGGTGGAGGAGGATCTCTCTCGTAACTTGAGATCGTTCTTGTAGGAAAAGAATCCTCTCTTGGCTTGAGATATTTTTTCCAGATCCGTTTTGCATGACCACAAATAGTGGCTAGGCTAATGAGAATAATATAATTGAAATTTTAATTACTTATAATAATAAAATGAATTAATTACTTGAAAGATTTTATTTATTTCATTTAATTCTTAGTAAGACCCCATGTCTAATAATAATAGTTGACTATTATTATTACTTTACATGCACCTAGAGAATTACACATAATATTATTTAATTAAATAAATGATATTATTTCTCAAAAATCCCCAGAAAAACTACACGACGTGTATATTAATATACACGACATGTACTTTTGTTTATAATTTTTATTTATTTGTTCCACCACATTTATTAGACCTTTAATAATGACTATTTATTTCTTAAATAAACATCACCACATTACTCACTAATAAATATATTATTTCTCCCAAAATATATTCTCTCGAATAACTAGTGTTGAAATAAATGCGATTAGGCATATTTGAATAATTATTAAACAATAATCGAGAATATTCTTTATTCAACTTGTTAAATGAATATTTAACTGAGATACTTGGACACACTTAGTGTGTGAACCTGTAGGACCCTCTCTCAGTGGCATTAGGTGAAGCCTGCCTAAACTCCAAGGTTAACATCTAGAAACACACCAAGGCACCCATAGAGAAAGAAGTTAACACCTCAATGATGTGTCACCTCCTACGAATGCTTATCGTGTAATGTAATCCCTTTGTCACCATATCTCAAATCAAGTGGGTTGCATGCTAATTCCATCAACCCATGTGCTCTATTATTCTTTATTTAATTTTAGGGAATTTGAAATTGCCCATTCCTTACCATGGACGTGCATTTATTTTGGCTATATCAATTCCATCAAAGTTCATGAGATATCAACTTTCGTTATGAAAAAAGGGACAAATCCTTTCTCACATTATTTATTAATGCAGTGTTACTCATGAAACACCCAACATATCCAACCTCACTACGAACAGTGTGTTGTCACAGTTTTTGTCAATACATCTAAGTGCACGAGTTTTAATACCCATTAATAACAATCTTAAAGTATAAGTACCAATAAACATGTACGCATATAGGAACATCTAATGACATTATAAAATGTGGATTTCCTACTGGCGGGTCTTATTATCATAATATCCTCCTGAATATTACCAAGGGTGCACACCATGAGAAGGTTCCTAAAAGTTTTATGAGTCTGTACCCCTAATGGTCTGTATTATTTGTGTCCCTCAAATAACATCATCTGGACATAGAACATATATTCAAGAATAGTGTTATGTAATTTATGGGTTCTCATCATAGTAGGGATCCGCTATGACCCTTTGGTGCAATAGTTATCCTTAGGACTTTATCACATGCATTGTCAAGTAGAAGAAAAATCAAGATGTGATAAGGTATTTATTAATGAATAAAGTACAAAGTAGTTGGTTTTTAGGCCACCAACCCCAACACTCATAAGATATCATCATATAGGTAAGGGATGATTCTTAGGGCCACTAGGGGACTCCAAAAATCCAACTAGATCTCCTAGCTAGATAGGGGATTAACGACCTGTGCATAGTGGTTACATTGATACCACGAACCCCAACCAGTAATGATAGAGGATCCCAACCTGGTCCCATAGGGGAATGCACTAAACTCTATCAAATACTACACTCATAGAGGGGATCCCAATCCTACTTAAAGGATGTAATGATGCACTGTACCCTCATGGGAAAGGACCAAGGTATCACACTCAACTGAACTTGGTCTATATTGAAGAGATAGAGCGATCAAAGCCATCTATGAGGAAGTACATGACATTTACCACTAAATTTGTACCTTGTCATGTCTATTACTATGTTCATATACTCGTTCCTGTATACCTCAGTCTGTGGTCATGTACACCTGGCCGTGTCTGAGTACACGACTTAACCCATTTACTCTTTCCATGTATGAGTACACGGCTTGGCCAATGTACTTGGCCAGTGACCATGTATCATATGAGATACATGACATGCCTCTAGTTAATGTTCACATGGAATATTTCTAGGTGTACATTAAATGTGATCCTTATATATTCTACGGAAACCCTAGTGCCACAATTAGGGTCCCAAATGGCATGTAACATCGAATTACACTCCGTGTAATGCGAGTTTTCCAGAAACCTGTAGATCATTCTACTACGACTAGAAAATTAGCCTATATCCATGGTTTGAAATATTAGGTATAGGATATACCCACATTATTTATAAATATGGCTGATGGAGGTGTGAGTATAAAACTATACTCATAATTTCAATAGAAACTCTGGGTCTAACCCATTGAGATTTTATCACACCCATGGTTTAACCAAAATTGTGGGTATATATCTATACCCACAATTCTCTAAACCATGGGAATAGATTTTCATAGCCAAAAACCTGTACCCATGGTTTTAGATAACTATGGGTATAGGTAGCTATCCCCATTTGGTAGCAAAAACAACTTTTCTAGATCCTGAACCTATAAATAAAATAAAACACACAATACACATTCAATGTGGTAAAAATATTGTATATATATCATTTAACCAACTGCTTTTTAATAATTTTCAAACCATTTACAATACTAAAACATATATATATATCCATACAACCAATCAATTCAAGTCATTAAACAAGTTCCACATGTCTCATTACTGTTAATTCAAAAATAGAGGGGATCAATATCTCCCCCATTACCAACATCCACATCCTCATCACCATCACCAACATCCTTATCACCATCAACAATATCCTCATCACCAAAATCATTATTTGGATCAGCAACAACATCATCATTAATAACATCATTATCACCACCACCATCATCTTGACCACCATTAGGACCCACATTGGAATCACTCGGGGAATCATTTAAAGAGAACATTGATTACATATATGAATAAATAGTAGTATCATCCTATGATGGAAGTGATTAACTTATAACTAACATAGATTTCATGAAGTGTCGAGTGATCAATTTACTTATTTCACACTCTTATAAAGCTATATTTTTTTTTCTCAGCTGCTTCTACATAATCAATTTACAGCTTGGGGGTTTGAGAGGTTTGAGAGTATCCTGATGAGGACCAATACCTAGTGGGGATGATGTTTTTCTTGGGTCGACATCAAACTCTCCACTGGTTCTCTTCAAATAATCATTTGTCCTGAATTTGTCATCTTATTTATCATCGAGGGACTCTAAGGAATACTTTTGAAAATATAAAAAAGATATTTAATTATGTTTTTTTATAAATATTTGAAATATAAATAAAAAAATTACAATCTTTTCTTGCGTGTGTTTATTTACTGCACTTCCATCTTTTTTCTTCCTACTTGACCAAAATAATTTTTCTCAAGGCGCACAACCTTCAATGACCAATACCACTTATTGAAAATGAAATTGATTAGTATGTAGATATTAAAAATATAAAAATGTTATAATATTGAATAATAATAAATGGTAATAACTTTTAAATGAATGAACAATTCATAAATTTAAACATGTGATAAACATTGATGAAAAATTCATAAATAAAATATAATCATAAACACCTTATAATTTTATATACTCATTATGAGCATTCCATAAATATCATATATTATTTAGTGCTGAAAATCTAAATAAAATCCAATTTAACACTACTAACATTCATTTAATATGAATATTACCACATTAGAAAAAATTTGGAAGAGGTTTATACTATGTTGTTTGCTACACTACTAAATTGATATTTCAATAAAGTGTTGGAATCCCCAAATCCAAATTAGTAGCCTTTGTGAGTGATTGAAGTTGAAAAGGATGACTAAATTTGATACATGTCTAGTCCATAAACTATATGTTAAATCATTTAATAATATATTTCTAGATAAAAAAAGATGAAACAAAAAGATAAGGAATCATACACCACGACAACTCATTAGTAAGATCTCAAATAATAGAAAGAATAGATTATGATTAATGAGATTTTCATTGCACATAAAAATTGTAAAATGGAAGAAAAGTACCTATAATTTTTTATTAGATCATGATTTTATGTATATGGATCAGTTAGAAAAAGCGTGATTCCATATGTATAAGAATTTGTCTATTAATATCATATTATAAACTATACTGTCTAGATTCCCTATATTAATTAATAAAAAATATAGAGAATTTATTAATGAAACATTTGAATATGATTCTCTATGTTGATAAGGATTGGTGGGAACATATTATTTCACACATTATAGTGTACAAAGTCAGGGAGAAGGCTGAAAATCCTACTATAGGTTCAGATTCAATTAGGCCTTCTCAACATCTATAAAAGTGGTAAATGATTCAAAGGGAGAAAAATAAGGAAGATGATTTCTAAATCACATGATTCAAGAAAGGTCTATGGAAGGGGAATTATAATTATTTGAAGAAG
Organism: Viscum album; assembly: GCA_963277665.1. Classification (NCBI taxonomy): domain Eukaryota; kingdom Viridiplantae; phylum Streptophyta; class Magnoliopsida; order Santalales; family Viscaceae; genus Viscum; species Viscum album. Next base: position 214,669,261 of record OY728163.1, read on the forward strand.
ACGAAATCATAATATAATACATATAATATGTTCATAATATGTCTCCTAAGTCCCCTAAGATATGGACACTATATCACATTTCCATGGGGATTATTTTATGTTAAAATATCATTATATATCATGTTTTAAAAAAATAGTTATATTATTGTTTAGTTATTAATGAAAAGATACATTGTATCATGTTTAAAATTAATGTTTTATGGTATATCATAATTATTTAATAGCATAATAAGAAATAATTACCTGATGCTTCTCATGCTTAGGCATTGTAGTGTGCCACAATGTTCTAAAATACGTCCTTAAATCTATGTTCTTTTTGTTTCTTCTCAAAGAATCCTAAAAATAGAAATTAAATAAAAGTAATAAGACTTAAATTTTATATGAAAACCATTAAATATTGAGAATAACTTAAAATCATTAGTATTCCAATATGCGATCATTTTTTGGTATTGTGTTTTTGGAAAGTCAGGGAATATGGGTACACTCTTTAAATCATAACCAAATAAACTTCTCTAAAAAACATATAACTCATTCTTATATGATCTCCATAACTCCCCAAGATCCATCAAACTTTCAACCTTGGAAGTTTCACCATTTGGAAAGTTAAACTGACTATGAAATGAATATGTTAATTTATATAAATAGAATAATAATATAGATATAAATTTATAAAATTTTCTTACCCATATATTTGCCCATGATTTGTCCTTGATGTCATTACCAATATGTCTCCATGAGATTGGTTCAAGTAGAATAATATCATGGTACTTGGATAAAGTTTCCATGAAACTTCTACACTACCTTATATTTTTATCTATCATCTAATTTTATTCATTATAATGCACCATTATTTAGGTTTGGAGATTCCAGGATTCCCACATATTGGTGTTCCCATGTTACCTACTAGAAGATACTACTAATTAAGATAAAATGGAAAAAAGAAGAATTAAGTAATGGTATAACAGGAAAAAATGGTGTGATATAATTTGACATAGTTATAATAATAAAACTTGATGTAGCCTACTCAATAGGCTCTACTAGATCTGTGGGCTGTCCCAGATCAGTATCCCCTAAAGGATGTGTCCTAATGCATGCACTATGTGATCTTCATGCACTGGAGTGGAAGATGAAGGAAAAAAATCATTAGATCCTATATGAATAGTAGGAAATTTAGGTGGAATAGACATGGTAGGATATGGGTAGTAGGGCTAGGGATACATCAAAGTACATGGATATAGTAAAGGTGGGAACATACCTGGAGGCAGTGTAGAAATTATATGGGAAGAAGAGGCCAAGTGAGATGATGATGGAGGCATGGATGAGAACATCCCTAGAGGCGGTGTAGACATGGTATAGGAAGAAGAGGATAAATGAGATGATGATGGAGGCATGAGTGAGAAAATACATGGAGGTGGCATAGACATGGTATGAGAATAAGAGGCTAAATAAGATGATTATGGAGGAATGGGTGCAAAAAACCCTAGAGGCTAAAGTGGAGGATGGAATAATGTGGTATATGGGGTGTCCACTAGTGGGTCTGGGTGGGAACAGGTAAAATGGGTGCTCCATCTAGGTGTAGGAGCATCCCAACTTAGACCCATTCTTGTAGAATGAGGAGGAGTCAACTTTGGTGGAGCTGAATTTCCATAAAAAAAGTTCATAAATAATATGAACATGACATTATATGTAATGCATAAGAAAAATATTACAATTATTATATTCACTGGGAAGAAGAGGAGGCAAGCCACGATCACACATCTGTCAATCATCATCAAATGATTGCTTCATTCAAACTTATTTCATAATTTGTATAAGAATGAAATGCACATTTTTTAGAAATAGTTTTTAAAAATCATACATACAACTTAGAAGTCAAAGAAGTCATAAAAAATTTCATAACATGTTTTAGCAATAATAATTTAAAACCAAGTTATACATTTTTTAAAAACCCATTTTAAAAATACCAAAATAAACATATCATTCCAAATTGAAAATGAATTAAATTAATTATAGTAACACTAACCTGAGAAACCCATGCCAAGGTAAACTAAATGAAATATGAAAATATATGGTTTCTTCTATATATTACCCACCACTACTTCAGGTTCAACATCAACTCTCACAATAGAACAATTAGAGTCATCAAATGAAATATTTTTGTCAAAACTAATGGGGGAATCAGTAGTGTCATTTTTCCCCCAACATCATGAAAAATATGTCTTGGGATTACTTCATTAATGAAACTGTAATCAGGTCTCAGATGATCTTTCACATAATACACTTGTTTTTTCATTGATGCCAAAATGCATGGTTCATTAGTAGTTTGGAATCAAATCATGTAAATAACTCTGAATCCACAATCATTAATAAATGTACCATGTCTCTTCATTGAATCAAACCATTTACATTTCATCACAGTGACTTGACCTCAAGAGTAGTAATCCAATAACAATGTTTTCTAAAAAAGTCCATAGTAAAACACATTTTCATATCGAGGCCAACTATCTGATACACTGGCATAATAGTCCATTATAGCAGTTAACATAATTCCATCATGCTGTGTTCTTATTTCAACCATTTGATCAGTTGTGAAAAATTTATACTCACTGATTATTAAATATTTTCATTCACAAACCAAATAATTGGGACCAAAATCCAACACTCTTAATTCTTGAGAAACATATTCAATAGGTAAAATCAATACCTAAAATATATAAAAACAATATAATTAAATGAATATCTATATTTTAAGTTAATTAAAGTACTGTTCATACCTTTGATTTTAACCAAGAAGAAAACTCTTGGTTATGCAAAGCCTCTCTCCTTCTCAAAGGAAAATATCGATGAACTCTACTTATAATTTGTTTATGTTCCCTACATAAAATGATAATAATAGTTTAAGGTATATTTGAAATGAAATAATATAAGATAACATATAAATATTCAAATTATTTACTTGATATAGTAATCAAACAAACCATAGTTAAACAAGATTGTGAAATGGGCCATATCTATCTCTTTAAGGATCAATGTATCCAATGTATATACCCCATGAATTCCTCTTATTTGGGGTAGAGATGGAAATGAGGGATAAATTTCCCCATACTTATTATCTTTATTTCTCATTGGCTGGTTATGTCTTGTGCTCACATCAGATAAATACATTGAACAAAAATCCATACATTATTGAGACAAATAACCTCTCACAATGGAACCTTTAAGATGATTATTATTTCGAACATAATATTTCATTGTGAACATATTTATTTTAGTATGATACATCCAACAAAAAGAAATGGGTCCCTCCAGAATTGTTTCAGTTGGAAGATGAACTGTTAAATGAGGCATGCAGGTGAAAAATGATAGAGGATTTTTTCCAACTCACAAATAATTAATGACACCTCCTACTAAATTTTTATCAATAATGACTTGGATAACCTTTTAGCATAAAGGTAACTAGAAAATGGAATAAGTTAATCACTTTCACCCTTACATTATTGGATAGAAAATTTCATATTTCTATTGGAATCAATTCATGAGGAAGGATATGATAATAAATATTTTTTAGGGATTTTAGTTTCAAATAAATTCTATTGAATCATTTATATATGTTTCTATAATATCCATCAAGAAACTTGATATTATCCAATACTTCTAGAAATTGATTTTTCTCAAAAGGTTTCATCACATAATAAGCACAAGGAACTTTCCATTTGTTTTCACTAATAGACATAGGATGCAGTTATGGTTGAATACCCCAATCCAACAAGTCTCGAAAAGATAAAAAGTCATCTTTGGACTTCCCCTTGATATTTAGAAGAATTGAAAGAAAAATTTCACATATATTTTTTGCAATGTGAATTAAATCTAAATAATGATGTAACAAATTGGTAAACCAATATGAAAACTCAAAAAAGTTACTTCTCTTTTTCTAATTGTAAGTGGATTCAGTGTCAACATTCTTCATATTTTTAGATTCCATCTAAACTTTGCCTACGAAAAACTAAAATATTTCAATTCATTAAGCACATCCGTTCCTGACATACGTTGAGGTGGATATTTAGTATCAGCAGTATTATCAAACCTTTAATGATTCTTCCTGTTTTGATGATCCATTGGCAAGAATCCTTGATGCCCCATGAAACTGAAACTATGAAAATATTTAAGAATTCTTGATTGTGTATTATTCATACAAATAGAACATAATAGTTTTCCTTTCATGCTCTAACTAGACATCATTTCATAAGTAGGGAAATCAATTATTTTCCATAGAAGAGCATCACACATCTGAAATATTTTTTTGAATAAGCATGGAAGACGTGCACGCCCATATCCTAGAGTCGCTTCAAATCTATTATTAAAGGTTTCAAGTAGAATTCTATATCATTTAAAGGATCAAAAGGTACAAATATCAGTATACATAAGAAAGTGAAAGGTTTTTTCATAAACATACGTGGATGAAGATTATAAAATGAATAAAAACTGGCCATGTGCTGAGAGTAGTAAGCATCTGACCAAAAGGATTAAAACCATCACAGGATAGACCTAACTTGACATTACGCACCATAGCTGCAAAATTGGGATGTTTTTCATAAAATTTCCACCATGCTAATCTATATGCAGGATGAACCAACTCATCATTACCTTTAATTATCTCATCTTAATTTTATTGAATATTGGCTGATATTTCTACAGACATGAATAGATTTTGAAGCCTAAGAATCAATGGAAAGTGCCACATGAATTTTTGTGGCACATGAGATAGTGTTCCATCTGTATTTTCATTTCAATGAGATGTACCACATTCTTTTCAATCATTAAGGTCAGTTGTTTCCTCCCAAAATAAACTGAAATATTTTTGAAAATCATGAATTTTATTAGTAGAAAATATGATCTACTTAATTAACTTCCATGCCTTATAATGATTTGGGATAATATCTGCACCATTAGGAATCAAGTACTTAAAAAAGGTAAGAATATAATTAATGGCGGTATTATAAATTACATACATGGTTTTTCCATGATATAACAACATTAAAAATTCTAACTTTTTCATTTTAGTACATTCTTGATATACAGGAGTTATGGCATCATCCATTAATTTTTTCACTCTCTCAATGTCATCATCTTCAGTCTTTTATTCATGTGTATTAATATATTTTCTTTCTTTCACTGGCATACTATATATCTCATGATGATGAAAAAATGGAAACCGATCAAATATCAAATTCTCCATACCACTTATTTCTTTTCATTCATGAATAGTATAAGATTGTCTTATCTCTGCATGGTGATACCAAGTATAATAGTTTGTTTGAAATACAAATTTCTTTATATGGTAGCTAACTTCTTCCCATATTAAAAATGGTATTCCAACATAATTATAAACATGGAAACTATATACAACCTCTATCCGAGGCATTGATAAATGAAAAATTTAAAAAAATTACAAATTATTTTGAAACTCGGTTCCAATCAGTATGATACTTCTAGATTTTATCCATTCTATTTAATGGAAAAACATTTATGCTCCAACCAACAATGTAAACCATAATTAAAAATTTCATAATAATAAATTTTAATAAAAAAGTCATCAAATCATACTATTACATATAAAAATAAATAATAATAGAAATAACATATGATATAAGTGATGAATACAAATAACGAACCAAGGTGGGTATTGATCACATATTGATTCACTATTAAATTTCACCCTTACACCACTGTTTTAAACTAGTAATGTAATGAATATTACAAATATAATAATAAATTGAACTTCATGTTTTATTCAATGAATTAATTTTTATCACTGTTAAAAAGTATAATTATACTTGTTTTGATATTTTAATTTAAGGTGGAGGTGATTTGGAGGCCCAGAGATCATCCATAAGAAAAATGAGCCAAACTGCATGGCATCCCATGGATATCTATCCACTTTTTTGAGAATTAAGAGCATTATGTGCCTCCAAAATGGGATGAAACTTTGTTTTAATCTCTAAAACATCATGGTCTACAACTCTTATCAATGAACTGAAGCCCAATTCGTCCATCTGGTGGCCCATCCAAACCATTATATCCAGGGGATAAAATCTGCACGAATTCAAAAGTTTATTTTGTTATTTTGACCATATCTCCCAATTCAGTGGTCTAATAGCCTCCAAATTCCACAGGGAGACATTAAAGAGGCATTAAAACAACTCTTCTATTTTGGTCAAGTCGTGATATGGATTTATACTATTTCAAAACTGATACACAATTGGTATCTAAAAAACAGGGTGCTCAAAACCATGTCCCATTTTGGCTATAAAAAGGAACCATGGGAACCTCATTTGTAAGTTCGGCCAATAAGAAAATATCTTCCATTTTAGAGTCCTATAGGAGTATACTCCTCATATTATAAGTTCTAGAGTGCCCTATCCTCATAGGGGGATCAATAATGAAAAAGGAGTTTCACCCGAGCTTCCTCCTCCTCCCGATGTCGAGTTAAGCGGTGGGTGATCATTTCAAGGGAGATACACACTTGAAGAGGGAGTTCCAACACATAATTATCTACTGGTTTGGTGTATATTGTGGTTTGAATTAGTCTTTAATATGTATCTTAATTTTTTTATGCATTGAATTGAAACACTTTTTATTTCATAGCTGATTGGTGTGCGATTTTAAGTGTGTGTCTTGTGTTGTTCCGATTGGACAACATAAGAACACTTTTCTTTCCCAAAAATTTGAGATTTCAATGTTACTTTACAAAACTTAAAGAATTGTAAGGGGCTGGAACTTAACTACATGATTGTTATGTCCAGATTTATTTCTAATCGCATCATTTTAAGAGGCTTGTGGGTACCCAAGATCTTGGTTAACCCTCAACCAAAGGATTACACTAAAACCTAATAATCAATTAAGAATTAGGAAATCTTCAAGTTCTGTAGTAACTTATAAATTAACACTTATTTATCTCATATTTTTCATAATCTACTTGGTCTTTCAACTTTATAATTATGTTTTCAAAACCACCACATATTTTTTCTTCTTATTAAAAATACGCATTAAAAAACTATTAATGCTTCTTTAGAGATTACCTATGGTTTTCCCTAGAATAAAAAATATTCTTTAAATCACCATCAATTTTACGTTTCATGAAAACATGTTCAAATTTTGGCGTCGTTTCCAGAGAGTGCTTCAGTTTTTAGTGAGTGTTTTTGATAAGATATTTGTAAATTTTGTGAATATTTATTTACCTTTTCAATCCTTTTGCATTCTTATCTATTTGTCGTGTAGGTTTGGTGCATGAAAAATTCTAATCCAGGAGATTTACCTCCTTTAGAACCCGAACAATAGAGGATCTTATGTCAGCGACCCCGAGATGCACAAGATAACCCTTCGAAAGAGGACACACAAGACAACAACACTCTTCTTGATCCTTCATCTTCTTCTTCTATAACCAACATCAAATCTAAAATAAAATTGCATAACATGGCTGAAAATAACTGAACATTAAAAGAACTAACCTCACCTGATGTTGATATCCAACCCACTTACATTCAAATGTAAGGTGAGGCACCCAATTTTGAACTAAAATCTGGTCTAATTCATTTATTACCAAGATTCCATGGACTCACTGGAGAAGATCCACACAAGAATTTAAAATAATTTTATACTATTTTTTCAACATTAAAACCTGATAATATGGATTAAGAATAAGTAAATCTTAGAGAATTCCCATTTCCTTTATAATATACAGCAAAAGATTGGTTATATTATGTTAATTACCCAATAAGAGGCTGGGCGGACATGAAACACATTTTTCTTGAAATATATTTCCCAGACTCTCGAACTACTACAATAAGGAATGAAATATGTGGTATAAGACAATATCAAGCGGAAACACTTCATGAATATTGTAAAATATTTAAAATATTATGTTCAAGTTTTCCAAACCACCAAATAAGTGATCAACTTTTAATATAATATTTTTTTTGAAGGTTTAATTCCAATTGATTGTAACATGATTGATGCTGTTGTAGGTGGTGCACTAGTATATAAAACCCCAATTGGTGCAAGAACCCTGATTGAGAACATGGCACAAAACACTCAACAATTCGGTACATGGTCCAATGTACCCATTTGAGGTGTCCATGAGGTGAAGAGTACTGAATTTGAGAAGAAGGTGGACACAAAGTTTGAAGACGTAAGTACCCTTTTATGACAAATCACTCTCTCCCAAGGGAAATCTGAATCTCCTCCTCCCATCCATTGTGTAATCTACTCTTTTGACAACCATTATTCTGAGAAATTCCCCCAATTGAGAGAAACTTCTGAGATTTGTAATCCAATCTTCCCAGGATTCCCCTATAACCAAACATTTAAGAAATAACCATACTATCAATTTAACTCTAGGTGGAAAGAAAACCAAGATTATAGGAAGGGGGTAGTCAAACCAACCTCATCAATTATGTAACCAATAAGGGCAGAGTAGCCATCCACCACCACCACCCAGAAATCCTCAACCACCCCAAAGGACTTTCCAACCACCCCTCCAAAAACTAAGCCTAACCTAGAAGATATGATGAAGCAAATGGGTGCCAACAATCTCCAATTCTAACAAACCACCCAAGCAGCCATACAAGACCTAAAAACCCAATTAGGCCAACTAGCTAACTAAGTGGGTGAAATTCAAAGTCACAGGTCGAGTAAACTACCATATAAACCATTTTTCAACCCTAGAGATAAAGAAAATGTTAGTTACATCACCCTTAAGAGTGGAAAATAGATGAATCCTCCATTAGAGTCACCCCCTCTTAAGGAAACCTCTATCCCAACCATTAAAAATGTTCCAATTGTTGAAAATCCTTATCCTGAGAAAATCCCTTCTAAAGGAAAGAGCGTGTCTTTTGATGAGTCACCTAGACCAACCATTATTATTCCATTTCCTCAAAGGGACACCCCACCTAGAAAACAAAAGGAAACTGAACTCGATAAGGAAATTTTGGAGACTTTAAAAAAAGTGCAAGTTAACATTCCATTGATTGATGCTGTGAAGTAAATTAAAAGATATGAAAAGTTTATAAAGGAGATGTGTACACATATAAGGAGACTTTATGGTGATTATAAGGTAAGTTTGGGTAGAATTGTCTCAGAATTGATAGAACTGTCACTACCTACCAAATACAATAATCCTGGGACATTCTTGATTCCATGAACCATAGGGAAGTGTTATTTTTCTAATGCTATGCTTGATTTAGGTGATTCTATAACTGTGATGCCTCACTCCATTTACTCTACATTAAAGGTCAGGGAACTGAAGCCCACTAGAATTGTTGTTCAATTGGCTAACCTGAGTACCGCACACCCCTATGGTGTGTTATAGGTTGTTCTTATAAGGGTTCAAAATTTAATTTTTCCTGCTGATTTTTATGTGCTAAAAATGGAAGATGATATGATGAATGGACATGCCCCAATTATATTATGGAGACCTTTCTTCAAAACTGTCAAAACCATAATTAATGTCCATAATGGTACATTATCTATGGAATTTGATGGTGACATAGTCCATTTCAACATCATTAATTCCATGAAGCACCCCTTAGAAGAACATTCCTATCTCTCTGTTAATTCAATTGATGTACTCCCTTCCCCTGAAAACACTTCTTATCATTCCCCTGACCCCATTTCTGAGTTTTCTTCATTGATAGAAATTCTAGGAAATTATTCATGCATTGATTGTTTTAGTGGTCTAGAGAAATGTAATGCATGTTTGTTGATTGATGATTTCTTGAAAAATGAGGATAACTTAATCATCAATGATACTGCTAAGCTTTTAAAATCTCATTCCTCTATTGAGGATGATACCATTGAAAAGTTAGATGAGATTAGTTACCTCTCACTTTCACACACACTCCCATCAATCCAAAATCATCCTGAATAGGAACTAAAACAACAGCCTCAAGATTTAAAATATTCATATCTTGAGAATGGAAATAACTTGCTCATCATCATTTCTAGTTCAATCCCTCTTGAGCATGAATTATGACTTCTTGAACTTTTGAGGGAGTATAAACAAGCTTTGGGATGGACACTTGCTGACATTCCTCATATTAGACCATCAAGTTGCATACATCATATTTTATTAAATAATGAGGATAAACCAGTGAGGAAGTCACAACGTCGAATGAGCCCAAACCTCCTAAAAGTTTTGAAAAAGGAGGTAACAAAATTATTGGCTGCTGGAATCATTTACCCCATCTCTGAAATCCAATGGGTAAGTCCCATTCAAGTAGTTCCTAAAAAAACTGGTCTTATAGTAATAAAAAATGAAAACAATGAATTGGTTCCAACTTGTGTGCAGAATAATTGACTCATCATCCTGTATTCCTATAAATGATATGTTTCCCAATGAGAAATTATACCAAGTGCAAGATGTTATTCCTTGGTATGCTAAAATTGTAAATTATTTGGTAGCATCTTTCATTCCTACTGATTTCAATAAAAACCAAGCCAGTCGTCTAAAACATGAGTCTCGTTGGTATATTTGGGATGACCCCTACCTCTGGTGCACATGTAGTGATCAAGTCCTTAGGTTTTGTGTTCCCGATAGTGAGTTTCGGTTTGTCCTTAGATTCTACCACACTCTTGCTTGTGGGGTCCACTTTTGTCCCCAATGGACTACTCACAAATTCCTTTATTTTGGTCTCTTTTGGCCAACACTTTTTTGGGATGCCCATGATTTTTGTAAATCTTGTCCTCGTTTTCAAAGAATGGGTAATTTCTCTAAAAGAAATGAAATTCTACAACAACTGTTTCTCTTTCATGACATTTTTTATTTTTGGGGCATTGATTTTATGGGTCCATTTCCCAATTCCTTTGGCAACTTGTACATTTTTCTGGCGGCCGATTATGTGTCAAAATGGGTAGAGTCTCGAGCCACAATGACAAATGATTCCAAAACAGTTGTGGAATTTTTGAGAACTCTGATATTTTTTAGGTTTGGATTACCTAGGTTCATCATTAGTGATCAGGGTTCTCATTTCTGCAACCAAACAATGAAATCACTTTTGCATTGGTATGGGGTTGGTCATAGAGTGTCTACTATATATCACCCATAGACCAATGATCAAACAAAGGTGTCAAATAGAGAGGTAAAACAAATTCTTGAAAAAATGGTTCAACCCAATATAAAAGATTGGAGTCTTTGACTAGATGATTCATTATGGGCCTACTGTAATGCTTTCAAAACCCCCATTTAAATATCACCCTATCGACTTGTGTTTGTAAAGAGTTGTCACCTACCTGTTGAGATTGAGCACCGAGCCTACTAGGCCATCAAACAATGCAATTATAATCTTTCTGGTGCAGGTTGTCAAAGGAAGTTGTAGATTTTTGGAGCCAGAGGAACACTAGAAAATAAATAGATTCTTCCAACAAGGGTATATCTATTGGTAAAAGTGCATTATTTGTTGGTAAAACGTTTTACCAACAAAAATTATCCTGTCACTAAACTGTTGGTAAAAACTCTGTTGCTAAATGTTATTGTGACAGATAAAATAATTCTGTTACAATTATAATAATACCAACAGATAATATATATGTTGGTCAAAATGATTAGTAACAGATTTCTGTGACAAATTTATTTGTTGGTAAAATTATTATCAAATTTCATAACCAATATCAATAATTAATATTTTTTTTGTTTATTTTAATATTTATTTCTAAAAATTTATATTACATTTATTATATGTTTTAATTATCATACCGAAGACAATTTTCACACTTATTCAAGCTTAGAAAAAGATTAATCATATTAATAATGAAATTTAATACAAAATGTATCAATACATACACAAGTTGATTGATGCCTAAAAAGGTCATAAAAAAACACAAAAACCCAAGATCCACATATGTCGCTATTGCCGCTGCCGCCACTGAAACCCCACCACACCCCCCTTAAAATGAAAAAGAGTGTCTTGAATTCAATCACCCAACACCCTTCCAAATATCTTTCATCACCCCAAAGTAGGAAATTAGAATAAAAAAATCAAGTCATCTCCAGTACCAGTGAGGAACCTCAAGTCACTGCTATGTCACACCCTTCAGCTCCAAGATCTACACCAAACTCAACCAAAGAACATACCCAAAAATTAGTGAAAATTATCAGAATGAATGAAAAAAATAGAAATAATTGAAAATATAAAAAACATTATATTCATAGAGTGGACATTTTTCATTCATCATCTCCATTGACATCTCAACATATAAAATCATCTCAGTACAACTGAGGAACTGATGCTATGCCACATCCTTCAGCTCTAATATAAAAACCACACAACCAAATAGAATAACCACAAATATGTGAAAAATATATGCATGAATTGAAAATGAAATAAAAATGAATGAATGTATAAAAAATGAAAATATAAAATAACCTGCATTTGTGTTTGACTTCCTTTTAATGTCAAAAAAGGTATTACCTGCAAAAAAATAAAATAAACATTCAAATACACCATTTTATTTATTAAAAATGCAGACTTAGAATTATTTTTGAAATAATAACTCGCAACGTACTCATGGTACCCATGATATTAAATTCTGCTGGTCAAGGGGCCTAACATTATCAATGACCCGACTTACAACAATCATCTTCAAGAACAGGACACCAAATTTGTAAACATCTAATTTGATAGTCAACTGGCCAGCCCATGATAAATCATGAGCACAACATTCATAGGTCCCCATCACAATTGTAGAAACATGGGTCTTATCTGTAGTTGGACCAGGCTTGGAAAGACTAAAATCAGAGAGCTTTGGATTGAATTCCTCATTCAGAAATATGTTCAATGCAATTAAATCATGGTATATTACTTGTGAGTAAATTAGTTCTAGTAAAATTAGAATATGAGTATTATGAAACATAGATGAGTGAAGAATTGTACAATGAGCTTGAAAACATGACCTGCACATGCCATGATGTACATCCATGTGCAAAATTGTATAGAAATGAACAGAATTGTAGAGGCTATGTGTTCAAGCCATGATTACTTGAACACATGGACTATACATAATTCAACACATGGCCATGAGTAACGTGAAAATATATACAGGACTTTACAGGACATGGCTATGTGATAGGCCATGTTTCATGGGTAATATACCATGAGGTACAATATTGTACAGGCGATGTGTTCAATTTTTGAAGAAGTTGACACATGGCTTGAACATCAGCCTGGAAGATTTCAACTCAAGTAAGCATGCACAATTCATATTGCTCCCTGCAATACAATATCACCATTACACAAACATGGGTCATATCAATTTTTTTAAGCAATCTGAGACACAACTTGGTTACCCAAGCCATGCCCAAATGAATTTATTAAACAAGATAAATGTTACAATACATGTACAAAGGTGTATCAAGATTACACCATTGTGAATTGAAGGAGATACATGAAAAAAGAGGAAAAACGTCAAAAGAAGCACACATTAACTTATCCAAGAATGAAAATGTAGCCTCCAGGAGAGACATCAATTGGGTTGTGTGTAGTACTTGGGATAGACATGACGAGTCTTCAAATAAGCACACCAGCAGAGAAGAATCCCATTAAAGATATCATACTCTCCTTGCACATCTCATACCTACAAGGCAAAGCACTGGATCTCCCAAAAGTTAGAGCTAAAGACTTATGATAGTAGAAATAAGTAGCAATTCTGTGAAGCACAATCCCCATATTATGAGTCAGCAGGAGACCCTAACCCCTTCAGAAGAGTCCAAGCTTTATCAATTGAGTAAACATGCACTGTTTGACCGACCAATGTCCAGATCCAAATCAAAGTGCCTAAATAAATAAAACAGTAGTCTCCCAAGGGAACATTAAGATTTTCATTTCCAAGATGAAATCATATAGACTATGAAAACTCAAAATTCATCATGTGTTGATCCAGAAATAAAAAGTTCCAGGTTGAAAGGGGGTCATCAAAATGCCAGAAAATCAGCACCCAGAAAACATGACACAAATCCATTATCTCCCCTGGTCCTCGCAACACCAGCAGAGGTAAACATAGGTGAAAGAAAAACCATAAAACATGCTGAAAGAAACCACATACATTATATAGGTTGTAATTGAATTCATATTGAATATAAATTTCATCAACTGCTAGAATGTATTCATATTGAATATAAATTTCATATTGAATCTATATATTATACATAATCAATCATGTTATTAAAAAATAGACACGATAATGTACATTAAAAAGGAAAAATGAATGCATATTATACAAAAAGCATGCATATTGAAACTAATGAGGATGATGAAAAAGATGATATAGTTTAGAAGAGTCAATATGTTCACTTGATCAAAATAATTTGGATGTGATTCTTTGTAGCTACAACAATATAACACTCATCAAATGCACACTACTCAAACATACCATAAAAAAATGAATTGAATCAAACGTACCTGGTTTAAACACACCCTAATGAGAATTCCAACATTACTTCCAAATTCATTACACAACTACCAACAAGTAATCCATTAATATGCTGATGAAAAGTCTGTATCATAACATTTCTCAACAACAAATAAAAATTCATGTGATAAATTTAATTAACTTGGAAACTAAAACTAATGGTTAACCATTAACAAAGTAAATATTAACCACATATTAACAAAGAAACAAACATACAAATAACACATTAAATAATTTATTTTAAATAAAAAATAAACTATAATTCATGAACATGAAACAATACTAATTTATAATCACAAAAAAATAAACTTTTGATGTTCAAAATATAAGGAAAATTCATTGTAGATATAAACTTTTGTTTATGGTTTATCTAATTAAATCCTTGACCACAAGCCATGCATTGTAAAAAGTATTATAAGTACAGACTCTCAATATAAAATTCAATGGCACAATAGTTGATTAATGTAATAAAATGAATATAATGAATTTACACACCACATGGAATGGGAGTTGCATCTTAAACCAAGAATTACCATCAATTTATCAATATATGACATCATGTAGCGCTAATTTTCATTGGATTGAGAAATTGATGATAATATAATGGAAATAGGAGGAGGTTTACAAAATAAACTTACTGTAAGAAAGGCAAAGATAGTCAAGCCAAGCAACTCATCTGTGTTCTGCAAGCAAGAACACCACCCATCAGCAGCCATTGAAAACTCAGAACACAATACACACCAACATATATTTGAACCTTTTAATCCAAAATCAACCCAAAACCATAAAATAATCAACTGAAATCATTCTACAGGAACCAGTATACAAATCCAAGCCTGCACATGAACCCACCGAGTATTAAACGGCCAATCATCCTATATGAAGTCACAAAATGGAATGAGAATCATTAATTAGTCAAGAAAAAACACAACATTGAGGCATTACACACACCAAATCAACAAATAAAATTTAACCAAACCCAAAAATGGTTAAGCATTATTCCCAAAATGGCCAAGCATTAACCACTTCCCTAAAATGCCATACACAATGGCAGATAAAACGGACCACAATCTTGGCTCATGAACCTTAACCATAAATAATAAACAAATAAAACATCCAAAATCGGATTAGGGTTCAGACGGGTCATGTGAACTGCAAGGAAGATAGGGAAAATGACAATGAAAAGAGAAGAATAAGAGAGTGGATGAGAGGGAATGCTAACCGGAGGAGGAAAAACCTTTTCCAAACCCGACCACTGCTTCTCCACTTACTATCTATATCGTGTGCCCTGACTAGGAGGAACCTTAGACGTTCAGCACCCGGGACCAGCGAGCATCAGTGACCCTTGTCGGCGAGTCTGCTTTAGCACTAGCTCATCCATGCCAGCGAGTCAGCTCTAACACCAAGACCAGTGCGCACTAGTGACTCATCCATGCCCCAAGACCCATGACCCGTGATCCAGCTCCATCTTTAGTGATAAACCTAAATTCATTGTCATACCACAATCTTCAGATCTAAGATCTCAACCACACACACCTAAAGAGCATACCCAAAAACTAGCCAGCTTCGATACCAACAAGAAGTAAATCTAGCCAGCTCTAGTACCATCACCGAAAATAATCTTCAATTCACTGTGATTCCACACACTTCATCTCTAATATCTACATCAAAAACAACCAAAGAGAATACCCACAAATAAGTGAAAAATATCTTCTTGAATTGAAACCAAATTATAAATAAATAGAAGTATAGAAAATGTTTTTCATAGTAGCATTTTTCATCATTCAGTTGACATCTCAATAATTGATAGTCCAAATGACTCAAATATAGGCATCATATATCTATTATAAACACTTCCAGAAAAGGGACTAGAAATTTTTAATTCTGAGAAGCATTTAAAAAAACAAAAATGCAGTGGTGATTCTTCTATTTATATTTAAATAGTAGAAATTAAAATGCTTATTAAAACTGAGAGTGCCTGTTTTATTTTTAGGTACCCGCATAACGGTTTTCCGTAGATGATGTGCACCACCTGAATATTTGTGATGCACAACATGCTTACCCATTTAGGCCTGCTTGAATGGATTCCTGTATTCAATGTGACTTGCCCTTGTGTGAGTTCACCATCCATGTATGCATTCAATGCAGTGTGTTCAATGCTCTTTCCTAATCGGGAATGAAAATATGCCCACAAGAAGTGATGTATTCATTAAATGATGTCTCTATTATCTCTCATGCACTGCACATAATTCCTAAAATGATGAAAAACTGGAACTCACTTGTAGAACATGTAAAATATCCGGTGAAAATCAGTCCAAAATTTGTAGGGGCAGTGGATTGAAACCCCACCAGATGAAGATTAGAAGCTAGTCAGCTACCCTATTATTGATCCTCTCCCAATTCATTCCACTTGCACTGAGGGAAAGTGGCGACACATCCTTCAGCATTCTAAACCTTATGAATTATAAAAAAATTGTCGAAATAATTGAATTAGGACTAGAACATTATAAAATGATGAAAAACTGAAACTCCTTGCAGAAATTGTAAAATATCTGGTGAAAATCAGTCCAAAAATTGCAGGGGCAGTGGATTGAAACCCCACCGGATGAAGATTAGCAGCTAGTCAGCCACCCAATTATTGATCCTCTCTCAATTCTTTCCACTTGCACTGAGGGCTAGTGGTGACACATCCTTCATCATTTTAAACCTTATGAATTATAAAAAATTTGTCGAAATCATTGAATTAGGACTAGAATATTATAAAATGCTGAAAAAATAGAACTCACTTGTAGAACTTGTAAAATATCCGGTGAAAATCAGTCCAAAAATTACAGGGGAAGTGGATTGAAACCCCACCGGATGAAGACTAGCATCTAGTCAGCTACCCAATTATTGATCCTCTCCCAATTCTTTCCACATGCACTGAGGGAAAGTGGTGACCCATACTTCAGCATTCTAAACCTTATTAATTATAAACAATTTGTCAAAATCATTGAATTAGGACTAGAACAGAACAAAAAACGCTTACTAACTAGTTTAGATTTGATGATATTCCATTGTGTTGCATACCCAAATTTATCAATATCTTACAATAAAGAGATAATTATTTGTCATACATTATAAAAAATATACAAAAATACTGTAGAGTAAAATTTGATGTCAGCCTCAATCTAAATATCTCTGAGATCTGACACAATATTTGATATGAATTGCAATACTAGTTTTCCAAAAAATAACAACAAAGATAATTCCACTATGACCACTTAAAAGAAATTTTACTCTATATCTGGAGAAGCACAAAACACAATATCTGCAATGTAAAATTTATAATTAATTCAAAAAAATTGTAATGGATATATATGTAAATCGGTGAAAAGATACAAATCCATACCTTGAAATGACGAGATGCATTTCAATTTTTACTCCAAATTATTTCATTGGAACATATTATTCCTAATGGAAACACATCATTAATAGAATCTGTTATAGATTGAATTTTACTCATAATTTCTGGGGGTAAAACTTTGTAACCTGAAATTGAAATATAGTGAAATATATATTTATTCTCAAGTGAAACTTGTTAATCAATAAATATGATGTTCAATAATGAAAAAAATTGTTGTTGTAATTTACCTGCGTATAAATATGGATTTAAGATAAACTCTTGTATCAAATGAAATCATTCGTGTTCCAATCAATCTATGTTTTATTATAGAGACTGGAATTATATATGGGCTTGAATGTAGAGGTTTTGAGCTCAAATTGGTCAAAAAAGATGTGATTATGTGGATAATAAAATAATTAACAGTAAATGTAATAGAAAAATTTAAGATGAACTGAAAATTAACAATGAGTTCATAAAATTTCAGATGAACATAAATAAACCACAACTACTAATATAATGCCTGAATACAGTTGATAAATTATCTGAAAACCTGATTCACTAGGAATAAATATACATATAGTCATGGGTATTGAGTATTATCTGAAAGCATGAGTAAGGGGAAATAATATAGTGGTATACATTCATAGAGAATCTAGTTTTTTATATTCAAAAATATCCCCCATCATCTTTATTCTGCACATGCGATTAACAATATAATTAAACCATTTAACAGTAATTTGAAATAGAATTAAGTGTATGATGTGAGGATCATATAATATAAAAGTAAAATACAATATATGTAATTAAAAGTATGTTGATGAATGGAACTATCCCAAAATTAAATGAAATAAATAAATTTATACTTGAATGATGAAAAGGGATCATTTGAGGATAAAAAAAAATAAATTATAATTTTAAAAACATTTTACTGGGTTTATGACTACATAGAAAATGGGTAATGATATGAGATTCCATATAGGTTGCAATGTTCATTCATTATGGAAAGACTTACCTGGAATCATATAAATCATACACCCAGTGAAAACCCTTGAGATATTTCCCATTAAAAAAAACAAAGGTACCAAAAAAATTAATGGAAAGGGAAATTACAATGAGATTTTCTCTACTTCACCTCCAGATTGTCAGATCCCTCTATTTGTGGTGTGGATATTCCCAATCAGGTGAATGCATTATGGGATGCCTTCATTTAACGCATTCTAAGCCACCACCCTCTCATATGATATCATCCTCCCTGTGATTGACATGCAGAAACCACACTGAATGCGTGTAAAACCCTGTTAAAAATTAAATTCATCAGTTATAAGAAATATTGAACTATAAGTGTTTTTCAAGATACATTACTATATTCATTATTCATTAATTTTAAAGGTTAAAGGTGGGTATAGAACCTGCGGTAATATCTATGGGAACTCATAGAAAAGGGTCTATCTTCAATTTTCATAAAAAATATTGTCGAGTGCTGTGAGTGTTGTCCCAAGAATGTCCAGCCTGTCCTGAAAATGTAACACCACACACAAGTTGTTTTCCTTGCCTTAGTAATGTAATATTAGTGTTGACCTCGGGTCATTTATCTTGAGGAAGGTAATTTCTTCACAGTGATTATGTTTTTTATATTGATGGATGGTTCTAAAAACATAAGGCATATAAAAATGAGATATTTAAAAGTACAAATGAAATAAATCTAATCTAGAATGAAAAAACATTGATTCATCCACAATTAATTGAAAATTTGACTTCAAACATTCTCCAATGATATGTCAATCAATCAAAATCAAAATTATCAAATCTAAAATACCATAATGATCAACTGTTACACCTATTTTCCAATGTTAGACGACCACAACACACTTTTTCCATCTTAATTAAATAACTTATCCTTATTTTGGGAAAATAATTTTCAATCAATTTCAATAATCCATGAAATAAATTCAATCTTCCATGATTAATATAAAAAAAGTAATTAATTTAAGTCAACTGATTAATAATAATTCATGGATGAACTTCAGCATTAAATTTATACTAAATAGTATTGGAATTTTAGATGACAACACAAACATATATGATTTAAAACAAGAGAAAAAATAATACTTACAGTGGATAGAGGATTTGAATGCAGCAAGAGCACATTACACTTAGATTTTATGGAGGATATGAATTTATTATTTGTCTACTAGAATAGAGAAATTAAACCTAGAAAACTATACTGAATCTAGAGTTTATGCTACAAATAAAAAGAGAGAGAAACTACCACCTAAAAATGAGCACACTACACAACATACTGCCGCAAGGACTAAGAAATAAAGGAGAATAAGAAAATCATTACAAGGCACTACTATAGCCTACTGGAAATTCACTACTGAGACCGCCACTACTACAAGATGATGTTTATATACTACCTGCTCGAACAGAGAAAAATATGGGAGAAAAGGACCTACAAGTACTTACTCTTGAATGTGGGGAGAGAGGCGGTCGATCGGGGAGGCACGGAGGATGAGCGGTGGTGGGGGAGGCGGCCGATCAGGGAGGCGCAGAGGCTGAACGGTGGCGGGGGAGGCGGCTGAAAAGGTGGGGGAGGCTGAGCGGCGGAGGCGGTGAGGGCCATTGGGCAAGGGCAGGGGCGGTGGCGGGGAACAAGGTCTTAGGTTTGGGGAAGGGTGGTCGCGGGGAACAGGACGTGCGGTGAGGGTTATGGGGCGGGGGTGGGGGCAGGTGTGGGGGTGGGGGCGGTGGAGGGGAACAGGGTCTTAGGGTTTTGGGAAGGGGGGTCACGAGGAACTGGACGGGTCAGGTGTTTTACTTTTTTTGCATATATGGGGGTCTATATATATGTATATATATATATATATTCATAACTTTTTTTTTTCATATATGGGTTTGTGTTTATATATATATATATATATATATATATAGATTCATAACTTTTTTTCATATATGGGTTTGTGTTTATATATATATATATATATAAATTCATAACTTTTTTTCATATATGGGTTTGTGTGTGTGTATATAAACATAAATATTATATATGTATAAATTCATAGCTTTCTTCATTATATACATATATATATATTACGTATTACAAACATATCAAAATGTGATTAATTAAAATATCCATAATTAAGTAATATTTATTGATATATATATATATATATATATATTCATTTTTTGGTAAAATATTTGATATTATTGAATAATTCATTGCAACAAATTTTTATAACGGTAAAAGATTTATTGGTAATAATAATTAATAACAACATATTCATTTATTGGTAAATCAATTGTTGGTATTATTATTATAATACAACATATTTAAATGTTGGCAACCAATTTTTTAGTATTGAACTACTAATATAAACAGATATATCTGTTGGTAAAAAAACTGTTGGCACCTATAGTTAATATCAACATAATTTAATATCTGTTGGAATTAATCATTTTTACCAACAGATATATTATCTGTCAGTAATTTTTTGTTGGTAAAGGTCACTTTTTTTGTAGTGGAAATGAGAAGATATGCATACAAAAACTCCAGGATTTATAAGGAGCAAACCAAGGCTCCCCATGACCGTCTTATCCTTCATCGTCAGTTCCACATTGGGCAGAAGGTCCTCCTTTATAATTCAAGGCTGAAGTTGCATCCAGGTAAGATTCTTTCCCACTAGTTTTCCCCATAAACTCTTATTAATGTATCTCCATTTGGCATTGTTCAGGTTCAAAATGAAGAAACCAAGAAAACCTTCACTGTCAATGGGCAGTGGCTTAAGTACTTCCATGAAGCCCTTCCGGAGTTCCTGATGGAGGAACTCCATGTTCAAGAAGCAACATAACAGTGAAACATAATTGGTTTTATCCTTCCTTCTCACATTCTCAATTATTACAGTGAGGACACTGCACATTCTAGGTGTGTGTGTGTGTGGCAGAGGGGGATACATTCCTGGGTTCATTAGGATTTTCATCATCTTTATTCTTTCTTATCTTTTTTGCCTTCTTTATGGTATTTTCACTTTTCCCCATCTTTTTTGGGTTCATTAGGATTTTCATTGACTTTCTTCTTTATTCTCTTTTTCATATTCTTTATGGTATTTTCACTTTTCCCCATCTTTATGGGTTCATTAGGATTTTAATTGTCCTTCTTCTTTCTTCTATTTTTCACCTTCTTTATGGTATTTTTACTCCCCCCTTATGGTCACCAAATCACAGAACTTACTAAAAACGCATTTTGAAATTTTGATTCCATGTTGATTTAACATTTTATAAAAAACCTATCTCTGTTATGGATTGAATGTTTGTATGAATTTAATATCATGGAGTGATTTTTAGTGAATTGGTTTTCTGTCAATGATATAAATGGTTGTATCACTATGAAACCTTTGAGATGATTGATGCCCCTTGTGTGAGTAGTTTTTAGAAAAAATATGTCACTAATATCTCCACACATTTTTATACCAAACCATAAAGTGTGAATATTTATTAATTAATAGAAGGTAAATATATGTTATGTTAATATTTTTCATATTTAAATGATATTTTCATACGTTCGTTCCTTATCTGTTCTGTTTCATTACTGTACCGGATTGACCTATGCGTGTGTAACTAATGTTCGACTATTGTACGCCCTCAAAAAAAAAATGGGTTGTGTCTTGGGCAGGTCAAAAACCACTCCTCCTCAACCTTTGATCTTGTTATAACTATTCAAATTAGTGTCGTGAGAAGATCAAATAAGGGTTGAGAGTTGAGTGTGAGATTTGTTTCAAATGCAGCTTCTAAAAAAAACAAAAATAATAAATGATCAGAGTGATGAAATGTGAAAAATATGAGGATATTTAGGTAGAGAGTTTATGGTTTGACTTCCAGGAATGCTTAAGTGAGTGGGTCTTGTAATATGATTGCAAAGGATGTAGGGTAGGTTCGGTGAAAAAAATCATTTAAAGATGAATAATGCTAAAATAACCTATATTTATTGGATAGAAAGTTGAAATAATAGCATGAAATTGTTTTCACACACAAACATGGTGATTTAGTGTAATGGTTGAATTTTTAATTCCTTTCTCAATTTTCTGTCTTGAATCTCTTTTAATTTCATTGTGATATGATGTATGAGACATCTTTTTCCATTTTCACAAGGAAGAACTCCTTGGTGTGGTTCGTGCATTGATCACATTACTTTAATGAATTAAAATTTCCTAAAATGTTAAATATTCATGATTTTAGGAATATATACATGCATCATTTTTTTGGATATGTGAATTTTTCCAGGAGTGCAAATATTTAGGTGTGGGGGTGTGATCACATAGCGGTTCACTATTCAATTTCACCCTTACACCACTGTTTTAAACTAGTTTTGTAATGAATATTCAAAATATAATAATAAATTGAAATTCATATTTTATTCAATTAATTAATTATTATAACTATTAAAAATGGTAATTATACTTGTTTTGATATTTTCATTGAAGGTGGAGGTGATTTGGAGGCCCGAAGATCATCCAGAAGAAAAATGGGCCAAACTGCATGGAATCCCATGGACATCTATCCACTATTTTGAGAAGTACGATAATTTCGTGAATCTAAATGGGCTGAAACTTTTTGGTACGCTCAAAAACATTATGGGATACAACTCTTATCAAGGAACCGAATCCCAATTCAGCCATCTGGTGGCCCATCCGAACCATTGTGTCCAGGGGATAGAATCTGCCCGAATTCAAAAGTTTGTTTCGGTATTTTGACCATATCTCACAATACGGTTTTCTAATGGCCCCCCAAATTCAACAGGGAGACATTAAAGAGGTCTTAAAACAACTATTATCTTTTTTTTAAGTCGTGATATGGCTTTCTACTATTCCAAAACCGAGACACAATTGGTATTTCAAAAATAGGGTGCTCAAAACCATGTCCCATTTTGGATATAAAAAGGCACCATGAGAACCTCATTTATAAGTTCAGAAAAGAAGAAAATCTCAGCCATTTTTGAATCCTATTTGAGTCCCCTCCTCATCCTAGAAGTTCTAGAGTCCCCTATCCTCATAAGGGGATCAATAATGAAGGAGTTCCACCCGAGCTTCCTCCACCTCCCAATGTCGAGCTAAGCAGTGGGTGATCATTACGAGGGAGCTACAAGAGGGAGTTCAAAAACATAATTATCTACTTTTTTGGTGTATATTGTGGTTTAATTGTTCTTTCATATGTATCTTAACTTTTTTTGATGAATTTAACTGAATTTTGTTTATTTCAAAACCGATTGGTGTGCGATTTTAAGTGTGTGTCTTGTGTTGTTCTGATTGGACAACATAAGAACCCTTTTATTTTCCAAAAATTTGATATTTCAATGTTTCTTTACAAACCATAAATCATTTTTAGTGGATATAACTTGAATATATGATTTTTATGTCAATATTTAGTTCTAATCGCATCATTTTAAGAGGCTTGTGGGTACCCAAGATCTTGGTTAACCCTCAACCAAAGGATTACACTAAAACCTAATAATAAATTAAGAATGAAGAACTCTTCAAGTGATACAGTAACTTGGAAATTATCACTTATTTATCTCATATTTTTCATAATCCACTTGGTCTTTCAACTTTATAACTCTTTAAATTAAGTTACTTTCTTGAAACTGTTTTCAAAGCTACCCCCTCTTTTTTTCTTATTATTAAAAATACACACTCAAAACTTATCAATTCTCCTTGAGAGACGACCTAGGGTCTGACCTAGACTAAAAAATGTTCTTTAAATAACTATCAATTTTATGTGTGATGACAACGTGTTCAGGTATCCCTAACATTTAAGAATTCACAATCATGGTGGATAAATTGAATAACTTTGAGAGACTAAAAAATGATACCCAAGGTTTTAACTATGAAGACTCAATTAGTAAGATCAAAACAAATGGAAAACCATAGTTTCATGAAAAAAATTCTTAGATTCCAAATGATCACAATACTTCAAACATCCCTAAATATAGTATAGATATCAAAACTAGATTCAAAGGATCAAAATTACCGATATGAAGAATATGGGAGTAGAATAAATACCACATAATATCTACTAATTCAACATCAAGATATATAATATGGTAGGTACATTTTATTCTTTAGATAATTTAATCAATAATTTATTTTTGTAGATATCCCAACCAATCACAACAATTGGGATTGATTGGTTTAGAATTTAAAATCACAAACCCCAAATATCTAAATCTGCAATTAAGTAGTATGGGACCATGACATCTAACTAAACATATTTAGGAAAAAAATGCACTAATTGTGGGGTATAATATTTTGTAGGGTTTCATGCATCATTGTTATATGTGGAATTCAAGTTTTTGTATAAGATATTTTCCTTAAAAGAATGTTGTGGTTATATGAAATATTGTGATACATGCTAGTTCCATGTAGTATTAAAAAATGAATTAAATTTTTATTATTTTAAATTAAAAGGTGGCGTGATGTACCAATACTGGTTACTATTGAAATCATAAATAATATTTTTAAATGATTTTTTATGAAATTATGTTAAATTGTGTGAAATTATGATTATTATTATGGTGTGTTAAGCATGATAATTATCAAAGTTATATCATTGTTTAAAATTTACTATATAATTATATTTCACATGATTTAAATTAACTACATGAATTATTATAAATTCTTAATTGAATGAAAATAATGAAGGGAATACATGAGGAAAATATGAAATAGATATAAATCCTATTAAATGTCAATGAATAAAATGATGTAATCTATATACTATTAAAGGTGTGTAACAATTATGTAAGTGTTGGAAATAAAATACCACATGGGATCTCATGAAATGTCGATTTTGTGTAAAGGTGTTGAGTATCTTCATGAACTGTTGTTAAAATAATTTACTTAAAGCCTCAATCATGGTTTGTTATAATTGATTTATCATCCCAATATTATGTTTTGTGAAGCCAGGTATTATGTTTGATAAACTTTATCATTATTACTTCTACTAATAGTTGATTGTTTGTTAGCTAATAATTATTTGTTTAACCACCATTGTTTGATATGTTTCATGAGATGATGCAATAATAATTGAGCATGTGTATTTTGAGGTTATTATTTTTATAAGATACTGTTAATTGATTTGAAACTTTCTAAAACTTTCTTATATCGGTTCCAAATGAATTAGAATGTAAATTAAATAATGATGTTATTAACATTGATGATGGTGAACGAATATGAAAAAACTATGATTGTTTAGTCCATGAATCTTTTGATGCATATGATGTTGTTAATTATAGTTATTTATTGTTGCTGGTATTAAATTTTTGTGGAATTATATCTAATATGTATAACCCTTGATGTTAATCAATGATTGAAACCCAATTTTGGGTTAGTGGATATGATTCATGATACATATATGTTAAAATTGTTTTTCTAACATGGAAATGGCTTGGAAATAATAGAGGTTACAACATGTCTACTCAGATATAGATGATGCGAAGTTATAAATTGGTATCATATTTTTTTTCTTATGTTTATTCTTGGTAATAATCAATATGAGTATCTTAGGCTTGTAAAGTCTCTTAGACTTTAGTGGGTATTGTTTTATAGTGACAGGTCTTATAGGTTGATTCCACTACTCATTTCTTATAAAACTCAAAAAATGATTTTGGAATCCAATTTAAAAATATGTTTCAATGAGTAGGGTGTGTCATAATTTCTATAAATATAAAATGGTTTTTTTATTAAAATGGTATATAAATTTACAAAAGTTTTTATCTTTAAAATGAATTATTGTGTATTGATTTTGAAAAGTTTTCCAAATAAAAATAACTCTAGCACCTTGAATGTTTTAAAGGATATTTTCTTCAAACATAAGGTGTTTAAAATTAGTTAAAACATATTTAAAATGGATGCATAGTTTATAACTGATCTTAAAGTTTATTTTTTTGGGGAAGTGTGTAGATTCTTATTGAAGAAATGATTTATTTCTTATTGATATCAGTTAGTTGTACTCCAATTTTTTAAGGAAATGTTTTCAATAAATCTAAATGGATTTTAAGTAAATAAAAATTAATATTTCAAACCTATGTTTAATTTTAAACAGTAACTAGTCTCTTATTTGAGAGGTATCTTCCCATAGCTGTTTTTTATATTTTTGTAAGAGTAAATGATAATAATCTTACGTGAGTAAAATATACTATGTATGGGTAGTATTTTAATATAAATACATTTTGTTTTCTTCTTCCTTTCTCCTGTAACACGACACACCTAAGAATATGATTATTTTGAGACTAAAAATCTAAGTAAATTAGTGTTTAAATTTTTTGAATAATAATGTTATGATTTAAAAGATTTAAAATCATGAAATAAAAATAGAATATAAAGATTAAAAAGGTGTTAAATGTTATAATACCTAAAATGAAAAGTGAATATATATATATATGTTGAAATAAATTTTTATGATCTAAAACGGGGTTTTTAAATGTAAATCATGGGCATATAAACATTTTTTTATCATGAATAAAAATGAAAAAAATACTAATTAGAAGAGAAGAAAGATTTAGAACTCACTTATGTGATGTTGAAGAAGATTAGAAACAAAAAATGATTGAAATAGAGGAGATCACTAGTGGATATCGTCGAAGTAGATGAAACCGAGGAGATCACCAGTGAAGATCGCCAGAGGAGATGAAATAGAGGAGATCAGTGGTGAAGGTTTCTTTTCACTAGGGTGGCTACTCACTCAGGTGAGAGGGGAATTAGGGAAGGATAATCATGAGTGAATGGAGGGGGGGGGGGGCTGGGAGTAGTTAAATATGTTCAAAGGTTATACAAAGACATTGATATTGGAGAAATACCCAACTATAGTTCTATCCCAAACTCAATATTTCATCGAGGGGGTAACACTACAAAATACTCTAGAAAAATACCTGGGTACTCTTTTAAAACCATGGGAAACACCATCGATTGAACCTCCAGTAAACTCAACATCATCTCATACATCAATGAAGATAAGGACAAAATATGCCTCTAACCCATTTGAGGGTCTCACTCGCCAATGGACACGATATAATCTCCATTAGCATCATAAAAAAAATATACCTCCTGAAAAAAATCCATAGTATCTTGCACCAGATATATCCATACCATGTTAAGTATTATATCATATGCCTCTATCCATAAACATAGGAAGTATCCCCAAGAGCAGTGTTTCCCCAACACTAGATCACAACTATACATACTTTATATAGTTAAGATCGATATCCAACTAGATTTTTTAATGAAAAGGGAACCAAAATCCTATCCAACTCAAGTTTTAAAGAACATAAAGGTAGGTGATATGAAGGATTGTGTTTCTCTTGAATTAAAAAAACATGCAATGAAGTAAAAAAAAATCAAAGGGGATGTCGAATGACATCATTCTCACCCAACACTAGTAATGCTAGAGAATAAATCTGATCACGAATTACTCCAAGACCTCTATGAACCTGATTAAGACCACCTAAATGGTTTCTCTCTACTCTCTGAGGATGAGGAGTATCTCTGAGTTTTCCTCTGCCAACCCCATATCCTCTATACTGATCCCAAGCTATAACATCTTGTTGTTGCTACCTCAGCTAAAGCTACCTCAATGGAGGAACCCAAAGTGGTACACCTAGTGTATGCTACCTTCTTAGAAAGGTCAGAAAATCTCACCTCTGATGACCTCAGAAACCACAATAAAAACATGCACATAATCCCTTAGAAATGTCTTGAGCACTTGCACCCCCAGATAAATGAGATGATAAGTGATGGGACTTACCCCCAGCTATTTGAAAGATATTTTTTCTGGGAAACTGAGAACCCCAAACCACAACCCTTATTAATGGAGAGTCATGATGACTTCCCTCACATAATTATCCATTTCTATCCAAAATCCTCTTAATAACCTCTACTCTCACCAACACCTCGAGATACACCGCCAACATAAATAGGGTGACCTGGTGCGAGATCTATGGATGAAAATCCCACTTGAAATTATTTTTTGTGGCCTCTTCATCTAGAAATAGGTATGATTCATAATAGAGAAGGTTATAGAAATAGATCTTGAACTCTCATACACTAGAACTCTACAATTGATGGGTAAGAATCTTCTAGAAACTGACTGACTTCATGGTCGAAGAAAGAGACTCTACTTAGAACTGGTCTCATAACTTATCCCACAAGACTTTTGAATCCTTGCGATCCTTGAGGAACAACCTACACCATTTCCTCACTAATCCATACAACATCGTCACTACCAATGAAACCCAGTGATCCTTATGAGCATGGATAGAACTGAAATCTATCTCTACCTCCTTTAACCAGTCCTCTGTCACTTATTCTGAAACAATGCCCTTGTACTTCTATAGAATATGGCACTGAAACTCTCAGAGTGTCCACCTCCAAGTATTGTCACCAACCATGATCTTGTGACGGTCTGCTGGCATGTCCTGATGAACATCTCTAGTGCGTACCCAATGAAGGCATCGTTCTGGATCCATACCTACAAAATAACAAATGTTTAGGGACTCTTAAACCTATAATATGGAATATTTTAGATTGATTAATTAAGTATTTATTTATTCATGGTTTAAAATAATCTCAAGCTCTTCCAATTTCAAACATAGGCATAAATAAGAATGATGCATGATCCATTCCTAGGTCTTTGCCTGCAACCAGTATCACTTCACTTAGTAGGCTCAATAAACTTAATGGTCCTTCCCTCAGATCATAGGTGCCCTAAATACCAATGTATCATATAGTCTCCCTGATTTACATACCCATTAAACTCTAAAGACACTACTATAAAACATACCTTTAACAGCGCTATCAAAAAACACTGAAAAAGGTCCAGAATAAAATGAAATAATTAAACAAATAAAAATTAAAAAAATATTGAATATTCTATTAATTAAATAATTATTGATAAAAATGAATAAACTAAATATACATACATATATATATATATATATATTATAAAAAATAATAAATAGTATATATTAAATATATAGATATGTAAAGTGAATAAAATGAAACAATTAAACAAATAAAAATTAAAAATGGGCAAATTAAGAAAAATATTAAACATTTTATTAATTAAATAATTATTGATAAAATTAATAAATTTAATATACATATACATAGATTAAAATTATTAATATATATATATATAAAATGAATAAATTGTAAGAATTAAAACAAAAAAATAATAAAAAATGAATAAATTACAAAATTGTTTAAAAAGTTATTAATGAAAAAATTATTAATAAAAATGAATAATTATAATACATATATACAAATTATAAATAGTAATAAATAATATATATTAAATATAAATATATTGAAAATGAATAAAATATAAAAATTAAAAACATATTAACGTTTTATTCATTTTTAATTTTGTTTGATTTTTCAATTTAACATATATCAAAGGCCATGTGTTACATTGATTTCACATATATATACATAATTAATGCATTTTTATATACAAAACACACACAAAAATATACGCAATTAATGAAATATTATATAGAAACCCATACACATAATATTTATGTAATTTATTCAAATTTTAGTATATTTTATAATTCAATTATAATGTGATACATTTAATATATTATATTTTTAATCGGTCAATTTTATTTATTTATTTTTAATATTATTATAGTTAGGTATTATTTATTCATTTTTAATATTTATTTATTTTTTATTTTTCATTTCAATTTAGTTATTTTCTATTATTTATTTATATTTATTTATTTACTATGTTTTAGTATTTTCAATATATATTCATCTTTAATTCTATATATATATCCAATTTTTTTAATAATTTATATTTAATTAATAAAACTTATCCATTTTTTCAATATTTTTAAAGTGTACACATTTTTAATTATTCAATTTCGCTCTTTTTTAAAATGCATGCATTTAAAATTATATATTCATTAATAATGTTAAAAATATATATATTTTTAAAATATTTATAAATAAAAATATTTATAAAAATATTTACTATATTTATAAATTTATAAATTTATAATTATTATAAATAAATAAATATTTTTTTAAAAAGTGTTTATATAATTATAAATAAATAATTATATATATTTAAATAATTATATATATTTAAATAATTATAAAATTATAATAAGTTTATTTAAATAATGAATATACTATATATATATATATAAGTTGTGGCTGAAGGATCAGTTTATTTGGTGAAAGGGGCTACATTATAAAGAA
This sequence comes from Viscum album, assembly GCA_963277665.1. Taxonomy (NCBI): domain Eukaryota; kingdom Viridiplantae; phylum Streptophyta; class Magnoliopsida; order Santalales; family Viscaceae; genus Viscum; species Viscum album. Next base: position 214,700,359 of record OY728163.1, read on the forward strand.
AAGTAGGCAACATACAATGTAGGGATGTACTCGACGAGTCTCAAACTCGAGACCTCACTGAGACCCATAGAGGAATCTACCATTGATCTTCACCCTGAGGGATATATATATATATATATATTTTAAATTATTATTCATATATTTATAAATAAATAATTATAAAATTATAATAAATATATTTAAATAATGTATATATTTATTAAATATATATAATTATATAAATATATATAATGATATAAATATATTTATAATTATAAATAAATAATTATTAATATATTTATAAATGTATATTTAAAATATTTATAAAATTATATATTTATAATTATAAATAAAAAATATTTTTTAAAAAAGTACTAATATAATTATAAATAAATAATGATGTTCTTAAATAATTATAAAACTCTAATAAACAAATATATAATTATATAAATATATTTAAACAAATTTTTATTTATAATTATAATTATAAATCCTATCATTTCTAAAGTTTTAGTGCTAATAAAGGTTCTTTTTATCAGTGCTAAAAAAACACTGACGAAGCTCAATTTTGATCATTTATTTTTTGAAAGTACTGATAAAAGTGTCTCTGATCTATTTAAAAGAACCCTAACCATGATTTATTCAGTCGCAATTCTCAAGCTCTCGCAGAACTCCCCTGCTGATGGTGCTATACCTCTACATTCTCTCAGACAAATCAAGGTTAAAATCCAAGGTATGCTATTTTTTCTCATTTTCCTCTCTCATTGATTACTTATTTGGGTTCTGCAGTTTTTGTTTTTGCATTGTTCTTAACCATGATGAACCTTACATATCATCTATCTCTCTCTCTCTCACTTACCTATACCTACAGAATGCCACTCTTATTCTATAAATTAATTTCATCTTCATACGAGACCACCGTGAACTGCATCTCTACCCATTGTGCAACTGAGGGTGATTTTCTTGATGTTTCCATTATTATTTCTTGTTACCTTTTAGATAGTGTGTATTTTCATTGTTTGAATTTTGTTTCCATTGTATGACATGCACATGAAGATGAAAAAATGTTTAAGATAATAAGAAGAATTATGAATATATGTTCTGCATAGGTGATGTAGTTGAATGAATAAATGGAGTTTGTTCCTATTTCATAAAATGATAGAATTTTATGGTGGTTCGTGTATATTTTCTTTCATTTGATTGTTTTTTGTTGTTCATAAACAATTTGAATATAAATTTGAATATAATTTCACATGATGATTATATTATTGAATAATGGTATAATGATATACCACATGTATAAATTTTTAAATGTGTTAAGTTAAACTTGGGTGAAATATTAGAAAATTTAGTGCTATTTAACACTATTATATTATATTTATGATTGCGATAATTTTTACCATAAATGAATTGATAAATTCAAGCTGATTTAATGGAAAAGTGTTTGCTGGGATTACATTGTGGTTGGTGGTATGTTATGATGGAAATTGAATTATATTTTTGAAATGTAATATGTTAGAAGCCATAATTAAAATTGAATTTAGGTTATTTTTTAATATGAGTGGGTTTAGAGTATACATGGGATAAAAATATTTTTTAAAAATAAGAAGTGATGGTTTTTTATTATGTTATATTTGAGAAAACATGGGTTATATAGAATCTTGATCAATTATTATGTATTAAAATGATATAATAGAAATATTTAAGTGATTATCATGTTTTATTATTCGATTAAGGAATTTGATGTTTACGATACCCGATTAGTTATAGTTTTTATATATGTATTTGATATTTTATTTTTTATATTAAATGGTTCATAATATATATATGTTGATAGAATAAATATATTCTTCATATTATTTTACTGTAATCATACACAAATATGGTTTTACTAATATTTATATTGTAAAATTAGCCAATACACATTTATAAATAATTTTTTTCTAGACATTATAATTTTTGGAAATGGAAAAATTTCATGACTTTTATTTAGAAATTATTCATTTTTATCTTTGTATACATTTTTACTGATTGTTTAACTAATATTTTTTTGTTTACTTGTTTAATAATTTTTTCTCTAGAGTATTTTAAAAAAAAATTATTGTATTAAATGTAATATGTAACTATTTTTTTTTAAATTTTGATAAATCTTGTCTTATAATATTTTCTTTGAACAATCACTTGATATTATTTGAAATTATTTTTAATATAACTCTCAATGTATGAATACGATATTTTTCTACAAGAAATACATATGTGGATGTGATAAAAATAATTTTTATCATATATTAGAATATGATGGGTATTATTCAAGGGATAGGTATGATATTTTAGAATTTGAGTTACTATAGAGATGTTAGTGATTCATCTAGGGATAAGATGAGGGTGATGTGACATTTATGTTGTTGTTTGTTATTCTTTATGGTTTTTGAGAATTTAGGTTTAACCAATGTATTGTGGCACTTATTGTGCGGTTCTTTCCTAAGGGAACCAATTATGTTAAGACTTACCCATATTTAAAATTCACTTTTTAAGGATAATGGCTATGTTATACCCATTTCATGATTTGGATGCAATGAGTATATGTAATAGTTATCCCTGAGGGATAGTCTCGGATGCTAGGGGTCTGAGGTCGAATCTCATGGTACCTGTGATGTGGTTATTTTCAGAGGGACATAAATGAAATTTTATCCTCATATTATTCAAATGTTAACATCTTATTAGTGAAATGATTTGAATGTTAGGGAACAACCATGGTATAAACTTATGATATTATTAGTATAATTCACTGGTATGAAATGAATTCAGTACATTTGATTATCATGGTGTCTTGGTTAGTACACAATGACTTGAATTACATGTGTGTTTTAAGTGTCACTACTTTGAACATATACTCAAATATATGAATTTTTGTATATTTTAGGATCCCTATTAGTATTTATTTGTTCATTTTATACTAAAAACCTACACATGAATCTCAGTGGATATAGAGCTCTTATATTTGAGATATAGGTGATAGAAAAGGACTGGTAACATAGATTAGAGTTAGTGTAGCTTATTGGGGATGAGTTTATGTTCTCATGATAGTGTAAAGGACCTTTTATCATTTTGATGTGATATTTTAAATTTTAAATTAAGATGTGGTAATTTAAAAAAATTTAAGCTGATAACTGTCATCCTCACTAGCTTCATCTCCTGAAAAGTTATTATTGAATTTTTTTTCTTGAGACTCATCCCACATCTCTTATATATTGATTGAATTACTCTGATAAGTAGTCATCCAAAATTATCACCGATACCTAGTATGGGATGACAAATGATCAAGAAACATAGGCATAGATAGAGTTAAATATTATGAAGATAGAGTTAAATTCAATTACCCATTTCATTCAAAATGGATGCATGCTAATCATTTTACAAAAGAGTATGAAGATGGAGTTAAAGAGTTCATCAAGTTTTCAATAGATCATTCATGAAACCCTTATCAAATTCTTTCTCCATATTTACAATATTGTTATTCAAGAAAAATTAAATGTCTGACTTCTCATGAAGAAATTATATTCTACACATCATGATGTTACCAATCCTAAGGAAGAATAGTCTATTGATGATAAAACTTTAGAATTTTTAGGGTATCAACAATATATTGATGAAAAAAGAACAACAATGATGTAGCATCACAATGTTGAATAAAATTATCAAGACAAGAAGTTAGGGTATAAGATTTGAGATTTTTTTAATCAACACAACCAATCTATTAACCCCAACAAGTTAATGTTCATTAGTTATGTTGGGGTCACAATGAGGATAAATGTACCGATTGATATTTATTCATGGAAGAATGTTCAACCTATAATGAAGTAAATACTTTGGAAATATATAATAGTAATTTTATGATATACTTTCTCTATTCTACCAAAAAATTATATAACGAAACGATGATTTAATTTTCATTATTTTTCGTAGAATTCATTTATTTTAGAATATTTACACAATATATTTTTCCTAATGGCCACTGGAAAATCCCATATAGGCTTACAGAATCTTCTTATGAAGTTACATATTAGGGATACTGAGGGGAAAGTAAATCCCCACTCACCAGTTAGTTATGCATACATTATAAAGAAAGAAACATGAACTTATTTCATCAATCATCATAATGATAAATCATTTTAGGTGCATTGTAGTCGATAATATATTATTTGAAATTATTTTTTTTGTCCAACTTGATTCAAAGTTGTTGATTTATAAAATAGAAAAGAGTGTTGAAAATAAAGAACATGCATCAAAACCAATGTACCCCTATTGAAAAGAATGGATGGGGTATGCTTCATTAGAGAATAAATTGGTATGTAATTTAAATCAACAATAAAAGTTTAATTATGTGATATGAAACAACATATGTTTCTTTTTTATGAATATTGATGAATAAAAATCTGAAGTCACTTTCATTCCACATCATATGTTATAGAAGGAGGCTCATGCAAATAATGAGGATAAATTGGTTGATGAAAACAAAAAACTAGTATGGGGAACATGTGTAAGTATGACATAATTGTAATTATTTAGGCTTTATAATAGTATTACATTAAAATATCTATTTATGTTCATATTTTTTTATGTGGTTTGGACATAAGAATCGGTAGTGACCACACTAGAAGAAAAACTACTTTCAGTAGATTTGAAGTGGTTAGAATAATATGGAATTGTTAGAGGATTAGGTTTTGGAGTCTCTCCTAGAACATATTTTGAGAAGATTAAACCAGATGAAGATACATATAATTTTGTGAGACAAATTAATACATAAATAGATTCACTACATGATATTATTGTTCAGTCTAGTTTGGAAGAACAATGTATGAGAAAGGATCAAAGAAAACTGGTGATGGAAAAAAGATCCACACATGAACCAAATGATTCCACTAGCTTTGAGGCTATTCATTCCAACCAACTATATACCTTACCCATGTCAATCAATTTTATCATTACTATTTCTCCTAAATGTGAATAAAAAAACTTCCGATAACTTTATATTACTAAAATTATATAGGGTAAAGTTATATGTGATTTTTATCTTTCAACACCCACACATTTCCTTGTTATGATGGGTATAATGTATAATACGTCGAGAGAAAATCTGCACCATAAATGCCTCCCAAAATATCACATGAGTGTGGGGATTGAGGTATATTATGATCCTACTATTGAGTTGCCTATTCCACTTGATGATCCAGATATTACAATGGTTAATGATTCTATTGGATCTTTTATAGCATGGACATATTATCTTATAAAGATACATAAGGTATATCTTTAAAAAAAATCATACGAAAAACCTATAACAGTTGATGATAAAATGTTTAAAGTGAGGTATTATATTACATATGGGTAAAGTAGTAGGGAAACAGAAGGTTGAATCAAGAAAATATATTGAATCAACCAAGAAATAAAAACAACATTATGAGAGTACCTTCTCCCCACTAGTTCTAGATAAACATTTATTATCATTACAAAATCATGAAGATAACACATTTAAATATGAAAATATTTATTACATTCCATATGAAAAATAAATATATGGAACTTTCATGATAGATGTAATTAGTCTCAAGACTATAAATGAGATTCTCAAGCATGAATGGATGGTCGTCTCAATTGTGAATACATACATAAGGTACATTTTCATAATATGTTTATCCAAATAATGATATAATATATTTATTAAAGATAATAACTATTTATATATTCTACATTCATTTATATTACTACAATATAAAGGGAAAACCATGAAAAACATGATTTGGATTCATTAATCCATGTATCATTTCTATGACAAAACTTACCTTGGATAAGGAAGAAATTGAGAACAAAATAGATGAGTTACTCAAAGCATTTGATCAAAAAATATTAGATGTCATACTATATTTTTTATGCCTATAATATAAAATTAAAAATCTATAATCTAGTTACATAAAATATATTTTTAATTTTTTCATTACTTATTTGTTTTTGTTTTTTTAAGCAGCATTAGATACTGATCGTAGTTAATCTAGATACCCTTAATATTTATTTTTTGGATCCAATGCATGTATATCCAACCAAATGACCACATATACTATCTATTGTGAATTTATAATACACTACAATCAATTTTTTAAAAATAAAAATAAAATTATATGTTTTAGTCTATGCTTTAACAAGAATTTTATTATGATAGGTAAAAATCTAAATATAGGATAAATCATGGATTTAAGACGATGTATGAAGAGATAAAGCCTACAGATTACTAAAAATGGAAAAAATTAAAGTATATATAGAAATATTTAACTATAAAAATATTTCAAAACAATTTACTTATTTTGGTCAATGTTTTTTCAGTGTCTGAAGAAAGACAATGGCATCAATTATGGATATTATGTTTGAAAATTTATGAGATATATCATAAATCATGAAAATACTAGTATCCCCCAATAGGTAATTTTTAATGGTAATTACAATTTCATTAAATATATTTCATAATCATTTGTTTTTATATATTTTCCCACTAGTATCAAGATTTTTGACAACCATTATATTCAAAAGAAGAAGTAAATTTGTTTAGAGATGAGTGGGAAATGTACATGATATCAAAATGTTTAATAACAACAAATTTAGGTGATTACCTACTATTTTTGTGATCTAGTATGAGTTATAACCATTGAAATATATTTGGGGTGTGAATAATTAGTGTCATAATTCTTATATATTATTTTTGATCTATTTCTCAAGGAGAAGTATAATGGAGGAAATTAATATGTTTAGAAGTTATGGACTACAAAAAAAATAAAATTGTTGGGAAATGGAAGAGGTAGAGGTAGAGGTAGGGTCGAAATCAGAGACTGAGGTGGCGGAGGAGGTAAATGTGGAGGAGGTGATGAAGCACTGGCTAAAAAACAATAAAATTGTTGGGAAATGGAGTAGAATGAGGACCATACGAAGATCGTGAAAAGTGTACACAACACTTTTCAATTAAGATAAGATCCATTGTGTAATTGTTTCAGCTAGATTATTAAAAAAATGTTTTTCACCACTTGTTTAAGTGATTTTATATAGGAATTTAAGTGTAGGAATTTTTTTAGAAACAAAACAGACACCACTTATTTTTTTCAAACTGATTATCATAGGATATAATTTATATTATAAAATTTCAATTACTATGAAGTATTACTGAAGTGTTAAAAAAACCCCTCACCAATAAAAAATTGAACAACAACAGAAAAATAGATGCAGTTGCTTGCCCATGAATTCTCTACACTATAAAGAAAGAGTCTTAGTAGTAGAGCCAATAGTCACTTGAGAGTCATAAAACACTAGTCCAATAATAAAAAACTATATAATCCAAATTAAATGTTATAATAAAAATGTTTGTAATCAACCACCAAAGCCAACAGAAGTATGAGATAACTATTGGAGGACAACCAACATTGAGAGATCGTAGTCATTGAGGAGGGATGGTGTCAATGGAAATATGAAATCAAATGAAAACAAATCAACTTATGAATAAATCCTTGAAAATGAAAAACTTTATTCAATCATGAAGAATGAAAAATCCAAATTAACACCCCTTTGAAAAAGAAGCTAGTAGCTTGATCCAAAACCTCTAAAAAAATACAAAAAATACAAAACTTCATTGACCGAATTATGAATTTTTAGAAAATAACAATAAAGTGGTTTCACTTTGGTTGGTGGTGGAATTATTTGGGATATTCTATCATCAATTAGATGCATGATATAATATCACAAATACTTGTGAAATCCATACAATAAATATTCATTATGCTTGTACACATTCATTATATAAAATGATCCATGTTCACATGCTCATTAATAAAAAAGTATCGTCATTATTAATAAAAAATACATGAGTATGGGGATATTAATATTTTGATGAACAAATAATTATGATATTATGTTACAGTTTATAATTACCTAAAAAAATTTGAATATGTTTTGAAATTGAAATTAATATTAGTAAAAAAGACAACTGACATACTCAAAACTAATCAAACAAATTCATATTGTTTTGGTACTTTATAAAAATGATCCATAAGGCAATTTTGATGTGTAAGAATCATCCTCACCTTAATCTGATACATGATGTTCCTTGTAGACTCAAAGTATCTGTTATCAATTTAAAATAAACATTTTAATACAAAAAGTTTCACTCACTGAAAACCAAGAAAACACAATTGTATTGTCTTGATAATTTGGGAAAATTATTTACAATTAATTTGTGACTTGTAGGAATCAATCTCATGTCAAACCCACACATGATTTGATCGGTATGACTCAAAGTGTGAATTTCCAGTTTAAAATGACATTTTAGTAAAAAACACAAGTGTCATACTAAAAACTAAGGAAACATATACATATTATTTTGATACTTGAGAAAAATGATCTATAAGTCATTTGGGATGTGTAGGAATTAGCCACACCTCAATTCAATGCACAATGTGACCAATATGAATCTAAGTGCATCTTTTTATTCACAATTGACATTAATTTTAGTAAAAAAGAAAACTGACCTGATCAAAACTTAGAACACATTCAAATTGTATTTTTACTTTACAAAAATGATTAATAATTCATTTTCAACATGTAGGAATCATCCACACCTCAATCTGATACATGATGTGCCCGATATGACTCAAAGTGTCTACTATTAGTTTAAAATTGACATTTTAATACAAAAAGTGTCACCCACTAAAAACTAATAAAAACACTTATATTTTCTTGATAATTTATGAAAATGATTCATAATTCATATTTTATGTGTAAGAATCAATATCACATCAAACCTACACACGATACAACCTGTATGACTCAAAGTGCATGCTTCCACTTTAAAATGACATTTTAATAAAAAACAAAAGTGGCATACTCAAAACCTAGGAAACACATTTAGATTGTTTTTATAATTTATTATAATGATAAAAAAGTCATTTTGGATGTGTAGTAATCATCCTCACCTTAATTATATGAATGGTGTGATTGGTATGACTCAAAATACGTCTTTTTATTCAAAATTAACATTAATTTTAGTAAAAAAGATAGTTGGTATACTCAAAATTGAGCAAACACATTCATATTATTTTTTTACTTTAGGAAAATGACCCATATGCCATTTTTTATGTGTAGAAATTATCCACACATCAATACAATACACAATGTTCCTAGTATGACTCAAAGTGTCTGTTATCATTTTAAAATTGACATTTTAATATAAAAAACTGTCACTCCCTGAAAACTAAGAAAACATGCTCATATTGTCTTGATAATTTAGTAAAATTATTAATGATTCATTTTTTATGTGTAGGAACCAGTCTCACATCAAACCCATAACTATGTGACCTATATGACTCAATGTGCACGTTTCCAGTTTAATATGTCATTTTAGTAAAAAACACAAGTGGCATACTCAAAACTGAGTAAATTAATTAATATTGTTTTTATACTTTATGAAAATAATATATAAGTCATTTGAGATGTGTAGGAATCAGCCTCACCTCAATCTAATGCACAGTGTGACCGGTATGACTCCAAGTGTGCCTTTTTATTCAAAATTGACATTAATTTTAATAAAAAAGACAACTTACATACACAAAACCAAGAAAACACATTCATATTTTTTTAGTACTTTAGGAAAATTATAAATAATTTATTTTTGATATGTATGAATCAACAACACCTCAATATGATACACGATGTGCCAAGTATGACTCAAAGTGTCCGTTATCAATTTAAAATTGACATTTTAATAAAAAAAAGTGTCACTCACTGAAAACTAATAAAAAATGCTCATATTGTATTGATAATTTAGTACAATGGTTCATTTTTCATTTTTGATGTATATAAATAATTCTCACATCAAATCCACACATGATGTGATTGGTATGACTCAAAGTGCGTGTTTCCAGTTTAGAATGACATTTTATTAAGAAACACAAGTGGCATACTCAAAACCATAGTAACACATTCATATTGTTTTTTTATAATTTTAGTATAACAATCCATAAGTAATTTGGGATGTGGAGGAATTAGCCACACCTCAACCCAACTTGTGGTGTGACCGATATGACTCTAAGTATGTCTTTTTATTCCAAATTGACATTAATTTTAGTAAAAAAGACAACTCGCATACTCAAAACTAAGAAAACACATTCATATTATTTTGTTAATTTAGGAAAATGATCCATAATTCATTTTTGACGTGTATGAATCATTCTCACCTCAATAAAATACATGATGTTCTTGATATTACTCAAAGTGTCTGTTTTCATTTTAAAATTGACATTTTAATACAAAAAAGTATCACTCACTGAAAAGTGAGAAAACATGCTAAAATTGTCTTGATAATTTAGGAAAATTATTCACAATTCATTTTTTATGTGTAGGAATTAGTCTCACATCAAACCCACATATGATGAGACCTGTATGACTCAAAGTACGTGTTTATAGTTTAAAATGACATTTTAGTAAAAAACAAAAGTACCATACTCAAAACTAAGGAAATGCATTTATATTGTTTTAATTCTTTAGTAAAATGATCCATAAGTCATTTGGTGTGTGTAGTAATTAGCCACAATTTAATCTGATGCACGATGTGATCGGTAGGACTCCAAGTGTGTCTTTTCAATATACAAGTGTCATTTTAGTTTAAAATGCGGATCACATCGCCAAAATCGAGAAAACAAGCCTAGATTGTTTTCTCAAAATTCTATATGATATTACTTAATTAATTTACTTATCATTTTTATCTTATAATTATTTAGTTAGTTTTCACTGTGATAATTCTTTAAGATGAACAATAAATGGCGTGATTTGAAAAAATCAATCGCAATGCAATTCGATAAACAGTGTTCCTGGTATGAATCAAAGTTTAGTTTAAGATTAACACTTTTTATTTAATTTATTTCTTTATATTATTAATAACATAAGATTTTTTTTCTTATACAGGTGATTTATTTTACTCGATCAGGGGTGGATTATTATTTTATACTGGTGCATTATTTTTCTCTAAAATAGTGTTTTTTTCTTGTATTTGTATTATAAATTTTATTTCATTTAAATTCTATATTTTTATCTATTTTTTCTAATTTATTATGATATTTTTGGTGCTGCAGTGTGTTGTTACAACACATTACAGTATTCCCTATTATGATGCTTTGGTGTGCTATAAAATCACACTAAAGTACTTACCTTTATCAGTGCTACTAAATGAGCTGATAAAGGGACCCTTTATCAATGCTTTTAGAAGCATTGATAAAGACAAACATTGATAACGGTCCCTTCATCAACACATTTAGTAGCACTTATAAAGGACTCATTTATTAGTGCATTTATTTTCCTTGATAAATTATTCCTTTATTAGTGCTAACTAAAAGCGTTGATAAAATTCTAGTACTTTTAACCACAATGTGGTTGTCAACGTTTTTTTAGCGCTGATAAAAGCCTATTCAAGTACTGATAAAGGCTTATTTTGTAGTAGTGACACCATTTACCTACCAACCCATGAAATATCACCCATGAATAACTCCAAATTCTATCCTATCCCTCAACGTGAACCCTTTGATACCACTTTGTCACAACCCTATTCCCCAAAGGTACCCCTCCTGGCCTGAAAATGATAGAACAAAGATAATGACGCTGAATCCCACCTCTAATAGGCCATAGTTTTGTGACAAGCATTGAGATTATATATTATATACAAATGGGAGTCATTTTCCTCTAATAGAACATGAATATGTGAGATAATAAAATAACACCAATAAAAATCATACTCAAGATAAAAGAAAAATAAATCCCAAGTACATGCATGTAATGTCATACAAACTAGAATAAATGAAAGGAGAACTACAAGCACCAAAAGAAAAACTTGACAGAAACAAAAAACCCAAAATAAATCCTAAAAAACCATGAAATAGTAATATCCAACCCGATATCAAATTTTGTCTAGCTAACCTGAAAAAAATTTATATGTACAAAGGGTGGGCATAACATGTATACTCGGTAGGATCCTCCACAAAACCTCTCATGAAAAAAGATAAATAAAGCATCCTAAATCCCAGTGAACAACAAGTGAATATAAATCATCACCTAATAAGTATATTAAGTTCCCTACCTCACTAAGGCTATCAATCACCAAATAATTCATACAATATATCATATAATGTAGTAACAAAAAGGGTACCCCACCACCACTTCCCCACTAGTTTTCTACTATCCCCCAATGTTGCACGTCCTGAGCCACCTCTCTCCAAAATAATCCTTATTGAAGTCAATTGGGCAAAATTATCATAACATGCATATCGTGCATCATATCATCTCATCACCCCATTCCAAATCTCTGGATAGAAGCCAAGTAGTTTCCAAGAGCCACTACAACCCACATGTCATGTATTATACATCGAGTATTGTACCTAAATCCATCACAACCCATACATCAAGTAATGTACCTCAATCCATCACAACCCATACACATCATACCTATAATAACAATTACAATACTATATCCTAGGATACATGTGTGTGAAATAAGTGTAGGACATTACATCCCTATACACATATATATGAGGAAATATAACCACCATGCACGCCAACACAAAATACTACCAGGAGAAGAGAGAAGGGCTAGAGGGGGTAGTCATTCATTTGTTCATTACCAACTTGGATATTAGGGAAAGCATCCTCCCAAAGTCCATTGGGTATCAGTTTCCCTACCAACATGGGTGGTGTAGAATATGAAATTATAAAGCATATAAGATTTAGTATAGATCACAACCACACTATGGTAATCAACCTTGCCTTAGACTCAACTGTAGTTATCATCTCTCGTACACCCATATGCCACCACTAAGAACTAGATATCCTTTAAGCACACAAGCTTTTAAAAAGACTTCATTAATTACTTTTATTAAACATTTCAATTTACATTAATTAATTCATTATCTATTAATTAAAATTACTTCAAATACATTTCATTAACCTCAAAGTGAATTCCATGCCCTCCATGAATAATCTAACTGATTCCACGGTTCCTCATGATTAACAAAATTTACATTCCATTCAAGCACCAACCACATGGGTTAAAAATTTTATTAAAAATTATCATTCCATAATTCCACGTACTCTAGGAAACATCCTAAGCTTACATAAAAGATATTCATAACCAAGCATAACCAACTGCCTCAAGCAGTGGGGAAAGGAATGCAGGAACAAAAAACCTAACCAATTTACCCTTTAAGTAAATTTATTAACAAACAAGCATCCCAACCTCATCACATAATGGGAAATCCCTACTTCATCCCATTCCATCAATCCCAGTGTCATCCCCGACACCATGACGCATATCACCATGCATCTCTCTATCTAGGAATCAAATGTTACTATAAACCTAGGCCTCCCTACCTATATCTTGTTAGCCAATAGCCACCCCGAGCTCACATCACATCGCATAGAAAGGATCACTTCTATATAAATCACAGAAGGAAAAATAAATAAATTAATATTAAATAGGAAATCTAGGCCCTAAAAACAAGGCATCCATCCTTCACATGCAAATAATCCCCCTCGACCCCAAACATTAATCTTTATCAAACAATTGGTTTTCATTCCATCTTGGTTTAACCAATTCATTTATTTTTGGTTACAACTATGGGTAACCTATGGAATCAACTATTTTAAGTTATTAAATTATTTAAACATGATCTATATCATATATTAATAATAAGAATTATAGATTCATGTTCTTTATCCATTTACATTAATACATGGACGGACAATTTAATTACACATGCATTAAGCATCATTTGGTTTCTATCAAATTATAAGAATCAATAAATTCATTAAACATGAATCTTTAAATTCTTTATCCAACCAAAAATTACCATTTTTACATTCTTTAACCATTTTAATTAGATTGAAATTGTAAACCCAGGCATAAAAAACATGCCAAAAATCATAAACATAGATAATATAGTATTTATAAAATCAAGAGGCAAACCATTATCATAGTGAAAAACATACGATCCCTATATCTATAAACCATTTCTTCCATTAATAAGGTTTATCCATTATTATTGTTAATTACACCATCATCCAAAGAGATAAATCATGATTAATTTACAATTTCACTTAAAATAAAAGGAGAAGCAACAAATATCTTACCTCAAGGATTTCAACATTCTTCAATCGAGAACAAAAAAACAATGTGGATCTCGATCACCACTCCCAAAAGAAGACTTTATCCCACCAAGAAACCCACTCACCAACTACACCAAAAACATAAAAATAACTTCGTAATAATAAGGGATATCTAACATCATATAATTAAAATAAATATTAGGATGTAAATAAGACTGATATGAGAATAAACCACAAGAAAAGGAGTTAGAACTCACCTAATGTCACTACAGATTGAACATGGGAAGCTAGGGATCAATCCAAATTGAATGTAATTTAAAATGTATTAAAATAGAACCTATGGATTCCTAGGGTTTGAGAGAAAAGGTTTATGGAAAGAGTTTGAATAGAATTCAAGAATTTATAAGCAGATTAAAAATTAGGAGACCATGACACAACTCCCTACACCACGACACAAATATGCGAACATGGGAAAAACTACAATGTAAGGAAAGAGGTCACACCACAAAATTCCTGATCAAAATCATGAATAAGAAACACAATAATATCCATGCCATAAATCCTATAAATTAGGAAGAGGACCATGGAATAAGGTAAAGCACCACATTATAAAGTTTTTTTACCATGTAGAAAGCTATGATACAACCCATCTCCACAAAAAACTTCCTTGAATTGAAAAAAACCTCCCAAAAATCCTCCTCTCAGATTCCATGCCACAAACTATATCCACATTAAATCTATGAAAAAAATGGAAGAAGTATTGAAAATCCACCTATGAACCTCTACACAACATCAAACCTCTCCATGACGCAACTACCACCTTTATGGCGCAACACAACCCTCCATGTCATAGATTTCTTCATAGATGGATTCTTAGCTATAACTCTACCTTTTACATCTAAATCCCTTACAACTTCCCTTGGAAACCTCAATCACCATAATTATCACAAAGTAATTTGTTGGAAGGTTAAAACCATTATAAATTGAGTCTATAGAGTGGGATGAGTTTAGAAGGTTAATTTTAAATAATTACTTTCCTCATGTTTTCATATTAAAATGGAGAATGAATTACTTAAGAAAAATTATAAGGATTATAAATCCATTAGTAACTATGAGGAAAAATTTTCAAGACTTGTGAGGTATGATTCTATTATTATCTTCCAACCTGAAAGAAAGATTGATCAGTTTTTTAGTGATTTAAAACCAAGTATTTTAAGAGAGTTATCCATAAGAGACTTCAGTAGCTATAAAGAAATCATTTGATGTTATGTTAATGTAGAAATAGAGATTAGATTCATCCAAAAATATTATAGTTTTGATAATAAAATAAAGATGAATTTTAAAGGAAATTCTAATAATAAAAACCATGAAAGGAATAATTCGAGTCTTCCTTTATGCTAGAAGTGTGTAAAGAAACATGGAGGAAATTATCTTAAGGGGACTAGTAAATTCTTTAAGTGTAGAAAGGAATTTCATCTGTAAATTGAATGTTTAAGTGATGGGAAGAATTTAGTTAATTATGTGAATGGAGATAAAACTTTATAGTATTCACTACCCACACTCCAGTATTTCAAAATTCAAGGAGTATGGGAATTATGTGAACCAATGATTTATTTTGAGGGTTAATGACAGTGATTGATGTCAAAAACCTCTTAAGACCTAATACAAAGGGAAATATCATGTGAACTCTATTGTAAATGTGGGGTATGATAATGATGTGGTGAAATGTACACTTATCATTCAATCTAGAACTATTAATGTCATATTTGATTATGGATATACCCAATATTTTATATCTAAAGAGTTTTCTAAGGGTATCACATTACCACCTCAAAAATTAGATGTTGAATTAGTAGTGAAAACTCCCAATGGTACAATGATCACATTTCAAGTCTATGATTATTTTCTAGTTAAATTTTATGGGAATGTGCTTCCTAAAAATCTTTTTATTCCCCTCTAGTTGAATTTGAAGCTATTTTGGGAATGGATTTATTTTATTTATATAAAAATCATACCAATTGTTGAGGAAGGGAAGTTATATTTTATATTCAAAATCGAACTATGATTTTCTATCGGTGAGAGGATGTATATGAGCTTCCAATGGTAATTACATCCATTTTAAGGCTCTTAATTCAGATTCATAAGGGGTGTTTATCTCATATGGTTTGGGAGAAACTCAAAATCAAATATATACCTATTTTACAAGATTTTTTTGATATATTTCTAGAAGAGTTACCAATTCCTCCTCTGAATCATTAATTTGAGTTTTCAATAGAACTCATACATAATGATACACCTATTTCAAAGACTCCACATAGAATGACCCTGATTAAGTTGGAGGAATTGAAGAATCAAATCCAGGATAATTTTTATAAGGGTTTCACTCATCCAAGTATTTCACTATGGGATATACCTATTCTTTTTGTTAAGAAGAAATGTATATAAATACAACTCTACATTGATTATTAGGAAATTAAAAATATCTAGATCAATCATAAGTATCTTTTTCCCAATATTTATGATTTATTTGATCAATTACATGAATCTTAGTATTTTTCCATGATTGATCTTCAATAGGGATACTATTAATTAAGGGTCAAAAGTGAAGACATACCCAAGACAACCTTTCATATGAGGCACGAACACTATGAATTTATTGTTATGTAATTTTGTCTTATCAATCGCCTTACTATATTTAGGGATTTAATAAAGAGAGTATTTAAAGATCACCTTGATATATTTGGGATAATATTTATAGATGATATTATTATATATTCCTAGAGTAGGTAAGAGCATGAAGATCACTTGACGATTATACATAGGACCCCAAGGAAGGATAATTTGTATGAAAAATTTACCAAGTGTGAATTTTGGCTACATTAAGTTTTATTTTTGGTTTATATAATCTCAAGTGAGGGTATATCGATGGATCTATCAAATATAGAAGTTATTAAATATTATCCCAGATCAACCACTATGATTGAGATCAATAGTTTTATTAGATTATCTAGATATTATCAACGAATAATTTCTCATAGAAATATAATCCACTCACCAAGTTAACTCATAAGGGAGTCAAGCTCCTTTAGATTGATGAATGTGAATAAAATTTCAAGGAACTAAAGAGAAGAATGGAAAGTGAACCTATGCTCAAAATACCCTACAATGGATTATGGTTTATGATTTATAATAATTCATAAAAGAATTTGGTTAGATTTGCTCTTATAAAAAATGATATTGTGATAGCATATGCCCCACGCCAATTGAAGGTTCATGAGAAAAATTACTTGACTCATGATTTAGAGTTACCTATGATAATTTTTTCATTAAAGATATAGAGAAATTTATTTATGGAGAAAGGTGTGACATATATACTAATTATAAAAGTTTAATGTATATATTCACATAGAAAGATTTGAATATGAACAAGAGAATATGGTTGGAGTAGATTAATTATTATGACTGCTCAATACATTACCACCTAGGGAAAGTGAACATAGTGGTTGATTATTTGAGTCAAAAGGATAATGCTAGATTATTTATGATGAAGATCATAAAATATCTAATATTTATGGATTTTTAGAGGATAAAACTTGAAATATTAGAGTAAGGTAGGAATATTATCTTTCTAAAATGAGTGTTCAACCATCTATACATGTGAAAATTAAAGAGGTGAATAAGGAAGTTATATAGGTACAAAAGAAGGTGATAAATATTCTTGAGTTAAACCTTGATTGGTATGTAATGATAAGGCTCAAGAACTAAGCATATGTACCATCAATAACAGACTTAAAGAATGAGCTATTGGAAGAAGCTCACAACTTGTCATTCTCCATTCATCTTGTAAGTATGCAGATGCATATTGATCTAAAAGATTATTTTTTTGGTACTACATGTAGAGAGATATTATAGAGTATGTATCCCAATGTTTAGTATGTCAAAAAGTTAAGGATGAGAGAAATAAGTCTAATTGGATGTTATAACCATTACCCTTACCATAATGGAAATGGGAAAACATCACCATGAATTTCTTCATCGAAATCCCCAAATAATATATGGTTCATAATAATATTTTACTTGTAGTCAATCGCCTTATGAATCCAACACATATCATTGATATAAAAAAGATTTATATTGACATAAAATTTCTATTATATACATTAATTAAGTGATAAGGTTTTATGGATTACCATATTTTATTATAACTATCGAGATCCATGGTTTACCTTAAAGTTCTGGTGAATTCTTCAACAAGATTTAGATAAATAGTTGTATTTTAGTACTTCTTATTATCCTCAGATAGATGGTTAGTTTGAGAGTACCATTCAAACCCCAGAGGATACATTGAAATCATGTTCCCTATATTTAAAAGGTGGTTAGGAGCAACACCTTCGTCTAGTCATGTTTTCCTGTAATAATAAATTTCACTCAAGAATTCATATGGATCCTTATGAATCCCTATATGGAAATAAGTGAAAAACTCCAACATGCTAAGATCAAGTTGGATAATGATGGCTATTGGGACCTAATATAGCTAGGTAAATAGTATAAAAAGTTAGATCCATTTAGAAACACATTAAAGTAGCTCAGTGTCGACAAAAGAGTTAGGTTGAAAATCGTTGATGAGATCGAGAATTTGAAGTTAGTGAGAAGGTATTCCTATGAATTTATCAATGGAATAAAGTTATGAGATTTATAAATAAGGTAAATATGAGACTTAGATATATCATTACTTTTTACATTCTTGATCGGATCGGGATGATGGCTTATTGCTTGACTCTTCCACTAAACCTCTCTCAAGTTCATGTTGTGTTCCACATATCACTATTAAGAAAGTACATACCCAATCATTTACATGTACTGAACTATAATATTTTACCATTGGATAATGGTCTTTCCTATTAAGAAAAACTATTATAAATGTTTGATTTTAGTGATAAAGTGCAATGGAACAAGACTACTCACCTGGTTAAAGTTCTCTATAGGAATAAAAAATTCGAGGAAGCTACATGGGAACCCAAGGATGTGTTAAAGTAGAGATATAATAATTTTTTATCATATTGATATAATTTTGAAGATAAAATTAATTTTAATTGGGGTAGAATTTATCAACCCATGATTTTATATATATTTCCTTTGAAATAAACTTGAAGTACCTGATAAATTGCTTTACACGCAGCCCTAATATTAAATGAATGATGATATAATATAACTTTATAACCTAGAAATTATATTGGAGGGTATAAATAGTATTAAAAATATTATAAAATACATTTAAAATGGTTTTGTATAATAAAAATTTATTTATAATAACTCTCTTTTAATAAAATCATTTAATGATTAAAAGACCTATTTTTCAATGAAATGTATTTCTCAACATGTTATGTATTTTTATCTAAAAAAATTATATTGATCACTATTGAAAAATAATTTCAATGAAATATATTGATAATTTATATGAATAAATTAATAACCATACATACATTAGTTATCTAAATCTTAGTAATGAAGATAAAATCATTTAAAGGTAAAAAAGAGTTATTTTTCATGAAATAGTTTTATGTGCGCAATGTGTTTTTATCATAATAAATTAAATTAATCACAATTTATTAATAGTTTTAATGAAACATGAAAATTCTATATTCTATAAAATATTTTTATATTCATTTTATATTAATTTATAGGCAAGGAGTGAGAGTAAACCTAGTTTAATTCTTAAAATGCATTTATCTAAAAATGGGTTTCATTGTGTTTTGTATGATAATTTTAAAATTAAAATTTTCCAATTATAGAAATTTAATTTTATAAATGGATTAAATATTTTGAATCATAATTTCCAAATTTTTTAATGATGCAACTTTCATTTTTTTGTTATAATGAATCGTAAAAACAATAAAAATTTGTTACCACAGTTAAGGTTAAAATGGGTTTACTAGGGGGGTGGTTAAACTAAGAGATAAGGGAAATAATTCTTCACAAGGTTTTATTATTATTATTGGTTGAAGATATTTTTAACCTATATTATCTTTCCTTTGAATACATTTTTATTTGGTGATACTTTCACAAGAAAATGGCTGTATTATTTAAACCTTTTAAGTAATTCCATTTGTGTTCTCTCCCTCACTTATAAAAGGGAGAATAATATCCTATATTATTCACAGATTTTGAGCCTTATAGACTATAAAATATGAAACCTAATACCTTATTAGATCCCTTTAATTCATCTTATCACCTATGGTCTTCTTCCAAGACCAAATTTTCAAGGCTTAAGGAGTAAGCCAAAGGAGGTCTCTTGAAGATGTAATTGTCCTACCTGACTCATTTAAATTTATTTCCTCTTATTAATCCTCTAAATAAATTGTATAAATCCTAAAATTATGAATAATATATCATAAATATACTTATATGTTATTATAGTGATGTCATAACCACTTTCCACCTCATTTCCATCAAATGGGAATTGAAAGTATCTCTTGTGCGTAAGTGAGGACTACCGCCTACACGTAGTCATGCAATTCATTTTCCATCACCACCTATCATGTATGGTTATAATGATGGATTTAATAAATAAATATAATATTATGTTGTAATAATTATTCTATAATGATAAAATATTATCTATTTTCTTTTCCTTTTTCTCATTAGAAAATGGAAGCGTCATTCATGCGAATGTACAGACAATAATCTCCATGAGTGATATATTTAATTTTTAATATTCAAATTTTATAAAAGGTTATTTAATTATATATAATTAATATATATAATATTTTTTACATGAATAATCTTATTTAAATTTTCTATTATTATTATACAATAACATGTTCTTACTCATTCGGTCTTTATAACAATCTCTTGTTTAGGTCGAGTTTACCACCTATATGAGTAATATTATAAAGTTTATGACATGAATGACTAATGAATATTAAATACAGGTGATAAAATTTAATGATAGTATATAAATTAAATTATTAAAATTCTATATATTATGAAACCATTATCAAAGTAAAAGGATTGAAACCATCAAACCGAAACATGCATGAAAAACAAAACATTTATCATTCAGAAGAGTGATTTTGGTAAATAATTGTTAGTTAATGGGTGATAATATGTTATTTGCAAAAAATTTATGGTATTATATGTATTAATATGGTTCTATAATATAATTATAGTAAATTTAAATTTATTAAATAGGAGGTTAGAGTGCTTATGAATCAAGTCTGACTTGAGGTAAGGGTTTTATGTTACAATCTCATTTTTCATTGAGATTTTTTATACTTAAATTTATGATAATGAAATTATATGATATATATTTAAAAAATATAATTAATTTTCTTATACTAAGGTTATTTTTTGAAACTACAAGTTCTACTTTCATTTTCCTCTCTCTATGTACTCAAAAGCCTGAAAAAATGCTTTTAAAGAAAACTTACTTTATTTTTCTATTCGGATGTGAATATTTTTCTTCCATGTCCATATTTTCTTTAAAATATTTTCAGGAATATTTTTAATATTATAAAATAAAATATTAAATTCATTTTCACCCATTTTTTTCTTTATATATAAATGTTTAAAAGGAATCTTCTTATCATTTTCCAAACAAGGCACTTTTGACTTTTTATCGAAGGTGTGAAATGAATCTTAGTTTTAACATATACCACACAAACAAATTTTCCCACCATCATAAACACTTAGTGATTTGAATATTAATTTATAATTTCACATGCTTATTTTCAAATAAAATGTTTTCCCTTATATTATGAAAATTTATAGATTTTAAATAAGTGATTTCAAAATGCTGGGGTATTTTACTCAAGAAATATTCCAATAACATTTTAAAGGTATTTTCATCAATGGAAATATCCATTAATTTTACTTATGATTCAATATGGATATGATACAATGATACCATACTTATTCATTCCATGAATGGTTTATGATTATGATGATGATATATTTATGAAACTCATTTTCTTTTCCACAGGTTAAGCTAAGACAAAATGATAAATGTTTTCATAATATTGCGGAATATATATGAATGAATTATGATTATGTGATGGGTGAGTCTATTATATAACTCCAATTAATTGGGTAAACATTAATGTTAGTTTACATGATAGGTTATCCCAATCCCAAAATATAGTACACCGATGGTTAACCCAAGAACTATAATGGCACACGAGAGGTTATCCTAATCCCAAAGTGAGTAAATGGGTGTTTATCCCAATCCTAATAGGTAATTAATATCTTGGTGGGTATCCTTGTCATAATATTTCTATGATTATGACTATGAAACACTTTATTACACTATTTTATAACATTAACATTATTTCAATTTTATGCTCTGATGGTTCGTGTTCTTTGATTCATTTATGGTTATTATCTTAGAAACTACCAATATTTATGCCATGATTCATGATTATAATATATTAATTGTTCATATGATTTTGAAATTCAAGTATAGTTTCTCATACCCTTATTCTCAAGATATTATTACATATGATCATTGACTAATATATCCCTTGTTTACCCTTAATGAGCATATGATCCCACCCTTATTATGTTTTATTTCCACCAAGATATGAAGAAATATTTTAAGTATGATATGTATAAGAAGGGTGATATTTTCGAATAACTTAGTATGAGGTGGTTTAGATATTTTATGTACCAATTTTTTATGTAACCAAGATTCCAAAAACACTAAACCATTATAGTTATGGCATGTATCATAATGATATATAATGAATATTTATCTAACAAGATATAATATTTATGTATATAATGTTTGGGTTGTCTCATAAACCCCTATAACTAATCCTTTGGTTCCCCTCACCTGCATGTGAGTAAAACTTATGTAATGGATAGAGATACCAGATGAATGGATGAGGTTTAGGTTTAGATCCAAGGTGAATCCAATATAGGAGATACATAGGGGGTAGGTGGAATACTACAACATAAACTAGGTTATGGTTCAATGTGATATTACTCTAAGGAAAATGGTTATTTTATCATCCACTAGATAAAATAACCATTATAAAAGGCTGATGATCACACCACTTTAATTATTTTATTTATTTCAAGTTTCATAGTTAATTTATTTATGGATTCCTTATCGCAATCACATAAATTAATGAATTAACAATCATGTAGGATGGAATTAAAATAAAATAAAATTATGTGTAAAATTTATCCAAACTTGGTTAATTTATTAAGTAAAATCAACTTAGTATTAATAAGAATGTAATAAAGATAAAATTGAAAATTTACACATTAAGATTAAAATCCCTCAAATAAATATATTAAGTCAGTATAGCCTTCCACTACTTTGGGTAGAAATCAAACAATAGTTCAAAGTTCTTGATCAACCTTTGTTGGGGTAATTTCAATTATTGGGAAATTTCTATCTAGAGTTTTGGGTAAACTTGACCTAGTTCATATTATGCATTTATTGCCTCTATGAGAATTAGTGTAAATAGTAAACTAATGTTGAGGAAATACAAGACCAGGGTTTCAAGATCGGGGAGTCCACTTAATATATCAACGATCCATGAGTTAATGTATTCGGAAAGTTACACCTATCTAAATACAATTGAATATCTTTTCAGGACCCTATTTGGGTTATGAGAAGGGGAATATAGATCCTTGCCACTAGAATATCCACTTGATAGGATATTCTAAAACCAGTGGTGATGGATATTAGGTTTCTATAAAATAATGGGAGACTAATCAATCAAAATTTATTACATCACATCTGTTGGTAATAAAGATAAAATTTGAAAATTTATTTTAATATAGAATATGATAATAGAAATAATCATAACACTGTGATATTTCAGGACACAAACCATGTCTTAACCAACACATATTTCCAAGGGTAATACATTTATTTTATACACTAGACTATAATAATAAAATTGATACTATATGTTGGAAATACTATATACCTATTCTTCCACCTCTGCAAGAAGATGGAGAGAAGGATGCCTATAATAGATAAATGGTTATACTCCTATTATCCATTGTGTAATGTCCCCAGCCTAGTAGCCACTAAATAGGTGCCCCGATCAGGTTCTTCACATGAACTCAAGAGTGCCTCCCCATACGCCATAGGCTGCTGAATAGAAGCGAGGGTCTGATAATCCACTTGGGGAGACTATACCCTCTTTACTAGAGTAAGACACAACAAATAACAATATAAATAATGGAAATAAAATGAAATAACCAATAAAAATGAATAGATAAACACCTCCCAAAACTGGGTACAACCCACAAATCAACATTAACCATGTCATGTCATGATAATAGTTCCAAAATGAAGGAAACCCAAAATAAAGAAAACAACTAAAACTCGAAAATAGGTCCCAACTCCAAGTCTGGATCCTCGTCCACGTATATACCAAGCCCAACTCAACTCCGTAGCATTGGGCCTTTTCCCTTAGATAAACCTAAAACAATGAAGTCTACTCGTGAACCCAAAGACAACCTGAGGAGGGTGTGAGTACAACTCAATAGGACACCACTAACAATTTCTAAAAAATATTCAGTCTAACAGATAGTTCATGTAAGTATGAAGTGAATGGTAATATAAAAAAAGGACAACTCTGGTTCCATTAGATAACCAAGTACACTTAAACCATTTCTATTTTTATTACTATTTTCATCATTTATACCTCCTTCATTACATAATCCATTTTTATCATGTGTTCCATGGGTTAGGCATATACATCATCGACACATGGGTTTAAGGTAATCAATCACTATGCATAAGGGAATTATTCAAGTCCCTATCTCACTAGGGATAAACATTTCATAACAATACATCACACTTACTTTGGAGCCTCATTCTAGGTAATCTATTCAAATGAAACCATTAGGGGCATAGAGCATCAATATGAATCTCTAACCTATTAATTCTTGGGTGGGGTTAGAGCATCATTCTAACTCGACCTATGGGAGGGGCCTCAATCCTTTATCCCACCACCAAGCCATGCACACATGATTATTTATCCATTCACCACAAAAATACCATATCACAACAAAAAACAACCAATTCCAATATAAATCACATTCCATAACCATAAACTTGGGAATTAATACTATTCCCTAACCCATTAACACATTTTCCATTTACATTATATAGCTGTTTAGCCCAATTCCCATTCTCATGCCTTAACCCATTAAGTATATTCAACAATTACCATACATTATCCAATATTCATCAATTACCATACATTATCCCATTTATCCAATTTATCATTTCACAAGCATTTTCCTACTTATGCATTTCAAGTACAACTTTTATATCACTTAGCATAACCACTTTATTACATTCAACCCATTCGCTATACCCCATAATTCCCATATATTAACCCATTAAACATATTACTCAATTCCCTTATTAAAAAATATTTACATATTATTCAATTCACAAGACATTTCCAATTTAATATGTTCATCATTTTATATATACTAATCTTTTTGGGCATCTCAACATAATTCATAACCGCTTTGAAACAAACTCATTTAACTCAATTAACCCATTACCATGACATTCCAAACAACCCCTTAATCTGTTATCAAACCTAGGAAAAACTATAAATATTCCATCTCCAACTCAACTAACCATATTAACATGTTCAACAATGGATCAATGTTATTACACATCAATTCCACACTTGACTTTATTAATTTCTAGGTTTGGGAATGTCGAAACACCCCATGGGTGGCCCTAAATCATCCTAATCATCCTCAATGCATCCCATAGGGATCATGAGGGGTCTAAATCATCATTTGGATGTTTATTTTTCCAAAACTCAGCAAATTTATCCAAATCATAATAAGAGGGAATCAAGAACACATATTTTTATACACAAATCAACTAAAAAAGTATTGAATATAATGTGTAGACCACCTACCTGAAATCTGTTGAAGAACAGAGTCTTAATCATGGATTTAGATCTGGATTCCGGTACACCTTAAATCCTTAACCTAGAAACTAATGGAGGAAGAAGGTTTAAGGTATTTTTAAGAAGATCACCCAAGATACAAGTCATAATCCAAAAAAAGAGGTGAGAGAGGGATTAAACACACCTGGATCTTCAATTCACTATAAACGACACTCTAAATGGACTAGAAATAGAGGAGATAGATCCCTTGGAATCTTGGGAGGTTTAGGTTTTTCACTAGGTTTGAGAGGATAATAAATGGTGTGAAAATCAGATGGGATACTTAATATTTTGAGATGTAAAAATTGTAATTTTTCCAACATTTAAAGGGGTGAAAAATTTACCCAAACAATTTTACAAACGATACGCAAGAAACTATCCAAGGGAAGTTGGGTCACATAGTTACTTGGGAAGCTTACCATAGTCAAAAAAACTATATGCCAACTATTCATAATTCCACTATCAAAGGTTGCATGATTTTCCTAGGAAGGCCGCACAATTTACTCAACTGTTTGCCGACCATGCACCTTGCACAGGTTGCCCCAGTTTCACTTATTTTGTGTTCTGAAACCTTAGTACACCCCCATGATCCCCTTATTCCCAAGAAATATTTCACTAACAAAAAAGAGAGAGATTAAAACCAAAATTTAAACAAGGGAACACCTTTACAAAGACCGGGATTTTACTGTTGGATTTGGTGGACTAGAACCAACTAATTTGTACTTTATGAAGAACTTGTATTAATAAATATATTATCACATCTTGATTTTTATTCTGTGTTCCAATTTATGTGATAATGTCCTAAGGATAGCTGTTTCACTAAAGGTTCATAACAGATCCCTACTATGATGAGAACTTGTAAGGGTCATAACAATATTCTTAAATATACGTTTTATGGCCGGATGATGTTATTTGAGGGAATAAAATAATATAGGCCATTAGGGGTTAGGATTCATAAAACATTGAGGAACCTTCTGATGGTGACACCCTTGGTAATATCTACGAGGATATTATGAGAAAAAGACCCTCCAGTAGGAAATCCACATTTCGTAAGTATCGTTGGATGTTTCTATCTGCGGATGTGTGTATTGGTCCTTAAAATTTAAGATTATTATTAATGGGTATTAAAAATCACACACTTAGATGTATTGGAAAAAACTGTTATGACACAATTTTTTCATCAAGGTAGGATATGTTGGGTGCATCACGAGTAATACTACATTAATAGATAATGCGATAAAGGATTTTCCCCTTATGTTCCATAACTAAAGTTGATATCTCAGGCCCTTTAATGAAATTGATATAGCCTAAATAAATCTATGTCCATGGTAAGGAATGAGAAATTTCAATTTGGGGAAGTCAGAGAAAGAATAATCGAGGACATGGGTTAATGGAACTTGCATGCAACCTGCTTGATTTGAGATATCGAGACAAAGGGATTACATTACACGGTAAACATTCGTAGGAGGTGACACATCATTGCAGCATTAACTTCTTTCTATATGAGTTCCTTGTCATGTTTCTAGATACTAACCTTGGAATTTAGGTAGGATCCACCTAATTCCACTAAGAAAGAGTCCTAGAGGGCCACACACTAATTGTGTCCAAGTATATCAGTTAAATATTCATTTAACAAGTTGAATAAATATTTTTCCCGATTGTGGTTTAATAATTATTCAAGGATGTATGATCGCATTTATTTCAATACTAGTTATTTGAGAGAATATATTTTGGGAAAAATAATATATTTATTAGTGAGTAATGTAGTGATATTTATTTAAGAAATAAATAGTCATTATTCAAGGTCTAATAAATATGGTGGAGGAAATAAAGAAAATGGAAAAACAAAAGTACATGTCGTGTATATTAATATACACATTTTTTATTTTTTTTGGGGATTTGTGAGAAATAATATTATTTATTTAATTAAATAATATTAGTTGTAATTCTCTGGGCGCATGTGAAGTGATAATAATAGTTAACTGTTATTATTAGACACGGGGTCTTGCTAAGAATTAAATGAAATGAATAAATGCTTTCGGGTAATTAATTCATTTAATTATTCTAAGTAATAAAATCACAAATACATTATTCTCATTAGCCTATCCATTATTTGTGGTTGTTCACAATGGATTTGGAGAAAGCTCTCAATCCAAGATAGAGTTCCTTTTTCCTTAAAGAACGCTCTCAAGTTACGGGAGAGATCCTCCTCCACCGGATCAAGGAGAGCGCTTTGGAAGTGGCTCTCAAGGTGATCGAAGGTGGACATCACAAGCAATGTCTCTTCTATGATAAAACTCAAAGATCCATTCAACGATGTCCAGAGATACATGGAGCATATCTGGATCACCGCTAGAGGAATCCTACACTTGGGTTCTACGACGCAATGAAGAATCGCATTGGATCATGACCAGAAACATAAACAGAGAGATAATTCCATCAAGGTAATTCTTATATTTTAATTAATTTAATTATAACCAACATATGATGATCCTCTCTATGGTTCTATAAATCCTTTCTTTTCTTTCATTCTTTATTCTATTCCTAAGATATGGCTTTTTATTATCATGACGGATCTCGGATTGATCGTTGTTAATGGTAAAATAAAAGTAGGGTACACCCATCCACATGCTTCCACTATGCCCAAAACCTACAAGTGGTATCATAGGGGGCATATCGTTGATTATAATTATTTAGTTATTCATTGATGATTTATGAATTTAATTATTTATTTGTTTCAATTCAAGTTAATCGTTCTGTAAATCTAAATCTCTAGATTTGTTCCTCCTCTTTCGTTTCTTGTTCACCTTACAAAAATGATATTTTTCTTTTAATTTTGATTAAAATAAAATAGAGTATCTCATCTGGAGGTGTCAAAGGTTCATGTACGTACAACACCATAAAACACAGTGTGTATTCGGCAGTACACACCGTGTAGTCAAGGTTCAATGCACTAGGACTGGTCCGCCAAACCAAGCCAGGTGTTGAAGTTTATCTAAGTCTTAAACGACTCCGTGTGTTGACTAGGAACAAGTGGCATGTAGTTTTTGGATTACATGCCATGTGGCTCACTGGACAGGGCATGTAGTCCCTTTAGGTTAGGGTTGGACTGTGTAACTCGTACATGGATTGCCCGGCTGGAGACTATGTAATGCAGACACTACACGACATGTGGCCAAGTAGACACATTATGTACTTCAAATATTTATGAAGTACATCTACACACCATATCCTTGAGCATGTACTTTGGATGGACAATGAACGATAGTACACACTATGTAGTCAGAACTACATGCCATGTACTCATCCAAATTATGCAAATTTATTAAAATTTATTATTATATTATACAAATCCTTGATACATGTACCATGGTGTGGGAGTAAAGCTGAGGCACAACACATGATAGTTTATATATATATGTGTGTGTTTAATTTAACATCTGTGTAATGTTCATTTCTACTCATTGGGTAGTTTTGAATGGGAATTCAACAGGTTGACTCCAAGGTACAAGTTACGTACAAAGATAATTTTAAATGAATTTATTTGTTTAAAACTATGTTGGATGAGAATATCAAGGAAATTCAGAAAAGGTTTTAAGATAAAAGGATTGATTAATTAAATATAATTAATTGATTCGAGCGTGATTTATCTTAAACAAGAATGATTAAAGAATTGAATACTAGTTTTATTTATGTGTAAATATCATTTCATGTATGGATGATCATGAGCTTGACCAAGACCTTTGTATGTGGATGATTTCTTTTAATTAATTTATTTAAATTAAAATTGTTGGTCTATGATCCTTCTCCTCATTAATATATAGGGCCTGCGTGACCAAGGTTTCTTTTATATAAAACCCCTTTTACTCCTCACCGGCATGTGAGATAAAATCATATGTAATTTATGGAGCTCCCAAGATAGTGGAGTCAGCTCAAGTTAGGGGCCAAGGTGAAACCAATCCCAAGGAGATACAAAGGTGGACAGGCGGAAAGCTGTAAACACAAACCCAAAAGGTTCAAGGTGTTTATACCCTAGATATTGGGTTAGTTTATCAACCACTAGATAAACTAACCAATAGAACAAGATCATGATCATACCATTTATTTTATTTCTATAAGTTTCATGGTTTATTTATTATGGGTTTGTTGTCATGATCACACAATTAATGAATTAAACAAGCATGCAACATGGAACTAAAATAATACCGGATTATGCGTAAATATTATCTTAGACATGGTTAATCACTAAATTATATCCCACTTAATATTAAAAAGCATGTAAGTAAGATAATAAAATGGAAATTTACATATAAGGATAAAATCACTCAAAGAAATATTAAGTCAGTATAGACTTCCATAATCTTGGTTAGAATCGAACCATAGTTCAAAGTGCTTGACCAACCCTAGTTGTGGTGCTTTAAATTATAGGGGAATCCAAATTAAAGGTTTTAGGTTGAATTGACTTAGTTCACATCAAGGTTTGACTACCACAATAGGAATTGGTGTGACCAAGAGGGAAAGGTTGAGGAAATCCAAAATAAAAGGATTTCAGGATTGGAGAGTCCACTCAGCGGATCAAGGAGCTGTGAATTAATGCAGTTGGCATTTTGAATACCTACCCAAAACAATTCAAGTTGCTTGACCAACCCTAGTTGGAGTAATTATATGGGAAATATGGATCCTTGATACTAGAATATTCAGGCAACATAATATTCTGAAGTCAATAGTGAGGGCTATTGGATTTCGATAAAATAGTGGGAGACTAATAAGTATTAATTTATTTTTTTGTCTCAGTTTTATCATAATAAATTAATAAATATTTTCTCATTTTAATTTTTTGAAATGTAAAGAAAAATGACTTCAAACATATCATTACAAACCATACTCGAGAAATAAAAAATTCTCACCGGCACCAATTTTCAAGAGTGCCAGAGGCATTTACACGTCATCCTTCGCCATGAGAGGAAATTGTATGTACTAGAGGATCCCATTCCAGTTGAAACTAGAAAAGAGGACAGTGATGAGGAACTATCTATCTATATGAAACATATGGATGATGCCAAAATGTCCAATTTTTCATTCTATTGACCATGTCTAATGATCTCTTGAAGCAACATGAAAACATGGACACGTATAGAATGATGTCTCACCTCAAGGATCTCTATCAAGAGAAGGTGAGACGGGAGAGATATGAGATCTCCAATGCTTTGTTCACAACTAATCTTGGAGATTCTACACCAGCTGGGCCTCATGTAGTCAAAATTATTAGCTACATTGAATGCCTAGACATCTTAGGAAATAAGTTCCTGGATGAGTTGCGTATAGATATTATCCTATCATCACTGCCCAAGAACTTCTTTAACTTCATTGTCAACTACAACATGAGAAACAATGAGAAGAGTATATCAGAACTTCTAACCATAATTCTCGAGGTTGATAATTATATGGGGCATGACAAAACCGCATTCCTTATGGTGAATAAGAAAAAGAAGGAAAAGGCAAAGGGGACAAGGATTTATAGATGGTCTGAAGCCCCCAAGCACCGTCCTTCCAAGAAGGGGAAGATCCAGAGGCATGGAAAGAAATAGGAGGTGGTATGTTTTCCATGTGGAAATCCATTCCACTAGAATAGGAACAACACCTATAAGTGTGGGGATGCTAGAGGTTCATTCGTTATCAAGTGTAATCTTTCCATTTATACACATTGGGTATTAGATACAGCTTGTGTGGCTCACATCTGTATTCAAATGCAGGAACCAAGTAGATTTAGAAATATTTCCAGAGAATAGGTGGATCTTTGGGCTTCTAATGGCGCGGGGATAGCTGAATTATCCATTGGTGATTACCATATCTCATTTCCAATTGGGATACTTTTGGTTTTACATAACTTTTATTATGTTCCTAGTGTTACCAAGAACATAATTTCTGTAGCATGTTTAGATATGGATGGATTTATTTTCAAGATTAGAAATAAGGGTTGTTTATTTTATAAGAACAACATATGTTATGGTATTTAGTAGTTAAATAATGGTTTGTATGTATTAAATTAAAAAAACCAAGTGTTTTAAATCAATAACAAAACAAACTCACATGACTCATACAACACCCAGTTGTGGCATCACCGACTTGGTCATGCAAAAAAAAAGTGCTTGAAAAATCTTTTCCAAGATGGTTATTTAGACTCTATTGAGATAAAAATACTTGATAGATATCACGCTTGTTTACAAAGTAAAATAACTAATCCACCTTTCTGTGGACAGGGTGAAAGGGCCACAGATCTTCTAGGATTGGTGCACATAGAGTTGTGTGTGGACCAATTTCAGTAAAAGCTAGAGGTGGATATTCTTACCTCATTACTTTTATAGATGATTTGAGTAAATATGGATATATCTACTTAATGAGGTATAAGTCATAGTCCTTAGAGAAATTTAAGGAATTCAAGAATGAAGTAGAGAATCATCTTGGTAAGAAGATAAAGAATCTTCGATCGGATCGATAAGGAGAATGTCTAAACCAAGAGTTCATCGACCTTTAACGAGAGTCTGGGATTATATATCAACTTACTCCTCCTTATACACCATAGTGGGATGGTGTTAGTGAAAGGAGGAACCACACCTTATTAGACACAATGAGGTCGATAGTGAGTCATGAAGATCTTCCATTATTATTTTGGGGATATGAATTACAAACTACAACATACACATTAAATTGAGTACCAACTAAGGAGAAAAATGGAATTACCTACGAGTTATAGAATGGAAAGAAACCCATTTTTTATCACACATGTTTATGGGAATCTGACTCGTTTGTTAAGGCCTTATTAGGAAACAAATTATCACCCCAGGGCATGAGGTGTATCTTTATATGATATCCTTAGGAAAAGAAAGAATATTACCTATATAACCCTTCATAAAAGAAAGTGATTGTTGCCAGAAAATCCATCTTTCTTAAGAGGGATCACATCCTCAAAAAGGATAGTGGGGGCTAGATTGACTTCGATGAATTTGATGCTCAAGATACACAAGAGTTGGTACAGGAACAAGTTCTACAAGTCCCCATGGAAGAGGTTCCAGAAACAGAAATATTGCGTAGGAGCTCAAGATAGCTAAGGGAACCAGAGAGATTTGGTTTCCTAGTAACTGAGGATGGTGAATCATTATTGTTGTAAAATGATGAACCTCTATCTTACAAGGAATTAGTAGAGAGATCAGAAGCTGCAATATGTCTAGAAGCTATAAATTTTGAGATGGATTCCATGTATCAGAACCAAGTCTGGGTTTTGGTTGATGAGCTAGTTTATGTAAATCATGTTGAATGAGAATGGGTATTTAAGAGAAATATGGATATGGAAGGTCAAGTTAGCACATTTAAAGCAAGGATAGTGGCTAAAGGATTCAAAAAACGCTAAGGAATTGACTACGATGAAACCTTATCGCAAGTCGCCATGTTTAAATCCATAAGAATCATACTTTCCATAATAGCTTACCATGACTACGAGATTTAGAAAATGGATGTAAAAAAAATTTCTTAATGGGAACCTTCAGGAATATGTCTATATGACACAACCAAAAGGGTTTATGACACCAGCTAAATCCAAATGGGTCTTCAATTTGTGGAAATCCATTTATGGAAATCAAGCATCCAAGTCATGAAACATTAGATTTGATGAATCCATAAAAGAATTTGATTTTATTAAGAATGAATGTGAGCCACGTGTTTATAAGTGGTTTAATGGGAATACGGCCATTATCCTAGTAGTATATGTTGATGACATATTACTTATTGGAAATGATGTACCAGTCTTACAGTAAATTAAGGACTGGTTGAACAAGTGTTTCTTCATGAAAGACTTAGGTGAAGCGGCCCACTTTTTAGGGATCAAGAACATTTGTGATAGATCCAAGATGCTTCTTGGACTAAGTCAGGGCACATACATTGACAAGATACTAAAGAGATTTAGTATGGAACAATCCAAGAGGGGATTGGTTCCAGTGTCACATGGCCTATATATTTCTAAGATAATATGTCCATACACAAAAGGAGAAAGATAGGATGATTAAGATCCCATAAACTTCAGCTATAGGATCCATCATTTATTCCATGTTATGTACCAGGCTTGATGTTGCCTATGCAATGAGCATGGTAGGCGGATATCAAGCAGATCTAGGAGAACAACATTGAACTGTTGTTAATACTATCCTTAAGTATCTGAGAAGAACTAAGGATATGTTCATGGTCTATGGAGGAGATGAGGATCTTGTCATCAGAGGGTATGATGATGCTGGTTTTCAGACATATCAAAATGATCTGAAGTTGAAATCTGGATATGTTTTCTGTCTCGACGGAGGAGCTATGAGCTGGAAGTGTTCAAAGCAGCTAGTTGTCACTATTCTATAGCAGAGTCCAAATATATAGCGGCTTATGATGCAGCCAAGGAAGTTGTTTGGATTTGGAAAATTGTCCAGGATCTTTATGTGATGCCTAGCAGTAAATATCCTATCACATTGTATTGTGATAATACTGCAGATGTGTCTCTTGCAAAAGAACCAAGGTCACATCAAAAGACAAAGAACATTCTCCAAAAATACCACCTCTTGAGGGATTTATATCAAAGGAGTGACGTTTAAGTGAGTAGAGTTTCCACATAAGATAATTTGGAGGACCCCATGACTAAAGTCCTATCTCAATAGAAGCATGAATATCATGTGAGAGTTAGTGGGTTAAAGGTTGTTAGCAGTTGGCTCTAGTCTAAGTGGGAGTCTGTTGGAGTTGGTGGACTAGAACCAACTAATTTGTACTTTATAATGAACTTGTATTAATAAATACCTTATCAAATCTTGATTGTTCTTCTACATGAAAATTTACGTGATAATGTCCTAAGGATAGCTATTTCACTAAAGGGTCACAGCGGATCCCTGTTGTGATGAGAACCTAGAAGTTCCATGACACTATTCTTGAATATATGTTCTATGGTCGGATGATGTTATTTGAGGGGAAAAATAATATAGGACATTGGGGGTGAGGACTCATACAAATTTGATGCACCTTCTCATGGTGTGCTCCCTTGGTAATATCTAGGAGGATATTATGAGAACAAGACCGAACAGTAGGAAATCCACATTTCATAAGTGTAATTGGATGTTCCTATTTGTAGACATGTGTATTTTTCCTTAGACTTTAAGATTATTATTAATGGGTATTACAACTCGCCCACTTAGATGTATTGATGAAAACTGTGATGAAACACTGTTCACAGTGAGGTAGGATATGTTGGGTGCATCACAAGTAATACTACATTAATAGATGATGTGAGAAAGGATTTGTCCCTTATGTTCCATAATGTAAGTTGATATCTCATGCCATTTGATGGAATTGATATAGCCTAAATAAATCAATGGCCATAGTAAGGAATGAGAAAGTTCAATTCTAGGAAGTCAAAGAAAGAATAATCAAGCACATGGGTTGATGAAACTTGCATGAAACCCGCTTGATTTGAGATATCAAGACAAAGGGATTACATTATACGGTAAGCGTTCGTAGGAGGTGACACGTCATTGTGGCGTTAACTTATTTCTCTATGAGTGCCTTGGTGTGTTGCTAGATGCTAACCTTGTACTTTAGGCAGGCTTCTCCTAATGGCACTAAGAAAGATGCCTAGAGGGTCACACACTAAGTGTGTCCAAGTATCTCAGTTAAATATTCATTTAACAAGTTGAATAAATATTATTCCTGATTGTGGTTTAATAATTATTCAAGGATGTCTAATCGCATTTATTTCGACACTAGTTATTCGATAGAATATATTGTGGGTGAAATAATATATTTATTAGTGATTAATGTGTTGATATTTATTTACAAAATAAATAATCATTATTCAAGGTCTAATAAATGTGGTAGAGGAAGTAGAGAAAATGGAAAAACAAAAGTACACGTCGTGTATATTAATATACACATCGTGTAGTTTTTCTGGGGATTTGTGAGAAAAAATATTATTTATTTAATTAAATAATATTAGGTGTAATTCTCTGGGCACATGTCAAGTGATAATAATAGTCAACTGTTATTATTAGATATGGGGTCTTGCTAAGAATTAAATGAAATGAATAAATACTTTCGGGTAATTAATTCATTTTATTATTCTAAGTAATAAAATCCCAATTACATTATTCTCATTATTTTAGACATTATTTATGTTTGTGCACAATGAATTTAGAGAAAGCTCTCAAGATAATAGGTAATTCATTTTTCCTCGAATAACACTATCAAGTTACGAGAGGTGATCCTCCTCTGGATCGAGGAGAGCGCTTTGGAAGTGTCTCTCAAGGCAATTAAAGGAGGACATCTCAAGCGAAGGCTCTTCCATGCTAGAACTCAAAGATCCCTTCAACGACATATAGAGATATGTGGAGAACGTATAGATCACCGCTAGAGGAAGCATACACTTGGTTTCTATGACGCAATGACAGATCATATTGGATCATGACCGGAAACATAAACAGAGAGAGAATTACATCAAGGAAATTCTTATCTTTTAATTAAATTAATTATAACAAACATTTGATGATTCTCTTTAGTTCTAGGACTCCCCTCTTTTATTTTGTTCTTCATTATATTCTAATGATCTGGCTTTTTATTATCATGACAAATCTCAGATTGATCATTGTTAATGATAAAATAAAAGTTGGGTACACCCATATAGGTGCTTCCTCTACACCCAGAACCTACACTTACAACCTCCCAACCTTATAACGGATCATCCTTGAGTTGCTCTTCCCAAGCATCACTGAATTTCTAGGAAAAGAGATCAGGTCACTAGGCCTACATATCCATCTCCCTTTCCAAGTTTATTATTGAACATTACTTTCCACACAAGACTTCCTCACCACAACCCATAACAAAAACTAGATACTCCTCAATGGATGCATCAACTTCAACCATACATCAACCAATGGAACTTTATAGGGAAAACTTAGGCAAAAATGCCTAATTCACAACACATAGAAACCTTGCACACAACATCAAACCATTGTGGAGGAACCAATCAACACCCCATCGGTCTAATCCTCTTTGAAACTCATGACCCAAATCACTTGGCATCATTTTACTCTATTTTCAAAACTCTAATGATAACCAAAGCCTAATATCTCCCAAAAGAAAACACACAATCTTTTCAACCACATTTATCGACTTAGGTAGATCCATCACTCCTATCCTGATGAACCAATTCCATAATCGTACATCCAAACATAACAAAAACTAGAAGGGAACTCAACTAATTAAACACATTCCAATGCTTTCTATTAGGGTAAAATCACCCAAATGATGATTTTTCGAGTCCCTCCAACCAAAAAATCTGATCGCGTCATCGACCAAACACTTCCCCATTATGGTTATCTGCACAATCTTCCATTATTTTTCATCCCACTATTGATGAAAGACCATCAGAATCTCGACTCAACTTTTAAATCATACATGACATGTTCCCAACTTACCGCACCCTGTTGACAATCCTTTTCGTCACAGAGTCTAAATGAATGCAAATAGAAATTATTTAGTTCAAATTGATTCATCCTTTGAAAAAAACATCAAAAATAAACAAAGGCATGAAGAATGATTTAAATGCACATGCGCCGTGAAAGTTCCCTTATGGTCGCACAAGTACACTTGCGCGCCGCCTAATGCGCGCACAGGTGACTTGAGCGCCCTCTCTGAAAATCACCCAGGGTCTTCTCTAGCCTATAAATACCCCTGTGGGCCCCCCATTTAATGGATGAAAATTTACAGAACCTCCAAATTGAGCTCCCGGTGACCTAGTATCTTATCAAAGCTTCCAAACACTTCTAAGGTAATTTCTTAGCTAGAATGGAATATCTAAAGAGAGGGAGGAAGGCCTGAGTGTTGAAACTCATCAACACTTGCGCGCCTGAGTGGCCATCCCTTAAGGGAACTGGCCACACTTGCGCGTCACCCTACTCCTTCACCAGAACTTGCGCGCCATATTCTGGAAAGCCTCTAGGGATAATACAAAGGGTTTCAGCCAAGTCTCACCCAAGTATTACCCTAAGGGCTGAAAATCGTGCAAGTACCCATGTGCTGCGCATGTATACCTGCACGACCAGGACTTGCGCGCCCATGCAGTACCTGCGCGCCTGCCAGGACTTGTGTGCCCCTATCTTTTTGGGTGTCGCTTATGCCTATTTTACTTCTCTTACACCTATCCACTTCTCCTCTTCAGGATTAATCCTTCAGAACTCTCTCCAAATCCATTTATGGCATGATTTCCTTGTTGGGTTCCTTATCTGAAAGGAATTCGGTGGAACATCTCTCAAAACCTAGTGATTTATTAATCTTTACATTGCTAAAGTCAAAGAGTTCATTCATTCAACCTCATCCTTTAAAGATGAGATAATATTTAACCTGGGCCTCCTTTTCTGGATTAAGCCTCAGTCCAAATTCTCATTAATATTTGGGCATCCTCCTTAGGAGTAAGCCCCAAGTCCTCATTAATTTGGGCATCCTCCTTAGGAGTAAGCCCCAGTTATAATTCCCTTAACCTGGGCCTCCTTTTTAGGAGTAATCCCCAGTCCAAGTTCCCAAATATGGGCCTCCTTTTCAGGAGTAAGCCCCAGTCCAAATTCTCATTAATATTTGGTCATCCTCCTTAGGAGTAAGACCCAAGTCCTCATTAATTTGGGAATCCTCCTTAGGAGTAAGCCCCAGTCATAATTCCCTTAACCTGGGCCTCCTTTTTAGGAGTAATCCCCAATCCAAGTTCCCAAATATGGGCCTCCTTTTCAGGAGTAATCCCCAATCCAAATTCTCATTAATATTTGGGCATCCTCCTTAGGAGTAAGACCCAGTCATAATTCCCTTAACCTGGGTCTCCTTTTCAAGAGTAAGCCCCAGTCCAAGTTCCCAAATATAGGCTTCCTTTTCAGGAGTAATCCCCAACCAAATTCTCTTAACCTGGGCCCCCTTTTCAGGAGTAATCCCCAACCAAAGTCTCAAATACGGGCATCCTATTTAGGAGTAAGCCCTAAGTCCCTTAATTCTAAAATTCCCTAAACCTGTGCCTCCTCTTTAAGAGTAAGCCTCAGTCTTAATTTCTCTTAACCAGTCCTAATTTACTTTTGATCTGGGCTTCCTTATTAGAAGTAAAACCCAGTCATAAGTCTCCTCCAAACTTGGGCATCTTCCTTAGGAGTAAGCCCCAAGATTAGAGTATCCAAATCTCCATAAAGCACATATACCTTTATGGAACCTGTTCCTGGATTTCTTCCCTGAAGTAAATCTTAATATTTATCTGTTTGGGTAGTCATACATACATAAGCCCCACATCATTTCTTATGATTGCATCTTTCATGGCACAATTGTCTGATTTTACCAATACCTCTTGTTTCTCACACCGATCATGACTCACGTGAGCTTAGAGTGTAAAAGTAATTATGAAATCTTTTCTTGAGGCATGAATCATATATAAATATCATACTCCCTTACTCGAACTACGTGGGTTCTAATTCCTTTTCTAAATAAAGGATACGTAGGTATCCCATCTGCGGGTACGATCCCAACTCTGAAATAATCCATGTCTTTCTGAATGAAAATAAACTTCAAGTGCCCCACTGAGTGGCTTTAAAACTAGAATGGTCATCATAATGACCAAGAGATATCTATATAATGTATCAAAGGATACTATTTGACTAAGAATCTTTAACAAATACAGATGATTCTCTATCGATGAAGAACCTATAATATATATAAAAGATTCTCTAAATTTCCAACATATCAATCATTGATTGTCAGATCTAAAGGAAAACTCATTTTATACTTGTTAATTTAATAAGGATTCACGAACATAACTTAAATCTATAAATAGAGTCCTGGAGTAGACAATAATTCCCCCCAAAAGGGTGTGATGAGTCCGACCTCCCATCCTCTCGACCAATGCAAATTCCTAAGCCTTATAAGTTCACAACTAATGAGGGTCTACCTTTGAAAAGTGGGTCCAAATGGATATGGAATCATTGGATGTTTCCGGTTCTATGAACAAACCCATTAGAAACCGCTTGGAATGCTTGAACCTTAAATAAACAAGGTCATTCCCAATTCTAGAGGGAATCAAAAAATAGTGAACCCGACGTGAATCCTTAACCAAGTTAAAATGATAGTTTACCTACTTGTTAGGCCCCTATTTAAAACTCAATGAGAGGGCCAACAAGAAAATCAATAACATATGTGTTTATCCAAAAGATGTAGTGGTTGGACTTATCTTGATTACGTCTGTTATATCAAATAGGCACTCTTTTCCACGATCTTCTGCATTACCAAAATGGCTTCTCTTAAGTTCACACCTGTGAATATGTCTACTGTGAAAACTTCTGCAGTGAATGCCACTACTGCTACTCCTGCTGGATCATCGTCCGCTCTGAGGATGATATCACCTACTCACCGTCTTCAACACTGGGTATCAAACACGCTGGTTAAGGAGTACCGTCAAAACGGTACCATTCCAACTCTGGAGGCTGCCCGACAAGCCCTCCTAGTGAACAACTCACACCGGTCGTTCGGAAAACGGTGACCAGTGATTAAGAAGCAGGTGGTGACAACCATCGTTTTCAACCGTTTCGGGTCGTTATCCCTGGAACGCAATCACCACTCACTCCCATATTCTGGGGAGGTGAATGAGCAGGCCCCTCAGGTCCTTAATTCAAGGATATAGGAGTCCTTCCCGAGGGCTCCCATAAACAATCGCCGCCAGACTCGTGCGGAATTGCACCCTCAACATGATGAGGGTATCATCTCCAGGCATTCAGCTCAGGTTCCTCGAACACGAGTAGACAAGACGAATCACCAGAGGTGAAATCCGGTCAACAGTGAGTAGGTTCTCATCTTTGCCATCTCCAGAGAAGTCCATAAACCTAACTTTTTGGCAAGCAACGAGCGGGCACATACACCCACCCATTTTAATCCCACTGTCTAGAAGACTCGTATGGCAGCAGCACGCCAATCCCGCCAGGCAATTCCGGCGGAGTACTATAGGCAGGAACATACACCTGTTTATACGTCATTAGCTAGTCAGCAGGCTCTTCTGACTACATATGATGGATCTTGTCAACCACGTTCGGCGAAGCACAATAAACAGGCACATACACATGCTAGTATTGATCAAGCCTACCAACAGTCTTGTTTGGTAGCACAAGGAGAGGTCATTCATAAAGCTCTGGTGACAAACAGGAGGCAGACTCAACTCTCTGCCCCCACACTTGAGTACTGTCAGGATTCACCGACAGGAAAAGGAGGACAGAAGAAGGAACACACACCTACTCCAAGCACGTAATGGACGTATATCCCCGTTCCGGCAGCTGAAGTCACCAAGCACATTCTGTCAATGGTGAAAGAGCAGAAGCAAATCCCTGCTCATATCCTGGATGCCTGTCATGATATTATAACAGCTTCAGCAGAATCTCAGGGAAAGACACATAAATCTATCCCTACCAGTGGAGTGACTCATCAACAGATCACTCCGGATCAGATACACACCTTTGTTCCAGTCCAAGAGGGTTGTGGGGTGTACTCCCCCATATCACACGGACAACCAAATCAGGCACATACACCTGGTTTGAGTGGAGATAATCAGCCTGACCTGATCATTTCTCCTAAGCAGGCACACACACCTACTAAATTGAGTAAGAAGATGTCTAAGAAGAAGAAGACCCGCCTATCACAGTCAAGAAATCAAGGGCCAATCTGTAACAAGGCCTTGCTCGATGCTGAAGTTCTTGAAGCCCTCAAACAGTTATCTATTAAAATCCAAGATTCTACTCCCTCATTTCCCAATAGTGGGAACCTTAATTCCAAAGTTCTTCAACAGACACTTCCTCATGAAGGCTTGCTTCATGACAGTTCGGTCGATCTTGAAGTTTCATCTTCATATGAGAGCTACAATAACCCTCTGTGTGGCTAGAAGACCAAAGAGAGAGAGATCTCATCTTTTGCTGTAACCCACCATGGTGGTCCTCCCCATGATGATGAATTTCGCTGCAAAAGTACTCTCCGTAGTAGTGATGCACATTTCCCGGAAAATTCTCTAGTGGACAATGTAGTGCTGAGAAAGCCCTCTTATCTTGAGGCACTTTCAAATGCAAAACCAGTCATGTCTGATGCTTTACCATCAGCAAGTGAAATACTTTCTCAATTAGAAGATATCCCGGGGAGTAGGTCATTCTCCGAACCACCCCTGGGTCATTCATCTTCTAGTTTGATCAGTGAATTCTCTACCAATCCTGTTGAATCCGATGAAGCAACAAAGAAGCACCAGCTCTTGTCAAATCAGGTAGAAGAATATTCATTGAATGATAAAGAGGTAATGCTGAACATGAGAAAACAACTGGCGAAAGGTGAAGTGTCGGTCATGTTTTGGCCTTTGGCTGACTCTCAGTATGACATTACAAAAGTGTTGACGAAAGATTGTATTGATGACATTCGTCTCAACATATGGAAAACTCTTTGTCAGTTGAAAAAGATAGTATTATCTTATGATGAATATGAAAATCATGTTAAGACAATAGACGGGTTACAACGTCAAATTGACTTGGCATCTCTATCAGTCTCTCGATATCCGAAGGCTGAAAAGCAGTAGAGAGCCCTTCAACATTCATGCCTTGGCGCACTAAGAAGATTGTGCCAGTTAATTGCCAATGCCCCATCTAGTATTCATGTCTGAGGATGGGGTGTTCATGGAGCAATACATTTCACTGTACTCTCCAATCAACAAATCCCACCAAAGGTGGTTTCATGCAATGTTATCTCCCAGAATTGGCCAAATTTGGCTGATTTTGTGTGAAATCAAAGGCTTTCCCAAGAACATGCCTCAACTAGTTCTTCTAAAAGTCAATAATACAGAGAACAAGTTGTTGAATTACTCCTGCATCAAGAAAACAAGAATATTGAACAGGCCTCTCATATGGAGCAAGCACATCATCAAGTGACAGAAGTGTCAGAAATCATCCAACGGTCTTTTGAGCTGGGTGATAAAAGTGGATGTCGATTGATGCATCCAACTAATTTCCAGACTAAGGTCCACAAGATCAAGATATATTTTAAGAAAATCTCAGACATAGCATGTCAAGAACCACCCCATCTCACCAGACTGGGGAATCTTTTAACCCAACCCTCAGAATCAACAAATAGGATTTGTGGAGTTGACCGAGAACAGCAGGAATGGCCCCAGTCCACTAGACTGGAGACTTTTTCAAATCATCAATCTCATCCTCAGCAAAAGTCGGTCTTCTCTCGATTGGGGAAGAATCCACAGGAGGAACCAAGATCCAAATTATCAGGAGATTCCCTCCAAATTTCGGTTCACCAAGAAGTTCCTGAGGGATCAAATCAACAAAAGGAAATGTCTCATCAGGGGCATGGAAGAAGACAATATCACAGAAATTCTGATAGAAGGAATGCGATGCGTTATGCATCAATTAATTTCATTAATGTCGTTGTTGCTGATCCTCCAGAACATGAGGCTCACTTAGGGGACTCAGATAAAGAGGTTCCTTCTCAAGAAGTTGTACGCACAGACACAAATGAATAAGGTGTGCTTACACGAAATCAAAGGCTTACCCAAAATCTGGGTGTTCCTTCAAGTAACCCACTTCCCCCTCCCCAAAGGGGATCAAACAAGGGGAAGGGAAATAATCAGGTTACATACCCTTTCTCTGAAGAAGGCCAATCGCTCTCATTAGATCAAATATTTGCGCAACAAGAGGAAGAAATGAAGGAATTAAGGAAGATGAATGCATAACTACTTCAGGGTAGTCTTCCTCCTAAGCGTGCTGGAGTCAGTCAGCCAAGGGAGTTTGTTGCGGCTACTGAGATGGATCAAGAATATCATCCTCTATCAGTACACCCTCATAGGTCTAATCCTACGGGTCAAGTGTAACAACAATCGGTGGTGCTACCATCAGTTGTAGTACAAACCACCATACCTGTCTAAACTCCAATCATTGCACCTGCCCAATTCAAAGTTCAATGTGATGTTTCTAAAAAGTTAATAACCACCATTGAGTCATTAACAGCTTGGTTAGAGACTATGGAAGGGAAACGTGTGCAGGTTCAACCAGAAAATAGAGTTTACCCTAAATGGGTAGATTCAATCCCTCCCCCATTAAGTTTTGGGAACCCTTTATTCCCTATTTTCAATGGATCAGGTGATCCTGAATAGTATTTGAATCATTATGTGTCTTGTTGAAATCCTATGATGGGAACTCCAGAACAAAAAGAAGTAGTGCAACTCAGATGCTTCGTGCAAACCTTGAAAGGACCATCTTTTGTTTGGTATACAAGCTTGAAATCTCGGTCAATTACCGGATGGGAAGATCTCCGTCAATGACTTCTTCTTCAGTTCAGCTCAACTTTTCCAAAGACAACATTTTTTATCTTAAAAACTGTATGAAAAGGGAA
Organism: Viscum album; assembly: GCA_963277665.1. Lineage (NCBI taxonomy): Eukaryota > Viridiplantae > Streptophyta > Magnoliopsida > Santalales > Viscaceae > Viscum > Viscum album. Next base: position 214,744,920 of record OY728163.1, read on the forward strand.
AATGAAAGGGTTTCAGATTTCATTGCTTGCTGAAAGGGATTAACATATTCCCTAAGCTTATCACTCCCTCAAGAAGAACTGTTGCCAATCTGTGTGGCAAATCTGTGTGACGAATTACACACGCCGTTGATCCCTGTGAAATACACAGGAGGTTTTCGAGACCTTACTTCAATCGCTCAGCAGATTGAAGATTACCTTATACAGACTAAGGCTAAATATCGTTTAATTCCATCAGTTCCAAGAAGAAGAATGGGTAAAGCATAGACTGCAACATTTATGCTTAAGAAAGAACTTGTACCTGCTTCTACTTCAAAACCTTCATCTTACCGAAGGGATCCACCTCCTGAGTGTCAACAACAAAGGACGTTTCGTCAAGATTATCAAAGAGATCAAAGACAGAAACAATTTGAGGATCTGAAGAGAAAAGTTTACTCTTTCCGAAATGAACAAGTTCCTGGCTACTTCATTTCGGCTCTGGAAAATAATTTGGTTCAGTTTCCAAGGCCCAAAAGGCCAAACAAGGAAGTAGATGAAGACCGTCCCAATTATTTCCCCTTTTATCAAATGTTGGGGCATCCCATCCATGAGTGTTTTGTCTTCAAAGAACTCCTGAAAAAGATGGTCGACTCGAGACAATTCAAATTAAAGGGCTCTTCAGCCTAGGTAGCATGTGTTACTGCTACAGTTCTAGAGAAAAAAAGTGAATGGAAATAAGTCAAAAGCAAAAATGTGCATAAATATGATGATTGGATGGTGAGGAAAATGATCAACCGAACTCATGAGATTTTTCGAACGTAATTGAAGAAACCAATTGTGTCTTCTGTTATGGATTCCACAACAAAATCCTCTTTAGAGGGCAAATCCTCAAAAGGGCGGCATAGTTCGAAGAAAGAAAAGCAATCAGTGGAAGATGAAATTGTGTCAAAGCCTAAGTTGTCTTTAACTTTGGCAGATTTCATGCCATCTACTTCGAAGCCACGAGCACCGCCCCACCAAATGGCACAGCCTAAATTGGCTAATCAGGGAGAGTCTTCATCAGATGAAGAGTTAATATTTGGTTCTCTTAACATGATTCATTTAACAGATCCTTATGCCACTCGTAATTTCAAATTCGATGAGCCTGAATTCCCTGTATCAAACAGAGGAATTAGAGGGAGTTCCAGGGGTCTGAGATACAGAGAAAGATGTGGATATCCCAGAAGCCACTATTCCAATTCTACCCCTGCTAGAACTGTGTATGCAGTAGAAACTCGTGGCAGAGCCCTTCAATGAGATCAACAAGAATAAGCATGTTCTTCCACCAATAGCAAGTTCAGTCCTGGCACATTTATTATGGAGGATCGGTTGGGGGTTCCATCTTCATCCTCTCAACAAGTAAATGGATCTAATCGGTCTAATATTCCAAAGCCAGGAATATTTCCAACTCCTATCCCGATACAAGATGCATCAACTTTCAAAGCATCAACTTCCAATGCACCTGCTAAACCACATGTTCCTGTTGTGAAACGAAGACCTCTAGATCAAAAGTATGATGTATTGAAACACCTGGACCAAGTACCGGACAAGTTATCAATTCTGGATGCTTTGAATTTGTCAAAATATCTTCAAGAGGCACTCATCGAGGCTTTGTCAAGTCCTCAAGAGTTTGAAACTGAAATTGTTGCAGCTGAAGTCTACCACGTAGAAAATAATACTGAAGAATTCCATGCAGTGATATATTTCATAGATGAAGATGAAGATGATGTCGTACATGGGGATATTATGCCTTTGTACTTATCTGGAAAGTTCAATGGTGTAGACATCCGAAGATCTTTCATTGATAATGGTTCAGGAGTCAACCTCATGCCCATTCGTACACTTCGTCGATTGGGCCTTACGGAATCTGATTTATCTCCTTCTACTATGATGTTACAAGGATCTGCTAAAAATGAACAAGAACCATTGGGAGATATTACACTCAGAACTCAGTTTGGATATCTTGTATCCAATTTAGATTTCATGGTTTTTGATCAAGACTCAGCCTTCAATATATTGCTTGGAAGACCCTGGCTACATCAACATGTAGCTATCCCTTCATCATACCATCAATGTCTCAAGTATTGTTTCAATGGTCAAGTGGGGACATTGTATGGTGATAAGGCCCCGTTAAAGACATGTGAATATCAATACATTGAGGCAGAATTCTATCACATGAAGGGAAAGGAGAAATCCACAATAAGGGAGATTACCAAAGTTAATGCTCCATATAGTTTGGAGAAGATTCCGGTAAATCCATTTGTAGATGTGAGTACAGATTATGTGTTGCCTATCAGTCAAATTGAAAAGATAGACCCAAATCAAAATACTCTTATGGAAAGATCCATAATGTCAATTACGTCAATCGAGATAGAAAACATGGGAGAAATTAGTGATCCACCAGGCAATGATGAAATCTCAAATGGAGATGTCTTCATTTCATCTGCTGAAATCCAGCAAGTCTATACTTCACCAACCAGGAAAGAAGAAGTGATAGCAACGTCAGAGGTGAAAAATGATGTCGATTCTCAATCCATTATCTCCTCTTTATTACCCATGGAAGACCCTTCATCATCAATTGGGTCAGAAATGGAAGCCTCTTCTTCAAGATGTTCAAATTTTAACATCTCTCTTAATCATGGAAATTCTACTTCATCATATACTATGCAAGTAGAAATGGAAGAAATAACACATGTTGAAGAAGAAGAGGAATATCTTATGGATGCTCCTCCAGCATTTGAAGAGGGTATCTCTACCACCGTGGATGAACTCAGAGAAATAAATCTGGGTACAAAAGAAGATCCACGCCCCACTTTAATCAGTATGGACATGACTCTTGAAGAACAAGAGATGTATATTTCCTTTTTAAACCAAAATCGAGACATATTTGCTTGGAACTATACAGATATGCCCAGGCTTGATCCTGATGTTGCTACTCATTATTTGGGTTTACCAGAAGAACATCGAGGATTTAAGCAAGCCGTAAGAAGAACACACCCAACTTATGCTTCCAAAATTGAAGCTAAAGTGGATAAGCTTATCAAAGATAAATTCGTCATAGAAGTTCAATATCCCAAGTGGTTGGCTAATATTTTCCCTGTGAAGAAGAATAACGGACAAATTAGAGTTTTCATCGATTTCAGAGATCTTAATCGGCATTGTCCTAAGGATGATTTTCCAGTTCGGATTACAGAACTTTTAATCGATGCAACAGATGGCTATGAAACACTTTCCTTCATGGATGGATATTCCAGATATAATAAAATTCGAATAGCTCCAGAAGATGAGGAATCCATAGCCTTCAGAGCCCCTCAGGGTGTGTTTTCCTATCGGGTAATGCCCTTTGGCTTAAAGAATGTAGGCGCAACATATCAGCGTGCCATGCATCGTATCTTCAAACCCTTTTTAGGGAAGTTTGATGAATGTTATGTGGACGATTTGGTGGTAAAATACAAACAAAGTTCTAATCACTTGGATGATTTGTAAGTCATATTCCGCAAGCTTCGACAACATAATTTGAAGATGAACCCCTTAAAATGTGCTTTTGGGGTAACCTCAAGAAAATTTCTCAGCTTTATTGTACGCCATAGTGGTATTGAAGTCGATCCTGAGAAGACCAAGTCAATCCTTGGTATGTCACCTCCTTGAAATTTTAAATAATTAAGAGGACTTCAAGGACACTTAGCCTATATTCGGCATTTCATCGCCAATTTGGAAGGCAAAAGTTTACCCTTCACCAAATTGATGAAGAAGGGAGTCACTTACCAGTGGATTGAAGAATTTCAAGAAGCATTCGATATTCCCAAGAAATACCTCTTGAGTCCATCGGTACTCATGCCACCTATTTAAGTAAGACCACTTATCCTCTACGTGAAATCTCTAGAGCGATCATTGGGTGCCTTTCTTTCTCAGAAGAATGATGCTGGGAATGAAAACAACCTTTACTATCTTAGTCGGACTATGCTTGAAGCATAAACCCGGTATTCAAATATTGAGAAGTGCTGCCTGGAATTAATCTTTGCAGTTTAGAAGTTGAGACACTACCTGCAACATCACGAGGTCCAATTGGTATCTCGCAATAACCCACTCAAATTCATCCTTAGTCGTCTAATGCTTACAGGACGTCTGGAAAGGTGGGAAATTATTTTACAGCAATTCGACATTCAGTATGTGTCGCAAAAGGCAATAAAGAGACAAAATCTGGTTGATTTCCTTGTTGAACATCCTTCAGTAGAAGATACATCTTCAGATATTGAACTCCCTGATGAGGAAGTCTTCTCCATTTAGGATAGTCCTCAGATATGGGAAATGTATTTTGATGGTGCTTCTAGAAGTCCAACGGGGAAGAAAATGGAAGATCCTAAATTCAACAAGGTTGGATTAGGAGTTATTCTTATTTCCCTGAAAAAGGAAGTGTTACCTTATTTCTTCTTATTGTGGGAAGGTGGTACCAATAATGAAGTAGAATACCAGGCCCTCATCGCATGATTAGAGTTGGCTCTTCAAGCACAAGTGAATCACTTAAGGGTAAAAGGTGATTCAGACCTGGTAATCAAACAATTCAATGGGGATTATGCAATCAAAAAAGAATAATTGATCCCTTTGTATGATTACGTCAGAGAGTTAATGGAGGAATTTACTATGGAACTGAAATTTTCTTATGTCCCACGATCACAAAATGCTCAAGCTGATGCACTGGCGAATATAGCCACAGCTCTGGAAGATCCAAATCAGGACAAAATAACCATCAGTATTGCCCACCGTCGTACAATTTCACCTTATGTTCAAACCAAAATAGAGAAGATCAATGAAATTAGTCCCATTCCTGAATCGTATGGCCATACTATAGGATGGATGAAACCTATCAGGGAATACCTTCAAAATGGAACACTTACACCTGATAGAGCTGGGAAAGAACAAATCCGGCGACGTGTGGTCAATTTTACTCTTTATGATAGCCCAGATCACCTAGAGAAAATTCTCTATAATCATGGTTTTGATGGAGTTCTCTTCAGATGCATTGATGGTGAAGATACAATGACTGTCATGAAAGAAGTGCATGCAGGAGTCTGTAGTGCCCACTAGTCTGGACATAGACTGTCTGATCAGATTCTAAGGCTTGTATACTTTTGTCCTTCAATGATACAAGACTATGTTGATTTAAAAAAGAAGTGTCATTCATTCCAAGTACATTCCAACTTCATTCATCAGCCCCCAGAGTTTCTTCATACAGTTAAATACTCATGGCCATTTTCCACGTGGGGAATGGATGTGGTGGGACCTTACCCTTCAGCTACGACCAAGCAGTTTAAGTATATTCTTACTTCTACTGAATTCTTTTCTAAGTGGGCAGAGGCAATACCTCTCAAAGAAGTTAATTCTAAAAGCATTGTTAGCTTCATCAAGTCTAACATCATTACCAGATTTGGTGTCCCTCATACCATATTGATGGAAAATGGCACCAAATTCTGTTCATCCGAGATGAAGAAGTTGTATCAATAATACTACATCAAATCCAACCATTCATCTCGGTATCATGCAGCGACCAATGGACAGATAGAAGCCTTTAACAAGAATTTATCAAATATACTGCAAAAGATGGTGGATAAGTATAAGAGGTCATGTCCTGATAAACTCTTTCATGCTTTATGGGTTTATCGGACCACCACCCGCACTGCAATGCGGTCAACTCCATATTCATTAGTATATGGAATAGAAGCAGTCTTACCAATTGAGGTTCAATTAACCTCGCTCAGAGTAGCTATTTGTGATCAGTCATCTACAGATGAACAATCTCAAAAGATATTGGATGAATTGGAATGGTTAGATGAGAAAAGATTGTGCACACTGCACCACTTGGAAATCTACCAGAATCGAATAGCACGAGCTTTCAACAAAAAAGTTCATCTTCGTTAATTCATTCAGGGAGAACTGGTATTGGTTCTCAGAACTCCAATGATACCAGGAAAGAAACATCCCAAGCTTGAACCAAAGTGGGAAGGACCATATTCAATACATAAGGTCTACTCCAATGGAGCTTATTAATTAATGTCAATGGATGGAGAACTCATCACTACTCCAACCAATGCCAAATTTCCAAAGAATTATTTTGTATAAACACAAAATACATTGTTTCGGTCTAAGCATATGACCTTAAACTATTTGCATGTACCTTACGTACAACACGACGTTAAACTACACCATCCACGTTCCAAGCATATGACCTTAAACTATTTTCATGTCCCTTACATCCAACACGACGTTAAACTGCACCATCCACGGTCCAAGCATATGACCTTAAACTATTTTCATGTCCCTTACATCCAACACGATGTTAAACTGCACCATCCACGGTCCAAGAATATGACCATAAACTATTTTCATGTCCCTTACGTCCAGCACGACGTTAAACTGCACCATCCACAGTCCAAGCATATGACCTTAAACTATTTTCATGTCCCTTACGTCCAACACGACATTAAACTGCACCATCCAGGGTCCATGCATATGAATTTAAACTATTGGAACTTATGTCCAACATGATGTTAAACTGTGACGTCCAGACTACATGATGCTAAACTGTACAGAAGTCCCTTACGTCCAACAAGACGTTAAACTGCATAACCAACGGTCCATGCATATGACCTTAACTATTCGCACTTTCATCCAACATGAAGTTAAACTATATCATCCTTTTTTCGTCCAACATGATGTTAAACTGTGAAAAAGTCCCTAATACGTCCAAGATGACATTAAAATGTGTCCTCTTTTGTCCTTACTGCATGACATTAAACTGCACAGTCCTCTTTTTTGTCAAACATGACATTAAACTATATTGTCCCCATCATCCTAACTATATGACGCTAAACTGTACAAAAATCCCTTAATATATCCTACATGACGTTAAATTGTATTTTTTTCCCTGCTACATGACATTAAAACTGTGCAGCACCAATAGTACTAATTGCAAGACTTTAAACTGCATAATCCCTTCATATGTCCAACATGACATTAAACTGTGCATCGTTAAGGTTGTTGTTACCTCTTTTTTCTCACACCGAGTATGACTCACGTGAGCTTAGAGCAAACTTCAACCATAACACCCTCTCTGGTCCTCTAACCATGCGTAATTCCCAACACCATTTTTTAGGTCGTTGTCCCCACGAACAACTTGATCACTAATTCATTCTTTAATTGAACTACGCGAACTTTGATCCTTGCCTTCCAGAATGGGTATGTAGGCAACCTCCCAAGGTTCAATCCCAAAACCAATCTCTTCACATCGGTTCACCTTCATCTCATATGATGTTGATTCGTGAAACCACCCCCAGAATCAATATATTTACATTGGTTCACCTTCATCCTTGCTATACGACGTTAAACTGTACAACATTTTTTGTCCTGTATGACAATAAACTACAATATTCATTGATACCCTCACCTGAGAGGAAATCATTATTTACATTGATCTCCAATCATGTTTCATTCTTAAGACTACGTGCATACATGGCAATGCCCGAACCTTTTATTTTGGGTCAAACCATCATTACACTAAAGTCCCCTTTCACCCTTCACTTGTACGAACTAAATCTATACAGAGGGTATTTCTAGAACTACGTGGGCTTGATTCCCATCCTTATGGGATATGTAGGAATGTTAGAGTGTCCCTTGAATCCATCCCCAAGTCTTTTGGGCCTAACCCCAAATTCCACTTTCAATCCCCTGGCTAAAAAGTCCCCATGAAAACACACACTGTGTATTTATTATAATGGTCTGAAATCTATGAACCTAAACTAATATTTCTCATACTTTTGTCTCACACGACTTTAAACTATATTTAAAGAACTATGTATGGCTTGATTCCCATTCTTATGGGATACGTAGTGAAGTCCAATATTTCAATTCAGGACCCAGCCACAACATGATAATGCTTAGCATTGATCTGTGTATCTCTGCATACATTGGACAATACCCATCTTTGTGTTTTATAATCCTAACCTTAAATATTTTCATATCTTCATAACCCTTTTTCCTGACTTCTAATCACAAAATTATGAGAATTCTTTTGTCAGACCATGCAGCACGTGTCCTTAGGCAGCCTTGCATAAACAGTCTACATAACAGACCTGTCAGCCAAAAGATGCTATTATTTGACTATGCAGCCAATGCCCCTAGGTAGCCCTGCATAATTCAACCCCCTAAAGGGTTTGTTAAATAGTGTTAACTTCATTATTAGGACGAAAACCTCTTTTTTTTCCTTAGTTGTCTTAACAATGATATGTAGGGATCCACAAAAATATCCATTCTTTACATATTTGTCTCATACTCTTTTTCATGATCTGAAAATATTCAAGTCAATGGTTTATATTTTCCCTTCCCTAAGTTTGGGTTAAACCTTCATAGTAATGACATTTATCCAGTTCTTAAACAATCTTGTTTGGAAATATCTTCTCCATATTCAAGTACCTCTTTCCATACAGCAAACTCTATACTTTGGAAAATTTGAATCTCCATAAACTTTCACTGGATTTTTAGCACTTGAAAAGTAAATTTCTGAGAGTTCTTTTGCCTGACTATGCAACACGTGCCCTTAGGCGGCCTTGCATAAGTAGTCTACATAATGGAATTTTCAGCCAAAAGATGTTATTATTTGACTATGCAGACAATGCCCTTAGGTGGCCCTGCATAATTCAACCCCCTAACGGGTTTGTTAAATAATGGTAACTTCATTCTTAGTAACTACTTCTTCTAATGCCTTTTAGCTATTTTCCATATCGTTCCTCAGATTCAAATTTTCTTAAGTCGTAGTTTACATATTTTCCATCATACTTGAGTATGATAATATGTTTTTAGATAAATTTTCAAGGAATTGAGTCAATTCTAATTCATTCGGTCAAAGCTATTTCAACCTTAAACATTAGCCTTTTTTATGTCTGACATGAATGAATTTAAACTGCCCACAACAGACAAAGGAACTCTGAATAAAAGTCAAGTTCCAGCTCACTAAACATACATTTTGTATGATTTAGGTAATATTGAGAAATTAAAAGATTCAAAGTTTGTAGGGTTATTTATAATAATCCTAGTAAAAATCAAACTATGCTTACTAGGCCCATTGTCTTAAGTAAAATCTAAAGCAGGTAGTAGGAAAATACGTGCACAAGTGATTGAAGATAAAAGAATTCTTTCCATTTGATGCACAAGAATTAGAAGGACATCCACAGACTGGAGTCTCTTCTCTTTTCTAAGAAATTACAAGAGGCTGTCAACATAAGTCTTCACTTGATGAACAGCATCCCGAGCTTCATCAGCAACTACTTGAAGCTCATGCACCCGACCAACTTCACTCTTTTCAGCCTGATGGAGTGCTTTCTTGGCATCCGCGATGGCCTTCATACCATTCGTTTGAGCTCCCTCTAATGAATTATTAAGTTGGTCAAGTTCCCCAGTAACAACATCTAATTGTTGCTGAAGGTGCATTTGTTGGACGACTTTATCTTTGATCTTATGCTTCAGCTCCTTCATCTTGGAAGCATAGTCAGCCTCAGCTCAGGATACCGCAACCTCAAATTCACTAATATTAGCTAACAGTTTCACCCTGGTCAGATCTTCGCAACACTTTTGCTCCTGCTCCCTCCTGAAAATGACCTGTTTTACCACGGCATGGATCTTTTCATATCCAAAACCGCCAAGTCCCAATATGACAAATAAGGATGAAAGCTGGGGAATCTTTGATGGAATCTCCTCTAGAGGCACTTCAGATATGATTTTCCATATGTTCTACCATGCCTTGCATCGTGAAAATTGGAACGCCTTTTGAACTTCTGGGTCCGACTCAGAGTCACTGTCACAGGGGGGAGTATAATCTGGGATTAATGCACTTAGGAAAGTGCCCTGTTCTGCTCCTTCCCCCCCGACCTGAGCTTCTTCACTTTCAATTTCTGTTGGGACGGAGGATGAGACCTCACCTCTAGATCTAGCCACTGCAATTGATGACCCTGCATAATTAATTGAAATCTTTGGTTAGTTTCAAAGGATAACAAAATAATCGATTGTCTTGAAAATTAAGTACAATCACAAATATTGTTATTCCTTACCCAATGGTAGATCAGTAACCTGAAAAGGCTCCTCCCCATCTTTCCTAGCTTCGACAGAATTTTCAGGATGAGTTTGAGGAAGCTCTACTGGGTTCATCTCCACTTGTGCTAATGTCTCTGCAATGGTAGGGTTTTCTGTACCCCCTTCAGGCATGGGTAGTTCAGCAGCTTTCTCAGACAAAACTACACATTTGAACCAATCATGATTAGACATGTAATAAGAAGTTATTCCTAATAGGATGAAGGATAACACTCACATCCATAATCTTCTAAATTACATGGTAATTTAACATGATTTATAAAATCTTCGAAAGATGCACCAAGTTCCATCATTTCATCTAATGTTATCTAAGAATCCTGGTTAGTCTCACTAGTGGGAGCATTTGATGTGTCTTTTTGGCGACCCTCATCCTGCAGTCCCTGACCCTGGACAACATCTTTAGATAAAATCATGACATCAGTTGCAATAGCTGCCAAAATATCCAATGCAGGGGTTGAACCTGAAGTATCACATAATGGAATTCAGTATATGTTTCATTCAACATTTGATGAAGCATTGTTAACTTACCAGAAGTGGGTTCTCCTTTTCTTGCAACAGCAGCTGGAGGGATACTGGGAACAGATGTTGGCTCTTTTCTAGGAGCAGCCAAGTCATCCTGAATTTTCAATTGTTCCACAACACCCTCTGTGATCCTCAGAGGAGGATCAGTCCTCTCCCTCAGAGGGGAAATTGAAGAAGCCCCTGAAATCCCAAGGAAAATGAGAAATCTTTTTCATGATTTAAAATTCATGATTATCCGAAGGACTTACCACTACTGATAAAGAGTTTAGTTGTGGACTTCTTCCTCTGATGCCTTTGCTTCTTTGGCTTTTTAGGATTGTCGGCAGTCTCCATTATAGGTACCTGAATGGGAGAATGGAAATCCATGTCCAACTCCTCATCCATGGCCTGTTGGCCCAAATATATCTCACCCGACTCATGAGGAGATTCAGCAGCAGCCCCGATGGCAGTACCACCAGGGCTATACTGTGGTGAAGGAACCTCATTAGTTCCTTTATTTGCAAGATTCAAGATGAAGAAAATAACTTCCTTGAGTAACAAAGTTTCGACTGAAACCAAGTTTCAAAGCAAATAAGTAAAGAAAACTTACATCTTCATGGGCCATGTAATCGTGCCACTCCTCATCAGTCCCCTCAGTGGCCCCACGATCTATGATTTCCTTCACCCGCTTGGTGACAGGAATGGAATCATCGGTGGCATATATGAGCATTTACATCTCTCTGATATAAGCTCGCACTTCATTGAGGCTATCTTCGAAATTAATATCGGTAGAAGCCAGAAGAGTCCCTATTCCAGGGAGATGTAGCCCCTCGCATAAATCCAGCCAGGTAGTTTCAATACCACAGTATAAACTCTGCCATGTCTAGACAGCCTCTGGTCGTAGATATTCAGTGTGTGTACCAGAAGGCTGCGAGGAAGGTCCTACAATCTTCGACTTCAATTTCTTCCCAGATCCTGCAACTACAGATAGAGAATAAGAAAATAAGAATTATTTCTTTATAAAATAGTAATGATTAAAGTACCCCAATGAAGTAACTTACCAGGAGTTGATGGGGTAGGTATTTTGATTCTGACTGGAGGATTATATCGGGCATGGGGCCGCTTTTCCACTTGTTGTGCCTCCTCATCCCCATCAGGGGAATCCAGTGAATCATTCCTAGAGGAGGAATTTGGCGAATCAGCTTCAGGTGGGGAAGCATCACCTTCATGAGGAAGGGTTTCTTTCTCTACAGTCCTATTCCTTTTCCCCACCTGATAAACTGGGTGATTCAACACCCCTTTAGGGTATCATGCTATCCAGTGCTCGGCATACCATCTAGTCAAGTTATGTGCCGATCTTTCAACTGGTAGTTCAAACACCACCCCAGTCTTCTCCCTAGACGTCAGCAACCACAATTGCCAAGAAACCATCGGATGTAGCTCTAACCTGACATGTACAGGGGGAGATACGGAAATCTGTTGCAAACACTTGAATTGGCGTGCAAATCTATATAAAGCATATTCCTCACATATAATCTCTCCGTCAATCTTGGCGACCAATACACCATCTCTGCAAGCCAGCATATATGCCCTCAAATCCAAGTGGGCTGTTCCATCATCAACAAACCGCCCGATTGGTGGATTTCCATAGGGAAAGAAGTTTAATTCCTTAAACATGCTCAGCCTCACTTTCATGTCATAGGAATTAAGATCTAATGGATTAATTCTAGAGAATTCTTGCACGGATGGCCTGAAATAACTTCCAGGAATTTGTACTCCATTGTGTACATTATAAGTCCTGAAGTGAGTGGCGATCCATCCCCATAAAACTTGGAATGGTCCTACTATTCTCAAAGAAGATTTACCCATGAAGACATGAAGTAAACTCCTGTGAATCTTTGCTAAAATGGGGGTATCCAACCCAACCATTTTTCTCTCATCCAACTTTGTCGCAATAACCAAGGTCCCTGGCCTGACGCCTCCCTTCGAGTCCCTGACTGATAAGAGATAAACGCTGAGCCATAAAGCCAAGAAGTCCGCCAGACGAGTATTCTTTGGGATCCTTTGATTCAACTCATATCCCCATTTCTCAAACTCTCCTGCTTCTATATTTGGACAGAATGTTCCTGGAGCACCCCTCTTCTCGGTTTTTGGGCAGGTGGTAGGACGGGTGGGCCTCTTATCCTTGGATTTCTTTTTCTTGGATCCTTTCTCCTTCGGTGTAACACCCGAGACTTTTATGAGAAATATTTTTGTTTTTATAAATCATAAAAGGAATCTTTCACTACACACAACACTATCTTGGCTTGCTTTACACGCAATCGCGACCTTCCTCGATAGCTTGCGTCGTACGCAATACCGAGTTTCACTAAACAATGATATGCTATTAAAATATTATTAAAACAAGCCGTTATGAATAGTAATAAACACTTTTTGAAATTTTATAAATTTTATTTTTCAAAATGGACTTCATTTTTGGATTCGGAATATCGAAATTAGCCTAGGGTGAAATTTTGGTATTTTTCTGAAAACTTTCAATTTTTGATGAATAGTGAAACCACTAAGTGGTAGTTAAAAAAACTGAATTTTTCATAAAAATTAATTTTACCGCTTCTATGAGTGTAATTTCAAAAATACAAGAGACACGGTTTATGTCAGTAAGTAAAATGTGGTTCAATGAGATGAAAATAATTTTTGGTGAATAGTAACTTTTTACTTTTATTTACCACGGTTAAAAGTAAATAGGGTAATTAAGGGTAAAAATGATATTATTATTACCGTAACAAATGTCATAATTATATTGGATAAGTTTAATTCGACCAAAAACAAACTTAGGAATAAAATATGACCATTTAGTCCCACTTGGATTAGATTAGGACATTTATTATTAATTTATTTAAAGAATGGTTAAAATAGTTAAAATCAAAGTTTAATAAGTAAATAATTTTTAATATAAGGTTATACATAAGATAAATTCGACTATAAATATTCATTAGAAATCTAAAAATATTTCCTACATAATGGTATTTTATTTGTAATTTTTATACATTAAATAATTTAATTTATTTATGACACAAAGATGATGCAGTAATTATCTTATTAATGAAATATTGACATAATTGATGTTATAAATACCAAAATAAATGTAATTTGAGACTTTTTATGAATTCCACTAATTTTATAGGTTAATATGACATGTTAGTATTGATTTAATTAACTTTTTTTGAACTAATAATTCTGTTATGATTTTCACAAAAATCAATTACTAAATAGTGTCAAAATTGACATAAAATAGTTTTTAAAACAAATATTATATTATTAATTGTTATTTTATTCATAAAAATCTAAGTTTAGGAAAAATGACTTAGATAAGGTTATATATATTAATAATAAACAAATTGGGGTTCGTTTGGCTGCTTATAGTAAGTTTATTAACCTTATAGTATAAGAACACAAGAATACACGGTAAAAGTAAAATTATTTAACTTAATGTTAAATCTAAATGATAAGGTTAAAATAGGAACCTAAACTTGTCTAAATTCTATTGGATGAGATTATTTAGACCCATACCCACCTTATCTTCGAAATAAATCAATTTGGAGCTATTTAAAACAGAACTTGACTTTATAATAAAATAATATTTTTAGTTTTTCCAAAGGAGCCCCTCTCCTCCCTTATAAAAGGGAACCTCCTCCCCCCTCTTCCTCACACCACTTTGAGCCTTCAAGCTCGGCCAAACCCTGCCAATTTCTCCTCTTCACTTCCCTAGAGACATCCAAGATATCCTGGTCTTCTTCAAAGACCAATTTTAGTGCCCTAAAAGGAGGTCTCAAAGAAGCACTTCAAAGAAGAGGTAATGTCCGTTACCGATTCTTTCATCTTTATTTCTTCTTCCACTTCTTCTTCTTTAGTTGTTTCATTATGAAGTAATAACATCAGTATCACTCATATAATGATATTTTAAGTATGAAACAACCCTATTTCACCATCTATCCATCCTACGGAAAATGAAATCACCGCGCATGCGTACGTACGAAATACCCTCTCCACGCCGTGGTGTAATCTATTTTCCACCACCACCTTACTTGGATGGGTATAATGGTGTAAATAATGACTATATATGATTATTGTAAAGTGATATTGATTCTTAAATAGTATACATACACTCCAATACAATTCCATGATCATGGGAATGATATCATCGTTCGTGCGTACGTACGGAATACCGTCTCCACGATGTGATGCGACTCGTTCTACATGATATTCATTACATAATGATTATATAAATGAATTGAATGAATGGATATGATATATATTACACTAATAAAATTCTGTAAATGAGTTATCTATAACCTAAAGATAAGAATAAGAATTTATTCGACAAAACAGGCATAAGAACAAAAAGTAATAAACACCCGAATAACAAGTTGTAATGAAATATTACTAATAAGAAGCTAAGAATATGACCATATGTGATATCATAACAATTAGTATGATTCTGTAATAAGTCAATAACATTATTTAAATCATTATACAGGAGGTTCGGACACGTACAAAGCATATCGGACCTAAGGTAAGGGATAATTTTACAAATGTCATTTTTATCTGAGATTGCTTATTCGTAAGTATTTACTGGGGCTATTTCTATCATTTCAATGTTTTATAAAAGTGTTTTCATGTATGTATAAAGTCATTTTTACCCATTTTTTATTTTTATTACATGGTATGTATAGAATCTTTCTCTTATTTACGTTACGAGGTACTTTTTTTGACTTTTCTGACAAAAGTACGAGGAGAATGTTATTTTTAACTTATATGGCGTGAATAGATTTTTTTATGGTTTTATAAAGCCTTGTTTTCATGTATCTTCCTCCAAAAGATTTCATGACTATTTTCAACAAAATCCTTTTCTTTTAAAATTTCAAGATGTTTTGTGAAAAGAAATTGATTTTGAAGAAGAAAGGAATTTTCCTCAAGAATTCATTTCAAGTGTTTTATCAAAATCATTTTCCATCTAAGATGACATTATTTCATATGTGTATGTTTCAAGTATAATGTCTCTATGATTTACATGGTTTCACTATTCTTATGATGAAATGATATCCATTTATTTTATATGGATTATGTTATGATGGGATGATGTTTATGATACCCATTTAATTCTTTGGGTTATGATGAATGATTTATGTTTATGTTTTGGCACAAGTAAGAATGATTTCATTATGAGATGGGTGGGACCTATATCTCCCTCCAATGCATTGGGTAAAGATTTTATATCTCATGAGATAGACATGGCTAGAACGGCAGGTTAAACCGGTTCATTGAAATAGGACTGAAACGAGGAGTGAACTCGGTTCAGAAATGGACTTTTTCCACTAAGATAGTCTTGGCAATGAGTCTTGATTAATAAGAAATGATTCTCTATGATTATATGTGTATGCCACAAAGTTTCATGTTTTAAGTTATGATTATTGGGATTACATTTCACTACTATGATTTATCCCATGTTATGAAATTATGATTTCTTTTGCAGGTTAAGATTTCCAAAAGTTATGTTCTTATGTATATGATGTGATTGATATTTCTTTTTTTTACCCTTACTGAGAATTTGAGCTCACCCTTTTGTATGTTTTCTTTCCCCAGGTCAGGAAGAAGGTTATTAAGTAAGATATGTCAAAAGGGACTATAGATATGATGGAATAAATGGGAGACAATGTAGATGCTTTATGAACCAGTTGTTTATGTTTCCCAGTTTCTAAAGACACTATACCTATACGGTCCTTTCCTGGTTTTGTTATATGTTGTAATAAGTGTGCTTCAATTCTGAAGTAATAACAATGTATGTAAAGTATGGGTCGTTATAGTTGGTATCAGAGGAAAGGTATAGTCAACCTTTGGAAACTAGGATGTGAAAGCCTTAGTAAGAATCCTAAGGATAAGTCTAAGCATAGAACACAATCTTAGTGTTTTAGAAATGGCCATGAATAACCTAGGATAAGACCTTAAGTGTGAAATTTTATTCTTGATTATGTGGTTTTCCTATTATAATTAGTGTTGCTCGCACTATTCTTCTTGGTTTTAGTCAATGGCTGGAACCCGAGGGAACCGTGTTAATGCGGAATGCGATGGGCAATGCAATGATTGTCCCCCTAAGAAACCAAACGTTATGGGAGCTGGAATGAAAAATCTTATAGCCATGCTCACACAACTTTCTCAAGCTATGAATCATGCAGGACTTCCAAACGAGCAAAGGAAGGAGCAACATTCTGTTGAATCCTTCACGAGACAGCGTCCACCTTCATTCAGCGGGTCTACTGATCCATTAGTTGCTGAACAATGGATTAGTACTACTGAAAAGATATTTTTAGTTCTTCAATGTTCTGAACATGATAAAGTCATCTTAGAAGTATATCGTTTGGAAGGTGATACTGATCAATGGTGGAATCTTATTAAGAATATGAGGCAAAGGGATGAAATTGAGTCCATGGAATGGGACGAGTTCAAGAACATATTTTTCAATAAGTACTTCCCTCATATTCTCCGAACAAAGATAGAGAAGGAGTTTCTTGAACTAAAGCAAAAGGATGATGAATCTGTTGGTACCTATGAAGCAAATTTTACAAGACTTTCAAGGTACGCTTCTGGTATTATAATCCAACCTGAGAGTAAGATCGATCGATTCTTTAGTGGCTTAAAACCAAGTCTTCGAAGGTCGTTAGCCATAAGGGACTTCAATAGCTACATGGAAATCGTTCGATGTGCTCTCAAATTCGAGATGGAGATTGGAGTAACCCATCAGTCATATGGGTTTGATAAGAAGAGGAAAATGGAATTCAAAGGAAAATCTAAAGAGCACACTGAAAGGAAGATGAGATTTCCCTTATTCTCAAAGTGTGGAAAGAAACATGGAGGGAGTTGTCTTAAAGGGACAAGTAAATGTTTCAAATGTGGAAAGGAAGGTCATAGGGAATTTTAATGCCGCAATGATGGGAAGAAGATGTCTAATGATGCAAACAAAGGAAGGGATACACAGAATGAACCTACTACACTTTAATGTTTCAAGTGCAAGGAGATGGGGAATTATGCCAATTAATGCCCAAATCCAAGGGTTGATGATGATGGTCGACGTCAACAAACTCTTAAGGCTAAAGACAAAGGAAAGTCACATGCAATTTCTATAAGCGATGTGGAGTACGATAACAATGTGGTGAAAGGTACACTTACCATCCACTCTAAAGTAGCAAATGTTTTATTTGATTCTGGATCCACCCACTCTTTTATTTCTGAAGAATTTTCTAAGGATATCACCATATTACCTCAACAATTAGATGTTGAGTTATCTGTGACAACCCCTAATGGCACAATAGTCGCATCAAAAGTTTATAATTCTTCTCCAATAGAAGTTTGTGGGAAAGTGCTTCCTGCAAATCTTGTGATCCTTCCTATAGTGGAATTTGATGTGATTCTTGGCATGTATTTCCTTTCTTTATATGGAGCTAATATCAATTTCCAAAGAAGGGAAGTCACATTTCATATTCCAGATCAATCTATGATCGTCTATCAATGCAAGGATGAACATAACCTTCCAGTGGAAATTTCTTCCATCTTATGGGTCTTGATTCCACTAAATGAAGGTTATTTATCTCAAATGGTTGGTGAGAAACTCACGATTAAGAATATGCCCATTGTACGGGAGTTTTATTATGTCTTTTCGGAGGAATTACCGGGTCTTCCACCAAATCGTGAAGTTGAGTTTTCAATAGAACTCGTACCGGGTGCTTTTCCTATTTAAAAGACACCTTATAGAATGGCCCCAATTGAGTTGCAGGAATTGAAGAAGCAACTCCAAGAGAATCTTGATAAGGGGTTCATACGCCCTAGTGCGTC
The DNA here is from genome assembly GCA_963277665.1 of Viscum album. Classification (NCBI taxonomy): domain Eukaryota; kingdom Viridiplantae; phylum Streptophyta; class Magnoliopsida; order Santalales; family Viscaceae; genus Viscum; species Viscum album. The sequence continues at coordinate 214,763,460 of OY728163.1, forward strand.
ACCTTGGGGAGCACCTATTCTGTTTGTTAAGAAGAAAGATGGATCAATGAGACTCTGCATTTATTATCGAGAAATTAACAAGATCACTATCAAGAACAAATATCCTCTCCCGCGCATTGATGACCTATTTGACCAACTACACAGAGCTCAATACTTTTCCAAGATTGATATTCGTTCAGGGTATCATCAATTAAGGGTCAAAAGGGAGGATATACCAAATACGGCTTTTCAAACAAGGTATGGACACTATGAATTTATAGTGATTCCATTTAGTCTTACTAATTCCCCTGTTATCTTCATGGATCTGATGAATAGAGTCTTTAGAGACTATCTTGATCAGTTTGTGGTTGCCTTTATAGACGATATTATTGTCTATTAAAAGAGCAAGGAAGAACATGAATATCACTTGATAATTATATTGAAGACCCTGAGAAATGATAAGCTTTATTACAAATTTACCAAGTGTGAATTTTGGCTTCAAAAAGTTTCATTTTTGGGTCACATAATCTCAAAAGAGGGGATATCTGTGGATCCAGCAAAAATAGAGGTTATCGAAAGATGGTCGAGACCAACAACAGTAACTGAGATCCGAAGTTTTCTTGGTTTGGCTGGATATTATTGACGTTTTGTGAAAGATTTTTCATGATTATCTAATCCACTCACCAAGTTGACTCGGAAAGGAGTTAAGTTTGTTTGGATGGAGGAATGTGAAGAGAATTTCAAGGAGTTGAAAAGAAGGTTATCCAGTGCACCTGTACTCACACTTCCTTGTAGTGGAGAAAGGTTTGTGATCTACAGTGATGTATCCAAGAAGGGATTGGGGTGTGTTCTTATGCAAAATGATATGGTGATAGCTTATGCCTCATGACAATTGAAAATACATGAGCAAAATTACCCAACTCATGATTTGGAGTTAGCTGCGGTAATCTTTGCATTAAAGATTTGGAGGCATTATCTTTATGGAGAAAGGTGTGACATTTATACTGATCATAAAAGTTTAAAGTATATTTTCATACAAAAGGAGCTGAATATGCGCCAAAGAAGATGGTTGGAGCTGATTAAGGATTACGACTGCTCAATCCATTACCACCCTGGGAAAGCAAACAAGGTGGCAGATGCATTAAGTCGACAAGACCATGCCAGTTTATCCATGATGAGGATAAAAAAAGATCCAATATTTATGGATTTACAAAGGATGGATCTTGGAATTATAATTAAAGGGGAAAAATCATATCTTTCTCAAATGAATGTTCAACCATCTATACATTTAAAGATTAAAGAGGCACAGAAAGAAGATGTCGAGTTACAAAAGAAGGTGAGAAATGTTCCTGAATTCAACCTTGATTGTGATGGGATAATAAAGTTCAGGAATCGGGTTTGTGTTCCTCCCATACCTGAATTAAAGAAGGAGCTACTGGATGAGGCTCATAGTTCTTTATTCTCCATTCATCCTGGAAGCACGAAGATGTATAGGGGCCTGAAAGAGTACTTCTGGTGGGATGGCATGAAAAGAGATGTTGCTGAATATGTCTCTCGATACTTGGTTTGTCAGCAAGTTAAAGCTGAGAGACAGAAGTCTAAGGGGATGTTACAACCATTACCCATACCCGAATGGAAATGGGAAAACATCACTATGGACTTTGTCACCGGACTTCCTAAAATATCCAAAGGCAATAATGCTATCTGGGTCATAGTTGATCGTCTTACAAAGTCTTCACACTTCATCGCTATTAGAGAGGATTTCTCTCTGGATTAGCTTGTCAGGATATATGTGAAGGAAGTGGTAAGATTGCATGGAGTGCCACTTTATATTATATCTGATCGGGATCCGAGGTTTACCTCAAAGTTTTGGTGAAGTCTTCAGCATACTCTGGATACAGAGTTGAGTTTCAGCACTGCTTATCATCCTCAGAAAGACGGTCGGTCTGAGAGGACGATTCAAAATCTAGAAGATATGTTGAGAGCTTTATCTATGGATTTCAAAGGTGGTTGGTATCAACACCTACCTTTGGTGGAATTTTCTTATAATAATAGCTTTCACTCCAGTATTCAGATGGCTCCTTATGAAGCTCTCTATGGAAAGAAATGCAGGACTCCAACTTGTTGGGATGAAGTTGGGGAAAGAAATCTATTAGGACCCGATCTCGTTGATGAAATGGCAGAAAAGGTCAGATCTATTCAACAACACATAAGAGCAGCTCAGAGTCGACAGAAAAGTTATGCCGACAACCGAAGAAAAGACCTGGAGTTTGAAGTGGGTGATAAAGTGTTCTTACGAATATCTCCCTGGAAGAGGGTCATGATATTTGGAAAGAAGGGGAAGTTGATCCCTAGATATATCGGTCCTTTCGAAATACTGGATCGTGTTGGGAAGGTAGCTTACTGATTGGAGCTTCCACCGAATCTCTCTCAAGTTCACGATGTGTTCCATGTATCTCTCGTGAGAAAGTACATACCTGATCCTTCACATGTACACAGCTCAGAAGTTGTACCGCTGGAGCAAGATCTTTCTTATGAAGAACAGCCGATAGAGATTCTGGATCGTAGCGAAAAAGTCCTACGAAACAAGACCACTCGATTGGTGAAAGTTTTATGGAAGAACCACCAATTAGTAGAAGCTACATGGGAGCTTGAGGATATGATGAGGGAGAGGTATCCTCATCTGTTTGTTACAAAGTGACGAATTTCGAGGGAGAAATTCATTTTAAGGGGGGTAGAATGTAACACCCGAGACTTTTATGAGAAATATTTTTGTTTTTATAAATCATAAAAGGAATATTTCACTACACACAACACTATCTTGGCTTGCTTTACATGCAATCGCGACCTTCCTCGATATCTTGTGTTGTACGCAATACCGAGTTTCACTAAACAATGACATGCTATTAAAATATTATTAAAACTAGCCGTTATGAATAGTAATAACCACTTTTTGAAATTTTATAAATTTTATTTTTCAAAATGGACTTCATTTTTGGATTCGGAATATCGAAATTATCCTAGGGTGAAATTTTGGTATTTTTCTCAAAACTTTCAATTTTTAATGAATAGTGAAACCACTAAGTGGTAGTTAAAAAAACTGAATTTTTCATAAAACTTAATTTTACCGCTTCTGGGAGTGTAATTTCAAAAATCCGAGAGGCACGGTTTATTTCAGTAAGTAAAATGTGGTTCAATGAGATGAAAATAATTTTTTGTGAATAGTAACTTTTTACTTTTATTTACCACGGTTAAAAGTAAATAGGTTAATTAAGGGTAAAAATGATATTATTATTACCCTAACACATGTCCTAATTCTATTGGATAAGTTTAATTCAACCAAAAACAAACTTAGGAATAAAATATGACCATTTAGGCCCACTTGGATTAGATTAGGACATTTATTATTAATTTATTTAAAGAAGGGTTAAAATAGTTAAAATCAAAGTTTAATAAGTAAATAATTTTTAATATAAGGTTATACATAAGATAAATTCGACTATAAATATTCATTATAAATATAAAAATATTTCCTACATAATGATATTTTATTTGTAATTTTTATACATTAAATAATTTAATTTATTTATGACACAAAGATGATGCAGTAATTATCTTATTAATGAAATATTGACATAATTGATGTTATAAATACCAAAATAAATTCAATTTGAGACTTTTTATGAATTCCACTAATTTTATAGGTTAATATGACATGTTAGTATTGATTTAATTAACTTTGTTCGAACTAATAATTCTGTTTTGATTTTCACAAAAATCAATTACTAAATAGCGTCAAAATTGACATAAAATAGTTTTTAAAACAAACATTATATTATTAATTGTTATTTTATTCATAAAAATCTAATGTTTAGCCAAATGACTTAGATACGGTTACATATATTAATAATAAACAACTTGGGGTTCGTTTGTCTGCTTATAGTAAATTTATTAACCTTATAGTATAAGAACACAAGAAGACACGAAAAAAGTAAAATTATTTAACTTAATGTTAAATCTAAATGATAAGGTTAAAATAGGAACCTAAACTTGTCTAAATTCTATTGGATGAGAGTATTTCGACCCATACCCACCTTATCTTATAAATAAATCAATTTGGAGCTATTTAAAATTGAACTTGACTTTATAATAAAATAATATTTTTAGTTTTTCCAAAGGAGCTCCTCTCCTCCCTTATAAAAGGGCACCTCCTCCCCCCTCTTCCTCACACCACTTTGAGCATTCAAGCTCGTCCAACCCCTACCAATTTCTCCTCTACACTTCCCTAGAGACATCCTAGATGTCCTGGTCTTCTTCAAAGACCAATTTTAGTTCCCTAAAAGGAGGTCTCAAATAAGCACTTCAAAGAAGATGTAATGTCTGTTACCGATTCTTTCATCTTTATTTCTTCTTCCACTTCTTCTTCTTTAGTTGTTTCATTATGAAGTAATAACATCAGTATCACTCATATAATGATATGTTAAGTATGAAACAACCCTATTTCACCATCTATCCATCCTACGGAAAATGAAATCACCGCGCGTGCGTACGTACGAAATACCCTCTCCACGCCGTGGTGTAATCTATTTTCCACCACCACCTTACTTGGATGGGTATAATGGTGTAAATAATGACTATATATGATTATTGTAAAGTGATATTGATTCTTAAATAGTATACATACACTCCAATACAATTCCATGATCATGGGAACGATATCATCGCTCGTGCGTACGTACGGAATATCGTCTCCACGATGTGATGTGACTCGTTCTACATGATCTTCATTGCATAATGATTATATAAATGAATTTAATGAATGAATATGATATATATTACACTAATAACATTCTGGAAATGAGGTATCTATAACCTAAAGAGAAGAATAAGAATTTATTCGACAAAACACGCATAAGAACAAAAAGTAATAAACACCCAAATAACAAGTTGTAATGAAATATTACTAATAAGAAGCTAAGAATATGACCATATGTGATATCATAACAATGAGTATGATTCTGGAATAAGTCAATAACATTATTTAAATCATTATACAGGAGGTTCGGACACGTACAAAGCATATCGGACCTAAGGTAAGGGATAATTTTGCAAATCTCATTTTTATCCGAGATTGCTTATTCGTAAGTATTCACTGGGACTATTTATATCATGTCCATGTTTTATAAAAGTGTTTTCATGTATGTATAAATTCCTTTTTACCCATTTTTGTTTTTTATTACGTGGTATGTATGGAATCTTTCTCTTATTTACGTTACGAGGTACTTTTTTTTACTTTTCCGACAAAAGTACGAGGAGAATGTTATTTTTAACTTATACGGCGTGAACGGATTTTTTATAGTTTTATAAAGCCTTGTTTTCATGAAGCTTCCTCTAAAATATTTCATGACTATTTTCAACAAAATCCTTTTCTTTTAAAATTGCAAGAAGTTTTGTGAAAAGAAATTGATTTTGAAGAAGAAAGGATATTTTCCTCAATAATTCATTTCAAGTGTTTTATCAAAATCATTTTCCATCTAAGATGACATTATTTCATATGTGTATGTTTCAAGTATAATGTCTCTATGATTTACATGGTTTCACTATTCTTATGATGAAATGATATCCATTTATTTTATATGGATTATGTTATGATGGGATGATGTTTATGATACCCATTTAATTCTTTGGGTTATGATAAATGATTTATGTTTATGTTGTGGAACAAGTAAGAATGATTTCATTATGAGATGGGTGGTACCTATATCTCCCTCCAATGCATTGGGTAAATATTTTATATCTCATGAGATAGACATGGCTGGAACGGCAGGTTAAACCGGTTTAGTGAAACCGGATTGAAACGAGGAGTGAACTCGGTTCATAAATGGACTTTGTCCACTAAGATAGTCTTGGCAATGAGTCTTGACTAATAAGAAATGATTCTCTATGATTATGTATGTGTGACACAAAGTTTCATGTTTTAAGTTGTGATTATTGGGATTACATTTCACTACTATGATTTATCCCATGTTATGAAATTATGATTTCTTTTGCAGGTTAAGATTTCCAAAAGTTATGTTCTTATGTATATGATGTGATTGATATTTCTTTTGTTTACCCTTACTGAGCATTTGAGCTCGCCCTTTTGTATGTTTTCTTTCCCCAGGTCAGGAAGAAGGTTATTAAGTAAGATATGTCAAAAGGGACTATAGATATGATGGAATAAATGGGAGACGGTGTAGACGCTTTATGAACTAGTTGTTTATGTTTCCCAGTTTCTAAAGACACTATACCTATACGGTCCTTTCCTAGTTTTGTGATATGTTGTAATAAGTGTGCTTCAATTCTGAAGTAATAACAATGTATGTAAAGTACGGGTCATTATATTCGGCTCCTTCTCCTTTGGCTCCATATCTTTCTTCTCAATAATAAATATATTCATCCACTCCTCTGGATGAATATCCTTTCTAGAATGAGTTAAGGAGGTCTCTGAACTCTTGATCCTGTGGAAGATTTTAAATAATTCCCAATCCAAAGCAGGAGTCTTCTCTGAATCATTCCAAGTCACCTTGGGAGGGATGAATTAATCATACATGTCACCCAAAATTGGAGCCCCTGAGATCCTGTGGACATCCCACAGACTGATGCCTACTTCTCCATGAGTCAGATGGAAAGAATTGGTTTCTTGGCTCCAGTGGCTGAGTATCTCCGACACAAAGTTATCATTTCTATAAACATATGTTTGCCCAACCCAAACAGCTTCATATATCGCAACTACTTTCAGATCTTTGACAAACTCTACACACACTAGTACAAAAATCTTTTTTTACGTCACCATTTTTCACGTCGGTTTTTTATAACCGACGTGAAAATACATTTTCACTGATTTTTCACGTCGGTTATATAAGAGCCGACGTTAAAAATCCATTTTATCTGATTTTTCACGTCGGTTATTATATAACCGACGTGAAAAATCAACGTACATCACTTTTCCATGTCGGTTATTAAATAACCGATGTGAAAAATCATTTTCCAGGAAAATATATTAAAATTTTCACTTATTTTTCACGTCGGTTATTAAATAACCGACGTGAAAAATCGATTTTTGTGACTTTTTCACGTCGGTTATTTAATAACCGACGTTAAAAGGTATTTTTCACATCGTTTATTAAATAACCGGCGTGAAAAATGTTTACCAAAATGTAGTTGATTTCACAATCTTTAATTTGACAGGTCACAGAGCTCAAACGGAGTTACAGATTAAAAGTTATGGCCTTCAGAAGTTGATCATCTCTAAACGATGTGTTAAGGATGTCCAACTTCTGAAGGCCATAACTTTTAAGCCGTAACTCCGTTTGAGCTCTGTGACCTGTAAAATTAAAGCTTGGAAAATGAGCTACATTTTTATAAACTTTTTTCACGTCGGTTATGAAATAAACGACGTGAAAAATAACTTTTAATTTCGGTTATTAAATAACCGCGTTAAAAAGTCATGAAAATCAATTTTTCACGTCGGTTATTTAATAACCGACCTAAAAAATGTTTACCAAAATGTAGTTGATTTCTCAAGATTTATTTTGACAGGTCACGGAGCTCAAACGGAGTTACGGATTAAAAGTTATGGGCTTCAGAAGTTGATCATCTCTAAACGATGTCTTAAGGATGCCCAACTTCTGAAGGCCATAACTTTTAATCCGTAACTCCGTTTGAGCTATGTGACCTGTCAAATTAAAGCTTGGAAAATGAAATACATTTTTGTAAACGTTTTTCACATCGGTTATTAAATAACCGACTTGAAAAATAACTTTTAACGTCGGTTATTAAATAACCGACATGAAAAATAACTTTTAACGTCGGTTATTAAATAACCGACGTGAAAGTCATGAAAATCAATTTTTCACGTCGGTTATTTAATAACCGACGTGAAAGAGTGACGAAGATTGATTTTTCACGTCGGTTTTATAATAACCGACGTGAAAAATAAGTTAAAATTTTAATATCTTTTCACATCGGTTATCATAAAACCGACGTGAATGATATTTTTAATATCCCGCTAACGCGAAATTTCAATTTTTTTACATCGCGGCATCGAAATTTTGAATTGCCGCCTAAAATTTTTAATACCGCGTTTTCTCATAGAATCTCAATTATATGTTTCCATTATACACCCATCCTAATTTGACGATCATTTATTTCAACCATTATCGTTCCCCCAAATCGACTCTTTTTCTCTCGAACGTGAATCAATTATTTATTCTTTCCGCGATCTCGTCAAGGTATATTTAATCATACATCCATGGTTTATGGTTTTTATGATTTTTTTTCTTAATTGATATACCATTTTATGATCATTTCATTCAACCATCATCTTTCCACCGAATCAACTTGTTTTATCTTCAACGTGAATCAACGATTTCTTATTTCCGCGGCCTCGTCAAAGTATTTGTAATTATTTTCCCATGATTTATATTTTCTATGAGTAGTTTTCTTAATTGATATACCATTTAATGATTGTTAATTTATTATAATGATGGATGATTCTTTATATCATGATAAAACTACAAATCCCCCTACGGATTCAAAAATTCCTTTTAATATGAAGCTACGGTTGGCTCATTGAATCTTTCCTCAGAAAAAAATATCAAAGTTCTGATGGTCATAACTTTTGATCCGTAAATCCGTTTGAGCTCTATGACCTGTCAAATGAAAGCTTAGAAAATTTTCTACAAGATAATATACATTTTTTACGTCGGTTATTTAATAACAGAAGTTAAAAATAACTTTTAACGTCGGTTATTAAATAACCAACGTAAAAAATGACTTATAACGTCGGTTTTTTCAAAAACCGACGTAAAAAATGGCTTCTTATCTCCATTTTCCAGAATGTATTTCACGTCGGTTTTTAAAAACCAACATTAAAAACTATATTACCCCATTTTTTACGTCGGTTATTAAATAACCGACATAAAAAATCATATTTTTAACGTCGCTCGCAATAACGTCACCTAAAAACCGACGTTAAAAAGAAAAAAAAACCGACGTAAAAAAAGGTTTTTGTACTAGTGACAGGTTTGTCAAACCCAGTATGCCCACATCCAAGTTGGCTTCACACCTCCCCCAGGACGGAAGTCCCAACTTTTCTTCCAGCCTTTGGATTGATCCATCTGAGCGTTTCGTAAGATTGAGGTATGACAACGTGGTTGCATCTCGGGCTTATGAGGTTTCAGATCTGGTGTACAAGGGATGTGATGCATAATATGGGCCTTCTCCACTATTACAACATTTATAAATCCTCCTCCACATGAGATATTTGCTAAAGCAAAATTGGTGTAATTATGAAACCAAGAAAATGGGAGATAGTTCTTTGCTTCAGGAATAGTAACTTCTCGCAGATGATCATAGCCATACAAAGGTAAATAAATGCTTTAGGGAAAGTCATGATGATACTTCTTCAAATACTTATCCAAATCTGGGAGAGTGCTGTCACAGACAGTATAGTAATCATGGCCAATGATGCTCATCATATCATCAAGTCGCTTGCTTGCCAGTTCATCAGTCGTTCCGATTCTCTTGGGAGCCATTGAATCTGCACAAAAGTTGAATAAATTAACTCTTAAATGGGTTTATTTTTCATAAAATTTGTGAAGGAATTCGAAAAAAATGGCAAAGGCATTAAGACGTGCAAGTCTAAACTAGGTTCGCAAGTGTGGATGTGTCGCGCAAGTGTTAATGTGACGCGCATGTTTTTGGCATGCAGGTATCACCGCGCAAATCCAGATACCTTGAATACAGCGCGATAACGAAGAAAAGCGAAAAAAAGAGCAAACTTGCGCGTCGAAGGTGACCTGCACAGTGAGAGCTCGAAAATCCAGAATTAGGTGCTATGCACGACAAATGGTTGCATATTTATAGGCCATTCTGCCCACTTGCGCGCCTAAATCCAGCGCGCTCCATCCTTACGCGACTCGCACCTGCGCGACGAGTGTTGCGTGCTGAACACTTGCGCGCCTCTTTCCCTTTGGTTTTCTTCTTTTCCTCAGAGTCACATCCTTATTCTTTCAGATCCAGCTCTGAGGGGGGACTTTTGTTGATGCTCCTTTTCATCACAGAGTCTAAACGAATGAAAAGGGAAATTCTTTAGCTCAAATTGATTCATCCTTTGAAGAAAACATCAAAAATAGACAAAGGCATGAACAAGGCTTCAAATGCACATGCGCCGCGCAAGTTCCCTCATGGTCACGCAAGTACACTTGTGCGCCACCTAATGGGCGTGCAGGTGACTTGCGCGTCCTCTCTGAAAATCACCCAGGGTCTTCTCCAGCCTATAAGTACCCCTATGGGCCCCCCCATTTAAAGGACGAAAAATTATAGAACCTCCAAATTGAGCTCCCAGCTCCCTAGTCTCTTCTCAAAGCTTCCTAACACTTCTAAGGTAATTTATTACCTAGAACGGAAGATCTAAAGAGAGGGAGGAAGGCCTAAGTGTTGAAACTCATCAACACATGCGCGCCTGAGTGGCTAACCCTTAAGGGAACTGTACACACTTGCGCGCCGCCCTGCTCCTTCACCAGTACTTGCGCGCCATCTTCTGGAAAGCCTCTAGGGATAATACCAAGGGTTTGAGCCAAGTATCGCCCAAGTATTACCCTATGGGCTAAAAATTGTGCAATTACCCATGTGCCGCGTAGGTATACCTGCGCGACCAGGACTTGTGTGCCCACGCAGTACCTATGCTCCTGCCAGGACTTGAACGCCCCTATCTTTTTGGGTTCCTCTTCTGCCTATTTCACTTCTCTTACACCTATCCACTTATCCTATTTAGGATTAAGCCTTCAGAACTCTCTCCAAAGCCATTAATGGCATGATTTCCTTGTTGGGTTCCTTATCTGAAAGGAATTTGGTGGAACATCTCTAAAAACCTAGTGATTTATTCATCTTTACATCGCTAAAGTTAAAGAGTTAATTCATTCAAGATCATCCTTTAAAGATGAGAGAATCTTTAACTTGGGCCTCCTTTTCAGGAGTAAGCCCCAGTACAAATTCTCATTAATATTTGGGCATCCTCCTTAGGAGTAAGCCCCAAGTCCTCATTAATTTGGGCATCCTCCTTAGGAGTAAGCCCCAGTCATAATTCCCTTAACCTGGGCCTCCTTTTCAGGAGTAATCCCTAGTCCAAGTTCCCAAATATGGGCCTCCTTTTCAGAAGTAATCCCCAGTCCAAATTCTCATTAATATTTGGTCATCCTCCTTAGTATTAATCCCCAAGTCCTCATTAATTTGGGCATCCTCCTTAGGAGTAAGCCCCAGCCATAATTCCCTTAACCTAGGCCTCCTTTTCAAGAGTAATCCCCAGTCCAAGTTCCCAAATATGCGACTCCTTTTCAAGAGTAATCCCCAGTCCAAATTCTCATTAATATTTGGGCATCCTCCTTAGGAGTAATCCCCAAGTCCTTGTTAATTTGGGCATCCTCCTTAGGTGTAATCCCCAGTCATAATTCCCTTAACCTGGGCCTCCTTTTCAGGAGTAAGCCCCAGTCCAAGTTCCCAAATATAGGCTTCCTTTTCAGGAGTAAGCCCCAACCAAATTCTCTTAACCTGGGCCCCATTTTTCAGGAGTAATCCCCAACCAAAGTCTAAAATATGGGCATCCTCCTTAGGAGTAAGCCCCAAGTCCCTTAATTCTAAAATTCCCTTAACCTAGGCCTCCTCCTTAGGAGTAAGCCCCAATCTTAATTTCTTTTAACCACTCCTATTTTACTTTTGATCTGGGCTTCCTTATCAGGAGTAAAACCCAATCATAAGTCTCCTCTTAACTTGGGAATCTTCCTTAGGAGTAAGCCCCAAGATTAGAGTATCCAAATCTCCATAAATCACATATACCTTTATGGACCATGTTTCTGGATTTTTTCCCTGAAGTAAATATTAATCTTTATCTGTTTGGGTAGTCATACATACATAATCCCCATGTCATTTCTTATGATTTCATCTTTCATGGCACAATTGTATGATTTTACTAATACCTCTTGTTTCTCACACTGAGCATGATTCACGTGAGCTTAGAGTGTAAAAGTAATTATGAAATATTTCCTTGAGTCATGAATCATATATAAATATCATACTCCCTTACTCGAACTACGTGGGTTCTGATTCCTTTTCTAAATAAAGGATACGTAGGTAGCCCATCTGTGGGTACGATCCCAACTCTGAAATAATCCATGTCTTTCTGAATGACAATAAACTTCAAGTGCCCCACTGAGTGGATTTAAAACTAGAATGGTCATCATAATGACCAAGAGATATCTATATAATGTATTAAAGGATATCATTGACTAAGAATCTCTAACAAATACAGATGATTCTCTATCGATGAAGAACCTTGAATACATATAAAAGATTCTCTAAATTTCCAACATATCAATCATTGATTGTCAGATCTAAAGGAAAGCTCATTTTATACTTTGTAATTTAATAAGGATTCATGAACATAACTTAAATATATAAAGAGAGTCCCAGATTAGACAATAATTCACCCCAAAAAGGTGTGATGAGTCCGACCTCCCATCCTATCGACCAATGCAAATTCCTAAGCCTTATCAGTTCACAACTAATGAGCGCCTACCTTTGGAAAGTGGGTCCAAATGGATATGGAATCATTGGATGTTTCCGGTTCTACGAACAAACCCATTAGAAACCGCTTGTAATGTTTGAACCTTAAACCAATGAGGTCATTCCCAATTCCATAGGGAAACACACCCGAACATCTAAATGGACTTCTCCCTACACTAACCTCTAGCCGTGTCGTTGTAACCGCCTGGGAGGAAATTACTACACTATCAATTTGAGGACTAAGATTAAATTTACCTCACTGAAGTACGAATTCATTTCCAAATAGAAATTGCTACTTCAAAATCAAAAACAGAGGTGGGTCACTCTCATCACACCCATTCCTGTTTTCCATTTCAGGTTGGACCGCCCCTGACTAACTTGTCCCAATACACCCATCTTCCACTTTTGGCATGCTACCCACTTTTTCCTTCCCCAAGTGCTTACTTACTTTAATCCTATCACTATAATTCAACACACCTACTGATGCCATTCCTTGACCTCTGGTAGAATTCTACCCACACAACATCACTGTCCTCCAAACCATCATCGGACTCCACTTCCCCCATCAACATTCCCAACATATACACTCCTACCATTCATACACTAACTAAAGAGGGATATGTTCTCACTCAAACCGATTCCAAAATTTGAAACCTACTTATCACCCTAAAATATCCACCAAATCCAATTAAAACTTTCCACATGTATACCCCACTCCTATCCAAGTCGAACTATCCATGATTGACTCATCTTGGAACTCTTATCTTCACTATTGGAATGACACTACATCACATGGACAAGGTTCCCTCAAACTTCAAGTCATTCCAATACCACCCAAATACTCTTACCCAAGTATACTTACATTTTTTTTGGAATTATAGAACCCAACCTCTCTTTCTATAAGTCATTTTCATGTCTTACCACCCCCTTAAATGAATTTAACACAGGTATCACAAATTTCATTTAAAACTACCCTAAGCTTAAAGCCACCACTTGGATTAATATACCACCATAATCAAGGATCACCCAACCTCTTCTAAGAGGCCCAAAATGAACCTCACAGGTTTCTCATTGTCATCCCAGTGCCACTACATCAACTCAACATTCTACTACCAATATCTAGGATTGAATTATCACTCCCCACCTTAGGAGTATCGGTACCATTGCTCTCCATGAGGGATTCCAACCACACAACTTACACTCGATCATAATCCAAACCCAAAAACTTAGACATGGATATCTATATTTTACCAAAATAAGAAAATGAACATCACCCAATGCCCATTTCTAGCTTCCGTGAATGGAACCCATAATGTTTTTTGACACCCATTCCATCTTGAGGACCTCAACTGAAATCGTTGATGGTGTACCTCGCATCATCCAGCTCCATAGATACCACCCCCATGATCATAAAATCCATTATGTCCCTCATCCAACCAAAAAACCTTAAAGTAAATTAGTGTAAAGCTAGAACTTCTCAACATACTTGGGATGATGTCAAGACATTGGGCATGATCGTCACTAGCTAAGGCACGCTAAGAAATTTTTAAAGAACACTACCAACAACTTATCTATTGCTGATGTCACCTCTCACTATAGGACACCATGAACTTCCAAGGATCTGAGGCTTCCCTGCCACACAAAACACATTAGCACTTAACCACCACTGATCAGGTGTGATTTCTTACCAAGACTCACCACTGCTCCATGACCATACACCAAGTAGCCACAAACCAATGTTTCCTATGGCACTACTTCTACCACACCCCTTGAGATCTTTTGATACACCCCTAATAGTTAACAAACAAAAAACAATGGTCCACCACACCAATCAAACCAATTATCTCTCACATAACCATGATTACCACCTTGGTTTCATAGAGAATGATGAATGCTTATCCCAATTGGAATCGCGCCTTACCAACGCGTACCCACATCTGGACCACATTAGTGTTGACCACTCTTACACCGACTTTAGTTCCCATAATCCCACCATCACCTGATCATATCTCAATGCCCACTTACTCAGCTAACCATGGATCTTGGTCCGTCATCCTCATAGCCCCCTAGGAATTATCAATATCTCACCAAAAAACCAAACCATTCATACAAACATGCTCAGCCATGTGACCACCCTCACATCAAGCGTCATCTTAAAAACAAAAGAATATAACCAAGCTTTAGTCATCCTTGTATATCCCCCTCAAAAAAAAAATTTAGACCTCAATTAATCATTATCCAAATATATAGTTCAAGCATCCATACGATACAACCCTTTGAAACAAACATTACAACTAACCACAACCACTCGGGTGCCCTTCTGAATGAACCAGGGAAAAACTATACCATTTACTGAAATGTGATGGTACTCATTATACATTGATTATAACTTTGAATAATCTCACATGATTTATGTTATAAGACAACCAAATCACTAGGCTAGCCTCCCACTAGGTCACCCTTTTTTCCCCTAAAATTTTCAACGTGTAACCACAACTCAAGTCCCGTCACCAAACCATAAACCTTCCCACTTATCCCTCACTAGGATCTAAAACACAACTCTCAAGGTCCCTACTCACAAGGTCACCAAAACCCTAGCACCATAATTATGGTATAGCATGCACTCTGTACAATCATGACCCATGAGAGTTTCCACACTCACATCACCAAACAACTCTTGACAACACAAAGGCCACAACCCTACCAAGGGTGCCCTTATCACATATCCTATGCCATATCATAACTAGAAAGGCCTCACAACCCAAACCAAAGGTCTCAAACTAGGGAACTCTCACTACCCCAAACCACCCATAAAAGGGTCAAAATGACAAAACAAGGAATACCCACTACCTGGTTCATCCAA
Organism: Viscum album; assembly: GCA_963277665.1. Taxonomy (NCBI): domain Eukaryota; kingdom Viridiplantae; phylum Streptophyta; class Magnoliopsida; order Santalales; family Viscaceae; genus Viscum; species Viscum album. The sequence continues at coordinate 214,778,905 of OY728163.1, forward strand.
AAGCTCCATCACCACACATCCTTTCACAATTAACTCATACATCTCTGAACTCAAGCATTAAAATTTTAAACTCCCCATTCACCCGATGCTTTGAAAGTCCCTACCTTATTCATAACCATTATCCAAAACTTTTTCCTCAAAAAACACATCAATTAATGACTGATAAGATTTAACCACATATGTAAAAGATCTCATACTATCAGCCTTAAATTACCCACTATGCATACACTATTCTCATGGTTATCATCATACTTACCCTATTCTATCTATACCATGGGTCATGGCCAATATGGGGTAAACCAAATTACTTAATCACAGGTCTTTCATCTAACAAATTTTTAATCCATTTCCTATTTTACAACCCAAATCTTTTCTCTTAGGCACATTCCCATTTCACAGCATGTTACAATCATCATTTTAACTCATGCACACCTTCATTAAACAAATTTTTTTATTTATTCTTAACATTTATTATATTTTACCCGTTTACATCATATATATTAGACACAATTTTTATTCAAATTCCAGGAAATTAAAATTCATTCCACCCTTCATGTCTCACACACCCATCTCGTGTGTTCCTATCATGATGTATGAAACTTATATCCTTGGGTGCCTAAAGTGATGCATGAATGAAAAACATTATTCCATTCTATCCATGAGATAAATATCATAAATCAATCACATCACACAACATGTGTATCAACCAATGGTGAAATATCATTCAAATATAACAAAACACATCAAGAAAAAAAATTACCACCATAGGTGACTTGGTTTTTCCCTCATACATGGGTTAGATACTCCTAATAACAAGCTCATTACCAAGGCCCGACACATATTAACCTCCTATATACCATCCCAAATAACAATACCTCAGAAAATAACTCCTCTGATACCACTTTGTAACATACTTGACCCAGAAGCTACTAAATCGGTGCCCTGAGTCGGGTAATCACATGACCTCAAACACACCTCCCTATATTCCAAAGGTTACTGACTAGTGGTAGGGGTCTAATAAGCCATGTGGGGAGACTATACCCTCTTTACTAGAGTAAGTAATAATAGATAACAATATAAATAGTGGAAAAAATATGAAATAACCAATAAACATGCATAGATAAACATCTCCCAAAATTGGGTACAAACGAAAAATCAACATTAACCGTGTCATTTCATGATAATAGTGCCAAAATGAAGGAAACCCAAAATAAAGACAATATATGAATCCCCAAAATAGGTCCCGACTCCAAGTCCGTATCCTTGCCAATGTATATCCCAAGCCTAACTCAACTCCCTAGCAACAATCCTTTTCCCTTAACTGAACCTGAAACAATGAAGTCTGCTCGGCTACCTAATGGAAGCCCAAACAGAGTGTGAGTACAACTCAATAGTCAACCACCAATATTGTCTAAAAAATATCTAGTCTAACAGATAGTGAATAAAAGTATGAAGTGAATTGTAAGATAAACAAAAGGATAACTTGTGTGCCATTATATAACCAAGTACACTTAAACCATTTCTATATTTATTACCATTTTCATCATTTATACCACCTTCATTACTTAATCCCTTTTTTATCATGTTTTCCATGGGATAGGCATATACATCATCTACACATGGGTATAAGGCAATCAATCACTATGTATAATGGAATGAGTCAAGTCCCTATCTCACTTGGGATAAAAATTTCATAACAAGACATACAAATTACCTTATAGCCTCAGTCTAGGTAATATCTTTTAATCAAACCATTTGGGGTATAAATCATAAGTCTAAATCCCTAACCCATGCATTCTTGGGCAGGGTTAGAGTATCAGTCCAACCCGACCCATGGGAGGAGCCTTAGTCCTTTATCCCACCACCAAGCCATGTGCACATGCTTATTTATCCATTGAACACAAACATACCATATCACAACCAAACACAACCAATTCCAATAGAAATCACATTACATAATCATCAACATGGGAATTAATACTATACCATAACCCATTAACACATTTTCCATTTACATTACATTACTGTTTAGCCCAATTCCAATTATTATGCCTTAACCCATTAAGTATTTTCAAAAATTCCCATACATTAGCTAATATTCATCAATTACCATACATTAGACCATTTAGCCCATTTATCATTTCACAAGGATTTTCCCACTTATGAATTTCAGGTACAATTTTTATATCACTTAGCAAAACCACTTCATTACGTTCAACCCATTAGGTATACCTCATAATTCCCATATATCAACCCATTAAACATATTCCCCAATTTCCTTATGCAAACTAGTTTACATATTATTTAATTCACAAGACATTTCCAATTTAACATGTTCATTATTTTATATATACTAATCCTTTTGGGCATCTTAACATAATTCATAACCCCTTTGACACAAACTCATTTAAATCAATTAACCCATTACTATGCCATTACAAACAACCCATTAAGCCATTATCAAACCTAGTAACAACTATCAATATTCCATATTCAACTAAACTAACCATGTTAACATGTTCAACAAGGTATCTATGTTATTACATATCAATTCCACACTTGACTCTGTCAATTCCTAGGTTTGGGAATGTCGACTCACCCCATGGGTGGCTCTAAATCATCGTAATCATCCTCGACGCATCCCACAGGGATCATGAGGGGTCTAAATCATTATTTGGATGTTCATTTTACCAAAAATCCCCAAATTTATCCAAAACACATTAATAGGGAAGCAATAACACATATTCATATGCACGAATCCACTTAAAACTGTGGGATATAATATGTAGACCACCTAACTTGAATCTATTGATGAATGAACTCTTAATCATGGATTTAGAACTGGATTCAAGTACCCCTTGAAGCCTTAACCTTGAAACCGCCATATGAAGAAGGTTTTAGGGCTTCAGAAGAAGATCACCCAAGATACAAGCCCTAACCTGAAAAAGAGAGGTAAGAGGGGGATTAGACTCACCCAGATCTTCTATTCACTACCAATAACGCTCCATATAGACTAGAAATGGAGTATATCGATACCTTTGAATATTTAGAGTTTTAGGTTCATCATTAGGTTTTAGAGGAGTATAAATGGGGTGAAAATCTAGTGGGATACTTAAAATCTTGAGTTGTAAAAATTTTAATTTTTACAACTTTTAAAGGGGTGCACAATTTACTCACACAATTTTCCAAACCATGCACAAAAAGTGTGCAAGACATTGTCCAAGGGAAGTTGGGTTGCATAGTTACCTTGGAAGATTATAATGGTTTAAAAATCATGCGCCAACCATGATTAATTCCACCGTCTAAGGTTTCATGGTTTTCCTGAGAAGGCCACATGGTTTACTTAACCATGCGCCAACCGTGCGCCTTGCACATGTTGTCCTGATTTCCCTTATTTTCATGTCCTGAACCTTTGATACACCCTTGAGTATCCCCTTACTCCTAAGAAACATTCCAATAATAAAAAACAAAAGATTAAAACCAAAATTTAAACAAGGAAATACCTTTACAAATATCGATATCTTACACATTGCATCAGAATGTTAGTAATGTCTAGAGAACTGGCAATGAAACATAAGGAAATAATGCCTATACCATGATATCTTATCTCTTATCTATTGATAAGGAGAAATATAGGAGTTATATAAATGAGATATTCACTATAATATACTAGTGTAAACTTGAAGAGGGTACTTAACTATTGATCTTTAAATTAATATACTAAAGTACATCGATCACTTGTAAAGTTACACTTCTATATGAATAAGAAATTTTCCATTAATCTCACACTATTATCCTTTAATTTTAGGTTATTCATATTCATCTATAATTATGGGATGAACAACTAAGTAATATTTTTACATGACTTTACTAGGTAAATAAGATTTATAGGGAACTCGGTTTCATCACCCTTATGGTGAATAACATGAAAGGAAATGTTAAAATACCATGACTATTTTATAGTAAATGATGAATTTGTAATGAATTTTAAAGAGATAAATTATTTAGAGGTAGTGTGGTGACCAATAGGCTATTTATTTCTCATGTGGATAGAAAGGGTCACTTAAAATATAATTTCAATAACTTGAATAAGATGCAAGAAATTACATCTACTTCAAATATATTTATTGAGGAATTATAATGTCTATATTTTACTTATTAGGTATCAAATACTATCTTGTATTAAAATAAAAAAACCAATAATGAAACATTACCAAGATTATGGTTTATTCCCCCAAGAGGTGGGGAAGGGTGATTCCAATATTAGTCATGAGAAGCACACGACTTTAAGAAGTAAAGATGAATTCTCCTAATGGCTAAAAAGGGAGATTCCCATCTCAGTAGTAAGAATTTCCTAATTTTGGATTAACCAATTGATTGATTCTAGTCAAAATATTTTTTATATTAATATTTATCTATTCATTTATCTTAGTGTTCTATTATACACAATGATATATTATTTATTTTGAAATTAATGTTGTTGTAGAATTCTACACTCAATTAACAGTTTAGTAATACTAGAATCACTTATATAAAATATTTCAAATATATGATGAATATAAATTATAATATTCATACCCAATTATTAAAATATTATTATTTATTCATTAAAACTATATGATGTTGTCAAAGATATACCCAAAATAGTATTTAATCTATTTTTAGCTAAAAACACTTTTGGTATTATCAATATACTTATTGAGTTTTAGAAAAAAAAAACTTTTAGAAATAAAGGTATTCCACAAATATTTCATAATTCAATCAGCTATATAATATAAACAATTACAAGTTTAAAATAGAGGTATATTTATTTACTTCATTAAATTTATTTTAAGAAATTTTAGGAATGATAAATAAAAATAATGAATGCACTTGGAAAAAGATACAGGATCCTCCAAACTGGTATGTCAAAGAATATCTTAACCAAGTATTCATTCAAAATTAAATATAGAGTATAGGTTTACCTAAACTCACATTACCTCATTCACATCATGTATATGGTGATAACATAAGGTATATTGGTTATTAGTCTTATAAATATCACAAGTCTTCCATGATTACTTTCCCGACATGTTTCACAAAATAGTAGCTTAAAAAATAACCATATGACAACTAGATTGACTAATTAATATCATATAAGTTACTTTATTATGAGAGTGAATTAATATAACTATTTAAGGCATTTTAATTTGAAAATTTTATTAAGTTATTATTAGCTTCAAATGTTTTTCAAATGAAACACAAGGTGAATCTCTGTTTATTATCCTATTTCTATTGAGGATATCAACATCCCAAAGATATAAAGGTATTAATCATATAAAATACTTTCTATGTGGGAAGGAAATATCTATTGAGATAGTGTGAGTATTAAATGCTTCAATTTAATCTTGAATCAAATTTCACAAGTTTTTATAAGAAAACTTAATTCTATATATTTTAGTGGGAGGATTTGTTCAAGAGACATATACTACATTGTAAAGTTAAAACCATAGTGGTGAATTTATATTCACCACTACAGATGATATATTATTTTATAAGAATAATAAATCCTATATGGAGAAGCAAGTTTTAGATAACTATGATTGGAAAGTTATTATGAATTCAAAGATGGATTCCATGCACCAAAATTAATTTTTTTATTTTGGTGGTTGATGTAAAACCATTGGTGCATATTCAATAAAAAAATACATGGATGGAACAAGTGAGGTAATGATAAGGTTTTTCTTGGTTATACCAATCCATCATGCTTAAATCCATTTGAATTAAACTTTTCATAGACACTATGATTATTATATCTGCCATAAAATGTCAAGGCCACCTCCCTTAGAGGTTATTTTATAGTACATGTCTATAAGACATGATTAGAAAGGTTGGTAATATTAAAGAAAGCCAATATGGAATGAAAGTTTCAAGGATCCATTTATTGGTTAAAAAGGTATAATGTTCATAGTATATTAATTTGAAATTAAATGTTTCTAGGTGTCTACAAGAGGTTAGTGAGAGCGCTATAGTTTTCCAAGGAAGGTGTGTTCGAAAATATATGGAAAATAAGTGATTAGTATTCTAGTAATAAAAGACTAAATATTTTTTATAAAGATTAATTAATTAGTATCCCATGTTCTAGGGAACAAGATATACTAGTATAGATCAACATGTTGTTTAATCCAAGTCATATTACATAGTTGAAATGTTATTGAAAAATATAAGATGAAATAATTTACTTGAATTGTTTTAGTGTCACATGGGATTATTATGATGCATAGACTACATATTCTTAATAATAATTTGGAAATATATCTCATATTATAATATATATACATAGATATGATCTTTCTTATGCATAAAACATAGAATGAAAATATCAAACAAGACTAGGAGAACTGTATAGGCTAGTAGTCATAACTATCCAACAGTGCTTGAGAAAGAAAAATGGATGTGTCCTAGAAAATGGAGAAATGAGAATACTAGTCTTATATGTAATATAAAACTAATATTCTTTAGATTATTTTGGTTTGGAATCATATTAAGTCAAAGGTAATATGTAATGGTAAAGATTTCTATAACTTGTAGTTTTCATACCTACATATAACTGAGTACATTGTGATTTCTGATACACCTTAAGAAATTAGTTTAGCAATGATTTGTTCCAGATTTTGGATTTGAACCAAGATATTAAAATTCAATCATATCATGATGAATTTTAACTACGGTATTATCCAAAATTTTGAGGATGAAAAAGGTTATATACTCGGTAATATCATCACTTGAGTGATTTTCTCAGAGAAATGAGGTTGTAGTAAGTAAATTAGTTATAAGTTATGTGGTTTCCTAATCAGTTATAGATATTTCTCAGTAGAAGAATGTTTATCATGCAAGGATAAATGGTTGAGTTGTTAGAGGTTAGCTCTAGTGTAAGTGGGATACTGTCAGAGTTGGCATCCTAGAAACAACTACAATGTACATTCAATTATTAGAATATTCATAGTGTTGAATATTAATTAATTACTTATCACATGCTGATCATTATTCTATGGTCCATATATGTGACAATGTTGATGTTATTAACTTATTAATGATTTTTTTATACTAACATTTGTATTTTTCAAGGAAAAGTGCATAATTGGTGTGAAATGACCATGTTTTAATACTAAATATAATTTGTGATCATTGTTTGAAGTAATCCAAATTTGATTTAGTTTCTTACTTTAATCATAACCTCACCCTACTTATCCAAATTGTGTGATTATTATTTTATAGGGTTCCTAATCCAAGTTATTGAAAATCATTCAATTGTATCACTATCTAATTCAGATATTTTAAGGTCCATATGGACCATATAAGAAGGACTATCAAATCTGTGGAGAAAACTGGACCAATCCTGATGATTGAATTTAAGGTCTTAATCCAAAAGTTAAAATTTGATGAAACTCCATTATATGTTTGAGTATTTAACATAATTACTACTATACACATTATACAAGAGCACTAGAACTTTGAAATATCGAAAAGTTATAATCTTCTATTATTTAAATTTCACCATTGTCTATGATGGTTCAATTAGTAGTCGATTATTTTTTTATTTTTGTAATAAAAAACCAAAAACCAAAAAAATGAAAAAAAGAAAAAACCTCCTTCCCATAAAAAATCTTAAAACATAAAAAACATAAAGAAAAAAACTTTTTCTACATCCTTTCAAAATTTTTGTGAATACCCTATAGCCTCCCAAACAATCCATCGGATTTGTTTGACCCTAAAATTGATTGAACTCTTCAATAACTTAGGAGTTAAATTAGGGATAGTTAAAAAATTTATTATCAAATTGATCTAGATATATCCAATCATAGGGAATAAACACTTAAAGAATTTTCTACCCCTAATATAAATTTTCAACCACTTGGTATTCAATATCTGAACATCAATGATGTTTTTGAACTCAAACCAGGTATGATAAATCTTTTTACTCATTTCCATGGTAAAGCTGGTGAGTATAATTATCTTCACCTCAAAGAGTTATAAGTGGTGTGCTTAAACATAGAGGCTCAAGGGGTTTTCTGAAGAAAAAATTGAACTCAGATCCTTTCCTTTATCCCAACCTAACTCTACCAATTCATGACTCTACTAAATCCCTCCTAGTTTCATAAATTCTTGGAATGAAATGAAGTGACTCTTCCTAGATAAATTCTTTACCACATCTCAAACTGCTTCTATCCAAAAGGAAATTAGTGGTATCCATCAATTCACCAATGAATCAATCCATGAGTACCAAGTGAGGTTAAAAAGTATGGGTTAACTTTAACACACCACCAAATACCTAACCAACTCTTGATCCAATACTTTTATGATGGGTTATTGGATATGGAGATAACTCTCATTAATTATGAAATTGGTGGTGCTCTTATCAACAAAACTCTAACAACAACATGAGATCTCATAAGTAACATGATTGAAAACATGAAAAAAATTTATACCTGAGCACATTCTCAAGTTTAATATGTCTAGGATAATAAATCCATCGAGAAAACTTACTGGTATCATGTGAAAACTAGATATAATTTCCAAATCCCCAACCTCATCTTCTTTAAAATATCAGTTCCCTGGACCTATAAAAAACTATAGAATCTGTAGGTCACCAGCTCATTCAACTAACACATGTCTATAACTATAAGATTATCCTTTATATATTATTCTAGTTCAATAGAGATCAATAGAGAATTTTCTCAGAGGGAAATCAACCCTCAACTACCAGGCTGGTTTTTTAGAAACTACAACCAACCTCACTATGAAGCGATCTCTTATACCCATCACCTAAGATAGAAGGATCACCCAGGATTGAGGCATGGTAACCCCATATATCATCCTCCTTAATTCCTTTATCAAAATCAAAGACAATTCCAATGTGGTTAAGTTAGTGGAAACTTTCAACAAACTTATCCTTTTGTTCCTCAACCTCAATCTCCTCCTGGTTTCTACTATCATAATGAGCCTTCTCAATTACCTACCCAATAAAATCAATTTCCCAATAACCCAAATCAAGGTAATTACAATTTGAGACATGTATATTATTCTAATAAACCATGGGAAAGTAATAAGGAATATCTTTCCTACTTCACCCATTATAGCCTCAAAAAATTGAAAATATAATTGGACAACTTGCATCCCACCTAATCTAGGAGCAACAATCCAATTATTCTCAACTCCTAGATCATCTGCTGCCCAACCCCAAGGGTAATGTAAGTGTAATTTCACTTAAATATCTAAAGAAAATTTATATACCTCATGATTAATCCCATAAATCCCCTTTAATTATTGATATTGAAAAATAAAAAAACAAAAGTCTGAAAAAATAACCTGAATCCACTCCCTCATCTCCTTTCACCCCTCTAAGGAACCCAATTACTTTTTATCAAGCCATATCTAAGCCCAATAAACCTTGAACTAGATTATGAAATGCTTGACATGTTTAGACATGTTGAATTAAACATTCCCCATCTTGGATGTCATCAAATGAATCAATAATTATGAAATGTTTCTTAAGGAATTGTTCACCCACAAGAGACTGCTTAGGACCATTGAAAACATTTCAATCTAACAGTCTATTCCCATGAATTGAAAAGATCTAGGAAAATTTATGGTTCCTTAAAAAATATGAAGTTCAAACTTTGATGATGCACTCATAGAAATAGAATCCTTGATAAATTTCATTCCCAAATCCATATTCTCCAACCCTGGTCTAGGTCCCTTGAACCCAATGAGTGTTTTCATCTAGTTAGCTAATCGAAGCACTTCCAAACATGAGTGAATAATCAAGGATGTCCTTGTTTGGGTCAATGATCTTATCTTACTAGCTGATTTATATGTCCTTGACATGGAAGGTGAGACATATTATTATCGATATCCCATAATTATAGGAAGACCATTCCTCATGATAGATAGAAATAAAATTTATGTCCATTCTACCATTTTATCTATGGAATTTGGTGACTAACTGTTCAGGTTCAATATTTTTCAATCCATGAGATACCCATCAGAGGATCACTCTGCATTCTCTATCCATTCTTCTGAGGATAATTTTGAGAGTTGATTGAACCCCATTTCGTAATGTTATTCTTGTTCTAATGATAGAGGAGTTTGTGAAATTTTCACCATGATTAACCAATTCATAAATTGAGAAGTTGATGTTGACCTTTTATTTATAAACTCAATTGATCTAAAGGATCTTGAAAACTCTATGGAATCCCATCTCACCTATAATATATACTACTCCACCTTGGGTAGTAATGAGGAAAATTAATCAAAACCAAGTGGAATCCCTTCATTTTTTCATAAGTTATATGGACCAAAAATGAAGGATGAAAATAATCTAAAACCTATTACTACACACCTAAAGTATTCATTCCTTTTCCAGGATCACTCTTACCCAACCATTATCTCTACTACACTTACTAAAACTAAGGATTACAAACTTTTTCAAGTGTTAGAGGAAAAAAAGTCCTTAGTTTGAACCCTATATAACATACCATGAATCATCCTTACCCTTTTAATGCATCATATCCATCTAGAGGAATCGACAAAACTAATCAAGAAACCTCAAAGAAGACTCAATCCACTCATAATTGAGGTAGTTAGGGAAGAGATTACAAAGATTATTCAAGATGGTATCATCTACCCAATTTTTTATAGTGAATTGGTTATTATGATTCAAGTGGCTCCTAGGAAGGGTGGGATAATTGTGAAAAGGCCCAACCAGGATCAATATAATCACTGAGAGGGGGAGGGGAGTAAATTAGTGATATTTGTTTATTTTATTTTATATATCTTGTATAACAAAATTCACATCCTGTTAAAGATTTATCACTTTGTTGAAGACCAAACATTCACACATCCACAAGAACACAAGTATTTATAAGGTTCACTACTTAATAAGAGTATATAGTACTTATCATGGTTTGTAAATAATCTAATACCACCAAATCCACTAAAAACAATTCTTTTGTGTCGATAAAACTAGTAGTAAATACCCTTAAACTTGTGTATAAATATGATAAATACAACAATGTATATGATTTTTCTATAAACAAATATGTAAATAAGATGTTTTAAATAGTTTATAAACTCTCACCAATTGGTTCTGAACATTTTCACTTTGTTACTTCAACAAATTCTACATTTTTAATTATTTAGAAAATAATTCTTCACTTTCTTACCTAGCAGTAGGTAGAAAAAATTATCTATATTTCATACAGAAACTAAGTTGGATCACTCAATATAATTATTCTTTCTGAATCTTCAGTCCAAAAAAATTATTATTAGATTATTAATTCTTCCCAAATCTATCAGTATGATTACTCAGTCCAATCTGGTGAAACATGACCACAATTTCTTATGAACAATTCTTAAATCTAGAAATGTTTCTCAATAAATTAGGTTTGGAAACCAAAACTCCACTAATATTCCTCTTGAACATTCAAAAAATGTCAGAGTATATTGTACTTTTACCCCTTTATATAGGTTGTCCCAAAAAATAAAAGGTGGGAACTCAAAATAGTTTTACCTCTCAAAGAAATTCACTCGTCTGAATTAATTCAAAAATTAAAACTTTATTTGAAAATTTCTCAATGCTTCTCAAAACTTTTGCATTCTTTTAGAATCTTCTGGAATCTTCTCAAAACTTTAGTCTTCTTTAAATTTACAAAAAAATTATCTATTCCAATCATTTGAGTCTGATCTTTCTTTTTTTGGTGACTCTGATTCTTATTTTTACCTCAGATCCAGTCCAATGGAATTTATTATGAAAACATCATTCGATATATCATTATATCATGAATTTACAACTTCAAAATCTACCTCCTTTTCTTTCATCCCTTCTGAAGATAAAATAGATAAGTTATTGATTTCTCTTAAGCTCCGAGCCAATTGAAAATGGTTACTAAAATGATACAAATTCTTTAGACTTTAGTTACTTATAATAACTATTATCTTTAGTCTAGAATTATCACTCTAATAGATCCACTCAATCACTTGGTAGTCTGATCATATAAGTTCGATTGTATTCCCCAGGCCGACCAATTTGTTCAAATATTTTTTCATAAATATTTTTGCAACTTTTAAAAAAATCAGAATCCTTTTCATCCACTTTTTTTATTTGTTCTACAACTCCTCAGACCAATAAAACTATGAATCTGATGAAATTTAGCATCTGATGACTTACCAGTGTTAGGAATATCATTTGATGAATCATATAAACTACTCGTCAGATGAATTTGTCTCTAAAACTATTCCATTCTCAATTAGAAACTCAGGTTCATATGATATAATATGAGTTGTCTAATGTTTTTCCTTTGATGAAACACTGCATCCAATGTCTTAGCATTTCCAACACTTTTCTAATGAAACAGTGGTTTAAATTTTCTGATGGATTGGGATATTCGGTGGATCGATCTTTTAGTACTATTGAAAACCTCTAACTTCAGCACATTCAAACTTCTAGTGTCTAAAAAATTTCTTTGATTGGTACATCTCAAACTAATGATAAACATCTAAAAAACTTCCACTTCATAGAAAAACCATAAATTCACATTTATATTTTCTTCCAAAAACACATTTTCTCCCCATTCTTTAACAAATATTTGATTATAAGTTTTTAGTCAAATTATGATATTGAGAACTTTTATCATAGCAAAGCATCACTATATTTTGTGTTAAATGTTTCTAAATACATTTTTAATATGTTAAATCTTCCCAATCTATTCCATAATACTCCATTCTATAAAATATGAGTCCAAAAATAAGTTCACTCATAAAAAAACTTCAGAACATAAAACTGAAATTGATGGGATTTCTTAATAAATATGCATCTGATCTTCTGAGTTCAAAATAACTTCGTCTAATCACTATAAAGTACAAATTAAAGTGATTTTACACAATTAAAACAAAATAAAAAACACTCATAAAAAAAACTTCTTCTAGCATCTAAAAACCATCGCTATCCTACTTGGTCCCAACAAACCATTTTCATAAATGAACATGAATAATTTTTTACAACTTGAGTGAAAAAAATAGTGTGTGTACATAAATTATCAAAAATTAAATGCTAAATCATGAAAATATCATTACCCTCTTCTTTACTTAATAAAATGATAGAAAGATTAGCTGGAAAGTCACATTATTACTTTCTTGATGGATACACTAGCTACTTCCAAATCCCTATCACACCTTAGGACCAAGAAAAAATCACATTCACTTTCCCCTTTAGAAGATACACATATAGAATAACTCCTTTTATCCTTTTAAATGATCTTGCAACATTCCAAAGGTTTATTAAGAGTATATTTTTTGAATTCATTGAGCATTGCATGAAGGTATTCATGGATGAATTTACCATTTATGGTGATTCATTTGAATCATACTTTCATTCACTCTCTCTAGTCCTACAAAAGTGTTTTAATTGTAACATTATGTTAATTCTTTAGAAAAATCACTTCATGGTTTCTAATGAGATTGTTTTAGGACTCATAATTTCGCAAGAGGGTAAAAATACATCATTTCGTCTATTGTGCCTCATAAACACTGGATAAAACTCAATCACATTATAATTTAACTAAAAAGGAACTTTTAGCTATGGTTTTTGCCTTGGATAAATTCCATCCATATATCTTAGGTGCCAAAATAATCATCTTTATAGAATATTTAGATTTAAAATTCTTACTCAAGAAAAGTGATTCCAAACTAAGGCTAATAAGATGGATCCTCATACTCTAAGAGTTTGACCTTGAGGTCAAAGATAGAACTAGAGAATAAAAACCCGTTGTTGATCACCTGAGTAGAATTTATAATTCTTATTATTCTAAAATCATTTATCTTGAATTTCCCATTGAACACCTCTCACCTCTCACCTATCACTCCAAAGTTACCATGGTATTCCCAAATTGTAAATTACATGGTTTTTGGTGTTTTTCCTAAAAAAAATTCAGATGAAAAAAAAATGAAGCTGAAAAGAGATTCAAAATATTTTTTGGGATGATAATAAACTTTTGAAAACTAGGGCTGGCATGGTGATTAGGAGATGTGTTTATGAAGATGAACATTCTATAATCTTTGAATTCTACCACTCAGTTCCCAGAGGTGGCCACTTTGGACCAAAAAAGACCTCCAAAAAGGTCCTAAACTCTATAATATTCTAGCCTTCACTCTTCAAGGACTCACATGAGTTCTTTCAAACTTTTCCCACTTACCAAAATTTTTGTATAATTTCCAAAATAAATAAAATGACCCAAAACCCCTTAATATTTTTTGCGATATTCAATATTTGGGGAGTAGATTTCATTGGACCCTTCCCCCCTTAAAATGGATTCTACTACATTCTTCTTATGGTTGACTATGTTTCTAGGTGGATCGAGGCCAAACCCACTAGAAAGGTTGATGCACATATTGTTACTAGGTTACTCAAAACCCAAATATTCTATTGATTTGGAACTACGCATGCCTTGGTTAATGACTTAGGAACCCATTTCTATAATCAAACCATGGATTCAATTCTGAGAAAAAAATGGGGATGTTCATAAAACATCAACTGTATATCACCCCCCAAAAAATGGAATAGCTGAACTTTCTAACAGAGAAGTGAAAAGAATTCTTGAGAGAACTGTTAAGACCACAAGAAAATACTGATTTGAAACACTTGGAGAAGATCTTTGGACTTATCAAACTACCTATAAGACACCCATTGAGAAGTTTCCTTTTAGGATAGTTTTTTCTAAAGCTTTTCATTTACCAGTTAAAATCCAATATAAGTCATTTTGGGATGTGAAAACATGTAATTTTGATTGTGAAAATTTTTGTAAAGAGATATTGTTTCAATTGAATGAATTAGATGTTATTCACCTTTATTTCGATGATAATTCCAATCTCTATAAATAAAAATATAAGGCACTCCATGACAAAAAATTCTATAAAATGTATTTCACGAAGGTGAAAAGGTAATGATCTTAACTTCTTGATTTCAGATTCACCCAAGTAAGTTTAATTCTCATTAGGAAGGTCCTTTTATTGTTACTAATGTTTACCCATTTGGCGTAGTGAAACTCAAATACCCTTATTCCAAAAGTACATTCATTATTAATGGGAATTAGTTAAAGAGTCACTATTAGTGGAAACACAACCCAGGGACTACATCAACTTCCACCGGATCCCCAACTAATGGAGCGGGCTCACCATTATATGGAGACAATGACCCACCAAATCCAAACTAAGGGAACCAATTTCCCTTTAACTATATTTCCCTCTCTTCCTCATCCTTCTCCCTCCTTATCTTTATTTATCTCTCTTTTTATCTATCTCTCCCATTCCCTCTTCTTTTTATTCTCTCATTCTCACTTTCTATCTCATTTTTTTACTACTTTCTTCATCCAACATTTTTTTCTTCTTTTGTGTTGAAATGTAATCAATTAGGAGGATATATTAGCACACCCATAGCCTCTCCAAAGGCCTAGTTGGACCTACCAAACTCAATTCTCTACTTGAGATACTATCCCTCTATGGTTTCTTTTCATGTACTTTAATTGATTTCAATTGAAATCATATAAGTTTGATTTTAGTTTCATTTTAATTTTAAGGGATTTATCATCATCATCATCTCTTATTCTCATACAATTTTTATTGTGAAATATTCATGGTCTTAAAATAGTATAAATCAAGTTTTAAACCCTTTCCTGTTTTACTTTATCATTCAATAAAAAATGTGTGTTTAACTCCCTTAATTTGAGCGTGTTCGATGAAAAATTATTTTATCATACCATTCCTTCCATTTTTAATTTAAATCTTCATCAGAAAAAATATAAACTATAATTTTAATTACGAAAATCGATGATTAAATATCCTATTAGGGAGAGTCATAATTTTGGGATGTTGAGTGATTGAGATATTTCACTTATTTAACATTCATTGAATTAATATTGTTTATGTCAGACAAGAAATGTTATGGGTTAAAGACATGTTTTGTTTAATTTATGTATTCCATGGATTATTGAAAAAAAAAATTAAAAATGGGTTCATTAAATATTAAACCTTACATTAAAAATAATTTACAATGATTAGAACCCAAGTTAAGGATTTGATTAAAGAAAAAAAATTGGGAATTATGATCAAAATCATCTTGTGAAGTGAATGATAATTTAATGAAATGTTTTGAAAAGATTAAGGTTATAATAATATTATATACCCAATGATGAAATCACCCCTATAATTATTAAATTTTTAAACAAAAATCATCAATCAATCATTTCAACTAAGCTTTGCAAACAAAACTCCCATTTAAAAGAAAAAACAAAAACAACTGATTCCAAAACATAGTACCATCACTAAGGATTTGACTCGAGTGGCACTATACATATTATAGAACAATACCGAATCTTTGAATGGTTTATTGGTGATAACTATCCCTGATTAAAATTTTCTAAGGGTGTCTATTTTACTAAAAGGTATTAGTAGTTCCTTTCTATGAGGAGAACCTAGAAGTGTTGTGAAAGTATTCTTAAATATATGTTATATATTTATATGTTATCATTTGATGAGATGAAAATAATATAATCTATCAAGGGTGGATAATCATAAGACTTAGATACACTTTATCATGGTGTAATATCTTAGTAATATTTAAAATAGAATATTACAAGAACATGAATTGCCGGTAGGAAATCCACATTTATATATGTAATTAGACGTTCCTATCTATGGATGTGTGTACTAATCCTTAGAATTTAATAATATTATTAAAGAATAATATGATTCATGCACTTTTATGTATTGATGAAAATATTTATGACAATTCTCACAATGTGATAAGATACTTTGGGTGCATCATGACTAATATTGAATTAATGAATAGTGAGAGAAATGATTTTTCCTTTTTGTTCCTTAATGGAAGTTGATATATCAAGCCCTTTTATTGAAATAGAACAACCTTTTTAATCCCATGAACATGGAGTTATTTTTTAATTTTCATTTATGGAAGGTTAAATAAAGATACATCAAGCACATATGTTGATGACACTAGCATGTAGCCTGCTCGATTAGAGATATCATGATAAAGGGATTATGTTACACAATGTACATTTATATGTGGTTATTGTTATTATTGTATTTAAATTATTTGTCTATGAGTTCCTTGTCATGTTTCTAGATAATAACATTGGAATTTAAATGGTTCTGCCTAATTCTATCGATAAAGAGGACTAAAGGGTCACACACTAAGTATATTTGGAACCTCAGTTAAATTATATTTAAATTTAACTTGTTGAATAGATATTATTCTCATATATGGTTTAATTATTATTAATTTTCAGTTGATCACATATATTAAATTACCATTTTTTTGATAGAATATTATGTAAGTTTAATATTAAATAAATATTCATTTTTCTAGGTGATGATTAATTACACAATTATATAATATTTATTTATTCTGTTTCATTTTCATGGTAATAAATATTTATTTATTTAGTTACATGAATAATTAATAAATATTTATTTATTAATTTTGTTAATATAATATTTATTTACTCATTTGTGAATAATGTAGTGATATTTATTTATTTAAATAAATAGACATTATTTAGAGCTCAATAAATACTAAGGAGTAGTGGACTGAGTTTAATGGTTTGGTGAGAAATTACATATTAAATATTAATTGAATAATTATAAATTTATTTATTCAAGGAAATGATATTTATTTATCCACAAGTTTAAATCATTTAAATAAAATCATAATATTATTATTATTTAGACATGGGGTTCACCGGGGATTGGGAGAATAATAAGGGATGACATGTAATTATTTATCCTCTAAACTAGCTCTATAAATACTCAATTATGTAATTATCTAACCCTGGTCATGTTATTATAATAATTTTTCTAAATTAATTATAAAAAACCCTCTTAATACCTAGAGATATATTCTTTTATAATTCTTTTAAGAATGAGTATTGTTTCTCCTCCTCTACCAGATTGATTCCTGCTCACCTCAAAAGATTCTATTATGATTAACAGTGACCAACACAAGAAGCACAACATCAATTTTAGCACCCAAAAAATTCAATGGTGACTATTTGAGGTTTGTAGTTCATGTGTGGGTCATCACTAGAGGGATTATACCCTTTAATCCTCATACTGCATTAATAGAATGATAAGAAGTGGTATACTGATTCATCAATGAAGAAATAAATTCAACAAAAGGTATTTCTTTATGCAAATAAATAAATTATAAATTATATATGATGATATTATATTATTAGTTTTAACTTAATAGTCAATTAATATTTGATTTATTTCTATTGGTATGAATACATTCATCATATATATCTCATATTATTATTTGATTATGACAAAAATCTAAGTTGGAAACTGCCCAATAGGCACTTCCGCTATGTTTGAAACCTTCAGTTGGACAACCAAAATCCTACCTTAAAGCTATATGAGTAGTGAAATATCAATAATTGGGATTATGAAGAGAGTTTTTAAGGATATTTTCCACTAGAATAATCAAGAAACTAAGTATTTTTAATCTAGTAGCAAGGGATACTAGTATTCGATAAAATAGGGGTAGATATTTAATGGTTAATTAATTGGTAATATCTATTGATAATCAAGGTAAGTATTAATCTGTAAAGTTTTAATTATTTTAGATCAAATGAAAATCTCCACAAAAATTCAATATCACTACTATCAATATTGGATAAATATAATATCCTAACTGAACATAAATTCCAATAGTGGTATATGCAATTAGGAATAATACTACTTCAAGAGAGGAAGCATTATGTTCTAGAATCCCAACTTCCTAATGAGCCCCTACGGGAGCAAGAAAGGAAGATAAATGCAATTATAAGAAGTATATGGATGATGCAGTAGATGTATAATGAATTATGTTGTTATCTATGTCTATTGACTTGTAGAAAATTCATAGGGGTAAATATGTCTACAAAATGTTTTCTCATATCTAAGATTTATACTAGGAGAGAGCTCAACAAGAAATATATGAGATATATAGTGCATTATATAGGAGTAATCTAGCAAAAGGGGGTCAGGAATGACCACATGTATTGAAAATAATTAAGTACATTGAGATACTTGAGTCCCTTGGGTTCAAATTGAACCAATAACTAGAAACTGATCACATTATTGACTCATTATCATCTATATTATTTACATTTATCATTAATTATAACATGGATAACATGAATAAGTCACTCCTGGAATTATTGGATTTAGTTATCAAATAAGATAAGAACATTTATAATTTAAATTCATTTTTCCTTATAGTGAATGGGGGGAGAATAATATGTCAAAGGATAATCCTAAACCAATGAAACCAATAGACCCCCCCCCCCTCTAAGAAGAAAAAGTTACATAGGGAGAGAAATGATCAGGAAGTAGTCTATATTTCTTGTGGAAAGAAAGGCCTATGGAAGAAGAATTTCATAGCTGGGAAGAGGAATCCAGGTATTACTTTTATTTTAGGTATATTTTTAATTGAATGTAATTTTCCTATATCTACAAGTTTGGTCTTGGATATTACATGTTTCTCACACATTTATATTAAAATATAGGAATAAAGTAGATTCTAGAATATTGAAAAGGGTAAGGTGGATCTCCAAGAAGAAAATAGTGTAAGACTAGAAGCATTAGTAGTGAGATATTATCACCATAATTTTCCTAGTGGCATGGTTATTATATTGAAAATTTATTGTTATGTACCTTTTATTACTAGAAAGATAACCTCATTTTCAAGTCTAAACACGGTGAGTTTTTATTTCAAGTTTGGAAATAATTTTTTTCTCTTTTACAAGGATAACATATGTTATGGTATAACAAATTTTATCAATGGATTATTTATACTTAAATTAGAGAAACATGTTTTAGTAATCAATACAAAATCTTGCAAGAATGACTTATATTCTGTCTCCTGTATCACTTTAGTCTTGGTTATATAAATGAGAAGTGTATAAGAAAAATACATCAATTAGGGTATTTAGACTCTATTGAGTTAAAACCCCTAGATGTATGTAATGCTTATTTACAAGAAAAAATGACCAAATCACCCTTCACTAGGAAGGAAAAAAGAGCTACAGAACTACTGGAATTGATTTATACTGATGTATATGGTCCATTCCTAGTATATGTGAGGGATGGGTTTCCCTAATTTATTGCCTTTATTGATGAATTTAGTAGATATGACTTTATCTACTTAATGAGGCATAAGTTGGATTCCTTTAGAAATTTTAAGGAATATAAAAATGAGTTAGAGAATTATCTTGGTAAGAAGATAAGGAAACCCCACTCAGACAATGGAAGAGAGAATCTTAACTAGGCATTCATCGATCACTTGAATGGGTGTGGGATAGTATCCCAACTCATTACTCATTATACACCTCGATGGAATGGTGTGAGTGAAATTAGTAATTGTACCTTGCTTGAAATGGTATGATAGATGATGATTCATATAATTATACCATTATCCTTTGGGGGATATAAACTATAGACTGCAGATTATACACATAATTGAGTAACAACTAAGGAAATATATGAGAATCCATATAAGTTATGTAATATAAAGAACCTCAATATATCACATATACGTGTATGGGGATGTAAGGTGTTTTTCAAGACAATACATAATGACAAAATGACACCTCAAAGGATAAATTAAATCTTTATAGGTTATCTTAAAGATACTAAATTATATTACCAATATATCCATTCATATAAAATAGTGATTATGGACATACATTCTATATTTCTAGAAAGAGAACTTATTTCAATTGGAGATAATAGGAGTAAGATTTATTTCAATTGAGGTGATGCTATAGATGCACAAGATTTGGTACAAGAGAAATCACCACAAACGATAGTGGGAGATAATGAAGTTCCCTAGGCACAAGTATTGTGTAGGTCAACTAGAGAGGCTAGAGAACTAGAGAGATAAATTTTTTCTTATCACCGATTTTAGTGACACATTACTACTTGAGGATAATGAACCTCTAACCTTCAAGGAAGTAGTGGATGGAAATGATGCTACTAAATGAAATGAATTCATGCATTATGAGATGGATTCCACGAACCAAAATCAAGTTTGAATTTTGATATACACTTCAGTTTATGTAAACTCTATTGTTCATAAACAGATAGTTTAATAAAAATATAAATACAAATGGTAAAATTATAACCTATAATGCAAGAGTGGTTTTCTAGGAAACTCTAAGGCATATAATATAATAAAACCTTCACACCAGTTGTTATGATAAAATCTATCAGAATATTACTTATATTAATAGCCTTCCATGATTATGAAATTTGGAAAATGGATTTCAAAATAATTTTTCTAAAAGTAAAGTTGGTTGAAGACTTCTATATGACATAGCCTAAAGGGTTCATTATATTAAATCATGCTAATAAAGTGTTCATGCTATAGAGATCTATTTATGGATTGAAGCATACATCATGATCATGGAATGTTCATTTTTATGAGTACATAATGGTTTCATCAAGAACTGAAGCAATTCACGTGTCTATAATAAGGTTAGTGGGAGTGCCATAATCTTTCTAGTATTATACGTTGATGAAAAATTATTGATGGGAAATGAAGTGAAAGTCTTAAACTCATTTTAGACTTAGTTAAATGAATGCTTCTCTATGAAATACTTAGGTGAAGTAGCCTATATATAAGTGATTAATATCTTCCAAGATAGATCTCAAAGGTTGGTTGGGCTATGTCAAAGTACATATATTAACATGGTACTCAAATGTTATAATATGGAACAATTCAAGAGAGGATTATTGAAAATGTCAAATGGTATCCATTTCTCTAAGAAAATGTGTCCATAAATAGAGGAGGATATTTAGAAGATGAATAAAATACCTTATTATTTGATAGTGGGACCTATTATGTATATTATTACATGTATTAGTTTTAATGTTTCCTTTGTTTTAATACTGGATGGAAGATATCAAGCTAATCTAGTAGAGCTGCATTGGGAAGCAGTAAAAACTATTTTAAAGTACTTGAGATGTATAAAGGATATGTTCCTGGTGTTTGGAGGAGATAAGGAGCTATTAGTGAGGTGATACACATATATTAGCTTCCAAATAGATCATGATGATATAAAATCACAATCAAGATATTTTATTTTCCTGAATAGTGATGTAGTGAGCAAGGAAATATCAAACTAGTCCATGATTACTGATTCTACAATGGAATCCAAGTATAAAACAACTTCTGATGCAGTTAAGGAAATAGTTTGGATACAAAAATTTGTATCATATACTATCATTGTACCTAGTATTGAATACCCTATTATAGTATATTGTGATAATATTGTAGTAGTGGTACTTTCCAAGGATCCCAGATCGCACTGGAGGAAAACGAATATACTTTGAAAGTTTCGTCTCTTGATGGGTTTTACTAGTAGAGGTGAAGTTATAATTAGCAGAGTATACACATAGGATAACACTCTAGACCCCCCTGAATAAATCCATATCTCAGTAGAAGCAATATTCTTATGTGATAGGTAGAAAGTTGAGATTTGTTAGTAGTTGGCTCTATTGCGAGTGGGAGTGTTCTGAGTGGGGTCCCTATAACCAACTCCTATATTTACTTAGATTAGAATTACATGTATATAGTTTGATATATATATATATATATATATATAGAAATGTGTTTTATCTTATCGTGATAGTTACATTACTTCTACATGTACTATATAAATGGTAATGTCCATAGGCTAAATATCATATCAAAAGGTTATAGTAGTCCCCAACTAAAAGGAGAACCTCATGATACTATGAAAATAACTTAAATATACATCCTAGGGTATAAATATATTATGGTGACATGATACAAATGATGCATAACTATCCAGTGATGGGGGAACATAAGCATCCAAACTTTTTCTCATGAAGTCCGCACATTGGTGATCTTTTGTAGATGATATCATAAGGACTGATCCACCAATATGAACACCACATGTTTTAGGTTTCATTGGTTTTTCCTATCTATGAGCATGTGTATTGGTCTATTGACTCGATATCATTATTAACGTGAGATATTTTATCACATACTTTGATTCAATATGAAAACCATATAACTTATATTATGTTGAGGTAGCTTGTGTTAGGTGTTCCATTGGTGGTATGAAATTGGTTAAATGATCGGAAAAAGATTTTTTACTTCTAATTAGAGGAAGAGATATCTCAATCCCGGTTAACCAAGATGGTAATACCTTCACTAAATCAATATATATGGTAAAATAAGTTAAGTCGATCCAGTAAGGTCATACAAATAATAAATATACAAGCATAGATTGTGCCACAAGTTATGTGTCTATCTTTATGAGATATCATAAGACAAAGAGATTATATTACAAGACATGTGTTTGTAAGAGAAAATTTAATTGATATAAATAAACCTTATTTCCTTAGGGGTGTTGATGGGTTTCTAGATTCAACTCTCAGTCTATGAGTATTACTTGCTACTATCAAGATAAGGGCCTATAGGGTCATACACGAAGCATATTCCAAATTATAGACTATTATAGTAAACATGAGGTTAGGACATGGTGGAACCAACATCAGGGTTCAGTATATGGTCAAGATTGAATGATCACCAATTGATAAATAAATTCATGATATTTGGGTTTGTAATAATATGTATTGAATCTATTTATTCAAAATATTCATAAGTTGTTTAGTGAATACGAGGACAAATATTTTATGAACAAATATTTAGTAATCAAGGTTTGTATGATATTTGCAGGATAATGAGTTGAGTTAGTGAATTGTGTTTTATCACATAATTTATATATTATGTTATAAGTAAGTGATATATTATAAATGGAATTTATGACATAGTTAATAGGTCGTAAGATTTCATTTAGTGCTTATTCAGAAAGTTAAACTTATTCAAGGGCCAATGTGAAATTTATGTAAGTTTCACTTAGCTATATAATTCAGGAGAAGCCCAAATTTAGAGTACTATTCACTTACTCGAATCTGGGAGAATCTATATCCTCTCTTCTGCATCCTAGAGTGATAAGGAGTTCCTTTAAACACCCTAATCCAAGTCTTCCTTCCCAGATCAAAGAAGCAGTGCAATAACAACAATCAAGAGGTCAAAATGTTCGTTGGTAATCTGTGCTAGTACCCATATTTCAATGATCAACACCTCAAAAAACTATTGAAGTGTGTTTGGATGATCGAGAGGGATCTGACATCGGTTCCTTCAAGTAGTGATCACAAATGATGAGTGAAATACACCCGCATCTTCAAATCTAATGATGTAACAATTCAAATAAAATTTTATGATTAATCCATTTCACACAATATCCTCAGGTAGTAACCAAGAATTTTTCATCACCAAAGATAAAGTTATTACATCAGTTCGATGATAAAATTTTAAAATATTTAATTTTTACGCTTTCACCCTGTGCTTGGTACCAACACGACAGGCCCAAACATTACATGGTCCAAATGTTGAAGGAAAAAAGGCCTTTAAACATGGATTCCCGTTTTATTTATAAGTATATACAAAATTGTAATTGAAAACACACGCACATATATTATAAAATATTGAAATATTAACTATAAAAATAGGTATATAAATACCTGAAATATAGTTTGTATTTAAATTTATATATATTTATTTTTATATTATATAAACTATAACACACGCACATAAATATATACATGTGTGTGTGTTTATATTTATAATTATATAATTATATATCTATATTATAAATATATAAATATGTAGTATATATAAATAACCATTAAAATATATTAACTATTTTTACATATAAAATGCATATTTAAAAATATAAATAATGATGGAATAAAAAATTAGTATCAATTTTATTTTCATAATTTATATATATATACACATACATCGTGAAAAAAATATGTGTGTTTATAAATATATTTATGTGTGTTTGTGTGTGTGTTTATATATGTGTAGGTGTGTGTGGGTGTTTATAAATATATGTTTGTGTGTGTGTGTGTGTGTATGTTTATCTACAAATATATAAACCCATTTCTATGTGTACATGTGTGCTCATATATAAATATATTAACATATATATGTGTGCATGTTTATATATATTTAAATATATGTATACATTTTACAATAGATATATATTAAAAACATGTATATATGCATAAATATAAATATATACATTTTTCAAAAAATATATATATTAAAACACATGTAATGGTGTGTGTGTGTGTGTGTTTATATATACATTTTACAACAAATATGTACATTTATTAGTATCGATAAATGTTACTTTTATCAGCACTAGTAACAACATTGATAAAATATTTATATATTTATCTAAGGAAAGATATTTATATATTTTCATTGCAATGAATGATACGTAACTTCAACATTTAAATAAATTAATTAATTGTGATTTTAAAATTTTAGAAATTTTCATATAATAATTTATATATATTAATAATACCACTACAAGAAAAATGGGGTTTCATATTGGGTTTTTAGTGGTGGGTTTGAAAACAGAAGCTAAATATTTTAGGAAAAATAATTTTATGGTGTTTTTTCTTAAAACCACTACTAAATGTGTTTTTTCTATTTTTTTATGTAGCGGTTTTTAGCGGTGATTTTTCAGAATAACCGCTAAATTAGATTTTTTAATTTTTAATTTTTTTAATTTTTTAAGGGAGGCCTATAAAAATCGCCGCTAAATTAGTGGGAAGAAATATTAAATATTGAATTATTATTTATTATTAATAATTATGATTTTTTATTTATGTTCGTTTATTTTTTATTATTTCTAATTTTAATTAATTATAATGTGTTAATTATTAATTATATATAATTATTATTTAATAGTAATTTGAAACTTAAATCAATTCTTCCTTAATTTAAAAATCATACTTCAGCATCAAATGACCATAAATTTTGATGTGGGGGTCTATTTTAGCTTTACAACTCATCAAATTGAAGCTTGTGGAATGAGCTACAATGAAATTAGATAATAATTTGGTAATAATTAAAAGAATAAAATTTATTATAGTTTTAATAAAAGTTCATAACATGACTTATACTTCAAATGACCATAAATTTTGATCTGGTTGTACATTTGGGTTCTTCCACATATCAAATCAAACCCTTTGATAAGCTCTATGTTATATTGGTTAGGGGGCATCAATAATTTTTTTTCGAGGTCAAAAAAGGCCCAGAAAGCCTCCAAAACTGAGTTTTCTGTTTAGATATCATGATTTTTGAACATTTGATGAGATTTGATCTTCATTTAAGAGTGTCTTCATATGATTTTTAGAACATTACACAATCCATTTTTTATTTTTTAAGAATCCACTTTTTGGATAAGTGGGAACAATACAAAAACCTCCACAAACCACCCATACAAACCCACTTAGACTATCAACATACAACATAATAAATTCAAAATTCAAACTCCAACTACACTGCAGACAACCCTAAACCAAGTACCACCACTATCTCATTCCTAAAAAACAATGAAATTCAAATTACAAATTTCAAACTCATCATCAAGCATTTCAGTAAATGAGTCATCTCAATTCATGCATATGCTTTGAGTCTCACACCCATCACAATGAATGGACTGTCCTTTTTGAGACACACCTCATGACGTGCACCCATTGTCGCATCAAACCAAATTGTCGATGAGCTTCTACTGACGTCCTCCGTCACCGTCGAAAGAAGATTAATTGTCTCCACCGTACTCAAAACAAGAAACAATTGAAATACAACCCAAAACCATCTATCAGAATCAACACCATTCGAGACAAACATTGCACAAAATGGAAATAAACCAGATCCTTCATCAAGTCTCTGCATCTCACAACCCTTGACCATCATCATCGATGCCATCACAAACAGAGCATTGGCATCGTCACTGAAAGACCAAATCTGAACATCATACTACATAAAATCTGAATAACAAATAAAAACAAAATACATTTGAACAATATCACAAACAAAAAAAGGAAAAAAATTAGATAGAAAGAAAACGCTAATAAGAACCATCGAAGAAGCCGATGAAGAAAAATGAACCCAAAAGAAGAGATAAACCAACACCGGCACAAGAAAGCACTGAAACTGATGTTTTCCCACTCCAACATCATCCCAAGTTGTCACAAAACCCTCATCGATCCCGACCAAGATGGGGTCAATATGGATGGGTTGGAAAACAAGAGAAGTGAAGTAGAGGAACACCGTGTGCCACCACCATCGCCGACCCAAACCACATGAAGCACCCTCACATAGACCCAAAGTGGAGGTCTCATGAGTAGGGAAAGGTAGAAAGAGGGGAGGTGGGAATTGAATTCCATTCCACCAGCGACCAACACCTGGAAAGCAAGGAAGGAGAACAAATAAAGGGAAAGGAAATCAGAGAATCATGGCGGAGTATGGAGAAGGCAAAAGGATGAGAGGGATAGGAAGAAAATGAAGCGCAGAGGCTCCATCGAACCTATAGAAAAGGGTTTTAGGAGGAAACCCTACACAAAGAGGAGAGTGAGCAGGGAGAACTGGGAGTGAAGGAAGACATCCCCTATCACAACATACACCATCCATAACCCATTGATTTTTAGAACATCTATAATTTTATTCCATTGATTTACATACCTATTATTTGATGGTGTTACAATTATTGTGATTTTCTCTCTTTTAGTGATTATATATATATATATATATTTGTATGTAATTCCTAACATTTATGTATATTTATTTATCATTTAGATATATTTATAAATATTTATTTAAAATTATATATAATTATATCTATACAAGGATATTTATATGTATTTAGGAATATTTATCTATATTTATATACATTTGTAAATATTTATACATATATATGTATAAATATTTTTATATATTATATGGTTGCAATCCTTTTTTCTCATTTTCTCAAAGCCAGTTTATGGGTTACCGGTAACCATACAGACACTGATCCAACCTAAAACGGCGGTCGTGGAACCCGCCAACCAGAAAGCAAATCACAACAACAACAGATTCAAATTTCAAAATCAAAACCAAACCCATCATCACAGACACGATGACCGAGGTGTCTTGATCAGGGAACCACCTCGAGCCATGCCCCCGACCTCATCATCATTAAATTTATTCTGAGTATCAAGTACAAAGAGAAAAAGAGAAAAAAGGGGGGTGGGGAGGAGGCGAAACCCCCTCCCCCTGAGGGGGCCTAAAATAATGAAGGCCTAGAGCATCACCGCGTATCAAATTGACGCCTTCCAGATTGAGGGCACTACTATTAGGGAGACATCTGATGCTGGATCCATGCTCTGTCATCGATGCCAAGTAGTCCGCGGCCATGTTACCCTCCCGCCAAGTATGCGACACCCGGATGTTATGGTTGAGAAAAACTTTGCATCTTCTCACGGTGTACTCAATCGACCAGGGGGTGGGTCGTGTGCCAATCAGGGAGTCATGAAGAGCCTTAGAGTCTGTTTTCTACCTGCGTGAGAACCAGGTCTCTCTGTTTGCAAAGGGTTGGGCCGGTGAGGAGTGCGTTCGCCTCTGCCTGTAAAGGAGTACCACTACCAAAAAACGCAGTGAAGGCTAGGAAGACACTGCCCTCGGCGTCCCGAACCAGGCCTCCTCCCCGCGTGTCACCCAAGATGCAGGACCCATCTGAGTTCAACTTGAGACCAACAACGGGGGGACGCCAACAAATTCATCTACCCTGATCAAGCAATTCCGCAGCGCCTGAATGAAGAAACCTCAGGGACGGGGCTTCCCGCCAGTTCTTTAAGAACGTAGCCAAGTCCACCAGTAGGCTCTTCGTCCGCATGACGATGGCCCTGTCAGTGAGGGAGATACCCTCGTACCTCGCCTGGTTCCTAGCCTGCCATAAGCACCAGCAGCCCGCGTTGAGGATCACCGCCCGAGCCGACCGCTCCAGTCCCGGGGTCATCACCCCATGAAACCAATTATCCAGGAAGGAACCAGAACTCGTGCCCGCGACAGAAAAAGCAGTAAGGGATCCAAAGTGCTTCCACACGCTCTGCGCCCAATCCCCTTCAAAAAACAAGTGTTCTGTGCTCTCTTCATGATGCCTCTTACAACAATGGCAACGGGAGGCAAGTCCGATCCCCACTTTCTTGATATTATCGTCAGTAGAGAGAGCTCTGTTCCGGAGCCGCCAGCCGAGGAAACCCTACTTCCCAGGAACCCCTTTGACCCATGTTATCTCATTCCATATGTCATTGGGCTCCGGACTAGGGGAGAGATTTCAAAAGTCTTTCAGCGTGAAGTTCCCCGAACTCGACGGGGTGAACACACATCTGTCGGGCTCTTCAATGGGGGTGATCGTCTCAAAGAAAGCAAGTTGCTCCTTGTCCAGCACATCCTTAACAAAAGGTTGATGCAAGCTCACCTCTTGAAAGGAAATAAGGGGGGCTGGACACCCCGGATATCCGAGCCTCAAGCCAACCCAGTTATGGGACCAAAATAGGAGTTTACCCTCCCCCACTATCCACCGCGCATGACCATGCAGCAACTGGACGAGCTGGGAAATTCTAGCCCAAAAGGGAGAGCTCCAGGAGGCAGTACCGTCCCTATGTCCGCTGAAGATGCGAGCCATAATACTTCCCCACAAGGTACGTTCCTCAATAACTTCCCATGCAAGCTTCGCGTTCATGCAGGTGACCATGCCACTCATGCTCTGCACACTGATCCCTCCCTCACAGAGCGGGCGGGCCATCCTCTCCCAGGAGACCCAATGCCTCTTGCTTACCGACTGGGCATCCCATAGGAAGTCGGCCAGCACCTTGTCAATAGATCTGATCACTCCCTTCGGCACGGGGGTGGCAGCCAGGGCGTGCACCGGGACCGCTGAGAGGATGCTGTTCACCAAGGCGATGCGCCCTCCAAAAGACAAGAGATGATTCTTCCAGTTGAGGACTCGACCCGTAACCTTACTCACCACAAAGTCGAAGTCCCGTATACGCAGACGCCCTGAAGAAATGGGGGTGCCTAGGTAAACCAGGGGAAACGTGCCTTGTTTCATATTCATTCTATTGCAAACTTGGATGGCCCGGCCAGAACCACACTTGCTGGATAAGTAAATATTACTCTTGGAGTTGTTGATACACTGCCCGCTCCAGAAATAGTACTCCTCCAGGATCTTCGTGATCCCCCGCGCAGTCCTTTTGCCCGCATTGGAGAAGATGATAGTATCGTCCGCAAACATCAGGTGGGAAATAACCTGCATACCCTGACTCCTCCTATACAGCATGATCCTTCCACTCGAGATCCCTCTGTTAAGCATCCGGCTTAAGGTATCTTGCATGATGATGAAGAGACTCGGCGAGATCGGGTCTCCCTGCCGTAGGCCCCGAATCGCCTTAAAGAACCCGTGAGACTTCCCCAAGAAGGTGACATTCATCCATGCAGAGCTAAAACACCTAAACAGGATGTCCAAAACCCTCGTAGACATGCCCATGCTTGCCAGAACCCTGTTAATGAAACCCCATTCGACCCTGTCGTACGCCTTGCTCATGTCGAGCTTCACTGCCATGTTTGAACCATGGGTTTTGTAGTTGAGATCCTTCAGCATTACCTGAGCAAGCGTCATCGCACCATGAATGGACCGTCCCCTCACAAACCCGTGTTGTTCGATGGAAATCCATCTGTCCAGCCTCGCCGCCACCCTCACATTGATGGTGTCTGCCAGCATCTTGTAGGGAAAATTGCACATGCTGACCGGCCTATACTGAGATAAGGACGATGGATTCTTAACCTTCGGAATGAGCACTAGGGTCGTGGAACTCACCACCCTTGGAAAGTATCCCCGCGGAAGAAGTCTTGAATGGCAGCTACTATATCATCTTTTATCATCCCCCACGCCCCTCTTTAGAAAGATCCTGGGAAACAGTCCGGACCAGCCGCGCTATCAGCGTTTAATCTAAGCATAGCAGCGAGGATTTCCTCCTCATCAGGAATCATCTCCAACGCCCCATTATCCTCCCGAGATACACAGGAGGGGATCGACTCCCACAGCTCCGCATTACCACTAGGGTACCCCGCATTCGTCCTCCCATTCGATCCCGCGAGTAAGTCCTTGAAGAAAGATAGGGCCATACCCCCCACCTCCTCCCTGTCATCCGTGTAGGAGCCATCCTCGCGCATGAAGTTAGGAACAACCGGGCGTCTCTTCTCCTTGATGCAAGCATGAAAATATGTCGTGTTCCTATCCCCCTCCTTCAACCATCTGATCCTTGCACCCTCCCGAGCTCTACGTTATTGTCCCAGGATCAGGTCCGCTAGCCTGCTCTTTTTATCCGCAAGATCAGTGAACACCGTCTCTTCCCACAGGTCCTCCAGATTACCTTCCATGGTGTCAATGTCCTCCTTGAGCTCGTCAAGATCCTGATCAACCAGGGGGAGAGAGCCTGCCCATGTGTGGAGTTTACTCTTTAGCCTTCTGAGCTTATTATGAACCACCACCCACGGGTGCCCTTCCGCCGGTTCCATCCAGGACGAGCGGATCAGGTTGGGAAAGTCCGGGTTGTCAAACCAAAGGCCACAGAACTTGAACCTTTCATGCATCCCCTGCCCGGACGCCAGTTGCACCAACAGTCGGGAGTGATCAGAAATGCCTCTCACCAGGTGCTTAACCTGCGCAGTGGGAAACGAGGAGGTAGCGTTAAGGTTCGCCAAGCACCGATCGAGACGACTCCAGCATCTGCGATCCCCTTTCTGATTATTACACCAAGTGAAACGGTCCCCCGTGTACCCCAAATCCATCAAGCCATTTCTAGCCATGAACTGGGAGAAAGCCATGCTGTCTCTACAGCGGAAGGCACCTCTTCCTTTTTTCTCTTCCGGATCCGCCATAATGTTAATGTCCCCACCGATAATCCAGGGCTCCTCCCCCGGATCGAACCCACTTAGATCCTGCCACAAAGCTTCCCTCCTATGGCTATCACAGCTACCATAGACAAAGGTCATGATGACTGAACATCTTCCAAACTTCACCATCATGGTCATGTTTTGGTCGCCCGCCTGAAGCAGGGCCACCGAAACATCCCGCTTCCAGAAAACCCAGATATGTCGGTTAGCTGGGTCTGCATGCATGGACGCATGCATACCGATTTTGCGAGAAAACTGGTTAATTCTGGCCGGCGCCTGTTTGTGTTCGAGAACTGCAGCAATCAAGACCCTATTCTTCTTTATTTCTGACGCCAGGAAGTCTGTTTTGACACGGGCTCCGAGACCCCACACGTTCCAAATGACCAGAGGATACATTAAATAGGGGGGGGGACCTGGAACTGACCTCGGGTTCCACGGTCCACAGCTTTCCAGAGCCAGAATGCTCCTTATCTCTGACGAGTTCCAGTTTCGACCGCGACTGAGTGCAGACCCCCAGGCTCGAAGCCGGGGAGGGGGAGCACGAGAGCCTCCAGGGGGGCAGCGGAAGCCGTTTCCTACGAGCGCCGCTTGGGGAGTTGCAGTCCTGGGAGAGAGGCGGGCTCCGAGCTTCGGGGGCCAGAGGATCCCCGCCCCAGGAGACCAACCCAGCAGCCTTCGCTACAGCCTTCGTCCGTAAGGGAGAAAGGGGGGCCCCAGGCCTCCCCCCTCTCCCGAACCCGAAGAGATGTGAGACTGATCCCCCCTCGAGCCGAAAAGGTCACTAAAACAGGGGGGCCTCAGAAAGAGTTCCAGCAAGCTTCCTTGGGACAGACACTGAAGCAGGCCGCACTCCGGGTCAAAGAGCTCCTCCAGCCACCGAGGGAAGGCCACCCTGACGCCAGACTGTAGAGCCACCCCTAGAGAAGGAGATACCGAGGGAAGGCCACCCTGACGCCAGGCTGTAGAGCCACCCCTAGAGAAGGAGATACCGAACCGAACCGAGGACAAGCCAGGCTCTGAACAACTGCCAAGGAAGGGTCCTCACGGGAGACCACCGACAACGTCGAAACGACCCCTACTCCACCCATAGGGGAGGGTCCCGGGGGGCTCCTCGGGGTGCTTTGAGCCGGAGGCCAGAATACCGGGACCTGCAGACAAGCACTGAGTGCCCCTGGAGGCGACACGAGGTGCAGAACCTGGGAAACACAGGGAAGACCACATCCTGGGACCATTCGCAGGTATCCTGAACCTTCAGACGAATGATGTCCGGCGAGGGGAGGAGAGATCCAACTCAATACAGATCCGAGCCACGGACAGGTCCTCCAAATTGCGCGTGAGAGAGTCCATACACAGGAAACCACCTAGACCATCCCCGATGGCCTTGAGGAATGCCGTGTTCTGGAAGGGAAGGGGGATACCTGAGAGATGAATCCACACCGCTGCCTTGGGACCCTCCTTCCCACGGTGGGCGTCCAAGGACCAGCGAGAAAGATTGAAGCGCCAACGGCCAAAGCAACGGGGGGCCAAGCACCAGGCATGGACGAAGTCAGCCTCCGACTGGAGAACCAAGCAGAAAGATAGGCGGTGGACATCCGAAACGCAAGCCGGCGCCTGCAGACCCCAGGACTCCACGAACCTCCTGAAAACCTGGATCGGGGGTTTCGCAACGCCAAAACGGGCCACCAACGTCCATTTCAGCTCCTCCACAGCCGCACCAAAGGACGCTGCAGGGAACTCCAGGGACAGGCATGACCCCTCCCGCGACGCCGAAGGAGCCATCGGGGAGACCGCAGGGAAACAAGGCTGCAGGGGTTCGCGCAGCGTACCCACCAGGGCATCCTTGAAGGAGAACGGGAGGCTCGGGCGCCCGGGAGGGGAACCCCGGGATCCTGGTGGCTGAGACGGGCCAGCCTCCGCAGAGGGGGGGGGGGGAACGACGGACGCCACCGCCGCCGGAGGCACCGGGGGCCGCCCCAGCACAGGAGTAACGGGCAAAAAATTTGAAACCACCAGGGGCGCGTACTCCATCGTATATCCTGAGTGTGCAGGTAGATATATGAAAAGTAAGGAAGTGCCATGCCCCCGACCTCACCGTAAATACGTCTGAATCACCAGCGATCAACCACCAGCCCTCGTCTGCACAACCAAAACCACGAAACCCAGATGCATCGCCTTCAAACCAGCAACGCCACCAAACCAGAATGCCGGTGAGACCCGAAACCAGAAAATAGTCCGTCATCCCTTCGACATCATGCCAACACCCACTTCATCAAAGTCAACGGGGCAGAAACCCTCATCACATCACATAAGCATCACTGACACACCACAAGAAACTACAGGACGAACACCCGTCGAGGTAAACAGAGAATGAGAAACCACAAAAACACCATATTCAGAACCACACAACAATCAATTGCAACCAATACTCATCGGAAAACCCCCGTCGACGAGATCTGGTCCAAACCATCACCAAGCTCACCGCCTCCAGAAGAAACACTAAAACATTACCACATACCTGAACGGATTCATCAGTACAACCAACACAAGACAACAGAGACATGGACCAAAATCCATCGCCGCCTTCAGAACCGCACCCGAAGACCAGATCTACCCAAAACCCGAACAGCCGACCCGTAACGCAACGAAAACCCCATATCACAGCACCAAAAACCCGCACCCTGAACCATCATCACACCTCCTCAAAAAACTAGCTAGATCTGAAGCTAGAGCGAGGAGAAAGCAATAGAGGGATCATAGGGTTTGAGGAAAAACCCAAGGCACCCCAAACTTTAAAGAAGCACTACATAGGGGAATTACATGACATATAATCCTATCACGACCCATCCCCTAGGGCCCATGCCATGACTACCCCAAGCTTTCCTTCCATAGGCTAGGGGATGGTGACTAGAACCGAAGGCGTATTCCCTAAAACTGGGAAGTCATTTCCTTTATAACCTTTAAGCACACACAACCAAGCACACAACAAGATACAAACTCAAGTAAACTGAATAGTAAATAGAGTGAGTGTAGTAAGTAAAAGGGGCCAGAATACAAGCCCAACTGAAAGTACTAGAAACTGAAAGTACAAGTAAACTGGAATAGCTCTTGTGTACACCTGCTAAGGATCCTACATGAAGGGTAAGTACATCTCTCGATCGGTCGTCTCTGCGGCACACCTCGTCTAAGGTCCACCTCCGAGCTACCTCCAGTCCTGGTACTCTTGTCCTCAGTCAGCGTTGTTCGTCGTATGCACCAAACACAACGAAGTGTGGGCATAGCCTGTATAGAGGTGAGTATAAAGATACTTAGTAGGGACCCCGAGACCCTCAAGGTCTCACAAAATTCACAAAGGATAAACCAAAAATCATGAAATCAACTGAAAACCCTACTTAGGTATATGCCCATACATATACCTAAGTTATCAAGTATACCCATCTCAATCATGAGAAAACACAGAGTCCAACTCAAAATCCCAAAGATCAACTGTTCCACAAAGGAAGGAAGACCATGAAGGTAAGTACCACACAGGTACGCCACATAGAATAATGACACCAAAGTATTACCACAAAGGAAAGTACCACACAGGTACAGACTCAGCTCACACCAGGTATTTATTAGGTATAATAGTATAGATGAATAGATGTAACTAATGAATCATCTTACTCTGTTAAGAGGCAGACCCACGAAGTATCACTGATCATCATCATACCCACAAAGGATCGTAGTACATCATCAGACCCACATAGGATCTCTAGGTGCTGACCCACATAGGATCGCTCGGTGTTGACCCACATAATATTGTTCGGTGCTGACCCACATAGGATCGCTCGGTGCTGACCCACACAGGATCGCTAGGTGCTGACCCAACGAGGATCGCTCAGTACTGACCCACACATGATCGCTCGATGCTAACCCACACATGATCGCTATTCATTCTTCACGTCACAACCAGCTACTGGGTTCCCGCACTAGGCTTGCTCGTCTCCTGGAGGGTTCGCTCCTCAAGCTACTAGTTTATACTCCATATTCCACGAAGTCCCATTAAGAAGTATCAAAAAAGGACCTCCGCGTCATATTTTTGTCAATGCAACAAACGATGCGTCAATCGGACACCCGATCTGTGAGTTATTAGCCTTTTAGTCCCGAGGACTCGGTTGGATTCGTGATCAATCCAACCCGATCATACTCCAAACTTATCCAAAACTCCAGTGGGGTATACCAAAGGTACCAAATTGCTCCAAGGTTTCTAGTTCCATTAACGTTTTTTCAAACGGATGCATGATGCCAAAGTTATGGCCAAAAGAGCGCAAATGGGTAAAAGTGGGTCCGGCTCCGATCCGACCCGATTGGACCGACCTAGCCCGACCCGACCTGGGCCGACCCGACCCGACCCGCTGGGTCCAGCTAGGACCGTCCTAGGTGGTGCGGTGTGGCTGTGGAGGCCGCGAGGGGGCCGTAGAGGTCTCTGGTGGCCGTGAGGCCGCGGAGGGCCGCGAGGCCGCGAGGCGGCGCGAAAGGCCACGGGGCAGCACGAGACGAGGCCGCGGGGGGGGGGGGGGGCACGAAGAGGCCGAGGGGCGGCACGTCAAGGTTTGTGGGGCGGCGGTGGCCACAGGAGGTGAGGCTACAGGGCGGCGCGACGAGGCCGCGGAGGGCCGCGAGGCCGCGGGGTGGCACAGAAGGCCGGGGGCGGCGCTGCGAGGCCACGGGGCAGCGGTGGCTGCGGGCGGTGAGGCCACGGGGCGGCGTGGAAGGCCGTGGGGTGGCGTGACGAAGCCGTGGGTGGCGAGGCCGGCAGCTGGTTTGACCGACCGCCCTCCATTTTTCGCCTTCATCTTGGCCGTCGGTGGTGCCGGCCACCATTCTCGTGCCCCACCGAAGTTGGTTTCCATCCTACTCCATCGCGATGAACACAAAAATTTATCACAAGAATTGCAGAGAGGTTAGGTCATGTTTGTTTGGTCCTCACCCTCTACGTTAGAGTGGTAGCAAGCGACCATAATCTCTTACCGATTTATGATGAATTATCTAGAATGGGTAAGGGGAAGAAATTCAAACAACCACCCTACCTCGATGGTTCAGCTGAAGATTGTCCGCAGTTGAGACCGATTGGCGTTTGTCGATCCCAAAACTAGTCTCCTCCAATGACGTCGGTGAGGAGAGGAAAAAGATGAAGTTAGTGACAATGGCGTTTCCTCGATCATCGGTTCATTCGTCATTGGAGATCCTTCGACGGTGTTATTCGTTGGAGAAATATTTGTCGAAACAGAAGAGTTCTTCATTGGAGAATGTAATCCTCCCAAAGGTTATCCTCTCCCAATTCCACCAAAATGAAAAGTAGCCAAAATAATAGAATGTGTTGTGTAATTTAATATTGGCACAAAATAGGTTGACTTAATTAATTAAAGTGGAGTTGGTATAATTAATTAAAGGAGAGTTGGCATAATTAAAGTAGGGAGTTGAGAGGTTTTTCTCCCATAATGAGGGGTTCGGGTGGTCCCCACCACCAAGCTTTGAATTGGGGGTTTTACTAGCTCAGGTGGTCCCCACCACCGAGCACTAAAGTTGGGAGGTTTTAACCCATTGTGGTCCCCACCTCCATAGCCTTCACATGGGTGGTTTATTAGAAATAAAATAAAAATTTATTTTATTTTATTTTTCATTCCCACAAAAAACCCCAAAAACTATCTTTCAACCTCGACCTACTGTAGTGAAGGTGAAGGTCTCATTAAGCGAATAACGACACTATGAGTTTAACGGTGTCCTTAAATTTCAATTCTGAGCACCGGTTCAAAAGTTACAAAAACCTTCTCATACGTTAACTGAACGTACCTGAAAAAAAGTTCATAAATTCATTCTGGGAACACTTGGCCTCAGAATTATGAGTCGTTAGTTTTCATAGACTCATAAAATTTCCATATATTAAAAAAAATTACATGGAAATTATAGGTCTTTACATTCTCTCCACCTCAGAGATTTACATCCTCGTAATCCACAACTCAAACTAAGGGAACAATTGGGGGTACTGAGCACGTATCTGATCCTCCTGCTCCCATGTGCTCTCCTGGAGGTTCCCATGCTACCAACGTACACACACTAGAGGTATCTTCCACCCATGAAGGACCCGCTCCTGTCGATCCTCAATCTCCCTTGGAACCTCCTTAAACGTCACCCCATCATTGATGTCCAGCTCTCCGTGGTCGATGATGTGAGAAGGGTCATGCACGTATCTCCTCAGCTAGGATACATGGAAGATGTCTTGCACCTGGTGCAACTGAGGTGGAAGAGATAAGCAGTAAGAAACCTCACCAACTCTGCTGACATCTCTCTGACCACATGAAGGGTTGTCCCTTCTTCGTCAACGCCGATAGAGGTGCTGAAACTATGGAGAAATATGGCACAAACCTCTGGTAGTATCCAGCCAAACCTAGGAAACTTCCTACCTCCATCACACTCTTGGGTGGCTCCCAAGCAAGTACCGCCTCAATATTCACTGGATCTACTGCAACTCCAGCCTCTGAGATGATGTGAACCTCTCGGATCCAGAAATGTCACTTCGAGAGCCTACCATAAAGCTGGTGCTCTCAGAGTGTGTCCAGTACTGCCTACAAATGATAGACATGATCCTCCTCAATAGCTGAGTAGATCATAATGTCGTCGATGAAGACTAATAAAAAGCGATCAAGGTATGGCTTAAATATCTTGTTCATGAGTCCCATGAACACTGATAGAGCATTGGTTACACCGAATGGAATAACCAATAACTCGTAATGGTTGTACCGACATCTGAAATCCATCTTCTGCACATCCTCATCTCATACTTCGAGCTAGTGATAACCAAATCTGAGGTCTATCTTCAAGAGCCATCGTTCTCCCTTCAACTAATCAAAGATGTCATCAATCCTCGGGAGTGGGTACTTGTTCTTCACAGTCACCTAGTTCAGGCGTTGATATTCAACACAAAGTCTCAAG
Source organism: Viscum album (assembly GCA_963277665.1). Lineage (NCBI taxonomy): Eukaryota > Viridiplantae > Streptophyta > Magnoliopsida > Santalales > Viscaceae > Viscum > Viscum album. Next base: position 214,817,801 of record OY728163.1, read on the forward strand.
TTCCCATCCGCCTTCTTGGCGAACAAAATCGGGGCTGACCAAGGAGAAACGCTGGGCCGAATGAACCCTTTCCCCTGTAAGTCCTCCATTTGTACCCGTAGCTCACGAAGCTCCGCGGGAGAAATACGATATGATGGTGTAGATATCGGTGTCGTCCTAGGGTACAAGTAAATGTAAAAGTCCACATCTTTGCGAGGAGGTAGACCCAAAACATCATCAGGTAAGACATCCGATTATTGGTCCACCACTACAGGATAACTTGGACTCTCCACATCAACTGCTTCGAGGTTAAGGCTAGCCAACTAATGAGTGATTAGTTGTACTCTCCTCTGGGTAAGTCCATCCTTCGCTGCAAAGGCTCCCTTATCGCCGGTGAAGGTAAACCTGGTCCCATCCATGCAGACACACCACACTTTATGCCTAATACAGTCTATCTGAGCATGGACTATAGATAACTAGTCCACAACCAAGATGACGTCGTAAGGCCTCGACGCCGATACTAGGATATCCCAGCCAAAGCTCTCGCCTCCTAGAGTAAGATCGCACTATCGACACTAGTGCGTAATCGTCGAATATGATCCCATAGGAGTCTCTAGCCATAAGGATTGAGCCAATGGATCTATCAGAATCTCCAAGCTCTGAATGAGGGAAGTGACAATAAAAGAATGACTAGAACCAGTGTCTATAAGTACTGCAACTAAGGTGGAGTAGACACAGATCGTACCTCATATCATCTTCGGAGCACCGTGATCGTAAGCCTCAGCTGCCTGGAGCTGAGCTCGCCCCTATCCTCATGCTTTTTTCGGTCGGGGTGGACCTCCTAGTGGTGGTGGCGGTAACATCTCAAATCATCACCCACCACCAGTTGCCTGACCAGCTCCTCTGACACGTCCGCCTGCTCCCTACGGACCTCCTCATTTGAACCTCTATCTCTACTTGGGCGGTCCTTCGATCGTCTTTTGATCATCCGTATGGAGAGTCGGACAGTCACGAGCCATGTGACCCTGCCCACCGCATGCGTAACACTTCCCACTCCTGGCATGACTGGATCTACCTCAGGTGCCCTGTACAACTGACTCTGAATCCTGTGGTCGTCCACCTGTAGGTCTGGACCTCTTGGACCTCTGTGACATATGTCTGCTTCCAGCTGTAGAAGACTCTTCTACGTGACATCTGGTGGTGGGTCTCACTGCTAGTGACTGCTCATCAAGGAAACTCTCCACTTAGAGGGATTGCTCTAACACCCCCACTTGCGTCGGGATGCCGAGTGAGATTATTGAAGCCCTGATCTCCCACCTGAATCCCTGCTCGAAGGTCCGGGCCCTGAAGAATGGGTCCCGCACCATATCTGTGGAGTAGCATGAGAGGTCATTGAACCTTTCTGAGTACTGAGATACTGTTAAGATGCCCTGATGTAGATGAAGAAGATCCGGTATTTACACTGCGTGAAGAGTCTTTGGGACAAACTTTGCCCGAAATAGGCTCTCGAAGTCTGCCCAGAGAAGTGTCACCTCGTCATGAGCCTAGAGCATCAAGCTCCACCATCTGCTTGCTGCTACATGTAGAAGGCTGGTGGCAAGGATCACTATGAGATCGGCTGGTGTCCCTACTGGTCGGAAGACTCTCACCACGGCCTCCAGCCAATCCTGAGCCGCCTGTGGGTCCATCTCTCCTCTGAAACTGGGTGGCCTCTGGCATTGGAACTCGTGCAACGCGCTCAAGCATCATGCATCCTCTGCTTCTGGGGCTAGTGACATCGGTGACCCAACGGGTAATGGTACCGCTAGTGTCACCGCTGGTGCCTCTACTGGAAGAGGGCCCTGCACCGAGGCCTCATCGCTCAGTGGGATATCAGTGCGAACTATACCCGAAACCCTAGCTGGTTGTCTACGTGGAGGTATCCTGAAAAGAAATAGGTGCACCACGATCAATAAGTTGTACCTGGTGAGATGAATCAAATATTTTACAAAGAAAACTCTTGAAAACACACACGCAATCAGTGTTTTCGTGCACTGAGTCAAAAATCAGAAGTCAGGGTCCTGGTGTATGGATACGTCAGCCGCCACACCAACACTGGATTCCCTAAACTGATAACCATAGTCACTACACTTAACACTATTTCCCTTAAAAATATCAGAGTCCTATGTTTTATGATAGAACCAAATCCTCTGATACCAATTTTTCACGACCCATCCCCTGGGGCCCGTGCAGTGACTACCCCAAGCCCACCTTCCATAGGCTAGGGGCTGACGACTAGCACCAAAGTCGTATTCCCTAAAACTGGGAAGGCATTGCCTTTATAACCTTTAAGCTCACGCAACCAAGCACACGACAAGATACAAACTCAAGTAAACTGAATAGTAAACATAGTGAGTGCAGTAAGTAAAAGGGGCCAAAATACAAGCCCAACTGGAAAGTACAAGAAACTAAAAGTACAAGTAAACTGGAAAAACTCCTGTGTACACCCGCCAAGGATCCTAACTGAAGGGTAGGTACAAATCTCGATCGGTCGTCTCTGCGGTATGCCTCATCTTAGGTACACCTCCGAGCTACCTCTAGTCTGGGTACTCTCGTCCTCAGTTAGCGTTGTCTGTCATCTACACTAAACACAATGAAGTTCGGGTATAGCCCGTGTAGGGGTGAGTATAATGATACACAATAGGGACCCTGAGACCATCAAGGTCTCACAAAATCCACAAAGGATAAACCAAAAATCATGAAATCAACTGACAACCCTACTTAGGTATATACCCATACATATACCTAAGTTATCAAGTATACCCATCTCAATCATGAGGAAACACAAATTCCAACTCAAAAGCCCAAAGCTCAACTGTTCCACAAAGGAAGGAACACCAGGAAGGTAAGTACCACATAGGCACGCCACACAGAAGAATACCACCAAGGTATTACCACAAAGGAAAGTACCACATAGGTATGGACTCATCTCACACTGGGTATTTCTTAGGTACAGTAGTAGAGATGATTATATGTAACTACTAAATCATCTTACTCTGTTAAGAGGTAGACCCACAAAGGATCTCTGATCATCATCAGACCCACAGAGGATCGTAGTACATCTTCAAACCCACATAGGATCTCTAGGTGCTGACCCACATAGGATCGCTCGATGCTGACCCACACAGGATCGCTCAGTGCTGACCCACACAGGATCGCTCGGTGTTGACCCACACATGATCTCTAGGTGCTGACCCACACAAGATCTCTCGGTGCTGACCCACGAAGGATCGCTCGGTGCTGACCCACACAGGATCACTATTCATTCTTCACGTCACAGCCAACTACTGGGTTCCTGCACTAGGGTTGCTCGTCTCCGAGAGGGTCCGCTCCTCAAGCCACTAGTCGATACTCCATCTTCCATGAAGTCCCATGAAGAAGTATCGCAAAGGAACTCCACGTTATAGGTGTCTCAATGAAACAGACGGTGCGTCAATCGGACGCCCAGTCTGTGAGTTATTAGCCTTTTAGTTCCGAGGGCCCGGTTAGATTGGTGCTCGATCCAACCCGACCATACTCCAAACTTATCCAAAACTCCAGTGGGGTATACTAAAGGGATCATCTTGGTCTAAGGTTTCCAACACCGTTGACTGTTTCACAAACGAACGTCTAGTGCCAAAGTTATGGCCAAAAGAGCGCAAATGGGTCAAAGTGGGTCCGGGTCCGGTCCGACCCGTTTGAATAGACCCGGCCCGACCCGACCTGGGCCGACCTGATTTGTGTCGACCCACCCCAACCCCTTGGGTCTGACCTGACCCGTGCTGGGTGGCTCAGCCTGGCGGCCCAGCCTGGGTGGCGCGGTGTGGTCGCGGAGGTCGCGAGGGGGCTGCGGAGGTCGTGGGTGGCCGCGAGGCCGTGGAGATCCACGGAGGGCCGTGAGGCCATGGGGCAGTGCGGAAGGCCACGGGGCGGCGTGATGAGGCCGCGGGGCGGCGCAACGAGGCCGCTAGCAGTGAAGCTGCCATGGCAGGTCGTGCGGCATGGTCGCGCACCGTACCTTCGATGGCGGCCAGCTTGACTGGCCTTCCTCTGTTTGTCACCTTCGTCATGGCCGACGGTGGTGTCGGCCACCGTTCTCATTCCCCACTGAAGTTGGTTGCCTTCCTCCTCCATTGCGAAGAACATAACAATTTATCACGAGAATTGCGGAGATGTCAGACCATGTTTGTTTGGCATGCACCCTCCACGTTAGAGTAGTAGCAAGTGACTATAATCTCTTCCTGATTTACGATGAATTATAAAGAACGGGAAAGGGGAAGAAATTCAAATAATCACCCTACCTTGATGGTTCGGTTGAAGATTTTCCATAGTTGAGACAGATTGGTGTTTTTCAATACCGAAACAAGTCTCCACTAACGACTTTGGGGAGGAGAGAAAAAATATGAAGTTAGTGACAACGACATTTCCTCGATCGTCAATTAGTTCATCATTGGAGATCCTTCAACGGTGTTCTTCATTTGAGAAATATTCGTCGAAGGAGAAGAGTTCTTCATTGGTGAATGTAATCCTCCCAATGGTTTTTCTCTCCCAATTCCACCAAAACGAAAAGTAGACAACATAATAGAATGTGTTGTGTAATTTAATATTGTCACAAAATAGGTTGGATTAATTAATTAAAGTATAGTTGGCATAATTAATTAAAGGGGAGTTGGCATAATTATTGTAACACCCCGACCCCTCTAGGATGAAGTCGGTGCATTACTTGTGATATTGTCATGGTTATAAGGAATGAAAATCCCAAAGGAACGATCAATTTAGTAGTCTTGAAGAAACTAGATACATAGATGTTACTCAAATTACATTGGAAAAGTTTACAAAATACAATACATAACAAAAACTAAAAACGACATCCCAAGGAACTCAATAAAAGATCTTCTCTTCATCACCTATTGAGGGTAGACAATGAAAGGGGTGAGATCAAACACTTATTAAGGGTTACAAATAGTGGAAGAATGAGTACAATAATAAGTGAATCACAGTAAATCTAACATAATCAATATGACATAGTGAATAAATGAATAACTAATGCCATTAATAAACTGAGAATGAAACTACATCCATAGATTTTGTCATAGTGAAAACCTAATGGATAATAATAATAACTGATAATGAATAAAGAGAATGATTATTAATTGGACGTCATGTATCTGGCACATGAAACCATAATATCGTAAAAACTATTTAGTTTTATGGGTAGAAACCCTTCTGATTTTTGGAAACAAACTCGAAGGGTTTGTCGCCAAAATGTTTTGTCTCATGAGACCTACCGATGCATTGAGGGGATATAGCAAGCCCCACCTACCACTGCATGTCCCAATAATTATTTATACATTTATTAAATACAAGAGAAATATGCCTTTTCAATATCCGTATAGAGTAGAGTATACTGATTCATCAATATTTCCTTAACTAAAATAACCTTCCAAATAAACACCGTATGTAAAATGGTATACGGTTTAGACAAAAAACATATACATGATATGAGATTATGGATATTTAATATAAATATAATTTAAAATGAAAATTGATCTCAAATGGGTATTTGGTACACCACATAAGGATTATTAGGTGCACCATACAAAGTTAGTCACAACCAAATAGAAGCTGAGACAAAGTCTCTTACCATAATGTAATTAGTCGAATCATATAACCAGAACGTAATGAACATCAAATGTATCATTTATTAATATGAATATAAAGAGAATAATGTTATTTTAAATCAAATTTAAGTACACTTATACCACATATATGAATTAAGTGGTGAATAAAGAAAATCTCACAGAAATGAAAGTGAGATGAGAAACCCCTTACCTTATGCTCGAGTGTGTTCTTCGTTTGTTTTAATGACCTGAATAATCAAATTTATCTTCATTAATTAATATTTCTAGAATCTCCTATACATTTAATTGATTTATTATAACCTTATTAGGTTCATTAATGTCCCTTTATATGGGTTCAATTGGTTCAATTTTCATGTTTTGGAAGCATTTTCTTCCTTGGTTTTCATGGTTCGTTTACTTGTTTCCATGAATGGAAGTTCATTTGAAACATGGTTAAACATCCAGAATTGTTAATACATATATTAAAAAAATTATTGAAATATAAATGATCATATAATGATTCTGGGTTATATACCATGATGATGATTCATTAGTTAAAACATTAATGATGTTCGTTTAGATCGTTTTAGTGGTTCTTTGATAATAACAACCTCATTTTGTTTTATAAATTAGAACCATGAGTATAAAAGAATTACAGAACCATGGGTGAGTCATAACACATATATTATAACCTATTTCGACCATATAAATGGTTTCATGACCATATTTGAAATAATTAATGCAAATTGAAATCACATCGTCTACGATGTCGGTAATTCGACACATCACATACAATGTTTTTAATTCCTTGAACAAGGGGGGGAAAAGAAAAACATTGATGATAAATTTATCATGAACATGAGAACATAAAAAATATAAAATATTCTGGATATTTCATTCCTCTTGGGTAAGAATAGACGAATAAAGAATAAATAAAGAACTCAAAATAAAAGAATAATTTTGAAATCGCTTACAAAAATTCAGCAGCCTAACAGCTACGCAACATGGTATTAGAAAATATTAAAAAGAGTGGGGAAAAGGGTCACCTATCCATAAATGAATAATAATATAGATTAGATCAAGAATAAGAAGAAAAATAAGAACATGGTATGGAAACTTTAAAGATATACCACATAAAAGAAAACTTGAAAGGAAAAAGAAGGAAATTGAGAATTTTCTTACCTTGTAGAGTAACCCTTAGAACTTGAAGGTTTGGACCTTGGGGGCTTGAAAAATCCTTTGGAGGACTACTATGAAGGTAAAGAGGCCATAGATTCGTTGAGGGAGAATTGGGAATGAATTCAATGAAGGGAAGAGTTGGTATTTATAGGAAAAGTGAGAGATTATTTTAATAATTTCCAAGGGACACATCATGGGTGGTATTTGCAAAACCATGGGCTTGCCCATGGTACTTACCCATGGTTAAATCCACTTGGGACACCTCACATATTATTTACCTATACAATAGTCGACCAGATTTATGACATCATTATGACATCATTAATGATGTCATTAACACACCGAAACTAAAAACTGTATTTTTTACTATTCACTGAAAAATAAACTTTTTCAGAAAAATTCCCAAAATTCACCCTAACCATTTTTCGACGTGTAGAATTCAAAAGTGAAATCCATTTTTCAAAAATAATTTTCTAAATATTAATAATTTAATTTTTAAATAAGGTCATAGTTAATTCGAAAAATAACAATCTTAAAGTGCAATTAGTTTTATTTCTCATTGAAAAACTAATTAAGATCTCATTATCTTATTGCCTTAAGAAAATAAAATAATAATATTATTTTCTATTCATAAGGGCCATATTACTATTCGTATTACTATTCATATGGGTATGTTACTATTCACCAAAAATCAAGTTTGTTCTATCAGACTCCTAATGACTTACTGAACACAACTCTAGAGAACCATTTTTTGAAATTCAAAACATAGAAGAGGAAAAGTTGTGTTTAATAGATAGATTATAAAATTGCATTCTATATTTATTTTTAAAACCTTGGGGTGTTACATTCTCCCCTCCTTACAAAAATTTCATCCTAGAAATTTACAAAATATTACCTAAAAAGATTCGGGTATGTCTTTATCATAAGCTCCTCAGGCTCCCATGTTGCTTCCTCCATCTTATGGTTCCTCCATAGAACCTTTACCAGACGAGTCATCTGATTTCTCAATACTTGTTCTCTAGTATCAATAATCTTGATAGGATATTCACAATAATATAGATTTGGCTCAAGTTCTACTTCTTCATAAGTGAGTACATGTGTTGGGTCTGGCATGTACTTTCTTAACATTGACACGTGGAACACATTGTGAATCTTGGAGAGACTTAGGGACATTTCCAAATGGTAAGCTACGAATCTAATTCATTCCAGAATTTCAAAAGGTCTGATGTACCTGAGACTTAAATTTCCCTTCTTACCGAATCGTATAATACCCTTCCATGGATATACCTTTAAGAAAACGTGATCACCTTCTTGAAACTCCAAATCCTTCCTTCGGTTATCTGCATAGATCTTTTGCCTACTTTGAGCTATTTTGATATGGTTCTGGATAATCTTCACGTTTTCCGTTGTTTCTTCAACAAGTTTTGGGCCCACGAGCTTTCTTTCACCAACTTCATTCCAACAAGTTGGTGTACGACATCTCCTCCCATATAATGCTTCATAGGGTGCCATTTAAATACTTTAATGGAAGCTATTGTTGTAAGAAAATACCACGAGAGTTAAATACTGATCCCACATGCCTTGAAAATCAAGTGAACAAGACCTCAACATGTCTTCCAATGTTTGAATAGTCCGTTCTGATTATTCATCAATTTGTGGGTGGTAGGCAGTGCTCAAACGAAGATCAGTATCTAGGGCCTTCTGAAGACTTTTCCAGAATCTTGATGTAAAACGTGAATCACGATTAGAAAAAATCGATAGGGGAACTCTATGATGTCTCAAAACTTCATTAATATATAGTATTGCTAGACATTCAAGTGGTATATCTTCTCTTATAGCAAGAAAATGTGCTGAGTTGGTAAGACGATCAACAATGACCCATATTTCATCATTCCTTCTAGGAGTCTTTGGTAGTCCCATGACAAAGTCCATCATGATATTATCACATTTCCACTCAGGTATGGGAAGAGGTTGCAATACTCCTCCAGGCTGTTGCCTTCCAGCTTTCAATTGTTGACAAACGATACATCTTGACACAAAATCAGCAATCTCCCTCTTCATGTTGTCCCACCAAAAATGTTCCTTCAAATCTCTATACATCTTAGTGCTACCAGGGTGTATAGAGAAATTGGAACTATGAGCATCATCCAACAATTCCATTTTTAGATCAGGTATATCGGGAACACAAAGTCTCTTCCAAAATTTTAAAATTACATCTTCATATACGAAGTCACTCAATCTTCCATCATTAACAGCTTTAATCTTCTTTTGAAACTCCTAATCATCATCTTGAGAACTTTTTATCCTTTCTATTAAATATGGTTTGGAAACCATTTGAAAAATTATTTATATTTCACCTTCCATGGTTATTCCCATATCCATCTTTACTAGATCCATGAAAATAGGATCCCTTTTAACTCTCATCTTGTTCAAAACTCCATGATCCTTTCTGCTCAAAGCATCTTCCACCTTATTTGCCTTCCCAGATGGTAGTGTATCATGCAATCATAATCCTTGAGTAGTTCAAGCCATATACTTTGCCTTATGTTGAGTTCTTTCTGTGAGGAAATATACTTCAAACTCTTGTGATCAGTATAAATCTCACATTTTTCACCATAGAGATAATGTCTCCATATCCTCAAAGAAACGATTACAGTAGCTAACTCAAGATCATGAGTAGGATAGTTTTTCTCATGAACTTTTAGCTGTCATGATGTATAATCAATAACCCTATCATTTTGCATAAGGACACAACGAAGTCCTTTCTTTGAAGCATCACTATAAATAACAAACCCGCCATTCCCCAATGGTAGAGTCAATATAGGAGCATTGAATAATCTTATCCTCAGTTCTTTGAAAGATTCTTCATAATCTTTTGTCCAAACAAATTTAATCCCTTTACGTGTGAACTTCATTAGCGGGTTAGCTAGTCTGGCAAAATTCTGCACGAAACGCCGATAATAACCTGCTAAGCCAATAAAACTGCATACCTTAGTTATGTTTATTGGGGTGGGCCATTATTGGATTTCCTTTGTCTTTTCAGGATCAACTAGGATTCCATCCTTAGAGACAACATGGCCTAGAAAAGAAACTGACTGAAGCTAGAATTCGCACTTGCTAAACTTCCCATATAATTGATTTCTTCTAAGAGTTTTCAGAATAGTTCTCAAATGATCCTCATGGTCTTCATATATTTTTTAGTATACCAGGATATCATCAATGAATACCACAACAAATTTATCAAGATATTACTTGAAAACTCTATTCATTAAATCCATTAAAACAGAGGGTGCATTTGTCAGTCCAAAAGGCATCACTGTAAACTCATAATGCCCATACTTGGTTAGAAATGATGTCTTCAGAATATCTTCCTTCCTCACACACAGTTGATGATATCTGGATCGAAGGTAAATCTTTAAAAAGTATTGACCTCCATGAAGTTGGTCAAATAAATCATCAATATGGGGCATATGATACTTATTCTTTATTGTAATAGGATTGATTTCCCTATAATAAATGCAAAGCCTCATGGATCCGTCTTTCTTCTTGACAAAGAGGACATGAGATCCCCAAAGAGAAACACTAGGTTGAATAAATCCCCTTTCACTCAAATCCTCTATTTGTTTCTTTAGCTCTACTAATTCCGCAGTGGCCATTCTATAGGGATTCTTTGATATAGGTCTTGCATCAGGAATTATATCAATAGAGAACTCAACTTCCTGCTCTGGATGATGTCCATGTAAATCCTCTGGAAATACATCAATGTACTCTTTCACTATGTGCATATATTCAATTTGAATATTTCTTTCCTCTCCCATAGATATTGGTTTATCTTCCTTTACAAGTATTTCATTCAATAGAGCTAATGAGGGTGGTTCTAGATAAGAATCAGGTGGCGAAGTTTATGCCCTAAAGACAAGGGATTATACTCCATTTTCAAAAATTGTAACTTCCTTTTTCTTACAATAAATCCTCGCATCATAATTTGACAGCCAATACATACTGAGAATTATATCAAATTTAGTCATGGGTATGATGATAAGGTTATCAACTAAAGCACATTTTTGTGTTTGGAGGGGGACTAGTCGACATGCCTTTGTGGCAATGATACATCCAATGGAATTTTTGACTGACAACTCCTTTCTTAAATCAAATTGAACATATCTAATTTTCTTAGAAAATTGAGAGGATATAAATGAATGCGATGATCCAGAATCAAATAAAGTGTTGGCTATGTTTGAGGAAACAATTAAATTACCTGCCACCACGTCACTGGGAACTTCAACCTCCGTGGTTGTAATTGCATAGGCTCTCCCATGCTCTCTTGGCTTTTTATGAGGCATGTTTCCTTGGCACTTAGGAAAATCATTTGCATAGTGTCCCATCTCTCTACAATTGTAGCATTGAATATCATTTAATTGTTTCTTCCCCTTTCATTCATCAGATTTATGACCCTTTTCTCTGCAGTTATAGCAGACTCCCATGCCTTTCAAGCATTTACCGAGATGATTCTTTCCACAGTTCTCGCATAATGGGAAACTATTCATTCCCTTTCTCTTCTTTGGTTCTTATCCTTTTCCTTTGTTATTAGAATACCACTTCTTATCTTGGTTTCCTTTGAAAAAAATTGATCTAGAAAATTCCTTCTCTATTTTGATGGCACTTGATACAATTTCATCATATGATGAAAATTATTGAGAAGCTAGTGCCCTTCGAAGACATGGATTAAGACCTTTAAAGAAATGATCAATATTGTCCGCCGAGTCACGTACGTAATCCACAACATACCTGGCTAGCCTTGTGAAGGTAGCCTCATACTCTACGACACTGTCTTCTTCCCTTTGTTTCAAGCCAAGGAATTTCCTCTTCATTTCAGTTCGTTGCTCATGAGGGAAATATTTTTTGAAGAATATTTCCTTAAAATTCCTCCATTCCATATCCTCTATCTCTTCTTCCTCCATGGTATTTTGAATCAGGGACCACCATTGATCAGCGTCTCCCTTGAGACAATATACTTCCAGTACTACCTTTTCATTTTCATTTCATTCTAACTCCATGAATATCATTTCAAGGGACTTGATCAATTGCTCAGCAACCACTTGATTAGTAGTCCCACTGAAAGATGGGGGCTTCTGCCGCATGAAAGGATCCAACACAGGTGTTTAATGGTTATTCGTTACAACTTGAGTAAGTTGTACGAATATGGTCATGATCTGATCTGCTCCAATGTTGACTATGTTGACTTGCTCAGTAGGGAGATCCATACCTTGCCCACGAGTATTGATTCCCCTTCTTCCATTAGACGCCATTTCTAAATAATGGGATACACTAGATTAGTTTTTGAATATCAAATATAAAAGCACTCAACATAGATTGAAATTCTATGCATAACTAATCTTATAAACCTGGTTCCTCTGAAAAAAATTTACATTAACTCCTTCATAATAGATCGTAAAGAAAATATGAATTATCCTAAGCATATCCCCCGGGAGTTTCGTAACCAAGAGTGCAGCAAGGCCTGTTGTCATGCACCAGTTCCCGTTCGAGTCTAGCTCAAAGCGCAATTTTCGGGTTTTACCCCTAGATACATTTGTGCCAGAGCTGCCTCTACTTACTCGTATCCAAACAGAGATGTATTGCTTAAAATATCCGCATAATCTATTCCTTACCAAAATACCATTATGTTCTTCTATGTTAATCCTCAGATACTGCCTTAGGGCTTTGTTCCCTACTATACATTTCCTACTCTAGTTTCCAAGTTTTCTACTAAACTTCCTATGATACCAACTATAACACCCCAAACCCTCTAGGCCGGAGCCGGTGAATTACTTGTGATATTGGCATGGTTAGAAGGAATGAAAATCCCCAAGGAAGGATCAGTTTAGTAGTCTTGAAGAAACCAGATACATAGATGTTACTTAGATTACATTGGAAAAGTTTACAAAATACAATACATAACAAAAACTAAAAATGGCATCCTAAGGAACTCAATAAAAGATCTTCTCTTCATCACCTATTGAGGGTAGAAAAAGAAAGGGGTGAGCTAAAATGCTCAGTAAGGGTTTCAAATAGTGGAAGAATGAGTAAAATAATAAGTGAATCACAATCAATCTGAAATAATCAACATGACATAGTGAATAAATGAATAACTAATGTCATTAATAAACTGAGAATGAAACTGCATCCATAGATTTTGTCATAGTGAAAACCTCATGGATAATAATAATAACTGATAATGAATAAAGGTAATTCTTATTAATTGGATGTCCTGTATCTGGAACATGAAACCATAATACCGTAAAAACGGTTTAGTTCTATGGGTATAAACCCTTCTGATTTTTGGAAACAAACTCGAAGAGTTTGTCGCCAAACTGTTTTATGCATCGAGGGGTTATAGAGGGCCCCACCTTACACTGCATGTCCAAATAATTATTTATACATTTATTCAATACAAGATCAATATTCCTTTTCAATATCCATATAGAGTAGAGTATACAGATTTATCAATATTTCCTTAACTAAAATAACCTTCCAAATAAACACCGTATGTAAAATGCTATACAGTTTAGACAACAAACATATACATGATATGATATTATGGATATTTAATATAAATATAATTTAAAATGAAAATTTATCTCAAATGGGTAGTAGGTACACCACATAAGGATTATTAGGTGCACCATACAAAGTTAGTCACAACCAAATAGAAGTTGAGACAAAGTCTCTTACCACAATGTAATCAGTCGAATCATATGAACAGAACGTAATGAACATCAAATGAATCATTTAATAAAATGAATATAAAGAGAATCATGTTATTTTATATCAAATTGAAGTACACTTATACCACATGTATGAATTAAGTGGAGAACAATGAAAAATATCACAGAAATGAAAGTGAGATGAGAATCCCCTTACTTTATGCTCGAGTGTGTTCTTCGTTTGTTTTAATGACCTGAATAATCAAATTTATATTCATTAATTAATATATCTAGAATCTCTTATACATGTAATTGATTTAGTATAACCTTATTAGGTTCATTCATGGCCCTTTCTATGGGTTCAATTGGTTCAATTTTCATGTTTTGGAAGCATTTTCTTCCTTGGTTTTCAGGGTTCGTTTACTTGTTTCCATGAATGGAAGTTCATTTGAGACATGGTTAAACATCCAGAATTGTTAATACATATATTAAAGAAATTATGGAAATATAAATGATCTCACAATGATTTTTTTATATACCATGATGATGATTCATTAGTTAAAACATTAAGGATATTCATTTAGATCATTTTAGTGGTTCTTTGATAATAACAACCTCATTTTGTTTTATAAATTAGAACCACGAGTACCAAACAATTACAGAACCATGGGTGAGTCATAAAAAATATATTATAACCTGTTTCAACCATATAAATGGTTTCATGACCAGACTTGAAATAATTAATGCAAATTGATATCACATAGTCTACGATGTCGGTAATTCGGCACATCACAGACAATGTTTTTAATTCCTTGAACAAGTGTGGGAAAAGAAGAAGATTGATGATTAATTTCTCATGAACATGATAACATACAGAATATACAAGATTCTGGAGACTTCATTCCTCTTGGGTAAGAATAGATAAATAAAGAATAAATAAAGAACTCAAAATAAAAGAATAATTTTGAAATCGCTTACAAAAATTCGGCAGCCTAACGGCTACGCAACATGGTTTTAGAAAATATTAAAAAGAGATGGGACAAGGGTCACCTATACATAAATGAATCATAATATAGATTTGATCAATAAAAATAAGAAAAATAAGAACATGGTATGTAAACTTGAAAGATATACCACATAAAAGAGAACTTGAAAGGAAAAAAGAAAGAAATTGAGAATTTTCTTACCTTGTAGAGTAACCCTTAGAACTTGAAGATTGGGACCTTGGGGGCTTGAAAAAAACTTGGGAGTACTACTATTAAGGTAAGGAGGCCATAGATTTATTGAGGGAGAATTGGGAATGAATTTAATTAAGGTAAGAGTTGGTATTTATATGAAAAGTGATGGATTATTTTAATAATTTCCAAGGGACATCTCATGGGTAGTATTTGCAAAACCATGGACTTGCCCATGGTATTTGCCCATGGTTAAATCCACTTGAGACACATCACATATTATTTAACTATACAAAAGTCGACCAGATTTATGAAATCATTATTACATCATTAATGATGTCATTAACACACCGGAACTAAAAACTGTATTTTTTACTATTCACTGAAAAATCAACTGTTTCAGAAAAATTCCCAAAATTCACCCTAATCATTTTTCAAAATGTAGAATTAAAAAGTGAAATCCATTTTTCAAAAATAATTTTCTAAATATTATTAATTTAATTTTTAAATAAGGTCATAGTTAATTCGAAAAATAACAATCTTAAAGTGCAATTAGTTTTATTTCTCATTGAAAAAACAATTAAGATCTCATTATCTTATTGCCTTACGAAAATAAAATAATAATATTATTTACTATTCATATGGTTCATATTAATATTCATATTACTATTCATATTACTATTCATATGGGTATGTTACTATTCACCAAAAATCAAGTTTGTTCTATCAGACTCCAAATGACTTACTGAACACAACTCTAGATGACCATTTTTCGAAATTCAAAACATAAAAGAGGAAAAGTTGTGTTTAATAGATAGATTATAAAATTGCATTCTATATTTGTTTTCAAAACCTTGGGGTGTTACAATTAAAGTATGGAGTTGAGTGGTTTTTCTCCCATAATGAGGGGTTCGTGTGGTCCCCACCACCAAGCTTTGAATTAGGGGTTTTACTAGCTCGGGTGGTCCCCACCATCGAGCATTCAAGTTGGGAGGTTTTAACCCCTTGTGGTCCCCACCTGCATAGTCTTCACATGGGATGTTTATTAGAAATAATATAAAAGTTTATTTTATTTTATTTTTCATTCCCATGAAAAACCCCAAAAACTATCTTTCACCCTTGACCTACTGCGGTCGAGGTGAAGGTCTCCTTAAGAGAATTCTGGTGCTGCGAGTTCAACGGTGTCCTCAGATTTCAATTCTGAGCACCAGTTCAAGAGTTACAAAAACCCACTCATACATTAACTGAACATACCCAAAAAAAGTTCATAAATTCATTCCGGGCACACCGGGCCTCAGAATCATGCGCTATTAGTTTTCACGGACTCTTAAAATTCCTATATATTAAAAAAAAATACATGGAAATTCTGGGTCTTTACAAATACCCTTTCACATGATATAATCCTTGAGGTTCAGTTTCGCTGAAAAATGCATTACCTTTTTATTATTTAACCCCTAAAATATAAACATCATGAACCATTCATGTACAATATGTGAAACAATTTTACACATAGAGTAAACTTTACATGACATGTATTCCCTCTACTTCAAGCCTTTTAATATCCAACACCTCCAGGCCTGCTCTAGGCCTCCTCCTCCTCGAAACACCAACACCCAAAACTAGAAAAGTAACGGACTAGAAAGGAATGGAACATTATATTAGATACCTATAAAATGACTCTCACCCTTGAGAATAAAAAACCAAGCCCAAAAGTGAAGGGGTATGAATAACCACCCCAAGAGATACCTCTCAAGGATATCATTACTCCTCAAATGCTACCACCATCCAAACATGCCAAGAAAAACTGTCACTAAACACTGTATAAACACACCACCACCTCTCAATGGGCACAAAAATACATCATCCGGTACCATCTATAACCACCAATTTTCCATATAACCACTACACAACCATATAAAATCCTCACAACCCAAACAAACAAGCCACACTACCCCGAACATATGAATTAGGGAATCTCATCCTCCATATCAAGATACTATCCACTCTGGGCAACATTGAATTCACCACATGGGTTTAATTACATCATAGTTAATGTGACTCAATTAGGATTCAATTACTCCCCTTTCTATATGCCGTAACTTTATCATTCATCACAACATCAAAAAAAGCATCACATCTCATAACATAAAAAGATCCAAACATCATATCATAAAAAAAACATGGTAAATGAAAACTCAAAAAAACTACAAGTACTTATGAAGAATCTATATCTCTCACTCCCAAATACTCCCCTATAGGCCACCATTACTCTATAATGCATGAACCAAGGGGATTGTCCATCCACACAACACATTCTCTCAAAAATCCTAGATCTCTACAACCCGCTCCATAAACATCACGTCATCCTCGATATCCAAATCTCCCCAGTCAATGATATGGGAGTAATCATGAAGATACTGATGAAGCTGAGAGAAGTGGAATAAATTGTGGATAAGGTCCAAGTGTGGTGTAAAAACCAACTGATATTCCACCTTTCCATGATTCCCCAACACCTCAAAGGGACCAATAAACTTGGGATAAATCTTTCTCCCTATTCCATACCTCCACCGCCCACATCAAGGGGAGACTCTAAATAACACATGGTATCTAACATAAAACTCTATGAGAATCCTCCTATGATTAGTATAGGCCTTATGACGATCCTACACCATTATCATCTGCTCTCAAAACAACCGGATCTTCTTGGTCATACTCTTCACAACATCAGGACCAAGAACTACCAACACCCCAACCTATGTCCACCACAATAGAGAACAAAACATCCACCCGTAAAATTCCTTAAATGGAGCCATACCAATGAATGATTGATATATATTTTTGTACACAAACTCAACCAAATATAGGTGTCGTACCTAAGATCCACCAATGTCCAAGATGCATGCCCGCAACATATCCTCTAGTGTATGGATGGTCCACTCTATCTACCCATCTGTCTAAGGGTGGTTTTAATGCTACGGCGCAATTGGGAGACAAAATAATGTTTTAATCCCCTCCAGAATCATGATGAAAAACTAGGATCATGATTAGGGATGATGGAAATTAGTACCCCATGAAGCCTAACCACATAACCCATGTACCGACGTTCCAAAACATCCATGACACTCAACTCATGGATCACCAAAAAGTGAGCTAATTTTGTTTGCTGATCCACTATCACCAAACCTAAATCAAAATTTCCCTAATCTTAGGGTAACCCTATGATGCCATACATTGATATTTCTTCCCATTTCCACTTGGGAACATCCAAGTATTGCAATAGACCCCCTTGAACATGATGTTCCACTTTCACATGTTGAAAAACCAAATATCTTTCCACAAACTCCACCACTGGATGTTTCATCCCTGACCACCAAATATGTCTCCTAATTCTATGATAAATATTTGGAACACCTAGATGTACTATTGATGGTGAGTTTTGAAAGTCATGGAGAACTCCCTCACACATCACCAACGGAACAAAAAACTACCTCAGGAACAACATCTTATTCTGATCATCCTATAACCATACCTCATGAGCTTCACCATGGAAAACATAATTATGGATGACCTATTCCTCTTAGTCTCCCCACAAAGATTACTTTACTAGCTACATCAAAGATGACTCCATGGTCATCTAATAAAGATAACCTTAGCCACTGCTCTCTCCAACATCAAGATGTAATACTGCAAGATCTGCCATTTCTTTCCAAACATCCATAGACTCCTGAGATGCATCCTCTTAGGAATTTTGACTTAAGGCATCTTAAAATACATTAACCTTTCCTGGGGTGTAATAGATCTCAAAATAATAATCATGAATAAAATCCATCCACCTCCACTAGCGTAGATTTAGATCTTGTTTAGAGAAAACATATTGCATGCAACTGTGGTCCATGAAAACCATAAAGCGCTCGATGATGAGGTAATGCTACCACAAATTTAGCACGAACACAATTTACACCAAATCCAGATCATGGGTGGAATGGTTATGATCATGGGTTCATAACTACCTAGACACATAATATATTATCGCTTTCTACTACATTAACACACACCCCAATACCATATGGGAAACATCAAATAAAATCTCAAACAATACAGCCTCCTCAGTAAACTAAAGCACTGGAGAACTAACCAACTTCTTCCTCAGGTAACTAAACATTTACTCACACTGATTTTTTCTATTCAAAAGCTTGGTCCTTCTTGCTCAATGCTATCAATGGAGATAAAACTCCAGAGAAATCAGGAACAAATCTATGATAATAGCCTGTGAGACCAAGTAAACTATGAACCTCCACCAAATTCTTGGGTTTATCCAAATAAAGAACTGATTAGACCTTAGATGGGTCCATTAAAACACCCATCTAAGACACCACATGTCCATGGAAATGCACCTCTCATTTCTAGAACTCAAACTCGTACAACTTCCCATGAAGAAGGTGTTGTCGAAGGACCTAAAAAAAACTCTAAGATGATCATCAGGCCCCTCCTATAACTTCAAGTAGACCAAGATATCATCGATGGATATAATGAAGAACTATTCTAGGAACTCATGGAGAAAAAATTTAATAATTCCCATGAACACAGCTGGTACATTCATAACACTGAACAACATAAATACAAACTCAAAGTTCCCATACCTTCATCTGAAGGAAGTCTTCTAAATATCCTCATATTTTACCCTCAACTAGTGTTATACCAATCACAATAAAATATTTGAGAACCAAATATCTCCTCTCAACTGGTCAAATAGATCATTGATCCTCAAAAAAGGATAATTATTCTTGACCGTTACCTAATTCAACCCCAGATAGTCTATACATAGCCTCAGAATAACATCCGACTTCTTGGAGAAAAACACTAGATCACCCCACAGTGACACACTGGGTTAGATATAACCCCTATGTAGTAGTTAATCCACCCAAAATCTCAAATCATGCAACTCTGTGGGTGCCATCTGATAGGGATCCATCGAAATTAGAGACGTATCCAGCTACAACTCTATCCCAAACTTGATGTCGTGCCAAGGAGTTAGTTCCATAAAATCCCATGGTAAAACATATAGGAAATATTACACAAACCCAGGAACACTCCTGAACTAATATTCTATATAAATCTCTTCCAACTATGATAAAACAGGCTCCAATTTCCTACCACCCAATTGATAACCTTACTCTCCAAAGAACGCCACTCACTAGTCCTCCGAATCTGAGAACATGACTCTTCTCTAGAAGAAGTCGATGATTGTGCGCATGGAATAAAACCAACATATACCAAGGATAATGTCATATAGATCTATCTATAATAATAAGAAGTTACCCATTAATTGGTGCTACCCCACCACCAGTCTACATTCCCAACACACATTAAATATGGAAGCATGAATCCAATAAGAATAGATAACACCAAGGGAATTGGAAGCCTCTCCATATCTGTTACCAAAATATAAAAAAAAATCAGGATCAAAAAAGGAGTGAGAGTCTCATAAATAAATAAAAAGCATGCACAAGGGTACTAAACAAACTGATCGTACATCAAAAAAATCTCGGATCTGTTGGTGCTGTTGCCTCTAATGCATGCATCTAACCACACCAAACACCTTTATCCCTCTATTTCCAGCCACCATGGATTCACTCTATCCTAGGTACTTGTGTTTAGGGACCATTATGAGGCTTCCCTCTACTTAATACACCTTCTCTCATCTACTGAACAACAACCTATGGGCCCTACCACTGGAACTCTCTCAAAGGTAATTACTAATGCTGAAAAGGGGTCTGACTACCTATTTGAAACTGGAATCCCTGATAAGCCAAACACTTAGATTATAGGTTCCCATATCTTCCATAGATATAAAACAAAAATTTAAAACCCCAAAAAGGTGCTTGGAAACCACCCATCCTTGATGGTATGGAAAGAAACTATCGTGGTCAGTTCCCCACTGAATTGAACCCTAATTTCCTGAACACCTGCGGGCCACTTCCATAATACCTTCTCCTAAAAAAAACCCTATTGGACACTATATTGGGGCTTAACTCCAAGGAAAATATTTATATTGACAAACTCAAACTTTTCTTCACATTTTTTTATGTTGGGATCATAAATGATGTGACCACATACCTGATCAATGGATACAAAGCCTCCTCCACATGTCATGCTATAGACTCCTCATATGTAAACTAATCTAGAGAAAAGTACAATAGATCCTTGAACTAGATACCAAGTTCCCCCATGATCAGACTCCCTTATTGAATGGAGAGTAGTTGATTCCTCTTAGCTTCCTTCATCATTGATGATAGAAAATCTACTCAAAACTCCCTCTGAAATTCAGGACACAACACATTTACCTCCTTGCGATCACCAATAAATAGTTTCCACCACTAACATGGATCTCCCCATATATGAATAACTTCTAATGACATTCAACCATGACTGGATCATACCAAAAGTGATCTCGAGCTCCTCTATCCAGAGCTCCATCTCCAAATTTGAGACACTCCCCTCATACGTAGCCAAACTCTTCCACTGAAAGGCACACAAATCCCATTTCCATGCCTTGTACTCCTCTATCATGTCAACACTATGATGATCAACCATATTAGTTTGTTGAACATAAACTTCCTGAGAAACTCATAGAAAATGAACATGATCCATTCCTAAAAACAAGTATAACATCCTAAGCCCAATAACATGGAATTTATCAATGATTATTTAAATTTTATTCATTTTATTTTCCCAAAACAGATAATTATAATATGAACACAAGTCATCATGATGCATGTACCTCTCCTAGGTGTCTACCCTGCAAACAAGTTCATATCATTTGGTTTATCAATAAGATTATAGTCCCTTCACTGGATCATGGGGGGCCCTAAAATCCCATGTTCTAGATGAAATATATGTCCTATGTCATGTATCAAGGTTAATTGGAACTACTTCCATACCAAACAATGAAATCCTAACTATTACTAACTCCAAACTCCAAACTCCATCCTATCTCTCAACCATCACCTCTAATAGCACTCTTTCATGACCCCATCCCACTAAAGATGGCACTATGAAGGGAGAGATATAATGACCCCCCCGTGTCCCACCTTCAGTTGGCCCCAGGTTGTTTACTAGAGCCGAGAGTATAAAAATACCACAATATGGGAGGCATTACCCTCAAAAAATAAAATCAGATTAGGATATAGGATAAACAATCATAAAAAAACTCCAGCAGACTATATAAAGTAAAAAAACCATCCAAAAATACACAAGTAAATAAAATTGATGCATATAAAAATCTCCAAAGTAAATACCAAAAATACAATTATATGATAACGAATCAACAACAACTCCAACCCTTCTAGTAATTTCCAACTCTGTAAGGACCTATGTTTTTTGGAACTGTAGTTTTGATCAGAAATTTGAATTTTTTCTATTGGATGCTCGTGAGGGGTAAAATAGTCCTTTACCACTACCATTTGAACTTGGATTATTTTTTTACCACCTTTTTGGTCTCTAAATAGGGTGTTTACCCCAGGAAAGGAGTTTGGTGTAAATCTGAGCTGTTCAAATTTTAAAAAAATATTTAATATTTAATATTAGTAAATTAAATATTAAATCATTCACATAGATTCATTCGGAAATAAATTTTAAATGGAGCATCAAATTGAGATTATTTCTATGATGTTGAGTCTGGAATAAGGATTTTAGCCTAGGAGAGGCATACACTCGAGTCAGGCACCTGGTTCGGCCCGAGCCCCTTTTTCTTTTCTTTCCATTTTCTTCTTTTCTTTTCCTTCCTCTTCTTTCCTCCTCATTATTTCACATGAATCCTATGTACTCTTCCTTGGACATGAACTAAGAGAGAAATGGGGAATGGAGAAAGAGAGATAGAGAAGGAAGGGAAGAGTGGTACCGTTGTGAAGCTCTTGACGCGCTAATATGGCGTATGGAAATCATGGACGGTGAAATCAAACGAAGCTTTGGCAGTTTCCACATGAAGGTAGACTTATTTACATTTTTCCATAGATCCCATTTAAACATGTTGTTTTTTGTTTTTAAATTCTTTTTATGCTTTCTTATGGTCTCTTAAGTCTATATCTATTGTTTCGGGATTGAAAAAAGGGGTTTTGGGAAATCTGAGGGTTTTCTCATCGAGGAACCCAGGTTACATGTTGTGTATTCCAGGGGAATATGCCATGTGTTCTTCCCATTTGGGGAAGAAGAAGTTTTCTTAAGTACACACGATGTACTCTAATGATACTCCGTGTGGTGGCACATGGTTGTGTGTCCGGTCGTGTGAAAAAGAACACGAAATATTGGTTTTTAAACAGTACATGCCATGTACTTTAAAGTACACACCGTGTACTTTTACACAGGCTGAACCCATGTTGTTCTAGCCATGTATATGTTCATATCCAGGGGGAGGGATAAGATTACACACCTTTTACTCTAAATTACATTCCATTTACTTTTTCCAGCTTAGTGTTTTGGGGTATTTTGTGCCCTGGAAGTCAGAATTGGGCATGTGAGTAGTCCATTCTGAGCATTTTTCTACATAGATTGAAATAGAAGATTCCTATTGACATTTATGGGTAATCAAAATTATTTTTTGGGGGTTCTATCTAAATAGAGAGGTTCTTAATCTAGTTATCAAGTTCAGTTGTCACCTAAGAGTGAGACATGGCGTGGATGATAGGTTGGGTATTCAGACCCACCTAGTTGTGACCTTTGATCTGAGATGAGCTCTGAGCTATCTACCATGACCTATGATTTTGAGGATATTCCCCTTGTGAGATGTTCTTTTCTGGTCTATAAGGTCATGAGACCGGATGTTTCCAAGGATCCGTTTATGGATTCCTTTTCTTATGTGCTGAACTAGGGATTCCCCTGTAGTATCTCTCTTCTATTTTCCTTTGAGAGGATCCATATTGTAGGATTCATTTGTTGTTCTTCATTCTAGGATCTGATGTTGGATTATTACCTTGATTTTCTCTAAGGATCCTGTGTATGATGCCTTCACTCATGTTTACCTGGAGGATCCTGAGTAGGATGCCTCTTTGTGTTTGACTTGAGGGGCCCAACGGGTTCCCATGGTTTAAACAACCCTAATTTATACATCGTATTTGGGTAGATATAGTGTTTGGGTGTCACCTAGAACCCATGCCGAACTTGTAATCCTATGGGGTAGTGACTATAGTGTTGGTTTGGGCATTCAATCCACCCTCACTTTTTGTTATGTTTTACATTTTTATTGTTGATCCAGTGATGTTTACCAGAGGTGCTTCCTGGTTGGTGGTTGTCGAGCCTGACATGAGGCATCTTCTTTTTTCTTGGGATGCCTGAATGTTCTTCTTGGGATTCATTTTTCTTATTGGGATTCCAGAATTTCTTTCCTAGTATCCATCTTCTGAGCCATGTTATTTCTGATATTTACTAGTATACCTGGAGGTACTACTCGAGACTTGGCTGTTGAGCCTAATTTTATATATTGTGATATATATATATATATATATATATATTTTTTGGGATGAACATAAGTTTTTCCTTGTATATGGTTGTTGAGATTTACTTGATGATATATGTTGGGTATGATTATTCTCTCCTCATCCTTTGAAAGTAATGATTCCATTCTTCCAGATTAGTTACGAGACTATAGTGGTGTAACATTATGGCTCACCAGAGAGTTATCTCTTTATACGGGCATGGAAACCCAAGACTCATGTTAGATTATAGACTCTTGAGTGGAAGGGATGATTTTTCTCTCCTCATCCTTTTATTGAAATGATTCCGCACTTCCGATCAGTTATGAGACTCCATGGGTGTAGCATGGAGGCTCACTAGATATTTCTCTCTTTATATATCACCTAAGGGTATACCCCTTAGGGATCATCGAAGTTCCAAATTTCATGACCTCCTATGGACTGAGACCTTGGGGTCAAACATTGGACTGGATTCACATTCCTGAGCAGCATGGAGAATGACTCAGTAACCTTTTACAGGATGCTCACACGTGCTTCCCGAAATCTTTCTTTATAGGTGGAGATGATTACGCTCTCCTTATCCAATGATCAGAATGATTACACTCTTTTGGACTAGTCAGGATTAACCATCGGTATATGGTATCCTTCTTATAGGATTGACTATTGGTATATGGTATCCTTCTTATAGGATTGACCATCTGTATACGGTATCCTTCTTAAAGGATTGACGATCAGTGTATGGTATAATTCCTTACAGGATTGACCATCGTTATATGGGATCGCTGTTTAGTGACTGGAGGTGTGTATGAGTGAACTTAGGTGTAGGAAGAGTATCCACCCATAGTGATGTATCTTGATTAGAGGTATAATTCTAGCATTGGCCGAATCAGGTACATGTCGATTGGATTACAGACCCAAAGATTGACTTAATGATACACAGTTTGAGTGGAATGATGTCCAGCTCAATACCCTTTCACAGGATGTCCATAAGATTGGGATTAAAGACCCAAGGATCAACTTCTAATGTGGTTTCATGTTGTTTGATACACATACCAATGAATATTGATATATATATATATATGTATATATGTATAAGTATGGGACTATACATGTATACGTATATAGTTATGGAAGTCCATGGTGGAACTTTCCCAGTTGACAGGGATTACAGACCCTGAGTTCGACTATGGTTTCATGTTGGTTTTAACTTCTATTTAGTTATGTTTTAGCTAGGTTGAGCATGCTGCTTTTTCATACACTTTAGCAGCACGGTTATAGGTTACTTGTCTGGGTGGCCTATTATTTCTCACACATACACATGAACCTCAGTGTATGTGTAGAACTTATGTCTTCTTTTCAGGTTGAACATGAGTTTCATGGAGGATAGGGTTAGGGCCCAGTGTTACATGATCAAGTAGAGCTACCCGAGTGGTTTTATTGATTAGGTTGGCGTAGTTTGACAGTGTTTAGAGACTGGGTATGTGAGTTGGATTGAAATTAGTAACAGAGCCCTATAATTTTATATTTAGTTTATTTTGTACTTGTATCTATATGGTCAGCCCAGTGGGTGACCAATGTTGTATTGTATTACATAGTTGTTTGGGATTTTATAGCATTTTACCATTACAACTTGTTCTATTCTAGTTTTTTGTTACTTATGCATTCTGTTTACTTTCTACTGTTTATGATACTTGGCTATTTCCATTGTTTGCGTACTTTTATATGAGGGAATAGTCTCCCCACTATCACATATTAGACTCTCGCATCTAGTCTACAGCCTCTGGGGTATGGGGAGGTGCACTTGAGACCTTGTATCCCACTGGCTTGGAGCACCGGTTTAGTGACATCCAGGCCGAGATGTTACAAAGTTGTATCATAGGAGTTACTTTTCTTGGTATTTACTCTTTGTTATATGGTATACAAGAGTATTAGAAATATTTTGGAACCTGTAATGGATATCAGACTAGTGCCTTAAGAACACTTATTCTAGTAGGAAGTCTTGGTTGTCAGGTTATGAGATTATTGTTCTAATATATGATGTGATAGTTATATATGATTTTCACCTTGATCGATGCACATTATGTGTGGATGTTTTGATTTATTATGGATCTTTGGATCTTGGCCATTGGTAAGATTCCAGAGATGGTTTTTGAATCTTGGACGATAAAGGCAAGAGGCGTCTCATGCATCATACTAGGCACGTAGGATTCACATCATAAATCTCTACTAGTGTGTTTTTTTATTGAATAATGAGACATTTGAGTCTTCTTACACATAATTTTTACTCCGATGGAAGGTTATGTGGATCGACATTTGGGATTTTTTGTTGAGAGGCTGACGAATCAGTCCTTGTGCACCTCTTGTACAGTGACCTAGTTGGTCAATAAGGCGTGATGAATTTTTGTTGAGACCCTTTAAGGGTGTTGTTTCTTAGGTATGTGGTTATCTAGTCAGATATCTGAGAAAAATGCCAAAAGTTACTAGAACTTTTCTTGTGAACTGGACCTCTTGGGGGTATTGCCATGTACGGATGACCAATGAGTGTCAGTTCAGTTTCTTTTCTACATTGGTTTTGACCTACAAGGAGAAGTTCCTTCTGAGGATGCTCAGAGAGGATCAGGACCCTTGTAGGTTGTGTTTCAGTTTTTAACCTCATTTTTCATTGTGATATTTACCTTTTTTTAGATATTTTGGATCTTTTGGGATAGGTGGTTGGGCCTTGTGACCCAATTGTGTGGCTTGTTCTATACGGATAGGTGGGAGACCTAGAGACCCTTAGTTTGACTCAAACCCTTATAGGTCAATGCCTGTTTTGTTCTAGGGAAACCTACATGAGGAAGGTTGGCCCGTGTTTTTAGATGAATTACTGGTAGTGATATTGGTTTTACGCTTGTTTTTTGATTGAGGCACGATAGGTGCTTGAGTTTTTCATTATAGGCATGTTGATGCCTTCAGCTTTTGATCGAGGCACCTCAGGTGCTTAATTTTCGAGATTGGCTTCAACGGGAAGGACTGTTGGGGTGCATGGCTTGTTCGACCAATGTTTTCACTATTTCTAAAGTATTTAGAGTGCAGGTAGATACTCCTGACGGGATGAATCATTGAGGTATGGGTCAGGTTATGAAGATACACGTCATTTACGCATGCTATAGTTTGAATCTAAATCGTTGGGTGGACAGGTGTGAGTCGAGGACCAATGTTTCAAGACTTTATATGGGTTTGGACCTCAAAAGTTGTGCTGGGATGCCCCTCCATAGTAGAGACAACATCTTGGAATGAATAAGGTAACATAATATGGTTGACCCATGGTTGAATCCTGGTCAGGTTTTTGACAGGATATAAGCATGGCTCGGAGAAAGCTGTACACACCTTTTTGTATAATCTTAGTGTACTCAAGAAAGAGATGAACTTGTGATATCTTGATTCACCTTGAGTATGCTTATCGAGCATCATCCCTACATCGAGCTCCTTTTTCTTTCTGCCTAAATTCTCTTCCCTGTTTTGGAAGAGGGAACCTATTGAGGTTTTACTTGAGGAGTGGTGTAAGGTAAGCCATAATGTGGGGAGTACAATATTGGCTATTTGAGGGTGGTAAACCTCGTTTTTTGTTGAAATTCGATGTTGTTATGGGTCGTTGGTCTCATAAGTTTATTTTTGAGATGAAGATAAGGGTATTACTATGGTGTGGAGTACCAGATCAGTGACATTTAAATATCTTCTGCATAGAAGAATGTTGTTTACACTATAAGGATGGTTGTTGGATAGTCTAGATAGCTTGGTTGTGCAGATTCTCAAGTTGAGAGCATGGATGGTGGTCCTTTCACTGGGATTTTTGGGGACGAGAAGGTTTATGGTGGGAATTTTGTAAGGACCTGTTTTTTTCCAGACTGCAGTTTTGAGAAGAAATTTGAATTTTTGTTGTTGGATGCTCATGAGAGGTAAAATGGTGTTTTCCCCCCTACTATTTTACCTCGGATATTTTTTATGACCACTATTTTGGTCTCTAAATAGGGTGTTTACCCTAGGATAGGAGTTTGGTGGAAATCTGAGTTGTTCGAATTTTAGTAGAATATTTAGTATTTAATATTATTAAATTAAATATTAAATTATTTTCACAGGTACATTCAATGATAAATTTTAAACAGAGCATCAGATTGAGATTCTATCTCCTCCATTGAGTCTGGAATGGGGAGTTTAGCCTAGGTGATACATAAACTTGAGTTGGGCATCGGGGCCGGGCCGAGTCCCTTTTTCTTTTCTTTCCTTTTTTCTTCTTTTCTTTTCATTCCTCTTCTTTCCTCCTCCTTCTTAAACATGCCTCAAGTGTGATCCTCTTTGGTCATGACCTAAGATAGAAATGGGGAAGGGAGAAATAGATAGAGAAGGAAGGTAAGAGCGGTACCGTTGTGAAGCCCTTGACGTGCTGATATGGAGTGTGGAGATCATGGACGGTGAAATCAAATGAAGATTTGGCGATTTCTCGCTGAAGGTAGGATCATTTAAGTTTTCACCACATATCCCCTTTAAAAATTTTGTTTTAAGTTTTTATAGCCTGTTTATTCTTTATTTTGGTCTCTTAAGGCCAGATCTATTATTTTGGTTATGAAAAATGGGATTTCAGGTGATCCAAGGGTTTTCCCGTCAGGAAACCCAGGTTACATGACATGTGTTCTAGGGGAACACACTATATATTCTTCCTATTCAGGGAATAAGAATTTTTCTGAAATACACGCCATGTACTCGGAGTATATGTTGTGTGGTGGCACATGGCTGTGTGTTTGGCCATGTGAAAAATAACATGGAATGTTGGTTTTTAAAAAGTACACACCATGTAATTTTACATAGGCATACCCCATGTTGTTCTATCCATGTATAAGTACACAATTCGGGGGAGGGATAAGAGTATATTCCATGTACTCTAAAGTACATGCCATGTACTTTTCACAACTTAGTTGTTTGGGGTATTTTGTGCCCTGGAAGTCAGAATTGGGTGTGTGAGTAGTCCATTCTGATCATTTTCCACGTAGATAACAATGGTGGAATCCTCTTGAGATTTAGAGGTCATCGAAATGGTGTTTTGGTGGGGTTTCTATCTGGATTGAGAGGTTCTTCCTCCAGTTATCGAGTTCAGTTGTCACCTGAGAGTGAGACTTGGTGTGGATGATAGGTTGGGTGTTCCGAACAACCTAGTTGAGACCTTTATTCTAATATGAGTTGTGAGATATCTCCCATGAACTTTGATTTTGAGGATGTTCCCATTGTGAGATGTGCCCTTCTGGCCTACGAGGCTGTGAGACTGGATTCTTCCATGTGTCCACTGATGGATGCCTTTGCCTATATGATGACCTAGGGAGTCCCTTATAGGATCTCTCTCATATTTTTCTTTGAGAGGATCCCTATTGTTAGATGCCTATGTTGTTATTTGTTTAAGGATCCCATGTAGGATTCGTCACTTTCTTTTTTCTAAGGATCTCGTGTAGGATAACTTCGCTTATGTTTACCTAGAGGATCCTGAGTTGGATGCCTATTTGTGTTTGACTTGATGGACCCAACGGGTGCCCATGGTTTGACTGACCCTGAGTTGTACACCGGGTTTGGGTGGAGATGGTGTTTGGGTGTCGCCTAGAATCAGTGCCAAACTAGTAGGCCCATGGGGCTGTGACTGTAGTGTTGGGTTGGGTGTTCAGGCCACCCTCACTCTTTATTATGTTTCACATGTTTATTACTGATGTAGTGATGTTCACCAGAGGTGATTTTTGGTTAGTGGTTGTCAACCCTAACGTGTGGCATATTCCTTTCTGTTGGGATGCTTGGTTGTTCTTCCTAGGATCCATTTTTCTTATTGGGATTCCAGACGTTCTTTCCTGGTATCCGGCTTTTGAGCCATGTTATTTCTGATATTTACTGGTATACCCTGAGGTACTACCGGACTTGGCTGTTGAGCCTAATTTTATATATTGTGATATATATATTTTTTTTGGGATGAATAGAAGTGTTTCCTAGTATCCAAATATTGATCTTTACTTGAAGATATATGATGGGGATGATTACTCTCTCCTCGACCTTTGAAAGGAATGACTCCAATCTTCCAAATTAGTTTCGAAACTCTTAGGGTATAGTATTATGGATCACCAAAGATTTCTATCTTTATACGAGCATGGAGACCCAAGAATCATGGTAGATTATGAACTTCTGAGTGGCGGGGATGATTACGCTCTCCTCGTCCTTTGATCAAAATGATTCCCTCTTCTGATCAGTTACGAGACTCTAGGAGTATAGCATGGAGTCTCAGTAGAGAGTTATCTATTTACAGATTGCCTAAGGGTATGCCCCTTAGGGATCATCCGAGTTCCAAATGTCATGATCGCCTACGGACTGAGACCTAGGGCTCAGACATTGGACTTGATTCATAGGCTTGAACAATAAGGGGACTGACTCAGTAACCTTTTATAGGATTCCCAGATGTGCATCCTAGAATATTTCTTTATAGGTGGGTATGATTACACTATCCTTAGACTATGATTAGAATGATTACAGTCTTCTCGATTATTCAGGATTGACCATCAATATACAATATCATTCTTATAGGATTGACCATCGGTATCCAGTATCCTTCTTATAGGATTGACCGTTAGTATATAGTATACTTCTTACAGGATTGACCATTGGTGTACGGTATCCTTCCTTACAGTATTTATCGTCAGTATATGGTATCATTGTTCAATGATAGGAGGTGAGTACGAGTGAACCCAGGTGTAGTATGGGCACCCCCCTATGGTGATGTATCTTGTTCAGAGATATAATTCTAGCGTTAGACGAAGAAGGTACATGTCGATGGGATTAAGGACCTAGAGATCAACTTAATGACACATGGCTTGAGTGGAACGACATCCATATCAATGCCCTTATACAGGATATCCATACAATCTGGATTAAGGACCCAAGGATAGGCTGCTAATGTGGTTTTATGTTGTTTGATACACATACCAATGAATATTCATATCTATGTATTCATAGAGCCCTGTACTTTTATTTTTAGTTTCTTTTGTACTTTTATCTGTATGGTTGGCCTAGTGGGTTACCAATGTTGTATTATATTGCATATATGTTTGGAATTTTACAACATTCCACTATTATAACTTGTTCTATTCTAGTTTTTATTACCTTTTCACTCTGTTTACTTTCTACTATGTATGATACTTGGTTATTTCTGTTGTTTTCTAACTTTGATATGAGGTCATAGTCTCCCCACTATCACCTTATAAGCCCTTGCTTCTAGTCGGAAGCCTTTGGCATATGGGGATCCACTCTTGAGGCCTTGTAACCCACCGGCTTGGAGCACCAGTTTAGTGGAATCCGGGTTGGGACGTTAAAAGCTCAGTCCCCAAAGTCCTCTTGGAAACCTAAAAACAGTTTATATACATAGGGTGATCATAAATGGTATACTCAGTAGGGACATAACCAAGGCCTCAAGTGAACATGTGAGAAGGGAATACCAATGCACCAATATACAAATAATAGAACCAACAAGCACCTACATAGGTCATCTAACCAAACCTAGACTCACCAGAGCTTACTCACTAAATCACACATACAATATATTAATATAATATCAAGATCATAATAAAGTAAGGCACCCCACTACCTCTTACCTACTGATTTTCCACTCTCATGCCCCAACATTGAACATCTTATAACATCATACCTTCCACACATATCACATCAAAACCCACCTACATAGACCTTGGCCATACACCACATCACATCTCACCCTCACACACCTAGGCCACACATCACATCACATCACATCACATCTCATCACATTCTAAATACGTCTGTTACTACACATCATAGCTCATTCTGAAGGCACCTAGGACCACACATCATATCTCATCCCGAAGATACCTAGTACCACATGTCATATCTCACCTGAAAACACTTAGGGTACACATATCACTACTAAAGGAAGATCAGGGGAAATGGGGTAGCCAACCATCCATATTACTACCAACCTGGATGTTAGGGAAAACACCCATAACCTAGAATCTTTGATCATTGGTAAAGTTATCTAAATCAGGTGATACACATATAAAATAAAATAAACCTACATGATATAGAGATAACACACAATACCCAACCTTGGGGTCCACATCAAAAAACACCAGTGGACACCACATTACCACCACATACCACACATTAATCATCACAACTACTGCCAACACTATATGAAACACACCACACAACCGCCACACAAGCCACATAACATTTTCCACTTTCAGCTTAAAATTTCCACCACTTTTATTCATTATCCTTTTCATTTCAAATTAAACCACTCATTCAATTAAATTTAATCCATTAATCAAATTTCAATTTCTATCCCATTATATTCAATTTCCAACACATTCATTTATTCATTTAATTCATCATCGTAATTTATTCCACTGCCACTTAGGAAACTAACTTAACCACACCAAAAAACTATCATCAAAACACTACACATCAACCATCATCATCACACCACATCACCCAAGACATCTCACCAAAACATGACACTATGCCATAACCACTGTGCCACAACCTCCATGCCACAAACACAACACCACAACCACTATGCCACAACCACTATGCCATAATAAATGTGACACAACCACTATGTCACAAACACTTTTCCAAAACCTCATCACACCACACCATACAACTTACCACACACATCTATGTCAGCTAACCACCGCATCACTACCCCACACACTACATAGCCCAATAGATCACATCTATCATTGCACAACAACTGCAAGCCACATAAGGCACCACAACGATCATATCCACACACAACAACAACACATTCCAGCTTCAAATTTATTTAGGTTCTTAATCACAGTACCTCTTTATATTAGCATGGGTATTTTCACACAAACCTGATATTAGGAGAAACCAATTATTAGACAAATATAAATTCTTTAACCATTTATTTAGGGCACTATCACAAAACAACACAACAAAGGCCATCAAATATATCAAACATGGTGAAATAAATGATTCCAATATCCACTCTTTTAATAATTGGTAACATTCATGCATAACAATATCAACATTGTATAAAAAAAGATATAAATCATGAGATAACTCCCCATACCCATCAATTTTAGACATTCCAATTAATTATATGATTATTTTGACCCTTACTATCCACCCAATGTTAATAAAAAGCATGAATATCCCACACATAGAACATAAAAATATTGAGAATGAAGATCCCTTACCTCAAATAAGCTTTATGGTCTCGCTGCACACCACAGGGAAAAGAAGAAACCACCCAAGAACCACTTCCATACAAGAAATTGGTGACTCAAGCTACACCGCACTCTAAGATCATCAAAATGCATCCCAAACACATAACCCAAACCAGACCACGACACCTTATTAAACTCTAATGAAGAATAGAAAGGAAACATATAATAATGAAAAGAGAAATCACCATAGATAGATGATGGGAAGCCATGTATAAATCCCCATCGAAGGAATCCCAAGACACCTCAAGATAGCACCACTGACCGCCTATAAAGAGAGAGGGAATGTAGGGTTTGATAAAAAACTTGAGGTTCCCCATACTTTAAAGGCACACTACACAGGGTAATTAAATGATGTGTAATTCCATTTCATATCGTATAATCATCAGGGTTTGGTTTCACTAAAAAAACTTGTCACCTTTTTATTATTCAATCGCTAAAATATACAAGTCATGAAATGGCACCATACAAGTCATGAAACAATTTTACACCTAATGTAAAATTTACATGGCATGTATTATATATTTTTATAACTTTTTAGAATCCAACACTTCTAGTCCCTCTCTATACCTCCTCCAACAAGAAACTCCAACACCTGGAATTAGCAAAGTAATGGATTGGGAAGGAACAAACCATTATAAGAATCATTAGAGTTTTGAAATACAATAATAGCTCTCCTTGGAGGAAAAAGTGAAGGAAAATTTTATTATTGAATGCTTACACAATCTAGTTCTAATGGATTTTTAGGCTATGTAGTGTGTGAAACTTTTTCTCATCAATCCATTCCATCTCATCTAGAGCTTCTGGGTATGTTCATTTTCAAATAGCTGATCAAAGATAACAATGCAAAGAGAGGTCATCTAAACTTTGATGGGTAGATTCACTTATGTCACATATACAAGTTAACATGAGTACACTTGTGAAACAATATGAATTATGGTGTGATAAGTGTAGGTTCTAGGTGGAGTGGAAGTGCAGGATGGGTGTGTACCCAACTTTTCAAATTTTCATAATCGATGATTAATTGGAGATTAATATGATGATGAACGCCAGTATCCATAGAGTTTAATCAAAGATAAAATAAAAAGGAGATAACTCGGAACTGAGAAGAGAGGATCAACATATTTTGTTTATAATTAATTTAATTTAATTATAGAATTACCTCCAAGGTGATTCTTTCTTTGTTGATGCGTCCGACCACGGATCCGAGGTATGATTTCATTTCAATGTAGAATCCAAGGATAAGAATCCTCTAGTGGTGATCCAAACATGCTCTATGTATCTCTAGACATCATTTAAGGAGTCTTTGGGTGATAGTGTATAAGATCCTTGCACTTGCGATGTCCACCTTTGACCACCTTGAGAATTGCTTTCAAAGCGTTCTCCTTGATCCGGTGGAGGAGGATATCTATTGTTTTGAGAGCATTATTGGAGAGGGAAGAGTTCTATAGGTTTGAGATATTTTCTCCAAGGATGTTGGGTTCAAAAAAATTGATTAGTTGGTGGAATGACTCCATGTATTATATAGATAATAATAACATAATAGGGAATTTAATTCACTAGGTAATAATAAATAATTAGCACAAGCGCCATTACTTAATTTATTATTCCATGTAAAAACCCCATGTGAAATAATAATATCAATGATATTATTTCCATGACACATTCTTAATGAATTTAATTCACTAGGTAATAATAAATAATTAGAACAGGTGATATTACTTAATTTATTATTACACATGAAAACCCTATACCAAATAATAATAGCAATGCTATTATTTCCATGACATATGCTTAACTTTCATGTTATATTTAAATATTATTTAACTAAATAATATTTACTATTATTTCTCACTGGACCTATAACTTGGTTCGCCAATCCTCCTCAATATTTAGCAGGCCTTGAATAATGACTATTTATTTATTAAATAAATATAGATTCATTATTCACCAATAAATAAATATTCCATCTGCAATATATTCTCTCGATTAACTAGCAATGAAATAAATGTGATTCAATATACTTGAATAATTATTAAACCACAACCGAGAATAATATTTATTCAATTTTTTAAATAAATAAAATATTTATCTGAGATACTAACTACACTTAGTGTATGACCCCTCTAGGCCTCTTTCTCATTGGCATTAGGTGGTATTGCCTAAAGTTCAAGATTACTATCTAGCAATAGGCCAAGGAACCAAAGATTAAGAATTTGATGTCATAATGACATGTCACCTCATATGAATGATTACCATTTAATATAATCCCTTTTCCCCTATATATCCAATCAAATAAGTTGCATGCAAGTGCCATCAACCCATGTGCTCAATTTATCATTCTTTGAATTACCGGAATTGAACTTTCCTAGAGAACACCATGGACATGGATTTAGTTAGGATATATCATTTCCATCGAAGGGCCTAAGATATCTACTTCTATAGAAGTGAAAAATCCTTTCTCACATTATTCATCATTGCAGTATTACTCATGACGCACCCAACATATCCTACCTCACCATGAACATTTGTCATCACGATTATTGTCAATACATCTAAGTGTGAGAGTCATAATTACCATTAATAATAATATTAATTTATAAAAACCAATAAACACATACACATATAGGAACATCCAATGACACTTATGAATGTGTATTTCCTAATGGAAGGTCTTGTTCTCATAATATCCTCATAGATATTACCAAGGGCGCACACCATGAGAAGGTACTTCAAAGTTTTATGAGTCCCCGCAACTGATAGACTGTATCATTTGTGTCCCTTCAAATGATATAATTTGGATATAAAACATATATTCAAGAATAGTTTTATAACACTTCCAAGTTCTCATCATAGCAGGGATCCTCTATGAACTTTTTGTGTAACAACTATTCTTAGGACATTATCACATACTATGTCACACAGAAGAACAATCATGATGTGATAAGGAGTTTATAAATATTCATCCAATGAATACATATTTATCATAAAGTACAAATAAGTTGGTTTCTAGGTAACGAAATCCAAAAGACTCCCACTTGCACTAGAGCCAAATACTAACAACCTTCAGTCTATTATCTCACAAATGATATTCATGCTTCTTCTGAGATAGACCTTTAGTCAAGGGGTCCACCACATTCTCTTCCATAGACACTCTAGTCACTACAACTTAACCCCTTTGATATAAATCCCTCAAGAGGTGATACTTTTAGAGTATGTTCTTTGTGTTTTGATGTGAACTTAGAAAAGTTGTGCCCCTGCAAGATGCCGTAAAATCACCGAAATCCAAAACCAGAAAGGAAAACCCTCCCCCATCCAAGCACACCGGAGCCAACACCAATCCATGCCTGAAGCGAATCCGGAAGCCACACCAGATTTGATGTCGGAGCCAAGGCCGAGCCACACTGAGCCGAGAAGCTGACACCGATCCGCCGCACCGAAGGAGGGGAGGAGTTAACTCTGTTGACAAAACCCTAGGTCCATGTGAGAGAAGGACCCCACCGCTAAGAGGCCCTCAAAAACATTTCTCGATTTGTGCGTGTTATCCTTGCGCAGGGTCCATGCTAAACTTCTCTGTATCGTTCCAATTTTATCGGATATCTCCAAAGATACCACTATAGTATTATCACAATATAATGTAATGTGATATTACTACTAGGCACAACATCAAGCTCCTGGACAAAGTTCTAAATCCAGAGAGCTTCCTTTGAAGAATCATAAACTGTTATATATTTGGACTTCATTGTAGAATTAGTGACAACTAGCTACTTTGAACTCTTCCAGCTCACAGCTCCTCTGTTGAGACAGAAAACATATCCTGATTACGACTTCAAATCATTATGATTTGTCTGAAAATCAACATCATCATACCATCTGATGACTAGATCTTAATCTCCTCCATACACCAGGAACATATCCTTAGTTCTTCTCAGATACTTAAGGATAGAATTGATAGTAGTTAAATGTTGTTCTCCTGGATCTGATTGATATCTTCCTACCATGCTCAGTGAATAAGCAAAATCATTTATGGTACATAACATGGAATACATGATATATCCTATTACTGATGCATATAGAATATTACTCATCCTATCTTTCTCATGTTGTATATGGAGACACATTTTATTGGAAATATGCATACCATGTGACACTGGAACCAATCCCCTATTGTATTGTTCCATACTAAATATATTTAGTATCTAGTCAATGTATGTAATTTGACTTAGTCCAAGAAGCCTCTTGGATATGTCACGAATGGTCTTGATCCCTAGAATGTAGACTTTTTTACCTAAGTCCTTCATGGATAAGCACTTGTTAAACCAATCCTTGACTACCTACAAGACTGGTATTTCAATTACAATAAGCAATATATCGTCAACATACACTACTAAGATAGTGAACATATTCCCATTAAGCCACTTATAAACACATGGATCACATTCATTATTAATGAAACCAAATTATCTTATGGCTTTATCGAATCGAATGTTCCATGACCTGGATGCTTTCTTTAATCTATAAATGGATCTTTTCAACTTGCATACCCTTCTAGTTGTGTCATATATACATCTTCCTAAAGGTTTCCATTAAGGAATGTAGTTTTTACATCCATCTTCCAAATATCATAGTCATGGAAAGCTGTTATGGAAAGTATGATTCTTATGGATTTAAAAATGGAATCTGGCTAAAATATTTCATCATAGTAAATTCCTTGATTCTGTTTAAAAACCTTATCCACTATCCTTACTTTATAGGTACTAACTTGACCTTCCATGTCCAGTTTCTTCTTGAATACCCATTTACACCCAACATGCTTTACATAAACTAGAGCATCGACCAATACCCAAACTTGGTTCTAATACATGGAATCCATATTATAATTCATAGCTTCTAGCTATATTGCAGTTTATGAGCTTTCCACTACTTCCTTGTAGGAGATAAGTTCATCATTGTCCAATAATAATGAGTCAGCATCCTCGGTGACAAGGAAACCATATCTCTCGGGTTCTGTTACCTCTCTTGTACTCCTATGTAGTACTTATGTTTCATAAACTACCTCTTCCATAGGTACCCATGGAAATTTTTCTTGTACCAACTCCTATGTATCTTGAGCATCAACTTCATCTATGTAAATCTTGCTCCCACTATCCTTTTTGAGGATGTGATCCCTCTCAAGAAATACAACCTATCTGGAAACAATCACTTTCTTATTTGAGGGGATTTATAGGAAGTATCCCTTTGTTTCCTTGGGATACCCTATAAAGATACACTTCATGCCTCAGGGTGCTAGTTTTATTCCTGATAAATCCTTTAAAAATACCTTGCATCCACATTAACTTGTTTGAGACAAAGTGGGTTTATTTCCACTCTATAGATTGAAGGGAGTCCCATTTTCCACCTTAGTTGGTACTGGGTTTAATGTGTATGCTATAGTTTTCAATGAATATCCGCAAAAGGATAATGGAAGATCGACATGACTCATCATTGACCTTACCATGTCCAAAAACGTATGATTCTTCCTTTCACTAAAACCATTCCACTCTGGTGTATAAGGTGGAGTGAGTTGAGATAGAATCCCATACTCCTGTGAAAGGTCGATGAAATCTTGGTTAAGATATTATCCACCTCAATCCGATCAAATATTCTTTATCTTCTTACCAAGATGATTCTCTACATAATTCTTGAACTCCTTTAGTTTCTCAAAGGACCTGGTCTTATACCTCATTAAGTAAACATATCCATATCTACTAAAGTCATCAGTAAAAGTAATGAAGTAAGAGTATACACCTCTAGATTATACTGGAAATGATCCACACACATCAGTGTGTACCAATCCTAGAAGCTCTATGGACCTTTCACCCTGTCCACAAAATGGTGGTTTGGTCATTTTCCCTTGTAAACAAGTGTGATATCTATTAAGTGGTTTTAGCTTAGAAGAGTCTAAATAACCATCTAAGAAAAGATTTTTTTAGGCGCTTCTCATTTACATGACCAAGGTGGTGATTCCACAACTGAGTTTTGTATGAGTCATGTGAACTTGGTTCATTATCAATTTCCAACACTTGGTTATCATAACTTAATTAATAGAGATCGTTATTTAAATGCACCATACCATAACATATGTTGTCCTTATAAAAGTAACAAAATTTATTTTTGAACTTGAAAATAAATCCATTTGTATCTAAACTAAATATAGAAATTATGTTCTTGGTAACACTAGGTACATAATAACTGGCATGTAAAACCAAAATCATTCTCATCAGCAATGTGAGGTGGTAGTCACCAATGGAAAGAGTAGCCAACCTCGCACCATTTCTAGGTCACAGATTCACCTCTCCTCTAGAAATTTTTCAGAATCTACTTGGTTCCTGTATTTGAATACAAATGTGATCCCCAGAATCTGTATCTAATACACAATGTGTAGAAATGGAAATATTTCACTCGATAATGAATGCACCTTTGGCTTCCCCTTTCCTCTGGGTGCATTTCCTCTTCTAGTGGCCTAACTTGCCACATGCAAAGCATACTGCCTTCTTTTCCTTTCCCTACCTCCGGGTCTTCTTCTTCTTGGTCGGGCGGTGCTTGAAGGATTTAGATTGTTTATAAATCTTAGGCCCCTTTCCTTGTCCTTCCTCTTCATATTCACCATAAGGACTATGGGTTTTTCATGCCCCATATCCTTATCCACTTGGTGAATCAGGGTAAGAAGCTCCAATAGACTCTTCTTATTATTGATCATATTATAATTCACTATAAAATAAGATAAGGTCTTAGGCAGTGATGATAGTATGAGATATGTATATAACTCATTTGGGAATTTAATCCATAAGATATCCAGATGCTCAATGTAGATAATAATATTGACTACATGTGGCCCAGATGGCATAGAATCTCCAAGATTAGTAGTGAACAAAGTGTTGGAGATCTTATACCTCTCCTGTCTCTCCTTCTCTTGATAGAGATCCTAAAGGCGAGATATCATTATATAAGCATACATTTACTCATGTTTCTTCAAGAGATCATTGGTCATGGATGATAGAATGAGGCACTGAACATCTGTAGCATCATTCAGATGTTTCTCGTACACAGATAGTTCCTTATCACTCACCTCATTTCCAGGATCAACTGGTAAAGGCTCTTCCTGAACATAAAGTTTCCTCTCATGGAAAAGGATAAACTGAAGGTTCCTTTTACACTCTTGGAAATAAGTGCTAGTGAGAAGGTTTTCCTTATTGAGTATGGATCAAAATGATATGTTTGTTTTCATTTTTATTTCTATTTCTAAAAATTAAGATGAACAAATTTTTAGTACTCTTGATAAATATAGGAAAATAAATAAATTAATATCTATTAGTCTCACACTATTTTGTAGAAACCCAATATCATTCACCATTGGCTTCAAAATATCCTATTTCTTAGACATTATAGTGTAAAGGATCCATATTTCCCTTCACATTACCCCAACTAGTGTTGGTCAAGCAACTTGAAAGTTTTTAGGTAGGCATTCCAAATGCCAACTGCATTAACTCACAGATCATTGATTTGTTGAGTGGACTCCCTAATCCTAAAATCCTTAATTTTGGATTTCCTCATATCTTTACCCCTCAGTTACACTAATTCCTTCTAGTTAAGTCAACCCTTGATGTAAACTAAGTTAAGTCAACCTAAAACTTCAAATTAGAATTTCCTGATAATTGAAAGCACCCCAACTAGGTTTGGTTAGGCACTTTGAACTATGGTTCAATTCTAACCGATGTAATAAAAGGCTATAATGACTTAATATTTAATTGAGGGATTTTATCCTTTATGTGTAAATTACCACTTATTATCTTTTCAAATTATTTTTAATGTTAAGTGGGATATTATTAAGTGATTGACCATGTATAGATAATATTTACACATAATCCATTTTTATTTTAGTTCCATCTTGTATGCTTGTTAGTTCATTAATTATGTGATTGTGTTAAACATCCATAATGAATAACCATACAACTGAGAAAAATAAAATAAAGGGTATGATCATGAGCTTTAATATTGGTCAGTTTATCTAGCAGTTGATAAACTAACCTTAACCAAGGGGAGAAACACCTTGAATCATTTAAGGTTTGTTTTTGCAGCTTTCCACCTATCCATCTTTGTATCTCCTTGGATTGGTTTTTTCTCGGCTCCTAACTTGAACTACCTTCACTAGTTTAGGAGATCCATCCATTACATATGCTTTTAACTCACACAAAGGTGGGGAGTAAAATGGGGTTTACATAAAAGAAACCATGGGAACATAGGCCCTACTTATTAATGAGGAGAAGGAACGCATGCCAACAATTTTAATTTAATAAATAAATTAAAAGGGAACCAATCACATACAAAGGTCTCGTATAGGTCATGATCATCCACATACCTGCAACAAATTACGCATTTAATAAAACTAGAATTCAATTCTTTAATCGTTCTTATTAAGATAAATTATGCTTGAATCAATTAATCATTATATTTAGTTAATCAATCCTTTTTATCATAATCATTTTCTGAATTTCCTTGAGATTCTCATCCATAACCTTGTACATAACTTGTTCCTTGGAAGAAACCTGGTGAATACCCATCCAAAACTACCCAACATGTATTTATACTTGTATACACTATATTCTTTGTGACATGTAGCATGCACACAAAATTATGATTGTAATACAACTCATACATGATGTACATATCTTTAATCATTAAATTTTTTTTAATTAAACACACACACACACACACACACACACACACATATATATATATATATCAAACACCTATCACATGTTGTGTCCCAGATTTATTCCCACACAAAGGTACATGTTTCAAGGGTTACATAATATAATAATAAATTTTTAAATCTACGTAATCTGGAAACAGTACATGACATGTAGATCCGATTACATGGAATTTACCCTCCTCATAGTCCATCCAAAGTACAAGCTTGGGGAAATATCATGTGAGGTGTACTTTGGAAATCTTCTAAGTACACGACATGTCCAATAGTCCACACCCTATGTAGACTTTGTGTTACACGATCACCAGTCGGACAAGTAGTGTATGGGATACACGACTTGACCCTAACCCGAAGGGACAACACGTTGTGTCCAATGGGCCACATGACATGTATTCTAGATGACTATGTGCCAGTCTTTCCTGGTCAACATGCGGTGTAAGAATTAACTACACCACGTGTCATTAATGCACACAATTTGAGTAATTTCTGAATTAATATTGATGCATTAAACAAAAATACACAGCGTGTAGATTCAAATATATGACATTTATTCTTGTATTATCTCGATAGAACCATCGATGACTCCTCATGAGATCCTCGATTTAATTTTAATCATAAATTTATTTGTTTCTGTTAGATCTGTGAGAAATGATAAGGGAGGAACAACTCTAAAAATTCAAATTTCAAGAACGATTAAACATGAATTGACAAACTAAATTATTAAAGTGTAAATTATCAACGAATTATTTAAATAATTATAAATGAAAATATAACCCCCTCTAATACCACTTCTAGGTTCTGGGCGTAGCGGAAGCGCATGATGGGCGTGTACCCAACTTTTCAAATTTTCACAATCGATGATTAATCTGAGATCAATACAACGATGAACGCTAGTATGCACAAAATTTGATGAAAAAATAAAAGAAAAAGGAGGGAACTCGTAATCGAGAAGAGAGGATCAACATATTTTGATTATAATTAATTTAATTAAATTATAGAATTACCTCTAAGGTGATTCTTTCTTTTTTGATGCATCCAACCACGGGTTTGAGATGAGGCTTTATTCCAATGTAGAATCCAAGGATATGAATCCTCTAGTGGTGATCCACACATGATCCACGTATCTCCTGACATCCCCAATAAAGTCTCTGGGTTCTAGGGTGGAAGATCCTTGTGTTTGCAATGTCTGCCTTCAATCTCCTTAAGAATCGATTCCAAAGAATTCTCCTTGATCTGGTGGAGGAGGATCTCTCTCATTCTTGAGAGCGTTCTTAGAGAGGGAAGAGTTCTCTAGGATCGAGAGCTTTTCTCCAAAGATGTTGTGCACACAATGATTGATTAGCTCGTGGAATGACCCCTTGTATTATATAGATAATAATAACATAAGGGGGAATTTAATTAACTAGGTAATAATAAATAATTAGCACATGCACCGTTACATAATTTATTATTCCATATAAAAACCCCATGTAAAATAATAATATCAATGATATTATTTCCATGACACATTCTTAATTGTTTTAATTCACTAAGTAATAATAAATAATTAGCAGAGGTGCTGTTACATAATTTATTATTCCATGTGAAAACCCCATGTCATATAATAATAACAATGCTTTTATTTCCATGAAATGTGATTAACTTGCATGTTATATTTAAATATTATTTAAAAAAATAATATTTATTATTATTTCTCACTGGATCCATTACTTGGTCCGCCAATCCTCAATATTTATCAGGCCTTGAATAATGACAATTTATTTATTAAATAAATATAACTACATTATTTACTGATAAATAAATATTTTGTCCACAATATATTCTCTTGAATAACCAATGATG
Organism: Viscum album; assembly: GCA_963277665.1. Lineage (NCBI taxonomy): Eukaryota > Viridiplantae > Streptophyta > Magnoliopsida > Santalales > Viscaceae > Viscum > Viscum album. The sequence goes on from OY728163.1 coordinate 214,861,822, forward strand.
AATTAAATGCGATCAGGAGTAATTGAATAATTATTAAACCACAACCAAGAATAATATTTATTCAAAATTTTAAATAAATAAATTATTTAACTAAGATACTGGCTACACTTTGTGTGTTTCACTCTAGGCCTCTTTCTCATTAGCATTAAGAGTGCTTGTCTAAATTCCAAGATTACTGTCTAGCAATGGGTCAAGGCACCCAAGAGAAAGAAGTTTATGTCGTAACAACATGTCACCTCATATGAATGCTTACCATGTAATATAATCCCTTTGTCCTGATATCTCCAATCAAGTAGGTTTCATGCAAGTGTCATCAACCCATGTGCTTGATTTCTCATTCTTTGACTTTCCAGAATTGAAGTTTCCTAGAGACCACCATGGCCATAGATTTAGTTAGGCTATATCATTTCCATCAAAGGGCCTGATATATCTACTTTCGTAGAAGTGACAAATCCTTTCTCGCATTATTCATTAATGTACTATTACTCATGATACACCCAATATATCCTAACTCACTGCGAACATATGTCATCACAGTTTTCATCAATACATCTAATAGTGCGAGTAATAATACCTATTAATAATAATCTTAAAGTCTAAGTACCAATACACACATCCAGATATAGGAACATCCAATGAAACTTGTGAATATGGATTTCCTACTAGCAGGTCTTGTTCTCATAATATCCTCCTGGATATTACCATGGACACACACCATGAGAAGGTGCCTCAAAGTTTCAAGAGTCCCCACCCCTAATAGCCTATATAATTTATGTCCCTTCAAATGATATCATCTGGATATATAACATATATTCAAGAATAGTGTCACAGAACTTCCAATTTCTCATCATAGCAGGGATCTGCTATGACATTTTAGTGCGATATCTATTCTTAGGACACTATCACATACTATGTCACGCAGAAGAACAATCATAATGTGATAAAATATTTAGAAATATTCATCCAATGAATACATGTTTATCATAAAGTAAAAATAAGTTAGTTTCTTAGGCACCAACTCTAACAATAATCACATGAAGTATGCATAATTTTTTAGACACAGATTCTTTATCTCTGTCCACCATATTTTATAGAATGTTAGACATGGTATTTGAGGTGACTCAAGACAAAAATATGAGCTTAATGCATAATTTTACATCTATAATCCATTCATATTAAAAATATTAACACAATTCTAAGAAAAAAAGGTTTAGTGTCTTGTTAGATTGACTACATAAAAAATTATTTACAATACTAATGAACATTTCTCCATAATCGCACAAATCTAAACTTCCTTTTAAATATCTCACATGAAATACCCATATTCATGACCTGAAGAATGGTCAAAAAATTAGAAAGTAGTGATATCATATTCTTAGTAAGGATAAACATGGAAGATAATAATGAGAGAATATAATTGAGCATAAAATGAGAAAAGTATATATGAAAACATAATAACAATACATGAACTAACATAAAATAAAAATACCTAGAAAAAATAGACCTTAAAAGAGTTATGAAATAAAACTTAACATAACATGAAGCATGAATAACAAGTGAGTCAAAGCATAAACTATTAATCATAAGTCTTAAGGAAAAAAACATAACATAGGTATATGGTATGACATAGAAATATATATCATGTAAATTTCATTTATCATAGAAAAAAGTCATACTAGAGAATTGATGCATAAATATAGGTTTAGGGAAAAATCAAATTTATGAGTTAGAAACTTGAACCAACACTTTCAAGAAAATAAATCGTGGCTGCATATAAATGTATCATGAGATATAAACTTTTAACCATTGAATTTGAGGGAGAAATAAGACCATAAAGATCATTAATCCATACTTATATGTAACACTTTCCAATTTATCGCTTATCAAATCATAAATAACCCAAGTAAATAAAATGATTTTCTTAAAACTTTAAAATGAAAATCATTCAATTTTCATAATGTAAAGAACCCATGGAAAGAAAATGGATTTCATGAAAATTTCAAATAGTATAAAATAAAATCATTATTTAAATGGTTAATACAAAAAACTTGTTCATAAAAAAGGTTCACTTTATAATAGAAAAATAAAGGGTGAAACATAAAACATAACTCCATTGGAAAATGAAAACCAAATCATGAAAAGAGGTTACTTTATTTTTTAGTAATCATGAATGTAAATGTAGTAGTTATGAGACTAATTTAAATAATTCATCTTTTAGAAGGTGAAAATAAGGTTTAATAAAATACCAATTTCAATATAGATCCTAATAATTTAGAAAAAATAAATCTTATTCAATAAATATAGTGTAAGAAAAAATAAAAGTTTATGAAAAATTATTTATTAATATTTTTAAAATACCTTTATTGAAACCCACATTTATTGAAAAGGATAATAAAAGTTAAACTTAAAATGGTTTTAAGATAAATATTATTATAAAAACATATAAAAAATATTTATCCTTCCAAATAAAAAATTAGAACATTGGAAGAAATTAAAAACATGGACATGGAAGGAAAGGAACCATAAAAAAGATGAAAATCATTCTTAATGAAATTAAAATGTTATGAAACAAGGGATTTATCAAGGTAAATACTTTGATGAAAAATATTAATTCCCTAAAATAAAAGGTGGTAATAAAATATATAATAATCATAGTGTTGGAACCTCTATGATATTGTAGTTTTCATAATCAAAAATTATTTCAATATACAGATTCTACCCTTTCAGGAAATTTTAATCAATTATGTCATACAACAACATATACTTTAATAAGTAAATTGATTATAGTCATGAATAAATATGTTTCCAAGTGTATTTTTACATGCACTTTTATTGGAAATTCGTCTTGTAATGGTATATGCAAGACAGACTCTTCATAATTGTTTTTGGATTCCCTGAAACTGAAGTCGACACACCGAAACCGAAGTCGACACACCGAAACCGAAGTCGACACACCGAACCGAAGTTTGACAGACCGAAGTTGACACACCGAAGATGACAAACCGAATTATGACACACCGAAGTTCGACAGACCGAAGATGACACAATGAAGATGACAGACCGATGTTATCAAACCGAAGCTGACACGCCAAAGATGACTCACCGATTGATATAAATAACTGTTTCTATTTTACTAATTAAAATTTATTTCTAACAGTCATATGTAGACAAATTAATGTTTCTGACATTATTTAATATTGTCTGTAAGAGTATCCGTAGACAAGTACAAGGTACATTCACATGTGATGATCTTTATGTCTAGAGGATCGTGGAGTATAAAAGGACCTCATCTTTCACGTTAAAGATACGATAGTATCAGTACACGCTGACACACAGACTGTGCGAATACGAAAAGAGAAGAACTAAGAACTTGAGATTAAAAGAAGACTGTAACAATCTACCTTCTTCAAAAAAGGGCATCAGTATACATCAATACATTAAAAGAGGTGAACCTTTTCACTCCTTGATGCTGGATTACAGAAACTGTGATACTCTATTCTGAAGACAAATTCGAGAAGAAGACTCAAATACCATATTCGCAACATTCATTGAGTCTAGAGCTTTACTTCACAACACACAAATAATTCTTAACTCTATTATCTTTCTTAACTCTATTGTGTTTTATATTCTCTATTTGAGAAGTGTGTATATTTGTTGGTATAACACACACTCTCTCCTGATCATAATTGGAGGATATCAAACTATCCTCATACTCAATCTCTTATTACCTTTTTCTTTCCCATGCAGAACTGTGGTAGAGGTATGAGGACCTAGAAAACCTGTGTACTGTTGTTGTTTCTTTCCCACATAGAATTGTGGTAGAGGTCTGAGGACCAAGACAGTCTGAGTACTGTTGTAAACCCTAATTCAGGGTGTGGATCAAAGTTTTATATAAACTATTTGAGAGGACTAAGTCTCAGCTTGAGACTGAAACTCTTGGTTAAAACTACTGTGCAACTTATTTTAGTTTAAACTATTTTCAATATTCCACTGCTAATTACTTTGAAATTCAAATCTGTTTTGAAGTAACTCTGATAGTTGAACTAGAAAGTGTTGGTAATTATTGTTAGCCAGTAAGTTAGTTTCAAAAGGTAACTTAATCTTCAGATTAAGTTAACTAAGAAATAATTAATCTTTGAGAAACTAATTGAACGCTTATAATCTTTATAAATTCACTACAGTATAACCTATTTGTTAAATTGGGGATTTTTAATAGAAATATTTTAATCAAAAAATTATAATAGGAACTCAATTCACCCCCCTCTTGAGTATCCACTCTGACCAATATTTGGTATCAGAGGAAAGTAGATAAATGTTTTTCAAAAAACTCTGTTTGTGAAAAGTTTTCAAATGTGATTTTAGTTGTATCTTAAAGATCTCAAAATTTCTGTTAATTCTAATTTTTATATATATATACTTTAAAACTTAGTTAGTATGTATACTAGATTAGAAGGTGTAGCTACCAAAAGGCCACCCTTCTTTAATGGTTTCAATTATGCCCAATGGAAAATAAAAATGAAAATTTATTTAGAAAGTATGGGATTCGACATCTGGACTGCTATAGAGACTCAATATAAGATTCCAGAAACTGTTGGAACTACTTGGGATGAACCTACGAAATCTGATTACAATAATAATTATAAAGCAATGAATGCCCTGTATTGTGATTTAGGAGATGAAGAATTTAATCGAATATCTGCTTTTAAGACAGCTTATGAAATTTGGGATACTTTGGTTGTTTCCCATGAGGGAACAACAAATGTTAAGGAAATGAGACTAAATACATACAATATTAAGTATGATAGTTTTAAAATGAAACCTGATGAATCTATTTCAGATATGTATCTCAGGTTTAATGAGATAGTTAATACAATGAGCTCACTGGGAAAATTTGTTCCAGCAAAAGAGAAAATCATGAGGATACTGAGATACCTACCAGACAGATGGAGAGGAACCTCTGTCTCTATATAAGAATCATGTGACATTGGCAAGCTACCTGTAACACCCCGAGATTTTATGAGAAGCATTATTTTTAATTTATTTGATGTCTTGTGTTGTATGCTACACCAATATTAGCTTGCACTATACGCAACATCATATTAGCTTACAATATACGCAAACACTATTTTAGGCTTGTGTTGCACGCCAGAGCAACCTTCCTCGATAGCGTGTGTTGTACATAATACCGAGTTTCACTAAACGAGATATTATTATAATATTATTATGAACTAGATGTTATGAATAGTAATACCCACTTTTTGAAATTTTATAAATTTTATCTTTCAAAATGGACTTCATTTTTGGATTTTGAATATCGAAATTAGCCTAGGGTGAATTTTTGGAATTTTTCTGAAACCTTTCAATTTTTTGATGAATAGTGAAAACACTGGGTTACTATTTAAAAACTGACTTTTTATTTAAATAATCATTTATTTTATTTAAATTTATTTTAGGTAAAAATTGATACATAATACCTATATAAGTTCAATGTAATTCATTGGAGTCATTTTATAATAATTTTAGATATATAAAAATTTTATTGAACTTTTCACCGTCTTTTACCCACCTTCTAGGAGAATTTAAAAATTTACATAAAACATAATTTTACCACTTCTGTGAGTGAAATTTATAAAATATGAGAGACACGGTTAATATAAAGGAGTAAAATGTGGTTCAATAAGATAAAAATAATTTTTGGTGAATAGTAACCTTTTACTTTTATTTACCACGGTTAAAAGTAAATAGGGTAATTAAGGGTAAAAATGATCTTATTATTACCCTAACACACGTCCTAATTCTATTGGATAAGTGTAATTAGACCAAAAACAACCTTAGGATTAAAATATTACCCTTTAGGTCCACTTGTATTAGATTAGGACACTTATTATTATTTTATTTAAAGAAGAGTTAAAAACGTTAAAATCAATGTTTAATAACTAAAACATTTTTAATATAGAGTTATAAAAAAGATACATTCGACTATAAATATTCATTATAAATATAAAAATATTTCATACATAATGGTATTTTATTTATAATTTTTAGACATTAAATAATTTAAAATATTTATGACACAATGATGATGAAGTAATTACCTTATTAATGAAATATTAACATAATTGATGTTATAAATACCAAAATAAATGTAATTTGAGACTTTTTATGCATTACACTTATTTTTAAGGTTAATATGACAAGTTAGTATTTATTTAATTAACTTTTTTTCAACTAATCATGCTGTTATGATTTTCACAAAAATCAATTACCAAATAGTGTTAAAATTGAGATAAAATAGTTTTTAAAACAAATATTATATTATTAATTGTTATTATATTTATAAAAATCTAAGGTTCTGATAAATGACTTATATAAGGTTATATATATGAATAATTAACCACTTGGGTTTATTTTGTCTTGTTATAGTAAGTTTATTAACCATATAGTGTAAGAAAACAAGAAGACATGGTAAAAGTTAAATTATTTAACTTAGAGTTAAATCTAAATGATAAGGTTAAGATAGTAACCTAAACTTGTCTAAAACCTATTGGTTGAGAGTATTTCGACCCATCCCCACTTTATCTTCTAAATAAGTCACTTTGGATCCATTATAAACCGAATATGACCTTATTATAAAATAATATTATAATTTTTTCCTAAAGTGCCCCTCTCCTCCCTTATAAAAAGACACCTCCTACCTCTTCTCTTTACCCAATTTTGAGCCTTCAAGCTCGGCCAAACCCTGAAAATTTTCATTCTTAACTTCCCTAGAAACATTATATAGCTTCTTTTCTCCTCAAAAGACCAACTCTAGTGCCTTAAGAGGAAGCTTAAAAGAGGTGCATCGAAGAAGAGACAATCTCTTCTACTGATTCTTTCATGTTTATTTCTTCTTAAATTTCTTATTATTTAGTTGTTTCATTATAAATTAATAACATAAGTATCAATAATATACTGATATGTTATTATAAATATGAAACAATCCCATTTCACCTTCTATCCATCCTACAGAAAACAAAATCACCGCGCGTGCGTACGTACAGAATACCATCTCCATGCCGTGGTGTAATCTGTTTTTCCACCACCACCTTACTTGGATGGGTATAATGGTGTAAAGAATAACTATATATGGTTATTATAACATCATACTAATTCTGAGATATTATATCATCCACTCCAATTCCATTCAATAATTATGGTAACGATATCATCGCTCGTGCGTACATACAGATTACCGTCTCCACGATGCGATGAGATTCATTCTCCATGTTAACCATTCAAGAATGATTATAAAGTATATATAATGAATAATAATGAAATATATGACATAATTAATCTACTGGATTTATGTATATATATATATGTCATCTACTTACTTCCGTTCAAGTCAATAAGGAAAGGAAAACAACGTTCATGCGTACGTACGACTTACCGTCTCTAAGAACAGTGTAGTTCATTTCATTCATCTATCTATTATATATATATATACTGAATATATATGATATATAAATCATGATTTACATTCTTGATGTAAGTAAATCATGATATAAGTAATAATAATATCAATAACAACAAGTCCAAACACGTACGATAAATAAAACAATTTTACCCAAAACGCTACTTTAACATGGAATTTACAAAAGAACGGGTAATATAAAGTCATAAGTGAACCATATATGATATCATAACAATTAATATGATTCTGTAATAAGTAAATGACATTATTTAAATCATTATACAATATTTTTGGATACATACGAAGCATATCAGACCTAAGGTAAGGGATAACTTTTCCAATCTCGTTTTTATCTGAGATTGTTTATTTATAAGTATTTACTGGGGTTATATTTATCATCCATGTCCCTGTTTTATAAAAATGGTTTCATGTATGTTTAAATTCATTTTTACCCATTTTTGACTTTTACTACATGGTATGTAAGGAATCTTTCTTTTGTTTACGTTACGAGATACTTTTTGACTTTTCCAGCAAAAGTACGAGGAGAATGTTTTTTTAAACTTATACGACATGAATGGATTTTTACAATTTCATAACAGCTTATTTTCATGAAGATTACTCTACAAGATTTTATGAATATTTTCAACAAAATACTTTTCTTTTAAAATTTCATGGCATTTTGTAAAAAGAAAATTCTTTTGAAGAAGAAAGGATATTTTCCTCAAGAATTCATTTCAAGTGTTTTATCAAAACCATTTTCTATATAAGATGGAATTATTTCATATGTGTATGTTTCAAGGATAATGTCTCTATGATTTACATGGTTTCACTTTTCTTATGATGAAATGATATCCATTTTTTTATATGGATTATGTTATGATGGGATGATGTTTATGAAACCCATTTTATTCTTTGGGTAATGATGAATGATTTATGTTCATGTTGTAGAACACGTAAGAATGATTTCATTATGAGATGGGTGGGACGTATATCTCCCTCCAATGCATTGGGTAAAGATTTATATCTCATGATATAGACATGGCTAGAACGACAAGTTAATCCGGTTCAGTGATACAAGACTAGAACGAGGAGTGAACTCGGTTCAGTAAGGGACTTTGTCCACTAAGATGGTCTTGGCAGCAATGCCTTGGCTACTATGGAAATCATATCAAGTGATTAATTTTTTTTCCACAATTACATGTTTTATTCCCATGAATTTTATCATGATTGATGTTCCATTATGATCTATGCATTACATACTTCCATGTTTTATGTCATTGCTCAAGATTTTGATGTTTAAACATTATGTTCATGTTTTTAAGTTCAAATGTATATGGTTTGTTTTATTTTATCCATACTTACCCTTACTGATCATTTGAGCTCACCCTTTTTATGTTTTCTTTTCCCCAGGATATAAAGAAAGGTTTTAGGTAAGAAAACAAAAGGGGAATATCTTTATGGGAGATGTTGAAGATCTTTCACAACGATTAGAAGATTGTGTTCTAAGTTTCCAAAGACACTAAACTATTACGATCCTTGAGTGTTGGTTTTTGTTATGTATTAAGTATTTCTCAAATGTAATGTAATGTCTATGTATGTCAAGTAAGGGTCTTTACAGTTGGTATCATAGGAAAGGTTTAGTTAACCTTTGGAAACTAGGATGCAAAAACTTTAGTGAGATCCCTAGAGATATTTCTAAGGTATGTCTAGTGATGTCCCTAAGGTTAAGTATAAGTATAGGTTATAATCCTAGAATTATGGTAACAATCTTAGAATTTAACCTAATATGTTAGATATTGAAGGTACCCCCCCTTGATTATGATTTTTCCTCTCAGACTATTCTTTTTGGGTTTTAGAAAATGGCTGGAAACAGAAAGATTCACGATAATGGAGGATATGATGGACAATGGAATGATATTATTCATGAGAAACCAAATGAAATTGGATCTGGAAGTCCACATATCATTATTTTTCCTAATAAAAAATCTCATAATATGATCAATAATCTCAACTTTGGTAATTTTCCCGACTCAGCTAATAAGAGAAAGATGGAGTTTCATGATGATCATAGAGGAAAGAAAGTTCAATTTCCCTCATGTAAATCATGTGGGAAGAGGCATCAGGGAGAATGTTTCAAAGGAACTAGAAGATGCTCTGGGTGTGGAAAAGAAGGAAAAAAATCCAGTAAGTGAAAAGGAAAAGGTTTAGTTAACACTATGGACAAGGATAATGGTATTACTACGACATCAACAATGATTAAATGTTTTAAATGTGGAATGTATGAGCATTATGAAAACCAATGCCCTAAGGGAAAATCTCTTGAAGAGAATCAGCATGGTCGTAGGAGTAGTATTTATGTGGATGATGATGAAGAGACTAAAAATGATATATGAGATGAAAGAAATGATGAAGCTTAGTCAGTGTTTTAAGAAGGTAGTGGAATGATTGTATGTTTATCAAGAATAATGTATGGTACTATGGAATAAAGAAAAATCTAAGGATTGTTACATTGTTGTCTTTCCTTGAGTATTTGAAAGTATATGATGAATGGTACCGGTAACCATGAAAGGTTATTAAAATATTTTTGGAAGGTAGATGATATGCACATAATTAATGGATAAGGAGTAAATAATATTTCAGATATTATTAATGAGCTCATGACTGATATAAGGACAAAGTGATATCATGGTTTGAGTATATAGAAATTTTGGGATTTTAGTATGTGGAAAGATTTAACTTTTGACAACATTCATGTTTTCACTAAGGTTTAATGGGTATTAATTTTCAAGAGAATACATGATTAAGGAATTCAAATGTTTGGAATGTGACCAACAAGATATATCTTATGATATACGGGGGATAAGTGATGGTATTCACATTCTTGGTAGATGACCTTTCTAATAATCATTTTTTGTATACTATGAGATTGGACAGAAGTATTTCCGATAAGCCTAAAGGTTGGAATGCATTAAGTTGCACTTCAGATAGTATTGTTTAAGGCTAGAAATTTTTGATATTATTTCTGGAATGTTGTAATAGTATAGTTTTAGATAAAGGACAACCCGTAAGACAGGCGACAACCCGTCGCATCGAACAAGGTTGCGGGAATTAAACCCACAACCGAAGTGCGACAGGCCTTTATCGCCTACCACTGGCCTACAGGAAGTCCCTAGTTAGTAGAAATTAGTTTTAATTTATTAATTGGCATGATATATGAATTATAAGTCCATTTTAGGAACCATATATGATTAATATCACTATATATGAACTTATGTATATTTAATAACTTTTGCTATCCTTTTTTTTGAGACAGATGGAATGAACTATCATTCTATCAAATGATCTGCTAACACTTCACGGATGACAAATTAAACTTCATTTCTTTAAGAGATGAAGTGGAAATTGTTCAAGGAATGACCAACAGTGATATTGTACCAAAATCAAGAAAGTATTTCTTCTAATTCAATTTTTTTTTAACTTTAGGGAAATGATCTTGAAAACCAAAAATGTTGTCATATTTCCCCCATATCTGATGAATCAGATGGTACCTTATATCATCACAAATTTATGGCTTTGTGATTGTTGGATTTTTCATATCCATGTTCTCTACCACTCTCCATCAGAACTTGATGGTTAGATTTCTCTTCTATATCCATATTTTCACCTATGTTATCCAATGTGGAAACCCAGTGATTAGTTAATTTGGGTAACCATTACGTTTCATAATTTAGTTTTTAAAGTTAAGTTTTGGAATTCCTTTTTACTATGTGGGTTTATATTAAAAAAACTTTCAAGTAGTAAACCATTTATAACCCCGACGAATTTTGAGGGTGAAATTCATTTTAAGGGGGGTAGAATGTAACACCCTGAGATTTTATGAGAAGTATTCTTTTTAATTTATTTGATGTCTTGTGTTGTATGCTACACCAATATTAGCTTGCGCTATATGCAACACCGTATTAGCTTACAATATATGCAAATCCTATTCTAGGCTTGTGTTGCACGCCAGAGCAACCTTCCTCGATAGTGTGTGTTGTACGCAATACCGAGTTTCACTAAACGAGATATTATTATAATATTATTATGAACTAGCCATTATGAATAGTAATACCCACTTTTTAAAATTTTATAAATTTTATCTTTCAAAATGGACTTCATTTTTGGATTCGGAATATCGAAATTATCCTAGGGTGAATTTTTGGTATTTTTCTGAAAACTTTCAATTTTTGATGAATAGTGAAAACACTCGGTTACTATTTAAAAACTGAATTTTTATTTAAATAATAATTTATTTAATTTAAATTTATTTTAGTTAAAAATTGACACATAATACCTATATAAGTTCAATGTAATTCATTGGAGTCATTTTATAATAATTTTAGATATATAAAAATTTTATAGAACTTTTCACCGTCTTTTACCCACCTTCTAGAAGAATTTGAAAATTCACATAAAACTTAATTTTACCTCTTCTATGAGTGGAATTTAGAAAATCCAAGAGACTTGGTTAATATCAAGGAGTAAAATGTGGTTCAATAAGATAAAAATATTTTTTGGTTAATACAAACTTTTTACTTTTATTTACCACAGTTAAAAGTAAATAGGGCAATTAAGGGTAAAAATGATATTATTATTACCCTAACACATGTCCTAATTCTATTGGATAAGTGTAATTCGACCAAAAAAAACCTTATGAATAAAATATTACCCTTTAGGTCAACTTGGATTATATTAGGACACTTATTATTATTTTATTTAAAGAAGAGTTAAAATAGTTAAAATCAATGTTTAATAACTAAAACATTTTTAATAGAGTTATCCATTAGATAAATTAGACTATAAATATTCATTAGAAAGATAAAAATATTTCATACATAATTATATTTTATTTATAATTTTTATACATTAAATAATTTAAATTATTAATGACACAATGATGATGTAGTAATTACCTTATTAATGAAATATTAACATAATTAATGATATAAATACCCAAATAAATGTAATTTGAGACTTTTTATGCATTAAACTAATTTTTAAGGTTAATATGACATGTTATTATTGATTCAATTAACTTTTTTCGAACTAATCATGCTGTTATGATTTTCAAAAAAATCAGTTACCAAATAGTGTCAAAATTGACATAAAATAGTTTTTGAAACAAATATTATATTATTAATTGTTATTGTATTTCTAAAAATCTAAGGTTCTTAAAAATGACTTAAATAAGGTTATATATATCAATAATGAACCAGTTGGGGTTCGTTTGGCTTGTTATAGTAAGTTTATTAACCATATAGTGTAAGAAAAAAAGAAGACATGGTAAAAGTTAAATTATTTAACTTTGAGTTAAATCTAAATGATAAGGTTAAAATAGTAACCTAAACTTGTATAAAACCTATTGGTTGAGAGTATTTTGACCCATACCCACTTTATATTCTAAATAAGTCACTTTTGAGCCATTATAAACCGAATATGACTTTATTATAAAATAATATTTTAGGTTTTTCCTAAAGTGCCCCTCTCCCCCCTTATAAAAGGGAACCTCCTCCCTCTTCTCTTTACAAAATTTTGAGCCTTCAAGCTTGGCTAACCCCTTCCCATTTCACTTATCAACTTACCTAGAAACATTTTAGATCTTCTGTTCTCCTCAAAAGACCAACTCTAGTGCCTTAAGAGGAAGATTAAAAGAGGTGCGTCGAAGAAGAGGTAATCTCTTTTACCGATTCTTTCAAGTTTGTTTCTTCTTGAACTTCTTATTATTTAGTTGTTTCATTATAAAGTAATAAAATCAGTATCAATAATATACTGATATGTTATTATAAATATGAAAAAACTCCATTTCACCTTCTGTCCATCATACAGAAAAAGAAATCACCGCGCGTGCGTACTTACGGAATACCGTCTCCACGCCGTGGTGTAATCTTTTTTTCCACCACCACCTTACTTGGATGGGTATAACGGTGTAAATAATAACTATATATGTTTATTATAACATCATAATTATTCTGAGATATTATATCATCCACTCCAATTCTATTCAATAATTATGGGAACGATATCATCGCTCGTGCGTACGTACAGATTACCGTCTCCATGATGCGATGAGATTCATTCTCCATGTTAACCATTCAAGAATGATTATAAAGTATTTATAATGAATAATAATGAAATATATGACATAATTAAGCTACTAGATTTATGTATATATATATATATATGTGTGTGTGTGTGTGTGTGTGTGTTTCATCTACTTACTTTCGTTCAAGTCAATAAGGAAAGGAAAACATCGTTCATGCGTACGTACGACTTACCGTCTCCTTGAACGGTGTATTTAATTTCATTCATCTATCTGTTATATATATATATATACTGAATATATATGATATATAAACCATGATTTAAATTTTTTAAGTAAGTAAATCATGATATAAGTAAGAATAATATCAAGAACAACAAGTCCAAACACGTACGATAAATAAAACGATTTTACCCAAAATGTTGCTTTAACATGGAATCTACAAAAGAACGGGTAATATAAAGTCATAAGTGAACCATATATGATATCATAACAATGAATATGATTATTTAATAAGTAAATTACAATATTTAAATCATTATACAGGAGTTTCGGATACGTACGAAGCATATCGGACCTAAGGTAAGGGATAACTTTTCCAATCTCGTTTTTATCCGAGATTGTTTATTCGTAAGTATTTACTGGGGTTATATTTATCATTCATGTCCCTGTTTTCTAAAAATGGTTTCATGTATGTTTAAAGTCCTTTTTACCCATTTTTGACTTTTACTACATGGTATTTAAGGAATCTTTCTTTTGTTTACGTTACGAGTCACTTTTTGACTTTTCTGGAAAAAGTACGAGGATAATGTTTTTTTAACTTATACGAAATGAACGGATTTTTATGGTTTCATAACACCTTATTTTCATGAATCTTACTCTACAAGATTTTATGACTATTTTCAACAAAATCATTTTCTTTTAAAATTTCATGGAATTTTGTAAAAAGAAAATTATTTTGAAGAAGAAAGGATATTTTCCTCAAGAATTCATTTCAAGTGTTTTATCAAAACCATTTTCCATATAAGATGGAATTATTTCATATGTGTATGTTTCAAGTATAATGTCTCTATGATTTACATGGTTTCACTTTTCTTATGATGAAATTATATCCATTTTTTTATATGGATTATGTTATGATGGGATGATGTTTATGAAACCCATTTTATTCTTTGGGTAATGATGAATGATTTATGTTCATGTTGTGGCACACGAAAGAATGATTTAATTATGATATGGGTGGGACCAATATCTCCCTCCAATGCATTGGGTAAAGATTTATATCTCATGAGATAGACATGGCTGGAATGAGAAGTTAATCTAGTTCAGTGATATAGGACTGAAATGAGGAGTGAACTCAGTTCAGTAAGGGACTTTGTCCACTAAGATGGTCTTGCCAGAAATGCCTTGGCTACTATGGAAATAATATCAAGTGCTTAATGTTTTTCCACAATTACACGTTTTTATTCCCATCCTATTTTATCATGATTGATGTTCCATTATGATCTATGCCTTACGTACTGCCATGTTTTATGTCATTACTCATGATTTTGATGTTTAAACATTATGTTCATGTTTTTAAGTTAAAATGTATATGGTTTGTTTTATTTTCTCCATGCTTACACTTACCAAGAATTTGAGCTCACCCTTTTTATGTTTTCTTTTCCCCAGGATATAAAGAAAGGTTTTAGGTAAGAAAAAAAGGGGAATATCTTTATGGGAGATGTTTAAGATCTTTCACCATGATTAGAAGATTGTGTTCTGAGTTTCTAAAGACACTAAACTATTACGATCCTTGAGTGTTGGTTTTTGTTATGTGTTAAGTATTCCGAAAAAGTAATGTAATGCCTGTGTATGTCAAGTACGGTTCTTTACACTACCTGTCAAGGAGATGATTGGAAAATTGATGGTGTATGAAGAAGAGATAAAGGTAAACAAATAGGAAGAAGATGAACGTAAGAAGAATTCAGTGGCATTCAAGTTGACTACTTCAAAGAGAAAGGACAAAGACAAGGTTCAGATAACTGAAGAAATATCAACTAGTGAAAATTCTTACTCAGACAGTGATGAAGAGATGGCTCAGATAGCCAGGAGATTCAAGAAATTGTATAGAAATAATAAATTCTTTAGAAAATATGATTATAAGGGTATGTATGATCGACAAGGAAATTGGAAGAAAGACTGGAGGAAAACTTATAAAAATGATGGAATAGTTTTCTATGAGTGCAAAAGAAAAGGGCATGACAAAGTTGATTGTCCAAAACTGAAATTTAAGAAAAAGTATGACTATAAGGATAAAAATACAAGAAATCCATGAAATATACATGGAGTGCTTCTGAAGACAACTCAAGTGGATATGAACCTTATGATTCTGAATAAAAGAATCATGACAACATGTGTTTCATGACTGAAACATCTAAGGTAACACTTAATTCCCCTATGCACAATGATTATTATTCTGGGAATGAAAGTGATTCAAATAATGATGATAATATGTCTAAATCTGAATTATTTGAATACTCTAATATGTTAGAAGATACTTGTAATGAGTTGAAAGATAAGTACAAATCATTAAAGAAACAGTATGCCTTGACTAGTAGTGTTAAATCTGATCTTAGTATAGAAAAGGAAAAGAATGCTCAACTGTTAAAGGAGAATACTGAATTTATATTGTCTAATGAGAAACTTAGAAAATACTTAGAGAAGTTCACAAATAGAAATAATAATCTAACTCAAATTCTTGGAAAAAAAATTCACCAATGTATACTACCGGTTTAGGATACCAACCTAGAGAGAGAAAGATTGTTAAAAATAAATTTATTCCAAAATATAAATAGTATGCTGCTAGTTCAAATTCTGGAAATTCTTATGCTTCATCTGGATATTAAAATTATTATAGACCAAACAAAGTTTATTTATCAAAATCTTTTGAATCTTTTAATTATAGGAAACCCATTAGAAAAATATGGGTGCCTAAAGTTTTACTTGCTAACCTTTCCAGACCCAAAAAAATATGGGTTCCAAAATTTTCTTCTGTTTAAATCTATTTTCTAGGAAACTTGCTTGAAGAGTTCCTATAGGATGATGTGGTACTTGGAAACTGGATGTTTAAGGCATATGAAAGGAGACTACTCATGCTTTAAGAGCTTAATCAAAGTTGATGGAGGACATGTCACCTTTGGGGATAACTCAAAAGGAAAAATCATCAGCTTAGGCCAGACTGGTAACACTGATTCAATTTTAATTTATAAATTACTATTTGTTGATGGAATAAAATGCAACCTGTTAAGTATTTCTCAATTGTGTGATGATGGATTCAATGTAAAATTTGAAAATGATTCATGTAATGTTTTTAATTCTAAAAATGTTTTGGTATTTTCTGCATTAAGAAATGAGAATGTATATGCTGTAGATTTGAATTATTTAGCTAAACAAAATGTTACTTGTTTAAATGCTTTTCATAAAGAATCCTGGCTATGACACAAAAGATTAGGACAATGCAATGTTCATTCACTCAAGAAACTGACTAGGAAAGGTTTAGTTAGAGACCTGCCCAAACTAGAATTCCCAACAGATAAAGTTTGTAATCCTTGTCAAAAGGGAATACAACTTAAAGATTCTTTCAAATAAAAGAAAGAAGTTTCAACTTCTCAACCTCTCGAGTTGGTTCATATGGATTTATTTGGACCATATAGAGTTTCTAGCTTAAATGGGAATCACTATGTCTATGTTCTTGTAGATGACTTTTCTAGATATACTTGGGTATACTTTCTAGCTCAAAAAAGTGAAGCTTGTTCTCATTTCATTAAATACTCCAAGTCTGTAGAAAACCTAAGTGGACTTAGAATTAAGACCTTGAGAAATGATCATGGCCGTGAGTTTGAAAATCATGAGTGTGAATCCTATTGCTCTCACAATGGATATAGTCACAATTTCTCTACTTCTAGAACACCTCAACAAAATGGATTTGTAGAAAGAAGAAATAAAACACTTCAATAAATTGCAAGAACTATGCTTAATGAATATGATCTACCTGTTTACTTTTGGGATAAATCTATCAATACAGCTTGTTATACCATTAATAGAGTCTTTATTAGACCAATTCTCAAAAAGACCCCTTATGAGCTATGGAATAATAGGAAGCCTAAGGTTAATTACTTTAGAGTTTTTGGTTGCAAAGTCTTCATCCTCAATACTAAAGATAATCTTGATAAGTTTGCATCCAAAAGTGATGAAGGAATCTTTCTAGGTTATTCTATATCTAGAAAATCTTATAGAGTATTTAATAAGAAGACCAAATGTGTGGAAGAATCTATACACATCAAATTTTATGAAACTGATCTATATGAACCTAAGACCCCTCTTGAAAATATTGAAGAAGATATGTCAATTCTAAACCTTAATGACCAAAACAGTGAGCCTGTTGTTAAGACAACCCGTTCTGGAAATTTTCCAGAACCTGTTTTTGTTGAACTCAAACCTGTAAATGAACCTGAAATTTCCAGACCTACTTTTACTAGACCAACTAGGACCCTTAAAAACCTTCCTTTAGATGCTGTAGTAGGAGATTTAGATTGAGGAACTCAGACTAGGGATTCTATAAGAAATCAGGTTGAAAATCAAGATTTTATTTCACTGTTAGAACAAAAAAATATCAATGATGCTATCAATGATGAATTTTGGGTGATGGCTATGCAAGAAGAACTAAATCAATTTGAAAGAAACAAAGTCTGGGAATTAGTAGACAGACCGAAGGACACTTTGACCATAGGCAATAAATGGGTTTTTTGGAATAAAGTTGATGAGTTTGGAAATATAGTTAGAAACAATGATAGGTTAGTTGCACAAGGATATAGTCAAGAAGAAGGAATAGACTATGAGGAAACCTTTGCACCTGTAGCTAGGTTAGAAGCTATTCGAATTATACTTTCTTATGTTACTCATCTGAATTTCAAGTTATATCAAATGGATGTTAAAAGTTATTTTCTAAATGGTTTTATAATTGAAGATGTTTTTTTGAACAACCACCTGGATTTACTAATCCTCATTTTACAAAATGAGTTTTTAAACTTTTTAAAGCTTTGTATGGTTTAAAACAAGTTCCACGAGCTTGGTATGATAGACTTAGTAATTTTATTATGTCAAAAGGTTTTATTAAATGGATTGCTGATCCAACTCTTTTTATCAAAATGATTTCCAAAGATGTTTTGATAGTACAAATCTATTTTGATGATATTATTTTTGGAACTTCTAAAAATGATTTATGTATTGATTTTTCAAAGAGTATGAAAAGCAAATTTGAAATGAGTTTAATGGGAGAACTCAAATATTTTCACGGATTTCAAGTATTTCAAAATGAAAATGGTATTATTTTAAATCAAAGTAAATATACAAAGGATCTTTTAAAACATTTTGGTTTGGATAGTAATAAGGAAAGTGATACACCTATGAGTACCACTTGTAAATTGGATGCAGATGAAACTGGGAAACCAGTGGATCAAACCAATTATAGAGGTATGATTGGGAGTTTACTTTATCTTACTGCTAGTCGACCAAATATTATGTTTAGTGTGTGTATGTGTGAAAGATTTAAAGATAATCCAAAGGAGTCACACTTGATTGTTGTTAAAAGGATTTTCAAATATCTTAAGCATACTATGAATTTAGGATTATTTTATCCAAAAGGAAAATCATTCGATTTAATAAGTTATTCAGATGCTGACTTTGCTGGTTGCTAGTTAGATAGGAAGAGCACTTCTAGAACATGACATATTCTAGGTAAGTCCTTAGTAACATGGTGTAGTAAAAAGCAGAATTCTGTTGCATTGTCTACTGCTGAAGCAGAGTACATAGCTGCTGGTAGTTGCTGTGCACAAATTATGTGGATGAAACACACTCTATTGAACTATAGATATCAATTTATACATGTATCCATTAACTGTGACAACACTAGTGCTATCAATATCTCTAGGAATCCAATATCTCATTCTAAAACAAATCATATTGATGTAAGACATCACTTTTTGGGAGATCATTATCATAAAGGTGATATAACCGTTGAGTTTATTGGGACTGAACATCAGCTTGCTGATATATTCACTAAACCCTTAAAATCTGAGAGAATTAATTACATTAGACATGAACTAGGAATGATAAATCAGTAATCGGTCTTTATAAAACCGATATTTATAAAACCGATCTTTATAAAACCGATCTTTATAAAACCGATCTTTATAAAACCGATCTTTCTAAAACCAATCTTTGTGAAACCGATCTTTGTGAAACCGATCTTTGAGAAACCGATCTTTGTGAAACTGATCATTGTGAAACCGATCTTTGTGAAATTGATTTTTGTGAAACCGATTCTTTGAAACTGATATATTTAAGGGCTATTTTTTAAATTCCGTCTGCTTTAAGTGAAACGATGCTGTTTTATCTCTTTCAACTTACCGCGTTTAAATTTTATGTTTTCCGATTTAAAATCCCTAAATGATATATTAAGTCCAATCCATCCTGACCTTTCGCCTTCTCCATAGCTGTAAAGCCTTCTACATTTAGTCACTCTCTCTCTCGACTCTCGACCTCTCAACACGGTTAGAATCTGCAGCTTTTCCATGGAAATGACTAAGAGTGCAATGGAAGAACCTCGAAAATCTCCTCCTCTTAAGCGTCAGAAGGGTGGAACTAGTGGGACTGCGAAACTAAGCTTAGAAAGTCGAGTAGTTACAGCTGAAAAGGAAGTGTCTGTTGAATGGCTTCTGTCAAGAAAATATTTTTTGCTAAAGGTACTGGAATCTCAAGGGTGGCTCAGTTGGTTTACCAACATTGAAAGACATTATTAGCCCCAGCTAGTGCATGAGTTTTTTCAGAATTTGAGTATAACATTGGATGAAGCCAAGGCAGAAAAGATGAAATCTATGGTAAAAGGAAAGGAAGTAGATTTTTCGTCTAAGGAATGGGTTGAATGCTTAGAGGTACCTCATGAAGGTGTCTATGCTGACTATCCTGGTAATATTCCACCTTCATAAAATTTAATTTCATATGAAGATGCTCTGAAGGAGTCGACTGGAAATGAAGAATCCAAAAGAACTGTTTCAAATGAATTCTAAGGATAAGTGAGATTGCTTTTTAAGTTCATACAACATCAAATCTGCCCAAGGAAGAGAAATTTCTTTGCTGTGAAATATCAGGATGTCTTCTTGATATTTTTATTGAAACATGGAATAAAGGTGAATCTGTGCAGATATATTATGGTACATATTTCTGATTGGATTAAGCCATCTAAGAAGGCAAACTGCTTATACTATCTGATAATGATTTCTGCCATGTTTGAAAAATTAGACTGTGTAGAAGATGGAGATGAAGTGATAACTACCTGTAGTTGTTTTTGTCATCAGAAAGACATTTGTAAAAGGATGAAAATATTCTAGAACCCATGGAAAAGATGTTGGGTAGGAGATGAAGAAAGGCTATATGAGGATTTCAATCTGGTTGACCATCTTTCTAGACTAAAGGACCAAGTTTATCCAGGTCTCAAACCAGGAGAAGTTCCTGTCTATTCTAATAAGGAAGCTGAGGCTGAAATGCCTAGGAAAGTAGGATCTCCTTTTGATGATAGGAGTGATCCTGATATTGCTGAAAGTCCCATGGAAATGAATTATGGATCTGCTAGTACACCTATGGAATTGACTTCAATAGAAACCACTCTAGGTGATGAAGAGGAGGAAGAAACCGAAGTTACTGGAGTTGAAGGTTATGTTAGCAAACAAGATGAGGAATCTGATGATGATGAGGATGATGATGATGATGGTGATAATGATGATGATGGAGGAAGTGTTGATCATGTGATTGATTCCCTAAAAGTGGGACAAAAAGTGGTTGACATATCTAGTGAGGAATCTGTTCATGGAGCTGATGATGGAATTGAGCCTACTGATCAATAGGCTGATGATCATAGAGATGTTGGACATAAGGACAGATCACTCTATCCCAATTATGAAAACCAAGATATCATTTAGGAATTGAATGATCTTATGGCTGCTGGCCAGGAGGAAGAAGATGGAGTTCATGTGCCTCAAATTGAAGAAGTACCTGGTGAAGCTGAAGAAGATGGAGCTCAGGTAGAACCTGAAGTTTGGTTGGTTCTTATCCCCAGACAAGGTGTTATGGCCAGAGATCAGGATGAAGAAATTGATGATATTAATGTTATTCCCGAGCCTCAGGGAAGAAGGGTAAGAATTGATACCGTTGAGCCCATAGATTGGACCTTTGTTAGAGAGTGGAATATTAATCCAGGATATATTCTTTTCGGTTTAGAATATGACTCAGATGAGGAGATGATACCTCCTCCTCTTGTTCCACAAGTTGATGCTGACCGAGAGCCTACTGCACCTGTTCCACCAGTTGCATCTCTAGTAGTAGACCCAGTTGCTCAGTCAGTGACCAGTGACTATGTCACTAAGGCTGATTTGGAAAAGTTTAAGAATGAAATATGCGAGTCTGTGAGCGCGTCAATGGGATCCATAAATGAAGCCACCTCAATAAGTATCTCAGATGCTGATGCAACAAAGATTTCAAGAATTGTGATTCAGGATATTCAACTGAATCTTATTACTATAGTTGAAACTATTATTAGACACAACAATTTGCTGAGAGAGGAAGTAAGAAAGATGAGCAATGAGATGAAATCCTTAACCTATGACTTCAATACCTCCTTTAGTGGTGCTTTTAAAGTTCTTAGGAACTTGGTAACTCATCTACTCAGTGTAGATTTGAAAAAATTGAAATAAGAGATTGGAAAAATGATGACTAGCCCATCTAGTTCCATGAGTGGGAAAAGTGTTATTGTTGATTTGGAGTCTCTCGAGGATGTGATGAGAGAGGAGATGAAAAAACTCTAGATTGTTTCAGATAAGGAAACACTTGAAAAAGTACATCGGAATACCGATCTTATATACAATATGGTCAGACAGTGCAGCAATGAAGCCTCTGTAGCTCATAAATAAATTCGGGAAAAAGTGGATAAGTATTTCACTAAGATATATACCAAGCATGACCTCAACAATAGTTTCATGTTCTTGGTATAAAATCATTGAATTACCCCAGTCACAGAATCATTCAGAAGGAAATTTCTCCAATTGAAAGAGTTTACACCTTTACTGAGTAAATTCATGGAGAATAAGGATGAATTTGAGAAGGCAATGCAATATGGAGGAGAAATCATTAATGACTTCATCAAACTGCTCAAGCCTTATCTGCATGTTCTGGCTGAGGCTATTGTGGTCCCTCCAGCTGCTTCAATTGGTACTGCCTCTTGGCCTCCTACTCCAATGATTGTCTCTCAAGCTCTTACTCAGATTCGACCAATCATTACTGAGTAGTCTCCAAGTTGTGTGTTTTCAGAGAGAAGGCCTACCCTTGTAGCTATTGTTCCTATAGGTGTTGCTCTACCTTGTGTTGTAATCAGATCACCTCCATCCTTTTCCACTACCAAACCTTCTCCTACTCCATTGGATCTTTCAGAAAAAGGCAAAGATCCTATGCATCCCAAGCCTTTGTGATGGATTGTTTCTTTTTGATTGGGATTTTCTCTTTTTTCTTGTCTTGTACTCTTATGACATTGAATACAAATTATTCTGGTGTCATTGTTTTATCTTATTTTTTCCTTACTAATTTTTGTTAATCCCAAAAGGGGTAGAAAATAAGGATGGAATATACTCTCCTTAATTCATTTAGTGAGGGGGGGATTTTTTTAAATAAATTCTAGCAATGCCAAACTTTAGTTATTTTGGACATTTACATTCAGCAATGTTAAAGGTATATTTATTCTATATATTTGCATGTATGCCATGATTTGTGATTATAAAAAAGGGTGAGATTATTGGAAACTCCATGATATTGTAGTTTTCATAATCACAAATTATTTCAATATACAGATTTTACCCTTTCATGAAATTTTAATCAATTATGTCATACAACAGCATATACTTTAATAAGAAAATTGCTTATAGTCATGAATAAATATGTTTCCAAGTGTATTTTTACATGTACTTGGATTAAAAATTTGTCTTGTAATGGTATATGCAAGAAAGAATCTTCATAATCATTTTTGGATTCCATGAAACCAAATTCGACACATCGAAACCGAAGTCGACACACCGAAACCGAAGTCGACACACCGAACTGAAGCTCGATAGACCGAAGTCGACACACCGAAGATGAAACTCCAAAGTACGACACACCGAAGTTCGACAGACCGAATTCGACGCACTGAAGATGACACACTGAAGATGACAAACCGATGTTATCAAACTGAAGCTGACACACCAAATATGACTCACCGATTGATATAAATAACTGTTTCCATTTTATTAATTCAAATTTATTTTTAACATTCATATGTAGACAAATTAATGTTTCTGACATTATTTAATATTGTCTTTAGGAGTATCCGTAGACAAGTACGAGGTACATGCACGTGCAAAAATCTTTATGTCTATAGGATCGTGGAGTATAAAAGGACCTCATCTTTCATGTTAAAGATACGATAGTAGCAGTACACACTGATACATAGACTGTGTGAATACGAAAAGAGAATAACTAAGCGCCTGAGATTAAAAGAAGACTATAACAAAATACCTTCTCCAAAAAAGGTCTTCAGTATACATCGAGACATTAAAAGAGCCGAACCTTTTCACTCCTTGAAGCTGGATTACAGAAACTACGATAATCTGTTCTGAAGAAAACTTTGAGAAGAAGACTCAAATACCATATTCTCAACATTCATTGAGTCTAGAGCTTTACTTCACAACACACAGAGAATTATTAACTCTATTCTCTTTCTTAACTCTTTTGTGTTTTATATTATCTATTTGAGTAGTGTGTATATTTTTCTGTATAACACACACTGTATCCTGATCATAGCTGGAGGATATCAAACTATCCTCATACTCAATATCTTATTACCTTTTTCTTTCCCACACAGAATTGTGGTAGAGGTCTGAGGACCTGGACATCCTATGTTCTGTTGTTGTTGCTTTCCCACGTAGAACTGTGGTAAAGGTATGAGGACATAGAAAGTCTGAGTACTGTTGTAAACCCTAATCCAGGGCGTAGATCAAAGTTTTATATAAACTATTTTAGATGACTAAGTCTCATCTTGAGACTAAACCTCTTGGTTAAAATTGTTGTGCAACTTATTTTAGTTTAAACTATTTTCAATATTCCGCTACTAATTACTTTGAAATTCAAATCTGTTTTGAAGTAACTCTGATAGTTGAACTAGAAAGTGTTTATAATTATTGTTAGCCAGTAAGTTAGTTTCAAAAGCTAACTTAATCTTCAGATTAAGTTAACTGAGAAATAATCATACTTTGAGAAACTAATTGAACACTTATAATCTTTATAAATTTACTACAGTTTAACTTGTTTGTTAAATTGGGGGGTTTTAATAGAAATATTTTAATCAGAAATTTTTAATAGGAACTCAATTCACCCCCTCTTTAGTATCCACTCCGACCAACACATAGGGTAGAATATATCAATCTTGAATTATTATAGTCAAATAGAAATGTTTATGACCCAAGGAAAAGATCTGATCCAAGAAAACTCTTTACCTTTATTCCTGTTAAGTAGAATGTGCTATATCCTTATATATAAAAAAACTATCTTAATAAATTATTTAATAACTTTATTCATATATATAAAATTTTATAAACTTAATTTATAATCATTAATTTAAAAATATTAGTTATTTATACCCTATTTTTATCATCAGATGTTATTAGTTTTGATTGTTTGTTTTATACTGGATTTTTAATGATGATGTCGATTGTTGTTTATAAATTCAAAGTTCATCATTAAGATATATCTTTAGGTAATATAATAAATGTTTTATAATGATTTATAAAGTTATAATTTCATTTTATAAGTATTTTAGTTCTGATTCATGACGATGAGGTATGTGACGAGATTATTTCGGTGATTTTAACAAATGACGGGGTGATATATCAATTACAAGTTATATATTACCATTACCAATAAAGAATAGAAAAATAATAATTTTATTATAATTTTACAATATAACTAGTAATTATGTTTCCTTAGCCATCCATGATAGAGAATAGTAAGTGAAAAATGAAATTCACTGCTTTAATGGAGGCGATTGTCCACACATAACACAAGCAACATTTTCATTTTTAAGATGATTGATAGGGGGTAGAAAATTTATATTAAATTAGTATAATAATATTTAATCATATTATTAATATTATGTTATCATAATTTCTTGTATAGAGTATTTTTGAGTTGGTAAAATTTGAAATTAAAAAATAGAGCTTGGTTGACAACATTATCTCCCCCTTTGGATGCTCTCCCTTAACTAACACCTTAAGGCTCTTTATCTTTGTATTTTGGAAAGAAAAATACAAATAGGTTATGGGTATGGAGTTTATGAGAGATTAGGTATAAGTTTTGGTAGATCTAAATCTTTTTAAATGGTGGATAAATGTGGTGGAAGTGATATCCTTTTATAAGTGAAGTAAAATACACTTTTGTATATACTCATTACTTTTTCAAGGATGGCATGAAAATATTCGAGATGAAATGGATCCAAAGTGGTTAAATAATGAGTTTTTGGGTGATATAAGGTCTATAAATACTATACCATTCATTATAACACATGTTTCAAGTTTTTTAACCCTAGATTTTTATATTTTACCATTTTGGTTTTTTACAATGGTAGCTAGTTTTTACCCAAACGGTTTATATTTTATTAAATATAAGAGCTAATAATTATTACCAAATTATTATGTAATTAGACGAAATTTAAGATCCATATAATATAATATAATTTATAAATAATATAAAATTATACATTAAATTAAATAATATAATATGTAGAAAAATTATTTTGTAGAAAAATAAGGTTTTTACCATTAAGTTTTCTTAATATTATAAAACATTAATTCCCAATAAATGAGTGATAATATATTTTTATATATGTTTGAAAATAATATAAAATTCATTATATAAATTATATAAATTTAATTTATTTAATAACAATTACACAACATTAATAAAAAAATTCTTTGAAAATAAGCCTTTCACCATTATCAAGGTCATTAACTATAATCTTAGTAATCAAAATTTTATGCCCAAAAATGAAATTGATATTATTATATAATATATATTTTTTATATAAGATATGAAATTAATTATGTTAAATTTAACTTCTACGATTGATGAAAACTAATATTTTATATAAGTGAATAAAAACGGTTTTTAGAGTAAAATATAACTTAAGTTTCCAAAACATTAAACATGTGTTTTATAAATTAAACATAGTATTTTTAAGTGAATAATTTTACCACTTAAATATATCTTTAGTCTAAATTTTTTTATACATTTTTTATTAATACTTATTTCATGAAAATGTTATAAAAATTATAGTATTTGTTAAAATAATATTTTTTAATATTCACCTAAAAATAAACCATTTTAGTTTAACCCCAAAAAATCAATCTTAAGATAAAATTTACATGACTAGTCTAAAAATGAAGTTAATTTTTTGAAATTAAAATTATAAAATTTTGGAATTTTACTTTTAAACAAAAATATAAAAATATCATTAAAACTGTTTTCTTAAGAAAATAACTTTTTAAAATATAAACTATTCTTACTCTTATTTTCAATCAATTACTAAATATATTGGTGTTATATTATACATATAAAAAATATATGCAATGTATTTAGATTCATTAAATATATTACATAAAAATAAAATTTTATAAAAATATTTTTTTAGAAAAAATGGTCTCGTTAATTTCATTAATTCATTAGTAAATAAAATTTATTTTTATGTAAAATACATGTGATAAATAACTTAACACATTTATATTTACATTATTATATCATCCCATTTTCTAGTTACATATCCCCTCAATATCACTATGTAATATCTAAGCATAAGGTAACCTCTGGTGGTAGTCTTGGGTGATGATTCCACTAGCATGGATATCATGGAAATTTCCACGAGCTTGAATTTCTCGCACATAAAATTTCAGTTATACCACAATTTTTGGAGTTTATCTTAGAAATTATCTAGGGGAAAACCTATTGAATCTACTTAATTTCCAATATTAAAAAAATAATATTCCTAAGGGAGACTTCTTCTACCAGATACCATTTATTTCCTTTTTCTTCATAGATTCCATAATATGGTTACTTCCTTTTATACCTACTAATTTAATGACTATATTATAACGATCAAAATTAATTCTTTTATTTCAAAGTGTCATGAATTAATTTTAGTTCAGTGTTGAAAATTAAGTATGATATCAAACATATTAGACTTATTTTAATGAAATATATATAGTAAAATCTTGAGGCGTTACATCCCCCCACAAAATAAGTTGCATCATAACAATTTTAATTACCAATCACTAAAAAAATAGTTAAGGATATCAATGAATTAAGATTTTTTTATAATGATGTTTCATCCTTACTATCTTAGGTATGACAATCTAACTCATATTTTCCTTTATAATGGGTATATCAATGATATTGAGTTTCTCTCTAATGGTTTGAGTTATGTACCCCTCATGATTTAGTGTTAAGTCCTATATATTGGGAGTGATTTTTTTCATAGGGAGTTTATATTCAACCTTGTACCAATAGGTGACCATGAGTGGATTTAGGATTTTAATTGTGTTTTTTATATCTGGAAATTATCATGGTCTCATTATATAGGGATCCAATCTATACCCAGTACTACCTTAAATTAGACTCAAGGAAGGATAAAAATATTTTATAGGGATCACATCTACCCAGGAAGAGTTGAAAAATTATGACACAATAATCACACAACTTGAATTTTTTATTTATAATACAACATATATTCATTGATATGGTGATATTATGTTCTTTTTAATCATATTAGGTATAAAGGAGTAAGCATGAAAAGAATAAAATATAGCTCTCATGGTTCTTGAGTGTATGATCAATGTTTCTTTCTCCACATCATTTTCGGAACTCAACTCAATAGTTTTGATTAGATAGGATTTACCTTATTTAAATAGCCTTGGAAGTGATTTATGTATATCATACTTTTTATCCTTTGTATTAGGACATTGATTTGGGTAATTCCCAAGTTTCCCACATTTAAAAATTTGAACTATTAGTGGTACCTTAGAGTGAACTCTTTTTTCCTTCATTGTATCCTTAAAACTTCTCATTTTCATCAGAAAATAGTTTCTCTATTCCCTATTTTTTGATACATAAAAAATATTCAAGTTCATTTACGACATTCTAAATTTATCATCTTCCCACATTTTTTACATGAAGGAAATTGAATATTATTTCCTTCATCATCTTAATCACATGAAATTCCAAGAGACCCCATCATTCTATTCTTTAGTGCATTTGTAAACTTCTCTAAGTTCACATTGTTAATAATTATTATTAATATTAGGGTAGGAATAATCATAATATTTTTCACTCTAGATATTATCCCAATAGGCTACACATTGGGACAATATCCGCATTATCTATGGAAACCATTGTTAACTTGGTTCCTTTGGGATTCAACCATTACTAAAACCAAAAGGGGGTTAATGTGAGTGATGAAACATTGAAATCATAAGAGAATTATCATAAATTATCTCATAAAAAAATCAACCTCAAAATATATTACTCTTTAAAACTATCATATTACCTTTCAGTTTAACATAAATCACTCTTGGTTAAATCTTGGTTTATTGGTATTGGTTAATCTCAAATTTCTTAACCTAGTCCTTAAATAATTATCCCAAAATTATCATAAATACCCTTATAATATTCTAAACTAAAAAAACATTTAAACAAGTCCTCTCAAAATTTAATATATCCATTATCTATAAAAGAGAATATCAAAATATATATATCTTAACTTATGAATATCTATATTTTATCCTATGTTATCCATGGTTATTTTCTTATTTGGTTCTTAACCTAAAAATATTCAAACCCATAATAATGGTTCATAAAGAGAATCTTAATGCATATTTTATGATTGAGTTAATACCCAACACACATTTTTAGGGTTATCAACCCTAGGTAAATTTTTAAAAATCTTGAATCCACTTATATTATCCATATTTGGATGTTATTTCTAGGAGAACCACACAATCACCACTTTAAAAAAATCAGGATGTTTTCCTATACTTAGACTTATCCCGAGGGTTTTCACTAATGTTTTCTTATATTAGTCTCCAAAATAACTAAACCAACCCCCAAAAATAACTAAATATTTATATGATACCAACTTAGGAGACCTGATCCAAAAATACACATTTAATTCATAATTTTACATCAATAATCCTTTTATCTTACAATAATCACACAATTCCAAGAATTGAAGGTCTAGTGTATTAGGATATTAAATACATAAATAGTTTATTTTACAATAATCATGAACATTTATATTTAATCATACAAATATAAAATTCCTTTTAAACAACTCACATGAAATGCTCATATTTATGACATGGGGAATATGAAAACACGGGAAAGGGGTGTGCTCGAATGACCAGTAAGGGTAAACATGATAAGTAATAATCAGAGAACATAAGTGAGAATAATATGAGAAAAAATGTATTATAACATAATAATAATAATACATTATCATACATAAGAAAAACATACCCTGGAAATCATAGATTATAAAAGAGTCATGGCATAAAACATGACATAATATAAACCATGAATAACAAGGGAGTCAAAACATAAACTAATAAACATTGGTCTTAAGAAAAAAATATAACATAGGAATGTGGAATAACATAGAAATATATATCTTGGAAATGTCATGTATCATATAAATAATGAATACAAGATAATTGTGGCATAACCATAGGTATCGGGAAATATTACCTTTGTGAGTCACACACTTCCACCCATGCATGTGATCAACTAAATTGTTCCTGCATATACTTGTCTCATGAGATATAAACTTTTAACCAATGAATTAATGGGTGATATAGGAACCCACCCATAATTTATCCACACTTACATTTTCCACTTAAAAAATATTCAATTATCACATCATAAAATATCCATGGATATAAAATGGGTTTTATAAAACTTTCAAATGAAAATTATTCAATTGTTGTAGCATAAAGAACCCATGGAAAGAAAATGGGTTTCATAACATTTAAAAATTGTATAAAATAACATTATTAATTATAATGGTTAACACTAAAACATTTTCACATAAAATGGATCACTTCATATTAAAAAAATAGATGTTTAAACATGAAACATAAATCCATTTGAAAATGAAAACCAAATCATGAAAATATATTTATTTAAAAAAAATATTGTAATAATTGATGTAAAATTCATAGTCATGAGACACTTTTCAAGAAGTCATTTTTTAAGAAGGTGAAAATAATACTTCATAAAATAATAATTTAAAATAAATCTAATTAATATAGAAAAAACAATGCTTATTCAATAAATATGGAGTTGAAGATAAAAGAAATTATTATGAAAATAAATGCTTTCTTAATATTTTTAAAATACCTTTTTTGAAACCAACATCCTTAAAAAAGATAATAAAAGTTCCACTTGAAAATATTTTAATAGAAATATGGAAATAAAAATAGAAAAAACATATTTATATTTCTAAATAATAAAGTATAATATTTTCAGAAATTAAAAACATGCATATGGAATAAAAATAACTATAAAAAGTTTGGAAATCATTCTTCACAAAATTAAAATTTTATGGATCAATGGATTTATCAAGGGAAAAATTAAAAGTGAAACATGAATTCATGAGAAGAAAATGTGGGAATACAAAATATATTCATCATAGGTTATAATATATCAATATTTAAAGATCATATCCAAAAAGGAATTTTTATTACCCAAGAAAAATATTTGAGTCAAGAAAAACTCTTACCTTTATTCGTGCTTACTCGAATGTGATCTATCCTCATTTTTAAAAAAAATATTAAATTAACCCATTTAAAATAATTATTCATATCCATAAACTTTTATAAAATTCATTTATAATCATTTATTATAAAAATATTAGTTAGTTATACCCTATTTACATCATCAGATGTTATCGGTTTCGATGGTATGTTTTGTACTAATTTTGTAGTGGTCGTGATTATTAATATTTATAGATTAAAATTTTATCATTAAAATTTCATTATAGGTACTATAATATATGTTTTATAATGATTTATAAATTTATAATTTCATTTCATAAGTATTTTAGTTATGATTAATGATGATGAGGTCGAGGATGAGCTTGTTTTGGTAATTTAAAAAAATGAGGGGGTGATATCTTAATTACATGTTATATATTACCATTACCATTATAGAAAAAAAAAATTACTTATTATTTTCTAGTATTACTATTAATTAGGTTTCCTTAATTATTCATCATAGAAAAGTCTAGGTGAAAAATGAAATATGTCACTTTTGTGGTGGTGGTAGCTGGCACGTAACAAAAGAAACATTTTTGTTCTTCAGATGGTTGATATGAGGTTCAAAAATAGATATTACATTAGTATAATAACATTATAGAATACTAGTAATATTTATGTTATCATAAAAACCCTCCAAAGCTTCTATGACCCTTATCTATAAATATGTAAATGTATCCACGATCCTTGAACATTGGAAACAACCACACTAGAACTTTATCAACAAACACTAAAATCTAAAAACACTAAAATTTTTCCTTTAGGGATTTTCTCTAAACATGTAATCTATGGTGTGATTTTATTTTACTAATTCTTCATTTATATCTCACTTACTCATTCTTTATACCCTCCCTGGTTTTTTATATAATTATTTTTGTTAGACAACATGTTCTTATTCCAGCGGAATATGTGTGAAGTCTTGGGGATTTACTAATAGGTTGAATAATCACCCCTAAATATGTACCTTTGTTAATATGTATATTTTTTTATTACGATATAGGTAAGGTAAAGATTTCATACTTTTCAAGTGGATCATCTTGATGTTGCGGCTGTGTTCGATGGGTGGTGGAGGTTGGAGATGGTCATGTACTGGAGTTGGTTAGTTTCTACACCGATGCCTTACTATATCTTTGTGTTATTGGATTTATATAATTATGTGGTATATTATTGATTTT
The DNA here is from genome assembly GCA_963277665.1 of Viscum album. NCBI lineage: Eukaryota > Viridiplantae > Streptophyta > Magnoliopsida > Santalales > Viscaceae > Viscum > Viscum album. Next base: position 214,894,504 of record OY728163.1, read on the forward strand.
TATGACATTGATTATGGTATTATTAAATTATATTTTATTTTTTGGTTTTCTATCAGGCATTATATTTATTCATTATATTATTTTTGGTGGTCTATTACAATTGGGTTATGTATGTGGGAGAATCATCCCCCAAAAATATTGTATACCTTGGGAATTTATTTCTAGAATTTGGTGTATGGGGGAAGCACCCATGTTTAGTGTCATTTTTTTCCTCCCAAAGCCAATAGTTCAGGGTTAGGATGTTACAGATGGTATCACTTTGGTATGGTCTGTCAGTTGGGAATGGTAGGCATGGAGATAATAGGTGTCAGGATTTTAATGTAAGGTATAAAAAGGTGTATCTAACCTATTTATACTAAAATTAAAGTTTCTAGGTTATTCTAGGTATAAAAAGTATGATTAAAACATTATAGGTGTGTTTTCATATTATCATCATGGGTTTAACTGATGAGAGTGTAGTATCATACATTATTAAAAATACTTCCCACTAGGACTTTATAATTCAGATTATATTTTGGGATATTTCTTATTATGATTTGATATATGGTAAAATTTACAGGGTTAAAGTATTAGGTTATGACTATGTAATTTTTTTTCTATGGCTATAGAAAAATGCTACTAGTTAGGAGACCTAGAAATCAATAAGAGGGTGCTACTAAGAACATAGTTCAATATAAATTACATGTGAATCAATAGTTTTTTTGGACTATTATGGAAGATTTATAGGCTATTAAAAAATAAAATTGACCTAAGGAACCACATCATGTAGATCTATCACTAGAATTCCAAGGGGAAACCCATTTATCTTTCGAGGTGACTGTTTCCCTCATATTTCGGGGATGTCCGCCTTTGATGGGAGGTTCAAACGTTCCGATCGGTTTATAACGGGTTTGTTCATAGAACCGAAAACATCCAATGATTCCACATCCATTCGGACCTACTTTCCAAAGGTAGGTGCTCATTAGTTGTGGACTAATGAGTCTTATGAATTTGCATTGGTCGAGAGGATGGGAGGTCGGACTCATCACACCTTTTTGAGGGGAATTATTGTCTACTCTGGGACTCTATTTATAGATTTAAGTTATGTTCATGAATCCTTATTACATTACCAAGTATAAAATAAGTTTTCCTTTAGATATGACAATCAATGATCGATATGTAGGAAATTTAGAGAATCTTTTATATGTATTCGAGGTTCTTCATCAATAGATAATCATCTGTATTTATTAGAGATTCTTGGTCAATGGTACCCTTCGACATATTTATATAGAAGTCTCTTGGTCATTATGATGACCATGCTGGTTTTAAAGCCACTCAGTGGGGAACTTGAAGTTTATTGTCATTCAGAAGGAAATGGATTATTTCAGAGTTGGGATCGAACCTGTAGACGGGCTACCTATATATCCTTTGTTTAGAAAAGGAATCAGAACCCATGTAGTTCGAGTAATGGAGTATGATGTTTATGATTTATGACTCAAAGAAGGATTTCATAATTACTTTTACACTCTAATCTCACGTGAGTCATGCTCGGTGTGAGAAACAAGAGGTATTGGTAAAAAAAATTAGACAATTGTGCCATGAAAGATGCAATCATAAGAAATAATGTGGGGTTTATGTATGTATGACTGCCCAGATAAATGAAAGGTTAGGATTTACTTTAGGAAAGAAATCTAGGAGCAAGGTCCATAAAGGTATATGTGCTTTATGGAGATTTTGAATACTCTAACCTGGGGCTTACTCTTGAAAAGGAGGCGTAGGTTAAGATATTTTGAAAAATTAAGGGACTTGGGGCTTACTCCTAAGGAGGATGCCCGTGTTTGAGACTGGGGCTTACTTCTGAAAAGGAATCCCAGGTTAAGAGAATTATGGTTGGGCCATACTCCTAAGGAGGATGCCCAGATTTGAGAATTATGACTGGGGATTATTCCTGAAAAGGAGGCCCAGGTTAAGGGAATTAAGGTTTGGGGCTTACTACTGAGGAGGATGCCCAGATTTGGGGACTGGGGCTTACCCCTAAGGAGGATGCCCAGATTTGGGAATTTTAAGAATTAGGGCTTACTACTAAGGAGGATGCCCAAGTTAAGAATTATGACTGGGACTTACTCCTAAAAAGGAGTCCCAAATCAATTGAGTTCTCTCATCTTAAAGGATGACATTGAATGAATGAAATCTCAATCATTAATGACATAAAGATGTGTAAGTCACTAGGTTTTGAGAGATTTTCCACAGAATTCATTTTAGATAAGGAAGTCAAATCAAGAAATCATTCCATAAATGGATTTGAAAAGTGTATTGAAGACTGAATCTTGAATAGGAAAGTTGGAATGGCTTAAGAGGGGTGAAATAGGCAAGAAGGGCACCCAAAAAAGGTAGGGGCGCGCAAGTCCTGGCAGGCGCGCATGTACTGCGTGGGCGCACATGTCCTGGTCGCACAGGTATGCCTGCACGACATATGGGGTACTTGCACGACGTTTAACCAATAGGGTAATACTTGAGAGACTCTTGATTAAAGCCTTTAGAATCCTCCTGATGTTCTTCCAAAAGAGGGGCGCGCAAGTTCTATTGAAGGAGTAAGGAGGCGCGCAAGTGTGGCCTTTTCCCTTAAGGGTTGGCCACTCAGGCGCGCAAGTGTTGATGAGTTTCAACACTTAGGGCTTCCTCCCCCTCTTTAGATCTTCCGTTCTAGGTAAGAAATTACCTTAGAAGTGCTTCGGAAGCTTTGAGAAGATACTAGGGCGCCGGGAGCTCAAATCTGAGTTTCTGGAAAAAAATCCTCCTCGAATGGAGGCCCCACAGGGTCTATTTATAGGCAGGAGAAGACCCCAGGCGATTATCACTTAGGTCGCGCAAGTCACCTGCGTGACCATCATGCGTCGTGCAAGTAGACTTGCGCGACAGTGATATAACTTGCGCGACACATGTGCTATTGATCCCTTGTTCATGCCTTTGTTGATTTTTGATGTTTTCTTCAAAGGATGAATCAATTTGTGCTAAGTCATTTCCCTTTCCATTCTTTTAGACAATGTGACAAAAAGGAGCGTCAAAAAAAGTCCCCCCTCAGAGTTGGATCCAAAAGAAATGCAGATTTGACTCTGAGGAAAAGAAGAAAACCAATGGAAAGGCGGCACACAAGTTTGGGCGCGCAAATGAGCTTCGGGCGCGTAGAGTCCAGCGCACAGGGGACGTCCTTTAGTCGGCTAGGGTACGGCGCGCAGATAGGCCTCATGGCCTATAAATATGTGGTCTTTGGCCATGCATGGCATCTGATTCCGAATTCTCGAGCTCTCGCCGCGCAAGTCATCTTCTTTCCGCTATTTCCTCTTCACCGTGCTACTGTTAAGGTAATAGGACTTGCGTGGTGAAAACATGCGCGACAAAAAGTTGCGCGGCACATGTAACACTTGAGCGACACATCCATAGTTGCGCGCCTTAATGCCCTAGCCATTTTTTCAAATTTCTTCACAAAGTTTTATGAAAAATAAATTCATTTAAGAGTTAATTTATTCAACTCTTGTGCAGAATCAATAGCTCTTAGACCCGGAATAGTTGATGAACTGGCTAGCAAGCGGGTAGATGATATGATGAACATCATTGTCCATGATTATTATACTTTCAAAGATAGTACTCTTCCGGATTTGGCTAAGTATCTGAAGAAATATCATCGTGACTTTCCACAGAGCACTTATCTGCCTTTGTTTGGCTATGGTCATCTGCGAGAAGTCACCATTCCAGAACCAAAGCACTATCTTCCATTTTTGTGGTTTCAGAATTACACCAACTTTGCTTCAGCAAATATCTCAGGTGGAGGAGTAGTTCTAAATACTGGAATAGTGGAGAAGGCCTACATAATGCATCATAGCCCTTGCACACCAGATCTGAAAGATCATACACCTGAGCTGCAACCACATTGTCATCCTTCAATCTTCTAAAATGCTTAAATGGATCAATCCAAAGGCTGGAAGAAAAGTTGGGACTTCCATCATGGGGGAGGCGTGAATCCAACTTGGATGTGGGTATACTGGGTACGACAAACCTGTGCAGAGTTTGTTGAGGTTCTGAAGGGAGCTGCAATATACGAAGCTGTCTGGGTTGGGCAAACATATGTTTACAGACATGATAACTTCGTGTCGAAGATACTTAGCCACTGGATCCCAACAACTAATTCTTTCCATCTGACTCATGGAGAAGTAGGAATCAGTCTGTGGGATGTCCACAATATCTCAGGGGCTCCAATTTTGGGTGATATGTATGATGAATTCATTCCTCCCAAGGTGACTTGGAATGATTCAGAGAAAACTCCTGCTTTAGCTCGGGAATTATTTAAGATCTTCCACAGGATCAAGAGTTCAGAGACCTCATTAACTCATTCTAGAAAGGATATTCATCCGGAGGAATAGATGAATATATTTCTTATTGAGAATAAAGAGAGGGAGCCCAAGGAGAAGGAGCCGAAAGAAAAAGGATCCAAGAAAAATAAATCCAAGGATAAGAGGCCCAAACATCCTACCACCTGCCCAAAACCTGAGAAGAGGGGTGCTCCTGGCACATTCTGGTCAACTCTAGAAGCAGGAGAGTTCGAGAAGTGGGGATATGAGGTGAATTAAAGAATCCCAAAGAAGACTCGTCTTTAGGTCTTCTTAGAAATGTGGCTCAGTGTTTATCTCTTGCCAGTCAGGGATTCGAAGGGAGGTGTCAGGCCAGGGACCTTCGTCAATGCGGCGAGGTTGGCTGAGGGAAAAATGGTTGGGTTGGCTACCCCCATTTTAGAAAATATTCACAGAAGTTTACATCATGTATTCATGGGTAAATCTCCTTTAAGAATAGTGGGACAATTCCAAGTTTTATGGGGATGGATCATCACTCACTTCAGGACTTACAATGTACAGAATGGATTACTAATTCCTGGAAGTTATTTCAGGCCGTCAGTGCAAGCATTCTCTGGAGTTGATCCATTAGATGTTAATGCCTATGACATGAAAGTGAGGCTGAGCATTTTTAAGGAATTAAACTTCTTTCCTTATGGAAGTTCTCCAACCGGGCGGTTTGTTGATGATGGAACAACCCATTTGGATTTGAGGGCATACATGCTAGCTTGCAGGGATGGTGTGCTAGTTGCTAGGATTGATGGAGAAATAATATACAAGGACTATGATCCATATAGATTTGCACTCCAATTCAAATGTCTGCAATAGATTACTATATCTCCTCCAGTACATGTCAGGTTAGAGCAACATCCAATGGTTGCTCGGCAACTATGGCTGCTGACGTCAAGGGAGAAGACTGGGGCAGTATTTGATCTACCAGTTGAAAAAGCGGCACATAATTTGACTATATATTATGCCGAACACTAGATAGCATCATACCCCAAAGGGATATCGAATCACCTAGTTTATTAGGTGGGGAAAAGGAAGAGGACTGTAGAGAAAGAAACCCTTCCTCATGAAGGTGATGCTTCCACACCTGAAGTTGATTCAACAGACTCCTCCTCTAGAACTGATTCACCGGATTCCCATGATGGGGATGATGAGGCACAACCAGCGACAAAGCGGTTTCGTGCCCGATATAATCCTCCAGTCAGAATTAAAATACCCACTCCATCAACTCCTGGTGAGTTACTTCATTGTATTAATTTAATCACTACTACTTTATAAAGAAATAAGTCCCACTTTCTTATTCTCTATCTGTAGTTGCAGGATTTGGGAAGAAATTGAAGTCAAAAATTGTAGGACCTTCCTCGAAGCCTTCATATCTAAGACCAGAGGCTGTCCAGCTATGGCAGGGTTTATACTGTGGTACTGAGACTGCCTGGCTAGATTTTTGTGAGGGCCTACAACTTCCTGGAATAGGGAATCTTATGGCTTCTACAAATCTTCAATATGAGGATGAACCTAATGAAGTGAGGGCTTACATCAGAGATTTTGAAATGCTCATATATGCCACTGATGAGTATGTTCCTGTCACCAGGCGGGTGAAGGAAATGATTGATTGTGGCGCCAGTGTGGGGGCTGGTGGTTCTGGAGATGAGGAGTGGCATGAATATGTGGCTCCTGAAGATGTAAGTTTTCTTTAATTATTTGCTTTGCAACTTGATTTCAGTTGAATCTTTATTACTTAAGGAAGTTATTTTCTTCATATCTCTACTTGAAAAGAAAGGAACTGGGGTTCCTTCGCCATAGTATAGCCCTGGTGGTACTGCCATCAGGGCTGCTGCTGATTCTCCTCACGAACCAGGTGAGATATCTCCAAGCCAGTAGGCCATGAATGAGGCGCTAGACATAGCCTTCCATTCGCCAATCCAAGTGCCAATAAGGGAGACTACTGATACTCCCAAAAAACCAAAGAAGCAAAGGCAACGAAGGAGGAAGTCCACATCTAAACGTTTCATTAGCAGTGGTAAGTCCTTCGAGTAATCATGAGTTTATACCTGTGACCACATGGTTACTCATATTTCTGGGGATTGCAGGGGCTTCTTCAATTTCCCCCCTGAGGGAAAGGACTGATCCTCCTTCAAAGACCACAGAGGGTGATGTGGAACAATCACAGATCCAAGCTGACTTGGCTGCTTCTGGAGAAGAGCTAGCATCTATTCCCAGTATCCCTCCGGCTACTGTTTCAAGAAGGGAAGAACCTGTTTCTAGTAAGTCAACAATGCTTCATAAAAAATTTTGAATGAAACACCGACTGACTTCCATTATGTGATACTTCAGGTTCAACTCCCACATTAGAGCTTCTTGTAACCGTTGCAACTGATGCAACTGATGCAACTGATGCTGTGATTTTACCCGAATATGCTGTCCAGGGTCAGGGGCTGCAGGACGTAAGTCGTCAAGAAGACACACCAAACGCTCCCACTGGTGAGACTAACCAGGATTCTGAAATATCATTGGATGAAATGATGAATCATGGCATGCATTTTGAAGAATTTTATGATCATGCTAAGTTTTCCTGTGATTTAGAAGACCTTGGGTGTGAGTTTTATCCTTTGCCCAGTAAATTTTCTTATAATTTACACTTCTAATCATGACTGAAAATGATACGCAGTTCCATCCATAGAAACTTCTGAACTTCCAATGCCTGAAGAGGGTGTGAACATTGATGTCAACCCTACCATTGCAGAAACATTATCTCAAGTAGAGGTAAACCCAGTAAACCCTACTGAGACCCATCTTGATGATCCTGTTAAGACTAGGAAAGATTGGGAGGAGTCTTCTCAGGTTGCTGACCCACCATCGGGAAAGGGATAACAATATTTGTGATTATACTTAATTTTCAAGACAATCGATTCTTTTTTTATCCTTTGAAGCTAACCAAAGCTTTCAATTAATCATGAAGGGCTGTCAACTATAGTGGCTAGGTCTGGAGGTGAGGCCTCAGCCTCTGTCCCCATGGGAATTGAAATCGAAGAAGCACAAGCCAGGGGGGAAAGAGCAGAACAGGGTACTTCCTTAAGTGCATTAATCCCAGATTACCTGCCCCCCTGTGATGATGATGTTGAATCAGACCCAGAGATGCTTAAAGCGTTCATCTTTTCATGATGCAAGGCATGGAACAACATATGGAAAATCATATCTGAGGTGCCTTTAGAAGAGTTATCATCGAAAATTCCTTGATTTTCCTCCCAATTTGTCATACTAGGACTTGGAGGTTTTGGATATGAAAAGATCCATACCACAGTGAAACAGATCATCTTCAGGAGGGAGCAGGAGAAAAAGTGCCACGAAGATATGACCAAGGTGAAATTTTCAGTTAACATCGGCGAATTTGAGACTATGGTATCCCGAGATGAGGCTGATTATGCTGACAAGATGAAGGAGCTGAAGCATAAAATCAAAGAAAAAGTCATCCAGCAGGTGCAGCTCCAACAACAGTTATATACTGTTACTGGGGAACTTGATCAGATCAATAATTCATTGGAGGGAGCTCAAATGAATTGTATGAAAGCCATTACATATTCCAAGAAGGCACTTCATCAAGCTGAGAAGAGTGAAGTTGATCGAGCGCACGAGCTTCAAGTAGTTGCTGATGAAGCTCGGGATGCTGTACATCAAATGAAAACTTATGTTGACAGTCTTTTGTAATCTCCTTGGAAAAGAGAAGAGACTCCAATCTGTGGATGTCCTTCTAACTCTTTTGCATCAATGAAAAACACTTTCACCATCACTCATTTGTACCTACATTCTCTTTTGCTACATGCTTTAGATTTTACCAAAGCCAATGGGCCTAGTAAGCATAGTTTGATTTTTCCTAGGATTAATGTAAATAACCCTAAAAACTTCAAACCTTTTAATTGCTCAATGTTACCTAAATCATACAAAATTTATGTTTAGTGAGCTGGGAACTTGAATTTTATTCAAAGTTCCCTTTTCTTTTGTGGGCAGTTTAAAGTCATGCACGTCAGACATAAAAAAGGCTAATGTTTAAGGTTGAAATAACTTTGACTGAAATGGGTTAGAATTGACTCAATTCCTTGATAACTCATCTGAAAACACAGAACCATACTCAAGTATGAGGGAAAATATGTAAGCTATGACTTAAGAATATTTGAATCTGAGAAATGACATGAAAAAGAGCTAAAAGGCATTAAAAGAAGTAGTTTCCAAGAATGAAGTTACCATTATTTAACAAACCTGTTAGGGGGTTAAATTATGCAGGGCCACCTAAGGGAATTGGCTGCATAGTTAAATAAAATAGTATCTTTTGGCTAACAAGTCTATTATGTAGACTGTTTATGCAAGGCCTCCTATGGGCACGTGCTGCATAGTCAGGCAAAAGAACTCTCAGAAAGTTACTTTCCTAGTGCTAAAAGCCAGTGAAAGTTTATAGAGATTCAAATCTTCCAAAGTATAGAGTTTTCTATATGGAAAGAGGTACTTGAATATGGAGAAGATATTTCTAAACAAGATTATCGAAGAACTGGATGAATATCACTCCTATGAAGGTCTGACCCAAACGTATGGACAGAGAATATAAACCATAGACTTGAATACTTTCAGATCATGAAAAAGGATATGGGTCAAATATGTTAAGGATGACTATTTTTGCAAATCCCTACATACTGTCATTTAAGACAAATAAGGACAAAATAGGCATTCTTCCCAAGAATGAATTTACCATTATTTAACAAATCCGTTAGGGGGTTGAATTATGAAGGGATGCGTAAGGGCATTGGCTGCATAGTTAAATAAAATAGTATCTTTTGGCTAACAAGTCTATTATGTAGACTGTTTATGCAAGGCCTCCTATGGGAACGTGCTGCATAGTCAGGAAAAAGAACTCTCAGAAGTTTGACATTTTTGTGACTAGAAGTCATGAAAAGGGTTATGAGAATCTGAAAATATTTAAGGTTAGGATTATGACATGTAAAGATGGATATTGTTCAATGTATACAGATATACACAGATCAATGCTAACCATAATCATGTTGTGGTTGGGTCCTGAATTGAAATGTTGGACTTCACTATGTATCCCATAAGGATGAGAATCAAGCCATACGTAGTTCTTAAACTACAATTTAACATCGTGTGGGACAAAAGGATTAGAGATCTTAGTTTAGGGTCATAGATCTTGGACCATTGTAATAAATGCACAATGTTTGTTTTCATGGGGACTTTTCAGCCAAGGGACTGAAAGTGGAATTTGGGGTTAGGCCCAAAGACTTGGGGATGGATTCGAGAGACACTCGAACATTCCTACGTATCCCATAAGGATGGGAATCAAGCCCACGTAGTTCTAGAAATACCCTTTGTACAAATTTGGTTCGTACATATGAAGGGTGAAAGGGGAATTTAGTACAATGATGGTTTAACCCAAGATAAAAGGTTTGGGCATTTCCATGTATGCATGAAGTCTTTGAAATGAAACATGATTGAAAAATCAATGTAAATATTGGTTCCCTCTTAGGTGAGGGTATCAAAGAATATTGTAGTTTATTTTCATATTGGACAAAAATTTTGTATAGTTTAACGTCGTATAACAAGGACGAAAGTGAAACAATGTAAAGATATTGATTCTAGGGGCAGTTTCACGAATCAAAATTGTATGAGATGGAGGTTAACCGATGTGAAGAGATTGGTTTTGGGCTTGAACCTTGGGAGGTTGCCTACATACCCTGCCTAGAAGGCAAGGATCAAAGTCCGTGTAGTTCAATTAAATAATGAATTAATGATCAAGTTGTTCTTGGGTACAACGACCTAAAAAAATGTTGTTGGGACTTACACATGGTTAGCGGCCCAAAGAGAGTGTTATGGTTGAGGTTTTCTCTAAGCTCACGTGAGTCATACTCAGTGTGAGAAACAAGAGGTAGCAACAACCTTAACGATACACAGTTTAACGTCATGTAAGACGTATGAAGGGACTATACAGTTTAAAGTCTTGCAGTTAGGACTATTGGTGCTGCACAGTTTAGTGTCATGTAGCAGGGACAAAGTATAGTTTAATGTCATGTAGGACGTATCACGGACCTTATTTATAGTTTAGTGTCATGTAGTTATGACTATGGGGACAATAGAGTTTAACGTCATGTTGGACGAAAGGGGGACTGTGCAGTTTAATTTCATGCAGTGAGGACAAAAGAGTACACCATTTATCATTATGTTGGATGCATTGGGGATTTTTTCCACAGTTTAGCGTCATGTTGGACGAAAGTGCGAATAGTTTAAGGTCATATGCATGGACCGTGGATGGTTTAGTTTAATGTCATGCTGGACAAAAGTGTAGTTTAAGGTCATACAGGACCTTTGATGATTATGTAGTTTAATGTCTTTCCGAACGTAAGGTACTTTTATACAGTTTAGCGTCATGTAGTTAGGACGTCATAGTTTAACGTCTTACTGGACGTAAGGGACTTGAAAATAGTTTAGGGTCATATAAATGGACCGTTGATGATGCATTTTAAGATCATACAAGACCTAGTTGCAGTTTAAGGTCATACTAGACCATTTAGGGAACTTTTTCACAATTTAATGTCGTGTGGGATGAAGTTGCAGTTTAAGGTCATAATGGACCATTGCTGTATAGTTTAACGTCATATAGCAAGGAAGAACTGGTGCTGCACAGTTTAGTGTCATTTTTCAGGTACATAGTACATACTTTGCAGTTTATACAAAATACTTCTTCAAAAATCTGGCATTGGTTGGAGTAGTGATGAGTTCTCCATCCATCGAGATTAATGAATAAGCTCTATTGGAGTATACCCTATGTATTGAATAAGGTCCTTCCCATTTTGGCTCAAGTTTGGGAGGTTTCTTTCCTGGTATCATTGGAGTTCTGAGAACTAATACCAATTCTCCCTGAGTGAATGAACGAAGACGAACTTTTTTGTTAAAAGCTCGTGCTATTCGATTCTGATAGACTTCCAAGTGGTGCAAAGTGCACAATCTTTTCTCATCTAACCATTCCAATTCATTCAATCTCTTTTGAGATTGTTCATCTGTAGATGATTGATCAAAAATGGAAACTCTGAGCGAGGGTAGTTGAACTTCAATGGGCAAGACGGCTTCCATTCTATATACCAATGAATATGGAGTTGACCGAGTTACAGTGCGGGTGGTAGTATGATAAGCCCATAAAGCATGCAAGAGTTTATTAGGCCATGACCTCTTATCTTTATCCACCATCTTTTGCAGTATATTTGAAAGAGTCTTGTTAAAGGCTTCTATCTAGCCGTTGGCTGCTGCATGATATCGAGATGAATGGTTGGATTTGATGTTGTATTCTTGATACAACTTCTTCACCTCGAATGAACAGAAATTGGTGCCATTGTCCGTCAATATGGTATGAGGGACACCAAATCCGGTAATGATGTTAGACTTGATGAAGCTAACAATGCATTTAGAACTGAATTCCTTGAGAGGTATTGCCTCTTCCCATTTGCAAAAGAAGTCAGTAGCAGTAAGAATGTACTTAAACTGCTTGGCCGTAGCCGAAGGGTAAGGTCCCACCACATTCATTCCCCATGTGGCAAATGGCCATGAGTATTTAGCTGTATGAAGCAACTCTGAAGGTTGATGAATGAAGTTGGCATGTACTTGGCATGAATGACACTTCTTTGTGAAATTGACACAATCTTGTATCATTGAAGGCCAAAAGTATCCAAGCATTCGAATATGATCAGACAGTCTATGTCCAGACTGGTGGGCACCACAGACTCCTGCATGCACTTCTTTCATGACAGCCATTGTCTCTTCACCATCAATGCATCTGAAGAGAACTCCATAAAAACCACGTTTGTAGAGAATTTTCTCTAGGTGATCTGGGCTATCATAAAGAGTAAAATTAACCACACGTTGCTGGATTTGTTCTTTCTCAGCTCTATCAGGTAGAAGTGTTCCATTTCGAAGGTATTCCCTGATAGGTGACATCCATCCTATAGTATGACCATACGGTTCAGGAATGGGGAAAATTTCATTAATTTCCTCTGTTCTGATTCGGACATAAGGTGAAATTGCACGACGATGGTCAATACTGATAGTTGTCTCGTCCCAATTTGGATCTGCCAGAGCTGTGGCTATATTATCCAATGCATCAGCTTGAGCATTTTGTGATCTTGGGACATAAGAAAATGTCGGTTCCAAAGGGAATTCCGCCATTAACTCTCTGACGTAATCATACAAAGGGATTAGTTCTTTTTTTCTGATGGCATAATCCCCATTGACTTGTTTGATTACCAGGCCTGAATCACCTATCACCTTTAAGTGATTCACTTGTGCTTGAAGCGCTAATTCCAAGCCTACGATGAGATCTTGGTATTCTGCTTCATTATTGGTACCACCTTCCCACAATAATAAGGAATAAGGTAACACTGCCTTTTCTGGAGAAATGAGCACAATTCCTAATCCAAATTTGTTGAATTTAGGATTTTCCATTTTCCTCCCTGTTGGACTTCTGGAAGCACCATCAAAATACATTTCCCATGCCTGAGGAATTTCTTGAATAGAGAAGACTTCCTCATTAGGGAGTTTAATATTTGAAGATGTATCTTCTACTGAAGGGTGTTCAGACAGGAAATCAGCCAGAGATTGACCCTTTATCGCCTTTTGAGACACATACTGAATGTCGAATTGCTGTAAAATAACTGCCCACCTTGCCAGACGTCCTGTAAGCAATGGACAACTGAGGTTAAATTTGAGCGGGTTATTGCGAGATACCAATTAGACCTCATGATGTTGCAGGTAGTGTCTCAACTTCTGAACTACAAAGATTAATGCCAGGCAACACTTCTCAATACTTGAATACCAGGTTTCTGCTTCAAGCATGGTTCGACTGAGATAGTAGAGACTGTTTTCATTTCCAGCATCATTCTTTTGAGCAATAAAGGCACCCAATGATCGCTCTAGAGCTGTCACGTAGAGGATAAGTGGTCTTCCTTCAATAGTTGGAATGAGTACCGGTGGACTCAAGAGGTATTTATTGAGAATATCAAATTCTTCTTGACATTCTTTAGTCCACTGGTAAGTGAATCCCTTCTTCATCAATTTGGTGAAGGGTAAACTTTTTCCTGCCAAATTGGCGATGAAACACCGAATATAGACTAAGTGTCCCTGAAGTCCTCTTAATTATTTCAAATTTTGAGGAGGTGACATACCAAGGATTGACTTGGTCTTCTCAGGATCAACTTCAATACCACGATGACGTACAACAAAGCCGAGAAATTTTCCTGAGGTTACCCCAAAAGCACATTTTAAGGGGTTCATCTTCAAATTATGTTGTCGAAGCTTGCAGAATATGACTTCCAAATCAGCCAAGTGATTAGAACATTGTTTGGATTTAAATACCAAATAATCTACATAGCATTCAACAAAATTCCCTAAGAAGGGTTTGAAGATACGATACATGGCACACTGATAAGTTGCACCTGCATTCTTTAAGCCAAAGGGCATTACCTGGTAGAAAAACACACCCTAAGGGGATCCGAAGGCTGTATATTCCTCGTCCTCTGGGGCCATTCGGATCTGATTATATCTGGAATATCCATCCATGAAGGAAAGTGCTTCATAGCCAGCTATTGCATCAATTAGAAGTTCTGTAATCGGAACTGGGAAATCATCCTTAGGATAATGCCGATTAAGATCTCTGAAATCGATGCAAACTCTAATTTGTCCATTCTTTTTTTTATAGGTACAATATTAGCCAACCATTTTGGATGTTGAACTTCTCTGACGAAGTTAGATTTGATAAGCTTATCCACTTCAGCTTCAATTTGGGAATCATAAGTTGGGCGTGTTCTTCTCGCGGCTTGCTTAAATCCTCGATGTTCTTCTGGTAAACCCAAATGATGAGTAGCAACATCAGGATCAAGCCGGGGCATTTCTGTATAGTTCCAAGAAAATATATCTCTATTTTTCTTTAGAAAATAAATATACATCTCTTGCTCTTCAAGAGTCATGGACGCACTGATTAAAGTGGGGCATGGAACTTCTTTTGTACCCAGATTTATTTCTTTGAGTTCATTCACAGTGGTAGAGATACCCTCTTCAAATGCTGGAGGAGAATCTCTGACATCTTACTCTTCTTCTTCATCATGTGTTATTTCTTCCTTTTCTACTTTCATAGTAGATGATAAAGTATAATTCTAATGATCCGAAGAGATGTCAAAATTTTCATATCTTGAAGAAGAGGCTTCCATTTCCGACCCGATTGATGATGAAGGGTCTTCTTTCGGTAATAAAGAGGAGATGATGGATTGATAATCGACATCATTTTTCACCTCCAATGTTGATATAACTTCTTCTGGACTAATTGGCGAAGCATAGACTTGATGGATTTCAGCAGATGAAATGAAGATGACACCATTTGTGCTTTCATCACTGCTTGGTAGATTACCAATTTCTCCCATGTTGTCTGGATTGATTGCCGTAATTGACATTATGGATCTTTCCATAAGAGTATTTTGATTTGGGTCTATCTTGTCAATTTGACTGATAGGAAACACATAATCTATACTCACATGTGTAAATGGATTTACTGGAATTTTTTCCAAACTATATGGAGAATTAACTTTGGTAATCTCCTTTGTTATGGATTTCTCCCTTTGCTTCATGTGATAGAATTCCGCCTCAATGTATTGAGACTCACATGTCTTGAATGGGGTTTTATCACTATAAAATGTCCCAACTTGATCATCGAAACAATATTTGAGACATTGATGGTATGATGAAGGGATAGACGCATGTTGATGTAGCCAGGGTCTTCCAAGCAAGATGTTGAAGGCTGAGTCTTGATCAACAACCATGAAATCTGAATTGGATACAAGATCTCCAAACTGAGTTCTGAGTGTAACCTCACCCAGTGGTTCTTGTTCATTTTTATCATATCCTTGTAACATCATGGTAGAAGGAGATAAATCAGATTCTGTGAGGCCCAATCGACGAAGTGTACGAATGGGCATGAGGTTGACTCCTAAACCATTGTCAATGAAAACTCTTCGAACATCCATGCCATTGACCTTGCCAGACAAGTATAATGGTCTAATATTTCCATGCACAACATCATCTTCATCTTCATCAGTAAAAGATATTATTGCATGGCATTCTGCAGGATTATTCTCTATGTGATAGACTTCAGCTGCAACAATTTCAGTTTCAAACTTTTGAGGGCTTGACAAAGCCTCAACGAGTGCTTCCCGAAGATCTTTTGACAGATTCAGAGCATCCAGAATTGATAACTTGGCTGGCACTTGGGCCAAGTGTTTCAATATATCATACTTGTGATCCAGAGGTCTGCGTTTCCCAATAGGAATATGTGGTTTAGCAGGTACCTTGGAAGCAGATGCTTTGGAAGTTGATGCATCTTGTATTGAGATAGGATTTGGAAATATTCTTGGTTTTGGAAAATTAGACCGAGTAGATCCATTTATTTGCTGAGAGGAAGAATATGGAACCTTCAACCGGTCTTCTAAAATAACTATGCCAGGACTGAATTTGCTATTGGTAGAAGAACTTGCTTGTTCTTGCTGATCTCGCTGAAGGGCTCTACCACGAGTTTCTACCACGTACACAGTTCTAGCAGGGGTAGAATTGGAATAGTGGCTTTTGAAAGATCCACGTCTTCCCCTGTATCCTGAGCCCCTGGAACTTCCTCTGATTCCTCTGTTTGATACAGGGAATTTAGGCTCATTGAAATCGAAACTGCGACTGGCATGTGGATCTGTTAATTGAATCATATTAATAGAACCAAAGATTAACTCTTCGTTTGATGAAGACTCTACCTGATTAGCCTGTTTAGGCTGTGCCGTTTGGTGGGGCGATGCCCGTGGCTTGGAAGTAGATGACATGAAGTCCGCCAAAGTCAAAGACAAATTAGGCTTTGACACATACTCATCTTCTTCTGATTCTTTTTCTTTCTTTGAACCATGTTGTTTATTTGAGGACTTTCCCTCTGACAAAGAGGGTTTTGCCGCAACATTCATGACAGAAGAAACAATTGGTTTCTTTAATTGTGTTCGCAAAATATCATGAGTTTGATTGATTGTCTTTCTGACCATTCAATCATCATACTTCTGTGCATTTTTGCTTTTGACTTCTTTCCATTCACCTTCCTCCTCTGGAACTATAGCAATGACACATGCTACCTGGGCTGAGGAGCCTTTCAATGTGACTTGTCCCGAGTCGACCATCTTTTTCAGGAGGTCTTTGAATATTAAACACTTTTGGATGAGATGCCCCAACATTTGATGAAAAGGGAAATAATTAGGACGGTCTTCATCTCCTTTCTTGTTTGGCCTCTTGGGTATTGGAAATTGAACCAAATTGTTTTCCAGAGCCGAAATGAAATAACCAGGAACTTTTTCATTTTCGAAAGAGTATGTTTTTCTCTTGAGATCCTCAAATTGTTTTCGTCTTTGATCTTTTTGATCATATGGACGAAAATGACTTTGTTGTTGGCGCTCAGAAGGTGGAGACCTTCGAGAAGATGAAGGTTTTGAGGTAGAAATAGGTACAGGTGCTTGTTTAAGCATAACTATAGCAGTTTGTGCTTTACCCATTCTCCTTCCTAGAGCTGATGGAATTACACGAGATTTAGCCTTAGCCTATATAAGGGAATCTTCAATCTGCTGAGCGATTGAAGTAAGGTCTCGAAACTCTCCTGTGTATTTCATAGGGATTAATGGTGTGCGTAATTCGTCACACATATTTTCCACACAGATTGGAAAAAATTATTCTTGAGGGAGTGCTAAAATCATGGAATATGTTAATCCCTTCCATAGATCAATGAAATCAGAGACCCTTTCATTATCCCTTTGATTACAGTTTATAAGATTGAAAACTGTTGTCTTTGGAAAAGTTGAGATGAACTGAAGGAGGAATTTTTGGTGAAGATCCTCCCATCTGGTAATTGACCAGGATTTAAAGATTGTATACCAAACAAAATATGGTCCTTGCAAGGTTCGCACGAAGCATCTGAGTTTCACTTCTTCTTACTGCTCCGGAGTTCCAATCATAGGATCACAACAAGACACGTAATGCGTAAAATGCTGTTCAGGATCGCCTGATCCATTAAAAATAGGGAATACAGGGTTCCCAAAACTGGATGGAGGAGAAATTGAATCTACCCATTCAGGGTAAACTTTCTTTTCTGGTTGAACTTGCGCACGTTTCCCTTCTATAGTTTCTAACCGAGCTGTTAATGACTCAATAGTAGTTATTAACTTTTGAGAAACATCCGGTTGAACGTGGACTTGGGTAAGTGAAATGACTGGAGCTTGGACAGATGTGGCGATTGGTGCTATGACTGATGGTAGCACTGCCAACTATTGTTTCAATTGACCCGTAGGATTAGACCTGTGAGGGTGTACTAAGAGAAGAGGATATTCTTGATCCATCTCAGTAGCTGCAACAAATTCCTTTGGCTGAATGACTCCAACATGCTTAAGAAGAATACTACTCTGAATTAGTTCTACATTAAACCTTCTTAATTCCTTCATTTCTTCCTCCTGTTGTGCAAACCTTTGCTCTAGTGAGAGCGATTGACCTTCTCCAGAGGAAGGATATGTAACCTGGTTCTTTTCCTTTCCTTTTTTGGATCCTTTTATTAGAGGGGGAAGTGGGTTACTCGAAGGATTACCTAGGTTCTGAGTAATCTTTTGACTTCGTGTACGCACACCTTCTTTATTTGTGTCGGTGCATACATCTTCTTGAGTAGGAACCTCTTCATCTGAATCCCCTGAGTGAGCCTCATCTGGTGGATCAGCAACAACGATATTGATGACATTGATTGATGCATAACTCATCGCATACCTTCTATCATCATTTCTGTGATATTGTCTTCTTCCATGTCTTTAATGAGACATTGCATTTTGTTGATTCGATCCCTTAGGAACTTCTTGACGAACCGTAATTTGGAGGGAATCTCCTGATAATTTGGATCTTCGTTCCTCTTGAGGTTTCTTCCCCAATCGAGAAAAGACCGACCTTCTCTAAGGAGGGGATTGATGATTTAAAAAAGTCCCCAGTCCAGTGGACTGGGGCTGTTCCTGCTATTCTCGCTCAACTCCTCGAATCCTATTTGTCGATTCCGAGAGTTGGTTTAAAATAATCCCCAGTCTGGAGAGCTAGGGTGGTTCTTGACATGCTATGTCTGAGACTTTCTTGAAAGTCATCCTAATCTTGCGAACCTTAGTCCGGAAATTAGCTGGATGCATTAACTATCCACTTTTATCACATGGTTTAAAAGACCGTTGGATGATTTCTGACACTTCTGTCACTTGGTGACGTGCTTGCTCCAAACGAGAGGCCATCTTAATATTCTCATTTTCTTGATGCAAGAGTAATTCAAAAACTTGTTCTCTGTATTCTTGATTTTGAGAGGAACTAGTTGAAGGCTGTTCTTGGGAAATTTTTTGATTACAAACAAAGCCCATTGACTGTGGACGGTTATGGGCAATAACATTGCATGAGTCCATTTTCGGTGGGATTTGCTGACTGGAGAGCACCATGAAATGCAGTGCTCCATGAACAACCCATCCTCTGACACGAATTCCAGATGGGGAATTGGAAATTAACTGACGCAATCTTCTTAGTGCACCAAGGCATGAACGTTGAAGGGCTCTCTGCTGCTTTTTAGCCTTTGGATATCGAGAGACTGATAGAGACGCCAAATCAATCTAACGTTGTAAACATTCTATTATCTTAAGATGATTTTCATATTCATCATAAGATAATACTTTCTTTTTCAACTAACAAAGAGTTTTCCATATGTTGAGACGAATATCATGAATTTCATCTTCCGTTAACATTTCTGGAATATTATACTGAGAGTCAGCCAAAGGTCAAAACATGACTGGCACTTCACCATTTTCCAGTTATTTTCTCATGTTCAACACTTACTCTTTATCATTTGATGAAGATTCTTCTACCTGATTTGACCAGATTTGGTGTTTCCTTGTTGCTTCATTGGATTCAACAGGATTGGTAGAGAAATCATTGATCAAACTAGAAGATGCGTGACTTAGGGGTGGTTCGGAGAATGACCTACACCCTGAGCTATCTTCTGATTGAGAAAGTATTTCACCTACTAGTGATGAAGCTTTATACATGACTGGTTTCGTATTTGCAAGTGCCTCAAGATAAGAGGGCTTTCTCAGCACTACATTGTCCACTGGAGCATTTTCCGGGCAATGTGCATTACTACTGCGAAGAGGAATTTCGCAGCAAAATTCATCATCATGGGGAGGAACACCATAATGGGTTACAAGAAAAGATAATATCTCTTGCTCCTTGGTCTTCTGACCACACAAAGGGTTTATGTGGCTCTCATCTGAAGATGAAACTTCGAGATCGACCGAATGGTCATGAAGCAAGCCTTCACGAGGAAGTGTCTGTTGAATACCTTCAGAATTAATGTTCCCACTATTGGGAAATGAGGGAGTAGAATCTTGAATTTCAACAGATAATTTTCTGAGGGCTTCAAGAACTCCAGCATCGAGCAATGCCTTATTAAAGATTGGCTCTTGATCTCCTGACTGTGCTGGGTAGGTCTTTTTCTTAGAATCCTTCTTACTCGCCTTGGAAACCACTTGTTGACGAAAGTGGCTACTCTGAGCAGGTGTATATGCCTGATTAGGAAAGATGGCTAGGTTAGGCTGACGATATCTACTCAAATCAGGTGTATGTGCCTGACTTGGCTGTTCGTATGATCTGGGGGAGTATACCCAACAACCCTCTTGGACTGGAACAGATGTCTATGTCTGTTCCAGAGTGAATTGTTGATGTGTCACTCCACTGGTAGAGATAGATTTATGTTTCTTTCCCTGAGATGCCGCTGAAGTTGTTATAATATCCTGGCAAGCATCTAGAATATGAGCAGGGATTTGCTTCTGCTCTTTCACCATTGATAGAATATTCTTGGTGACTTCAGCTGCCGGAACGGGAATATATGTCCATTCCGGTCTTGGAGCAGGTGTATGTGCCTGCTCCTGTCCTCCTTTTCCTGTCAATGAATCCTGACAGTACTCAAGTGTGGGGGCAGAGAGTTGAGTCTGCCTCCTATTTGTTTTCGGGGCTTTCCGACTTACTTCTCTGAATGATACCAAGCGAGACTGTTGGTAGGCTTGATTAATACCAGCAGGTGTATGTGCTTGCTGATTGCACTTTGCCAATTGTGGTTGACGAGATCTATCATATGTAGTCAGACGATCCTGCTGACTAGCTGATGATGTATAGACAGGTGTATGTTCCTGCCTATACTCCGCCGGAATTGCCTGGCGGGATTGGCATGATGCTTCCAGACGAGTCTGCTGGACAGTGGAATTAAAACGGGAAGGTGTATGTGCCTGCTCTTTTCTTGCCACCAAGTTAGGTTGGTGGACTTCTCTGGAGATGGAAGAGATGAGAACCTACTCACTGTTGACCGGATTCCGCCTCTGGTGGTTCGTCTTGCTTGCTCGGGTTCGAGGAACCTGAGCCTAACGCCTGGAGTCGGTACCCTCATCATGTTGAGGTCGCACTACCGCACGAGTCTGGCAGCGATTGTTGGTGGGAGCCCTCAGGAAGGACTCCTGTTTGTTTGAATTAAGGTCTAGAGGGACCTTCTCATTCACCTCTCCAAAATAAGGGAGCGAATGGTGATTGCGTTCTGGGGATAACGACCCGAAACGGTTAGAGACGGTAGTCACCACCGCCTGCTTTTTGATCACTGGTCATCGTTGTCCGGATGACCTATTTGAGTTGTTCACTTGGAGGGCTTGTCGGGCAGCCTCTAGAGCTGGGATGGTACCGTGTTGATGGTACTCCTTAACCAGTGCGTTTGATACCCCGTGTTGAAGACGCTTAGTAGGTGATATCGTCCTTAGAACGGACGATGATCCAGTAGGAGTAGCAGCAGTGGCATTTGCAACAGCAGTATTCACAGGTGTGAACTTGAGAGCAGCCATTCTAGAAATGCAGAAGATCTTGGAAAAGAGTACATGTTTGATATAACGGACGTAATCAAGATAAATTCAGCCACTACATCTTTTGGATGAACACATTTTTCAATGATTTTTTTTGTTGGCCCTCTTATTGAGTTTTAAATAGGGGCCTAACAAATGGGTAAAACATTATTTTATATTGGTTAAGGATTCACATCGGGTTCACCATTTTTTGTTTCCCTAGGCTTTCAGGGATGACCACCTTTGATGGGAGGTTCAAACGTTTCGATCGGTTTCTAACGGGTTTGTTTGTTGAACCAGAAACATCCAATGATTCCACATCCATTTGGATATACTTTCCAAAGGTAGGTGCTCATTAGTTGTGGACTGATGAGGCTTATGAATTTTCATTGGTCGAGAGGATGGGAGGTCAGACTCATCACACCTTTTTGAGGGGAATTATTGTCTACTCCAGGACTCTCTTTATAGATTTAAGTTATGTTCGTGAATCCTTATTACATTACCAAGTATAAAATAAGTTTTCCTTTAGATCTGACAATCAATGATCGATATGTAGAAAATTTAGAGAATCTTTTATATGTATTCGAGGTTCTTCATCGATAGATAATCATCCGTATTTATTAGAGATTCTTGGTCAATGGTACCCTTCGACATATTTATATAGAAGTCTATTGGTCATTATGATGACCATTCTGGTTTTAAAGCCACTCAGTGGGGCACTTGAAGTTTATTGTCATTCAAAAGGACATGGATTATTTCAGAGTTGGGATCGAACCCGCAGACGGGCTACCTACGTATCCTTTGTTTAGAAAAGGAATCAGAACCCACGTAGTTCGAGTAAGGGAGTATGATGTTTATGATTTATGGCTCAAAGAAGGATGTCATAATTACTTTTACACTCTAAGCTCACGTGAGTCATGCTCGGTGTGAGAAACAAGAGGTATTGGTAAAAAAAATTAGACAATTGTGGCATGAAAGATGAAATCATAAGAAATAATGTGGGGCTTATGTATGTATGACTGCCCAGATAAATGAAAGGTTAGGATTTACTTTAGGGAAGAAATCTAGGAGTAGGGTCCATAAAGGTATATGTGCTTTATAGAGATTTTGAATACTCTAACCTGGGGATTACTCTTGAAAAGGAGGCCCAGGTTAAGAGATTTTAAAAAATTAAGGGACTTGGGGCTTACTCCTAAGGAGGATGCCCATGTTTGAGATTGGGGATCAATCCTTAAAAGGAAGCCCAGGTTAAGAGAATTATGGTTGGGGCTTACTCTTAAGGAGGATGCCCAGATTTGAGAATTATGACTGGGGCTTATTCTTGAAAAGGAGGCCCAGGTTAAGGGATTATGACTGGGGCTTATTCTTGAAAAGGAGGCCCAGGTTAAGGGAATTAAGGTTTGGGGATTACTCCTGAGGAGGATGCCCAGATTTGGGGACTGGGGCTTACCCCTAAGGAGGATGCCTAGATTTTGGAATTTTAAGAATTGGGGATTACTCCTAAGGAGGATTCCCAAGTTAAGAATTATGACTGGGACTTACTCCTGAAAAGGAGGCCCAAATCAATTTAGTTCTCTCATCTTAAAGGATGAGGTTGAATGAATGAAATCTCAATCTTTAATGACATAAAGATGTGTAAGTCACTAGGTTTTGAGAGATTTTCCACATAATTGCTTTTAGATAAGGAAGTAAAATCAAGAAATCATGCCATAAATGGATTTAAAAAGTGTCTTGAAGACTGAATCTTGAATAGGAAAGGTTTAATGGATTAAGAGGGGTGAAGTAGGCAAGAAGGGAACCCAAAAAAGGTAGGGGCGCGCAAGTCCTGACAGGCGCGCAGGTACTACGTGGGCGCGCAAGTCCTGGTCGCGCAGGTATGCCTGCGCGACATAAGGGGTACTTGCGTGACATTTAACCAGCAGGGTAATACTTGAACGAATCTTGATTAAAGCCTTTAGAATCCTCCCAAGGTTCTTCCAGAAGAGGGGTGCGCAAGTTCTATTGAAGAAGTAAGGCGGTGCGCAAGTGTGGCCTTTTCCCTTAAGGGTTGGCCACTCAGGCGTGCAAGTGTTGATGAGCTTCAACCCTTATGCCTTCCTCCCCCTCTTTATATCTTCCGTTCTAGGTAAGAAATTACCTTAGAAGTGCTTCAGAAGCTTTGAGAAGAGACTAGGGCGCCGGGAGCTCAAATCTGAGTTTCTAGAAAAAACCATCCTCGAATGGGGGCCCACAGGGTCTATTTATAGGCAGGAGAAGACCTCGGGTGGTTATCACTTAGGTCATGCAAGTCACTTGCGTGACCATCATGCGTCTCGCAAGTAGACTTGTGCGATAGTGATATAACTTGTGTGGCACATGTGCTCTTGATCCCTTGTTCATTCCTTTGTTGATTTTTGATGTTTTCTTCAAAGGATGAATCAATTTGTGCTAAGTCATTTCCCTTTCCATTATTTTAGACAATGTGATGAAAAGGAGCGTCAAAAGTGACTTGGTTTCCAATAAATTATAAGCATGGATTAATAAAATGAATATAATATTTGATTTATTGTGAAACCCATATTAAATTAAATTTAATATCATCATGTATATTCTTGTGTACCTAGCATGATAATGGTGTGATCTAGCTATCTAATCAATGGCCAATCAAGGATTTACCTAGAATAGATTTAAGTAATTTTTTAACAAATAATTCAACCTAAATATTTTTCAAGTATCTAGAAAAATATATTTATTTGATCTAAAGTAAATAAAAATCTAGGTTCTCTAATATGGATCCTGGTTTACATACCTTTCCCACTTTGGACCATAAGTGGCATCTAGCAAATCTCTCATGGCACACATGTTTGAACTGGGTCTGCGACCAATTATTTTCTTGAGTGTGGAGATGTTATGAATTGATAATTACGTGGATAAGGTAAGAAAATCTATGGTGGAAGAAAAATATATTGATAGGAATCTCAATGGAGGGAACACCTTTATCCCCCCAGACATAGGTAGGAACTCTAGCGCTTAGAAAAAGAACATGAGGGAGAGCTACTCCTAGGGTAATATATCACTAGAAGCATAATATAGTGGATATGTTTCCTTTAATCCATTACATAGTAACCAACATGGTTATTTCCAATGTGGTTTGTTGGAGTATATAAAGAGGTAATAAACAACATCACCTCAACACCATCATAGCCATGACTAGAAGGGACATATTAAGTGTTATTGTATAAATAACCCAAAGTCAAATAGAGGTGATCATTTTGATCTGTTGTAGGCTTATCATGATCATCCTAGATGATATCATCATAACAGTTATTACCTTCAGAATCAGGGTAGTTAGGGTGTTCTTAGAAACATTCAGAAACCTCACCAAGAATTGCCTTAACGCAGGGTAAATAATCATTATGGTATAGTGGATTGATAACTTTTTTGGAACTGAGAAGGTTATTCCAAATGAATAAGTAGGTCCCTCGATAGTGGGAGGTAAATTTTTCCCTAAATCCAACTTAATGCATGTTTTGTTTGAGACCATTTCTTCCCATTATTTTATTGCTTCTCGGGTTTTAAAGAAAGTAGGATTTACAATGGAAATTATGCCTCACATTATGAGCATCAAAACACTACTCAACTAATGGGAGAATAGGGGATTTAAATGTGAGGAGTGTTCAATCATCATTGAATCAAACTAGTTTTTGTGGGTGTTTACTATTTTAGGAATGGACATATTCAATTTAATATTATGTATGGATTTTTTGGTAGCATTCGAGTATCATACCAACTACTATTGAATTTTTGTTACTTTTAAATATCTTGAAGAAGTTTTTCAAATATTTAAAGGGGAATGGGATGTGAATGTGGGAAGAAAAGGACGTTTGGTGAAATTTTTTGGGATCATATCATATCAATTACCAATGATCGCATTGGGTAATATTGATGCAACCAATAATAGATATTTTCATATCATAGTAGAATGATAACTTAAAGAATTTCAAATAATTTCTTTGGACTGCCACTGGAAAGGGAAGTAGAATTTTCTATCAACCAACTCCCAAGAACTAATCCTATTTCACTTCTATTATATATAATGTAAATAATATAATTATGATATCTAAAGGTTTAATTGGAAGAATTGGAAAGAAAAGGCATTATAAGACCAAGTACATCACCTTAGTTTACTCTAGTCTTATTTGTTAAGAAATCAAATGGTACACTCTAACTTTGTATCAATTATCAAAAGTTGAATTAGTTTATGATCAAGAATTTATATTTTTTCCTTGAATTTATTATCCATTTTATCATTTTAAGGGAGCCAAGTGGTTCTCTAAAATTTATCTTTGATTAGGGTACCACCAACTTTGAGTTAGGAAAATAGATATTCCTAAAATAGATTTTAGAAGTTGTTATGACCATTATGAATACTTGTTCATGCCCTTTGGTTTTAATAATGCACCATAAGTATTCATGGAATTGATGAATCATATCTTTTATAGATATCTAGATTCATTCATTGTGGTATTATTTGATTACATCTTTGTGTTATTATTTAATTACATCTTTGTATACTTTCGTATATAATATGAACATGAAATACACTTAGATATTATATTGATTGCATTAAAATACCACCATATTTATGAATTTGTTTTGATGTGTGACATTTTATTTAATTAAAAACAGAATTCATTAATGACGAATATCAGCAGAAGTACAAGTGCAAAGCCATGCGGGGAAATTGTCCAACCAGAGCTGGTTGGAGTCGAATGGGCCTGAGGCCGCAAGCTGATGTGCCGTTTTTTTTCTTTCCCTTTTGGAAAAAGAGAAGGTGCATAAAGAGAATCATTGGCACAATGAGAGAATTATCCTAATGATGATGCAAAAGGACTGGAGCCCACCCTTATTGTGGTTAATAACATCGATAACGGTAAGGCAGTCAGACTCAATAATAACATCACTGCATCCAAATTCCAAGTCTAGCAACATATCGGCAAGGATGGACATGGCCTCAGCAACTTCCGGTTCCTAGAAATCCTGGTGTGGTTCATATTTTGCATCAAATATTTTCCCCAGATTATTTCGGACCAGGAGGCCTAGGGCAGCAAGCCCAACCTTTGAAAGATATGTGTCCACGTTAATCTTAATAATCCCTTCCGTTGGGGGGTTCCAATGAGAGGGAAATGATAGGGTAACACCTGACATAAAATGTCCATTGTGGTCTTTCCAGCCCTCAATCCAGGAAGTGGACCGCTCAATCCTGAAATCGGGGGGTTTGTGAACTTGATGAAAAACAGCATCGTTATGCTGGACCCAAATAATCTTGGCCAAATTGCAAAGAGAACCTGAAAGAGATAAGGAGAGGGAGGATCACCAGCGTGTCAGAAGATCGGGAAGTTCAGAGGCCAGAGCCAGAGAAGCAGAAGAAGCTGGGCCCCATTAATTCCAAATTTGTAAATCTCCTAGGCAGTGAATGATGGTGTGCAAAGGAGTTTCTGGAATGTTTGGGCAGAAAGGGCAAAAGGAAGGACTGGCCATATGATGGTAAGAAAGAAGACTCATGGTTGAGAGAGTACCCGTGCAAACCTACCACTAAAATTGGAGAATTTTAGGGGGCACATTGAGCGTCCAAATCGATTTCCAAGGCCCCTCATCCTGGCCGACTGAGTGGTTACCAAGAGCCAATCTATACCCGGATCTCACCGTGTAATTTCCCGAGATGTCATTGATCTAGAAAAGATGGCCAGGGCCTACGTTAGGGACCCAGGAAATGATTAGGATGATTCTTTGGTCCCTTTCGTTAAACCAATCCAGGATCTTTTCCAAACACCAGCCCTGTCCTTGGTCAGAAAGGAGGCAGCTGAAAGTAGTGTCTTCAAGACCTGGTTGGACTGGGGATGTAGCCCACATACCTTCTTTGTAGATGAGCCAGAGATCAGTCCAGATATTGACCGATAATCCAGTCCCAATCCTCCATCCCAGTCCTTTTTCTAGGAGATTTTTAGCCCCCCAAATGCTTCTCCAGAGGAAGCTGGGACGAGGCCCAAGAGAGGAATCAAGGAAGTCTGTGTAGGGAAAGTACTTAGCTCAGAGAACCCATGCACAAAGAGATGATGTATGGTTAAAAAGATGCCATCCTTGCTTGGACAACAGTGTATCATTGAAGAGAAGAAGATTTTGGAATCCCATCCCTCCCTCTGATTTGGGTTTGCAGAGTTTCTCTAGGCCATCCAGTGGGGTCGATTCCTTCCATCATTCTTCCCCCACCAGAAATTGGCAGTACGTGTGTGGATATGGTCGAAAATGAATGACAGGTGCTTAAACAGGGACATAAAGTAGCTGAGAATGGACTGGATGATAGCTTTGATGGGGTTCTCTTTTCCAGCTTTAGAAATTCCTTTTGGGGACCAGCCAAGAATTTTTTTCTCGATCCTATCCACAAGAGATGCAAAGATTTCTTTTTTGGATCGACCAATCACTGTGGGCAGCCCAAGATATATATGATGTTTCACAACCATATGGATGCCAGAAAATGCGCATATCTTATACCTCTTAGAAAGAGGAACCCCTACACTGGAAGAAATTTTAGATTTTCCATGATTGATTGACTGGCCAGACGCCCTCTCATACTGATGGATCGCTTGACTGATCGCCCGACATTCATTAATTGTTACTCTGGAAAAAAGGAGGCAGTATTTGGTGAATAAAAGATGTGACAATGGTGGGCTAACAAGGAAGACCTTTTCCCCATTAATAGAATTAGAGGATGCAGCCCTGGAGAGAATATTAGAAAACATGTCAGCCACCAGTATGAAGAGAAAAGGGGAGAGTGGATCTCCCTGGTGAAGGCCTCAGGATGGGGCGAATTCTTTGGTGAGCTCCCCATTGACCTTGATTTTGAAGTACATGGTCAAGATGCATTCCATGACCATATCTGTCCATTTAGCACAGAATCCCATTTTCAGCATAACAACACGAAGGAAGTGGCATTCCACTTTATCGTAGGCCTTGGTCATATCCAATTTCCAGGCCATGGTTCCTCTTTTAAAGGTGGAGCATGAATTCATAGAATGGAACACTTCATGGGACACAATCGTATTATCAGTGATCAGTCTCTTGGCCACAAAGACTCTCTGATTTTCAGAGATAATATCAGGTATCCAAGGTCACAACTGATTGACAAGGATCTTTGAAAATATCTTGTAAGAGACATTTCAAAGGCTGATAGGTCGAAAATTAGGGATCTTCAGAGGTTTCTTAATTTTGGGGATGAGGACAAGGAGAGTTTCATTGATAGCAGTAATGCTAGAATTCCTAGCCCAGATATTTTTTATCATGTTTCAGATGTCAGGACCGATTATATGTCAATATTTTTAAAAAATAATGCATGGAACCCATCTGGTCATGGGGACTTAGTGGGATGAAGATGTTTTAGGTCCAGGAGTATCTCGTCATCTATCAAATATTTGGTGATCTTGCTATTGATGTCATCGGTGATCACAGGTTTGATACAATTGTCCACCTCAACGGACATGAAGGGGGATCCTGTAGCGAATATGTTCTAGAAATAGTGAGTCAAGGCCTCATGGATACCACTGGTATCAGAAACTTTGCTTCCATCAGGTTTTAAGATGTAAGTAATAAAGTTTTTTTGATGCCTGGATAATGATTTCTGGTGAAAAAACCTGGTATTAGCGTCCCCCTCATTAATGTGACTGTCCCGCGCCTGCATAGCCCAGAAACTTTCCTTGACATGTAGGGTCGTGTCCAGCTCTCTTTGCATAGCTCCAATCTGAGAGAGAATGCAATTAGATTTGGGTTGATTGAGGAGGTTGTTCTGTCTCTTTTCGAGGACACCACAGTGCCGTTCGGGGTGGCAGAATTTCTATTTCTCCAAGACCTCAGATTAGATGCGACCTGTTGGAGATTGAGGCACACATCCATGTGAGTGATTTTCCTGCTTGATCGGATCACCTCTTATCATTCCTGGTCTTTCAACCAGAAGCTATAAAATATGAAGGGTCTCCTAAGTTGTCAAGTTTATTTTCCTTGTGTACATTCAATGAGAATTGGACAGTGGTCTGAACAGTTAAGGGCCATGTGGCAGATATGAAACATGCTGAACAGATTAATCCAATCAGTAGAACCCAGAAATCTATCAAGACGCTCTGCAATGCGGGTGCCTTCAGTATTTCCGTGGAACCATGTAAAAGGGTTACCTATATACCCCAGATCGACCAAGTCCGCCCTGGAGACTGCGTCCTTGAAGTTTGACATCGAAGCTGGGGGTTGGATGATTCCGCCCCTCTTTTCCTTATGGAACATAATCTCATTGAAATCTCCTCCTAATAGGATAGGGCTCGGTAAGTCATGTCACAACTTGCATAGAAGATCCCATCACTTCACCTTATCATTATGGGATGGCCAGCCATAGAATCCCACAAAAGTCCAGGGTGGGTGAAAGTCTGTTTAAATAGTCGCTGCCACATGGTGCGAGGAGAAGGACAAGATTTTGACGTCGATATTGTCCTTCCAAAGGAGACAGAGGCCCCCAGAGTGGCCTTGTCTGGACACCAGAAAACAGCCTTGGAGGCCGCACTTCAGAGCAATACCAATGGTTTCCTTGTTTTCTAGTATGGTTTTGGACAGGAAAACCATATCAGGGAGACTTTTAGTGTAGTTGCACTGAAGCATGCGAACCGTTCGTGGGTTCCCAATCCCACGACAGTTACAGCATAAGGCAATCATTGCTCTAGGTGGGGCTGGGTCTCGCCCACCGCCACCTTTGGTTCCTTCATACTTGTTTCACCACTTTTCATTTTCCATCTTTTGGTGGGATTCCACCTTGATTGGCATGTTTCATTTTGTCTTTTCCTGGCCCTGGGTTTAGGGTCTTTTGTGTGACCATTACTCTCTCCACATTGCACCCTTTTCCACGTTCGATGGGTAATTGGGCCCAGTATTGGAGTTCCCATCATTTCATGGGCCTCCATTGTTAGAATGCCTACTGCGGTCGATTGTGGGTTAGGATCCGGCTCTGGTGGTTCGATGTGCATCAACATTGGTTTTGATCCATGTGTTGGTGGTTCTTTTTTCTTTGTCGCCAACTTTGTAGATTTTTTAGTATTGTCCTTTAGGGAGTAAGGATGACCTACAGCTTCTCTCTGAGTGGGAGGGACAACATTAGGGAAATCCAGTGGTCCTAGCATTAGGGTTTTTTAGGTATGGGTTCCGCCTGACTGGTATGTGCCAACTTGAGACAGTCACGGTCCTTTTCTTTTTCCGTCTCAGGGATGAAAGCATTTTTATTCGTTTTGTCATGGAGCCAAGGGTCATATTGGAGGATAATGTTACTGGATCCACTCTTATGTTTGGTGGTGCGTGTTCTTTCCAGATGGCCAAGGCGACCATAGAAGAAGCAAAAGATTGGGAGCTTCTGAAACTCAAATGATATCCAAGTGTTGGTGTCTTCGATTTTCAGGAACATTCCCCTCATCAGTGACACTGACACTTCAATTTCCACCTTGATCCGAACCTCGGGGCCCCATCGTATTGGGTCTGAGCTATCCCAATCAAGAAAGTGACCTAAATTGTCCCCAATTTCTCTCATGATTCGTTCCGTTCTTGCATGGAAGTGGATTCCCTTAATTCTTATCTAGAAGGGAGAGCAGGTTAAATTCATTTGCTGAATATCGTCCCCCCTTTGTATTCTTCCATGAGGAGGAGTTTATTATCAAAGGACCACGGTCTGCCATGCAAGATTTTGTCTCTATCACTCTCATTAAAGAACTCAAAGACGAAGCGATTGATCTCAGCTTCCTGAATAGCCACTCCTGCATCAAGTTTCCATATGTTCTATAGAGTGTTTTTCAGATCCCCCTGATTAACCAATATGTTTTCCACGAACTGTCCCACAACGAGTAGAGATAAGAGCTTTTCCAAGAGTGTGTTTTTGTTTCTCCATGCCTCGATCGTCGCATTTTCTTTGTCCGTCAGGGGAAACCTCTACCATTGATTAACCAATTCCACATCCATAGAGAAAAACCTAATTGTAGAAATCTCTATCCACCAAAATAAGTCCCTGGATCGGAGACCCCCTCGCGGCCGACGACCCCTTTGCGGTCACTCAATGCATCAAACCTTCGCGGAAGGTGTTTGCGAATCAAACCACAATGCTGTGAATTTCCTCAAAATCGTGGTTACGACAAACCACCCACAGTTCACCATCGTCTTCACAGCGCCTACCACTTCATCGCGGAACAACACCCTGCAAGAGGAGCATCGTGGTGACCACTTCGCGATCACTCAACACGGTGGATCTTCACGGAAGGTGCTTCGCAAATCAACCACTTCGCGGTGGACCTTCGTAGCAATGTGGGAGTGTCTTACCGCCCACAGAACACTACCGTCTTCACAGCGCACCAAATCATCGCGGATCAAACACCCCGTGGCTAGATCATCATGACAGCCACTTTGCGGTCACACAAAAGGTGACTCAATGCAGAAGGTGCTTCGCGGAGCATACCACATTGCGGTGGAAGCTTCACAGAACGTGAAAACGTCTTACCGCCTACCAAACCCCACCTTTCATCACGGAAGTAGGAAGCAGGAAAAAATCGCAAAAAGGTGAAGAAATCCACGAACTCTAGCTATGTTAAATTGGAAAGGTATTTCATTCTATTAGAGTGGTGATTGTCATAAATATTTTTAGGAACTTAAGGGTTGACAAAATTTGATGGATATTCTTATATTTTCATAACCAAATGAGGGATACATCATCTTTTGTAATATTTATGGATTTGAATTGGGTTCTTTTCACATACAAAGAGATTGTGTCATAGACTAAAACTTAGGATAATTGAGGATACATGAAAATAACTATCCAAAACATGATCTAGAATTAGACATGGTAGTCCATGATTTAAAAACATGATGTCACTATATCTTTCATGAAAAGTTCATTGTGTTCCTAGATAAAAAATCTTGAAACACATATTTTCATAATGTGACTTGATTATGAGATGAAATTGGATGAAATATAATCATAATTCTAAACTTCAAATTGGTTTATACACTTTATAAAAAGAATTTCGTGGCTGATGTATTGATTTTTAATTTGTATAACCAAGTGGTATGATAATCTCAAGACCAATGGAAACTAATAGAGATAATTACTAATATACACTTGGAATTGTAGGTTTCAGGTGTAGCGGAAGCACGTGGATGGGTGTACCCAACTTTAATTTTTCGGTTAACAGCGATAAATCTGAGATATGTCAATGTTGGATCTTCAGAATAGAACGAAGAATGAAAGAAAGGAAGAGAGTCCCAGAAACATAGAGAGGATAATCATATGTTGGTTATAATTAATTTAATTAAAAATGAGAATTACCTTTATGGAATTTTCTCTTTGTTGATGTTTTCGGTCATGATCTGATGTGATCAATCCTTGCATCGTAGAAACCAAGTGTAGTATTCCTCTAGTGGTGATCCACACGTGCTCCACATATCTTTGGATGTCAATGAAGGGAAGTCTGGGTGCTGGCATGGAAGATCCTTCGCTTGCAATGTCTACCTTCGATTGCCTTGAGAGCCGCTTCGAGAGTGCTCTCCTTGATCCAGTGGAGGAGGATCTCTCTCGTATCTTGAGAGTGTTCTTGGTGGAAAAAAAATTCTCTTGGCTTGAGAGATTTTTCAGATCTGTTGTGCACAAACACAAATAATGGCTAGGATAATGAGGATAATATCATTGGGATATTAATTACTTAGAATAATAAAATGAATTAATTAACTGAAATAATTTATTCCTTTCATTTAATTCTTAGTAAGACCCCATGTCTAATAATAATACTTTACTATTATTATTACTTGAAATGAACCTAGCTCATTACACCTAATATTATTTAATTAAATAAATAATATCATTTCTCACAAATCCTCAGAAAAACTACACGGTGTGTATATTAATATACACAGCGTGTAATTTTGTTTTTCCTTTTTCTTTATTTCCTACAACACATTTATTATAACTTGAATAATGGATATTTATTTATTAAATAAATATCATTTCATTACTCTCTAATAAATATATTATTTCTCCCACAATATATTCTCTCAAATAACTATTGTCGAAATAAATGCGATCATGCATCTTGGAATAATTATTAAACAAAAATAAGGAATAATCTTTATTCAACTTGTTAAATGAATATTTAACTGAGATACCTAGACACACTTAGTGTGTGACCCTCTAGGCCTCTCTCTCTATTTCATTGGGCAGATCATGTCTAAAGTCCAAGGTTATAATCTAGCAACACGCCAAGACACCCATAGAGAAATAAGTTAACGCCTCAATGATGTGTCACCTCCTACGAATTCTTACTATGTAATGTAATCCCATTGTCAAGATATCTCAAATAAAGCAGGTTGAATGCTAGTTCCATCAACCCATGTGCTTGATTATTATTTATTTGACTTTCTAGAATTTGAACTTGCCTGTTCCTTACCATGACCATAGATTTATTTAAGTTATATCAATTCCATCAAAGGGACTGAGATATCAACTTCCATTATGGAAAAAGGGATAAATCCTTTCTCACATTATCTATTAATGCGGTATTACTCGTGACACACCCAACATATCCTACCTTGCTGCAAAAAATGTGTTGTTATAGTTTTCATCAATACATCTAAGTTCATGAGTTGTAATACCCATTAATAACAATCTTAAAGTCTAAGGACCAATACAAATTTCTATATATAGGAACATCCAATGACACTATGAAATATGGATTTTCTACTTGCAGGTCTTGTTATCATAATAACATCCTAGATATTACCAAGGGTGCACACCATGAGAAGGTGCCTCAAATTTTTATGAGAACTCACCCCTAATGGCCTGTATTATTTTTGTCCCTAAAATAACATCATTCGACCATAGAATATATATTCAAGAATAGTGTTATGGCACTTCCAGGTTCTCATCACAGTAGGGATCCTCTATAACCCTTTGGTGCAACAACTATCCATAGGAAATTGTCACATGCATTATCATGCATAAGAACAATCAAGATGTGATAAGGTATTTATTAATGAATAAAGTAAAAAGTAGTTGGTTCTTAGGCCACCAACTCCAATAGACTCCCACATGGAGTAGAGACAACTACTAAAAAACTTTAACCCGCTAGCTCTCACATGATATTCATGCTTCTACTGAGATAGGCCTTTAGTCATGGGGTCCACCACGTTCTCTTCTGTAGATAGTCTGCTCACTTCAAATTCACCTCTTTGATATAAATACCTAAAGAGGAGATATTTTTATAGAATGTGATTTTTTTGTTGATGTGACCATGGTTCTTTTGAAAGAGATACCCCTCTAGTATTATCACAATACAATGTGATAGGATATTTACTGCTAGGCACCACATCAAGCTCTTAGAAAATGTTAAGAATCTAGATAGCTTCCTTGGCTGTATCAGAAGACGCTATATATTTGGAATCCACTATAGAATCAAAGACAACTGGCTTCTTTGAACTCTTCCAACTCAAAGCTCCTCTATTTAGAGAGAAAACATATCGTGATTGTAACTTCAGATCATTTTGATCTATTTGAAAACCAGCATCAGCATACCCTCTGATGAAAAGCTCCCCATATCCTCCATACACTAGGAACATATCCTTAGTTCTTTTCAGATACTTAAGGATAGTCTTAACGACATTCCAATGATGTTATCCTGGATCTTCTTGATATCTTCCTACCATGCTCAGTGCATATGAAACATCAAGCCTGTTACATAACATGACATATATGATAGATCCTATTGCCAAAGAATATTGTTGTGTCTGAGGACACATTCTCTTAAAAATATGTAGTCCATGTGACACTGGAACCAATTCCCTCTTGGATTGTTCCATACTAAATCTATTTAGTATCTGGTCAATGTTTGTACCTTAACTTGGTACAAGTAGCCTCTTGGATCTATCATGAATGATATTTATCCCAAGAATGTAGGATGCTTTACCTAAGTCCATCATGGAGAAATTCTTTTCAACCAGTCCTTAACTGACTATAATACAAGTACATAATTTCCAATAAGTAATATGTCGTCAACATATAATACTAGGATAATGACTACATTCCCATTAAATAACTTATAAACATATGGCTCACATTCATTCTTAATGAAACCAAATTCATTTATGGATTCATAAAATTGAATGTCTATGGTCTGGATGCTTTCTTTAATCCATAAATGTATTTCTATAACTTATAAACCTGTTTGGATTCACTTGGTGTCCTAAAACCTTCTAGTTGCGTCATATAGTCATCTTCGTGAAGGATCCTATTAAAGAATGTTGTTTTGATAGCCATCTTCCAAATATCGTAGTCATGGTAAGCTACTATGGCAAGTATGATTACTGTGTATTTAAACATGGAAACTGACGAGAAGGTTTCATCATAGTCAATTCCTTGACACTGTCTGAATCCTTTAGCCACTAGCCTTAATTTATAGGTGCTGAATTGACCTCCCATGTCCAGATTTCTCTTGAATAACCATTTGCATCCAACAATCTTTACATTAGTTGGCTCATCGATCAGAACCCATACTTAGTTCTGATACATAGAATCCATCACAGAATTCATAGCTTCTAGCCATCTTGCATCTTATGATCTATCTACTGCTTCCTTGTAGGATAGAGGTTCATCATTGTCCAAAAATAATGGTTCACCATCCTTGGTGACTAGGAAACCAAATCTATCTGGTTCCCTCAACTCTTTTGAGTTCCTATGCATTACTTGTGTCTCTGGAACCTCTTCCACGAGAACCTATGGAACTTGTTCCTGCACCAACTCCTTTGTATCTTGATCATAAACTTCATCGAAGCCAATCTTTCTCACACTATCATTTTTGAGGATGCGCTCCCTCTCAAGAAAGACAGCTTGTATGGTGACAATGAATTTTAGTTTAATGGGTTATATAGTTAATATCCTTTCGTTTCCTTGGGATATCCTATAAAGATAAACTTCACGTCTTGGGGTGCTAGTTTGTTTCCTAAGAAGGGCTTAACAAACACCTCACATCCCCATACACGTGTGTGTGAAAAAATGGGTTTCTTTCCACTCTATATCTCAGAGGGAATTCCATTTATCACCTTAGTGGGTACTTGATTTAATGTGTATGCTACAGTTTGTAATGCGTATCCACAAAAGGATAATGGAAGATCTACATGACTCATCATCAAACTCACTAGGCACAAAAAGGTGTAGTTCCTCTTTTCACTAAAACTATTCCACTTTGGTGTATAAGGAGGAGTGAGTTGAGATAGAATCCCAAACTCCCATAGAAGATCGATGAACACTTGTTTCAGATATTCTCCACCTCAATCCGATCAAAGCTTCTTTATCTTCTTATGAAAATGATTTTATACTTCATTATTGAATTCCTAAAATTTCTCTAAGGACTCTAACTTATACCTCATTAAGTATATATATCCACATCTACTCAAATCATCAATAAAAGTAATGAAGTAAGAATATCCACCTCTAGATTCTATTGAAAATGGTCCACACACATCTGTGTGTACCAATCCTAGAATATCTATGGCCCATTCACCCTATCCACCAAAAGTTAACTTGGTCATTTTACCTTGTAAATAATCATGACATATATCAAGTGGTTTTAGATCAGTAGAGTCTAAATAGACTTTGTCAAGCGCTACTTGTTTACATGACCAAGACGGCGATGCCACAATTGGATGTTGAATGAGTAATGTGAGTTTGTTTTGTTATTGATTGCCTACACTTGGTTTTTGTAATTTAATACATACAAACTATTATTTAAATGCGCCATACCATAACATATGTTGTTATTATAAAATAAAGAACCCTTATTTCAAAAAATGAAAATAAATCCATCAATATTTAAACATGATACATAAATTATGTTCTTGGTAACACTAGGAACATAATAATAGTCATGTAAAACCAAAATCATCCTAGTTGGAAATGAGAGATGGTAATATCCAATGGCCAACACAGCTAGCCTCTCACCATTGGTATATCGAAGATCCACCTTTTCTCTACAAATATTTCTAAATCTACTTGGTTCCTCAATTTGAATACATATATGAGCCCCATAAGCTGTATTTAATACCCAATGTGTAGAAACGGAAAGATTACACTCGATAACGAATACACCTTTAGCATCCCCACACTTCTGGGTGTAATTCCTCTTCCAGTGTCCTGGATTTCCACATGAAAAACATACCACCTCCCATTTCATGCCCTTCCTCTGGATCTTCCCCTTCTTAGAGGGATAGTTCTCAGGGTATTTAGACCGTTTATGAATCCTTGGCCCATTTTCCTTGTCCTTCCTTTTCTTATTCACCATAAGGACTTCGGGTTTGTCACGCCACATATCCTTATCTACCTAGAGAATTAAGGTCATAAGTTCTGATAGACTCTTCTCATCATTACTCATATTGTAGTTGAAAATAAAGCTTGAGAAGGTCTTGGGAAGTGATGATAGGATGATATCTGTACGCAACTCATCTGGGAACTTAATCTCTAAGATGTTCTGGAATTTAATGTAGCCAATAAGATTGACTACATGAGGCCTAACTAGCATGGACTCTCCAAGATTAGTTTTGAACAAATTCTTGGATATTTTATATCTCTCATATCCCGTTTTCCCTTGACATAGATCCTTAAGGTGAGACATCATGCTATATGCGTCTATGTTTTCATGTTACTTCAAGAGCTCATTTGATATGGATGATAGAATGAAACATTGGAAATATGTGGCATCATTCATATATTTTATATAGAGAGATAGTTCCTCATCATTGGCCTCTTTTCTAGGTGCAACTAGAATAGGCTCCTCCAACACATATAATTTCCTCTTGTGGTGAAGGATGACGTGCTAATTCCACTACCACTCTTGAAAATTGGTGCCAGTGGGAAGGTTATCCTTCTCGAGTATGGTTCGAAATGATATGTTTTAAGTAATTTTTATTGTAATTTCTAAAAATTAATATGAGAAAAGATTTTAGTACTTTATCATGATAAAAGTGAGACAAATAAATAAATTAATACTTATTAGTCTCCCACTCTTTTATCGAAATCCAATATCCCTCACCATTGACTTCAAAATATTCTGTTTCTTGAATATTATAGATTCAAGGATCTATATTGTCCTTCACATTACCCCAACTAGGGTTGGTCAAGCGACTTGAAGGGTTTTAGGTAGGCATTCCAAATTCTAACTACATTAACTCGCAGTTCCTTGATCTTCTGAGTGGACTCCCTAATCCTAAAATCCTTTTATTTTAGATTTCCTCAACCTTTGCCTCTTGGTCACACCAAGTCCTACTGTCGTAGTAAACTCTTGATGTCAACCAAGTCAAGTCAACCAAAAAACATGAATTAGAATTCCATGATAATTGAAAGCACCCCAACTAGGGCTGGTCAAGCACTTTTAACTATGGTTCGATTCTAATCAAGATTAAGGAAGGATATACCGACTTAATATTTATTTGAGGGATTTTATCCTTATACATAAATTTTCATTTTATTATCTTTATTACATGATTTTTAATATTAAGTGGGATATAATCAAGTGATTAACCATGTCTAAGATAATATTTACACATAAGACGATCTTATTTTAGTTTAATCTTGCATGCTTGTTTAATTCATTAATTTTGTGATCATGAAAACACACCCACAATAAATAAACCATGCAACTAATAGAAATAAAATAAATGCTATGATCATAAACTTGTTCTATTGGTTAGTTTATCTAGCAGTTGATAAACTAACCCCAGACCTAGGGGAGAAACACCTTGAACCTTTTTGGGATCATGTTTACAGCTTTCCACCTGTACACCTTTCTATCTCCTTAGATTGGTTTCATCTTGAATCTTAACTTGAGCCACATCTACTAGCTTGGGATCTCTATCCATTACATATGCTTTTATCTCACTCACAGGTGAGGGGTAAAATGGGGTTTTACATAAAATAAACCTTGGGAATGAATGCCCTTAATATTAATGAGGAGAAGGCTCGCAAGACAACAAATTTAACTTAAATAAATAAATTAAAATAAATCATCCACATACAAAGGTCCTAGTCTAGCTCATTATCATCCATGCATGCAATGATATTTATGCAGAAATAAAACTAAAATTCAATTATTTAGTCATTATTTTTTAAGATAAATCACGCTCAAATCAATTAATTATCTTTAATTAATCAATTATTTTATCTTAAACAATTTTATAAATTTATTTGAGATTCTCATCCATCATAATTTTAAACAAATAAATTCATTTAAAATTATCTTTATACGTAACTTGTACCTTAGAAGCAACCCGGTGAATTCTTGTTCATAACTACTCAATGAGTAGAATTTAACATTACATAGATGTTAAATTAAACAAACATATATAAAACACCTATCACGTGTTGTTCCTCATCTTTATGCCTCCACCATGGTATATGTCTCAAGGGTTTGTATAATATAATATAAAATTTTTATAAATCTGCTTAATTTGGATGAGTTCATGATGTATAGTTCCAACTACATGGCATGTACTATCGTTCACCATCCATCCCAAGTATACGCCTATGGACATGGCATATAGATGTACTTTGGAAATATTCGGAGTACATGATGTGTCCAGTGGGCCACATGCCGCGAAATTCCGTGTTACACGGTTTCCAACCGGGCAAGCCGTGTATGGGGTACACAGTCCAACCCTAAACCGTAGGGACTACATGCCATGTCCAGTGGGCCACATGGTGTGTAATATGGAAACCACATGCCACCTATTCATTGCCAACACATGGAGTCATTTAAGACTCAGATAGACTCCATCACACAGCTTGGTTTGGAGGACCAGTCCTAGTGCCTGGAACCTAGACTGCATAGCGTGTACTACCAAATATGCACCGTGTGTTCTTGTGTTGTACGTTCAAGAAGCTTTGGCACCTCTGGATGAGATCCTCTATTTTATTTTAATCAAAATTAAATGACAAGATCATTTCTATAAGTTGAATGAGAAATGAAAGAGGAGGAACAAATCTTGAGATTTAGAGTGGTGATTGTCATAAA
Source organism: Viscum album (assembly GCA_963277665.1). Taxonomy (NCBI): domain Eukaryota; kingdom Viridiplantae; phylum Streptophyta; class Magnoliopsida; order Santalales; family Viscaceae; genus Viscum; species Viscum album. The sequence continues at coordinate 214,934,965 of OY728163.1, forward strand.
TATTTTTAGGAACTTAAGGCTCGACTCAATTTGATGGATATCCTTATATTTCCATAACCAAATGAGGGATACATAATCTTTTTTGATGATTATGGATTTGAATTGGGTTCTTTTCTCATAAAAAGAGATCATGCCATAGACTAAAACTTAGGATAATTGAGGATACATGAAAATAACTATCCAAAACATGATCTCGAATTAAACATGCTAGTCCATGATTTAAAAACATTATGTCACTACATCTTTCATGAAATGTTTATTGTGTTACTAGATAAAAAATCTTGAAAAACATATTTTCATAATGTGACTTGATCATGAGATGAAATTAGCTGGAATATAATCATAATTCTAAACTTCAAATTGGTTTATACACTTTAGAAAAAGAATTTCGTGGATGATGTATTAATTTGTAAGTTGTAAAACCAAGTGGTATGATAATCTCAAGACCAATGGAAACTAATGGAGATAATTACTAATATACACTTGGGATTGTAGGTTTTGGGTGTAGTGGAAGCACGTGGATGGGTGTACCCAACTTTAATTTTTCAGTTAACAACGATAAATCTGACATATATCAATGCTGGATCTTTGGAATAGAACGAATAATGAAAGAAAGAAAGAGATACCTGAAACCATAGAGAGGATCATCATATGTTGGTTATAATTAATTTAATTAAAAATGATAATTACCTTGATGGAATTTTCTCTTTGTTGATGTTTCCGGTCATGATCTGATGTGATCCATCTTTTCATCGTAGAAACCAAGTGTAGTATTCCTCTAGTGGTGATCCACACGTGCTCCATATATCTTTGGATGTCAATGAAGGGAACTCTGGGTTCTATCACAGAAGATCCTTCGCTTGCAATGTCTACCTTCGATCACCTTGAGAACCGCTTCGAGAGTGCTCTCCTTGATCCAGTGGAGGAGGATCTCTCTCGTAACATGAGAGTGTTCTTGGTGGAAAAAAAATTCTCTTGGCTTGAGAGCTTTTTCAGATCTGTTGTGCACAACCACAAAGAATGGCTAGGCTAATGAGAATAATATAATTTGGATATTAATTACTTAGAATAATAAAATGAATTAATTACCTGAAAGAATTTATTCCTTTTATTTGATTCTTAGTAAGACCCCATGTCTAATAATAATAGTTTACTATTATTATTACTTAAAATGTACCTAGATCATTACACCTAATATTATTTAATTAAATAAATAACATCATTTCTCACAAATCCTCATAAAAACTACACGGTGTGTATATTAATATACACATCGTGTAATTTTGTTTTTCCTTTTTCTTTATTTCCTACAACACATTTATTATACCTTGAATAATGGATATTTATTTATTAAATAAACATAATTTATTACTCTTTAATAAATATATTATTTCTCCCACAATATATTCTATCAAATAACTATTGTCGAAATAGATGCGATCATGCTTCCTTGAATAATTATTAAACAAAAATCAGGAATAATCTTTATTCAACTTGTTAAATGAACATTTAAATGAGATAATTGGACACGCTTAGCGTGTGACCCTCTAGGCCTCTCTCTCTATTTCATTAGGTAGATCCTGTCTAAAGTCCAAGGTTAACATCTAGCAACACACCAAGACACCCTTAGAGAAATAAGTTAACGCCTCAATGATGTGTCACCTCCTATGAATGCTTACTGTGTAATGTAATCTCATTGTCAAGATATCTCAAATCAAGCGGGTTGCATGCTATTTCCATCATCCCATGTTCTCAATTATTAATTATTTGACTTTCTAGAATTTGAACTTACCTGTACCTTACCGTGGCCATGGATTTATTTAGGCTATATCAATTCCATCAAAGGGACTAAGATATCAACTTCCATTATGGAACAAAATGGGATAAATCCTTTCTCACATTATCTATTAATGCAATATTACTCGTGATGCACCCAACATATAATACCTTGCTATAAACAATGTGTCGTTATAGTTTTCATCAATACATCTAAGTGCATGAGTTTTAATACCCATTAATAACAATCTTAAAGTCTAAGGACCAATACAAACGTCTATATATAGAAACATCCAATGACACTATGAAATGTGGATTTCCTACTTGCAGGTCCTGTTCTCATAATATCCTCCTAGATATTACCAAGGGTGCACACCATGAGAAGGTGCCTCAAATTTTTATGAGAACTCACCCCTAATGGCCTGTATTATTTGTGTCCCTCAAATAACATCATTCGACCATAGATCATATATTCAAGAATAATGTTATGGCACTTACAGGTTCTCATCATAGTAGGGATCCTCTATAACCCTTTTGTGCAACAACTATCCATAGGAAATTATCACATGCATTATCATGCAGAAGAATAATCAAGATGTGATAAGGTATTTATTAATGAATAAAGTAAAAAGTAGTTGGTTCTTAGGCCACCAAATACAATAGACTCCCACTTGGACTAGAGACAACTACTAACAAACTTTAACCTGCTAGCTCTCACATGATATTCATGCTTCTACTGAGTTAGGATTTTAGTCATGGGGTCTGTCACGTTCTCTTCTGTGGACAGTCTACTCACTGCAACTTCACCTCTTTGATATAAATACCTCAAGAGGTGATATTGTCATAGAATGTGATTTTTTTGTTGATGTGACCATGGTTATTTTGAAAGAGATACCACTGTAGTATTATCACAAAATAATGTGATAGGATATTTACTGCTAGGCACCACATCAAGCTCCTGGAAAAAGTTATGAATCCAGAAGACTTCCTTGGCTGTATCAGAAGATGATATATATTTGTAATCCACTATAGAATCAGAGACAACTGGATTCTTTGAACTCTTCCAGCTCATAGATCCTCTATTGAGAGAGAAAACATATCGTGAATGAAACTTTAGATCATTTTGATCTATTTGAAAACCAGCATCAGCATACCCTCTAATGACAAGATCCTCATCTCCTCCATACACTAGGAACAAATCCTTAGTTCTTTTCAGATACTTAAGGATAGTCTTAACAACAGTCCAATGATGTTATCCCGGATCTTCTTGATATCTTCCTACTATGCTCAGTGAATTGGAAACATCAATACTGGTACATAATATGGAATATATGATAGATCCTATAGTAGAAGCATATTGTTGTGTTTAAGGACTCATTCTCTTAAAAATATATAGGCCACGTGACACCGGAACCAATCCCCTCTTAGATTGTTCCATACTAAATCTCTTTAGTATCTGGTCAATGTATGTACCCTAACTTAGTATAAGTAGCCTCTTGGATCTATCACAAATGATATTGATCCCAAGAATGTAGGATTATTCACCTAAGTCCATCATGGAGAAATTCTTTTCAACTAGTCCTTAACTGGCTGTAATACTGGTACATGATTTTCAGTAAGTAATATTTCGTCATCATATACTACTAGGATAATGATCGCATTCCCATTAAACCAGTTATAAACACATGTCTCACATTCATTCTTAATGAAACCAAATTCATTTGTGGCTTCATAAAATTGAATGTCTATGTCTTGGATTTTTTCTTTAATCCATAAATGGATTTTTGTAACTTGAAAACCTTTTTGGATTCACCTAGTGTCACAAACCCTTCTAGTTGCGTCATATAGACATCTTCGTGAAGGAACCTGTTAAATAATGTTGTTTTGACATCCATATTCCAAATATCGTAGTCATGGTAAGCTACTATGGAAAGTATGATTACTGTGAATCTAAACATGGAAACCGACGAGAATGTTTCATCATAGTCAATTCCTTGATGATGTTTGAATCCTTTAGCCACTAGCCTTGCTTTTATAGGTGCTGAATTGACCTCCCATGTCCAGATTTCTCTTGAATAACCATTTTCATCCAACATGATTTACATCAGTTGTCTCGTCGATCATAACCCATACTTAGTTCTGATACATAAAATCCATCTCAGAATTCATAGCTTCTAGCCATCTTTCATATTCTGAGCTATCTACTGCTTCCTTGTAGGATAGAGGTTCATCATTGTCCAACAATAATGGTTCACCATCCTCGGTGACTAGGAAACCAAATCTATCCGGTTCCCTCAACTCTCTTGAGTTCCTATGCAGTACTTGCGTCTCTGGAACCTCTTCCACGAGAACTTGTGGAACTTGTTCCTGCACCAACTCCTTTGTATCTTGATCATAAACCTCATCAAAGTCAATATTTCTCACACTATCCTTTTTGAGGATGTGCACCCTCTCAAGAAAGATAAATTGTATGGAGACAATGAATTTTTGTCTAATGGTTTATATAGTTAATATCCTTTCGTTTCCTTGGAATATCCTATAAAGATAAACTTCACGCCTTGGGGTTCTAGTTTGTTTCCTGAGAAGGGATTAACAAACACCTCACATCCCCATACATGTGTGTGTGAAAAAATGGGTTTCTTTCCATTCCATATCTCAGAGGGAATTCTATTTACCACCTTAGTGGGTACTTGATTTAATGTGTATGCTATAGTTTGTAATGCATATCCCCAAAAGGATAGTGGAAGATCTGCATGACTCATCATCGAACTCACCATGTGCAAAAAGGTGTGGGTCCTCCTTTCACTAACACCATTCCACATTGGTGAATAAGGAGGAGTGAGTTGAGATAGAATCCCAAACTCCCATAGAAGATCGATGAACACTTGGTTCAGATATTCTCCACCTCAATCCGATTGAAGCTTATTTATTTTCTTACGAAAATGATTTTCTACTTCATTCTTGAATTCCTTAAATTTCTCTAAGGACTATAACTTATACCTCATTAAGTAGATATATCCATATCTACTCAAATCATCAATAAAAGTAATGAATTAAGAATATACATCTCAAGATTTTATTGGAAATGGTCCACATACAACTATGTGTACCAATCCTAGAATATCTGTGGCCCTTTCACCCATTCCACCAAAAGGCAACTTGGTCATTTTACCTTGTAAACAATCATGACATCTATCAAGTGGTTTTAGATCAGTAGAGTCTAAATAGCCTTTGTCAAGCGCTTCTTTTTGACATGACCAAGATGGTGATGCCATAATTGTATGTTGAATGAGTAATGTGAGTTTGTTTCATTATTGATTTCCTACATTTGGTTTTCTTAATTTAATACATACAAACTATTATTTAAATGATCCATACCATAACATATGTTGTTCTTATAAAATAAAGAACCCTTATTTCCAAACATGAAAATAAATCCATCAATATCTAAACATGATACATAAATTTTGTTCTTGGTAACACTAGGAACATAATAATAGTTATGTAAAACCAAAATCATCTTAGTTGGAAATGAGAGATTCTAATCGCCAATGGCCAATGCAACCAGCCTCACACCATTGGATGCTCGAAGATCCACCTTTTCTCTGTAAATATTTATAAATCAACTTGGTTCTTTTATTTGAATACATATGTGATCCCCACAAGCTATATCTAATACCCAATGTGTAGAAATAGAAAGATTACACTCGATAAAGAATGCACCTTTAGCATCCCCACACTTCTGGGTGCAATTCCTCTTCCAGTGGCCTGACTTTCCACCTAAAAAACAGACCACCTCCCACTCCATGCCCTGCCTCTAGATCTTCCCCTTCTTAGAGGGACGGTTCTCAGGGTATTTAGACCATTTATGAATCCTTGGACCATTTTCCTTGTCCTTCCTTTTCTTATTCACCATAAGGACTTCGTGTTTGTCACGCCACATATCCTTATCTACCTAGAGAATTAAGGTCAGAAGTTCTGATAGACTCTTCTCATCATTACTCATGTTGTAGTTGAAAATAAAGCTAGAGAAGGTCTTGGGCAGTGATGATAGGATGAGATATGTATGCAAATCATCTAGGAACTTAATCCCTAAGATGTTCTGGCATTCAATGTATCCAATAAGATTGACTACATGAGGCCCAGCTAGCACGGACTCTCCAAGCTTAGTTTTGAACAAATTCTTGGATCTTTCATATCTCTCATATCCTGCCTTCTATTGACAGATATCCTTAAGGCGAGACATCATGCTATATGCTTCCATGTTTTCATGTTTCTTTAATAGCTCATTAGACATGTATGATAGAATGAAACATTGGAAATATGTGGCATCATTCATATATTTTATATAGAGAGATAGTTCCTCATCATTGGCCTCTTTTCCAAGTGCAACTAGAATAGTCTCCTCCATCACATATAATTTCCTCTTGTGGTGAAGGATGATGTGTTAATGCATCTACCACTCTTAGAAATTGGTGCAAATGGGAAGGTTTTCCTTCTATAGTATGGTTCGAAATGATATGTTTCAAGTAATTTTTATTGTAATTTCTACAAAATTAAGATGAGAAAAGATTTTAGTACTTTATCATGATAAAACTGAGGCAAATAAATAAATTAATACTTATTAGTCTCCCACTATTTAATTGAAATCCAATAGCCCTCACCATTGACTTCAAAATATTCTGTTTCCTGAATATTCTAGAGTCAAGGATCCATATTTTCCTTCACATTACCCCAACTAGGGTTGGTCAAGCAACTTGAAGGGTTTTAGGTAGGCATTCCAAATTCTAATTACATTAACTCGCAGTTCCTTGATCTACTGAGTGGACTCCCCAATCCTAAAATCCTTTTATTTTGGATTTCCTAAACCTTTGTCTCTTGGTCACACCAAGTCCTGCTATCGTAGTAAACTCTTGATGTCAACCAAGTCAAGTCAACCCAAAAAATTGAATTAGAATTCCCTGATAATTGAAAGCACCCCAACTAGGGCTGGTTAAGAACTTTTAACTACGGTTCGATTCTAATCAAGATTATGGAAGGCTATACCGACTTAATATTTCTTTGAGGGATTTTATCCTTATACATAAATTTTCATTTTATTATCTTTCTTACATGATTTTTGATATTAAGTGGGATATACTTAAGTGATTAACCATGTCTAAGATAATATTTACACATAAGACAGTCTTATTTTAGTTTCATCTTGTATGCTTGTTTAATTCATTAATTGTGTGATCATGAAAACACACCCACAATAAATAAACCATGCAAATGACAAAAATAAAATAAATTCTATGATCATAAGCTTGTTCTATTGGTTAGTTTATCTAGAATTTTATAAACTAACCCAATACCTAAGGGATAAACACCTTGAACCTTTTTGGGTTCGTGTTTATAGATTTCCACCTGTCCACCTTTCTATCTCCTTGGATTGGTTTCATCTTGACTTCTAACTTGAGCCACCTTTACTAGCTTGGGAGCTACATCCGTTACATATGCTTTTATCTCACTCACAGGTGAGGGGTAATATGGGGTTTTACATAAAATAAACCTTGGGAATGCATGCCCTTAATATTAATGAGGAGAAGGCTCGTGGGCCAAAAAATTTAATTTAAATAAATAAATTAAAATAAATCATCCACATACAAAGGTCCTAGTATAGATTATTATCATCCATGCATGCAATGATATTTATGCATAAATAAAACTAGAATTCAATTATTTAATCGTTCTTTTTTAAGATAAATCATGCTCGAATCAATTAATTATCTTTAATTAATCAATCCTTTTATCTTAAAACATTTTCTGAATTTATTTGAGATTCTCATCCATCATAATTTTAAACAAATAAATTCATTTAAAACTACCTTTGTATGTAACTTGTACCTTAGAAGCAACCCGATGAATTCCTTTTCATAACTACTCAATGAGTAGAAATTAACATTACATAGATGTTAAATTAAACAAACATATATAAAACACCTATCACGTGTTGTGCCTCATCTTTACACCTACACCATGATATATGTCTTAAGGGTTTTTATAATATAATATTAAATTTTAATAAATCTAATTAATTTGGATGAGTTCATGATGTATAGTTCCAACTACATGGAATGTACTATTGTTCACTATCCATCCGAATTACACACCTAGGGACATGGTGTGTAGATGTACTTTGGAAATATTCGGGGTACACGATGTGTCCAGTGGGCCACATGCCGTGAAGTTCCGCGTTACACGGTTTCCAGCCGGGCAAGCCGTGTATGGGGTACACGGTCCAACCCTAACCCGTAGGGACTACACGCCATGTCCAGTGGGCCACATGGTGTGTAATCTGGAAACCACATGCTACCTATTCATGGTCAAAACATGGAGTCATTTAAGACTTAGATAGACTCCATCACACGACTTGGTTTGGAGGACCAGTCCTGGTGCCTGGAACCTAGAATACACAACGTGTACTACCTAATACGCGTCGTGTGTTCTGGTGTTGTACGTTCGAGAAGCTTTGGAACCTATGGATGAGATCCTATATTTTATTTTAATAAAAATTAAAAGAAAATATCATTTATATAAGGTGAATGATAAATGAAAGAGGAGGAACAGATCTCGAGATTTAGATTTGTAGAATGATTAACTTAAATTGAAACAACTAAATTATTAAATGCATAAATCATCAATGAAAAACTAAATAATTATAATCAATGATATGACCCCCTATGATACCACTTTTAGGTTCTGGGCGCAGTGGAAGTGCATGGATGGGTGTACCCAACTTTAATTTTTCCGTTAAAAATAATCAATCTAAGATCTGTCTATACCAGATCTTCAGAATAGAACGAAGAATTAAATAAAGGAATAGAGTCCCAAAAAAATAGATAGGATCATCATATGTTTTTACAATTAATTTAATTAAAAGACTAGAATTACCTTAATGGAATTCTCTCTTCATTGATGTTTCCGGTCACGATCCAATGTGATTCGTCATTGCGTCGTAGAATCCAAGTATAGGATTCCTCTAGCATTGATCCACATTTTCTCCACATATCTTTGGATATCCTCAAATGGAACTTCGAGTGCTAGTGAAAAATAGACTTTTCTTGCAATGTCTGCATTTGATCGCCTTGGGATCTACTTCCAAAGCGTTCTCCTTGATCCTGTGGAGGAGGATCTCTCTCGTAACTTGAGAGCATTATTGGTGGAAAAAAAATCTCTCTTGTCTTGAGAGCTTTTTCATATTTTTTGTGCACAACCACAAAGAATGGAAAAGTTAATGAGAATAATATAATTGGGATTTTAATTTCTTATAATAATAAAATTAATTAATTACCCAAAATCATTTATTCATTTCATTTAATTCTTAGTAAGACCCCATGTCTAATAATAATAGTTGACTATTATTATTACTTGACATATTACCAGTGAATTACACCTAATATTATTTAATTAAATAAATAATATTATTTCTCACAAATCCCCAGAAGAACTACACAGCGTGTATATTAATATACATTGCATGTACTTTTGTTTTTCCTTTTTCTTTATTTCCTCCACCACATTTATTAGATCTTGAATAATGGATATTTATTTATTAAATAAATATCATTGCATTACTCACTAATAAATATATTATTTCTCCCATAATATATTCTCTTGAATAACTAGTGTCGAAATAAATGCGATCAAGTATACTTGAATAATTATTAAAAAACAATCAAGAATAATCTTTATTCAACTTGTTAAATTAATATTTAATTGAGATACATGGACAAACTTAGTGTGTAATCCTCTAGGCCTCTCTCTCAGTGGAATTAGGTGAAGCCTATCAAGAGTCCAAGATTAGAGTTTATAAACATGCCAAGGCACCCATAGAGAAATAATTTAATGCCACAATGATGTGTCACCTACTATGAACGCTTACCGTGTAATGTAATCCCTTTATCACGATATCTCAAATCAAGCGGGTTGCATGCTAGTTCCATCAACCCATGTGATAGATTATTATTTCTCTAAATTTCTGGAATTTAAAATTTCCCATTCCTTACCATGGACGTAGATTTATTTAGGCCATATCAATTCCATCAAAGGGCTTGAGATATCAACTTTTGTTATGGAACAAAAAGGTAAAAATATGTTCTCTCATTATCTATTAATGCAGTGTTACTTGTGACGTACCCAACATATCCTACCTCACTGCGAATAGTGTATCATCATAGTAATTGTCAATGCATCTAAGTGCATGAGTTTTAATAACCATTAATAATAATCTAAAAGTTTAAGGACCAATACACACATCCGCAGATAGGAACATCTGATGACACTATGAAATGTGGATTTCCTACTGGAGGGTCTTGTTCTCATAATATCCTCTTAGATATTACCAAGGGTGCACACCATGAGAAGGTGACTCAAAGTTTTATGAGTCCTAACCCCTAATGTCCTGTATTATTTGTGTCCCTCAAATAACATCATCCGGACATAGAACATATATTCAAGAATAGTGTTATGGCACTTCCAGGTTCTCATCATAGTAGGGATCCGCTATGACCCTTTGGTGAAATATCCATCCTTAGGACATTATCACATGAATTTTCATGAATAAGAACAATCAAGATGTGATAAAATATTTATTATTGAATAAATTAAAAAGTATTTCATTCTTAGGCCACCAACTCCAATAGAAATGTACTGAGAAGAATGATAACATGGTTTTCTTCTTGGTCACTCTTATTACTGAATTGGTTGAACAAGTCAAGGTGGGTTAACAATTACAGCAAAATTGTATTATGATTAGGTCAAACATCAAAAGTGGGAAGACTATTTATGGATGGAAAGAGGATGAAAATTTTTTGTTTCACTTTTGAGATCAAAAAATAGTTCCTTTATCTTTCCAAGAGAAATTAATTTGTGCTTATCACCATTCAAAGTGGGATATACACTTGGGTAATCAAGAAATGTATAGGAAAATGAAGGACCATTTCTAGTGGTCAGGTATGAAGTAGAAGGTGGCTGAGTATGTAGAAATATGTATCAATTTTCAATAGTGGAAGGCTAAACATAAATGACTAGATGAAATGTTACAATCATTTCCCATAATCGTATGGAAATGGGAACACATTAGTATGGACTTTTTTAATAGTATATCGAGAACACATCAGAAGGATTCCGCCATTTTGGTGACTCGATATTGAATAAGAAAACCAGTACACTTCATTCTAGTCTAGGAGATGAATACAATAGATAAATCAGAAAAGATCTATATCCACGAAGTAGTAATGTTATATGGGGTACCCATTTCAATTATCTTTCACCGAGAGCCTAGATTTACCTCATTATTTTAGCAATCCTTTCAAGAAGACCATAAAACTAGGTTAACTATGAGAATGTCATACCATCCTCAAATGAGTGTCCAATATGATCATATTATTTATAAATTAAGACATGATCAAGGCCTATGTGATAGACATTATTAGTTAATGGGAATAATATTTTCATTTGGTGAAATTTTCTTATAATAATAGTTAATAGAGCATGATACATATGGCTCTGTATGAGGATTTTTATGGATATCCATGTGGCTCTCCACTTTTTTGGGTAGAGATTTTGGAAACTTCACCGATTGTACCAATAGTTGTGTGCGGTAATACTAAGAAAATATAGATTATCAGGAAAAAGATGGAAACAACCTAGATCCATCAGAAATCTTATGTGGATCATCATCATCACCCTTTATGTTTTTAAGTGGGAAATCATGTATTAATTCCAATTTCTATAAGTTTAGGTCATCATCATATGGGTAAGAAATGGAAATTGGATCCTTAGTGTGTTGGTGCTTTTAAAAATTTAGAATGTATTGGAAAAGTTTCGTTTCAGTGCTCTAATAGGGATATTTAGTTCCATTCATAATGTTTTCCAATCTCACAATTAAGGAAGTATCAACTTGACCCTAACCATGTAATTAGTTGGGACCATGTTACTCTTGAGATTGATGTGAGATTAGTTCACACCTTGATTCATATTATGGATATGAAAGACAAGAGTTTTCATAGAAAAACTATAACCTCAGTGTGATTATTATGGTAACATAGTTGAGTTTAAAAAGAGACTTGGGAATGAGAAATTTTTATGCTAGACCAATTATAGAATCCCAAACTTTTCCAAAGATGTATAATGCTCATTTACAAGTATTATTTTTCATTTTTTTGAGTATATCTTGTTTATATTTTACTTTGTGGAATTTTTGGGTGAAATTGGAGAATTTTAGATTCAAGAGGGGTAGTGCACAGTTGGTGAATAGTTTTTCCAAACCATGCACCCAACCCAGTAAATTGTGTGAACCCAAATAGAGGGGATTCATATGGTTAGAACATTTTTGTAAAATTGTGTTCCCTCCTAGTATTAATTGTGAACTCCTTTGGAGGAGGTTCATGGTTAGGCACATAGTTTGGTAAAATCATGTTCCTCGTACAAGAAACCATGCACACAGAAATTTAATCCCATGAAAATTAGATTAAAATTTCCCAAACCCTCCATAATTCACCCTAACTTGACCAAATTTGACCCTAAAAAAATTCTATCATTTTTGGAGGTTCATGGATGGGTTACATGGCATTCCAACATCCATTATTTAGGATTCAAAGCCCATATTGAAGATATTCACCTATCTTGGTAAGAGATTCTCATCCCAGTTGGTTTCCTCCTTCTCTCTCGCCCTTCTCTTTTCTTTTGAAGGGAAATTTTCCTCTATAGTGCTGGGTTTATATTTATGTTTGTTGGATATTGTTTCATTTTATCTTGGATATATTTTGGAGATGTAGATATCATTCATCATTGTGATCTTGGTTGTTCCACTTCAATTGGGGATTTCTATTGTGATCGTTAATCATCAATTTTGAGGTAGGTGGTCTAAATTCAATTCCCATAGTCTTGAATTCCAATTGTGTTATGTGTTGTGAAATCTCAATTAGTATGTTTGACTATTAAATCTAGAATTGAGTAAATTAATTTATTAATTAATTTATGGAATCATGGAATTGGTTTGATTTAATTTCCATGTGATGATGAATTGGGTCCAATTTGGGGTAATTGGAAATTGGAAAATTGGATCAATTAATTGGTTAATTAATCAATGGGATAATATGATTGTGAATTGATGGGATATTGGGATTGAATAATTGGTCAATTAATGTGATTATGAATTAGTTGACAATGGGAATTATGAGATGGTTTACTTGACCATTAATGGGTTGTAAGATTTGAATATTGAGAAATGGTTAAATAGTGAATTGTTCATTTTATTCCATGTGATTAAAATATTGAACCATGATTTTTTTTGATAGTTGAAATGGTATATCATGAAGTGAAATGTGATAATAGGGTTAATGTTGATTGACCTTGATTGATGAAATATATGTGATGTATGCAAGATTGAATGGGATATGACTGTGGGATAAGGACTGAGGCTCCAAATACCCATATGTGATTAGTATTGTATGGGACACGAGTTAAGGATCCAAATACCAATGAGATATTGAGGTGTGGGTAGGGAATGAGGTTCTGAATACCCATATGTTAAAGTAAGTGTGGGATAGGAACTGAGGCTCCAAATACCCATGTGACATTGAGGTGTGGGACTGGGATAGAGGCTCCAAATACCCACAATGTGTCAGACACAACATTTTATGCCCATGAGATTGGCACTGAATTGTGGTTCCAAATAAATATGATGCAAAATGGAATGAAACAAATAATTAAATCCCATGTGTTATAATGAATTTTTTATTTTACCTATGTGATATGGTTCAGACTCCGACACTGTTTGAAGTAGGTATTGAGGGTTCGGGTGTCCTCAGGTTCCCAAAGGTTTATATGGTTAATTAAATAATAATATATGTGATAAAATGTTTACTTAATGAATTTTACTTTATTAGTTATAAAATTTCATACACTTTTATTAACTGAATATTTTTATAGATTTCATTGGTGGTGACCTTCTAATTTGTACTCACACCCTACTTGGGATGCTTGATTGGTACCCGAAAAAATTTCATATTTGCAGGACATGATAAGGGAAATGGCCTTATGTTAGATGGCTAGGTCAGGAAGGAGTATAGATGAGGGAACCCGACTTGGAGTCAGGACCCACTTAGAGTTTTCAATTTCTTTATTTTGGGTTTTTCATTTGAAACTTGACACGTATTTGGCATGACATATCTACTACTTTAGTTTTGGACATTTTATTCCTATTTTGGTCATCATGTGATATTGGTATTATTTTGGTTATGGTTATATATTTTGGATATTGTTTATTTATTTATGTTGTTGTGCTACTTTGATAAAGAGGGTATAATATCCCCATGATTAATATTAATCCCTTGATTCTAGTCAGCAGCCTCTAGCATATGGGGTGGTGCGCCTGAGGTCATGTGACTGACTAGCTTAGGGAACTGATGTGGGGCACCTAGTTCGGGACATTACAAAGTGGTATCATAAATGATTTTCTTTTCTATTATTTTGTATTATTATTTGGGAAATCTAGAAAAGAGAATAATATGATTCAAGACTTTGACATGAGCTCGTGTATGGGAGTAGCTAACCCATGTATGGGGGAGAAACCAAGTTCCGAGGGTGGTATTATTGTTATTGATGTGTGTTATTATAGTTGGATGCTATTTCCCCTCGATTGATGCACTTGTTGTGTGATGTGATTATTTTTTTGTGATTTTATGAGATTTTAATCATGGCCCTGTATAGAATGAGAGTTGAGTATGCATGAATCATTCTAAGAACTCGGGATTTATTGTGACATTCATCATTTTAGGCATGCATGGGAAAACAAGTTTTTGGTTAAGTTATTAGTTTTCAAATGTTTTTCCTTACTTGTGTAATTTAACTGAAAATGTGCCTAATTTGAACCTGAAAGTTATAAAATGATGCAAGATGTGAATAAATGAGTTTCTAATGAGAAAAATTGAATAATGAGAATGATTTTACCCCTTATTAACCATTTTCTAGATATAGGATGGTTAAGGGTAGTGATAACGCCTCAGTTTTGATAATGTGGAGGGGAGAAGTGAGATTGATCATTATGACCTTATGTGAATACCTCTTGCATTCTTGTGATAATGTTTTGGTATGTTTCCTATGATGTGTGTTTGGAATTATAGAGGTATTCCTACATGATGATGCTTATTGAGAGGATGATAGGAGTACATGGCTTGAAATTATCCTATAACAGTGGAACATAAGGCATCTATAGTGCCATAAGAAGGAGCTAGAGAGTAGTTTCATGAGAACCTTGCTCGCTTCATGATGTTTATAGAGAGAGACCTAGAGTGGGATGTCAAGAGTATGTATAACCTAAAATGGGAGTTTCAGTTACAACACCCTCCAAATTTTACTAGAGAGGGTGGACCTAAGGCAATTGAGTTCTGGATTGAGTCTATCCAGACTATACTTGACCATTAGAGACTCATAATAATAATAGGGTAAAGTTGGCTTCTTATATGTTACGAGGATCAGTAAAGCACTGATGGGATGTTTAGGCTCAGACTAGGTGGGATGAGGGCATGGTATAGAGGGACTTTTTCAAGAAGTTCCTAGAGAACTTTTATCTAGAGAAAATTAGATAGGATAGGGTATCTGATTTCATGTGGTTGACTCAGGGGAGTATGTATGTGATGGACTATGCTGACCACTTTACTAACTTAAAATGCTTTCTCCTATGATGGAAGGGGATGAGATAGCTATAGAAAGGTGTTTCTAGGATGGGCAGAAATGTGAGATTAATCTTCAAGTTAATATCTTTCAACTGAAAAAGTTTTCTTAAGTGGTGGATCAGACACTAATATCTTAGGAGAACCTGAAGGAGGATTTTATTGGAGGATAGGTGATTTATTCTAGATGATTAGGAGGTACATCTTCTGAGGGTATAAAGAAAATTTAAGAGAATATTAACCAGAGCTTGGGAAAGAAGAGTGGCTGTGGGGAAGAAGCAGTTACGAAGGATCTTACCTAAGTACTTTTCCAACAGTGTAGTAGGTCGAGCCACTTTCTTAGGCATTGTCCCCAACCATCGGTATAGTGTTAGGCTTATGGTAAGATTGGGAATCTATATAGTTTCTACAAGAACCCATGAAAGATGGGTATTGATGGAGTGGCTAGGCATAATCAGAGTGATAGAAGGGGATCTGCAACCCCATATCAGTCTGGAATCTATAGTTCTACTAGCCATGGTGGTAGAGTGAGTGGATGAGGAGATTCTGGGAAAGAGCACTCATATCCGCAGGGGGACCATACTACATCACATGGAAGAGGGGCATGGTAGTTTCATGCAGTTAAACCTACACCTGTGGATAGTGAGTCTAGACCATCGATGGTTAGAGGTAACATTTGTGTATTTTTTTAAGGTACCAGGAAGGCAGTGGAAACCCCAAAAGGTGGGATTAAAAAAAATAGGTGGGCGGATCTCCTCTTCTATATATAGTATGTAATTAAAATAACTGGTATTGCCTCTTCAGCCCACAAATATTTATAAAACTAGAAATGAAATTTAATTACTACTAATCTAAGTCATAAATATTATTATCAGTTTTCTGTAATATATTAAATATATTACATGATAATAAATGAGTCATTAAATTGACTCATAATTCCCACAAATATTAATTGAACCTTGAATATTTTAATATTCATTCAAATAATATTTTTCATGTGTTTAATTTAAAGCTTGTAAATGAATTTAATAAATAAAATTCAATGCTCATTATTCTTAACATGAATAATATGAATTTATTTATTGAATTAGTGATCATATCTCCTTGGAAAAATCCCAAACCCTAGTGGTGGGGACCACCATGCCTAATATACCTATTCAACTAAATAAGGAATATTCTTGAATATGCTATTGTGTGTGACCCTCTAGGCCCTTATATCGATAGTAGTGAATACTATTCACAGATGAAGAGAAAGATCTAGAAACCCATCATGGCCCTTAAAGAGATAAGGATTGTCACAATAGCAACAAACACCATATGTACACATACTATGTAATATAATCCCTTTGTCTTTAATATATCATAAATTAGGACACACACCCGTGTCGTCACCCTTTTTCTTGATTTATTATTTATTGATCTAACTGGATGGATTTACCATTGACTGCCATGACCATGGTCTTATGAAGGTACTACTATCCAGATCAACATGGCTTGAGATATATAACTTCCTTAACTTGGATGTAAAAAATCCTTTCTTGACCATTCAACCAATGTCATGCCACCAATGATGCAACCAAAACAAACTACCTCACCATAATTTCAATATCACGGTTTTCATCTTGCATTAAAGTACACAATCAAATGGAATACATTGGTAATGATCTTAAGTTAGGAGACCATTACACATGTTTATAGATATGAACATAGAATGACACCCAAAACTTGTGATATTCTTATTGGTGGGTCTGTACTCATGATATCTATACTCTAGATCACCAAGTGCGAACTTCATGAGAATAAGTCTCAATACTTATGAGCCTCCAACACCTGATAGTCAAACATCTACTATGTCTAGTTAGTGATATGTATCTAGACCATATTACCTTTGTTTAAGATTAGTGTTATAGTATATCAAGGTTCTCATTATAGCCTGATATTTTCTATAACCTTTTGATATAAAAATTAATATTTGTACATTACCATTAAATAGTGGATGTAGAAAATTCTACACTATAATGGTAAGAATACATCATGTATAACTAACTGTATACACAATATGGTAATGAAAAGCACTATATAGGTGGATCTAGGGGACACAATATTTCATCACTCCTACTTGCACTAGAGATAACTTGCTAACCAAACTTGTTATCTACTCACATGAAAAGAATATATTTTTGTTGAGTAGTAGCTTTAGCTGCTGAGCTTTCCATGTTTCCACTATGTGTCATTTTTAGTTATTTGCGACCTCATCTCCTTTAGTAAAACTTCTCAAGAGATGGTTTCCCTGAGTATATCCCTTTTGTTCACTATCATAACTTGAAATCATGGCTAGTAATAATATCAAAATTTTTATTATGGTATTTTTTTACTTACTAGATGTGATTCCAAGAATTGGAACAAATTGTTTCATTTACCTTCTTCTTAAATATCTCAAAAGCTACAATGTACTCGATATTTGGAGGTATGGATACCACTAAATTATATAATATTGTCTCTCTCATCACCTTATCCTAACTATGATATTAGATCACATGGATCTAAGGAAGACTAGATTTTGTCCCTTGAAAACTAGTATCATTTCTTCTCCACTTACCAGGTACATATCTTTTGTACTTGCTGAAGTATAAGAGGATCGTTCTGACTTCTTCATTTACAGTTCTCCTGGATATAACTAATATTTTACTACTATAAAGTATATCCTAACAATATTAGTTATTGTACATACAATAGAATACATTATTGATCCATCACTAAAGCATATAGAATTCAAATCACCATGTTAATCTCTCCCCATGTCCCAAACATGTAATCTTGGAGAGATTGTGCTATGTGATATTAGTAACAATTCTCTCTTGAATTCTTCCAACTTTTATTTTTCAATACCATGTCACGATATGTACGATTGACTAGGTCCAATCAACCTTTAGATCCAACTCAGTAGATCTTATTCCCTATAACTTAGGTTGCTAATTTAAGTCAATCATTAGAGAATAACTTTCATATTGGTCTTAACTAACATAAAGACCAATCTATTTTGCATATATTGTTGAACATATTTTACTTGGAAAACACCATCGCTCCCATTAACCTCTAGTAGACTCATGTAATTCATTCATTCCAATAGAATATTCTATAATAACGTTTCTTAATTCAATCCTTAACTAGATTTTAGTAACATTCAACCTATATTAGCATTCTGTGACATGACTATCACTTTCTGGTTACGTCATATAGACACCTTTCACAAATGGTGATCATGAAATCCAATGCTAAATAAAATTATCATTGATATTATCTATGAAAATTAAAATTATAATGGATTTAGGCATAATTAATTAGTGAAACCAATCGATCCTTATCGGTACTATGCTTGTACCATCCCTGTATTAACTCATTTGAATACCCACCGTAGTATTCAAAATAATAAGTCCCTTTTTCACTTTAATACATGGAATCCATTATTGAATTTTAATTGGTCTTGTAAATCTTTTATAATTTCCATATAATTATTACCTATAGGAAATATTATTCACAGTGTATAATAGATCACCATCTGTAGTTAATACAAAAACCATCACCATGGTTTTATCCTTCCTAAACAGTATACGTTTCTAGAACACTCTGTTCCACATGTGCTTATAGAACTAATTCCTGTAGCAACTATTTGTGCATCTCAAGCATTGACTAAAACTGAGTCAATATGGACCCCACTATCTCAAAAGAGATGTGGACCCTCTTATAGAACTGTAGTCAATCACTTGACTATTAATTTTCTATCTTAAGGATTTATGTAATATATTAATAAAATGTTAGTATAATTACAATAGATACACAATGTGTTTGTTCCTGATGAAAGTTTTTTTATGTACTAAAAAAATCTTTGCATCCAAACACATGGTGTTATGAAATAATGAATTTCTATCATAATACAACTGTTATGATATCCATTAGTCATAATATTTGGCATAAGGTTATGGGAAATCACCATTATTTGCGAAGCATAACATGAAATATAATGGAAGTTTCTACAAATTGCAACATTGATGCTCCTTACATAATGACTCTAATATAGAAAATGTTCATTTAAGAATTTCTCCATGCTACATTTTTTTATCAATGTTGACAAGTAAGACTTCATTATCAATCCTCATTATGAACATCAATGTTGTGATGTAGATAAGGTAATGTGCTTTAGGAATTACTCCACACTACATTATCATGATCGATAATTGCGTAGTCAATATATTATTCATCATGCCGGCTCGAAGCAACTCATATCTTCTTACCATGAAATTAATTCACTTTACCATTCCTTAATTACTTCAAGTAATCTTATTAAGTAAATATATACCTCTAGATTATTCATGGAATAGTTCATGCTCTCTAGTTGAACTAATTCTAAAATCTTTGTGGAATACCTTTATTTATAAAGGTTTTTTTGTCTAAACTAAAGACATAGACAATACCAAAGGTGTTTAGCTTTACCAAGCCTAAATACCTGACTTGGTATATTCTTGACATCCACTTTTATTTTTACTTGACAATGAATTATCATGCCACAACTAGGTATAAGTCTTACAATTTATATTCATCAGGTAATGCCTATGATTCATGTGTTACTAAACTATTACTTGAGTATTGTAAAACAAAACAACATTCATTCCTAAACCTGGAATAATGTATCCTTATATCCAAAGGACACATGAGATTAATGATTTTGGTCATACTCAATAATAGTTCTACAAGAATCTTTCACTTGGAAATAAATAAGTCACGTACTTCTCACCACTGGCCTAGGTATCACCCTTTCTCAGCCACTTGGAGAATACACCTGACTTCTAGTAATATTTATATACTTATTTGGTTAATGTATATCAATAAAAATATGTGATAATCATATTGTATTGAATACCCAAGTAGTAAAACCGAAACATTACATTGATGAATATTCCTAAAGAAGAAGTTGTAACTTTCTTCTTAAATTAATTTTATTTATTTTACCTTCCATAGTTTTATTTTATAATATGCAATGAAAATAACCTCTATTAATATTTCTTACATTGAAGGATGTTGCGAATGTGCTTATGAAGTTACTTTCCTTTGGCCTTTTCACCTTGTCTTTCAATTTATTCTACATAATAATTAAATATTAATATGTATTTTATATTATTATTTACTTGGAAAACATTTACCTAAATAGGTAATGAAGCATTTACTCAATAATTTTTCATTTTTTAACTTTAAAAGAGACTTGAGTAAAGGGGTAAAATGATATTATAATATTATTTATTTAAAGATCATAACCCACCTTTCAATTTACACAGATACAATTTAACCATTACATATTCATATCATTGCTTCACTTTCTCCTTGCAAACCACTTGGAGATGAGACTTCATGTTATATCATTCATGTCCTGATGTAGCGACCACAACTAACACCGGATTATGATGAAAGAATAATGACATAACTATCATATGATTTTTACATTAGTCTCCTGTAATAAATTTCACCCTCACTTCTTGAGGTAGTTTAACAGGTGTTGGAGATAATGGCACCTTGAGTTTCCTATATCACAGTACTATGCACAAGCACATGTATTATTCTTGGATACTCATGCCAGTGAGGACGTTTACTCTTTCCATTTTATCATAGTTTATTTTTTGTGGTATAGCTTACCATTTTTCTAAAAAAGTAAATTTTACAGATTAGTACTTTTATCACGATTACCAATTTAGACATTTTGATTAATTAATTAAATCATTAAATGGCTCCCATTATTTTATCAAATTCTAAGAACCCTATATTCTATAATCGAAATACTCTATCGCTTGAGTAATCTAGAAGAAAGGATCTCTAAACCTCCCCTCATAGCCTAAAAGCTATGGATATGGCACTACTCAGAGGTTTCAAGGTATGCTTTTGGCTAGCCAACCACATTAACTCATGGTTCCTTGATCTCTTGAGTGAAGTACCAGCTTTTAAAATCAAAACTTGATTTACTCAATTCTTGACTCTAAAATGATAGTACGTTAGCTATGGATAATCCTTAAAACCACTTTAGTTAAGTCAACCCACTGCTTTCATAAGAACTCCTTGATAGTAAGAGGCACCCTAATATATGGCATGATTGGAACCCCAAACACCAAGTTTTGTCCAAATTCAAATGATGGAAGGTGGTTCAGACTTAATATTTCTTTTATAGATTTATTATTTTTAATGTGATGAAAGAAATCATTTACTATTTTCTAAGCATGTACTATGTGATCACACTCACAACTGACCATGCAATAAATAGATAAATTCATCGCGTCACATGTTCATTTTATCTTGAATGCTTGTTTATTATTACTCTATGTGTTGGTGCGTTAAGTACACATAAAAAAATAAAACCATACAAAAATAAAATGACGACCTGATTATGATCTAGTACTAATTGTTGATATGTTGAGTGAATAATGAACCAATCTAGACCCTAGGGGTAATACCTTGATTTACTTAACTTGTGACTCTAATTGAAGCATATGCTCATCAAATGAATCTAACTCCTATATGGTGCATCGCTATCACTTGGCACGAACTGCATCACTGCTCGTCTAATCATTATAAAATAATAATCACACATAGGTGAGGGGGCCTCAGGAGTAAAAATATAACTTTGAGTTAGACACATAGGTCCTTATACTTATAATAACACTGAAAAGAATCACAGATCAAAGTTTAATTAAACTCATTATTACAAAACCATTGTAATAATTTAATTAAATAAAAACAGACAAAACATGAAATGGTCGGTTCATGGCTCATGATTAGTCAATACACATTAACTCGTGTATTTAAAATAAATGTAGAATTAAAATTAAACTTGTATTCAAATAATAATCAAGGTAATTATAATTTAATTAAAAATTCAATCATATTTTTAATTCAATATTTACATCATTCGGTCCCAATTAATTAATTTAATTTTAAAAAATAATAACCAAAAAATTAAATAGAAATCCATATTAAAAAACTTTGGATGGACGTAAATTGTCTATTTAAGCTCGGATTGTAAATCTGTCCGCGACGTTGGGACTGTGACAACACCCTCTTTTAAACTTATTGAAAATTTAATTTTTCTTTGGCTTAAAATTTTCACACATCCCTATAATAAAAATTGAAGGTACTGGGAATGCAAGGAATCCCAAAAAGGTGGAATTTTATAAAATTTCTCAGGTGGGAGGCTATCTTCTATATATAGTGTGTAATTAAAATACTAGGTATTGCCTCTCCAGCCCCCGAATACTTAACGCACTATAAAAGATATTTTATGACTACTAATCCAAGTCATATATATTATTATCATTTTCCTATAATATATTAAATATATTACGTGATAATAAATGACTCATTAACTCGACTCGTCATTCCCCCAAATATTAATTAAACCTTGAATATTTTAATATCTATTAAAATAATATTTTTCATGTATTTACTTTAAAGCTTATAAATACATTTAATAAATAAATTCAATACTCATTATTATTAACTTGAATAATATAAATTTATTTATTTCATTGTTGATCATATCCCCTTGGAAAAATCATGGACCTCAGTGGTGGGTCTCACCATGTCCAATATACCTATTCAACTGAATAGGGAAAATTATTGTATACACTATTGTGTGTGACCCTCTAGACCCTTATCTTGATAGTAGTGAATCCTATTCACATACAAAGATTGGGATCTGGTAACCAATCATGGACCCTAAAGAGATATGGATTTTCACAGTAGTGACAACCGACCTACGGACACATAATGTGTAATATAATCTCTTTGTCTTTAATATCTCATAATGCAGGACACACACTCGTGTCATAACCCTTTTTCTTGATTTATTATATATTGATTAAACTTGATAGCTTTACCATCAACCACCATGGCCATGGTCTTATGAAGGTACTCTCGTCCTTATCAACATGGCCCAAGATATATTACTTCCTTAACCTATAAGCCATAAATCCTTTCTTGACCATTCAACCAATGTCATGCCACCAATGACGCACCCAACACAAACTACCTAGCCACTATTTCAATATCATAGTTTTTTTTTTCATTAAGATATGCAATAAAATTTTATACATAGGTATTGATCTCAAGTTATGAGACCATTACACATGTATGTAGATAGGAACATCCAATGATACCCAAAACATGTGGTGTTCCTATTGGCGGGTTTGTCCTCAGGATCTCTCTACTCGAGATCACCAAGTAAGAACTTCATGAGAATAAGTCTCAATGCTTATGATCCCATAGCACCTGATAGTTAAACATCTACTATGTCTAGTTAGTGAGATGTATCTATATAATAGGTCCTTTATTTAAGATTAATGTCATAGTATCTCAAGGTTCTCATTATATTCTGGGATCTACTATAACCTTTTTATATGACAATCAATCTTTGGACATTAACATTAAATAGTGGATGAAAAAATGTATACACTATAATGGTAAGAATACATCATGTAAAAATAACTGTATAAACAATATGATAATCAAAAGAACTGCATATTTGGGTCTAGGGAACCCACTATTTCAACACTTTCTACACTTGATAGTGCCTTATTTGATACTGGTGCCTCTCGTTATATGCCCAACATTTTAATGGTTTGAGCCTGACGGTGGAGTTTGGGAGTAGGGTTATGATGATAGATACACCTTTGGGAGTACGTTTGAGAGACATATGTTTGTGCAAGGTGTGTTCTCTCGAGGTTGGGGAGTATCATTTCAGTTGTGATCTTTATATCCTTAACATGTCTGGCTTAGAACAAATTATTGGAATGGACTGGTTAGCATCATACAAAGACCACATTGATTTATACCGAATGAGAGTTCCTTTTATATATCCCGAGGGTAACAAATATATTCACCATGAAGAGTGGGATATCAAGGCAGGCTGAGTTGGTCCATCTCATCAGCAACTGGTGGAGATCACTACACAGGTTGCTAGTCTATTTCTAAATATCAAGGATGTAAAGCATGATGTACTTCCACCCATAGTGGAAGTGTTTTAGGATGTGTTTCATAAACAATCCTTAGGGATTCAACCCAATAGAGACGTGGAATTTACAATTGATCTCATGTTAAGGGGTTGATCTAGTTTCTATTCCACCATACAGAATGACACCAATAGAGATTCAAGAGATTAAGACTCAACTGGTAGAGTTGATGGATAAGGGTTTATATATATAAGTATTCCACCTTGGGTTCACTATTTTTGTTTGATAAGAATGTTGATGAGACTTTGTGATTATGTATTGATTACCAAAAGTCAAACTAGATGACTGTGAAGAACTAGTATCCTCTTCCGCGCATCGATGAATTTTTTGACTAGTTGAGAGGAGTTTGTTTTTTCTCTAAGATTGATTTGAGATCAGGGTATCATCATCTCAGATTTTGACCTTATGATATATCGAGGACTACTTTAAAAAGCAGGTGTGGACTATATGAGTTCCTTGTGATGCGGTTTGGGTTAAAGAATACACCAATATTTTTTATTTCCTTGATGAATAGAATATTACACCCGTACTTGGTTCAGTTTGTGGTAGTATTTGTGGATGAAATATTGGTGAACTAAAAGACTCATGATGATCATTTCCAACATCTTACCATCGTCCTGATTACACTAAGAGAACATAGGCTATACACCAAGCTATCTAAGTGTTAGTTTTGGATTGACTAGGTACACTTCTTAGGTCACGTCATCTCATAAAAAGGTGTGTTAGTAGATCTAGATAAATTTCAAGCAGTGGTTTCTTAGAAGAATCCAAAAGAAAATTCAATATCCATAGATTTCTAGGGTTGGAGGGTTATTGTAACCCCCTAAACATTTTATGGTATGTTTCTCTTAAATACACTATATTCATTAGATAGCCTATATTTCATGAATCACTGAGCCTCTATGGAATAAAACAAGGTTACTTATAAGAGATATCCATAACCTAGCCATTAAACTTAAATTTTCTAGCTCTGTGATTTGAATTTTTAAAATATGACATACACGGTTGTGTTCAAGATGATATTTAGAGTCTGATAGAATTAACTTAATTTTCTGTGAATAGTAACATTTCTGTATGAATAGTAACCTACCCATATGAATAGTAACTTATCCTTATGAATAGTAATATTACTCTTATGAATGGTATCCATACCCTTGATTGTATAAATGAATTTAGGCACCTTAAAAACGAAGATGAATATTTTAAGTGTTTATATATTTCTATTAAATAATGATTTAATTAAATATTTAATTAATCATATTTAAAAAATTATTTTTGAAAAATGGACTTCATTTTTGGATTCTACACATCGAAAAATGGTTAGGGTGAATTTTTGGTATTTTTTTTAAATACTTGAATTTTTGGTGAATAGTAAAAATACATTAATTTACCGTATAAATACATTATAATTTAAATTAACTATTCCTAGAATCATGAGTGATGTAAGCACCCAAATATCAAACTCACATGCATATATTACTATTATTGGTCATGGAATACTCACTATTTATTATCTTGAAAGGAAATAATAAATTAATGATTATAATATTAAGAAAACTCCTCTCCCCTTCACTATATAAACCACCCTCACCCCCTCTTCCTCCCACACCACTCAAGCTTTAAGTCTTCCCTAAATTCTTCCAAATACTCTTCCCAAGCCCTCTCCCCACGTCCAAGACCTACTGGTCTCACCAAAAGGCAAAAAACAAAGGCCTTAAAGAGATTATCAAGGAGTAGTACTCAAGAGGTGAACCTTTCTTCTCGTTTCTTTCAATTTATTTTAAAAAGTTCCATTCTTTTGTTCTCCCTTATCACCTCCACTCATAAAAATTCCATGATAATTCTAGTACCTTACATGTACTGGATTTTCATTATGCTAATGGAATATTTCATCATAATATCTCTTCTCCCCCCCTTTTATACAATAAATGCAAACATCGTCCGAGATGTGATAATTTATCACACTCAAGGAAGATGGGTTTTCAATTTGCATTACTATACTAAATACTAGTAATTAAACTTTTGAATGGTTGAACCAGGTCATAATATATGTATTTTATCTTGATTAATGTTCTGGAATCCTTACACATTCATAATATGGAATAATAATACAAAACAAGTTTATAGTGCACAAAACCACCAAGCCAAATTCAAGTGTTTATTTTTAACTCATGGAATGAGTCATCCTCATGGTATATAACCAGAATCATTATAAGATCATTTATATCTTTTTAATTTCACTAATAATTTATATTAACAATTCTTTATGTTTAGCCATATTTAAAACAAACATCCATTCATGAATACAAGTAAACAGATCATGAAAACCAAAGAAGAAAATGCTACCAAAACAATAAAATTGAATCTCTTAAACCATAAAAAAGGACATTAATGAACCTCATAAGGTCATAAAAAATCAATTAAATTTTTATTAGGTTCTGTAAATATTAATTAATGAATCTAAATTTGATTATTTACATCATTAAGAACGATGAAGAACACCTTCAAGCATAAGGTAAGGGATCCTATCTCTCACTTTTGTTCAAGAATCTCCCCTATGTTGTGCTGTTTTATTTTTAATGCATAATGATGGGGTATGTTTTCACACCTCCAACATACTTCCCTTATTACATATAAATAATTGGATACCCCTTTACCACTCATTAATCCCTCGCAAGAACACTCGTTACCATGCCGAAATGTTTGTAAGGGGTTTTCTCATCTCACTTTCAATTCGGTGGGATTTCCATTGTTCGCCTCTTATTTCTTGTATGTGGTATAGGTGTACTTCCATTTTATATATTTTATCATGATTCTATTTATATTCATGGTATTCTGTGATTCGTTTCATGGTTATTAAATTTTCATACGACTCAATTGAATACAACGTGGTAATGAGATTTGTTTCAATTTTCACTTCGTTGTGACTTGCTTTGTATTGTGCACCTACTCTTTATTATGTATTGTACTTACTGCCCATTTCAGATAAAATTTAAATTGAAATTATATTCCATTTAAATTTCCATATTCTCATATCATGGATATTATTATTTTCTAATCCGTATACCATCTTACATACAATATTTATTTTGAGTGTTGTTTTGACTGTGGAAATATTTAAGAATTTTTATCCTATATTCTATATGGATAATGTAAATTCATATTGATCTTGTGTTGAATTTATGTATAAATAATTCTTTGGATTCGGAGAAGGGTGGGGCCCTCTATAGCCCGTCGATGCATCAGTAGGTCTCATGAGACAATTAGTTTGGTGAAAAACCCTTTGAGTTTGTTTCCAGAAATTAGACGGGCTTCTACCCATAGAACTAAACCGTTTTTACGGTATTATGGTATCATGTGCCAGATACATGACTTTAAATTAATAATAATTCTCTTTATTCATTATCAGTTATTACTATCCATGAGGTTTTCACTATTACAAAATCTATGGATGCAGTTTCATTCTCATTTTATTAATGGCATGAGTTTTTCATTTGTTCACCATGTCATTTTGATTATGTCAAATTGTTTACAATTTGGTAATTACTGATTCATGCTTCCACTATTTTTAACCCTTACTGAGAATTTGATCTCATCCCTTTCATTGTTTACTTTCAACAGGTGATGAAGAGGAGATCATTTATTGAGTTCTTGTGGATGTAGTCTTTAGTTTTTGTTATGTATCGTATTTTGTAACATTTTCCAATGTAATTTGAGTTACATCTATGTATCTAGTTTCTTAAAGACTACCAAACTGATCGTTCCATCAAGATTTTCATTCATTTTAACCATGCCAATGTACTTAGTAATGCACCAGCTCTGGTCTAGAGGGGTTGGGACGTTACAGTTGTTATCAGAGGAAGTTTAGTAGAAAACTTGAAAACTAGATTAGAAAGCATAGATTAGGGAACAAAGCCCTAAGGTAGTATTTCAAGATTAACATACAAGAACGTCTTGAAATTTTTGTAAGGAATATATTATGTGAATATTTCTTGCAAATACATCTCTATCTGGATACGAGCAAGTAGAGGTGACTCTGGCACGGATGTACCTTGGAGTGAAAGCTCTGACAAAGAGTTTTGGGTTTGACCTGGGGTATCTTGGTACATGACAACAGGCCTTGCTGCACTCTTGGCTATAACACCCCCAGGGGATATGCTTAGGACAATTTATATTTTCTTTACAAGCCATTATGAAGGATTGAAATGTAAATTATATCTCAAAAAACGATTTTTCTTATTATGGGTTTAGCCATGCGTAGGATCTCAATTTATGCCAAGTATTTTGTTAAGTTAAGATTATAAATTATTATTCATACCCTAATATAGTGTGTTCCATTATTTAAAAATGGCATCTAACGGAAGAAGGGGAATGAATACTCATGGGAAAGGTCGGGATCTCCCCACTGAGCAAGTCAACACAGTCAATGTTGGAGCTGATCAGATCATGACCATATTGGGAAAAATTACCCAGGTTGTAACAAATAACCATTCCACACCTGTGTTGGATCATTTCATGTGGAAGAAGCCCCCATCTTTCAGTGGGAATAATAATCCAGTGGTTGCTGAGCAATGGTTCAAGCCCTTGAAAATATATTCATGGCATTAATATGTAATGAAAATGAAAAGGTAGTACTGACAGTATATTGTCTCAAGGGTGATGTTGATCAATGGTGATCCTTGATTTATAATAACACAGAGGAAGAAGAAATAGAAAATATGGAATGGATGACTTTTAAGGAAATATTCTTTGAAAAATATTTCCCTCGTGAGAAACGAACCAAAATGAAGAGAAAATTCCTTGGCTTAAAGAAAAGGGAAGAAGAAAATTTTGGAGAGTATGAGGCTACCTTCACAAGGCTAGCCGGGTATATCGTAGATTACGTACGTGACTCGAGAGACAAGATTGATCATTTATTTTAAGGTCTTAAGACAAGTCTTCTAAGAGCACTGGCTTCTCAAACATTTTCATCATATGATGAAATTGTATCAAGTTACTGTAGACGCCGGAAAAGTCCGTTGTTCCCAAAAAAAGCTCCGGATGCGGAAAGCGAGGTCATATTTGGAGTCGGAAGCATGTTTCGGAGGGCCCGGAGGTCTTGCGCGGAATTTTGGAGACCCGCGCGCAAAGTTGATGAGCCGCGCGCAAACCTCCCGGGTTGCGCGCAATGTGCTGGACCGGCGCGCAATTTTGCGCGCCCGTGGCCCGCGCGACTCCCTTGCGCGCCGGGGCCGATTCCGCGCCCGCGAAAAGAATTCCGCGCCCGCGACCCGGATTCCGCGCCCGGGGTTGCCTATAAATATAAGGCGACCCCCGACGTTTTGAGGGTTGCCAGAATTCGGAAGGTCTCTCGTGCGCGCAATCCAACCCCTTCCGCGCGCAATGCCGATCTTCAGGTAACCTCTTTTCTTTCGCGCAAGAAAGCCTTGGGGTTCGCCTTCGCGCGCAATCCCTTAGGCTCCTTTCCTTTGAATAAATATTCACCCAAAGGCATTCGCACGCAAAAGAAGCCTCTTGCGTGCAATTGCCCCCGGGGTGCGCGCAATCCAGCCCGATTGCGCGCACCCCCCCCCCCCCCTTTTCCAAAGTGGCCATTCATTAGAGAATGAGTCGTTGCCCCCGTGCGCTATCCGAAGCCCGGTGCGCGCAATCTCTATCATTCGCGCGTAAAGTGCTGGCCCAATCGCGTGCCAGCCCGCCCATTTGCGCGCCGACCCGCGGTATTGCGCGCAAAGCTCCTCTTTTGCGCGCAAACCGTCAGGGTCGTCCCCTTTGACCCCCTGAGGGTACCCGCCTGCGTGGCACCCGACGGCCCTCATCCCGGGTGCCCGCACCGTGCGTCGTCTTCCCGTGCGGCCCCCTTAGGCTCGCGCGAAGTGACACGGACCTATCGGCGGCTTCAACGTCCCGCACGACGTTAAACTGCACTTCGTCCCAGCTACAAGACGTTAAACTGTACGCTATTCGTCCTGCACGACGTTAAACTGTAATTCGTCCTGCATGACGCTAAACTGCACCACGTCCTGCACGATGTTAAACTGCATACGTCCAAGCTGCATGACGTTAAAATGCCTAGCCCCCATCGTCCGCACTGCAAGACGTTAAACTGCCAAGCATCTTCGTCCTCAACACACGACGTTAAACTGTACTTCATCCGGCAAGACGTTAAACCGTCCGCTTCGTCCTCAACACACGACGTTAAACTGTACTTCGTCCAGCAAGACGTTAAACCGTCCGCTTCACCCGATCCCGTGCCTCGCGCGCAGGGTCCTCCCGGTTTGGATGTGGCCCCCACCCGCTCGTCTCTGCAGGGATGTCGGGATTGGAGTGGCCTTCACCCACGGGGGTAGAGTGTTGCAAACAGAACGAACTACGTGGACTTTGATCCCTGTCTTCTAAACAGGGTACGTAGGAAGCCTCTCCGAGGTTCAAGCCCACCACCTGGTCGTCCCGGTCGTATTTACGTCGGTTCGTCCATCAGTGGACCCCTCCCGGGTTCACACTTGCGTTGATTCACCTATGAATCCGCCTCTGTGGGGGACTGCACGTGTGTATCTCCATTGTGCTTCCCCACGGCCTCGATCTCTTCGTGAGTCGGCTTGCCAACGTCCAGCATGACGTAAAACTGTGATCCACCCGGCCGTTCCATCCCCCTCTGTGCGAGGTGGTTCGGTTCAATCCTCCGCCCGGCGGCCTTGACCTCTTCGTGAGTCGGCTTGCCGACGTCCAGCATGACGTTAAACTGTATATCCGAACTACACTGACTTTGATCCGCGCTAACGCACGGTACGTAGGAATCCCCTACGGGGTCCAAGCTCTTCACTCCATTATCCATCCTGATCCTTACCCGGGCCGCCACATCCCGGTGGGGTAATGCCATTTCATTCCACTCCACTTCATTCGGGAAGCAGCCCATGTGCTGGCCCCAGCGTCGGAGGTTCCCCTCAAGGGGTTCTGTCATCTGATCCACTCCTCGTGTTGATCAGTCCGATGCCGTCTCCGCTGGACGTTAAACTCGCGGCATACCCCGTGTTAAACATGGGAAGCTGAGGAAAACCTCAGGTAACACAGTTCCCCGCACCCAGTGCGGGATGCCTCAGGCCATCACGCCTTCGAGAAGCCCTATTAGGGACGGAAGGCAGACATGTAGAGGCGCTGTGTTAGGACACGCCCCCAACACCCAGAGCCACCCGGTCTCCTCACCGCAGGTTGCTGCCCCGACCAGACTCCTTGGAGCGTCTGGGCGGAAGCAGCGTAATTAACCGGTGTCCATGAAGATATGGCGCCGGGAACGAGATTCACGAACATTCTTAAATCTATGAGGGAGACCCGGATTAGGCGACGAGTTCCGAGGAGACGTCCACGGAAGGAGGAGCCGACGTCCCATCATCCCGGTTTCGATCAAGGAGCAGACGCCCCTGAATAAGGGACGGATGCCGCCCGCCTTTGGAAAGCGGGACTGCGGGACCACAAGCCGCGCGCCCATCCCCTCGGGTTGACGGGTGCACGCGTGAACGCGTCCTGGCGGAATAGCGTAACCCGACGCACATCCGCACCAAAACAGAAAAATGGTGAACCCGACGTGAAACTCTTCTCCTCCATACGAAGACCGATGGCTTTCAGAGGTGTTGGAAGACCAGCATGCTGCTCAACCGAGCATTCAGTTTTACCCGCCAGGGGCTGAGGAAGGGAACTCGGGCACTCCGTCTCGCGACGTCGAGGGCCTGGGTCCCCCCCACGGAAGGCGTCGTGGCACTAATGGTTGGTTGTCGATTCCTTTTCATGTCAGTGTTAATGGGTTCTTCTCCCTGCTTTCAGAAATCAGGTCGCCCAATCCAGTGCCCGATCACCATCCGCCCACTGGCGTAGGGGTAGGGGAAACACCGACGCGACTACTCCGCGCGGTCCCGCCCGTTCCACAGCCGTGCCAGCAGCCGCAGCTGCGGGGCAACCACGCCCTCTCTCCCCCTCAGAGGTCATCCAAAGAAGGGTGATCAACAACTTGGTGCGGAGATATGAGGAAGAGGGAGTCATCCCCACCAGGGACATGGCTCGCCTAGACCTCGAGGGAGCTGCACCTCGCCACCAACGCCGCCCCCGAGGGCCGCGCAGGGAGGCACCGCTGCCTACCTCGACGTCCAACCGCTTCGGGAGTTTATCCCCGGAGCGCTCCGACAACTCCTTCCCCTATGAGGATGAGGTGGAAGATGCCCGGGACCACCCTATCCGGGATTCTCCCCAGGGATCCGCGATGAGGGCTCCTGTCAGGCCACGACGACATCGCCGCCAGACCTCTCAAGTCGAAGAACAGGCTCTCCACCTGCCCGCGCCGCTCATCCCGACTCGTCTGTCCCGACGCCAACGTCGGGCGCGAGCGGAAGAGGATGCCCACCTTGGGGCCCTAGCAACAGCGGCCGCGTTGTCTCAAGCCACTGCTGGCTCCAGTTGCCAGGCCCCTGCACATCCTGAGCAGGGGCACTTCTATGCCCGACCCGGATCGAGGCCCCGACCGCCCCAAAGGCAGGTTGGGTTGACTCTCCCGGTTGCTGGTACAGACAATAGCCACCGCGGACCACCTCGTGGTAGCGTTATTCACCAACAGGGTCTACTCCGTGTGGCCGATCCAAGAGGCATGGGTCACCCCGCCTTCTGATCTCGGCCCGGAGGCCTGCCCGGAATCATCTCTCCCCGCGTCCCCTTTGATATCTGTCCCGGTGCCCCTCGCACCTTGGTTTCCAGTCCTCTTGGCCCCAGCACCAGTGCGGCCGGAGGACGCCATGATAGAGATCATCCATGGCCCGAAGAACCACCCAGGGGCAGGAGGGTGAGGCATCGACGCCGAGGGAAGAATGTTACGGAATTCCGGACAGAGATCCGACCGGTTCGTTTCTCTGATACAGAGGCGGAGTATGATTCGGCGACAGAGCCCTCCCCCCAATCCCACCTGTCAGGGGCAGGGGTAGGAATGCGGCACGTCAGCCTCGTACTTCCCGAGAGCGAGATCGATATGATCCCCGCTTATCTCCGAAGGTATATCCGGAGTAGCGAGGGCCTGGTAGACCCCCAAGGATCAAGCTTGCGGTTGGTACCGGCCCCTCTGGAAGCGCCTTCTGCCTCGATCGGAGAAGCCGGAGACCTTTTCTGGGGACCGACGGTCGAACCACGATCTAGTGCACCCTCGGCGAGCACCGACGCTACGGCAGGATTTTCGCTCGCCGGCTCGTCCTATCATGATGTGGTAGCCAGGGCACCGCCACCCTCAGAGGGCGGCCCGGGATATGGAGGCCAATCGGCCTGCTCGCCGTATTCACCGCCGGCCAGCCCGTCGGCCCGGCGGCCCGCCTCGGCACCACTACCGGTTCCCCGTCCATTCCCAGTCATTGAAGAGGACCAAGGAGACCTGGGTCCCGAGTTTGAGTCGTGGAGCTTCTGGACCGTCCTTGCAGAGGGCCACTTCCCTGAGAAGTTTTGGCCAGTCGCAGGACTGGACTTTGATGCACCCGAATCGCTCACCCCGGATGAGTTCGAATGCTTCCGCCGAACTCTCCGGGAGACTCACTCCCGTCTTCACCGCTTACAAATGCCATATCCCGGGAGTCAAGTGCACCTGGAGGATATTGGTGAGCAGTGTCGTCAAATTGACCTGGCCATGCTCCCCGCGGTTCGGCACCCCGGGTCATTTGGGCACCATGAGGCCCTCCAACAATGATGCGTTGAGTGTTTTCAAGTACTCCGCAAGGTTATCGAGGAAGCCACTCCCCACGTGTATATCCGTGGATGGGGGCAGTACGCTTCCCTACGCTTCAGTGCGATTCGCCGACAGCCCGATTCACTGGGTGGCCCTGAGGGTACATCCCCAGGGACGGAAACAGTCAATATGGATAACCTGTCGGGGAAGGGGAACGGTTTGGAACTTCTCGACGAGGGCTCTCCCTCCGAAGACAAGCCGTCGTTGGATCCATCGGTGAGAGTTACTCGTCACCAGAGGAACCTCCTGGGACTCCCCGCACCCACTGAAGCACTGACGTTGAGCCGAAACGTCAGCAAAGGTAAAGAGAACAGCGAGGCTATAAAGCCCGCCGACCCATCCGCCTCCACGCAGAGGGCGGATGAGGATCCCGAGAAGGCTATGCTACGTCAACAGCTCGCCGAGCAGAAGAAGCTGGTTGACCAGCTCCTCGCCGAGCGCGCTGCAGAGCAGCGGCCTGACTACGGTGATCCTAGGCCAGGACAGCAGGGACAGGAACAACCACCCCTCGACGAGGCTCTCCCGGGCAACCGTGATTATGCCGTGTTCGCCGACAGGAGAGAGGCCATTGCCTATGGCAAGAGGGCGCGGTATGTTTCGCCACACCCTCCCGAGCGGCGTGACTACCTGAGAGACCCCGCTCGGATTCCTCCCGCTGCCCCAAGGGCCGCTCCGCCCGCCATCCCACGAGCTGCCGAGTTTGACGACCCGGTTGACGACCCGATTGAAGGGCCATGCAATGCGCTCGTGGTTAGAGATCCTCGCCAGGACTGGAACCCATGTCCGGACGATCCGATGGCGGCACTCATCGCCCGCTTGGAGGCCTTGGAGACTCGGCAAGTGGCAATCCCACCGGACGGCAAGCCATACCCAGCATGGGTGGATGACATGCCGGCACCTCCGGGATTCGGGAATCCCACTTTTTCCCCCTTCAACGGGACTGGAGATCCGCCACAGCATTTGGCCCATTTCAACTCGAGGTGCAGGCCTATGCTGGGGACTCCGGCGCAGCAAGAGGCCGCTAAGCTTCGCTGCTTTGTCCAGACACTGGAAGGGCCAGCATTTGTCTGGTACAGCCAGCTCCCCGTCGGGTTGATAACTAGCTGGGAGGACCTTCGTAGACAATTCCTCTACCAGTTCAGTTCCACGACCCGGAAGACGAGTATCGCAGACCTCTTCAAGTGCAAGCAGAGGCCTGATGAGCGAGTCGCGGACTTCGTCGCCCGATGGAAGGGTCTCACGTATTCCCTTGACATGACATTGACTCAGGAGCAGTTGCTGAAAATGTGCGTCGGGAACGTCAAGACCGAGCTGGTCCCTTCCTTGATCACTCAGAATTACCCCGGAGGGTTCAGGGACTTCTCAGACAAAGCTCAACGTCTTGAGGAAGCCCTGCAACAGGCCAGCCAGGCACACCCGCTGCCTCCTATGATTCCTGCAAGGAGAGTCAGCAGGGCTGAGCCCGCTGCTGTCGCCCAGATAGAGGCTCCCAGGCCGTTGGAGCTGTTGCCGGTGAGACCAGCTCCACAGCCTCACAGGAATCCGCCTCCACGGGCTCAGTTCCCGGCCCAGCAGCGGCAGCCTCAGAACCGGCCGGCCCCTTCGCGTAATGTACCGCCACAACCCAGGCGAGATAATCAGGGTCCACCTCCTCGGCAGGCCCCTCCAGCCCCTCGTCAAGACCACGCTCCCAGGGGCCCGCAATACCTGACCTACTCATTTCACGAGGATCAGGTCCCCGGTTATTTCCGGAGCGCCCTGGAGCAGAGGATTGTGCGACTGCCTGAGTGTTGGAGGCCGGAGGAGGCACATCTCATGGATAACCCCCACTACTGCCCCTACCATCGGGCCCTGGGGCACACCATCCAGCGGTGCTATGTGTTTAAGGATTGGCTCCAAGACCAGATTAACAACAATGTAATCAGGTTGGGCCCAGCTCCGGCACAAGTGGCGGGCGTGTTCGTGGGATCAGATGACGATAGCGGCAATGAGGACGAATGGCAGCTGGTCTCCGACCACGGATCCCAGAAGTATAAAAACTGGATGGCCCGCAAGACGATCATTCGCGCCCATGGAATCATCCGTGCGCGCTTGAATCAGCCTGAGCCCCCAAAATCTGCGGGTGCTGCTTCGGCATCGTCGTCCCAGCCTGCCTCTTCCAAGAAGAGCAAACGGCGGTGGCGCAAGAAGGAAGAGCGCGCCCCGCCAGTTCCGCCACTATCCCGCACTCTCGGCGATTTCATGCCCCCGGAGATGGGGATCCCTCCTCGGATCCGCCCAGTGGTGGATGATTTGTCCGATGACAGTATTGGGTGCGCTTCGGTTAATACCGTCGAGCTGGTAAATCCCTTTTCGGTTCCCGACATTGAAGAACACCAGGTGGACCTCCCTAGTGTCCCCGGTCGTCGCCACCGTCGGAGGAGCCGCAACAACAGGAGTCACCGGGGCACAGAAGTTGGTACCTCCAGCCAGGACATGCACGCCACTGAGACCAGGCAGCAGGCTCAAAACCGAGCTCAGCGTGCGCAGCCCCCCCATCCGGGGATGACGGATTCGCCTCCGCCACTGTTTGTGGTATGGGATCAGGCAGAACCGCCTCAGTCGCGTCGCGATCAGCTCCGCCCTGCCACGAGTCCATCCCGGCCTCCTGACCCCAGTACGGTGACCCTTTCCCGGGCTTCAACCAATGAACAGCGAAATGCGCCAAGTACCAGTCGGCCGCCGGCCCAACCGGCAAGGCCCGTCATGCTTCCAACCGCAGAGCAACCTCCTGCAACCAGGGGTTCGCGCTTGGCCAAAAAGTATGATGTCCTGAAGCACTTGGCCGACATCCCAGCGAGACTCTCCATCCTTGAGGCTCTGCGCATGTCATCTGAGATGCGCGAGGCACTCGCTGAAGCCCTGAAGAGCCCCCTCCAGTTTGAGACAGAGGTTGCGGCTGCAGAGGCCTTTCACGCCGAAACGATTGAGGACGCCGAATGTCAGGCAGTTATCTCGTTTTCTGGTAAGGATGAAGACCCTCCTATACAGGGGAACATTCGTCCGCTGTATGTTACCGGCCAGTTCAATGGCCTTGAAGTCCGGCGCTGCCTTGTCGACACGGGGTCCGGGATTAACCTGATTCCCACTCGGACGCTCCGGAGATTGGGGTTGTCTGAGGATGACTTGATTCCCTCCGACCTCAGGATCCAGGGGTACGACCGCACCGAGCAAACCCCGGTCGGCAAGATACGTTTGAAGACCCAGTTCGGTGACTTGGTTGCCAACACCGAATTCATGGTAGTCTCTCAAGACACCGCGTACAACGCATTGATGGGCAGGCCCTGGCTCCACCTTCATGCGGCGGTTCCCTCGTCATACCACCAATGCCTCAAATACCCCCTTAATGGTCGAGTAGGCGTGCTTCAGGGAGATGCCTCTCCTTTTGCCTCATGTGAAGCCCGCTATCTGGACGCGGACTATTACAAGAGCAAGGATAAGCAGATCCTGGCAGGTGAGGTCGAGCCTGTCGCTGTTGCAAGTGATCCCTGGGCAAGTTTGGATGACGCTTATGTCCTCCCGATTTAACGGTTGGACGTAGCCATGGTCTCGACGGCTTGTGAGTCTCCTGATGAGATGACCGCGACCGCCCATGCCAGCACCAGCGGCCCAGCAGGATCTGGTAGCCCCAATACAGTTGCCAACGCAGCCTCTCCCGTGGACGATCCCTCCCCGAGTGGAGAGGACGTGGAAGATGCACCCCCAGCCTTTGAGGAGGGCGTCTCCGCCACGGTCGATGAGTTAGTACAAGTGAACCTTGGAACCGAAGCAGATCTGAGACCCACATTGGTCAGTGCCGCCATGCCCTCTGAGGAGCGGCAGCAGTATGTGGACTTTCTCAGGCAGCACCGCGATGTGTTCGCTTGGGGCTATGACGAGATGCCGGGGATTGATCCTCAGGTAGCCGTCCACCGCCTTGGTCTCCCGATGAACCATCGCTGGTTCAAGCAGCCTCCCAGGGAGATGCACCCATTCCACGGTGCCATGGTTGAGGCCGAAGTTGACAAGCTTATCAAAGCCAACTTCGTGAGGGAAGTTCAGTACCCCAAATGGCTGGCCAACATTGTGCCGGTCAGGAAGAAGAACGGGAAGATCAGAGTCTGCATCGACTTCCGCGATCTCAACCGCCACTATCCGAAGGATGATTTTCCCCTTCCAGTGACAGAGCTGTTGATTGACGCCACGGCAGGGTTCCAAGCCCTCTCCTTCATGGATGGATACTCCGGATACAACCAAATTCAGATGGCCCCTGAGGATGAGGAGTTCACTGCCTTCAGGGCCCCCCAAGGTACCTTCTGTTACCGGGTCATGCCTTTCGGCCTGAAGAATGCAGGTGCCACCTATCAACGGGCGATGCACCGCATATTCAAGCCAATCCTTGGCACACTGGTGGAATGCTACGTCGACGACTTGGTAGTCAAATCGCGCCAGCGTCACGACCATCTCAAAGATCTTGAGAAAGTGTTCGGCTTCCTCCGGTCTCGCTGCCTGAAGATGAACCCGTTGAAGTGTGCCTTCGGGGTCACCTCCGGAAAGTTCCTTGGATTTGTGGTAAGATACCGGGGTATTGAGATCGACCCAGAGAAGATCAGGGCAATTAGCCAGATGCCTCCCCCAGGTAACATCCGGGAACTGCAGGGGTTCCAAGGCCACTTAGCCTATATACACCGATTCATCGTGAATCTGGCCGGCAAGTGTAAGCCCTTTTCTCGGCTCATGAAGAAAGGTGCCACCTATGTATGGGATAAAGAGTGTCAGACCGCTTTCGAGGAAATCAAGCAGTACCTGCTGCAACCTTCGGTTCTGATGCCGCCTGTATCCGGGAAGCCGCTGGTCCTCTATGTGACCGCCCTGGAACGGTCCCTGGGTGCCCTTCTCGCCCAGAAGAACAACGAGGGAACAGAGAATAGCCTCTATTACCTCAGTCGCATGCTCCTCGATGCGGAAGTTAGGTATTCCCCCATCGAGAAGAGCTGCCTGGCGCTCGTATTTGCCGTACAGAAATTACGGCACTACTTGCAGCACCATGAGGTACAGTTGGTTTCTCGGGTAGACCCGTTGAAATATATCCTGAGCCGGCCCATGTTGACTGGCCGTCTGGCGCGGTGGGCTGTGATTCTCCAGCAGTTCGACATCGGGTATGTGTCTCAGAAGGCCATCAAAGGGCAAGCATTGGCAGACTTTCTGGCTGCTCACCCAACCTCCGCGGATCAGCCGCTGGATCTAGGCTTTCCTGATGAGGCCATTCTCTCGGTCGATCATGCCGGTCCATGCTGGCAGATGCACTTTGACGGTGCCTCCCGGAGCCCCACCGGTAGAAGAATTGATAATCCTAAGCTCAACAGAGTGGGTTTGGGTATCGTCTTCATTACCCCGGAGCAAGCCGTGCTGCCATACTCTTTCCTGTTGTCAGAGGGTTGTACCAACAATGAGGTGGAATACCATGCCCTCATCACCGGCCTCGAGTTAGCTCTCGAGATCAACGTGCCCCATCTGTGTGTGAAAGGGGACTCCGAGTTGGTTGTTAAGAAGATCAATGACGACTATGTTGTCAGGAAGCCGGAACTTGTGCCACTGCTGGAGTGCACCCTCCTTCTGATGGCCCGGTTCCCTTCTCGGCCAGAGATTGTCCATATTCCCCGGTCGCAGAACGGTCGAGCAGATGCTTTGGCCAGCCTTGCTGCGTCACTTGCGGAGCCTGAACAGGATAACCTGACCGTCCGCGTGACGCGCCACAGGCTCATCGCTCCCGTTGTCCCGGAGGGAGATCGCGACCCGTCGGTAAGTAATCTCACCACGGTTGCCCCTGTGCCCGGAGCCACGAGTACCGCAGATATGGCAGTCGAACCAGCCCCTGATTGGAGGACGCCTTTGGTTGAGTACCTCCAACATGGCATTCTCCCACCGGATCGGGCTGAGTGCGAGCGAGTTCGACGCCGCGCATCGCAGTTTGTCCTCCAGAGCAGTCCCGGCCTGGAGCAGATCCTCTATAGACGCGGATTTGATGGTGTTCTCCTCCGTTGCCTTCAGGGAGTTGAGATCCCGCGAGTCATGCAAGAGGTTCATGCTGGTTCATGCGGCGCCCATCAAACTGGGCCGAAGCTGTCCCACCAGATTCGGAGGTTGGGATACTTCTGGCCCTCCATGATCCATGACTGCATCGAGTATGCCAGGAGGTGCCACGCGTGCCAGGTTCATGCGAACTTTGTGCATCGGCCGCCGGAGCCTCTCCATACCACCAGGTATTCTTGGCCCTTTGCAGTCTGGGGGATGGACGTTGTGGGACCTTACCCGCCAGCGACGGCTCGCCAGTGCCGGTTCATTCTGACCGCCACGGACTTCTTCTCCAAATGGGCAGAGGCGATTCCGCTCAGAGAGGTCAAATCCTGTTCAATCGCTGACTTCGTGACCTCCAACATCATTCATCGATTTGGAGTGCCTCACGCTATCCTCACGGATAACGGAGCCAATTTCCGAGCAGCCGAGTTGAAGAAGTTGTACGCCAAATACAACATTCGCTCGAACCATACATCTCGCTATCATGCGCAGGCGAATGGACAGATCGAGGCGTTTAACAAAACCCTCTCTAACATTCTGCAAAAAATGGTTGGTCAGAACAAGAAGAGTTGGCCGGACAAGCTCCCCAACACCCTCTGGGCTTATCGGACGACGACTCGCAATTCCACCCAGATGACCCCTTATTCCCTGGTGTATGGAGCTGAGGCCGTCCTGCCCATCGAGATCCAGTTACCGTCCTTGCGCACTGCGGTCTACGACCAGCAAGCGCCGGACAGAGCTGCTGAAGCCCGTCTAGTCGAGTTGGAAGCACTGGATGAGAATAGACTTCGCGCTTTGCACAACTTGGAGAGGCATCAAAGCAGAATGGCTCGAGCTTTCAATAAGAAGGTTCGCCTCCGCTCCTTCCTGCAGGGTGACCTAGTGCTAGCCCTAAGAGCGCCAATGATCCCCGGCAGGAAGCCACCCAAGTTGGAGCCCAAGTGGGAGGGACCTCTTGTCGTCCACAAAGTTTATCCCAATGGCGCGTACTCCCTAGAGACTATGGATGGTGAGCGTGTCACTCCTCCCACCAACGCTAGGTTCCTCAAGCAGTACTTCGTCTGAGTGTACTACGTCCTGCACGACGTTAAACTGCATACGTCCAAGCTACACGACGTTAAACTGCCTA
Source organism: Viscum album (assembly GCA_963277665.1). Classification (NCBI taxonomy): domain Eukaryota; kingdom Viridiplantae; phylum Streptophyta; class Magnoliopsida; order Santalales; family Viscaceae; genus Viscum; species Viscum album. The sequence goes on from OY728163.1 coordinate 214,976,479, forward strand.
GCATATCGTCCGCGCTGCAAGACGTTAAACTGCCAAGTGTTTCGTCCAACATGACGTTAAACTGTACCTCGTCCAAGCTACAAGACGTTAAACTGTTTAGCATTCGTCCAACACGACGTTAAACTGTACTACGTCCGAGCTACAAGACGTTAAACTGTTCAGCATTCGTCCTGCATGACGTTAAACTGCCTCTCAAGAACTACGTGCGGCTTGATTCCCATCCTTATGGGATACGTAGGACCGCCTGAACATTCATGTTTCAGGCCCAGCCCAATCCTTCGGGAATTTCCATCCTATCTCGGGCCTTCGGCCCAGTTGCCCCCGGGTGTGCGGCGTATGGTGTGAGCGCGGGGCTATGCCCTCATTCACGTCGGTTTGCTCGTCACGTTGTACGCCCCCCCCCCCCACGTTTGGGGATGCCTTCTGCTCCCCCCTTTTTTCTCTTTTCGTCCTGCATGACGTTAAACTGCACTTCAAGAACTACGTGCGGCTTGATTCCCATCCTTATGGGATACGTAGGACCGCCTGGACGCTTGTGTTTCAGGTCCAGCCCCGTCTCTTGGTTGATCACGGGGATCTACCGTCTTTTGGTTGCTCTCAGGGTGAGTCCTCCGACCCTTTCCGGTGATCTGTTAACATGTTTTGGGTACTTTGGTCTATGACCCGTAGTGTCGGATGCAATCCCGGCAAGTCCCGTGTTGCTTGTCGGGCCGCGCGCTTCCTCTCGTTCAAGCCTTCACTCAAAGGGATCCTCGTTAGCGGTTTGGGTACGACGCCTCAGTGCTCTCCTACCGCTCCGGGTCGATTTACCGGCGGGTCCTGGGCCGCAAATCGATATGAATCCTGCGATTGAGCGGTTGATGCTCGTTTGCTTGCCCAGTTCTGGGCTGACACGATCGGATGTTGTGTTGCGAATATGGTCAGTGACATCCTTGATCGCCATGTCGGCTCTTTTAGGCTCCGAACATTGGTTGCGCGGTCCTCATCACACTCCGCCTTTGTGCGTTGTAGTGGAATCTCGACACTCTCCTCATACTGACCTTCAGTACACCTTTACATGTTAGGCAGGCCAACCAGGATAATGGTGTCTGTCGAGGCTCCCACGATCTGAGCACCAAGGGTATATGCTGATGTCCTCCCTAAGGGCTGTGTATAGCTGGACCCTCGTCCCCATAAGGAGGAAGGAGTCGCCCGAACAATCGCGTTTTGGGCCCAGTATATCTGGAGGCTAGCATCTCTGCCCCTCGGGTGATGGACATACGCAGGCCCCTATCCCAGGATCCTTCTCCTGGAATCGTGCGTGACCGCAGGGCTGGGTATGTTCCCACCTCCGCTGAGTCCGCCGTATCGCGATAAGCGGATTCCTCCATGGTCCGAACCACACGACCTTAAACTGTGCTGTCCGGTCCTACCACACGACCGTAAACTGTGATCGTCTTGGCCGCCCGACGAGAAACGGCACTGCATCGTGATGTTCTCCTCAGGGGGCACTCACGTTGGGCGCTGGTTAATAACCACGCCATTCATCAATGCCTTTCATGTCTTGATTATTGTGGTGACGCCAGGGATTCCTTAATCACAGGCATGTCGCTGCACGAAAAACCATCCATCTTTAAGGACAAACAAGAAATATCAAATACCGCTTCTTCTGTGTGTGGGGGTCAGACCCGCACCCTTCCCCGCACTGGTGCCCGATTGTGTTGCGCCGCGCTTTAAGAACTACGTGTGGCTTGATTCCCATCCTCATGGGATACGTAGGAACGCCCGGATGTTTGAAACTTCGGGTCCAGCCCCCCACCTCTTAAAGATTCCCCCCTTCTCTGGGGAGTCCGCCGCCTTCAGGCCACCCTCAAGGCGTGTCCCTCGACCCCTTGCAGTGGTCCACTGGTGTCAAGAGTACTCTGGTTTATTGCCAGGAGGGTCAGGTTTAGCTTGGTCAGGTTCCTTCCATTTTCAGGCTTCGTGCTCCCTTTCATTCGGACCCATCGCCTACGCCCTGGGTGGAGCCCCCGTGAACGGTTTGGACACAATGCCTCAGTGCTCTCCCACCGACTCGGGCTGGTGCCCCCAATGGCCTCGGGCAGCGAATCGATATGAATCCTGCGATTGAGCGGTCGATGCTCGTTCGCTGCCTCATTCCATCAACGGTTAGTGCGATATTGATGTTGCTTTTCCTCCACGGTTGGCAGTACTCCCATATCGTTACGCCGGTGCCCCCAGTCCTTGAGTGAATGGCCGCATGATTCACATCACATTTTCCACCTCCCATTCTGACCAGGCAAAATCTCGACACTCTTGACACTATCCCCCGGTGCATCTTCGCATATCCAGGGGATAGGACCACGATGCGGCGTACTTTGAGGTTCTTATGGTCCGAGCTCTAAGACCTTAAACTAAGATCTACCCTTATGGTCTGAGCTCTAAGACCTTAAACTAAGATATGCCCCTATGGTCCGAGCTCTACGACCCTAAACTAAGATCTCCCCAAACAGGGTTCTGCGTCCTGCATGACGTTAAACTGCACTCGCAGAACTACGTATGGCTTGATCTCCAGCCTGATGGAGTACGTAGGAACGCCCGGGCATTTCGACTCGGGTCCAGCCTCAGGGATCGCTAAGTCCCGCCCCTCCTCGTCGCCGGCCGTCTGGCCTGACTTCAGGTAGAGTGGTGCAATTGTGATATTCTCCCCGATTCAGCTCGGGATGCCTCGTCGCAATGATGGGAAGCGACAGTTTCCTCGTCAAAGAGGTTCTGTCTGAGAATTGGGGTGATTCACGGACAGATTAGTGCATCCTCCTAATACGCTTTCCCCACGGTGGCGCAATTTTGAGAGCGTCGGATTCTATCCGAACAAATCGTCACTTCGCCCCACGCTTCGCATGCCCTGTTGATCTGGATTTCCACCCTTGTGCCTGAAGGAACCCCCAAAGTGGCATTGATGATGACATGTGATCCGCCTCCTGCAATATGGATGATGACCTTCGGTCCGTCTATCGCAGTAGTATGGTCGATTGATCCATTGTCCGCTTGCCGTCTTGGGCATTTCCTGGAAGGCCAATCGTTGTGGATTTCTGAATTCGGGACGCGCGATTCACCCTTTCTCATTTCCCTATGTTCGGATAAAATCTCAACGCCCCTAGCATTGTCCCGCTCGTGTGTTGGAACAAGTTGGGGGGGATGATACATTGATTAGGTCTGAGATCTCCTTTCCTAGGAATGATCTCCCTCTTTTCTCTAGAAATCCAGGCCCAATTGTGGATGCCTGAAGCTTGGTTAATGCTCCCGCAAGACAATGAATTGTGGTCGAGAATGTTAAGCCAAAATATGAAGATAAATATATTGGTTCATACAAAATGGATCGAAATATTGAGTAGCGGAAGCAAAATATTCTGGGAATGGCAAAAAACAAAGCCCCTAGGGATTAGCGTGCTGGATAAGTCTTTCTAACGACGCTACCCTTTGGCTGGCGGCCTCCAGGGCTGCTTCTCGATCTCTGCGTGCCCTCTCCTCGTCGGCGGTCACAGCATGCAGTTCGTCGATCCTGGCCTGTGCACGCTCCCGCTCGACTTGGAGTGTGACCATCTGTTGGCCCGCCTCCGTCAGCTGTACCCGGGCGTCGATCAGTTGGGCCGATAGTTGCTCCACAAGCTCGGTGCACGCTGCGACGAAGGCCTCCTTCTCTGCCGCCTGCCCTTCGAGATGCCGGACTTCCTGCTCCGCCACGAGGAGCGCCTGCGTGCTCTCCGACATGTCCCGACATTGTGCGACGTCGGCACGCCGGCGGCTCTCACGCATCTTTTCGTCCATGAAATCACGGACCGTCAGATAGAGGCGTTGAGCATCAGCTCCCCCGGCACACAGGAAGCGCAGCCAGGTTTGGAGTGATCCCATGCGCCCCAGCCACTCCGATGGGTCTCGCTTGAGGAAGCGCTGGATGCACTTCCACCCCCTTCGGCGCGCTATCCGGCTCTCCTCGACCGCCTCCGCGTCCGAGTCATCCATATCCTCGGGGTCGGCAGGCCGGTAGGCAGGGAAGGCAGCCAGCAGGTCTGCTGCAGGGTCCGCCCCTGGGATGTCCTCATGGGGGATAGGTTCCCCAACATCTGGGCGACCTTCTTCTCTCTCCCCAGCGGTGTTGACACCCTCGTCAGCCCCCGTCCTCTCTCCGATGTCAGCACCGCCGACGTCCGTAGCCCCTTGATCAGCAGTTGGTGGGGCCGGCTCGGTGTGGGAAGTCTGTTCCGGAGTAGGCGGCATGTCTGCCACTGGTCCACTCGTAGATGGCCCGGGTTCGGTAGCCCGACGGGCCTCCAGTCCTGAGATCACTGCGCAAGGCATGCCGTGGTTAGTCACGGATCGTCAACGACAAGCACCAGCAGTAAAGTAAGGAGACTCACGGGAGTTCAGAGCGTCATCTTCCGCTACCCCGGCTGCCGCAGGAACAGTTGCAGCGGGGGACCCTTCCGCGCTTGTCAATTCGATAATGGGTGCCTGGCCCCCGCCTTGTCCTGCTGGAGCCTCTCCTACTCCCGCTGAGGACGCCTGACCAACATCCGTGTGCTCCTGAGAAAGATGGAGAAATGGGTTAGAAGCTGCATAAGAGAAGGGATGAAGCAGGTTGAGTAGGGATAGAAGCGGACCTCGAGGAGCTCAGTGACATCAACATTGTCAGAGCCGGCCACCTCGCCGCTCTCCCGTGGGCTCCCCTGGTGGGATCTTCCCTCGGAGCCTTCATCCTCCCCCATCTCCTCCTCTTCCTCGGAGTCGTTGCTACTGTCATCTTCCGCCGGCGACATCTGTTCTGGAGCGGGTTCTAGACCGAGCATCACCTTCACCAGAAGGGATGGCTCCGCACGCTGACCACGTTGGCGCGCGTACTCATCCATGGCCATCAGATACGCATATTAACGATTGAAGTCCACCCTGTCGGTGATATGGAGGCGCCCGACCTCTGGCAGATGGATTCCTTCTCTGAGTATCTTTCGCCAGATGGCGTCGGTCCCCAGTGACTGCCACAGGGTCATCCAGGCCGACCACAGCACCGGGAAGACTGCATCGTGGGAGGGTTCGAGCAGACGCCTTACCTGCTTCCCGGGTCGCTCTTCGACCACCGCACGTGCCCCCTCTCTGGGCGCTGAAGTCGTGGCGGCAGCTTGCGATGTGCCCGCCGCCGAAGTCCCTGCCCGCGCCGGCTCCGCTGCTTGGCGCGCCTCCGTTCTCCCCCGTGTAACGGCGCCTCGACTCCTTCCTTGACGGCCGGTCTCCGCACGGGTGACCTCGAGCCGCCGAACTGGCTTCCGTAGAAGCCCCTCGGGGTACGCGATGGCCCAGTGTTCGGCGTACTCGGTTGCCAGGCCTGCGTCGACCCCGGTAGGAGGGAGAGTGATGACGTCGCCAGAGCCAAAGGCGACGAACATCAGCCACATCTGGCGAAGGACGCCGGGGTTCGTCTCCTCCCGGACAGCAGTGAATACCCTCTTCGGCATCCGTTGAAGGCACCCAAACTGCCTGGCGAACCGGGTTGGCACGTAAGGCTCGCAGATCACCTTCCCATCGATCCGAGCCACGAGCACCCCGCCCCGCATGTTCAGGAAGTATTCATGCTGATCCAGCGGGCCCTGCCCATTGTCAATCATCTGGCCGACGGGAGTGGGGAACGGGCTGAAGTTGAAATTGGCATGATTGCCAATCCGAATCCTCACGCCCTCTTCACTTAGGGTCATCGGAGCGACCCCCGCAATGTTCAGCAGGGAGGGTCGCAGGCCGTTGCCCGGAGGAATGATGGCGTTCGGAAACGTGTACCCACCAAGGTGAGCAGCCACCCAGCCGTGGAAGAATTGGAAGGGCCCACATATCCTTCGTGGCGACCCCCCTCGTGAGATGCGTCCCAGGATGGCGTACAACTTAGCCAACACTGGGACCCCGAGGTTATATCTTTTGTTGGCGGCCATAGCGCCCGCCATCGCCAGCGTCGTCGGCCGAACGCCCATTCTCGCGTCCCGCACTGGCAGGAGCCACCCACTCAGAAAGGCGGCCAGGAACGCCGCGTACCGGACATTTGGGTCCCGGGCCTCGATGACGCGGTACCCCCTTGAGCGGTAGTCGCCCGTCTCCAGGACCCGCCAGTACGACCCGTTCCGGCTCCTCTGAGCCGCGGTCGGGCACCGCTTCCCCCTGCCTGGCATCTTGACCGCCGGGTCATGCTCCAAGAACTGGCCGAACCACTCCTTGTAGTCTATGTCCTTCTGGAAGTCCTTGATCCCGAGCCGCTGCGTAGCCAGGTCAAGCAGATGCCAGGTCAGAATGGGAGTCCGTGACCTGTCTTCCCAGGTGTTCTTCGGAGGCAGGAACTCATCGTACTGGTAACCCTCCAGCGGGATACCTCCGATGCAGTGGATGTCCCAGAGACCGATGCCGACCTCCCCATGGTGAAGATGGAAGGTGTTGGTATCCGGGGACCAGCGGGTGAACAACTCCGGCCCGAGCTCAGACTGCTGGTAGAAGTGGAACTGCGACGTCCACACCGCCTCAAACAGGCCGATGTACCGCAGATCCTCCGCGAAGTGATCGCAAGTGTGGCGTACCCAGAACGCCCAAGCCCACTCACTGGTGAAATTGCCCCCAGATCGCAAGTCCCAGTCCTTCAGCCAGCCCTTGGTGTCGTCGGTGACACTCTGGCGATATATGCTCGAGTAGAGGGCTGGAGAGTTCTCCGCAGTAGGCTCACTTCCGACGATGGTTCGCGTCCTCGGGTTCAGGACATAGACATCTAAGTGTCTGGTCTCCCTGGCAGGATGCCCATTGTTGGTGATGTTATAGCGGGGAAGCTCGTCCTCCCGAGTCACCCAGGTCCATGGCGCATCAACCTCGAACCCTGGCACCGGAACCTCATCTAGGATGCCGAAGTTCCAGAGCGGCAGGTTGTCTGACAGTGGATATGTCTTCTGGGCCGGCGTCAGCATGTCGAACAAGGATTGATTGTTGGAAACGATCTCCTTGGCTCCGTAGACCTCCTCGTTCATCGCCATCTCAGCTCTGCGAGTGGCGGCATCCCCCTCATTTCCTTGATTCGCGGCCATCTCAGAAGCTTCGGGAGTCATGCGGGTAAAGGGATGAAGTGTGCGGGAGCGGACGAGGCTGGTAGAGAAGTTTGAGGGTTGGCGCGCAATCCTAGTGGACGACGCGCAATCGGGAAGTCCGTCGCGTAAAACCCCGGGTGTTCGCACAAAAGCAGGCCGAATTCCGGACAGGTTTGCGCGACGAGCGGGCGAATTCCGCGCCGGAAAAGGCAATTTCGCGCACGATAGCTTAGAGGCTTATCGCGCGGAAGGCCAGTATACGGTGCGGGGGACCCAGGGCCCCTATTTATAGGCGAGGCCTGGGTCCGCGCAGCGCGGAAAGCGCTTTGCGCGACCGCGACAGCAAATTTCGCGCCCGACGCCCTTTTTTGCGCGCCACATTCCCGCGCCACCCAGGATTTCGGCATTCCGGCGTCTCCCTCGGAACCCGATCGTTGCGACCTCTCGCTGATCAGATTCCGAGGGGGGGCTTTTGTAGACGCCAGAAAAGTCCGTTGTTCCCAAACAAAGCTCCGGATGCGGAAAGCGAGGTCATATTTGGAGTCGGAAGCATGTTTCGGAGGGCCCGGAGGTCTTGCGCGGAATTTTGGAGACCCGCGCGCAAAGTTGATGAGCCGCGCGCAAACCTCCCGGGTTGCGCGCAATGTGCTGGACCGGCGCGCAATTTTGCGCGCCCGTGGCCCGCGCGACTCCCTTGTGCGCCGGGGCCGATTCCGCGCCCGTGAAGAGAATTCCGCGCCCGCGACCCGGATTCCGCGCCCGGGGTTGCCTATAAATATAAGGCGACCCCCGACGTTTTGAGGGTTGCCAGAATTCGGAAGGTCTCTCGTGCGCGCAATCCAACCCCTTCTGCGCGCAATGCCGATCTTCAGGTAACCTCTTTTCTTTCGCGTAAGAAAGCCTTGGGGTTCGCCTTCGCGCGCAATCCCTTAGGCTCCTTTCCTTTGAATAAATATTCACCCAAAGGCATTCGCGCGCAAAAGAAGCCTCTTGCGCACAATTGCCCCCCGGGGTGCGCGCAATCCAGCCCGATTGCGCGCACCCCCCCCCCCCTTTTCCAAAGTGGCCATTCATTAGAGAATGAGCCGTTGCCCCCGTGCGCTATCCGAAGCCCGGTGCGCGCAATCTCTATCATTCGCGCGTAAAGTGCTGGCCCAATCGCGCGCCAGCCCGCCCATTTGCGCGCCGACCCGCGGTATTGCGCGCAAAGCTCCTCTTTTGCGCGCAAACCGCCAGGGTCGTCCCCTTTGACCCCCTGAGGGTACCCGCCTGCGTGGCACCCGACGGCCCTCATCCCGGGTGCCCGCACCGTGCGTCGTCTTCCCGTGCGGCCCCCTTAGGCTCGCGCGAAGTGACACGGACCTATCGGCGGCTTCAACGTCCCGCACGACGTTAAACTGCACTTCGTCCCAGCTACAAGACGTTAAACTGTACGCTATTCGTCCTGCACGACGTTAAACTGTAATTCATCCTGCATGACGCTAAACTGCACCACGTCCTGCACGACGTTAAACTGCATACGTCCAAGCTGCATGACGTTAAAATGCCTAGTCCCCATCGTCCGCGCTGCAAGACGTTAAACTGCCAAGCATCTTCGTCCTCAACACACGACGTTAAACTGTACTTCGTCCGGCAAGACGTTAAACCGTCCGCTTCGTCCTCAACACACGACGTTAAACTGTACTTCGTCCGGCAAGACGTTAAACCGTCCGCTTCACCCGATCTCGTGCCTCGCGCGCAGGGTCCTCCCGGTTTGGATGTGGCCCCCACCCGCTCGTCTCTGCAGGGATGTCGGGATTGGAGTGGCCTTTGCCCACGGGGGTAGAGTGTTGCAAACAGAACGAACTACGTGGACTTTGATCCCTGCCTTCTAAACAGGGTACGTAGGAAGCCTCTCCGAGGTTCAAGCCCACCACCTGGTCGTCCCGGTCGTATTTACGTCGGTTCGTCCATCAGTGGACCCCTCCCGGGTTCACACTTGCGTTGATTCACCTATGAATCCGCCTCTGTGGGGGACTGCACGTGTGTATCTCCATTGTGCTTCCCCACGGCCTCGATCTCTTCGTGAGTCGGCTTGCCAACGTCCAGCATGACGTAAAACTGTGATCCACCCGGCCGTTCCATCCCCCTCTGTGCGAGGTGGTTCGGTTCAATCCTCCGCCCGGTGGCCTCGACCTCTTCATGAGTCGGCTTGCCGACGTCCAGCATGACGTTAAACTATATATCCGAACTACGCTGACTTTGATCCGCGCTAACGCACGGTACGTAGGAAGCCCCTACGGGGTCCAAGCTCTTCACTCCATTATCCATCCTGATCCTTACCCGGGCCGCCACATCCCGGTGGGGTCATGCCATTTCATTCCACTCCACTTCATTCGGGAAGCCGCCCATGTGTTGGCCCCAGCGTCGGAGGTTCCCCTCAAGGGGTTCTGTCATCTGATCCACTCCTCGTGTTGATCAGTCCGATGCTGTCTCCGCTGGATGTTAAACTCGCGGCATACCCCGTGTTAAACATGGGAAGCTGAGGAAAACCTCAGGTAACACAGTTCCCCGCACCCAGTGCGGGATGCCTCAGGCCATCACGCCTTCGAGAAGCCCTATTAGGGACGGAAGGTAGACATGCAGAGGCGCAGTGTTAGGACACGCCCCCAACACCCAGAGCCACCCGGTCTCCTCACCACAGGTTGCTGCCCCGACCAGACTCCTTGGAGCGTCTGGGCGGAAGCAGCGTAATTAACCGGTGTCCATGAAGATATGGCGCCGGGAACGAGATTCACGAACATTCTTAAATCTATGAGGGAGACCCGGATTAGGCGACGAGTTCCGAGGAGACGTCCATGGAAGGAGGAGCCGACGTCCCATCATCCCGGTTTCGATCAAGGAGCAGACGCCCCTGAATAAGGGACGGATGCCACCCGCCTTTGGAAAGCGGGACTGCGGGACCACAAGCCGCGCGCCCATCCCCTCGGGTTTATGGGTGCACGCGCGAACGCGTCCTGGCGGAACAGCGTAACCCGACGCACATCCGCACCGAAACAGTTACATCAAAATAGAGAAGGAATTTTCTAGATCAAATTTGTTCAAGAGAAACCAAGATAAAAAGTGGTACTCTGATAACCAAGGAAAGGTGAATTTCCAAAGAAGAACAAGGGAATGAAGAAATTCCCATTCCACGAGAACTATGGAAAGAATCATCTTGGGAAATGCTTGAAAGGCATGGAAATTTGCTATAAGTGTGGAGAAAAGGGTCATCTATCTCATGAATGCAAAGGGAATAAACAATTTGATGATGTTCAATGATACAATTTTAGAGAGAGTTGACACTATGCAAATGAGTGTCCTAAGTACCAAGGAAACATGCATCAGAAAAATCCACGAGAGCAAGGGAGAGCTTATGTGATTACACCCGTGGAAGTTGAAGTTCCTAATGATGTGGTGGCATGTAATTTAATTGTTTCCTCAAACTTATCCAACACTTTATTTGATTCTGGATCATCACATTCATTTATATCTTCCCAGTTTTCCAATAAAATTCGACATGCCCAATTTGATTTAATAAAGGAGTCATCAGTCAAAACTCCTAGGGGATGCATAATTGCAACAAAGGCATGTCGAATAGTCCCCCGCGTGACACATAAATGTACTTTAGTTTCTAACCTTATCTTCATACCAATGAATAAATTTGATATAATAATCAGTATGAATTGTCTTTCAAATTATGATGCGAAGATATATTGTAAGAAAAAGGAAGTTACAATTTTTGAAAATAGTGTAGAATCTCTTATCTTTATAGTAGATACCTTGCCATATGATTCTTATCTAGACCCACCCCTAGTAGCTCTGTTAAATGAAATTCTTGGAGAGGAATAGAACCCAATATCTATGGGTAAGGAAATAAATATTCAAATTAAATATGTCCACATAGTGCAAGAATACATTGATGTATTTCCATAGGATTTACCTGGACATCCTCTATAGTGGGAAGTTGAGTTCTCTATTGATTTAATTCCTGGTGCACTACCTATATCAAATAATCCCTATAGAATGGCCACCATGGAATTAGTGGAGCTAAAGAAACAACTAGAGGAATTGAGTGAAAAGGGATTTATTCGACCGAGTGTTTCTCCATGGGGATCCCCTTTACTCTTTGTAAAGAAGAAAGATGGATCCATGAGGCTATGCATTGATTAAAAGGAAATCAATGCTATTAAGATAAAGAATATGTATCCTCTGTCCTAGATTGATGATTTATTTGATCAAATTCCTAGAGATCAATACTTTTCGAAGATCGAACTTTGATCTGGATATCATCAGCTACATGTGAGGAAGGAAGTTATTCCTAAGACAACATTTCGAACCAGGTATGGGCATTACGAGTTTACAGTGATGCCTTTTGGACTGAAAAATGCACACTCTGTTTTCATGGATTTAATGAATAGATTTTTAAGGAATATCTTGATAACTTTTTTGTGGTATTCATCGATGATATCATCATATAGTCAAAAATCTATGAAGACCATGAGAATCACTTATGGATTATTCTGAAAACTCTTAGAAGAAACAAATTATACGAGAAGTTTAGCAAGTGCGAATTCTGGCTTCAATAAATTTATTTTTTAGGCCATATTTTCTCTAAGTATGGAATCCTAGTTTATCATACAAAGAAAAAGGAAATCCAAGAATGGACCACACCAATAAACATAACCGAGGTACACAGTTTTATTAGATTAGTAGGTTACTATTAGCGTTTCATTTAGAATTTTTCCTGACTGGATAACCCGCTAACCAAGATCACACATAAAGGAGTTAAGTTTGTATGGAAAAAAATAATGTACAGAATGCCTTGAAGAATTGAAAAGAATATTGGGCAATGTTACAATTTTGACTCTTCCATATGGAAGTGATGGATTTTTAATATATAGTGATGCATCAAAGAATGGGCTGGGTTGCGTCCGTATGCAAAATGATAAAGTTATTGATTATGCATCAAGATAGTTGATGACTCATGAGAAAAATTATCCAACTCGTGATCTTGAGTTAGCATCTGTAATCTTTTCTCTGAAGATATGGAGACATTATCTTTATGGTGAAAAATGTGAGATATACACAGATCACAAGAGTTTGAAATACATTTTCACAGAAAAAGAACTTAACATGAGGAAAAGGAGATGGATTAAGTTACTCAAAGATTACGATTGTTCAATACACTACCACTCAGAAAAGGAAAATAAGGTGGTAGATTCATTAAGTAGGAAAGATCATGGACTTCTGACTCAAATGAGGATTGAGAGAGATCCTATATTCATGGATCTACTAAAGATGGATATGGGAATTGTTAAGGAAGGGGAAACATCTTTCCTCTTTCAAATGACTGCTAAACCATCTTTACTAGAGAAGATAAAAAGTTCTCAATCTGATGATGAGAATCTATAGAAGAAAATTAATTCTGTTAGGGATGGGATATTGGAAGACTTCATGTATGAATAATTAGTTCTAAAATTTGGGAAGAGATTATGTGTTCCATTAGTACCTGATCTAAAAAGGGAACTATTAGACGATGCTCATAGCTCAAATTTCTCTATACCCACGGGTATCACAAAGATGTATAGAGATCTGAAGGAACATTTTTGGTGGGATAATATGAAGTGGGAAATTGCTGACAATGTGTCAAGGTGCCTAGTTTGTCAATAAGTGAAGGTAGAGAGACAATATCCTAGTGGGGTAATGAAACCTCTACCTATTACTATGTGGAAGTTTGATGACATTACGATGGATTTTGTCACCGGACTACTGAGGAATCCTAGAAGGAGTGATGCAATATGGGTAATTGTTGATCATCTCACAAAATCTATACATTTCCTTTCAATAAGAGATGATTTACCACTTGATCGCCTGGCAAGACTTTATATTAATGAAGTTGTAAGAATTTATGGTGCACCTCTATCGATTGTGTCTGATCAAGATCCACGGTTTACATCAAAATTCTGGAAAAGTCTCCATAAGTCTTTGAATACTAAGCTTCGTATGAGTAATACTTATCGTCCCCAAACCGACGAACAACTTGAAAGGACTATTCAAACTATATAAGACATACTGAGATCATGCTCTCTTGACTTCCCAGGTATGTGAAGATCAATACTTTCCTTTGGTGGAATTTTCTTACAATAATAGTTTCCATTCTAGTATTCAAATGGCTCTATATGAAGCATTATATGGAAAGAGATGTCGAACTCCAACTTGTTGGGATGATGTTGGTGAGAGGAAACTTATAGGACCAGGACTTATTGAAGAGACCAAAACAAAGGTAAAGACAATTCTATCCCATATTAAAGCAGATCAAAGTAGGTAGAAGATTTATGCTGACAATCGGAGAAAGGATTTGGAATTCCAAGTGGGAGATAATGTATTTTTGAAGGTATCTCCATGGAAGGATGTATTATGGTTTGGTAAGAAAGGGAAACTGACCCCCAGGTACATCGAATCATTTGAAATTCTGGAAAGAATTGGAGCTGTAGCTTACCGTTTAACGATACCACCAAATCTCCCTAGAGTTCATGATGTATTCCACGTGTCATTGTTGAATAAATACATGCCAGATGTACTCACCTATGAATAAATAGAACTAGAACTTGATTTTTCATACTGTGAAAAGCCTATCGGGATTGTTGACATAAGGGAGAAGGTATTTAGAAATCGGACAACTCGCCTAGTAAAGGTTCTTTGGAGAAACCAGAATATGGAGGAAGCAACATGGGAAACTAAGGATGCTATGAAGAAGAACCACCCACACCCTTTTGGTGGGCTTTATACATAAAATTTCAAGGAAAAAATTTCTGAATGAGGGAATAATGTAACACCCCAAACATTTTATGGTATGTTTCCATTAAATACACAGTATTCATTAGATAGCCTATATTTCATGAATCACTAAGCCTCTATGGAACAAAACATGGTTACTTATAAGAGATAGCCATAATCTAGCCATTAAACTTAAATTTTCCAGCTCTATGATTTGAATTTTAAAAATCTGACATACACAGTTGTGTTCAAGATGATATTTATAGTCTGATAGAATTAACTAAATTTTCAGTGAATAGCAACATACCCTTATGAATAGTAACCTACCCTTATGAATAGTAACTTACCCTTATGAATAGTAATATGACTCTTATGAATGGTATCCATACCCTTGAGTGTATAAATGAATTTAGGCACCTTAAAAATGAAGATGAATATTTTAAGTGTTTATATATTTCTATAAAATAATGATTTAATTAAATATTTAATTAATCATATTTATAAAATTATTTTTGAAAAATGGACTTCATTTTTGGATTCTACATGTTGAAAAATGATTAGGGTGAATTTTTGGGATTTTTCTGAAATACTTGAATTTTTGGTGAATAGTAAAATACATTAATTTACCGTATAAATACATTATAATTTAAATTAACCATTCCTAGCATCATGAGTGATGTAAGCACCCAAATCTCAAAATCAGATGCATATATTACTATTCTTGGTCATGGAATACTCACTATTTCTTGTCTTGAGAGGAAATAATAAATTAATGATTATAATATTAAGAAAACTCCCCTCCCCTCCACTATATAAACCACCCCTCACCCCCTCTTCCTCCCACACCATTCAAGCTTCAATACTTGCCTAAATTATGCCAAATACTCTTACCAATCCCTCTCCCCAAATACAAGACCTTTTGGTCTCACAAAAGGCCAAAAACAAAGGCCTTAAGGAGATTCTCAAGGAGGAGTACACAAGAGGTGAACCTTTCTTCTCGTTTCTTTCAATTTCTTTTACAAAGTTCCATTATTTTGTTCTCCCTTCCCACATCCCCTCATCCAAATGACATGATAATTATAGTACCTTACATGTACTGGATTTTCATTGTGCTAATGGAATATTTCATCATAATCTCTCTTTTTCCCCTCCTTTTATACAATAAATGCAAACACCATCCGAGATGTGTTAATTTATCACACTCAAGGAAGATGGGTTTTAAATTTGAATTACTATCCTCAATACTGGTCATAAAACCTTTTAAATGGTTGAACCAGGTCATAATATATGTATTTTATCATGATTAATGTTCTGGAATCCTTACACATTCATAATATGGAATACTAATACAAAACAATTTTATAGTGCACAAAACCGCCAAGCCAAATCCAAGAATTTATTTTTAACTCATCGAATGATACATCCTCATGGTATATAACTAGAATCATTATAAGATCATTTATATATCCTTAATTTTCACTAATAATTTATATTAACAGTTCTGGATGTTTATCCATATTTTAAACAAACATCCATTCATGAATACAAGTAAACGAATCATGAAAACCAAAGAAGAAAATGCTACCAAAACAATAAAATTGAATCTATTAAACCATAAAAAAGGCCATTAATGAACCTAATAAGGTCATAAAATATAAATGAAATTTTTATTCGGTTCTTTAATTATTAATTAATGAATCTAAATTTTATTATTCAGGCCGTTAAGAACAATCAAGAACACCTTCAAGCATAAGGTAAGGGATCTTCTCTCTCACCTTTGTTAAAGAATCTCCCCTATGTTGTGCTCTTTTATTATTAATGCCTAATTATGGGTTATGTTTTTTAACCTCACCCATACTACCCTTATGACATATAAATAATGGGTTACCCCTTTACCTCTCATTAATCCCTTGTAAGAGCACTCGTTACCATGCTGAAATGTTTGTAAGGGGTTTTCTCATATCACTTTCAATTCTATGTGATTTCCATTGTTCGCCTCTTACTTCTTATATGTGGTATAAGTGTACATAAATTTGATATATGTTATCATTATTCTATTTATATTCATGGTATTCTATTATTCGTTTCATGTTTATTAACTTTTGGTCATACGACTCAATTGAATACAACCTGGTAATGAGCTTTGTTTCAATTTTCACTTCGTTGTGACTTGCTTAGTATTGCGCACCTACTCTTTCTTATGTCGTGTAATTACTTCCAATTTTAGATAAATTTTCAATTGAAATTATATTCCATTTAAATGTTC
The DNA here is from genome assembly GCA_963277665.1 of Viscum album. Classification (NCBI taxonomy): domain Eukaryota; kingdom Viridiplantae; phylum Streptophyta; class Magnoliopsida; order Santalales; family Viscaceae; genus Viscum; species Viscum album. The sequence goes on from OY728163.1 coordinate 214,992,622, forward strand.
ATATTCTCATATCATGGATATTATTATTGTCTAATCTATATACCATCTTACATATGGTATTTATTTTGAATGTTGTTTTGAATGTGGAATTATTTATGAATATGTATACTCTATTCTATATGGATAATTTAAATTCATATTTATCTTGTGTTGAATTTATGTATAAATAATGATTTGGATGTGGAGGCAGGTGGGGCCTGCTAAAACCCTTTCGATGCATCAGAATGTCTCATGAGACAATCAGTTTAGTGACAAACCCTTTGAGTTTTATTTCAAAAAATCAGACAAGTTTCTACCCATAGAACTAAACTGTTTTTATGGTATTATGGTATCATGTTCTAGATACATTACGTCTAATTAATAATCATTATATTTATTCATTATCAGTTTTTACTATCCATGAGGTTTTCACTATGGAAAAATCAATGGATGCAGTTTCATTCTCAATTTATTAATGGCGTGAGTTTTTCATTTTTTAACCATGCCATTTTGATTATGTCAAATTGTTTACAATTCCGTTATTATTGATTCATGATTATGATATTTTTAACCCTTACTGAGCATTTGAGCTCACCCCTTTCATTGTTTACTTTCAATAGGTGACGAAGAGGAGATCATTTATTGAGTTCTTGTGGATGCAGTCTTTAGTTTTTGTTATGTATCATATTTTATACCCTTTCCAATGTAATTTGAGTTACATATATGTATCTAGTTTCTTCAAGACTACTAAAATGATCTTTCCTTTTGGATTTTCATTCCTTCTAACCATGCCAATGTACTTAGTAATGCACTGGCTCCGGTCTAGAGGGGTCGGGGCATTATAGTTATTATTGGAGATTCATCCAGGACTTTTCCTATTTTGAAGAACCTATTTTAGGATTTACTAAGAAGTGTATAAAGTTTTAATGGATGGAGTCTTTTGAGGGTGATTTCTTGGATATAAATAATCATTTTACTTTGGCTTCGATATTGATTCTACCTAATCTAGGTGAGTATTACATGATGTTTTATGATGCTTTTGGGATTAGACTTGGAGTAGTGTTGATGTAAGGAGACCGAGTTATGGCATATGGGTCTCAGTAGTTAAGGCCACATGAATGAAGATAACCTATGTACAACCTAGAGTTGGAAGTAGTGGTTTATGATTTGAAGTCTTGGACGAATTATCTTTTGGGTGATAAATTTATGGTGTATACTAATTAAAATAGCTTAAATTATATCTTTTTTTTTGAAAACTTGAATCTCTGGATGTGGATATGAGTTGAGTATATGCAATCATTTGACTTTGACCTTGTGTATATTCATAGGAATGGAAATAAATTCTCTGATACTTTAAGTAAGAAAACTTAGGCTTGGGTAGTTCAGAAGTTGAGTGCTGAGTAGAAAATGAGGAATTTACTAGTTGAGATTCATGTTGTGGTTTAAGGGGTCCAAGAGCAGATGAATATCATGTCATTTTATAGGGCTTAGACACTTTTAATACATATTAGAGATAGATAATATAAGGATATAGAATGTTTGTCCTTGATGTAAATACTTTAATGTGGGGAGTCACCTTCATATTGGACTATAGATTAGGATGATTCATCTATGTCAGGAATCATATTGTTATGCCAATGAGTATGCGGGAGGAGATGATGCATGAATTTAATGCCTTGAAGTGGGAGGTTCTTCTAGGTGTGAATCAAATGTACCATGACCTATGATGATAGTTTTTGTGTCTAGGAATGAAAAAGGAGATAGTAGGGTTCGTGACATGATGCTACACCTGTTAATAGGTGAAGGATGGGGATAAATAGCCTAGTGTTTTACTATATCCATTGCCCATTTCGAAATGAAAGTGGGATGATGTTACCATGGAATTTTTTTTGGGTATCCTAATGATGCCTTGGAATAATGATTCTATTTAGGTACTTGTGTACTGGATGACAAAATTAGCATATTTCATACCTATATGAGTGACTTTATCACTGGATCAGTTAAGAAACTTGTACATTCAAGAGATAGTCCATCTGTACAAGGTGCCATAGAGTATTGTTTTAGAATTTGACTCAGGCTATACTTCCTAAATCTGGAAGGGCTTGTAGAAGGCACTTGGTATATAGGTTTTACTGATTACGACTTTCTACCCACAGATAGATGGGAAGTTGAAAATTACTATACATGTTCTTGAGGATATGTTTCAAGTGTGTGTTCTTGAATTTGGTGGGTCTTAGGAGAATCAATTAGCACTTCTTGATTTTTCCTATAAAAATAGATATCAGGAAACTATATAGATGACACCATATGAGGCAATTTATGGTAGTCTATGCAGATCACCTCTATATTGGATGGAGGTAGGTGAGTGAAAGTTGTTGGGACCGAGTCTCATACAGGAGACACCAGAGCAGGTATAGTTGATTCAGAAGAATATGATATGGATTAGAGTATAAAAAATTCATATGATAATAGACATCAATGACCCGAGAGTTTATAGTGGGTGATCATGTGTTCCTTTGGTTCTCACCTAGATTGGGTCCCTATTGGATACTAGGGTAGGGAAAGTTGGTGCCCATGTTTGATGGATTGTTTGAGGTTGGGTAGAGAATCAAACTCGTGGCATATTGATTATCTCTTCCACAGAGGTATAGTGACATGCATGATGTTTTTCATGTGTCACAACTTCAGTGATATCACCCCAAACCTTATAATGTGATCAATGTGGATGATGTTGAACTTGAGGCCAATGCATCATTTGAGGAGCATCTGATACGGGTGTTGGATTGTAGTGTGAAAGTGTTGTGGGGAAATACCATGTTGATAGTTCATATATTGTGGCAACATGGATGGGTTCAGGAGGAAACATGGGAGAGAGAAATAGATATACAAGCTTGATGGATCAATATTTTTGACTCAGAGTCTTAGAGATGCTTGTGAGTACAATTCAAGGATAAGATTTTACAAGGTAGAGAGATTATAAGATCCCGAACTTTTCTATAGATATCTTGAACTTGTTTATAGGTACTATTTTGCCTCGTTTTGTGTATATCGTGTTTGGATTTTACCATGGGGAGTTTTTGGGTGAAATTTTAGAATTTTGGAATGAAGAGGGGAAGTTCACGGTTGGTGCATGATTTTCCCAAACCATCCACCCAATCTAACAAATTATGCAAACCCAAACCGAGAGGATTCACATGTTTGGTGCATGATTTTTCAAACCATGTTCCCTCTTAGTAGTAATCGTGTGACCCCCTAGTAGGTGGAACATTATTTGGTGCACATTTAGGTAAAAACATGCACCCTATTCAAGGAACTATGCATGGGGAAATTTAACCACCTGAAAATTAGATTAAAAATTACCAAACCCCCCAGACTTCACTGTAACTCAACACATTTCTAACCTAAACATTTTATATCATTTTTTAGCTTCTTATATAGATTACAAGGCCTTCCAACCTCCATTATTGATGATTCAAATCATGAATTGAAGACCTACACCTCTTTTGATAAGATATTCTCATCCCGATCGGTTTCCTCATTCTCTAATATACTTCTCTTATCTTTTGAAGGGATGTTTTCCTATGCAGTGTTGGGTTTAGATATAGGTTTATTGGATATTAATTTTTTTGATATTGGATCTAGGTTTTGGATCTAGATCTCATTCTTCATCATGATATTGGTTGTTTCAGTTCAATTGGGGATTTATGTTGCGGATATCCGTCAATAATTTTGAGGTAGGTTTTATAAATTCAATTCCCATAGTCTTGAATTAAAATTGTGTGTATGTGTTGTTAAATTTCAATTTTCACATTTGACAACATAATCTTTAATTGATTAAATTAATTTATAGAATCATGTAATTTGTTTGATTTAATTTCCATGTTATGATGAATTGGGTCCAATTTGAGGCAATTGGAAATTGGTGAAATTTTATTAATTAATTGGTTAATTAATTAATGGAATATTGTGATTATTAATTGATGGTATATTGGGATTGAATAATTGGAAAATTAATGTGATTATGAATTACTTGAAAATGAGAATTATGAGATTGTTGACTTGACCATTAATGGGTTAATGGGTTGTATTATTTGAATATTGATAAATGGTTAAATGGTGAATTGTTAATTTTATTCCATGTGATTAAAGTATTGAAACATGATTTTTTTTATAGTTTAAATGGTATATAATGATGTGAAATGTGATAATAGGGATAATGTTTACTAATCTTAATTGATATGATATATGTGATGTATGTGATATTGCTTGAGATATGAGTGTGGGATAGAGATTGAGGCCCCAAATACCCATATGTGATATTGTATGGGACATGGACCGAGGATCCAAATACCCATGAGATATTAAGGTGTGGGTTAGGGACTGAGGCTCTAAATACACATATTTGATTTTAAGTGTGAGACAGGGACTGATCCTCCAAAAAACCATGTGACAATGAGGTGTGGGACAAGGACAGAGGCTTCAAATACCCACAGGGTGTTAGACACAATGTTCTACACCCATGACATTGGACTATGGTTCCAAATGACCATGAAATGAAATGAAATGAAATGAAATGAAATGGATAATGAAATACCATGTTTTATAATGAATTGTGTATTTTACCCATATGATATGGTTTAGACTCCAGCACAGGCCAAAGCAGGTATTGATGGTTCAAGTGTCCTGAGGAACTCGGGGGTTTATGTGGTTAATTAAAGAATAATGAAATGTGATAAAATATTTAGTTTATGCTTTGTAATTTATTCTTTATATAATTTCATACACTATTATTAATCTTATATTTTTGTAAACTTCATTGGTGGTTTCCTACTAAGTTATATTCACACCCTACTTAGGCTTGCTGATCGGTACATGAATAGACTTCATGTTTACAGGACATGATAATGTAAAAGGACTTATGTTAGATGGTTGGGTCAGGATAGATCATAGATGACGGAACCATAATTGGTGTTGGGACCCACTTGGATTCTTTGGTGTCTTTATTTTCGGTTTTTCATTTGAAACTTGACATGTATTTTTCATGATATATTTTCTTCTTTAGTCTTGGATATTGTATTTCTATTTCGGTCATCATGTGATATTAGTATTATTCTAGTAATGGTTATATATTTTTTCTATTGCTTATTTATTTATTCTATTTTACTACTTTAATAAAGAGGGTATAATCCCATTATTATTGATATTAGACCCTAGTTTTTAGCTAGAAGCCTCTATAATATAGGGAGGCATGCCTGAGGTGATGTGTGACCGTCCGGCTCAAGGCACCGGTGTGTGGTGCCTGGGTCAGAACATTACACCAATGTCTATAGCTTTTATAAACCAATGATAACTTCCAACATTTCAAGGATAAAAATCCCAATGGTGGAGAGAATATAACACCCTTGGTTTGAGGTATTTTATTGTTTCATACTATTTTTTAATTTATATAATGTTTTAGGTTTGTTTTGGGTATTACTTGTAGGTTTCTAGAATTTTTAGAAGTTTTTTTGAGGTCATACTATTTATACATGGTTAGGGGAAACCATAAAGATGCCTCAGTTAACCATGTGAGACTTTTTGTGGGAGTTTAGGGAGGTTCACAGTTATAGAATGGTTTGAAAAAACTATTTGTAAATCATGTGACCTTGTGAATTTTTGGATAATGGAAATTCACACTGCTAGTACACGGTTTTCTAAATCATGCATTCTTGAGTGTTATCCAATAACAGTCACATAGTCAGTGTAAGGTTTGAAAATCCATGGGTCCAAACCATGCATGTAATTAAATGGTTTCAAAAATTATATTTTTTTAACTCAGTTTTCCCTTGTAATGATCATTCTTCCTCTTGTGACTAGGGATCGCAAACCTCTAGAATAATTTGAGAATTTTTTTTGTTTTCCTCCCCCCTAGATGCTAATTTAATTGAATCTTGGAGTGTAGGGCCTAGGGAATCGAAGGTAACTATTTTGATTCTATTTCCCCTCATACTCTTCTCATTATCTCTTGGGAGTAACCCTAGACCATGGTTTCCATGCCAAGATCTATGGTATAGGATGAGTTTTAATTGGTTTCACTTATGATCCCATTAAAGGGAAGGTGAGGAGAGTCTAGATCAATGATTTTATAGAACGATCATTTGAGATTAACCCATTGGATATAGGTTTATTCTATACCACACTAAAATTTCTTAGAACTTTAAGTATTTGGTTTTCAAAAATAAATTGCTTGAGTTTCTCGAAGGAAAACTTGTGATGATCTTTCTTATTTATTGTTTTTAAAACTATGGGTTGTGGGTGATTCCCACAGAATGTTTTAAAAAAATTATTAATTTATTTTAACGAAATTTTTTTGGGTGTGAGAACTTAGAATAACATGTCGGAATGTGTTAATGATGTATACTAGATGATTATTGGTTTGGGTTTAGCCACCATACCAATTTTGAGTCACTTTGGATTGTATCACTAAGTGACAACTTGGTCTTGGTGGGATGAGTTCCCCTCATGAGTTTAGACTATTCAATGGACATATAGGATGTGGAATAAATTAGTTGTTAACTTTCATGTGTGTGTGTTCATGACATGTATAACCTCTACAGTTTGAGCTAGTTTCATAGTTCCTATATCTATATGTCACTTGATCATTCTTGATGCTCTCCCTGGTTTTTATATATATATAATTATAGTTGTGCATTCACTTTTTGTTGTTCTAGAGTCATGTTTGGTAATTCTAATGTATTTACTAAAAGGTTATATACTTACCCCGTTCATATGCACATTGGTGTGCATGTATATGTTTTTTATCATAATACAGGTAAGGGGAAAATCTCCTACATTTCTAGCAGAGTATCCTAATGTTACGGTTGTGTTTTTTGGGTGTTGGATCTTGGAAATGGTCATGTAGTATAGTTGTTAAGGGTTAAACTCTAGTTCCATAGTGTCAATTTGTTTCATTATATTTTTCGACTTATGTGGTATATAATTGACTATTATGGATTTAATTATACAATTGTTATATTCTATTTTATTTGTTGGTTTTCTATCATGAATTATATTTATTCATTATATTATTATTGGTGATATATTATTGATTGTGTTGTGTATGAGGGTAAATCAACCCCCAATTATATGTTATACCATTGGTATTCATTGCTATCCTTTGGTGTCTAAGGGATGAACCCAAGTTTAGTATCATTTTAGTATTTCCCAAGAAAATGGGTCAAGGTTGGGATGTTATAGGGAAGGAAATGTTCTTGAAGTTGGGCATAGGAAGAGTTTAATCTACCCAATCAGGGTAAAATTTTCGTTTATGATGCACTGGTGTACATCAACCTTCCATGGTTTTCATTTGACTAGCCATGAACTCAATGGTTTCTGGGAGTTCTGGAGGGACTACCAACTAGGCTGATACCCAAGTAGAGGTAGAAGGGAGAGATTTATATGATCTACTCACTCATTTTTTCCAATGATATCTAATATGATCCAATATAGGAAAAATTTTCTAACATAACTTTAACTACTACCCTGGTGGAGGAAACTTCTGATTATCTCTTCCTTCTAGGTTTAGATATATTGATTTCTTGATCCTAGAGCTTGTTGGGTTGGTAGAATCTAATCTTATTAGTTGAGAAGTTTTTACCTATTCGAAATTAATTAGAGGGGAGAAAGTTTCCTCCATATAATAATTATACTCAACATGGATACTGCCTCCCAAGTAAAATAGTGTTAAGTTGCCTCAATTCATCTAATTCAGCTTCACACTGAGGCAACTTTTCTTTATTAGTGGGTATTTCAATTTCATTAGGTGGTGTTTGGGATGTGTACATGCCCTTCCCATTTTCTTTGTTCAATGACCATTGGGTATAAGATAGTTGAGTATTTGGAATATCTCCTCAATTTTAAGTATATCTCTATTTTCAGGTACACACACCTTCTTCAAGTAGTCCAATATGGAAAATATTTTGGACAGAGACTTCCTTATTATGTTCTTCTTCCTATAAGTCTCACTTTGAGTTATCTGCAAGACTAATGTTGATGAAAAATAACTAATATTTGATGCATCAATCATATCATCATCATAAGGATAAGGATATTTGTCAAATTCTAAAAATCCATCAAGGGGAATATCGTAATCTTCTTTATTCTTTTCACTTTTGTTGGACCACATTAGCTTACAACCCCACGAGGCTTTTATTTATCCTATTAAAATTTGTTTATAAGTGATTTATAGAGGGAGATCCTAATCGATTCCTTGATATTATTCATTGAACACGTTCCTAATGAAAAGGATGGTTTATATAGTTGGATAAACTATGAAATGTTTTCCTATGAGGATCCTCCCAATCTAGAGAATACCAACTTTTATAGAGGAGGAGGTAATAACCCCCCATCCCCATGGGTTGGGGTTGGAACAACTCTAGCACTACCACATCTTGTACTCATTGGGGATTTGAAAATCCCATGGGTGGTGGTGAAAGTAAAAATTCCTCCATCCATATGGGTTAAGGTTTCTATTTAATTTATGCTGAGGTGGTTATCATGGATTCCTTATTGATTTCTCATGATTTATTTTTTAGCATGGGTTGGATGAAACAAGTATTTCAAGTGTGATCTAATTTTTACTAATTTTTTCTTTGCAATTGAGGTATTTTATTTTCTTATATAGAAGCCTCATTAGACTTTATTAGTATCTTGGTGTAATAACCTATTGATAGACCACTCTAGCTGAGTACATCATTTCTAATCCTTGGAGACAATGTGGTCCTCCTAGATAGACCAACTAGCATACATAGAACCCATGCCTTAGACTTGGCTCAAGGTGATGGAATGGAAGGAAATCCTTCTTAGTAGAATCCAATGGTAGTGGAGTGGGGTAAAATATAGTACTCCATGTTCACTACAACCTATTATTTTTACATTAGATAGGGAATCCAAAATCAAATAGTATAGAATCTTCAAAGCGATGTGGCATGTATATTGGAGTTCATCGCATTACCTACCCAATTTTGGATACCATGAAACTGAAAGGGAATATAAGTTAATTATTAGGTATGGTTCACTCATCACTTTTAAATTGTTGGCATACTCCCTATAAGGTAATTATTTAATTTTCAAGTGGCAGTGAGTTGTCTATCGACTCAAGAAAATGTAATGCATGAATTCCTCATTTAATGTCTCTAGAATGAGATATTGAGAGATGGATATGGGATAGAATATTACTAGTATATTATATTTGTCTAGTTCCTTCCTCATAATAATGTTGTTCTCCTCATCTTCGGAGAGGGAATCCTCCAACTAATCTAACAAGAGTGATCATTTACCAAATTCCTTATTGAGTAGAGTGGGATTAGTTATAATCTAATCCAATGTATCAAAGGGTAGGAGATTTAATGGTGTAATAAATGATGATTTTTACCTTATATGATCCTTTAGTTTAGAAGAGATATCACTAGTTAGAGATGAGACAGTTGGTGTAGTTGGTCTCAGTCTCTTAAGTGCCTTTCAATATGAGGGGATTCTAAAAGTGGGTTCAATAAAGGGATAACCTTCTGATAAAAATGAGATTTTTTTTGTGGAGAGTACCTTCAAATTAAATTCCATGAGTGAGAACTCCATGGTGATTTTCATATTTTACATCATTGGAAGTATTTTCATTCTAGCTTGATGTTTCACTGTACGGAGGATCTCTTCAATATATGCTCTAGGGAGGAAATTTAGGGTGGATGATCTTGATTCTATAGGAAATAACTTCATGGTTACCAATACTTCATGGGTTCGTAAGGGGAATACATTCTCACTGATTGATCTTATGACTATGAGGAGGATTTTCTCTTGATCGATATTTATGTTTTAACAAGTAATACCTTCATAGAATATACTCTGGAGTATACCAACAGAGTTTCTAATCATAGTATCATGGAGAGGACATCCAAAAATTTAATTCCTTTCTCTTTCTGATGATGAGATACCTGATTCTTAGGCTACCATATAGAGATGTTAAAGAGACTCAAGAACATCATCATTGATCATGGTAGGGATATAAACCCGCTCTTGAGTAATATATTTCCATCTATGGGATTTATTCTTAGATTCTCTCCATTGAGTGACTAGATTCGTGCATTGTGTATAATAACCTTTATAGGTGGGAGCTCTCCTAGATAAATCTCTAGTTTTTTGGGATATGTCAATGAACTTCATAAAACTGTATAAGAATATAATATTTCCATGTTCTCACTTTTAGAATATTCCAATTAGTTTATTTAGAATGATTGTGAATATGTTTCTACCACTTTTCATTGTTGGTATATATTGATATCCTTCCTCAAACTGAAGAGGAACATGAATATAGGCTTGATTATGAGTTACTATCAAAATATGTCAGACATATTCCATGGTGTTGGGAGGGGTATAGTTGTTATCAGGATAATTTAGTAAGATTCCTCCAGAATGAGGATATGAGCCCAAAACTATTCTCCATTCTTTGACAGGACTTCCTAATGATCCTTCTAAACAAGATTAGGGAGATAGGTCCACTACTGAGTAGATCATGAAGTAAATTGATGAGATTATCTAATGACGGGGGATGGAATATGAGTTTTACCATTGTTTATTATCTATATATGTTAATGATTACCTTATGTTATCATTGTTAAAATATGCTAATAGTTTTTCAAGGCATAGGAAAGGATATAAGCCTTCCCATCTATTTCTTCTAGAATATGATAAAAGGATTATTCTATGGGAATGAGAATATAGACTCTCTATTAAATGGATGTTGGGATATAATCACCCTCTAGTACTCTAGTATTTGTTGGGATATGTTGAAGAGCTTCTTATGAAGGAGAAAGAGCATGAATTTACTCTCTAGTTGTAGCCAGAATATACTGGTATGCTCCTCCTGACAGTGCCAGAGTGTGATGGTAGACTTGATGAGTAGGAGTTGAGATATAGGACTTCTATTTTACTATTTTGAAAGTTTGATATTGAGTTTCGTTCATAGGTTCATGAATATGTGCAGTTCTGGTATCAAAGACGGTTGGTAGGAACCTTTCTAAGTGGATCCTAGGCTACGGTGAGGTCATGATCAACCTCTTGTTCTACCTATCTAAGCTAAAGGAGGTACTTATTATCATGTTATGGGGATGGAATTATGAAGCTATTTGAGGTGGAAACCAATATTTCCATATTCACTATAGTATTATCATGTTGGTGAGGTGATTTATGAAGGTTCATAGTAGGGATCCTCTCTCATTCCATATCTAGGGTGAGGATAATATTTTTGAGATGGTACTCCCTCACTAGTGTATTGGTGACTTATTTTTAGAGACATAACATTTGTGACAGTTCCCTCTTTTTCAATGAGGCTTTATGCTTTGTAGTGTCCAAGGAATATGTAACGACCCAGACCTGAACAACCACCCGAATAGTGATAAACGGGTCGGGTGTTACTACCTTAGGCGCACCTCCCTGAATGCCGAAGTCTGCCGACTACCAGTGAGGGTCTTATAGGTATAGTGAGGAGGCTATACCCTCTCGGAGGATAATAATAGTACTAGTCTGAGTATAATAATAAATATGCAGTGGAATAAACGACTCAGTAGACTCGAACCAGACCCACAGAGTGGAAGCACATTCAATATCGATAAACAGCGGAAGCAAAAAATGTAAACAATGGTAGCAGAAAGTAAACAAAAAAACATGATTAACATTTGTAACTACTACTAAAGAACAAAACATGCATCCCAAGCAGGTCATACATATCCATATATATATAAAGGCGCCAATGGATAACCAACTATATCTACATAACAAATAAGCATGCTGATAAATGAAGTATGAAAAACAAAGTAACTCTATCTAGGAAAGTTCTCAGGGTCCATACCATCTCCATGTAACAACTAATGCAGCCCAGCTCCTGAAGCTAGCCTCTTTCCTGCACGTAAATTCATAAAGTCTGCACGTGACCTAAAGGGCCCGTACAGGGTGTGAGAAAAATCTCAGTAGGATACCACCTAATGGTGCGTACGTAATATAAGTGTTTAACCAGGAATGCATTTATAAGGAAAACGGTAAACAATACGTTGCACAAATAAACACAAACTCCACTGGTGATCAGCAGCCACCTTAGAGTGTCACCTGCTTCGGCCAACACCAGAATCTCTATCATGTAACCCAAAACCATGTGCCCCCTGACACCGCGTGTCTCAAGTACCGACATCCCGAAGGCACGCCCAGGAAATAGTAACCTGGAGGAACAGCGATGTCTATCCTCAAATAAGTAACTGGAGGGATAACGATGTTTTCCCACAAATAGGTAACTGGAGGGACATCGATGTCTTCCCTCAAAGCAAAGTAACCAGAGGGACAACGATGTATGTCCCCAAATAACATAACTGGAGGGAAAATGATGTCTTCCCTAAAATCATGGTGGGCCTTTGCTCCTAACCCAATATCCTCAATGCTATCCCCTAAAGGCTCCTCACCTTCCATGTGGATTCCTACGGTAAGTACCCCCAAACCAATAGTACCTAAACCGCAACTAACAGGGGCCTCTACCCACACGAGTGGTCAAAACCACCTCATCATAGATTCCCTCTGTGTGCACACTACTAAAAGTTCTAGGTGAGCGGTAATCACCAAAATAGTACCCTAGAAACAACACCTATGACACCTAGTGTCCATGTGACCATGCCGCTCAAGTCCAACAGCCTCACCATCCAAGTATCTCGGGCCATGCCCAACCTGACTGTCACCCTACCTCAAGCCGACGTCCATGACGCCCAATCCTGTGGTCAGAACCACCCAATGTAACCCTGGCCAAGCCCAACCTGTGATCAGCATCACTCAAGAATATCCGGTCCATTCCCAACACAACCCAAAGGTTCCAACATATGAAATTCAGAAATTACATATATAACATTTTTAATAGAACACATAACCAAGAAACACAATATAAACAGTTTAATTGAACTAACCCAGCAGTTATCAAACAACAACATTGAGGTCTTGAATGCCTCTAAAAATCCATATCAAGGTTTTAATAAACCAAAATCAACAGTTTAAAACCATACGATTCAATTAATACCATTTTGGCATCCCCGACCAAAATGCCCCGAGAGCAATGGCCACTCGCCCGACCCCACTCAATCAAAACAGGTAACATGGCATACCCAAAGGCATACCATAAGATATATAATAATTAAACAAGAAATAATAGCCAGTACAGGGTGACGCTCAAAATACCCTAAAATGCGCTACAGGCCGCACCACCCAAAAGTTTGCGAAAACAAAAAAAGAGGTATGCACCACCTACCTAAGACTCGTACGATGATACTCCTCCAATAACAACCTCTAATTAGGTCTAAAACACAGTATATCTACAAAAGAATCAAAACCGCTCAAACCCCTATAACTCATTCTAGAACAGAAATAAAGAAGAACAACTCAAGAGGAATCAAGTCCTTACCGAGGGGGTTCCAATGGATTAAACTATGTTTAAATCTGGCATCGGATGAAGAAACGGGAGGGAATTGAAGTCTCTGCCAGCTCTCCCCGCTCAAACCCGTCAAGGGTTTGGGTTCTGTGGTTTTGCCTCAAAATGAGGCTACTGACTGTTTTAGCGAAAAAAGGAAAATACACGACATGTACTTTAGGACTACACGCCATGTATCATTTTATTGTTCATAAGACAACTGAAATTTCACCAAGGTCTTATAGAATTACTACACGGAGTGTACCTATGGTACACGACGTGTACCTCTTTACCCTACCGACATCCCCAACACACCATGTATATCCCCATACACGACCCCTCTACACAGCGTGTACAAATAGTACACGACATGTACATGCTAAAAACATTCTACCCAGCCAATAGGTCTACACACCATGTATGGCCTCCACACGGTCATGGGTACACAGCATGTCTATAACTACATGGCGTGTAGTAAGAAATTACTACACGGTCATCACATGACATGTACTCAGCGATTACATGGTCGTTACTCACCCAACCCATACACGGCGTGTACTCTAGAGTACACGGCATGTAGTCTGCAAATTTCTAGAACATCCCAGATTTTTTCAGTTTTCTCAGGGACAAGTTAAAAATTCAAACATGGTTATGATTTTGACCCGTTCTAAAAACCCTGGTTTTTACAAACTCCCCACCTTAACATAGCTCGTCCCCAAGCTATCAAACAAAACCCAGATATGGCACCGAACATACCACCCCGAACAAGTAACCTGGACTACCTCGGTTTTAAAGGTTCAGGCTAAGTTCCTCAAGGGATCACCACCTTAGGAATTTCCTAACTCGGTCTCAACCCGATAAAACTCAAAACAAGCGAAGGTTCACTAACCTTTTTTCCGGACGCATGGTCCTCTCATGATGCATCATCACCCTTGTCCTCATTGGTGTTCCCGTGTCATTTTCAACACCCAAACGTATCCCACACCGCATCGGTGTCCACCTCCATGAGGTCCTGCATCTCATGGATTTTCAAAAACGAACTTGATGGCTAGCACCTCAAGTAACCTACATCCTCGATGCCCTGATTCCCAAGGCACCTCAAGTAACCCGCATCCTCGATGTCCCGATGCCCAAGGAACCTCATATAACCCGCATCCTCAATGCCCTGATGCCCAAGGCACCTCAAGAAACACGCAGCCTCAATGCCCTGATTCCCATGAAAACTCATGAATATATATAAATATATCACGTACCCGATAGTGCGCCAATCCCACTGACCAGCATCTAGTCAGTCCACATAGGTCTTGTTCATCATGTGCACTCAAAATGGACATGCCTCTACAGGTCATGCCAAAAGGAAACATGGAAATCACGGCCACACCCATAGTGTACCTATAACCGTTATCGGCTCACCAGCCTGCTCAGCCTCTAGAAACTTCATGACGTGAACTTAGACTAAAGTACGACTGCCTGATGTCTGACCTCCCTGCGGTGCTGCTCCAGCCACCAGCCACTGACCCCTCAGCTAGATCCTGTTATCTCTATCACATCCTTTGTGTGTAGCTGAACCTCTGCTACCATCACCTAGTACCGAACCTGAACCAACTCTTGTTGCCATCATATGTTCTGGTCCATGCCTTCTGGATGTCTGATAAGGCTTCCTGAAGAACCTCTCAAGATGCCCGACCTGTCTACAGTCCCGACACTCTTTCGGAGGCCTATCGCACTGAGTCCGAAAATGTCCTGGTTGTCCATACTGAAAGAAAACCACTGAAGAGATACTATGAGGTATTCTAGCTGAGTCCCTGGCCTGATAGACCTACTGAAACTCATCCTGTCCTCGCTTCCTACTATCCAAATCGTCACCTGAAACTGTTCCCCAACCAACCTGGGGCCTATCCCTCTGTTTTCCCTCTGCTATGAGTGCTTGATTCACCACCTCTGTGAATGAACCCAACCTGAAGATATTCACCTGGATTCGAATGGAATTTCATAAGTCATACTCAAAGAACCTCACCCTTGCCACATCATCGCTTACCATACCAGGTGCAAAGTGAGACTGCTCGGTGAAAGTAACTGCATAGTCCATGACTGACATGTCTCCCTGCTTAAGACTCAAGAACTCCCGAACTCTCTTGGCCCTCAGTGTCTTTGATTAAAAGTGCTCAAATAACCTATCCTCGAAGTCCTTACATGATAGTTCTTCGTGACTGTGATCCTGTACATGCATATCCCACCAACGCTTTGCTAGTCCTCTCAGCATGTACGTCACCATCATGATTCTCCGCCCTGGAGGCATCTCGAGCTGCTCGAAGATCATCTGCATGCTCGCTATCCAGTACTCAGCCGCCTGCGGACCACCCTCACCCTAAAAAAAACGGTAGGTGATGTGATTGGAAATCCTATGTCAGATATGTCATAGATGGCTCTGTACCCTACACACCTTTGTTGATCCCCTGTAAGACACGTACCTGGCTAGATCAGAGCTGCTCCCCGATCCATGGTCCGAACGCTTCCAAACCCGGCCGTTGTCCTGCCTGCACTGGATCCTGAACCTGATCCTATCCTTGAGCCTGTACCTATAGCTCCTGCTCTTCCTGCAATAGATCCTGAACCTGATTCGGCACCTGCAGAACTATATCATCTCCTGCTTGATGCTCCATAGAGACATATAAAAGGAACCCACTGAATACCATAAATGGTTAGACAACCCACATACATAACAATACATACATACATACATACATACATATATATATATATATATAATGCAGATAAGGAAAGAAGTAAAAGGAAACACCTAACTACCACCCTTACTCTCCCCCACCGAAACCATGCCCCACGACATCCCGACCTCATGGCCTCCTTACCCTCCCCCAACAAAGCCAAGTATCAAAAGTACCTCGGGCCATGCCCGTCCTGACAACCAACATTTCCTCAAACCGACGACCTAGTCACCCAATCCTGGTGATCAAAATCACCTCAACCATAGTACATGCCTGCTCTCATAAGAGTTAGACCCAAATACCCTACAATTATACAAATATAAAAAGCGTGACATAGCACATTGCAATAAACAAGAAATTTTATTAGGAATTTCACCTATTCACATTTGAAGAGAACACAAAGCATGGAAATTGATTTTTTTTCACATGGTATTATCACATCACAAAGCATACGTGTAGTTATTAAATTTAAATACCCTAAAATTTTCCTATCAAAATCAAAGAAAACAATCCTTTCCATACCGGGCCAAGGTCCAATTCTACCTTACCGCACCGAGTCAAGGGTTATATATCACAATCAATAACATCGCACACCAAGTGAGCCACCAAGGTGGAAATCATATAAACTATAATCTGAGAAAAAAGAAAAAAGAAATTCCCACCCAAGGTAACTTGGTCCTTTCCTCGTACCTGGGGCTATAGGCCCCCAAGAACAAGCTAGAAACCCAGTTCCAATTACAACCTATCTTCAGTCTACCATATCCCAAATAGTAAAATGGGCAGAAAATAAAAAAGAAGTCTCAATCTCATTAGTATCCAGAAAAACACTACTACTAAATCCTTGTCAAGAACTCCTCAAATACCACTTTGTAACGACCTAGACTTGAACAAACATCCGAACAGTACTAAACGGGTCAGCTGTTACTATCTTAGGCTCACCTCCCCGAACGCCAAAGGCTGCCGACTAGAAGCGAGGGTCTTATAGATATATTGGGGAGGTTATAACCTCTCAGAGGATAATAATAATACTAGTATGAGTATAATAATAAATATGCAGTGGAATAAACGACTCAGTAGACTCGAACCAGACCCACAGAGCATAAGCACATTCAATATCGATAAACAGAGGAAAAAATAAATGTAAACAATGGTAGATGAAAGTAAATAGAACAGCATGCTGAACACTTGTAACTACTACTGAACAAAAAAGCATTCATCCCAAGCAGGTCATACAAATCCATATATATATAAAGGTGATAATGGCTAACCAATTGTAGCTACATAAAAAATAAGTATGATGATAGAGGAAGGAAGAAAAACAAAGTAACTCCAAGTAGGAAAGACCTCAGGGTCCATACCATCTCCATGAAATAGCTAATGTAGCCCAGCTCTTAAAGTTGGCCTCTATCTTACACGTAAATCCATAAAGTCTACATGCACCCCGAAGGGCCCATGCAGGGTGTGAGACAAATCTCAGTAGGATACCACATAACGGTGCATACCTAATGTAAGTGTTTAACAAGGCATGAATTTATAAGGAAAAAGGTAAATAGTACGTCGCACAAATAAACACAAACTCCACTGGTGCTCAACAACCACTATGGAGTGTCACCAGCTTTAGCCAACACCAGAATCTCTATCATGTAACCCGACACCATGTGCCCCCTAACACCGTGTGTCTCAAGTACTGACGTCCCAAAGGCACGCCCAAGAAATAGTAACCCAGATGAACAACGATGCATATCCTCAAATAAGTAACCAGAGGGACAACAATGTATGCCCTCAAATAGGTAACCAGAAGGACAATGATGTATTCCCTCAAAACGAAGTAACCAGAGGGATAGTGATGTTTGTCCTCAAATAACATAACCAGAGGGACAACGATGTCTGCCCTCAAATCATGGATATCCTATGACCCCAACCCGATAGCCTCAATGCTATCCCCTAAAGGATCTGCACCTTCCATGTGGCTTCCTACGGAAAGCACCCCCAAACCAATAATACCTAAACTGCAACTAATGGGGGCCTCTACCCACATAAGTGGTCAAAACCACCTCATCACAAAGTCTCTCTATGTGCACACTACTCAACGTTCTAGGTTAGCATTAATCACCAAAATAGTACCCTAGCCACAAAACATCTAACACCTCGTGTCCCTGCGACCATGCCGCTCAAGTCCAGTGGCCTTGCCATCCAAGTATCCCGGTCCATGCCCAACCTGACAGTAACCCTGCCTCAAGCCGACATCCATGACGCCCAATCCCGTGGTTAGAACCAAACAATGTAACCCGGGCCAAGCCCAACCTATGATCAGCATCACTCAAGAATATTCAGGTCATGCCCAACACAACCCAAAGGTTCCAGCATATGCAATTCAACAATTACATATATAACATTTTTAACAGAACACATAAATAGGAAAAACAATATAAACAGTTGAATTTCACTAACCCAACAGTTATCAAACAACAACACCGAGGTCTTGAATGACTCTAACAATTCATATCAAGGTTTTAATAAACTAAACTCAATAGTTTAAAACCATACGATTCAATTAATAGCATTTTGGCATCCCCAACCAAAATGTCCCGATGAGAAAAGGCCACTCACCCAGCCCCGCTGAAGCAAAACAGGTAACATGGAATACCCAAAGGCATCCCATAGGTCAGAT
This sequence comes from Viscum album, assembly GCA_963277665.1. Classification (NCBI taxonomy): domain Eukaryota; kingdom Viridiplantae; phylum Streptophyta; class Magnoliopsida; order Santalales; family Viscaceae; genus Viscum; species Viscum album. The sequence goes on from OY728163.1 coordinate 215,011,466, forward strand.
AATAATTAAACAAGCAATAACAGGCAATACAGGGTCACACTCAAAATACCTGAAAACGTGCCATTGGCCGCACCACCCAAAAGTCTGCGAAAACACAAAAAGAGGTATGCCCCACCAACCTTAGACTCGTACGATGATACTCCTCTAATAAAAATATTCAATTAGGTCTAAAACATGGTATATCTACAAAAGAATCAAAACCTCTAAAACCCTATAACCTATTCTAGAACAGAAATCAAGAAGAACAACTCAAGAGGAATCATGTCCTTACCGAGGGGGTTCCAATGGATTAAACAGTGTTTATATCTAGCATCAGACAAAGAAACAGGAGGGAATTGAAGTCTCAGCTGGCTCTCCCTGCTCAAACCCGTCAAGGGTTTGGGTTCTGCCTCAAAATGAGACTACTACCCGTTTTAGCGAAAAAAATAAAATACACGGCATGTACTTTAGGGATACACGCTGTTTATCATTTTACTGTTCATAAGACGGCTGGAATTTTGTCGAGGGATTTCCGACTAACTATATGGCGTGTACCTATGGTACACGATGTATACCTCTTTACCCTGCCGACATCCCCAACACGCCATGTATGTCCCCATACAGGGCCCCTCTACACGGCGTTTACAAATAGTACACGACATGTACATGTTAAAAACATTATACCTAGCCAATAGGCCTACACACTATGTATGGCCTCCACGCGGTCAAGGGTACATGATATGTCTATAATTACACACTGTGTAGTAAGAAATTTCTACACGGCCATCAAACGATATGTACTCTATGTGCACATGGTAGGTACTTTCCCAACCCATACATGGAATGTACTCTAGAGTACATGGCGTGTAGTCTAGAAATTTCCAGAACATCCTAGATTTTCCCAGTTTTCTTAGGGACAAGTAAAAAATTCAAACAGGGTCAGGATTTTGACCCATTCTAAAAACTCGAGTTCTTACAGCATATGTCTGATTCTTAGATGATACCATATCATTTTAGATATAATGGATATCTTTTTTTGTAAGTCTTGGAGTGATAAAAAAACACAAACAAAAAATACCATTAGTGAAATATCTTAAGTAAGATTTTATTTGACCGTTCACTTTTAATGTTAAAGGATTCACTTCAGGTTCACTATTTTGGTCATGAACTAACTCACTAGGGGCCAACCCGGATCAACAGTAAGATGAGAGCGACACCCCAAGACTGACTTTAATAGGACATAGTCGGGAAAATAACATCGAGTAAGAATGTCACATAATGGGAGGCCTTGGCCCAATAAACTTTTACACAGACACACACACACACACCTCCAAGTACATCACAATCATGTAGGTTAATAAAAATATTCTAAACAAGAGGGAAAAATTTCACATAATAACTTTGATAAAAAATAGAGTAAAGTAATATAAATATGTCTAAAATATAAATGGGAAAAATATATTCCCAACCATACACAAAGGGAGTCCTAACCTAGAAGTAAAAAAGGGAGGGAGATTCCTATTCACAAACACTAAAACTGACCACTACCTGTGATCACCATCACCTCGTACTATTAAGATCCACCAATACTAGGACCACTAAAGTCACTATCAAAATTCTTATTATCTGTATAAGACATGAAAATTTTGGGAAATTGGCATGCATGAGAAGTTATATAAATACCCAGTAGGATGTCTTGAAATCTAAAGAGGGAAGATAAAGAAGTATATAGTCATCTCAACCCGTAAGAAGGGATAAAAAACCCAAAAAATAGATATTATTATAGATTTTTTTAAATGAGGGTGGGGGAGATATAGGTTAATAGATATAGATAGAGTAATACCTCAATATTCACACCCAACTAAAGATGATGAGTATTTCCACAGATTTAAGAGTCAATGTTGTCTCAATGCCAGTATCCCAACGTAAACCTCACCAGATACGAGGGACCCACACATCACTGATGACATGTCATGGATGAGGGGGGGGGGGGGTGATTAATATAAGATGGAAGAATACCCACTATTTTTTTACACACAATGATGAGTGGGTTTTACTCTATAGATAGAAGACTCACACCCCAAGGTGTGTATAGTGGGGTTTCCAATCCTATCTATACAATAAATGAGGGACCCATGACCAAACCTATGTATACTGTCTGGGGGGTTTTGAACCCCAAAGTCACTCAAGAGGACACACTCAAGTCTTAACATCATCCAAACTTGTTTTAATTATAAATCTTTTTGTTCCAAGTCACATCATATCTCTAATGTTGAAAAAAAGTCCACCATCACATCCTACACATGATTCTACTCAGAATAGGCTACTTACAGGACCAATTATGAGTCCTAAAGAAAGATATAAGGGAGGTAAAACCATCAAATAAAAGTACATGGTGTGTCCCTTGGGTTACATGGTATTTACTCCCAAGTTAAGTACTGTCTTTGTGATGTTTCTCCACTCATCATGTGAAAAAGCAAACACATGGTGTGTGGATCGAGTCACTTGGCGTGCGAGACCACCTAGTGTTTGGGGTGTGTACCTCCTATATATATCTTAGTTTATCTATTATATTCACATAATGTATGGGCCTAGCCACATGACATGTGATATTTGGATTATCCTAAAAACTCTTGTTACTATAGAAAATGGACTACACAGTGTGTGTTCCTCTGGAATACATGGTGTGTAGTTAGGTTTTTTCACATAAATTTAATCTTCTTCCCAATGATTCGCCACATCCATCAACCCCATTTTATATCTCACTAATATATTTATCCATGGATTTAAAATGAAAGGAAATTCCTTCATTCATCGATCTATGACCTTCAGTGGTCGAAATTCTGGATTCCTATCAACACATGCGAAGTTCGTCATGCCGTCCATTTCCATTCTAGGGTTAGACCCTTAATATTCCATATTAAATCAGTTATGAATCATCATCAATTCTTCATTTCACTATCTCTATTTTTGATCTCACAAAAAAATATGGGTTTGTGGTTTGATCTCTTTTCAAAATGAACTGGTAATTTAATCATCAGTCTACCACAGACAAATGTCAACACACAAAGAATGTGGAGAGAAAGGCATAATAAAAAAATTAATTCCTTGATGGTCATTTAAAACCTGGTTGTTGATCATGTGTATGGAAATAAAAATAGAAGATGAATATTATAAAATGAGTATTTTAGGGCCAATGATAAATATTCAATGGGATCATTCCAAATGGGAATATATCAGGGATTCGAAGATAAAATCATAATTCATACCAACAATCCAAAAATAACAGGGAAAGAATCCATAAATAACAATCCTTATCTTATAATTGGATTAATAATTGGTGATTAATGAGTCTATAATGATGTCATCAGAGATCTCTAGGAATTACTTCATTGATGATGAGTCCTGAATAATTCGATCAATGATCCCTGAATTCCCATACTCGACATTGAAGATCCTCCCAACAAGATTATTCCCTCTCTTCTAAAAATCTCTCAGGGTTATATGGCCAACCATTAGTATTTTCTATAACTATGTTTAAAAAAAGATAAATTGGTTTAGGAAAATTAAATTAGACAAATAAATTAAATTAAATTATTTATTTTATCTAACATCCATCAGTGACAGTGCATCGAATAAAGATCCAATGTGAACAAACTTTATGTCACCCATAGGGTAAACCCCACATTTTGAATCCAAATATGGACTTAGATTTCCCATTTAATTCTATTATAAACAAGAATTCCATTATTTATAAAAATATGCATGTGCATGGTTTAATATGTTTAATATTTTTAATATATAGATTTCAGGGTCCTACCACACCCATAACCCTATACCAACATCGAATAAAAACCTAGATTAATATATAGAAATATCCAAACTTTACAAGTATAGAAACTAATGTAGTTACATTCTACATACCTTTAAGGATTTTTTCCATGAAAAATAAAAACCATACTTGAAAAGGTGAGGAAACTGATCTCACATCTTGCTCTCCCACTCCCATAAGCTATCCTGGAGGCTCCCATGCCATTAAATAACTCACATTAACAAGATAGTTTTCCAGTTATGGATCCCATCATATCAATCCTTGATTTCCAATTTTTACTTTGAAATAGTTACTTCATCCTCAATTTTCAACTCACCTCAGTCAATAATGCATAACAAGTTATGCACATATCTCCTCATTTATGGCACATATAAGACATCATGCCCCCGATCCAACTATGAGGGTAATACTAAGAGGTAAAAAACCTCTATAACCATACATAAGACTTATAATGATCTAATGAACCCTAGGAAATATTTCCACCCCAACCAAACCTTTATAAACCTCATCATAGAGAGACCTTCAGAGACACATGGTCTCCTAGATTGAACTCCAAGGGTCCATGAAATCAATATACATATGATTTTTTTTACTTTGGGCGGTCTTCATCTAATCACAAATCACCTAAAATACATCGATCATTTCCAACACCATATATAGTCCTATAACCGATGTCTCACCTATATCTATCTAGTATAAGGGTAACCTATAGTGTCTCCCCTATGTAGATTTGAATGGTGTAATGATGATAAAAGAGTGATAACTGTTATTCTAAGAAAAATACATAAAAGGTAAGTGATTCTACAAACTCAAACCAAATCCCAACACAAAGGCCCTAAACATACTTCTATTTAGGGGTGGAATTTTTATGCTCATATGTAACTTGGTTTTGAAGTCCTTCTATAAACCTCTCCACAACTATGATGTGAACCAATAGTCACAATTAGAGAAAATCATTGAGTTTACCCCATGAATATAGATAATATATATAAAATTTCTCCAAAATCTCTACCAAAATATACTCTAAAATATAAAAACGTGAGCCTACTTAGTAAGGTGACCAACAATCACCCATATAATGTCATGTCCTCTCACTGTCTGTAAAAGATCTGTCAAAAAATCCATCGATATTTCATCCCACTTTCACACTATGATCTTTAGAGTTTTATTAAAACTTTCTAAAACCTAATTATCTTCCTTCGCCTATTAGCAGGTGAGGTAAAGAGAAACCAGCTTGAAAAGACACATTTTTGTCTTCCTCCCAAAACTGCCACTCATTCACTCTGAAATGTACTCCCAAGGGGGAAGTATGAAACTCTCTCATTACCTATTCACACAATGTGACCAGAACCAATATCCATCCTTGAAAAAGTATACTGTCATCCCCACCATCATTAAGTACATCTGGTGTATCTCATGAAGATATCTAGTTGTGTATAACTTCACAATCAATGTCTCCCAACAGAGCCTCTCTCACCCACTAGAGAAATAGTGAAGTCACTACCATTGACTAGAGATAAGTTTCCTCCCTATCCTCATCTAGGGTTAGCTTTAAAAAGGATATGTATTTTGATGGATCCTATAGCAAGTGATATTGGGATTTCTTTCTAAGGGTATCAACCACTAAATTTACCTTTCCTGGAGTATAGATGATCTCAAATTCATGGATATGTAGGAACTATAACAATTATCTATATCTTAATATGAGGTCTCTATAAGAAAAGATATGCTTGAGACTATAATGGTATGAGTAAACTAAAAACCTCTCACTCAAAAGATAGTGTCTCTATATATTCATGGTGAAGGCTACTACTTCCAACTCTAAGTAGTATATCATGTAGTTCTTTTCATGGGGTCTCAGCTACCTAGACCCATAAGTAATCAATGAATGATTATGTATCAACACTCACCCAATCCTAACTCTAGAGGTATCATAGATTACCACATAATAAAATCCCAGCATTGGAATTCACAAAAATAGAATGCTGGTTAACCTCTATCTTATCTCCTCAAATACTTCTTGACATAGGTTGGACTAGGTAGACAACCATCCTTTTCCTGTTAAAGTAGTCAAATGAGTATTAATCCTAAAAAATTCTACCATAAACCTACGATAGTACACAACCAAACCAATAAAACTACACACCTAAAACACACTCTTGGTGGGGTACCAAGATACCATTGCCTCTATCTTTGTCAAGTCCATAACCACACTATTTTAAGAGATGATATACCATAGAAAGTGAACCCCTCTAATTCAGAACCGAGACTAAGAGAAATTATTGTATAGATGGTACTCCCAGAGTAAGTCCAGAACCATTATCAAATGACCTACATACTCCTCATCTGATATACAGTAAATGAGAATAGTATTGATAAATATAACCACTAAATAATCCATGAAAGGCTGAAAGACCATGTCATAAGTACCATGAAGATAGTAGGGTAATTCTTCACACTGAAGGCCATCACCAGAAACTTATAGTTCCCATAGAAACATCATAATATCATCTTTAGAACATCCTCCTCATGAACTCGCAACTGGTGGTAGTCGAACTTGAGGACAATCTTCAAGAATCATCTTGAACCTTTCATCTGGTCAAAGAGGTAATTGATCCTTGGAAAAGGGGTACTTATTTTTTTTATAATCACTTAGTTAATGTGATGATAATAAATACATAACATCAATATCATTTCATCCTTTTTAGAGAATAACACTAGAGCCACCCAGGGGGACACACTAGGTCAGATGAAACCCTTATCTTGAAGGTCCTATAACTATAAACTCAGATCTCAAGGCTTATAAGGGGCCATCCAATATGTAGTAGAAGATATATATCTAGTCTCAGAGTGAAATTCCATGCAGAATTTGATATCTCAAAGTGGAGGTAGTCCTAGAGCATCTTTAGGGAAAAAATCCATGTACTCATCCACTACCACCGGAAGCCATGTTCTTGAAGAGATCACTACACAAAGGGATAAAATTACCAACTGATGAGATATAGGTTGTAGATTTATTCTCACAAGACCTACTCATTTCATCAGTAGGACCTTCTCTCCATTAAAGGATAATCTCATCCCTTCCACCAGTAGGAACCTAACTCTCCTTATATGATTGTTTATCTAAGAACATATCACAGATATCCAATCCATAACTAGAATAATATCATATGGTTTTTTAGAAACTACCAATAGGTTGCATTTGAATCTTTATCCACTGAGCACCATCTCAAATTGGAAGCAGATGTGTGAAACAGTGGATTTATCCCCATAAGAATCTCCATCCACAACTGATGGGATAAAGGATCCACTAGAATCCCAAGATCTTAAACAAGGGATAAAGCAATGAAATAATGACTCACACTTATATCTATAAGTACTAGTTCTAATGTATATAACACATAAATTATACCTCAAATCATCTCATGTGTAGCCTAATATTATCCCTCCATAGATTTTAGCTAACCATAACCTAAAACACCAGCACTCAGAGCTTGGTGTAGACCACCTAGGGGTAGTGGTGGAAGTAAGTCATAGTGTCGTCCTCCATATACAACATCACCTCCTAGAGCTCTACTATTCCCTATTTCAGCACCACATCCCTAGGGTCTACTCTAAACACCCCTGGGAGATTCCTGATCATGAAATTTTCTCTATCATAGAGGTTCATCCACTACCTATACACCATTTACATCATGTTGGGTTGGGAAATCACGTGCCATGTGGCCCCTCCCATCATAATAATAACACCACTTATCTATAAGAGTACTAGATCCTTGGTGGGAACCCTATGATGATGATCCCTAAGATTGAGTATGCTTGCATGAAGATGTCTTGTTCTAAGAAATTAAACTCTAAAATCCTCTAACTATAGTAGAAAACTATGCTCTAGGACATTCACCACCAGATCATGCTTTCCAATTCTCCTATCATGAAATATATATATCACCAAGGCCCACTATAGTACTATGACCTAGGTGGTAATGAATATAGAGACCATTTTAGCTCATATCTCCCTATGGAAGCCCCACTCAAACTTCCATTCCCAAAAGTATATATTTCTCACCATATTTATAAAGTAGAATGTGAGGTCAATAAACTTAAATGTGTACATTGAAATAGTATTATCACCCTTCTATAAATCTAGAATCTCTTAATTCCTCACTAATTGTAAGTTTTAAGGATAGTAATCATTATAGAATAATTATTGAAACTCTATCCATGAGAGTTTTGCCTCATCATGGGATTGGGTAACCAGAATCAACTAGTGCCATGTTGTATCAAGAATAGTACTGGTCACAAGTGAAACTATCTGATTGGACAATGTTTGTACAAGTTTAAAAACTCTTAACATCAACTCAAGTCAACCCACTACTTCCTAAGGGTTTATTTCATCATCTATTTCTAAAACTCACACAACACACTTAGCCTATGTGAATTGTCATCCTAGATCACTAAAAGCATTGGCTTCTTAACATGCTGTAGAACATTAGACTAAACTACTGGAGGAGGGTCCATGTGACTCTTATCAAGTGGAATCACCACTCTTTATTTTCTTGGAGAGAAAACCTTTTAAACATACCCCTAAAATGAAGCCTCATCACTAATTGGTTATCTTTGTAACTTTTTCTCAGTATCCAAGTTTGTTTTCATCATGAAGGCATCTTGAAAGTTAACATGACACACCATGGTTATTTGATCATATCTATGGATCTGACTCAAGAATGAATGGAAGTGAAAGATCAATTCCTAAATTATTCTTCTACCATTAGTTTTCCTATAACTAGGGTCTCAGTATTCTAAGTTGATAACTAGGTGGTCAGTGTTGTATTTTATAGATACTTCTACTGCTATAACATTTATAGGTTCCCTTTAATGAAATACAAACTTGATAAAGATTAAAAAAATATATTTATATCCCCAAACAAATCCTCATGATACATATAATTCTAAAACACAATCCCCAAGACATACCTTCTTTTATATCACTCTGTCACAACCCAACCCATCGGGCCCCCACCTGGACTGGCAGTAAACTGAGAGTGACATCCCATGATCACCTCCAAGAGGTTAGGGGATGATGAATAGTTTCAAGTAGGGATATAACATAATGGGAGGCTTTGGCCTAATTAACTTGTATACATGCACACCTCTAAGTACATCACAGTCATTAAGGACAATAAAATTATACCAAACCAAAAGGAAAAAATTCATGTAATAACATTTATAACAACTAGAGTGAAACAATATAAATATGTACAAAGTATGAAGTGTAAATATACATTCCCAACTAAAAAGAAAGAGATCCCCAACCTATCAGTAAAAGGGGATGGAGAGTCATGATCATGAAAAATAAAAATAACTACCACATGTGATAACTGTCACCCAGAACTGTTATGCTCTACTATTTCTAGGCCTACCAAGGTTAAAATTTAATTATCTGTTGTCTGTATGAGAAATGAAATGTGTAAGAAAATCCCATTTATGGGTGAGTATATACATTCCTAGTAGGACACATCAAAATATAAATAAAGAAGTAAAATAAATAAATAATCATATCAACCTAGAAGAAGCGAGAAGAAACACAATTAACAGATATTCTCATATAGGTAACTAAACAAAGAGAGAGAGATATAGAGATTGATGGATAGAGGTAACTCTTTATCTTCATTGTTGGCTAAATATAATGAGTTTTATTATAGCTCAAAGTGTTAGTGTTGTCTTGATTCCAGTAGACCAACATAAACCCCACCAGATACAGGGGGGCTATGACTCACTGATGACACATCACAATAAAGGGGATGCTAAATCCAAGAGGGTAGAGGACACACACATCATCTACACATGATGATGAGGGGGTTACACTCTACTGATAGAAGATACACACCCTAAGGGTGTGTATAGGGTGTTACCAATACTACCTATATAAGAAATGGGGGACCCACACCTTGAACTACGCATTGCATCATGGGTGTTGTGATCCCCATTGTCATTTTAAAGATCTCACTCAAGCCTTAACATTAGCCAACCATGATGGAAGGAGTGATATGATCACTCCACCAAGTTTTTTATATCTAATTTCAAAACAAATCCACTATCCAATCCTATATGGAATTCTACTTAGAATGAAATACTCACAATCCCAATTCCAAGTCCCAAAAAAGGATATATGAGAGGAATAACCTTCAAATAAAAGTACATAGTGTGTCCTTTGGGGTACATAGGGTGTACTCCCAAGCTGAGTCTTATTCATGTCCCATTGATCTACTCGGTGTATGAAAAATCAGACACACAATGTGTGGCCTGAGTCACACTATGCGTGGGTGTACCTTGAGTTTGGGGTGTGCACCTCATATACATGGCTTAATTGGATGAGTATAGTCACCCGAAGTGTAATCCTGGCCACACGACATGTGAAATTTAACTCTTCCTAGAAACCCTAATTGCCATAGAAAATAGACTATATGGAATGTTTTCCTCTAGAATATATAGAGTGTAGTGGTGATTTTCATGGAAAGTTCATCTTATTCCTAAAGCTTCACTACATCCATTGATCCCACCACATATCTCATTGGAATCTTCATCCAAGGTTTTGAAATTGAAGGAAACTCCTTTGTTCACTAATCTCTATTATCTGATTCTCAAAAATCAAGATTTCTATTAATCTATACAAAGTCTTCTACATATTATAATATCATCCAAGGGTTCGAACATTCATCTTCCATCTAAAATCCACCATAGACCATCATTAATTTTTCAAATCACCATCTCCATCATCTATCACACAAAATAATGTGGGCCTAAGGTTCGATTTCACTTCAAACTGGAATGATAGTTGAATAGATGGCCTTCCACGGACTAATGGAGAACATGTAAAGAATGAGCGGAGAATGACACAATGATCAGAGTAAATTCATCAATGTTCATTGTGAACCTAGCCATTTATCATGAGTGTAGAAATAAAAACACAAGATAAATTTGTCACAATGATTATTTTAGGTCCAAAGAGAAATAATAAATAGAATCATTCCAAAGGATATGAAATTAGGGATTCAATGTCAAAAATCATAGTCCATTATAGAAATATTAAAATAATAAGGAAAGAATCCATAAAAAATAAGCTATACCTCATTATTGGAGTGATAATTGGTGAATAATAAGTCTGCAAAGATGTCATTGGTGATCACCAAGAATTCTATCATTTATAATGGGTCCTGTGGAATCTGATCATCAATCCTCAAATCCCCAAACTCAACGTTGAAGATCATCCCCACTAGAGCACTCCATATCATCTGGAAATCTCTTAGGGTTATGCAGCTAACCCTAAGGATTTTCTAGAACATGGTTTAAAAATAGAAGAACTAGGTTTAGTAAATTAAATTAGACAAATAAATTAATAAATTGAATTAATTAATTTATTTTTTTAACATCCTCCCATGATAGCGCATTAAATAGAGGTATGATGAGAATGAAATTTATACCCTGCCTAGAGTAAACCCCATGTTTTAAATCCAAATAAAATCTTAGATTTCCCATATAATGTTTTGATCAATGGGAATTACATTATTTTCAATAACATTCATGTGTTTGGTTTAATATATTTGATATTATTAATATATAGATTCCATGGTCCTGAAACACCAATAACACTATGATAACTTTGAATAAAAACACATATTAATATATAAAAATATAAAAAGGGTAAAAAAAATCAAAAGTAAAGTTTTTATAATTTTTTATTTGGGAAATCTGACATATTTTTGGATCAATCCATTTTAGGTCATTGTGGGCCTACTTTTAATGGCAGGCAGTCACTGGTACTTTACCAGTGACACCATGGAATGCATATTGGTTGAGAGGATGGGAGTTTAGGCTTATCACACCCTTTATAGGGGAATTATTACCTACTCAAAGACTCTCTTATTGATTAAATATATGTTAATGAATTCTTCCCAAAACTTAGTGTGGAACTAGTTACCCCTATGATAATGGCTTGATCGAAATCACGTGTTAATGTAAACAATGATTATACATCAAAGTTTTCCTATTGATGCATCCATTGAATATATTAGAAACTCGCCATCGATGTGGAAATCTGTATGTATCATACCCTCTCCATATTTACCTTACCATTTATTAATTCATCGGTTTAAAGATGCATAACTGGGAACTCTAGAGTTTTAGAAATGTTTAGGGTGGCGATAGGTGTTTATGGTGTTGGAATCAGGACCGTAAAGGGGATTACTATGTATTGCTGTGAAGGGAATCAGAAACCACATAGTTCTATACCACTTAAAATGACATGTAGTACCTTTTAGGGTTCTATTGAGTGCTGTGAAGGGAATCAGAAACCACATAGTTCTATACCACTTAACATGACATGTAGTACCTTTTAGGGTTCTATTGAGTACTATAGTGGTTCCTTTTATGGTCTTGAAACCATGAAAACTTCTAAGAACTTTAAAGTCATGTAGAGTGGACTAACATGACAATAGTTCCTAACAATGGTTGGTGCATGACATACTAATAAGTAACCATTTCTGATTCATCCTATTTGTTAGAAATTAAATAAGAGCAGGTATGGTTAGTTTGGATCATGGGGATATGGATCACCAAGCATGATATGTCCTTATCAATAATATGGCCCGATGATAAATTGGTTCATAGGGAATATGGACCCAGTGGAGTTAAAAAGGTTTATTAGAAGGAATTTTTTCCAATGAGTTGGGTTATCTGAGTTAACAAGTAATATATCCTAGTGAGGAAGTATTTGGGAGATTTCATGAGAAACATGGCCCTACAAAGATGGGTCCATAGGTAATATGGACCAAGTGAAGTGAAAAAATAATGGTGATTTTGTGTTTGAACCTTAGGAAGGTGTCCTATGTATCCTGTTGAAAACAAAAATTAAATCTCACATAGTTCAAGTTGTAGAGTTTAAAGTCATGTGACTAGAACACACCATACAATTTAACATCATGTGATAAATACGTAGTCATGTAGTTTTACATTGTGTGACTAGGATGTCTAAGTCACGAGATTGACACCAATATATGATTGAATGGCGACTGCTCATGGGTTTCCAATATTCCTAATCTAGTCATTGACTTAGGTGAAGGTAAGAATAGTTGGGGATTACACCTAAAAGGAAAGCCTGAGTATTGCATGGGAGAAGCTAGGATATGTCAAGGGCTTATACAGGGTACTTCCAAAATCCCTTTCTCTCTCTAGATCATTGATGATCTAGGTTGATGAAATCATTAATGGGAATGTGGTTATGGCTTATTGAATGGAATCAAATCGACCAACACAATACTTCAATAGCCAAGATGAGCATTTAATATAGGGAAGACTACTCGAGTGTCCTTTCAATATATACCCACATTATCAAGTGGTTACAAGGTTATGACCAATCTACGGGTTATATATATATAGGATAAAATTTCTATAACATCCTATTATCAAGGGAATACATGATCAAAGGGGTGCACCTTGATATGAATAGTCTAATAATGTATGTTTGGTGGCTTCATAGAAGATCTTCATTTGAATTTTTTAGGGTTTCGACCATGGTAGAAGGAGGCCATGAAAGTCATTTGGGTTATTCCAACACATGTGGGTGACTTGCATGAATGGAGATTAAGGAGTTTTTATTCGCCACCTAGGGTGCTTTGTGAATTTATCAAATGAGAATCAATTGATTCATGGTTTAATACTACAATGAGGAGGGAAATGAACACCCTAGGGGTCCTCCCACTCTCATAGATATATGTACTACACGAGAAGGATGGATCTCTTGTAGGACCTCATTTAATCACTCCCTGAAAAGGGCCACTCATAAAGGGGGCCTCTATTAGCTTAGGATAACCCGTTTCATGTAAGGGGTTTGTTTAACACTCGAAACTTTTATAAGAAATATTTTGTTTTTTATGTTATATAAATCATCAAAGGAATCTTTCACTACACACAACACTATCTTGGATTTCTTTACATGCAATTGCGACCTTCCTCGATATCTTGCGTCGTACACAATACCGAGTTTCACTAAACAACGATGTGCTATTAAAATATTATTAAAACTAGCCGTTATGAATAGTAATACCCAATTTTTGAAATTTTGTAAATTTTATTTTTCAAAATGGACTTTGTTTTTGGATTCGGAATATCGAAATTAGCCTAGGGTGAAATTTTGGTATTTTTCTAGAAACTTTCAATTTTTGATGAATAGTGAAAACACTAGGTTACTATTTAAAAACCGACTTTTTATTTAAATAATTATTTATTTTATTTAAATTTATTTTAGGTCAAAATTGATACATAATACCTATATAAGTTAAATATAATTCATTGGAGTAATTTTATAATAATTTTAGATATATAAAAATTTTATTGAACTTTTCACCGTCTTTTATCCACTTCCTAGGAGAATTTGCAAATTTACATAAAACTTAATTTTACCACTTTTGTGAGTGTAATTTCAAAAATCCGAGAGACAAGGTTGATGTCAGTAAGTAAAATGTGGTTCAATGAGATGAAAATAATTTTTGGTGACTAGTAACTTTTTACTTTTATTTACCACGGTTAAAAGTAAATAGGGTAATTAATGGTAAAAATGATATTATTATTACCCTAACACATGTCCTAATTATATTGGATAAGTGTAATTCGACCAAAAACAACCTTAGGAATAAAATATGACCATTTAGGCCCACTTGGAATAGATTAGGACATTTATTATTAATTTATTTAAAGAAAGGTTAAAATAGTTAAAATCAAAGTTTAATAAGTAAATAATTTTTAATATAGGGTTATACATAAGATAAATTCAACTATAAATATTAATTATAAAGATAAAAATATTTCTACATAATTATATTTTATTTGTAATTTTTAGACATTAAATAATTTAATTTATTTATGACACAAAGATGATGTAGTAATTATCTTATTAATGAAATATTGACATAATTCATCTTATAAATACCCAAATAAATGTAATTTGAGTCTTTTTATGAATTAAAATAATTTTATATGTTAATATGACATGTTATTATTGATTTAATTAACTTTTTTCGAATTAATCATTCTGTTATGATTTTCACAAAAATAAATTACTAAATAGTGTCCAAATTGACATAAAATAGTTTTTAAAACAAATATTATATTATTAATTGTTATTTTATTCCTAAAAATCTAAGGTTCGGCCAAATGACTTAGATAAGGTTATATATATTAATAATAAACAACTTGAGATTTTTTTGGCTTGTTATAGTAAGTTTATTAACCTTATAGTGTTAGAACACAAAAAGACACGGTAAAAGTAAAATTATCTAACTTAAAGTTAAATCTAAATGATAAGGTTACAATAGTAAAATAAACTTGTCCAAATTCTATTGTATGACCGTATTTCTACCCATAACCATATTATCTTCAAAATAAATCAATTTGGATCTATTTAAAACCGAATATGGCTTTATAATAAAATAATATTTTTAGTTTTTCCAAAGGAGCCCCTCTCCTCCCTTATAAAAGGGCACCTCCTCCCTCTCTTCCTCACACCACTTTGAGCCTTCAAGCTCGGCCAACCCCTGCCCATTTATCCTCTCCACTTCCCTAGAAACATCCTAGAGGTCCTGGTCTTCTTCAAAGACCAATTTTAGTTCCCTAAAAGGAGGTCTCAAAGAAGCGCTTCAAAGAAGAGGTAATGTCCGTTACCGATTCTTTCAATTTTATTTCTTCTTCCACTTCTTCTTCTTTAGTTGTTTCATTATGAATTAAAAACATCAGTATCACTCATATACTGATATGTTATTATAAGTATGAAACAACCCTATTTCACCATCTATCCATCCTACGGAAAACAAAATCACCGCGCGTGTGTACGTACGGAATACCGTCTCCACGCCGTGGTGTAATCTATTTCCACCACCACCTTACTTGGATGGGTATAATGGTGTAAAGAATGAATATATATGATTATTGTAAAGTTATATTGATTATGAAATATTATACATACACTCCAATACAATTCAACGATCATGAGAATGATATCATCTCTCGTGCGTAGGTACAGAATACCGTCTTGACGATGTGATGCGACTCGTTCTACATGTTTTTCATTGCATAATGCTTAAATAAATGAATTTAGTGAATAAATGTGATATATATTAAACTAATACCATTCTGTAAATGAGGTATCTATTACCTAAAAAGAAGAATAAGAATTTATTCGACAAAACACGCATAAGAACAAAAAGTTATAAACACCCGAATAACAAGTAACAATGAAATTTTACTAATAATAAGCTAATAATATTACCATATATGATATCATAACAATGAGTATGATTCTGGAATAAGTAAATGACATTATTTAAATCATTATACAGGAGGTTCGGACACTTACGAAGAAAATCGGACCTAAGGTAAGGGAAATATCACAATCCCATTTTTATCCGAGTTTGTTTATATTTTGGAATTTACTGGGGTGTATTTTATCATCCACATCCATGTTTCCTCAATATGTAATATTATTTCCATCCACCTACAATTTTTTAAATCCAATTTTACCCTTCGGTGAGTTTTTAGTAAAAGATATGAAAGGAATCTTTTGTCGTTTTTCGTACGATGTACTTTTTGACTTTTCTGAAAAAAGTACGAGAAGAATGTTTTTTAACTTATACGACATGAATGGATTTTTAAAACATTATTTCCAAGAATATTCCTTTACAAGTTTTCAAGTTTATTTTTAATCAACTTCTTTTAGTTTAGAATTGTATGACATGTTAAGAAATGAAAAGTGTTTTTGAAGTAGAAAGAATATTTTCCTCAAGAATGGAGTTCAAGTGTTTTATCAAAATTATTTTCCATCTAAGATAATAAAGGGTTCTGTTTCTATCCCTATTATTACATTGATTTGATTATGTTGTGATGGAATTATTTTTATGAATTCCTTTATCTTATATGAATTGTTTTATGATGTCACGATGTTTAAGAATATCATTTTTATTACATGGGTTATGCTATGATGTATGGTTTATGATTTTGTGGCACACATAAGAATGGTATAATTATGAGATGGGTGGGACCTATATCTCCCTCCAATGCATTGGGTAAAGATTTTATATCTCATGAGATAGACATGGCTGGAACGGCAGGTTAAACTGGTTTAGTGAAACAGGACTGAAACGAGGAATGAACTCGGTTTAGAAATGGACTTTGTCCACTAAGATAGTCTTGGCAATGAGTCTTGACTAATAAGAAATGATTCTCTATGATTATGTGTGTATTCCATAAGGCTTCATGTTTTAAGTTATGATTATTGTGATTACATTTCACTTCCATGATTTATCCCATGTTATGAAATTATGATCTCTTTTGCAGGGTAAGATTTCCAAAATGTTATGTTATTATGAATATGATGTGATTGATATTTCTTTTTTTACCCTTACTGAGCATTTGAGCTCACCCTTTTGTATTTTTTATTTACCCCAGGTCAGGAAGAAGGTTATTAAGTAGGATATGCCAAAAGGGACTATAGATATGATGAAATAAATGGGAGACACTGTAGACGCTTTATGAACCAGTTGTTTATGTTTCCCAGTTTCTAAAGACACTATACTTATACAGTCCTTTCATGGTTTTGTTATATGTTGTAATAAGTGTACTTAAATTTTGAAGTACTAATAATGTATGTAAAGTATGGGTCGTTATAGTTGGTATCAGAGGCAAAGGAGGTAGGAATGAATCTGATCTTTGGGAACTGTCACATGTGAGCGTTGGACGAAGCATGCCTCTCTGCCCAAGGGCTTCATGAGGAAATGGATGCCACTGGGGATGGTGGTGTGTCCCGCATAGGGGGTGTATCCTCCCATGGAGTGACCTAATAGGTATCAATTATAGTCCACTGGAAGTAATTCCAGACCGTTATAGTTGGTATCAGAGGAAAGGTATAGTCAACCTTTGGAAACTAGGATGTGAAAGCCTTAGTAAGAATCCTAAGGATAAGTCTAAGCATAGAACACAATCTTAGTGTTTTAGAAATGGCCATGAATAACCTAGGATAAGACCTTAAGTGTGAAATTTTATTCTTGATTATGTAGTTTTCCTATTATAATTAGTGTTTCTCACACTATTCTTTTTGGTTTTAGTCAATGGATGGAACCCAAAGGAACCGTGTTAATGCGGAATGCGACGGGCAATGAAATGATTGTCCCCCTGAGCAACCAAATGTTATGGGAGCTGGAATGAAAAATCTTGTAGCCATGCTCACACAACTTTCTCAAGATATGAATCATGCAGGACTTCCAAACGAGCAAAGGAAAGAGCAACATTATGTTGAATCCTTCATGAGGCAGCGTCCACCTTCATTCAGCGGGTCTACTGATCCATTAATTGCTGAACAATGGATTAGTACTACTGAAAATATATTTTCAATTCTTAAATGTTCTGAACATGATAAATTCATCTTAGTAGTGTATCGTTTGGAAGGTGATGCTGATCAATGGTGGAATCTTATCAAGAATACGAGACAAAGAGATGAAATTGAGTCCATGGAATGGGACGAGTTCAATAACTTATTTTTCAATAAGTACTTCCCTCATATTCTCCGAACAAAGATGGAGAATGAGTTTCTTGAACTAAAGTAAAAGGATGATGAATCTGTTGGTACCTATGAAGCAAATTTTACGAGACTTGCAAGGTACGATTCTGGTATTATTATCCAACCTGAGAGTAAGATCGATCGATTCTTTAGTGGCATAAAACCAAGTCTTCGAAGGGTGTTAGCCATAAGGGACTTCAATAGATATGAGGAAATCGTTTAATGTGATCTCAAAGTTGAGATGGATATTGGAGTAACCCATCAGTCATATGGGTTTGATAAGAAGAGGAAAATGGAATTCAAAGGAAAATCTAAAGAGCACACTGAAAAGAAGATGAGTTTTCCCTTATTCTCAAAGTGTAGAAACATGGAGGGAGTTGTCTTAAAGGGACAAGTAAATGTTTCAAATGTGGAAAGGAAGGTCATCGGGCATTTGAATGCCACAATGATGGGAAGAAGATGTCTAGTTATGCGAACAATGAAAAGGCTACACAGAGTGCACCTCCTACACTTCAATGTTACAAGTGAAAGGAAATGGGGAATTATGCCAATCAATGCCCTAATCCAAGGGTTGTTGATGATGATCGACATCAACAAACTCTTAAGGCTAAAGACAAAGGAAAGTCATTTGAAATTTCTATCAGTGATGTGGAGTACGATAACGAAGTGGTGAAAGGTAAACTTACCATCCACTCTAAAGTAGCAAATGTTTTATTTGATTCTGGATCCACCCACTCCTTTATTTCTGAAGAATTTTCTAAGATTATCACCGTATTACCTCAACAATTAGATGTTGAGTTAGCTGTGACAACCCCTAATGGCACAACAGTCACATCAAAAGTTTATAATTCTTCTCCGATTGAAGTTTGTCAGAAAGTGCTTCCTGCAAATCTTGTGATCCTTCCTATAGTGGAATTTGATGTGATTCTTGGAATGGATTGGATTTCTTTATATGGATCTCATATCAATTTCCAAAGGAGGGAAGTTACATTTCATATTCCAGATCAATCTATGATCGTCTATCGATGCAAGGATGAACATAACCTTCCAGTGGAAATTTCTTCCATCTTATGGGTCTTGATTCCACTAAATGAAGGTTATTTATCTCAAATGGTTGGTGAGAAACTCACTATTAAGAATATGCCCATTGTACGGGAGTTTGACGATGTCTTTCCGGAGGAATTACCGGGTCTTCCACCAAATTGTGAAGTTGAGTTTTCAATAGAACTCGTACCAGGTGCTTTGCCTATTTCGAAGACACCTTATAGAATGGCCCCAATTGAGTTGTAGGAATTAAGAAGAAACTCCAACAGAATCTTGATAAGGGGTTCATACACCCTATTGCGTCACCTTGGGGAGCACCTGTTCTGTTTGTTAAAAAGAAAGAGGGATCAATGAGACTCTGCATTGATTATCGAGAACTTAACAAGATCACTATCAAGAACAAATATCCTCTCCCATGCATTGATGACTTATTTGACCAACTACGCGGAGCTCAATACTTTTCCAAGATTGATCTCCGTTTAGGGTATCATCAATTAAGGGTCAAAAGGGGGGATATACCAAAGACGACTTTCCGTACAAGGTATGGACACTATGAATTTATAGTGATGTCATTTGGTCTTACTAATGCCCCTGCTATCTTCATGGATCTGATGAATAAAGTCTTTAGAGACTATCTTGATCAGTTTGTGGTAGTCTTTATAGACGATATTCTTTTTTATTCAAAGAGAAAGTAAGAACATGAAGATCACTTGAGAATTATATTGAAGACCCTAAGAAAGGAGAAGCTTTATGCCAAATTTACCAAGTGTGAATTTTGGCTTCAAAAAGTTTCATTTTTGGGTCACATAATCTCAAAAGAGGGAATATCTGTGGATCCAGCAAAAACAGAGGTTATCAAAAGATGTTCGAGACCAACAACAATAACTGAGATCCGAAGTTTTCTTGGTTTGGCTGGATATTATCGACGTTTTGTGAAATATGTTTCACGATTATCTAATCCACTCTCCAGGTTGACTCGGAAAGGAGTTAAGTTTGTTTGGATGGAGGAATGTGAAGATAATTTCAAGGAGTTGAAAAGAAGGTTATCCAGTGCACCTGTGCTCACACTGCCTTGTAGTGGAGAAAGGTTTGTGATCTACAGTGATGCATCCAAGAAGGGATTGGGGTGTGTTCTTATACAAAATGATATGGTGACAGCTTATGCCTCACGACAGTTGAAAATCCATGTGCAAAATTACCCAACTCATGATTTGGAGTTAGATACGGTAATCTTTGCATTAAAGATTTGGAGGCATTATCTTTATGGAGAAAGGTGTGACATTTATACTGATCATAAAAGTTTAATGTATATTTTCACACAAAAGGAGCTGAATATGCGCCAAAGAATATGGTTGGAGATGATTAAGGATTACGACTACTCAATCCATTACCACCCTGGGAAAGCAAACAAGGTGGCAGATGCATTAAGTCGACAAGACCATGCCAGTTTATCCATGATGAGGATCACAAAAGATCCAATATTTATGGATTTACAAAGGATGGATCTTGGAATTATAATGGAAGGGGAAAAATCTTATCTTTCTCAAATGAATGTTCAACCATCTATACATGTTAAGATTAAAGAGGCACAGAAAGAAGATGTAGAGTTACAAAAGAAGGTGAGAAATGTTCCTGGATTCAAACTTGATTGTGATGGGATAATAAAGTTCAGGAATCGGGTTTGTGTTCCTCCCATCCCCGAATTAAAGGAGCTACTGGATGAGGCTAATAGTTCTTCATTATCTATTCATCCTAGAAGCACGAAGATGTATAGGTACCTGAAAGAGTACTTTTGGTGGGATGACATGAAAATAGATGTTGCTGAATATGTCTATCGATGCTTGGTTTGTCTGCAAGTTAAAGCTGAGAGACAGAAGTCTAAGGGTATGTTACAACCATTAACCATACCAGAATGGAAATGGGAAAACATCACTATGGACTTTGTCACAGGACTTCCTAAAACATCCAAAGGCAATAATGCTATCTGGGTCATAGTTGATCGTCTTACAAAGTCTGCACACTTCATTGCTATTAGAGAGGATTTCTCTCTCGATCAGCTTGCCAGGATATATGTAAAGGAAGTGGTAAGATTTCATGGAGTACCACTTTCTATTATATCTGATCAGGATCCGAGGTTTACCTCAAAGTTCTGGAGAAGTCTTCAGCATACTCTGGATACATAGTTGAGTTTCAACACTGCTTATCATCCTCAGACAGACGGTCAGTCTGAGAGTACAATTCAAACTCTAGAAGATATGTTGAGAGCTTGCTCTATGGATTTCAAAGGTGGTTGGGATCAACACCTACCTTTGGTGGAATTTTCTTATAATAATAGATTTCACTCCAGTATTCAGATGACTCCTTATGAATCTCTCTATGGAAAGAAATGCAGGACTCCAACTTGCCAGAGAAAGAAATCTATTAGGACCTGATCTTGTTGATGAGATGGTAGAAAAGGTCTGATCTATTCAACAACACATAAGAGAAGCTCAGAGTCGACAAAAAAGTTATGCTGGAAACCAAAGAAAAGACTTAGAGTTTGAAGTGGGTGATAAAATGTTCTTACGAATATCTCCCTGGAAGAGGGTCATGAGATTTGGAAAGAAGGGAAAGTTGAGCCCTAGATATATCGGTCCTTTCGAAATACTAGATCGTGTTGGGAAGGTAACTTACCAATTGGCGCTTCCACAAAATCTCTCTCAAGTTCACAATGTTTTCCATGTATCTCTCCTGAGAAAGTACATACCTGATCCTTCACATGTACTCAGCTCAGAAGTTGTACCGCTGGAATAAGATCTTTCTTATAAAGAACACCTGATAGAGATTCTCGATCGTAGTGAAAAAGTCCTACGGAACAAGACCACTCGCTTGGTGAAAGTTTTATGGAGGAACCACCAATTAGAAGAAGCTACATGGGAGCTTGAGGATATGATGAGGGAGAGGTATCCTCATATTTTTGTTACAAAGTGACGAATTTCGAGGGCGAAATTCATTTTAAGGGGGGTAGAATGTAACACCCGAGACTTTTATGAGAAATATTTTGTTTTTTATGTTATATAAATCATCAAAGGAATCTTTCACT
Organism: Viscum album; assembly: GCA_963277665.1. NCBI lineage: Eukaryota > Viridiplantae > Streptophyta > Magnoliopsida > Santalales > Viscaceae > Viscum > Viscum album. Next base: position 215,034,005 of record OY728163.1, read on the forward strand.
ACACACAACACTAGCTTGGCTTGCTTTACATGCAATCATGACCTTCCTCGATAGCTTGCATCGTACGCAATACCGAGTTTCACTAAACAATGATATCCTATTAAAATATTATTAAAACTAGCCGTTATGAATAGAAATACCCACTTTTTGAAATTTTGGAAATTTTATTTTTCAAAATGGACTTAGTTTTTGGATTCGGAATATCGAAATTAGCCTAGGGTGAAATTTTGGTATTTTTCTGGAAACTTTCAATTTTTGATGAATAGTGAAAACACTGGGTTACTATTTAAAAACCGACTTTTTATTTAAATAATTATTTATTTTATTTAAATTTATTTTAGGTCAAAATTGATACATAAAACCTATATAAGTTCAATATAATTCATTAGAGTAATTTTATAATAATTTTAGATATATAAAAATTTTATTGAACTTTTCACCGTCTTTTACCCACCTCCTAGGAGAATTTGCAAATTTACATAAAACTTAATTTTACCACTTCTGTGAGTGGAATTTCAAAAATCCGAGAGACACGGTTGATGTCAGTAAGTAAAATGTGGTTCAATGAAATGAAAATAATTTTTGGTGAATAGTAACTTTTTACTTTTATTTACCACGATTAAAAGTAAATAGGGTAATTAAGGGTAAAAATGATATTATTATTACCCTAACACATGTCATAATTCTATTGGATAAGTGTAAGTCGACCAAAAAAAAACTTAGGAATAAAATATGACCATTTCGGCCCACTTGTATTAGATTAGGACATTTATTATTCATTTATTTAAAGAAAGGTTAAAATAGTTAAAATCAAAGTTTAATAAGTAAATAATTTTTAATATAGGGTTATACATAAGATAAATTCTACTATAAATATTCATTAGAAAGATAAAATGATTTCCTACATAATTATATTTTATTTGTAATTTTTAGACATTAAATAATTTAATTTATTTATGACACAAATATGATGCAGTAATTATCTTATTAATGAAATATTGACATAATTGATGTTATAAATACCCAAATAAATGTAATTTGAGACTTTTTATGAATTAAAATAATTTTATATGTTAATATGAAATGTTAGTATTGATTTAATTAACTTTTTTCGAATTAATCATTCTGTTATGAGTTTCAAAAAAATCAATTACTAAATAGTGTCAAAATTGACATAAAATAGTTTTTAAAACAAATATTATATTATTAATTGTTATTTTATTCCTAAAAATCTAAGGTTCGGCCAAATGACTTACATATGGTTATATATATTAATAATAAACAATTTGGGGTTCGTTTGACTTGTTATAGTAAGTTTATTAACCTTATAGTGTAAGAACACAAAAAGACACGGTAAAAGTAAAATTATCTAACTTAAAGTTAAATCTAAATGATAAGGTTAAAATAGTAAACTAAACTTGTCAAAATTCTATTGGATGATAGGATTTTGACCCATACCCACATTAGCTTCGAAATAAATCAATTTGGAGCTATTTAAAACTGAATATGTCTTTATAATAAAATAATATTTTTAGTTTTTCCAAAGGAGCCCCTCTCCTCCCTTATAAAAGGGCACCTCCTCCCTCTCTTCCTCACACCACTTTGAGCCTTCAAGCTCAGCCAAACCCTGCCAATTTCTCCTCTCCACTTCCCTAGAAATATCCTAGAGGTCCTGGTCTTCTTCAAAGACCAATTTTAGTGCCCTAAAAGGAGGTCTCAAAGAAGCGGTTCAAAGAAGAGGTAATGTCCGTTACCGATTCTTTCAACTTTATTTCTTCTTCCACTTCTTCTTCTTTAGTTGTTTTATTATGAATTAAAAACATAAGTATCAATAATTTACTGATATATTATTATAAGTATGAAACAACCCTATTTCACCATCTATCCATCCTACGGAAAACAAAATCACCGCGCATGCGTACGTACGGAATACCGTCTCCACACCGTGGTGTAATCTATTTTCCACCACCACCTTACTTGGATGGGTATAATGGTATAAAGAATAAATATATATGTTTATTGTAAAGTGATATTTATTCTGAAATAGTATACATACACTCCAATAAAATTCCACGATCATGGGAACGATATCATCGCTCGTGCGTACGTACGAAATACCTTCTCCACGATGTGATGCGACTCGTTCTACATGATTTTCATTGCATAACGATTACATAAATGAATTGAGTGAATAAATGTGATATATATTACTCTAATAACATTCTGGAAATGAGGTATCTATAACCTAAAAAGAAGAAGAATAATTTATTCGACAAAACACGCATAAGAACAAAAAGTTATAAACACCCAAATAACAAGTAGCAATGAAATATTACTAATAATAAGCTAAGAATATGACCATATATGATATCATAACAATGAGTATGATTCTGGAATAAGTCAATGACATTATTTAAATCATTATACAGGAGGTTCAGACACTTACGAAGCAAATCGGACCTAAGGTAAGGGAAATATCACAATCTCATTTTTATCCGAGTTTGTTTATACTTTGGAATTTACTGGGGTGTATTTTATCATCCACATCCTTGTTTTCTCAATATGTAATATTATTTCCATCCACCAAAAATTTTTTAAATACAATTTTACCCTTCGGTGAGTTTTTAGTAAAAGATATGAAAGGAATCTTTTGTCGTTTTTCGTAAGAGGTACTTTTTGACTTTTCTGAAAAAAGTACGAGAAGAATGTTTTTTTAACTTATACGACATAAATGGATTTTTAAAACATTATTTCCAAGAAGCTTCCTTTATAAGTTTTCAAGTTTATTTTTAATCAACTTCTTTTAGTTTAGAATTGTATGACATGTTAAGAAATGAAAAGTGTTTTTGAAGTAGAAAGGATATTTTCCTCAAGAATGGAGTTCAAGTGTTTTATAAAAATTATTTTCCATCTAAGATAATAAAGGGTTCTGTTTCTATCCCTATTATTACATTGATTTGATTATGTTGTGATGGAATTATTTTTATGAATTCCTTTATCTTATATGAATTGTTTTATGATGTCACGATGTTTAAGAATCCCATTTTTATTACATGGGTTATGCTATGATGTATGGTTTATGATTTTTTGGCACACATAAGAATGATATCATTATGAGATGGGTGGGACCTATATCTCCCTACAATGCATTGGGTAAAGATTTTATATCTCATGAGATAGACATGGCTGGAACGGCAGGTTAAACCGGTTCAGTGAAACAGGACTGAAATGAGGAATGAACTCGGTTCAGAAATGGACTTTGTCTACTAACATAGTCTTGGAATTGAGTCTTGACTAATAAGAAATGATTCTCTATGATTATGTGTTTATGCTACAAAGATTCATGTTTTAAGTTATGATTATTGTGATTACATTTCACTGCCATGATTTATCCCATGTTATGAAATTATGATCTCTTTTGCAGGGTAAGATTTCCAAAATGTTATGTTCTTATGAATATAATGTGATTGATATTTCTTTTGTTTACCCTTACTGAACATTTGAGCTCACCCTTTTGTATGTTTTCTTTCCCCCAGGTCAGGAAGAAGGTTATTAAGTAGGATATGCCAAAAGGGACTATAGATATGCTGAAATAAATGGGAGACAGTGTAGACGCTTTATGAACCAGTTCTTTATGTTTCCCAGTTTCTAAAGACACTATACCTATACGGTCCTTTCATGGTTTTGTTATATGTTGTAATAAGTGTACTTCAATTTTGAAGTACTAACAATGTATGTAAAGTATGGGTCGTTATAGTTTGTGTTCTTGGAGGAGCCATCCATTCAAAAAGGGACTCTGTGGCGGTCTGTCATTCATGAACATGCCATGTGTATGTTTACTTCCTTATTTATTTCTCTATATACCTTAGTTACTTGGGATTCCTTTGTATATGAAAGTTATGAATCACTTATGAATTTACCAAAGCACTAATTCTATCTTCAAGGAATTTCTCCATTGGTTCACCGTATATATTCTGATGTAGGTTAGGGGTATTTATAAGCAGTGTTGGGAAACTGTTTTCCTAAAATGGGTGACTGTATAAGGAGTGTGCGACCATATAGTGCAACTATCATGTATCCACTAATGACACAAGCACCAAAGGCAACTATATGTTGAGGGTGAAACCACCACCTTCGAACCATAAATAATGTCAACTCATGAACTAATGATGTGCTTCACAGATGATGAAGGTGCTTCATAGAGGACCCAAAATTATCACATGGTAGTTGATGCACATGGATTTTTCTAACCTTTTTGTGAAAATTTAACTCATTTTTAATTAAATTTTCTACCCTCTTTTAGTGTTTATAGGATCTTTTTATAGTTCTGTTGTGTTTTTGTTATTTTTTTTAAAATTTTAAGTTAATTATATATAAATATTAGTTATTTATTATTATTATTAGTCTATACTAATTTTCTAGTTTATTAACATTTAATATCTAACACTTTTATTATTATTATGGTACTTTAATTAATATTAGTCTATTAATATTTATTAGCAATTATTTTGATTTTTTATTTTAGTATTGTATATTATTTAAAATATTAATATTAATATTATTTTGTTAGTTTATTATTATTATTATTATTATTATTATTAAATTTGATTAGCTTTTAATAGTAGTTTTTATTATTATGTATAAGTATATTAATTTAATTTAACTTGTAAGGTAGTATTTATAATATATAATTATATTATTACATTTAATAATAATATTATTATGATTAATAATAATAATAATAATAATAATTTTATTATTATTATGTGTTTATTTATTTTTCTTTCTAATTATATCTATATATTATTTTCAAATTATATGTGTGTGTATATGTATTTGTAATTATATCGTATAATTATTTTTTATGTCTCTCTCTCTAGCTATCCATCAATTATTAATATTATTAACATTGTATTAATTTTTTATTTTTTTATTATTGTTTAACATTTAATTTTTTAGATAATTAGTTTGGTTTTCAAATTTTGTTTTTTTTTTTAATTTAACCTTTTTTTCCGCTTTTTTCAGTCACGGGTCATCTTGTTAAAAGGGGTCATGGTAAAAACCCTTGAAGCAGGCAGCTTGGCCTCCCTCTTGGTTGCCTCTCCTCCATCCACTATCTAGGCACATCAGGGCCGATCGACCCCTCTCTCACTGCACACAGCCACACAACACAGCCGCCTCCCTCTCTGTACAGCGGCGCACCACCTCGCGTTGCAACCAACCAGCCCATTGGACCTCCCGCGTTCCATACTACACACCACCAACCAGATCCATTGCGGGCCGAACTCTCCTCCTCCTTCAGCAGTGCACCACTCCACCAAAAAACCAACACCCAACCAGGGCCGAGTGCAGCCCCCTCCCGTGCACTGAAAATACGAGGCAGCCCCCCTCATCAGGTGCAGCAAGCAAACGACGACTTCCTCCCTCCTATTTCCTAACCTCCGCTGCATCACACCAAGCCATGCACCTCCTCCTTCACAACTCCCTGCTCGTGGTGACCCTCCTCTCCCAACAACAACCCACACTAGTCTATGATGTGATGCACTTGACTGTAATTGCATGCCTTGTTTTATTTCCAGGTTTGATTGCCGTTTAAAATTTTTTTTTTAAGAAATTGGATGTTTAATTATTTGATTATATTTGCGTTTGAATAAATAGTCATTTGGGATCTTCACACATACTTTTGTTCTTGTTCTTATGATATCTAATAAGTAATCATGAATAAGAGATCATTAGAGAATTTATTTATCCAAAAATCGATCACACGTGTGAGAGGATCATAAAACGAACACGAGCGAATTTTGAATAAATAACATAATAATTGAAAGATTAATATTTTGAGTGCATTATCCTTAAAACATGCATGAGTGATACTTAATTAATGATCTCATGTGAATGAAATCTATAGAGATATATACTTCGACTTTGTGAGAAAAGAGTTGTTTCATTTAACCAAGTGATTCATTTTTACAATGACAAGCAAATTATTCATCTGGCCAAAAAATGCAATGACGAATGATTTGTGTAAAAATTAGAATACTATATAACATGAGAGACCAAGACTTGGTAGTATTTTTATTGAATTTGTAATATGTAATAATTGAATAAATAAATATTCAGATGTGAAAATTAAATAATTGGCATTGCATGCACCCGAACAGACGTTAAAACTATGACACTTCCATCTCTGCCTCCTTTCTTCTATAGATTAATTTAGTCTTCGTAGATAGTTTAATTTAATTTAATTAATTTTTTAAATAGTTATTTACTTATTATAATTTTTAATTTTTAATCACATTAAAGAACTTGTCTTCCTGGACATTCTTCTTAGAGGATATTTCTAGTGCCTACTCACATTCTCTCTATGGTTCAACCCTGCTCGATGATTCTACAATAGTCAGTAGGTTTATAAATTTTCAAATTTACAAGCATTACAACGTGCATTCCAAATTTCTGGTGCCATTTCTGAGGATAATACCAACATTATGAGTTCCTTAAAAAGAGTGATTTAGGTCAAAATTAAAAAAATAAAAAAAAAACACAAAAAATGTTCCGATCTACATTGGGTGTTTCTTTTTTCATTGTAGGAAAAATTTTAGGACACCCAAAAGTTTTTAATGGCACGGTAAACACCATATAAATACAATCAACACCTGCCCTACATTACCACAGATTGACGTACAATGTATAATGATTCACCGTATATGAGCTCTCTAGGTAATCCTGTTTATTTTAATGATTGTTATTCATGTTCAGGTTTTGAACCATAGGAGAATTCTCTACCATGTTGTGATACAAGTCCTTGTACATCTTTTAATAATTTTTAAAGTCAAAGCATTCTTGAAAATTAATAACTTGATAATTCATGTGAAGAAAATTATTCAATAATTGAGTGCATGTTGTTTTCTGGTGTCACTGAGACAAATCATAGGTTTGAACTTCAAGATGAATGTAATACAAAGTTATTTTCTTCAATAAATGATTTATAAAATAAAACAAAAGATTTAAAAAATAAAAAAGATCTATAAAATCAAATGAAGAATCTAGAAAATAAACTGAATCGTCTTGTCTAGCAAGCCACCTCACTACCACTTGATGATCCAAGTCAGAACAATTCTATTGGATAAAGTGTAGTAGATGTTCCATTTGAACAACATCTAGTTCCTGATTCTGATAATGATACTACATTGATCGATCCTCATTCTTATCACACCATTTACGACTCCTCTCCATCATAATTTAATTCTTCTAATATAATAAAATTTCAAGAATATGAGAGCTTTGTCTTCCACTCTGCTGAATATAATGGCACATTAGAAAATGTGATATCATGTCCTTATTCCATGAGTTCACAACTCGTCCATACCAAATTGAAAAAGGATGCATTTAATGTATATGAAATTAAACCTTTTTAGGATGAAGAGGACATTAAACTAGGACCATTATGTACTATAATAATCAAAATTGAAACAATAAAACATGAATTTCTACATCCAAGAGAACATCACTTCAAATGAAATTGAATCACCTCCTTCAAAAAATATTTACGAGTCTAATTTTTTCCCCAAAATGGAGACATTTGAAACATTTCAGTAGTTAGAAAATCAATCAATGATTGTGGGGTAGAACACTCATAATTGTTTTTAGAAAAAATGGATGAATGGGATTGCCTAGAGGATCCTAAGTTTGTAGTGACACATGTTTTAATGGAGAAATGTGATGAGGGAAGTATAGAATAATTTTTTTAAAAATATACCATTCTTGACATAATGGATCCGCCTACTCTAATTGAGCCTACCCAACTTGATCCATGGAATGAGGTTAAAAATGCTTCACTTGAAATACCCATAGATGTTAGCAATACTCTTGACCTTTGTACAATAAATGAAACCGTGGTGCATGAATTGAGTAGGAAACCAGTGGATTTACATGTGCTAGTGGTTGGTGGTTAAAAAAAATTGGGATACATCATCAACTCAAATAATTAATTCAAGGATATGGTGGATATAATCCGACCATTGAAAGAGTCTTATAAAAGCATTTATTCCCGAGTTCAAATTTGAAAATCTAATGTTTTTGATATTCATGATGATGACCTTTGTGAAAACTTCACTTATTTAGTGATTCTCTCCTCAAACTAGGTATATTTATTCCCTTATGAGTTGGGATGTTTTCATTTCATTCCACACATCCATTTTATTAACAAGTTTCCAAAGAGATATTGTGTATCTTGTAAGAAAATTTACTTTTCAATGAATTAATCCCATACTCCCACACATGATGAAGTAGATGCATGGTATAAATTTCTGTTTAATCTCGATGGAGTGTCATCAACATTTAGCCAAATATGAAGTAAACTTATCACTAAATGGGAGGAAACCCATCATTATTTTATTTTAATTTCACTAAATTTATTTTCATTTAATTTATTTTTTAAGTAATAAAATGGAATGCATTTACCACAATCTATTTTTCTCCTCAAACTACAGTGGATTTGAATTCATCATACATATTTTTATCATCTGAATGATTTTGATTATGGTGTGACTTATTTGACATGATGTAGGTATGTTCTATCCATGTGTATATTTTATAGGTATATAATTTTTGGAGCTTCATCAGATACATGAAGCCACTTCCTGTCTATATTCACTTACTCAATGATGTGTTTTATTTTATGACATATTTTACGCTTCGAAAAACACCATGTAAAGTAACCAAATATTTTTTTTTGAAAAAAACTAACATTGTTGTCATCATAGAACCCACATGAAAACAGCTGCATTTTTATCATAACATGGTCAGAGGCATACCACTTGTATCCCTGAGAAGTTTGAGAACATGATTCCTATTTTACATGCTTTGATCCTTGATCTCATGACTTAGATGATTTATGAAATTATTCCATGTATTGAAAATGTTTTTTTGGGAACTTGTATATTTTTGAGACACTTATTTTCACCCATGCTCATATGTGCTGTCCAACATTATATTTCCATACTCGTGGGGATTCTAACCCATTTCCACCATCACTTATTTCTCTTTTTCTTGAGGGAATATCTATCATGTTATGTCTTATAGAACTTTCCATGTTTTTCCATCAAAGTGATAGGAATTTTGAATGTTTCACTAAAATGACTAAGGCATTTGATTGAGATATTTATCCCATTTGACCCACTGAGCCAACCTTGCATTTTCTCCATTGTTTATCCCTTAGAATTCATGAAGAAGACTTTTTAGGATAAGTCCACAACCGATACACTTCCCTACCCATTTATTTAATACTTGCATGATAATTTTCAATCAAAATGTGGTAGAGATATTTATTCATGGAGAGGGTTATTTAAGTGATAGTGCAGTATTTGATGCACATTGATTTTCATTATCACATCATGATCATATGTGTTATATTTCACAGTAGCCACATTTATTACATTTATTTTTCTATGGGAATATATATTATTTTTTGTTTCCAACAACAAGTACTTTCATGGTTATTATGCAGTAACCCCCACTTTTGGGGATACCTATAAAAGTAACGATCCATTACTCCAGGAGCTAGAGAGTTTTCTATATGTACTATTTTCAGTGAGATGCTATAGTGTATGTGCTACTTGTGTACCTTTATTTGGTATTTTTTCTTACTTATATTTCATGGGATTTTGAGAGTTGACACTCACATGTTTAGCTATCCATTATGTTTTAGTGTGTTGCATCCTTTACAAAAAATCAGAGAGAAAAAAATGAAAAATCATATTTTTGAGTGTCATTGGATTATCATATTCTTGGGGACAAGCAATGTTTTAAGTGTGAGGGATACATATTTTAAAGGAGACATTTGGACTAACACTTATCATGTATTTATTTCAGGATTCAAACCTCCTTTTTATCAAAAAACTGTCAATTTTTTTATGTCCCACCGTCCCGATGCCTCAGATACATTTGAATATAATGTGAAGTATATAAGATTAATGTATTATTTTGATTTCCACTAGTGGATATGTCAAATTAATGGCAAGCCTATGATAAGAATGAATGTGTATGGAAATTGAGCATGGAATTGTTCAAATTACTTTGAGAAATGAGAGTGATGGTGAGGTAGGTCACATGATTCATGAGTGTAAATTTTTATTTTTGAATGAATGTGATATATAAGGAAACTATTTTAAAAAATTGGGATATTAAATAAAGCATGATAATTTTTCGGTAAAAGAGATTGAAAATTTAGGAACTTGAAATTTTGATACATTGATTTTATATGGGTCTAATTCTGTATTTTTTTTGAATATTTTTCCCAGTAGTGAAAAATTTTAAGTGTGGGGGATTTGATGCGCATGGACTTCGCTAACATTTTTGTGAATTTTTAACTTAGTTTTAATTAATTTGTCTACCTTATTTTAGTTCTTATAGGTTATTTTTATAGTATTTGTTGTGTTTTTTGTTTGTTTTTTGTAATTTTTAGTTAATTATAAATTAATATTAGTTATTTATTATTATTATTAGTTTATATTAATTTTATTGTTTGTTAACATTTAATACCTAAAACTTTTATTATCTTTTGTAGTTTAATTAAAATTAGTTTATTAATATTTATTAGCAATTATTTTATTTAATTTAGTATTATATGTCACTTAACAATGTATATTATTTAAAATAATAGTATACTTATTATTTTGTTAGTTTTATTATTATTATTAAATTAGATTAAATTTTAATAGTATTTTATTATTATGTTATAAGTATATTAATTTAATATAACTTTTAAGCTAGTATTTATAATATATATTTATATTATTAATTTTACTAATATTATTATTATGATTACTACATTTATTATTATTATTATTATGTGATTATTTTTTTCGAATTATATCTATATATTGTTATCTAATTATATGTGTGTGTGTATATGTAATTATATATTATAATTATTTTTTATATCTATCTATTTATCTATCTATCTATTATTATTATTATTATTAACATTATTTTACTTTATTATTTTTTATTATTGTTTGGCATTAATTTTTTAGATATGTAGCTGGGTATTTAAATTTTGATATTTTTTTAATTTGAACATTTTGTTTTCCACTTTTTTTAGTCATGGGCCATCTTCTTAAAAGGGGGCGTGGGAAAATCCATAGTAGTAGGAAGCTCACCCTCCCTCCTGGAAGCCTCTCCCCTATCCACTATCTAGGTGCAACATGGATGATCGTCCCCATATCTCGATGTGCATAGCCGCACAACATAACCACCTTCCTATCTATCTAGTGGCACACCACCTATTGCAACAACCAACCAGCCAATCAAACCTTCTGTGATCCTTACTGCACACCACCAACCAAATCTACTGTGTGTCGACCACTCCTCCCCCTTCAGCAGTACACCACTCCACCAAAAAACTAACACCCGACCAATGATGAGCATAACCCCCTCATGTGCGCTGAAAATACCAGGCAACACTGCTCATCACGCGTAATAGGTAAATGTTGGGAGTTTTTTAAAATAGGTTTTTAATTTTTTTTAAAAACACATAGGTCAAAAGTATTTTTAAAAATACACTCTAAAGGCGGAAACACAACTACTATCTTTTAGGTTAAGTCGAAAGGCGGAAACCCCGGTGCAACCTTTCTTCTGAAACCAATTTTTTTACTATTTCTTGTATTTCAATCTTTTTTATTTTTATTTTTTGTTTTGTTTATATATATATATATATATATATATATATAAATCAACAGAGTTTATCTGGTATTTAATATCCAGCAGTATTTCCATTACAACAGTCTTGATTTTGACAGAAGCTCTCACCCATGGCTCCCTTTTATAAGAGAGCTTACCCTAAAAATCATTATGTATTTCCGATGTGGGATTCTGGTTCTCCCTTTCCTACGCAGAACATTCTGCATTTCTGATGTGAGATTCTGTTTCAAGTACGTGACTTTGAAAGACTATAAAATATAAATTATACGACCAATTATAAATGAAACTTAAAACATGGATTAAACATATAATAAATAGTTGAAAACAAACAAAAAAATTCATAAAAAATGAGGACAAAAAATAATTTATAAACTTTCAAAACCACATACTTGAAACTTAAAAATATTTCAAGTACCTGACTTTGCAAGCCTATAAAATATAAACTATAAGACCAATATAAATGAAACATAATGAATGGATTAAACATATAACAGATGGTTGAAAATAAAAAGAATTTAATAAAAAATGTTGATGGAAAATAATTTATAAGTTTTCAAAGAAACCTACATGAAACTTAAAAATGTTTCAAGTACTTGACTTTAAAAGCCTATAAAAAGAAATCTATAAGACAAACATAAACGAAATTTAAAACATGAATTCAAAAAATAGAAAATAGTTGAAAATAAAAAGAATTTTGTAAAAATGTTCATGAAAAATAATTTATAAGCTTTCAAAACCACCAACTTGAAACTTAAAAATGATTCAAGTATGTGGCTTTGAAAGACTAAAAAATAAACTATAAGACAAATATAATTGAATGTTAAAACATGGATTAAACATATAAAAAATTGTTGAAAATAAAAATAATTTCTTAAAAATTGTAGATGAAAAATAATTTATAAGCTTTCAAAACCACGTACTTGAAACTTGAAAATGTTTCAAGTATGTGGCTTTCAAACACTATAAAATATAAACTATAAAACAAATATAAATGAAACATAAAACATGGATTAAACATATAATAAATAGTTAAAAATTAATTAGTTAATTAGCAATATAATTATTAATTATATAATTATTAATTATATAATAATTAATTAATTAATCAGTAATATAATTATTAATTATTAATTAATATTTATATAATTAATTATTACATTAGTAATATCATTATTAATTATATAATAATTAATTCGTAATATAATAATTAATTATATAATAATTAATTAGTTAATTGGTAATATAATTATTAATTATTAATTAAATAATTAATTAGTAAATTAGTAATATCAATATTAATTATATAATAATTAATTAGTAATATAATAATTAATTATATAATTAATAATTATATAATAATTAATTAGTTAATCAGTAATATAACTATTAATTATTAATTATTAATTATATAATTAATTTGTTAATTATTAATATCATCATTAATTATATAACAATGAATTATTAATATAATTATTAATTATATAATTATCAATTATATTATAATTAAACAGTTAATTAGTAATATAATTATTAATTATACAATAATTAATTAGTTAATTAGAAATATAATTATTTATTATATAATAATTAATTAGTTAATTAGTAATATAATTAGTAATTATAAGATAGTTAATTAGCTAATTATTAATATAATTATTAATTATAATTATTCATTATTCATTATTAATAATTAATTATATAATAATTAATTAGTTAATTAGTAATAAAATTATTAATAATAAAATTATTAATTATTAATTATATCATTATTAATTATATAATTATTAATTATTAATTATATAATTATTAATTATATAATTATTAATTATATAATTATTAATTATTAATTATATAATTATTAATTAGTTAATTAGTAATATAATTATTAATCAGAATTATTAATTATTTATTATATAATAATTAATTATTTAATAAGTAATATAATTATTCATTAAAATTAATAATTATATTTCTAATTAACTAATTAATAATTATATAACTAAAAATTATATTACTAATTAAAAAATTAATTATTATATAATTAATTATTAATAATTCTAATTAAATAACTAATTATTATATAACTAACAATTATATTAATAATTAATAATAAATAATTAATAATTAACTAATTAAATAATTAATAATTAATAATTACTAATTACTAATTAATAATTACTAATTATAATGAATAACTATACTGAATAATTATATTACTAATTAACTAATTAATTATTATATAGTAATTTTTAATAAATACTAATTATTAATTATAATGAATAATTTTAATTTATAATTATATTACTAATTATGTAATTATAAAAAGGGGCTCGACTTTATCTTTCCCAAAAAATTAACCAAATAACTATTATATAATTAATAATTATATTACTAATTTACAAATTAATTATTATATAATAATTTTTAATAATCACTAATTAATAATTATAATGAATAACTACAATTTTTAAATATATTACTAATTAGCTAATTAACTATTATATAATTAATAATTATATTAATAATCAACTAATTAATTATTATATAATAATTTTTAATAATTAATAATTATTAATAATAATGAATAAATATATTTTATAATTATATTACTAATGAATTAATTATAAAAAGGGCCCCGACTCCATCTTTCTCAAAAAATTAACTAATTAACTATTATATAATTAATAATTATATTACTAATTAACTATTTGATTATTATATAATTAAGGATTAATAATTACTAATTAATTAATTACTAATTATATAATTAATAATTATATTACTAATTAACTAGTTAATTATTATATAATTAATAATTATATTACTAAATAACTAATTAATTATTAAATAATTAATAATTATATTACTAATTAAATAATTAATTATTATATAATTAATTATTAATAATTACTAATTAACTAACAAATTATTATACAATTAATAATTATATTACTAATTAATAACTAATAATTATAATGAATAATTATAATGAATAATTATAATGAATAATTATAATGAATAATTATAATGAATAATTATAAAAAATAATTATTTTATGAATAAACTAATTAATTATTCTATTTTTTGTAATAATTACTAATTAATTCTTATAATGAATTATTATCATTTATAATTATATTACTAATTAACTAATTAACTATTATATAATTAATAATTATATTACCAATTATCTAATTAATTATTATATAATAATTTTTAATAACTACTAATTATTAATTATAATGAATGAATATAATTTATAATTATATTACTAATTAACCAATTAACTATTATATAATTAATAATTATATTACTAATTAACAAATTAATTATTATATAATTAATTATTACTAATTACTAATTAGCTAATTAATTATTATATAATTAATTATTAATAATACTAATTAACTAATTAAATAATTTATTATATATTTAATCCATGTTTTAAGTTTCATTTATATTGGTCTTATAGTTTATATTTTATTGTCTTTCAAATGCAGACACTTGAAACTTTTTTATATGTCAAGTCGGTTTCTTTGAATGCTTATAAATTATTTTTTATCAAAATTTTTTTATGAAATTATTTTTATTTTCAACGACTTGTTATATGTTTAATTTATGTTTTAAGTTTCATTTTTGTAGGTCTTATAGTTTATATTTTATAAACTTTCAAAGTCACATACTTGAAATATTTTTATGTTTCATGTAAGTGTCTTTGAAAGATTATAAATTATTTTCCATCAATATTTTTTATAAAATTATTTTTATTTTCAACTATTTATTATATGTTTAATCCATGTTTTAAGTTTCATTTATGGTGGTATTATAGTTTATATTTTATAGGCTTTCAATGTCACATACTTGAATCATTTTTAAGATTCAAGTAGGTGTCTTTGAAACCTTATAATTTTTTTTGCATCAATATTTTTTATGATTTTTTTGTTTTCAACTATTTCTTATAGGTTTAATACATGTTTTTTGTTTCATTTATATTTGTCTTATAGTTTATATTTTATATTCTTTTAAAGCCACGTACTTGAAACAGAATCTCATATCGGAAATGCATAATGTTCTGCACAGAAAAAGGAGAACTAGAATCCCACATCCGAAATGCAGAATGATTTCTAAGGTCAGCTCTCTTATAAAAGGGAGACCTTGGTGAGAGCTTCTATCAGAATTCAGATTGTTGTAATGACATTACAGCTGGATATCAAATAACAGATAAATTCTGCTGAAAATTTTAATTTAATTTTTATTTTTGTTTTGGTTTGCTTATATATATATATATATAAACAAAACAAAACAAAACAAATAAAAATAAAAATATTTTTTAAAAAAATTATTATTATTATTTAAAAAAATTATTAGTATTTTTTGGATTTTCATGGAAAGGCGGCATCGCCGATGCCGCCTTTGGGCCGTATTTTTAAACTATTTTTAACCTAGTCGTTTAAAAAAAAATATTTTTTTAAAAAAACTTATTAAAAAAAAACTCAAACGTCGTCGTCTACCCTCCGCTTTCCTCACCTCCTCCACATCACACCAGACCACACACCTCCTCTGCCTCAACTCCCTGCTCGTGGTGAACTTCTTCACCCAACAACAACCCACACCATATGACGATGTCCTCCTCACATGAGAGTTATCCCCACCATGTCCGCTGCTCTGCTATGCACAAACGATTCTGTCAGGGTGTGCACCTGTTGTGATTTTAATGTTAAGTGCAACAGTAGATCCACTTTGATTTTGAATATTGACGCTACACAATGATAAAAAACTCTAATTCAATATTTTTTTTGATAATGTGATGGTTTGGTTAGGTATTGTACTGATTAGTGGAGTGATGGTTATTATTCGGCGATCATCTACATAAGCTTATGGTGATCATTTCATCAACACATATATAGTGATATCTTTTTTTTATTATTTTATGTGATGTGTGTTCATGATTTCAGAACAATTTTCATGTGTGGGAGTCATAATGCACTTGACGGTAAATGCGTACCTTGTTTTATTTTCATGTTTTATTTCCTTTGAAAACAATTTTTTAAATATATGTTTAGTTATTTGATTATATATACACTTGAATCAATTTTCATCTGGGATTTGTGCACCTAATTTGGTTCCCATTCACGTGATACCTAATAATTAATCATAGGCATGAGATCATCAGATAATTTATTTATCTAAAATTTGATCGTGTGCGTGGGAGAATTGTAAAATACATTTGAGTGAATTCAGAATAAATAATATATTAATTGAAAAAATAATATTTTGTGTGCATTATCCTTCAAACCTGCATGAGTGATACTTAATCAGTGATCTCATGCAAATAAAGATAGCATATATGGATACATTGAATTTATGAGAAACACGTCATTTAATTTCACCAAGTGATTCAGTGTTACATTAACGTGTAAATTATTTGTTAGGCCAGAGAACGAGATGGTGAATGATTTGTGTGAAAACTAGAATACTGTTTGACATCAGAGAATGAGACCTGATAGTATTTTGATTAAATTTGGAATTGGTTATAATTGAATAAATAAATATTCAGATTTAGAAATTAAATAATTGGTATTTCATGCACCCAAACATATGTCACAACTCTGACACTTTCATCTTCGCCTACATTCTTCCATAGATTAATTTTTTTAAAGTTTGGGGCTGAAGCCTCATTTATTATTAAAGCAAAGCAAAAACCTCTTTAACTGGGTAGAGGGAGACCCACTACACAGCCTGAAGGCCCAGTGGGCATTTAGCCCATTACATGGCTTGTTGGCCCATTTTTTGGCACAAATCCCATTCTGTGAATAGTACTACTACAGTACCTATGCTGCTACAGTACTGCATAGTACCCGCTGTTGCTACAGTACTCTGTTGCCGCTACAGTGACTTGTCGCCGCTATAGTGCCCGTCGTTGCAACAGTGCCGCTGCTGCTACAATACGTTACAGTACTACTACAGTACCTGCGACCAATGGGTTTTGAACCCCCATTTATCATGTAGAATTAAGGGGTGCTTACCACTAATCCAAATCCCAACTACCTTCTATAGATTAAGTTAGTTCTCTTAGATAATTTTAGTTAATTTAATTAATTGTTTTTAAATAGTTGTTTACTTTTTTAAATTTTTAATTTTTAATCAAATTAAAGAACTTGTTTGCATAAATATTTTTCTTAGAGGATATTCCTAATGTCTTCTCAAATTCTCTATGTGGTTCGACCCTGGTTTCCACTTCTACGGTAGTCATTAGGTTTATGAATTTTCAAATTTTCATGCATTGCAATGTGTGTGCTAGCAGTAAAAAACAACATCAATTCATGAATGATCAAAAACTTTTTGGATGATCAACACACTTCATGAATGCTCTTAGAGCTTAATAGAAGACTACTTAGTGAAGAGATGCTTCATGAAGCACTGTATCTACTTTGTGAAAATGATCCCTTTGTCAATTTTCACTTGATCTTTATCTTTACTTCGATATTTTGACCTTCTCTCTATTGATTCTAAAGTTTTTTTCCATTTGTGGGTCGCAAATATTTCTATGAAATATAGACATTAATAAATTATGATAGTTCAATATAAAACATCATGAAGAAAACTACAAGAGGAATAAAGCCACAATTAAATAAAAACACCAAAAACATGAATACATGTCATCATGGTCTGCACTGAAGATCACACCTCCAATTATAACTATATAAAAAAAGAAAAAAAATTATAAATAATATAAAAATTATGAGTATTAATTAAAAGAATATGATGAATGATTATAAAGATGTTTGTAATCCTATATATACTAATTTCATATGACTGTTATATATATAGACATTGGAAATATGATCATTGGTCATATGATCGTTTGATATATAATTGTTTGATATATTGTTGGTGTATATACTGGTATCCAAAAAGAATATTGAAGCTGTGTAATTGTTAATAACAAATTAAAAGTAATATAATTCAAAAATAATAAATAATTCTAGAATAAAATAAAAATAATTCATAAAAATTTATTATTATAAATAAATATATATTTTTTGTTACATATTATTAATATTATTTTCAAAAAGAATATTTCGATGTGTTTATAAAATGTAAAGAAATATTATAATATGAATATATTGATAAAAATATAATGGTTAAAGGATATATAATTAATTTTAATAATACATGATTAAAATTAATTAATGATAAAATGATATTTCTTATCAAATAATTTTTTTAAAGTGATGTCTATTTTTATATTAATAAATTAAATTAATCACTTTTTAAGGATTATTATCATAAAATATTATAATATATAAGTAGCTAGATCAACACTAATTTAATTAGTAATTGATATAATAAGGATTAATAATACTTAAATTTTAAAAATTCATTTTTCTATAAAAACATTTTTTCTGTACATTTTATCTTTTCATTTAAAAGTTAAATTTAACATATTTATATTTTTAATCATATTAAATGATGTAAAACTTTTTAATTAGAAAATATTAATTTTGTAATAAGGACAATTTTATTTTTAGGTATAAAAAAAGTTACTAAGGTAAAAAAAATTGGGTTACCATTATAATGGAAAAATGAGGCAAAGGGATTAAACTAAGTGGGAAAGAATTTAAATTTCATAAAACCCTGTATCTAAATTTCATGAATGAGGGGATGCATAACACATTTCCATTATTTTTTCCACTCTCTATCCACTTTCATTTTTAAATGACAACCTTATACATTAAGGATTGAATATTTATGGAAATGTCACTCAAAAATCACTAATAAAAGGACCCCTCCTCTATGATGGGGAACAAATCCATGAAAAACCAATATTTATACTTCCAATAAGACCATTAGATTCTTACATGCTAAAACACCCTAATATCACATATAGTGGAAAATTTACCTACAAAAGTTTGTTTCCCCACAACTAATTGTACAAGAAATAGGTAGACAATGCACCATACTCACCGCTCAAAGTCATCCTTACTCACAACTCAAAAAATCATAAACATTAAAAGTATTAGAACAAATATTCAATAGTAAAAAATACAACATAAATATAAAAATATAGAAACAATAAAAAGTTTAACATGCTTTAGACTATATCCTAAGTACATGAGGAAACCACAATGATACTTTCTTTTATCAATATTATAATATTACAGGTGATACACACAGATTAAAAATACAAATAATCATCACAAAATATTTGATTCTTCAATAATTACTCAGTAGAACCAAAAATTTCATTTTAAGTCACACCCAGTTATATGCTAAGCACAATTGGTCAAACAAATTAAACTAGCTCACCTAAAAACCTAAATAATAAGACATGGCTACTTGATATTGGTTTTAAACCCAATGACCCATCATCTTTGTTGAACTTTAAAAGCTCCTAATGCTTCACCATAGAACCATTAATAGAAATGAACTTATAATATAACTATAACCATTAGAGAAGTTTTACTGCTGCTGCTTATTCCTCATGTTCAACCCATCATCTGTCACATAAAATTCCAGTGAACATAATTTTTATGGATGAAATTTTGGTGAAATTAAACATACTTAACATGCCGAAAATATCGCATAAGAAGTTTGTTTTAGGGAACCTTGGAAACTCTCTAACCCTTAGAACTCTGCAACATTCCCCATTCCCATTCTCCCTTCATTCATCCATGTCCCAATAATGATAGATGTTGCCTCAGTCTTTCCTAAACTAAAACCTTGGTGAGTCTATATACTTAATTTTAGATTCTTGTTATCTTATATAGCTCTAGATCGTTTTCCTCTAGAAAGTTTTTGATAAAATTTCACTTTAGGTTGATATGATTTGTCTGAGCATGGAACACTAGATTTTTAGACAAAGGAATATCACTTTGTCTATCATAGTAAAGTATTATTTTTTATTAAACCCTTTCTGTATCCTTCAATAATTGCTTCATCCATACCATTTCCTTTCTATCTTTTGTTGCAACTACATACTCAGTTTCCACTAAACTTAGAGCCACAATATTTTTAAATTTTTATGAGTAGCAAATAGTTATTCCTCCAAAAGTAAACAAAAAACTTGTTTTACTTTTTATCATGTCTATGTCACCCCAAAGTTTGAGTCTATGAATCCTAGAAATGGTTCGTCCATTCCATAGCATAGTTCTTGAGTATAAAATCCTTTCAAAATATAATAATATACTTCACAACCTCCCAATTTACTTTCCCTAAATTCTTTATATACTGACTCACAACTCCCACTATATAAGAAATGTCTGTCTAAGTTCAAACCATTAAATACATAAAACTTATAGCCTTTGATATATATAGTACTTTCTCCTTGTAATTGGCCTCAAATTCCATTGTTGAAACCTATGACTTGGAAAAATTTATGTGAGAAACAATTGAGTTTGAGAATGAATTTCTTATGACCACCAAAAACCTTTTTGCAATCTTTTAAATATGATATTTATAATATATAACCAAAGTCTTGGATTTCTATTTCTCTCATTATTCATCCCTAAAATATTCATTTCCTATCCAAGATCTTTCTTCTCAAATATTCTAGACAAATCACACTTCAAATTTTGGATTTTCTAAGCATCCTATCCAACTATAAATATGTTATCCACATATAAAAGAAATATGATGAATTTCACATCTTTTTATGGATCCCTATGATAGTAATGATTTGAATTACACCTACAAATGCCTTCTCTAGACATTATCAAGGGTCATGATTCATCCAAATGAGAATTTTAATCAATATATAAACTAAATTATAGTCCCCAACTTATGGTAAACCTATCGATTGTTTCATAATATCTCCTCCACTAACTCACCCTAAAGGAAAGTAGTCTTGACTTACATATTATCTAGATAAAGATCTCCTGATGCATCCATGCTTACTAATATTTTGATAGTGGAATGATTAACTTCTAGTGAAAATATTTTAAAAAAATATATTCATTCCTTACGATAAAACTCTATCACTACCAACCATGATTTTCATATCTTATTTCTATCCACTTCTTCAATAATTTAGTAAACACACTTGTTCTTAAGTTCCTTTTTATCCTCAAGAAGTTCAAACATCACCCAAGTTCTATTGAGATTTAATGAATCCATCTCCTTATTCATGGATGACTCCAATTACTTAGAGTCACTAATAAAATTTACTTCCTCAGGGTTTTTAGGATCTCTTTCATACATTATGAGTTGAAAATTCAGATTAACATTATACCTTTGGATTGTTCTCTTGATTCTAGTTGATCATATCAAATGAATTGACTAGACTAAACTATTTGGATCTACTATTTCTATCAGCACATGAAATTATAGAAAGTTTTCTTATGAATCACGTAAATATAGTGCTACCACTGAATATTTAGCTTAACTTAAACTATATGGAATTTTTGATGATCTTACTTCTAAAATTCTAGTGCCTTCAACACTTTTATCCAAGTTCTCTAATTTTTTCAAACTACTAGAACTCTGACCAACTAGGATTTTTACAGTTGATTATCCTTCAAATTATTACTTAACAAAGTTCCATTCCTTTCATAAAACATTATCATAAAATATAGCACCACCACTTATGATGATCCTTTTCCTTTCACCATCCCATAAGTAATATCAAAAAAATTGTCTCCATAACCAAGGGAAAACAAATTCTGGATTTTTAATCAAGTTTGTACTTATCCTTAGTATTTACATGTATATATGCTAAATTATAGAAGATTCAGAGGTGATGAAATTTTGGTCATTTTCCAAACCATAACTTATATGGAAGTTCATACCCAACTTCTGATGTTAGAATTATATTATTAAGATAAGCTATCACATTGAGTTCCTCTACCCAAATCACATTTAGCATTCTTGAGTGAGACATTATACTCCTAGTTTTCAATGTTAAAGTCATGTTCAATATTTTTTCTGCTCTATTTTACCATGTATTTCTAGGACCACCTTCTCATTCTATATTCCTTCATTCTTTTAGAAATTATGGATGTTGTGTCTGGTGTACTCACCACCATTTTATGTTCAGATGCACTTCAAATTATGGCTAAATTTCATTTTTTCTAATGATTTACATTGAATAAAGACCTAAAATATAACATAATTATGATTCAAGAAGAAAATATTTACTTTCCTTATATCATCATCAATGAAAATATGAAAGAAAAGAAAAACACTATAGGATTGAACACGGTTAGGTCCCCAAATGTATGAGTGTATAAAATCTAACTAATGGTTTATGGGATTCTGACCATATGAGTTGAAAGACACTATTTTCTTATTTCCCAACACATAAATTTCAAACTTTTCTATTTCCATGTGATCAATATTTAGTATTCCCTTAGCCTTTATAACCTTCATATTTTTATCACTACAGTGACTAAACCAATAGTGCCCTAGTTCTAGATCATCAAAAGCTAAAATTCTGACCATTGCGGTTTTATTTGAATTTCCAATCAAGTAAAGAGTCTCATCCATTAATCCTTTTTCAATCACTATGGATCCCCAAGTAACTTTTTAGACCCCATTTTCAAAGGAACTGACCAAACCTTCATCATCTAATTTTCTAAGGGAAATAATATTCTTCCATAGACCAATAATGTGGTAAACTTCTAATAGCTTCAATAATTCCCCACACTTTATTTGGATGTTAACCTTAGCTTTTACAAAAAATTATAGGGATTTACCATCCTACATACGTACTTTCCAAAAATCCCCTAATACATATTTGATTATAAATTTTGATCATCGGTTAAATTTTTGGAGGCTCTAGAGTCAATCAACCAATATTCCACTGGAGTAGTAATGCTTATGTCTTGATATCATCTATTATATTAATGAAATTTAAACTACCAATCACTGATGTTTTTTTTGTGTTCTCATTGTGACTTTTTTAATCTTTCTTGGTATGTCATTTCTTCCCACATTTCTAACAAATTATTCTAGTATTAGTCTAATTGCCTCAACTCTTCTCTCATTTCCTTTCATGAGACTTATCTACCAATGGATTCTTCTGATAGATTTTATTATTTATAGGCGAGCATCCTCTTAAATAGATATTAAGGTTACTACTAGTTGGCACTCAAAATTCTCTTCAACGAAGTTACTCTTTGAGTATGAGATTCCTAATTTCATCAAAATCCAAGTATTTTTTTTCTACTGGAGTTACTAACTATAGTAACCATTGTATCATAGATCTTTAGAATAAAAGATAATAGTAGTAACACCCATAAATCATAAAAAAGTTACCTTTAGTGATTAGAGCTACCCTCATATTATGTTGAAGTCATTAACATGATTTTCCATTAGTCTTCCTTCTGAAAACCTTAATTCGAAAAACTGTTTCAATATGAAGTCTATATTAAGGTTCATTGGGTTTTCATACATATCATCTAACTCCATCATAACATTTTCTGTATTATTCTTCACTTGAATATTGAAATCAACATTCCTTATAAGAGAAATTCTTAGCATATCCAAAAACTTTATATCCAAGAACTCCCATTCAACTTTCTCATTATTATTGGATTCACCCAAGACAATGGTAATTCCAACTCCTAAATCATATGATTTTAAATATATATTTTCTAGATTCCAAAATTCATTCCATTGAATATATTGATCTAGATATTCCCTTAATTTGACGCCATGCCTAAAGTGTTACTGGTGTGAAAAAAAAACAAGCTCTGATCCATACCCTCTAATACCACTTGTTGGGGGAAAATTCATTAAAAATGGATAACCATGTTTTATATAATACCGTCAGATTATTGAACATCAGACCATTGAAATATCACACATAAGGGAATCTATGTTGTAAAAAACCAATCTTTGAAAGTTATCTTCACCACAAAAGAGTGTACTAGAAATAGATAGTCAGTTCACCCTACTCACCACATAAATTCTTCCTCTCACATACCTCAACAACTCAAAAACATAAAAATTACTATAAAAACAGTCAAATAAGTTAATCCTACTCCCCTGAAAACCTATATCATAATATATGGGTGCATGAGCTCAGTTACTAAACCGATGAACCATAATCTTTTTTGAGCTTTAAAACCTCCCAATGCATCACCATAGAACCATGGGTATAAATGAACTTACAATGAACCTACTACCTCTAGAGAAGTTCTACTAGCATTACTTATTCCTCAAATTCAACCCATAATTCATCATATGAAATTTCCTTGAACATAATTTCAATGGATAAAATTCAAGTGAATGAAAATATACTTCACCTACCAACATTATCCTTTACCAAAACTACTGTATACCTTAAATTATCTATTAAATATCTTCTAATTTTTACACTTGTAAATTTTTATTAGAAATTGGGTATATTCTATATCTAGTAAGTAGTTCATTATGAAGGAACCTATGTCTAGAAGGAGAAAATTCAATAAAGTATCTATGTTCTTATCTAACTTTCTCAATTGTATTCTCATATAAACTTTTTCTAAATATAATTCTCCACTCTCATGATGTTTTATTAACATAATTATCCTTATTTGAAGATGATATTACTACTATATAACTCTAAAACCTTACTTATTTACTAGTATAACAAGTTCTTTTTTGGGTCAGTTCAACCACATACATGAATGATGTTATAACAACATCATCATTTTAATAATGATTAAGTATCAAAAATTTATGATAGTAATATATGATATTAATAAATAATTTATGTTTTGAATATAAGAAAGTGTGACACAAAAAATTAATGGTCATTATAAACTAACTTATTATTGTTAGTAAATTACATGAAATATGATCATCATGGATTCAATTATCACGAACCATACTCATACTTTATATCAAATATGAATGATACTAGATAAATAATTGTAATAAAATGATTCCACTAACTTTAATAATATAGGAATGATTAAATTTTTATTAAATAATGAAGATCTATATTAACATTATGAAACTTATATGAAGCAATAAAAATTACTTACATTCGATGATGAAAACAAACAATATCTAACTAATATATGTGTAAAAAATGATTATAATTGAAGAGTATAAAAGGTAGTATATATGAATAATGATATGAAATAAGTTATTTATATTTTTATGTTTATTATATAGGAGGTTAAAGCACATTCATGGAAATCTGGAGTAAAGTTAAGGGTTTCTCATCTTAATTTACTTTTGTTGAGATATGCTTCATATTCACCACTTAATTTATTTTGCGAGACGTATATACTATTGGATTGGTGGATCTTAATCCATTGGATGAATTTGGGTATAATTTCTTATGTCCCATACCATAGTAGTTTAGAATTTCTACTTGGTCACTATAACAGACCTGACTGTGGACAATTATAGAACACTAGAGATCCACAAAATTCCAACCACTGTTACTGTAGTGTAATTGACTTACTATATGAATTTGGAACTATAGAAATGTGGGTTACTGTAGCACTAAATTTCTTAATGTGCTGATTTAGAGTTAGGGTTTCTATGATTCTGTGATTATACCCTACATCTTGCTCCTAGAAACTAGTGAATTGTTCTGCCTCTCTATGAACATATGGATTTTTCACAAGCCACACAAATACTGTGTCTTGTGATATTTTAAATTTTCATTTATTTTTTCTACATTTTAATCTTCTTACGGAATAAAATATCACTGGGTCTCCCAAAATTTTAGAAAAAAATGGTATTAGATACTGATTTCAGATGATGAAGTTTGGATTTCTTGAATTGAATTATGACTACGAAAGAAGTAAAGGTGAATGAAACATCCTAGTTAAAGGTAATATCTCTTTTAATGTTCAAGAGGCTATTTTAAAGTTCAGTGGGAGTTTAAGGAATTATAGGTATTTTTCTAAAGGAACCTGGCTAAGAACTTGCTGTATGACAAGTTCTCACTGTGAAAGGGATTTATGACGTAAACCTATTGATGAACAAAATCCATGATCCTTGATTATGACGTGAAAAAATGTTTAGGGTTTGAATTATATTCACACTTTGAATCCTTCACCCATGATTTTTAATCTAAGTTGATTTGTTTTTTGGTGTACATGAAACCCAAAGGATTCACTATGTGACCCTTTTATACCCAGTGGGTTTTATTAAGCTTCATGTCAGTAACCCCACTAATTCAATTTTCACCTCCCTACCTTGAACCCCAGGTCTCTTCTTGGATTTTTTGATAGTTACCACTCTCTATAGTTCCCCTATTTAGTGATTGATCTATGGATATGTTGGGTTCATATCTTTTGGTAACTTTAGTTGTTCTCTTCTCGTTGGCTATGTTTCTCTTGGTTTTTCAGTAATGTTAGGCTACATGTTTGGATTATAATGATCAATATTTTATCTCTATAAATCCATTATAGATTACTTGGTGGAGTTGCAATTCAGGGGATGGTTCTAGTATTGATTTTGGTGCAGTGTATGATATATATGAGGTATGTGTTGATCTAACCTCTACAATGACCTTTTTATGGAATTTGATTCTATGATGTGAGAATTCCTGTTAGGTCCTTTATTCATTACTATTGAGTTTCCTTTATTATCTTGGTGTGTCGATCCCATTGTGGGTTGTTGAGAACCTCCTTATTTTAATTATCCAAAATCATGTTTATTATGATTCTAATAAGATTAATGTTTTATGATAGTAAATCATATTTTGGAAAAATTGTAAAAATTTAGCTAAGTGTTTATATACCATTAGATGAAAATATATACCACTAGTCATACTAAGCTATTGCCAAGCGTTATTACCATAACATGGTACTTCTTTCCATTTTCTACTATGATTACTAAAATTTGATACCATCAAGTGATCCTATTTCAGGCATCTACAATTTTTGCTTTATTCTACCATTAAGTATACACCACCTTTACATATACAGTTGAATGGTGCTACTACCAGGAAGATCGACCACCAGATCATGCTACCACCAAGAAATGCTTCCACTACCACCATAGTGTTGCTACTATTTGAGGACCTACCACTCAGAGATGCTATTACTAGTTATATACCTTCAAAGGCTACAACCATAAGTTCAAGATGCTACTGTTAGGGAATTTATCACTAGTAGAGTAACCATGGTTATATGGAATTAATTACAAAATTAATTCTCCAATGACTAGTTTATGAATTTAATGTCAGATAAAATCACGTGGATTTAAGAATTATTATTCTTAAACAACTCTATGGAAAAAATAAAGATAAAGCTGGTCTTTTTATATTTATTACTTAGTACGTGGATTGAGATAATATTATTGTCATTTTTTGATGGATAATTTAATCTCATGTAAGGATATATATTCAGAAGATCCCCCTCATGTGTGATGATGATGAGAATGTGTGGGCATTCATGGTGAATATGTAAAAAGAGTGAAAAAAATAAAGTGACATAAAACTAAAAATGAAAAAAGGATTTTAAAAAACATTTATAATACTTTGTTTCATTGCACTTTCAATAAAAAACTTGTGGATTCTTTTTATGAAGATTTTCAGAGACTCTTTAGTAACAAGCCCTTTAGAAATGAGCAACAACACATTTCCTTATCTCTACTCTTTTCTATTTCTATTTATACTCTACTTTAGATCTGCGTTTATCATTACTCTATATATATGTAAAACACAACTTCATTTACTAAAATAAAGAGTTCTTGACATGCTCTCTCATTTTTATTCATCTGTATTCCAACAAAAAACTGTGGAAGAGGTCATGTGTGACCTGTACTTATTTATCCCATATATAAGTATGGAAAAGATTTTTTCCTGGATAGAATTGTACGCTATTGTTTTTGAAATCTGATATAGGTTTTTTATGAGTTTAATTTATAATAAAATACTTTGTAGCAAGTGATTTTGAAGTGTATGGGATTAAGTCCCAGCTTGAGACCAAACCCCTTGTTAAATTAAGTTGTACTATATTTTCTGTAACTTGTTTACTTTTATTTACCTATTTTTTTAATTTAAATAAAAATTGTTTTGATTTTCTAAAACTATTGAACAATATCATACTATTATAGTTAATATTAATTTAGGTTTCATATATAGTGTTTGGATAGGTAAATTAGATTCAAAAATGAAGTAATTTCAAAGTTATTTTAACTTATCCTTAGTATCAATTTTGAGAAGATATTTGAAAATTAAAATTATATATTTAAATAGCTTTGATTAAATTAGGGATTTAATTAAATTGGGGGATTTATTTTTTAAATTATTTTTAAATAGAAATTTTATTGGAAACTCAATTCAACCCCCTATTGAGTTTTCTACTAGGACCAACATTTGGTATCAGAACATTTCAAAAATCATTTAACTGTGATATAGTTTTTTTTAAAGGTCTTAAGTTTTTGTTTTATCAAAATTTATTTATTTATAGATAATAATATATAAGAAGAAACAACCACTAATGCACCTCCTTATTTTAATAGTAATAACTATGCTCAATGGAAACTAAGATTAAAATTCATATTGAATGAATGGGGTTTAATATGTGGATTGTTATAGAGGATAAATATGAATTACCAAAATCTCCTAGAGGAGACTTAAGTCATGCTACTAAGAGTTACTATGATTGTAACTGTAAAAATATGAATGCCTTATACTGTTCCTTATTAGATGATTAATTAAATAGAATATCTACTTGCACTACTACATTCAAAATTAGGGATACACTAGCTATTTCTCATGAAATAACTACCAATGTTAAAGAAATGATCTTAAATACTTAAATAATTGAATATGATACGTTTAAGATGAATCTTGATAAATATATTTATGATATGTATCTTAGTTTCAATGAGATTGTAAACACAATGCTTTTTCTTGGAAATACTATTGATATTAAAGATCAAGTGACGAGAATTCTCAGATTTTTACAAGATAGATAGAGAGGAACTTTAGTTTCCAAAAAGCAATCACGTGACATAAGTAAGTTAGTAGTGAAAGAGATTATTAGAAAGCTAATGATGCATGAGGAGGAACATATAGTGAACAAATAATAAGATGATGAACCAAAGAAAAGTTCATTAGATTTCAAGACTTCTAACCCAAAAAAAAGATTAGTGATGAAAGTTTCAGGGTTGATGAAACATAAAATAGTGATGAAGAAATAACACATTTTTTATACTATTTAAGAATTTATAAAATAATAAGAAGTTCTTCATGTAAAAAATTAAATACTAAATTATGAGAAAAATTAAATTAGTGGAAATATTAGAGAAAATATGATTATGAAAAATAGGTAATCTACTATAAATGTAGGAGAAAAGGACAAATTAAAGAGTACTGTACCAATTAAAAGTATAAGAAAAAGTATGGGGGAAAATAGAATGGATATAAAAAGTATATGAAATCTACATATAGTGCCTCAATGAAAAAATGAAGATATTCAGACTTAAATAAGAAATATAGAAATGATAGATCCAATATGTGTTACATGAAAAACACATATGAGGTATCAAATATTTTTTCCACAGCTCTTGCTCATATTTAAAAATTTTATAAAAATAAAAATAATGAATAAAATATGTCTATTGATGAATTATTTAAATATTTTAACATGATATAAGACACATTTAATGAATTAAAAGATAAATAAAAAATTTAAAGAATAAACATGCTATGTCTTCTCACTTTTAAATTGATTTTACAATAAAGAATGATAAGAATGATAAACTTCTTATATAAAATAATGAGTCATAATTATCAAATGAGAAATTGAAGAAAGATATGGAGAGACTAACTAATGGAAGGAAAACATTAAGCCAAATTCTTGTAAAATAAACATCACCTAAGTATATCACAAAAAATGGATATCAGCCTGGATAGAGAATAATTTATAAAAATAAATCTATCCAAAGTTCTATTTATACTAATTTAGTAAATAAAACTTATTTAATAGGACCTAATAAAATTTTTATATTTAAAATTATAAAGATATATTATAGGAAACCATTTAAACAATTATAGATTCCTAAAGTACTTATTATAAACATTTTACGACCCAAGAAAATTTGGGTACCAAATTCATTTTTGGTTTAAAACATTTTAGTAAGAAACACGCTTAAAAAATTCCAGTAAATATCATTTTATCTAGATAGTATATGTTCTTTACATATGACTAGGGACTACTTGATCTTCAGAATCTAGTCAAATTTGATGGTGGACATGTCACCTTTGGTGATAATTCCTAAAGATATATAATAGGTGTCTGTCAAATTGGTAAATCGAATAAAATTTGAATTTCTAGAGTACTATTTTTTGATGAACTAAAATACAATCAGCATAGAATTTCATAGATACGTGATGATGGTTTTCATGTTATGTTTGAAAATGATGATTGAAAAGTTTTTGATTCTGAACATGCTTTAGTTTTTAATGTTATGAAAAAAGATAATGTTTATGACGTAGATTTAAATTCCTTATTTTTTCAGAATGTTTATTATTTATGCGCCTTTAGTAAAGAATATTGTATTTAGAATAGGATACCAGGACATTGATATATTCACTCAATCAGAGAGATAACATGGAAAGGTTTAGTTAAGGATCTACCCATACTAGAATTACCAACAGACAAAGTTTGTAATCCCTATCAAAATGGAAATCATCAAAAAATATATTTCAAATCAAATAAAGAAGTGTTAAGTTATAAAACATTAGATTTGGTTCACATGGACTTGTTTGGTCCCTCTAGGGGTTCTATCATAACAAGAAAGCATTATGACTATATTATAGTCGCTGATTATTCAAGATATGCATGGGTGTTTTTCCATTCTCCTAAAATTGAATCTTTTACTATTTTTCAAAATATGATAAAATTATAGATAATATTAGTGGTATTAGAATTAAAACCTTAATAAGTTATCATGTATGTAAGTTTGAAAATCAAGAGTTTGAATCATTATGTTCACAACAAGGCTATAATCATATTTTTTTCTCATAGTACCCCATAGAATAATAGTGTAGTGGATAGAACAAATACAACCCTTTAAGAGATTTCTCAAACTATGCTCAATGAGTATCATTTACATACTTATTTTTGGGAAGAATATGTGAATAAAATTTTTTATATAATTAAAAGAGTTTTAATTTGTCTTATTTTGAAGAATATTTCTTATAAATTATGGAATGGTTGGATCCAAAAGGTTAATTACTTTCATGTTTTTGGATATAAATAATTTCTAATCAACAAAAAAGAAAATATAGGAAAGTTTTCATCCAAAAGTGATGAAAGAAATTTTCTTAGATATTCTACATATAATAAATCATATATGGTGTTTAATAAAAGGACTAATATTATGTAAGAATATGTACATGTCAAGTTTGATGAAATGTATCCATATAATCCTAAGAACTCTTTAGAAAATATATAGGATGAACATTTCAGTTTAGATATCAATGATAAACCTGGTGATATTTTTGTCAAACTTATATAAAAATATTCTATTTCTAATGAAAAATTTGAACCTGAACCTATATAAGATTATGAAGTACCTAGTACTTCTCTCCATAAATCTATTAGGACTCATAGATATCATCCATTATATACAGTTGTAGGTGGCCTAGATAAAGGGACTCAGAAAATATATTATCTTAGAAATCATGTTGAATAGTAATATTTATTATCACACCTTGAACCTAAGAACATCACAGAAGTAATAAATGATGAATTCTAGGAAATAAAAATACAAGAAGATCTCAATCAGTTTGAAATAGAAAGAGTCTTAAAACTAGTTAAAAGACCCAAAGACTACCTAACTATCAACACTAAATGGGTTTTTAGAAATAAGGTTAATGATTTAGGCACACTAGTTAGAAATAAAGCTAGATTGATTACATAAGGAGATAGTCAAGAAGAAGGTATTAACTATGAAGTGACTTTTTCATGGGTAGTTATAATTGAATCCATTAGAGTATTTCTTTTCTATACAACATATTTTAATTTTAAACTATATTAAATGGATCTCAAGAGTGAATTCTTAAATAGTTATATTATTAATGATAATTTTGTATAAACCCCCCTAAATTTAAAATACCTCACTTTCCAAATCACATGTTTTAATTAATAAAATATTTACATAGTTTAAAATGAGATCCTAGTGCTTGATATTATATGATCAAATATTTTTTTATTTTAAAATGTTTTACTAAAGAAATAGATGACCCTAACTTATTTATTAAAAGAACTTAAAGGGATGTTTTGGTTGTAAAAATCTATGATGTTGAAATTATTTTTGGATCTTTAAGAAATTATTTGTGTACTAAGTTTTAAAAAATAATGAAAAATGAATTTGAAATGTTTTTAATGAAAAAACTTAAATTATTTATTATATTTCATATTTTTAAAAATATGGATGTAATTATTTTAAATAAAAAAATCACACTAAATATATTTTAAAACATTTTTACATGGATAGTACTGAAGGAAGTGATACTCCCATGAGTACTAGCTATAAGTTAAATCTTTATGAAATCAAGAAACTTATTGATCAAACCACTTACAGAGGTATGATTCAAATATTATTATACTTAACGTCTAGTCATCATGATATAATGATTAATGTGTGTATGTGTGAACATTTTCAAGAAACCATAAATAATAACACTCACTTTATATTAAAATAAATTTTAAATACCTCAATAATACAACTAATCTAGGAATATTCTATCCTAAAAAAAGAATTTGATTTAGTGAGTTATTCATATGCATATTTTTGTGGTTTAAATTTAGATAGAAAAAATAACTCTAGAACATGTCAATTTTTTGGCAAGCACCTAGTTTCATGGTTTAGTAAGAAATAGAATTCTGTTCCATTTTCTAATGATGAAGATATGTAAATAGTGGTAGGCAGTTTTTGTTCTCAGATTCCATGAATTAAACTCACTTAACTAGACTATAGATATCAATTTTGACATTTCCCTATAAAATTTCAAAATAATAGGGTGATAAATATCTCTAAGAATCCTATGTCTTATTTGATAAAAAAATTGATATAATACACCCCTTTTTGAGAGATCATTTTCAAATATTTGATATAATTCTTGAAATCATAGGTACAAAGCATTAACATTCTGACATATTCACCAATCCTATGAACTTTTAGAGAATAATCTATATCAAAAATAAACTTGTAATGATAATATTTGATTATTAATTTTTTTATTTAAGTTATGTTAATTATGGTAGAAAAATCTCTAGAATGGTGCTACTTTGGTTGATCCATTGTTAGTATCAATAATCACTTAATCGACATTTAGCTATGATACCGTTATCGATGTATTATTAACTATACTACCATGACTCTTGATATCATAAGGATCCGCCATTAGTATGTGACAATTATGTGATACTGTAGGTATGATATTGTAAAAATTCTACCATTGACATGAAATTTTTGGTATCTACTATTTCATGATACTATGAGAACAATTTTTGGGATCTACAACACTTTGTTCTACCATTAATTTTTCTAACTGTTACTAACTTTGAATTAAAGTTATTATTTTTATCGAATTATATTCTATTTTCTGATTTTTTTTTTCAAATTTTGAAATCCATAAATTATAGATTTCTATATATATGAATATGTGGATCTCCTTCTCACATGTACCTCGTTTGAAACCTCCCACCTTCTCTCTTTCTCTCTCGACCTTCTATGCATTCATCCTTCAACCCTCTAATCTTTCCAAAAATTGTTCGTGCAAAACATCCAACTATTTAACACAATGAGATGTGTCCTTATAAGTAAATAAAATGAGAATCTATTCATTTAGTGGAACCAATAATCCAAAGAGTCCATTATGGGTTGTCATCACTGAAAAGTAAATATATTCAAAATGTTTAGTCTCAAGAAAATTTCTTGTACTAAAAGTGATCCAGGACCAAGGATGAACCAAATGGTTCTCAAATAATAACCAAACATTCTATCCTAGGTTGGTTCACCATATTTATCTATTTATATAGTATGTATTTGGAGAAAGAAATATGTAATTAAGATAGTGATAGATGAAATAAATATTTTTTTTCATCGAAGAAATGGTACAAATACTTGGAATTTCTTCACCAATGTATATATGAGGATTATCGTGGTTTATTTACAATTTTTGAAGATTTTATAATTGAGGATGTATTTCTGGAGCTAACTGGGAATGATGTTGTGTGAAGACGAACTATAGTGTACTTAAATGGGGAACACTATTTGTTTTTTAAGTTTATCCAACATATGATTTGTTCTAGTAGTGGATAATTTAGAAATATGTGGTACTAAGATATATTTTTATTATTTATTATGAAAAGGGGATAAAATATTACCCTATGCAGATATATAATGGTTCACATGATAGAGCTTTGTAAACCATCCACTTGGTAAAATTTCTTGGCCAATCCAAAATTGATATATTCCTTTTTAGAATCCAAATATCTTGTAACTGAAGATGAAGAGAAGATAACCAGTTGTGGTAGTTTTTTGTTGAGTCAAGAAACTTGAAAAGTGATGAAAGTATACTAGAATACTTGGTTAAGGAAATGAGTAGTGGATAATGAAAATATTTATGGAAGATTCAAACCTATTGATCACCCTACTAGACCAAGATATGTGACTGATCTTGGATTGGATCCAGATGAAGTGGTGGTGTATTCCTTTGATGAGGAATTTGAGGCTACTAAGGATTATGGAGAAGAATATTATACTGTTTCTATATAATAGGGAAGTGAGCCTAATGTGGTTAAGAGTACCAATGTATCATATAAATCAATTATCCCTCTTCTTTCTCATCGTAAAAGAGAAATCTTGTGTAAAAAGGTAATGAATATAAAGAAACTAAAGTATGATATAAAGATCAATTAGAGAAGTCTTCCTAAGAGAGTTAAAAATAATTAGTTGAGGTATCTGATGGATCTGATGATGATGATGATGATAGAGATAAGAAAGAACAGTATAACCCTACTTATAATTTTTTCAAATCAAGTTATTACACAGGTGAAGAAAGGCCCCATTCTACTCAGCATGTTTCACCCATACAAGAATATGGTCACATGGGTGAACCAGTTTCTTCAGAGGGATAGACCTTGGAAAGTAATATTGAGTCAGTTTCTCCAGACAAAGATGAAGATCAGACACCATCTATGGGGGATAAATTTACAGGATCTTAGATGCTAGGTATTTCTTACCCTGATTCTAATGGGGAATATGATTATATTGGTAATGTTGAAGATAAAGGAATTCCAATTGATCATGGGGAAACATAGTTATATATTATTGAGAAAGATCCTAAGGGATCCTTTATTAAAAGGATTGATCAGGCAGAGAATTTGTAAGTTGTCCCTTCTGGCGATGTTGGTGTGGAAATTGAACATGTGGAGGTTGACTTGTCTTACCAAGAGATGATTTAATATCATACTATTTATCCTACTTCTATTCCCATATATGTGACTAAATATGGTTTATATACCTTTAAGTAAATACTAATGATATATATCAGTGGGATTCTCATATATATACTTCATCATGAAACCAGAATCAGTGATGATGATTCCCAGTGGTTATTTTCATTGGTCATTTCTCACATCTAGCCTAATATGATGATTGAAATTCAAGAACTGGAAATTGAGAATTGGATGTTAGTTGATCATATGGATGAAGTTGGATCCATCATTTAGGAAATGAGATTAAACTTTTCTAAGATGCAATTATATATTCTGGAGTGATTTGAGTCACTACCTATAATCGAGGATTCCACTTATAGTGCTACACCAATTTATCCTTCCTTGATTTATGTTTATTTTATTAGAAACATAATGTGAGAAGATGTACAAGCTACTATGTGGGATTTTATTTCTTTTTATCGAGATAAATTTCATCAGATAAAATCACATGGTAATCGTATTTATAAACTGGTTAGAGAATTCCTGAATGAGGGTATGAGTGATAGAGAAACTATCACTAAGGATATAAAGTATTACCTTTTAAGGATTTATATAAAGCATCATCTTAATACTCATTTTCAGTTTTTTGTTGAGAACCTAAGAATTCCTCATGTGACTTGGCCTTTCAAGGAGATGGTGATCCAACTGAATACTTTATCACATCTTCTCAAGATTTTCATGGAAGAACAAGCAAATTTATTTAAAAGAAATGGATCATGGTGGATGTGTGATAAAAAAATTTGTATATTTCATGGAAACTTTTCAATATACTACCATGACAGTAGTGATAACTCCCAAATAACCTCTACCAGCCATTACATTGGCTGGATCCATCTTTGTTACCTCTCTATGTACCTTTTCAGACTATTTCTATTATAGTGATACCCTTTAGCCACACTCATGTTGAAGTTGTGAGACAACTTAGACCTGTGGGAGCTTCTGGAGTTTTATTTCATCCACATGTAGCTATAGCTCCACCAGCCTCCTCTTTTGTTCCTCTTACCACTGGAAAAGGAAAGGAGGTAGTGGATCCTACATATCTCATAAAGAAGGATGCTTCCTCATATTTAGATTATTATTTGATATGGAATTATTTTTATTTATCATTTTTCTAATGTACTATGTATCTCTTGACGATTAATGCATAAAATATCCTTTTATTCATTCTTATATTATTTTATATTCCTTTTTTATCATTTTGATAATCCCAAAATGAGGAGTACTAAAATGGAATTTCATATTAAACCAAGTATTGAATGGATAACTAAGTGTATCACATTTGGAGTTGACATGTTAAGTAGCTTATTCATATTTATTTTTATTTATTATTAAGGTTTTGAATATGGTTTATAAATTCCATGACTTGGGATCATCAAAAAGGATTATATCATTAAGAACCTCTTTATTTTAATGATCCCAAATCATGTTTATTATGTTTGTAATAATTTTAATACTTTATGATATTAAATCATATTCTATCCAAATTTTTATACTTTAGATAAATATTGATCTACCATTACCACTAATCACTGTTACCATCACATGGTACTTATGTATGTTTGTTACCATGACTATCAAACATTGCTACCATTAAGAACTCCTAAGACCATTATCTACTACCATCTCTTGATGAGACCATCAAGGCTAAGCTACTATTACCTATACAGTTGAATGGTGCTACTACTAGTATGATATACCACTAGATCATTCTTCCACCAAGATGTGATACCACTACTTCAATAGTGTTTCTACTGTCAGATCACCTATAACTCATATATTTTAACGCTAGTGATCTACCTTCAAAGGATGCTACCATTAGGGTATCTACTACCAGTAGAGTTACTATGGATACACACAATTATTTTAAAAATTAATTCTCCAATGTCTAGTTTATGCATTTAATGTTGGATGGAAGTAAATAGATTTAATAATTATTATTCTTAAACAACTCCATGGATGTCTTGTGGAAAAAGTAAATATTTCCTGTTTTTTTACTATGTTTTAGGATCAAATTTATGTTATTATTATTTTTCAATGGATAATTAGATCACTTAAAATGATATATATTTAAAAGACCCTCCTCATACATGATGAGTATGAGAATTCATGGGCGTGCACAGTAAATATATGAAAATATTGAAAAGATACGGTGACATTAAACTGAGAATGAACAGTGTATTCTCCATAACATTTACAATACTCTATTTCACTACACTTTCTATAAAAACCTTTTGGATTATTCTCATGAATATTTTCAGATAATCCTAAGAAACTGAACCCGTTCAAACTGAGCTACAACATATTTCCTTTTCTATAGTATTTTCTCTTTCTATTTATACTTTACATTCAAGCTATGTTTATAATTACTCTATATATTTGTAAAACACATCCTCCTGTACTAAACTATAGAGTGGTTGACACACTCTCATTTTTATTCATCTATATTCCTATGAAGAATTATAGAAGAGGTCGTGTGTAACCTATACTTGTTTTATCACACATATAAGTGTGTAATATCCTTTATGGGTATACATCCATGCGATTTGTTGTTTGTAAAACCTAATCCAATTTATGTATTAGTTATTTTTATAATAAACTATTTATAAGTAGGTTATTTTCAAGTGGATAGGATTGAGTCTCATCTTGAGACCAAACCCCTTGTTAAACTGAACTATGCTATATTGTTCAACCTTTTTACTACTATTTACCTATTTTTTCTTTAAATCAAACCTATTTTATTTTTCTAAAAATGTTTAACACAACTATAGTCAGATAATTAATCTTAATTTTTGTTTTATATATTGAATTTGGATAATTTTATTAGTTTCATAAGTTAATGTAATTTCAAAGTTATTTTAAATGATTCTTGATCTTTCTTATGAGAAGCTATTTTAAAAATAAAATTACTTATTTATATATTTTTTATTAATTGGGTGATTTAATTAAATTGGGGGATTTATTTTTTAATTTTTTTAAAGATGAATTTTATTTTAAACTCAATTCACCAAATATTTATTTTTCCATTGGGACCAACACATGTGGTGTGCTACCTAATATTGAGGTAGGCGGTTCTATCTCAATCCCATTTTGGATGAACCGTAATTGCTCTGGGTTTTATAAATCATTTGACATGTTTTTGTGTTAGTTAATTTGTTTGTGTAAATAGGATTTTAAGAAAATATGGTTTCCCCATATTTTGGTAAAATAATAGTGATTTTAAAATAATTTGTAAATGGATTGAGTAATGGGTGTTCAAAAGAAGGTTCTGATAAAAAAGGGTTATTTGAAATTGTATTATGAATTGTAATAATTTTTTTAAATGATTTAATAAATAAAAAACATGGAAGCCTTGGTTACTTAGGTGGAATGATTAGTATTAGGGATCATCGTTTGGTATTATAAGGGGTTCACTTTCTAGGGTGTTCTTACATTCCTGGATCGAGATGCATTTAGATTTAGGAGGTGACTGACATGGTAAGAGGTTTCACTTTCTAGGGTGTTCCTCTATTCACTAGACCTTGATGCATGGGTTCTAGCAATTTTTATTGCACACTAGTCAAAATTGATGTATGAGTGACTGAACTAGAATTAAAATAAGTTATACTTAAAGTGTTTTACTATTGTTCCTTGTATTTTTAATGTTTTGGATTTGATATAACTATTTTTGTTAAATTTAAAATGATTTGAAATTGTGTTTTGAAACTGTTTTACCTGGTTTGTTTTAGAACCATGGAAAAGGGGAACCTTTTACCATGATTTTGATAAAAAATAATTCTTAATTTCTAATTACACCTTGTTTTTTATTAAAATTGAACATATTGGGATTTTTATAGAGAATTGATATGAAACACCTAGGTGGGATCCCATTGAGCCTATTTAGCTCACATATTTCACATTCACATAGGAATGTGCATACCATTTGTTGTCTTTTGATGCAGGATAATTCAAGCTACCATAGTGAGGTGGTGAGTTTTATATCTGTTGGTTATGGGTAGTTATTGGTGAGATAGTTAGACATTACCCACATATCATATGGTGTAGTTGTTTCAAGTTTTCAGTTTCACTTTGGGTTTTATCTAACAATTTTTTGGGTTTTATCACTTCTATTATTATCTTTATTTCTATATGGAATATATTATTTTAGTTATTTCATCCTCTATTTATACTATGTATATGTTCCATGCATCTTTTTTTTAGTTGGGTGAAATCATTCCAACTAGTTGTTTTTTGAAGCTTGGGTGCTGGTCGCCAGTTTGTGGGGATCCAAAATTCCCTTCAATTCTATAGTGGATCATTTTTTATACCAATTTGGAGGGTATATTAGATTGGTTCATTAAAAATTAGCATCAAATATAGGTTTTTTAGTCTTTAAGTGTCCTTGTCTTGGTATTCCTAGTTGATGGGATATAGGATTTTCAGGACTTGAGAGGTAGGTTGTGGTGATTTCTTGGCCAAATATTACTGTGATGAGACTCAATATTCCATGGGATGTTATGACGTGTGTCTCCTATGTTGAGTTTTAACCTTAATATCAGTTTCCAATTATTGTTTTCTAGTTTAAACTAATATTCTTCTAGTGTCTTATGATTTTATTCTATTTCTAGTATATAGTATCATGCCTAAGACGTCTTCCAGAGGTCCCATAGGAGGGTGCAATGAGAAATGGTACTCAATGGAATCCCCCCTTGGATCAAAAACCTATAGAGGTTATTGTATGGGTAGTTCATTTTGTGGATTAGATTACACCATGGGTTTAGAACCCAACTGTTGTGGTGCAACTAGGAGCTAAGTGAGACAAAGACCGATCATGA
Organism: Viscum album; assembly: GCA_963277665.1. NCBI lineage: Eukaryota > Viridiplantae > Streptophyta > Magnoliopsida > Santalales > Viscaceae > Viscum > Viscum album. Next base: position 215,074,926 of record OY728163.1, read on the forward strand.
GAGTTCCTATGAAAGAAAACTCCATCCTTTAGGGATAATAATGATCCCCAAGAGGAAGAGGACTGGTTTAACAATATTTTTCAAGTATTTAACTTCCTAGATAAACATGCAGATATCAAGTTTAAGTACACAGTGTTTAGGATTTGGGGTCTCAGTAAGTGGTGGTGGGATTCTATAGTACTGGAAAAATGACACATGGTCTTGGATCAGAAGGGTTTCAAGATCTTATTCTTTCAAAAGTTCTTCCCATAGTCTCTAATAATATAAATGTATCTATATTTCCTCTCATTATATTAGGGGTATAACTTGGCATTGGAGTACAGAAATTAGTTAATAGAGCTGGTTTGTTTTCCTCTAGAGGTGGTGATGAATGATCAGTTGAAAGATCAGAAATACTTTTAGGGCTTGTGGATAGATATCTAATCTCTGGTACATATTATTGATCATTACACATTTTTGGAGATATTTTATAGGGATTTTATGAAAGAAATGGATATGATAAGAAATCTTGGATTCTCTAGATAATCTATTCCACCCAACGGATGTTTCAGTGGCTCATAAGAAAAGAATAGAAAGTGAAACAATAATCATAGTAGTGGTGAAGGTAGTTCTCAATAATGGGATCCCTATTCACCATCTATAGAATCCATTAGCATGTCCTTGAATTTTTGTCGGTTTGTAAATCTAAGGAACACCCGACATACTTATTCCACACCTATGAAGATATGCAGTGCTTGTAGTTGCTGAGGTCGTCTATAAAGATTATTCCAGGATATGTCTATGCCCCATTATAGTTAGGTATCTTCTACTCCAAAGGCCACTATGAAACATTCAAATTATTTAAAGTCTATAATGATCCAACTATAAGACACAATATTGAAGCACCTCTACACATCAGATGAATTTTTAGATGAGGTTGACATGGGCCTCGTGATAGTGAGAGGTTCCATTTTTTTTCATCTTCTATAGAAACTAATATATTTTATATAGGTGCCTCACAATAGTTTTTATTTGCCTATTTTTTTTTGATTTGATGGAACTTACAATGGATATCATGTATTTTATTTTGGATTTGGAGGCACCTCTTGGAAAGAGGAAGGTGTGGGGGTTTCATTGTCCAGCGTGTTCTCTATCGACATATAATACAGAGCTAGTCTAGGATTTCCTAGTTCTCTATATGAATTGTTCAATTTAATAATTAATATGGAACTTATTGTTTCTCATCATGCTGGTATTGGTTGTTATCATCAATGTGTCCTATTATTTTCTTTTTGATGGGATCTCTCGAGTGTTTCTAGGAGAGTGGGATCCATGGTATGGTCATGTTGGACCCTAACTCATAGAGCATAGGTGTTTGTTGTATTCTATTGTAGTTTAGTCCGATGATGTTAATCCTATTGCTGATCTTCTCATGGTTTTTTGGGATTTACTCAATGTAATTACATATATATTCTTCAATATTCCTCCATAGAGATAGGTGGAGTTCACTATTGATCTAGTGTTGGGTACACAACTAATCTCGATACCCTCTTATTACATAGAACCTGCTGACTTGAAAGAGAACAAGGTTTAGGTGGGTGATCTAATTGAGACTATCTTTATTTATCCCAGTGTTTCATAGAAGGAATCCCCTATTCTCTTTTCTAATAAAGAATATGGTTCACTTCGTTTATGTATGGACTTTCAGAAGTTGAAATTGGTGAAGGTTAATAATAAGTACCCATTTCCCCACATGGATGGATTATTTTATCATTTAAAGGCAGCAAAGTTGTTTTTGGAAATCAATCTTTAGTTGGGTTATCATCATCTTAGGGTTTAGGAGTCTTATATACCAATAACCACTTTTAGGAGAAGGTATGACCATTATGAATATCTTGTGATTCCTTTTTTCCTGAATAATTCTCTTGTTTTTTTGGATTTGATGAGACGGATATTCTATCCATATCTTGATAAATTTTTCATATTATTAGTGTATGACATCCTAGTTTATTCAAAATATTAGTGTGGGAATGAGCACCATTTTAACATAGTTTTGGAGTTCCTAAGGAGTCATTAGTTTTATGGGAATCTATCAAAATGGTGATGGTTAATTTATCATAGGAAGAGCCATAATTTTTTTAATATATAGAGGTTCTTAGTTCTGGATGGATATTATTGGTGGTTTATTAAGGACTTTTCAAAGTTGGCATGACCTTTGACTAATATTACTAGAAAAGGGGTGAAATTCAATTGGGATTCTAAATGTTATACTTATTTTGATGAGTTGAAATGAATACTGAAATCAACTCATATTTTGATCTTTCTCGATCCCAGTAAGAGGTATATGGTTTATTGTGATGCTTATGGTACTATTATGGGTTGTGTTCTTATGTTGGATTATCACATTATGGCCTATGATTCTCATTAGGTTTAGATACATAAGAAAAAAATACCCCACTGAGGATTTGGATCTTTTAAAATTTATGAATGTTATTAAGTGTTGTGAGAACTATTTATTTGGGTATAGGTTTAAAGTATTCTATCATTATAAAACATGAGATATATATATTTTCTTATAAGGACCTGAATATTAGGTAGAGATAGTGTGTGGAATACCTCTAAAGGTTTGAATTCAAAATTTCCAACAGCTAAAGAAAGAGGAATTTCATCCTTGAGGCTCTCAGTAGGATAGTTCCACCATAGGATATTTTGGAATCAAAGGAGGAGTGGAAAATAATTGTAATTTTTACTTAGTTTCATTTGGATGTGTAGGAGGATGACCCAGGTATGGTTTTGATTAGTTTTTAGTTATCATCATCCCTTCTTGAGTATATTCTTAAAATATAGTATCAAGATGACAAGTTTATAGGAATTAGGTATGTCTTATATAATGGGGATTCTATTTATGGTTATTCACTCACTTGTAATGGGATTTTTTTATTTGGGGATGATTTTATTGTACCTTTATCCATAATAAATCTAGTCTTGCATGGTTGAAATGGGTTTTTGTGGTCTTTTTACCCTGGTACTAGAAATATTTACAATAAAATGAGACAAAATTTATAGTGGCTGGGTATAAAGCATGGAATTTGTGATTATAAATCCCATTATTACACCTTCCATAAGATAAATTTAGAGCACCTGAAGTATTTTTGTCTTCTCTAGCCTCTTATTGTTCTAGTTTGGAAATGGGATGAGGTTTCCATAGACTCCATTATTGTATTACCATAGAATCCCCAAGGAATTAATGGTATCTTGGTGGTGATTTATCGATTGAAGAAATTATCCCATTTCATTCCAATTAGGGACACCACCAAAGTTGAATATCTGGGTAAGATGTATGTGTAGGAGATTATGATGTAACCCTCTACCATTATCCTGAATAGGGATCCATATTTTACTTCCAAATTTTGGTGAATTTTCCAAGTGGGGATGGGAACTCAGATGAGGTTGAGTATACCTTATCATCCACAAACAGATGGTTAGACGGATCGTGATATTCTTATCCTGAAGGATATACTTCATGAATGTGTCTTAGATTTCATTGGTTCATCGGTTAGATATATGAGACTACTCAATTTTTTGTATAAAAATAGTCAATATTTTCTGATCAGAATGGCTCTCTTCAAGGCATTGTTTGGTAACTCGTGAAGGTTACCTATTTATTGGTTAGAGGTGGGTGAGAGATCACTAGTGGGAAAAAGTATCATTAAAGAGATGTCAGTGAGGATTCAGGATATACACTAACACTTGATTATATCCTATAGTTGGTATAAATTGTATGTGTATCATCAGCATCATTCTTTTGAGTTTTTCATTGGTGACTGGGTTTTCTTGAAAGTTTCTCCTTGGTTGGATCACATTCATCTTTGGAAATAGGGAAAGCTATCTACAAGATATGTTGGACCATTTTTATGTGACTAAGTAGATTGGGAAGGCTTCTTATTGCTTGGAATTTCTATCTCAGTTGATAGGTATCCATTATGTTTTCGAGATATCTCATCTAAAGAAGTACCATCTAGATCCTTCTCATATCCTAAATTATGAAGTGAATAACTTGGATCCAAATGTTTCTATTATGGAGAAACTAGTAGAGATAATTGATTATGTGATTAATGACTTGCATAGTAAATATATTATATTCATCAAAGTTTTTTGGTGACACTGATTAGATTCTCATGAGAATTGGGATCATTAATATTTGATGAGGGAGTAGTGGTATCACCTCTTTTTGATGAATCTTTATTCTTCATGACATACTAGGGATGAAAAGGTATATAGTAGGAATATTTTAGAATCCTAGTTAAAGGTACACTCAGTTTAAATTTTTAATAGGTTATTTTTGGGTCCAGATAGAATTTGAAAAATTCTAGGAGTTTTCATAAAGAAACTGGTATAGAAACTTACTATAGGACAAGTTGATTCCATGAAGGGGATTCCCTATGTAAACCTGTTAGTGAGAAGAATCCATGAGACTGTTTCATGATGTAAAAAATTTCCATAGTGTAAATTCCATTCAATATGTGAATTCATCATCTTATATTTTTAGTCTGAGGTTGTGTGTTTTTTTTTCATACATGCAACCCTAGGGATTCACACTGTGAATCCATGACTCATTACATGAATCTTTTATACCCACCATGTTTTATTTCACTTCATTACTATAACTCCCCTCATTTATTTTTATCCTCCCTACCTTAAACCCAAGGTCTCTTTTAGGTGTTTTTGAGTGATTCTATCTCTCCTAAGTTCCCTCATTCAGTGTTTAATATCTGATTCTTTTAGGTTTTTCTCTTTTAGTAAGTGTAGATATTCTATTCTTATTGGAAATGTTTTTCCTAGTTTTGAAGTATTGTTTGTCTTTATTTTTGGAGTCTAATAATTGATATGTGATATCTCTCAATCCCTTGTAGATTCCTTGGTTCATTTTTCATTTGGGGGATGGTTTTAGTGTTGGTTGTTGTGCAGCGCATGATATTTCTTAGGTACATGTTGATCTAACCTCTATGCCAACATTTTTTATGGAATTAGATTCTAGGATGTGATCATCAATGTTATGGACTATATTCATTTCTCTTGAGTTTCCTTTTTGATCTTAGTGTGTGGATCCCATTGCGGGTGGTGTGTGACCCGAGTTTTAGGTATGTGGTTCTATCTCTAGCCTATATTGGATGAACCGTAATTGATCTTGGTTTTATAAATTATTTTATAAATTATTTGGAATGATTTTTTGTTGGTTTATTTGTGTGCGTAAACAATTTTTTAATAAAATATGATTTACCCCTCATTTGGGTAAAAGAAATGTGATTTTAAAATAATTGTGAAATTGATTGTGAAATGGGGTTTTAAAGAAGGTTTTGATGAAAAATTGTTGTTTTAAATCTTATTTTGAAATTTGACAAACCCATTTTAAATTATTTTATTAATACCGCAAATGGGATACATGGGTACTTAGATGGAAGGTGTGGTACTAGGGATTTCCCTTTGGTATTTTAAGAGGGTTTACTTTTTGGGGTGTTATTTCACTCCTAGATCAAAATGAATTTGGATCTATGTCTTGATTAACATATTAGGAGGGATCAATTTCTAGGTTGTTCCTCTATTATCTAGACCTTGATGCATGGGTTCTAGGGACTTATACTGTGCACTAGTTAAATTTATGTATGAGTGGCCTAGATTGAATAACTGTAAGTTTTCCTTTGAGTGTTTTACCATTGTGTATTGGATTTATACTAATTTAAAATGGATATACCTATTTTTTATAAATATTAAATTTTTTGTAAGTTTTTATTTGAAACTATTTTACTTGGTTTATTTTGGAACTATGGAAAAAGGGGAACTATTTACCATGATTTTGATAAAAAACTGTTTAACTACTTATCATGCATTGTTTTTCTTTAAAATCTATCATATTGGGATTTTTCTATAGATACTTGATATAGAACACTGTGGGGTGATCTTACTACTCATTTTTATCCCACACCCTATATATTCCCTTGGGAATGTGAAGACCACATTTTGTATTTTGATGTAGGGGAAGGAAAGGCGCCATAGTGAGGTGGTAGTGTTTATGTCAACTGGGTATGGGTATCTGGTGGTGTGATAGTGGTAAATTTCCCACATATCACTTGGAGTAGTTGTTTTCAGTTTTTATTTGTCCTCTAGGTTTTATCTTTTATTTTTATTTTGGGTTTTATTGCTATAGCAGATGTTTTTCTTTGTGTTTATAATTTTTTAAATTAGTTTTTTCTTCTACTTTTTCTTTCCACTATGTATATGTTCCATGTATCTTATTTATGGTTCTGAGAAATCATTCCCTTTGGTCATTGTTTGATTCCTGAGTTCTAGTCTTCAAATTGGGGTATTGGGAACACCCTTCAGGTCTTTAGCGGATCATTTTTGGTACCATTTCAAAGGGTATCCTATGTTGATTAGTTATAGTGAAGATCATTAATTTTGAAAGATATAACTTTAGTTAGTAGATTATGAATATCTAAGATTATCTTTATAAAAAAATGATGCACTTTCTTATATGTGTTAAACCAATGGGGATGGAGAAAACATGCGAGGGTTACTAGATTAAAAGGTTTTGGGATTTTTTCACCTTCTAGTAACCAGAAACATGGTGCTTGACATTAGATAGAAGAATATTGTGATTTTATTGATAAAGACTCTTGATAATATATATATGATAATTTATCTTCATCAAACAAAGTGTACATGATGATTCAACTACTCAATTCGATGATTATTGGAGGGGTGATTGCCGTTTATCACATCAACGAACTGAACAACATCATAATTCAGTTGTTATCAATGGGAATTATGCTATACATTAAGGTATGTAACTTGGTTTTACTAAATTTATTACCTAATAATTGGTAAGAAAATATAATATCCTTCATAATTTTTTTAGTGAATATAAAGTTGAAGTTGAATAATGTGTGAGACCTGATCCTCAGTGAGGATATTTAGTGGATAGAATCAACAAGATTCTCCAGTATTTCTCTACACATGAAAGGAAGAGGTATATATATGTAGTGAGATAATTATAAAGGATGATAAAAGTCAATCAGAAAGAGTTTAGACAAGGAAAAGTTGATTGTTCATACCTACTAGATTTTTGGGATGAAATGACATGTCAAAGAGTGTAGAGAAAAATTGAAGCCACCAGAAACCAATACAGTAAGCTCAATAGGTAAAGAAATTGATATTATTTTATTATTGGGTGTAAATATACCTATTAATTCTTGGATTTTAGACTCAATATAATGTTTACATTCCCCATAAAATAATATATTTTATAATAATTAGGTGTTTGGAAATTTTGGCAAGGTAAAAATTTGTTGAAAATGAACCCTTACAGATTACGGAAAATATTGATGCACAAATCAAAACCAGTAGTGGGAGTCTACTCATTATAAAGAATGTATGATATATTCATATAATTATAAGGAACCTTATTTTAGTTGTGAAAATTGATGATGTAGGATTTAACACCACGTTCACTAGCGGTGCGTAGAAAATTACTATGGGAGCTACGATCATAGCACATGGAGTAAATAATAGAACCCTATATAGTATGATAGAAAATTGTATGGATATGATTGAAATAAAAAAAATTCTATTGTGGATTCAAAAATATGAAATTAAAGGTTAGGAAACATGAGTGATAATGGGATGAATGTGATGACAATAAAAGGAATGCTACTATAGTCGAAGTATATAAAACTTATCTTGTGTGAATATTTTGTATTTGGAAAGTAGAAGAAGACACCCTTTGAAAAAGGAGGTACAGAACTGAGGTCAGAAATACGGAAATTTTGCACACTTATATTTAGGGTCATACACCAATATATTCTCTTATAGGGTCACTATATTATGTTTCATTTGTTGACTACTCAGAAAGGGAGGTATGTGTTTAGTTTCTGAAAAGATAATCTAATGTATTTACTATGTTTTAGAAGTGGCATATTTTGGTGGATAATGAGTTAGGAGAATAGAAACCCTTATATTATTTACACTAATTTGGGGTCCTTTCTTATTTATTATGTTGATTTTTCTAAGGATGATTCCCTAGGTATTCATTACTTTAGACCTCCCTGACCTTGTATTATGTTACCTTTCCCCCTTATGATTAATAAAATATCCTACTTTGATGATGATGAGTCAGGAGAAAAGATAAAATATTTGAGGTATGAAAATAGAGGAGAGTATAACAATAAAGAGTTTAGAAAATTCTATTTTAAAAATGGAATTCAATGGGATAAGAATCTTTCAGGAAAACCACAACAGAACACTATTTCTTAAAGGATGAATATGACATTGAATGAATGTATCAGTATTATAAGGCTACAATTATGGTTACCCAACACTTATATGCATAGGAAGTTAATATTATATCATATTTCATTAATAGAAGTCAATATATACTAATGGTATAATGTCTACCTAAGGATCATTGGTCAAGAATTAGGGAAAGTCTCTCTCATTTAGGAGTCTTTGGTTGTTTAACATATGTATATAAAGATGATGATACAAGGGAAAATATTGATTCTAAGTCCAAATCATATTTCTTTATTGTCAATATTGTTGAGGAGTTTGGATATAATTAATTGGATAATGATATTAAAATGATCATAAAAATTTAGAATGTGATGTTTAATGAAGGTATCATGTACAAGGATCGTCATGTAGTTGAAGTTAACATCGGGAATAATGAATCAGGGTGTTAGGAGAAAGTGGATCTTGAAGGTGCACCATAGCATATAACACCAAAACTGGTGGATCCTTCTCCTCAAGTGGTGTCAAGGAGATTAACAAGGATGAGAAAACTTATTTATAATTAATCATCATCTATACACTATTTTTTATTAACTAATATTGGGTATCCTGAATTATTTGAAGAGGTAGTGTAGTTGAAAGATTCAAGAAAGTGGGAGTTGGTTATAAAGGAGGAGATTCTTCATTGCATGATAACAATACTTGGGAGATAACTAATTTGTCATAAGGAAAAAATAATTATAGAAAAAATGTGTAAAATGGGGCCAAGAATAACATAATTTTCAAAGGATGTACTAGTAAAGACTGGTGGTGAATGGATTTTAATAAAACAAATGTGTGGATTTCACTAAAAAAATTCACATATAGTAAAGATTACCATGATCTGGGTGGTTATTATTATTATATGATCATAGGATTTACATATTACACATATTTATGTGAAATATGTATTTCATCATGAATATTTTGAGGAGGAAATTTATATGGAGAAACCATAAGAATTTTTTGATTCAGGAAAGGAAGAATTACTGTGAAAAATCTAAAAAAGTTTATATAGGTTAAAATAGACACTATGGTATTATAATAAGAAGTTTAATACATTCATGAGTAAAAATGCATAAAAACGGTGTGAAATAGAACAATGAAACTATTTCAAGTCTTTTGATAATGGATACATTATATTAATCCTCTATATGGATTAAATACTCATGTTAGGATTATTTATTTAGAGGATCGATGAGTTGAAAGGGAAGATAGATAAGGATTTTGAGATTAATAATCTTAGAGAATCTAGTAAGATGTTGGAGATGAATATTAAGAGAGACTATGTATATGGAAACTTGATGTTATAATAGGATGAATATATTAGAAAGTTTCTAATTAGGTTTAGTATATTGGAAGTAAAGGAAATTCACACTCCCCTAGCAAGAAATTTAAAATTATCAAAGGTGTAAGCACTAAAGACAACATAATATTTTGAGTAAATGGAAAAGGTCCCATAAAAATTAGCTATTATAAGATTGATGCGTGTCATGATCTGTACTCAAATTGATATTTCTCATTTAATAGGAGTTTAAGTTGGTAAATGGATAAACCTAAAAATAAAAATTGGGAATATGTGAAGTGGATACTGAGGTATTTTAATATAATTGATGAATTATATCTATTATTTGGGAAAATAAATTCATTTATAGGGTATATGGATATTGAACTTGGAGGTTATGTTGAAAATATGAGTAGGACCACATGTTATGTTTTTACTTTTAATGAAACTATATTGATCTAGATATCTCAATTATAGAAGGTGGCTTGGCTATCTACCACATATGTGGAGTGAATTACTATAATATAAGACAAGAAAGAAATGGTTTGGCTGAAGAAATTTTTGGAGGATCTGAAAATAAAATTGAGTGTAAAATGTATTGTACAGTGATAGTTAAAGTGATATATGATGTTCCCCTAGACAAGTTGAAGGTTTTAATTTGTTTTCAATATAAGTTTGAGAATAATTTTAGGTATTTGAGATGTTGTTTGAGGTTCTAATGAATGGTATTTAGATATTATGAGAATATTTGAGGTGAGTTCAAGAAGTTCTGTGAGCATTTTAAAATAATATGGAATTTTGTGAGTGGTTGAATTTTTTTAAGTCACTTTTACTCTTTTTAAGATTCATGATGGGTTGCGTATATGTGTTTTTATATTTGGATAATTATGTTATAGACACTTCATAAGGGTTATTATCTATTTTTCTATTTTTGACACATAATATTTATGAGTCATTAGAAACTATGTATGAGTCATGAGACTAAATTTTAGAAAAAATAATTTTTGTGTAAGTGTCATCTCATCAATGTATGAGTGTTTCCAGTGATATGTAAGTGTAATATGGGTAGTTCATAAGTGTTAAAACTTACTCAAAAAATCCAAAAATCTATTGGGTGAAGTATTTCGAGGAAATTAAATCATCTAATTCCAAAGATGATCCTTTATGTCTAAAACATTAATAATCATCTATGATTCAATAAAAAAGTAATTCCATGATTCTTACATTAGGAAGAATAATATATTTCATAATCTCAATTGAATGAGGAAAAACAAAAAATACATGTATTCTGGTTTTCAAGAATAATGTAGATGTTAATGAGATGATACTTTGATGTTCTTTCATTCCTAAAATCACTCACTAATCAAGTAAAGATGTTAGCTATGTTTGTTAAAATTTAGATATGCTATTAAGATATGTTTTAAAGTTGGTTTCATTGCAAGGAACATCTTTATACCATAAGAAACTAAGATATTAAGTGAAATTGTGCTGTAAATGTTTCCTTAATTCTATAATCTAGTTGAAAAAAATGTAAGTAGTATAAAATAAGACACCCAGTCATGCTATGAGAAATATTGAGATAAATAGAAACTAAGGAAGATCTAGTTGAAATAGGATTTATTTCTACTACTTGGAAAATATTGTTGTTTAAATTTTTTGAAAGTGTGCTATTTATTAGAAATATCTTTGATGGGGAAGATGTGGTGTTGAGACTACACATTAGACTATATGGGAGAGTGATTGAGAAGAAAAGACAGGATAAGAAAAATATTCATGAATTGAGGTTGCATAATATGTGTTAATTTATGTTTTCCAAATCTTTCAAAATTAAGATTCATAAATAGAAATTGAGTTTCACATAACAGAGGTGGTTGTCATCAATATATCTATGTTTCCAGATATTTTAGTTTGTAGTCTAAGAAAAATATGATAAATGAATCCTTAAAAGGTTCTGAAGGAAATGAGTTTAGGAGAACAAGATCTTCAGAGAATATTAACTAGGTATTTTAAAAAGTAGTTTCTATTAAATAAAGTGAGTTGTGTTCTCATGATATTATCCTAATAGCTTGAATATGAGGTTCATTTATCTATTACTGAAGAAACCCACATTCAATAGAAAAACTTCACCACGTATGGTGTTGTGTTTTATTCATTGTATATTTTGGGAGATAGTGGAACCAATAAGAGTAGTGTAAGTACTGGGAAGCATGGTATCGGGATAATAATTGACCCAAAACACTTTTATTGATAATAAAATATTAGTGGAAAATCTGTAGATAAAGATAATAACTTGGTGAAATGAGGAGTAGGCTATCATGTTGAGGTAGAACCATGTAAAAACTCATGTGTGACTTTTTTCAAGCTTATATTTCATTACTTTCAAGTGAACTTGATATATCTACTTGATGGTTTCACGTACTAATCGAATTTATGGGTTCTTATCAAAAAATAAATTTGAAAAGTAGCTTATATTGATTCACCCATCCTCTCAGTGTAGAAATTTGATCTACTAGGACTAACAAGTTGTATCAGAACATGAGGTTCTATATGTTAGTAATATCCCTCAATGAAATATGGAAAACATCAATTCTATGAATAATATATACGAATCTAAATTTTATTTAAATAATTTACATAGTTTTAAAAATAAAATGATGTAATTTTTGTTTTTTTGGGGTCTTGAGGTTCTTGATGTAACTATATCGGGGTTTCCATTTATTTAAAGAGGTAAGAAAATGAAATTTATTGATAAAATAAATATTGTGGTTAATGGAAATGATATAAATTTCATTCTTATAACCTTTTATGAATTTTTTTTACAAAAGTGACATGATTTAAAATTTTAAAATAAATTTGGGATAAACATGAGAGTAGTTATGAAGGAAATGATAAATCGAAAGAAGTTAAGCTTCAAATATGGAGAATAAAGTTTGATGAAATAAAGATGGATAATTATGAATTCATTGATTATCACTTCATTATAGTGGATGAGATAATAAGAAATATTGGATGCTTCAGTGAAAATATAGATGAATACATTATTGTGAAGAAACTCATGAGGAATTTTCCTAAATGATTTTATCCAAAAGTTTATGCGCTTTTAGACAGGAAAGATATCTCATTGGATGAGTAACATAAAGGAACCTTGGGAATATTATAATCAAGTAAAATGTGTAATTTATAATTTTGGGATCATATTTATGTTAAAAACACTGAATACTCAATATTACATACCTAGTTTTCCTCATAGATCATGTGTAATTAAATTTAAGAATGAATAACAAAATTGAACAAAACTGTAAAGAGTACCTTGTTCATTTAAAAATGAGAATATGATTTGATAACCATTGCTGTGTCATAGATTTATGAAACCAAGTTATGCATCCTCTATATTTTAAAATCATGCACTAGAAATTCTAGATCTCAATTCTTTTATTTCCATGTGCCATTGTGGGGACTAAAGTGCTTTACAATGTCCATTTGATTGTGTGAAGAACATGTGATCGATTTGAGAGAGGGAATCTATCTAAGATTATTCTTCCTTCAGTTTATATCTAATTTTTATATATATATGGGAGGACACTCAAATTCATGGAAGAGGTTGTTCATTACATTTTAGTCTTCAAAAACTATATATAATAGGGTTTAAATTTTCATAAATTGTGTTTTGGTCCCCATGGAAATATAACCTCAAAAAAAAAAAACAATTACAACTTAGTTAACTTGTCATAATAATCAAAAATATTTTATCACAGTATTTTAACATTATTAATATATCATGTGATAAAATGAGGGCCATTTACTCAGCTCATAAACACCCCTAATAATTTAACGAACTTTGAATGTGTTATGCTTGTTTGAAAAATTATATTTTCTCATATTAAATTTTATCATTAATAACTTATGAAAAACTTAATGAATAAATTTAATAATTATTATTATAATTTTTTTTAATATAATTGGATTATTTTACTTTCAATCCTTTAAACTTGGACCTTCACTGACCCTAACATGAGGGTACCTCTTTATCCTAAACCCCTATTCATCAAAATAGGTGTAACTTTTTCATACACTTACCATGTGACCCTATATGACCTTATATCGATAGTAGTGAGTCATACCCACAAATCAAGAGTTATTTATAGTGATAAATCTTGGAAACTAAGGAGATAGAGAATATCATATCTATGAAAACCTCTTACAAACTTGCGTTGTGTAAAATAATATCTTTGTCTCATGATATCTTATAAATTAGGACACACACTCTGTGTCGTCATCCTTTATTTCTTTATTTATTCATAGAACATACTAGAAATAATTAAATTTAATCACCATTTTCATGTATTTAATAAATTTACTACCATCCTGATCAACTGGGATCAAGATATCTCTTCATTTTAGAAGTGAAAAATGCTTTCTTGAGCATTTAATAATTTTTTACCATCAATGACACACCCAACACATGATACCTCACTAAAAATTCAATACCATGGTTTTCATATTACATCAATGTATGTGATCAAATGGTACACATTTATAACGGTCTCAAGTCAATATCACAATACATATTCTATAAATAACAACAACTAATGACACATGAATCGTGTGGTGTTCTTTTGGGCGGGTCAATCCCCATGAAATCCTCTACTTGATATCAATAAGTGTGAACTTCATGAGAATAAGTCTCAATGATCCGATCCCCTGACACTTGATAGTCAGAAATCATCAATTTCCTATCAATATGATGTATCTTAACCATAGGATAAGTGTTTCATATTACTATCATAGTATCTTAAGAGTCTCATTATATCTCAGAACTTACATAACCATTTTATTTGACATGTAATATAATTAAATTACCGTACAAATCATATATTTATAAGAAAAATTACTATGATGTTAAAATAAATACATGCATATATAAAAATTTATACATATAATGGTAATCAAACAACATACATGAGTTGGGTCAGGGAACCCACTCACAATACTCCCACTTAAACTACAGACAACCGCTATAAACTTTCAACACACTAGCTCTCACATGAGAATCATAATTCTATTGAGATATAGATTTAGTTAGGGGGTCTTATACATTATACACTATGGATACTCTACTAACTATGACTTCACCTCTCTAAGTAAAATCCATCAAGAGATAAAACATATGATGTATATGATTCATCTTCATATGTGACCTGGAGTCCTTGGAAAGTACCACAGCTGTAGTATTATCATAATAAACTATAATGAGGTCTATATTACTGGGTACAATACCGAGTTACGAGATAAATCTATGTATCCAGACTCCTTTATTAGCTGCACCATAAGATACTATATTCTCATATTAAACTATAGAATCCATGAATAAATAATGTTTCGAGCTTCCCTAGCTCACTACATCACTAAGAAACATTCATAGCCTAGATGTGATTTTATATCATCTTGATCTGCCTTAAATATATAATAATCATATCCCCTAATGTCTATCTATTAATGTACTACATACACAAGTAACATATACTTGGTATTCTATAAGTTCTTTAGGATAGTTTTTATAGCTACCCAATGTGGCTCTCCTGGATTAGCTTCTTATCTACAATCAATACTTAAATTAAAGGAAACAAAAAACCTAGTAAATAGAATAGAATACATTATATAACCCATTATCAATGCATAAGGGATTTTACTCATCCTTTAAATCTTCTCCTCTGTCTATGAAAACATCTTCTTAAATAGATTATTGACACGTGACACTAGAAAAAATTCTCTCTTGGATTGTTAATATTATACCCTTTTAGTACCTTGTCAATATATGTACTTTAAATTTTCCCAAGAATCCTCTAAGATCTATCTTAGTAGATCTTGATCCCTAGAATATATGATACTTCACCTAAGTCTTTCATAGATTAGAATTTATTTAACCAAGTCTTAAATGACAGTAATATTTTCACTTTTATAGTCAATATGTAATCAACATATAATTCTAGTAAAACTATCAAATTTACACTAGACTTATCATAGAAACATGGACCACTTTCATTATTAATGAAACCAAATTATCTTATGGAGTTATCAATACAAAAATTCCATGATCTTGAAGACTAATTCAATCCATTTATGGGTCTTTTCATCTTGTATGATTTATTTTCACTCTTTTACATAATAAACCATTTAGGTTGTGTCATATAGATGTCTTTAACCAACTTCACATTTAGAAAAGCAGTTTTTACAACATTTTTCTAAATTTCAAAATCATAGAAATCCACTATTTCAAGTAATATTCTAATATATTTTATAATTACAATTGGTATGAATGTTTCATAATAATAAATGTTTTGATGTTTTCTGAAACCTCTAACAAACAATTGTGATTTATAGGAACATAATTTACCATTAATGTCTATATTTTTCTTTAATAACAATTTACACATAATAGGTTTTAAATCATTTAGAGGATCAACCAAAATTCAAACTTTATATTGGTATATGGACTCCATCTTAGAAATCATTTCTTCTTTCCATTTAGAAATATCTCTTCTATACATGTCATCCTTATTGGTTAGTGGTTCATTATCCTCAAGTAGTAATGTGTCTCATAACCTAGTGATAAGAAAACTATATCTCTTTGGTTCTATAACATCTCTAGTTAACCTATATAGTACTTATGTCTCAATAATATATTCACATACCACTGAATCTTATGAAGATTGTTCCCATACCAACTCTTGTGTGTTTGGAGAATAAACATCATCAAATTCAATATTTATCCTACTATTTTCATTAGAAATGTTTTCCCATTATATAAATATGAAATTTATTTCCACAATTAATTTTTTATTCAAAGGGTTTTATATACGGTATCCTTTAGTTTACTCAGGATAGCCTTTAAATATACACTTTGTGCTTCATGACTGTAGTTTGTAATTATATATATTTTTGAAAAATACCTTACATACCCATACACGTTTATGAAATAGAGTGGGTTTATTTAAACACAATAACTCATATGGAATACCATATTCAACTTTATTTAGTGCTTAATTTAGTGTATATGTTTCATTCTGTAGTATATATCTGCAAAATTATAATGGAAGAGTTGCATGAATCATCATCAATCTTACTATGTCAAGAAAGGTAAGATTCCACCTTTCACTATCATAATTCCACCATGGTGTATATATATGAGTGAGATGTGATATTATCCCACACACATTTAAGTGACTGATGAATACTTAGTATAAATATCCCCTACCATGGTATTCACGAAGGTTTCTTTTTTACCTAGCCGATGCTCTACTTAATTTTTATTTTACCTAAATATCTAAATTAAATCTTAATTATACCTCATTAATTAGATATAACCATACCTACTAAATTCATTGGTTAAATTAATGACATAATAGAAACCAACCATTTCCTCTACTAGAAATATACCACATATTTCAGTATGAATCAACTCCAATTATTCTATGGCCCTTTCTCCTTTCCCACAAAAGGTGATTTGTTCATTTTACTATGTAAACAAGAATGACATACATCCAAGATTTTCCACTAAATAGTATCTAAATACATTATTTCATGTAGTTCTCCCTCTACCCAGTTAAATAGGTTTAAAATAATAATATAAAAAAACATTATTTGATGTAGTTTTATTAAACTCTTTTCATTTACATGTCTTATCCTTAAGTTCCATAGGTGGGTAGGATATGAGTCATTTTTTCTGGATTTTTTATTGATTTCCAAGACATGATTTTCAAGTTCAAGTATATATAACCCAATGTTAGGATGCGCCACACTATTACATATGTTCTACTTATAAATGTAAAAATATTTATTTCCAAATATAATTTAAAAATCCATAAAGTCTAATATTGACACTGGGATTATGTTTTTGGTAATTGAAGGTATATAATAACAATTATTTAATACAAGAACCAAACCACCAGGAAAAGTGAGATGGTAATCTACCACTACTAATGCGACTAATCTCACATAATTAAATTCTTGGAGATCCACCACACACTACTTGGTTCTATCATTTGAATTCAAATTTGCGAGCCACATTCTATATCCAATACATAACTTGCAGATATTGATCGATTACAGTCAATGAAAAATATATCTGAAGTAGAAGAATCACATTGCTTGCTCTTCCAAGCTATGAAATTCTTCTTCTAGTGGAATTTCTTACCATATGAAAAGTAGATTACCTCCTATTCATTGCTCTCCCCTTTTATCTTTAGCTTTTTATAGGGGCAATGTGTTAGTGCCTTTGACTTAGTCTTAGCCTTTGAAACCTTAGCCTTTACCTTCCTTCTCTTGTTTACCACATATTCATAAGATTTTGAATTCTTATTATCCTTATCAACATGGAAAACTAAAACAAATAAATATTGGAGATACTTATTGATGTTATTAAAATTATAATTAATGATTGAAGTTTGGAGGCTAGGTAGTAAAAAGGAAAGAATGATATCAATTGCTAGTTATTGGTTTAATTTAAACCTAAGAGATTCCAGTCACTCAATGAAACCAATAATTTTGAGTACATGAGATCCTAATTGATTCCCTTTTGTTATCTTGTATCTATAAAATTCACTTGATATCTCATATATTTCTTGGCAATATCTCTCTCGGTATAACTCTTGAAGATAAGGTAACATCTTGTAATAATATTTTCCCTCATCTATTTTCTATAGCTCACTAGACATAGATGAAAACATACACATTGGACATATAGTTAATCATCCAAATGCTTATTGTATTTATTTTTATCCATATTTCTTGGTCCCCTAGGGGGATAAGTAGGTTGTGGTATTCGATCACAAAAATATTCCTCTCTTGGTGTAGTATATGCACAAGCACCTATACCACTCTTGAAGTTATTTCTAATCAAGATATTTTAATTATCCTATATTTATTGTCATAAAATTTAATTGGTTGTGGTTTATATTTAATCTAAAAGAATTAAACTCATCATATTATTACATTATCTTGATTACAAGTAGATATTTTCAAATAGTTAATTTTAAATTTCCCCACCATTTTATCAAATACCAGTATACCTCAACTACTAGATTCAAAATACTTAGTCGCTTGAGTATTCTTATTTAAAGGATCCTTAAATATCTCTTCATAGACTAATATATGGAATTAACACTACTCTAATAGTATATGGTGGGATTTTGGATAATCAACCACATTAACTCGCAACTCCTTGATCTGTTTAGTGGAGTCCCATCTCCTGCAATGGATTTCCATGAATTGCTTAAAACATTGCCTCTAAATTTTCAAAAATATATCTATTGATACTTATTTCTTTCAAAAATTTCTTAATTCTACCCAGTGATTTCATAAGAATAACCCAATAGTAATATACACCCTCAAGTAGGACTAAAAATCACTTTAAACATATGGTTTTTTTTCAAAGTCAAGTGATGGAAGCATACAACTTAATATTTATTTAAAGGATTTTAAACTATCATAGAGAATAAAATAATTTTCTATTTAACATGAATGTCATATGTAATCTCACTCATAACATAATCATAATTTAAATAGAAAACATTCATAACACATGTTCATTTTATCTATGCATTCTTCTTTGTCATATTATGTGATCATGAGTAATAAATACACATACAAAAAATAATAAACCATGAAAATGATAAAATAAATAAATAAATAATGATGTGATCATGTGTCATTAACTATTACTTAATCTATCTAGTAAATAAAGATTTAATTGAAACCTTGTGAGAATTCAGTAATTCAATAAATAACTTGAATTTCAATGCCTCAAACTCATGTCCATTTCTTCTCTTTGGTTCACATTGGATATTGACTTGAACCACATCACCATGAAATCCTCTAAACCTTATTACAATGTATGCTCATGGTCAGGTGATGGGAACTTGAGATGAAAAAATACACTTTATGATTCAGAAAAAGACACAAATACCCTTATACATTTAAAAAGGGTAGGTTGATATGAAAATAATCAAAACAAAAATAATTTTTAAATTTTAAAGCATAAATAAAATAATTAAATTAAATAAATAATAAACCAAACACTCATGAGTCGGTCTCCACTCATGATCAATCAACATGAAATAAAATTCCATAATTTTTTTTTTCAAATTATAAAATTCAACTAGAGGTTATATTTAATGATTTAACTTGTATTATAATAATTTTTTTATTAATAATAAATATGTCTCATGACATCCAAAATAAATTTATTAAATTGCAGACATTTTAATTTAATTTATGAAAATTTTAAACATTTTTTGGGTCTATTTGAACCTAAAGTGTATCCCTATTTAGTGGTTTCAGTGGGTCTATTAAGTTGGGAAGATTAGATCTAGACTGACCTGGTCTGGATCGAGACAGGGCAACCCAACTAAGAGATGGGTCTAGTGTATATATAATAAAGAGGGCACCCAAAGGGGTGACACTCACACACACACAAAATATATATGCATTTATAATATATATATATGTCATTATCCCACCCAATTTTGTGGTACAAAAAAGTCGCCCCCATAAATGAGGGGAGGCCAAAATGTCCCCTCCCCATTTAAGGGGTGTGGACCACATCCCCTTTTATTTTTTTACTTATCTGCACAAAGTGTGTGCAACAAGATTCTCTCCATCAAAGTTATTCTCCACAGATACTTGTTATACTCTGGTATCCCAAAACATTCCCATATGATACATACATACATACATACATACATACATACATACATACATACTTACATACATACATACATACATATGTATATAAATATAAAATATAGAAATATGTACAAATTCCCATAATGGAATTTTTAAAAAACTCATCAATCTTTGATCAGACAAATCTTGGTCATATGAACTCTAATTGGTACACCAAAAATTGAATTGGGACCATATAAAAACCCTCCTTCTAAATAATAAAAAATTTAATTGAAAAATTGATTTTTTTGACTTAAATAATTGCACGTTTTATTTTATTCTAATTAAAGGAACCTTGGGAGGAGTATAAGTGTATAAAATATGTAATTTAAAATTTTAATTTTTTATTAATGATAAAAACATAGAATTCACAATAACATTTCCTGATTTTTCTCATGGATTTCATGAAATTAAATTTAATAATGAATAAAAAAATTGAATGAAGCCATAAATGGTAACTTATTAATTTGAAAATTTTAATTTGACACTCACTGTCGATATTTCATAGATATAAGGTTCCAAGAAAGGTATCCTCTAGATCATCCAAACATGCCCTGTAGCTACTTGTTCATTATTATTTGATTATCATGTGTTAGTGTGGGAAACTAAATTTCTTTATGATGTCCCTTCGACTATGTGAAGAATGGGTGAACAATTCTAGAGAGGAAATTGATCAAAACTTTTTTCTTCCTTCAGTTTATCACTCATGTTTTAGAGAGAGAGGGGAGGGGATAGAAGTAAAATTCATATAAGAGGATGGCCACAATATTTTGGACTTAATATATCTATTTATATTAGGGTTTAAGTTCCTATAAATTACATTTTGGTCCCTATGGAAACTTAACCTTAAAAACAGAAACAAATACACTTATGACTTAGCTAAATGGATTAATCATCATAAATATTTTATCACTATCTTGTAACATTATTAAAATTCGATGTGATAAAATGATAACCTTTTAGTCAGCTCCTATACACCCATAAATATTTTATAAACCTTGAATTCATTATGTCCATTTGAAAAATTATATTTTCTCACAATCACTTTTATCATTAAGTAACCTATGAATACCTTGAGAAATAAATTCAATAAAAATAATTCTAAACTCTAATTATATAATTGATTTATTTTAATTGTGATATTTTACATTTAGAAATTCACCATCCCCGAAACATGGGGATAAATTATTCCTAAACTCCTATTCATCTGAATAGGTAGAACTTGTAGATACACTTAGTGTGTGACCCTCTAGGCCCTTATCACTATAGCAGTGATTCATAACCACATACACGAATAGTATCTATGAAAACATCATGAACCATAAGGAGATAAATAATGTCATATATATGATAACCTCCCTCGAACACACATTATGAAATATAATCTATTTATTTCGTGATATCTCATAAAGTCAGATGCACACTTTGTGTCATCATACATTATTGATTTATGTATTCATTGACCTTACAAGAAGGACTTACCTTCAATCACCATGTCCATGGATTTAATAATGAACTAATATCTTAATAAACTAGGCCTAATACATCTGTTCCTTTTAGAAGTGATAAATCCTATCTTGATCTTTCAACCAATGTCATACCACCAATGACATACCTAGAATATGATACCTCACCACAACTTCAATTCCATGGTTTTCATATTACATCAAAGAGTGTGATCAAATGATACACAATGATAATTATCTCAATTAAATAGACTAATACACATGCTTCTAGATAGTAATATCCAATGACACCAAAAACATGCGGTGTTACTAACGGAGGTTCAATTCTCATGATCTCCTCTACTTGAGATCACCAAGTGAAAACTTAATTATAAGAAGTATCAATTTTTATAATCCCCCAACACCTAATATTCAGACATCATCTATGTCCTATCTATGTTATGTATCTAGAACATAGGACGTGAGTTTAATATTATTGTTATAGTATCTCTAGGATCTCATTATAACAGGGAAATTATATAAACTTCTAATACAATATGTAATCTAAAGAAATTACCATACAAATAGTCCTTGCAAAAGAAACTTTACAATGATAGTAATAGAAACACATTTATATATCAAACTATATATATGTAATTATATTCAAATTACATGTAACATCTCAGGTAAATAAAGAATAAGACATTTTCATATTTATTAAAATTGATTAATTAAATATTAATTTTACTTTAAAGGGGATGATATGTTTGATGACATACCCAATACACAACAACAGGTTTATTTGAAATCTTATGTTGCACACAATGCTGAGTCATACTGAAAAAATAATAAAATAATTTTATTTTAAAAGGTAGTTAACACCTAGCTGTTGTATTGGAGAGAATGAATAGAAAAAACTACAATATGATTATGAATTTTTGTTAAATGTTTTTACATTTATCTAATAAAAGTTAGAGGCTTAAAATGTAAATGAATCTAATTTTATGCATAAATACTCTAATATTCTTTAAAAGCTTGATTTACCGCTTTTTGACGGCGAACCCTTTTTAAATCTAGTTTTTGTAACTTTTATATGTTATATTTGAAAAAATAAAATTATTCTTCTGAATCGGGACATAAAAATATAACTAGATAAAGTTTTGGTATTTTTCTAATAAAATTCATTTTTTAATTAATAGTGAAAATACTGTATTTTAATTCAAAACTGCCTTTTAATCTAATTTATTTATTTGGTTAGATTATATTTTTTATTGGTTTTAAAGTTTTATTACATTATAGTTTTACTATTTAATCCAATATTGGTCATTGGAAGTAATTTCACTTTGAAATTGGACATAAACAAGTGTCAATCTATTGATAGTTATTATTCTAAAAACATGCTTTTTTGTTTTGACAAAAGGAAATAATTTTAAATTAATTAATGAAACTTATATGTTTTGAATTTGAAAAAATATACATTATTTTTGAATTCAAAATATCAAATATAGCATAGGATAACGTTTTGGTATTTTTCTGAAAACCTTCAATTTTTGATGAATAGTGAAAACACTCATTAGTAGTTAAAAAAACCGACTTTTTCATTTAAATGAAATGTTATCGGTTCTGTGAATTGAATTTAAAAATTATGACATACATGGTTGTTATTAGTAAGTAAAATTTGGTTCAATAAGATGAAAATATTTTTTTGGTGAATAATAACTTTTGACTTTTATTTACCGAGGGTTAAAGGTAAATAAGGTAATTCAAGGTAAAAAGAATTTTATAATAATATAAAATTACCTTAACAATTTTCCTAACATTATTATATGAGTCATTTCGGACCATGGGAATACTTGGGTCGATTTGGGGACCACATGGAGCCACTTAAGAGTGATAATGACACTTTATATTAATTAATTTAAAGTAAAGACCAAAACGACATATACACATATCTTTTAATAAATAAATTTTTAAATGGGGTTATATAAGTTATCCATTCAAATATACATATGAATTTTAAATATAAAAATATTTCCCACATCATGGTATTTTTTTATAAATTTTAGACATCAAATAAATAAAATTATTAATAACACAATAATGATGTAGTGTTTACCTCGTTAATGAATGATTTAAATAAATAAGATTATAAGAATTAAAACAATATTAAAAACCTGTAAAATTATTATCAGATGATTTTATTTTGAATAAAAGTCATCTTATCTTCAACTTTAATAAGTTTTGGACCTTTAGAAACTGAAACTCATTATATAATAAAATAAAAATTTCAAACTTTTCTAAAGAGCCCCTCCTCCCCCTTATAAAAATCCCTCAGTTCTAACACATTACTAACACTTCTCAAGCCCATTGGATCATCCAAATTACTCCCAAATAAGCTCTAAAGATCCCTTTATTCCACTTATAATCCTTACTTTATGCATAAGGCACTTCAAAAAATCCTTTTGGTTCAAACCAAAGAGAGTTACCCGATTTAAAGGTAACGTATTCTCTTAAGTTATTTTCTTTTATTTCACTTCTCCAACCCCCTAAAATATTTTAATTCCTTTATTTTATAACTAAAATAGTATCCTTGATATACTATGATGTTGTTATGATAAATATTATAACTAAACTTACACAAACCTCCATCTAATGGGTAAAGAACATACTATTTCTGTGGACGGTGAACTACTACCTCACGAAACAATGATTGTTCAATATTCTCCCACCACCTCTTATGGTGGCCATTAATATGGAACTGTATTTATATGTGATTTATATTATATTCATATTTTCTCTATACTTATTTATTTTTCATTTAAATCATACCTTTATGGTTTCCATAATGGGCAAATACGATAATTTCATTTGAGGAAGTGCGGACTACAACCCCCTCAAAGTGATATGACTCGTTCATGACATACATTGAACGTATAAAGGATGGAGTTACTGAAATTATATATAATAATATACTCGAATTATAATATACCTATGTATCATTAAGTTTTTATTCCATTAAAAACAAAATATAAATGAAATTAGCATTCATGTGTACGTACTACTTACCATCACCAAGAACAGTGCATTTCATTTCTTATCTCCGAATGTTATGTAATGTTATAAATACATATATATACTGGATATATATGATATATATGATATCTAAATCATAAATATCATTATGGAGATAATGTAATTTTGACCATATGAACAAATTTTAATTATAAGAAGTTCATTTTTGAATCAAGTACCAAATATCGACAAAACAACCATTATTAACATAAATGATTATATAATGTTTACAACATGAAAATAAGTGATATAAAATGTATAATAAACTTGAAAAGGGTTCTTAAGAAATTATAAAATAACTTTATTTTATTATTCTAGAGATTAAAGAACGAACGGGTCAAGTCAGACATGAGGTAAGGGACTTTGTCTCAATATTCTTTCATTGAGGCATATTTTGTTTTATATAAGAATTTATTTTATATGTTTTATAAACACATTTGAATTATCATTTTATTCAAAGGGAATCCTTTTATATGAGGTGTTTTACTAAATGATAAAAAATAATGTTTCTTTTAATTTAAGAAGGAACAACAACCTTTTGCACCACAGTGAGTATTATTTTATCTTTGGCTTCCTTAACAAGCCGTAATGTTTTTAAAAAGAAAATAAATACCATATAATCTTTTATGTATTTTGGTATTGAAAATGGTTTTGATAATGGATTTGTTATGTCAATATATTTAAATGATATATTTTTATTGAAATGTGAAATTGTTATCTTTCCTTTATGTTTGTTTTATGTGTTATGAATATGTTAGGGTTCTTGGGCATTATTTATATATATGGGTGGTTCCATGATAAACATAGGGAAGATGAGCCCGAGATAGCTCTCCAATGCATTGGGTAACGTAACATAGGTAAACGTTAATGTTTCTCATAATAGATTCAAGGAATATACTGTGATGGGTATTCCAATGTAACTCCCTATATAGCTGTGATAACTACAATGTAATTATGATATGGATGCCACAAGTTACCTTTATGATTTATTATTTTTATGTGTTATTCATAAATATGATGATTTCATGAGGTATGAGCTTATGATTGGTATGCATTGATGGGATAATGTTTTCTTTCTTTATTTTATAACCCTTACTGGGCTTTTTATGCTCATCCCAAGTTTTGAAATGTTTTTCACATGAATTAAAGAGGAATAGGGTCAAGGGTGGGATCAAGGAAAAGTCATGCTGTCTAAAACGTGGAACTAGACATGACTCTTTTTTTCAAGAGTTTTTATTTTATTAAAAAATGGAAACTGAGTAGAAGTGTCTACTTTGTAACTTTTGATATGTAATGTAATAGTTATGGCCCAATTCACTAAAACTCTAAACCTGAAAGGATCCTCAATTTGAATTATCCATTTAATTAAAGATTATGTAATGTTTTAAGGATGGGTCCTTAAAGTTGGTGTTCGAGGTCAATTTAGATAACTTTAAGAGTTAGGATATTGTTAAATTAATATCTACAAATCAATTTATGGTAAGATTGAAATGATATAGCATTTACAGATTACCATGTTGCTTCGCCTAAGATATTTCTACGTTAAGAATGGTTTTTCATAGTGGAACATGGAAGATATACTTGGAAGGAATACAGAGGGAAATTACCTTCCAAATCAGTATCATGAGATGGTCAAAATCAGAATTGAATAGTTTTTTGTAGTTATGGCTAAGTTGAATCAGGTGACAAATGGTGATTGTGTTTATTGATGATATTTTGGTTTATTACAAAAGTAAAGAGGAACATGAAAGTTATTTAAGGGTTGTCTTGCAAACTCTAAAAGAAAAGAAACTTTATGGAGAGTTTAGTTAGTGTGAGTTTTGGTAACAAAAAATTTCATTCCTTGGTCACATTGTTTCTAAATATGGCATAATTGTTGATCATTATAAAAAAAAGTTGTTGAAGAATGGAAAAGACCCACAAATATGACCGAGATCCATAGTTTTCTTGGTTTAGCAGGTTATTACTAGAGGTTTGTTGAGAACTTTTCATGGTTATCTAGTCCAATGACTAAGTTAACTTGAAATGGTATTAAGTTCATTTGAAAAAAATAATGTGATGATTGTTTTTAGGAATTGAAAAGAAGATTGGTGAATGCTCCTACTTTGGCATTACCTTCCAGAAATGGTGGGTTTGTTATCTACAGTGATGCTTCGTAGAAAGGACTAGGTTGTTTCCTAATGAAAAATGATCAGGTAATTGATTATGTTTCACGTCAATTGAAACCTCATGGTTTAAATTACCCTACAAATTATTTGGAATTAGCTGTTGTTTTTTTTCTTTAAAAATATGGAGGCATCATTTATATGGAGTAAA
Source organism: Viscum album (assembly GCA_963277665.1). Classification (NCBI taxonomy): domain Eukaryota; kingdom Viridiplantae; phylum Streptophyta; class Magnoliopsida; order Santalales; family Viscaceae; genus Viscum; species Viscum album. The sequence continues at coordinate 215,102,067 of OY728163.1, forward strand.
GTGTGAAATATATACTAATCAAAAAAGTTTGAAGTATATATTCACTTAGAAATAATTGAACTTGAGATAGAGGAGATTGCTGGAATTAATCAAGGATTATGATTGCATGATTCATTACCATACAAGAAAGGAAAATAAAGTGGATGATACTTTGAGTCGAAAAAGTAATGATTCATTAACCATGTTACGTTTGGGACGAGATCCTTTGATTAAAGATTTGATGAACTTAGAATAGAAGTTATAGGTGCAGGAAATTCCTCTGTTTTGTTTCAGGTGTTAGTGAAATCATCTCTATCAGACTGAATTAAGCAAGAATAGAAGGAAGATAGTGAGTTGCATAAAAAATTAGAGTTGGTTCAAAAGGATAATTTTCCTGATTTTAACATTGATAATGATTGTATTTTGAGATTTGGAAAGATATTGTGTATGCCTTGTGATTAAAAGTTGAAGAATAAGTTGTTATTTGAAGCTCGTTGTTCTCCTTTTTCAATTCATCATGTAATTACTAAGATGTAAAAAGATATTCGGGAGTATTATTAGTGGGATAGATTTAAAAGAGATATTTTTGACTTTACTGTGAAATTTTTGACTTTTCAAAAATTTAAAGTAGAGTGATAGTTACCAAAAGGGATGCTTTATTCTTTATCAGTGCCAGAGTGGAAATTGGAAGATATATCCATGGACTTCATTGTGGGATTACCGAAGACATCTCGAGGTAATAATGCAATCTGGTTTATTGTTGAACGATTGACTAAATCTGCTAATTTTCTTCCTATTCGAGATTCTTTGTCTCTAGATCAACTTTCTCAGTTGTATGTTAAAGAGATAGTCATGTTGCATGGAGTTTCCCTATCCATTGTATCTAATTGTGATCCCAGGTTTACTTATAACTTTTGGAAAGGGATTTAGAAGTTGTTGGGTACTGAATTAAATTTTAGAAAAACATTTCATCCTCAGTCATATGGGTAGTCAGAATGAACAATTCAAACCTTGGAGGATATGATACGTGTTTTTTCACTGGATTACAAGGGAAATTGAGACCAACATATTTCTTTGGTTGAATTTTATTATAATAATAGTTTTCATTCTAGTATACAGATGGCTCCATTTGAGGCATTATATTGGAAGCAGTGTCGAACTCTAACTTTTTGGGATGAAGTAGCTGAAAGGAAGTTGATGGGACCAGAATTGGTAGAAGAAATGGAAGAAAATGTTTAGTTGATTAAGAATCACATGATAACAACTTAGAGCATGCAGAAAAGTTATGCGGATAACCTAAGGAAGGATCTTTCTTTTGAGGTAGGTGATTATGTCTTTCTCGAAGTTTCTCCATGTAAAAGTGTGATGTGTTTTGGTAAGAAGGGAAAGCTGAGTTTGAGGTTCATTGGACCTTATGAAATCCTGGAGAAAGTTGGATCAGTTGCATATAGAGTGGATTTACCTTCAAATTTATCCCATGTACACAATATTTTTTATGTTTCAATGTTGAGAAAGTATATGCCAGACCCATCTTAATTTTTGAGCCAAGAGGTAGTTCAATTGGAAGAGAATCACTCTTATGAGGAACAACCAGTCCATATTCTTCACTGAAGAGAGAAAGTGTTGCGGAATAAGGTAATTCATCAGGTAAAGGTTTTGTGAAAAAACCATATGGTTGAAGAGGAAACATGGGAATTTGAAAATACTATGAGGGATAAATAGCCCCACTTATTTTATAAGTGAATAAAAAATTGTGCGGACACAATTTCCAAAAGGGGGGAAGGATGTAACATCCCAGGTAAATGAAGAATAATAAATTTTTATATTTATCGAAATTTATGAATTAAATATTAATTTTACTTTAAAGGGGTTGTTATGTTTGATGGTGTACCCAATACACAACAATGGGTTTCTTTTAAATCTTATGTTTCACACAATGCTAAGTAATACTGAAAAATAATAAAATAATATTATTTTAAAAGGTAGTTAATTCCTAGTCATTGTATTGGAGGGAATGAATAGAACTAACTAAAATATGATTATACATGTTTGTTAAATGTTTTTGAAATTTATCTAATAAAAGTTAGAGGCTTAAAATGAGAATGAATCTAATTTTAAGCACAAATACACTAATATTCATTAAAAGGTCGATTTACCACCTTTTGATAGAGAAACCTTTTTAAATCTAGTTTTTTAAAACTTTTATATGTTATATTGGAAAAAATAAAATTTTAATTTAGAATCAGGATATTAAAATTTACTTTGGGTAAATTTTTGGTATTTTTTTGATAAAATTCATTTTTTAATCAATAGTGAAAAATACTGTATTTTAATTCAAAACCGGATTTTAATACATTTTATTTATATGGTTATATTATATTTTTAATTGGTTTTAAAGTGTAATTAGATTATATTTTTACCATTTAATCCAATTTTGGTCATTGGAAGTAATTTCACTTTGAAATTGGACATAAATAAGTGTCAATATTTTGATTGTTATTATTTCTTTAAAACATGTTTTTTGTTTTGACAACGGGAATTAATTTTAAATTAAATAATGAAACTTATATGTTTTGAATTTGGTAAAATTGAAATCATTTTTGAATTTGGAATATCAAATATATCTTAGGCTGAATTTTTGGTATTTTTCTGAAAACCTTCAATTTTTGATGGATAGCGAAAACACCGAGTATTAGTTAAAAAAACTTACTTTTTCATTTAAATGAAATGTTACTGGTTATATGAATTGAATTTCAAAAATTTGACATACATGGTTGTTATTAGTAAGTAAAATTTGGTTCAATATGATGAAAATAATTTTTGGTGAACAATAACTTTTGACTTTTATTTACCGTGATTAAAGGTAAATAGGGTAATTCAAGGTAAAAAGAATATTAAAATAATATAAAATCACCTTAACACTTGTCTTAACCTTATTGGACGAGTAATTTACGACCATGGTCATCCTTGGGTCAATTTTGGGACCACATGGAGCCACTTAGGAGTGATAATGACACTTTATATTAATTAATTTAAAGTAAAGATAAAAATGACATAAACATATATCTTTTAGTAAATCAATTGTTACATGGGGTTATATAAGTTACATTTTAAGCTATAAATATTCATTTGAAATATGAAATGATTTCATACATCATGATATTTTTTTATAATTTTTAGACATCAAATAAATAAAATTATTTATGACATAATTATGATGCAGTGTTTACCTCATTAATGAATGGTTTAAATAAATAATATTATTAAAATTAAAAAGATACAAAAAACCTATAAAATTATTATTTTATGATTTTATTTCTAACAAGAGTCATCTTATCCTAGAATTTAATAAGTTTTGGACCTTTAGAAACCGAAAATCATTATATAATAAAATAATATTTTCAAACTTTCCTAAAGAGACCCTCCTCCCACTTATAAAAAGCCCTCACTTCTAACCCATTCCTCAGACTTCTAAATCAACTAAGCTCATCCAAACTCATCCCAAATAAGCTCTAAATATCCCTATCATCCACATAGAATCCTTACCTTAGGCAGAAGGCACTTCAAGGAATCATTTTGATTCAAACCAAAGGGAGTTACCCTCCAAATTAAATTTTTATTTCATTTTAAAAAAGATCCCACTTGGGGAAAATCGTTATACCTCAAAAAAGAAACAATCCATTGCATCAAAAAACAACCAAAAGACCAATAGAAAAGCATACCTCACTGGATTGGTTTCCCAGCTAGATCATCCCAGTACTTCCACACTAAGTCTTTGATGTAGGTATCTGGGTGTGAGGCGAAAAAACCCTCTAACTTGATTGCAATAAAATCCATCAACTCCTAGAATGAGTCCATATCAACCGGAGAGACAAAATATAGGAACACTACATCAAGTTGAGATATGTACCACACCATCTGTTCTAGGCTGAGATTCTCTGGATAACTCCCATGCTCGAGTCTCTCCCACTCCTCCGCTATCAAGGCATCATCCCCAAGTCTTGACCTACTGATCTATTCTTTTTTAGCCTTCCAGAACTTACTGAAAGCCGCTATCATCTTGCCATTAAGAACCATGGGTCTCACGGTATCTCCCTTCTGATCACCCAAAGATGCACCCACCTCCGAGGGGATGGAGTCTAAGAGAGCTTCTGAAGTAAAGGTTCCCTCACAACTTTGGCTCATGGCCCCATGAGAAATGCCCTTCCTTCCTGCTCCTCTAGTCACCATTGGTTTAGGAAGGTAGGAATAGTCTTTCCTTTTCTTGGTCTTCTTCTTTGTAGGTGCTGGGAAATCCCCATAATCCCGAGAGTCTTTTTTCCCTTTCTGCCTACCTGAGCGAAAAGAACCTTCAACAAGGAAATCCGCTTCCCAGTCAAGATCTGAAGTATTAACTTCATCAATCTCTCTACCATTAATGAAAAACTTTCCAGCAGAAGAAATGTTATCCATCACTTGACTTGCCTCAACACCTCCAACTTCCTTCACTTTTTTTTGGATCTCACTGATATCCAACCATTGTCTTATTTGGAGTTAGGGACAACCTCTCCCAGATGCACTGAGGCCCCTTCTACTTCCGGTTGTACATTAGGACATACCTTTTCTATGCCCATGTTTTCCTGTTTGTTGGGAGGGCTTAACACCGCCCCTTTGGAGTTTCTTATCTCACCCATAACTGTTTCCACCTCATCCATACATGTAGTCCTTGTTTGAGAATTCATGTTCTTAGACTGCCCATCTTTTCCACCCAGGTATGTTACGTGACCAATAAAAATTCAAGACACACTAGGTGCCCCTTGCTCACACCAAGAAGCTATTGGAATCATTGTCTTGCTGATCACCACTCCACTATCCTGGAGGACACTACTCACAAGAGGGTTGGGGTCTCCCCATGAAACAAAATAGTACTCCGGATGAATTTCAGCTGTGGGGAGATGGGTGTTCGATTGAGAAGCACCCGCCCCAACCTCACTGGCACACCAACCTCACTGCACTTCCTCCATATGGTATGTGGCCTGAGGATTATTAAAACCGCTTTGTGACACACAGAAGTATTTTTTCCTTTTGGTCACATCGTTCATATAAATTAGGATGTGCTTCATAAATCACCTGTTGTTTGAAACGATATTCCCCTGAAATAATGATCCAAATGAAATCAGGGAGACGTTTGGATAGGTCAGCTTCCACACATAGGCGAGCATAAGCAGGATGCTGCAACGATGTTGAACGGATATCCGAGAATAGGAATCTACCATAAGCGTTCCCTACCAGGCGTAAAATTGTAGGATTGAAAAAGGGGAGGGGTAAACCTGGAAGGCGCACCCACACCACAACCGTACGCGGATCCTGACCCATGATATAGTCAATCAACCATCAGGACAGAAGGAATCGAAATGAACCGAAATATCTGCATCCATGCGACCAAGCCCCCATAAAAGCTTCCTCCTCTTGAAATAGAAGCATGAAACATTTCGAATCCAGAAGACTGATTGATACAAAGCTCTTCAGATCCCAAGCTGACCTGATATGAAGTGAAAAATCACGAAATGATGGACATCTTCTCTTAAGTTATTTTATTTTATTTTTCCTCTCCAACCCCCTAAAATATTTTTATCCTTTTATTTTATAAAAAATGTATCCTCAATATACTAGGTTGTTCGTATGATAAGGATTTGAACTACACTTACACACACCTCAATCTAATGGGTATAGAACATACTGTTTCTATGGACGGTGAACTACTGCCTCACGAAACGATGACTGTTCAATCTTCTCCTACCACCTCTTATGGTGGCCATTAAAATGGAAATGTATTTATATGTGATATATATTATAGTTATATTGTCTATATACTTATGCATTTTTCCTTTATATCATACCATTATGGTTTCCATAATGGGTAAATATGATAATTTTATTTGAGGAAGTGCGGACTACCGCCCCCTCAAAGTGATATGACTCGTTCATGCCATACGTAGAACGTATAAAGGATGGAGTTATTGAAATTATATATAATATTATACTTTAATTATAATATACCTATTTATCATTATGTTTTTGTTTCATTAAATACAAAATATAAATGAAAGTAGCATTTATGCGTATGTATGACTTACCGTCTCCTTGAACGGTGCATTTCATTTATTATCTCCAAATGTTATGTACTGTTATAAATACATATATATAATGATTATATATATTATATATATGATATCTAAATCATGAATATAATTCTGGAGATAATGAAATTTTAACCACATGAGCAACTTGTAATTATAAGAAGTTTATTTTTGACTCAAGTGCCAAATATTGAAAAAACAACCATTATTAACTTAAATGAGTACATAATGTTTATAACATGATAATAAGTGATATAAAATGAATAATAAACTTGAAAAAGGTTATTAAGAAAGTATAAATTAACTTTAGTTTATTATTTAGGAGATTAAAGAATGAACGGGTCAAGTCAGACATGAGGTAAGGGACTTCGTCTCAATATCCTTTTATTAAAGAATATTTTTTTATAGACAACTTTGTTTTATATGATATATAAACACCTTTGAATTTTCATTTCATTCAAAGGGAATATTTTTATACGAGGTGTTTTACTAAATGAAAAAAATAATGTTTCTTTTAACGTAAGTTGTGATAACGACCTTTTCCACCGCTAGGAGTATTATTTGATCTTTGGCTTCCTTAACAAGATGTAATGTTTTTAAAGGAAAATAAATATTATATACTCTTTTAAGTATTTTGGTATTGAAAATGGTTTGATAAAAGATTTGTTATGTCAATATATTTAAATGATATATTGTTATTGAAATGTGGAAATTTTATCTTTCCTTTATATTTGTTTTATGTGTTATGAATAAGTTATGGTTCTTAGGCATTGTTTACGTATATGAGTGGTTCCGTGATAAACATAGGGCGAGTGATCCCAAGATAGATCTCCAATGAATTGGGTAACGTGATGGAGGTAAACGTTAATGTTTCTCTTAAGAGATTTAGGGAATATACTGTGATGGGTATTCCAACATAACTCCATATATAGCTATGATATCTACAATGTAAGTATGATATAGATGCCACAAGTTACCTTTATGATTTATGATTTCTATGTGTTATTCATAAATATGATGATATCATGTGGTATGAGCTTATTCTTGTTATGTATTGATGGAATAATGTTTTCTTTCTTTATTTTATAACCCTTACTGAGATTTTTATGCTCATCCCTTGTTTTGAAATGTTTTTCACAGGACTTAATGATGAACAGGGTCAAGGATGAGATCAAGGAAAAGTCATGCTGCCTAAAACATGGAACTAGACATGTCTCTTTCTTTCAATAGTTTTTATTTTATGAAAAAATGTAAACTGAGTAGAAGTTTCTACTTTGTAACTTTTGAGATGTAATGTAATTGTTATGGCCTAATTATCTAAAACTCTAAACCTGAAAAGATAATCAATGTAAATAATCCATTTAATTCAATATTATGTAATCTTTTAAGGCTGGGTCATTATATTATATACATGAGTTGGGTCTGGTACACCCACTCACAATAGAACACAATATCCACATTAACTATAAATGAGAAAGACACATAATTTCAAAAGAAAGTAAATGATGAAATGTTTTTTTAATCCATAAAAGGATGAGTCTAAAAGAATAAAAACATAAACCTTATATAGATTTTGATGGTCATGATGAAATAGAAAATTAAAATAAGGTATTCATGTATCTTATCTCAAAAACTTTCATGATTTTAAAGGGAAATTACAAAGTAAAAATTCATTTGGAATGATTTAAATGTAGAGGCATTGGACATTTTATAGTCAACTGTCTAAGGAAGAAAAACTAACAGTATGATGTTAATGACCAGGAATTTAAATCTTTGAAGAAATTTGAGTGGAATAATGTTTAATAATATATATAATCTATTAAAATAGATACTAAATCCATTAAATATCTCAATAAATTCAATCTAAAGTTTTATGAGAATGAAATGATCAAGAAAGATCTTGAAGAGAAACTCAAGTTAAAAATTAAAAAATGGGAAAGTTGGAATCCAAAACTTTTATGGATGAAAAAGTTTTAAAAATATTGAAATAATATTTTAAAAAATATTCTAAAATAAAGGCTCAATCATATATAATAACTAATATTTATAGTGTATCAATTAAGGTCAAATTTTTACCTAGATCTACTCAAAAGTTGGAAAATGTTTTTCCTAATAGTGCATGTATGAATTCAAAATCTATACAAGTATGTGGGTATAAAATATGATGAGAAAATATTCTATATAGAATGAAAAAAATAATAATGTAAAAAAATACACCTCCTTGAAAAACTAGAAAACTAGGGAATATTTGTATAGTAAAGTAAGAAATCTAGAATGAATTTTTATTAAAAAAGGTTATGGTATTAACAGAAGATTAAGTAGTTATTGTTTGTTTTGTGGTATGTTTTTATATAAGTCTTATAAATTTTGGTACAACATTTCTTATCCTAGATGAATTAATGAATCAAGGGGGAGCATATATGAAGTAGAAAATAATGAGTCTTCAAAGAAGAAGACTGTGAATAAAGTCTCTATAAGCCTGTCTACATAGAATCAGTTTGAAAGTTTGAAAGAAGTTTTTCATATATTTGAGTGACTAGGGAATTATTTTGATAAGTTCATGGAAAATATCCCTATACACCCCACCTATAAATAAAATTGGGAATCAACTGAGAAGAAGATGTAAGAATAAAAAACATTCATAGTGGAAGTAGCATTGAAGAAAGAAAGAGAAGAAGGACATAGATCCTTGATAGTGGGTGTTCTTCACACATGAATGTAGAAACCAAAATATAAAAATTATTTAAAAAATGATCGAGGATCAATTAAATTCAGGATTAATATCTTCTTGAAAAAAATGGGTTGTAACTGCTGATATTGACCCAAAAGGAATCAAATCCGAAAATGTTTTATTTGGGGAAGGACCAAAACAAAATTTTCTTAGTGTTATCCAATTGTGTGATAAAGGAAATGAATTTTTTTTCAAAATAACTCATACATTATCAAGAGTTTTAGTGAAAAAATAGTCATCACAAGAGGTGAAAGAACAAGTTGGAACTTATTTTAAATTGGTGACCCGTCCAATTCATGCTACATGAGTTTTAAACATGATAATGATTTATGGAATACAATTCAAAGTAATTTTAGATATAAAAACATGAGAAAAATTTACAAACATGAATTAGTAATAGAAATTCCTAAGTTAAAAAGTGATAAAGAATTCTTGTGTGACCCATGCCTAAAAGGGAAGATGGTTCATGGAATATATAATAAAGTGGATATTCGATCCATTGAACCATTATAACTTGTATATTAAAATTTTTGAGGTACAATGGGAAGACATTTAACAAAGGGTGATCTCTATTTTATTACAATCATTAATGACAAAACCTATATGAATAATTTTCTCTTTATATGGCACAAATCAGAGGCTCTTCAGATTATTAAAATTTTCAAAATGAAATTTGAGAAATAATTTAGTGTCTGTGTCAAGAGAGTGAGGTATACTAATGGAAAGGAGTTCATATAAAATAATTTTGAGATATATGTATAAAATTTTGTAATAAAAAATAAATATATCACACCATACACTCAAAAATAAAATGGGGTGGCTGAAAGAAAGAATAAGAGAATTGTGCACATGAGAAGATACATACTTATTGAAAACAAGCTTTTATATTTATTTTGGAGAGAAGTTCTGTGAACTACTATGAATATTCAAAATAGATGTTTTTTCAGACCTAAGACAAACAAGACTCTATAAGATTAGTGTTACCACAATAATCCAACCATCAATTAATTCAAATAATTTTTAATCCCTTGTTACATGAAGATAAATAGAAACAATTTGGGTAATTTTCAAGAAAGGTATAAAGAAGGGACCTTTGGTTGCAATCATTCAAATGGTAGTAGGTAAAAATACTGTATCAAGAATCAAACTAGGTTTATAGTGTGTTCGAATTTCAATTTTTTTTTAAAATAAACACAAAACATATTAATTTATTGAGGATAAAGTTTAATCAACTAGATCTATAAACATGAATAATCTAGAAAGAAGGTTTTGGAATAAATGGGAAATGAGCAGGTTTTAATTGATGTTGACTCAGATGTGACCATTGATGAAGAAGATGTTGAGGTTTATAAGAAAAGGCATTCAAGGCTTAATAAAATAGAATAAGGTTAAGACTTGAGAACTAAACTGCACTTATTTCTCAAGTTGAACATCAAATTTTTTTAAGGCCATTGATTATGAAGAATGGATTGCTACTATGAATCATGAACTAGATAAAATATAAAATAACCCTACTTGGGAGTTGGTATCAAGATCCAATAACAGATAGATCATTAGAAACTTGTCTGTTTTCAAAAACTAGCTAAATAAAAATGGTAATGTCATAATAATTTTTTTGAACTTCTACAAAACACGCCTTTAACAACACTCGAATTTATCAGTGCTAGCAAAATGCGCTAATAAAGCACATATTTATCTACACTTTATTTTACTACTTTAACAACCCAATGTTTTTAAATGGAAATATCCTTATTTTAATTATTCCATATAATCTCATGAAATTAAAACATAATAAAGTAATAAGTTCTATGTGACTTTTAAAGAAAAGTTTGTCACTTCTATAATTTGAATCTTGAAAATCTGACATACACGGTTACGATCAGTAAATTATTTGGAGTCTAATATGTCAAACTTAATTTTTGGTGAATAGTAACATAACCTTATGAATATTAATTTTACTATTATTAATAGTGACATACCCTAATAAATAATAACATTACCTATGATAGTATATAAATAAGATTCAAGTGGGAGTACAATATACATTTATCTTGGAATAAGAAAATAAATGTTTTAAAATTGTTACTTTTTGAGTAAATTGTGATTTTAATTAAAAATTAAATTAATCATATTTAGAAAATTATTTTTGGAAAATGGATTTCTTTTTTTCATTCTACACATCGAAAAATGGCTAGGGTGATTTTTTGGGATTTTTCTAAAATTCTTGAATTGTTGATAAATAGTAAATACAATAATTTATGATAAATACTAAATAAGGGATTTATTGAGTCATTGATTATTATCTACTGATGTATGAACAATTGGTTCAAACTCACATGAACTTATTAATATTTTCAGTCTTGGAATCATCACTATTATTGGTCTTTAAGGAAAATAATAAACTAAGGAATTAAATATTATGAAAACCCTCCTCTCCTCCACTATAAATACCACCCCTCCTTACCTCTTCTCTTCACTCCTATAAATCATTGTTTCTTACCAAAGTTATAACCAAATCACTCCCAAAGATCCTCCCCCATGTCTAACATCCTTTGGTCTCTTAAAAAGACCAAATACTCTCCCTTTAAGAGGCTCTCAAAGGTGATAAACTCAAGAGGTAAATTAACCTTTCCAATTATTTTAAGTACTTTTATTTTCTTGTTTCTTTCCTCAAATCCCTCCACCCAAATGGTATGATAACTCCAGTAAAATATTTGCACTCGAATGATATTATTATAATGGGATAATTCATTATCATCTCTACTTTCCCCACCTACTATTTGAAAGAAATGAAAACACCGTTTGAGATGTGCTAATTTAGCACAATCAAAGACGACGAGTTATCAATTTATTTTACTATCTTAAATTATATTCATGAAACCATTTTTATGGTTGAAGTAGACTATTATATGTGTATTTTATCTTATTTAATGTTCTTTAATCATTATTCACTCATGATGTAAAATAATAATACAAAACAAATTTATTGTGAGAAAAATCGCTAAAATTAATTCAAGCATTTATCATTAATGTTCCATCTAATGATTCACCTTCACTCCAAAGAACAAAATAAGTTTTATAACCATGTAAACTTATTTGTTTTAAATAATAAAATATAACTTAAATCTTGTAAAACCACCTTCATCATATATGTTTATCCGAACATGAATTGATCATTAAAACCAAGCAAGAAAATGAACCCGAACAATGAAATTGAACCTTATAAAAAAATCAAAAAGGTCTTGAATGAACATAAAAATGTTATAATAAATCAATTAAATATATAATAGGTTCTGTAATTATTAATTAATTAACATAAATTTTTTATTCATGTCTTTAATAACAATTGGATAACACCATCAGATTTAAGGTAAGGGATCCACTCCATTTCACTTTTATTCAAGATTATCCTCTTTGATATGACATTTTATGTGTAATCCCTAACGGTGGGGTATAATTTATAACCTCCACCATACTTCCCTCATGATTTATAAGTTATGATAAACCAATTTCTCTCTCATTAATGTCTCTTAAGTACACCTGATACCATGCCGATAATCCGTAAGGAATTCTACCCAAATCTCCTTTATTCCTTCAGGTTGGCTTATCATTCTTTCTACCAAAATGAAGTTGTATTATAAATTTATGTGAATCTTATAATTTTTTTTACATGTAAAAAATTTATTTATAAATACTCTTCCATCATTCTATTTTTGGGATATATATGTTTTTAAGTGATTCCCTCCTTAATACTTCCCGGTATGCAAACCTGTTTTGAGGGACCTTCCCGAATTCATATCCGATTTCAAGTGAACTCTATATTCTATTTCAATCCACCATTTTATTTATAAATTAAGTATTTTATTGTGAAAACATTCCGGGTTCACTTATGATTTTTTATAAAGGATTTTTCCTTTTTCTATTTTAAAGGTTGTATAGTATTTTCCTTAAAACTGCTCAAAAATATTTTTATGCCAAAATTTCTTGAATAATTTTCTTAAATGTTGTCACTTATACTTGATATCACTCACCATGATACATATATATTTTCCCTTATTAATGTGAATATATACTTTATTTCCCTTCTTTCATAGACACTTTTGTGTTATGCCCGTTTGTTATGCTTTATGACATGATTGTGGTGCCCAATTATTTCCATGGGTAACCCTTATATTTATGTAAGATTGATTATGTATGATTATTTATGTGGAAGACATATTCATGAAATGTAATATGGGTGCGACCAGATATAACTCTAATTCATTGGGTAAATTTGAGTCTTATTTGATGTTATGTGCAACGGTCTTGGCAGTTAGCCTTTGCTTGTGCTACTATGTGCAACGATCTTGGAAAATAGCCTTAAATTGTGCTACTATAGGAAGAAGTCATGTAAGTTATCCTTAAATCATAATAAATTCATGTTTTATGTTTCTTCCACTTTTCTATGATTCCATATGTAAATGATCCCATGTTTATATTTTATGATTCCATATGTTACATGCCTTTTTATATCATCATGTCATGCCTTATATCCCATGTGATAATGCTTTGTTCTTATGGTTATTCCCTTACTAGGATTTTAGCTCATCCCTCTGTTCATATTATCCCCAGGTTATCCTATGTATATGTATGAGCAAAATGGAATATCAGATCTAATTATGGAGTTTAAATAAAAAGTTTTTTTATAATGTTTGATTATGTACCTAGTCTTCCAAGACACTAGACTTTACGATCCTTGGTTTGTAATCTGATGTATAATTTTTCTTAAAATTATGTAATGTTATATGTAAAAGGACAGGGTTACTATAGTTGTTATCATAGGATGTTCTAGTTATTTTTGGAGATTAGGAATAGAGAACTTTAGTAAGACCCTTAAGGATGTGATGAAATATATGAAAATATCCCTAAATTTTGGTAAATATAGAGTAAGTGGTTTATCAAGAAAATACATTCCTATATGGATACAAAAAGGTAGAGGTGGATCTAGAACAGATGTACCTAGGAGTGAAAACTCCGGTAAAGAGTTTCAGGATGGACCCGGGGTATCCTGGTACACGACAATGGGCTTTGATGCACTCTTGGTTTGACACTCCAAGGGGATCTTATTTGGTAAATTCATAAGCTTATTACAAACCATTATTGAAGGAACAAAAAATCCCATAAGAATATAACATAAGAAATAGATCGAGGATAAACTAGATTTAAACCTAAGGAATCAAAAGTTAAGATATACATATCCTCTAAAATTTTATCCATTTATATTCAAAAGTTTCCTTTTTTATGTTCAATAACTAAGTATTAAAACCCTCTAATTGAATGTTATTTTTCTTAGTTAATGGTGGGAAATAGAAGAACACATTCCAACAACCAATGTGATATGAAATGTGAATATTTACCTAATAATATGCCTAATATGACAAGAATATGTGCTCAAAACATCAAGACAATACTTTCTCATCTAGTTCAAGTTGTGAATAATAACTTGAATCATGTGGAACACCCTCCTACTCCAAGGAAAGAACAAGTAACCATAGAATCCTTTATATGGTAAAGCCCTCCCATGTTTAGCAGATCTTCTGATATCCTCCTCATGGAATAGTGGATTAACTCCATTGAAAAGATATTCTTCATACCCCAGTGCTTGAGAGAAGAGAAAGTTATATTGGTGATATATCATTTTGATGGAGAAGCTGATCAGTGGTTGGAAATGATCAAGAATACAAATTCCCAAGAGAAACGTGATTCAATGGATTGGGAGGAATTCAATAGGATGTTTTTTAATAAATATCTTCCTCGAACCCTCCATATCAATATGGAAGGAGAGTTCCTTGGTCTCAAGCAGAAGGAAGATGAGTCCATTATGGGGAATATAAAGAAAACCTTACAAGGTTTGCAAGGCACACCTCTATATTTGTTATAAAAAATAAAAACAAGGTAGATATTTTCTTTAGTATGCTAAAGTCAAGTTTATGGAAGGTGTTGGTGATTCGAGACTTCAACAGTTAGGAGGATATTTTACATTGTTCTCTAAAGGTTGAAATGAAGATTTGAGACTCTAAGTGGTCTTGTGGGCCTGATGACAAGAAGTGAAAAATGTAGAACAACATGGGTGGTTCAACAAAAAAAATCCCATGATGGAATAAAGACTGAATATCCCACTTGTAAAAGTTGGGGGAAGAAGCGTCCTGGGAATTGTCTAAAGGGAACCAGGAATTTCTTAAAATGAGGAAAGTTGAGACATCTGACCATGAACTACCGAAGGGATGTGAAAAATCCTACTAATGTGGAAGAAGAAAGGAAATTTCAGATCAATGATCGCATAGTGGTGCAGTATTACAATAGTAAAGAGCATGAGTGTTATGAAAAATATTGACCTATGCTAAGGGTTGTTGGAGGCAATCAACAAAAACCTCTAACATAATAAGGAAGAGCTTATGTTATCACTACTACTGAGGTGGATCCGGACAACAATGTGGTGACAATTATGCTAGTTATTAATTCAAGAATAGAAAATGTACTATTTGATTATGGTTCTATGCATTCTTTTATATCTATCAAGTTAAGTAGAACTATTCAAACACCACCTCGAAATTTGGAGGAAAAATTATTTGTGAGAACAAAAAATGAAGAAATTATTGCATCCATGGTTTATAACTCATCCCCAGTTAATGTTTTTGGACTAAACCTCCCAAAATATCTTATCGTACTTCCTTTAGTGGAGTCTGATGCTATCCTGGGCATAGATTAGCTATCTTTATACAAATCCAAAATCAACTATCAGGAAAGGGATATCAGCCTTCATATCTTGATGCATCCTCTAATTCTTTACAAGTGTAAGGAGGAAGATGAATCTACTTTAGAATCATAGTCTCAAGTGTGGATATTTCTTCCTTATGAGTAAGCATATCTAGCCTAAAAGATTGATAAAAAGGAGAGAATAATTCTTGAAGACATTACCATTGTGAGAGATTGCATTGATGTGTTCCCTGAACTTATTCCTAGATCTCTGCCTATATAAAAGACACCTTATAGAATGGACACTGTAGAGATATAAGATCTAAAGAAGCAGTTACAAGAGAACCCAGACAAGGGTTTTATATGCCTGAGTGCTTCACCATGGGGTGTTCTAGTCCTCTTCATCAAGAAGAAGGATGGATCAATGTGCCTCTACATTGATTATTGTGAGCTCAATAAAATCACAATAAAGAACAAGTATCCCCTTTTTTGGATAGATGACTTGTTCAATCATCTTCGTGGGGCCTGTTATTTCTCTTCAGTGTACCTTCAGTTTGGATATCACCAATTTAAGGTGAGGAAGGAAGATATTCCCAAGACTACCTTTCGAACGAGGTATAGAAACTATGAGTTCATAGTGATTCCCTTCAGACTCACTAATTATCTAGCAATTTTCATGGATTTAATGAATAGATTCTTGAGCGATTACCTCGAAAAATTTGTGGTAGTCTTTATTGAAAATATTTTAATACACTCTAAGTGTAAGGATGAACATGAGGATAATTTGAATATTGTGTTAAAGACTTTGCAAAGGGAGAATCTACATGTAAAGTATAGTAAATGTGACTTGTAGATTGAGGAAGTATCATTATTGGGGTATTTTATCACCATAAAAGAGATATCTGGGGACCCTTCCAAGATAAGAAATCAAAGAGTGGCCTAGGCCAACATCTGTAATGGTGATTTGTAGATTTCTGGGTATAGCCCGATATTATCGATGATTTGTGAAAAACTTTTCACAATTGTAAAGCCCAATGACCAAACTAACATGGAAGGGAGTAAAGTTTGCCTGGCTCAGGAATGTGAAGACTGTTTTAAGTAGTTGAAAAAGAGGTACATCACTGCGCAAGTACTCACACTCCCAAAAAGTGGATAACTCTTTATCGTGTACAATGATGCTTCAATCAAGGTCTTAAGCTTTGTGCTTATGAAAAATGATAAAGTGATAGCCTATGGATCAAGGAAGCTGATAATACCTGAGAAAAACTATCCCATGCATGATCTGGAGTTGGAATCTGTGATCTTTGCATTGAAAATATGGTGGAATTATCTCTATGGGGAGAAGTGTGAGATTTATACTAACCACAAGAGTCTCAAATACATATTCACACCAAAATATCTTAATATGTTCCAATAGATATGGATAAAGCTCATAAAGTATTATGAATGATCAATCCACTACCATCCCATTAAGGCACACAAAGTGTCAGATGCTCTAGGTAGAATGGATCCTGCATCTTTTTCAATAATGAGAATTGAAAAGGATCTGATCTTCTTATATTTGTAGAGGATGAACATGGTAATCATTAAGGGAGGAACATCATGAATCCTTTCCCAAATTATTTCTCAACCATCCCTCATGGAGAAAATAAAGGAAAAGAAAATATGTGGAAATTATAAAAAGGGTGGAAGCCATTAAAAATGGGAAATCCTCTGAGTTCTTGATTGATAAGGAAGGAGTTGTAAGATTTGGGTCATGATTATGTGTACCATCTGATCTAGAGATAAAGAAAGAGCTTCTGAATGAAGCATATAGCTCAAACTTCTCTATCTACCTAGGGAACACAAAGATGTATCAATATCTCTAAGAAATATTTTGGTGGTATAATATGAAAATAGATATTGCGGAATATACATCCAAGTGCCTGGTATGTAAACAAGTGAAGGATTAAATACAAAAGTCTAAGGGGATGATGCAACAAATACCCATACCAACATATAATTGTGTGAACGTTACCATGGACTCTTTCACTAGACTTCCAAGGACATATAGAAGAAACAATTCTATATGGGTCATTATGGATTGTCTTACGAAGATAGATCACTTTATTGCAATTTTATAGGAACTCTCATTAGATCAACTTGCAAGGATTTACATCAAATAAGTGGTAAGCCTGAATGGAGTACCACTATCTATTGTATCCGATCGTAATCCAAGATTCACCTCAAAGTTCTGGAAACGTCTCCAATATGCTTTAAGCACTGAATTGAACTTCAATATGGTCTATCATCCTCAAACTGATGGCCAATTTGAGGGAACTGTTAAGACACTGGAAGATATGTTGAGAGCATGTTCTATGGACTTCAAAGAAGGTTGGGACCAACATTTTCCATTGGTTGAATTCTCATAGAACAACAATTTCCACTCGAGAATTCAAATGACACCAAATGAATCCCTTTATGGGAAAAGGTACAGAACACCGGTGTGTTGGGATGAAGTCGGTGAGTGTAAGATTCTAGGACCTGAAATGGTTGATGAAATGGTGGAGAAGGTGAAAACCATTCAGTAGTATATCAAGGAATCCCAAAGTTGACAGAAGATTTATGTAGACAATCTTCGACAAGACCTTGAGTTCAAATTAGAAGACATGGTATTTCTATGCATATCTCATGGAATAAGGTCATGAGTTTTGGAAAAAAAGGATGTTAAGTCCCAGGTACATCGTCCCCTTCGAGATTCTTGATCATGTCAGAGTTTTGGCCTATCAACTAGCACTTCTACCTACCATGGTCAAAGTACATAATGTCTTTCATGTATCCCTATTAAGAAAGTATATACCAGATGCTTCACATGTACTATCTTCATAGGTGGTACAGTTGGAGGATGATCTTTCTTATGAGGAGAAACCAGTGAAGATCTTGGATCGTAGAGATAAAGTTCTATGTGACAAGACTACTCACCTAGTCAAGGTATTATAGAGGAACCATAAGTATGAAGAGGAAACATGGGAACTGTAGGAGGCAATGAAGGAAAAGTACCCGCACCTATTTATGGCCTAGAATGTAAAACGAAATTTCAAGGGTGAAATTTTTTAAGGGGGGAAGAATGTAACAGCCAAATGTTTTTAAATGGAAATTTTATTCTTATGATTATTCCATATAATCACATGAAATTACAAAATAATAAACTACATAGTGATATGTGACCTTTAAACATATGTTTTTCACTTATGTGATTTGAATTTCAAAAATCTGACATACACGGTTGCGATCAGTAAGTTATTTGGAGTCTAATATAACCAAATTAATTTTTTGGGAATAGTAACATACCCTTATGAATAGTAATGTTTCCTTTTTTGAATAGTTACATACCCTAATGAATAGTAACCATACCTATGATAGTATATAAATAACATTCAAGTGGGAGTACGATATACCTATATCTTGGAATAAGAAAATAAATGTTTTAAAATTTTTATTTTTTGGAGTAAATTGTGATTTTAATTAAAAATTAAATTAATCATATTTAGAAAATTATTTTTGAAAAATGTTTTTCATTTTCAGATTCTACACGTTGAAAAATGGTTAGGGTGAAGTTTTGGTATTTTTCTAGAATACTTGAATTTTTTATGAATAGTAAATTATGATAATTTATGATAAATGCTAAATAATGGATTTATTGAGTCATTGATGATTATATGGTGATATAATCCCAATTAGTTCGAACTCACATGAACTTATTACTATTTTTGGTCATGGAATCATCATTATTTCTGGTCTTAAAGGAAAATAATAATCTAAAGAATTAAATATTATGAAAACCCTCCTCTCCTCAACTATAAATTGCACCCCTCCCAACCTCTTATCTTCACTCCTCTAAAGCCTTGTTACTTACCTATGTTATGCCCAAATAACTCCCCAAGATCCTCCCCCATGTCCAACAGTCCTTTGTCTCCTAAAAAGAGCAAATTCTATCCCCGTAAGAGGCTCTAAAATGATATAAACTCAAGAGGTAAATTCATCTTTCCAATTCTTTTAAGTTATTTTCTTTTCTTGTCTGTTTCCTCACATCCCTTCACCCAAATGGTATGATAACTCTAGTAACAAACATGAAATATAATTATATTCTTCTAATGTGATCATTAATTATCATATCTATTTTCCCCTCCTCTTATTTGAAATAAATTAAAACACCATTTGAGATGTGTTAATTTAGCACAATCAAGGACGACGGGTCATCAATTTCCATTAATATCTTAAATTATAGTCATGAATACATTTTATGGTAAAAAAAGACTATTATATGTGTATTTTTTCTTATTTAATTTTATTAAATCTTTATTCACACATGATGTAAAATAATAATACAGAACAAGTTAATTGCGAACAAAATCACTAATATTAATTCAAGCGTTTATCTCTAATGATTAATATAATGATTCACATTCACTATAAAGAACCAAATGAACTTCATAACCATGTAACCTTATTGATGATAAATAATAAAATATAACTTCAATTCTGGACAACCACCTTCATCATACATGTTTATCCGAACCTGAACCGATCATTAAAACCAAGCAAGCAAATGTACCCGAATAATGAAATTTAACTTTATAACCATTCAAAAAAGTTCATAAATGAACATAAAAAGGTTATAATAAATAAAATAAATATACAATAGGTTATGGAATTATTAATTAACAAACCTAATTTTTTTATTCTATTCTTTAATAACAAGTGGATAACATTATCATATTTAAGGTAAGAGATGCACTCCATTTAACATTTATTCAAGACTGTTCTCTTTTCTATGCCAATTTATGTGTAATAAATAATGACGGGGTATGGTTTTGAACCAAGCCCATACTACCCACATTATTTATAAGTGATGATAAACCCCTTTCTCTCTCATTAATCCCTCTTAAGTACACCCGATACCATGCCTATAATCCGTAAGGAATTTTACCTGAATCTACTTTATTCCTTCGGATTGCCTTATATTTATATCTACCAAAATGAAGTTGTATTTTATATTTATGTGCATCTTATAAATTATGTGTACATGTAAAAAATTCTTCTATCAAGACCCTTCCATTGTTCTGTTTTTGGGATATACATGTTTTTAAGTGATTCCCTCATCAATACTTCGTGATAAGCAAACTTGGTTTGAGGGAGATTCCTCAATTCTTACCCGATTTCAAGTGCACTCTATCTTTTGTTTTAAGACACCATTGTATTTATAAAATAAGACTTTTATTGTGAAAACCTTATTGGTTCAATTCTTATTTTGTATAAATTATTATTCCCTTTTTTATTTTAAAGGCTCTATTGTATTTTCCTTAAAACCGCTCAAAAATGTTTTTATACCAAAATTTATTGAAAACTTTTCTTACATATTGTGTCCTCTACTTGAAATCACTCACCATGATACATATATATATATATTTTCCTTTATTAATTTCCATTTAAAATTTATTTCACTTATTTCATGGACACTTTTGTGTTATGCCCATTTGCTATGCTTTATGACATGACTGTGGTATCTAATTCTTTCCATGGGTAACCCTTATGTTTATATAAGATTGATTATGTATGATTATTTATGTGGAAAACATATTCATGACATGTAAGATGGATTATACCAGATAGAAATACAATGCATTGGGTAAAGTAGAGTCTCATGATACAATATGTGTGATTGTCTTGGCGGTTAGCCTTGGCCTGCGCTACTATGTGCAATAGTCGTGGCTGTTAGCCTTGGCTAGTGATACTATGGGAAACGGTCTCAAAGGTTAGACTTGATGCGTACTAAATTCATGTTTTATGTTTCTTCCACATTTCTATGATTCCATGTTTAAATGATCCCATGTTTATATGTCATGATTCCATATATTACATGCCTTTTTATATCATCATGTCATGCCTTCTATCCCATGCGCCAATGCTTTGTTCTTATGGTTATTCCATTACTGGAATTTTAGCTCATCCCTTTTTCCATGTTATCCCTATGTTATCCTATGTAGATGTATGAGCACAATGGAAGATAGGAGCTCATTATGGATTTTAAATAAGAATTTGTTTTTATAATGTTTGATTATGCACTTAGTTTTCCAAGACACTAGACTTTATGATCTTTGGCTTCTACTCTGATGTATAATTATGATTAAAATCATGTAATGTTATATGTAAAAGGCTAGGGTCTCTATAACTATTGATAAAGGCTACCCTTTAGCAACACTTTATTTTTAGTGCTAATAAAGGTTACCCTTTATCGGTGCTAAAAATAAAGCACTGATGAAGGTCCAAAATAAAATGAAATAATTAAACAAAAAATTACAATTTCATTAATTAATTAATTATTGTTAAAAAAGAATAAATTGAATATACATACATATAAATTTTAAAAATATATAATTAGTATATATTAAATATATAGACATATAAAATGAATAAAATGAAATAATTAAACAAATAAAAATTTTAAATGAGTAAATTAAGAAAAATATTAAAAAATTTATTAATTAAATAAATATTAATAAAAATTAATAAATTTAATATACATATATATAGATTATAAATATTAATAAATATTATATATTAAATATAGATATATAAAATGAATAGATTGTAATAATTAAACAAAAAAAATTAAAAATGAATAAATTACTAAATTATTTAAAAGTTTATTAAGGAAAAAATTATTAATAAAAATGAATTATTATAATATATATAAATACATATTGATTATAAATTTTAATAAATAATATATATTAAGTATAAATATGTATAAAATTAATAAAATGTTAATTAAAAACATATTAATGTCATATTCATTTGTAATGTTGTTTGATTTTTCAAATTAACATTTATCAAACGTCATGTTTTACAATGATTTAATGTATATATATATAATTAATGAATTTTTATACACAAATGCACAAACAAATATATTTTGCATAATATATAGAAACACATACACCTAATATTTATGTAATTTATTCAAATTTTAGTATATTTTAGAATTTCATTAGAACGTAATACATTTAATATTTCATGTCTTTAATCATTAATTTTTTTTTACTTATTTTAATACTATTACAGTTAGGGTATTCATTTTCAATATTTTTTATTTTTTATTTTATTTTGAATTTGGTCATTTTTTGTTATTTATTTATATATATATATATTTACTATGTTTTAGTATTTTCAATATGTGTTCATATTTACTTCAATATATATATATATATATCCATATTTTTTAATAATTTACATTTAACAAATAAAACTTATCCATTTTTTCAATATTTTTAAAGTGTACTCATTTTGAATTATTCAATTTAACTCATTTTTAAAATGCATGTATTTAAGATTATGTACCCACTAATAATGTTAAAAATATATTTGTAAATAAATTTTTTTAAATAAATTTTTTTAAATAAATATTTGTAAATAAATATATATATAAATGTATATATTTATAAATATTTACTATGTTTATAAATTTATAATTATTATAAATAAATAATAATAATTCTTTAAATAAGTATATATATAATTATAAATAAATAATTATATATATTTAAATAGTTATAAAATCATAATAAATTTATTTAAATAATTATAATTATAAATCATTTATCAGCGCTAAAATTTTAGCACTGATAAATAGAATATTTATCAGTGTTTTTTAGCGCTTATAAAGATTGATCTTTATCATCACTAAAAAGAGCTGTTAAAAGAAATATTTATTAACACTAAAACATTAACACTGATAAATCTTGAGCTTTATCAGTGCTAAAAAAGTTCTAATAAATATCCCTTTTATCAACACTTATCAATTTAACACTGATAAAAGCGACATTTATCATCCCTTTTCAGAAAGCAATGTTAGAAGTGTCTTCAATCTATTTAAAAGAATCGTAATTGTGACTTAGTCACTCATGATTCTCAAGCTCTCACGGAACTCCTCTAATGCCAATGTGACACCTCTATGTTCCCTCGGATGAATCAAGGCCATAATCTAATGCATGTTATTTTCTAATTGTCCTCTATCATTGTTTGAGTTGTTGGGTTCCATGTTTTTTATTTCTGTGCTATTCTTTACCATGAAGAACCCTACATCTCATCTCCTCTCCACTGAAATACAACGAGTGGTTCTATTTCATCTTCTTCCTCCATAAAAAATTGTTTCTAAGAAAGAGAAGGATATTTTCTTATGATATGTTTAATCAAAATATGTTTATGGGCCTGTATGGATAAATAAAATAGGGTTTTCACCACACACTACAACGAAGGTAATGTTATCTATATACCTTAGTATTGATATAAGACTTTAGTGATCAAAAAGTGTGTTTGAGGTGATGTGCTGACCTAAATTGGGAACTATTTGGGTATATCAAGTAAAAAATGTTACAAAATGGAATTAGAGTGAAACTAGGGAAATTGGTATTAATTATATCCAAAAGAAAAAACTTTCCAGAAATAAAAATTAATCCATAAATATGTATGTATAACATAATTATGTTGGGTACTTGAGTTATTATATAAAGTCTAGGTTATTTTTTTGTTTGTTTTTTCCTTTAATTATCTTCTCGAGTCTCATGCCTCTTATTTAGGAGTTGATAGGTAGGAATTAGTAAGAATATATGAAATGTCATGTTCTTATGTGACTTTAATTTTTTTTCTAGAATAAATTATAAATTTATATTAATAGAAACATAAATAATAAGAAATATAGTATTCTTATTTACTTATTAGTGATGATTGGGTTTATATAACTTATTAATTGATTGAGTTTATATAGTAACCCCCTTTATCGATACTATTAGTTAGTTGTTTCATACTTATATTTAAAATAATGGTTATAACATATTTTAAATTATATTTAAAGTATGAAAATATTTATTAAAAAGGAAATTAATAAGAGAGAGGGGAAGGGGGTTCACAATTAATATAGATCATTTTGTTCCTATTTTCGAAAGATTATTGTTTTTCGGAAGGAGAAAATAATGTGAATCTCTACATTAATATAGAATATGTCACTAATTTTACCCCTAGATCTCTATAGTAAGGATCTAATGAACATCCTCTATATGGTTGAACTTATATTGATCCTCATACCCTATAAGTAATTATAGATCTAATTCAAGGTATGTGGTATTATTTTCAATTACGGGAACATATAGTATCTGTGGTTACTCTAAGATATTATAGTGATATATAATAAGAATAAATTTTGGATTTCATTGAATATATTCATTTTATTTATAAGAGTACAAAAAATCTCGATCAATACTAAGAATAAGTTGAAAAAATTTTCCTTTAACAAGATGTATGTTATTGGAGGGATCTTATGATGGATTAAAAAAATATCCAAAATTGGAATGTGAGGAACCCTTAAGTAGATAGAAGTGACGTCGAATGTAGGTGGTGTGAGATTCATTACTTTAAGACCATTAGAGTAGAGGTATTCCAATTCCTCTTCAATTTAGGAGAATTTTTGATTTATTCCATCAGTGTAGGTTTCTAGGATACTTTAATCCTTATTGGCTCTTTGATGTGAAACATTTCTATCAATGTGGTTAGTTATGGAACCTCCAATGGTCCTTTTTAGATATTCCTTCTAGGCATGGTCGTTAGATATGATTGGTAAATTATTTATGGCGGAGTAGTCTATGAATGATGCTAGACATGGTTCTTCTATAGTGATAGGTACAATCGTAGTATATTATACTCTTGTTGATGGTCTTATGACACAGAAGATTCCTATTATTTATTTATGAGTATCCTATATTTCATATGGTCTTGAGATTAAAACTTATTCAAAATGTAATTAACATCAATATTCTATACAAGTAAACATATGTAAAAATAGAAATCAATGTCAATTTGATTTATTATTATCTTATATATATATCTCCCTGCTTACCTATACCTACATAATGCCACCCCAAATCTGTAAACTAAGTCCAGCTTCATATGAGACCACTAATAACTATATCTCTATCTTCTATTATGAGAGAAATAGTCTTACACAACATAAATAACTTTTAATAAAAAATGACCACAATTTTCACAAATAAGGTTGTGTGAATAAGGATTTGTTTTGGTATGATAGATATACAACACATTAAACCCCATGCATAAAAGTCCACAATTTGAATAATCTTGCATGAAAATTGTAACTATCTTGAACAGAGATATAATACTTCAATATTGCAGTTCAACTAACCTTCACTACCTTTATTTAATCCATCCTCAAACACTTTATTGCCTTCCATATCTGGATGATGGATTGGAATCCGTCTTTCAAACTAGCTTTCCTCCCATCATTGTGGTTCCAAAGTTCCTTGATGACATGCCTCCTATTCGGATATTATTCATTAATCTCCATCAAATACACTGCCATGGATTCGAATACTGCATCTACCAACTCATTCTTCAACTATTTCAGCCTTTCATCCTCCTCATTTACTACTTCCTTGGAACAAACAAAATGACATTGAAAAATTAATAAATACATAATGTTTGAATTTTTTTGGTTTCTTAATATACATTTTCTTATACGACTCGCTCGGTTACTTTTGACAACACTTCGTCTAAAATTACTTTTATTTTGAGTGTGGTCATATTGGATCATATTACAACTCCATAGTTAAGCATACATGGATGAGAATACTACAATGATGAGTCATCTAATCTGACTCTCGAAGGTATTACTCCTATAATGAGAAGATATATCCGACCTTATTTTCAGCTTCATCTTTAGGATACTTGCTCTTTTTAGTTTAGAGAAATGTATGGTTATCAAGCTCTACCATCTGAATCACATCAATAAAACCACAAGTTTGTGTCTCCTAAAAGTCCTACCAAAAAAAAAATTTCATAGGAAGTGGAAAATAATAAATTTTTGTGAGTGGAAGTAAATGACTTCCAGTGAAAGTCACGTGGATTTAAATGTTCATTCCTTCATTTTTGTAATGTAACATGTTAGAAGAAATAATTAAAATTTAATTTAAGTTATTTTTTAACCTTAGTGGAAAATTTACTTTCATCTAGCAAATAATTATTATTGTATTTTGTTTCTTGAGACTCACCCCCCATCTCTTCTATTTTTCTTGAACTACTCTGAGTAGTAGTCATCCAAAATGACCACCAGTACACAATATGGGATATATTTTGGTTAGAGTAGTTCAATAAACATAGGTAGATGTACACAAAATATGTGAGATAAATATAAAAAAAATTCAATAATAATTGCTTAGTAGGTATGTCATTAAGGAACTATGGAACCAAAATTATGGGAGGAAGGCTAGTTTGAAAAAGGTAGTCCAATCTATCATAAAGAGATGGAAGAAAATCAATGTATTAGGACAAATTAAATAAAGGTAGTAAAGGTTAGTTTTACTAGACTATTTATGTATTATATCTCTATTAATGATAGTAACAATTTTCTTGCAAGATGCATGAAATTGTTGACTTTTATTAATGGAGTGTATTGTATTGCTTTTTTTAAGAAAAATTAAATGTTTGACTACTCACGTAGACAATGACTTCTACACATGACGATGTTACCAATCCCGAGGAAGAATAGACTGTTGGTGATGCAACTGCAGAATTATTAGGGGATCACCAACATGTTGATGGAAAAAACCAACAATGTTGTAGCATAATAGTGGTGAATGAAATTATAGAGGAAAGAAATCAGGGTATGAAGTCCGAGGTTTGTTGGAATCAACATGACCAACATATTGACCCCAATAAGTTAATTTTCATTAGTTATCTTGGGGTGACAAGGAAGAGGATTTTTCTGATTGATATTGATTCATGGTGCCATATCCAACATGTGACAAAGGAAATCCTTTGGAAAGATATAATGGTAATGTTACAATATAGTTTCTCTATTTTACTAAAAAACTATATAATGAACATTTATTTAATTTTCATTATTCCTTGTAGAATTGTATTTTATTTTAGAATATTTTCTCAATAAATTGTCTTAATGGCCACTGGAAAAGACCATAGAGGTTTCCAAACTCTTCTTACGAAGTTACATCTTAGGGAAGCTAAGAGGAAAAAAAATCCTCACCCACCACTTAGTTATGTACACAATATAAAACAAGAAACATGGATTGGTTTCATCAATCATCATAGTGAAAAATCATTTAAAGTGAATTTCAATTGATAATATATTATTTTTCATTATTTATTTTATCTAAAATGATTCAAAATTGTTAATTTATGAAACAAAAAAATTTTGGTGAAAATAAAGAACATTTATCAAAACCAATGTACCTCTATTTCAAAGTAAGGATGGGGTACGCTTCATTAGAGAAGAAATTGTTATGTATTTT
The DNA here is from genome assembly GCA_963277665.1 of Viscum album. Classification (NCBI taxonomy): domain Eukaryota; kingdom Viridiplantae; phylum Streptophyta; class Magnoliopsida; order Santalales; family Viscaceae; genus Viscum; species Viscum album. The sequence continues at coordinate 215,129,987 of OY728163.1, forward strand.
AAATCAACAATAAAAGTTTAATAATGTGATATGAAAAAAATATCTTCCTTTGATTATATGTATATTTATGGATCAAAATATGAATCCACTTCCATCCCACGTCATGTTATATGGAAGGAGGATCATGTAAATAAAGAGGGTAAATTAGTTGATGAAAACAAAAAAATAGTATGGGAAGCATGTGTAAGTATGATATAATTAAAATTAATTATGATTTATAAAAATATTACATTAAAACATATATTATGTTCATATTTTTTATATGGTTTAGACACAATAATCGGCAATGACCATATCAGAAGAAAAGATACTTTTTGTAGCTTTGAAGCATCCTGTACAATATGGTTGTGTTAGAGGATTAGGTTTTGGAGTCTCTCCTAAAACATATTACAAGAAGATAAAACCATATAAAGATACATATAATATGGTGAGATGATTGTAGACACAACTAGAGTCACTACAAGATATTATTTTGTGGTCTGGTTTGGAAGACCAATGTATAAGACAAGATTAAAGTGAACTGGCGGTGGAGAGAAGATCCACACATGAACCTAATGATCACATTATCTTTAAGGCTAGTCATTCCCCACAACTGCATACCTTACCCTATCGAATCAATGTTTTCATTAATCTTTCTCATAAATGTAAATGAAACAACTTTTGATAACTTTATATTACTAAAATTCTACTGGGTACAGTTGTATGTGATTTTTATCTATCAACACTGATGTACTACAGTGCTGCGATGAGTATAATGTATAATATCTTATAAGAACAGATACACAATGAAGACCTCCCAAAATATCACATGAGAGTGGGGATTTAGGTAGCTTATGATCCAACTTATATGTTTCATGTTCCCCTTGATAGTCTGAATATTATAACGGTTGAAGCTGCTATTGGAGATTTCATGACATGGTCATCTAATCTTATAAATATATATGAGATGTGCCTTAAACAAATTTTTTCATATGTAAAACATGTAAAATTTGACGATAAAAGGTTTTAAGTGAGATGTGATATTACATATGAAAAAACTGGTAGAGAAATAGAAGGCTGAATCAAGATAATCTAGTGAATAGACCAAGAAAAAAAATACCTTCCAAGAGTAACTTCTCCCCGCTAGTTCTAGAGATACATTTATTATCATTAATACTTTATGCCGACACTAAATTCAAAGATAAAAGTATGTCTTATATTGAATGTGAAGAAAAACTATATGGAGATTCCTTCATAGACATAATTGGTCTCGAGACTCGAACTGAGATTCTAAAACATGAATGGATGGGAATCTCAGTTGTGAATACATACATAAGGTACATTTTCATAATACTTGTGTCCAAATAGTGAGCTAATATGTTAATTAAAGTTAATAACTATTCATATTTTTGTATAGGAGTTTATATCACAACTATATAAAGGGAATATCATTCAAAGAATGATTTGGATTCATTAATCTATGTATCATTTATATGCCAAAAATTACTTCGAATGAGAATGTAATTAAGTAGAAAAAAAGATCATTTACTTGAAGCATTTAAAAAAAATCATGACATGAGAGATTATTTTTTATGGTTAAAATGAAAAGGTAAATCTCTAAAATCCAATCACATAAAATATATTTTTAATTTTTATATTACTTAATTGTTTTTGTTTTTTTAGGATGCATTGGATGCTAATAGAAATCAATATAGACACCGTGAATATTTAATTTTTTGATTGAATGCATGGATATGAAACTAAATGACCACACATGGTGTGTATTTTAAATATGTAATACACTAAAATAAATATTTTATAGATAAAATTCCAATTATATGTTCAATCTAGGTTTTAATAAGATTTTTTTTATGATAGAGTGGTCGCTCAATACAGGATAGATCATGGCATGAAGTCATTGTCTAAAGGGGTAAAGGTTGTGGATTACTATAAATAGAAACAAAGTAAGGTATATATAGAAATATTTAACTATCAAAACATTTCAAAATAATTTACTTATTTTGGTCAATTTTTTTGTAGTGTTTGAAACAATATAATGACATCAATTTTGGATATTATATTTTCAAATTTATGAGAGAAATAATAAATCATGAAAAGGCCAACATCCCCAAATTGGTAATTTTTAAAGGTAATTACAATTTCATTAAATATATTTCATAATAATTTGTTTGTATATATTTTCTCAGTACTATCAATATTTCTGAAAACCTATTTACTGAAAAGAAGAAATAAATTTGTTTAGAGATGAGTGGGTAGTGTATGTTTTGTTAGAATGTATAATGACAACAAATTTAGATAATTACCTGCTATGTTTGTGATATATTATTAGTTATGACCTTCAAAAGATATTTCAGGTGTGAATAATTAGTGTTAGAATTATTATATATTATTTTTTTATCTCTTTATCAAGGAGAATAATAATGGATGAAATTAATTTGTTTAGAATAACTGACCTAAAAACAATAAAATTTTTAGGAAATCATAGAGGCAGAGGTGAAGGAAGAGGTAGAGGTGAAGGTGGAGGTGGAGGTGAAGGCGAAGGTAGAGTTAGAGGAATAATCAGATTCTAAGATTGATGTGGAGGATGAGGCAGAGGAAAAGACCGAGGTGGAGGAGGATAAGAAGCATTGGATTGAAAATAATAAAATTGTTGGATAATGAAGTAGAATGAGGATCATAGCATGATTGTGTTTGAGAACAATTGTTTAAGATTCAACACAACACTTTTCACTTAAGATAAAAGCCATTGTGAAATTGTTTCAGGTGACGTATTGAAATAATGTTTTTCAACACTTTTTAAAATGATTTTATATAAGGCAATAATCCACCTGTAAGATCATTCTGTATTGAAAGATTTAATTTCCCCACTAGTGTTTTTGAAGAAAAATCTATAGAAATCACAATCATGAAAAAAATTATATATAATTTAACTTAAATGTTTGAATAAATATGTATATAATCAACCACCAAAGTCATAAGGTGTATGAAATACCTATTGAAGGAAAATTAGTAATGATATATCAGGGTCACCAAGGAGGGTTGGTGTTAAAGTGTCTGTTATGAGTTTAAAATTGGCATTTTAATACAAAAAAAGTGTCACCCACTAAAAATGGAGAAATGTGCTCGGATTGTCTTGATAATTTGGGATAATAATTCATAATTCATCTATTATTTGTATGAATTAGTATCATGTCAAACCAATACATGATGCCACCTGTATGGCTCAAAGTGCATATTTCCAGTTTAAAATGTCATTTTAATAAAAAAAAAGTGGCATACTCAAAACTTAGGAAACAAATTCAGATTGTTTTGAAACTTTATTAAAATGATCCATGAGTCATTTGGGATGTGTATAAATCATCCACACCTTAATCTGACACACGGTGTGATCGGTATGACTCCAAGGGTATCTTTTTATTCAAAATTGACATTAATATTAGTGAAAAAAACAAATGAGATACTCAAAACTGAGCAAAAAAATTCAGATAGTTTTGGTAGATTATAAAAATTATACATTAGTCATTTGTGATGTATATGAATCATCTATACTTTAATCTAATGAATGGTGTGACCGATATTACTTCACATGCCTGTTATCAGACTAAAATTTACATTTTAATACAAAAAGTTTCACTCATTAAAAACCAAGAAAACACACTCAAATTGCATTGATAATTTGGGAAAACAATTCATAATTAATTTTTTATGTGTATGAATTAATCTCATGTCAGAACCACATATGATACCACCTGTATGGCTCAAACTGTCTGTTTCTATTTTAAAATGACATTTTAGTAAAAAACACAAGTGGCGTACTCAAAATTGAGGAAAAACATTCTGATTGTTTTGATACTTTATGAAAATGATCCATGAGTCATTTAGGATGTGTATCAATCATTCACACTACAATATGATGCATGGTGTGACCAACATGACTCAAAGTACATCTTTTTATTCAAAATTGACATCAAGTTTAGTGAAAAAAACAAATAAAAAACTCAAAACTAATAAAAATCATTCATATTGTTTTAGTACTTTAGGAAAATTATCTATAAGTCATTTTTGACATGTAGGAATCAACTACAACTCAATTCGATGCATCGTGTGATTGGTATGACTCCAAGTGCTAGTTATCTATTTAAAATTGATATTTTAATACAAAAAAGTCCCTGTCACTAAAAATTGAGCAAATATGATCATATTGTCTTGATAATTTGGGATAATGAATCATAATTAATTTTTTATGTGTATGAATAAGTATCATGTCAAACCCACACACGATGCCACCTATATGGGTAAAACAAACAACTGGCATACTCAAACTAGAGAACCATATTTTGATTGTTTTTATACTTTAGTAAAATGATCCATGAGTTATTTGGGAAATGGAGAAATCATTTTAACCTCAATATAAGACACAGTGTGACCGATATGACTCTAAGTGTGTGTTTTTATTCAAAATTGACATTAATTTTAGTGAAACAAACAATTGACATAATCAAAACCAATAAAAAGAATTAATATTATTTTGGTACTTTAAAAAAATGATCCATAATTAATTTTTTATGTGTAGAAATTTGTCACACCTCAATTCGACGCACGGTGTGGCCAGTATGACTCCAAGTGTTCGTTATCAGTTTAAAATTTACTTTTTAATACAAAAAGTGTCACTCCCTATAAACTGAGAAAACATGCTCATGTTGTATTGATAATTTCATAAAATTATTCATAATTCATTTTTATGTATATGAATTAGTCTCATGTAAAACCCACACACGATTCCTCCTCTATGGCTCAAAGTGTGTGTTTCCAGTTTAAATGACATTTTAGTAAAAAACATTAGTAGCATACTCAAAATAAAGGTAACAAATTATGATTGTATTGATACTTTAGGAAACTGATCCATGAGTCATTTGGGACACGTAGAAATCATCTTAACCTCAATCTGATGCACGATGTGACTGGTATGACTCCAAGTGTGTCTTTTTATTCAAAATTGACATTAATTTTAGTGAACAAAACAACTGAAATAATCAAAACCAAAAAAACACACTCGAATTATTTTGTTAATTTGAGAAAACAATCCATAAGTCATTTGTGACATATAGGAATCATCCAAAGCTTAATCCGATGCACAGTGTGACCGGTATGACTCCATGTGTCCGTTATCAGTTTAAAATTGATATTTTAATACTAAAGTGTCACTTGCTAAAAACTAATCAAACATTCTTGGATTGTCTTGATAATTTGGGATAAAAATTCCAAAATCATTTGTGACTTGTATGAATTATTCTCATTTCAAACCCACACACTATGCCACCTGTATTAATCAAAGTGCATGTTTCAAGATTGAAATGACATTTTAGTAAAAAACACAAGTGGAATACTCAAAATTGAGGAAATACAATATGATTGTTTTGCTACTTCAGAAAAAATAATCCATGAGACATTTGCGACATGTAAAAATCAAACGCACTTCAATCCAATGCACAATGTGACTGATACGTCTCCAAGTGTGTCTTTTTATTCAAAATTGACATTAATTTTAGTGACAAAACAACTAATATACTAAAAAAATGAGAAAACACATTTATATTAATTTTGTCACTTTAGGAAATCTATCTGTAAGTAATTTGTGACATGTGGTAATCATATTCACCTCAATCAGATGCATGATGTGACCAATATGACTCCAAGTGCATCTTTTTATTCAGAACTGACATTAATTTTAATTAAAAAACAACTGACAAACTCAAAACTAAGAAATCATATTTTAATTGTATTGGTACTTTAGAAAAAGGACCCATAATCCATTTATGATGTGTAGGAATCATTCACACCTCAATTCAACTGACAGTGTGACTGGTATAAATCTAGGTGTTCCTTTTTATTAAAATTTTACATTAATTTTAGTCAAAAAAACTCACATACTCAATAATAGTGTTTTTCTTGTATTTATATTAGAAATTTTATTTCATTTAAATTCAGAATTTGTATCTTATTTTGGTAATTTTTGTTTTTTTTGGTGAATGAGTGTGTTGTTACAGGACACTGCACCTATTTCTGGTGATGTAGTGTGTTGTAGCATCACATTATAGTTTTCACCTTTATCATTGCTACTAAATGCACTGATAAAGATAGCCTTTTTCATCACTTATATTATCACTGATAAAGGCATCCTTTATCAGCTATTTTTTAAAATCACCTCTAAATGTATCTTTATTAGTGCTCATCGAAGCACTGATAAATCATTCCTTTATCAGTTCTTTTTAAAGCACTGATAAAGGAATCTTTATAATCACTTCTAAAACCACTGATAAAGGATCTCTTTTTCAGTGATAAACAAAAGTGCTAATAAATGGTGTCTCTTATCATCTCTTTTAAAAGAACCGATAAAAGTATACTTTATCAGTGCTTTTATTTGCATTGATTAAGATACACTTTATTAGTGCTTTTCTAGCGCTGATAAAATCCTTTTCCGTTTAACTACACCGAAGTAGTTAGTGATTTTCTAGTGCTGATAAAGGCCTATTATAAAATAGTTAAAGGCGTGTTTTGTAGTAGTGTTGGTTAGTCTGCAAAGGGTATTCACAAATGGATGGAGTTGACTTTGAAGAAACATTTTCACTTATAGTAAGATTTATTCCATTGGGATGTTTCTAGTAGAAACAACACACAAAAATTACAAGATATATCAAATGGATGTATAATCTACATTCCTAAATGGTGATCATGAATAATATGTTTTTATTTAGAAACTTGAGGGTTTTCTTCTAGATAAATATGGAATCATGTTATGTAGGATTAATAAATAATTGCATGCCTTAAAATAGTTCCATGGAGCCTAGTATTCCGAGATGGATTGATTCTTGAAAAGTATATATTTTTCAAAAGGAAATGTCGATAGTAATATCTATGTGAATGATTTTTCCATGGGGACTCTTATTATTATAATATATATAGATGAAATAATTTTAATTAGTGAAAATAAGCTTCTTTGTGAGAAATTTTATGAAGATTTTAAAAGTCACTTTGAGATGTCATTTTTGGGTAGGATGTTATATTTTATCAATTTTTATGTTATATAAGTATCTGATCATGTTTTATTATCTAAAGAAAAATGATCCATGGAATTGTTAAAGAGGTTTTTTCCTAAAGGAATGAAAGGGGAATTCTAATCTCATAGTTTCTAGCACCATGTTGAAAAAATATAAGGATAGAACTAATGTGAATCTAAAGGATTATAGAAAATTTATTGAGAGAATTATCTACCTAACACCGTCCAAACCTGACATTATCTTTGTTGTGATATTGTGTACTCAATTTCAAAGTAATCCCTACGCATCTCACTTATTGGTAGCCAAGAAAATTCTGATTTACAATAAGAATACATTTATATACAACCTATTTTATAGAACTAATTTATATTTTACCTTGAAGGGATTTATAAATGATTACTGGGATTTTATTTGTGTTGATAGGAAGTTAACTTCAAGTGACACAATATTTCTAGGTTAGACTTGTGTGGCATGTCATAACAGGAAACAAATTTTAGCAGCATTTAGCACAACTAAATTCGAGTACATAGTAGTCACACATGATTGTTCTCAAATTATATAGAGATAGGTTCAACTATATAACTTAATAGTTAAGGTTTATAATCCACTATTCATTTCCCATGAAAATTAAAGAGTTATATATGTTTCCAATAATATGGTTTAATACTCTAGATAAAATCATGTTAATATAAGACATCATTTCATCATATAAAATGTGGTTAAATGTGTAGTGAAACTTGAGTTTTGTAGAATAAAGGAACAATTTGCACATATTTTCACTAAATCATTTCTAAAGGATATATTCTATGAGTTAAGGTAGAAAATTCATGTTCAACCTTCCCATCTCACCTAAAATTGTGTTGAAACAAAAACCACCATGTCTTTGGATTTTGTTGACAAAGGGGGAGAAATATTAACACAACTCTTCATTCAAGTGTGATGTATTTTTTTTTTACAAAATGGGGAGTATTCACTACCTTGAGTGTATGATGATATGGATAATGTTTAATGGGGGTATTTTTTGAAAGTGAGTGATAGAGGTTATGTATGGTTGTATGCATTGATAGGGAGTTCATTTAAGTCACTTGTACACATTTTATTAATTCTAAGGGATAAAATTCTCTCAAAAACATTATCTTATCTAGTAGTGCAGAGAGAGAAACCTATAAAATGAAATTGTTTGTGATTTTATGATTCTCTAGATTCTTGATAATTAGAAATCTAAAAGAGTTGAATAGATCTGACAATACATCTAAAAGGGAGAGATTAAAGTTTCTTTGGAGTTGTTGAAGGTTTTCATATATTGTTAATATGAGATTTAGAATCATTATAGGTAGCTAAGATATTATTTGAGGTGGAAGAGAATATTTGTGAGATATTAAGATAAGATATCAGGTGAGTTTAAGAAGTTATGTGAGTGTTCGAAAATAATCTGGAATTTTTTGAGAGGCTGAATTTTGGATAAGTAATTTTCACTCTACGTAGGTGTCATGATGGTCTATATATGTGTATTTTTTCTTCTAAGAAATTGTGTTATAGAAAATACATAATGGCCATTAGTTGTTTTCATATGCATGACATAGACTATGCATTATTCACTGGAAACCAACATATGAGTCATGAGGCTAAATTTTGGAAAATTCTTTTTTGTGTAAGTGTCTTCTCATCAGTGTATGATTGTTTCTAGAATTGTGTAAGTTTCATATGAGTAATGCATGTTTTTAAATAGTTATTTAAACATAAAAAAATATGTTTGATAAAGTATTTTAATGAAATTAAATTAGTTGATTCCAAAACCAATACTCATTTCCTAAAATATCACAAATCATTTGTGATTTATGAAAATGAAGATTATGTGATGCCCACATCCTAAATAAAATGATCCTTTAGGAGATCAATCGAATGGGTAATAAAAAAAATAAACTTATTTTAGTATTCAAGAATAATACATATGCTAAAGGTTTTATTCTTTGTTATTATTTAGTTCCCAAAAACACTGTCTAATTAATAAATGATACTCGATAAGTTTTTTGAAAGTTAGGGTTGTTATTAAGATGTGGTTTGAAGTTGGTTTCACAGAAAATAACTACTTTATGTTGCAATAATTTGATATATTTAGCACAATTGTTCCAAAATTGTTTCCTTTATGCTGCAATATAGTTTAAAAAAATTGGAGCAATGGAAACTATAGCACTCAATCATACTATGAGAAAGTTGAAGATATTTAAAAACTAGGTTTGATCTAGCTGAATTCTAAAGAATCTTTACTACTTAAAAAATATCAAGGCAGTAAAATTTTCAAAGTGTGATATGTATTAAAAAATATTTAATGGGGAATATGTGGTATTTAGATTACATGTAGGAGTGTATGGGATTGAGACTGAGAATAAAATACAGAATAAGAAGAATAAGAGTCTGAAGATGAGGTCACATGAGCTGTGTGAATATCTATTAAGCTAAGATTACAGAAGTGAGAATCAGAAAAATAAAGTGCGTTTCTTATAGTAGAGATAGTTTTCATGAAAATATCTATGTTACATTAGCTTACAATCATGAAACAGAACCGACCATATCACTTCTTTTGATTAGGAAACTTTCTCCACCATATCCAAATTCATTATAATTTTTTTTAATATCATTATCTCTAATTATATTATTTCTTAAGATATTTTCTATATAATCTTAAAATTTTATTTTAAAATTTTTTATATGGTGGTTTTCTCTAAACATTGACATCTTTACAAAAGTATGAAAGATAATATTTTTTAATGTTTTCCACACAATTTCATTTTTCGAAATTTATCTTTTGTATTATTTACGAAGCATCCTATCTAATTTATTATTTTTTTTCAAAATTAATTTTTATACATATGATTTTATAAATAATTTGATTTTAAAATAAAACTATATAAAGAATTAAAAAAAACTTATTTTTATTTTTCAAAGTAAATTAATAATACTCTTATAATTTTTTTTTCATCTATTTCAATTTCATTTAATGTTTTTATACTTCACAAGGAATGTGATTTAATCATATCATCCAACTTATTTCTCTTTATGACTTATAATTATTTATTAGGGAAATATTCATGAAACCCATTTCTTTTTCATAGGTTAATTAATCTGTATTGAAATTAAGAACATTTTCATGTTAATGTTTCACGCATATATATGGTTTTTTATTATATGAAGGGTGGGATAGAAATTATAGAGTACTCTAATTCATTGGGTAAAACTTTTTGATGACATGTAAGGGGATAGGTAGTAAACCCAATCCACTATGATACTTTGTCCCTTATTTTTATTGGAATGGGGAATAAACTCAATTCATTATGGGAATGTTTCCCCTATGTTTATCAGAATAGGGAGTGAAATTAATCCACTATGGGACTCTATCCATTATGTGATGGTGTTATTGGATTAGATCATCAAAATAAGAAATGATTTTTTATTCTTATACATGTGTTGTATTCTTATGAATTTGTTATTTTTCTATGACTAATGGATGTTGAATCGTATCTACACAATCTTATTACTCATATTTTATCTAGGCCAAAAATATTTGTTTCATAAATCATGATTTACAGTAATTGTTTCATTTGTTATGATTACCTTATGCAATGTTAAGGCATCTTGATTACGATTTCATACATATATGTTCATCTTATTCCCACTAATAATATTGGATTTTTTTCTCTCATGTTTACCCATACTAAGTATTTGAGATCACTCATTATCATGTTTCAATTCCTAATGTTATAAATAAAAATATTAAGAATACTATTTATGGAAGATGTTACAGATGTTGTAAAATAAGCTAATTATGTACATAATCTCCAAAAAAATTAAATCTATATGTTTTGCGGTGTAATTTATTATGAGATATAATATTTAAAATATATAAATAATGTGTTATGTTCATACGATGTTATCTATTTGTTTCAATTGATATAAGTGTAGGGTTTAGTTATTTTTTAATAATAATAAAATTTTATTAAGAGATAAGAACAACCATAAAGGAACCAGACACAAAACCATAAAAATCATACCATTAAATGGATAGAAGAAATGGAATCTCAATAGAACAACATTATCAAACCTCTTACAAAACAAGGGAACACTCCCATGAGTAAATTATACATCTTCCACACTAGAAAAATGCTCATATAAAGCTATAAAGTCTGTCAACATATTTAAATCTCTCTAAGAATAAGAGATGATGGATCCCTCTCCCATATTCATGATGCATTATCATATTATATAAGAGAAAAAAAATGTCTACAATTATACTTCTTAAGGAAATTAACAATGGAAGGAACATACATTTCAACACAATTAAAATGTATACCTCTTTCATAGCATATATTTATTCCATGAAGTAACATCTTAACTTCTTCCATTAATGATGATCCAAGCCTAAAGTTTGAAATGAACTATAGAACCACTGAGCTAGTCTGTTCATGTACAACACCTCCCCTTACCATAATACCATTATATTTAGATCCATATATATTCATATTAATGCGATAACATGAAAGTTTCATCAAACCCACTTCCCCCAAAGCACAATAGAATGCCAAAATCTTAGTTGAAGGGGAACTTAACACAGTGAATGGCGAAGATCCTATGAACCATCACTTCTATCATCTACCCTTATCTCCCATAAAGTACTGCAACATGAATGTAAGATATAGATGTATTATAACTCCTTCTTTCCAGGAATTAGTTCATGGAGAATCCATCATATTTCCCAATAAATGGCCATAATAATATCAAGCCAAAGGATCCTTAAATTTCTAGATAATGGATATAGAAGAAAGGAACTAAGAAGTGGATTAATGGAGTCTAGCTTGAGTATAATGTCTATGATGTTAGAAAAATAATATTAGAGGTCTAATTCCGACAATTATTTGATAAATATATGATCTTTGGATTCACTATAGTGAGATAATAAACTACATTTTAAAACCAAGGGAATATATATTGATGACACTACAACATCCATAAAGAGGATAGTCCTCATAATCCTCCACATAAGAAAACTAATTTTAATATAAATTATTGTAATCTATATGATAGATCCTAACTAAAACAAAATCCAAAGGCTCCTATAGAAAGATCATTATGAAGAAAAAGAGAGCATATCATTTGAGGCAAGTAAAAACATCATCAAATCCATATCAGGTAAGAGTATAATATCATTAGAAATTACTTTTTTTACTCATATAGAAAAACATTAAAGAAATATAGGTAAACTAGAGCCTCCCTAAATGTAATGTTTAGTGTCAAGTGTGACACCCAAGGTGAAACTACAAGTTATTTAATTCATTAATTGATCATTGGGTGGATTAAACTAGAGTTTTTGGTGTTATTTATAGGTCTATGGGGGTAATTTTCAAGACATAGGTCTTGTACATGGTTTGTATAAACTGTGCAACACTCACCTACATGTTAAAAATATATTTATAGTAGAATCAACATGGTTTTTTCATAGTTTACTAAAGTATTAAGGAAAAATATGTGACCCATTAAAACCTAAATAAAATTTTATTTTAAGTAAAATTTAACTTATTCCACCTCCCATTTCTCCCCCTCTTAATTAGGAATCCACTAGATGTTATCCCTAATTAGTTATACTTCATCTTGGACTACTTTCTTAATTATTTCTCACCAAAGGACAGCGATTATTCATGATTTCTTCATCAAGATCTTCTCTCCTCTTCTTTTTCTCCTTCATACTCCCTTTACACATGGTTTATCATCCTCCCATAAACCCTTATAGCCATGTGGGATTAATTTAGGGTTTGGATTCATCTAATCTTTGTATTTTGGTTATTTATGGCTTGTATAGGGTGATTCCTGGCTCGATTGAGCATTAACCTTGAAAGGAGACACATTGTTATTTGTTTCCACCTAGTTCAAGGTAGGTTATTTTATGTACTTCATTTATTTTGAAAATTTTCTGTTTCTTAAGTTTTGAAAATTCCTTTATAATATAGGTATGATTTTATGGGAAATATATTACATGTTTTCAAATGATTTCCATGCACATTTGGCTTGGTATAAAAGTGATTTTTTCTATTAATTGAAAAATTATTCCTTGAAATTAGTTATCGAAATATGTCATGTACTTTTGTGAAAATACTTTTGCGGTTATTTTAAGCATTTTGATGGAAAATATGAGAATTTGGATAAGGTTTTATTTTATAAATAAATAAATGTACGTTTTAAGGAATTATTTTATATAAATGGGCATAGTTTAATTCTAAGTTATTTTTAAATAATTATTTAAAAATATAAAAAGTGTGGTTTCATAATGATTTCTAAAGAATGTTTAAAGTGGAATTTCATTTAATGAAAATGAATTCGAATCCCAATTTGAATTTATTGAAGGATTATTTGACACTTTAAAATAAGTTAGATATTATGATATCCTCATTGATTTCATATGGTATTATTGATTTCCCCCTGGTGGGTTTTATTATTATTATGTGATAGATGATTATGTGAAAATGGATTTTTTATTTTTAGGGAATTGAAGATGAAGAAGATTTATGTTTTATGATTTATTGTTTATTTGGGGTTTGATTAATTGTTCACATCTATTTTAGATTGGCCATGGAAACCTAATAAATAAGTGAGATATCTAGATTTATTCTTCCCTAGTTGGAAAACATGCTCTAGGGTACCCTATAGTGTGACATGATACTTGGTGGGGATGTCATCCTAATGATGTTGGTGTGGTATTGTCATGAGGCTTATGTTATTGTTAGATGTAACATAAGATGAAATTTGGTCCTATGTGTTGTACTTATCTCTCTCATGGAGTTTACATGATTATAAACACTCATATATCTATATAAATATTTAATTTAAGTGATTTTTAGTATTTTATTAAACTTAAAGTGCTGAAATACTTGTTATATTCAAGTATCTTTGAAGACGTTCTAAAGGATTATGTAATGTTCCGACCCGACTCACCACTAAGACGATGGCCTAACCAGTGATTAACATGACTTCAAAAGTGACTCCCCATATGTCAAAGGTTGATGACTAGTAGTGAGGTTCCCGGGTGGTGATAGTGGGGAGAATACACCCTCATATCAGAGTAGCACATCAGTATAACCGAAATAAATATTAGACAAAAGTGGAAGTAGTAAGAAAAGAAAGACTTAGAAACATAAAAATAATAGTAATAATCCCTGAATAATGAAAGATTACCCTCACTAATATATTACAACGAATTCATATATAGATAATTCTACATAACTAAAATAATATAAAAAGAGATACAATACTAAACAAAATAATGAAAAGAAACAAAAATCCCCAAGGGCGTTCTCCACGAGCATCCAAATCTCCAGATCAGTCTTGTGCTCCCAACTCCCAGGTACAAACTAAAAAAAACAAGAAATTCACCAAGGTCATGCAAATATAAGATCTACTCAGGCACCCTAGTGAAATGGTGACCTGAGCAGGGTGTGAGATATAAATTCTAGTAGATTTCCACCCACAATGTATATGACTAAATCCAGTCTATGAATACAATGTAATGAAGTGTCCATGTATAAGTAGGGCAACGCCAAGTAGTTCTAAAATAAATAAATGACAACCTAACCAGGTTCCTAAGGGACACCTAGTAGCTATACCAACTTTATCTCATATCCTGAATACATTTCTGATTAAGAACTATATATATAATAATCATTATATATATAGTTTAGTTATATATTGCATCCACAAATATGATCTAAGTGTGTGATGACGCCTAATGGCCATATACCTATAATACTAGTTGTTGGTTGTACTGTGGTGTAACTTAGACATCCATAACCAGTCTAAATGAGCCTATAAGATCATGTAATAGGGTACATTCCCTATATCCTAGTTGAGTGAGATATGTTATGCTACAACACTCGGGATGGAGAGTGAGCTACCATGGAAACAGTCTAATCATGGTACATGGTACCTCAACCCAACACCAATATAGTATCACTGTTGTGAGTTTTCATACTCAAAACCTGATATAATGGAGCATGATTCACCATTCTCAACAAAACCCTTACCATCATTCCATATCCTATGTATAATGTGTATTCATATTTATAATAAATAGCCATAACACAATACCTCTCATGTCTT
The DNA here is from genome assembly GCA_963277665.1 of Viscum album. NCBI lineage: Eukaryota > Viridiplantae > Streptophyta > Magnoliopsida > Santalales > Viscaceae > Viscum > Viscum album. The sequence goes on from OY728163.1 coordinate 215,145,187, forward strand.
ACTTTCACCAAGCCCATATAAATGCATAATCATATTTGTAATTCAATCCAAGAATAAATACCTCTCATGATTTTCATTTAAATAACCCATTATAATCAAGGACATAATAATTATAACAATTCAATATAAACCATTCTTATTTAATTATTGTAAGAGGCGTGGTCGTACCACCCTATTCAATTCCATATCAATTAAACCATTTAATACAATCAAAGAATATCATTTAAAGCATTCAAGGAGTACTATCCATAATGAGAAAGATATTTAAATAAATACGTTTCATTTAATAAAAAAACATGACAATTTAATTAAGAATATCAAAAAGATATCTAGAAAGTGCTCTTGTCATTTAGGTAATTACCTACATGGGTAATTCCCTCTATGGGTCGGGCCAATTCATAAACTTAGAAGGTTTATTAGTCCCATTTAACATTTATATAATGTGGGAAATCCATTTTATAACTTCAATAAAGACTAAATCTCAAACATTCCATATATATAACAATTACAAAGGAATAATTAATCCCCAAATCCATAAACCATGAATAATATAAATAACCAATCACTGATTTTTTAGCTTAGAAAACAACACCCTCATATAAGGGGTTTTATTTTAAAATCATGATTTTGTTCTTTAAATAGTTTATTTGGCATAAAAAAGCATCATATTCAAGAGTAAAAAATCAATTTACTAAATTAAAAAATTCATAAAATAAAAAACTAGACATGGAAATAAAATTCATAATGGTTTGACATGTCATTTAGGAGGTGAAATTACTGATTGGCACTTAAATTATAAAGTTCAACATGGGACTTAGTAGGTGACATTAACACTTAGACAATTACCAAAGAGGGTAATTTCAAGTTATAAACTAAGAATGATGCTTAGAAGGCATTATTAGCATTTAAAAAATTTAATTATAAAGGGGAGAAAGAAGCCAGTACACCCATTGGGTGTCCATGATCAAGATTTACATTTTCTAATTCCATAAAAATTATCCATGGGTGTAACACAAGGTACATTGATCAATATAATATGAAGGAAACCTTTTAAAAGAAATGTTTGAAAAAGTTCGGTGTGTGGCACAATGATAATATTCATAAAATGATGGAAAAATTAGGAAAAAGTCATAGACCACCTACCTTATACTTAGGACGTATCACTCATCCAATATCAAGCTCTGTTTTGGTCCACTTTAGAGGAAATATAAGAAATGGACCTTCACCCTAAAAATAGCGGAAAAGATATTTTACCTCGATAACTTTTACAAGATAATATTAAATGAAGAATGATAAAAAAATATTCTAGAGCTTACCGATGTGGATCCAAAGATACCGATGTTGATCGATTTTGATAATGGATGAAGGAGTTATCAAAAGCTTGGGGTAGGATTGGAGTAGAAGCCAAGGTGCCGTGGAGGATACTCACACGAGTGCTGTAGGAGGAAGGAAAGAAGAAAAATAAGGAAAATAAATAAAAGGTTTCATTATGGGAAAAACATAAATTCACCCCAAAACATGGGTTGCACAGTTTGGCTAAAATTCTTGGCCAAAAACTATTCTAAACATGCGACACCCCCTACTTAAGAAACCACCTCACAAGATTTGTTCCACACAATTACCCTAACAGTGCACCAACCATGAAATGAATTGTGTTTAGGTGATGCCTAAGTGGAACTAATCATGTGGGCTAGGTTCATGGCTTGGGAAAACATGTGTAGCCCATGCAGGGCACATCTACTCCTCTAAAATAGTCCACACGGTTGGTTGATGAGGGTAGCATGGTTTCATTCAAATATTTCACCCTCTTTATACCCTCTAAACAAGGAATTTCTAGCTCAGGAACTCCCAAAACTCAATGAGACCTCAAAGGGACCTCATGGTCATTCACCAAATTCCAAAAAATAACACATTTAAGTGTTAAAACTCTTGGAATTATATTCTAATTCTGGGTTTTAAAAAATTCCCATCCAATAAATGCAAAAGTTCAAATTCCTTTATATTTTCATCTGGTTCAAAAACACGGGTTGTTACAACCTCCCCACCTTATAACTTCTCACGCCCGAGAAGCCTTTGAGAATAATGAAAACATCACCCAACCTACAGTGGTCATGAAATCTCATTCAAATGGTCATGTTGCATTTCTAAATGCCCGCACACATTAAAGTTTTCATTTAAGTACACAAAACTTAATCCATCAAAGCATGAGACAAATCTCATCTCCAAACGAAAAACAAAAATGAAGCTTACCCAAGTTCATTTAGCTAGAGACACAGTCACATAATTGTCTTGATAAAAATTTGGCCAAAGGTGCTCCCCAACTTAGGCTTTAACATCATAAGGGTCCAATTTCGAACCATGATACATACCACCATATAAATTTCCAACAAAACATGCCTCTATGCATTATTACAATGCACCTAGAATGATTTCTTTAACTAGGAGAACCTGATTACTTGTAAGGCTTTATCAAGGACCTCATTGGAAATAAACAGTCGAGTCCCGATTGACCTAGTAGAAACCAGTCACACTGGATTTCCTAGAAGACACTCCTAACCCTTAAACCACACCCACCTTAACCTGATGAGGATCTTTAAAATGATTCCATCCATCCGTATACATCGAACAAGAAGGATAACAAGTTGAGCAACCTTTTAATGACCTTTCTCAAAATAGTCATCTTATACAACTAGAATATTTCTAATAGAACTATGATTACTTCCTCCAATTCATCTCACATCCACAAAAAATACATCCACAAAATTCCATACATGAATTATGGTGACGTTCCTTGATCAAAACACCACCGGTTCATTTAAACCATCCTTACTCAGCATGAACAAGAGGGGGTAACCCTAATCCATCCCACTCAAATCATTTCCCTTTATAGATCACCTCCAAGATTGAAAATAATTCTCAGGTAACCTTTAATTTATACAACTGGAGTCCAAGGAACTAACACAAGGAATTAAACACTCCAAGTTTACAACTGAGACATTATTACTAGGACAAGGCCTCCATATCTGATAATTTACTGAACATAGAGTGGGATCCATATAGAGGACATGTTAATGGAAATAATGGTTGGTGTCTAAGATTCCATCCAAGTAATTCCTACATGGGAACCTAGGTCCACTCTGGACTAACAAAACCTCAAAGAAAACAATGCATCCAACTTGCAACCAGATAGAGATCACATCTCAAGCCCAATGAATTTAAAACAATAGCCCGATGTAAGATTAAAGCTATCATAGTGCATCAAGGATGATGTAAATATAAGGGACATGATCATCTCTTTAGAAAGAGTACACTAAGAGAAAAACAATAAATCCAAAAGAAGAAAGAACAATTGAACCACTCCCAGTCGACTTCCTGAATGGAGCTTGGATTCTCCTTCTGACACATCATCAACCAAACAATGATGAATTTACCACATGAGGCATCCCATGATCGCTCAATGTTTACCACTAAACTCTTCCAAAACTATCAATGATTCTCTAGGGTTTCATTCACAATCAACCACATCAACATCGTGATTCCAAGAAAGCATTCGCATGATTTAAAAATTGCAACCTGGAAAAGAATTTGAGAAAAACCAACCATTTCCCCATAGTCCTCTTTGGTTGTGCTCCTTATAAATGGAAGGACATATATTCACTAGAACTGACGTGATTCTCCACACAGTAGTAGTTTCCTAATCTTCTAAAGAAGGGAGAGATCATTCACTCACCAATGCACTAGATTAGAAACACCTTAAACATACGTGTTTCACTCCTCCGATTCACAATCACCATATCACAACATCAAATTATTTGGCATGAAAAATGGAACCAACCTAACAGGAATGTCAAAAATCTTGATCCTATTGGAATATCATCCCGAGCAGTGGGAAAAAACTTGAACTCTTTCAAATCCTAGGTCACTCTACTATGGAGATGACGTGAGAACATACTCCACAACAAAAAGATCAATGATATCACCAAACTCAAGAAGTTTGTTACAATATTTTGTACTCAACAAGAACCACATATGTGAACACATACTATCTCAATATTTAGATTCAAATGACACATCCTCGATACTACCAATTTGATTATTAGACCTGTGAATTCAAGTATCAGATGGACCACATGGAAAATTTTCTCAAAATCACATTATCTCGTACGAATGTAAAATAGACAGGTAACCTCTCATGTTGTCCATGGAAAGATAAATAGGGTCACAAGACCTATAAAGTGGTTGATCATGCCTGATGCATGTTTAACCTACTAAAACTGAGCATTACTCGATGCACAGGCACACAAAAATGGTCAAGATACCATGACCACCCATCCGAACAAGGTTGTCATTTAAAATATAAATGTCCTACTCGGGACTACGACACCTGAATGGCCCTAAGAATCATAAAAATAAGATCATTATCATGGATTTTAATATCTAAGGTTGCTACCTACCATGGTCTATCCCCATTCAAGAGAAAAACATCAACCCTAACACTAGGTCATGCCAAACTGATAGTCACTACACTCAAAATCCTATTATTAATACATTGCTAAAAATGAGAAAGGACTATGGAAAATGATCATATTTCCATTCGAAGGATACTAATTAAGAAACTTTAAAATACGTTTATTAAAGGGTTTTAATGAATCACACCACTTCATGTTCCATTTTAATCCTTGAAATTGATTTACATTTAACCTTTAAATATTTGAAGGATTTTAAAACTAAACATGAAGCTTAATATGAAAGTCTTATAAAACATAAGTTTTAAGAATTTAACATTGTTTTTACATTCCTTCATTATTAATAAATTCAACATATAAATTCCTTTTATGTAATAATAGATAAGGTGACCTACAACGGTTCTTTTTAGCCAACCTTGGTTCGTCATATTTCAATCCAATATTAGTTGCTTAAATATTAAAGTTTCAAACACCCAAATGGGTCATCTCATAAGAAACATGTATCAAATGACATAATTGGATCTAGTTGTTCATTTTATAAGGTAAACACTTCATTTTAGATTAAAATTAAACTTCTTTTACATCTAAACCATCTCAAAATATATGTTGGTCATATAAACAATGGTTCATTTACATGGGTTTCCACCACCCTAGTCTATAAAGCGCACATAAACTTTATAGAACAAAACCTAGCTCCCCTTTAACTGAAACCAATTCCATTTCAGAATATAACATGCTCACATATAACGGTTTAGTTATATGGGTGGCCATATACCAATCCATAAAGAACCCATACACTTCACAGTTTGGAATTTGGATTACATTAATCAAAACCAATTCAACTTATAATTAAAACATAATTATCCTTTAATTTTAACAATGTTATCCAAATATATATATCTCAATGATGGTTTGAGTATATGGGTCACCTTTCCCCAATTATAATGTTCCCATACACCTTACAACTGAATTCTAACTCCAATTTAAATTGCAAATAATAAATTTAGTGCACGTAACCATTTATATATCAACTTATAAATATCTTGTTTTCATAATAAAACTAAGAATGCTATTAAAAGAAATAATCATAGAGAAACATGATATAATGTAGGAAACATGGAATATAATTAACTATCCATGCCATATAAGCAAGTTGGATAATGAAAACAAAAGCATGGAATAACATATAACAAGAATTCTAATGAATTTCTTAAACAGGTATGAATTTAAGAATGATATTAAAATACATAACGTGGAATATAACAAACATGATAATAATAAAACTAGGTCCTGCCATATAATTTGAGTCATACAAATCAAAATTAGCAAGAATCCAATAAATGAAACTACATGACATGACATATGTATGAAATGTAAATTTTCTATGTGCCTACTATGATGCATGAAATACTTTATCATTTTCATGCCAAGCCAAGGGTAAAATACCAAAAATCCCATAAATCAATATATAGCCAAAAATACACCAACCAATCAAGGTTAAATCATATCAACTATAATAGAAAACAATATGAACATCAATCTAATCCTTGGCCACTGGTCTTTTCCTCGTGAGTGGGGTGATGAGTCCCAAACACGGATATTTACCAAGTAGTGAAACATTCATATTCTTCTATCTACCATCCCAAAATAGTAAAACAAAGGAAAAAAAAAGATCTAATGACACTTTGTAATGTCTCAACTCGACTCACTACTAGGATAATGGTTGGAATGGTGGGTCACAAGGCCTCAAGCGTGTCTCTCTATATGCCAGAGGATAAAAACTAGTAGTGAGGGTCTTAAGAGGTGATAATGGAGAGACTGTGCAATCATATCATTATAGAATAATGGTATAACATAAATTATCATCGGAAAATAGTAAGATCAGTAAGAAATGAAAGACAAAGCAGTGCAAGACTAATAATAAAAATCACTAAAAAATGAAAGATGTCTAACACCAATATATAAAAATAAATTCATGTCTAGATGATGTTATATAAATAATATAGTAGATCAAGATATATTGTACTAAAAAAAATAAATAAAAGAATAAAAAATCCTCAAGGGCGATCTGCATGAGCATCCCAAGCTCCAGCTCGGTCCTATGCTCCGAACTCCCAGGTACAAACTAAACAGTATAAGAAATCCACCAAGGTCCTCCAAATATAAGGTCTACTCAGGTATCATAGTGAAATGGAGGCCCGAGCAGAGTGTCTGATATAAATTCTAGTAGGTTACCACCCATGATGTCTAAGTCTTAGTCTAGTCCATGAATACAAAGTAAAGCAATGTGCAGGTATAAGATGGACAATGATAACCAGTGCTGAAATAAATAAATAATAATTCACCCAGGTTCCTAAGGGACCAAGAAGCTATAACTACTTTAGATCATATATGGAATACATGTCTGATTAGGAACTATATAAATAGTAATCATTATATATATATAGTTTAGTTATATCACTTTTACAAATATGGCTTATAATAGGGCGAAAAACGGCCTTTAACAGCGCTAAAAAAGCGCTGTTAATATCAGCGAAGATAGGGGGGTCCCCTTTATCAGCGCTAAAAATAGCATTGATAAAGGGGTACTTTTATCAGCGCTAAAAAAGCACTAATAAAAGTTCCCCTTTATCAGTGCTAAGAAAGCGTTGATAAAGGTAGTATTTATTAGCGCTATTTTCAGCACTGATAAATGTATAATATATCAGCACTAAAAATAGCACTGATAAACACTACCTTTATCAGCGCTATTTTGAGCGCTGATAAAAACTACCTTTATCAGCACTCAAAATAGCGCTGATATATTATCCATTTATCAGAGCTTAACTAGCGCTGATAAAGGCCAAAGATCCTATGCAAAACCAGAACCTGCACAGAACCTTCCCAGCACCTGCACACATTACATCACCTACACAGAGCACAAACAACACATGTACACAACACAAACAACACCCACACACAAAGCACAGAATAAAAAACATAATACATACATTTACTTGAAATCTTGAATACAAAACAACACACTTCTATATACATTTCAAAAAAAATTTAATTTGGTTACAATTAAATTTATCTAACAAACAGTTAAAAAAACTGATGTTCTGTCCTTTTTGCATCCATCCACTCTAAAAAATTGTCGTCCATGGCGGTGGTTTCCGAACAAAGCACTCAAACTGAGGAAAAATATTACACCTACATAATAAAACAAATATTATGTTAGTAATACAATAATGAAATGAAGAATGGGGTTGCTAAATGGAATTATACTAGTGAGGTACAAAACATAAAATAACCAATTAACAAAATTGGTGCATGGTTAGGGCTAATCATATATAATAATCATATGGCCCAATGTTTAGTAGAAAACGGGCTATTTAATGATTCGAGGGGGAATAGATAAACCTACAGTTTGGTACTATGGTTATGATGGTCTCACATTGATGGTTAATAGTTTGTCAAATAATGTGATGAACTTGTGTAAGGTATGAGTTTTTGGGGAAGTATCTCTATATGGTTGAATAATGGATTGTAAGACACTCAATGAAACTATATAGATTAGAAGTGTGTGTATATTTATTCCCACATTGTTGGAAAATGATTTATTTAACCCTTATTCTTAATAATTCACCCAATTAATGAGTGGAATTAACAAATTTTCACTATCAACCATTAAAGCGGGTTACCCTCGTATATCCCTCATTCCACTCAATAAAATTCTTTACACGCACTCTCCTCATTATCCATTCCCCCATGGGATATCTCCCTTACTTTTGAGATAAATCAAATATTATCAGTTACATTAAAAGAGTGGTGGAATATCTTCAACCCTATTATCCTCCTCTATTTTCTTCTCCTTCTTCCCCTAACTTTGGTTTCAACTATTAGGGATTTTGGTCTCCATTCCACATCATCATGATGCTATTGGATACCAATGATGGGGATTCTAGTCTGACTATGAAATGGGTTATTCTAGACTTATTATTTTATTGAAAACATTCATTTTTATGTGGTAAACCAATGTTATGAGTTATGTAGTGGTATTTCCCAAGTTAAAATAATATAATAACTGTGATGACATCCTTGGATATGTATTTTCTTTATAATTATTACAAGGGTACCCTCTATGAATGTAAATACACATATATAGACTCTCTACATCTCATAAACTGGTGTACATGTCATAGTCTACCCACCTAGATACCTTGTATGGAAATTGTGCTCAATTTACATTATACACATCATATATATCAACACATTCTCATGTACTTTCATTCAATGTAAATACACATATATAGACTCTCTACATCTCATAAGAAAACCCTCTTTAAAATTCACAAACAAATTAAATCCATTTGAAAACACTCGTCACACAACTTTATCATTTCTTCAAACTCATTTAGAGGACTTAAGCATGAAAATCCACAAGAAATACAACTGCATTCATTTTAAAAATAACTTTCAAGTCTATACAAACCACAAATTCCTTTGATAACACATTATTAACCACACAAACATTTCATATAGTACACCTATCAAGCAAATACAGCATAATAAAATCATCATATAATGTAAAAGCATGGAATCACCTACATAAAGCTTGGAATCTTCTGAAATCTGCTGGGATGAATGGGACATACGTGCTAAGATGGACCATGTGAATGGCGTGATCCTTGTAAAGAGGCACGAGACACAAAAAAACATGAGGATCTATCTGTAAACATTATTTATAGTGGCCATGGGGCTCATCAGACTCCCCATACCTCCCATAAACACCTCAAAACATCATGAGGACCAGATTCTACATGATGGTGCATCACATGGTTGATTCTTTTGATGATGTAATTGTCATTTGAGCTTGGATTTCATCTCAACCAGACTTTCCCTTACTTGAATTATCCTAGGACACATATTTTGGTTCTAAAAAATCCCTCAATGATACCGATTATCTCATGCATCTACCTAGAAATAATTTTGCAAGTCAAACAACAACACATGTGCTCAAATACAAGTTCAAACAAATGAGATACAAAAAATGGATTTTGTTGATCCTCGGTGGTTTCTTCGTTCACCTTCATCCTATTTGTGTACAATCTTCCATCAGGTATGTTTCCCATTCGTTTCTAAACACATGTATATCATCTTCTGAATATGAGTTTTTGTGACAGTCATGGTAGTACTGAAAAAATATAAATAGACAAAGGATTAATAAATATTTTTAATTAACTCGTAATTATTTTCAAAAATACCTCATCAAGGATGCTAGTTTGTTGATGAAATACGATCTCTTTTATAAATTTACAAACATAATAACCACGGTCCTTTCCGTTTGTTTGTTTTGGAAACTGAAGAAACATCGACAACAATAAGTAATTTATTTTGATATGTGTTTGTATAGTGCAATTTTATTATATATAACCGGATACTTTTCTAGTTGTAGATCTTGTAGGCATGCTCATCCTTATGCCCTGGATTCATTCCATGCATTTGACGATATTGATGCACCACCCTATCATAACAGAATCCTCATTAAAAGATAACATAAATTATATAACTAGATGTTTAGTTTTAAAATATTGGATCTAGTGTATTACAAATTAACAAACGCCATCATGCGTGGTCAGTTTGTTGGATATCCATGCGTTGAATCCATAAAATAAATCTTTGGAGTATCCATATTGACTGCAATCGGCATCCAATTCTCCCTAAAAATACAAAAAGTAATAGGTAAATAAAGAAATGAAAATATAGTTGATATGATTAAATTGTAGAGTTTTACCCCTGTATCATTGGTATTAAAAAGAGTCTGTCATCCGTAATTTTGTTTTCAAATGATTTGAGCAGGGATGACATTATTGCAGCCTCTTTATCAGAATCTATTTCGTCTTTTTAAGACGTGGTGTGAGGACTAACGAGTCCAAATTTTTGTTTATGGGGAAATCCCTTCAATTGTTTTTCATATATACGTCTGCGAAAAATATAAAATGTATTTAGTAAAAATTATCAGAGTATACCTACTTTTATAAAATCAAATCATGAAAACTTACCTCATGTATAGATTTACAACTAAGGTGCCTAGCCATTCATACTTGAGGAGTTCATTTACATTTTCAGCACTAATGAAATGGATGTTTCCTCTCCATACATATCTTTTTCGAAATCAACTATGTGAGTACTGCTGTCTTTCAACTTTGTATCCACATGAGCCTGCAATTATATTAAATGTGGATATAGAATGAGCGGGGTGAAGGTGCTCTCAGTAGACCATTTCAATCGGTTGGTTGATCCTTGAGATAGTTTTGAGATGATATTTCGTTTCACCCCAAAGTCTTTTTCATTCTGTAATAACATTCATCAGTTCAGACCTTTTTTCATTAAATTTTAAAGGTCCAGCTTGAAAAATAACTTGGAAATGAATACCTTTTTGTCGATATATTTTTTTACAAGAACTGGCAGCCATGCGATGAATGTTCCAATAGATTGTTCTACTATATGAATGTCGTCATCGTCATTTGGAACAGGTATCTCGGCACTCGGCTCATTATCTATGTTAATTGACACTCTAAGATGATCTTTTGGAAGCTCTCTATTGTGTAGCATGTCGTTTTGCATATTGAACACAACCATACTTTTCTGGCTGCTTCAAGGCTTCTAAAAGTTTGTCTGCATCTGGTGTGGTTGTTGTTGATTCTTGTGACTATTTTAGATAGAAAATATAGAGAAATAAGAAGTTATTGTAATGTAATATCTATTTAAAGCAAATAAAATTTATATTATGTCATACTTACACATGTTTCCCACACTTTTTGTGTGTTTTCGTCTATCAATATCCCCTATTTATTTACACGAGCCTCCTTCCATAGCACATGGCATGGGATGGATATGGATTTCAATTTCGATTCATCAATCTGCATATAAACAAAGAAACATGGTTATGGTGTTGTTTTATGTCACATACTAGTAGTAGGGTAGATTTAAAGGATGTACCAATTTTTGCTCAAGTTCAGCAAACCCCATCCTTGCTTTATGGTAAGGGTACGCTGGTTCTGTTGCACGTTTTTTATTTTCAGCACTCAGTAGCTATTTCATAAATAAAAAACTGTCAATAAGAGTGATGAATACTAGCAAACGTCAAACAACGTATTACCCCACACAATGTACCTGAAAAGTATGCTCCCCATGACGGTTGCTAAACACATCCCACGCTCCTTAGGATATCAAGTGTGCGTAAAGAGGAGGTGGATGCGGCTTGATTTTACCTTCTGCATCTTTAAGATGATATTTCGTTAAAATTGTGCGGAAACCTCTATGAATCCTTCATGAAACTTTTAATACATATTCCTGGTGTGAGGTATCTACTATAAATGCACTCTGCAATGGATGATGAAGAGTAAGTCAATATTTTGGTATTTTATTTTATTTTAATAAATTAAAAAAATGATATCATAATGTTACCGTAATCTCTTCACACATCAGTGTCTTCAGCCCGGTGACAACATGGTGCCACGACTGTACATCAATCGGCACGCGTTGCCGAGTGACGAATCCAATGTAGCTACTAAAGATGGATCTGTTGGGGTTAACATGTTGTCCTCGCTTATTCCATCCCACCTCAAATTTGATTCCTTTTTCTTTTTCCTTAAGGATTTTGGCTAACACTATCAAACTACGACGCTCTTGTTTTTTTTTGCGCTTTCAGGGTTTCATTTCCTAACATTTCCTCAGAAGTAGCATCGATATCTTCCCCTAGAGCGCTAGCATCGACAATGGGACCAACAGAAACAGGTTGAGAAGCCTGTTGTACCTCAGCATTGGGACCAGTAACAGTAGGTTGAGAAACCTGTTGTTGCTCTACATTGGGACCACCAGCATCTGGTTGAGAGACCTTTTGTGCCTCGGGATTGGGCGCATCAGCAGGTGCAGAAGTCATTATCTACATAAGTGGTTTAATTTTTAATTTAGATTACATAAAAATAGCAGCAAACAGATAATAACAAAATGTAACACAATGTATTTTACAATAAACAAATAACCTGATTATTGTACTCTCTTTTTTTTTCTTTAAAGGTTGAAGAGATTTGAATCCTCTATCGACTATGTAAATCCCTTCATTGTGGTAGCCTCTGACATACAAAATGCCATATACATTGGGACCACTACGAAATGATTGTGAAGTCCCTATAAAAGGGTCAACCTCCATTGAAATTTCATCTGAACCTTCAGTTGTTTTGGTCGATAACAGAACAATTGACCAATTTCAGTTTGCGGAGTCTGGAACATAAAATACTTGTACTTCCTATGATTCCATTATAAATGGTTTTTCTTTCTCCCCTTCCTTACTGAAATCAACTTTCATGAATCCTAATTCATCTATTTTAACAACACTCCTGTTATCAACCCACTTACATTGAAAAATCGGCACTTTGAATTTCGTATAATCCAACTCCCATATTCGTTTGATGATGCCAAAGTATGACATATTCACACAAATTGGATTTTTGTCATTAACACCAGAAACATGCATCGCCTCAGCCACAAGTGTAACCACACTATTCTGCATGGTACTGTCTTCATCATGTTCATTAGTATAGAATGTATAACCGTTAACTGCATAAGCATTGTAAGATAATACGAACACACTTGCTCCTATGGCCAGCCATCGAAGTCGTTCTAAAATTGAGTCTGTATTTTCATCTAACTGCTTAAAAATATGGTCTCGAAACCATCCTATAAACTGTCGATTATGTGTATCTGATATCCATTTTTCATCCCTATAAGGATTCAAACGCCTAAGAATTTCTTTATGGGTTTGAACATATTGGTCAATGTCAAAACTGTTATAAAAAACGTAAATGTGGGCCTACTCCCGATCTGTAATATTGATTGTGACAAGCTCTCTTCCAGAAATTCCTTCACCCTCAAGCCACTCAGTGTGACGAGATTTAGGTAGGCCAATGATTTCCACACCAGAAAGGTATTCAGTACAAAATTCAACATCTTTCTCAACAATATATTGCTTTGCAATACAACCCTCTGGCCGACTTCGGTTTTTGACATACCCTTTCAAAATCTTCATATATCGTTCAATGGGGTACATCCATCTATAATGTACAAGACCACATAGTCAAACCTCTCTCACCAAATGAACCATCAAATGAACCATCATATCAAAAAATGTCAGCGGGAAGAACATTTCCAATTCACATAATGTGATGAAAATTTATCTTTCCATAGTTGGAAATTTCGTTGGGTCTATAACTTTGATGCATATATCTTTGAAGAAGAAACATAGCTCCGTTAATGTATGACATACATTCTTTAGAAAAATGCAACGTAAAGCTATAGGAATTAGATCTTGCATCAAAACATGGCAGTCATGTGATTTCAACACCCTTTAATTTTAAATCACCCATTAACACGATGTTCTTTATATTTGATGAATACCCCTCTGAAACCTTTACGTCATTCAAGAAGTTGAAAAACTGATATCTCTCCTTCCTGGAAAGAGTGTAAGAAGCAGGAGGAAGAAATGTTCATTTTTCACCCTTCACTGGTGCTAACACTTCTCGTATTCCCATCTCAAAATGTCCAATCTATCCTTAATTACATCCTTTGTTTTGCCAGATTCATTTAGAAATGTTCCGATGAAACTATCACATACATTTTTTTCAACATGCATAACACCAAGAAAATGTCTGACATACAGACAATTCCAGTATGGTAATTCAAAAAAAACTGATCTCTTTTTCCAACCAGTTTTCGTAATGTTTTTCGAAAATGGTTTTCCAAAAGTTGTGTCCAAATATTTTACTTTCTCAAACAATTGATCACCTATTAGTGGAGACAGTGTTGTACATTCCTCTGAAATTCCGTCTAATGATTTCATCCAAGATTGTTACTTATGTTGTCGGGGTAAAAATATGAGATGTCCAAGAAACACAGTTTTCGATGAATGTTTCAACATAATTGGTTGTGTACCTTTTTCGCAAACAGGAAACCCTTGAGTTCCTTTAATTCTATATACTGACAAATTTCCATAAGCAGGAAATTCATTTATCATCCCGTACAACATAGCTTTCAAAGTTAACTTTTCATTTTTGTAAGCATCATAGAACATAACACCTGAATCCCACAATATTTTCAAATCATCGATCAATGAGGCCAAATAAACATCAATATCATTACCCAGTTGTTTTGGTCCTAATATAAGCATAGATAACATGATGTATTTTCATTTCATGCATAACCATGGTGGTAAGTTATAATTTACAAACATAACTGACCATGTACTGTGACTGCTGCTTTGAAAACCAAAAGGATTCACCCCATCTGTAGATAATGTCAGACGAAGGTTTCTCGGCTTGTTCCCAAATTCAGGATACTCGTGATCAATTCTCTTCCACTGAGGAGAGTCTGTTGGGCGACATAGTTTCCTATATTTAATTATTGTATCTGCATGCCATGTCAATTATCCTGCAGTCTCCTCACTTCCATATAGGTGTCTAAACCTAGGAATGATTGGAAAGTACCATACAACTTTCATAGGACTATAATCATCTTTCTTGTATCGGGAAGCACCACTCTTTGGGAATTCTTTAAGTGATTTGTGGTCCATGCGAAACAATATACAATCATTCGGGAAAGAATGTATTCTTTCAAAGATCATACCCATCGATCTTAGCATTCGTTTGGCATCTTATGTTCATCTTGGGAGTTCATTATCTTCTGGGAGCATGTCATTAAAGAGAGCAAGTAGTTCCATAAAACTGGCATCACTCCACCCGTTACCTACTTTCAAATTATACAGCTTCAATACGGCTGACAATGTTGTATATTTAGTGCAACCAGCATACAATGGTGTTTTTTCACAACTCTTTAACTTCTCAAACAATTTTGGGCAATCATGAAGTTCATCTTCAACTGTCCTTGTCATTTCCTCAATACGATCTTTGTCATCATTCACATCTGTAATCACACCCACCATATGATCGTCTTCACTGTTCACGCTTCTAATCATATCAGATGATCTATAAAATGTCATGTTCTCTGAGTCACTACCTACATTGGTTTTTTCCCCATGTTTATTCCAACATGTATAACTTTGATCTATTCCGTGACAGATCAGGTGTTTTTCCAACTCTTCTAGGCTAATTTTTCTTGAATAACAATAGCGTAAACAAGGACAAAGGATTTGAGAAAGGTCACATTCATGATCTTCTGCAAACTTGATAAACTCTTTCACGCCATCTTCATACTCTTTTGTCAACCGATTGGAATTCATCCATTCTTTATTCATATTCATCGTCTTTATGGGTTATATCTCGAGAACTTTCATAATATTATGTTTTAATTAATCAGGTAGCATTTTTTGGGTTTTATAAAAACAAATCATGTTACAAATGCCTTTAAACACATGTGAAATCCATATACATGGTGTGTCCAGTAGGGTGAACATCGTGTATGTATAAGATACCTGATTTAATCTGACATATATCAAATTTATTCCAAGTTAGTCTTAAAAATACTAAATGATGCCTTTGAAAATACATGACATTTAGAAAAACTTGAGCTAAAGGCATGTACTTTAGATACATATTGAGTCACCTCACCAGCTATGCATCACATCTTTGTGGAATACACGGTGTGTAGTCCTTACATGACCACTAGGGGTGTATAGTCTATACACATCAAGTCTCTATGGTATATATACATGGTGTGAGTGAAGTAAAACACATGTCATCCTGGGGTGTTCATTCATAAGTCAAGTATACATAAATTACCAATTTATATATTCTGATGTTCAACAAGAACCAACCAACATTCAATTCATTTAGTGCGCAAACAAGGACCACCAACGACCATGATTTTCAGCGGGGCATTTAGCCCATACATTTCACATTATAACCATAAATATCAAATAGTAATAACATGCGAACAAGAGGAAACCAACGAGTAACAGGAGAAAACAGTAATAAATATGATGCTATCTCAATGTACTCAAGGTGATGATAAGATGTTGGTCAAGATAAACTCTGGGTTGGGAGTACACTAATATTTAATTGAAAAAAACTACTAAAAACTGATCCATAAAAGGATGAAATATCCTATTCATCAAGTCCATTAATACAACCAATTCATTAGCTAAACCAAATATCATTGCTAAAAATTCATACAGGACATAACTACTCCTAAAAGTCTTCCATGGTAGGTCCATCGATGTCCAACTAAACTAATGGTATCCTAATGTCAAATATATCTTGGAGAAGATCATATAACCTCATAGATGATCAATGTGACTATCAATGCATGGATGAGGATACAGATTCATGACTCTCATCAAGTTCAATCACCAATAGTCCAACAAAAGAATAAATACCAATCAACCGTATATTTTAGAGAACTATAAAACCCCATGGTAAAGTACTATTCCATATGAAACCATTATATTCTATATCATCAAATTGTAATTCAAACAACTGATGCTCTTTTGGTGTTATTTTAGAAATTGTGATAGAAACTGAATTTTCTCCCAAAACTAACTAGATTATAAAGCTTATCTCTTTATTAAGAATAAAATTTTATACATCATGAGTGAAAACATCCTAAAAATGTACTACCATTGGGGAAAAATAATCCTACAGAATTTTAGAAACATCTACAATATACATGACTATTTGAGCCATGAGAAAATACAATATAGATTGAATTGGTTCTACATGACCAGATAGAATATTCCTCTCATCCAAGTGAAAATAACTCTGTCTATTTTGGAGATAAAAAGGTAACTCTCATCTGGGAACAAATGATTTTGGATTGTTATAAAACAAACTAATCCATAAAAAAACTAAAATTAAATATTATCATATAAAGCATGGGTGGTTCACAAAATAAATGATAACCACCAATATCTTGAGATCATTCCTTGCAACATGTTATATTCTTGTACTATAATACCAATAGTGTGTCGATGGTGATAACACTATCCAAGCTTTACACCTCCAGGCCTAAAACATTTACAAAAAGAGTAGAAGAAAGGAATGTTATTCTCTTTTATAAAAAATAAAGTAAAGGGTAGATGATATAGGAATTGTACCATTGACAGTAGATGATCAAGAATCCAAAATAGCCATAGTAGACTACATAACATGCATATGACCAGCCCCTAAACCCTAGGTTGGAGCCAGAATCCCTATGTTATATACTCTTCCTTATACTATCATTCCTGCATGGTGGTACAACATCCCCTCCCTTGACCAAAACATCCAATGGGACTCTATCTACCTATTATCAGAGGAGTGTTTGAGTCCTTCCCAATATATGGTTCCATTCATGTTACCCTACAAAGGCTCTATTGCTACATGCCCCTAGAAAACCACATTAGGTGGAAAAATCTTTTATAAGCATGACACCTCAATCGCAACACCATACAAACCAAACAATCAAAATTTTAGATTTTACAAAGCATCCCTTATTCAATTTTGTTTGTTAATTCAGGGGTTATCACCGAAGTTTTATCATCCTAGGGTGTTAATTCATAATTCAAGTATACGTAAATTACCAATTTATATATTCCAATGTTCAACAAGAACCAACCAACATTCAATTCAATTAGTGCGCAAACAAGGGCCACCAACGACCATGATTTTCAGCGGGGCGTTTAGCCCATACATTTCACATTATAACCATCAATATCAAATATTAATAAAATGCGAACTATAGGAAACCGATGAGTAACATGAAAAAACTCATAGCGATGGTGTCGTTAAGCACACGACAGAGGTGTGTACGTGGCAGAGGAGAGGCGCACAACAGAGGATATTTCCAACTGAAAAGAAAACATTAAATAGGGGAGACCCATGAGAATAAAATAATCTAAAACTGAGTACACCATTTACCACATCCCAAAAACCCCAAAATACAATGCATGAAAATAAATTTAAATTTATTGATAGAAATAACTATCTGATCACTAATTTTTATCCAAACCATAGGTGCAAACAAATCCAAATAGGAATTAGAAAGATCACATACCTAGAGAAAAGAAATCCAACCATAATAGTGATCAAGCATAGAACAATGTGAACTAGATGAAACTCAGGATGTGGAGTAAGCCATCATATAATATCTCTAGAAATTGGTGTTGTGAAAAAATCCCAATATCCTATTAGTATTTGTGGTGCGATATTTTATACTCAACACCCGATGTAAGGGAGTGTGATTTTCCTATATTCTCAACAATTACCTTACCATCTTATGTTATCCTCTATAAAAGTGTATTTTAATTTTAACTAGAAGGGAATTACCTCCCATCCATCAATTTAATTAGGACCATTTGTATAAGTAAGGAATTATTCACATTCATATTTATATTACAAAACATGAAGAAAAACATCTCATATGTCCCATTATCCATGTACAATTTCATTCAATGAAATGAAATACACAATTATCATTCTATATAACATGCAGTAGATGGTGTTCCCTTTCAACCCATTATAAATCATTTCAATTCATTTAATTAATTCATTAAATTAAAATAAATCCATCATGTAAAATTAATTCCTCATTATTATTACACATTCAATTTTACCAAGAATGGGAAATTCACTAATAAGGCTCAAAGGGTCTTCAAAATGGGCCATAATCAACATGGAAATTTCATACATAGTAAATTCCATTAAGAATCTAGGCCAAACACCTATAATGTGTCTTAAATTCCATTTATATACCCTTGTATCAAGGGAAACCTCATTTAAAAGCTTTGACATAAGCTAAATAGGTGTTCGGGGAAGTTAATAATTAGACATTAAAGGGATAATTTTACTTGGCACACTCAAGGGGTGTCCATAAAAGAGTTCAAGAACATCTAACCCATGAAACAAGATTCAATAGGTGTTTATTGAGGTTCAAGGATTAAATAAAGAACTCAATAATATCAATAATCCATTGACTCTTGCAATAACACCTTAAATCAAGATTTCACACATTCAATTCAAGTGGTAGAAAAAAATTTTACCTGAAAATGAATATCAATAATGGTAGCGGCGACAGCGGAGGCAGTGCCGGAGGCGAAGGCGGCGGCGGTGACAAGGCTACGGCGGCGGCAGAGGAGGCGGCGGTAGCAGAGGCGGCGGTGGTCGCGACAGTGGGGGTGGAGGCGGTAGAGGCAGCGACGGTCGCGGTAGCGGGGGTGGGGGTGGATGCGGTAGAGGCAGCGGCGGTCGTGGTAGTGGGGGGCGGGGGCGGAGGCGGTGGCGGCGGCAGAGAAGGAGGAGGATGAGGAGGAGGCAGGAGGAGTACGAGGAGGACGAGGCAGAGGAGGATGAGGTCACGACGGCGAGGGGCTTGGTTCAGCTTCCGCGAGAGTTTGACCGTGTGCAAGTGAGGATGGTCTATTAGGGTTATTAAATAAAAACCGACTGAACCTTTATCAGCGCTCGTTAAAAGTGCTGATAAAGGTATGTTTTATCAGCTCTAAAATAAAAGCGCTGATAAAACATTCATTTATCAGTGCTTTTTTAGCGCTGATAAAGAGATACATTTATCAGCGCTAAAAAAAGCACTGATAAAGGCATACCCCCTTTATCATTGCTTTCTGTTTAGCGCTGATAAAGGGCAGCGCTTCCCTTGACCTGTTTTGTGGTAGTGTATATTGTATCCACCTATATGAACCAAGTTCATGCTAATGATTAATGACCATATACCTAGAATTCTAGTTTCTAGATGGACTGAGGAATAAATCAAACATCCATAACCAGTCTAAACTATCTAATAAATGCATGGAATATGGTATGTTCCCTACATTCTAATAGAGTGAGAGATGTCATGCTACAAAACTCAAGATGGTGAGTGAGATGCTATGAAAACACTCTAATCATGGTACATGGTGCCTCATCCCAACACCCATATAGTATCACTGGTGCGAGGCATCATGCTCAACACATGATGTAGGGGAGCATGATACACAATTCTCACCATAACCCTTACAACCATTCTGCAATCCTATGTATAAGGCGTAATCATATTTAAAATAAATGGACATGAAGAAATAAATCTCATGCCTTACTTTCATTAAGAATATATAAAGGCATAATCATATTTTTAATACAAGATACAAGGAAATACCTCTCATTATTTTCATTTAAATAACCCATTATAATCAAGGGAATTTTAATTATAACAATTCAATATAATCCATGCTTATTTAATTATAGAAAGGGGCGTGGTCATACCACCCTATTCAATTCTATATCAATTAAACCATTTAATACAATCAAGGCATATCATTTAATGAATTTAAGGAATACTAGCCATCATGATCAAGTTATTAAAATCAATATGTTTCATTTAAAAAACAAAACATGAAAATTTAATTTCAAATCTCATAAATACATTTAGAAGGTTATCTTTACATTTAGGTAATTACCTACATGGGTAATTCCCTTTACAGATCGGGCCAAGTCATACACATAGAAGGTGCATCAGTCCCATTTAACATTTATATAATTTGGTTAATCTATTTTATAACATCAATAAATACCATGTATCAAACATGCCATATTCTAAAAATACCAAAGGCATAAGTAATCACCAATGACATAAAACAAGCATGATATAAATAACCAATCACTACTTTCTTTGGAACCAGGGATATTCCTTGATTAAATTGGAGTATGTTTTGGGTTTTTCATCAATCCTCACATGGAAGACTAGATAGATTTTAAAGAAAGGGATCATATAGTTCAAGTTGAAAACAGTATTGAAGGATAGGGAGTGTGTTTTCTGTTTTTTTTTCAATCCTTGATTAAATTTCACGAGTTTCACAAAGATGGGATTAGTGAGTTACGTTTCACGAAGACATAAAGTTTTCAAATGGTGTGCTTCGTGATTATGATGGGATTCATGATTGGAGATAAGTTCTATGCAATTATGAGTTTTGGATCTTTGCGATAGTTGATGGAATGTTTTGTGATTTTGATGGGTGCCTCAAAGAGCATCACGACCTATGACAGTGTTCTCTATAATCATTGATTAAAGGATATATGATTACAATGGGTGCCATGAAGTGTTTTTGACAGAAGTCTTCACGATTACGATGAGCTTTGTGAACAAAGAATTTCTATGGTTCTCTACAAAGGGAGGTGAACCGTAAAGATAGGTTTCATGGTTCGGAAAATCCGCAAATAGGTAGTGGAGCTTCACGAATGGATGATCCTATAAATATGAGGCTACCCCTCTCCATTATTATCGATGTTTTGGGGGAAAATCTAGAGGCGCTTTGAGTTCATGAAGATCTTCGAGAACAGGGATTTCTAAGAGAGATATTGCATCATGAAGAGAATATAAGTCTTAAATGATGCCCATGCTTTTGGAAAAAGGGTACTTCAAGATAATGAGGTGTTCCACACTGAATCAGTGAGTTTCATGAAATTATTTATAATAAGTCAAGGAAGCTTCATGAAGAAAATTTGTTCCAAAAAGGTAGGGGTGCTTCACGAAGGCAGTTTGTTCCATGAAGGCAAGGGTGCTTCATGAAGGAGTGTCTTTTGCAAAGAGGCTTCACGGAGAGCAGTTTTTAAAAATCAAGTTTAAGTGAACAAGGATTTCAAAGAGCATAAACTTGGGTATAAGGTTTAATTATTGTTCCATGCTAAGTCAAAGAAAAATACTTTAAAGCCAAATCATTGAAGCATCCTTCAAGAAGATAAACTGAGAGAGACTTCACCCAAGTTAATGAGTCAGGGGGAGTCAATGGAAGTGATCCTAGGAAAGTAGTGAGATATCCTTGAACCATCGTAAAGGTAGTGTTCTTGGGATAGAGTGACTGTTCCTGAACCTTTAAAATCCATATAAAGTGAAGATTAGTGGAATTTGGTATGACCGACACATTGTTGGCATATGCTCCTTGGATGTAGCCCTTAGTGGTGAACCAAGTAAAAGTAATATGCAGTCTCCTTGAATGTGATTGTTTGATTTCTATTCTTATCCATCAAACATGTTTAATTAGTTCCTACCAACATGGGAACAATATCCATCACTTTAAAAGAAAAAGTTGACACCATGATTCACCCCTCCCCTCTCAGGGTCTTCTGGGGTCCTATATTTTTATCTTAGAAGACAACACACATCATAGGAGGTGTTTTATTATAAAATCATTATATTTTTTTAAATAATTCATTTTGAATAACCAAGAAACATATTCAAGAGACATAATTAAATTTACTAAATTAAACTACTCAGAAAATACAAAACCAATCATGGCAATGCAATTTATATGTGTTTGACATGGCACTTAGGAGGTGCCATTAATTATAGAAAATTCCATTATAAATTTCAACATGGAAATTAGGAGGTGACATTAACACTTGAAATATTATAAGTAAGTTTAATTTTACATTATAAACCAAGAAAAATTCTTAGAAGTGGTTTCAAGCATTTAAAAATTTTAATTATAAAGGGGAAAAAAAGTTGGCACACCCATGGGGTATCCTTGACCTGTATTTACGTTCTATAATACCAAAAAAATGTTCCATTGGTGTAACACAAGGTGCATTGATCAATTTGATAAAAAATAACCCTTTCAAAAGAAATGTGAGATAAAGGAAGACATGAGAAACAATGAAACTATTCATAAAATAATGAAAAAATGAGGAAAAATTTCTAGACCACCCACTTTATACTTAGGATGTATAAATAATCCAATATCAAGCTCTAATTTGATCTAGTTTGGAAGAAATCTAAGAAAGGAACCTTCATCCTAAAAATAAGGAAAAGAGATTACACATTGATAACTTTTTCGAGGGAAGATTAATGGAAGAATGGTACAAAATAAATTGAGATATTATCAATATGATCCATAGAGACCAATAGCAATTGATTCGAATGACGGATAAAGGAGTTATCACAAAGCCTAGGGTAGGCTTTGAGGGGAATCCAAGGTTCCATAGAGGAGCCTCACGCAGGTGTTGGAGGAGGAAAGAAAGAAGAAAAATTAGTAAAACAAATAAAAGGTTTCCTTAAGGACAAAAACATAAATTCACCTTAAAACCCAGGTATCACAATTTTGTTTCATGGCTTGGCCAAACCGTTTACCAACCATATGAGACCCCCTACTTAAGAAACCACCACTCAAAGTTTGTGTTGCATGGTTACCCTAAATGTCAACCAACCGTGAGATGAATAGTGATTATGTACTACCTAAGTGGAAATAACCTTGTGGGTTGGGCACATGGTTTGGAAAAACTGTGTATATCCCATATGGGGCACATATTCTCCTCTAAAATAGGCTGCATAGTTTTTTGCTAAGGACCACACGGTTTCAGACAAACTCTGTGCCCTCTAAAGACCCTCCAAACATAGAATTTCCAACCCCAATGCTCCTGAAACTCAAAAAAAAAACCTCTAAGAAACCTCTTGTACCTTCACCCAAGTGATAAAAGAACACATCGAAGTGTTCCAACTCTTATAATTATGTTCAAAAACTTGGTTTAAAAAATGGACCATCCAGTAAATGCAAAAGTTCAAATTCCTTTAGATTTTCATTTGGTTTAAGAGCATTGGTTTTCATAGCTTCAACGTGTCCCTTTTCACTCTTCAAGAACATTTAAAAATCAAATAATATCTAAAGAATTACTTAAAGGGAAGTGGAGGTGGAAACTCTTGAAATTTTACATCAACAAGCTGAACTGGCTACTCGATGAGGTGCACTAGATACCTGATGAAATGGTGGAAGTTAGCCTCTCCTATAGTTGGATGACTGACTACTTAGTGGAGGAGCACTGTCCAGTCGGTGACTCCATCAGAGTTATAGTAATTCTATTTTTAGGACATAATATAGTTTTTATCTTGTAACAACTTTCCCAGGAATATCTTCCAGCTTCTCTCAAATCTAGGGAGACCATTAACTACCTAGTGGTGATTAACAGGGTATCAAGTGGCATCTGGCTATGTCCAGTGAGGACACATTTATTATGAAAAAAAACATTATAGAGGAACATTCTATGTTCAATGAACTCAGTTATTCTAGAAGTTTATCAAGCCTTTTTAGATTCTATAAAAGGACCCAATTTAATCCTTGAAGACACACATTGATAACTTTTTATCCTTTCTCCCATGGAATTTCCTTCAAGATCAGATCAAAGGAAAGGACCTACAATTTAATTTTCCCATATATGTCCTTTCAAGTTCTATATCCTTTAAAGGATATCTACATTTCTCACAATCTCTTATTACTCTATTATAAATTATTCCATCAAATAGATTTATGAGCAGCATATAAAGGGTTTTTCCAAAGAAAACGTCTCTTTCCTCAACCTCTTTTTACCAATGTTTTACACTCCACAAAATTGTGGGGCATGTTACTTTAGGACTGAAAATGTTCAATATGGTGATAAAAAGACACAAATACGAGGGATGAGTTCTTAGTAACCATTGATACCAAGATATTTATACCATTGACCTCTCATGTTGAGTGGCGGATACATAGGGGCTCAAATGGAGCTTTAGCCGAACTCCTTATCAATTTTTTTCCTCTATTTACTTTTAAGAATTATATCATTAAATATCATCTCACATACTTTCATAATTTTGATTTGGGAATTTATATTCTTTAATTTCTTTTATATGATTCTTAATAAACTCAATTTGAAGTTACCAAATCTCATGTATTCAATTTCTTGCATAATTATTTCAAAATATTTAATTTTGAAATTAATATTTCATTCCACTCTAAATTTTTTAAAGGGAAATTATCCACCATATTTCCATAATATCCAACCAATAGTTGGTATAATAAGAGAATTCATGGGTTTTTATCAAAATGCTTTTTTTAAGAAATTGTATTTTTTTTCAAATTTTGTTTTTAAATCATTAATTGATTTTAAATCTGGATTTTTTATTATGGCATCTAATTCCAATTCGTATGCTCCAATTTTTGACAACACTGATTACTCATATTGGATGAATTAGATGTAATATTTCCTTGTTATTATTCCTTATCCCATATAGAAATGTTTATGGATGATTATTTTCCCACCATGTAATCTGAAGAAAAATAGACTCTTGAATATATTAATAATTTTGAATTGAATAACAAATATATGAGTTCCTTACATAGTGGTCTTGAAAGAAATTAGTTTAATCATGTTTAAACATGTAAAACTACTTATGATATTTAGAAATTGTTATAAGTAACACATGAAGGCACAAAAAAACTAAAGGACACCATATTAGATATTTATAATCAATATTTTGACTGTCTTACTATTCATTTTAATGAATCTTTTATAATAATGTTAATGAGACTTAATTACATCTAAAATTGTAGAAAGCCCCTCAGTGATGAATTGTATATAGAATCAATCATAAAGAAAATATTATGGGTGTTACCTAGATCATGGGTTCTAAAGTGATGACTATCCAAGGATCCCAATATGTGAAAAATATAGTGGTATGGGAACTCATAAACTCCTTAATGACATAAATAATAAAGAAGAAACATAAATTATAAAAGGAGGCCAATGAATCCAAATAAGTCACGAAAAAAATCACCTTCAAATATATAAATGATGAACAATACAAGGGTGAGGTTATTGAGTATGATATTCTTACTAAGAATATGTATAGTTACTTCGAAAAGAATAAAATCAATAAGAAATCTAAAAAGTTAAATCAAAAGGGATAACTAGAGTTACCATGCTATGAATGTAAAAACATAGGTCACATCAAACCATAATTCCCCGTATATTAAAAAAAGATCAAAGAAAAGTATAATGGTAAAAAATACTTTTAAAGCTTCTATATAGAGTGAAAGGGATGATTCCTTGGATTCAACTTCGCCATCCATATAAAGTGACTCATTCCCAAAGTGCCTTATAGAACATGTGATGAATACGTCAAGGTTAGTATTCCATTCCCTATTTCCTCCTCCTCCTCCACATCCTCCCCTCCTCATTCTTATCCTCTTTCTTATTCTTCTTTCTCCTCTAGTCACCTAAATTATGAAGACTCAAAATAGACTTGAAATAAACTAAAAATAAATATCATCAAATTGAGTCATTACATCTTGAATTCTAAAATAAAAATAATCATGTTTTTGAAGAAAAATATAATCTCTAAAAAATAAAAATATCTTCTCATAAAAGAAAAATGATACCTTTTCAAGAAAATCAAAAATCAACTGAATATCGATAAGATTTAATTAACCATTAATTATATAAAAATTTATCTTTTAAAATTAACCCAATTTGAAGAAAATTTATACCTAATTTTGTGTTCTAAAAAACCTAGAAAATATTAAATCGAATTTGGTTAATCCAATAACATGATCTCTTCAAAAAATTATTCAAAAAACGTTTTTGGTAAAGGAATTTCTCAACAATTGTTTTAATTGTTGTAAAGTAACTAGTCATTTAATCTATTAATGTGATTGAAAAATGTGTAATATTTTAATTATTATAAAATAACTAGACATTTTATTTATGAATGTGATTAAAAAATGTGTGATATAGAAGAAAAAAAGTCACTCCATAATATTTCTAATAATTCCAAAAGAAAATCCTCTAATGAAATTTGTATATTGAAATCTTTGTTAGCTAATGTAAGTGGACCCAAGTTTGTGTGGGTACCAAAATCTCCAATCATTTAATCTTGTGGGAAAAGATTATTCCAAGAAAACCCAATGAAGAAATGTAATACCTTTATTATGGTTTCATGAAACACATTTTTTGTGACCTCTTTAAATTTAATAAAATCAATAATTGTGAAGGAGGTCATATCCCCTTTAATGATAATTCAAGGTGAAATATAATCAGTGAAGCTACCATTATTTTTTCTAACTCGACCCTTATAAAAAATGTTCTATTCATAAAAGGCTTGAAACAAAATTTACTAATTATTAGTCGTGTGATATAATTTTTAAAATATATTTCAATTTTTTTGTAATTTTTTTAACTCAAGACTAAAACTTTTATTTATCACTTCAATATTTAAAAATGTTTATGTAATTAATATAAAATCTATTAATATAAAAAAATTCAAATGTTTGAGTGAATAAGTGAATGAGTCTTGGATTTGGAATAGACGCCTGGGTCATTGTAGCTCATATTATCTCATAATAATCAACTAATATCAACTAGTATAGGATCTTCTAAAATTTATTTTCAATAACGACATGATTTGTGGAGCATACCAACAAGGAAATAAATAAAAATCCTCTTTTAAATCGAAAAATTATATTTCTTATTCAAAATATATTGAAATTAATCTTCTTGAACTTTTTTGTGATAATAAAATTGAAATTATATGAGGTAAAACCAATAATCTCATTATTATTAACATAATTAAAAGATTAACATGACCTTATTTCATAACTCATAAAAGTTAAACTTACAAATCCTTACATAAATTTTCTAAAAAGGTTGAAAATTAAAATGGTTTTAAAATTATTTTGATTCAAAGTGATCATGATAGTGAATTTGATAAAAAGGATTTTAAAAAATTTTATTCTTAAGGATATACTCATTATTTTTTTACTTCTCAGCCCAATTAATAAAATAGGGTAGTTGTTACACATCATAATTTTTTGAAATATTTTTTTTCAAATAAATGTATTCTTTTCTGTTGGAATCACCTGTTTTGATAATCCCAAATCATGCTTAAACATTAATTATGATGTATTAAAACCTTGCATTAATCTTATTATTCTATGCTTAAACGTATTTTATTCTAAACAGTTCATATTCTTACTCTCATAACTTTACTGTAACAGCTTACAGTAGTATTTACATAAGTTTAGTATTGTTAGCTAACAGTCAGAGCTCTCTTTTCAAAGTCACAGTTACAGCTAACTGTCACCTTAAGTTACTGTTGCAATAAGTTAACAGTTACAAGGTTACAGTCGAAGACTAATACAAGCTTACAGTTACGAGTCTACTGCTATCTATTGACAAAGCTCACAGACGAAGGTCACAGTTACAAGACTTCTGTTCAAAGTTTTCTCTGCTCAAGTTCACAGTCGAACAAGTCTACAGTTGGAACAAGTTCGCAGTCGAACAAGCCTACAGTCATAAGTCTACAGTCAAGGTTACAGTTAGACAGCTTCTGTCGAATAAGTCTACTGATGATCGAGGTCTACAGTTGACAAAGGTTACAGTTCTACAAATTTGATGTTACAAGTCTACAGTTAGAAAGGCTACAGCTACATGGAGTAAAAGCTACCATTGCAAGCCTACAGACAGCAAGCCTTTGTTGAAGTCAACAGTCAGAAGGAAGTCCACAGTTGGAAGACCACAGTTGAAGTCAACAGTGACATGCATTCTCGACTCACTGTTTTAATTTCTTTATTTCCTACATTTAATCTATCTAACGGTCATATCATACATTTTGATGATTTGTCAAATATCTGATAAAGGTTGTCGGATGTCAGGAACCCGTACCTCGTACCTGCTGAAAAGAAATCTTTTCTGTCCCCTGTCGGGAGACAAATACGAGAAGACTACGCTGCCCAAAAAGAATGCGAACCAGAGAAGTGCGTGGTGGACGAAATATACCAGAAACACAAGAAGATAAAAACGAGTTCCATCAAGAACACAGAGAAGCACATAGACAATCAAGTATACTCGAGAAGTGTTCTGTGCATACAAGAAGAACCCTGAAGAACTTCATCGACTACATTCTCACTACCTGTGAACCTGGAGCATACGACACTCTGTTTCTCAAACAGAAACGAGAAGAGGACTCAAACTCTCTTCTGATCGAATACAAGAGCTACACTGAGATCACCAGAACCACTTCTAAACTCTACATCTCTTGTTCTATGATTCATTCTACATTTTGAGCAGTGTGTGTTATCTGCTGTATTAAACACACACACTGACTCCTGTACTTTCACTGGAGGATCTGTAAATCCTCATCAAATCTTTTTGCATCCCATTTCCCACTGTGGATAGTGGTAGAGGTCTTGTGACCTGGACAGCTTGCTGCTGTTGTTTGTTTTCCCACGAAGAACTGTGGTAGAGGTCTTGTGACCTGGACAGTGTGTTCACTGTTGTTAACCCCGATCCAGGGTGTGGATCATTCTTATATAAAATTTTGAGAGGACTAAGTCTCTGCTTGAGACTGAACCTCTTGGTTAATTCTCTGTGTTTATAGTTATACTCTATATCCATACTATACATATTTATTTCATATTCCGCTGCTATTACTTTGAAATATAATCTATCTTCAAAGCTACTTTGATAATTAAATTCGCAAGTGTTTATATTTGTTATAAATCAGTAAGTTAGTTTCAAAAGTTAATTTAATCATAAGATTACGTTAACTGAGAATTAATCAATCTTTGAGAAACTAATTAAACCTTTATAATCTATATAAATTCACTATAGTTTAATTTGTTTTTGAAATTGAGGGATTTTAATAGAAATTGTTTTTAACAGAAATTTTAATTGGGACTCAATTCACCCCCCTCTTGAGTGTCCACTCCGACCAACATTTGGTATCAAAGGTTTTGTTTATCTATGTTATACTTGCTCAAAGTTTTATTTTAACTCTCTGTTTTTAAACTGTGATTGTAGTTTTATCTAAACGATCTTAAATTTCTGTTAGTTCTAAATTTTATCTCTTTAAAACATTTTCTGAAATTTCCTTATGGATAATAGACTAGAAGGTGCTGCTACTAACAGGCCACCCTTCTTTAATGGTGTGAATTATGCCCAATGGAAGCTCAAAATGAAAATTCATTTGGAAAGTATGGGTTTTGATATTTGGACTGCTATAGAGTCTCAATACAAGATTCCAGAAACTGAAAGAATAACTTGGGATGAACCCACTAAGGTAGCTTACAATAATAATTGTAAGGCTGTGAATGCTCTCTACTGTGCTCTCGGAGATGAGGAATTCAATAGAATTTCTGCATGTAAAACTGCTTTTGAAATCTGGGACACCTTAGCTGTTTCTCATGAAGGAACAACTAATGTCAAGGAAATGCGGTTAAATACTTATACTATCAAATATGATAACTTTAATATGAAAGCTGATGAACCTATTTCTGATATGTATCTCAGGTTTAATGAGATAGTCAACACAATGAGCTCACTCGGAAATATTGTTCCAGCAAAGGAGCAAATCATGAGATTATTGAGATGTCTGCCTGATAGATGGAGAGGCACATCCGTTTCAATTAGAGAATCCTGTGATATTGGAACTTTGCCTGTCAAGGAGTTAATTGGTAAGCTGATGATGTACGAAGAAGAGCTCAAGGTAAATAAAGAGGAAGATGAGGAACCAAAACAAAAATCTGTATCTTTTAAGTCTACTGCATCAAAGAGCAAAGACAAGGAGAAAGTGCATATACCAACTGAAAGCTCATCTAGTGAAGACTTAGATTCTGACAGTGATGCCGAGATGGCACAAATAGCAAGGAGATTCAAGAAGTTCTATAGGAAGAAGAAGTTCTTCAGAAAACCAAACTACAAGGGTAAGTATGATAGACAAGGTAAGTGGAAGAAAGATTGGAAGAAAACTGATAAAGAAGAAGACATAGTTTTCTATGAATGTAAAAGGAAAGGACACATCAAAGCTAACTGTCCTAAGTTAAAATTCAAGAAGAAATATGAGTACAAGGACAAGAATTATAAGAAAGCTATGAAGGCCACCTGGAGTGCTTCAGAAGACAGCACAAGTGAATCAGAATCCAGTGATTCTGAAAGAAATCGTGCTAATATGTGTTTCATGACAAACACATCTGAGGTAACCTTAGACACTCCCACTTTAAACTCTTATTATTCTGAAGGTGAAGCAGAATCTGGTTCTGATTCTGAAAATCTGTCTAAAGATGAATTGATTGAATACTGTAATATGCTGGAAGAAACGTGTAATGAACTAAAGGATAAATATAAGTCTTTAAAGAAACATCATGCTCTTACTGCAAGTGTCAAGTCTGCACTTGATGTAGAAAAAGAGAAAAATGTTCAATTATTAAAGGAGAATACAGAATTGAAACTATCTAATGAACAACTTAGAAAGGACTTAGAAACATTAAAAAATGGAAAAGATACTCTAACTCAACTTCTAGGAAAGCAAGTTGCACCTAAGTATGCTACTGGCTTGGGATACCAACCTGGACAAAGACAGTTTACTAAAACCCGATTTATTAAGTCTGGAAAAAATCCTGCTAATTCCAGTTTTGGAAATTCGTATGCCTCAACTGGTTATTTAAATAGTTGTAGATCAAATAAAGTATATCTCTCTAAATCTGTTGCATCTATTAATTGTATGGGACCCATAAGACAAATCTGGGTACCTAAATCCTTGATTGCTAACATATCTGGACCCAAGAAAATCTGGGTACCAAAGTCATTCCCTGTCTAATCTGTTTTGTAGGAAATCTGTTTGAAAAGCAATTACAAGAAGGTATGGTACTTAGACAGTGGACGTTCAAGACACATGTCTGGGGACTATTCGTGCTTCAAAAGCTTAATAAAGGTTGATGGAGGATATGTCACTTTTGGTGATAACTCAAAAGGAAAAATCATCGGCTTAGGCCAGATTGGTAACACTGACTCAGTATTAATTTCCAAAGTTTTATTTGTTGATGGACTTAAGTACAACCTACTTAGCATTTCTCAATTGTGTGATGATGGTTTTAATGTCAAGTTTGAAAACAATTCTTGTGATGTTTATAATTCCAAAAATGCTTTAATATTTTCTTCCTTAAGAAATGAAAATGTTTATGCTGTTGACTTAAACACTTTAGCTAAACATAATGTTACTTGCTTAAATGCTTTTCATAAAGAGTCTTGGCTGTGGCATAGGAGATTAGGACACTGCAACATTCACTCACTTAGAAAACTCTCTAAGAAACACCTAGTTAGAGACCTACCTAAGCTTGAATTCCCAAATGACAAAGTGTGTAATCCCTGTCAAAAGGGAAAACAACACAAAGTTTCTTTTAAACCAAAGAAAGAAGTTTCAACTTCTCAACCACTTGAACTGGTTCACATGGATTTGTTTGGACCATCAAGAATTTCAAGTCTAAATGGGAAGCACTATGTTTATGTTCTTGTAGATGACTTTTCTAGATATACTTGGGTATACTTTTTAGCTCACAAAAGTGAAGCCTTCTCTTCCTTTGTTAAATACTCTAAGTCTGTAGAAAATCTTAGTGGACTTAAGATTAAGACCTTGAGGAGTGATCATGGTCGTGAGTTTGAGAATCAAGAATTTGAATCTTACTGCTCACACAATGGCTATGCTCACAATTTTTCTGCTCCTAGGACACCTCAACAGAATGGTGTAGTGGAAAGAAGAAACCGAACCCTGCAAGAAATTGCAAGGACTATGCTTAATGAGTATGACCTGCCTATTTACTTTTGGGCTGAAGCTGTAAATACAGCCTGCTATGTTATTAATAGAGTCTTGATTAGACCAGTTCTTAAGAAAACCCCTTATGAGTTGTGGAATAATAGGAATCCTAAGGTTAATTACTTTAGAGTTTTTGGTTGCAAAGTCTTTATTCTAAATACTAAAGATAATCTTGATAAATTTGCTCCAAAAAGTGATGAAGGAATTTTCCTGGGTTACTCTATGTCTAGTAAAGCCTATAGAGTGTTCAATAAGAAAACAAAATGTGTGGAAGAATCTGTTCACATCAAGTTTGATGAGACTGATCCACATGAGTCTAAAACTTCTCTTGAAGATATTGAAGAAGACCTGTCTGTTCTGGACCTAAATGACAAATCTAAAGAACCTGTAATAAAAACATCCAGTTCTGGACTTTTTCCAGAATCTTCCTCTGTGGAACCCGAACCTATAGATGAACCTGAAATCTCTAGTCCAACCTTTACCAAATCAACTAGGATTCTAAAGAATCATCCTTTAGATGCTGTTGTTGGTAATCTTGATAGAGGAACACAAACTAGAGCTTCTCTAAGAAATCAGGTTGAACATCAAGCTTTTCTTTCACAGCTTGAACCCAAAAATGTCAATGATGCTATCAGTGATGAATTCTGGGTAATGGCTATGCAAGAAGAACTAAATCAGTTTGAAAGAAACAAAGTTTGGGAATTAGTGGAAAGACCTAAAGACACTCTTACCATAGGCACTAAATGGGTGTTTAGAAACAAAGTTGATGAGTTTGGTAATATAATCAGAAACAAAGCTAGGCTAGTTGCACAAGGGTATAGTCAGGAAGAAGGAATAGACTATGAGGAAACCTTTGCACCCGTGGCTAGACTAGAGGCCATTAGGATATTACTTGCTTATGCTGCTCATCTGAATTTCAAACTATATCAAATGGATGTTAAAAGTGCTTTTCTAAACGGATATATAATTGAGGATGTATTTGTGGAACAACCTCCTGGTTTTACAAATCCCCATTTTTCTAATCATGTTTTTAAACTATCTAAAGCTTTATATGGTTTAAAGCAAGCTCCAAGAGCTTGGTATGATAGGCTCAGCTCTTTTCTTATTTCGAAAGGATTTACTAAAGGGATAGCTGATCCTACTCTTTTTATTAAATGGATTTCTAAAGATGTCTTAATAGTACAAATTTATGTGGATGATATTATTTTTGGATCTTCTAAAAATTCTTTATGTGTTGATTTTTCAAAAATAATGCAAAATGAGTTTGAAATGAGTTTAATGGGAGAACTCAAATTTTTCCTTGGATTTCATATCTTTCAAAATAAAAATGGTATTATTTTGAACCAAAGCAAATATATTAAAGATCTTCTAAAACGTTTTTCTTTGGATGGCACCAAAGGCAGTGACACACCTATGAGCACCACTTGCAAGTTGGACAGTGATGAAACTGGTGAACCAGTGGATCAAACCAATTACAGAGGTATGATAGGTAGTCTACTGTACCTTACTGCCAGTAGACCTGACATCATGTTCAGTGTATGCACGTGTGCTCGGTTTCAAGCCAATCCAAAAGAGTCTCATTTGACTGCTGTTAAAAGGATTTTCAAATATCTAAAACATACTCCCAATTTGGGATTATTTTATCCAAAAGGACAATCATTTGATTTATTAAGTTATTCTGATGCTGATTTTGCTAGCTGCAAGTTAGATAGAAAGAGCACCTCTGGAACATGTCACATTTTAGGCAAGTCACTAGTATCTTGGTGTAGTAAGAAGCAAAATTCTGTTGCATTGTCTACTGCCGAAGCTGAGTATATAGCTGCTGGTAGCTGTTGTGCACAAATCTTGTGGATGAAACACACTTTACTAGACTATGGATATCAATTCAAACATGTCTCTATAAGGTGTGACAATACAAGTGCTATTAACATTTCTAAAAATCCAGTATCTCATGCTAGGACAAAACATATTGATGTGAGACATCACTTTCTCAGGGATCATTATCAAAAAGGTGATATCACTCTTGAGTTCATTGGCACTGAACATCAGTTAGCTGATATTTTTACAAAGCCTTTGAATTCTGAGAGACTAAGTTACATCAAACATGAGTTAGGTATGATTAATTATATCACAGTTGAAACCTCACAGTTGAAACCTCACAGTTGAAACCTCACAGTTGAAACCTCACAGTTGAAACCTCACAGTTGAAACCTCACAGTTAGACCTCACCGGTGTACCTCACTGTTACATCTCTCTGTAGGCTGTTTCGCTGTTTAATCTTATTTTATTTTTGCGGGAATTCGAACCGTTTCTTTTCTTTATAATTTTATTCCTAAATCCCTAAATGATAAAAATTGAGAACATTGAACATATCTCAATCCACTCATCTCGACCCTTGCTCTCTCTCAAGCCCTAAACCCTAAACCTTCAACCGAACCTCGAAACCTCATTGAGTTCCAATGGCCAGAACAAAGCGACCCCCGACTGTCAACGAAGATGCACCAATGCCAAAGAGGACTCAAGTCGAATCTAGTGGCACCGGGAACGCCTCGATAAGACCTGTTAATCCACATCTGACTAAGAGAGAAATAGTTGCTGAGAAGGAGCTAAGTGAAGAGTGGATTCTATCGAGCAGATCGTTAGTGCTGGCAGTGCTTAATGAGCAAGGATGGACCGAATGCTTCGCAAACAATAATGGACCGTACTACCCGAAGCTGGTGAAGGAATTCTATGAATATCTACAGTTCGAGGAAGAGGATGATCAGCATAGACTGGTATCCAGAGTAAACAGTAATGAAGTCAGTTTTTCATCCATTGAATGGGCTGCATGTTTAAGAGTTCCTCATGAGGGTATTTACAACTACTATTCTGGAGCGGCTCCTCCAAATAGTAGAATCTTTGATCATAAGACGGCTCTGGAAGAACTTACAGGAAATGGCACAGTAAGAAAGATTATTGCTGCTGAAATGTGTGGAGAGGATAGGCTTCTGTTTAAGTTTATTCAGCATGTACTGAGTCCTAGAAGAGGAGATTTTGCAACTCTGAAGCACCAGGATATTTACTTGATGTACTTATTAAAACATGGAAGGAAGGTCAACCTTTGTAGGTTGCTGATGGCTCAGATGGAGGACATGATAAAGGCAAGCTCAAAATCAAGTGCCTTGTTTCATGCTAAACTCATTTCGGTAATGTTGAAAGTGAAAGGTGCAGCTGGAAGTCAGGAAGAGTTGATAGTGGCAAAGAACAGTGTATGTATCTCGAAAGTAATCTGAAAATTTATGAAGATCAGTTGGAATCCCTGGAAGAAATCATGGGTGAATGATGAGGAGAGAATCTATGAGAATTTTAGCCCTTCTACTCATCCCTCTAGACCGAGAGATAGGAGAGATCCAGGCTTAAAGCCTGATGAGTCTGAACCTGTATACTCAGATGATGAACAGACTGCAGTAGTTGGTGACTCTGCAAGAGAGAACACCCCAATTGATGAAGGGAGTGATCCTGATACTACTCACAGTCCTGTCAGGACAGTGACGTTTGGAGCAGAAAGCCCTCCAAAGGAACTACCTAGTAGAGAACCTATTCTAAGAGACAGTGAGACTGAGTCTACAGAAGAAGAAGAAGAAGAATCTCAATATTTTGTCAAGGACACCTCTGATGAGGATGATACAGTCGAAGCAGAAGAGGCTGGAGCTTTAAATGAAAATCAAGAAACTGTTGCAGAAGAAGTTAGTATGAGCCCTCTGATAGGGTATACAGACAAGTCAGTGTCTGGCCAGGAAGCAGGAGTGGTCTCTACTACTGTTGTCATGGAAGTGGTTGATGACCCAACAGAGAAGGAGGCTAACCTCACTACTGAACCTACAGAGGAAGCAAGTATGGAACCTGCTAGAGCTACAGAAGAGAACTTAGAGTTACCCAGAGTTGAGCAGATAGTAGAAAGTGTTCAGGAAGGACCTCCAAGTGAGGTGGAGCGTTTTGGTTCAGTCTCTGTACTGTTTGATATAGAAGGATGGACCTCAGATCCAGGATATATGGTGTTAGGACTCAATTATGAGGATTCAGATGAGGAAAACCAACCTCCAAGAAATCCAGTTATCCTACATAACAGCTCTCCAGTGTTAGAAACTGAAAGATTGGCCACCAAGGAAGACCTTGAATCCTTAAAGAATGAAATGAAGGAGACCATCAGACAGTCTGTTGCTGAATTGAAAACCAGTCTTTTTGATGAGCTGAAAAATGTAGAACAATCCTTAGAATTATCTCTAGGATGTGTTGTGGGAAGTCCAATCAAAGAAGTGATGGATGAAATGAAAGTGTTCCACACTCAAATTGAAAGCTGGACTGGAGCAGTAGTGGCCCTCAGACAATCAGTTGCTTCTTTAACTGCCCTGAGCAGTTCTCAGACACAAGTGGCCAGTGAGATTCGATACATCAAAGAAGTGGTCAAGCAGTTTGTGGAAGTATTTGAGGCTTTCAAGAAATCAGTAAAAGAACACTTTATCAATCAGGATGCTGTCATTCAGAAAGTGATTGGAAATCTGACTCAGTCTTTCAAGGAGACAGTGGCATTCTCAGTCAAGTCCCTTCCTTCATCTAGTTCTCTTGTGGACCTTGAGCAGTTTAGAAGCCTGCTCAGAGAAGAGCTTACTTAGGCCCGTGCAAATGACACATCAGACCTACAGATCCTTGCTACTACAAGAGAAGTTAGTGGCTTTGTTCGTGAGCACCTGCAGGCTGCTACTGCTTCTCAGGAGGCCATCAAAAGTAAAGTGGATTATTACTTTGATCGGATTTTTACCAAGCATCAGTTGAACAATCACTTCAAGCTCATGCTAGAAACTATGAAGCTGCCTCCTGTAACTCAAGCCTTCAAAGAACAAGTTAGCAAGCTACGAGAGTTGACCCCGGCTTTGGATAAATTCTTGGAAAACAAAGATGACTTCTTATCTGCCATGGACAGAGGAGGAAACATCATCATGGATTTCAGGAATCTGCTCCTACCTTTTCTTCATGTGGACTGCACACCTGTTATAGTTCCTCCTGCCCTACCTGTCTATAACCCCAGTGGTTCTTCGGTAATGTCTCCTGCTGATGCCCTCAGAAGTCTTAGACCACTGATCCCTCGGCAAGCTACTCACTACCGGCCTTCAGGAGCCTCTGTTGCTGCCCCTCCAGACGTTCCTGCTGCCATTCCTCATCCTGTTGATCCTTCACCTCCTGCTCCATCTTCTTCCTCCAAAGGAAAAGATCCCTTACCTCCAGATGAAGAGGATTGAGTCTGTTTATGTTTTTTTCTTGATAGGGATCATGTATTCACGTTTTGGGTCATGTACTGTACTCCTTATTAATACAATGTTTATTTTCTCTCTCTCTGTCTTTCTTTTTGTTAATCACAAAGGGGGAGAAATAGGGAAAAATAGATAGGGGGAGAAATGGGGAGAAATAGGGAAACTCAAGGGAGAAATGAACCTATACAAAGAGGAGAAATCCTTGCGGATTATACCTAATTTTTGTGCTCATATTGCTAATACTATGTTTTGCACACTTCTCTCTGATACTTCTATATTTCATACTGACATAATTTGTGATTATCAAAAAGGGGGAGATTGTTGGAATCACCTGTTTTGATAATCCCAAATCATGCTTAAACATTAATTATGATGTATTAAAACCTTGCATTAATCTTATTATTCTAGGCTTAAACGTATTTTATTCTAAACAGTTCATATTCTTACTCTCATAACTTTACTGTAACAGCTTACAGTAGTATTTACATAAGTTTAGTATTGTTAGCTAACAGTCAGAGCTTTCTTTTCAAAGTCACAGTTACAGCTAACTGTCACCTTAAGTTACTGTTGCAATAAGTTAACAGTTACAAGGTTACAGTCGAAGACTAATACAAGCTTACAGTTACGAGTCTACTGCTATCTATTGACAAAGCTCACAGACGAAGGTCACAGTTACAAGACTTCTGTTCAAAGTTTTCTCTGCTCAAGTTCACAGTCGAACAAGTCTACAGTTGGAACAAGTTCGCAGTCGAACAAGCCTACAGTCATAAGTCTACAGTCAAGGTTACAGTTAGACAGCTTCTGTCGAATAAGTCTACTGATGATCGAGGTCTACAGTTGACAAAGGTTACAGTTCTACAAATTTGATGTTACAAGTCTACAGTTAGAAAGGCTATAGCTACATGGAGTAAAAGCTACCATTGCAAGCCTACAGACAGCAAGCCTTTGTTGAAGTCAGCAGTCAGAAGGAAGTCCACAGTTGGAAGACCACAGTTGAAGTCAACAGTGACATGCATTCTCGACTCACTGTTTTAATTTCTTTATTTCCTACATTTAATCTATCTAACGGTCATATCATACATTTTGATGATTTGTCAAATATCTGATAAAGGTTGTTGGATGTCAGGAACCCGTACCTCGTACCTACTGAAAAGAAATCTTTTCTGTCCCCTTTCGGGAGACAAATACGAGAAGACTACGCTGCCCAAAAAGAATGCGAACCAGAGAAGTGCGTGGTGGACGAAATATACCAGAAACACAAGAAGATAAAAACGAGTTCCATCAAGAACACAGAGAAGCACATAGACAATCAAGTATACTCGAGAAGTGTTCTGTGCATACAAGAAGAACCCTGAAGAACTTCATCGACTACATTCTCACTACCTGTGAACCTGGAGCATACGACACTCTGTTTCTCAAACATAAACGAGAAGAGGACTCAAACTCTCTTCTGATCGAATACAAGAGCTACACTGAGATCACCAGAACCACTTCTAAACTCTACATATCTTGTTCTGTGATTCATTCTACATTTTGAGCAGTGTGTGTTATCTGCTGTATTAAACACACACACTGACTCCTGTACTTTCACTGGAGGATCTGTAAATCCTCAGCAAATCTTTTTGCATCCCATTTCCCACTGTGGATAGTGGTAGAGGTCTTGTGACCTGGACAGCTTGCTGCTGTTGTTTGTTTTCCCACGAAGAACTGTGGTAGAGGTCTTGTGACCTGGACAGTGTGTTCACTGTTGTTAACCCCGATCCAGGGTGTGGATCATTCTTATATAAAATTTTGAGAGGACTAAGTCTCGGCTTGAGACTGAACCTCTTGGTTAATTCTCTGTGTTTATAGTTATACTCTATATCCATACTATACATATTTATTTCATATTCCGCTGCTATTACTTTGAAATATAATCTATCTTCAAAGCTACTTTGATAATTAAATTCGCAAGTGTTTATATTTGTTATAAATCAGTAAGTTAGTTCCAAAAGTTAATTTAATCATAAGATTACGTTAACTGAGAATTAATCAATCTTTGAGAAACTAATTGAACCTTTATAATCTATATAAATTCACTACAGTTTAATTTGTTTTTGAAATTGGGGGATTTTAATAGAAATTGTTTTTAACAGAAATTTTAATTGGGACTCAATTCACCCCCCTCTTGAGTGTCCACTCCGACCAACATTTTCAATATTTTTCATTACATAAAACACTAAGTTTATCTTGAATTAAATGAAAAAATAAGTTTATATTTCAATATATTTAGCACCAAGTTTATATTGATTTAAATGCAACACTAAGTTTGACTTGTGTTACACACATCACTGAGTTTAGCTTGCGTTACACGGAACACCATGTTTAAATGAAACTTGACATACTATTATAATATTATATTTAATATGATTATTATAATATATCCATGAAAATATAGTGTATAAATAAGATTAAATAAATAATTGAAATATATTAATTACACATTTATAAAAAATTAATTCTTCGATGAAAAATTAATTATAAATGAAAATAAGAACCATTTAAAAATAAAGGAAATCATTTTCTAAAAAAATATTTTTTTGTATAAAATTTTTATATATATGTTATTCAATATAATATATAAAATTAATTTTATCGGTTTTATAGAAAAGGGATATGAATAAAACTAGTTTTATGCTTAAAAACTGTATTTTTCTAAAAACTGATTTTGACTCCTTTTGTGAACTTATTTTAAAATTAATTTTTGTCACTTTTAGAAAATTTATTTGAGAAAAATTAATTTATGAAATAATCATGTCAAAATTATATGATGGTGAATTTTTTGAAATCTTATGAGAAGATAAATTTTTTAATGAATAGTGAAAAATATTGGTTTTTTATTTAGAATTTTCATTATTTTAAAGAATATAAAAAATTAAAAATTTTAAGATAGTTTTAAAAGTAAAATTAATAAAATTATATATTTAATAATCCAATTTAGGTCACTATAATTATTTTTATATTGAATTTTTATATAAATGTTTTTTAAACTTTTTAATATTTTCTCTTTGAAAACCTAATTTCTCACCGCATCTGTGGGATTAATATTAAATTAAAATTTTCCACTTATGGAAATAAAATTTTGAAAAATTAATTAAATATTTGGAATAATAATAATTTATATTATCTAATAAGGTAAAATTATTTTTTACCATAATAAATAGTAAAAAAGTAAAAAATTACTTACCACGGTTAAGGTTAAAATGGGTTTACCGGGTGTTTAGTCTAAAAAGATAAGGTTTAAAAATGACTCAATACATTTCCAAAACATATTTTATGGAAATATTTCAACCTTATATATTATAGGTTCTATAATAGACCATTTTGGAGCCTATTTTTATGTGAAAAATGAGGGCACACCTCTTTATTTTTTAAAATTACAAGTGTGCCACTCACCAGACTTATAAAAGGCCACCCCTCTTCTCTCCACTTAACAAATTAAAAACCCATTGGTTTGTAAAATATTTTCCCAAATAAATTCCCAACTTATATATTCTCAAAATAGAATAATTTGTTTTATAAATCCTACCTAAGAATCCTTTTTTTTTTCAAAACCAAAAGATGTGTTCTGAAGAAGAGGCAACATCCCTAAACGAGCATTATTTTATTTCTTCCTCCACCTCATTAAATTTTTATTAAACCAATAAGACATGAGAAAATTATTTTATTAAATTTAATTAGATTTTATTATGATAATTTAATAATCTAAACCT
The DNA here is from genome assembly GCA_963277665.1 of Viscum album. Classification (NCBI taxonomy): domain Eukaryota; kingdom Viridiplantae; phylum Streptophyta; class Magnoliopsida; order Santalales; family Viscaceae; genus Viscum; species Viscum album. Next base: position 215,187,049 of record OY728163.1, read on the forward strand.
TTCTCCTCTTCCATCAACTAGGTCACAAAATCATCATTTGCGTGTACAACAGACTACCACCTCATGAATAGAGGCTATTCATTTTCCATCACCACCTCTCATGGATGGATATAATAATGGATTTATTGTTTATATATGATATTTATGATATTATTATCCTTATATAATAATTATATCACATATTCCTTCTTATTTTCTATTTTATGGAAATACGATAACATCATTCTTGTGTATGGTGGACTACTGTCTTGTGAAGCGATGTGTTTCATTCACGCTTTACATGGAATGCAATAAGGAAATTTTTAACAAATATCTGTGATATATATGAAATATAAATGATTTTTATGGTAATTTATTATTTAATTTTTTTTTCTTTCAACCCATCGAGAAAATGGAATCAATGTTCATGTATATGTATGACCTACTGTCTCCATGAATGATGTATTTCATTTTCTATCTATAAATTTCATATATTTATATAAATAAATATATACTAAATATATATGATATTTATATCATGGTTAAAATTATTTTTTATGATGGAACCATGATTAAAGTAAGAGGAACAAAAATAAAAAATAAAAATCTATATGAAAAACAGAGCAGTTATTAACCATAACGTGATTTTAACAAGGAATTGTTGATAAAAGGGTAATAAAAGGTCACAAGTAAATCATATATAGTATGATATATATTATTTTGGTTATATAATATATTTATAATAAACTTATATTTAATAAATATAATGGTTTAACATGTATGAAAGAAGCCAAGACTTAATGTAAGGGATTTTCGTCTCACCTTTATTTTCTGTGACAAATATGCCATATTCACCATGTGTTCCTTTTATGTGGTGTATATAATGCCGAGGAATTTATTTTATGATTATTCTCCTTAAAATTATAACAATTTACCTATATTTTTTAGTATATCTCTTTCATGGTTTTTACGTTATAAAAGTTACAAAATTGGTAAGGGTTTTATGATACAATCTCACCATTTTTCGGGATTGTTTGTATTTACACTTCTGATGTTAAAATATTATGACCCATATATCAAGAAACTCATGAAATTTATTATATTATTATTATGTAATTAGAGTACATGTATTAACTTAATTTATCTCTCTTTGTTTTCTTATAAGTTTGGAATAATGTTATTATGAAAAATCATCTTTATTTCTCTCTTTAGTGGAAAAACCTTTTTCTTCCAAAACCATGTTTTCCAAAAATGTTTTTAACTTTCATGAACTAGGAAGGGTTGACATCTAAATTGAAACCCAAACTAATCCATGATAAAGTCAGAGAGTATTTCATGATCCTCTCATGTAAGCTAATAGCAGCAGGTATCAAATATATCATGATGATAATGATTTAGAGAAAAAAACCATGATCAAATAACCAAAACAGAGCACACAACATAAACCAAAAATAACTAAATCTCAATGATTACATAAAGATGATTCACATAATATAATAATTTAACAAACTAGAAAACAAAAATCAAAACTAAAACCAAACTAGAAAAACATGATCTCTACATGACCTCTTTGTCACCACCAACCACAAGACCAACCTGGTCCAAAAGCAACCCAAAATAGAAACCTGAACCAACAAAGCAGCTCAAGTATAATAATTCTAACTGGAAAAAGTAGGGTATAAGCATAAAAAAATTAGTAGTTAATCACCATAGAGTACATACATTTACGTTACCAAAATAGTATAGAAACACTAGATTGAAATACATTTAGAAAATAGGGTTTTTCCATTTTAAAGGACCCAACACAACTTTCTACTTTTAAATTAACAGACACCACTTTCCACATTTCAATTAGATTTAAATTTTAACACCCAGTTTAAAAACCCTATACAAAATAGGAGGAACTAATCGAGGAAATTAAATAACTATGAGAAGAATAAATGAAATAGAACAAGAATTCAATATTATAATAGTAAATAGCCATGCGTAATAGAGTAAAATAGAATATAAAGATAGTGATAATGGTAATTTCCTAAACATATATAAAAGAAAAACCTAAATGTACTAAGTTAGGAGTCACCTGTCATCATAGGAAGTATCTCCATAATTAATAAAAAAATACATTATCTAAACTATCCTCACCAGTGGAAAATCCCACTTGGACTTTTAGTAAATACAAGGGGTAACAACCCATCTAGTTGGGGTCGATAAGAAACCATCACTCGACCCCCAAAATGAATCCTATTAATCCCATGATAATTGTATATAGGGAATAGGGAGGTCAATACACATGTTTCATAACACAATAACCCATAGATGCCAATGTGCATGCCTATCCCAAACATCGACACCACCCATGAAATGAACCTATCATTGGAGGGACTACCATAGATGTTCCTATCACACATCAAACCAACCAAAGTGAAAACCAGGCCATCAAATCACAAGAGTTTTAAAACTAAGTTTCAAAACATCATAATGCACCAACTATGCCTTTAAATTTCTAAATCCCAATTCACTTCTAAAACCATTTTCAAAATCGAGGAGATAACATATAACATGCTATAAAAGTTTCAATTTTTCTTCATTACAATTTAGTTACCAAACCACATTCCAAGGTTCCAAAATGGACAATATATAGGAAGAAAATTTGAAACCACCCTTGAATCCATTTGATACTAAGAATCCATTAAAAAATCAATGTTAGTTTTAGAGGATTCATTTGAAATATAGTAGAACAATGTTTTGAAATCCGAGGTTGAAGATGAATTTCTATAAAAACCATTATCATTTGTGTGCCTATCCATATGTACACCTTGTTCATAAATTGATGTGGCCACATCCAATGACACAACTTTAGCGAACCATGAAAAATATCTAAAGAAATATTCAAGGAATCAACACTTTTACTACACATATAGAACCAACCAACAATGTCACCACAACTCACACAAAAAGAATCAAATCACAAAAAAAATGAAATATCAAAACATAATCAAGTCCAAACACAACACAAAACTTAATTTTACCTTCAAATTCCAAGTGTAATTTTATCAAGCACCTTTCATACATATGCATATAGGAATAATTAAGAACCCCCTTTGAAAAACATTTTTTTTCTAATTTCCCATCATAAAAACACCTTAACAATTCACACAATCACATCATTAGCATAATAATAACTTTTTATAAATTATTCAGAAACACTAAAGAATCAAATTGAATGTACTGAAAAGGAAATGTATAAAAACACCTACCTCAACAATGTATGGATGTAAAGAAACCTTTATAAGAGTAAGAACATGTACCAATAGACTATTCAAACACCATAACATTCAATAAAAAAAGATACACATCAATAATAACCTCTAGGATTTGACCAAGATATAAACCACCAAATAAAAAACCAAGGGGCCAAGGGAGAAGGAGAAAAAGAGGATAAAATTAGCCAAAAATCCCAAGGAACTCACCTTAAAACCTTATATAAGATTCAAACATGGAAGGAGATAAAGGGAGGAGGGTTTTAGGGTTCCCCCTGGTGTACCTAGGTCGAGAAAAAGAGGAAAACACGAATTTGGGTTCAAAATAAGAGGAGAAAAGTGGGAAATTTAATTTTTTAAAAACCAAGGAAACTCACTTGGTTTGGATGCATGATTTTTCAAATAATGCTCCAACTATGAGCACCACACTATAGATGATGGACACCTTCATGGCCTAACCACATAGTTTGGGATACCATGTGCAAACCATTAAAAATGGATTTGTCAAATTGTAGAGAAACCCAGTATAATTTCAAGACAGTTTCTTCTAACCATGTGATAGTTGTCTTCCTTGTCTGATAAACCACCTAGGAGCCACATGGTTTTTCTTGGGCCTCACACGGTTTGGTAAAAACTATGACAAAACTGTACACAATGCCAAAACACACAAAAAAACTCAAAAACTCAAAAATTATCACTAGAAAATCGACCTGAACTTCTTCCAAAAGATCCAAAACCAAGAAATATTAAAATAAAAGAAAAACCATGGTCGGGGTGTGATAATTATCCCCACCACAAAATCCTTGTACCCTTAGAAATTCACCTAGACAAATGAGAACCAAAATTCAAACTCTAAATTGAATGAAAAAATGAGATCATGAACTGTAGGGTGACCCTTTTAAATCATAAGTCACATCCAACCGACTATAAGGAAAACCACAATAAGAGAAACCGCACAGAAAAACAGGAGGTTTCTCCCCACCACAATAAAAAAGATAGTATTGAATGTCACTATAGGATACAAAAATAAGATTCATGGTGGGTCTCCACACCATTTAAGAACTTTCCAATGTAGAAAAAATCTTCATAGATCTACATGGAATACCCAACATGAACTAAAACCCCTAACCACCAAAAACTCCCAAATCAAACCAAAAACCTCTAATACGAGGGAAACCCACAAAATAAACTCGAACCAAAAAATTAAATGAACCACAATTCACTATTCACTCAAGACACTAGCATCTATAAAATGATAAAAACCCACAACCAGAACGAAATCACAAGAGGAACAAACATTCCAAGCTCAAATATACAAAACACCACCACCATACTCATGAGAAAGCCAGACTATCAAACCTTTTTCATAAAAAGGGAACCCAAAACATGAATGGTCTTTCAATAGATGAAAGAAAATAAAATTGGGGAAATATGAACCATATCCAATATGATGTTGGAGAAGAAACTAAACCATGGTTACCCACACCCCCAAAAATTATTAAATACATAAAAGATCTACTTCAAGGCCTATGGATAGAGTCTTGATGTCTTGAATAATATTATACTCCATAGTTAGGAGCTACAAACTACCAACTATGACATAATTTTTTAGAAAATCCACTTATAAAACTTCTCTAGGTTACCCAAATCACCACATCATCGACAATCCATCATAGGATTATGACAAGATGTCTTTGAATGCCCAAATCGGCCACAATGGAGGCACATGAGTGAATGGTTCGACAAATGAGAATCTGGAACTGAAAATGAAGACTCCTTAAGTACAAGTCCCTATAGAATTCTCACCAAATAGTGAAACTAGATATATTCTTTATATAATTAACAGATCCATTTAAAAATAAACCCACACCATCCAAAACCTATCAAAAATGAAACTCACAAAAAAAAAATATGAAATAGGGAAGTAGTTTCCAAGAGAAAACTGGCCTCATGATCTAGTAGACCATACCCTAAGAAATCATCAACTACTAGGAAGATCTTGAACCTAGTAACCGGGCTCCACATGAGTCATTAATCTAAGTAAGCCCACCATACATCATCGGTTCACCTCTATTGTCATTCCCCATCCACACACAAAAAATCAAAAACAACATACTCAAATCCCATACCACCACTAGAAACTTGAGGCTCATGAAGAGTAAGAGTTCATGACTATCTTCTCACACCTACCTCTTAAGTTCTAACTATCCTATCTTCAAACTACCTGATGCCCAAAATAATAAAGAGATTCCTTAGATATAATTTCTTCACACACTAGGTGGGGATTCCATCCAAACTGAAACCCAACACAGTTCGAGATAAGGACTAAGAGGCATTCCTGATTCTCTTGGGTGGGCAACTAGCATCAGGCATCAAATATATCATGTTGGGATGTATTTAGCCTAAAAACAACCAGGATCAGATAACCAAAATAGAGCATGAAACATAAAAAAATAACTAAATCTCAAAGATTATATAAATAATATTCACATTCCACAACAACTAAAAAAAACTAGAGTCCATAAATCAAAACTAAAACCAAACTAGAATGAAATGATTTCCATGTGACCTCTTAGTCACCATGAACCACAAGACCAACCTAATATAAAACAAACCCAAAATATAAATATTAATAAAAAATATATATTTATTCTATATATGGTAAGTGGCCTAAGTAGGGTGTGAGAATAAACAGATCATTATCACCATAGAGTCCATACATTTATTTTCTTGAAACAATCCATAAACACTAGTTTGAAATACATTCAAAAAATATATGTTTTTGTCATTTTAATGGACTAAACACAGATTTCCTTTTCTAAAACAACACACAACACTTTCCACTTTTCAAATAGATTTCTATTTTAAAACCCATTTTAAAAACCCAATATTAAAAGGAGGAATAAATCTAGGAGATCAAACAAAAATTCCAAGAATAAATGAAATAAAACAAGTAGGAAGATACTGGAAAAGTAAAAAACCATATGCAAAAGAGTAGAACATATCATAATGATATTAATCACGAGAATTTAGAAAACATATCTAAAATAAATACCTGGATGTACTCAGTTATGACTCAACTACCGACATATAGTGCGACTCGATATTCAATAACCAATTGGTTGGTCTAAACTAGCCACACCAGTGACACATCCAACCTGGCCTCTTAATAAATCCAAGGGGTACAAACCGTCTAATAGGGTCAATAAGAAATCATCACTAAACCCTCTAAATGAAGCCTAGAAATCCCATGATAGTAGTATCTATTGAATGGGTAGGTTATCACATGTGTTTAATAACCTAATAACCCAAAAATTCCACCCTTCATTCCTAAAACAAACACTGACACCACATATGTGATGACCCTATCCTTGAAGAGACTACCATAGAGGTTCCCATCACACATCAAACCATCCAATATGCCAACCAGACTATCATGTCACATGAGTTTCAAAATCAAGTTCCAAAACATCACAAATTACAAACCAATGTTTCACATTTTCAAATCCCAATTTATTTATAAAAACATTTTTAAAACTGAGGAGATAACATACAATATGCTCTAAAAGTGCCAAATGGGCCTTCATTACCAATTATTTACCAAACAAAATTCCAAGGTTCCAAACATGCCAAGATTTAGAAAATATATTTGAAACCACCCTTGAATCTATTTTAGATTAAAAATCTATTAATAAATAAAGGTTATTTATAGAGGAACCATTTAAAATAGGGGATTCTAAGAAGAGAAGAAAGAAGATGGAACAGTGTTTAGAAATCTGGGGTTGAAGATTAATTTTTATAAAATCCTTTATTATTTTTATCCTTATCCATATGTGAAACCAATGCATAAATTGATATACCCACATCAAAAGGCAAAAATCTAGATAACCATTGAAAAATATTCAAATTACAATATAAAGAATCACTAATTTCACTAAATATATATCACCAAGTAAAAAATTCATCACAACTCATACAAAAGGATAAAATCTTAAATAAACCAAACTACTAAAACAAAATCAAGGCAAAAAACAACCCAAATAGTCTATTTAACCTTTAAAGGCTGAGTGGAATTTTATCAAACAACTTACACACACACACATATATATATAGGTATAATTAAAGAACTACCTTTGAAAACCAATTCTGACCAATTTTCTAACATGAAACATCTTAAAAATTTACACAAACACAACATAAGAATGATGAGGTCTTTTATAAATTATTGGGAAACACTCAAGAATCAAATGGAATGTGATGGAATGAAAATGGATAGGAAAACCTACCTCAATGTTGTTCATATGAAATGAAGACTTAGAAAGATAAATAACATGCCCCAATAGATAATATACACACCCTAACATTCAATAAATAGAAGATACACAAAAACCATAACCACTAGGGTTTATCCAAGAGGGAACCCACCAAATAAAAAACCAAGGGATCAAAGGATAAGGACAAGGAGAGGATGAAATTGGACAAAAATCCAAATGAACTCACCTTAAACCACTATAGGAGATTTAATCATGGAATGAGAGTAATGAAGGAGGTTTTTCAGGATCCCCCTCTCATGTATAGGTCAAGAAAAGGAGGGTAAACTTGAATTTAGGTTAAAAAATAAGATGGAAAAGTGGGTAATTAAACTTTTTAAGAACCTAGGAAACTTGCACAGTTTGGATGCATGGTTTTACAAACCATGCACCAACCATGTATACCCCACTATAGAAGGAATAAACCCGCATGGTGTAGCTGTATAGTTTGGGAAACTGTATTCCAACCCAGAAAATATATCTATCAAATTGTGAATCCTCCCATCACGCTTGTCATGTGGTTCCTTATAACCATACACAAGTCACACACCTTATCCTAGAAACCACTAAGGATCCATTTTATTTTTCTTGGGCCTCACACAAATTGGGCCAAACCGTCATCAAGTCATGCACAGAGCCAAAACACACAAAAAACTACAAAAATATAAAATTATCTCCAAAAACTTGACCTAAAATCCAACAAAAAGATCCAAGACCAAGAAATAATAAAATAAAAGAAAAATAGTGGTTGGGTGTGTCATTAACATTATTTAAATTGTTTTTTTACGAAATTTTACCAATGTTTGACTTTTTACAATTTTTTTGAAAGGAATGTTCATTTTATTTTACAAATAATTTCCATTTTTATTTTACCAAAAAATATGGAAGGAATCTTTGTTTTAATGTGTATAACTTGAGTGGAATCCCCCCCCTTCATGACCATTATTTTCTTTGAATATTCCTTTATAATATTTGATGTTTATTTTCAAAGAAGAGTATTTTCAAAATGTTTTATGTTTTAAAAAGTTTTTTCCAAGAGGAAAGTATATTTTTATTAAGAAATGTTTTAAATGATTTTTAAAACTTCCTTTATAATTTTCCAAGTTTATTTTTAAAGAAAAGGATATTGAGAATGTTTTATTCGTTAATTTTTTTTCAAAGTGGAAAGGATATATTACTTAAGAAATGTTGAAAGTGGTATTTCAAAATAAATTTCCATATAATATGACATCCTTTGATGTTACATATTTCTTACTGAGGATATGATCCAATTATACCATTCTTATTCTTTCTTTGAATGGTTTTTTATGATGGAATTATTTTTATGAAATCTTATTCTCTTCCATGGTTTACACCATACAGAAATAATTATAAAACCTAATTATTTTTACTAGTTATACTATGGTTGAATGATGAAATGGTAATGAAACTTTTCACTTTTCCACAAATTATAATATAATGAAATTTTTATGAAAATCATTTCATTTCATGGGTTATGATATGTTGAATGTTAAATAATCTTGTGGCATAAATATTTATAATTTTTGTTATTTTATGGGTGGGACATATATCTCCCTCTAATGAATTGGGTAAGGATTTATATATCATGAGATAAAAATGGGGAACAAGTTTATGGGATTGATAAACTATAGGAAAAAAGTGATTTCTAATCCACTATGGGAAATTGGTGAGTCCTCATCGACTATGAGAAATAGGTGTGTCTTAATCCACTATGTAAAATAGGTGTGTCTTAATCCGCAATGGGAAATATGTGATGAGTCCTAATCCACTATGTTGATGGTATTGGTAGTTAGCCTTGAAATATGAAATATGTTTCAATATTTATGATGGTGACACACTTATGACATGATCTTATGTTTCATGGTTGATTTACAACAATTTCTTACTCATATAGGCCATGTTTTCTAAAATGATAAAGTTTTATACCATGAGTCATGTTTATGATCTATTAAAGGTTGGGAATGAACTTCATAAGATATTTTCATGATAATATACCCTTATAATTATATTATTCTTTGATAGAATCATAGATTGATATCCCTTATGTTTAACCTAATTGAGCATCTGAGCTTACACTTTCTTAGGTTTTCATTCTCAGGTTATGAAGAAAGTCTTAGGTAGGGTATGCCTAATAGGACCACTATGTGATACGTTCTTTGTGGGAGATGTTGAAGATATTTCATAAAATAATAATATTTTGTTCCTAGTTGAAGTGCACTGTGTTGCATTTGTTGTCAATGAGGCATGTTGTTGTCTTAGAATGAATGGATTACAAGGAGGTTCAATATGTGAATGAAAAAGGATGTGATGGTGTTGGTAAGGAAAGGAGAATGGCCATGGTACTAAGATGCATGTCACTTAGGAGATTCACTAAGTGACATAGGATGTTGTGGTTGAAACATTCTCTATGAATATCAGACGATTGTAGAACTGATCTTAATGTTTCAATACTTGTATCAAGATGATACTAAGTTACACCACTCGAAGAATGGATGATGATGGAGCATCATCATAAAATCAGACGATTGTTGAGCTGTTCTTAAAGTTCCAAGAACTTGTATCAACTGGATACAATGTCACAACAATGTTTGAAGACCATGCATTGTCATAACAATGCATGAGGAGTTGAAGATGATCCATCCACAATCTCTAAGTGGATGAAGTGGATTAATGAAGTCCATTCACTATCACTGAGTGCATGTGAATTTGAAGAAGTTCTAACTTGATCTCTGATTAGATCAATAAAGAACTTTGATGAATATGTTTGATTCAACAGTTCGGTTGAAGAAGAACCTTCAGGAATTCCATTCCTAAGTGATGAATAAATGTTGAAGAGAATTGGAGGAATTCTAATGAAGAAGAATGGCTTAGGGGAAGAAGTGGCATTTGACATTTTCACTTGGTTACTTTGTATTTATACAAAGTCCTAAGTGTTTTACTTAGCCAAAAATAGCCACCAAGGAAGGCCAGCTGAGGGTCATCACCCAAGGCTCATGTGGGACTCGAGGTCACCACGCCCATGGGGAACCCTCAGGCCAAGGCAGCATATCCCTGAGGCAGGAGTTCGGGGCCGTGTATAAGCCCCGAGGCCACGCGGTGATGAAGCCCGCGCAGCGTGAGCGCGAGGAGTGCGCCCGAAGGATGCATAGTGGGCGCCAGTGGCGCGCCCGAGTGGCAGGGGTGGGCGCAAGAGCGCGCCCGCAGAGAGAACCCGGTACGGGGCAGCACCGGGAGGGGAGAAGTTCAACTGAGTTGAGGATGGCACACGATGTTTGATAAACCGCGTGGAAACCGGCCTTCGTTTCGATGTGGGACGCGGGATTTTGCCGCGGAGCGAATCCTGGCCGTCCGTATCATCGCGCGTTCGATCTCCGCCGCTCATCGCATCTCGCCGCTCGAGATCTAATCGCGGCCGTCCAAAGATCTGATCCAACGGCCTGCGAGGCATCTCCTTCCTTGAGCCATGCCGAGGCCTCCCCGCGCATTCCCGCAGCCACCTTCAAAGCAGGCGCCTCCCGACAATGGAATTCGAGTTCCCAGCCACCTCCGATCAAACCGAAGTGTCCCTCGTGATCGTCTGGCCACACCGAACATGTCCATGCATTAAAATGACTCTGCATGTAACAAATGAGGATTTCGAAGTTCGGCCGAGGCAAGAAACGCTGCCGAGGCCGTGAAGGGTTTATACCTTTGCATGGATTGGAAGAGAAGAGGCCGTGCATGCGTTCTAAGTCGCATGCACGTAGAGAAAAATAAAAATAGAAGAACCCACGGAGAACCAAAGAGAAAGTTCAAGATTTGAAAAAATCTTGAAGATCCGAATACTTCGGGGATTTTAGATTTATCCCACGCGGAAGTTTTGAGGCCTCTCTGCCTATAAAAGGAGATCCCATGCTCTCGTTTATTTTTGATGATGTTCTTGTTGAAGATTTGTGTCCCGTGAGAGCCCTCTGCCTCGCGAAGACGAAGCCCCGCGCACACTTGCACGGTGAATTCCCTTGCGCACTGCTCCTTTGCGCGACAAGAAGAAGAGGTTGGGCTGCTCCAACTTGCGCGCTCCCTCTGTGCACCGCGGCCCCCTGCGCGGTAAGCAATTGTGCGGCAGTGGCCACCCGAGGCCTTGCGCGCCTTGCACCGGTTGCACCCGAGGCTTGCGTGACTGGTTGGCAGTGCACACTTGCGCGCTTGCATCAAGCCCTTGCATGACATTGTTGAAGGAGAGGGGCTGCACACCCTTTCACGACGCCTTGCACCCATTGTATTTGCGAGAAGAACCTACGGGCAGTAGATGTGCAATGGAGGAGGCCGAGACCACACATTGGTGTGTGTGTGTGCACAAAAGAAATAACAAGGCCGAGACACCTTAGTTGTGTGCAAGAGAAGGAGGCTTTGTGCTTTGTGTGCACAAAGAATAAAGGAAGGCCGAGGCATAGCTTGGGGGTGTGTGAAAAGAGTGGAGGCCAATTATACACTCATTGTGTGTGTGCAAATCAAAGAACAAGTTGTGTGTGCAAAACAACAAAGTGGCCGAACCTATGTGTGTGCACTAAGTGAAGTGTGTACACACTTAGAAGAAGAAGAAGAGAATACTCACACAATGTATAACACACATTTATGTGTGTAATCAAAAGGAATTAATTGTGTGAAGTTCAAGGAAGGTGTGTGCTTGAAGTGATTACACCCTTTGTGGGTTTATTGCACCAAGAGAAGGGGAGTGCATGCTTACATGCATGCACGTGCACACGTGAACAAAGCCAAATCAGCTTGTGTGCATCTGAGTTGTCCAAGACCATAAGTTCTTGAAGAAATTGACAAGCCATGCAGTCAGTGCATGAGGATGAAGAGATTCCATGCACTCAGTGCATGAAGTTGATGTGAACTGAGACTGGACCAGACTGAAGTTAAAGACATCAGTTGTCTGAGTATTCAGTAGTTGGAGAGAAGCCAGGTCATCCTCAGAAGAAGGAGATAAAGCCTGAGCAAGACGAGAAGACCTGATCAAATCAAGTGATCAGAGGTACAGAGAAAGGCCAGCAGTCTTTATCCCAGACTGCTGAAGATACTTGAAGAAGCTTAAAGTGAAGAAGAGCTACTCTTGCGACTCGAGGAGCCAAGAGAAGACCCTGTGGGACTCAGGGAGAAGAAGTCTTCAGTGGGATTCTGGAGCAGGCCATTGGGACTCTGGTAACACTGTGGGACGCAGTATAAAGACCCTCCTGTGGGACTCAGGAGAGATACAATGGGATGGTGTATCAACCATTGTAATACTAACAGATTATAATGGAAGAAACCATGTTGGGGTGTGTAACCAACATGGCAAGGACGTAGGCCTTTGGTGCCGAACCTTGCAAATCCTTGTGTCCAGTGCCTTTACATTTACTGCATCATTCGTGGAAAGGTGAGAGATACAAGAAGAGTGGATCGAGGCCTTAACAAGACATAGAGGTTTAATTGATTAAGAATCAATTAGTAAAAAGTTTTAAAGGATCACTGATTCACCCCCTCCCCCTCTCAGTGATTCACACTGATCTGGGAACTTCAATTGGTATCAGAGGGAGGTTACCTCTAAAAGATCCAAGGGAGTCTTTATGGAGTGCAGATTTGAGGAAATGAGTGACCAGCCTCAAATGGAGATATCTGCCAAGACTCAGAAAAATAGAAAGAAGAAACAGGCAAAGAAGATAAAGAATAAGGTTGTTGCAATCAGAGAAACTCCTTCTATGGAAAGAAATGTGAAAGTCACATCAGATGAAAATTCCATTTATCATTCTTCTGATGAAGCCTGCTCTAGCTGTGATGAAGATGGAAGGAACAATGATCTTCTAAATGCAATCAAATATCTTCAGAAGACAGTCCCCAAGGAAGTGGCAATGTGTATAGCTACAGGCCTCCTTGATCTTCAAGAAGAAAAATTACAGCTAGAAGATGAAACCAATTCTCTGTAAGTCCAATTGGCTAAAAGGGTTGGCATAACCAACACTCTCAGAAAGCTGGTGAAGGCTAAAGATGAAACAATTTCCCTTTGCAATGAAAGATATGAAGACACTACTGAAGAATTGCAAAGAATCCTTTCTGAGAAAGAATTATTTATGATAATAGTCAAAGATGTTGTCCATGCACTGGAAAAGAGGCACAAAGTGTCAATGGTTGTCAGAGATGCTCAACTAGAAGACAAAGTCAAAAGGGTGAAGGAGCTTGACAACTCATTGCTTGAAATGAATAAGGTGCATGAATACCAGATGATACATCTGGAAGAGAAATGGGAAGGAAAGCTAAGAACTGTTGAGGATGAGAAGAACTCCCTTAACATGAAGTGTTTAGAATTAGAGGTGATATTGAAAAATCTGCAATCACCCAAAGCTGAATCCTCCCAGTCAGCTGAAAGTAGAAATGTTGCTACACAAGTGTGCATTGAGAAGGATGATTCCAAAAGGAGGACATCCTCTAATAAAAGGGAAACATCTTCTAAAAGGAAGGTACCATCCATACAATCTTGTACTAATGCTTCTAATTGTGTTTCCAAAAAAAGTGCAGGATGGAAGAATAATTCCAAACAAGTATGGATGAAGAAGATGAAGAAAGAGAGCTCTCCTGAAACAGCACAACAAGTCAAGACAAGTACCCTACAATCAAAAGGACTCAAGAGGTCAAGATTTGTGGGTCAATGTTGGTTTTGTAATAAGTATGGACACTGTTCAAAGGATTGTTGGTACAATCCACTAAATGTCAAAGCACAAAGGAAGCCCATGCCAAGGGGGAGCAAGCCAGAGGAAAAGAAGCAGCATCCACAGGTCCAGAGACATCTCTTTACTGCAAATAGATTTGGATTACTTGAGAACATCTGGGATGATTGCAAAAGTGGTCAAAAAGATACATGTCAATCTCCAACTGTATCCAGAGCTCAAAAGAAGAAAAGATCACAGAACCTGGCTCAGAAAGAAACCTTGGGAAGCAAACAGAAGAAATGTGACAATGCTCCCAAGAAGATGTTGAAAAAGGAAGATAAGTCCTTGGATTTGAAATCCAAGAAGGGTGATGCATCCAGAAGGACCACCAAGAAGAAAACATGCTTCTACCGTGGAAAGAAAGGCCATACCATGGATCTTTGTAAAGAAGCCATGAAATTCAATAGAGGCAGACTGGACTCAAACAGACAATCAATCCAGAAGAAGCAGAAGGGATTGGTTGAAAATAAGTTTCCTAAGAAAGGTGTCTTAACAGTATCAAAAGAACCATGTGGAATTTCCAAAAATGAGGCCTCACTTCCAAATGACTTGTTAGTCATATGGCCTAATCAGTTGCAACTTGCCAGAGAACTGCAAATAGCTGAAGATGAAGCACTGGCAATTGCTAAGGAAAAAGGGAAGAAGAAGATTTCACATGAAGATGTGTTGAGATCCACACCAGCACAATCATCATTGAAGATCAAATGTGCAAGTGTGAAGAAAGGTGAAAATGGGACATCTCGGTTGAGAGAATCATCTCAACCTTGTTGTTCACATTGATGAACCAAGGAGGTTCCATATTATTCCCTTATACATCTGGTATTTACATGTGCTAACATTGCAGGGAATTGAAGATGATGATCATTCTCATCTGGAGAGTGGTTTAGACAGAATGGAGTGCACCCCTGGAGGGGGAGCCAATCTGAAGAAGATGGGATTCTTAGATTAATACCATCTTGAGAAAAGTGAAGGTATTCCAATCATACTTTCATCCCTTGTTTCTTAATTTTATTCATCATGACAATTAAGGGGGAGTATTGATTGAAGACAAATGAATGAAAGGGGGAGCTTTATCTTTGCACCTGAACTTTTTGATGTGTTTGGTAAAGTATGTACAGGATTTAGCAATTCATTGATATATCTGAAAAATTTCAAACCCCTGAAGCATGATCTCACATGTACAGTAAATTTTGGACAGCATTGAGTTCCTTGGTTACATCACTCTTGTTTTCTACACTGGGTTTGCCCACGTAGACTTAGAGTTGATTTACTGAAGGTTCTTTGCTAAAGAGAACATGTGACATCATCCCTCTCTTAGTGTTTTTCAAGAAAATACTATTCGAAGGGAGGAAGAGATATTTTGGAAGAGAGCCACACCACATCTTTGCATTTGATTGACAATAAGGGGGATAAAATATTGGCACACATATTGACCCATTCATATGTGCAGAAGTAGTGTATTGACAACAAATACAAAGGGGGAGATTGAAGTGCACTGTGTTGCATTTGTTGTCAATGAGGAATGTTGTTGTCTTAGAATGAATGGATGTCAAGGAGGTTCAATATGTGAATGACAAAGGATGTGATGGTGTTGGTAAGGAAAGGAGAATGGCCATGGTACTAAGATGCATGTCACTTAGGAGATTCACTAAGTGACATAGGATGTTGTGGTTGAAACATTCTCTATGAATATCAGACGATTGTAGAACTGATCTTAATGTTTCAATACTTGTATCAAGATGATACTAAGTTACACCACTCGAAGAATGGATGATGATGGAGCATCATCATAAAATCAGACGATTGTTGAGCTGTTCTTAAAGTTCCAAGAACTTGTATCAACATGATACAATGTCACAACAATGTTTGAAGACCATGCATTGTCATAATAATGCATGAGGAGTTAAAGATGATCCATCCACAATCTCTAAGTGGATGAAGTGGATTAATGAAGTCCATGCACTATCACTTAGTGCATGTGAATTAGAAGAAGTTCCAACTTGATCTCTGATTAGATCAATAAAGAACTTTGATGAATATGTTTGATTCAAGAGTTCGGTTGAAGAAGAACCTTCGGGAATTCCATTCCTAAGTGATGAATAAATGTTGAAGAGAATTGGAGGAATTCTAATGAAGAATAATGGCTTAGGGGAAGAAGTGGCATTTGGCATTTTCACTTGGTTACTTTGTTTTTATACAAAGTCCTAAGTGTTTTACTTAGCAAAAAATAGCCACCAAGGAAGGCCAGCCGAGGGTCATCACCCAAGGCTCATGTGGGACTCGAGGTCACCACGCCCATGGGGAACCCTCAGGCCAAGGCAGTATATCCCTGAGGCAGGAGTTCGGGGCCGTGTATAAGCCCCGAGGCCACGCGGTGATGAAGCCCGCGCAGCGTGAGTGCGAGGAGCGCGCCCGAAGGATGCATAGTGGGCGCCAGTGGCGCGCCCGAGTGGCAGGGGTGGGCGCAAGATCGCGCCCGCAGAGAGAACCCAGTGCGGGGTGGCACCGGGATGGGAGAAGTTCAACTGAGCTGAGGATGGAACGCGATGTTTGATAAACCGCGTGGAAACCGGCCTTCGTTTTGATGTGGGACGCGGGATTTTGCCGCGGAGCGAATCCTGGCCGTCCGTCTCATCGCGCGTTCGATCTCCGCCGCTCATCGCATCTCGCCGCTCGAGATCTAATCACGGCCGTCCAAAGATCTGATCCAACGGCCTGCGAGGCGTCTCCATCCTTGAGCCATGCCGAGGCCTCCCCGCGCATTCCCGCAGCCACCTTCAAACCAGGCGCCTCCCGACAACGGAATTCGAGTTCCCGGCCACCTCCGATCAAACCGAAGTGTCCCTCGTGATCGTCTGGCCACACCGAACATGTCCATGCATTAAAATGACTTTGCATGTAACAAATGAGGATTTCGAAGTTCGGCCGAGGCAAGCAATGCTGCCGAGGCCGTGAAGGGTTTATACCTTTGCATGGATTGGAAGAGAAGAGGCCGTGCATGCGTTCTAAGTCGCATGCACGTAGAGAAAAATAAAAATAGAAGAACCCGCGGAGAACCAAGGAGAAAGATCAAGATTTGAAAAAATCTTGAAGATCCGAATACTTCGGGGATTTTGGATTTATCCCACGCGGAAGTTTTGAGGCCTCTATGCCTATAAAAGGAGAGCCCATGCTCTCGTTTATTTTTGCTGAAGTTCTTGTTGAAGATTTGTGTCCCGTGAGAGCCCTCTGCCTCGCGAAGACGAAGCCCCGCGCACACTTGCGCGGTGAAGTCCCTTGTGCGCTGCTCCTTTTCGCGACAAGAAGAAGATGTTGGGATGCGCCAACTTGCGCGCTCCCTCTGTGCACCGCGGCCCCCTGCGCGGTAAGCAATTGTGCGGCAGTGGCCACCCGAGGCCTTGCGCGCCTTGCACCGGTTGCACCCGAGGCTTGCGTGACTGGTTGGCAGTGCACACTTGCGCGCTTGCATCAAGCCCTTGCATGACAGTGTTGAAGGAGAGGGGCTGAACACCCTTGCGCGACGCCTTGCACCCATTGGATTTGCGAGAAGAACCTACGGGCAGTAGATGTGCAATGGAGGAGGCCGAGACCACACATTGGTGTGTGTGTGTGCACAAAAGAAATAACAAGGCCGAGACACCTTAGTTGTGTGCAAGAGAAGGAGGCTTTGTGCTTTGTGTGCACAAAGAATAAAGGAAGGCCGAGGCATAGCTTGGGGGTGTGCAAAAAGAGTGGAGGCCAAATATACACTCATTGTGTGTGTGCAAATCAAAGAACAAGTTGTGTGTGCAAAACAACAAAGTGGCAGAACCTATGTGTGTGCACTAAGTGAAGTGTGTACACACTTAGAAGAAGAAGAAGAGAATACTCACACAACGTATAACACACATTTATGTGTGTAATCAAAAGGAATTAATTGTGTGAAGTTCAAGGAAGGTGTGTGCTTGAAGTGATTACACCCTTTGTGGGTTTATTGCACCAAGAGAAGGGGAGTGCATGCTTACATGCATGCACGTGCACACGTGAACAAAGCCAAATCAGCTTGTGTGCATCTGAGTTGTCCAAGACCAGAAGTTCTTGAAGAAATTGACAAGCCATGCAGTCAGTGCATGAAGATGAAGAGATGCCATGCACTCAGTGCATGAAGTTGATGTGAACTGAGACTGGACCAGACTGAAGTTAAAGACATCAGTTGTCTGAGTATTCAGTAGTTGGAGAGAAGCCAGGTCATCCTCAGAAGAAGGAGATAAAGCCTGAGCAAGACGAGAAGACTTGATCAACTCAAGTGATCAGAGGTACAGAGCAAGGCCAGCAGTCTTTATCCCAGACTGCTGAAGATACTTGAAGAAGCTTAAAGTGAAGAAGAGCTACTCGTGCGACTCGAGGAGCCAAGAGAAGACCCTGTGGGACTCAGGGAGAAGAAGTCTTCAGTGGGATTCTGGAGCAGGCCAGTGGGACTCTGGTAACACTGTAGGACGCAGTATAAAGACCCTCCTGTGGGACTCAGGAGAGATACAGTGGGATGCTGTATCAACCATTGTAATACTAACAGATTATAATGGAAGAAACCATGTTTGGGTGTATAACCAACATGGCAAGGACGTAGGCCTTTGGTGCCGAACCTTGTAAATCCTTGTTTCCAGTGCCTTTACATTTACTGCATAATTCGTGGAATGGTGAGAGATACAAGAAGAGTGGATCGAGGCCTTAACAAGACATAGAGGTTTAATTGATTAAGAATCAATTACTAAAAAGTTTTAAAGGATCACTGATTCACCCCCTCCCCCTCTCAGTGATTCACACTGATCTGGGCACTTCACTAGTCTCAAAAGACACAATACTATTGTGGTCACTGGGAGTGTATTTTTGAAATATTTTGAATATTCATCTAAAAAGATGTGATATTTATGTATTAAAAATCTGGGTTATTATAGTTGATTTAAGAGGAAAGGTTTAGTTAATAATTTGAAAATAGGATGATAAAATTTTAGTGAAATACCTATGTATATTTATAATGTTATGTCTAGGGATATCTATAAGGATAAGTCTAAGGATAAGTAAAAGTATAGGAAAATATCTTATAATTTTGGAAGAGGATAGAGAAAGTGGTTTCCATGAAATTACATCCACATCTAGATACTAAAAGTGGATTTGGCTCTGGTACAAAGGTACCTAGGGGTAATAACTCTAAAAGGTCATATTGATATGGACTTGATTGTCAACTAGTGAATGGTAATGGGCCTTGATGCACACCTAGTTTAACACTCCCAGGTGATATGCTTTAGAAATTAAAAAAATATTTAAAAACCATCATGAAGGATTTAAATAATGAACATTAATGACATCAGATAAACCTAAGGCTTCATAGATTAAAAATAAGGTGTCGTGATTTATATATCCTATAAGTGTTTTTTATTGATTATTTGGTTCCCCACTATGATTATTGTTTCTCAAACTATGCGTTTTGATTTTAGTCAATGGTAGGAACCAGAAGGAACTCGATCAATGTTGAATGTGATAGAAAATGTGTTGATGAGAAACAAAATGGGATGAAAAATAGAGTAAAGGATATTGTGATTATAACAAATCAGTTATCCTGATATATGATTAAAAACTTTCACCTTAACCAACTCTTGGACTCACCAATGAAGAGAAGGATAGATTTCATTGAAAGTTTAAGCAGTAAAGTTGAGAGAGGAAAGAAGATTCAGTTTATTATATGTCAAGAATGTGGGAAGAAGCACCCAAAAGGATATATTAGAGGAATGGTAATTTGTTTAGAGTGAGGAAAAGAAAGAACAAAATCAAGTAATTGTAGAGGAAAAATGACAAGTTCGGTTAATGAAATGGATGATAATAATGGTCTCCTTAAGATATAATCGATAATTGAATGTTTAAAATGTGGAAAGTTATGGGTGTTATTAAAATATATGTCCTAAGAGGGAATATCATGAATAAAATCGATAAGGTGGTATGAGTAATGGTTATGCTGTTGATGATGAGAAGAGTACAAATGAAATATGAAAGTTATGGGGTGTTATAATAGTATTGATTATGTTAAATTTGAGAAGCATGATTAAATTGAGGTTGATGAATGTTAAGATAGGATTAATATTTCATATTATAGGAAAAAGGTATTAAGAAATAAGATGATGAATCCTAGTTAATGGTTTGAGAAGGAAGTGAGACTATTGAAGTGTTTATATATTGGAATTCAATAATTATGTTATATGAATCATGAAATATATAAGGATTGTTAAATATAATTTTTTCATTATGGATTTGAAAAAATATATTGAATGGTGATGATGAACTAAAAAAGTGATTTATTATAAAGGGGATATTTTGATTAAGGGAAGATAACCCTTAATATTTTCCCAATGTTGAGAAAATGGTGTTTGGATTGGATAATGAGATGATTGATATGAATAAAAAAAATTGGATAGTAATGATGAACTTGGAATTGATTAATGATTTGTGAAAAAGTGGTTTATGGTATAATTTATGGAGTTTAAAACATTATTGTATTTATAGAATTTATTCAATAATATATGGTTTTATTCAAGGAATGAGGATGTTTGTATGTTTTCATTACAATTTAATGGTAAATATGATTATTTCCATAATTCATGAAAATATATGACTAAGGTATTTACATATATTGTATATGATAATAAATATGTAATTTATGATATTTGGAGGATTAATATTAAGTTTATTTTGATAAATTTAGTGTCCTTTATAAATTTTTAATTTTAGATAGGTTATGAGGTTAACAATTTATGGAATGGTTTAAGTAGAATTTTGGATGAGGTTTTAGTGATTAATATAATAGTTCACAAAATAAATATTTATACATGACTTTTTCTCAACATTTTGTTTTTGATAATGACTAAAGATAGAATAAATGACTTATCATTCTTTTATGGATCCTATTTAGTGATTTATAAATTAAAATTTAATCTCTTAAACTAAGAAATAAAGTAGAAATTTATCAAATAACAACCAAATGATGAGATTGTACTTATGAAATAGAATGAAATCAAGTAAGTATATATTTTCTTGAAAATTAACCTACATTAGGAAAATAATATTTAAATAAAAGGATAAACATTTAACTTCATTTTTTATGAATGAATGGTCTTTTAAACTATCATGTATTTATGGATTTGAGTTTGTTAACTTTAACCTAACATGTTATCTATCACTCTTCATTAGTATTTGGGTGTCATTTTTATCTTCTATGTCCATGTTTTCACTTATATCCTATGTTATCATATTTAGAGACCCAATATGTGTTATTATAGATGACCTTCACACATCCCTTTATCTATTTTCAAGAGATAGATTGATTAAACTTTTTTACAATGTGGGTTCCCCACAAATGGATTTTAAAAATTTAAACCTTTTATTAAAAAAAAAATAGAAATTTTGAGGATTAAATTTATTTAAGGGGGTAAAATTTAACCCCCTCATATTTTTTTGAAATATATTTTTTCAAATAAATTTAATCTTTTTGATATTTTACGTTACATGAATCACCGAGTTTATCATAAATTACATGAAACACTGAGTTTATATTGAGTTACACAAAAAATTGATTTTATCTTGTATTACATACAACACTATGTTTGGTTTGCATTACACACATCATAAAGTTTAGCTTGCGTTACATGCAACTCTGTGTTTAAAAGAAACATGACATGCTATTAGAATTTTATTATTAATATTATTATTATCACCTAGATTTTGGAATGGATGGTATGATTAAGATGAACTAAATTATGGAAATATATTCTTTACACATTTATATAATATTAATTATTTTATTAACAATTAAAAAAAAATAAAAATAAGTACCATTTGAAAATAAAGGAAATCTTTTTCTAAAAAACTATGTTTATACCCACAAATGTGTTTTACATCAATAAATTAAAAAAATAACTTTGGGTGATTTATTTTAATGAAATATTTATATTATATATTAACTAAAATATATAAAATTCATCATATGTGTTTTATAGATAGGGGATAATAATAAAAATAATTTTATACTCAGATAATGTATTTTTAAAAGCTGTGTTGACACCTTTTGTACGCTTATTGTAAAATTAATTTTTATCACTTTTATAAATTTTATTTTTTAAAAAAACTTATTTTTTTAAATCCTCATGTCTAAATAATATTAGGGTGAATTCTTTATAATTTTATAAGAAGCTAAATATTTCGTTGAATAATGAAAATTACAATTTTTAATTAAAAATTATCATTTATTTTAAAGAATTTAGAAGCACAAAATTGTTTTAATATGGGTTTAAAAGAAAAAACAGTAAATTTATATATCCAATAATCCAATTTAGGACATTGGAATCATTTTCATATTTAATTTTTTTATAAAAACTTTTTAAACTTTTGAATATTTTTTCATTGAAAACCAACTTTCTCATCACATCTGCATGATTAATTTTAAATCAAAATTTTCCACTTCTGTGAATAGAATTTGTAATAATGGATTAAATATTTATTACTATAATAATTTATATTATATAATATGGGAAACTTAAGTTTTGAATATAATGAATAGTAAAATGATAAAAAATTATTTATCGCGATTATGGTAAAAGTGAGTTTACTGGGGGATTAAATTAAAAATATAAGAGTTAAAAATGACAAAAAAATTATACAAAAACATTTTTATGGAAATATTTATACCTTATATCTTATATTCTAAATAATTTAATTCTTTGATCCTTGTGTAATTTGAATAACATGGCCACACGTTTTTCTTTTCAAAAATTACATGTCTGTTACTCACCTCACTTATAAAAGCGCGTCGCCTCTCATCCCATCTTCACACTTTCAAAACTCATTGGTTCAAAAAATAACTCCCCAAATAAATTCCTTAAATTCCCCATATCATCCTATAATAATTATTTTGTTCATAAATTCATAATAGGTATCCTTTTGGTGAAAACCAAAAGAATTTTTCTGAAGAAGTGGTTACATAATTAATCGAGTGTTTTATTTTATTTATTCCTCCACCAACTTAAATTATAATTAAACCATGACTATAAAATAAAATAAGTATCTTAAATATATTTATATTTTATTATGTTAATTTAATAACTTAAATAATTTTTTCCATCCATCAAATGATTCATGAAATCACCATTCCTGTGTACGGTGGACTACCGCCTCATGAACCAATGTTACTTATTTTACATCACACCCTACAAAGACTTGATATAATGATTTTTTATATGATATATTTGTTATTATTATTCTTCTAGAATCATAATATCACATATTACTTCTTAATATCCATTCTATGGTAATATGATAACGTCACTCATACGTACAACATGCTACTACCTCGTGAAGCGATGCGATTTATTCACACTTTACATCGATGGTAATAAGGGTAAGTTTAATTTAGATATGTGATATATATATAACATAAAAATAATTTTTTAATATTAATATATTATTTACCTTTCTTTCTTTCAATCCCTCAAGAAAATGGAAAAAAACTTCATGTGTATGTACAACCAACTATCTCTATGAATTGAGTATTTCATTTTCTATATCTAAATATTATAGATTTATATAAATACATATATACTGATTATATGTGATATTTATATCATAGTTAAAATTATTGAGATTATGGAACCATGATCAAATTAATAGTACTGAAAATAAAAAATGAAAACATACATGAAAAACAAATAAGTTATTACCCAAAACATGATTTAAAGAAGGAATT
This sequence comes from Viscum album, assembly GCA_963277665.1. Lineage (NCBI taxonomy): Eukaryota > Viridiplantae > Streptophyta > Magnoliopsida > Santalales > Viscaceae > Viscum > Viscum album. The sequence continues at coordinate 215,211,110 of OY728163.1, forward strand.
ATTGATAGACGGGTAAAAAAAGTTCATAAGTAAATCATAAATGGTATGATAAATATGAGTATGATTCTATAATATATGTATAATAAAATTATATTTAATATATATGTGTTTTTAACTTGTAGGAATGAATTCAAGACTTAAGGTAAGAGATTTCTGTCTCACTTTTATTTTCTGTGAGACACTTTCCATATTCACCACATATTTCTTTTATGTGGTATATATACTACCCATAAATTTATTTTTTCACTATTTTTATAAAAATTATTGATATTGGAATATCTATTTTAGGACATTCCTTTCATGGGTATTATAGTACAAAAGTTACCAAAAGCGGTATGAGTTTTATCATACAATCTGATCATTTATCATGATCGTTTATGTTTATGCTACATATGATGAAATATTTTGATCCATATCTCAATAAACTCCTCAAATTTATTATAATATGGTTATAATATGAGAATAAATGGTTTAAATTCATTTTAATCTCATTATGAACTTAAGAGTTCAAAATAATGTTATTAAGAAAAAGCATCTTTATTTATCTCTTCGTCCAACAAAAGTTTTTCTACCAAAAATTTGTTTTATAATTTTTTTTTAAAATATGTTTTTAAAATGATTAAAATTATTTTATAAACACATTTTTATACATTTTTTAATTTTCAAAAAATAATTTAAAATGAATCTTAATGTTGTTTTCCAAACAATTCTCATTTGGCTTTTTCTGAAAATTTTAAAGAAATATTTGTTTTAACATGTAAAATATAAATAAAATTTACCTTCATCATATACATTATTTTATTTAGAGATTAATTTATAATTTTCCAATGTTTTTTAAAATAAATGGAATTTCAATTTTTTTTAATTTTTTAATTTTTTTTTAAAGTGGAATTGATATTTTCTTCAAAAAATGTTTTAATTGATTTTAAAGATTCCTTTATAAGTTTCCAAGGTTATTTTTAAAGATTTTTTTATTTTTATTTTATGTTTTAAAAAGTGTTTTTCAAAATGGGAATTATATATTCCTCAAGAAATGTTCCATGTGATACAAAAATAATTTTCTATCTAAGATGACATCCTTTTATGTAACTTATTACTTACTAGGGATATGATCCAAGGATACCATTCTTATTATTTATCTAAATGGTTTTTATTTATGATGGAATTATGTTTATGAAACCCATTTCTCTTCCATGGTTTACACCATGAGGAAATTATTATAAAACACACCTCTTTTTATATGATAAACTATGATAAAATGATAAAATGATTTTGAAACTCATTTCTTTCCCACATGTTATGATATGATGAAATTTTTATGAAAACCATTTATTTTAATGGGTTATGATATGATGAATATTTTATGATCTCGTGGCACACATACATATGATTTTCATTATATTAAGGGTGGTTATCATATCTTCATCCAATGCATTGGGTAAAGATTTATATCTCATGAAATTAAAATGGGAAATAGTTCGATGGGATTGATCCAATATGAGAAATAGGTGAGTCCTAATCCACTATGGGAAGTGGATAACTCTTGATCCACTAGGCAGAATTAGTGTCCTAATCCACCATGGGAGACTGGGGAATCCTAATCCCCAATATTAAATAGGTGATGATTCCTAATCCACTATGTTGATAGTATTGGTAGTTAACCTTTATATATGGATCAATACTTATGATTAAGACACACTTTTATAATATGATATTATGGTTTATGATAGATTTATGATTATTTCTCACTCTTATAGGATATGTTTTTAGAAATGATAATGTTTTATTCCATGAATCATGTTTATGATCTATAACAGATTGGGTATGAAATTTATAGGTTATGTTCATGAACACATTCCCTTATGATTATATTATTATTTCATATGATCATAGATTGATATCTATTTTGTTTACCCATACTAAGAATTTTATCCTCCCCTTTCTTATATTTCCTTTTAAGGTTATGAAGAAAGTTTTAGGTAGGGTATGCCTAAGAGGAGTACTATGTGAGAAAATCATTGTGTGGGATGTTTAAGTTCATTAATGAAATAAGTATATTGTGTTTATAGTCTCCAAAGAAACTAAAATATTATGGTACTTTGTCATGTATTTATTTAATGTATTGAATATTGATCTAAAAAGATGAGATATTTATGTACGAAAATCCCGGGTTATTATAGCAGTAGAGAGGTTAAATATAATAATCCAAGAAATTGTTCAAATCATTTTAAATGAATTTTATCTTCAAAAATATTTGTATGATGAGGTTGTGAATACTATATGCTATATCATTAATACTTTTATTATTAGTAATTTTATTAAGAAAACCCCAGATAAGATTTGGAGTTATAAAAAACATAAGGTTTTATTTTTAAATGTTTTTGATTTCAAATATTTCATTATAAAAAACAAATACAATATTGATAAATTTTATTCTATATCTGATGAAGGTATATTTATCATGAAATCTAACTCAATAAAATATTACCGTGTCCTAACTAAAATAAATAAAATGTTGGAATAATAAATCCATATTGTTTTTGAGAAATATTTTCAAAAAATATTCCTCAGAATATTTTTCAAAATTATTTTTTAAATAATACTTTTCAAACTAATGAAGTTTAAAAAGAAAAAATATATATATTTCAAATAATTTTCTTAAAGTTTTTATAAAATATAAGAAAATACCCTTGAAAATTTCATCATTTATTTACAAGAAGGAACTCACAATCATTTTTTTAAAAGGTCAAGTTTCAAGACCCATTTATTGAACATAAAAAAGAACACCTCTTTGAAGACTAGTAAAAAGATGGAACCCATTTAAATCAGGAGAAAATTCCTTAAAAAACAAGACACCAAGGTCATGATGTTCTCGTAAGTACAAAGTGAAGTAAACATCAATGAAAGAACTAGAGAAATCCTCATCTCCCTATCATCAGACATTGAAAAAATTTGTTTAGTCAAAATAATTCATCCCCCTCTATGCGAAGAAGTTTCAATATCTTGGTCAGAACAATGTGTCAGAGCACCTTGCTAACCAATAAATACATGTGAAAGAGATCCTGATGAAGGGTTCCAACACACCCTTCTCTCTTTTTATTTACCCACCCAATACAGAATACAAGAAACTAATAGTAATGTAAAACTAATATGATGCAAAAACTATCACATTCCTATTTTTTTAGGAATTCCTTTATTTTTTTAGTCATGCATTTTTTATTTGGGTTTCCTCTTGAGTTTTTAGAGAAAAGTGGAGATTTTGTGCTTGATAGTAGGTAGCGCATGATTTTTTTACAGTTAGGATAAACCATGCGCTCTCCTCCAGGAAAGCATGGGACCAATTTTAATTTTTGACAGTAGAGACCGCACAATTGGGACACAGTTTTGGAAAACCAGGCAGATTATCCTCCTAGATAGTGAGGGATTCATGGTTTTCATAGGGTTTGGAGAACTATGCGGGCTAACCATATGACTTCCCATGGTATTAAAAAGTAGGAACTAACCTTTCTGACCTCTTATATTTTACACAAATTCAACTCCCATCCACCCTATTCAGGATTTTCTGTCATGGGAGCCTCTTCTAGGATTTCTTGGACCTATTTCTCCTCAACCTTTAGGTGTTTTGACCTCAATTATTTAATAAAAAATTAAGTAATTTGTTTCCCCCTTGATTTCTCCCTCTTTATAAGGTTTTTATTCCATCTTTCTTGAGTTATTATTTCCCAATGGGTTTCTAGACCTAAAGAGAGTTTTATCTTCTGATATGGGGTGAAATATTGATGATTGTTGTTTGATCTTACCTTTATAGGGTCTTGTGGGGGTGAGATTGTGGTTTTGCACTAATTTCTAGAATTTTTCAAGTGTGAGGTAAGTGGTTCCATGATTTTACATTATTAGATGATTTTGATATGATTTATTAGATTTATAAATGTGTTTTATCCATTGTTTGTGTGGTGTGAAATATGTTTTGTAAAGGTTTTGAGATATACATGGGATGAAAACGGATTTTATAAAGGAAGGTGGTTGTATTATATGTGTTTTTTGTTGTGGTGTTTCCTAAAAATGATTTATTCCTTGTGTGAAATCCATGAAATGTGCTTTCAAAGAGATTTAAAGGTGAATTTTTTTTGGAGGTAGGTTTTCCAAAGGAAATGGGGTTTTTTTGCATGTTGGCTATTTTTTTGTGCACCTTAGATGTGTCTTTGAATTGTGAAAGTGATGATAAGAATGTTATGAAATGGATTTTATGTGATTATGAATTTGAAAGGGGATTTTCCCATGGAAATGGTTGGATTTCATATGTTTCATTCTATTTGAGTTTTTTAATGGGTTTTATAAATTTTTCAAGTGGTGTGAAATGGATTTCTAAATGGTTTTGGTGTGTGTGGAAAATGGAAAGTGGTCTTGTCTATGGAAAAGGGGTGGTTTCCATGTGAATTTCGATTGTTGGATCAATGTGAAAAATGTGAAAGTAGTGATTTCATTGTGTTCTTGTGATGATTGGAATGTGTATGTGAAAGTGTTTATTTATGTGATATGTGAAGTGGAATTTGAGAAAAACGTGAATCCCAAGTATATAGGTGGGAAAACTATAACTAGTACACTAGTTGATTAGGAAGTTGTTGAGGCCCATATTCATCTAGAAGGACTGACAGTTACAATATTAACTAAACATTTGATATGATCGAAGACCACTAGACCTTGGGAAACATTCCCCTCTAGTGGATCATTCATTGTAATGTTGTTGTTATTGCCTTATATTTTGGATACCACCAGATCTTGGGATGTATTCCCCGCTAGTAAATCTTACATGGGAACACTATTGGTAGTTGATTTGGAGGATTTTGATCACTGAGGTACGAGGTTCATAGTGTCCCACTTGTGCTAGTTATCTATAGTGATTTTCCCATGGTTCTATCTTATGTCATGATGCTTATGTGATGTGGTCCTAGATGTTTACATATGATATACCTTGTGTACATTTTTATTTGAGGTAATATTATTGTTAAAAAGGTTTTCCTTTAAATAAAATTGTTTATCAAAAAAGTCTTCATTAAAATGTTTTCCTAGAAACGTTTCAAATATTCTTATAGAAATATGCATGTTGATTTATCATCTATTATTATAAAATGGAATCTTTCTTTTGGGTGGCATCCTACTGGGATTTATCTCACACCCTATATATAGCTTTGGGTGTATGTAGACTTTGTTATGCATGACCCATTTAAAGGAAATATGTATCATGGTGGTTATGGTGGATACATTTTCTATCATTCCACTTATTTTAAGTGTTGGTAGTGGTGGCTTGAGGGTGATGTCCCTCTTGTTTAATGGAGGTTTCTGGGATAGTTTGTTTTGTTTCCATTCCATTGTAGTAATTTTGGTTTTCTCTAAAGTTGTAAACTTTTAATGTAAAAATTGTTGTACCTCATTTGGTTATGGTTATTAGTTATAGTGATGTTTATTCTTGTTGGTTATTTATGATTATATAAATGAATGAAATCATTCCCAAAGTATGTTTTTGATACCCGGTCATTAGTTAGCATCCAATGGGGATCAGAAATTCCCTTCGGGTCGTGCAATGAACCAGGTTGGGTGTTATGTTGGATGACACCTGACTTGGTTTGTGAAAAAATAGAATCATAGAAGGTCATTCTCTTTTGGTTCCATTCATTTGGGATGAGTCTGGATAGATTTGAGTTAGGATTTTCGGGGATTTTTTATTCTAGTTTTGAGTGGGGTGTCTGGCCAACACACCTCATGATAGGATTTGAGTCTGCATGGGATGTTGAGATGTATTTTGACTTCTCCTCCAAGTGAGACGTATAGTTTGTAAACAAGATATGCAAACTGGGTGGAGGTGTATTGGTTTGGTAGACTTGTTCTTGTGATTGATTTAGTTATGTTTTGATTTATGGAAGTGTTTTTGATTGTATATTTTTGCTAAAATTTTTCTGAATGTTGCATTGATGGGATTTTCCCTTGTTGTTGATTTCTTGGTGTAGTAAGATTCCTCCCTAGAGACCTCTTGTGCAGCCATGGTAAGAGGTCGGAGAGAGTTATCCATCACAAATAAACCATAGGTTAGTGGAATAAGTGGTTTGGGCTATGCAATATTTGGGGAAAAGGGGGGACCTGGTCCTACTTAGGATAGATAAGTTAAACAAGGTCCTAGAAAATAAAAGACTTACGAGTTCCTCCGGAATAAGACACATTCCTTTTGAGGTGGCACGAAACCTCAGGAAGTAGAGGAGTGGATTGAGAAGATAGAGGATATTTTCATGTTTCTTGATACTCCTAAGGAAGTCATAGTGAAATGTGATTCTTTTGTGTTGGGACCCCCAGTTGGAAGTGGCGGGACTTAGCAATGTAAGCTGGGAATCATGAGTATATGGGATGGAAATATTTTATAGTTTCCCTTAATGAGAAATATTTTCTCCGAGATTTTGGATTTCTCCAGGTATCGAGAGTTTTTAGATCTTATTCAGGGATAATGGACCATGATGGAATATTCTATGTGATTTACAGAGCTAGTTTGATACACACCTGAGATCGTTTCCAATGAGTAGATGCTAGATCAAAAGTTTGAGATGGGATTTCAGCTAGAGATCTGATCTCATTTTTTATTGTTCAAGATAATAACTTATTCTGAGGTGGTTGATCATGCGATGATGTTTGAGATCAATCATAGTGGAAATTCTGGTTTCCTTGGACCTGCATTAGCAGGGGTAGTGGGAGTTCTTCTAAGATGAAGAGGAAACAGGACGATTAGGGTAAGAAGGGATGTGGTAGTTAAGGTCATCCTTCCCAGCAGTATTTATCTATGTATTCTGATGCTGGGACAGTTGTGCGCCATCAGTGTGGGAAAGTAGGGCACATGCGACCAACATACTCATCTACACACAAGACTTTTCATTATTGTGAAGATATGGGGAACTTGCAACAGTTCTACAAAGTGATGTGCCCATATCAGAGTGGTGTAAGATCTAAAGCTTTTAAAGGGATGTTAGCTCGTTCAGAACCATCCCAGATAATGGGTTCTTAGTTTTGAGTTTGATGCAGTAGGGTTATATCATCTTCTATGCAAATTTAGTTTAGGGAAGATCCATAGGCTAGTGGTCCTTCTTACTCTCAAGCAGAGATGAGGAAACTTCTTTCGGTGGATCAAGAACCAGTGGAATCAGATGCATGGCCTAGGATAGTTTGAGGTACCATTATTGTTGTATCATCCTTAACTATTGTTCTATTTCATACTGGTGCCTCAGTTTCTTTTATTTCAACCCATTTTTTAGATGTGTAAAATTTTCCAACTGAGCTTATACCATATGCGATGGAATTAGTGATACTTCTTGGTAAGAAGTGAGAGAAGGGTTTTCAGTGTCTATATTGTAAAATCACCATTTTAGGCATTGAGATGGAATGATATTTTTGTTTTTGGAAATGGAACCTTTTTATATGGTCCTTGGTATGTATTTAATGGTGAATTTTTAGGTGCACATCGATTGCTATAGGTGGCAAGTGGGTTTTGTTCCACTTGATAGAAATACCCAAGTTTTTCAAGGTAAATGAGATCCTTAGTTAGGATATGATGAACCTCCACTTCTAGAATTGGGAAAACTTGTTTATTAGATCTTGTTTATCATGTTAGAGGATGATGATGGGGATCTTTAGGGTGTATTACCTCCTGTGGTGGAGGAGTTCACAAAGGTTTTTTTAAAGGATTTCTTAGGTTTTCCTCTAGATTGGGATGTGGAGTTCACCAATGACTTGGTGCTAGGAACACAACCTATATCTCTTATCTTGTACCTTACGGCCCCCACCGAGTTGAGAGAATTAAATTTATTGTCATAAGATTTTGAATCCAAAGTATTCATTCGCTCGAGCATCTCACCTTGGGCCAATCCGGTTTTGTTTGATAAAAAATGCTAATTACTCTCTCTATTTGAGTATTGATTACCAAAAGATGAATAAGGTTATAATCATGAACAAGCACACCGTTCCTCATATTTAATACCATTTTAATCAAATTAATGGGTCAAGGTGGTTTTCCAAAATTGACTTGCGTTCTAGGTATCACCAAGTCAAATTTAGAGAGTTGGTTTCTCTGAAAACAACCTTTCAAAGTAGGCAACACCATTTTGAGTATTTGTTCATTCCCTTTGGGTTGAAAAATTCTCCAGTAGTCTTTATGGAACTTATGAATATGGTGTTCTACCATTATCTAAATTTCTTTGTCATGGTATTTTTGGATGACATCTTGGTCTATTTCGGGACTGAGGAGGAGCATTATCGACATCTAATAATTGTGATAGGATCCCTTTAGGACTATCATCAATATGCGAAGTTTTCCATGTTCACCTTCTAGATTAGGGAGGTGAATATTATGGGCTATGTGATCTCAAAACAAGGGGCTTTAGTAGACCCTGAGAAGATCAGTTTGGTTATGTCATGGGAATAAATGGAGAATAGTTTTGAAATTAGAATCTTTTTGGGCTGTGATGGATATTACAAGAGTTTTGTTTGAGATTTATCTCGGATTTCCCCATCCATTATGACACTCACTCAGAAGGGGGATAAGTTTTAATAGAGCATAAAGTGTCATGGTCCTTTGGGGAGCTAAAGTGGAAGTTTTCCATAAATTTTTTTTTTGATCTTATCAGATTATGGAAAGGGATATGTGGTTTATTATGATGCCTCAGGTATGGGTCTTGGGTTTGTGATAATGATGGATGACCATGTGGTGGCTTATGGTTCACTCTAAATCAGACCATATGAATATAATCACCCAACCCATGAATTGGAGTTAGAAGTAGTGATTCATGCCTTGAATATGTGGAAAAATTATATTTTGGTGGAGAAGTTTGTAGTTTATTCAGGTCATAAGAGGTTAGCTTACATTTTATCCTAGATATATTTAAATTCAAGGGAACATTATTGGGTTGAGTATCTTCAAGGTTTCTATTTTGATATCATCTTTACAAAGGAAATGGAAATGTGGTCGTGGATTCCTTGAGTAGTAAATATCTAGTGATATATTTTAAAAATTCCAATGATGAGTGGATGTTGATGGTTCTTTTCACTCAGATGAATCTTGAGACAAAGGAATATAGTGGAGGTGTGTTCTGGGATAGCGTTTAGCTGACAACTTCCCTTATGGATTTTACTCGACATGATAAGCTCAATGATGAATTTTTATAATGTTCTATGCAGTTATTTAATGGTTGGGAGCAACCTCATGAATGTTCATTGTCTTAAAAGGGATCTTTGTGGTTTAGAGGTAGTCTTGCGGTTCCATTGTCATTGAGAAAGGTGGTGATGTAGGATAGCCATCGATCCTAGTGGGATTTTGATCTTGGTTCAACCAAGATATTTTATGATGTGCTTCAGTAGTTCTGGTGTCTTGGTATGAGGTGATACATTGTTGACTTTGTATCACAGTGTTATACGTATTGACCTGTTAAAGAAGATAACCAAAGGTCATATGGATTGATTCATCCTCTACCCATTACTATCAAGAAGTGGAATGTGATTGACATGGAATTTATATTTGGCTTACCTCATACACCTTGGGTGAGGAATTCCATTTGGGTAGTGATTGATCATCTGGCCAAATAATCCCATTTAATTCTAATTAGGGATTCATCCAAATTGGATGAGTTGGGTCGATTATATTTTCAGGTGGTTGTGAGGATCAATGGTGTTCCATCAGCAATTATATTAGATAGGAAACCCCATTTTAACTCATAGTTTTTGGAAGTCCTTCGGAAGGTGATGGTGTTGTTGGTCAAGTTCATCATGACATACCACCCTCAAACAGATGGTCAAATAGAGTGGGTGAATTATATTTTGGAAGACATGATTTAGGAATGTGTGTTGGATTTTGGATGTTCAAGGGATATCCATTTTAGAATGGTTGAGATTTCATACAACAATAGTTACTAATCATCAATTCGAATGGCTACTTTTTGAGGTTCTTTATGGCCAGAAGTGTCGGTCCCCTTTGTATTTGTATGAGGTGGATGAGACGTCACTATTGGGACTAAGCCATCTGCATGAGACTTATAATAATTCTTAGTTGATCAGGGAACAATTGTTGATATTGAAAATCCATCATAAGTATTACACCGATCAAAGAAACCAAGATTTTTAGTTTTCTGTGGGTGAATAGGTGTTTTTAACGTGGCACCTCACTTGGGTCATCATTGTTTGGGTATCCGAGGGAATATAACATCGAGTCATGTCAAATTTTTTGAAATTATCAAGTAGTTTGGTAAGGTGGAATACAAGTTAGCTTTTCCTTCTTAGTTTACATAAATATTTTATGTGTTCAATGTCTCTCAGCTAAAAAAGTACAAACCAAATCCATCTCATGTGTTGAATTGGGAAGTCTTGTAATTGGATCTTGATTTGTTAGTGTTTGAAAGGCTAGTGAAGATTGTGGATTCTCAGGAGAAAGTTCTTCATAAGAAATAGATTTTAGTTTTTCAATTTCATTAGAATCATAGTAATGATGTTCATGAGATTTGGGAGTGGATGTCTTGGGTTGAGTAGGAATACATATTTTTGTTTTCTGATCAAGATTCATGTTGACTTTCTGAGGATGAAAAGTTTTCATGGTGGGGATAATTGTCACATATGTATTTTTTTATTTTGGGGTATTCCTTTATTTATTTTCAGTCTTTCATTTTTAATTGTGTTTCCTCTTGAGTTTTTGGATAAAAGTAGAGATTTTGGTCTTGGAAACAGGCATTGCATAGTTGGTTCATGATTAGGGGAAATTGTTTTCCCTCCTTTGAGTAAACGGTCGACCAATTTTCATTCTAGATAGTGGAGACCGCACAGTTCGAGCATGATTTTCCAAAATGTGTGGGATAACCATGTGACTGTCTGAGTCATTAAAAAGAGGGAAATTACCTTTATAACATATTTTATTTTAAACCGAATTCACCTACCATCCACCCCATTCAGGATCTACAGCCCTCATAGCCTCCTCTAAGCTTTATTAGACCTCTTAAACCTTAATCTTTAGGTGGGTTTGACCCTATTTCTTCAAGGAAACAACAAGTCATTTCCCCTTCATTTCTACCTCATTCTAGGGTTATTTTTACCACCTTGAGTTATTATTTTCCAATAGGTTTCTTGACCAAAAGAGGGTTTAATCTTGTGATGTGGGGTGAAATCTTGATGACTATTATTCGATAATGACTTTATAGGCTATTGTAGTGGTGCATTTGTGGTTTCACATTGATTTCCGAAAGTTTCTAATTGTGAGTTAAGTAGTTACATCTATCTAATGGACTGAAGGCCTTCATTTTTTTATTTATTTTTGATAATCCACCTTTCAAGGGGTGAGACAGAACCCTTACACGACCCATAGGCGTAAGTATTACATGGCCCGTAGGCCTTAGATGAATTCATTTCCCATAGGCTTCAAACATTACATACAACCCAGACTAACTACTTGGAACTGCTCCTCCCTAGCATCTGCATCGCGAAATAAACTCTCCACCTTCTCATGAATGTTCAGCTAGGCATTTCCGTGCACGCACAGGCTTGTCCCGATGGCAGGTGCCATACCCTCTCATTTTTGCAATCCGTTTAGCTTCTTCTGTGGTGAAAGATCCATTCTCATCTTCCTTGTAGATCTTCTTCCTTGTAGGGTGTCTGGTTTGAATCTGCACTCAAGGTGGCCCGAAGGCCTTGAGGTGGCCCTAAGGCCTTACTAACCCGAAGGCCTGGGTGGCCCGAAGGCCTTAAAAGACTCAGGGACCAAATTGGTAGCCCGAAGGCCCAAACAGGGGCATATTCTCGGCTGATACAGTTCCAAACAGTTCCTGCTATAGTACTACACAATTCCCGCTATAGTACCCAAAAATTATTCCTCCACTTGGTTTTGATCCTTGGTCGCTTGGATGCACTTACGGAGTCCTTACCAACCGGGATAAGGCTCATGTGTGAGTTAGGTAGTTACATACTTTTACATTATTATATGATTTTTATATGTTTGGTTGGTTTCTTAAATGTGTTCTATTCATTATTTTTTTGATGAAAAGTATGTTTTGGAATGGTTTTAAGATTGGTATGTGATGAAAATAGATTTTATAAAGTAAAGTGGTTATGTTCCATGTGTTATTTGTTGTCTTGTTTCTTAAAAATATCTTACACCTTGTGTAAAAGGTGTGAAACATGTTTTCAAAGAGATTTAATGGTGAAAATGTGTTTGAAGTGGGTTTTCCAAGGGAGGCGGAATTTTATTGCATGATGGCTATTTTTTGTTCACCTTAAACATGTATTTGAATTATGAATTTGATAAGAAGATTGTTATAAAATGTATTTTATGTGCGTATGAATTTGAAAGGGGATTTTCCCATGGAAATGGTTGGATTTCATATGTATTATTCTTGTTATGTTTTCAAATTAGTTTCATTAATTGTGAAATTGGTGAAAATGTATTTCCAAATGGGTTTACTGTGTGTGGAAAATGGAAAACTATCTTGTTTATGGAAAGGGGTGGTTTCCAAGTAACTTTTGATCATTATATCAATGTTAAAATGTGAAGGTGGTGATTTAATTTTGTGCTTGTGATAATTATCTTGTGTATGTAAAAGTGTTTATTTGCATGATATATGAAATAGAATTTGAGAAAAATGGAAATCTTAGATATCTAGGTGGGAAAACTAGAACTAGTACACTAGTTGACTAAGAAATGGTTTAGGCCTAGATTCATCTAGAATTTTTAAAGGTTACAAAACTAACCAAACATGTGATATGATCAGAGACCACTAGATTGTGGGATATTTTCCCCTATATTGTATCATGCATGGCAATATTATTGGTATTTTCTTATGTTTTGTAGACCCCTGTACCTTGGGATGCATTCCCCTCTAGTTTCTCATGCACAAGAATGTTTTTGGTAGTTGAGTTGGAGGATTTTTATCACTGAGGTACGAGGTTCATAGAGTCCCACTTGTGCGAGTTACCTATAGGTATTTTCCATAGTTATCTCTTGTGTCATGATTCTTACGTGATATGGTGCTATTTTTTGGCATATAGTAGATCTTGTGTTCATTTTTATTTCAATAAAACTTATTTGTGAAAAAGGGTTTACTAAAAAATAAAAGTGTTTCTTGAGAAAGTTGTCCTTAAAATGTTTTCCATGAAATGTTTCAAATATTCTTATGGAAAATTTCATGTTAATTTTTCTTCTAATGTTATATCTTGGAATATTTATTTTGGATGGAATCCTACAAATATTTAGATCACACCCTATATACACCTTTGGGTGTATTTATAATTTGTTATGCATGACCTAAGTAAGTAAAAGATGTATCATGGGGGTGATGGTGGATCTAATTTCTAGCAGTAAAATTATTTGGGGTGTTGATGGTGTTGGATTGAGGGTGATGTCCCACTTGTTTCATGTAGTTTTTGGGATAGTTTTTTTTGTTCCCATTCCATTGCAGTACTTTTGGTTTTGTCTAAGTTTGTAAACTTTTAATCTGAAAATTTTTGTATCTCGTTTGGTTATGGTTATTAGTTTTTGTTATGTTTATTCTTGTTGGTTTTTTATGATTATATAATTGGGTGAAATCCTTACCAAAGTATATTTTTTATACATAGGAACTAGTTTTCAGCCTATGGGGCCTGAGAATGACCTTTGGTCCATGCCATGAATTGGGTCAGGTGTTTGGTTGGATGGAACCCCAACTTGGTTCATGACAAAACAAGATAGAAAGCATTGAGCATGAGTCAACAACATGGTTCTCATATGTCTATAAAAAAGATGAAATATTACTGGATAATGGGTTCCATCACACCAATCCTTATTTTAAGGTCAACCATAGGAACTTAGACTCATTGTTCAATCTTAAATGAGGTTGAACACCTTGCCTTTATCTCTTACCTTTGACAAAAAAACCTTAATGATGAAAATTAGTCACTTTACATACAATATGAACTTAATAAATTCAGTTAAAATGATGTATGAAATCCCATTTAAAGACTTAATAATCATAAATTTATTATATATAAATAGTTTTCTCAAAATAAACTCTATTAAACTGGTAATATTACTAGAAATAAATCTCATTTAGTTGTAAAAGGTTCTAACCAAGAAGAAGGAATCAACTATAATGAAACATTTTAAACCATATATCTACTTGAATCAATTATAATCTTATTATAATTTTATTCTCATTTTAATTTTAAGATCATACAAAAGGAAAACTTATTTTCAAACTTACAAAATCATTTATACCTTAAAATAATCCCCTTGATCTTGGTATGAAAATCTTTCAAATTATCTTCTTTTAAATGGTTTTAAAATTGGAAAATCTTATTCCTCACTATTTTTAAAACATATATCGAATGTTCATTTAATCATAAAAATGTATGTTGATGATTTTATTTTTCTCTCTATTATTGAGAAACTCTATTTTTAATTTTTTGAGTTAATAAAAAATAAGTTTGAGATGGTATTTAGGGGTCAACTAAAATTATTTCTTGATTTTTTAAATTCCTCAAAATCCATATGGAATATTTTTAAACTAAATAAAATACACCAATGAACTTCTAAAGTAATTCAGAATAGATAATTGTATAGAAATTATAACTACTATTATAGAAACTCGAGATTTTCATATATAGATATTAGATCTTTTTAGATGAACTTTTATTACATTATACAAACACATGCTTGAGGACTGTAAAGTTATAGTGCATTTGGAAACATGTAAACATAAAAAACTATTCTTATATGAAATATATCACATCCCACTAAGTTTTTCATAATAATAACCCTCTGTATAAATATCATACCTAATACATTTATTCATAATCTAGGGAAAGGAAACATAAGAAAAGATGATCTCAGATGCTCAGTAAGGGTAAACAAGGGAGATATGTAGGCATAACATGGGCATAAGTGTATGAGAATAGGACCATAAACTATGAAAACCATACCATGCATGTCAATGTTAAAAATATTAAGTCATTTTATAAATATTGGTAGTTCATAATATATGGATTATAATGAAGTCAAAGAACACGAGCCATGATAATATAACATTAGCATAAGACATAGAATTGTGGAATTCACATAAGCATAGATAATAATTTTCCAAGTAGTCAAGGATAACTTCCAAGGATATCATAGTGTAATGGGTTAAATCCCTAAACCATCATAGTAGTCAAGGTTTTCTCTTAAGACTATCATAGTGTACAAAGTCCCCTACTGAACCAGGTTCACTCCCTATTCCAGTCTTGTCTATCTGATGTGATATAATTTTTACCCAATGTATTAGGTAGAGATATAGTCCCCAACCATTACATAATTAAAATCATACATATGTGTTCCACAAGATTATAAACAATTTATCATTTCATAAACAATGAAAATAAATGGTTTTCATAATCATTTCATCATAACCAGTAGAAAATATACAGGTTTCATAATCATTTCATCACAGCTTAACCAATTGAAAATAAACGGGTTTCATATTCCATTCATCATTTAAACATATCCTAACCCATGGAAAATGAATTGATTTCTTTAACATATTATCATAAAAAACACAAACCATTCATAGAATTAATAATATTGGTTTCCTTATATCATATCCCCAATAAAGAATAAGTAACATCAAAAGATATCATCTCATATTAAAAATGATTTTGAAGGATCACTTAGAAAATTTATTTACGAAAATAGACTTTCTTATTTGAACAACACTTTTTAAAACAAAAAACATTTTCAAAATAAATTTATTTGAAAATAAACTTTTAAACTTATATAGGAATATTTAAAGAAATTAAAATATATCTTAAGGATAATAACCTTTCTTTTAAAATAACTTTTTAAAACTAAATTTTTTTAAAATATTTTGGAAATCATTTTCATTGAAAAGAAACATTGAAATTTTTAAATGAAATTTTAAAACTTTGAGTGGTCATGAATGTAATAAATTCTATATATTCCATACATGTTAAAACAAATATTCCTTTCACATTTTTGGTAAAATCCAAATGGGCATTTTTTTTGAAAATGACATAATGATTCATTTTAAAAAACTTTTTAAAAGTTAAAAACGGGTAAATATTAAGTTAATAAATCCTTTGGATAATTTTAAATCATTTTTTGAAAAAATATTTAGAAATAATGGATATGAAAGAAAATGGGTTTTTCAACTGAAGAGAGAAATACAGTTGGTTTACTTTAAAAACATCATTTTTGAATATTGAGTACATAAATAGAGGAAAATGAATTGAAAACATGTTTCATTATGAAATAAATAGGGGATAAGAAAATTCATGAGTTTCTTGAGAGATGGATTATAATATTTAGTAATCAGAAACATAATTATAAATAATCTTGATACACGATGAGATTGTATCATAAGATACTTACCACATTGGTAATATTGAATCATAAATCCCATGAAATATTGATAATAAACTGGATAGGTAAATCACCATAATTTTTAGTAGAAACATTATAAAATATATTTATAGGAATAATATAAAAACATAACAGAAATATGTGGTGAATATGGCTTCTGTCTCACAGAAGTAAAAAGTGAGATAAAAATACCTTACTTTAAGTCTCGACTTAATTTTTAAGAATTTAAACCTCATGTATAATATATATAAGTTTATTACACATATATCAGTGAAAAATAATTATATATATATATATATATATCATACCATATAATATTTACTTATGACCTTTTATTAACCATCTATTTATAATTCCTTGTTAAAGTCACGTTTTGAGTAATAACTGCTTTGTTTTCAGGTATGTTTTTTTTTAATTTTTGGAACTCTTACTTAGATCATGGTTACATAATATAAATAATGTTAAAAAATATATAAATTTCATATATATTCATTAAATGTATCTATAATACCTTCCATGTAAAGTTTAAAAGAAAATGAATCACATTGCTTCGTAAGGTAATTGTTCTCCGTATACAAGAGCGATGTTATCAAATCCCCCATGGAATGAAAATTAATAAGGTATTTGTGATATAATGAATTAAAAATTATAGTAATATCATAAATATTATAAAAATATGTTAAATCTATCATTATATATGTCCTTGAAATGTGGTTATGGAAAACAAACTACATCAGTTCGCGAGGTGGTAGTATACCGTACACATGATCAGCGATTTCATTTTCCATTTGATGGAAGTATAAATGTATATAGGTTATTAATTTAACATAATAAAATAAAATTATATAGTATATACCAGTGTTATTATATTTTAAGTGTTATAAAATAATTTAAAGGATAAAAAAAAGAAGAATCTTAGTGAAAACAATTACCTTTTCTTAGACGCAACTCCTTTGGATCTCTTATTAAAGACCATAGTGTTGGTCCTTTGGGAGGACCAGTAGCTCTAGAACATGGATAATGATATTTGGGAGTGATTGTTTTTATCTAGAATATTTGTCTTTATATGTGAGAAAATATGATGGGTGGTGGTGTCCTTTTATAAGCAGGGAAAAGGAATGCACTTGGAAACCTCATGGAAATTTCCTTAAAGAATCCAAAATAATAGTAATTCCCAAGTTAAAAGCTTAAAAATGGATATATATTCTAAATTGGGAAGGATAATATTTAAATATTTCCATCCAATAGTAATTTTACATGTTTTATAGTCATTTACCCTTTATCTTGTTAGTTTAACCCCTAGACAACCCATTTTTACCATAAACATGATAATAATTTTTATTATTATTTTCAGTATTAATTATCATCAAAACATTACGTTTACATTATAATATAATATAAATTATCGTATATCCAAATAATAAATCCATTTTTCCAAATTACATTCATATAAGTGAAAAAATGTAATTTAAATTTAAACCCATAAATGCGACATGAAAGCAGTTTTCTAAAGAGAAAATTTTCAAAAGTTGAAAAGGTTTTTATATCAAAATTTAATATAAAAATAATTAAAATGAACTAAATTGGATTAATTTATATATAATTTATGTAAATTTGCTTTTAAACCCATTTTAAAATAGAAAACAACCTTATAAATTCTTTAAACAAAAGGTAGTTTTCAATAGACTACAATATTTTCACTATTCGCTAAAAAATTAATCATTTCAGAAAAATCTCAAAAATTAACCATAAGATAAATTTTAATTTCTGATTTTAAAAATTAATTTTATTTTATCAATGAATTTTTTAAAAGTTTCAAAAATTAATTTTATTATTTTACACAAAAATAAATGAAAACATTTTTTTGATAAAATAATATTTTTGAAACATATAATGACTTTTCTCAAAATTAAACATTTTTTTATCAATGAGTTTTATTTATATAAAAACATTATAATTAATATTTAAAAATTATTTATTACTATTCATATGGTTAATTTTAACTATAAGGTTATAATGATCACATTTACATAATAATATTAATACTAAATCACAGTTTGTCAAAACTCGGTATTGCGTGTAACACAAGATTAACTTAATGTTATGGGTAACACAAGATATCAAATAAATTTATATTATTAAAAAATAATAATTCAAAAAAAACATTGTGTTACATTCTACCAGCATTAAAATGATTTTTTCTATCATAATTTATCCCAATGATATAAAAAATAAGGATACTTATGCCTCATCAGTTTCTCATGTTCCCACATCACTTCATGAAACTTGTGGTTTTGCCACAAAAATTTGACTGGGTGAGTGGTCTTGTTTATTGTAACTTTCTTTATATGATCAAAAATCTTCACTGGTTGTTCATTATAAGAAAGATCACTCTCCAACGGTATGACCTCTGTGTTCAGTACATGTGAATGATCAGATATTTACTTCCTCAAGAGAGATAAACATAACACATCATGAACTTGAGAGAGGTTTGTTGGAAGTCTTAAATAATTGGATAACATCCTGACATGGTCAATAATTTTAAAGGTACCTATATACCTAGGGATTAATTTTACCTCATTTACAAATCTCATTTACTTATTCTATGGATAAATTATTTGAAACACCTTAGCACTAACTTCAAATTATAAATCACACCGATGATTTTCAGTATAATTTTTTTACTAAATATGGGATTCCTTGATGTATTGCTGAATAGATCTAACCTTATCTACCTTTTCTTTATCTATCTCAGGCCCTGACAACTTTCTTTCTCTATCTTCATTTTAGCATTTTGGTGATCTACATTTATTTTCTAAATGGGCTTCATAAAAATCCATTTGAATGATCATGTGAAATCTATTATTGTATGGAAACTAAACTAGAGGAAGGTGTTGATCCCAAAAACCATTGAAATCCATTGAAGAATATCTTAGCATATGCTATAGAGTTTTAATTATTCTCTCAGAATCAACATCTATTTGAGGATGATATACAATAATGAAACTCAACCTTGTATCAAGAGGATACTAAATACTTCCCCAGAACATTGAGGTAAACCTAAAATCCAAATCAGATATAATTGAATGTAGTAATCCATGATGGGCCTGTAAGGGGTCCTCCACAGCTAGGGTTTCCCCATCGCTTCTTCCTCCCCTTCCGTCTCAGGTTAGCTTGGTCCTCCTAGGTGCTTGAACGACAAGCTCGTGGCAGAGTCCTCCTTCTGTGGTGGTGTCGTGCGACCTCGTTGGATCGGCCGCCTCAACGCTTCTCTCCGGTGATTGCCTTCTTCTCACCTCACCCCACCTATGCTATATAGGGTTCCAAAGGCATCACAGTGATGGTCTGCGGCCGAGATCCAGCTTCCGTGTCCAAGGGTTGCTACCTTGTCTCCCATGAGTGCGGTGGGTGGTCCGCCACAGTCTCCAAGGCATTCGGATGCGACGACGGGATTTGGGTGGGGGATTGTGGTAAGTTCCAGTGAGATATTTGTTCAGATGGTCGTCGATGAGGTGATGGTCTCTCAGTCCTTTATTTCTCCTCTCTCTATTTGGTTTGGATGGATCTGCTGTTCGCGTATTGGTTTTAGTTGAATCGGCATTCAGGATATTGGTTCAGGATGAATTGTGGTGTTTGGGTCAGCTATTTTTGGTTCTGGTCTTCGTATTTTCTCGCCGACATGTAGAGGTGTTGATGATGTCACAGGCGTTGTGTGGCCTTGTTTCACATAAGACGTAGGGCTCGATGAGTTTCTTGTCTATTACTTGAAATTTGATTTACGTTTGTGGATTTTTTTTTGTGGTTCTGTGATCTACTTGAATTGACGGTGGTGCTGGATGACGACAACGATAGTGGCGAAGACACTTGTGGTGACCTGTGGGTGTTTTTTTAATTTTGAACTTTGAAGTTTGTATTTGGGTATTTTGGTTCCTACATGTTGTGTAGGTTACCGCTAAAAAAAAGAATCTTTTTAAAATAAAATAAAAAACCACTTTTTGGTCAGTCAGTCAATGTAGTAATCCATGAAACCTTATCAGTTCCTTAATGTATATTCTAGAAATATGATCAATATATAAGTATTCTCTAATAGAGAATAAGTGTTCTATTTTTTAAGGTAATTGACTATAACCCATATAGAATTATTACCTTTAGACTTATTATGGAGTCAGATGAAAAAATCTACCGAAATGTTTTCCCATTTCAATTATAGTACAGGAAATAGATGTAACATCCAGTTAGACTTTTGTCTCTGAACCTTTACTTTTTGACATACCAATCACCAAGATACAAAATCTATGATATCTCTCTTCATTCTAACCCACCATAAAAAATCATTCAAATCTATATATATATATCTCCATCCTTCCAAGATGAATATAGAATGGATAACTATGAGATTCATATAGCAAATCCATCTTAAGATACGGTCTGGATGGAACACATAAATAGTTCTTGAACCTCATAATTCCATCATGATCATGGTTAATCTTCAGATCATTTTGAACCCTCTTTTGAAGATCTACATATACCTTCCACACCTCTTTAATATTTTCTTAGATATATGGTTGATCATTAAATTGAGAAAGATAAGATTTCTACCATTCCTTTAGGATTTATAAATCCATCATTTTTAAATCCCAAAATATTGGATCTCTTGTGATTCCCATCATGGATAATTCAGAATGATCCTTTCGACACAAGGAATCATCCACCTTATTATCTTCCCTGGGAATTTAATTTATTGAGCAGTCATCATCTTTAATCAGATCTAACCATATTCTCGGGCACATATTCAACTTATTCTGTGTAAAAATATACTTTAAAATTTTGTGATCAGTATATATATCACAATTTTCTCCATAAATATAATCCTTCCATATATTTAATGAGAAAATTACCATAGTTAAATCTAAATAATGAGTTGGGTAATTTTTCTCACGAACCTTCAATTTTCATGAGTCATAAGCTATAAAAATGTCATTATACATAAGAACACAACCCAATCCCTTATTGGATATATCACTATAGATTATAAACCCCTCCTTATTATAGAGTAATGTAATCATTGGTGCACTAACTATTGTTATTTTTATTTCCTTTAAATTTTACTCACATTAATATTTCTAGAGGAACTCATCTCCCTTCCTAGTTAACTTGGTGAGTGGATTTAATAGTTGTGAGAAATTATTCATATACCATCAGTAATATCCACCTAAACTAATAAAACTATGGATCTCAGTCACCATGGTTGGTCTGGGCCAACACTCAATAACTTTTTTCTTTGATGGATCTACAAATATACCCTCTCTTAAGATTATATAACCCAAAAATGAAACCTTTAACAGCCAAAATTCACACTTTATAATTTTTTTATTGTTTCTCTATCCTTATGGTATTTAGTAAAATTCTAAAGTGATCTTAATGATCTTAATTTCACTTTAAATATATAAGAATATCGTCTTTAAATAATACCAAAAACTAATTAAGGTAATCTCTAAAGACTATATTCATTAAATACATGATGATAACGAGATAATTAGTAAGATAGAACACAATCCCTATATATTCAAAATTTCCATACCTTGTTTGGAATTTTTTCTTAGGTATATCCTCTTTCTTGAACCTCAATTGATGATATCTAGAATAAAGGTAAATCTTGGAAAAGTATTGAGTTCCGCAAAAATGATCAAATAGGTCATCAATATAGGGTAGAGGATACTTTTTACTAATCATGATCTTGTTTAGATTTTGATAATTGATGTGAAGTCACATAAATGTATATTTATTTTTAACAAAAAGAACAAGTGAACCTTAAGGTAGCACACTTGGCCAAATGAATCCCTTTTCAAGGTTCTATCAGAGTTTCATTTTCAATTCCTGCAATTCAATCAGGTCATTATATAGGGAGTCATTGAAATTGGTTTGGAACTATGAATGAGTTCTATTGAGAACTAAAATTCATGTTTTGGTGGAAGGATGTGAAACTATTTTCTAAAAAAATCCAAAAAAACCCACACACTAGGCATATCATCACTGTTGAGTTTCTCCCCAACCATTTGACATAAACACCCCTCTTGAAAAGGAATCATAACCCATACAATGGATGTGATTTGCTTTAGAAGTTCATATTTATCATCATAATGATAGATGATCATAATTTAGTTTATAATATAAAATGTGACTTCCCTTCCATGATATTGGATGTAGGATTTATGTAGAGAAATTAAATCCATGACTAAGATAACATCAAATCCAGCCAAAGGAATAATGATAATATTTATAGGAATAAAATCCTCACAAACTTCAACCAGAGAAGAATCATAGAATTTAAATGAAATATTTGAACCATTAGGGGGTTTCATTTACAATTCTACATCTAATAATTTTGTTGGAATCTTGATACCCATAAAAAATTATTCAGATATAGAAGAATGGGTAGATCTAGAGTAAAATAATACATTAGTAGTTCTATAGTGGTTTGTAAGTGTACCTTTCACTGTGTCATTATCACACCCATCATCAGAAATAGTGATCCCAAGATATCTCCCTTTGTATATCTAGTTAATAGGATTCTTATTTTGATCATCATTATTAACCTTCAAATTTAGGAGCTGGTTAGTATGATACCCATAATCCTTGACTTTGAAACATTGGAGGATGGGTGGTGCATTCTATAGACCTTTATCTCTATTTTTATCATTATCTAACTTATTCCCATCACTTTAGCATTATATTTCCTGATTAATTTTTCTTCCATAATTAAAACATTTACTAGTCCCCTTAAGAAATATTTTTCCATGTTTCTTCTCACACTTTGAGCATACCCAACAATTGCAATGCCAACTACACCACTCGGTATATAATATAGATAGTGTATAATCTAGACAGGTACTCTTCTATATATTCTATAGGTGGAACACTATAGGAACCACTATAGGCACTAAAAAGGTGCCTATAGTGGTGCCTATAGTTGTCCGACTATATTATATTGGGATTGGCCTTCTAAAACCATCCATGTCATACCTTCCATCAACCCCATCTTGAAGTGTAGTAGTCATATTGTCCATCTATCCATTTGTGCAAAGCTATCCATGAAACCGTACCCCCATCTCCTCCAATCAACCACCATCTTAAAGAAGAGGAATGCCTAGGATGGCATGGGATAGAAATTTTATCTTCTTCTATCCATGTTTTTTTTATAATTTTCTCTTAATTCCATTTTTATATTCCTATCAAAACCATGATATTGATAGATAAATACAACCTATATTTCCACCTTGATAACACATCATAAAATATCTTCATAACTACTAAAGTCATTTATGGATAACACCCTTCATAAAATTAGTTTTAATTAAATGAAGGACCGATCAATATTACTTTTAGGTTGGAAGATAATACTATAATCTTACATCACAAGACATACAAATTTTTCTTATTGGTACTAATAGATTTATCATCCTTTTTATTTATATCAAGGAACTACTTCTCCATCTTCATATGAAGAATAAAAGGAAATTAATTTTTGAAAACTAATTCCTTGAACTCATTCCAATTAATGGAGTCAATTTCATTTTATTACCATGTATTTTGGATAGGATTCCACCATTGATCCACTTCACCTCCAAAAAATAGACAACAAAATGAATTTTTCATGTTTCTAACACTGGACAATGAAAAATATCTTTTCAATGGTACTAATCCATTGCTTAGAAACTAAAATATCAACAGAACCATTGTAAGAAGGTGGATATTTCCTCATTAAGCACTAAATAGAACATTGCTCCCTCCTTTGATCATTTGGAAGTTCAATATGATTCATGGATTGGGAAAGTTTCATAATCATAATAACAATATTTTTCATTCTATATCCCATAACATTTTTATTCTCAGGAGGATAATCATTTCATTGTCTATCGTACTTAGTATGTGCATAATTCCTTTAGGCCCTATCCATTGAATAAAACCAAAAAGCATAGTGTAAGTAAGGATAATCATAGTGGGGAAACACAAAATAATGAAAAATCAATTATAATATGTCTAAATCATGACACCTTAGTTTTAACCAATGAAACCTTAAGTTTATCCTAGGTCATTAATAGTTATCATTTATTTAAATCCTTTCTGATGGCGTATAAATATTTATTAAATTTCAAAAGCATATCCCCTAAGAGTGTCAAACCTAGTGTGCAATAAGGCCCATTGTCATGCACCATGTGACAATTGAGTCTAGATCGATGCAACCTTTTTAGATTTATTACCCCTAGGTACCTATGTTCTAGAGCCACATCCACTTGTATTATTCATACATGGATGAAATTTCATGAAAACAACTTTCTCTACCCCTTACCAAAACTCCAAGACCTTTTGATATAATTTTACACATCCTCAGACTTATCATTATACATGTCCTTATATATCTCACCAAGGTATTCTCATCATAGTTTATAAAGGTCAATTAAAACTATCCTTTGATACCAACCATAGATACCCAAGATATTTATACATAGATAATACATATCTTTATATGAACATTCATTACATTATACAAACAAACACATATGGATTATAAAGGTATAATGACTTTGGAAACACAAAAACATAAACAACTGGTTAATATGTGAATTATATCATATCGCACTAAGTTATTCATGACAAGTACCCTTATTATTCATATCATACACAATACATTTCTTAATAACCTTGTGAAAGGAAACATAAGATATGGTTAGCTGAGATGCTCAATAAGGGTAAATAAAGGAAATATGTAATCATAAAATGAGAATAAGGGTATGATAACATGATCCCAACCTATAGAAACTACACTCTGTATGTCAAATATCAAAATCTTGATTCATGGAATAATGATTGGTAGTTCATAAGACAAGAATCATAAGGAAGTCAAATAATATGATCCATGAGATTATAACATTGGAATAAGACATAAAATTATAGAATACAAATAAGAATATAAAATCATTTCCATAGTAGTCAAGGATCACTTCCAAGTTTATCATAGTAGAATATGATGACTCCCCAAACCATAATAGTAGTCAAGGTTCACTCCCTAGACCATCAAAGGAGACAAAGTCCCTCACTGAACTGGGTTGTCTCCCTATTCCAGTCCTATCTATCTCATGAGATATAAATATTTTCCTATTGAATTGGAGGGGTATATAGGTCTCAAACATCACATAATTAAATTCATGTATATTTTTTCCACAAAATCATAAAACATTCATATTATAAACCATGAATGCAAAAAGGTTTGATAAAAATTTCATCATAAACTACAGAAAAGAAATAGGTTTCATAATCATTTCATCATTTTAGAAACCACAACTTATCAAAAATATATATTACATATTTTTTGATGAAAATTAATTACATTATATGAACATATGCATGATTATTGTAAAGTTATAATGCCTTTAGAAACTTGGAAACACAAAAAAAATGGTTCATAGGTAAAATAAATCATCTCCCACTATGTTCTTCATAACTAGAGATCTTCTAAGAAATATCGTACATAATATATTTCTTCATAACCAATGGAAATAAAACATAATAAAGAGTATGATCAGATTATCTATAAGGGTAAATAGGGAATAAATGTAATTATAACATGAACATAAGTGTATGATAATACAAGAATAACATTTTAAAACCAAACCCTATATATCAAATATCATAACATGTAGCCATTGAATAAATATTTGAAGTTAATAAGACATGAATCATAAGATAATCAAAGAACATGATCCATGAGATCATAAAATTTGAATATGACATAAATGTTTGGTATACACAAAAGCATAGAAAATAATTTCCATAGTAGTAAAGGCTCACTACCAAGGATATCATAGTTGAATGGTTTTACACCTCAAATCATCATAATAGTCAAGGTTTACTCCCAAGACCATTATAATAGAAAAAGTAACTTAATTAAAAAGGTTAACTCCAAATTCCTATCCTAAATATCTCATGAGATATAAATATTTACTCAAATGAATTGGATAGAGATATTGGTCCCACCCATCATAAAAGGAAAATCATATATATGTGTGCCATAAGATCATAAATCATTGATCATATCATAACACATGAAATGAAATGGGATTCATAGAAATTCGATCATATAATAACCTATGGAAAAGAGACAGGTTTTATAATCATTTCACCATTACATAACCAATAGATAATGATTCATGTTTCATAATAGTTTTATCATGGTATAACCTGGGGAAAAGAAACATGTTTCATAAACATTTTTTCAACATAAAAAATTCAAATAAATAATAATAATGTTTTCCTTGGTTTATATCCCCAATAAGGAATAAATTACATCAAGGTATGTTATATTAGATGGAGAATTATCTTGAAATATAAATCATTTGGAACATTTCTGAAGAATATAACCTTTCTTTGAAAATTTATTTTTAAAACTAAAAAATCATAAAATATTTTTTAAAAAAAATTTATTGAAAAAAACTATAAAACATATAAATTAGGATTAAATTAAAATAACGGTTATTATATAAGGATATTACATTCATGTCGTACATGTTAAAATAGATATTCTTTTCACATTTTTGTTAAAATCCAAACATGCATTGTTTGGAAAATGACATGAATATTCCACTCTTTTTTTTGTAAAAAGTAAAACAGGGGAAAATATATATTTAATAAATCATTTTATGAATGTTAACAAAAATTTCCAAAACTTTTTTAGAAAACATGGTTTCATATGAAAAAAAAGTTTCAATAGAAGAGGTAAATAAAGATGATTTTTTTCATAAAAACATTCTTTTAAACTCTTGAGTACATAAATGGAGGAAAATAAAGGGAAAAATATATTCTCATGAAAAAACTGGATGAGGATAAAATTCATGAGTTTCTTTATAAATGGAACCTAATATTTCATCATTCAAAAAAAAAATCATAAACAATCCCAATAAATGATGAGATTATAACATAAAATCTTTACAATTTTGGTAAATTTGAATTGTAAGGTACGTGAAGGAATAACATTAAAAAAACATAAAATATAATGATAATTAATAAATTAATTATGTTCCATGTAAAATGGGATATATTTACATAATATAAAAGAATATAATTTCATAATATAACATATGTCTTGAGGAAAGATAATTGAGACAAAAATCCCTTACCTTATGTATTGACTTCCTTCGTAAACATTCAAAACTCATATATAATAAATATAAATTTATTATATATCTATTAAATAACCATAATAATTTATATATCATACTATATATAATTTTTATGATCTTTTATTAACTATTTATTAATAATTACATGTTAAAGTCACGTTTTAGGCAATAACTGCTTTGTTTTTCATGTATATTTTGATTTGTTATTTATATTTTTTCCTCTTACTCTGATCATGGTCAAATTATAAATATAAATTTAAAAATGAAATAAAAATCATATATATTTAGTATATTTTTTTATATTAATATATAAAATATAGAGATAGAAAATGAAATACACATTTCATGGAGATAGTAGGCATACATACACATGAACATTGTTTTTATTTTATCAATAGACATAAATAATAAAAGTTAAATAATGTATTGACATTAAATTATAAATTTTTTCATATATATTACATATATTCGTTAAACCCCTCCTTATTACCCTCCATGTAAATCATGAACAAATCACATCGCTTCGGGAGGTGGTAGTTCACTACAAAAACGAGCGATGATGTCGTATACCCACAGAATGGAAAATATGAAGGCGTGTGATATAATAATTTCATAAGTATAATAATATAATAATTATTATATATAAACATTTAATCCATCATTATAAACATCAATAAGATATGTTAATGTAAAAATTAATGACATAGGTTCGAGAGGTGGTAGTCTGCGGTACACATGAATGATGATTTCATAACCCATTTGATAGAAGTGGCGATGGTTGTAGGTCATTATCTTCACATAAAAACAAACCATTATATGTAATATAGTGATTTTATTATATCAAAAGGTTTAATATTAATTTAAAAATGTGAAGGAAGAAATAAAATAAAAATCCTTGATGAAGAACGCTACCTCACCTTAGGTTTGCACAAAAATCCATCCAATGTTGAAATTATGACCAAAATAAGGATTATAAAATGATGATATTTAATTTGAGAAGTTATTTTGGTAGTTATTTGATTAAATAAAATAACTTTATAGTGTTAATAAGATAATATAGGTGGTGGCCTTTTATAAGTCTGCCTCACATTTGTAATTTGTTGAAAAGAAAAAGGTGTTACCAAATTTTAATCATGAGAAAAGGATAAAAAATTGGGTATTATCAATACCTAAACATTATAGGGTCAAAATATTTCCATAAAATATATTTTATAAAAAAATTTAGGTAATTATTCCCTTATATGTTTTTATTAACCCCAAGTAAACCCATTTTTACCATAATCACGGTAATTGGTTTTTATTATTTTCACTAATAATTTTGGTCAAATTTAAGTTTAATTTATTAGATAATATAAATTATGAAGATTTAAAATATGGAATACATTTTCTAAAATTCAATTAACATAATTTTAAAAGATTAATTTAAAATTAATCTTACATACATAATGAGAAAAAGGGTTTTCAATGAGAAAAAGTTCAAAAGTTTACAAGGTTTTATATCAAAATTAAATATTAAAATTATTTAAATAACATAGATTGGATTATTAGATATATAATTTAACTAATTTTACTTTAAAAAAAATAAAATATATTTTTAACTTTATAAATAATTTAAATTAAAAGGCAGTTTTGAATTAAAATTCAATATTTTTCACTATTCATCAAAAAATTATTTTTTTGAAAAATTATAAAACATTCACCCTAAGATAATTTTGATATGCTGATTTAAAAAGTGAATATTATTTTATAAAATAAATTTTATAAAATTTTCAATAATTAATTTTATTATTGTTCACAAAAAAACATTGTTTTGAGAAAATAGTATTTTCAAAACATATAGAAGTTTTAAAAAATTAAGTACTTTTTACCCATATGTTTTCTTTATATAAAACCTTTATAATTAATATTTACTAAGTAGTCATTATTATTCATATCTCTAAGTTTAACAGCTATGTTATAACAATCATATTTGAATAATATTAACAATATATCATATTTTTGTTAAAAATAAGTGTCGTGTGTAACACTAGCTAAACATAGTGTTACTTGTAACTCATTATATTAAAGAAATATAATTTATTCAAAAAAAAATTCATAAAAACTCACAACATTACATTCTTACCCCTTAAAATTAATGTTTTCATCTTAAATTTTCACTCCTATAAAAATAAATGATGATACTTATACATCATCATTTCCTCAGGCTCCCATGTAGCTTCCTCAAACTAGTGGTTTCACAACAAAACTTTGACCAAGTGAGTGGTATTGTTTCATAGAAATTTCTCTCTGAAATTGAGAATTTCCACTGATTGTTCTTCATAAGAAATATCTTGCACCAACGATATGACCTATGAGTTCATTTCATGTAAAGGGACAAGTATGTACTTCCTCAGGATAGATGCATAGAAGACATCATGGATTTGATAGAGGTTTGGTGGATGTTCCAACTGGTAGGCTATTGTCCTGATATGATCAAGAATTTCAAAGGGATCTATATACCTATGTTTTATTTTCCATTTCTTCTCCAATCTCATAACCTTCTTCTATAGAGAAATTATTATAAACACCTTGTCACCAACTTTATATTCTAGATCATGTCAGTGACTGTTAGTATAATTTTTTTTGATACTTAGCATCCTTGATGTGTTACTGAATGGATATAGCTTTCTATTCTATTTCCTTATCTATCTTAGGTCCCAATATCCTTCTTTATACAATATAAGTTTTTTACTATATAGATCTATATTACATTCCATAAAGGGATTGATAAGAAGATATCTGAATACTTGAGCGAAAGCTATTGTCGTATGAAAACACAACTAGAGGAAGTTGTTGATCCAATACACCTTTTAAGTCCAATGAATAATATCTAAGCATGTACTCTAGGGGTTTAATAGTTCTATTAGATTAACCATATATCTAAGGATGATAAAAATTGATAAAACCCAACTCCATATCATAAGCTTGCTGAATAATTCACCAGAACTTTGAGGTAAACCTTGGATCCCTATCAGACACAATGGAATGTGGTACTCCATTAAACCTTAACACTTACATAATGATAAAAACCATATAATTTAGATAATCTAGATAAATGTCTTCTCTAATAGTGATTAATTTTATTGACTTTGTAAGGAGATCGAATAAAACCCATATAGAATTATTTCCTTTAGACATTTTGGGGATCCCCGTAACAAAATCCATGGTGATTTTTCCAACTTCTATTCTGATATAGTTCATTGATGTAACATCCCATTATAATTTTTTTCTCTCAGAGTTAACTTGATGACATAATAAGCACAGATATACAAACTCTTCAATATCTCTCTTAATTCAAACATACTAGAAGTATTATTTTTAATATCTATGCATTATTGTACTTCTTGGATTAATAGAGAATAAAGAACTATGAGCTTCGTCTAAAAACAAATTCAAATCTGGTATGGATAGAATTTGTAATTTTTTTTGAACCCAATCATTCCATCATGATCAAGGTTAAAATGAGGAACATTTATAACCTTATTTCATAGCTCAAAAAATTCTTTCCATGCCTCTTTAATCTTCACATGGATAGATGGTTGAAATTTTAATTGATAAAGATAATATTTCTCACCATTATTCAGGATTTCTATATTTATCCTTTGAAAACCCATAAAAATTTGATCTTTTTTTATCCTAGACATGGAAAATATAGCATGATCATTTTGACTCAAGGTATCAACCACCTTGTTCACTTTCCCAGGGTGGTAATGTATTCAGAAGTCATAATATTTAATCATCTCTAACCATCTTATCTAGCACATATTAAACTACTTCTATGTGAATATATAATATTAAATAATTTGATTGGTATAAATATCACAATTTTATCCATAAATTTAATTCATCCATATATTTATTGCAAAAATTATTGCAGCTAACTCCAAATCACGAGTTAGGTATTTTTTCTTATTAACATTTAATTCATAAGTCATAAGTATAAAATTATGCATAATAACACCTCATGATCCCTTCTTGGATGTATCAATATAGATTATAAACCCTTATACACTATAGGGTAATGAAAAAATAGGTGCACTGACTAATCTTATCTTCTGTTCCTTGACATTTTCATCACATTCATCCATCCAGAGGAATGTGTCTTCGTTCCATGTTAATTTGGTGAGTGGATTAGATATTCATGAGAAAGTCTCTAAAAAATATTGATAATATTCATATAAACCAATACAAATCCAAATCTTAGTCACCATGGTTGGTTTGGGCCAAAATTAAATCACCTTCATCTTTGATGGATCTTCCAATTTACCCTCTACTGAGATTATATGACCTAAAATTCAACCTTTTGCAGCCAAAATTCAAATTTTCAGAACTTTTCATATATTTTCTCCATCCTTAGGGTATTTAATACAACTCTCAAGTAATCTTTATACTATTCCTTTCTCTTTTAATAGATAATAATATAATCTATAAAGATTACAACAAACTGATTAAGGTAATATCTAAAGATTCTATTCCTTAAATCCATAAAGATAATACCTGAATTAGTAAGACCAAATTCCATAACTATATATTAATAGTGTCAATAACATCTAAAAAATGTTCTCTTTGTTATATCCTTCTTCTTTACCATTAATTTATGATATCTAGAATGAAGTTAAATCATATAAATGTATTGGAATATTTGTAGTTGATCAAATAGGTCATCAATATGAGGTAATGGGTACTTTTTCTTAATCATGATCTTGTTCATCTCTTAGTAATCAGTTCAGAGTCGCATTGGGCCATCTTTATTTTTTTACAAAAAAAACTGCTTCACTATAAGGTAACACACTTGTCCAAATGAATCCCTCATCAATTTTCTATTGGAATTTCATTTTCAATTACTATAACTCAATTGAGTAAATTCTGTAGGGATTCTTTGAAATTACTATGGAAGAAGGTATCAGTTATATTGAGAATTTAACTTCATGTTATGGTGTAATTGTAGGAAAATAATCAAGAAATACATTAAAAAATATTAAGACCAAGCTGACTATGAAGGTGGTTGTTTTCAAATGTAGTATTTTGTCATTAAATAAGACTTTATTTTTTCAAGGGAGTTTAAGATGAAAGGGAAATCACTTCGCTTTGTATTTGGTGGGAATCATACTAAATTGTGTTTTCAAAAGAATTGGACTCATGTTTTTAAAAGAATATGACTCACTCTGTCCATCATAATGAGGATAATCTGTTTGAATGAAAATATTCTGATCAGGCTTTCCTTGGGTCTAGAATGATAGAAGATCGTAATGAGAATTGATCAATTTCTAGAATGAGGGAATTTTTCGAATAAAAGAGAAATATCTTACTGGAAGTAAATGGACATTAGATTTACTCTAGATCTAATATAAAATAAGTGGTTGTTTTAATGGAGAATAGAAGTCTCTATGAAAATAATAAAATACATGTGATGATTCTTTATTGGTTAGTATTTCATAAATAATAATTTAATTAAAGAACTTATGATGCAATCTTGTTGAAAGAAAAGGAAAAATAGGTATTGTAAATTGTAACCAAATTTATCGTATTTGGGTGGAAGAGAAGAAAAATACTCAAGAGATCATACCTAGAATGATCATTGTCAAGTGTTGTAGCATCTTATCATCCACTATATGCATAAAAAAACTATTCATACCCAGGATGATCTTACTCAGGACCAAGAAGTAAAATATCATACCTAGTATGATTGTATTCACAATGATCGTATCCAGGATGATTGTATTCAGAATAGATCTTACTCGAGATGAGAAGAAAAGAACAAAGATAGAATGAATGGAAAGTTATGATACATTCCAATTGAAGATTTATTATGCTGAAGCTGCTCTCAAATGAGTTTAAAGTCATAAAGGAAGTCACGATATAGGAACAAGATTATGAATGATTTTTTTAAAGAGGTCAAGAGAAGATAAGGAGACAAGGTGATCTACAATATAGTAAACCATTTCAAAAGGGGTAAATTAATTTTTAGGTTTCCAATTGGTTCAAGAGAAGAGGATAAGTTTAGGTTTTTTATCTCAAGTGGGTAAATAGAAAAAGTTAAGGAGTTTTTTGAATTTACTATCAACGGGGAGCTCTACATTAAAAATAATGATTGTTTCCAACATTTAGAAGTGATATCCATTTCATCATACATTTGTTTTTAATTGATAAAGAGATTTGTATTGAGGAAATCAAATTTAGAAAATTAGACTCATGAATTGAAATATGACTAACAATTGAAATGAAAGTCTTAATAAGAATTGAAGTTTATAGAAGAATCGAGGAGTTTTTAGAAGAGTTGACGAAGTCAAAATTCACCCATGATTTTTGGAGAAATTTAGATTAAGTAGAATTTTTTTAGGTATTCCCACTAAGGACACTCAAGGGTCACCTATAAAAGGTGAAAAGTACATTATACTTTTCTGACGACCGATGTATTGTTCATGATAGATAAGATCTATGTTTTTAGAGAGATAAAGAGGGTTTCTATATTATGTTTTTGTTGAAAAGGTTTTGATGGATTAAATTTGAAAGAGAACACACACAATCATGACATTGTATTTAGATAATCATCGCACACAGTGATTATCATACATAGTTGATTACTATATTCAAATTGTCAATTGTATTCGGGTGATTATCGTGTCAGGATGAATTAATCGGATCGGGATTTCCATACTGGTTTTTTTTGGAATGAGGAAGGTAGAGAATTGAAGTGTTTCTGATTTATCTATACTGTATTCTATAAAATTTATATTTTTCATATTGGGATAATCATACCGGGAAGTATCATACTGAAAATAATTACAACAGGGAGAATCTTCCATGGAGGAATCAGGCTGGAAAAATCAGACATTATTTTTCCTTAACGAAGTCCAAGAATTTCTTACCATCTTCTAGGTAAGAATTTAAGATGTTTTTCCAATTGAATAAAATTTTGGGATTGAAAATAAGAACAAGTTACATGAGTTGTTACAAAAATATTGTATTACCCTATTTGTGTTAAGAGGGTCTACAAACACTGTTAGAATTGTTTACATAGTTCTACATGGGTGTAGGGGTATAACTTACTCATTATAATAAAAGGATTGATTTGTAGTGGATTTTATGGTATTAAATCATTTCCAAACCATACCAAGGATGTAGCTATTATTATTTAATTGTGGACTTTGTAACTACTTGTGTTCCTTTGGATGTGTTGTTAAATTTTTTTAATAGGGAATTGAATATTTAATAGGAGGTGGAGGCTTTTTCAAGGAAATATAAAATAAAAAGTATCACTAATTAACCCCTCCCCCTCTCAGTGATATAATCATCTTAATTGGGATCTTTCAAGTGGTATCAGAGGGTAGGTTCGCTTCGCTTATTATTTTCTAATGGAGAATTTGAATTTTTTGAACAGTAAAGGTATTCTATTCTTCGATGGAAGGAATTATCATATATGGAAATATATAATGTTTCCTTATATTATTTCTATTGGATAGGAAATTCTTAAAGAAGCAAAAAATGGGTTTCCTTTTATTGATTTTAAAACTCCTCTACATCTGTTGATAAGAAGAATCTTGAGAATTATGGAAGGGCTAAGAATACTATATTATCATCATTTTATGAAAGTGAATTATTAAGAGCGAAAGGTGTTGCACATCCAAATATATATGGGATAGACTGAATAACATATATGAATGAAATAAAAATGTGAATAAAGAAAAGTTACAAATCTGGAGATTGAAATATGAATATTTAAAGATGGGTGATAATGAATTTTTCAGGGAATTCTTTACTCGGGTAAATGACATTGTGAGTAATATCAGATGTCTTGGTGAAAATTTAGATAAATATATAGTTGTTAAAAAGATCTTGAGAATCCATCCCGATAAGTTTCATTCAAAAGTTTATTCATTAGAAGATAGAGATCGTGAAACATTTTATCTTAATGATTTTCATTGCACTCTCATAACTTATGAAATGAGAAGAGAGAAATATATGAAAAAAACACAGTTTAATAGAGAAATCTCATTCAAGGATGCTAATAAATAGAATTAAAATAAGATTCTTATTGAAGATTGTGCTAGATATTCTGACTCTGATAATTAGGTATGTAAAAATCTGGATGATATATTATCCTTGTTTTCAAAAAATGTGAAAATATGTACATATAAATATAAATGGAAACATACATTGAAATATTTTGAATGTGGTGGCATTGGTAACTTTGTGGGAAATTGTCCGTGAAGAAGGAAAGAAGTGGATAATTATTAAGAAGAAATAAATCCAAGAATATCATGGAATAAACATGGTGACAAATAAAAATTTTATTCCACAGGGAATGATAGGAAATTATTCAACTCCAAAAGAAGAATATCCTTATCTAAAGAATAAGAAGAAGAAGGAAGTGATACTGAATCAAAAAAAATTACTTGAGTATGGTATTGAAAATACCTTTTTTACAATATTTAATGATATAGAATTCTAAATCAATATTTCTAATGAAGAATAAAATCAACTTGAACATTATTTGAAAGAATAATTGAAAGAATGTCTGACAAAGATGAGAAGAATTGAAAAGAAAAACAAAAATTTGGAATATGGATGTTCCTTAACAAGAAATCAATAATTTTTTACTAATTATAAAGTGAAGTTGGTAAAAGATATTGGTGATTTGAATAAATCTCTTGAAGAAGAAAAGAATCATAATGAGTATCTTGATGTGAAATTGAAATCAAAAGAAGAAGAGTTGTAACTTATTCAATAACTTTTTTTTCTTAATCTGAAAATAAAAATACAAGTTTTCAAAACATAATTACAGAAGTTGGAAAAAGTTCTCAGAATAAGAAACCAGATAAGGTTTAACAAAATTTACCTCCAAAGGGTGAGAAGAAATATGGCATTGTATTTGAAAATAAGAAATATGGGAAAGTTATGTATGTGTACAAGATTGAAAAAATTAAGAATTCAGAAGTTATAAAACATTCTGAGTCTGAAAATGTTTTATATGGATTTGGAAAAGGTTTAAACACTTATTATTTTTTAAGGATGAAAAGAGGAAGAATAATCTTATTAATAATAAAAATGATTATGGGTTAAAAAGGAAAGACAAGAGAGTTGTCAAGAAACATATCCACAATTACGACCAATATAGAAGTTTCAGAGGAAAATATTCATTTCATGGATATTTTTGATATTGTGGTGGATTCATAAATATAGAAAATATGTGTTGTTTTAACCAAAAAATTACAATTATTCCATAGTTTATGAAAGGAAAAGTTTTTGTGGGAGTCAATTACCTTAAAATAAGAAGTTTTAAAAGGTTGTTTTGAAGAAACCTAAGAAAGGTGGAGTAAAAATTGAAAATATATTCCAACCTTGGGTAACTATTTGAGAATTATATGAGTAACCTATACACCCTGTAAAAGTATGTATTGTTTTGTTACCGGCACAAAAAAAATGTTTCTTGAAAATTCTCATAAGCTAGGAGAGAAGAAAGAAAAGAAAGTTGAAAAGGGTCTTGTTGTTGAAACTGCATTGAAAGAAAAGAACGACCTTTGATTCTTGATAGTGAGTGTCATTATCACATTAGAAGAGATTTGAAATTTTTGAAGAATGTGAAAGATTATAAAGAGGGAATAATGAAAATTGGGAATGTTGAATCCTTGAAAATCAAAGGTGTTGGATCATCCAACATTTGGTAATAAAAGATGAACTCCAATAAATATTTGTATGTAGATGGGAGGAAACAGAATTTTCTAATTATTTGAAAATTATATTTTGAGGGTATCAAAGTTATCTTCAGAAAATATGGGTTTTTTTGTGAAACGTGATACAGATATAAATATTACTACAAGTGACCAACATATAAAATAAAACATGTTTCAATTTGGTGAAATAAAAAACTCTTGTTACATGAGTATGGTGAAAGAAAATAAATTTTGGAATACAAGGTTGGGAAACATGTTTCAAAGAAAAATGAGCATGTTATCCAAAATAGATAGTGTTTGAGGAATTAATTATTTTCCAAGAAGAATATATTGGTGTTGTTTTTTTAGAAAGGAAAGAATATGAATTTTGTGTATAAGAAAGTTGAGATTTTTTCAAAATAATCCCTTGACCGATTCATTCGGATATTTGTTGGTTGGTGAAAAAATAATCAAAAAATGAAGATATGTACTTCATCACTTTCATTTATGATTTTAATTACATTAATTATGTTATATATATGAAATATTAATCAGATTCTATAAAAATGTTTAAAAGTTTCAAAAGGAAAAATAAGAAAGAATGAAAGTATTCAGTAAAGAAGTTGAGAATAGACAATGGTGGTGAATATAAAAGTGAAGAATTTGAATGTTATAATGAGAAGCATGGAATTCAGCATGAGTATTGTTCCCTATACACTCCCTAAAAAAATGGGGATACTGAAAGAAAGAAGAGAAGTTTGGTTGAAATGGGAAGAACTATGTTGATTCAACATGGTCTTTCTCATTACTTTTGGAGATAAGCCATAACTACTATTTTTTACATTCAAAACTGAAGTTTCTACATACCAATATCTGGTATGACTCCATATGAACTATTTTATAGAAAACATATAAGTATGAAACACTTAAGAGTTTTAGATAGTCCTTATGTTATAATGAAGAAATGTGGAAACTTTGGAAGTTTGAGAAGAAAGGTGAGGATGGAATATTTCTTAGATGTTCTCTAGAAGAAATATGATATAGATGCTTCAAAAAAGAGACAAAAAGAATTATTTATTCAGTTAATGTGATAGTAATTGAAATATGTGAGAAATAAAATCATATTCAGACACATGAGAATGTTTATAAATATTATTTTGAAAAAATTCTGATATGGATACATACAATTGTATTCTTAATCATAAAGAAGAATCAAACTAAGTTATTTCAAGTGATGAGGAAGAAATTTCAAAATCTTATCCAAATTTGAGGAAACAAGTGGAAGATCATAATATAATTGGTGATCAACATCATAAGGTTCAAAAAATAATAACAACAAATGTCATTACACCTACTTTTTTGTATCCAAAAGTGGATCAAAATGATGTAAAAGAATATTTTGAGAATCTGGAATGGGTTCAGGACATGAATGAATAGTTTGATCAGATTCAAAAGAATGATACATGGGAACTCATACCCAACCCTAAAAAAACATTATTAGAAAAAAATGGGCTTTCCAGAACAAGCTGAATGAAGAAGATGAAGTGATAAGAAAAAAATAAATATTAGTGTGTAAAGGGTATTCATAAGTTTAAGTTATTTATTTTGATGATACATTTTCTCCATTGGAAATAATTTAAACAAATATAATCTTTCTTGTTATTACTACAAAATGAGGCTATAAGATCTTTCAAATGGATGTTAAATATGCATTCCTAAATAGAGATCTTGAAGAGGAAGTTTATATTGAAAAACCTTGGGGATATTTTTTGGGAAAGATGAAAGTTATTTGTAAAATTTGAAAAAGTATTTGTATGGCCTAAAACAATATCCAAGGGAATAATATTCCAAATTGGATACATGCTTAAGGAATTTTTGTTTTAATAAAGGAAGAGTAGATAAAAATATCTACATTAGATAAAGTCACAAGTATTCCCGCATTTTAATTGTTTATGTTAATGAAATTATATTTTCTGGGAATAATGAAAGAAGTTGTGAAACGTTTGTTGAAGAAAAGAAGAAGTTATTTAAAATTTCCATGCTTTGGGAAATGAAATAATTTATTGGGTTAAAAATACCTCAAAGGAAGGAATACATTATTATTTCTCATGAAAAGTGTTATAAGGAAATTATGAAGAGGTTTGGCAAGGAAAAAAACCCTATTTCTACACCAATTTCAACGGGATCAAAGTTGATAAGAGATTAAGAATGAAAATTGGTTGATAATAAAGTGTTTCAAAAGTTTCTTGTAAGTTTGTAGTATTTTACTGCCTCAGGACCCAACATTTTTTATGTTTTTACCTTATGTACAAGGTTTCAGAGTGCTTCAAAATAATCTCATTTACTTACTGGAAAAATAATTCTTAGATACATAAAAGGAATAATAGAATTTGGAATCCAGTATAGTAGCTCAGATAGTATTGAATTGTTTGGGTATTCAGACGGTGATTGGACAGGAAATGTTGATGATATAAGATGCAAATCTAGTGGACTCTTATTCTTGGGAAATAATTGTGTTAGTTGGAATTCAAAGAAATAAAATTTAGTAACTCTCAGTACGACTAAATTTGAGTATGTTTCTTCCACTCAAGCCACTACTCAACTCTTGTGGACGAAAATTCAATTGGAGGATTTATTTTTCAATGTAAATATATCCTTGCTCTTAGGTTGCGATAATCAAATTATGATCAATCTCATCAGGAATCTAGTTCAATATTCTCTTTCAAAGTATATTGATATAAAATAACATTTCAACAGAGATTATGTGTAGAAGAATGAATTAAAACTGGAATATGTACCAACATCGGAATAAGTTGCTGACATATTCACAAAACCATTACCAAATGAATCATTTTCTAAATTGAGGTTGAACATGGGTGTCCAACCTCTTTCTATTTAAGGTTGATGTATGTGTTTCTATCTCCTCTTTCATCTTACCTTTGTATTTTTTTGTCAAGGGGGATATTTTTTTTCATAAATCAATCTATTTGAATGTAAAAAGTGGGTGTTCTGGGTAAATTGTGAATTCATCATTTATTTTTGAATAAAATATTTTAAATTTTTATTGGAGTGGTTTTTGAAAATAAATTTAATTTTTTTAGTAAAGGATAAAAGATGATAAAGAAAATATGAGGAATGAAAAAAGAAAATGGTTTTCATAATCACTACTTTTGGACAACATGGTTTTTCTGTCAATGATTCTTGTTTCATATAATCAGTTAACTCATGTAGGATTAGAATTATTGATAAGTAATACATTTATTTAGGATACAAAGTTCAGTTATTTATGAAATTTGTCTTACAAAAAAATCCAAAGGGGTATATTTTTAGGACCAAAATGAAGATGAAGGTGGTTGTTTTTAAATGTTGTATGTTGTTGTCAAAGAATGATTTGTTTTTTCAAGGGAGTTTAAGATTAAAGGAAAATAAAATCACTTTGTATTTGGTCATAATCATAATAAATCATTTTTTTCAAAATAATTGGACTCATGTTTTCAAAAGAATAGGACACACTCGGTCCATATTAATGAGGAGAAGCTGTTTGAATGAATAGATTCTGATCAGAATTGTGCTGTGTTCGGAATACAAGAAGATCATAATGAGAATTTATTGTTATCTAGAATGAGATAATTGGTTGAATTAAAGAGAAAGTATATTGTTGGAATTAAATGTTCATCGGATTCACTATGTATCTGGTATGAAAGAAGTTGTTGTTTTGATGGAGAATTAGAGTCTCTATGACTACGATAAAATAAATGTGATGATTCTTTCAGGATTCGTATATCATAAATCTTAATTGAATTGAATAAATTATGTTAAAATATTGTTGGAATGAAATTAAAAACTGGTATTTTAAATCATAACTAGATTTATTGTATCTGGGTAGAAGAGAATTTTTTTTTGGGAATCATACTCAATAGATTATACACAGAATGACTATTTTTAGGAACTATAGCATCTGATCATCCATCGTATGAATAAAAAAACTATTAATACCAAGGATTATTGTACTATGGATCAGGAAGTAATAAATAATACCAAGTATGATCATATTCATAATGATTGTATCCAAACTAATAGTATTCATAAAATATCGTACTCAGGTTGAGAAGA
Organism: Viscum album; assembly: GCA_963277665.1. Taxonomy (NCBI): domain Eukaryota; kingdom Viridiplantae; phylum Streptophyta; class Magnoliopsida; order Santalales; family Viscaceae; genus Viscum; species Viscum album. Next base: position 215,252,488 of record OY728163.1, read on the forward strand.
AAAGAAAGAAGCTGGAATGAATAGATAATTACGATACATTCCAATTAAAGTCTAACAATGTTGAAGCTACTCTCAAATGAATTTAAAGTCATGAAGGAAGTAATGATAAAAGAAAGGTATTGTGAATAATTTTTTTAAAGGGGTTCAAGAGAATATAAGGAAATAATGAGATCAAAAATTTAGTCAACCATTTTGAAAGATATGAATTACTTTATAGGTTTCTAATCGGGTCAAGAGAAGAGGAGAAGATGAATTTTTGTATATCAAGTGGTTTGAGAGAAAAAGTGAAGGATTTTTCTGGATGTAGTATCATGGGTGATATAGACATTCAAAATAATTATTATATCCATTATTCATTGGTGATATCCATTTCTTTATACATTTGCATTCAATTGATACAGAGATTTGAATTGAATAAATCAGATTTCAAAAATCAGACTCATGAATTGAAATCAAACTGATAATTGAAATGAAATTATTAAGAAGAAGTGAATATTGTAAAAGAATTTAAAAGATTTTAAAAGAGTTTACAATGTCAATATTCACCAAATATTTTAGGGGAAATTGAGATTAAGGAAAATCTGATTAAGTGGGAATTTTGTTGGCATTCTAGCTAAAGAAACTCGAGGGTCAACTATTAAAGGTGAAAACTACATTGTAATTATTTGATGATTGATGTACTAGTCATAAGAGAGAATCTCTATGTTTTTAGAGAATTAGAGGGTTTCTGTATTGAGCTTTTTTTGAAAATGTTTTGACAAATTGAAGTGAAAGAGAAGATACAAGATCACAACGTTGTATTCAGTTGATCATCGTACTCATTGATTATCTTACTTAGTTGATTACCATATTTATCTTGTCAATTGTATTCAGGTGATTATAATATCATGCTGAATTAATCAAATTAGGATTTTCATACTGGGTTTTCCGGACTGAGGAAGATGGATAATTGATGTGGCATCGATCCATCTCTATTATATTCAATTAAAGTTATAATTTTCAAACTGAGGAAAATGGTACCGGGAAGTATCATACCGTGAATAATTTTAATAGGGAGAATCATACTTAGAGGAATCATCCTGAGAAAATTGGACTTGGTTTTTCCTTAACAAATTCCATGAAGTTTTTACCATATTTTAGGTATGAAATTGAATAAGTGTTTTCAATTGAATATATTTGTGGAATTGAAGAGAAACATAGGTAACATGAGATGTTACAAAAATATTATATTACCCTTTTTGTTCTAAGAGGGTGAACATACACTATTGGAAATGTTTACATGGTTCTATATGATTGTAAGGGTAAATCCTACTCATTGTAATCCAAGGATTGATTTCAAGTGGATTGTATGGTATTAGATCATTTAAAAACCATAACAAGGACATAGTTATTCTTATTAAATAGTGAACCTTGTAAATACCTTTGTTCCTATGGATGTGGGGTTGAATTGTTTTCAGAAGAGAATTGAATCTTAAACAGGAGGTAAAGGTTGTCTCAAGGAAACATAAAAGAAAAAGAATCACTAATTCACCCCTCATCCTCTCAATGATATAATCATCCTATCTTGGATCTTTCAAAAACTCCTAAAAAATAAACATATCATCAATTTTGAGTTTCTCCTCAACCATCTAAGATAAACACCCCTCTTTAATAGGAATTGAATCCCATAAAATGGATGTGATTTCCATCAAATGTATATATTAATCATCATAATGATATATGATCATAGTTTGGTTTGGAATATCAAATGCGACTTCCCTTACTCAAAAATTGATGTGGTATTTATGTAGATGAATCCAATACATGCCTAAGATAAAATCAAATTTAACTAGAGGAAGAATGAAAATATTTATAGGAAGTACATTCCCCCCAATGTCAACTAAAGAGTAATCATAGATTTAATATGCGATCATCATACCATTATGGGGTACCATTTCCAATTCTACATCTAATCATTTTGGTTTCATCTTGATACCCATTTGAAATTATTTTGATATGAATTAGTGGGTAGATATAGAGTCAAATAATACATTAGTAGTTCTATAGTTGATGGTAAGTGTACCTTTCACCATGTCATTATCACACCCCTCATAAAAAATAGCGATCTCATGAGACTTCACATTGTATATCATCTTAAGAGGTTGTTGGAATCCATCATCATTATTAACCTTCAAATTTGGGCATTGGTTAGTATAATGCCTATACGCCTTTTAGTTGAAACATTGTATTAAATGTGGTTAATTCTACGTGACTTTCTACTTATTTGAATCCATAGATAACTTTTTCCCATCACACTAGAAATTAATTGATCGATGACCTTCCCTCCCACACTTAAAACATTTAATAGTCCCATTAAGAAAATTTACTCCATGTTTATTCTACACTTTGAGTATAAAGTAGATCTCATCTTATTTTCTCCGCGATTTTCATATTTTCCTTTGAATTCAATTTTTTTATTCTTATCAAAATATTGAGATTGATATGTAACTATAACCTCTATTTCCACTTTAATAGAACAACAAACAATATCTTCATATCTACTTAAATATCTTATGGATAAATCCCTTTGGAGATATGGTTTTAAGAAAAATAAGAATCAATCAATTTTAATTTCAGGTTGTATGACAATACCAGAAGTGTACCTCACTTGTCTTGTAAAATATTCCTCATATGTACCAAGAGATTCATTGTTATTTTGATTTATCTCAAGGAATTTCTTCTAAATATTTTTAAAAATAATATAAGGAATGTACTTATTGAAAAATAAGTTCTTGAACTCATCCTAATCCATGGATTTAATTTCATCATATTTCCTTGTATTCTTGTTAATATTCCACCAATGATCTACCTCACCATCCAAATGGAAGACATCCAAAATGATTTTTTCCGGTTCCAAACAATGGATAATAGAAAATATATTTCCAGTGGTGTTGAATTCATTGTTCAACAACTAATGGATTAGAATACTTATTGATAGTAGGTGGATGTTGTATCATGAAGACTCAATAGAATATTGTTCCCTCCTTTGTTTGTTTGTAAGTACAACATGATTCATATATTGGGAAATATTTGTGAAAATAAAAATGAGATTTTTCATTCTATCTCCCTTAATGTTTATATTATTAGGGGGGAAATCATTTAATTTTTTCATCCCACTCAGCACTAACACGGTTCTTTCAGGTTCCATCCATGACAAAAACCAAAAATCAGAGTGTAAGAAGCAATAATCATAGTGGGTAACCATATAATAATGAAAAACTACTTATAGGATATCTAAATAATGACACATTATTTTTATTCTATGACACATTAGGTTTAAACTAGGTTATTCATGGTAATTATTCAAATCCCTCAGGATGGTTTGTAATTATTTTTATAATTTCCAAAGCATATCCCTTGAGAGTGTTAAACTAGGTGTGCAACAAGTACTATTTTCCTGCACCAGGTGATGATTAATTCTAGCTTAATGCACCCTTTTTAGAGTAATTACCCCTTGATACCACTATTCTAGAGCCACATCAACTTGTAGTATCCAGATAAGGCTATAATTACTTGGAAACCACTCGCTCTATCCTTTACCAAAATTCTAGGACATTTTCATATACATTTAATTATCCTTAGACTTATATTTGAACATGTCCTTTGGTATCTCACTAATTTTTTCTCAAACTAGTTTCCAAGGGTTAACTAAACCTATCCTTTGATACCAATTTTAGTGACCCCAACTTATCATAAATATATATTACATCATTTTTAGGAACATTTATTATATTACACATACACATGCATAAGAATCAAAAAGTTATAGTGCCTTTGGAAACATGGAAATACAAAAAACTAGTTCATAGCTAAACTATGTAATCTCCTATTACGTTATTCATAAATAGAACCCTTATTAGAAATATCATATGTAAAAAAATTTCTTATAACATGGGTAAAGGAAATATATGAAACAGTGATATTATATTCTCATTAAGAGTAAACAAGGGAGATGTGTAAGAATAACATGAACATAAGGTTCTGTGAACATGATCATAACATTTGAAAACCACAACTTGCATATCAAAGATCAAAATATAGATCCATGACATAAATATTTTAAGTTCACAATACATGAATCATAATTTAATTTAAGAATAAGATCCATGAGACTATAAAATTAGAAAAACACATAGATTCTTGGCATATATATAAACATAGAAAATCATTTTCATAGTAGTCAAGGATTACTTCCAAGGCTATCATAGTGGAATGAGTTAACTCCCCAAACCATCATAGTAGTCAAGGATCACTCTCAAGACCATCATAATGAACAAAGTCAATTACTAATCTAGGTTCACTCCCCATAAATTCTTATATATTTCATGAGATATAAATATTTACCCAATGCAATGGAGGGAGATATAGATCCATCCTATAATATAATGAAAATCAAACATATGTGTCCCAAAAGATCATAAAACATTCGTTGTATCATAACCATGAAATTAAATTAGATTTATAAAGATTTTATCACATCATAATTTGTGGAAGATATATAGGTTTCTTAAGCATTTCATTATTTCATCATTGTGTAACTCATGGAGAAAGAAATGGGATCCATAAGAATTTTATCATGGTATAACCCATGGAAGAGAAATAGGATTCATAAAAATTTTATCATCATAAATCATTAAAATAAAGAATAAAAATGGTATCCTTGGTTCAAATCCCTTTAGAATCCTAAATTGTATCATGGTATGTAATATTTGATGGAGAATGATTTTTAAAGACAAATCACTTGGAACATTTCTTAAGGAAGATAACATTTCTTTGAAAATAACTTTTTAAAACTAAAAAATCATAAAATATTATTAAATACTTTTATTTGAAAATAAACTCAAAAACCTATAAATTATTCATAAAATAAAATAATGGTCATTATGGCGTGAAATTATGTTCATACCATACACGTTGAAACATAGATTCCTTTCAAATTTTCAGTAAAATTCAAATGAGATTTGTTTGGAAAACAAAAAGAACATTACGTTAAATTTTTTTTGAAAAAAAACTAAAACATAGGTAATTTTTTTTAATAAATCATTTGAAAATTTTTAAAATCATTTTTGAAAACATTTTTAGAAAACATGGTTTTGGAAGAAAATTGAGTTTTCGACCAAAGAGACAAAAAATATGATTTTTGTCTTAAAAAGTTTATTTTTAAATATTTAGTATATATTGAGAGAAAAATGAAGGGAAAAATATATTATCATGAAATAACCATATGAGAAGAAAATTAATGAGTTTCTTGATAACTATATCATTATATTTCATCATTGAAAAAATAATCATAAACAATCTTGATAAATGATGATATTGTAACATAAAATATTTACCACTTTGGTAACATGTAAATTGTAATCCCCATGAAATAATAACATTATAGGAAACTTGAAATATCATGATAATAAATAAATTCATGATTTTTATGTCAAAGGGGTTGCATATACACCTCATAAAAGAAGATAGGTTCATAACTTAACATATATCTCAAGGAAAGAATGTTGAGACCAAAAGCCCTTAACTTAAGACTTGAATTCCTTTTTATATGGTTGAACCTCCTGTATAATAAATATAAGTTTATTAAAAATATATTAAAGAAAAATACTTTATCAAACCTACTTTTTCTTACATGACTATTACATCATTTTAAAGATAAACTATATAATAGTGTTACAAATCCTGGATCCAAAGGTTTAGTGCCTTGAAAACATTAGCCTTATACACAACTTTTAAATAATAAAACCTAAAAATTATTTAATTATTTATTATATATATTCTTAGTGACCATAATTTTCTCCTTAGTATAAGTAATCACATGAGGATATACATCAATGAAAGAGGTGAGCTAAAATCCTAGTAAGAGGAAAAATAAGGGACATGAATCAATACAACATGGGTAAGCATAATCATCATCATAATCATATCATAACGATAGGATAATAATGAACATAAATTATAAAACATGTGATAAAGGAATAAAATGTAAAAAATTCATAAAAAAAAACATCATATCATAGTGATCAAATACCACACATAGTTGTGAACAAATCTAGGATCATTTTCATGCATAAAATATGTCCATAATTAGAACATCATAATTATGAACAATGATAGCATCATGATCACACATAATAAAAATTATATAGTGAGATAAATCACATTTCCCAATTCTTTGGAGGGATATATAATTCTGGTCCCACCCATCACATCATAATATTTACATAAGCACACCTGTTACATATAACATATTACAATCATATTTATGAGTTAGCCCTTGGAAAAGATTGGGTTTCAGGAGGTTTTAATCAATCATGATTTCATGAATAATCACGGGGTTTCTAAATGAGAAAGGGGAAAACATATTTTTTATAATAATCATTATTCTTGAGCAATGAAAAAATAACTCAAGATTAGATAAATATCTGTTTTGGAAAGAAGAATTATTTTTAAAAATCATTGTATTTGTCATACAATTAAGTTGTAAACATGTATATCTGTAAAAAGAAAAATGGAATAGTAATTAAATTATAATTAAGGAAAATTATTGGAATATTAATATTAAATATCTGTTTAAATATGGAAAACCCAAGGAAAATTAGTTGAGTTTAATAATCTTCTTACGTTAATTATCTTCTTATTTCATCGCTTTTACACCTCCTGAATAATTAAATTAGATTTATTAAAATATTGATCTAGAATTTATTTATTATAATTTATAAATATATTTATCAATTATAATCATTTCATTATATTTCTTAATTTTTATTTATGAAATTGTAGAGTTTTGATATCATTTTTTTATTAAACATTTCCTATTTCGCTTTGATTTCTCTATTTTCATTCAAAGTCATTTATAGAAAAGTGTGATTAACTCCAGAAGATTATAATAAATGTAATTAATTTTTTATATATTATATATAATTAATAATATCCATCCATGAAGTTTGTTATAATAATTAACTTTCCAATGTCTCCATAGGTGGTTAATCGACCTTTAACAGGACGTTGTCAACAGAGCGGGAAAGGGGAGTATGAAATTTATATTTGTCATTAATAAGATAATTACAGTAGGTTAAAATAATTAATATAATTTTAAATTAATTAATAATTATTTTTATAGAATATTCTTTTTAAATGAATTGGAAAACATAAGAAGGATAAAAACAAAATAGGGAAGAGTTAAAAGAGACTTACTCTCTCCTCAGCATAGCTTCTCTTGTACGATACTATAACACCTTTGGAGATTGGAGTTTTATTACTCCAGAATGTACCAAAGTATTATAAGGGGATTAATATGGATTATATGGATTGATATTGGTATTTTTAATGGGTGGGAGTAGTGGTCTTCTTGGGGAAGGGAGAGGGGTTATTTATACTTGAGGATAGAAGTATTTTTAGAATAAAATATTTAATAAAATATTCTATCAAAGGTAAAACATGTAATAGTGAATTTTTGAAAATATTAATCATATATAAATATAATATAATGGGTTTAATACTTTAAAAACTCTTTATAATTTTAATTAATTATTTTAATCAAAAGGGAAGGTGGAAAAATTAGAAAATAATATTTTAATGTAATACTTTAGATTTTTAGGCATCGGAAGTAATTTTAGGTTTGGAAATTAAATTTGTCATATATTAAAGACTTATTTATGAAATTAAATGTATAATGTATGAAACCAAAGTTCTAGAAAGTATTATGTCATTATTACATCATGAATTATGTAATTTAAGATACAATGGTTTTGTGAAAAACTATACTTTACTATTCACCTCAAAATTGAAGCATTTCAGAAAATTACCAAAAAATCACCCTAGGAAAAGTGTAACATGCTGATTTCAAAATTTATATTAATTTTACAAAATAATGTTTTTAAAATAGTAAATTTTAATTTTTAATATAAAAATAATGGATTTTATAAAATACTTTAATATAGAGGTTATTAAAAAATGTGATTATATTTTCATTGAGTTTTTTAATCATGATATTTATTTTCTAGAATTGTAAAATTTATATTTTCATAAATTAATCCTTATAAATTTTATTTAGACCATAATTTATTATTTTAAGGTAAAATTGTTATTTCAAAGACCGTGTTACTATTCCCAACTGCCATGTTTGTATTCACAATGGTCAGGTGACTATTACAACTGTCACAATACATTCTATATATGCTTATATATTCTTTAATACATTATTCCACTCAATTCCTCTCAAGGTTCTATATTTATATTTTCTATAATGTTGATTGGTTTACTAATATTTGTTTTCTTTTCTATAGAATTGGAAGTGGGGGCAATGATTCTAGTAGATTGGGGTGATCCTTATTTTATTATTTTAACTTTTCTATTTTCTATTTTTTGTTCAATTTTAATATTGGGAATTTTAATTGGTTTCATTAATAATTAATGTAATAATACTCAGTAATGAAATTAATTTTTTATTGGTTTCTATTTATTTTGTATGTTTATAATGTTATATTATATAACATAACACACATTTATTTAGGAAACAAATATTACTAATTAGGTCATTACATTCTTCCCCTTTATTAATTTGATCCCTAAAATTTCAACACATATTCTAGATTGAAAATGGATGAGGGCTCTTCTGTTTCATTTTTCCCTGGTTTCCATGTCACCTCTTCATACATATGGTTCCTCTATAACACTTTTATAAGGTAATTTGTCTTATTGTGTAGAAATTTGTCCATATAGTCCAAGATATTCACTAGATGCTATTCATATGAGAGATCATTATCTAGTTGTACAACATAGGTATTTAATAAAAGTGAGGGATCATGTATGTAATTCCTCTAGAGAGATACATGGAACATGTCATGAATTTGATCCATACTTGGTTGTATTGCAGGTCGATGGAACACTGCTCATATGTGATCAATGATATCAAAGGGGCCAATGTACTTTGGGATAAACTTTCACTTCTTTCCAAAACGCATGACTCTCTTACATGGTGATATTTCAAGGAAAACTTTGTCTCCAACATTGAACTCCAAGTCCCTTTGATGGTTTTTATAATATATCTTTTTCTATCTCTGAGTATATTTTATATGATGTAGAATGGATTAAACATTTTCTATCATCTCTTTTATAAGATTATGTTGAACTAGATTTCATTCCCCAACTTCATTCTAGCAAGTTGGAGTTCTACTTTGCTTCCCATGAAAAGATTCATATGGATCCATTTGAATACCTGAGTGGAAGATGTTTTTATATAAGAACTCAACCAATGGGATATGCTAACCCCATCCACCTATGAATTCCATTGATCAGGATCCTAGGATTTCCTTAATCATATGAATTGTGATTTCAGATTGGCCATCGGTTTGTGGGTGATAGGCCATGATAAAACTCAATTCCATACTCAAATCATGTTAAATAATTCTCTAGAATTTATTGATGAACCTTGGATCAAAATCAAAGATGATCGAAAGTATAACCCTATGCAACCTCACCACTTACTTCATATATATCTTGTCATGTTTTTCAAGCGAGAAATTTCTAGAATGGTAATAAAGTGTGAAGTCTTGGTGGGTCAATCCACCACAACCCATATCGCATTGTTTCCATTGGATGATTTCAGGAGACCAGTGACAAAGTCCATAGTGAAATTATCTCATTTCCACATGGGTGTAGGAAATGGTTACATCATCCCTTTGGAATTATATCACCCTTCTTTAAGTTATTGACATACCAAACACTGTGAGATATACTCCACAATATCCTTCTTCATTTTATCCCCCCAAAAGTTTTATCAAAGATCATGGTACATCATGGTACTTTCATTATGGATAAAGAAAGATAAGCTATGCACATAAAGAAATATCTCTTTCTTTATCTCAGGTTATGTGGGCACAAAATGCCTCATTCCAAACTGAATCACACAATCATCATCAATATAGAAATCATATAGGTTCTTATCCTTTACTAATTTCACCTTATTTTTTAGATCTATGTCTAACCTTTAGTCCTCTTTGATCTTCTCTTGATTAGATGGTTGGGAAATCATTTTGGAAAGGTATGATGTTTTCCCTACTATTATTATTTCCAAATCCATCCATTGTATATCCAAGAAGATATGATGTCTCTCAATATGTATCATGGATAAAGTAGTAGGTTATTTTCTACCAAGAGAATAAACTACCTTATTCACCTTTACTGGATTGTATTGAATAGGTAAATAAAAGGCCTGGATTAGTTCTAACCATATCATTTGATGAATGTTGAGCTGCTTCTATGTAAATATATGTTTTATACTATTGTGATTGGTATATATGTCACACTTATCACCATAGAGGTAGTTCCAACATATTTTCTTGGAAAATATCATAACTACTAGCTTCAGATCATGCATCATGTAGTTTTAATCATGGATCTTAAACTATTTTGATGAGTAGGATATTAATTTGTCACTAAACATGAGTAGAAAACCCAATCCTTTCTCTTAAGAATCATTATTTATCACAAAATCTTCTACACTTGTTGGGTGTGTGAGTATAGGTGAAGTGAATATCCTCTTATTGATCTCCTTAATATTTTTTCACATTATTCTATCCATACATAATTTACCATTTTATGTGATAACTTATTTAACAGGCTAGACAATCTAAGGAAGTTTCTCACCAAATGTGAGTAGCACCAAGACAATCCAAGAAAACTAGGGATTTTCATGACACCAGTGGGTCTAAACCATTCCCTAATTGCCTTTATTTTTTAAGGGTCCATAGAAATTCCATTACTTTTGATCATATTCCACAACAATAAAACTTGTTGCATCCATAAGTCGCACTTGATTATCTTAGCACACATTTTATACATCCTTAATATTGCAAGAACAATCCTTATATACTCTTCATGTTCCTTTTTACCCTTAGAGTAAATGAGAATATCATCAGTAAACACAAAAAAAGTTATCGAGGTAGTCTCTAAATACTATATTCATTAAATCTATGAATATTGAAGGGGAATTAGTAAGTCCAGAGGGAACCAATATGAACTCATAGTGACCATTCCTTGTATAGAAAGAAGTATTATGAATATCTTCTTTATTCACTTTTAGTTACTAGTATCCAGAACAAAGATCCACATTTGAGAATTATTGAACTCCTCATAGTTAATTGAGCAAGTAATAAATCCTTGGAAGAGGATACTTGTTCTTTATGGTGATCTTGTAGATCTCCTGATAATGGATACACAAATGCATTGATCCATCCTTATTCTTGTAAAAGAGCACAAGATAACCCCATTGAGATGAACTAGGGTGTATGAACCATTTTTTCAAATGCTATTATAGCCACTTCATTAATTCCTCCAATTCTATCGGGTCCATATTGGTTCACTTGGAGATAGGTGTGCCTCTAGGTATGAGATTTATTGAGAACTCTACCTCATGATCTGGGAGAATTATAGGTACCTCATTGGGAAATACAACAGTGTATTCCATAACAATGGTAATTTCCTCTAGGTTTATAGTTTCCTTTTACTTAAACATTTTTGAATGGTATGATTCTTTATAGGGTATCAAAACCGACCACATTTATGGATTTTCCAAAGGAGATTCATGGTCTTCGTTGTTTTTTTAGAATTGAATTAGATGGTTTAGAATATGAAAAGAGATTTCCTTTTCCTAATAGTTGATATGGGATCTATATAATAAGACCCAATCCATGCCTCATATATCATCAAGTTCCACAGAGGGTGGTATTATGAGATTCACTATAAGAATATTCCCATTGATGCTTATAGTAGAAGAGTATAACCATTTGGTTGAAATTATTTCACCACTAGGTATTTTTATAGATATATAAACTTCATGGTATTAGGGATTTGATTCAATAGTTCTATAAAACACATTGGATATAAAGGAATGATTGAAACTAGAATCAGATAAAACCTTTTCCATTCTTGAGTTAATAGGAAGTGTACCTTGTTTGACACCATTTTCATGATCCACTTCAGAAGTAGTGATGACATAAGATTTACCTTTCTCCTTTGTCTATTTTGTCTTATAACATTGATTACCCTCAAGGAACCATGTTTTAGTTCACTGGATTACATATTTTCCTTGTTCTATATAGTTGAATCATTGAACCATGGGTGGTTCATTAGGAGGTTCCTTCCTTTCCTCCATCATCTTGGCCAGATTCTCCATGTATCATCAAAATTCATGAGCTTGATGGCCTTATCACTCGAACTTTATGAGTTTCTATGTCCCATTGAGGCGATTCCAATGATTTTTCTTCCCACATTTTTTCATGTGGGTAGTTGGATCCTCTTTCCTCCTTTTTCCTTTTGACCCACCATATGGAAACTCCATTCTTATCTTTTTATCTTCATAACCATGGAACCATTCTACGAACTCCATCTATAATTTGAGATCACATCAAATTACATCTTTATAACTCCCAAATTCTCAGATATACAATGTATTCTGAATGTGTGGGTTTAAACCACTAAAGAATCTATCTATTTTTCTATCATTGTTGATAACAAAAACCGAGGTGTATCTTCCATTCCTTGTGATTTTTTCCTCATAAATAGTGATAGATTCACGTTCCTTTTTATTTATCTATATGAATTCTCTATTCATATTTGTTCAAAGAGTTTGAGGAAAATACTTGGTAAGAAATACTATCTTAAAGTCTTCCCACTACATCTCTTCTATTTCAACCATCTGTTTAGTGTTCTTTATCAACACCCATCATTGATCAGTATCTCCATCTATATGATATATGACCAAAATAACCTTCTCCTTCTCATAACAATGGATAAGAAAAAGATATTATACATTGAGTTAAACCACTATTCCGTGAAAAGTGGATCAAAAGTTCTACTAAACATTAGTGGTTGTTTCCACATAAAGGACTCAATGGCATGTTAATACTTCTTCGGTGAAGGAGAAAATTTCACTTGGTTCATGTTATTATTTAGAGCCTGATATAACTAGGAAAGCATTTACATTAAGTTTTTAACTCCACATCACATGGAATCGAGGTTGTAATTTGAGCAATTGTTGCATTGTCCCTCACATGGGTTATTGGATAGTTTCTCCTGGTTCCTACCATTTTCTAAAATAGAAATGTTTTGAATAAAAATTAAGTCAAAAAAGCATGAATAATTTGTTATTTTACATAATTAAAACTAAAATAATATATTTTTGGATGAACATATTTATCCTTTTCTGAAAAGATTATTTTAGGGTTTTTAATTATACATAGGCTTATAATTATATTTTTTACTCTTTTCTTATAATCTTAATTCCCAAATTACCTAAACCTTGATCTGATACCAACTATAGAGACCCTAATTTTTCTTACATGACTACTATATCATTTTAAATATAAACAACATAATAATATTACCAATCCTGGATCGAAAGGTTTAGTGTCTTGGGAAGATTAGGCTCATACATAAATTTTACATAATAAAACATAAAAATTATTTAATTCCTTATTCTCTATCTTCCGAGTGTCCCTCACATTATTCTTATTACAATAAATATCCTAATGATATGCATCAATGAAATGGGTGATCTAAAAGCGGAATACAAGGATTAATAAGGGACATGAATCAATATAACATGGGTGGGAATAATCATTATATCATAATTATAGGATCATCATAAACATAAAGTGGGAAAATTGTGATAATGGAATGGAATGTGGAAATGTATAAATATAAAACATTATGTAATAGTGGTAAAATAAAACACATTTTTGTGATCAAAGCTAACATCATGTCCCCATATAACATATGTGCATAATAATAACATCATCATTTTGGGAAACGATTACATAATTTTAATAAATAATACACATTATATCATGAGATGCATTACATTAGTCAATGCATTGGGGGGCTACATATTTCCAAGGCCACCTATGATATCATAATATTTATATAACAATGCATACCACATAGAACGTATTAAAATCATATTTATGAATTAACCCATGGAAGAAATATGTTTCATAAGGATTTCATCAATCATGATTTCATGAATAAATATGGGGTTACCAAATGATAAAGTGAAAAACATATTTGGTATAAGACCCATCATTCTTGAGGTAAGAATTAATAGCTCAAGATGATTCAAAGATGTTTTTTGGAATGAAGAGTTATTTTGGAAAATCATTGCATTTTTCATAAAATCAAGTTGTAAACATGTATATCCTTGAAAATTAAAAGGGAATAATAATGAAATAACATTTAATGAACATTATAGTCATATCCATACCAAAACTTTTGTGAAATGTGGAAAACCCAATGAAAAGGATTTGGTTTTGAGAATCCACTTACCTTAATTCTTGCATTTTATTTTTCTCTTTTACACCTCATGAATAATAAAATTATATTTACTAAAACTTTGATAAATAAGTGAATTATAGTCATTTGGTAACGTCTCATACTTGAACAGCCTCCCAAACATTGCTAGACGGGTTGGGTGTTACTACCTTAGGCATACCTCCCAAAACGCCAAAGGTAGTACCACCTAACCCATCTAGCACTGTTCGAGTGGTGTTTAGGTCTGGGATGTTACAAAGTGGTATCAAAGGAGTTCTTGATAGGGATTTAGTAGTAGTTTTTTGTTGGATAATAATGATATTAAGACTTATCTTTTTTATTTATGCTGGTTTACTATATGGGATATGGTATACTAGAGATAGGTTGTAATTGGAATAGGGTTTCTAGCTTGTTCTTGTGTGTTTGCAGCCCCAGGTATGAGGGATGGACCAAGTTACCATGGGTGGGAATTGCCGTTTTATTTTTCTTAGATTATACTTTATATGATTTACACCTTAGTGGATGACTTGGTTTGTGATGTTATCGATCGTGATATGTAACCCTTGACTCGGTGCGGTAAGGGAGAATTGGACCTTGGCCTGGTATGGCAAGGCATAATTGCATGTCTTTTGATATGAACATTTTTGGTTATTTCAATTTTATAATTGCACGTATGCTTTGTGAAGTGATAATTCCATGTGAATAATATCAATTCCTATGATTTGTATGCTTTGTAATGTGAAAATGTAGAATTATTGATAAAATTTCTAGTTTATTACAATGTATTATTCCATGATTATTATATGTATTGTGAATTTCTTCTGGAAGGAGATTTTCAGCATTGATCTTGTACATTAAGGCAAGTACTATGGTTGAAGTGATTTTTATCACCAAGAAATTGAAATTATTCAATATTTTATGAAAGGAAAAGTTTTTGTGGAAGTCAATTACCTTAAAATAAGAAGTTTTAAAAGGTTTTTTTTGAAGAAACCTAAGAAAGGTGGAGTAAAAATTGAAAATAAGTTCCAACCATTGGTAACTATTTGAGAATGATGTGAGTAACCTATACACCTTGTAAAAGTATGTATTGTTTTGTTACCGGCACAAAAAAATGTTTCTTGAAAATTCTCATAAGCTAGGAGAGAAGAAAGAAAAGAAAGTTGAAAAGGGTCATGTTGTTGAAACTGCATTGAAAGAAAAAAATGGAGAACGACCTTTGATTCTTGATAGTGAGTTATCACATTATAAGAGATTTGAAATTTTTGAAGAATGTGAAAGATTATAAATAGGGAATAATGAAAATTGGGAATGTTGAATCCTTGAAAATCAAAGGTGTTGGATCATCCAACATTTGGAAATAAAAGATGAACTCCAATAAATATTTGTATGTTGATGGGCGGAAACAGAATTTTCTAATTATTTCAAAATTATATTATGAGGGTATCAAAGTTATCTTCAGAAAATATGTTTTTTTTTGAAAAGTGATACAGATATAAATATTACTACAAGAGACCAACATATAAAATAAAACATGTTTCATGTTGGTGAAATAAAAAACTCTTGTTACATGAGTATGGTGAAAGAAAATAAATTTTGGAATACAAGGCTGGGAAACATGTTTCAAAGAAAAATGATCATGTTATCCAAAAGAGATAGTTTTTGAGGCATTACTTATTTTCCAAGAAGAATATATTGGTGTTGTTTTTTTATAAAGGAAAGAATATGAATTTTGTGTATAAGAATGTTGAGATTTTTTCAAAATAATCCCTTGACCGATTCATTCGGATATTTGTTGGTTGGTGAAAAAATAATCAGAAATGAAGATATGTACTTCATCACTTTCATTTATGATTTTAATTACATTAATTATGTTATATATATGAAATATTAATCAGATTATATAAAAATGTTTAAAAGTTTCAAAAGGAAAAATAAGAAATAATGTGAGTATTCAGTAAAGAAGTTGAGAATAGACAATGGTGGTGAATATAAAAGTAAAGAATTTGAATGTTATAATGAGAAGCATGGAATTCAGAATGAGTATTGTTCCCTATACACTCCCTAAAAAAATGGGGTTTCTGAAAGAAAGAAGAGAATTTTGGTTGAAATGGGAAGAACTATGTTGATTCAACATGGTCTTTCTCATTACTTTTGGAGATAAGCCATATGTACTATTTTTTACATTCAAAACTGAAGTTTCTACATACCAATATCTCGTATGACTCCATATGAACTATTTTATAGAAAAAATATAAGTATGAATCAATTAAGAGTTTTGGATAGTCCTTATATTATAATGAAGAAAGGTGGAAACTTTGGAAGTTTGAGAAGAAAGGTGAGGATGGAATATTTCTTGGAAGTTCTCTAGAAGAAATATGATATAGATTCTTCCAAAAAAGAGACAAAAAGAATTATTTATTCCGTTGATGTGATAGTAATTTAAATATGTGATAAATAAAATCATATTCAGACACATGAGAATGTTGATAAAGATTATTTTGAAAATAATTCTGATATGGATACATACAATTTTATTCTTAATCATAAATAAGAATCAAACTAATTTATTTCAAGTGATGAGGAAGAAATTTCAAAATCTCATCCAAATTTGAGGAAACAAGTGGAAGCTCATAATATAATTATTGATCAACATCATAATTTTCAAAAAATAATAACAAAAAATGTCATTACACATACTTTTTTTATCCAAAAGTGGATCAAAATGATGTAAAAGAATATTTTGAGAATCCGGAATGGGTTCAAGACAAGAATGAAGAGTTGGATCAGATTCAAAAGAATGATACATGGGAACTCAAACCCAACCCTAAAAAAAATTATTAGAAAAAAATGGGTTTCCCAGAACAAGCTGAATGAAAAATATGAAGTGATAAGAAAAAAATAAATATTAGTGTGTAAAGGGTATTCATAAATTTAAGTTATTGATTTTGATGATACATTTTCTCCATTGGAAATACTTTAAACAATTAGAATCTTTCTTGTTATTACTACACAATGAAGCTATAAGATCTTTCAAATGGATGTTAAATATGCATTCCTAAATGGAGATCTTGAAGAGGAAGTTTATATTGGACAAACTTGGGGATATGTTTTTGGAAAGATGAAAGTTATGTGTAAAATTTGAAAAAGTATTTGTATGGCCGAAAACAAGATCCAAGGGAATAGTATTCCAAATTGGATACATGCTTAAGGAAGTTTAGTTTTAAGAAAGGAAGAGTAGATAGAAATATCTACATTAGATAAAGTCACAAGTATTCCCGCATTTTAATTGTTTATGTTAATGAAATTATATTTTCTAGGAATAATGAAAGAAGTTGTGAAACGTTTGTTGAAGAAAGGAAGAAGTTATTTGAAATTTCCATGCTTAGGGAAATGAAATAATTTATTGGGTTAAAAATACCTTAAAGGAAGGAATACATTATTCTTTCTCAAGAAAAGTATTATAAGTAAATTATGAAGAGGTTTGGCAACAAAAAAACCCTATTTCCACACCAATTACAATGGGATCAAAGTTTATAAGAGATTAAGAATGAAAAGTGGTTGATTAGAAAGTGTTTCAAAAGTTTCTTGAAAGTTTGTTGTATTTGACTGCCTCAGGACCCAACATTTTTTATGTTGTTACCTTATGTACAAGGTTTCAGAGTGCTTCAAAAGAATCTCATTTACTTACTGGAAAAATAATTCTTTGATACATAAAAGGAATAATAGAATTTGGAATCAAGTATAGTAGCTCAGATAGTATTTAATTGTTTGGGTATTCATATGGTGATTGGATAGGAAATGTTGATGATAGAAGATCCACATCTAGTGGAGTGTTATTTTTGGGAAATAATTGTGTTAGTTGGAATTCAAAGAAATAGAATTTAGTAACTCTCAGTACAGCTAAAGTTGAGTATGATTCTTCCTCTCAAGCCACTACTCAACTCTTCTGGACAAAACTTCAATTGGAGGATTTATTTGTTAATGTAAATCTATCCTTTCTCTTAGGTTGCGATAATCAAATTATGATCAATATCATCAGGAATCTAGTTCAACATTCTCTTTCAAAGTATATTGATATAAAATAACATTTCAACAAAGATTATGTGGAGAAGAATGAATTAAAACTGGAATATATACAAACATTAGAATAAGTTGCTAACATATTCACAATACCATTACCAAATGAATCATTTTCTAAATTGAGGTTGAACATGGGTGTCCAACCTCTTTCTATTTAAGGTTGATGTATGTGTTTCTATCTCCTCTTTCATCTTACCTTTGTATTTTTTTTTCAAGGGGGATATTTGTTTTCATAAATCAATCTATTTTAATGTAAAAAGTGGGTGTTGTGGGTAAATGGTGAAATCATCATTTATTTTTGAATAAAATATTTTAAATTTTTATTGGAGTGGTTTTAGAAAATAAATTTTATTTTTTTAGTAAAGGATAAAAGGTGAGAAATAAAATATGAGGAATGAAAAAAGAAAATGGTTTTCATAATCACTACTTTTGGACAACAAGGTTTTTCTATCAATGATTCTTGTTTCATATAATCAGTTAACTCATGTAGGATTAGAATTATTGATAAGTAATCCAGTGATTGAGGATACAAAGTTCAGTGATTTATGAAAGTTGGCTTACAAAAAAATCCAAAGGGGTATATTTTTAGGACCAAACAGAAGATGAAGGTGGTTGTTTTAAAATGTTGTCTATTGTTGTAAAAGAATGATTTGTTTTTTCAAGGGAGTTTAAGATTAAAGGAAAATAAACTCACTTTGTATTTGGTCATAATCATATTAAATCATTTTTTTTCAAAATAATTGGACTCATGTTTTCAAAAGAATAGGACACACTCAGTCCATAGTAATGAGGAGAAGCTGTTTGAATGAATAGATTCTGATCAGAATTGCACTATGTTTGGAATAAGAGAAGGTCATAATGAGAATTTATTGTTATCTAGAATGAGAGAATTGGTTGAATGAAAGAGAAAGTATATTGTTTTAATTAAATGTTCATCGGATTCACTATGTATCTGGTAAGAAAGAAGTTGTTGTTTTGATGGAGAATCAGAGTCTTTATGACTACGATAAAATAAATGTGATGATTTTTTCATGATTTGTATTTCATTTATCTTAATTTAATTGAATAAATTATCTTAAAATATTGTTGTAATGAAATTAAAAAGTGGTATTTTAAATCATAACTAGATTTATTGTGTCTGGGTAGAAGAGATTTTTTTTGGGAATCATACTCAATAGATTGTACACAGAATGATTATTTTTAGGAATTATAGCATCTGATCATCCATCGTATGAATAAAAAAACTATTAATACCAAGGATTATTGTACTATGGATCAGGAAGGAATAGATAATACCAAGTATTATCATATTCATAATGATTTTATCCAAACTGATAGTATTCATAAAATATCATACTCAGGTTGAGAAGAAAAGAAAGAAGCTGGAATGAATAGATAATTACGATACATTCCAATTAAAGTCTAATAATGTTGAAGCTACTCTCAAATGAATTTAAAGTCATGAAGTAAGTAATGATAAAAGAAGGGTATTGTGAATAATTTTTTTAAAGGGGTTCAAGAGAAGATAAGGAAATAATGAGATCAAAAATTTATTCAACCATTTCGAAAGAGATGAATTACTTTATAGGTTTCCAATCGGGTCAAGAGAAGAGGAGAAGATGAATTTTTTTATATCAAGTGGTTTGAGAGAAAAAGTGAAGGATTTTTCTGGATGTAATATCATGGGTGATATAGACATTCAAAATAATTATTATATCCAGTATTCATAGGTGATACCCATTTATTTATACATTTTCTTTCAATTGATACAGAGATTTGTATTAAAGAAATGAAATTTCAAAAATCATACTCATGAATTGAAATCAAACTAATAATTGAAATGAAATTATTAAGAAGAAGTGAATATTGTAGAAGAATTTATATGCTTTTAAAAGAGTTGACAATGTCAAAATTCACCAAATATTTTAGGGGAAATTGAGATTAAGGAAAATCTGATTAAGTGGGAATTTCTTTTGGTATTCTAGCTAAAGAAACTCAAGGGTCAACTATTAAAGGTGAAAACTACATTGTACTTTTCTGATGATTGATGTAATAGTCATAAGAGAGAATCTCCATGTTTTTAGAGAATAAGAGGGTTTCTGTATTGAGCTTTTTTTGAAAATGTCTTGAAAAATTGAAGTGAAAGAGAAGATACAAGATCACAACGTTGTATTCAGTTGATCATCGTACTCAATGAGTATCTTACTCAAATTATTACCATATTTATCTTGTCAATTGTATTCGGGTGATTATCATATCATGCTGAATTAATCAAATCAGGATTTTCATACTGGGTTTTCCGGACTGAGGAAGATGGAGAATTTATGTGGCATCGATTCATCTCTATTATATTCAATTAAAGTTATACTTTTCAAACTGAGGAAAATCGTACCGGGAAGTATCATACCGTGAATAATTTTAAAAGGGAGAATCATACTTAGAGGAATCATCCTGAGAAAATTGGACTTGGTTTTTCCTTAACAAAGTCCATGAAGTTTTTACCATCTTTTAGGTAAGAAATTGAATAAGTGTTTTCAATTGAATATATTTTTGGAATTGAAGAGAAACATAGGTAACATGAGATGTTACAAAAATATTATATTACCATTTTTTTTCTAAGAGGGTGAACATACACTATTGGAAATGTATACATGGTTCTATATGATTGTAAGGGTAAATCCTACTCATTGTAATCCAAGGACTGATATCAAGTGGATTGTATGGTATTAGATCATTTAAAAACCATAACAAGGAAATAACTATTCTTATTAAATATTGAACCTTGTAAATACCTTTGTTCCTATAGATGTGGTGTTGAATTGTTTTCAGAAGAGAATTAAATCTTTAACAGGAGGTGAAGGTTGTCCCAAGGAAACATAAAAGAAAAAGAATCACTAATTCACCCCTCATCCTCTAAGTGATATAATCATCCTATCTAGGATCTTTCAAAAACTCCTACCAAATAAACATATCATCAATTTTGAGTTTCTCCTCAACCATCTAAGATAAACACCCCTCTTTAATAGGAATTGAATCCCATAAAATGGATGTGATTTCCATCAAATGTTTATATTAATCATCATAATGATATATGATTATAGTTTGGTTTGGAATATCAAATGTGACTTCCCTTACTCATAAATTGATGTGGGATTTATGTAGAGAAATCCAATACATGCCTAAGATAACATCAAATTTAACTAGAGGAAGAATGAAAATATTTACAGGAAGTACATTCCCCCCAATGTCAACTAAAGAGTAATCATAGATTTAATATGTGATCATCATACCATTATAGGGTACCATTTCCAATTCTACATCTAATCATTTTGGTTTCATCTTGATACCCATTTGAAATTATTTTGATATGAATTAATGGGTAGATAGAGAGTCAAATAACACATTAGTAGTTCTATAGTTGATGGTAAGTGTACCTTTCACCATGTCATTATCACACCCCTCATAAAAAATAGTGATCTCATGAGACTTCACATTGTATATCATCTTAAGAGGTTGTTGGAATCCATAATAATTATTAACCTTCAAATTTGGGCATTGGTTAGCATAATGCCCATTCTCCTTTTAGTTGAAACATTGTATTAAATGTGGTTAATTATATGAGACTTTATATTTATTTTAATCCATAGATAACTTTTTCCCACCACATTAGAAATTAATTGATCGATGACCTTCCCTCCCACACTTAAAACATTTAATAGTCACATTAAGACAATTTACTCCATGTTTATTATACACTTTGAGTTTAAAGTAGATCTCATCTTATTGTCTCTGCGATTTTCATATTTTCCTTTAAATTCAATTTTTTATTCTTATCAAAATATTGAGATTGATATGTAACTACAACCTCCATTTCCACTTTAATATCACAAAAAAAATCTTCATATCTACTTAAATCTCTTATGGATAAATCCCTTTGGAGATATGGTTTTATGAAAAATAAGAATCAATCAATTTTAATTTCAGGTTGGATGACAATACCAGAAGTGTACCTCACTTGTCTTGTAAAATATTCCTCATATGTACCAATAGATTCATTTTTATTTTGATTTATCTCAAGGAATTTATTCTAAATATTTTTAAAAATAATATAAGGAATGTACTTATTGAAAAATAAGTTTTTGAACTCATCATAATCCATGGATTTAATTTCATCCTATTTCCTTGTTTTCTTGTTAATATTCCACCAATGATCTACCTCACCATCCAAATTGAAGACATCCAAAATGAATTTTTCCAGTTCTAAACAATGGATAATAAAAAATATATTTTCAGTGGTTTTGAATCCATTGTTCAACAACTAATGGATTAGAATACCTATTGATAGTAGGTGGATGTTGTATCATGAAGACTCAATAGAATATTGTTCCCTCCTTTGTTTTTTTGTAAGTCCAACAAGATTCATATATTGAGAAATATTTTTGAAAATAGAAATGAGATTTTTCATTCTATCTCCCTTAATGTTTAAATTCTTAGGGGGGAAATAATTTAATTTTTTCATCCCACTCAACACTAACATGGTTCTTTCAGGTTCCATCCATGACAAAAACCAAAAATCAGAGTGTAAGAAACAATAATCTTAGTGGGTAACCATTTAATAATGAAAAAATACTTATAGGATATCTAAATAATGACACATTCTTTTTATTCTATGACACATTAGGTTTAAACTAGGTTTTTAATGGTAATTATTCATATCCCTCAGGATGGTTTGTAATGAGTTTTATAATTTCCAAAGCATATCCCTTGAGAGTGTAAAACTATGTGTGCAACAAGTACTATTTTCCTGCACCAGGTGATGATTAATTCTAGCTTAATGTGCCCTTTTTAGAGTAATTACCCCTTGGTACCACTGTTCTAGATCCACATCAACTTGTAGTATCCAGATAAGGCTATAATTCCTTGGAAACCACTCACTCTATCTTTTACCAAAATTCTAGGACATTTTCATATACATTTAATCATCCTTAGACTTATATTTTAACATGTCCTTTGGTATCTCACTAATGTTTTCTCAAATTAGTTTCCAAAGGTTAACTAAACCTATCCTTTGATACCAATTTTAGTGACCCCAACTTATCATAAATAGATATTACATCATGTTTAGGAAAATTTATTATATTACACATACACATGCATAAGGATCAAAAATTTATAGTGCCTTTGGAAACATGGAAATACAAAAAACTAGTTCATAGCTAAACTAGGTAATCTCCTATTACGTTATTCATAAATAGAACCCTTATTAGAAATATCATATGTAAAAAAATTTCTTATAACATGGGTAAAGGAAATATATGAAACAGTGATATCATATTCTCATTAAGAGTAAACAAGGGAGATGTGTAAGAATAACATGAACATAATGTTCTGTGAACATGATCATAACATTTGAAAACCATAACTTGCATATCAAATATCACAATATAGATCCATGACATAAATATTTTAAGTTCACAAGACATGAATCATAATTTAATTTAAGAATAAGATCCATGAGTCTATAAAATTGGAATAACACATAGATTCTTGGAATATATATAACCATAGAAAATCATTTCCATAGTAGTCAAGGATTACTTCCAAGGCTATCATAGTGGAATGAGTTAACTCCCCAAACCATCATAGTAGTCAAGGCTCACTCCCAAGACCATCATAATGAACAATTTCAATTACTAATCTAGGTTCACTCCCTATTCAATTCTTATATATTTCATGAGATATAAATCTTTACCCAATGCAATGGAGGGAGATATATATCCCTCCTGTAATATAATGAAAATCAAACATATGTGTCCCAAAATATCATAAAACATTCATTGTATCATAACCTATGAAATTAAATAAGATTTATAAACATTTCATCACATCATAATTTGTGGAAGATATATAGGTTTCATAATCATTTCATCATTTCATCATTGTGTAACTCATGGAGAAAGAAATGGGATCCGTAAGAATTTTATCATGGTATAACCCATTTAATAGAAATAGGATTCATAAAAATTTTATCATCATAAATCATTAAAATAAAGAATAAAAATGGTATCCTTGGTTCAAATCCATTTAAAATCATAAATTACATCATGGAATGTAATATTTGATGGATAATGATTTTGAAACACAGATCACTTGGAATATTTCTTAAGGAAGATAACATTTCTTTGAAAATAACTTTTTAAAACTAAAAAATCATAAAATATTATTAAATAATTTTATTTGAAAATAAACTCAAAAACCTATAAATTATTCATAAAATAAAATAATGGTCATTATGGCGTGAAATTATGTTCATACCATACACGTTGAAGCATATATTCCTTTCAAATTTTCAGTAAAATTCAAATGAGATTTTTTTGGAAAACAGAAAGAACATTACGTTAAATTTTTTTTGAAAAAAAACTAAAACATAGGTAATTTTTTTTAATAAATCATTTGAAAATTTTTAAAATCATTTTTAAAAACATTTTTAGAAAACATGGTTTTGGAAGAAAAATGAGTTTTCGACCAAAGAGACAAAAAATATGATTTTTGTCTTAAAAAGATTATTTTTAAATATTTAGTACATATTGAGAGAAAAATGAAGGAAAAAATATATTATCATGAAATAACCATATGAGAAGAAAATTAATGAGTTTCTTGATAACTAAATCATTATATTCCATCATTGGAAAAATAATCAATATCAATCCTGATAAATGATGAGATTGTAACATAAAATCTTTACCACTTTGGTAACATGTAAATTGTAATCCCCGTGAAGTAATAACATTATCAGAAACTTGAAATATCATGATAATAAATAAATTCATGATTTTTATGTCAAAGGGGTTGCATATACACCTCATAAAAGAAGATAGGTTCATAACATAACATATGTCTCAAGGAAAGAATGTTGAGACCAAAATCCCTTTACTTAAGTCTTGAATTCCTTTTTATATGTTTGAACCTCCTATATAATAAATATAAGTTTATTAAAAATATATTAAAGAACAATACTTTATCAAACCTACTTTTTCTTACATGACTATTACATCATTTTAAAGATAAACTATATAATAGTGTTACAAATCCTCGATCCAAAGGTTTAGTGCCTTGGAAAAATTAGCCTTATACATAACTTTTAAATAATAAAACCTAAAAATTATTTAATTATTTATTATATATATTCTTAGTGACCATAATTTTCTCCTTAGAATAAGTAATCACCTAAGGATATACATCAATGAAATAGGTGAGCTAAAATCCTAGTAAGAGGATAAATAAGGGACATGAATCAATACAACATGGGTAAGCATAATCATCATCATAATCATATCATAACCATAGGATCATCATGAACATAAATTATAAAAAATGTGATAAGGGAATAAAATGTAAAAAATTCATAAAAAAAACATCATATCATAGTGATCAAATACCACACATAGTTGTGAACAAATCTAGGATCATTTTCATGCATAAAATATGTGCATAATTTGAACATCATAATTATGAACAACGATAGCATCATGATCACACATAATAAAAATTATCCTGTGAGATAAATCAAATATCCAAATTCTTTGGAGGGATATATAATTCTGGTCTCACCCATCACATCATAATATTTACATAATCACGCATGTTACATATAACATATTACAATCATATTTATGAGTTATCCCTTGGAAAAGAATGGGTTTCAGGAGGTTTTAATCAATCACGATTTCATGAATAATCACGGGGTTTTTAAATGAGAAAGGGAAAAACATATTTTTTATAATAATCATTATTCTTGATCAATGAAAAAATAACTCAAGATTAGATAAATATCTGTTTTGGAAAGAAGAGTTATTTTTAAAAATCATTGTATTTGTCATAAAATTAAGTTGTAAACATGTATATCTGTAAAAAGAAAAATGGAATAGTAATTAAATTATAATTAATGAAAATTATTGGAATATTAATATTAAATATCTATTTAAATATGGAAAACCCAAGGAAAATTAGTTGAGTTTAAGAATCCCCTTACCTTAATTATATTCTTATTTCATCACTTTTACACCTCCTGAATAATTAAATTAGATTTATTAAAATATTGATCTAGAATTTATACATTATAATTTATAAATATATTTATCAATTATAATCATTTAATTATATTTCTTAATTTTTATTTATGAAATTGTAGAGTTTTGATATCATTTTTTTCTTAAATATTTCCTATTTTGCTTTGATTTCTCTATTTTCATTCAAAGTCATTTATAGAAAAGTGTGATTAACTCCAGAAGATTATAATAAGTGTAATTAATTTTTTATATATTATATATAATTAATAATATCCATCCATGAAGTTTGTTAAAATAATTAACTTTCCAATGTCTCCATAGGTGGTTAATCGACCTTTAACAGGACGTTGTCGACAGAGCGGGAAAGGGGTGTATGACATTTATATTTGTCATCAATATGATAATTACAATAGGTTAAAATAATTAATATAATTTTAAATTAATTAATAATTATTTTTATAGAATATTCTTTTTAAATGAATTGGAAAACATAAGAAGGATAAAAAAATAGGGAAGAGTTAAAAGAGACTTACTCTCTCCTCAGCATAGCTTCTCTTGTACGATACTATAACACCCTTAAAGATTGGAGTTTTATTAATCCAGATTGTACCTAAGTATTATAAGGGGATTAATATGGATTATATATATTGATATTGGTATTTGGAATGGGTGGGAGTAGTGGTCTTCTTGGGGAAGGGATAGGGGTTATTTATACTTGAGGAGAGGAGTATTTTTAGAATAAAATATTGAATAAAATATTATATCAAAGGTAAAACATGTAATAGGGAATTTTTGAGAATTTTAATCATATATAAAGATAATATAATGAGTTTAATACTATAAAACCTTTTTATAAATTTAATTACTTATTTTAATAAAAAGGGAATTTGAAAAAATTAGAAAATAATATTTTAATGTAATACTTTAGATTTTTAGGCTTCAGAAGTCATTTTAGGTTTGGAAATTAAATTTATCATATTTTAAAGACTCATTTATGAAATTAAATATATAATGTATGAAATCCAAGTTCTATAAAGTATTATGTCATTATTACATCATGAATTATGTAATTTAAGATACAATGGTTTTGTGAAAAACTATATTTTACTATTCACCTCAAAATTGAAGCATTTCAGAAAATTACCAAAAAATCACCCTAGGAAAATTTTAACATGCTGATTTCAAAATTTATATTAATTTTACAAAATTATGTTTTTAAAATAGTAAATTTTAATTTTTAATAGAAAAATAATGGATTTTATAAAATACTTTAATATAGAGGTTATTAAAAAATGTGATTATATTTTCATTGAGTTTTTTAATCATGATATTTATTTTCTAGAATTGTAAAATTTATATTTTCATAAATTAATCCTTATAAATATTATTTAGACCATAATTTATTATTTTACGGTAAAATTGTTATTTCAATGACCGTGTTACTATTCCCAACGACCATGTTTGTATTCACAATGGTCAGGTCACTACTACAACTTTCACAATACCTTCTATATATGCTTATATATTATTTAATACATTATTCCACTCAATTCCTCTCAAGGTTCTATATTTATATTTTCTATAATGTTGACTGGTTTACTAATATTTGGTTTCTTTTCTATATAATTGGAAGTTGGGGTAATGATTCTAGTAGATTGGGGTGATCCTTATTTTATTATTTTAACTTTTCTATTTTATATTTTTTGTTCAATTTTAATATTGGGAATTTTAATTGGTTTCATTGATAATTAATGTAATAGTATTTAGTAATGAAATTAATTTTTTATTGGTTTCTCTTTATTTTGAATGTATATAATGTTATATTATATAACACAACACACATTTATTTAGGAAAAAAATATTACTAATTAGGTGATTACATTCTTCCCCCCTTTATAAATTTGATCCCTAAAATTTCAACACGTATTCTAGATTGAGAATGAATGAGGGTTCTTCTGTTTCATTTTTCCCTCGGTTTCCATGTCACCTCTTCATACTTATGGTTCCTCTACAACACTTTTATAAGGTAATTTGTCTTATTGTGTAGAAATTTGTCCATATAGTCCAAGATATTCACTAGATTCAATTCATATAAGAGATCATTATCTAGTTGTACAACCTAGGGATTTAATAAAAGTGAGGGATCAGGTATGTACTTCCTCTGGAGAGATACATAGAACATGTCATGAATTTGATCCATACTTGGTTGTATTAGAGGTCGATAGACCACTTCTCATATGTGATCAATGATATCAAAGGGGCCAATGTACTTTGGGATAAAATTTCACTTCTTTCCAAAACACATGACTCTCTTACATGGTGATATTTCAAGGAAAACGTTTTCTCCAACATTGAACTCCAAGTCCCTTTGATGGTTTTTAGCATAGATCTTTTTCTATCTCTGAGTATATTTTATATGATGTAGAATGGATTAAACATTTTCTATCATCTCTTTTACAAGATTATGTTGAACTAGATTTCATTCCCCAACTTCATTCTAGCAAGTTGGAGTTCTACTTTGCTTCCCATGCAAAGCTTCATATGGATCCATTTGAATACTTGAGTGGAAGATGTTGTTATATAAGAACTCAACCAATGGGATATGCTAACCCCATCCACCTATTAATTCCATTGATCACGATCTTAGGATTTCCTTAATCATATGAATAGTGCTTTCAGACTGGCCATCGGTTTGTGGGTGATAGGCCATGATAAAACTCAATTCCGTACTCAAATCATGTTAAATAATTCTCTAGAATTTATAGGTGAACCTTGGATCAAAATCAAAGATGATTGAAAGTATAAACCTATGCAACCTCACCAATTCCTTCATATATATCTTGTCATGTTGTTCAAGCGAGAAATATTCCCGAATGGTAATAATGTGGGCAGTCTTGGTGGGTCAATCCACCACAAACCATATCGTATTGTTTCCATTGGATGTCTTCAGGAGACCAGTGACAAAGTCCATAGTGAAATTATCTCATTTCCACATGGGTGTAGGAAATGGTTACATCATTCCTTTGGAATTATATCAACCTGCTTTAACTTATTGACATACCAAACACTGTGTGATATACTCCACAATATCCTTCTTCATTTTATCCCCCCAAAAGTTTTATCCAAGATCATGGTACATCATGGTACTTTCATTATGGATAAAGAAAGATAAGATATGCACATAAAGAAATATATCTTTCTTTATCTTAGGTTATGTGGGCAAAAAATGCCTCATTCCAAACTTAATCACACAATCATCATCAATATGGAAATCATATAGGTTCTTATCCTTTACAAATTTCACCTTATTTTTTAGCTCTAGGTCTAACCTTTAGTCCTCTTTGATCTTCTCTTGATTAGATGGTTGGGAAATCATTTTTGAAAGGTATGATGTTTTCCCTACTATTATTATTTCCAAATCCATCCTTTGCATATCCAAGAAGATATGATGTCTCTCAATATGTATCATGGATAAAGTAGTAGGTTATTTTCTACCAAGAGAATAAACTACCTTATTCACCTTTACTGGATTGTATTGAATAGAGAAATAAAAGGCCTTGATTAGTTCTAACCATATCATTTGATGCATGTTGAGATGCTTCTGGGTAAATATATTCTTTATACTATTGTGATTGGTATATATGTCACACTTATCACCATAGAGGTAGTACCAACATATTTTCTGGGAAAATATCATAACTACTAGCTTCAGATCATGCATCAGGTAGTTTTAATCATTGATCTTCAACTATCTTGATGAGTAGGATATTAATTTATCATTAAACATGAGTAAAAAACCCAATCCTTTCTCTTAAGAATCATTATTTATCACAAAATCTTCTACACTTGTTGGTTGTGTGAGTATAGGTGTAATGAATATCCTCTTATTCAGGTCCTTAATATTTTTTCACATTATTCTATCCATACATAATTTACCATTTTATGTGATAACTTATTTAGCAGGATAGACAATCTAAGGAAGTTTCTCACCAAATGTGAGTAGCACCAAGAAAATCCAAGAAAACTAGGGATTTTCATGACACCAGTGGGTCTAGACCATTCCCTAATTGCCTTTATTTTTTAAGGGTCCATATAAATTCCATTACTTTTGATCATATTCCCCAACAATGAAACTAGTTGCATCCAAAAGTCACACTTGATTATCTTATCACACATTTTCAACATCCTTAATATTGCTAGCACAATCCTTATATACTCTTCATGTTCCTTCTTACCCTTAGAGTAAATGAGAATATCATCAGTAAACACCAAAAAAATTATCAAGGTAGTCTCTAAATACTATATTCATTAAATCTATGAAGATTGAAGGGGAATTAGTAAGTCCAAAGGGAACCACTACGAACTCCTAATGACCATTCCTTGTATAGAAAGAAGTATTCTGAATATCTTCCTTATTCACCTTCAGTTACTAGTATCCAGAACAAAGATCCACATTTGAGAATTATTGAACTCCTCATAGTTAATTGAGCAAGTCATAAATCCTTGGAAGAGGATACTTGTTCTTTATGATGATCTTGTTGATCTCCTGATAATGGATACACAAATGCGTTGATCCATCCATATTTTTGTAAAAGAGCACTAGATAACCCCATGGAGATGCACTAGGGTGTATGAACCCTTTTTTCAATTGCTATTATAGCCACTTCTTTAATTCCTCCAATTCTATCAGGTCCATCTTGGTTCACTTGGAGATAGGTGTGCCTCTTGGTATGAGATTTATTGAGAACTCTACCTCATGATCTGGGATAATTCTAGGTACCTCATTGAGAAATACAACAGTGTATTCCATAACAATGGTAATTTCCTTTAGGTTTATTGTTTCCTTTTA
Organism: Viscum album; assembly: GCA_963277665.1. Classification (NCBI taxonomy): domain Eukaryota; kingdom Viridiplantae; phylum Streptophyta; class Magnoliopsida; order Santalales; family Viscaceae; genus Viscum; species Viscum album. The sequence goes on from OY728163.1 coordinate 215,283,835, forward strand.
CTTAAACATTTTTGAATGGTATGATTCTTTATAGGGTATCAAAACCCACAACATTTATGGATTTTCCAAAGGAGATTCATGGTCTTTGTTGTTTTTTTATAATTGAATTAGATGGTTTAGAATATGAAAACAGATTTCCTTTTTCTAATAGTTGACATCAGATCTATATAATGAGACCCAATCCATGCCTCAAATATCATCAAGTTCCACAGAGGGTGGTATTATGAGATTCACTATAAGAATATTCCCATTGATGCTTATAGTAGAAGAGTATAACCATTTGGTTGAAATGATTTCACCACTAGGAATTTTTATAGATATATAAACTTCATGGTATTAGGGATTTGATTCAATAGTTATATAAAACACATAGGCTATAAAGGAATGAGTGAAACTAGAATTAGATAAAACTTTTTCCATTCTTGAGTTAATAGGAAGTGTATCTTGTTTGACACCATTTTCATGATCCACTTCAGAAGTAGTGATGACATAAGATTTACCTTTCTACTTTGTCTATTGTGTCTTATAACATTGATTACCCTCAAGGAACCATGTTTTAGTTCACTGGATTACATATTTTCCTTGTTCTATATAGTTGAAGCATTGAACCATGGGTGGTTCATTAGGAGGTTCTTTCCTTTCCTCCATCATCTTGGACAGATTCTCCATGTATCATCAAAATTCATGAGCTTGATGGCATTATCACTCACACTTTAAGATTTTAGATATCCCATTGAGGCGATTCCAATGATTTTTCTTCCCACATTTTTTCATGTGGGTAGTTGGATCCTCTTTCCTCCTTTTTTCCTTTGGACCCATCATAGGGAAACTCCACTCTTCTCTTGATATCTTCATAACCATGGAACCATTCTCCGAACTCCATCTATAATTTGAGATCACATCAAATCACATCTTCATAACTCCTAAATTCTCAGATATTCAATGTATTATGAATGTGCGGTTTTAAACCACTAATGAGTCTATCTATTTTTCTATCATTGTTGATAACAAAAACCGAGGTGTATCTTCCATTCCTTGTGATTTTTTCCTCATAAATAGTGATAGATTCACGTTCCTTTTTATTTATCTATATGAATTATCTATTCATATTTGTTCAAAGAGTTTGAGGAAAATACTTGGTAAGAAATACTATCATAATGTCTTCCCACTACATCTCTTCTATTTCAACCATCTGTTTAGTGTTCTTTATCAACACCCATCATTGATCAGCATCTCCATCTATATGATATATAACCAAAATCACCTTCTCCTTCTCATAACAATGGATAAGAAAAAGATATTATCCATTTAGTTAAAACACTATTCTGTGAAAAGTGGATCAGAAGTTCCACTAAACATTAGTGGTTGTTTCCACATAAAGGACTCAATGGCCTGCTAATACTTCTTCGGTGAAGGAGAAAATTTCACTTGGTTCATGATATTATTTAGATACTGATATAACAAGGAAAGCATTTCCATGAAGTTTTTAACTCCACATCACATGGAATCGAGGATGTAATTTGAGCAATTGTTGCATTGTCCCTCACATGGGTTGTTGGATAGTTTCTCCTGGTTCTTACCATTTTATAAAATAGAAATGTTTTGAAAAAAAATTATGTCAAAAAAGCATGAATAATTTGTTATTTTACATAATTAAAACTAAAATCATATCTTTTGGGATGACCATATTTATCCTTTTCTGAAAAGATTATTTTAGGTTTTTTAATTATACATATGCTTATAATTATATTTTTTACTCTTTTCTTATAATACTAATTCCCAAATTACCTAAACCTTGATCTGATACCAACTATAGAGAACCTAATTTTTCTTACATGACTACTATATCATTTTAAATATAAACAACATAATAAAATTACCAATCCTGGATCCAAAGGTTTAGTGTCTTGGGAAAATTAGGCTCATACATAACTTTTACATAATAAAACATAAAAATTATTTAATTCCTTATTCTCTATCTTCTGAGTGTCCCTCACATTCTTCTTATTACAAGAAATATCCTAATGATATGCATCAATGAAATGGGTGATCTAAAAGCTCAATACAAGGATTAATAAGGGACATGAATCAATATAACATTGGTGGGAATAATCATTATATCGTAATTATAGGATCATCATAAACATAAAGTGGGAAAAATGTGATAATGGAATGGAATGTGGAAATGTATAAATATGAAACATTATGTCATAGTGGTAAAATACCACACATTTTTGTGATCAAAGCTAACATCATGTCCCCATATAACATATGTGCATAATAATAACATCATCATTTTGGGTAAAGATAACATAATTTTAATAAATAATACACATTATATCATGAGATATATTTCATTAGTCAATGAATTGGGGGTCTATATAATTATAAGGCCACCTATCATATCATAATATTTATATAACAATGCATACCACATAAAACGTATTACAATCATATTTATGAATTAACCCATGGAAAAGAATAGGTTTCATAAGGATTTCATCAATCATGATTTCATGAATAAATACGGGGTTACCAAATGAGAAAGTGAAAAACATATTTGGTATAAGACCCATCATTCTTGAGGTAAGAATAAACAGCTCAAGATGATTAAAAGATGTTTTTTTGCAATGAAGAGCTATTTTGGAAAATCATTGTATTTTTCATAAAATCAAGTTGTAAACATGTATATCCTTGAAAATTAAAAGGGAAGAATAATGAAATAACATTTAATGAACATTATAGTAATATCCATACCAAAACTTTTGTGAAATGGGGAAAACCCAAAGAAAAGTAGTTGGTTTTGAGAATCCACTTACCTTAATTCTTGCATTATATTTTTCTCTTTTACACCTCATGAATAATAAAATTAGATTTACTAAAACTTTGATACATAAGTGAATTATAGTCATTTGGTAACGTCTCATACTTGAATAGCCACCCGAACATTACTAGATGGGTTGGGTGTTACTACCTTAGGCACACCTCCCCAAACGCTAAAGGTAGTAACACCTGACCCATCTAGCACTGTTCGAGTGGTGTTTGCTCTGGGATGTAACAAAGTGGTATCAAAGGAGTTCTTGATAGGGATTTAGTAGTAGTTTTTTTGTTGTATACTAATAAGATTAAGACTTGTTATTTTTATTTATGTTGTTTTACTATATGGGATATGGTATAATAGAGATAGGTTGTAATTGGAACAGGGTTTCTAGCTTGTTCTTGTGTGTCTGCAGCCCGAAGTATGAGGGATGGACCAAGTTACCATGGGTGGGAATTTCTGTTTTATTTTTCTTTGATTATAGTTTATATGATTTCCACCTTAGTGGATCACTTGTTTTGTGATGTTATGGATCGTGATATGTAACCCTTGACTCAGTGCGGTAAAGGAGAATTGGACCTTGGCCTGGTATGGCAAGGCATAATTTCATGTCTTTTGATATGAAAATTTTTAGGTTATTTCAATTTTATAATTGCACGTATTCTTTGTGAAGTGATAATTACATGTGAATAATATCAATTCCTATGATTTTTATGCTTTGCAATGTGAAAATGTGGAATTATTGATAAAATCTCTAGTTTATTACAATGTATTATTCCATGATTATTATATGTATTGTGAATTGCTTGTGGAAGGAGATTTTCATCCTAGATCTTATACGTGAAGGCAAGTATTATGGTTGAAGTGATTTTTATCACCAATAAATTACAATTATTCCATAGTTTATGAAAGGAAAAGTTTTTGTTGGATTCAATTACCTTAAAATAAAGAAGTTTTAAAAGGTTGTTTTGAAGAAACCTAAGAAAGGTGGAGTAAAAATTGAAAATATGTTCCAACCTTGGGTAACTATTTGAGGATGATGTGAGTAACCTATACACCTTGTAAAAGTATGTATTGTTTTGTTACCGGCACAAAAAAATGTTTCTTGAAAATTCTCATAAGCTGGGAGAGAAGAAAGAAAAGAAAGTTGAAAAGGGTCTTATTGTTGAAACTGTACTGAAAGAAAAAAATGGAGAACGACCTTTGATTCTTGATAGTGAGTGTTATTATCACATTATAAGAGATTTTAAATTTTTTAAGAATGTGAATGATTATAAAGAGGGAATAATGAAAATTGGTAATGTTGAATCCTTTAAAATCAAAGGTGTTGGATCATCCAACATTTTGAAATAAAAGATGAACTCCAATAAATATTTGTATGTTGATGGGCGGAAACAGAATTTTCTAATTCTTTCAAAATTATATTATTAGGGTATCAAAGTTATCTTCAGAAAAGATGGGTTTTTTTTGAAAAGTGATACAGATATAAATATTACTACAAGAGGCCAACATATAAAATAAAACATGTTTCAAGTTGGTGAAATAAAAAACTCTTGTTACATGAGTATGGTGAAAGAAAATAAATTTTGGAATACAAGGATGTGAAACATGTTTCAAAGAAAAATGAGCATGTTATCCAAAATAGATAGTGTTTGAGGCCTTACTTATTTTCCAAGAAGAATATATTGGTGTTGTTTTTTTAGAAAGGAAAGAATAAGAATTTTGTGTATAAGAAAGTTGATATTTTTTCAAAATAATCCCTTGATAGATTCATTCAGATATTTGTTGGTTGGTGAAAAAATAATCAAAAAATGAATATATGTACTTCATCACTTTCATTTATGATTTTAATTACATTATTTATGTTATATATATGAAATATTAATCAGATTCTATAAAAATGTTTAAAATTTTCAAAAGGAAAAATAAGAAAGAATTTGAGTATTCAGTAAAGAAGTTGAGAATAGACAATGGTGGTGAATATAAAAGTGAAGAATTTGAATGTTATAATGAGATGCATGGAATTCAGCATGAGTATTGTTCCCTATACACTCCCTAAAAAAATGGGGTTACTGAAAGAAAGAAGAGAAGTTTGGTTGAAATGGGAAGAACTATATTGATTAAACATGGTCTTTCTCATTACTTTTGGAGATAAGCCATAAGTACTATTTTTTACATTCAAAACTGAAGTTTCTACATACCAATATCTGGTATGACTCCATATGAACTATTTTATACAAAAAATATAATTATGAAGCACTTAAGAGTTTTGGATAGTCCTTATGTTATAATGAAGTAAGGTTGAAACTTTGGAAGTTTGAGAAGAAAGGTGAGGATGGAATATTTCTTGGATGTGCTCTAGAAGAAATATGATATAGATGCTTCCAAAAAGAGACAAAAATAATTATTTATTCAGTTGATGTGATAGTAATTGAAATATGTGATAAATAAAATCATATTCAGACAGATGAGAATGTTGATAAATATTATTTTGAAAACAATTCTGATATGGATACATATAATTGTATTCTTAATCATAAAGAAGAATCAAACTATGTTATTTCAAGTGATGAGGAAGAAATTTCAAAATATCATCCAAATTTGAGGAAACAAGTGGAAGATCATAATATAATTGGTGATCAACATCATAAGGTTCAAAAAAGAATTACAAAAAATGTCATTACACCTACTTTTTTGTATTCAAAAGTGGATCAAAATGATGTAAAAGAATATTTTGAGAATCTGGAATGGGTTCAGGACATGAATGAAGAGTTGGATTAGATTAAAAATAATGATACATGGTAACTCATACCCAACCCTAAAAAAACATTATTAGAAAAAAATGGGTTTTCCAGAACAAGCTGAATAAAGAAGATGAAGTGGTAAAAAAAATATTAGTGTGTAAAGGGTATTCATAAACTTAAGTTATTTATTTTGATGATACATTTTCTCCATTGAAAATACTTTAAACAATTAGAATCTTTCTTGTTATTACTACACAATGAGGCTATAAGATCTTTCAAATGGATGTTAAATATGCATTCCTAAATGGAGATCTTGAAGAGGAAGTTTATATTGAACAACCTTGGGGATATTTTTTGGGAAAGATGAAAGTTATGTGTAAAATTTGAAAAAGTATTTGTATGGCCTAAAACAAGATCCAAGGGAATAGTATTCCAAATTGGATACATTCTTAAGGAAGTTTAGTTTTAATAAAGGAAGAGTAGATAGAAATATCTACATTAGATAAAGTCACAAGTATTCCCGCATTTTAATTGTTTATGTTAATGAAATTATATTTTCTGGAAATAATGAAAGAAGTTGTGAAACGTTTGTTGAAGAAAGAAAGAAGTTATTTGAAATTTCCATGCTTAGGGAAATGAAATAATTTATTGGGTTAAAAATACCTCAAAGGAAGGAATAAATTATTCTTTCTCAAGAAAAGTATTATAAGGAAATTATGAAGAGGTTTGGTGAGGAAAAAAACCTATTTCTAAACTAATTTCAATGGGATCAATGTTGATAAGAGATTAAGAATGAAATGTGGTTGATCAGAAAGTGTTTCAAAAGTTTCTTGGATGTTTGTTGTATTTGACTGCCTCAGGACCCAACATTTTTTATGTTGTTACCTTACATACAAGGTTTCAGAGTGCTTCAAAAGAAACTCATTTACTTACTGGAAAAATAATTCTTAGATACATAAAAGGAATAATAGAATTTGGAATTCGGTATAGTAGCTCAGATAGTATTGAATTGTTTGGGTATTCAGATGGTGATTAGACAGGAAATGTTGATGATAGAAGATCCACATCTAGTGGAGTATTATTTTTTGGAAATAATTGTGTTAGTTGGAATTCAAAGAAATAGAATTTAGTAACTCTCAGTACGGCTAATGTTGAGTATGTTTCTTCCACTCAAGCCACTACTCAACTATTGTGGACGAAAATTCAATTGGAGGATTTATTTGTTAATGTAAATCTATCCTTTCTCTTAGGTTGCGATAATCAAATTATGATCAATCTTATCAAGAATCTAGTTCAACATTCTCTTTCAAAGTATATTGATATAAAATAATATTTCAACAAAGATTATGTGGAGAAGAATGAATTAAAACTGGAATATGTACCAACATCGGAATAAGTTGCTGACATATTCACAAAAGCTTTACCAAATGAATCATTTTCTAAATTGAGGTTGAACATGGGTGTCCAACCTCTTTCTATTTAAGGTTGATGTATGTTTTTCTATCTCCTCTTTCATCTTACCTTTGTATTTTTTTGTCAAGGGGGATATTTTTTTCATAAATCAATCTATTTGAATGTATAAAGTGGGTGTTGTGGGTAAATTGTGAATTCATCATTTATTTTTGAATAAAATATTTTAAATTTTTATTGGAGTGGTTTTAGAAATTTTTTTTATTTGTTATTAGTAAAGGATAAAAGATGAGAAATAAAATATGAGGAATGAAAAAAGAAAATGGTTTTCATAATCACTACTTTTGGACAACATGGTTTTTCTGTGAGTGATTCTTGTTTCATATAATCAGTTAACTCATGTAGGATTAGAATTATTAATAAGTAATCCATTGATTGAGGATACAAAGTTCAGTGATTTATGAAAGTTGGCTTACAAAAAAATGCAAAGGGGTATATTTTTAGGACCAAACTGAAGATGAAGGTGGTTGTTTTCAAATGTTGTCTATTGTTGTCAAAGAATGATTTGTTTTTTCGAGGGAGTTTAAGATTAAAGGAAAATAAACTCACTTTGTATTTGGTCATAATCATATTAAATCATTTTTTTCAAAATAATTGGACTCATGTTTTCAAAAGAATAGGACACACTCGGTCCATAGTAATGAGGAGAAGCTGTTTGAATGAATAGATTCTGATCAGAATTGCACTGTGTTCGGAATAAGAGAAGATCATAATGAGAATTTATTGTTATATAGAATTAGAGAATTGGTTTAATGAAAGAGAAAGTATATTTTTGGAGTTAAATGTTCCTTGGATTCACTGTGTATCTGGTATGAAAGAAGTTGTTGTTTTGATGGAGAATCAGAGTCTCTATGACTACGATAAAATAAATGTGATGATTCTTTCATGATTCGTATTTCATAAATCTTAATTTAATTGAATAAATTATGTTAAAATATTGTTGTAATGAAATTAAAAAGTGGTATTTCAAATCATAACTATATTTTTTGTATATGGGTAGAAGAGAAAAAAAATTTGTTGGGAATCATACTCAATAGATTGTACACAGAATGATTATTTTTAGAAACTATAGCATCTGATCATCCATCGTATGAATAAAAAAACTATTAATACCAAGGATTATTGTACTATGGATCAGGAAGGAATAGATAATACCAAGTATGATCATATTCAAAATGATTGTATCCAAACTGATAGTATTCAGAAAATATCGTACTCAGGTTGAGAAAAAAAAAGAAGCTGGAATGAATAGATAATTACGATACATTCCAATTAATGTCTAACAATGTTGAAGCTACTCTCAAATGAATTTAAAGTCATGAAGGAAGTAATGATAAAAGAAAGGTATTGTGAATAATTTTTTTAAAGGGGTTCAAGAAAAGATATGGAAATAATGAGATCAAAAATTTAGTCAACCATTTCGAAAGAGATGAATTACTTTATAGGTTTCCAATCGGGTCAAGAGAAGAGGAGAAGATGAAGTTTTGTATATCAAGTTGTTTGAGAGAAAAAATGAAGGATTTTTTCTGGATGTAATATCATGGGTGATATAGACATTCAAAATAATTATTATATCCAGTATTTATAGGAGATATACATTTCTTTATACATTTTCTTTCAATTGATACAAATATTTGTATTGAAGAAATCAGATTTCAAAAATCAGACTCATGAATTGAAATCAAAATGATAATTGAAATGAAATTATTAAGAACAAGTAAATATTGTAGAATAATTTATAAGCTTTTAAAAGAGTTGAAAATGTCAAAATTCACCAAATATTTTAGGGGAAATTGAGATTAAGGAAAATCTGATTAAGTGGAATTTTTTTTGGCATTCTAGCTAAAGAAACATGAGGGTCAACTATTAACGGTTAAAAATACATTGTACTTTTATGATGATTGATGTACTATTCATAAGAGAGAAGCTCTATGTTTTTAGAGAATAAGAGGGTTTCTCTATTGATATTTTTTTGAAAATGTTTTGACAAATTGAAGTGAATGAGAATATACAAGATCACAACGTTGTATTCAGTTGATCATCGTACTCAATGAGTATCTTACTCAGCTGATTACCATATTTATCTTGTCAATTGTATTCGGGTGATTATCATATCATGATGAATTAATCAAATCAGGATTTTCATACTGGGTTTTCCGAACTGAGGAATATGGAGAATTGATGTGGCATCGATTCATCTCTATTCTATTCAATTAAAGTTATACTTTTCAAACTGAGGAAAATCGTACCGGGAAGTATCATACCGTGAATAATTTTATTAGGGAGAATCATACTTAGAGGAATCATCCAGATAAAATTGGACTTGGTTTTTACTTAAAAAAGTCCATGAAGTTTTTACCATCTTTTAGGTAAGAAATTGAATAAGTGTTTTCAATTGAATATATTTTTGGAATCGAAGAGAAACATAGGTAACATGAGATGTTACAAAAATATTATATTACCCTTTTTGTTCTAAGAGGGTGAACATACACTATTGGAAATGTTTACATGGTTCTATATGATTGTAAGGGTAAATACTACTCATTGTAATCCAAGGATTGATTTCAAGTGGATTGTATGGTATTAGATCATATAAAAACCATAACAAGGACATAGTTATTCTTATTAAATAGCGGACCTTGTAAATACCTTTGTTTCTATGGATATGGGGTTGAATTGTTTTCAGAAGAGAATTGAATCTTTAACAGGAGGTGAAGGTTGTCTCAAGGAAACTTAAAAGAAAAAGAATCACTAATTCACCCCTCATCCTCTCAGTGATATAATCATCCTGTCTAGGATCTTTCAAAAACTCCTAAAAAATAAACATAACATAAATTTTGAGTTTCTCCTCAACCATCTAAGATAAACACCCCTCTTCAATAGGAATTTAATTCCATAAAATGGATGTGATTTCCATAAAATGTTTATATTAATCATCATAATGATATATGATCATAGTTTGGTTTGGAATATCAAATGCGACTTCCCTTACTCAAAAATTGATGTGGGATTTATGTAGAGAAATCCAATACATGCCTAAGATAACATCAAATTTAACTATAGTAAGAATGAATATATTTACAGGAAGTACATTCCCCCCAATGTCAACTAAAGGGTAATCATAGATTTAAGATGCGATCATCATACCATTATAGGGTACCATTTCCAATTCTACATCTAATCATTTTGGTTTTATCTTGATACCCATTTGAAATTATTTTGATATGAATTAATGGGTAGATATAGAGTCAAATAATACATTAGTAGTTCTATAGTTGATGGTAAGTGTACCTTTCACCATGTCATTATCACACCCCTCATAAAAAATAGCGATCTCATGAGACTTCACATTGTATATCATCTTAAGAGGTTGTTAGAATCCATCATCATTATTAACCTTCAAATTTGGGCATTGGTTAGCATAATTCCCATACTCCTTTTAGTTTAAACAGTGTATTAAATGTGGTAAATTCTACGAGATTTTCTATTTATTTGAATCCATAGATAACTTTTTTCCATCACATTAGAAATTAATTGATCGATGACCTTCCCTCCCACACTTAAAACATTTAATAGTCCCATTAAGACAATTTACTCCATGTTTATTCTACACTTTGAGTATAAAGTAGATCTAATATTACTGTCTCCACGATTTTCATATTTTCCTTTGAATTCAATTTTTTTATTCTTATCAAAATATTGAGATTGATATGTAACTACAACCTCCATTTACACTTTAATAGAACAACAAACAATATCTTCATATCTACTTAAATCTCTTATGGATAAATCCCTTTGGAGATACGGTTTTAAGAAAAATAAGAATCAATCAATTTTAATTTCAGGTTGGATGAAAATACCAGAAGTGTACCTCACTTGTCTTGTAAAATATTCCTCATATGTACCAACAGATTCATTGTTATTTTGATTTATCTCAAGTAATTTATTCTAAATATTTTTAAAAATAATATAAGGAATGTACTTATTGAAAAATAAGTTCTTGAACTCATCCTAATCCATGGATTTAATTTCATTCTATTTCCTTGTTTTCTTGTTAATATTCCACAAATGATCTACCTCACCATCCAAATGGAAGACATCCAAAATGAATTTTTCCGGTTCCAAACAACGAATAATAGAAAATATATTTTCAGTGGTGTTGAATCCATTGTTCAACAACTAATGGATTAGAATACCTATTGATAGTAGGTGGATGTTGTATCATGAAGACTCAATAGAATATTGTTCCCTCCTTTGTTTGTTTGTAAGTCCAACATGATTCATATATTGAGAAATATTTGTGAAAATAGAAATGAGATGTTTCATTCTATCTCCCTTAATGTTTAGATTCTTAGGGGGGAAATCATTTAATTTTTTCATCCCACTCAAAACTAACATGGTTCTTTCAGGTTCCATCCATGAAAAATACCAAAAATCAGAGTGTAAGAAACAATAATCTTAGTGGGTAACCATATAATAATGAAAAACTACTTATAGGATATCTAAATAATGACACATTCTTTTTATTCTATGACACATTAGGTTTAAACTAGGTTATTCATGGTAATTATTCAAATCCCTCAGGATGGTTTGTAATGATTTTTATAATTTCCAAAGCACATCCCTTGAGAGTGTAAAACTAGGTGTGCAACAAGTACTATTTTCCTGCACAAGGTGATGATTAATTCTAGCTTAATGCACCCTTTTTAGAGTAATTACTCCTTGGTACCACTTTTATAGAGCCACATCAACTTGTAGTATCCAGATAAGGCAATAATTCCTTGGAAACCACTCACTCTATCCTTTAACAAAATTCTAGGACATTTTCATATACATTTTATCATCCTTAGACTTATATTTGAACATGTCCTTTGGCATCTCACTAATGTTTTCTCAAAATAGTTTCCAAATGTTAACTAAACCTATCCTTTGATACCAATTTTAGTGACCCCAACTTATCATAAATAGATATTACATCATTTTTAGGAACATTTATTATATTACACATACACATGCATAAGGATCAAAAAGTTATAGTGCCTTTGGAAACATGGAAATACAAAAAACTAGTTCATAGATAAACTACGTAATCTCCTATTATGTTATTCATAAATAGAACCCTTATTAGAAATATCATATGTACAAACTTATCTTATAACATGGGTAAAAGAAATATATGAAATAGTGATATCATATTCTCAGTAATAGTAAACAAGGGAGATGTGTAAGAATAACATGAACATAAGGTTCTGTGAACTTGATCATAACATTTGAAAACCCTAACTAGCATATCAAAGATCACAATATAGATCCAGGACATAAATATTTTAAGTTCACAAGACATGAATCATAATTTAATTTAAGAATAATATCCATGACACTATAAAATTGGAATAACACATAGATTCTTGGCATATATATAACCATAGAAAATCATTTCCATAGTAGTCAAGGATTACTTCCAAGGCTATCATAGTGGAATGAGTTAACTCCCCAAACCATCATAGTAGTCAAGGCTCACTCCCAAGACCATCATAATGAACAAAGTCATTTACTAATCTAGGTTCACTCCCCATTCAATTCTTATATATTTCATGAGATTTAAATATTTACCCAATGCAATGGAGGGAGATATATATCCCTCCTGTAATATAATGAAAATCAAACATATGTGTCCCAAAAGATCATAAAAAATTCATTGTTTCATAACCCATGAAATTAAATTAGATTTATAAACATTTTATCACATCATAATTTGTAAAAGATATATAGGTTTCATAATCATTTCATCATTTCATCATTGAATAACTCATGGAGAAAGAAATGGGATCCATAAGAATTTTATCCTGGTATAACCCATGGAAGAGAAATAGGATTCATAAAAATTTTATCATCATAAATCATTAAAATAAAGAATAAAAATGGTATCCTTGGTTTACATCCCTTTAAAATCCTAAATTACATCATGGTATGTAATATTTGATGGAGAATTATTTTTAATAACAAATCACTTGGAACATTTCTTAAGGAAGATAACATTTCTTTGAAAATAACTTCTTAAAACTAAAAAATCATAAAATATTATAAAATAATTTTATTTGAAAATAAACTCAAAAACATATAAATTATTCATAATATAAAATAATGGCCATTATGGCATGAAATTATGTTCACACCATACATGTTGAAACATAGATTCCTTTCAAATTTTCAGTAAAATTCAAATAGGATTTGTTTGGAAAACAGAAAGAACATTACGTTAAATTTTTTTTGAAAAAAAACTAAAACATAGGTAAATTTTTTTTAATAAATCATTTGAAAAATTTTAAAATCATTTTTGAAAACATTTTTAGAAAACATGGTTTTGAAAGAAAAATGAGTTTTCGACCAAAGAGACAAGAAATATTATTTTTGTATTAAAAAGATTATTCTTAAATATTTAGTACATATTGAGAGGAAAATGAAGGAAAAAATACATTATCATGAAATAACCATATCAGAAGAAAATTAATGAGTTTCTTGATAACTATATCATTAAATTTCATCACTGGAAAAATAATCATAAACAATCCTGATAAATGAGGAGATTGTAACATAAAATCTTTACCACTTTGGTAACATGTAAATTGTAATCCCCATGAAGTAATAACTTTGTAAGAAGCTTGAAATATCACGATAATAAATAAATTCATGATTTTTATGTCAAATGGGTTGCATATACACCTCATAAAAGAATATAAGTTCATAACATAACATATGTCTCAAGGAAATAATGTTGAGACCAAAAGCCCTTAACTTAAGTCTTGAATTCCTTTTTATATGTTTGAACCTCCTGTATAATAAATATAAGTTTATTAAAAATATATTAAAGAAAAATACTTTATCAAACCTACTTTTTCTTACATGACTATTACATCATTTTAAAGATAAACTATATAATAGTGTTATAATGCTTGGATCCAAAGGTTTAGTGCCTTGGAAAAATTATCCTTATACATAACTTTTAAATAATAAAACCTAAAAATTACTTAATTATTTATTATATATATTATTAGTGACCATAATTTTCTCCTTAGTGTAAGTAATCACCTGAGGATATACATCAACGAAATAGGTGAGCTAAAATCCTAGTAAGAGGATAAATAAGGGACATGAATCAATACAACATGGGTAAGTATAATCATCATCAATCATATCATAACCATAAGATCATCATGAAAGTAAATTATAAAACATGTGATAAAGGAATAAAATGAAAAAAATTCATAAAAAAACATCATATCATAGTGATCAAATACCACACATAGTTGTGAACAAATCTAGGATCATTTTCATGCATAAAAAATGTGCATAATTAGAACATCATAATTATGAACAATGATAGAATCATGATCACACATAATAAAAATTATATTGTGAGATAAATCACATTTCCCAATTCTTTGGAGGGATATATAATTCTGGTCCCACCCATCACATCATAATATTTACATAAGGACGCATGTTACATATAACATATTACAATCATATTTATGAGTTAGACCTTGGAAAAGAATGGGTTTCAGGAGGTTTTAATCAATCACGATTTCATGAATAATCACGGGGTTTCTAAATGAGAAAGGGAAAACATATTTTTTATAATAATCATTATTCTTGAGAAATGAAAAAATAACTCAAGATTAGATAAATATCTGTTTTGGAAAGAAGTGTTATTTTTAAAAATCATTGTATTTGTCATAAAATTAAGTTGTAAACATGTATATCTCTAAAAAGAAAAATGGAATAGTAATTAAATTATAATTAAGGAAAATTATTGGAATATTAATATTAAATATCTGTTTAAATATGGAAAAACCAAGGAAAATTAGTTGAGTTTAAGAATCCCCTTACCTTAATTAACTTCTTATTTCATCAGTTTTACACCTCCTGAATAATTAAATTAGATTTATTAAAATATTGATCTAGAATTTATTTATTATAATTTATAAATATATTTATCAATTATAATCATTTCATTATATTTATTAATTTTTATTTATGAAATTGTAGAGTTTTGGTATCATTTTTTTCTTAAACATTTCCTATTTTGCTTTGATTTCTCTATTTTCATTCAAAGTCATTTATAAAAAAGTGTGATTAAATCCAGAATATTATAATAAATGTAATTAATTTTTTATATATTATATATAATTAATAATATCCATCCATGAAGTTTTTTATAATAATTAACTTTCCAATGTCTCCATAGGTGGTTAATCAACCTTTAACAGGACGTTGTCAACAGAGCAGGAAAGGGGAGTATGACATTTATATTTGTCATTAATATGATAATTACAGTAGGTTAAAATAATTAATATAATTTTAAATTAATTAATAATTATTTTTATAGAATATTCTTTTTAAATTAATTGGAAAACATAATAAGGATAAAAACAAAATAGGGAAGAGTTAAAAGAGACTTACTCTCTCCTCAGCATAACTTCTCTTGTACGATACTATAACACCCTTGGAGATTAGAGTTTTATTACTCCAGAATGTACCTAAGTATTATAAGGGGATTAATATGGATTATATCGATTGATATTGGTATTTGGAATGGGTGGGAGTAGTGGTCTTCTTGGGGAAGGGAGAGGGGTTATTTATACTTGAGGAGATGAGTATTTTTAGAATAAAATATTGAATAAAATATTATATCAAAGGAAAACATGTAAAAGGGAATTTTTGAAAATATTAATCATATATAAATATAATATAATGGGTTTAATACTTTAAAACCTCTTTATAATTTTAATTACTTATTTTAATCAAAAGGGAAGGTGGAAAAATTAGAAAATAATATTTTAATGTAATACTTTAGATTTTTAGGCTTCAGAAGTAATTTTAGGTTTGGAAATTAAATTTGTCATATTTTAAAGACTCATTTATGAAATTAAATGTATAATGTATGAAACCCAAGTTATAGAAAGTATTATGTCATTATTACATCATGAATTATGTAATTTAAGATACAATGTTTTTGTGAAAAACTATATTTTACTATTCACCTCAAAATTGAAGCATTTCAGAAAATTACCAAAAATCGCCCTAGGAAAAGTTTAACATGCCGATTTCAAAATTTATATTAATTTTACAAAATTATGTTTTTAAAATAGTAAATTTTAATTTTTAATAGAAAAATAATGGATTTTATAAAATACTTTAATATAGAGGTTATTAAAAAATGTGATTACATTTTCATTGAGTTTTTTAATCATGATATTTTTTTCTAGAATTGTAAAATTTATATTTTCATAAAGTAATCCTTATAAATATTATTTAGACCATATTTTATTATTTTAAGGTAAAAGTTTTATTTCAATGACCGTGTTACTATTCCCAACAGCCATGTTTGTATTCACAATGGTCAGGTCACTATTACAACTGTCACAATACCTTCTATATATGCTTATATATTCTTTAATACATTATTCCACTCAATTCCTCTCAAGGTTCTATATTTATATTTTCTATAATGTTGATTGGTTTACTAATATTTGGTTTCTTTTCTATAGAAATGGAAGTGGGGGAAATGATTCTAGTAGATTGGGGTGATCCTTATTTTATTATTTTAACTTTTCTATTTTATATTTTTTGTTCAATTTTAATATTAGGAATTTTAATTAGTTTCATTAATAATTAATTTAATAGTATTCAGTAATGAAATTTATTTTTTATTAGTTTCTCTTTATTTTGTATGTTTATAATGTTATATTATATAACACAACACACATTTATTTAGGAAACAAATATTACTAATTAGGTCATTACATTCTTCCCCCCTTTATAAATTTGATCCCTAAAATTTCAACACATATTCTAGATTGAGAATGGATGAGGGTTCTTCTGTTTCATTTTTCCCATGGTTTCCATGTCACCTCTTCATACTTATGGTTCCTCTATAACACTTTTATAAGGTAATTTGTCTTATTGTGTAGAAATTTGTCCATATAGTCCAAGATATTCACTAGATGCTATTCATATGAGAGATCATTATCTAGTTGTACAACCTAGGGATTTAATAAAAGTGAGGGATCAGGTATATAATTCCTCTGGAGAGATACATGGAGCATGTCATGAATTTGATCCATACTTGGTTGTATTGCAGGTCGATAGACCACTGCTCATATGTGATCAATGATATCAAAGCGGCCAATATACTTTGGGATAAACTTTCACTTCTTTCCAAAATGCATGAATCTCTTACATGGTGATATTTCAAGGAAATATTTGTCTCCAACATTGAACTCCAAGTACCTTTGATGGTTTTTAGCATAGATCTATTTCTATCTATGAGTATATTTTATATGATGTAGAATGGATTAAACATTTTCTATCATCTATTTTACAAGATTATGTTGAACTAGATTTCATTCCCCACATTCATTCTAGAAAGTTGGAGTTCTACTTTTCTTCCCATGCAAAGCTTCATATGGATCCATTTGAATACATGAGTGGAATATGTTGTTATATAAGAACTCAACCAATGGGATATGCTAACCCCATCCACCTATGAATTCCATTGATTAGGATCTTAGGATTTCCTTAATCATATGAATAGTGTTTTCAGATTGGCCATCAGTTTGTGGGTGATAGGCCATGATAAAACTCAATTCTATACTCAAATCATGTTAAATAATTCTCTAGAATTTATAGGTGAACCTTGGATCAAAATCAAATATGATCGAAAGTATAACCCTATGCAACCTCACCACTTCCTTCATATATATCTTGTCATGTTGTTCAAGAAAGAAATATTCCCGAATGGTAATAAAGTGGGTAGTCTTGGTGGGTTAATCCACCACAACCCATATCACATTGTTTCCATTGGATGTTTTCAGGAGACCAGTGACAAAGTCCATAGTGAAATTATCTCATTTCCACATGGGTGTAGAAAATGGTTACATCATCCCTTTGGAATTATATCACCCTGCTTTAACTTATTGACATACCAAACACTGTGAGATATACTCCACAATATCCTTCTTCATTTTATCCCCCCAAAATTTTTATCAAAGATAATGGTACATCATGGTACTTTCATTATGGATAAATAAAGATAAGCTATGCACATAAAGAAATATCTCTTTCTTTATCTCAGGTTATGTGGGAACAAAATGCCTCATTCCAAATTGAATCACACAATCATCATCAATATGGAAATCATATAGGTTATTATCCTTTACTAATTTCACCTTATTTTTTAGCTCTAGGTCTAACCTTTAGTTCTCTTTGATCTTCTCTTGATTAGATTGTTGGGAAATCATTTTGGAAAGGTATGATGTTTTCCCTACTATTATTATTTCCAAATCCATCCTTTGTATATCCAAGAAGATATGATGTCTCTAAATATGTATCATGGATAAAGTAGTAGGTTATTTTCTACCAAGAGAATAAACTACCTTATTCACCTTTACTAGATTGTATTGAATAGAGAAATAAAAGGCCTTGATTAGTTCTAACCATATCATTTGATGCATGTTGAGCTTATTCTGTGTAATTATATGCTTTATACTATTGTGATTGGTATATATGTCACAATTATCACCATAGAGGTAGTGCCAACATATTTTCTTGGAAAATATCATAACTACTAGCTTCAGATCATGCATCAGGTAGTTTTAATCCTGGATCTTCAACTATCTTTATGAGTAGGATATTAATTTATCATTCAACATGAGTAAAAACCCCAATCCATTCTTTTAAGAATCATTATTTATCACAAAATCTTCTACACTTGTTGGTTGTGTGAGTATAGGTGTGGTGAATATCCTCTTATTGAGATCCTTAATATTTTTTTCACATTATTCTATCCATACATAATTTACCATTTTATGTGATAACTTATTTAGCAGGCTAGACAATATGAGGAAGTTTCTCACCAAATGTGAGTATCACCAAGACAATCCAAGAAAACAAGGGATTTTCATGACACCAGTGGGTCTAGACCATTCCCTAATTGCCTTTATTTTTTAAGGGTCCATAGAAATTCCATTAATTTTGATCATATTCCCCAACAATGAAACTTGTTTCATCCAAAAGTCACACTTGATTATCTTAGCACACATTTTCTACATCCTTAATATTTATAGAACAATCCTTATATACTCTTCATGTTCCTTCTTACCCTTATATTAAATGAGAATATCATCAGTAAACACAAAAAAATTTATCGAGGTAGTCTCTAAATACTATATTCATTAAATCTATGAAGATTGAAGGGGAATTAGTAAGTCCAAAGGGAACCACTATGAACTCATAGTGACCATTCCTTGTATAGAAAGAAGTATTCTAAATATCTTCCTTATTCACCTTCAGTTACTAGTATCTAGAACAAAGATCCACATTTGAGAATTATTGAACTCCTCATAGTTAATTGGGCAAGTAATAAATCCTTGGAAGAGGATAATTTTTCTTTATGGTGATCTTGTTGATCTCCTGATAATGTATACACAAATGCGTTGATCCATCCTTATTCATGTAAAAGAGAACTAGATAACCCCATGGAGATACACTAGGGTGTATGAACCCTTTTTTCAAATGCTATTATAGCCACTTATTTAATTCCTCCAATTCTATCGGGTCCATCTTGGTTCACTTGGAGATAGGCGTGCCTCTAGGTATGAGATTTATTGAGAACTCTACCTCATGATCTGGGAGAATTCTAGGTACCTAATTGGGAAATACAATAGTGTATTCCATAACAATGGTAATTTCATCTAGGTTTATAGTTTCCTTTTACTTAAACATTTCTGAAAGGTATGATTCTTTATAGGGTATCAAAACCCACATCATTTATGGATTTTCCAAAGGAGATTCATGGTCTTCGTTGTTTTTTTAGAATTGAATTAGATGGTTTGGAATATGAAAAGAGATTTCCTTTTCCTAATATTTGATATGGGATCTATATAATGAGACCCAATCCATGCCTCATATATCATCAAGTTCCACAGAGGGTGGTATTATGAGATTCACTATAAGAATATTCCCATTGATGCTTTTAGTAGAAGAGTATAACCATTTGGTTGAAATGATTTCACCACTAGGTATTTTTATATATATATAAGCTTCATGGTATTAGGGATTTGATTCAATAGTTCTATAAAACACATATGATATAAAGGAATGAGTGAAACTATAATCAGATAAAACTTTTTCCATTATTGAGTTAATAGGAATTGTACCTTGTTTGACACCATTTTCATGATCCACTTCAGAAGTAGTGATGACATAAGATTTACCTTTCTTCTTTGTCTATTGTTTCTTATAACATTCATTACCCTCAAGGAACCATGTTTTAGTTCACTGGATTACATATTTTCTTTATTCTATATAGTTGAAGGATTGAACCATGGGTGGTTCATTAGAAGGTTCCTTCCTTTCCTCCATCATCTTGGCCAGATTCTCCATGTATCATCAAAATTCATGAGCTTGATGGCCTTATCACTCGCACTTTAAGAGTTTCTATGTCCCATTGAGGGGATTCCAATGATTTTTCTTCCCACATTTTTTCATGTGGGTAGTTGGATCCTCTTTCCTCCTTTTTCCTTTTAACCCACCATAAAGAAACTTCATTTTTCTCTTTTTATCTTCATAACCATGGAACCATTCTCCGGACTCCATCTATAATTTGAGATCACATCAAATCACATCTTCATAACTCCCAAATTCTCAGATATACGATGTATTCTGAATGTGTGGTTTTAAACCACTAAAGAATCTATCTATTTTTCTATCATTGTTGATAACAAAAATTGAGGTGTATCTTCCATTCCTTGTGATTTTTTACTCATAAATAGAGATAGATTCACGTTCCTTTTTATTTATCTATATGAATTCTCTATTCATATTTGTTCAAAGAGTTTGAGGAAAATACTTGGTAAGAAATACTATCTTAAAGTCTTCGCACTACATCTCTTCTATTTCAACCATCTGGTTAGTGTTCTTTATCAACACCCATCATTGATCAACATCTCCATCTATGTGATATATGACCAAAATCACCTTCTCCTTCTCATAAAAATGGATAAGAAAAAGATATTATCCATTGAGTTAACCCACTATTCTGTGAAAAGTGGATCAGAAGTTCCACTAAAAATTAGTGGTTGTTTCCACACAATGGACTCAATGGCCTGTTAATACTTATTCAATGAAGGATAAAATTTCACTTGGTTCATGTTATTATTTAGAGCCTGATATAACTAGGAAAGCATTTCCATGAAGTTTTTAACTCCACATCATATGGAATCGAGGATGTAATTTGATCAATTATTGCATTGTCCCTCACATGGGTTATTGGATAGTTTCTCCTGGTTCCTACTATTTTCTAATATAGAAATGTTTTGAATAAAAATTAAGTAAAAAAAGCATGAATAATTTGTTATTTTACATAATTAAAACTAAAATCATATCTTTTGGGATGACCATATTTATCCTTTTCTAAAAAGATTATTTTAGGTTTTTTAATTATACATAGTCTTATAATTATATTTTTTACTCTTTTATTATAATCATAATTTCCAAATTACCTAAACCTAGATCTGATACCAACTATAGAGACCCTAATTTTTCTTACAAGACTACTACATCATTTTAAATATAAACAACATAATAACATTACCAATCCTGGATCCAAAGGTTTAGTGTCTTGGGAAAATTAGGATCATACATAAATTTTACATAATAAAACATAAAAATTATATAATTCCGTATTCTCTATCTTCTGAGTGTCCCTCACATTCTTCTTATTACAAGAAATCTCCTAGTGATATTCATCAATGAAATGGGTGATCTAAAAGATCAATATGAGGATTAATAAGGGACATGAATCAATATAACATGGGTGGGAATAATCATTATATCATAATTATAGGATCATCATAAACATAAAGTGGAAAAAATGTGATAATGGAATGGAATGTGGAAATGTATAAATATTAAACATTATGACATAGTGGTAAAATACAACACATTTTTGTGATCAAAGCTAACATCATGTCCCCATATAACATATGTACATAATAATAACATCATCATTTTTTGAAAAGATAACATAATTTTAATAAATAATACACATTATATCATGAGATACATTACATTAGTCAATGCATTGGGGGGATATATAATTCCAAGGCCACCTATCATATCATAATATTTATATAACAATGCATACCACATAGAACGTATTACAATCATATTTATGAATTAACCCATGGAAAAGAATAGGTTTCATAAGGATTTCATCAATCATGATTTCATGAATAAATATGGGGTTACCAAATGAGAAAGTGAAAAACATATTTGGTATAAGACCCATCATTCTTGAGGTAAGAATAAATAGCTCAAGATGATTCAAAGATGTTTTTTAGAATGAAGAGTTATTTTGGAAAATCATTGTATTTTTCATAAAATCAAGTTGTAAACATGTATATCCTTGAAAATTAAAAGGGAAGAATAATGAAATAACATTTAATGAACATTATAGTAATATCCATACCAAAACTTTTGTGAAATGGGGAAAACCCAAAGAAAAGGATTTGGTTTTGAGAATCCACTTACCTTAATTGTTGCATTATTTTTTTTTCTTTTACACCTCCTGAATAATAAAATTAGATTTACTAAAACTTTGATAAATAAGTGAATTATAGTCATTTGGTAACGTCTCATACTTGAACAGCCACCCGAATATTGCTAGACGGGTCGGGTGTTACTACCTTAGGCGCACCTCCCCAAACGCCAAAGGTAGTAACACCTGACCCATCTAGCACTGTTCGAGTGGTGTTTAGGCCTGGGATGTTACAAAGTGGTATCAAAGGAGTTCTTAATAGGGATTTAGTAGTAGTTTTTTGTTGGATAATAATGAGATTATGACTTATCTTTTTTATTTATGCTGGTTTACTATATGGGATATGCTATACTAGAGATAGGTTTTAATTGGAACAGGGTTTCTAGCTTGTTCTTGTGTGTCTGCAGCCCCAGGTATGAGGGATGGACCAGGTTACCATGGGTGGGAATTTCTGTTTTCTTTTTCTTATATTATAGTTTATATGATTTCCACCTTAGTGGATCACTTGGTTTGTGATGTTATGGATCGTGATATGTAACCCTTGACTCGGTGCGGTAAGGGAGAATTGGACCTTGGCCTGGTATGGCAAGGCATAATTGAATGTCTTTTGATATGAACATTTTTAGGTTATTTCAATTTTATAATTGCATGTATGCTTTGTGAAGTAATAATTCCATGTGAATAATATCAATTCCTATGATTTGTATGCTTTGTAATATGAAAATGTGGAATTATTGATAAAATTTCTAGTTTATTACAATGTATTATGCCATGCTTATTATATGTATTGTGAATTGCTTGTGGAAGGAGATTTTCTGCCTAGATCTTGTACGTGAAGGCAAGTTCTATGGTTGAAGTGATTTTTATCACCAAGATTGGGTGACTAGGTGGTCGGTTTGAGGCAAAGTTGGTTGTCAGGACGGGCATGGCCCAAGGTACTTTTGATACTTGGATCTGTTGGGGGTGGGTAAGGAGGCCATGGGGTCAGGATGCTATGGGGCATGATTGCGGTGGGGGAGAGTAAGGGTAGTAGTTATATGATACCTTTTACTGCATTCCTTATCTATGTTATATATATATATTGTTATGTATTTGGGATTTCTGACCATTTGTGGTATTCAACATGTTCCTTTTTGACGACCCAGATGAAGTGTAAGGTGGGAGATGGTAAAGGGCTGCAGGGGTAGGATCAGGTAAAGGTTCTGGTTCAGGTAGAGCATTAGCCACAGGTACAAGCTCAGGGACATGATCAGGTTCATGATCCATTACAAACTATTCAATAGCTGGTTTTAGTAGCGTTTAGACTGTGGCTCGATGATCAACTATGATCTAGTTAGGTACATGTTTTTCATAGGATCAACAGAGGAGTTCTTGGTATAGATCCACCTATGGAATATCTGACATGGGAGTTCCAGTTGCATCACCCACCACGTTTTTAGGGTGAGGGTGGTCCATAAGTGGATGAGAACTGGATAGAGAGCATGTAAATGAACTTTGATATGCTTGAGGAACCTCCAGGGTGGAGGGTTAAGCTAGCGACGTACATACTGAGAGGACCAGTGAAGTGTTGGTGGGATGTGTAGGTATAGGATTGTAGGAATTAAGGGATAGCATGGAAATACTTTCAGGACAGGTTCTTCAACCACTTTTACCTAGAGACATTGATGGATGAGAGAGCTCATGAGTTCTTTAGCCTTCATCAGGGAGACATGTCCATCATAGACTATGATACTACTTTCACTGAGTTGTCTTGCTTTGCACCTAGTATGGTAAGTGATGATGTGGCAATGGTGAGGCACTTCGAGGATGGATTGCAACCTGCCATTCAGATCTAGGTGAATTTCATCAGGCTGGGTTCATTCTTAGAGGCAGTAAATCGGGCACTCATAGCAGAGGGAAACTAGACAGATAAACCCCAGGTTAGCCAGGGGACAGATTCATGTGATGGTTCAGATAGGAGGATGCGAGGAAGGGATGAGTTTCAGATCGGCAGCCAGGCCAAGGAATCAGCTAGACCACCTCGTAGCAATTCTTCAATGGCTTTATTTTAGTGCTGACTACCAGGACATGTTCAATCTCCATGCGATAGGCCTCCAATGGAGCGCCGTGCATGTGGACAGGCTGGATATCTTGAGAGGTTCTGTAGGCTTCATTATTATACTACCAGAAGGCAGGGAACATGACATACAGTGGCATCTGGAGTTGGTTCAAGTTCGGTACCAGGAGAGGTTAAGTGATTTTCAGCTGCACGCGGAGGACATGACAGAGACAACAGGACCCAGCTATGGGGTCCATGGCTGGTGACTAGAGCAGCACCATAGGGAGGTCAAGCATCAGGCAGTTGTACTTCTGGACAGGTACATGTCATGGAGCTTCTAAGGGGTGAGCAGGTTGGTGAGACGACGACGGTTAGAGGTACACCACGAGTGTGGTCATGACTTGTTTTCTTTTTGTAATGACCTGTTGTGGCATGTTCGTTTTGAGTGCACGAGGTGCATGGGATATATGTGGGATGACTATATACTGGTCAGTGGGATTGGTGTCATATCAGGTGCGTGATATATTATATATATGTATTATATGTGTGGAATCGGGGCATCAAGGATGTCGGTTACTTGAGGTGTTGTGGGCATCGAGGCATCAATGATGCGGGTTACTTGAGGTGCAAGGAACCCAGTTTAATTTTGAGCATCCTTGGGATGCAGGACCTCGTGGAGGTGGACACCGATGCAGTGTGGGATACGTATGGGTGATAGAAATGACACGGGAGCTCCAATGAGGTGTAGGGGTGACGATGCATCTCAAGAGGACCATGAGTCCAGAAATAGGTTTGTGAACCCTTACTTTGTTAAGTTCTGTATGGTTGAGATCGACTTAGTCAATTCCTAAGGTGGGGATCCCCCTTGAGGAATTTAGCCAAAACCATTGAGACCGGGGAGTTCGGATTACTTGATCAGGGTGGTATTCTCAATGCCATCTCTGGGATTCATTTGATAGCTCAGGGATGAGCCTTATTTAGGTTGGGGGATTTTAAGAACCTTGGTTTTTGGAATGGTCAAAATCCCAACCTTGTTTGAATTTTTGACTTGTTTCTGAGAAAACTGGGAAAATCTAGGAAGTTTGGGAAATTTATAGATTACACGTCATGTTCCTTAAGTACACGTCGTGTACCTTAAGTACACACCGTGTACCCTTGCCCATGTGTGAAGGATATACATGGCGTGTGGGCCTATTGGTGGGGTAGAATGTTTTTAGCAAGTACACGCCGTGTACTATTTGTACGTGCTTTGTAGAGGGACTGTGTATGGGGATATACATGGTGTTTTGGAGATGTTGGATGGGTAGACAGGTACATGCTTTGTACCATAGGTATACACCATGTAGTCAGTCAGCATGTCCTTGGTGAAATATCTGTCATCATATGAAGAGTAAAATTATACCCGACGTGTAGTTATAATTCCAAAGGTAGTAACACCCGACCCGTCTAGCACTATTTGTGTGGTTGTTTGGGTCCGAGACATTAAAAAGTGGTATCAAAGGAGTTCTTGACAGGGATTTAGTAGTAGTGTTTTGCTGGATAATAATGAGATTGAGACTTCTCTTTTTTATTTATGCTAGTTTACTATTTGAGATTTGGTAGATTGAAGATAGTTTGTAACTAGAACTGTGTTTCTAGCTTGTGCTTGGGTGCCTGTATCCCTAGGTACGAGGGATGGACCAAGTTACCTTGTGTGGGAATTGTTGTTTTCTTTTTCTCATATTACAGTTTATATGATTTCCACATTGGTGGATCACTTGGTGTGTGATGTTATAGATTGTGATATGTAACCGTTGACCCGGTTCGGTAAGGGATAATTGGACCTTAGCCCGGTATAGCAAGGCGTAATTACTCGGCTTTTGATAGGAAACTTTTTAGGGTATTTCAATTTCATAACGGAACATATGCTTTGTAAAGTGATAATTCCATTTGAATAATATCAATTTCCATGCTTTTTATGCTTTGGAATGTGAAAAGGTGGAATTCTTGATGAAATTGCTTGTTTGTTGCAATGTACTATGCCATGATTATTATATGTGTTGTGAATTGCTTATGACAGGAGATTTTGGGCCCAGCTCTTGTACGAGCATGCCGATAATATGGTTGAGGTGATTTTAATCATCAGGATTGGGTGACTAGGATGCCGGTTTGAGGCAATGTTGGTTGTCAGGATGGGCATGGCCCAAGGTACTTTTGATACTTGGCTCTATTGAGTGCGGGTAAGGAGGCTATGAGGTCGGGATTCCATGGGGCATGGATGCAGTGGGGGAGAGTAAGGGTAGTAGTTTTGTGCAGCCTTTAACTACTGTCCTTATCTGCATTATATATATATATATAGATTGTTATGTATGTGGGATGTCTAACCATTTATGGTATATAGCATGTTTCTTTATGACGACCCAGATGGAGTGTTAAGAGGGAGATGGTACAGTGCCAAATGGGAAAGATCAGGTGCAGGATCCGGTGTAGGAAGAGCAGGTGTCACAGGTAAAGGCTTAGGGATAGGATCAGGTTCAGGATCCAGTATAGGTAGGTCAGCAGCCGGGTTTAGCAGCGTTCAGACTATAGCTCTACGAGCATCTATGGTCTAGTCTGGTACGTGTCTTGCAGAGGATTGATAAAGGTAAACAGGTTACAAATCCATCTATGGGATATTTAAAGCGGGAGTTCCAGTCGCAGAACCTGCCACTTTTTTAGGGTCAGTGTGGTCCACAGGTGGATGATAACTGGATAGAGAGCATGAATATTATCTTCAAGTAGCTCTATATGCCTCTAGGGCGGAGGTTCAAGCTAGGGATGTGCATGCTGAGAGGACTGACGAAGCGTTGGTGGGATGTGCAGGTGTAGGATCGTACGTACGAAGGGATAACATGGAAGGACTTTGATTATGGGTTATTTGAGAAATTTTACCCAGAGACACTGAGGGATGAGAGAGCTTAAGAGTTCTTGAGCCTTCAGTAGAAAGACATGTCCATCATGGACTATGCTGCTACTTTCACTGAGATGTCTCGATTTTCACCTAGCATGGTAAGTGATGACGCGACAAGGGTGAGGAGCTTCAAGGATGGATTATGACACTCCATTAGGATCTAGGTGAATATCTTCAGGCTGGGTTCATTCTCAGAGGCAGTGAATCAGGCACTCATAGTAGAGGGAAACCAGAGGGATAAGCCCCAGGTTGGACAGGGGACAACTTTAGGTGATGGTTCAGACAACAGGAAGCAAGGAAGGGATGAATTTCAGTAGGGAAGTCAGACCAAGGAATCAGCTAAACCGCCTCGTATTAGTTATTTAGTGGTTTGTTTCAGTGCAGACAACCAGGACATGTTAAAACTCAGAGTGACAGGTCTCCAAAGGTGTGTCAGGCATGTGGACATGTCAGGCATCTTGAGAGGTTCTACAGTCATCCTTCTCAGACAACTGGCAGGTGGGGACCAAGACATAGAGTTGCATATAGAGTTGGTTCATGTTCGGTACCAGGAGATGGTATCCGAGCTTCAGCTGCATGTGGAGGATGTGACAGAGACAGTGGAACCTAGCTAAGGGGTCAATGGCTGGTGACTGGAGTAGCACTGCAGGAAGGTCAGGCATTAGGTAGCCATACTTCAGGCTAGGTGCACGCTGTGGAGCTATTAAGGGCTTAGCAGGCTGGTGAGCTGACAACGGATAGAGGTACACCGTGAGTGTGGTCGTGACTTGTTTTCTTTTTGGCATGAACTATCGTGGCATGTTTGTTTTGAGCGCACGAAGTGCACATGATATATGTGGATTGACTAGTTGCTGGTCAGTGGGATTAGCACCATATCAGGTGCGTGATATATTTATATATATGTATGAGATGCATGGAATCATGGCATCAAGGATGCGGGTTACATGAGGTTCTGTGGGCATCGTGGCATTGAGGATGCAGGTTACATGAGGTGCATGGCACTGGGTTTTATTCTGAGCATCCATGGGATGCAGGACCTCATGGAGGCAGAAACCGATGTTGTGCGGGATACGTTTTGGTGTCAAAAATGACATGGGAGCACCAATGAGGCGCATGGGTGACGATACATCACGAGAGGACCATGAGTCTGAAAAAAGTTTAGTAAACCCTTGATTTTTTATGTTTTGTAGGGTTGAGAACGAGTTAGGCAATTACTAAAGTGGGGTGCCCCCTTGAGAAAGTTATTCATATCCTTTTAGATAGGGGGAATTTGGGTTACTTGATCAAGGTGGTATGTTCGGTTCCATCTTAGGGTTTCGTTTTATAGCTCAGGGATAAGCTATATTAAGGTGAGGAGATTGTAAGAACACATGTTTTTTGAACGGTCAAAATCCCAACCCTGTATGAATTTTTGACTTGTTTCTGAGAAAACTGGGAAAATCTAGGAAGTTCTGGAAATTTCCATATTACACGCCGTGTACCTTAAGTACATTTCATGTACCCTTGACCGTATGTGAAGGCCATATATGGCGTGTAATCCTGTTGGCGGGGTAGAATGTTTTCAGCAAGTACATGTCATGTACTATTTGTACACACCATGTATAGGGGATGTGTTTGGGGATATATATGGGGTGTTGGGGATGTCGGTCAGGTAGAGAGGTACACGCTGTGTACCATAGGTACACGTCGTGTAGTCAGTCAGAAAGTCCTTGGTGAAATACCAGCCGTCATATGAATAGTAAAATGATATAGGGTGTGTAGCCATATGTATATATTTCGTACCATAGGTACATGCTGTGTAGTTATTCGATAAGTCCTCGGAGAAATATCAGTCTTCATATGAAAAGTAAAATGATATACAACATGTAGTCATATGTACACGCCGTGTATTTTATTTTTTTTCTAAAATGGGCAGTAGCCTCGTTTTGAGGCAGAAACCCAAACCCTCGATCGGTTTGAGTGGGGAGAGATAGTTGGATCTCATTTTTTCTCCCGATCGTCTATCTGAACTCTGTTTCAATCATCTCCAGATGAGTTAGAACCCCCTCGGTAAGGCCTTGATTCCTCTAGAGTCGTTCTTATTGATTTTTTTTAAGACGAGTTATAGGGGTTTGAGTGGTTTTGATTATTTTATAGATCTACCGCTTTTTGGACCTAATTGGAGGATATTATTAGAGGGGAATCAATGTACTAGTACAAGGTAGGTGTTTCATATCACTTTTACTGTTTTTGTGGTCATTTGGGTGGCGCAACTTTTAACACATATTTGGGTATTTTGAGTGTGACCCTGTTTTACCTGACATTGAATATAAAATAGTTTATTAAACCTATGAGATGCCTTTGGGTATGCCCTTTTACATGTTTTTCTTGAGAGACTTCGGCCGAGGGGTCGTTGCTCTATTGGGGAATTTTGGCTAGGTATGAAAAAATGTGTTAAAATGAATTTCTTAACTTAACTGTTGAGTTCAATTTGTTAAGAGATGATATGAATTGTTAGATGCTTCGAAGACCTTAGTGCTGGTATGGGACAACACATAGCTAGCGCAATTCAACTATATAGTTTTTTTGCATGTCTAATGTATTTATTTTGATTATATATATATGTGATGTGTGATATTGCATATGCCGGAACCTTCAGGTTATGCTCGGCATGGCCTGGGTATTGTTGTGTGATGCTGATCATCGGTTGGGCTTAGCCAGGGTTACACTGGGTGGTTCTGACCATGGGATTAGGAGTCATGGATGTTGGCTTGATGCATGGTGACTTTCAGGTTGGGCATGGTCCATGTTACTTGGATGAAAGGACCATCAGACTTGTGCGACATGGTCATAGGGGAATGAGATTTCAGATATGTTGTGGCTAGGGTACTATTTTGGTGATTACCGCTCACCCGGAACTATGAGTAGTGTGCACACAAAGAGACTTTGTGATGAGGTGGTTTTGATTACTCATGTGGGTAGAGGACCCTGTTAGTTGCAGTTTAGGTACTATTGGTTTGGGGGTTCTTTCTAGGGGAATGCACGTGGAAGTTGAGGAGACATCAGGGGATAACATTGAGGATATTAGGTTAGGGAAAAAGGCACGCCCTGATTTGAGGGCAGATATCATTGTCCCTCCAGTTACTTTATTTGAGGGAAGATATCTCTCTCCCTCCAGTTACTTATTTGAGGACAAGAATCACTGCTCCTCTAGGTTATTATTGTTTGGGCATGCCTTTGGGACGTCGGTACTTGAGACAGAGGGTGTCAGGAGGCACATGGTGCCAGGTTACATGACATAGATTCCGTCGTTGGCCGAAGCAGGTGACAGTCCATGGTGGCTTCTAAGCACCAGTGGAGTTTGTGTTTATTTGTGCATCATACTTTTTACTATTTTCCATATAAATGTATTCCTATTTAAACACTAATATTTGGTACGCAGCGTTGGGTGGTATCCTACTGATATTCATCTCACACGCTGCACGGGCCCTTTGGGATGCGTGTAGACTTTATGGATTTACATGTAGGAAAGAGATCAACATTAGAAGCTGGACTGTATTTGTTGTCACATGGGGATGGTAGGGACTCTGAGGTCTTGCCTAACTGGAGTTTACATTGTTTTGCATATTTTTCTGTATTAGCATGCTTACTTTTTTTATAGTTACAATTGGTTATCCATTGGCGCCCCTTATATATGGATATGTATGGCATACTTTTGATTCATGTTTTTTTGTTCAGTAGTAATTACATGTGAAACTCAACATGTTGTTCTGTTTTCCTTTAATTGTAGTTGTTTATATATTGCTTCCACATCTTATTGATATTGAATGTGCTTCGGCTCTGTGGGTTTGGTTGGAGTCTGCTGAGTTGTTTATTCTGCTATAATTTTATTATTATACTCATACCAGTACCATTTTATTCCTCCAAGAGGGTATATTCTCCCCGCTATACATGTCTACACCCTTGCTGCTAGTCGGCAACCTTTGGCATTTAGGGAGGTGCGCCTAATGTAGTAACACCCGACCCATTTAGCACTATTCGGGTGGCTGTCTGGGTCCAGGATGTTACACATTTATACAAATATTTTTCAATTTTAATCACTATATTATATATCTTAATTTCTTTTGATTAAATTAATGAATTTTGATATCATGTTTTTCTTAAAAATTTGTAGTTTCACTTTGATTTCTCTATTTTCGTTCAAAGTCATTTATAGAATAGTATGATTAATTCCAAAATATTATAATACATGGAATTAATTTTTTATATATTATATATAATTAATACTATCGATATATTAATGTGATTATAATAATTTTCTTGTAAACATCTTTGTATGTGGTTAACTGACCTTTAACAAGACGTTGTTGAAAGCATGGGAAAGGAAAGTTTGGCATTTATATTTGTCATAAATATGATAATTAGAACAGGTTAACAAAAATAATATAATTATAACTTACTATATAATTAATTTTATATCATATGGTTTTGAAATTAATTATTCAAAATAATAAAGAAAAGAAGAAAATATGGAATAGCTAATAGAGACTTACTCTCTCCTTGGTGTAGCTTCTCTTGTACATCACTATAACTCCCTTAGTGATTGGAGTTAGATTTATCCAGAATGTCCCTATGTATTATAAGGTTCTTAAGAGGGAATATTTGGATAGATATTGGGTTTTTTAATGGGTGGGAGGAGTGGTTTTCCAAGGGAAGGGATATGGGTTATTTATACATGAGGAGAGGGGTATTTTTGGAATAAAATACTGAATAAAATATAATATCAAAGGTAAAACATCTAATTGTTCTTTTTTTACAATATAATTCATATATAAATATAATATAATGGGTTTAGGACTTTAAAACACCTTTATAATTCTATTTCATTAGTTTAATCAAAAGTAAATGTGGAAAAATGATAAAATAATATTTTAATGTAATACTTTAAATTTTTAGGCTTTGGAAAGTACTTTTTATGTTTGTAAATTATGTTTATAATATTTTAATGACTCATTTATGAAATTAAATATATCATGGTAGAACCCCCAGTTATAGAAATTATTAGGTCATTATTACATCATGAATGATGTAATTTAAGATACATTGGTTATGTGAAAAAACCATATTTAACTATTCACTCAAAAATCTGAAAATTATCAAAAAAATAACCCTAAGTAAATTTAAACATAATGATTTCAGAAATTATATTATGATTATAAAAAAATTATAAAATAGTTAAATTTAATTTTAATTTAAAAATAACTATTTTTATAAAATACTTTAAAATACAATTCATTAAAAATATACCTATATTTTCTTTGAGTTTTTAA
This sequence comes from Viscum album, assembly GCA_963277665.1. Taxonomy (NCBI): domain Eukaryota; kingdom Viridiplantae; phylum Streptophyta; class Magnoliopsida; order Santalales; family Viscaceae; genus Viscum; species Viscum album. The sequence continues at coordinate 215,316,744 of OY728163.1, forward strand.
TTCATTATATTTATTTTAGGAAATTTTAAATTTATATTTAAATAAATTAATCATTATAAATATTATTTATATCACAATTTATTATTTTGAGGTAAAATTACTATTCCAATGGGTAGGTTACTATTCTCAACAGTCAGATTACTATTCCCAATGGTTAGGTTACTATTCCAACAGTCACATTACCTCCTATATATATATATATACTTTTATTCATTCATTATTAAAATAAATTACTCTCAAGGTTCTATATTTACATTTTCTATAATTTTTATTTGTTTACTAATATTTTGTTTCTTTTCTGTAGTATTGGCAGTGTGGGGTATGATTCTAATAGATTGGGGGAATCATTATTTTTCCATTTTAGAATTTCTATTTTATATATTTTTTCTTATTGTAATGTTTTGAATTTTAATTAGTTTCATTACTAATTAATGTAAATTATTTAGTAATGAAATGAATTTTTTTTGGTTTATCTATATTTTGTATATAATATAATACAACACACATTTATTCAAGAAAAAAAATATTACTAATAAAAACTAGGTAGTTACATAGATCATATAAATCATACAATATATAACTTTATTATGACCTTTTAATAACTAGTTATTAACAATTCTATGTTAAATTCAAGTTTCGGGCAATAATTTATTTGTTTTTCATGTATGTTTTTATTTTTAATTTATATTTTTTTTCATCTTTATTTGATCATAGTTTTATCATATATATAATTTTAACCATAATATAAACATTATTTATATTTATTATATTTGTTTTTAGAGTAATCTATAAAAGTTAGAGATATAAAATGAAATACACCATTCATGAAAATGGCAGGTCGTGTGTATGCATGATCATTATTCCCATTTTCTTGACAGATTGAAAGAAAAAAAGGTAAAGAATATATATAAACATTAAATAATAATTATTTTTTAATAAACATAACATATTTTCATAAAAACTATCCTTATTACCTTCCATGTAAAGTGTGAATGAATCAGATCACTTCACGAGGTAGTAGTTCACCATAAACACGAGCGACGTTATTGTATTCACACAGAAAAAAAATTATGAAGGTGTGTGTGATATAATAATTCTATAAGTATAATAATATTATAAATATCACATATAAACATTTTATTCCATCACTATAATGAGTATTTATAGGTGGTAATAAAAAAACAAATGACATCAATTCGTGAGGTGGTAGTCCACTTTACATACGAATGATGATTAAGTAACCCATTTTATGAGAGTGGAGATAGTTATAGGTCATTACATTGAAATAAAAATATCGAATTATATTTAAGGTACTTAGTTTATTATATTATAATTTTTTCATAATAATTGAAGTAGGATCATGAATAAATAAAATAAAAATGCTCGATGAAGAATGTTACCTCTTCCTTGGGTAACCTCCTTAGGTTTGCACAAAAACCTTCAAAGGTTGGATTTATGATAAATATAAGGATTATAAGATTAGATTATTGAAGTTGGGAAGTGAATTTGTCAGTTCTTGGTGGAAAAAATGTTTTAAGGTGTAAAGAAGAGAGGAGAGAGGGTGGCCTTTTGTAAGTGTGGTGAGTGGAACACAGGTAAGTTTTTGAAAAGAAAAAGGTATACCCAGATTTATTTTATGCCAAAAGTCTCCCAAATAGAGTATTATTGATAAATAAAAACTATATAGAATAAATATGGTAATAAAATATATTTTATACAATTTTTTGGTCATTTTAACCCTTATTGTTTTAGTTTAACTCTCTAATAAACCGATTTTTACTTTAACAACCGTAATTAATTTTCACTATTTTCACTATTCATTTAGGTCAAAAATTAATTTATATTTATTATATAATATAAATTATTCTGATTCGAAATATTGAATCCATTTTTCCAAATTAAATTCAATTAATTGGAAAATTTTAATTTAAAATTAATCCCATAGACAAGACAAGAAAGTGGGGTTTCAACGAGAAACATTTCAATACCTTACTAGGGTTTTATATATAAATTCAATAAAAAAAGTACTAAAATTAAATAAATTAAATAAATTAGATGAATATATATATATATAATTTAACTAATTTTACTTTAAAACAAAATAAAATAATAATTTTATCTTTATAAATAATTTAAACGAAAAGGTAGTTTTTAATTAAAATTCAGTATTTTCACTATTCATATAAAAATTAATATTTTCAAAAAATTATCAAACATTAATCCTAATATAACTTTTATATGATGATTTAAAAATATTAATTTTCTTTTTTAAAATAATTTTTTTAAAATTTTCAATGATTAATTTTATTATTTTTCATAAAAAACATTTTTTGAGAAAATATTGTTTTCAAAATATATAGACTTTATTGAAAAAGTAATAATTTTTTATCAATATTTTTTCTTTATATGAAACCATTAACCATGATATTTGAAAATTATTTATTATTATTCATATCTCAAAGTTTAGGGGCTAGGTTATAACAATCAAATTTGAATAATACTAATAATATATCACATTTTTTTAAAACTTAGTGTTCTATCTAACGCAAGACAAACATAGTGTTACATATAACACTAAATATCAAATAAACTTAATTTAATTAAAAAATGATAATTCATAAAACCTTGGGGTGTAACAATCATAGATTAACCCATGAAAAAGAGGTTTCACAATCCATTTATCAAATCATTATATCATAAACTTTGGAAAAGGAATGAGTTTCATAAAAATCTTATCATCAAAATTAAAAACCATTTAGAGAGAGCATAGTAATGGTTTCCTTGGATCATATCCCCAGTAAATAATAAGTGACATTAAAGTATCTCATCTTAGAAATAATATAATTTTTAAAGATCACCTGATACATTTATTTAGAAAAATATCCTTTCCAATTTAAAAAACACTTTTTAAAACATTAAACATTTTTAAAATATATTTCCTTGAAAATAACATTTGAAACATATGAAGAAATATTTAAAACAATTTAAAACATTTATTGAGGAAAATAAAATTTATTTTAAAATAATTTTTTACAAATAAAAATTTATAAAAACTCTTTGAAATCTTTTTCATTGAAAATTATAAAGGAATTTTTAAAATATTGAGTGGTCATGATAGTGTAAAATTATGTACATACCGTACATGTTAAAACAAATATTCCTTTCACCTTTTCAGTAAAATCCAAATAAGATTTTTTTTGAAAATAAAACAAAGATTACGTTTAAAACACTTTTTAAAATTCAAACATGGGTAAGAATTTTCTTTAATAAATAATTTGGAGAATTTTAAAAAACAATTTGACTTTTTTGGAAAACATGGATATTAGATAAAAAAGGGTTTTTTTGACCGATGAGAGAAATAAATTAGATTTACTTTTAAAATATTATTTTTGAATATTGAGTATATAAAGAGAGAAAAATTAAGGTAAAATGTGTATTCTCGTGACATAACCAGTGGTGAATAAAATTCATAAGTTTCTGGAGTGATGGATCATAACATTTCATCATCAGAGACAAAATCCTAAACAATATTGACAAATGATGGGATTGTATTAGAAAGCCATTACAACTTTTGTAACACTGAATCAGAAACCCCATGATAGAGAGATAAAAAATGGATATATAAATAAATATAATTTTATGGATAACCATAATAAATTATATTCATGGGAATTATATACACCACATAATAGAAATAGGTGGTGAACATGGTATGTGTCTCATATAAGTAAAAAGTGAGATAGAAATCCCTTACCTTAAGTCTCAACTTCCTTTTTACACATTCAAAGCTCCTATATAATTAATATATGTTTATTATAAATATATTATGGAACCATATATATATATATATATCATATCATATATTATTTTCTATTGATCTTTTATTAACCATTTATTAATAATTCCATGTTAGTCACGTTTCGTTAAATAACTGCATTGTTTTTCATGTAAATTTTTATTTATTTTTTTGGTCATATTAATTTGATCATGGAAAAATTATATAAATAATTTTAAAAAATATATAATTATCATATATATTCACTAACCTTATCCTTACTACCGTACATGTAAAGAGTAAACGAATACAAAACACATTGCTTCGTGAGGCGGTAGTCCGCAGTACACAGGAGCAATATTATTGTATCCCACCAGGAATGGAAATTATAAGGTATATATGATATAATAACTATCTAAGTATATTAATTTCATAAATATCAAATAAATATGTTAAATCCATCATTATATACATCCTTTAAAGGTGGTTATTGAAAAAAACTACATCGGTTCGCGAGGTATTAGTTTGTTGTACACATGATCGACGATTTCGTTTTTCATTTCATCGAAGTGGACACAGATATGGGTTATTAAATTAAAAAAATAATATATCAGTATATATTATATACTTAAGTTATTTTAATTAAAGTTTTAATTTATAATTTAAGTTGGAAAAATAAGAAATACAATACTGAGATTAATGAAGACAATTACCTTTTCTTAGAAGAACCTCATTTTGATATCTTATTAAGGACCCTAGTGTTGGTATTTTTGGAGGGAAATAAGCTTTAGAAAAAGGATAAGTATGTTTTATATGGATTTTGGAATGTTTTAGATCAAATACATGTATTTTTAGGTGAGAATAAGTTAATGGTTTTGGTGGGCCTTTACAAGTGGGGGAAAGGAAGCCACTTGAAAACTACTTGAAATTTTTCCAAAATAATCCCATAAAATAATGTCATTAACAAGAAAAAATATTTCAAATGACCATATGTAACATACCATTACCTTGTTCAGGTATGTTTTCCCTTTTCTAAGTTCCCTTCTGGTTTAAAAAATCCTTTTATGTAATTTTTCTAGGTTCATTGTAGACTGCAGAATAGGTACACTCTGTGTACCATAAGTACATGTCTTATACTTGGTGCTGGTTGCATTTCGTGGACTGGGAGATTATATCGTGAATGGGGAGATCATTCCATGAGATGGTACACATCATGTACCCGAGGCACACATCGTGAAGGGGTTAAATAGAGGATTTTTAACCTGAGGTGATAGGGTTTTTGGCGTAACTTATGCAATGTGGACTACACATCATGAACAAGGGGTACACGTCGTAACTCAACCCATGCCCAGCTTTAAGTAACACATTTTTATTTTTCTATCAGACTTTTTCATCTTGAAACTCTTGGATATCGACCCTAAATTTCTTTTATGTGTTTATCAGAGGCGTCTCACCTTCTGTATTGATCTGATTGGCTTTGGTTCATCATTGCTTCTACAGTGCATCTTTTCAAGTAAGTGTTATCTCTGATTCTTCCTTACAGTTGATTGTGATAATTCCCTAGACTTGTGTTATTGGATCCAATGACCTATGTTATATTATTCTTTTTTTCATCATCTAGATCCATCATGAGATCTTGTTTTGAAGGTCATTCCGTGGCTAGTTGTGGTGCAGCGGATGTCTATTCTTGAGCCACGTAGGATTTCTTCTATCCGCTCATCCCTTTTCATCAATTTTTATTCATTTTTTAATGTTATATTTTTATTCTAGGGCCTTTACTAAATGTGTTTTTGGGTTTCATTGCTTTTGGATTCCATTGTGGGAGTGTGTGACCCAAACTTTGAGGTAGGTGGTTCCATCTCTAGACTATGATAATGAACCTACTTTTTTTTCTTTACAAATTTATTTATAAATTGATTTATGAAATTGGAAAGATTATTGTGTGTATTGAAAAAGAATTATGAAAGAAAATGGTTTTTCCTTGGATTTTGATAAATGGAATGTGAAATGGTTTTGAATGGTTTTTAAAGAATTGAAATGAATTGTGAAAAATAGAACATGAGTTACCTTGGGTACATAGGTGGAAGGTTTTCCTTGAAGACATCATCCATTACATTGTGATTATCAAGTAGGATTGTCTTGGGAATTTCCTTTGTTTCATTGGCCTATTGTCCTAGGGGACCGATATTGACATATTGGGGAGGTTTAATCATCGGGTGTTCCTCTACTTCATAGGACTATTGTCCTTGGAATAGTTTTTGTGCACTTGATTATTGTGGTATGAGTAGTCTGCTACCTAGACATGTAGTATTTCTTGGGGTTTGATACCTACGCTTATGTTTTTTATTGCTTGACTTTATGAGTAAGCCTTGATATGAATGTTTATTCTTGTAGAAAATGTTATGGAAAATAATTCTTTGAAACTATTTTACCTACTTTTTTGAGAACTATGAAAAGGGAAACATTTATTATGTTTTCTATAAAAATGCTTTACTACTTATCATTCCATGTTTTATTTTAAAAATGAGCATAAACGATTTGTTATACTAAGAATTGCTACGGAACACCTGGATGGGGTCCTACTGAGGCTTTTAGCTCACAACCTACACACCGTTTCGGTGGTGCATAGACCTTTGTTTGTCTTTTCGTGCAGGGAAACGCAAGGCAACACAGTGAGGTGGCGAGGTTCATGTTAGCTAGGATGGGTAGCTGGTGATGATATGGTTGGAGTTCATCCATACCATCATTGGAGTTTCTATTTGGTTTTGTGTTCCTTTCAGTCATACTTTTCTTTTGACGTTTTTAACTACTATTTTTGTTATTTTGTTTCCACTATTTTATTTACAGGTATGGAATCTATACTTTTTAGTTTTCCATTGTTCCTTTATTTCTCTATATATATATGCCATCTGTTTGATCAGTTTGGGAGAAATGATTACCTCGGTTTTGTCGTTCGATTACCGCATTCTAGTCACTGTCCCATGAGGATTGAGAATGACCTTCATTTATGTGATGGATCGGGTCAGGTGTCGGGTTTGAGGGAAACTCGAGTCAGTTTCTTATATTTTGGTATTAGTGGAGGTATGTCTTCAATAATATTTTCTTGGGATGTTGGTTAGACTAGAGATAGGATTATTGGGACTTGAGATATATGTTGCGATAAGTGTCTAGCCAGATCTTATCATAATGAGACTCAAGATAACTTGGGATTTCGGGATATGTGTCACTAGTGTTGGATTTTATTTTAAAATATTAGTTCTTTCTTATTTGTTTTCTATTTTAAACTATGATTTGTTCGGTGTCTAATCGTTCTTATGTTTTGGTGTGCAGTGGTATGCTTATGAGACATCTTCCATAGGTTCCTTAGGTAGGTGCATCAGATGCTCCTCAAGGAAATCTGCATTTGGATCAGAATCTCATCAATACTATCATACAGGTAGTCCGTGTTGTTGATCAGGACGTGTCATGAGTTCAGAACATAGTGGTTAAATTACAACCTAGAGATATAGGAGGATGTGATCAATTACATGATTTCTTGCGTGAGAAGCAAATATCCTTTAAAGGGATTAAGGAACCTCAATTGGAGGAGGATTGGATGGACATGATTGATCAAATCTTTGAATTCCTGGAGAAACTTGAGAATATCATGGTGAAGTGCACATCATTCAGAATCGAGGGTTCCAGCAGGCATTGGTGGGACTCTATGGTCTAGGCAGATAGAAATGTGGGATTGAATTGGAAGGGTTTAAAAATCTTGTTCTTTGAATAGTTTTTTCTAGAGTCTTTGATGCTATAAAAATCTATGGAGTTCCTATCATTGTAGTAGGAAGAGCGTTCGATGTTAGCCTACACCAACCAGTTTACTGATCTTGTCTTTTTTTTACTTGAGATGTGGTAGGGAATAACTAGCTGAAGGCAAAGAAGTATCTGTAAGGTTTGAGACCGGATATTATACCACATGTGTTCATGTTAAAGATTTATACCTATGCAGAGACATTTTATAGATAAATGATGGTAGAGATGGACATGGCATGAAAATTTGTCCTTACTTCCTCTTCTCTTCCAACTGGTGATAGATTCGATGGCATACATGGGAAGATTAGGAAGTGGAAAGACCGTTACATGAGTGGTGGAGGTGGGTCTTAGCAACGAGGCACCTCTGCACCGTTCATTGCTGCCGGCAGTGTGTCTATGACTTGCTACCAGTACAGCAAGGGGGGTCACACCAGACATTTTTTGTCTATGCTCATGAAGACATGCAATATCTATGGATGTGTTGGTCACTTGTAGTGTTTCTATCAAGCTATGAATATTCCTCATTATGGTCAGGGTTCATTGGCTCCAAAGGATATTGTAATGCAGTCAGAAGCTTCAAAGACTATAGGGCTCCAGCCACAAGCCTCAGGAGTAAAGAATTTACATGCAATAAATGAGTGTCTAATGGAAGTTCATGTAGGTCCATCAATATTGAGAGGTATTCTCCTTATTGCAGCTTTAGTAACTATATATTTTTTTTGATACTAGTGCCTCCAAATCATTTATATTTGCCCATTTTTTTGATGTGATTAAACTTCCAACGGAACTAATGACATTTAAAATGGAGTTAGAGAAACCTCTTGGAAAGAGAAAAGAGCAGGGATTCTGGTGTCCTTATTGTTCGTTCATGATAGATGGCACAAAGTTAGTTTAGGATTTTCTTGTTCATGATCTGGATCTATTTGACATCATCATCGGTATGGATTATCTTGTCACTCATTGAACTAAGGTTGATTATTATCATCAACATTTTTTGTTTCTTACTACCGATGGGTGCTCTCAAGTGTTTTAGGGAGAGTGGGTGCCGAGGACAGGTTGTACAGGACTATCCCACTTAGAGATCAAGAGTTTGTTGGTTACTATTGTATTTGAGCCCGATGATGTTTCTTATATTTAGGATCTTCCTATTTTGGTCTGAGACTTTTCTGACGTTTTTCCAAAAAACTTCTCCGGTCTTCCTCTAGAGAGAGGTAGAGTTTATGATTTACCTAGTCCCAGGTAAGCAGTCGATATCAATGTCTTCTTATCTCATGGAACCAGTGGAGTTGAAAGAGATCAATATTTAGTTGGATGGAATTTTAGATACAGGTTTTTTTAGCCCTAGTGTTTCAACTTGGGCATCCCCTATAATCTTTTCCAAGAAAGAAGATGGTTCGCTTTAGTTATGTGTGGACTATCAAAAGTTAAACCCGGTAACGATTAAGAAAAAAATATCCTTTGCATCATGTGGATGATTTGTTTGATTAGTTCAAGGGAGAAAAGTGATTTTCAAAGATCGATCTTCAGTCGGGTAATCATCAGCTCAGAGTCTCAAAGTCTGATATACCAAAGAAGAACTTCAGGAGCAGGTATAACCATTATGAATATCTTGTGATGCCTTTAGGTTTGACTAATTATCCTACTTTTTTTGGTCTTGATGAATATCATATTCCCCCAATATCTTTACACTTTTCTAGCAGTGTTCATGGATGATACTTTGGTTTATTCAAAGTCTGAGCATGGTCACGAGAACTATCTGAGTTTGGTTCCATAGATTCTGAGAAATCACCATCTATAGGGAAATCTTTCAAAATGAAGTTTCCAGATTCGAGAAGTGAAATTCATGGGGCACATAATCTATGAGCATGGGTTATCATTTGATCCAGAGAAGGTAAAATCTATTTTATCATGGAAGGAACCACGAAATTTCTTTGAAATTTTAATCATCATTGGTCTTGCTGGAAAATACTAATGGTTCTTTATGGATTTCTCTAAGCTATAATCACCTTTTACTTCTCTTACTAAGAAAGTAGTGAAATTATCACCATATGAAAAGTGTTAGTATTCTTTCAATGAAATGAAACGACATCTAACATCGACACCCGTTCTGATATTACCTAATCCCGGTAAGGGGTATGTGTTGTTCTGTGATGCATCTGGTGCAGGTTTAAGACATGTGCTTATACAGGATGAACATGCGGTAGCTTATGTCTCTCCATATCTCCAACCACATGATAAGAACTACCCCACTCATGATTTAGAGCTTTATGGAGTGGTGCATGTGCTTAAGTGTTGGTGGCACTGTCTCGTTGGGGAGAAGTTCACAGTCTACTCTGATCATAAGAGTATGAGCTATATATTTTTCCCGAAGTACTTGAATCTCAGACAGAGGAAATGGATATAATAACTTCAAACATTTGACTTCAACAGCGCTTACACCCTGGGGAAATGGAATGTTGTTTCAGATGATCTAAGTAGGAGGGTACCATCACAGGCTATTTTGGAATCAAAGGAGGAGTAGAATCTTATGGGTCTTTTCACTCAGATGCACTTGGATGCTCATAAGGATGTATCAGGAATGGTTCTGACTAGTGTTTAGTGGTCATCACCTCTCATGGAGTCTATCCTACATAATCAACTACAAGATGATGAGTTTCACAAGATTTATGAAAAACTTTACAGTGGTTAGACAATTACTAGTTGGTCTCTTTCTTCAGATGGTATACTTCACTTCAGAGAGAGAGTTGTCACCCCAGAATCTATGAGAAGTTTAGGTTAGTTTTATTTTCATAGATCTTCATGGGTCATTAATTTAGGTTCTACAAAGATATATTATGGCATGAGAAGACGGTTCTGCTAGTAGGGTATGAAGTGTGACATTGCAAATTATGTGTCCCGCTGTTACACCTGTTATAGGATAAATTCAAAGCACTTAAAGCCCTTGGGTTTGCTTTAGCCTCTTCCAGTGATGATTTGGAAGTGGGAAAATGTGTACATTGATTTTTTTTGTTGGGTTACCATAGAAAAATTGAGGGAAAAAATCTATCTGGGTGGTAGTTGACCGGTTGACGAAGTCTTCTCATTTCATTAAAATTAAAGACACCACTAAAGTTAAAGATCTAGGTAAGTTGTATATATAGGATATCATGAGGTTACATGGGAGTAATTATACCATTATTTTAGATAAGGATCCTAGGATTACCTCAAGGTTCTGGAGGATTCATCAAGAGGTAATGGTATCTTAGGTCTAGTTGAGCACAACTTACCATCCACAGACAGATGGCCATATGGAGTGTGTAATTCATACCCTAAAGTATATGCTTCATGACTATGTCTTGGATTTCGTTGGATCATGGGATAGCCATATAGGACTTATTGAGTTTGTTTAAAACAATATTTACTAGTTTTCAATCATAATGAATCCTTTTGAGGTGTTATATGGTCGCCCATATAGATCACCTCTTTGTTGGGAAGAGGTGGACGAAGTATATTTGGTTAGACCAAGTCTAGTTTAGGAGATGTCGATAATGATTCAGGAGGTGCGACAATGTCTGGTTACAACCCTGAGTCAAAATAAATCGTATGAAGATCAGTAGAATCATCCTTTGGAGTTTTTCATTGGTGTCTAGGTTTTCTTAGAAGTTTCTCCTCAGTTGGGTCACCGTCGACTCAGAAAATTGGGAAAGTTGGCTCCGAGATATGTTGGACCATTTGAGATCCATGAATGGATTGGGAAAGATTCTTATTGATTAGAATTTCAGGATTAGTTGACAGGCATTCATGATGTTTTCTGCATATCACGGCTCATGAATTATCATCCTGATCTCGCTCAGGTTCTGAGTTGGAATGAAATTGAGTTAGATCTAGATGATTTTGTTTTGGGGAAACCCATTGAGATCATTGACTCTCAAGAGAAAGTCTTGAATGGGAAGTCGATTCCATTGGTTAGAGTTCTATGGAAACAAGGATCAGATTCTCATGTGACTTGGGAATGTGAGTCGTTGATGAGGGAGAATTGGCCTCATCATTTCCTAGGGAGTACATCTTCAACATGACTTCCTGGGGATGGAACTTATTTATGGTGGGGAGTTTGTAACATCTCATTACTTTATTTGGGTATATTTTCCCTTTTCTATGTTCCCATCTAGTTTTAAAAAAATACTTTTATGTGATTTTTCTATGTTTATTACAGACTGTAGAATAGGTACACGCTGTGTACCTAAAGTACACATCATATACTTTGTGATGGTTGCATGTCGTGGACTGGGAGATCATGTTGTGAATAGATAGATCATGCCATGAGCTGGTACATGTCGTGTACCTAAGGTACACATTGTGTAGTGGTTAAATATATGATTTTTAACACGAGGTGATTGGTTTTTTGGCATAACTTATCCAGTGTGAACTACAAATCGTGACCAAGGGGTACACGTCCTGACCTAGCCCGCATCGAGGTTTAAGTCACACATTTTTTTCAATCATCCTTTTCCCTTCTGAACCCATTGTCTCTCAACCCTAAACTGCCTCTAGTAATTTTTTAGAGGCATCTCACCTTCTGAATCGATCAGATCGACTCCAGTTCATCATTGATTCTATGGTGCATCTCTCCGGGTAACTGTTCTCTCTGATTCTTCCTTATAGTTGATCATGATAGCTCCCTATCCTTGTGTTATTGGATCCACTAACCCATATTGAATTATTATTTTTATCTTCCTTTAGATCTGTCATGATATCTTGTTCCTAAGGTCATTACTTGGCTAGCTATGGTGCGGAAGATGTCTGTTCTTAAGGTACATGGGATTTTTTTTATCCCAAAATCTTTTTCTATAATTTTGAATCAATCTGTTGAGGTACAAGTTTGATTCTAGGGGCTTCACTGAAGTCATTTTTGGGTTTTTTTGCTTTTTTATTCCATTTTGGGCATGTGTGACCCAAACTTTGAGGTAGGTGGTTCTATCCCTAGCCTTTGATAATGAACCTGCTCGTTTTTATTTGCAAATTTCTTTATAAATTGATTTAAAAAATTGGCTTGATTTTTATGTGTGTTGAAAAAGGGTTTTGACAGAAAATGGTTTTCCCTAGATTTTGATAAATTGATTGTGAAATGGTTTTGAATGGGTTTTAAAGCATTGAAATGAATTGTGAAAAATAGAACATGAGTTACCTTGGGTACTTAGGTGGAAGGTTTAGCTTGAAGACATCATCTATTACTTTGTGATTATCAAAGAGGTTTGTATTGGGAATTTTCTCTATTTCCTATGCCTATTGTTATAAGAGAATGATATTAACATTTTGGGTTATTTATTCATGGGGTATTTCTCTTCTTCCTAGGCGTTGTCCTATGATCAGTTTTTGTTCACTTTGTTATTGTGGAACATTTAGTCTACTGCTTTTACCTGTAGTATTCCTTGTGGTGTGATACCTGTGCTTCTATTTTATATTTCTTGGATTTCTAAGTTTTCCTTGATATGCGTGTTTATGCTTATAGAAAATGTTATGGAAAATTATACTTTGAAACTGTTATAACAACTTTTTTAGAACTATGAAAAAAGGAAATGTTTACCATTTTTTCTATAAAACTGCTTTAATCTTTATCATGCCATGTTTTATTTTTAAAATGAGTATATAAGATCTTTTATGAAGATAACTTCTACATAAGACATGGGAGGGATCCTGCTATGATTTTTAGCTCACACCATGGATACTACTTTGGTAGTGTGTAGACATTTGTTTGTATTCTAGTGAAAATAAAGGAAATGTGCCACAGTGAGGAAGTGAGATCTATGTCAGCTGGGATGGGTAACTGGTGGTGAGATGGTTGGATTTCCCCCATTCCATCATTGGAGTAGTTGTTTGGTTTTGAGCCCCTTACATTTGGACTTATCTTTTGGAGTTTTTAGCTACTGTTTCTGTTGTTCTGTTTCTGCTATTTTCCTTATGGTTATAGCAGTTATACTTGTTAGTTTTCTATTGTTCCTTTATTTCTCTATATATGTATGCCATGTGGTTGTTCAAGTTGGGAGAAATCAATCCCTCAGTTTTTTCATTTGATGCCCAAGTGCTTGTCACCAGCCCATGGGGATCAGGAACACCCTTGGGGTTTGTGACAGATTGGGTTGGGTGCTTGGTTTGAGGGCAACCTAGGTCGGTTCGTTACACCATATATTCTAAATTTAGAATTATAAGATTAAAATATGGCTAAATAATAATAATTTTAAAAGTTTTATAGTCATTTTAGCCCTTCTATTCTTAGTTTAACCCCGAGTAAACATATTTTTATCTTAATTATTATAATTCATTATTTAATATTTTCAATATTCATTATGGTGAAAATTATGGTGAATTTATAATATAATATAAATTACGTTTATTAAAAATATGAAATAAAATTTTCCAAATTCCGTTCATGTATGTGGAAAATTTTAAATTAAAATTAAACTTATATATGCAACGAGAAACTGGGTTTCCAAAGAGAAAATGTTCAAAAGTTTAAAAAAAAATTAAATAAAAAGTCACCATAAAAATTATTAAAATGTATTAAAGTGGATTAATTGATATATAATTAAAGTAATGTGTCTTTTAGAACCATTTTATAATGAAAAAGGTACTTTATAAATTCATTAAATGAAAAGGAAGTTTTTAATAAATACAAGTATTTTTCACTATTCACTTTAAAATTAATCTTTTTTAGAAAAATTAAAAAAATCCAACCTAAGATAATCTTGACATTATGATTTAAAAAAATAATTTTATTTTATCAAATTATTTCTCTAAAAGTTTCAAAATTTTATTTTATTATTGTTCATAAAAAGATATAAAAAACATTTTTTTTTGAAAAAATACTATTTTCGAAACATATGAAGACTTTTTTTAAAATTAATTAATTTTTTAATCAATATTTTTTATTTATATAAAACCATTATACATAAAATTATAAAATTAGTTATTACAATTCATATCACTAAGTTTAACGACAAGGTTATAATGGTCACATTTAAATAATAATATTAATAACATATCACGGTTTGTTAAAACTGGATATTGTGTATAACACTAGCTAAAATCGATGTTCGGTGTAACACAAGATATCAATGAATTTTAATTTATTTTAAAAATAAAAATTTATAAAAACTTTGGGTGTTTCATGATCTCATTGTCATGATATGTTAAACTAATTGAGTTTTTAATGTTTATTTATATCATAGTGTAGACTCTAGGTCATATCTCAAGGAGTGATAGAGGCTTAAAGTGAATAATTTAAAAAATATACTAGAAGAGGGGGTGGTTTTGAAAATATTTTTAAAAATTAAATGACTTCATTAAAGAGGTTAATTATTGATAAATAAAGATGGGATTTTTAGAATTATGAGAGAATGAGGTCATTTTAAATTCACTATAAATCTTTTTTAGTTCATTGTTCAGAAAACTACACATAGTTTAATGTAATATTTTGTTTGAGGGTAATAAATATTTTGATTCCTCTTATTCTTATTTTCCAAAGAACCAAACTTTGACACAACAATCATGTTTTCAGGGGTTTGAGCTCAAACATGGAATGAGGAATGGAAAATCACACTAAAATATCATGTATGTGTGAGAGAAAAAAATATTATTGTGTTTTACAATTAGAACAACCTAATATTACCACTTTAAATCTCAACATAATCATTGTTTAGATAAATAGAGTTTCACTTGAATAAACCAAGAAAATTCATTTAAAAAAGAATAATGTTTAGATAAACCTTAAATGAAATGTTACACACAAAAATTACACAAAACTAGTAGAATAATTTTTTTGAAACTCCCTATACAAGTGTATGTAGCTTCATTAAAAGGATCTTACACTATTTAGCTCACCATCGATAGGAGGAGTAGTTTCAGGTGAAACTTTTCCTTCATCCTTGATCCCCCTATGAGGATATGTGCCTCCAAAATTCTAGTATGAGGATAATATTCCTTTGAGACTCCAAAATGGAAGATATTTTCCACTTGTTCATGCTTTAAAATGGGGTGTCCATGGTTTTAATTTTTTGGAAAAGAGGGAGGTGGTTTTGGGCACCTAAATTTTGAGATACCACTTGGCCTATGATTTTGGGTGGGTAGAGAGCCTTATTTCACTTTGTAAAAAACTAAACATTTATTTCCTCACATCTTAAATATCTATTTGTAAAATTTTGCGTCTATTTAATGTAAAAATGAGAGATATTTCAAAAATAATGGACTAAATTTTTGACTATGAGAAGATTCAGTTTCTTGGATAGATCAGTTTGGATGGCACACTTGTTAAAAGAATCGGGATTCAGTGTCTTCTGAAGAGTTATAGAAATATAAATTTTGGATCAAATAAAAATTTTCATTCTTATTTGGTGAACGAATTATATTAGGTATGAAATGGATTCCACATGTGTTCCTGGGATAAAATGATGTTTGGGCCACTTTTCTTTTACTACATCCAAGGTTCTCCAAATCACCACCACCAACATTGAAAAAACTAAAATAAGTTTCAGAAGTGATAAAAATTAAATATTTTATTCATACATGAAGTGAAATTTGTTATTGTATTTAGAATTTACAATAAAAAATCAGTTTACCATAGTGGTATAAGGATGGAAATGAATAGTGAATTGCTAAATCATCACACCCCCATACCTAAATTTTTACACCCTAGGTAAAAGTCACATTTCCAAAAAAATGATGTATGAAGATATTCCAAAATTCATGAATACTTATCAATAATGAAAATTTAATTGTTCATCTCAATGTGATCAATGAAAAAACCATACTAAGGAGTAATTCTCAATGATCATTGAAAAAGATGTCTCATAAATTGTATCAGAAGAAAATTCATGGACATTTATGATACAAGTATGATCAAGGAATTGAAAAGTCAACCATGTCACTAAATCTTCACATGTGTGTCTGACAACCATTTTATTCTATTATTTCTAATTTCTATATATAAAATATAGTTTATTTTAATTTTTTTCTTCTTTTTTTATTCTTTATATTGAATCTTACCTACACCATTTACATTCAAATTTTATGACCCAATCACTTTAGAATTCTAGGAAGTCAAACCATAAGTTCCAAACCAATATATCCGCATATGTTTGGAATTTAATCAATCCCCTCATTATTTATTTGTTTTTTGTTTTGTTTTTTAGGGTATACAATAGTAAAATAATAGGTACACACATGTGGGTCAATATGGAATAGTAATGAAAAATATTAGATATAGAACAAATGTATTTAAAAATTATTTTGGGAATCTGATAAATATTTACCTAACTTGTATTTACATCCAATTATGTAATAAAAATTTACACTTCATGGTTGATTGAAATGTAGTGTGGAGATATTAAGTGAAATTATTAACCCATAAACTACTCACATAGAAGTAATCAGTTATCTAAAAGGATTCAAAGAGATACAACCATTTATATCTTAAAACAACCATTTTTCTAAAAAACTTTACACCCCCAATAATAAATTCAATCTAAAAATCACATGACATAGGTGAATGAAGTTTTCTTTAAATGTTAAAATAACATTAAATATATAAATTAATCATGAATTTTTAATAATCCCTTGATTTTGTGGGAATAAAATTTTATTATTATGATATAAGGGGGGTTGTAAAAATACTATGCAGTAATTGAGAAAGAGAAAAATAAAAAAGATGAAGAAAATCCTAATAAACTTGGAAAGTGATGAAAAGTAAAAATACTATATAGAAAGAAAAGAGAGAGAAAGGAAGAAAGATGATAAAAAATCCTAACTAACATAGGAATGTATGCATCCCCCCATACATAGAGTGTCTAGTGTCCTCACATTAAGAAAAGAGAATGTGGGAAGGAATGATAAAACTTGGTAGGTGTCACTAGTGGGTTGCTTCTTGAAAGTAGAGTTCCTCTATTTGGGACTCTATAATGGTTTCATGAAATTTATTCGGTCACTAAACATTGATGGTGATTTTTTTTCATTTTAAACCTATACTACACCAAATGGATATAAATTAGTAACATTTTATGGTCCAAACCATTGGGAATAAAGCTTACTAGGGTGAAACTTAAGCCTTGCATTAAAAGGAGGAAGTTTTTACCATTGTGGAATTGATGTTTAAGTATGAGGTAGTCATGGACAACCTTGGTTCTCTCTTTATAGATCCAAGAGTTTTCTTATGATTCTCTTCAAAATTTCCTCTATCTCTTAAATATACAACTTTCACTACTCACCTGCATCTGATAGGTTCATATTGCATTATTTAGAAACATAATATTCCTGGTGATCTACATCTATATGGAGGTGAAAAGAATTTCCAAACACAACATGAAATGGTGAAATTACAATTTTGATTTTTAAATTTATACGCTATGCCCAAAGTGCATCATCCAAGTGTGAAATCCAGTATTTTCAATTGGTTTGTGCCATTTTTTCAAATAATTTCTTAACATAAAAATTTAAAATTTCACCTTGTTTGTTAGTTTGGGGGTGATATTAAGTAAATACTTTATGTACAACCCATACATATAGAGTATGTTTTTCAATTTTTTATTATAAAAATGAGAATGCCGGTTACTAATGATGAATCATGGTAAACCAAACCTATTAAAAATTTTAGATGTCAAAAAATTTATAACCAATTGAGATTCACCGGTCCTTGTAAAAATTTATTTCACCCATTTAGATACATATTCAACAAAAAATAACATGCATACAAAGCCAAATTAATTTATAAAATTCACCATGAAATTAATTCCCCATGCATTAAGGATCTGAAAAAATAATTGGGGTCATTGGGGGAATTTAATTTCTCTTGGAGAAATTCTGTATGAATTGTAATCATGTTCATTACTTACAAAACTAATGGTAGTATCTATAAAATATTGTACAATAAAGTCTATATTAAAGTACATTTAGAGTAATATGTTGAGATATATGGTGTCCCCCACATTCCAAAGTGGTTTAGAAGATCAAAATAGAGGTGAAATCATGGAAAAGGACACACTAAAAAACAACGTGGTCACTAAATATTTCCCACAAGTATGGGTCATACCAAATATACCATCATGACTCGTTCTTAAGTATTTAGGATTGTGAAGTGAAAAAATTAGTGGGGACCCTATATGTTTTCAAAAAATTCACAATTTCTATATAATAAGGTGTATGGTTTACTACATCACAAAGGTTCTCATCCAGAAATAATATCTAATGAGGAGGGATGAGTTAACATGGTGATCCAATCATGGGGTAATCCTACTAATGTGGTCAACTAAAAAATTTTCCACCCCTATCTTAATCTTGAATCTCTAGGTAAAACATTAGAGGGAGGATCATCCACCATATGAGGCAGGGGTTACATTTATGATTCTTAAGGATAAACCGAAGGAAAAAATGATTAGAAAATTAAATTACTTTTGACCCAAGGAGATATGAATGAAATACTTACAATGAAAACACAATAGAATAAGTTATTTTTCAATGGTGATATAGTATTCTTGGGTAGGTTCAGGGGAATGTGAGGCCTACATAATGACATGAGGAGCTCTATATACCCTTTTGGATAAAATTATACCAACTGAATAGTTAGATGAATCACATATAAGTTAAATGGGAGATACCACCATAGTGGTTGGATGATGTAAGGTGATGTGAGACTATTTTTTTGTGAATTAAATGAATCATCAAATTTTTTATCAAAAAAAATTAGAATGTTTTTATAATAGTTAATAGAAGTGAAGTGAAATATTACTAATTTCTTTAATGAATTTATGGTAAAAATAATCTTGACACAAAAAATATCACACCTCATGAATAAATTTTGGATATAGAAGGGAAGAAATTATTTCAATTTTTGATTTTTCAACTGGAATTCCCTTACTTGATATAACATTCCCAAGAACTATCCACCAATATACAATGAAATAGAATTTTTAATAATTTAGTATGAGATCTTTTTCAATTCAACAATAGAGGAAAAAACCTAGGTGTTCCAAAAAAACTCATCAAAAGAATATACATAAACTGTGAAATTATCCATAAAAACATCAATACAATTCCGAAGGTACTTAGAAAATATACCCAAAATAAAATGATGAGTGTAACAAGATCATTACGTAGACCAAATGACATTCTATTCTATGAAAATGTGCTAAATGGATTGGTAATTTTTTTTTCTTGATCCACAGGGGCTATATCGATTTGAAAATAACCCAAACAGCCATCAAGAAAACAATAATGAGACTTACCAACTAAAATTTCTAACATTTGGTCAACTAAAGGTAGAGTGAGGTAGTCCTTTTGTGTTGATTGATATAGTGGATGGTGGTCAATAAATACTAGAAAAATATTTTTCACATGTTTTAGAACCAATTCATTCCTTTCTTTTGACACTACCATTATTCCAATTTTCTTAGACACAATTTGTACTAGACTAACCAATTTACTGTTGGATATGTGATAGATGATCCAAGTAGTCATTAATTTCTATCTTCCAATTTTACCACTTCAATTAGGGTGGGATTAAAACAGTGTTGAGCTTTCCTTATGTGCATATCCTCATCATCCAAATTAATATGATTCAATAAAATAGATGGGATAATCCTGATAATATAATCCAATGTCCATATTATCACCTTTTTATACTATCTTAAAACATGTAATAGTTTTTATTCATGATCTAGAGAGAGTTTTTTGGAAATAATGATGGGAAATTTGACAATACCCTCAAGATATAAATATTTTAAATTAGATGTGATTGGGTGGGATTTAAATATCAGTGTTTTTTTTATAGAGGGGAGGGATTTAGGGGGAGTGAGGTCCCTGAAACTATCTATCCTCTCATATTTATTTTCTATGGAAGGATAATAAATGGAAATAAGATTTACAGAATCATCGATGTTCATGGGTACCTCAAAATGAACATAGTCATCAATTAAAATATAAAATTTATACTTATCCAAACCACACGACATTCTAAAGATGAATCGCTACCCAAATAATCAAAGAGTGAAGAATATAAAAATGCATCAGAGTATGGGTATATGAGAAAATATTTTTTGGGTGTGTCATAGAAGAACACTTACATTGAATAGATATAAAGAGTGGAGTGATCATAAATAGGGTATTTTATAGCATTAAGGATATTGAAACATAAATTCTCTCCCAAAAATTCCATGGAAAATTTACTGTTGTGAACTTCGATGATTGCATTTGTTTTTTAATAAAAGGACTTTCAATTTTGAGAGTATCATGTCCTTAGGTCTAGTTATCTTCCATATCAAGAATATAGAATTCGTAGGGAAGATGAGATTCTTTACTTGAACAAGGACATCCTCGATCACTCTTGTTGTGTGTGTTGTGCTCTAGTTGGAAAGTTACACGATGATTCCTGTTGTTTGACTCTCTCCAACCAATTGAGAAGTATACATAGAGTGAGGCATCACATTAATCAAGGCACCTAAATCAAGCATTCACTACTAGAAAAGTAGTTATTTGCGACGGATCTTTTGTGATAGGGTCCCGTCGCAAATGACCTGTTGCAGAAAATGGTGTCACAAATAGTATTTCTTATGACAATCCATCAAAAATAATTTCTATGAGTTTTTTTAAAAAACCTATTGTGACAGGCCCATTGCAAAAAACTAAAAAAATAAACAAATATCTATTTGCGATGGGCCGAGCGCAAAAATATTAAAAAAATAAATATTAATAAAACTGAATAAAATAATATTAAATAATAATAATAATAATATTATTATTAATATGAATAAGATTAATATAATAATAATTAAAAAATAATAACAACAGAAAAAATAATAATAATAAAATAATATTAATAGAATTGGTAATAATAATAATAAAATAATAATAAATTATAAAATAATAAAAACCTCAATATTTGTAAAAATAAAAAATAATAATAACAACAACAAAATAATAATAGTAACAAGATAATAAATATAATAATTTCAATAAAAGAGTAAATAAATAAATAATAAATCAATAAAAATAATAAAAAAATAAAATTAATAATAAAGAAATAAAATAATAAATAATTAAATAAATAATTAAATAATAAAAATTCAATGATCACAACAATATAAAAAAAGCACTATATAAAAAAGTAAATATATAATATTACAAAAAAATGCACATTCAAATGTTTTGTCCTAAAAAGTAAATACATCACTAAGAGGGAGGGTCTTCTAGAGGAGATGGAGGAGTTGGAGGAAATGGTGGAGGGAAATCCATCCATAAACCAGGAGTCAGACATCGCATGTACTCCATCGTATACTCATGCTATTTCTTCTGCCATCACCACATCTTCTACTGTTGCTACTACTGCTGCCGATAGATCTCTTCCTTCTCCCTACACATACTCTCTATAATCTCACCCTAAGCTCATAGCTACTCCTAATACTATGCAGTAGATGATAATGACTCTCCATGAGCTCTTCTCGAGCTGCATTCTAACATCATAGTAGTACCATAATAACTCCCAAGCATCAATTGAGAGTGGATACCAACAACTCGGCCTTTCTCGAATACATAATGGGTCGCCTTAATCCATGTTACCTCATCAAATCTTATTGCATTGGTCTGATCATCTATCTTGACCTGACTCTTAGTCTGTGTCTAAGATCACACCACCTCATATGAATCCTTTAATTTTAATATAAAATTAAATTGTTAAAATATTATTTTCACATAATTTTAAAACTCAAAAATAAAATTTAACACCCTGAGATTTTATGAGATAGATTCTTTTTAATTTCATCAATGTATTTTTTTGTATTCTAGACCAATATTCTATTGCACTATACGTAACACTGTATTAGCTTTTAGTATACACAACATTATACTTGGCTTGCGTTACACACAATTTCAAGTTTGTTTGATAGAATTCATTTCACACTACACTGATTATATATTTTGTTTGATGTATAATATAATTATGTTTGGATTATGTTACAAACAACACCAAAGTTATCCTTCACTAAATGAAACACTGACCTGGCTTTCATTACAGGCAAGAGTGACCTTCCTCGACTGTTTGCTTTGTACGCAATACCGAGCTTCACTAAACAATGATATATTATTAAAATATTATTTAAACTAGAGTTTATTAATAGTTTTAATTGCATTATAAATTTTATATAACATTAATATTCATCTATGTATTTTTTAGAACATGATATAATAAAAAATTCAATTTTTCAGACAAAAGAACAATTTTTCAAAAAATGAAATTTATCTTCCTTTTGATGGCGCACCAATATTAAATATAGTTTTAACACTTTAATACATTCTATTTGTAAAAATTAACATATTAATGGGAATAAGAACATCAAAATTTTACTTGGTTTAAATTTTCGTATTTTTCTGATGAAATTCATATTTTGATGAAAAGTGAAAAATACTGCATTTTAATTCAAAATTGCCTTTCAGTATAATTAATTTATATAGTTGAATTATATTTTTAGTTGATTCTAAAGCGTAATCCTGTTATATTTTTCTAATTTAATACATTTTTTTCATTGGAAGTAATTTCACATTTAAATTGTACATAAACACCTGACAATATTTTAATAAGTTTTTAGTTTATAAAAACCTGCCTTTTGGTTTTGACAACATGAATTTATTTTAAATTAATATCTTCCAATTATGTGTTTTGAATTATGAAAAATGGATTCCAATTTTTGAATTATTAGTTCCAAATTATGTTAATAGTTTACTTTTTTTTGGATATTATTAATAGTAACTACGATAATTTTTATTTACCACAGTTAAAGGTAAACCGGGTAAATTAGGGTAACTAACAATATGATAAAGATAATAAAATTACCATAACACCCACAATAATCCTATTATATGAATTAAATTCAACAAATATCACATATGGTTCTGAATTGATTCATTTAATAGACTTTTTTCCATGAAAGTTATGTAATTATAATTAAAACAAAAGTAGGTGACAACATGTCACTCTCATATATTTTATAAGTATAACAATTTTAATATAGTGATAAACATGATAAAACATAGAACATAAATGGTCTCAATAAATCTAATAAAATTATATACATCATGTGAAATTATTTATGATTCTAAAATATTAAATAATTACCATTAATCATGACACAATAGTGATGTAGAAATTATTTTATTGATAGAATTATCAAATAAATGGTTTTAAAAATAATAAAATAAATTTCATATGAACTAATTAATGTGATCCAAGAGTTTTTTAGGTTACTATGACATGTTAGGAGTGTATTAAATATTTTGTTTTAAATTTATTTTCTGTTTTTATTTTATTTAAATTCAATTAAATGAATAGTGTCAAAATTGACACTGTTGATATTTTATAAAAATAACATATTATTAAATTATTTAAAAAACACAAAAATATATAATAAGTTACAAAGTTAAAATTATATGGTATAAAATTTCATAAATTATTTAATTATGGGAAATTTACAACACATAAGTAAATATAAATAACCATTTAATATTTAGAATATTATTAAAGTAAATAAAGTTAAATAGATTAAATAAGAATAAATCAAAATGATAAGGATTAAAATAAATTCAAAACATATATAATTTTATTGGTTGATGAAATTACAAAACTATATTATCTCATATTCTAAATTGAGAAATTTTGGAGGTTTTTATGTGTGGTTTTTATTTATTATAAATTAATATTTTTGAGGTTTCCAAAGGTTCCCCTCACCCCAATTATAAAATGGAACATCCTACCTCAACACTTTACTTCATTTTGAGCTCTCAAGATAAACTGTAACCTACCCATTTCCATTATAAACTTCACTAGAAACATTCTGGAGGTCCTGGTCTTCTTTTAATACTAACTATAGTGCTCTAAGAAGAGATTTATAGGAGGCACGTCGAAGAAGAGGTAATATCATTTAATGAATATTTCAAACTTATTTCTTATTCTACTTCCACATCGTGATTTGTTTCATTATGAAGTAATAACCCCATTATTAATTATATACTGAGAGGTTTTTATGATTATGAAACAACCATAGTCTATCTTCTACCCATCCTATGAAAAATAAAATCACCACGCGTGCGTACGTAAGACTTACCGTCTCCACGCTGTGGTGTAATTTTTTTTTCACCCCCACCTTACATGGATGAGTATAATGATGTAATTAATAAATACATATATTATTAATATGAAACTATATTTATTTATAGATAATATACATCATCCTCTTCAATAACATTTAGTAATTATGGGAATGATATCGTCACTCGTGCGTACGTATGCCTTACCTTCTCCACAGTGTGACGTGATATGTTCTACATAATATTCATTAAATCATGATTATATAAATCAAGTTAATGAATAAATATGATATAAAATATACTAATAATATGATTTAATTTATATAAATGTAACCTAAAATAGGAATAAGAACTTATCCGACAAAACATGCATAAGAACATAAAGCAGTTAATACCCGAAAGATGAGTAACAATTAAATATTACTAACAAATAGATAAAAATATGATCATAAATATTATCATAAAAATGATTATGATTATGTAATAAATCATTATAATTATTTAAATCATTATACAGGAGTTTGTGATATATACAAATCATATTGGACCTAAGTTAATGGACAAATTTATAAATTTCATTTTTGTTGGAGATTATATATTCGTAAGTATTTACTGGGGTATATATATCATCCACATAAATGTTTCCTAAATATATATTTAAAAATATTATTTATATCCTTTTATAATTTTTTAAATTCAATTTGACCCATAGGTGAATTTTTACTAAACGGTATGAATGGAATCTTTTTTCGTTTTTGGTACGAGGTACTTTTGGACTTTTCTAACAAAAGTATGAGAATACTGTTTTTTAACTTGTATGGCATGAATGTATTTTTATGCTTTTATAATGCCTCATTTCCTGGAATATTACCCTAAAATATTACAAGTTTATGTTCACATAAAATTATTTCTTCTAAAATTGTGTAGCATTTTGAGGAAGGAAAATGATTTTGAAGAAGAAAGCATATTTTCCTCAAGAATTAATTTCATGTGTTTTCTCGTAATTATTGTCCATCTAAGATGAAACTCTTTAAATATAGTTATATTTATATCTCTGTTATTACTATTATTTTATAGTGTTTATGATGTAATTATTTTCATTAAATCTATTTCTTTTATATGGATTATGATGGAATGATGTTTAAGAAACCCATTTTATTTCATGGGTTATGCTATGATGAATGATTTATGTTTTTTTGGAACATGTAAGAATGATTTCATTATTAGATGGGTGGTACCTATGTCTACCTCCAGTGAATTTGGTAATGGTTTATATCTCACGAGATAGACATGAATGGAATTGAAAGTAAATATGGTTCAGTAATACAGGGCTGGAACGACAAGTAAACTCAGTTCAGTAAAGGACGTTTTCCACTATGATAGTCTTGGTAGCAATGCCTTGGATACTATGGAAATCATATTATGTGCTTATTTATTTTCCACAATACCATGTTTTATGCCAATGTTATTTTATCATGTTTAATGTTCATTTATGATCTATGTCTTACGTACTTCCAAGATTTATTCCCTGACCCAATATTTTTATATTTAAACTTTATGTTCACGTGTTTACTTTCTTATGTTTATGGTTTATTATATGTTCTAAATGATTAACCTTATTAATCATTGAGATCCCCCCTTTATGTTTTCTTTTCCCCAATATATAAATAAAGGTTTTCGGTAGGAAAACAAAAGGGGAAGATATTTATGGATGATATTGAAGTTATTTCACAAAGTTAGAAGATTATGTTCCAAATTTACAAAGACACTAAACTAATACAGTATTTGGCTGTATATTTGTGTAACATATTAAGTATTCAACAAAATAAATTTAATTTCCATGTATGTAATTATTGGTTCGTTATATTTGGTATTATAGAGATAATTTATTCAAACTTAGGAAACTAGGATGCAAAAAACTTTAGTGAGATCCCTAGAGATATTTCTAAGGTATGTCTAGGGATATCCATAAGGGTAAGTGTAACTATAGGTTATAGTCCTAGAATTATGGTAATGATCATGAAAAACCAAGTAATAGACCTAAAATTTTATAGATTGAAAGTACTCCCCCTTGATTATGTTATTTTCCTAGTTGGATTTTTTCCTCTAACACTATTGTTTTTGGGTTTTAGAAAATAGCTAGAACCCGAAGGAACCTTGTTAAAAATCAATGCAATGGGAAGTGAAATAATTTTCCTCATAAACAACCAAATTTTATGGTAGATGGAATGAAAAATATTATTTCTATACTTACACAATTTATTAAGCATTATAGACTTCCAAATGAGTACAGAAGTGAATAAAATTCTATTAGGTCCTTCTTGTGGAAACGTCCACCTTCTTTCAGTGGGTCTTCTGATCCACTTGTTGCTGAAAAATGGATTAGTACCATTGAAAATATTTTTTCCATCCTTTTTTTTGGAACATGAAAATGTAATTTTGGCTGTTTATAGTTTAGAAGGTGAAGCAGACCAGTGGTGGACTCTAATCAAGAAAACAAGGAAACAAGATGAAGTTAAATCCATGGAATGGGATGTGTTCAAGAAATTATTTTTCAATAATTAATTCCCTTATATTCTTCAAACAAAGATGGAAAATTATTTCCTTGAGCTTAGGAAAATGGATGATGAATCAGTTGGTACATACGATGTAAATTTTACAGGACTTGCAAGGTATGTTTCTGGTTTTATCTACCAACCTAAAAGTAAAGTTGATCAATTCATTAGTGGATTAAAACATAGTATTTGAATAGAATTAGCTATAAAATACTTTAGTATCTATTAAGATATTGTGTATTGTGCTACCAAGGTAGGAATAGAATTTTGTGTGACATATCAATCTCTTATTTTTGACAAGAAACAAAAGACTGATTTCAAGGGAAAATCTCAAAACAATGGTGAAAATAAGATGAATGTTTCCTTATACTCAATGTGTGTAAAGCATCATGGTTAAGATTTTCTTAAAGGGACCAATAAATGTTTAAGTGTGGAAAATAAGTTCAACGAGTATTTGAGTGCCGATGTAATGTGAAAAAGTTACTAATGATGTGAATAGAGAAAAGAGTACAGAGAATTCACCACCCTCACTTAAATTCCACAAGTGAAAGGAAATGGGGAATTATACTATGAAATGCCCAAATACAAGGGTTAATGATGATGATCGACATCAGCAACCTCTTAAGGACCAAGAAAAAGGAAAATCACATGAGATCACTATTGGTTATGTTGAGTATTACAATGAAGTGGTTAAATGATTAAGTGTTTATGTAATGGGATTCCAAAATAGTGTTGTTGAATCTCTTTTATAGTATTATGGAATATTGAAATATATATGTATTGTCCCATTCTTGTCTCATAAGTATATGATACCGGTAACCATGAAAAGTGGTTGAAATATTTTTTGAAAGAACATGATATGCGTATAATGAAGGGATAAGGAGACAATGAGATGTTTGATAGTATTAATGAGCTCATGATTGATATAAGGAAAAAGTGATATCATGGTTTGAGTATATAGAATGTTTGGTATTTTGTGTGTGTGGAAAGAGTTAATTTTGATAGAATGCATGTTTTCACTAAGGTTCTACAACAATTAATGTTATTACCATGTTTCAAGAGAAGACATGATTAAGGTATTCACATGTTTGGAATGTGATAACTAAGAACTACCTTATGAGATATGAGAGATAAATGTTATGCCAATTTAGTTAACCTCTTTCTAAAGTTTTATATTTTTAGTTTTTATAAGTATTGTAATGTTATCCATTTATGGAAAGTATAATTTATAGTCTATTTGAATTTTTTTAGATTAAGGTATTATCTCATTATAGGTGGAATTGTGCATATTTGATTACCTATGCTAACATTTTTGTTCACACAGATGGAATGATCTATCATTCTATCACATGATCTGCTAAAACTTCAAGAATGAAAAATTCTACTTCATTTCTTTAAATAAGAGATGGTGTAGAAATTGTTCAAGGCATAAAAAACAGTGATATTTTACTAAAAGCAAGTAAGTATTTATTCTCATGAAAAATTATTCAACATTAGGGAAATTATCTTGAAAACAAAAAATATTATCTTAGTAACTTCTTACCTGATGAATAATATGGTCCCATAAATCATCACAATTTTATGGATTTCTAGTTGTTATCTTTCTCCAAACCTTGTTCTCTATCACTCTCCATCATAAATTTATGGTTAGATTTTTTCTTCCATATCCATGTTTTCACTTCCCACCTATGATATCCTATGTGCAAACCCAATGATGAGTTACTTTGGGTAACCATTATGTTTCTAAATTTCCTTTTTAAAAGGAAGTTTGAGTATTCCTTTTTACGATATGGGTTTCTATGAAAGAAACTTTCAAGTAGTAAACCTTTTATAACCCCAATGAATATTGAGGGGGAAATTTTTTTTAAGGGGGGTATAATGTAACACCCTGAGATTAATGAGATATATATATTTTTTTAATTTTTTTATATCTTGTGTTGTATGCTACACCAAGATTATCTTATGCTATAAATAAGACTGTGTTACCTTGTAGTATATGCAACACTACACTTGGCTTGTGTTACACACAATTTCAAGTTCATTTGATAGAATTAATTTCACAAAACACTGAGTATATATTTTTTAATTTATAAAAGATCTATGATTAGATAATTTTATATGTAACACCAAAGTAAGTTTCCACTAAATGTAACACTGTCTTGTCTTGCATTACATGCATGATCGACCTTCCTCGATAACTTGTGTTGTACGCAATAACAAGTTTCACTTAACAATGATATATTATTAAAATATTATATAAACTAGCCATTATGAATAGTATTAAGCACATTTTTAATTTTATATAATATTAAAATTCATATAATGTATTTTATAGAACATGATATAAGAATAAATTCAATTTTTCAGATAAAAGAAGTATTTTTCAAAAAATGCAGTTTTTCCGCCTTTTGATGGCGCATCAATTTGAAATATAGTTTTTAACACTTTTATATATTATATTTGAAAAAATAAACATCTTATTTGGAAGCGGGAAATCAAAATTTAACTTGGTTGGAATTTTGGTATTTTTCTGATAAAATTCATATTTTGATGAATAGTAAAAACAATACTGCATTTTAATTCAATATTGTCTTTTCATCTAAGTAATTTATATAGTTAGATTATATTTTTAATTTGTTTTAATGTGTAATTGGATTATTTTTTTCATTTAATACAATTTTGGTCATTGGAAGTAATTTCACATTTAAATTAGACATAAATGCATGACAATCTTTTGATAAGTTTTCACTTCATAAAAACCTGCTTGTTGGTTTTGACAACGAGAATTAATTTTAAATTATTTTTTACCAATTATGTGTTTTTAATTACGAAAAATTTATTCCATATTTGTAATCCATGGGTCCAAATTATGTTAATAGTTTTTTTTATTTTTGGATATTATGAATAGTAACTACGATAATTTTTATTTACCACGGTTAAAGGTAAATCTAGTAAATTAGGGTAACTAACAATATGATAACGATAATAAAATTACTCTAATACCTATAAAAATCCTATTAGATGAATTAAACTCGACCAATATCACATATGGGTTAGAAATGATTCATTTAATGGACTTTTTTTCCATGAAAGTGATGTAATTATAATTAAAATAAAAAAAGGTGACAACATGTCACTCTCATATATATTATAAGTAGAATAATTTTAATATAGCGATAAACATGATAAAACATAGAAAAAGTGGTATCTATAAATCTAATGAAATTATCTACACCATGTGAATTTATTTATAATTTTTATAGATTAAATAATTAAAATTAATGATGACACAATAGTGATGGATGGATTATTTTATTGATAGAAGTATCAAATAAATGGTTTTAAAAATATATAAATAAATATCATATGAACTAATTAATGTGATACACTAATTTAATAGGTGAATATGAAATGGTAGGAGTGTATTAAATATTTTTTTATAATTTATATTATGTTTTTACTTTATTTAAAGTCAAATAAATGAATAGTGCCAAAATTGACACTAGATATTTTATAAAAATAACATATTATTAAATTATTTAAAAATCACAAAAGTATTTATAAAATTACAAAGTGAAAATTATATGGTATAAAATTTCATAAATTATCCAATTATAGAAAATTTATAACACATAAGTATATATTTATAACCTTTTAATATTTTGAATATTATTAACACAAATAAAATTAAATAGATTAAAAAGGAATAAATCAAAATGATAAGGTTTAAAATAAAATCAAAACATGTCTAAATTTAATTTGTTTATGAGATTAAAACCCTATATCATATTATATTCTAAATTGGGCATTTTTTAGTTTTTTAATTGGGTTTTTATTTTTATTATAAATTAATATATTTCAGGTTTTTAAAAGTGCCCCTCACCTCAATTATAAAAGGGAACTTCCTCCCTAAACTCTTAACTTAATTTTGAGACTTCAATCTCACCCATAAACTAACCATTTACATTATAAACTTCCATATAAACATTACAAAGGTTCTATTCTTCCTTAAAGACCAATTATAGTGTTCTAAGAGAAGATTTAGAGGAAGCACGTTGAAGAATAGGTAATATAATTTACCAATTCTTTCAAACTTATTTCTTCTTCTATTTACACCTCATGAGTTGTTTCATTATAAAGTAATAAATCTAGTGGTACTTATATACTTAGAGGTTATTATTATTATGAAACAACTGTATTCTACCTTCTACTAATCCTATGAAAAATTAAATCACCACGAGTGTGTACGTACGACTTACCGCCTCAACGTCGTGGTGTAATATGTTTTTCACCAACATCTTACATGGATGGGTATAATGATGGAATTAATAAATATATGTATTATTTGTATAAAATTATATTTATTCTGAGATACTATACATCATCCACTTCAATACCATTCAATAATTATGTGAATGACATCGTCGCTCGTGCATACGTACCACTTATCGTATCCACAGTGCGATGTGATTTGCTCTACATAATTATCATTAAAGAATGATTATATAAATGAATTTAATGAATAAATAAGATATATATTATAATAATACCATGAAATAAATGATATAACTATAACATAAAATAGGAATAAGAACTTATCCGAAAAAACATGAATAAGAACATAAAGCAGATAATACCCGAATAAAGAGTAACAATGAAATGTTACTAACAAATAGATGAAAATATAATCATAAATGTTATCATAAATAGTATTATTATTATGGAATAAATAATTAACATTATTTAAATCATTATATAGGAGGTTCATATACATATGAAGCATATCGAACCTAAGGTAAGGAATAACTTTTCAAATATCATTTCTATCTGAGATTGTTTTTTCGTAAGTATTTACTAGGGTATATTTATCATCCACATCCTTGTTTCCTAAATATAGATTTAAAAATATTATTAATAACCTTTTAATTTTTTTTAAATTAAATTGTACCCATTTTTGAATTCTTACTAAATGGTATGAATGAAATCTTTTATCATTTTCGGTACGAGGTACTTTTGACTTTTCCAAAAAAAGTTCAAGAAGAATGTTTTTTAACTTGTACGACATGAATGTGTTTTTACTATTTCATAAAACCTTATTTCCTTAAATATTACCCTAAAATATTACAATTTTACGTTCACATAAAATGTTTTCTTCTAAAATTGTGTTTCATTTTTAAGAAGGAAAATGTTTTTGAAGTAGAAAACATATTTTCCTCAAGAATTAATTTCAAGTGTTTTCTCAAAATTATTTTCCATCTAAGATGAAACTCAGAACATAGGGTTATAATTTTATCCCTGTTATTAATATGATTTTATTGTGTTTGTGATGGAATTATTTTTATGAAATCCATTTATTTTATATGGATTATTATGGAATAATGTTTAAGAAATTTATTTTATTTCAAGGGTTATTAGATGATGAATGACTTATGTTTTTGTGGAACATATAAGAATGATTTCATCATTAGATGGGTCAGACCTATATATCCCTACAATTCATTGTGTAAAGGTTTATATATCATGACATAGACATGACTGGAATGACAAATAAATATGGTTCAATAATACAGGGCTGGAATGACAAGTAAATCTGGTTCAGTAATACATGGCTGGAACTGCAAGTAAACCTGGTTCAGTAAAGGACTTTGTACACTATGATGGTCTTCACAACAATTCCTTGGCTACTATAGAAACCATATTATGTGCTTATTTATTTTCCATAATCCCATTTTTATTCCAATGCTATTTTATCATGGTTAATTTTCCTTTATAATCTATGCCTTATGTACTACCAAGATTTATTTCATGACCCACGAATTTGATATTTAAACTTTATGTTCATGTTTTTACATTCTTATGTTTATGGTTTGTTCTATGTTCTTAATTTTTACCCTTATTGATAATTTATCTCACCCTTTTTATGTTTCCTTTTCCATAATATATAAACAAAGGTTTTAGGTAGGAAAATAAACGTGGAAAATATTTATGGGAGATGTTGAAGATCTTTTACCAAGTTATAAGATTAAGTTACAAGTTTCCAAAGACACTAAACTTAAAATGGTATTTGGGTGTATATTTTTGTAATTTATTATTTATTTCAAAAAAAAATGTAATGTCCATGTATCTCAATATTGGGTCATTATAGAAATTATACTGACCGTAATCTAATGCTAGCGATCACCTCTAATATCTCCAGTGACATGATCGGTGTACATCCTCCTATAAAAGTTGAACTTCATAATATCTGTATGTCTGACTGCCTATATGAATATAAAATAAATAGTTTACATTTATTGTTATATAAATTAATTAAAAATAGGTAGTTACCATATTTTTCGTATGCATACTGAATGTACGACTACGAAATCGATGTGTCACCTCCTATCTCCCCCGGTTTTGTCGACCTATTGATGATATCCTCTCAAAATGACCACACATCTAGTGTGAATTCAATTCATCCCAAACCTGAGATGAAATGTAATCAGGTCAGTGGGTGCAGAAAGACTGATTAAACTCCATGAATCTTTCTTTTCTCATTGTTTTCCTCCACAAATATTTCAAAAACTAACAAAAATTCTCACACATATATCCCTCCCATACCGTAGAGATAGAGTCATGGATGCTCTCATCAATGAGATACCATAAAATCAACAAACAATTAATAATATAAAGTTTTTAAATAAATAAATTAAAAAATAAATATTATTTATTTATATACCAGCCAATGATAAAACATGCATTACTAATATCTATGAGAATCTGATCCCATGTAATCCATGCTCTAAAAAAATAATTTCACAATATAGCACTCCACTATCCAATAACTATATGTGAAAATCAATGAAAAAATAAAAAATTATCAAACAATTAATGTATAAATAAATCGATGATAATTAATGAAAACTGACTAAAATACAAAAAAAAATATACCTCTACATGTGTGAATTAAATCCAAGACATGGACGTCGCTCAGGGATTGGTTTTGGAATCATCAATCGTGCAAGACCATGACCCCTATGGGTCCCTGTTTCACTACTAGTATTATGAGGTTCAGATGATCTAAAATCCTAATAGTCATCAGGTATATCAGCACCCTCTAACTCACGAAACAGATCCGAGTTCATCTAAAAGAAAAAATGATAGTTTTAGTAAATAGTTTAAAACAACTATTATATATATATATTATATATTATTAAAACCAGCATTAAACTATGTAAATATTTACCTCCATCATCATTTTCATATATTATGGTGTCAATATCTTCATATTATTCCTCAGTATCATCAATATCTATAGGAGTTTCAGTTTAATCATATTTTGTCATTTCAAATTCATTTGTTACATCAATAGCATTATTATCACCATCAACCCTTAACTGTGGGTTGTCATCATTGATATTCGTATCTCTTTGTGGAAAAGATAGATATGGTGTACTCTCTTGAAAAATTACAATTCCTTTCACTTTAGTGGAACCACATTCATTTTGAATAAACTGATTTTGTCAAGATTTATTTTTTATTATGATCTACCAATCACCAAACTCTCTTGAAGTAGTACAATAATTTGCATAATAAATTTGATGTGCTTCATGAGCTAATAAAAATGGCTCATTTACTGAAAAAAAATACTTTAATATTTAATATAAAAAATTATATGGATTGGATGAACATGAAATCCTCTCTCAGTATCCAAGTAATGACATTTAAACATCATTATGTAATTTTATCCTAGATAACACAGTTCAATAATTTATTACAGCATACTGTAAAATTCAATTTCAATTTCTCTATGATGTGATCCTCACAAGAAAACACCACTATTACTTTTTTTATTCCCTATATATATGTGTATGAAATTGAAAACTATTCACCACATGTGTATTATAATATTTAATCATTTTTGATTGTGGGTTACTCAATACACACAATCGATTATCGATTTTATCAGCATATTGAGCTACCTAAAAATTTGTAAAAAAATATCAATATAACAAGTAATAAATTTATTTTATATGTTAAACCATAAATAATTTATGTTACCAGATTCTAAAACCAGTAGAAAAAAATATTTTGTCAACATTATTCAAGAGTAGCTATTGTAATTTATGGAAAATGTTTCTTTATATGACTATCATATAACTTAAAAATAAAATAATATTAATTTAATATAAAAAAAATTATATAATAACTGAAAGGATAACTCATAGTATAAATGGTTTCATTTCTTCACAGTTGAGTAGAACATATATATGATCTCTGTGATGTCCATCATATGAAATCCAATGTTTATGAACTCCACCAAAGCCAGGTTCTTGCTGATTAAAAACTGATAATTTATTTATCATTTAATCATCAAAATTTCCCTCATTATGGACCGTGATATTTTGTTTTAAGGGATATTCAGATTCAAAATAATGAGAGCATAAAAAAATTCCTCTTGAAAATAAGCATATGCAATTTATCCTTCAATCAATGCTTTGTTACACACTTTATTCTTCAATATCTGCTTGCATCCATCAAATAGGTACATCCATCATAATTTTTCTGGGCCACCAAATTTGTCTTCATTCATAAAATTTAATATCAAATGTTTCATTGAGTCAAAGGAATTCTATGGGAAGATTTTTTTTCAGTTTACATAAAATTAAAACAACATCATCTTGTAGTCTACTTGGTGTATCATAGTCTATCATCCCCACACAAATGTCTTAGATAAATTATGGTATTTTTTTATCACATCCCAAATCATAGAATTCAACAAACCTTATAATATAATTGGAATAATTCTTTCAATATAAAAAGACAATCATGACTTTTTAATTCGGCTATATGACTTTTTAATTCGGTAATATGACTATTTTTGACACATATCCCCAAATTGATAACATAACCATCTAAAAGTCTCAAATATATAATCCATTAACAAAATAAGAATCATTTTTCTTTG